>OY856412.1:1473165893-1476055893 GCA_963693085.1 Alisma plantago-aquatica
AATAGGACATGCCTTAGGACACCAAAATACACCTAAGCTGTACTTGTGCTATACTTGAGCTTGAATACTCACTTGCAATCTGTTTTAGAGCAATAGAGCAATTCCTACACTTGCCATTCATTCCTATTGCTCCCATTTCGTGTCCTATAGGCTAGTATCTCCTATCCACTACAATCACATTGTCATACACATTGGTTAGGAGATTTAAACGCTTGATATAGGAAAATCAAGCCTTGTGCTTACAACGGTATTGTAATTTCTGTTTTCCTTCTTGTTCCTTTTTATCTTTTGTACTCTCCTTGCTACTCCTAGGGTTGGAGGCTGCGGATTGGAGAGGGTTGACTTCTCAGGTGGAGAAGGGGACTTCAAGCTACTTCAAGAAGGCTATCGCACGGGAAGCTACTTCAGAAGGCCGGTGCAACGGGAGTTGGTGCATCTACTTCAAGGGAAGGCTGCTTCAAGGTTGGGCGATTACTTCTAGGTGAAGGCTGCTTGAAGGGTTTGGGAAAAGAAATTGTATTTTATGTAAAGTCCTTGCGAGGTAATAAAATAAATTTCTTTTCAAATCCCGGTTGGGTAAGCAACCGGGTAGTGGATTGACTGCTATAGTATTTGCTATAGTTGGAACCACTCTAAACCTTGTGTCTCCTTGTCCAATATTTTCATTGTGGTTGTTTGAGATTCAATAATTGTTAAATTATATTTAAAACTCTATTCACCCCCCCTCTAGAGGTTTTCATTCTGTTGTTGCTCTAACCACTCGTAAATTCCTATAGATTTCCATTGAGCTATCCCATTCTGCTCTAAAACAAGACTCTCCACATGATGTTGAGAAAAATAAATCACTTGAACATCCACATCCTTCCACCATAGGCACAATCCTCTTGACTTCCCAATGCTTGACAAGCACACCCCTTCTGTGAATCCACACTTTCTTTTAGCTAACTCTAGTTTAGTATCTTCTATTTTGGTTTATAAGAGGAAAACCAAATTTGGTCTCTCTCTCTCTCTCCAACACCACATATAGAGAGCAGTCACACTAGAGGGCTTGCCCACCCCCCTACAGTTCTAGGCTAGGATTTTCATGGCTGTTCACGGGGTTGGGCACTCCCAACTCCCTCTACTTGGGGCTGATCCTTCCTTTCTCCCTCCTCTATATCCCGCATCTAGTATATTGTCTTTTTAGCACACAAATATTGTCCAAGTCATTGATCTCCATCATATCTTCAACTTTTTCTTGATTCCTTTTTACACTGTCATTTTGCTCGCTCTAATTCCTTGGAATACTTCTTGTGTTCGCCAATGGCACTGCCTCCCTTCTCCTCATTTCTGGTTTTCTCAGCTTCTTTCTACTCCCATTATGCGGTTCTGCTTTCCTTTCCCCATCCATTTCCTCCATTTTCCTTGTGTCCTAGCCTTGTTTCCTTGTATCCCTATATTAAAACTCAATTTCGGTTCCTCCGCCTACTAAATAGTATCTGCTTCCTCCTCACATCCTTTCCTATTGAGGTTCACGTTCAATGCAAAAACAAGACCGTTAGCCTAGGCTCTGGCTTGTTCTGCAAAGTGCCTTCAACCCTTGTTGTTTTCACAGGATTAGTCAACGTATTCCCCACCCCATCTTGTAATTGTTGTGTTCTTGTTTCTAACAAAATCATGCTCGATCTCATACTTCTTTCAGATTGAACTTCGATCTACATCTTCTTTTCTTGTTCCCTTGTTTGTGCCACCAAGGTTTGAACATCCAGGACAACAACATATCTTGCTATGTTCTTCTCCATCTGATCATATTGTTCTCATGGCCTATAGCCTGACGCAGGGGGTTCTTTGTGTATCAACTGAACTATCTCCACTTCCCTACCATCATTTTTCCTCCATGTTTCCACTTTATCTACCTCCCTCATTCCTTTAGATCTCACAACCATTGTACCTACCTTAGAGTATATCAATTTCCTCATCCCCCATCTCATGGTGGTTTCGTCTGTCCTTATCAATTTAATATGGAACATCAAATCTTTGTCCTTCATCCCTTCTCCATAGATCTCTTCTTTAATAGAAACCCTAGGCTTACATGGAGATTCTTTAAGCCATGGTCCCCAGCGTCGTGGATGGCCCTCTTCCTCCTCCTCTATCAGACAATCTTTGTCAAGGTGCCCAAGTAGCCCACAAACATAGAAAATAGTTGGGAAGACTCTCATACTTGATCTCAATGTCAAGCATTGTTCCCGTCTTATCATGAATATATTATTTCCTCTTTATAGGTTTTGTGATATCTAGTCTGACTCATACACAAGTAGATGACTCCCAACCAAGTTTGTCCTGATCCAATCTCATGACTCAGCCAATCCATCCCGCTATTGCCATGATCACTGCCTCCAATCTGTGTCCCAACGGTATCCCATATAATCAAATCCAGAAGAAACTCTCTATGAACTGTATCTTTTCCAGACGAACACAAACCTCAACTTCTTTGACCAACAACAGGCGGTTGTCAAAATTCCATGGACCTCCTTCTATAACATTTACCTTATCCTTCCAGTGCAGGAATTGAATAATGAAGACTTCTGAGTCGATCTTTTTGAAAATCACCTCGCTAGATAGATCCCACACCTGCATTAGCATGCGATTGAGAGCCTAGAAGTTGTATGGTCTGTCTGTCAGCAATCATGCTGCCAGGGCCAGAGTTATGTCCTCCTCCTTCTCTATGGCACCCCCCTCATTAAGTCCATGAAATCCTCTTCTTCATCTTCATTACACAATAGTGTGCACCTAGCAGCAAGTTCCTCTTCCATCTTGAAATCGAGACCACAAATATATAACCCTACTTGAACCTACAAGAGAAACGAACATGAGGGAGAATCTTAAACCACCATTTCCTTCCTAATTGCTAGAGTGGTTAGGGTTAGCGCACGGGGGAGAGGTGCTTCTTTTTTTGTAAATACAATTAATTAACAATTGATCATCATCAACCCTGCCCCACCCTACTCCAGAGGAACAAGGACGAGGGATTCAGTTGTAACTCCCAACGTGATACGTGACTTCCAATTCATTGCTTGCATCTGCACGCACCCATATGACTACCTCTCAAATTGCTACGGTGTGGAAGATCGGTCCTACCTAGCATATGCATCATGTGAGATCACACTTCCATATGGATGTAGCCCATGGCAGTAAGTGGACTTTGGGATGGGAGGGCCCCAATAGTGAACAGGGAGAAACCTAGAGGAGAGAATATATGGACTTGATTTTATTAAAATACAAAAGGGAGAGGAGATAAAGTAGGCTAGCAATTCAGATAGTTTTGAATGATCCATACCCATACTATTATAACCCCAATTTTGCATGAATTTTCATAATTGAAATATAATGATTTTGTGAATTTGGACTTAATTGTAAAGGTTGTACGCCTTGCTTCAAAGAAGGGATTTCTTTGCAAATCTCCCTTACAGTAGGAATTTCGTGGTTCCTATTATTATATTAACTCATTAATGGATATTAAGAAAAGTCTTTATAAGAAATACTTGGAAATATCTAGAAAGTGGCATTAATGACCACAATTGAGTAAAATTCATTTACATGATTTCTAATAAGAGAAATATGAAAAGAGGAAAAAGGAAATCAATTGAATAAAGAAATAAATAAGATAATGAGAAATAATGGATAATAAGTATCCTTAAAAAGAAATTTTGAAATCTTAGGATTTCTTGAGTTTTGAGGAGACCAAGTTGCAAAGATAATAAGAGAGAGAAAAGATACATAAAATATGCTTATGAGGGAAAATCTCAAACTTGGCACACAAGTCATGAACTTCCCTTTTAAAATTTAGAAGTAAAAGGATTAACGAGTAAAGAGATATGGATTTTTTTTAAATAATCCTAAAATGAATCGTTACCAAGTTATTTTCATTAATTGCCGCAATAATACTTTTTGTCACAAGGAAATAGTTGGGTCCAAGTCAGGTATACCAATATATTTAGTGAAAGGATAAAAGAAATCAGGAGTACCAAAAGAGGCTTTCCTTGTGCGACTTGTATTAAGGATACAATCATATCTTATGGAAAGAAGGTGGCGGGATTAGTAGTTAAAGTATGGGAGCAATTAGGGTTTCCTCTAGGAAGCATATATATAAATAGAGAGAGACCATGGGGACCCTCATTGCAACTCTCCATAGAGCAGGATCACCTACAAACCAAGGAGGTTGGTTCCCCGAGTTCAACGTGAGTTGGTCACCATATCCATCGATCTTTGTTGGCAAGGGAGCGACTCTGCAAACAGTACTAGAGATCGGAAGATGACGACTTCTGATCAGGCTCTGGGAGGCACCACAATCCACAACCACCAGTACGTCAACGGAAAACTGGGTAGCGGCGGGCGCAATACTTGACATCTCATAGTGCCTGGGATAACAGAGAGCAAAGAGAGGGAGAGGGATCTGCGGCGGTGCTCTGTAAGGGGTTGGAGCTAGATCGTGATGACAGAGACCCGACGGAGACCTGGCAGATGAGCAACTCAAATAAGCAGCATCGGCGGCAGCCTCACCTGTGATGGTGCTGAGGTTGGGGGTAGAACACTGTCAGCCTCCCTTAGGCAGTCCGGACTGGGCCATGGAAGAGGGCAGGCTTGGGCAAGGAGGCGATGGCACGACGAGCAGGACGCAGCGTGAGTTCCCGTCGCGACTCCGGCGGCGAGCGCTTGGCGGAATACGCGTGCAAGAGGAAGGAGAGAACCCACATCCAAAAGACTAAAGTGCCCCTTCATGCACTCTGAAGACCCAAGGGTGGCAAGGTCATTTCCATCTAATTCTCATGGGATTCTGGTAAGTCAATAATATGGTACTAATGCTGACGTGGCGATGTTCTATTGGTCGAGTTCCATTAACATTGTAAAATTCATAATTAAATATGGGTAACTCGGATTAAAACAAGTCTTATATGAAAATTGATCCTCAGAATGAGAGGAATACAAAGAAATTATGTTTGAAGCCTAATTTTAAATGCTATTCAAAAAGTAGTGTAAGTTATCAACTTTAATGAATTAAAGATTAAGAAACTCTACTTTGAAATGATTAATGTAATTTGTAGAGTTTAATGGGTGATTAAAGTTGATATTAACTTGTTAATTGTAAAAAGGTACATTAAGATCGAAAAGGATGAACTTTGCATGTAATTAGTTTAATTTAGAGATTATGTGCATAAATATATTGAAATTTGAAAAGTACATAAAGTTATCATCTTTAAGGATGTATTTAATGAAAAACCCTTAGATTTGATGATGGATGGATTTAATGTTGTTCATTGGATAATTCAAGCCAATATTAACATGTTATTGATAAAAGTGAAGATATGATCTAAAAAGATGATCTTTTTATGTAATTGGCTTAATTTAGGGTTTTGTGCATGAATATGCATTAATGAGCTTGAAAACACTAGTTTAGGTGAATATGTCTTTTAATTTCTTTAATTGTTCAAATACATGAATAAATAGGGATATGATGATCCTAAGTCAATTTGGGTATAAAAGACTATTAAAATGGATAATTTGAGCAATTAGGGTTTATATGAGTAGAAAAGAGTATTTTAGGGTTTGTTGACCTAAAAGGGATAAAGTTTGAGAAATTGATCTAAGAAACCCTAATGAAGATTAATGAAACCTAATTCGGATTAGAAACCCTAGAAAGTGAATCCAAGTCAATAAAGTAGATTCTTGATAGAGTGTGTAATAAATACAGTACATATTCTTTTCAGGAATTATGTTGAATTACTTGCTTGGATTTCTTTCTTGGTTGGAATTGCTTAATGCTTGTGAAATCATCAAGTCAGGTATGTGGTTACGCTTATGATTATCCCGACTAGTTTTCTGAGGATTTTATCGACGTTTCCCTCATGGCTTGAAATAATTGTTGGATGCTTTTATTTCATGCAATTATAGAGTGACTATGAATATCACTATGAATATGCATGTATAATTGGCTAGATCTGGGTCCACCTCTATGGCTTGTAAAGGCTAAAAAGGGGTAACCTAGAGTAAGGTCTAGGTTATCGTGGGTTAGAAATTGGGCTACCAAGTGTAGTGCCATGAGACCCATTAGCCTGCCATGAGTTAAGGGGTGGGCTACTTACGAGTAGTGCCATGTGACTCAACCCTAGAAACCGGTTCACCTATAGGTGGGACCATGAGGGGTTTAATGGGGATCTACCATAAGGAAGGTAGTATCCAGGTCCACTATAGGGATAGCACAGAGGATAGGGTACTCATGGATCACAGAGTTATATTTAAAATGTAATCTTGGTTGTTAAATGATTAATTGAATGATTACGTTGTTATCATAGTTGCACGTTTATTGTTTCCCCCACATACTAGCTTCGGCTGACCGACGTATTATTTGTCGATGTTTTAGGTACAAGCCAAAAGGACAAACAGTAAATCGTCATATTGTGAAATACACGAAGTAAAATATAAGGAGGATTAGTTAGAATAGAATCCATAAGTGGATAGAAGTTTAGAGATCCAAGTTTTCAAAAAGGTATGCAAAAGTTTATTTTCTTACAGTTTTCCCGTTTAGTCTGTTATAATTTGATAATTATTCTTGGTTAATTGTCGAACCTTTGATCCGGAAGTTATGGGTGCGGCTTCAACCTCTCAGTCTCCCTTAATTGGGAGTTATCGGGAGGTGGGGTCATAACATTTGGTATCAGAGCGTAGGTTCCTCACTTAACCATTAATAATTATTAAATTTTACAAATGCCATAGAACCCAAGGGAGTTATTAGAGGATTATCTGAAAGACGGAGGTGTCTCGAAAAGGATCACGACCGGGGGCTGGCAATATTTTCCTCTGCACCACTAGTCGGAATATGAGGACTCCTGGATCCATGTGACTGCCTGGCAAAAGTCTTAGGGTATGAATTGAAATAAGATACCTTTAGGACTTTCTCATCTTATTCATCCCTTCTCGTCACAAATTCTATTAAGGACCTTAAGGATTAGGGTTTTCTCTCTTCTCCTCACCCTCTTGAGGTATGGGTAAGGTTAATAAGGTCTAAGGAATCCTCTGTCAAATTAATGAAAAGCATGTAAATAAGATATCATGGAGATAAGCTTAATAGATTAAGTGTAAACTAAAGGATAGATACATGCTTAGGTCATATGACATAAGTTGTCATGCTCTCAGAAGAGACATGAGGCTAGACCTTCTTATCAGGAGGATAGATAAAGTGAGTTAGTCTTGGAGATAGAGATCTCCATTACAAGTAGAGACCTGGCACATCCTCTGAGGATGATGTTAACCCTAACCCTAAGTGAAGGTTAGAGAGAGAGATGGCATGATGAGTTAGACCAGGTGTTTGGATGGACATGCCTTAGATGCCGTATGAGCCATGAGAGGTTAGATGACTGAGTACCTTTGGCGACCCAACCCTGGGAAGGGTCGAGCAGTGGAGAGTGAATGATAGCTCCTTCATTGTTGAGGTTAGAGATGAACCTATGGAAACCCCATGAGCTTATATGAGTATGGCATAGTAGGCACCCATAATACATCAGTAGTATGAACAAAAAGTTAAAACCTTAGCCAAGGAAGTAGGGTGGATAGCTTATGAGACAAGCATAGAGGGTTATGGATAACCTTGAGCAGACATATTCTTAAGGGGAATGCTTGTAAGCTTGACCCACCTTCATGGAGAGAGAACCTCATGTAGTAAGGTTGTTTGTAGGGTTAGTTCTATAGAAAAAGAGCAGGACCCCAAGCAAGAAGGTTGTAAACCTAGACTCCGAGATATGAGGAAAAGTGGGGAGTTGAGGACGATGCGCCCTAAGTAGATGAAAGTGGTGGCATCATGCTTGATCCCTGGATGATGGTGATATCTTGGTTGTCTTTAGAGGGAACAAACCCGAGAGGGAGGATGAGGCTTCTCGAACCTATGTGCCTATGGTATAAGTGTTTACCTTCTGAGAAAGGAAGAAGAAGTTTTGTATACCCTGGAGAGGTTTAGTGGGGCCTTATGCCTTGTTGGTTGTCCTTAAGGAGGACTCGACTCTAAGGTGTTGCTTGAATAGAAGGATGACAGGAAGTGCGTGTCATGCCTTATACATGTCTGATTCATGGTTAATAGATTGAGCATGTAGTTGGTCATCAAAAAGTGAACCTAGGGTTCCTAGGCCTAAGAGGGGAAGTGTTGTACCTAATGCTCATGACGAGAAGTAAGTCGCTATAGTTTCGAGCATGTGTAGAGGAAAAAGAAACCCCTTAAGTTAAGGGTATGTTTGATGAACCCCTCACAGCTAAGTTGATGACATGGGAAGGTATGATCGGGACCCAACGTTGAGGAATGAGAACAAGTATGACCTAGCATGGTTTAGTAGGTGGTCTTCTTGTGCCGTATTAGCTTGTTAGGGTTAAGCATGATAGACCCAAAGACGTTTGTGGCCTTTTTTATCAAGGTGAAATTTTCCTCCCATCCTGAGAAAGGGACCCTTTGGTAGGGTGTATACCAGTTTTGTTGGTTTAAGTTAACCTAGAGAGGTATCATAGGGTCTTGAGAAGCTAAGTGAAAAGTACATGGTATGAGAATGAACCTATAGACCCATAGATATCCATCTCTAAGTACATGTGGATGTGTTACCATGGAGGTAACCGGTAAGGGGCCTGACCAAGGTAGGTAGGTCACCATGACCCCTATGCAAGGATGGATGTCACCCCATGTATACAAAGAGAGATGATGAAGGCTTGGGCAAGGTTCTAAATTGAACATGTACTATAAGAGAATCCTCAGTCTATCCTAGGGTCAGGTAGGGATAAGACTGATGGAAGTAGGAGCTGCCTAATTCCCAAGTTGCACATGACCATAGGGTCAGGAGGTAACATCTATCATTGTCTGAGGGCCATGGGTTAGGAGATTGATCACCTTCATGAACTCATGGGACCCAAAGGGCAGATGAGTAGGGCACTCTCTGGATGCATAAGGGAAGAGGGATGACCCTAAAAGTGATGACACCCTTAGACCTAGAGAAAATGACCAAGGATTGTGTGGTGACCCAAGTAGGTTCAAAACTAGTTTTCCATGGAAGTAACTTTGATAGCAAGATGATTGTAATATAGAGGCATAAATGACACGTTTCAACTTAGATTTAAAGGTGCACTAGCAAGGTGGGATGTGCCATCTCTACTCTTAGAATAGGAAGTACTTTGTATTTGGACTGCAACCAAATGCTTATTTCCTCTTGTTATGGGAGTGAGAGATGCAGTACGCATGCCATACACCAAGGATAAAGATGATGTGGGTTGGAACATTGCCACGAGATATGGGGACAGAGAAGATAACATACCCTGGTAAAGTGAATGATACATGGATGGTTTGAAAACACTAAGAGGAATGAGGTAGTCACCTTATAAGGATGTTTTTAGCATGATCTAGGAGTTATACAAGGTTGAATTCGAAAACTAAAGGAATGAGATCAGAGTTTTCTTAATGAAGATAAACTTAGAGTTCGAGATGATAAGTGAAATACATGGGAGTGTATGTCTTCAATGTTACCTAATACCTAAGGATGTGAAGTGGTAATGGATGCTCTGGTTGAGATATATCTGACTAGTTTGGCTAGAAGCTAGAACAGGTTGTTAGGCTAACCCCAAGATCAAGAAAGGAGATATGTTTGGTTAACACTCAGATGTAACGAGTTATGTTGAAAAAGTTAATGGTTGTTTGGTTAGCCAGTCTAGTCCTTGATATAATGAAGGGATGGTTGTAGAACCTCAAAAGCACTTCTTTGGAAAAGAAGATAATAAAACCCTGATGAGAGTGGTTTAGGGTCTCCAAGGAATCAATTTTGAGGAATCATGATATACAGGAAATCATGATTTTAAGATCACCATACACTGTACCATCAAGATAATAAGTGACAACATGACTTTAGATTCCTAAGATGAAGTTGCATGTGGCATGTGGCCATGCATGACAGAAGGTGAAGGATGAGCAGTGGTAACCCAGTGCATTGATATAAAGGATAAAGAGTTCCCGAGAAGGAATGGGAGTTCATCACTATGGATGTTGTGATGAGTCTCCCCTAGACCAAGGAAGGGGAAAGATGCAATGTGGGTTATGGTAGATCGCCTTACCTAGATGACATGAGAAAGAAAGAGTATTGTCAAGGGACAGATTGGGTTGAACTACATATGAGAGAGATGGTTCAACTACACCATAAAGTGGGTTTCAAAGTTCTTGAGTATAACCTAAAGGTTCACTTCTGTGAGATGGAAGTAGAAACATGAAGAACTCTAGGTTAGTATAGTTTATCACCTCTAACTAATGGATAGTATGATCCAGACAAAAGGGTCTGATGAGAGCATGTGTGCTCGTTCGGGGTGATATCTAGAGATAGTTCTTGTCCTATGAAAGATGTGATGATAACCACCATAGCTAGTATCAGGATTGAAAGAAGCTCTCTAAGGGAGGTTGTTTCGGTCACCACTTCAGTAAGGTGATGTTGGTGAAAGGACCACGTGATGGTTAGAAAAGGGCCACAATTTGAGTAGGTGAAGTCGCTTTGATCGTGCGATGGCTGAAAGGAGCCTAGAGACGACAAGAGTCATGAGCGGAAGCAAAGTAGACTGACACACAGTTCACAGTGGGAGAATATGTGACCTGAAAATTTGACCCCTCTAAGTTACAGCTGAGAGAGAGCTAAGTCCCCGATGCATGGGTTCATTTGAGATGGATTGGTGGAGAAGGTTAAGTTTTACCATACCCCTAAGGATAAAGTAATGTGTGATGAGTTCCATGTGTCCAATTTAGAGCACTATGTGAGGTACCCAGACCATGTGCTGAGCAATGAACCTAGTGAGCCCCAAGGGAGGCTGAAATGACCTGAGTCACCTATGTAATTTATAGACGCCAGGATGAAAGAACTCAGAGAAAAGAATATGTGATGATAAAGGTTCTTTGGTAGCGCCATGAGTACGGTAAAGCCACATAGGGGCCAATGATGGACATGGAAAAGTCTTATCCGAATTGTTTGTTTGCTTGATAGAATTTTGAGGACAAAATTCTTATAAGAGGGGAAGAATGTTATAACCCCAAATTTGCATGAATTTTCATAATTGAAATATAATGATTTTGTGAATTTGGACTTAATTGTAAAGGTTGTACGCTTTGCTTCAAAGAAGGGATTTCTTTGCAAATCTCCCTTACAGTAGGAATTTCGTGGTTCCTATTATTATATTAACTCATTAATGGATATTAAGCAAAGTCTTTATAAGAAATACTTAGAAATATCTAGAATTTGGCATTAATGGCCACAATTGAGTAAAATTCGTTTACATGTGATTTCTAATAAGAGAAATATGAAAAGAGGAAAAAGGAAATCAATTGAATAAAGAAATAAATAAGATAATGAGAAATAATGGATAATAAGTATCCTTAAAAAGAAATTTCGAAATCTTAGGATTTCTTGATTTTTGAGGAGACCAAGTTGCAAAGATAATAAGAGAGAGAAAAGATACATAAAATATGCTTATGAGGGAAAATCTCAAACTTGGCACACAAGTCATGAACTTCCCTTTTAAAATTTAGAAGTAAAAGGATTAACGAGTAAAGAGATATGGATTTTTTTTAAATAATCCTAAAATGAATCGTTACCAAGTTATTTTCATTAATTGCCGCAATAATACTTTTTCTCACAAGGAAATAGTTGGGTCCAAGTTAGGTATACCAATATATTTAGTGAAAGGATAAAATAAATCAGGAGTACCAAAAGAGGCTTTCCTTGTGTGACTTGTATTAAGGATACAATCATATCTTATGGAAAGAAGGTGGTGGGATTAGTAGTTAAAGTATGGGAGCAATTAGGGTTTCCTCTAGGAAGCATATATATAAATAGAGAGAGACCATGGGGACCCTCATTGCAACCCTCCATAGAGCAGGATCGCCTACAAACCAGGGAGGTTGGTTCCCCGAGTTCAACGTGAGTTGGGCACCATATCCAGCGGTCTTTGTTGGCAAGGGAGCGACTCTGCAAACAGTACTAGAGATCGGAAGATGACGACTTCTGACCAGGCTCTGGGAGGCGCCGCAATCCACAACCACCAATCCGTCAACGGAAAACTGGGTAGCGGCGGGCGCAACACTTGACATCTCAGAGTGCCTGGGATAACAGAGAACAAAGAGAGGGAGAGGGATATGTGGCGGTGCTCTATAAGGGGTTGGAGCTATATCGTGATGACAGAGACCCGACGGAGACCTGGCCGATGAGCAACTCAAATAAGCAGCATCGGCGGCAGCCTCACCTGTTATGGTGCTGAGGTTGGGGGTAGAACACTGTTGGCCTCCCTTAGGCAGTCCGGACTGGGCCATGGAAGAGGGCAGGCTTGGGCAAGGAGGCGATGACATGACGAGCAGGACGCAGCGTGAGTTCCCGTCACGACTCCGGCGGCGAGCGCTTGGCGGAATACGCGTGCAAGAGGAAGGAGATAACCCACATCCAAAAGACTAAAGTGCCCCCACGCTGAAGACCCAAGGGTGGCAGGGTCATTTCCATCTAATTCTCGTGGGATTCTGGTAAGTCAATAATATGGTACTTATGCTGACGTGGCGATGTTCTATTGGTCGAGTTCCATTAACATTGTAAAATTCATAATTAAATATGGGTAACTCGGATTAAAACAAGTTTTATATGAAAATTGATCCTCAGAATGAGAGGAATACAAAGAAATTATGTTTGAAGCCTAATTTTACATGCTATTCAAAAAGTAGTGTAAGTTATCAACTTTAATGAATTAAAGATTAAGAAACTCTACTTTGAAATGATTAATGTAATTGGTAGAGCTTAATGGGCGATTAAAGTTGATATTAACTTGTTAATTGTAAAAAGGTACATTAAGATCGAAAAGGATGAACTTTGCATGTAATTAGTTTAATTTAGAGACTATGTGCATAAATATATTGAAATTTGAAAAGTACATAAAGTTATCATCTTTAAGGATGTATTTAATGAAAAACCCTTAGATTTGATGATGGATGGATTTAATGTTGTTCATTGGATAATTCAAGCCAATATTAACATGTTATTGATAAAAGTGAAGATAGGATCTAAAAAGATGATCTTTTTATGTAATTGGCTTAATTTAGGGTTTTGTGCATGAATATGCATTAATGAGCTTGAAAACACTAGTTTAGGTGAATATGTCTTTTAATTGCTTTAATTGTTCAAATACATGAATAAATAGGGATATGATGATCCTAAGCCAATTTGGGTATAAAAGACTATGAAAATGGATAATTTGAGCAATTAGGGTTTATATGAGTAGAAAAGAGTATTTTAGGGTTTGTTGACCTAAAAGGGATAAAGTTTGAGAAATTGATCTAAGAAACCCTAATGAAGATTAATGAAACCTTAATTTGGATTAGAAACCCTAGAAAGTGAATCCAAGTCAATAAAGTAGATTCTTGATAGAGTGTGTAATAAATACAGTACATATTCTTTTCAGGAATTATGTTGAATTGCTTGCTTGGATTTCTTTCTTGGTTGGAATTTCTTAATGCTTGTGAAATCATCAAGTCAGGTATGTGGTTACGCTTATGATTATCCCGACTAGTTTTCCGAGGATTTTATCGACATTTCCCTCATGGCTTGAAATAATTGTTGGATGCTTTTATTTCATGCAATTATAGAGTGACTATGAATATCACTATGAATATGCATGTATACCTCGCTAGATCTGGGTCAACCTCTGTGGCTTGTAAAGGCTAAAAAGGGGTAACCTAGAGTAAGGTCTAGGTTATCGTGGGTTAGAAATTGGGCTACCAAGTGTAGTGCCATGAGACCCATTAGCCTGCCATGAGTTAAGGGGTGGGCTACTTACAAGTAGTGCCATGTGACTCAACCCTAGAAACTGGTTCACCTATAGGTGGCACCATGAGGGGTTTAATGGGGATCTACCATAAGGAAGGTAGTATCCAGGTCCACTGTAGGGATAGAACATAGGATAGGGTACTCATGGATCGCGGAGTTATATTTAAAAGTAATCTTGGTTGTTAAATGATTAATTGAATGATTACATTGTTATCATAGTTGCATGTTTATTGTTTCCCCCACATACCAGCTTCGGCTAACTGACGTATTGTTTGTCGGCGTTTTAGGTACAAGCCAAAAGGACAAACAATAAATCGTAATATTGTGAAATACATGAAGTAAAATACAGGGAGGATTAGTTAGAATAGAATCCATAAGTGGATAGAAGTTTAGAGATCCAAGTTTTCAAAAAGGTATGCAAAAGTTTATTTTCTTACAGTTTTCCCATTTAGTCTGTTAAAATTTGATAATTATTCTTGGTTAATTGCCGAACCTTTGATCCAGAAGTTATGGGTGCGGCTTCGACCTCTCAGTCTCCCTTAATTGGGAGTTATCAGGAGGTGGGGTCATAACATTTGGTATCAGAGCGTAGGTTCCTCACTTAACCATTAATAATTATTAAATTTTACAAACGCAATAGAACCCAAGGGAGTTATTAGAGGATTATCTGAAAGACGGAGGTGTATAGAAAAAGATCACGACCGGGGGCTGGCAATATTTTCCTCTGTACCACTAGTCGGAATATGAGGACTCTCGGATCCGTGTGACTGCCTGGCCAAAGTCTTAGGGTATGAATTGAAATAAGATACCTTTAGGACTTTCTCATCTTATTCATCCCTTCTCATCACAAATTCTATTAAGGACCTTAAGGATTAGGGTTTTCTCTCTTCTCCTCACCCTCTTGACGTATGGGTAAGGTTAATAAGGTCTAAGGAATCCTCTGTCAAATTAATGAAAAGCATGTAAATAAGATATCATGGACATACGCTTAATAGATTAAGTGTAAACTAAAGGATAGATACATGCTTAGGTCATATCACATAAGTTGTCATGCCCTCAGAAGAGACATGAGGCTAGACCTTCTTATCAGGAGGATAGATAAAGAGAGTTAGTCTTGGAGATAGAGATCTCCATTACAAGTAGAGACCTGGCACATCCTCTGAGGATGATGTTAACCCTAACCCTAAGTGAAGGTTAGAGAGAGAGATGGCATGATGAGTTAGACCAGGTGTTTGGATGGACATACCTTGGATGACGTATGAGCCATGAGAGGTTGGATGACTGAGTACCTTTGGCGACCCAACCCTGGGAAGGGTCGAGTAGTGGAGAGTGAAGGATAGCTCCTTCATTGTTGAGGTTAGAGATGAACCTATGGAAACCCCATGAGCTTATATGAGCATGGCATAGTAGGCACCCATAATACATTAGTAGTATGAACAAAAGGTTAAAACCTTAGCCAAGGAAGTAGGGTGCATAGCTTTTGAGACAAGCATAGAGGGTTATGGATAACCTTGAGCAGACATATTCTTAAGGGGAATGCTTGTAAGCTTGACCCACCTTCATGGAGAGAGAACCTCATGTAGTAAGGTTGTTTGTAGGTTTAGTTCTAGAGAGAAAGAGCAGGACCCCAAGCAAGAAGGTTGTAAACCTAGACTCTGAGATATGAGGAAAAGTGGGGAGTTGAGGATGATGCGCACTAAGTGGATGAAAGTGGTGGCATCATGCTTGATCCATGGATGATGGTGATATCTAGGTTGTCTTTAGAGGGAACAAACCCAAGAGGGAGGATGAGGCTTCTGGAACCTATGTGCCTATGGTATAAGTGTTTACCTTCTGAGAAAGGAAGAAGAAGTTTTGTATACCCTGGAGAGGTTTAGTGGGGCCTTATGCCTTGTTGGTTGTCCTTAAGGAGGACTCGACTCTAGGGTGTTGCTTGAATAGAAGGATGATAGAAAGTGCGTGTCATGCCTTATACATGTCTGATTCATGGTTAATAGATTGAACATGTAGTTGGTCATCAAAAAGTGAACCTAGGGTTCCTGGGCCTAAGAGGGGAAGTGTTGTACCTAATGCTCATGACGAGAAGTAAGTCGCTATAGTTTAGAGCATGTGTAGAGGAAAAAGAAACCCCTTAAGTTAAGGGTATGTTTGATGAACCCAACACAGCTAAGCTGATGACATGGGAAGTTATGATCCGGACCCAACGTTGAGGAATGAGAACAAGTATGACCTAACATGGTTTAGTAGGTGGTCTTCTTGTGCCATAGTAGCTTACTAGGATTAAGCATGCTAGACCCAAGGACGTTTGTGGCCTTTTTTATCAAGGTGAAATTTTCCTCCCATCCCGGGAAAGGGACCCTTTGGTAGGGTGTATACCAGTTTTGTTGGTTTAAGTTAACCTAGAGAGGTCTCATAGGGTCTTGAGAAGCTAAGTGAAAAGTACATGGTATGAGAATGAACCTATAGACACATAGATATTCATCTCTAAGTACATGTGGATGTGTTACCATGGAGGTAACCGATAAGGGGCCTGACCAAGGTAGGTAGGTCACCATGACCCCTATGCAAGGATGGATGTCACCCCATGTATACAAAGAGAGATGATGAAGGCTTGGGCAAGGTTCTAAGTTGAACATGTACTATAAGAGAATCCTCAGTCTGTCCTAGGGTCAGGTAGGGATAAGACCGATGGAAGTAGGAGCTGCCTAATTCCCTAGTTGCACATGACCATAGGGTCAGGAGGTAACATCTATCATTGTCTGAGGGCCATGGGTTAGGAGATTGATCACCTTCATGAACTCATGGGACCCAAAGGGCATATGAGTAGGGCACTCTCTGGATGCATAAGGGAAGAGGGATGACCCTAAAAGTGACGGCACCCTATAGACCTAGAGGAAATGACCAAGGATTGTGTGGTTACCCAAGTAGGTTCAAAACTAGTTTTCCATGGAAGTAACTTTGATAGCAAGATGATTGTAATATAGAGGCATAAATGACACGTTTCAACTTATATTTAAAGGTGTACTAGCAAGTTGGGATGTACCATCTCTACTCTTAGAATAGGAAGAACTTTGTATTTGGATTGCAGCCAAATGCTTATTTCCTTTTGTTATGGGAGTGAGAGATGCAGTACGCATGCCATACACCAAGGATAAAGATGATGTGGGTTGGAACATTGCCATGAGATATGGGGATAGAGAAGATAACATACCCTGGTAAAGTGAATGATACATGGATGGTTTGAAAACACTAAGAGGAATGAGGTAGTCAACTTATAAGGATGTTTTTAGCATGAGCTAGGAGTTATACAAGGTTGAATTCGAAAACTAAAGGAATGAGATCAAAGTTTTCTTAATGAAGATAAACTTAGAGTTTGAGATGATAAGTGAAATACATGGGAGTGTATGTCTTCAATGTTACCTAATACCTAAGGATGTGAAGTGGTAATGGATGCTCTGGTTGAGATATATCTGACTAGTTTGGCTAGAAGCTAGAAGAGGTTGTTAGGCTAACCCCAAGATCAAGAAAGGAGATATGTTTGGTTAACACTCAGATGTAACGAGATATGTTGAAAAAGTTAATGGTTGTTTGGTTATCCAGTCTAGTCCTTGATATAATGAAGGGATGGTTGTAGAACCTCAAAAGCACTTCTTTGGAAAAGAAGGTAATAAAACCCTGATGATAGTGGTTTAGGGTTTCCAAGGAATCGATTTTGAGGAATCATGATATACAGGAAATCATGATTTTAAGATCACCATACACTGTACCATCAAGATAATAAGTGACAACAGGACTTTAGATTCCTAAGATGAAGTTGCATGTGGCATGTGTCCATGCATGACAGAAGGTGAAGGATGAGCACCGGTAACCCAGTGCATTAATATAAAGGATAAAGAGTTCCCGAGAGGGAATGGAAGTTCATCACTATGGATGTTGTGATGAGTCTCCCCTAGACCAAGGAAGGGAAAAGATGCAATGTGGGTTATGGTAGATCGCCTTACCTAGATGACATGAGAAAGAAAGAGTATTGTCAAGGGACAAATCAGGTTGAACTACATATAAGAGAGATGGTTCAACTACACCATAAGGTGGGTTTAAAAGTTCTTGAGTATAAACTAAAGGTTCACTTCTATGAGATGGAAGTAGAAACATGAAGAACTCTAGGTCAGTACAGTTTATCACCTCTAACTAATGGATAGTATGATCCAGACAAAAGGGTCTGATGAGAGCATGTGTGCTTGTTCAGGGTGATATCTAGAGATAGTTCTTGTCCTATGAAAGATGTGATGATAACCACCATAGCCAGTATCGGGATTGATAGAAGCTCTCTAAGGGTGGTTGTTTCGGTCACCACTTCAGTAAGGTGATGTTGGTGAAAGGACCACGTGATGGTTAGAAAAGGGCCATAATTTGAGTAGGTGAAATCGCTTTGCTCGTGCGATGGCTGAAAGGAGCCTAGAGATGACGAGAGTCATGAGCAGAAGCAAAGTAGACTGACACACAATTCACAGTGGGAGAATATGTGACCTGAAAATCCGACCCCTCTAAGTTACAGCTAAGAGAGAGCTAAGTCCTCGATGCATGGGTTCATTTGAGATGGATTGGTGGAGAAGGTTAAGTTTGACCATACCCCTAAGGATAAAGTAAGGTGTGATGAGTTCCATGTGTCCAATTTAGAGCACTATGTGAGGTACCCAGACCATGTGCTGAGCAATGAACCTAGTGAGCCCCAAGGGAGGCTGAAATGACCTGAGTCACCTATGCAATTTATAGACGCCAGGATGAAAGAACTCAGAGAAAAGAATATGTGATGATAAAGGTTCTTTGGTAGCGCCATGAGTACGGTAAAGCCACATAGGGGCCAATGATGGACATGGAAAAGTCTTATCCGAATTGTTTGTTTGCTTGATAGAATTTTGAGGACAAAATTCTTATAAGAGGGGAAGAATGTTATAACCCCAAATTTGCATGAATTTTCATAATTCAAATATAATGATTTTGTGAATTTGGACTTACTTGTAAAGGTTGTACGCTTTGCTTCAAAGAAGAGATTTCGTTGCAAATCTCCCTTACAGTAGGAATTTCGTGGTTCCTATTATTATATTAACTCATTAATGGATATTAAGCAAAATCTTTATAAGAAATACTTAGAAATATCTAGAAAGTGGCATTAATGGCCACAATTGAGTAAAATTCATTTACATGTGATTTCTAATAAGAGAAATATGAAAAGAGGAAAAAGGAAATCAATTGAATAAAGAAATAAATAAGATAATGAGAAATAATGGATAATAAGTATCCTTAAAAAGAAATTTTGAAATCTTAGGATTTCTTGAGTTTTGAGGAGACCAAGTTGCAAAGATAATAAGAGAGAGAAAAGATACATAAAATATGCTTATGAGGGAAAATCTCAAACTTGGCACACAAGTCATGAACTTCCCTTTTAAAATTTAGAAGTAAAAGGATTAATGAGTAAAGAGATATGGATTTTTTTTTAAATAATCCTAAAATGAATCGTTACCAAGTTATTTTCATTAATTGCCACAATAATACTTTTTCTCACAAGGAAATAGTTGGGTCCAAGTCAGGTATACCAATATATTTAGTGAAAGGATAAAAGAAATCGGGAGTACCGAAAGAGGCTTTCCTTGTGTGACTTGTATTAAGGATACAATCATATCTTATGGAAAGAAGGTGGTGGGATTAGTAGTTAAAGTATGGGAGCAATTAGGGTTTCCCCTAGGAAGCATATATATAAATAGAGAGAGACCATGGGGACCCTCATTGCAACCCTCCATAGAGCAGGATCGCCTACAAACCAGGGAGGTTGGTTCCCCGAGTTCAACGTGAGTTGGGCACCATATCCAACGGTCTTTGTTGGCAAGGGAGCGACTCTACAAACAGTACTAGAGATCGGAAGATGACGACTTCTGACCAGGCTCTGGGAGGCGCCGCAATCTGCAACCACCAGTCTGTCAATAGAAAAATGGGTAGCGGCGGGTGCAACACTTGACATCTCATAGTGCCTGGGATAATAGAGAGCAAAGAGAGGGAGAGGGATCTGCGGCGGTGCTCTATAAGGGGTTGGAGCTAGATCGTGATGGCAGAGACCCGGTGGAGACCTAGAGGATGAGCAACTCAAATAAGTAGCATCGGCGGTAGCCTCACCTGTGATGGTGCTGAGGTTGGGGGTAGAATACCGTTGGCCTCCCTTAGGCAGTCCGGACTGGGCCGTGGAAGAGGGCAAGCTTGGGCAAGGAGGTGATGGCACAATGAGCAGGACGCATCATGAGTTCCCGTCGCGACTCCGGCGGCGAGCGCTTGGCGGAATACGCGTGTACGAGGAAGGAGAGAACCTATATACAAAAGACTAAAGTGCCCCTTCATGCACGCTGAAGACCCAAGGACGGCAGGGTCATTTCCATCTAATTCTCGTGGGATTCTTGTAAGTCAATAATATGGTACTTATGCTGACGTGGCGATGTTCTATTGGTCGAGTTCCATTAACATTGTAAATTCATAATTAAATATGGGTAACTCGGATTAAAATAAGTCTTATATGAAAATTGATCCTCAGAATGAGAGGAATACAAAGAAATTATGTTTGAAGCCTAATTTTACATGATATTCAAAAATTAGTGTAAGTTATCAACTTTAATGAATTAAAGATTAAGAAACTCTACTTTGAAATGATTAATGTAATTGGTAGAGTTTAATGGGAGATTAAAGTTGATATTAACCTGTTAATTGTAAAAAGGTACATTAAGATTGAAAAAGATGAACTTTGGATGTAATTAGTTTAATTTAGAGATTATGTGAATAAATATAATTGAAATTTGAAAAGTACATAAAGTTATCATCTTTAAGGATGTAATTAATGAAAAACCCTTAGATTTGATGATGGATGGATTTAATGTTGTTCATTAGATAATTCAAGCCAATATTAACATGTTATTGATAAAAGTGAAGATAGGATCTAAAAAGATGATCTTTTATGTAATTGGCTTAATTTAGGGTTTTGTGCATGAATATGCATTAATGAGCTTGAAAACACTAGTTTAGGTGAATATGTCTTTTAATTGCTTTAATTGTTCAAATCCATGAATAAATAGGGATATGATGATCCTAAGTCAATTTGGGTATAAAAGACTATTAAAATGGATAATTTGAGCAATTAGGGTTTATATGAGTAGAAAAGAGTATTTTAGGGTTTGTTGACCTAAAAGGGATAAATTTTGAGAAATTGATCTAAGAAACCCTAATGAAGATTAATGAAACCTTAATTCGGATTAGAAACCCTAGAAAGTGAATCCAAGTCAATAAAGTAGATTCTTGATAGAGTGTGTAATAAATACATTACATATTCTTTTTAGGAATTATGTTGAATTGCTTGCTTGGATTTCTTTCTTGGTTGGAATTGCTTAATGCTTGTGAAATCATCAAGTCAGGTATGTGGTTACGCTTATGATTATCCTGACTAGTTTTATGAGGATTTTATCGACGTTTCCCTCATGGCTTGAAATAACTGTTGGATGCTTTTATTTCATGCAATTATAGAGTGACTATGACTATCACTATGAATATGCATGTATAACTGGCTATATCCGGGTCCACCTCTGTGGCTTGTAAAGGCTAAAAAGGGGTAACCTAGAGTAAGGTCTAGGTTATCGTGGGTTAGAAATTGGGCTACCAAGTGTAGTGCCATGAGACCCATTTGCCTACCATGAGTTAAGGAGTGGGCTACTTACGACTAGTGCCATGTGACTCAATCCTAGAAACTGGTTCACTTGTAGGTGGGACCATGAGGGGTTTAATGGGGAGCTACCATAAGGAATGTAGTATCCAGGTCCACTGCAGGGATAGCACAGAGGATAGGGTACTCATGGATCGTGGAGTTATATTTAAAACGTAATATTGGTTGTTAAATGATTAATTGAATGATTATGTTGTTATCATAATTGCACGTTTATTGTTTCCCCCACATACCAACTTCGGCTGACCGACGTATTGTTTGTTGGCATTTTAGGTAGAAGCCAAAAGGACAAACAATAAATCGTCATATTGTGAAATACATGAAGTAAAATACAAGGAGGATTAGTTAGAATAGAATCCATAAATGGATAGAAGTTTAGAGATCCAAGTTTTAAAAAAGGTATGCAAAAGTTTATTTTCTTATAATTTTCCCATTTAGTCTGTTAAATTTTGATAATTATTCTTGGTTAATTGTCGAACCTTTGATCCGGAAGTTATGGGTGCAGCTTCGACCTCTCAGCCTCCCTTAATTGGGGGTTATCGGGAGGTGGGGTCGTAACACATACCCACTAATACCAGATATACTTTGGCCTAACCCACATCCAATCCATATTAAAAAAAACTAAGACAAGACATACCCATACCCGCAACCACCCCCCCACTATGGTCCTCATATAACCCATTTTATTAGAGAAACAACATGAGAAATCATATATATGAAAATGATTAACTTCTACTTCTAGTTATACATCATATAAAATATTTTAAAAAATATTGGAACATACTTTAAAATTAAATTTTTTAGAAATGCCTTCACATAAGCAGGCAAAAAATCTGACTGCCAATCCTTTCTAGACATCGAGCCTTATGGATTTGAAAATAAAATAATAATAAGAAGAACATGGTAGTATGAAGTTCCTATCAGTGACACATTGAAAACATCGCAAAAGAGGAATCACATCAGCAAAAAGTACTTCAAAAGTATCAAAAGTATAAGGGCAAAAAATATTTGGAAAATAACTAGTTGATTCACAGCTACTTCCTAGAGGATAATGGAGTGTGTCCTCGATGGCACCTTCATTCTAGAGAGACTAGGGCTAGGGGTAGACAACTATTTAAATCGGTAAGAATGATGTATGATAGATATAAGATAGTTCATATAGTCTTCAAATGCATATAGATGGAAGCTAGGGTTGGGTAGAAGATCAAAATAGACTATCAAATCAATCAAACCAAAGCAAACAAATCAATATGGTTGGGTTTGACAGTATAATATACCTAAAGTGAACCAAATCATTACATGAGGCTACATGTCACTAGCGTATATATATATATATATATATATATATATATATGAGATTAAGATATAAATATAAATATAAATATATATGTATGTATGTATGTATGTATATATACACACACACACATAAATATATATGTATGTATGTATGTATGTATATATGTGTGTGTGTGTGTGTATTGGAATTAGGTAAATATATTCCGACTCCCCCCTACAACTGTAGGAGGGTCAAGAGTTACATATAGCCCTATGCTCGCTATACAACGTGTACGTGAGCAACTCACCCGACTAGCTTACACATAATCTCTTTTTAACATTTTTACAAATTTTTGCAGCAATAGAACTCACACTACTATCTACTCCTCCGTGCTTTCGAGTGTTTCTTTCATTCCAAACATAGAAGCACAAGGCAGCAAAAAGAATCAGCTTCTTCTCCTCATTGGCACATCGTTTGACCGTCTTTTTTAAGTGTACGTTCAGTGTGGCAACACATCCCACTATCACATAGACAACGAGGTGTTATGCAAAAATGTGCAGAAATCACCATAACCACAGATAACCAAAAATACGGGTTAATTAAAACCGATTGCGGAAAGCAGATAAACTGAGAAATTACATTTAGATCCTCATCCTGCAAGGAAACAGGTTATATAAACATATACCAGCCTTGATACGTGTCCACATCCTAGGAGATCAGCTGTCCTATCATCACATGAGTTCATCACCTGTTTACATACATAGCGGCCTACATCCGGCCAGCAGCAGGATATACAAAACGTCATCAGCTATACATCGTGAAACAACGTCAAAATGCCCCCAAGGACCTGAGAGTACAGGGATGACTCTAAGACTCTACTACAAAATGACCAGAACAGTAGCATATCCATCTCTTGCCTTCTACTACTCGTCTTGCTGCTCGGCCGCAACTCCACGACCACCACCACGTCTAGCTCGAACACCTAAAAGGTTGTAAACCAGTGGGGTGAGACACACAGTCCCAGCGAGAAACATAACTCCCCACTGAAACTACAAAACCTCAAAAATATAAAGCAACAATAGCAGATAACTGATAAAAGATGTAACAAGAGCAGTTTATGTAAATGAGCTATTCATACCATCAAGCTTACCAGGCAGTACAGAAGGCATATACCCAAGTAATCCTTTATGAAACATGATTGATAAGATATGATTTATAAGATCTTACCTCATAACATAAAGAGCGTATAAGTAACTGCAAGTAGGACAAGATTAACTACACAAGCAAGGCCTCAACCAACATTCCGTGTTTTTCCTTAAGCAATAAATACTATTAGGCCGGATTACGTATTATTATGCCCTGAGGAAGTGATATGTACCGCTCAGATCCAACTGACAGCTGCGAAACCCAGAGCCGGTGCCATACAAGGTCAATGGAAGTGCCGGACTCCATGACCTCCCACCTTGTGGTCAGTGTATGCGAACCAAAGTAGGACCGTAGTCTCGTGCTTATGTGGCCTCAGCCATAGGGTCAGCTCCATAGGCTACCCTTCCTCTAGCCCGCCTTGGTACAGGTCTCGGTACTAGTATATCTGAGCCACGAGCCTGTTCACCGTGCTCTGAGCCATGAACGCATTCATGCTCCCATATCACATAACCTGAGCCATGGGCCTGTTCACCATGCTCATATACATATCCCAAGTCTGCAACCGCAGCTGCACTCAATTCCCTCTCTATTTTAGGCTAGGAGAAACCTCACACATTCAACAATATGTGCTCTGGGTTAACCCGTAGGAGAACCCGTTTCACCATCACCATCTCCTGACGATGATGGATCTATGGCCAGGGCAAACTACATAATATATTCCACTGTGATTAGTTAGTATCTTTTATGTGGATTGCAAGATTCAGCCAAGTTGTATAAAATGCAAACTTATAACAAGAATAAACAACATGAAACTCAATATTATGCTTTTATTGTAATCAACATCATCCTGATCCATCACAAGGATTCAACATTACATGTTACCACTTGGCCTCTTGCGAATCATCCAGATCCATCTCAAGGATCATCACATTGCCATGGGGTCTCAATCCCTTATCACATAGTGCTACTGCTCCTTAGGCACTTTAGCCAAACTTAGGTCCTCAGACCAGAACACATCAAGTAGGCTATGTCACTTAAACATATATATATCTCATAACCCTTTACCTGGCTATGCATCTGTACCTGCATGGTTAGCATGCACAATCATCATAGATTAATAGAAAGATCATATTATCAACATAGGGTGGCATTGATGCTTATATGCTTTATCAATCATGTCTCAACTTGTGACCATAGACAAAGGTCATATCATCATGCAAAGCATCTTGTATGCTTATCATTTACTTAGCATTATACAGGTAATCAAGGTGATCATAAACAAATGTAATATCATGTCAAGTTACATGGATGTGAGCTACCATCTTAGTTATCAACAAGCATATCAAGGATCACTAATATAAACCCAAACGTGACAGCATGAAACAAGATATAGTATAGATGTTTTACAGAAGGATCAAAACCCTCACTAGAAGTGCCCACTACCCTCACAAGAAGTGTGACGGGTAGGGAACCCTCACAAGAGGTGGTATCGGACAGGGTATTCCTTATACCGTCCAACCACTTCAGCCTCATCTCGGTCAAGCAACCAGTAAGGGTGTCAGGCTACCTTCCCAAGCTGTATCGTGCAACGTTGCGTCGTGCATTAGGGACAACGGCCATAAAGTCCAGCGTGAAACTTACTCTACAAGACATGCCGTGCAACGGTGCGTTGTGCACCTCTGTATCATACAACGGCTAGGATTACTACAGGTTACTATAACGGGCATCATCACTATGCCGTGACACCTAACACCAAGCTAGCCACATAGCTCCACATCATCCAAGGTAAGACGACCACTAGTCTACCTCCTCAGGTCAGGTGTATCGGGCAACAAGGACCTGTTGTGTGACGCCCGACACACAAAGGTCAACAACCAGGAGCATGACGCCTGACACAACACCACAACTAGCTAACAAGCTCCACACCTCAACGCACAACGACATCAAACCATCACATAGGCTAAGTGTATCAGGCAGGTTACTCATCAACGTGTGATGCCCGACACACACAAAGCAGGGACCAAGTGCAACAACCACAACATGTGTCGTCCAAGGCTCAAGATCAAGCGGGGTATCGGGCAGCACCTCCCCCAAGATCATAACAGTCAAGATGCAACTCCACAAGGTCGTCATCAACCTCAAGAACAAGGGCACCAAACCCTAGTGGCTCAAGAAGATGGCTCACCTCTCAACTATCAAGAGAGAGGGGTCTTGAACATTTCTTATCACCAATCGGGCAACACAAGGAACAACCCTAACAAGGTTTACAACCACCACAAAGCTCACCCTTCAAGTCCATGGTGAAAGGAGGGTGTTGCTCAAGAAACTAGAATACAAGCTCACCTCTCAACTTAAACGAGAGAGGGGTATTGCCCATATTACTAGCACTCAATCTCACTCCTCTAGACCAAGGAGAGAAAGGAGTGTTTCTCACCAAGAAACCCTAGAACACATGGTTCGGCCAACAAGAAACAACTAAGAAAGAAACCAAACTAGCAACATGCATAGCCGATAGGATCATAAGAAACATACAAGAACATAAAAGAAGGTAGTGTAGTTAGGCTTAGGAGTTATGTAACCTGCCTTAAGCAAGCTTCAAGCTCCTAGCTCCAAGCACCACCAAGGAAGAAGAGCAAGACACTCTAGGATTCGGCCACCACTAGAGGAAGAAGGAGACTCCAAGAAGGATCAGCCACCAAGCTTGCAAAGGAAGAGGGTGTCGTGCACCATGGGAGAAGGAGACTAAGGAACTAAAGGGATCCTTAGCAAGGGAAAGGAAACACATATATAGGAGAGGATGGAGGAGAAACCAAGGAAAAACAAGGCAAGGTGTCGCCCACCTAGGGACACTTGTCCATGGGTAATGCCACCACTCTAGCATGTCTTAAACACATGTCCAAAGCCATTTCCACATGCAAGAATCTGGCACCAAGTGTCCACTAGTGGTGACACAAATGAGGTCAAAGAGAGTCAAAGGGTCCATGGGCGACACACCTCCACACCATGGCCGACACAGCCACACAATGGCCGACACACACCCTGGGCGACACACCACTGGCCGACACAAGCACATGCTGACACACCTAGGCTGACACAGAGCACTCTTGCCTGACACAAGGTCCAAAGGAGCAAAGGCAACACACCACAAGGCCCAACAAGCTCAACCAAGCCCAAAGGAACTCAAGCAACGAGCTCAACCCTTCCTCTCAACACTAGAGGAAGCAAGGAGAGGGAGGAACACCTCACAAGGTGGCAAACTTGCCCACAAACCTAAACTTGGGTATATTGCAAGTAGCACCTCCAGCTCTCAACAAAACACCAACAAACCCTAATCACCACTCAAGGTGATTAGCAAGCAACAAAGCATCAGGGTTAAGCAAAGAAAACAGGATAAGCCCTAAACGAAGGTCAGGGTCCTTACATTCAGCTCTATATTCAGCAAGAATTCTTTGCAAATAATCTTCCATAAGTTCTTCATAAAGGTGCAACAACTGAATAGATGACTATGGGATTCATCGCTTTCCTTGCATAGGTAACAAGTGACAACAATATCACAATTCCATTCATGAACTTTGTCCAACGTCACTAGAGCACCATGTAGAATTTTAAACACACATGTAGACCATTTAGGAATTTGCTTACCATTCCATATCCGTGCCATAGTGCCATCTTTTGCAGCCCTTGTCCTGGTAATCTCCCACAGATCCATCTTTGGATTAGGCATATACCATTGTCCATTAGGCTTTAGACAGAAAGGTGCTTGACCTACTGCCAAAGACCCCTCATCACATGAATGGTACGTGAAATACCTTCTCTAGTGTGGGGTTGGAAATCCAGTCCCTGTGGGTATCTATCCCTCATCCATCTTCCCCAAATAGAACCTCCAGTCTGGTACACGATAATTCTCTTTAGAGTCCCCCATCTAGCAATGTCTCTTGGAGTTTTTAGTTGCAAGCCTCCCTCATCTTTAGATAGAGCCAGTCTTGAATAGCGCATGGGATGGTACTCACCCGTTTGAGATTTTCATCTCCATCCTGTCAAGCACAGCACCTGAAATCTCACCCTATTGCACCCAGAAAATAAGAAGTCCCTCAATAGCTGATCTAATGAGGGTAGCGCGGCCCGCCATGGATGTCTTCTGTGTTGGCCATCTATCTATCATCTCATCCAACTTATCAATACATTCAGTAAAATCTTTGACCTGTAGATTTCCCCCGGCAAGAGAAATGCCCAAGTATTTAGTCAGGAATGTACCTAACTCCACACCAATGGCTTCTTGTAGTATGGCTTCCAACTGGTGACAGTTCTTTGATAGATAGAGTTGAGTTTTATTAGCATTAATCCGCAGCCCCATCCGCTTACCAAACTCTCCCAGAAAAAAAATTTAGTTCTTTTAACATATCAACTTTGGCCTCCAGAAAAAGTAAGACATCGTTGGCAAAGATAAAATGGCTCATTACCTTCATCCCATGGACCATATATACTTTGATTCATTTTGCATCTTCGACTACTTTCAGCTTCCTTGTAAAGTATTCCATGACAATGGTGAATAGGAGTGGGGAAAGGGGGTCACCTTGTCTTAGACCATTTCTACCTTTGAACATACCAGCCGATGTACCATTGACGAGCACCGAGAAGCTAGTTGTTCCAACACATTGTTGCATCCAATGTATCCATGTATCAGAGAAGCCCATTTTTTCCATGATCCACCACAGTTTTTCCCATCTCACACTATCATATGCCTTCGAGATATCAAGCTTTAGACAAGCCTTTCTACTCCCTCTCATCACATTGTAATCAGCTAAGAATTCATCAGCAAGAAGGGCACAATCACTAATTCTCCTACCAGAAATAAAGGCTCCTTGGTTTTCAGAGATCAAAAAGGGAAGGACCATCTTCATTCTTGTTGCTAAGATTTTTGCAATAATTTTATATTGAATAGAGTAGCAAGCAATAGGTCTAAAATTTGTAAGAGATGTTGTTATCTTCTTCTTAGGAATTAGGACCAAGAAAGCATGATTGACTTGTCTAACCATATTGCCTCCATCAAGAAACCATCTCACATACCTCAGAAGATCTTCTTTAATAGTTTCCCAAGCCGTCCTATAGAAGAAAGCATTAAATCCATCTGACCCCGGGGATTTGTTGCAGCCAATGCTCCATAGTGCATCTTTAACTTCTTGCTCGGTGACCTCCCTTGTGAGAATATTATTGTGGGTGCTAGAAAGTTTGAATCTCCATTCAATGTCTTCCTCCTCAATAGAACCTTCAAAGTTTTTATTGTATAGCTCACTATAGAACTGAACAGCTTGGTCCTCAATATCTTCTTGTTTGTTAACCACTTGCCCTTCTTTGTCAATCAGCTCACATATGATATTAGCGGCCTCTCTTCTTCTAACTGCCATGTGATAGAGCTTGGTGTTTCTATCGCCATCTTTCAACCAATTTTCTCTACTCCTTTGCCAATAGAATTTCTCCTTGGCTTTCTTTAGATCAGCAAGCATCATTCTTAGTTCATGGTCCTTCTCTATAAACTCCCCATTGAGCGGATCCACCATCAGCAACTTTCTAACTTCGCTACACTCCCTCTTTGTTGTTGCAATCAGGTTAGGAATGTTTACCTTCTCCTTTGCCCACTTCTTCAGTGTAGTTTTCAGAAGAAATAACTTTTTTGTAAACACAAACATAGGATTCCCATGGATGTGCATTCCCCATACCTATTTCAAAATATCATCAAAACCTTTCCAATCATCCCAATAGTTTAGGAATCTGAAGGGTCTTCTCTTTTGTTTTTTCTCTATGATATGTACAAGAAGTGGAGCATGATCACTAAGCTCAGAGCCACCAGCTTTGACCTATACATTAGGGAACATTTTCAGCCATTCTTCATTAACCAGGACTCTATCTAGATTGCTTGCTATCCTGTCCTCCAGTTCTTGTTCATTATTCCACGTAAAGAGGTCGCCTCCTGTCATGGGAAGTTCTGTCAATTCCGCTTTATCAATAGCCCTGTTAAAGGCATCAATCACTGCACGTAATGCGAGCCTACCCCCAATCTTCTCACCCTGTAGTCTGACGTTATTGAAGTCGCCAATAACCATCCACAGTGTCGTCACCTGTGTAGACAGAGTAGCCATGTCCTGCCACAGTTCCACCCTACTTTTTGCGTCATTGTGAGCATAGACAGCTGTCAAGCACATGTGCAGGCCTACTACATTCTTGCAATCCAGAGTGATATGTTGATATGTCATCATTTTCATTGTCATCTGCCATGCATTAGGCTTCCACACCACGCACACTCTAGCCAGTTCAGAAAATGGAGGTTGGATACATGTTCCCACCCTTGTGGAAAAAGGTAGCCAATGCTTAGCTTATTTTTCTCCCTGATCTTTGTTTCTACCAAAGCTGCAATAGAACATCCACTAGCACCAATCCATTCCTGAATTTCCTTCTTTTTATTCCTGTTGCACCCCCCTTTAATGTTCCACATTAGAATGGACATACTAAACATTTTTGTTTGCCCAAGTACGCCTGGGCTGCTCCTTCTTGTTGCCTTCTCTCTTATTTTTTGGTTCCACCTGTTCAGGTTCTTCTGCATCCGATTCACTGAGTGCATCAAATCTATTATTCACCTCCAAGATGGTACCAACACCTTGTGTTTTTGGAATCCCATTCTGACTTTTCCTCCTTGATATAGGAGTAAACTCTCCTTCTTCTCTTTGTCCCGTAACATGTGGGTTATCTTCAGTAGCAACAGGAGGTGTTCGCTCACCCATCTCAGCAGAATTAGGTGCAGTGGTGTCCTTATCTTGCCCCACTTCTATCCTTTGTTCATCAGTATGAGTATTTCTTTCAGCAGTAGAAGACTCATCGTACACACCCCTGCCAGTAGCATCGACTGTAATGTCCTCAACCACTGGCTTCGTGCCTTTGCGATTCTTCTCCATCCACTGTAAGGAGCTCGATCCTTCTTTCTTGTCTTCCTTGGCCTCCTTCGCCACTTTGCAAGCTCCATCTGGGTGGTCGAATGACCTGCACTGTTTGCACTTTGGTGGCTTGTGATCGTAGAGGATCCGCACAGGGATAGGTTGCTGTCCGCGGACATTCAGCCACACCTGTTCCATGATCTCCTCCTCCTCATTGAGTTTCACTAAGACGCGGGCTTCGTCGGACACCAAGGATCGGTTGTCGATGTGAAGGACTCTCCCTGCTCCTGCCACAATGGTGCCGGCCACCCGTCTAGTCCATGCCCGGCCGATCGATCCCAAGGTGACCCATGTAGGAATTGTTGTGAAAGCGTCGCGCCTCAACTCATCGCCGAACCGGTAGTTCTTGGCAACCACCAGTTGCCCGTCAAACCATCATGGTCCCAGGTTGAGAACGGCTTGCTTGTCCGCCGCCGTTGAGAATCGAATCAAGAAGATGCCGGAGTCCTTCGATATTAGATCAAAAGTACCCTTGGGACCCCAGGTCCTCTTGATCCAAGCAAGGAAGTGCGGGTAGAAGGGTTGTTTCCCGATGACATACACCATGATTGCATACTCCCACACATCCTTCATCTTCTCGAACTCGTCTGCCACCAGTTCTATGTGAACCTCACCGCCTTCCCTTCTTGGCTTCGGGTATTCCTCCTCGGTTGTCTTGCCTAGATTCGGCTCCTTCAGTATTTGCATCCAGGCCTTCCGCATCTCCTTAGGCCTCATCCCACCACTCAAGGATTGATCCTCCTTCAACTGGTCGCCATCCAGTCCCTGGATGCTAGGGTCGGCGCCGCCATCAGTTCTCCTGTCTTCCTCCTGAACCGGATGCGTGAGTGTGGGTTGGGGGGTGGTGGTGGGGGTGTGGTGTGGGCAAGGGTGGATGTTAGCGACCGGAGTGGCCACCAACGTGGGCGTCATGCCCTAGGGTTTTCAGTCGCCGGGGATCACCTAGACGGACCCAAGGTAGACGGGGGTATAATGTTGTATGTGTGTGTGTATGTATGTATGTATGTATGTATATGTGTGTATATATATGTGTTTGTGTGTGTTTACACACACACACACACACACACACACACACACACACACATATATATATATATATATATATATATATATATATATATATATATATATATATATATATAGGAGTGGCTCAAGTGGTAAAACACTTCATCTTCTAACATAGGGACCTGAGTTCAAACCCCATTTGCCCCTTAGTTTACCACCCTCTTGGGTGTTTGGCCTCCTCCATGAGAATGAGAGAGGGGGAGAGGATATTTCTCTTAATCCATATATGTAATATATTATGTAATATATATTAAATATTAAATATTAAATATTTTATATTAAATATTTTATATTATATCTATTTTGTGTATGGTTAAGAGTGAAAGATTTCTCCCCCTCCTACATCCTGTGGAGAAGACCAGGCGCCCATGATGTATACATGTATGTATATGTGTTTATTATGTAAATGGACTTATATACTTATTATATATCATTTAGTACATCTATGTGTGTTATAGAGGTAAAACTAAGGCTGAATAAATGAAACTTGGTTTCTATATATGAAATATTGTGGTATAATGCATACTTAATTAAAATTAATTGGACCACATGAATGCATATGTCATATATATGTTCATGCAGATATCATCTCTAAATAATGTTTGTTTGAAGTTACAGATTGATAAAGATGAATTGATAAATATGATCACAAATATTTTGGACCAAATCATAAGTCACCAATTCACTTCAATTTGGTTTTAGATTGGATAACCATTTGGTTTAGTTTGAAACTTATATAAACCAATATGTATGGTCTACTCCATAGTTCTAGTGGTATATAGAACCAAACCTAAGTATACCTACCCCTAATGGAAGTAGAGTAGCAAATGACAAAGGATGGAACTAAAGCAACATAAGAGAGAGGAAGATGTAAGAGAATGATAGAATAAAGTGATACACTCAACAATGACCAATCAGTTACAAGTTGCATTCTTAATAAAAACATCAATGTATGTAGCAAGATAAAGGGTCACAAAACATTGGTATATTGTCATAGTAGTCCAAGGAGATATAATAGATGAGAAGGATGGAACAACCATAACTTTGTTGCAAAGTGAGGGACAACATGCAAGTGAGGGGAGATGTTCTGAATACATGGGAAGATGGGGAGTAGATGGTGGGTTGGAAAATTGAACACATGAGACAATGGGGTTGGGGTAGAATGAAGTGGCAACTATAGTGATGTATATCCAGTAAGGCCTGATACATAGGAAAGTATGGTGTTTTTTTCCTCTTGGTGAGTTTTCTTGCTCTATTCTCAAAGTTTCCAGGATTGAGTATGAGAGAAGTCTTTTCTATATTATAGGGGAAGAATATTAGAAAAATAGTTTATTTAATGTATATTCATAAGTATAAACACATTATCTTTGTTTTATAGTTGACAATGATTAGTTGGTTAATTAATACTACTTCTTGTAGTTAGTTTATTTTTAGAAAATGTTTGTTGTTCATCCATACTTGAACCAAAAACCATCATATAGGGGTTGGTAGATATAATATATAACATCTTAAAACTCATGGTGTTGGGATAGAGTGTCTGTATTAACATGATTATTGTAGTGTCAGGAGATTATATTAGTCATTCTAAAATAGAAGACAAAATGCATGTAATTACAAGTATGATTGTGTGACATGACACAATCCTCCTTATTAAGGTCATATAAAGAAGAAGGGGCATGATAGCCTCTATAGATTATTTAAATTTGGGTTTGTGTTTGTAGGATGTTCTTGAGTAGCTATCCTCTTAGATGAACCCTAAACCTCATGCACAAATCTTGCTTGATAATGCAAGTTTTTCTACTTGCATGCTTGTGGAAATGATCATTTTGTCCTCTCACATGACGTTTGCTAATTAGGATTTTGAACTGATCTTTTTCCTTGTGATGTAACTTGCTGACCTTTTGATTTCTTTGTGGTAACCAACCTATTTTGGACTCCTAGTAGTTTATGAGATTTTGGTCTCTTCATGGTCTCCCAAGATTTTGAATGAATGATGGTCGCTAAGATTTTCCCTTATGTGGTCAATGAGCTTGATGCTATGTGGTCACCAATGCCTTTATCTCTCTAGTTGGTCACTAAGAATGTTTGAACCACTAGTTGTCACCAAGATGTTGATTCCATGATGGTCGCTAAGCCTGGCCTCCTTGTGGTCGATGAGGTTTGTATCTCTATCATACGCCAAGTTTTTGGACCTTTAGTGGTTGTTGAGGTTGGAACCCTAGTGGTCATTGAAGGAACCTTAACCCTAGAGGTCGCCAACATCTTTGACCTTTGGTGGTCGCCAACCATCTTGACTCTTAACAGTCGATGACATCTCTAAATTTTAGTGATCAAGGAAGTTTCTAATTCATGTTGGTCACTATGACCTTGAACCTTAGTGGTCTCTAAGCCACCTAACCCTAGCATCTGCTAAGGTGTCTCTAGCCTATCAGTCGCTATGTTTTCTAGACATAGGTGGTCGATGAGATTTTGGCTCTATGGTCAATGGTTGTGTGACGTCCTCAATTACCATATACTTTCCTTAGTGACATTCCCAGATATGCGTGCACTCATATCTAAAGATGTCAGAAGGGAAAATATAAGAGATTGTGGAAGTCAACTAAATACACAATGAGCCAGATCGTTGTTCATAACATCATTTAATTAGACACATGAAACCACATCCAATGATAGATAAAAGTCATACATATTATTTTGGAAAGAAGAAATAGTTCTTAAAAATAGGAAATACATAGGATATGGAGAATCCTACACAACCTCTATTAAGATAAGCAACTATCTACTGAAAAAGAGATAAGAGTAGCAATCTAGCTAGATATCCTCCATGAGCAAATATTTAGTAGCTTTTGGTACTTTGAGATGCATTATTTGTTCCTTGTACCTAAAAAATATGAGAAACAAAAACATCAACATAAATTTGGTACGTGGTAAAAAGATACTATAGTATGATTGTATAATTGGATATACTTGAAAGAAGAGGAAAGAAAAGAAAACCATTGTTTAGGGTAGAAAATCAGGTAAACACCTCTTTTATTTATCTCATTAGATGCAGTTGTACTATAATTTTATAAGCACTTATCATACATCCAGTATGGGCAAGATTATTTTAACATACATCTAACATGGGCAATTCATCCTACATCCAAGTTAGGCAACATACATCCATACTGGGTCATGTGCACTAGTATCTACAACTCATCACAATGTCCTCTTATGTTTCAATTATGTTTTGGCGAATCATATTATACTAGTAGTCAGCCAACAAGGTATAGCAAATAGCTTCACACAAGGTACATTATATCATATGCAACCAGAGAAAACTAGTTTTATACTTAACAAGACCACGTACATGTTTTGATTAGATCTGGGATCTAAGAGTCTAGAAGAACAACAAATAGATCACCCTGAAAGAAAATAAATACCTAAAGTCATTATGCATTGTCAACACATCATATTAGGTCTTGACTCACTAGGGTTGTCCTTTTAATGTAATTGGGCCGGATGAGAGTACTTGGGGGGGGGTTGAGTGTGGATTTGGAAATTTATTATTCCATAAATCATAATATGAAGAGAGAAAGAGAGAGAGAGAGAGTATAAGGGTCATTTAATGTGAACATATTATTGATCATTATTCTAGGGTTTCAAGTTAAGAGAATTAGGGTCAGATTTAATAGTACAAGATCTTACAAAAGTACTGTCCTTTATTTCCATATTCATTTTTAACAAATTAAAGTTAAAAGGACATAACCAAAGGTCATAAAGAGGATGAATCAATCTAGGGTTGGATTTAGGTACAAGTGATAATTTATACATGTTCTTCTCATTTTTGTAAGAATGTGGGTATTTTGTGGGTATTTATTGGATGTCATAGCTATTTATAAAGGGTTTTACAATATTGACCAATCAGGTAATTTCTTAAAGAAATAAAATGAAAATAAAAAAAGGATTTGCAGGCTTGGTATCATGGATCTAGTGAAGGATCTGACTTCCCGAATCCTCCCACTAACCTGCGAACCACAGCTCAGCTCAGAGGGTCAGAAAGGGGAACAAAAAGGCAGAAATGCCCTTGCCCCAGAAATGACTGGGTGTGACAGTGTATGAGCATATAGGTAAAACTACGCCTTTGGTTGTTTGCTCCAAACTGGGGACCTGGTCCCTATTTGCTCCATTTCTTCAGTAAGCAAGGGAGGTTGGACAAGAAGGAGAGGGGTCTATGAAGGTTGTGAGGTGAGGATACTACTACCTTGGTAGAAGCTTAGTGACCCCGTGAAGCATAGGTTCAGACTGGTTGAGGTACAGAACATGAGCTACAACAGAAAGTGCAAAGAAGGACATCAGTTCAGGTTATACCTCGAGTGCTGATTAGCTAAGGATCGGGAGAAGATCCGCGGTCCTTCCTGGAGTCCTGCGCAGTGCCTGAGTTCAATGCATCTACAAAAGACGATCCATGGAGGTGATCGGAGCCTGGTCGGGTGACGCCGCCAACTGCTCTAGTCGATATCAGTCTCTGGACCAGTACACTCTTCCACGAGTGTTAGGATACCTCCGCCTTGATACAAGGATGGTACATACGGAACCATTTGGAGGGAGGAACTTTGAGGTGCGAGCAGGTCATAATGGTGCAGGCCGAAGAAGATGGAGTTGGGTGGAGAAGAGGGGGAGTGATGACAAGAAATTGAGGGGTCTTTGCAGCTAAAGGAAGGGATGCAGAGCTAATGAGTTCCTTAAATAGGCACCACGAGGCCTAGGGTTGCCTCCCCTAAGGCAGCCAATGGGTCCATGGCGCCAACATTTGGACATTTTTTAATCCCTGATCATTAGGGATATTTCTTGGGCTCGTTTGAAAGAGGAGGCAAAACTAGATCTGAAGAACTGACATTGACGATATATGATCAAGAGATGAGAGAGAGGTCGTGGTTTGAAAAATGGTGCTACTGAGTGGGCCAGATTCCACGAGAGGTGGGTAAGGAGGATGACTCAGTCGTCTTTTCCACCGGATCCAGATCCGGGTCTGGGACTAGATCTAAAAAGGTTTAAAAGCTATTATGTACTATGAATTCAATTGCTTATAAAATTGTAGTACAACTACATCTAATGAGATAAATAAAAGAGGTGTTTACCTAATTTTCCGCCCTAAACAATTGTTTTCTTTTCTTTCCTCTTCTTTCAAGTATTTCCAATTATGCAATCATACTATAGTATCTTTTTACCACGTAACAACTTTATGTTGATGTTTTTGTTTCTCATATATTTTTAGGTACAAGGAACAACTAATGCATCTCAAAGTACCAAAATATGCTAAATATTTGCTCATGGAGGATATCTAGCTAGATTGAGGCTCTTATCTCTTTTTTAGTAGATAGTTTCTTATCTTAATAGGGGTTGTGTAGGATTCTCCATATCCTATGTATTTCCAATTTTTAAGAACTATTTCTTCTTTCCAAAATAATATGTATGACTTTTATCTATCATTGGATGTGGTTTCATGTGTCTAATTAAATGATGTTGTGAACAACGATCCGACTCATTGTATATTTAGTTTACTTCCACAATCTCTTATATTTTCCCTTCTGACATATTTAGATATGAGTGCACGCATATCTGGGAATGTCACTAAGGAAAGTATATGGGAATTGAGGATGTCACTGGTTGTCATGTTTGATGGAGATGATAAGAATTAGGGTTTACATTTAATTTTTGTGTTGAAACCCTAATTCACTTGCCTTTTTGAACCTAACCGTAATATAAGTAAGTGATGATGATACATAGCCTCTTGTGTGAGTAGCATAATGATGGATGTACTCTCTCTCTATTTTGTTGTAACCCCTCTTGTGTGAGTAGCATAATGATGGATGTACTCTCTCTCTATGTTGTTGTAACCCTAATTTTCTATCTTATGAACATCTATCCCTTAAATGTTCTACCAAACTTATGCGTCACATGTATGATGATGGTTTGATGGGCCTTTGATAAGACATGGAAAAGATAATGATGTTCTTACAAGGAACAATGTGAATGGTCTTATGATCTTGGACATAGTTTGTGCCTAATTGAGGTATTATCCGTTATACAATGTGACAAGGACTTATATCATGTGATGGTATGATGATGAGTATGGCCACATGTATGGAAATGAAACAATACCATGTGATGATATGATAAACTTTACATCTCATATGTTTTATATCTTTTGAAGTTGCAATCTACCTATGTTTTGTAGAACTCATTTAAGGTTTGTGTGTAACTTGATTGATGCTGTTAAAATATACCCAATTGGCATTAACTAATCAAGTGAAACCCTAATCATATAGTCTATATCCATTCTAGTGTCAAGATTTGTTGGATGGTGAAATGAGTTCTCTTAGTGGAAGCTCAAAGTTGTATTCTATTGAGTATATGCATGATTTTTAGGGTGATTGAGGTCATACATCGGTCGGAGAGCAATTGAGGCCGTATATCAGATGATTATGATTTAGTGCATGACATGTGATTGAGGACAATTGTGGTAGTACCTTAGATGATAGAGTTTTATATACCCTGGTTACTAGTGTTGTGACCTATATACCAAGGACAAACTAGGCTGTTTTGTAGCTAAACTTATATGTTGTAGTGGATGACTCGTATTGATTGAGGGAAGATAAGATCTTAGAAGTCTAGCTCTCTTAGATCTTGTATGTCATTAATTTCAACTTATAAGTGGTCAGTTGGAGTCTAAGTGGTATACCTCAAACTCCTCAGGCTTAATAAAAGATGTAATTCAGTCATGCTGTATATCTGCTTAGGGTTAAACATGATTCACATTGGTTGATAAACCTTGTCTTGATTCTTATACTACTTAGTTGTTATATAATGTGGTAAGAGAAAGTAACTATTTAGCAGGTGATAGTCATACATGTTCCTTCACATATTTGTAGTCATACCTATTGATATTCCTATCTTCTTAATTGGCTTAGTGTGTTTAATATGTTCAATACGCTTAACCTTCTTAATTATTTTAACCTACTTAATATGTTTAATAATAATATAACTGTTGTAATCAATAAACATTGCTTGAGAGCTATATCTCTCACTGGGATGTTTGTTTGACCTCTTGGGTCACTACATCTTTTTAGGTGGTTATCAGCGGTGCAGTCAGGATCCCGATGCTGAGGAAGAGTAGTTGGGTGAGCAATAGAAGTAGAAGGTTGGATAGTAGTTATAGAGTCCTAGAGTCATTCTTGTACTCTCAAGTACGTGCATGGGATGTTTTGTAGGTGATATGTACATCAACTCAAGTTTTTTTGTAGTGTGCAAATGTCTATATATGGCATGTATATGTGGAATCATATCTTTTATAATAGGTTGTGGCTTCGGCCACTAGACATACATGTAAATACCTAATATGGTGTGTAATTATATATAAGTTGTTGGAACCTTATGTAAATGTTTTTTTGGAGATTATGTCAATGTTTTTGAACAAGATGGTAATGTTGAAATCGGTTTTAATTTACCCTCATTTCTGGTTATGTGGATTCGTAGTAGTTGACTGCACATTTTGTTTTGAGTAATTCCGTTTAGTGTGATGGGGCGTCACAGTTTAGGTTGGTATCAGAGATTTAGGTTCGCTGAGTCTATAGGGGCATAGGACTTAGGTTTGTGTTTATTTTTATGTAATCCAACATATCTGATCATAGCTTATGCTTATGCAAATATGTCTAAAGAACATGAGGAATATGTGGAGAGTAGCTATGTCACACCATGTGATGGTGGTAGGAGGTTGACACATGATGGAAGAGTGCTAGTGACGGGGCCAGAACAACCCACGATGCCCCACTTTGACCTTGTAGCCATGGAAAATCTTGCCTTCCAGTCCATGTTTAAATAGATCATGGCGAAAATTATGCATTTAGCGGATAGAGTGCTCATACCTCAAGCCAGGATACCAGATAATTATCATTTTCACAAGCTGTTTAATATGGATTTTTGTGCACTATTTTTTCATTTTCATACTGATTTGTGCATTATTTATTATCATTAGCATGTGATGCTTAATTGCACCAAATAAATGCAATTTTAATGTTTCTAAATGATTCATTATATTTCAAGAGCTTATGTTTCCTTTTGCATATTTCAGGTGAATCTACACAAATATACACAGCTCGGTACTACATACTTTGTTGTCGGTGGTACTGACATATGCTCAGTTTAGAACATAAAGAAACCGAGAAGACTCAGAAAAGTTGATACTACTGACAACATCACAGTGATGGATTCACAATTAACTGAGGAAACTCCATACTATCAACTTCAAGCTCGGTAGTACCGAAAACTGCTCAAGCAACAACAAATATTGAAGGCGTCGGTAGTACTGACACCCAGTTGGTAGTACCGACATGGTGGGATCAGACAAATATGAAAATTTAGTGTGATTCCAACAGTTGGAAATTAATGACGCCCTAAGTCACTTATATGACTTAGAGAGATTTTAGCCAACCCTATCAATCTCATTCTATTATGTTGGACTGTAGTCGAGATTAAGGAGAGGAGAAAGAGGAGAATAAGGTCATGTTTCAGATGATTTAGGCACCTCTAGTGGACAGATTTGCAACCGAAAGGTAGCAAATCATCACGTTCGTCAGAGGGGATCAATCAGACCATCCCTTCTTCATGGGTTTTTTAGTTCTACTAATATGTCCCACGTTTTTCTTATTCTCTCCTATGTACTTGACAATAGAAATCATGCAGGGCTAAACCCTTTATTCCTTAGGGCCTAGGAGTAGCCTAGTTATGCATTGTAATTGACTTTTATGCATTAATATACCAATTTCTCTTAATTTCTGGACTTATTTTTATGAGGTTGTCATGAACTATCCATGATTGATCACCATAGGTAGTTAATGAAACCTTTAATTGCTTTGAAAAAGAAAATTAATGGTTGGAAAATTCATAGAAATACATGTTTTATATCACCCTTTGAGAAAGGTGTCTTACAAATGTGGAAAGATTACCCAGAGTTTTCAATAATTCACTTAACTAATAATACAATCTTTACAAAAGTGGGATTGGTATTAGATTAGGTAGTGAATTATGCCATGAGAGTGGGCAATTCTTGCTATAGGCTCTTACTCCAGGGTTAGGAGAGATATTTGTTAATGTCATACTATTAATTGGAATGTTCACTGAGGTGAAATCGTATTCCTAAGGAATTCACTCCAATTGAGATTAACAAACAATAATTTTAGATTTGTTTTCTATTTTAGATAGTTAAACCATTCACTCAAGTTTTCATCAGCCTAACTAATTGCATTATAGCTATTAGTAGTTTCTAGATTTATGTTTCCCTGAGTTTGACATCTGGGCCTCTTAAGGCCTATATTACATTGATACGTACACTTGCATTTGACGTGTAGTTTACTCATATCAAGTTTTTGGTGTCGTTGATAAGGAAATGGCAAATCCAACACTACGAGTGTTGTGATCAGCCGCTCTAAGCCACAATCCTTATTTTCTTTTTATTCTCTCTAAAGTTGAATTTCAAATGTCATTTTGTTTCAAATTCACTAGTATTCTGTGTTCTCACATCATTGTTGGCACTAGTGCATGGTTCACACTCGAACCACAGATTACGTAGAATCTACTCCATGCATTACAGATCAGGAGGAGATTTCTCACAAGGCTTAAGAGTCCAGAGCTTCAGCTGAGAAGCACATCCCAACTCCAACACCTCCAATAGAACAACCAGAACTAGCACATATGGCTAACCTAGAAGAAGAGCAAACCATTTGGGAGAAGATCAAGGTGTCTTCCTCAACAACTTAGTTAGGGCCAATATAAGACAAGCCATAAATGTGGGTAGCTATAAGATTGATCCTGGGTTGGTGGTACTGGTCAATTCACAAGTTTTGCATGGCCATAACATTGCAGATCCAATGATACACATAAACAATTTTGTGGAGAGTTGTAATATGGTAAAATTAGATAGAGTGGTGGCTATTGTGATCTACTTGTAGAAAATGCCAAGTCTTGGTTCTACAACTTGTCACCTGAATCAATAGAGACTTGGGATTAGATGATAGCATTACTTTCTACCCCAAAAGACAAATGAGTTGGTCAGAAAGATATACAACTTCAAACAACAGGCAGAAGAGTCATATTCTATAGCATGTGAAAGGTTCCAATCAATGCTGAGGAAGGTTCGTCATCACGTCATTGATCTATATGGTCAAGCAAAGACTTGTTGCTACATGATGTATAAGGGAGAAAGAACCACATTGGATAGTGCAAGATCTAGATTTTCCCTCAACAATAAGCCATCCAAGTGTCATGAGATTTTGAAGAATATGGCTAAAAATCAGACATGGGGTGATGAAAGAGAAGTCTCAACATCAGCTAAAAGCATTGGGGAATCTAAAGTCATAACTGCATTGAATGAGAAGTTGGACTGGCTCGCAAGGAAGCTTGAGCAAAAATCTGACACCTCATTTGGAGGTGAAGAGGAGCATTTCAAGTACCTAGGATAGTAGTATCAGTAGGACAGGGGCCCTAGCAAGATAGACCACATAGAAAATATGCTAGGAAATTTGGTCAGTCAGAATGAGAGCTTATTGGACCATACAAAATGGGTGTAGTAGAATCACGAGGCTCAGATCCGTAGTCTCAAAAACTAGATCTCTCAGCTGGCAGAGGAGGTGGCCTCCATAAAGAAGCCCATTCAATAAGTATTTCTTGGGAATGCAGATAAGTCTCATCAACATCACCAATTTGTGGTCAAGGAGCTAGAACATCTTATGGAGGAGTCACCAAAATAGCACACTCCAAAATTAGATTGGGTGTATGTGCCTAAGGTTCCATTTCCCTGAAGCCTATATGGAAGTCTGGGAGGATGCCATACACTGGTACAGTATGCTCACATGTGCACTTCGGTTGATACATGGTTTCCAATTCCAGAAAAGGTGTCTCTGTAAGAAGAGCAGGTGAAGGTTCTAGTACATAGTGGAATAATCACAGTCAATAAGGAGGCACCCATTCCTCAGAAGGAACAACCACAGTTCACTCCACTCACATGAAACATACCCAAGTCTACCCCAAATTCTGTTCTAGAAGGTGGCTTTGATGCAAGCTTAGGGGAGGAGATGCCTAATGTGCCATATGCTCCCCCACACAAGCATATAGAAAAGCCAGATGTTCCATTTCTAGATAGCCTGAAGCCAAGAAAGGAGTAAAAGTAAATCAAGAAATTTCTAAATGTCTTCTGAAAGATCCACATCAACATCCCACTCATGGTGGCAATAGATCAAATTCCTGCATATGGAAGATTTTTGAAAGATGTCATCACAAGAAAAGGCAGATCAAAGATTCAAATATCTTGAATGTTGATGGAGTGGTGAGCTCCATAATCTAGAGAAAGCTACCAAGGAAGAGAAAATACCCATGATGTTTCTACATCCCTTATTATATAGGCAATCAACATTTCCAACAAGCACAATGCGACTCTAGGGCGAGCATAAATCTCATGCCTCTTGCTACCTTTTGGAAGTTGGGATTGAAGGAACCAAAGAAAACGTCCATGACAATTGAGTTGGCAGATGGATCTATTGTACGACTATATGGAATATGCGAGAATGTTCTAGTCAAAGTTGAAAAATTCACCTTTCCTATTGATTTTGTGGTTATGGATATGCCCAAGATTTGAGGATTAGAGATGCTATTAGGAAGGATGTTCCAAGATACACCCGATGTGATCACTGCTATTAGTAGAGGCTACCTAACACTCAGGATAGATGATGATAGAGTGGAGTTCAGACTTCCAGATTAATCTTCACTACCATCTCATGGCAACCCAAGCTGAAGAAAACTCATCTTGTCGAGTCTATGACGTAAAATAAGGGTGCTTGTTGGGAGGAAACCCAACCATCAATTTTCATTCTTTACATTCAGTTTTGTAGTTAATAGATTTAGTTTTCATTTTATTATTTTTTATTTAACAAAGGTGCTTTGATCATTTTTTTGTGGTGTGAAGGTAGAGTATTAGTCGGTACTACTGACCCCAGAGTTGGTACTACCGACGACATCACAGGGAGGCCGAATGAAAGTTTAAAGAAACTCAGTACTACCAGCCCCCTGTTTGGTAGCATTGAAAAGGGGGCCGAGTTCATTGATAAGGACTTGGTACTACCGACACCAACTTAGTAGTATCGATGCAAATTGAAGTCCCAAGTGTGAAATATCAAGATGAGACTCAGAAGTATCAATAAAATTCATAGACTCAGTACTAGTGACACCAAGTCGGTAGTACCGACACCTGAAAACACAGAAATGCCTCAGCAACCCCATACTTTCTAGGAGATGTTGTATCCCTATGATCCTACCATGCCACAACCACCAACACCACCCTTCTGATCAGTAACATTGTTCCATCTCTTAAGTTAGAATTCTGACTATGTGGGCATAGTCAAGTTCAAGCTTAGGGGGGATGCTATAACAACTTTATCCATTAGTTTTTATTTTTCTTTTTAGTATTTTTATCACTTTTTAGCTTTTAATTTTCTAATTTGTAGGATCCACGATCTATCTAGTGTAAAAGTTGAGCTTAATTCATGATTCCTATCATTGTCATGTGCTCTCATGGGTTTTCAATGAAAATAAAAAATTGAAAAAATTTAAATGGGAATTTTTTTTGGCTTAGTTGCAAATTTCTTGAGTTGCACCACCTGGAGGAAGTGTATGGGCTAGTCAGCTTAAGGATATTTGATATGAACAGACATCTTAATTTTTCATGTAAATTGGATGAAGATGGGGTTTGAGCCTAAATTGATCAAACAATTAATGGGATCTTAAATTAAAGTTTAAGAAACAAATCCTAAGGTTGCCCTATTCACATGTCATTATAGAGGGACATATCATATTTCATGAAAGATATCATCTCTTAATTATGTGATTCCATCCATCTTTCATTCATTTTGACTCACCACCATAAGATAATCAAGTAATCTGAATTATTCCTCTTGTTTGCATTTGCATGACATGATAGTTAGTTCTCTTTGATTGCATTGGTTACAAAATGAAAAAAATGTTATTATGCATGAACATTTTTGTGCATATAATTCTAATTGCATACCAATTACATGTAGATTGCATGCATTTCGTACCATTCATTTTTTATATCATGTTGATATATTATTTTCTTCTAAAATAAGAGTGAAAGGATACACATCCATACCCTCAGAAAAAGAAGAAGAAAAAAATGAAAGATGTATGTTAGTGAAGCCCAAGCATAATATTCCATCATGCTAAAATAATGGGCCCATGAAGAAAAAAGAAAAAAAATATTGATGTTTTGAAGTAAAGAGGGAGAAAGGATGCCCTAAACTCTTCACAAAGAGATGAAAACGTTCATATGTTGTAGTCTCTTCTTTAATACATTCTCATTCATTTGATGAGATTTTTGATATATGCACCATTTCACCAATAATATTAGGCATTAGGATTCATGCATTTTTCAATATCTTCACCATATAGGTTCATCATTTTTATTTTTGCATAAATAATTCAGATGTTACTTGTGAATATTCATAGCCACCTATTTCATACCATCCACTGCTCTTATTGGTAGGCCATTTAAATGATTATTCTTCTCATTCATTCTTATAACGAGAACAACTTCCAAGTAGTTGGTAGTTAGGATAGAGTAATGTAGAATAGGGAATCACATGATGTACCAAGTGAATATTTGATTGATTATGATATTAACTGCTCTCTTGATAGTGTTCATTTATCTAAGGATAGACAACTTTTATGGATATTTTTTGGTTGCTTAAGAGTAGTTGATTGTTTAATGGTCAATGAAGGTCGGTTTGGGACCGGTAGATGGGGATGGTTGAAAAATAAAATTCATAATTGATGTCATTTTTCTAACTTGCCTCAAATTGATCTGAAGGTGTGTTGCTCGAGGATGAGCAACATTTAAGCTTAGGGGAGTTTGATGCACCAGATAATTGTTGTTTTCACATGCTGTTTAATATGGAATTTTGTGAACTATTTGTTCATTTTCATACTGATTTGTGCATTATTTATTACCATTAGCCTGTGATACTAAATTGCATCAAATAAATGCAATTTTAATGTTTCTGAATGAATCATTATATTTCAAGAGCTTATGCTAAATTTTTTCTTATTTCAGGTGAATCTACACAAATCTACCCAGCTCGATACTATAAACTTTGTTGTCAGTGGTACTGAGATATGCTTAAAGTGGAACATAAAGAAATTGAGAAGACTCAGTAGTACCAACCCAGAAGTAGATACTATCAACAACATCACAGTGATGGGTTCACAATTAATCAAGGAAACTTGGTACTATTGACTTCAAGCTTGGCAGTACTGACAACTGCTCAGGCAACCACAACTATCGAAGGCATCAATAGTACTGACACCCAGTTGGTATTATCGACACGATGGGATTAGGAAGATCTGAAAATTAAGTCTAATCCAACAATTGGCAATTAATGACTCCCTAAGTCACTTATATGATTTAGAGAGATTTTGAACAACCCTATCAATCTCATTCTATTCATTGGACTGTAGCTGAGAGCAAGGAGAGGAGAAAGAGAAGAAGAAGGTCATGTTTCAGATTATTTGGGCACCTTTGGTGGATGGATTTATAGCTGGAAGGTAGCAAATCGTCACATTTGTTAGATGGTATCAACCAGATCATCACTTCTTTAGGAGTTCTTAGTTTTTTCACACAATTTTCTTCTTCTCTCCTATGTACTTAACAATAATGGAAACTATGTGGGGCTAAACCCCTTATTCCTTAGAACCCTGGAGTAGCCCTGTTATGCATGGTAATTGACTTTTATGCATTAATAAATTGATTTCTCTTAATTTCTGGACTTATTTCTATGAGATTTCATGAACTATCCATGCTTAATCACCATAGGTAGTTAATCTAATCTTTAATTGCTTTGAAAAAAGGAAATTAATGGTTGGAAATTCATAGAAATACACGTTTGATATCACCCTTTAAGAAAGGTGGCTTACAAATGTGAAGATATTACCCAAAGTTGTCGATAAAGCACTTAACTAATAACACAATTATTATAAGAGTGGGATTATTATTAGATTAGGTAGTGAATCACACTATAAGAGCGGGTAATTCTTGCTACTAGCCAGGGTTGGGAGAGATATTTATTAATGTCATACTATTAATTGTAATGTTAACCGAGGTGAAATTGTAATCCTAAGGAATTCACTCCAATTGAGATTAACAACCAATAATTTTATATTATTTCCTATTTTAGATAATTAAATCATTAACTCAAGTTTTCATTAGCCTAGCAGATTGCATTATAGTTAGTAGTATTTTCTAGATTTATATATCCCTCAGTTTGACATCCGAGCCTTTTAAGGCCTATATTACATTGATATAGACACTTGTATTTGACATGTAGTTTACTCGTATCAAGAAGCTGTCCCTAATGCAAAATCTTAGGGTTCTGGGAAGGTGTTTGAGAGGCTGAGACGTGTTGGGGCTATCGGGTGTGTGGGGACGACATGCCCAACAGATGTCGACATGTAGCTGAAAGAGCTTGAGAAGGCTTTTAAGATCTTGAACATCCCAGAAGAGGACAAGGTGAAATATATTTTTTTAACTATTGAAGGGTAGTGTTGAGTTTTGGTGGGCCATAGAGGATGATAAGAGACCCAAAGTTATGATAGGTTGGGAAGAGTTTTGGTGGGAGTTTGTGAGTCGATACATCCCTGAGACATATCTGGATGAGAAGACGACTCAGTTTGAGAAGTCACGATAAGGGTTGATGTCCATCAACGAGTATGAGGTGAACTTTATGGAGCTTTTGAGGTTTTGTCCTCATATGGAAACAACAGAAAGGAGAGGATACATAGGTTTGAGAAGGGTTTGAGCTCAAAGTTTTCTATGAAAACATATACTTTAGAGAATAAAGAGAGTGTCTCTACCTTTGTGGAGTCATTGAGGCAGATTGAGATGTCTACTATCGAGAAGCATGAAGCCAATGCTAAGAAGAGTCCAACTTAGTTTCAGGGGTAGTCGTTTGGTGGATTTAAGAAGCTAGGGTTTTGGTCACCATAGTCACAAAAGAGATCAACCTTTTTTTAGCCGAGATCAGGTGTGATGTCACAATAGTCCCTGAGAAAGGGCAGAGGCCGCAATTTTCTATCAGTAGGAGCACACAGTACAACATCTATGTTAGTGAAAGGGCCTTCTAAGACACAATACAATTCAAGGACTTGTCACAAGTGTGGAAAAGTAGGACATATAAGGTAGACATTCCCCATGAAGGATGAAGAAGTGACATAGTAGCCGAGGCAAAGTCAGCAGGGTTCTCAACAATAGTTCAATAGTGGTGGTATTGACATGGTAAGGCGTCATAGGAGGGGTCATCTGGACCAACTAGAAAAGGATGTGGACGAAAATAGGAGACAACTAGATTATATGCTATGAATCATCCAATGGGAGTGGTCAATCCACATGTCATGATAGGTCATATGGAACTTTTTCATTCTATTTTTTTTGCTTTTTCTTTCATATCTATTTTGGTTGACATGGGTGCGAAACACTCTTTTATCACTAGAGAGGTGATAAGTAGTTGCAAACTACCAGTTTCTATTAGATCTGGCAGCCTTTTGCTTGAAACCTCATTAGTTGGTTCTACTGAGTTGCATGAGATGTGTTCATCTTGCATTCTTTCTTTCTTAAGAACCAACACTAAAGTAGATCTTATGCCACTTGATATGCATGGATTCCATCTGATCCTTGGGATGGATACCTTGGACAAGTATAAGGTGTTTTGGACTGTAGTTCTAACGTAGCAATCTTATGTGATGGAGATGTTTCATGGATCTTCCAAGGAGATAGGAAGATTCATCCTACATGTTTGGTATCAGCTATGATAGTAGAGAAGTTGATCAGACAAGGGTGTGAGGCTTTCTTGGCACATGTGGTGGATACCAAGGTGAGGAGTCCTAGTATTTAGGAGGTGCCAATAGTGTGAGAGTTTGAGGATGTCTTTCATGAGGATTTTCCTGGTGCTCCCCCTCCTATAGAGATTGATGTTGAGATCAATCTTGTTCTTGAAACACAACCCATAACACAAACACCCTACATGATGGAACTAGTAGAGATGCAAGAGTTGAAGAAATATTTTTTGGAGAAGGGATTTATCAAACTTTTTCTTGGGGTGCTCCCATGTTGTTTATAAAGAAGAAGGATGATTCCATGAGGCTTTGTATGGACTACCATCAGCTGAACAAGGTCATGATAAAGAACAAGTACTTGTTGCCTAGGATTGACGATCTGTTCGACCAATTGAGAGGTGCTACAATGTTCTCAAAAGATGGATTTGCAGTCAGGATACTGCCAATTGAGGATCAAGATGGATGGCATATATAAGACAATTTTCATGACTAGGTATGGTCACTAGAAGTTTGTGGTCATGCCGTTTGGGCTAGCCAATACGTCAAAAACATTTATGGATCTAATGAACAGAGTGTTCAGACTGTATATAGATCAATTCGTGGTGGTGTTTATAGACGATATATTGATATACTACAGGGATAGTCAACAACATGAGCAACATCTTCTCCAGGCATTAATATTTTTGAGGCAGCACCAACTGTATGCCAAGTTCAGCAAGTGCTTGTTCTAGTTGACAGTGGTATTTTTTTGGGTCATGTCATATCATGTAAGGGTGTTTGTGTAGACCTAAAGAAGGTAGAGTCTATGCTAGAATGGAAAAAACCCAAGACACCAATGGAAGTCTAAAGTTTCCTAGGTTTGGTAGGATGCTACAGGAGATTCGTAAACAATTTCAATGTTGTGGCATTACTTTTGGGAAATACATGCATAGAGTAAGGCAGTTGAAACAAAAATTTATATATATGTATTCCCTAGAATTGTAGATCTCTTCAATAATTACGAAATAGGAAAGATGGTTTAATGAGTCCAGACTTGGTCCTAGAGAAAATCCAACAACTAGCAATTGGTTTGCATAACAAACTAGTTGTTTTGCTATGTTTCCTAATCACATATGATTTGGCAATTCGAATCCAATTAATGCACGTTATGACGTCAACACTAATGCTTGATGTAATTGAATTTCCCACGAACTGAGTAATCTCATTCACGTGAGATGGTCGTCTCATTCACCTAACTGGCCAGTTTGTGATCCGAGTCAGTCGGTTCCCCTGAGTGAACCAGTCGGTTCACTCCTCAATTTGGGCAAAACTTGGCCAATTCAATTTCTAATCAACATGACACTCCAACTGGCCATGTCAACACTTGAGCCGATCAGCAGGCAATCCAGTCAGTTGATGTTTTGCTCAAATTGACTACCTAAACACTTTAGTAATCAATTCAATCATCATTCATGATAAGCTCCTCTTTTAGGTGAGTTCTTATGTGTGTGACCCTATAGGTCCCATATCACGTTGGCAGTGAATGTCCATAACTAGCTTATGACATCACAAGCAAAGAGCAGTGCCTAGTCACACATCAGTGCTACCCAAGTGAATGGAAAGTTAGAGAAAAACTTCAACCTACAATATGTGTAAGGTGTTGTAGCAATTGTATAATTACTTTGTCTCTGATATTTGGAATGCATCGAGGCATGGAATTGTCATCCTCTCAATGTTCAATCCATGTTCCTTGAACCTAGAGCAGACTGTATGAGATATATGTGACCTCAATATCATGTATTGGTTCACACGTGCATGTGCATGTGTTTCTCAGTCTCACTGATCAAGTGGCCATGGACATCAAACTCTAGTAAAATGGACAAATCCCACACACATCACTCACAGTCAATCCCCATGTGTCACAGCTACCCAATCATCACGTTAATGGCAATCCATGTTTCAAGGTTACGTATGATGATGTAAAATTATACCAAACAACATGTGATGAATGTTGTGACTTTAGGTCTAAGAATCACAATCACCACATTTACTATGAGAGTTAACTATGATTACCATAGCAATGTCTCCATGTGTTACTCTCAGGGTGGACCTGTCTGATACACTGTTCTCTAACATGTATATGTGTGCTTGGTTTGATATTTTCATATCATGACTAATGAGATTATGTCATCAACCAACTCACACTCCAGTCGTATGTGTTATTTTTTTTCTATCTACCTTCCAGAATAACATCCGACCAGGTACATAACAAGAATGTTGATGAATGCATATTCATCTATCTTTTTGCTTAAATTTCATAATCTTTTTCATTAGAGCTTATTTTTTTGTAATTTCTAGGACAATTTGTAATTTACCCACTTTTTTATTTATTGTGCAAATACTTATCCTTCTTCTACTCTTTTGTAGGTTTTTCCTTCAAATCAAATTCGAACCTACTAAGATGATGAGACGAACGTCTTATAGTACCAGACGGTCGTTTCACCTCCATGAAGCCCCAAACCCCACATCCAGATGACCATTTGGTCCTCGGCTCAACATGCCATCTTGACACTCCAAACGAGCATCTTGAGTCTACGAGACAATCAACTCGTAGCTCAAGCCAAGCATTTGAGCTATTCCCGACGACCACCTCTTGACCACTCTAGGTCAAATAACTGAGCCACACTCAAATTTTAGGGTTCATGATGATTTATACATGCAAGGCGGCGCCAACCAGGTGTCTCACGGCCAAATGTTTGGCTCAAACATTTCTTCAAAGCCAAGCATTCTAATCAAAGGGATGGAGCCACCTCAAGTAGGGTTTCAATCCACTGCTTCCACAAGTACACCATGTCACCTCTAGACAACTGTCTCAGATACCCCAGATGGCCGTTTTGCGGCTCGTGAGGAGGACATTTCAGTATCTACCACTCCAATTGTTTCTCACCCCCTTTTAGGGTTTCCACCCCTCCTTCCCCTATAAGGGGGGGACTCCACTAACAAAAGGGTCCTCAATTATGTACTTGCATTTTCATTTTGAAAATCGGTCTTTCAATTCATCGTTGTAATCTTTCAATTTTGTAATAAATCTTCATTTGTTGTTGTAGATCTGGATCTCACCTTTACTTCTTGTTCTTACTTCTAGTTCTTTCTCTTGGAGCAGGGGATTAAGAGTGCAAGCCATTTAATTATCACCAGCATTGGTCTCCTCAGAGATTCTGTCCTTTTGATATATGACTTCCTACCTTATTTCCCTTATTTCTCCGTTCCTCACCATGGCTAGTGAGTACTTCCTTTATCGAGGTGAGGGGAGTAGCCCCTTATCCATGAGTTGATTTGATCCAGTGCTACATGACTTTTTAGATGGATGGTTTTTGGTTTAGAAATCTCCCTTCTAACAAAGTAATTAGTAATTTTTAATGTGGGTTAATTCTAGTGGATGCAACCATGGAAACTAGGATTTAGAACACCTAAACTAACTATACATGGATTTGGATGCGACCACAAAAAAAGATTTTTAAGGATGGAGTATGATGGAGTAGGATGCATGAATGCCAGGACCGATGGGTTCACATGGAGTTCGTCTCTTGTGTTTTATTTACGGATGATTCACATACATACTTCTATGTTGCCTGTCATATATTCCTTCTATCTTGTTTTCACTTTGGCTAAGGTGGTGAAACCCCTAAAGCCTCGATGCTTTTCCATCTGATTCAAATTGTTTCTTTCAATGCTTGTTTTCAACCGCCTTCTTTAATTCTAGCACTTTATTTCTTGTCCATAGATAATCTTTCTTTCTAACAATCTTCTTTCTTTCTTGTCTTAGTATAATCATTCTTTTCATTGCTTTAGTGTAAACCCTTACTTCTTTTGCATTTTAATTTCTTATTCTCATGTAACCAATCAACCCCCAAATTGAAATTTACTTTCTTGTTCAAAATATTCAAAAACTCCAAAAAGAAATAAAGTTCAAAAATCAATTTGGTTAAGAGAATACAATCTTAGTAACGTTGTCATGTGGGATTGACCCTTCTATACTAGCCTTAATTGGAAAGTAAAAAAGGTTAAGCTGTAGTATAATTATCTTTTTGAATTGTGTGCACTTCGACGCGTATCAAATGTACATACTCTTAACATCCTTATGATCTCATTCTTCCAAGTTACAAACTTGATGACATACATCATTGAGTAATTTTCATTCTTTACACATTCATTATGTTTCCTCATTATCTCGTAAATGAGTGAATCAAACTAAATTGGAAGCTTGCCTTTGATATTATTAATCAAATTCTTTATGTAATATGCCTTCTCAATTACCATATAATTGTCTCTCTAGGCATACTTACCAATAGACTCCCACTTGCACTTAGATCCAATCACCCACAAATATGATCCCTAGTGATTTAAACATGTCCACCATGTTTCTGTTGTGTAAGTGCTAATCCAGTGGGTTAGCAATATATTGCTTTTAGTCTTTATATTGCAAGCTCCTTGGCTCTTAGCTGTACGATTTCTTGTATGAGACGGAACTTTCGTATTATGCTATCTGATATTCCTTGCCTAAAAAGTAGATCCATTTAGGGGTGAGCAAATAATGGTCCAGACCACAAAACCGGACCAGATGCTCAATTCGGTCCGGTCCATTTTGAGTTCGGTCCGGTATGCAGTCTGGGAATTTCGATGAGTTTGGTCTTCGGTCCGGTCCGATCCAAAATTGGTTCGGTCCGGTCCAGACCACAAATTGACTTTTATATAAAATTCATGTATATTTGAAGGTGTATTCTATAATAATTACAAATAAAGTACATATATAATCACTACTAGTATAAATGTTTGATACTAAAGTTATATAATTGTTAGAAGTGACTAAGATTATCAACTTTGTACAATTAAGTAAGTTGTAAAATATGTAAAAAAGGTTGATTACGGTCCAAATGGTCCGGTCTGGTCCTAGCACAAAACGGTCCGGTCCCGGTCTGGTCCTACCTCGAAACGGTCCGGTCTACGGTCCATATATTTGTTGAAATTCGGTCCGCGGTCCGGTCCAGTTCGGTCTGGTTCTGGACCGATGCTCAGCCCTAGCTCCATTTTTGTCACAATATCAGTACTACATCATGAATGGTTGGAATATCTTTAAGTTCATCCATATGAACTTCTACATCCATATAGTATCCACTCATGTGTCCGTAACACCATACTCAACTTCAATTGTAGAATTGTAAATTAATGGTCTTATAGTTCAAAACTCTTACCAACTAATAATTCTTCTCTTAATATTAAACACACAACTTTAATATTGTGATCATCTTTTGTCATTACGAAAGCTTGCATCAGTGTAACTCTTTACACTCAAATCTTCCTTATCACCATGGTCTTAGCAACTTATCCGTTAGTGCTTCTCAAATACTAATGGATGTATTTAAATGACATTCCAACAACCCTTATTGGAAATTGATATAATGTTGTCATATCGAATACATACAAGAACATGGGATGAGTACATTTACAAGGAATATATGATAGATCTAATTGCTAATGCATATGACATCTCATTCATGTATTTCCATTCTTCACAAGAATCAGAACATATGGTTCATGAGAGACTAATCAGATTTGAAAATTGTTCATATTCTCTCTCTTAGAATCCTTCATACTTAACTCTTTTAGTATCTTGCTATTTATATGTACTCATACTTAGGTCAAGAAACTTTCAAGATCTATGTTTGTAGACCTCAATCCCTATATCATAGGGTGTTTCACCTAATCCTTCATTGTTGAAGGTGTTTTTTCATGCCAGATCTCAATATCATATATTGAGATGTTATTACCCATCAATATGTGAAATATTCATATATGCTCCCACTAATTTTTTTGTAATCACATATTTCATTTTTTCTTCAGTCAAGTCAAACTTTTTGACTATTTAGTCAAGTCAAAAGATCCCATCTCTGAGATGATTGTTTCATATTAAACCTTGTAGCTTATAGACTTTATTTGCATTAATGAAATTATAAACCTTTAGGTTGTGTCATGTATACATCTCTTATGATATTTCTTTTAAGGAATATGAATTTAAGCTTCATTTGCTAAATCTCATAGTCTACTCTAGCTGCAACAACAAGCATGGGTTAAGTAATTTCATCATGTTCAACAATTTGAACTGACTTGAAAATCTTTATAACCAATTTGTCCTTTTATGCTATCCATGTACATCTTATAAAAACCCCAATTTAACCTTTTGGGTTTTACCCCTTCAGGTAATACTAGAAAGGTCATACCTTGATAGTTTACATGGACTCCATAATGGCATTAAGCCATTTCTCAAATGTTATTCTCAATAGTTTCTAGTTGATATGTTGGATCCATCTCATGACCAACCTATCTGAGTTGTTGGATTCATAATCATTCCATCTAAGATTTGATCTACTAGAATTATGATTTTCCATGTTACATTACAAACTTGAGATTCCACAACAATTTGTGATTCTCACTAGTTCTCATTGTACCTTTATGTTGTCCTTGAACATTTCAAGTTCTCCTTTTTCTCCCACTGATTCTTTTGGAACTCAATTATCATGGTAACAAAACATTTTTATTATTGGAATGGGATAGAGATAGTATTCAACAATTATGGTTTGTGGATTAGCCTTTTAAGAAACTACTTTCTTTATATAGGTTACAATCCTCAAGACACATCAGGGCATTCCCATATTCCATATCTCATATGGTGTCCTTTGAACCATTTTAAATGGTACATTGTTTAACATATTTCTTTTAAGGAAATTTAGAAGATTGGATTAAATGATAAACATATCATGATGATGTGATTAATTTTTTCTGACACATCATTAGGTTAAGAATTGATTGTAATACGATATCACCATCTTCTAGAAGGATCTTAAACTTTTGATGCAAAGTATTTCAAAACTTGATCATATCAAAGTGTCTTAATACTTATATCAAAGTTATACTTCATTTATAATCTCTTTGAACACTTAAAGATATATATGTTTGTATTTTGCTGAGTGCATATCATTATATCATCAAAGAATGCTATGAAGTCTAAGTAACTATATGTTGAATTTATTCTATAAGATCTTCATACATTTATGTAAAAGTTCTAATAGATTACTTATCATCCCACTACATCTAGTGAAGGATGCTTTATCATATTGTGCTCAAGTAGGACTTGCATGTCTCTCATTGGTTCAATAACCAAAAGAGTCTAGATAAACATATAGATATGAATTTCCCACATGCGTGATCCTAATGATAATGCTATAGATTGTTAATTGTTTGAGTTATCAATCATAATCCTTTAGGTAGTTACGTTGTTATCAAAAGATCATAAGATATTTTGTAGTGCACCCACATGAGATCATATCTTTGAAATAGAATGCCACATATTTTATTCATAGTCATTCCTCTATTTACAAGATGTAGGAAATAAAATGTTTCTATTTGTTGTCATATTGAACATAACAATTCTACCAAGTCTATTACATGCCATGTGGGCTAAGATAAATTCTAAATGTGGACTTAGGTTACATCAACGTTTTCTCATCACAGTCCATCTTTGTCCTTTTAGAAGATCTTTACTTCGTATCAGATCATGCACATCAATGTATGTCAGATCCACATCTGGTATAACATACCAAGATGAAGAAGTAAATTTAGATTATCTTATGACGTTTATACCTAAAGTAGTGGCCTCTACCTCTTCCTTATTATACTTTAGTTCCTCTAACTAGAGGGGTTAATTCCTTCTCCAATGTCCAACCTGGTGACAGTGGTGACATTTTCCTCTCTTCTTAATTCTTCCTTTTGCCTTAAGGTATGAAGACTTGGGCTTCTGGATAGCTGTAGAACTCTTCTTAGCTTTGCCTTTACCTTTATACTTTTCCTTTGTCTTACTGATCATCATTACAGACTTAGGTTTCTCTTTCTTCATTTGTGCCTCATATGTTCTCAACATGCCCAACAACTTTGTCAATGAATTTTCAAAGTCATTCATGTTGTAGTTCATGCAAAACTAACTGTATAACTCTGGTAGAGATTGCAGAATCGCATCAGTGGACAACTCTTGACCCAAGGGGAATCCCAGTCATGATAGGTTCTCCATATACCCAATGATCTTGAGCACATGAGGACCTACTAGATCTCCTTTTGCCATGCTACATTTCAACAGTGCTTTTGAGATATCATATCTCTCTTATCTTGCCTAGTCCTAGAACATGTTCTTGAGACGTGTGACCATCTCCATAACTTTCATGTTCTCATGTTGTCTTTGCAACTCATAGTTCATAGAGAACAATATTAGGCATTTGACATCCACGACATCTTCAGTATGCTTCTTGTAAGCATCCCTGTCAGCCCTGGGAGCATTAGGAAGAGGTTCTTCAGGTACTGGCATCTCCAGGACATAGAGCATGCACTCTTGTGTGAGAACAATTCTCAACATCTTGTACTAGTCATGGAAATTGTTCTCATTTAATTTGTCCTTCTCAAGGACTGATTACAGAGAAAAGGTGTTGTTGTGTGCTGCCATTTAATTCTATAAAAGAATTTGCAATTTTGTTAAAAACTCATTTTGATTTGATTAAAATTTGATGATGTTTATTAGGTATTTAATTAATCATTTCTCTCACTATTTTATTTAATTGATAGCCCTCACATATCAATTCAGAAGATTGCAACGTACAACCTTCTAGTGAGCCAAGATATAAAACAATTCAACTATCACCCAACCAACATGCTATCATCCATAGTCAATCATTAAGGTAGACAACATTTGTCAATTGCATCATATGCCATTCTTGGATAAATGATATGCACAACTCTTTGCCATAATCATGTATATGCCTCTCAACTTAGACACTCTAAGAATCACCAGTTAAGCCCGATCCAATAGACAACATGATAGATATGCACCAAGATAAGGAAGAACCTACATATCTAGCATCACACTTCCATGAGATAGATGGTGCACCACATGAAGATGTAACCTACGCTTGGTCAATCAAGATTTTCATGTGTGTTGCTAATGGAAAGCATCTGTGACTTAATATTGTATTTGAGGGAGTTTATGTATATACTTATACTTTATACAATCACCACAATTATATAGTGTGTATCATATACATGCTATATCCCACAATGTAAACATGCAATATAAAACAAAAAGCAATGGTTATGGCCATGCTACTATAATTTCTTAGAGCCAAAAGGAAATACTACCACCTAGGTCATCATCACATCACATGCATGAACCTACTGTTGGTGTAGATCTATTCTTGCCAATCCTAGTTGACTAGTTCAACCCTTGAACTGGTTGTCTCACCTCTTAGTCGGTCGCCTGGTCTCCAAAAATGGTCGATTGACCTCCTGTTCAACCGGTGTCTAGACTCCTTCTAAATGGTCAGTTGAACCCACCAGTCGGTCAATTCATGCCTCCTACAGTCTGTCCTTCTCGTTCCTCCAGCATGTCGTCTCGTCACATGAAGCAATCGACTCGCTTGACGTGGATTGTCATCTTCATCATTTCAAGAAAAGAAAATATCCTATTGCTACTAAACTTATTACATGGTGAGAAACCTCGAGTTACATTTGAGGGGAGCAGGGTTAGGAAAGAATTAACTTTACATTGGTAAGAAGAAGTTAGGGGTTCCAAACTGAGATAAAACAAGAGTAAAACATACCTTAAAACCACACAAAGATATATGGGTTATTATCCATAACAATGCTACACATCCACCATCAAAACCGCTTTTAGGGTGACACATGTAAATTGCATATATATATATGTGTATATATATGTGTATATATATATATAAGTTTGTGATTATATGTGGTCTTTGATCAGATATGGACATTAAACAGTTTAAGTATTCACATTGTATCCAATAAATAAATGACAAAACCAAAAATTTGATCATATCGATTATCCCAAAAGATAGTAAATTTATGTGGCTCTAATACCACTATTGGGAAATACAGGCACAAGTAAAGCACTAATTGCTTTTATCTATATGTATTCCCCAGAATAGAAAGATCACATTAATAACTATGAAATAGGAAAGATGGTTTAATGAGTTCATACCTGGTCCTGGAGCAAGTCCATTGACCACAACTCATTGCAGTGCAACTATCTTCTAGTTTCTCTTTAACAGTGTCTGTGTAGCTCCTGGTCTTCACCATGGACAACAGACTGGAACAATATTTGCAACAACTCTTGTGGTCTTGCCACAGACTGTGGACTAATGACGTTCTCCTAGTGACAGGAAAAGGCCACCTTGCCTCTATGGAAGTCCACACGGACCACCCAGAATTCATGTCATCTTGCTAGAACGGACATGAAGGAGTTGTCCCTCCAGTTGGTGTACTAGTCACCAACGTGCTCTCCTACACTAATGATTCTCATTTGTTCTATCCCTTGCTTTCCCTCCCTAGTCAGGTAGGACTTGCTTAGGCTCTCTTGGTTACCACAACCAGAGAGGAAAAAAATTATCAAAGGAACTAATTCTCAGTTGTGTGTGTTGGGAAGCCCCTAATACCCCTCTATTTATAGGAGGGATTAGGGTCAGGGTTCCTAGTTGATGCGGGAGTAGAAGGGACCAAAAGATCGTGAATTTTTGCAACCTGTGAGTGTTGAACCGATCGGTTGGCAACCAAACTGGTTGGTTCACATGTGAGATGGTCGATTCGCATAAAAACTAATTGTTTCTCTATGTTTCTCAATCACATATGATTTAGCAATTCGAATCCAATTAATGTGCATCATGACATCAACATTAATCCTTGATGTAATTCAATTTCTCATGAATTGAGTAATCTCACTCATGTGAGACAATCATCTCACTCACCCAGTGAGTCAGTTGATGAGCTGATCCGGTCGGTTCACCTGAGTGATCGACCGTTTCACTCCTCAGTTTCGGTAGAACTTAGCCAATTCAATTTCTAATCAGCCTGACACTCCAACCAACGGTCTCAACACTTGGTCTGAATGGTTGGCAGTCCAGTCAACTAATCTTTTGCTCGAGTTGACTACCTAAACACTTTAACAATCAATTCAATCATCAGTCATGATAAACTCCTCTTCTAGGTGAGTTCCTATGTGTGTGATCCTATAGATCCCATATCATGTTGGCAGTGAATCTCCATAACTAGTTATAACATCACAAGCAAAGAGCGGTGCCTAGTCACACATCAGTGCTACCCAAGTGAATGCAAAATTTGAGAACAAATTCAACCTACAATCTATGTAAGGTGTTGTGGTATTGTATAATTCCTTTGTCTCTAATATCCAGAATGAACTCGAGGCATGAAATTGTCATCCTCTTAATGTTCAATCCATTTTCCTTGAATGTAGAGTAGACTGTATGAGATATATGTGGCCTCAATATCATATATTGATTCACATGTGCATGCACATGTGTTTCTCCATATTGCTAATCAAGTGACCCTGGACATCAAACTCTTGTAGGATGGTAAAATCTTATATGCATCACTCACAATCTATCCCTATGTGTCACAACTACCCAATCATCACATTTATGGAGATCCATGTTCCAAGGTTACATTCGATGATGCCAAAGTATACCGAATGATATATAATGAGTGTAGTGACTTTAGGTCTAAGAATCACAATCACCACCTTCACTATGAGAGATAAATATGACTACCATAGCATTGGTTCCTTGTGTTACTCTCATGGTGGGTATGTCCAATACACTATTCTCTAACATGTATTTGTGTGCTTGGTTTGGTATCGTCATATCATGACTAATGCAATTCTATCATCAACCAACTCACACTCCAGCCTTATGTTTTAATGTTGTCTATCTTCCTTCCACAATAACACTTGACCAGGGACATAACAAGAATGTCCATATGTTTAACATCCATATGATCCCATTCTTCCAAGTCACATACTTGAAGACATACATCATTGAGTAATTGTCATTCTTTAGACATTCATTATGTTTCCTCATTATCTCATAATTGAGTGAATCAAAATGGATTGGAAGCTTGCCTTTGATATTATTAATCAAATCCTTTATGTAATATTCCTTCACAATCACCATATGATTGGCTCTCTGGACATACTTAGCAATAGTTACCCCTAACAAAGTTGACCAGGAAAGGTGTTCCTTTTGTGTAGGATGACAAGTGTTAGCGTTCCTTTCACTTGTTGAAGGAGAAGTTGACCAGTGATGTAAGGACCCTGACCTAGATTTTGGGCTAACCCTTGTTTTCTTTGCTTAATGAGATGCTTAAACCTTAAGATAATCCTTTGATATGCTTTTTTAACATGTGGCAATCGTATATTTTTAGTTTGGTCCAGTTTGGTTGATGTTTGCGTTATGTATGCTTGTTTTGGATCAAGTTGCAATTACCCAATTTGAGGGGTTATCTTGCAATTTTTAACATGTAGAGTGTGTTTCTTGTGCCTTGGCATCATGAGAGAGAGGATGATGTTGAAGGGCGCCTTGTTTGCACCTTGTTTAGTGATGTGGCATCATGTGGCGATGATAGGGCTTCTAGGGTTTTGCTTGGTGGAGCATGGTGTCAACCATGTTGATCTTGGTTGGGTGTTACGACCTGTGTCTCAACCTTGTCGGTGTGTATTCGGTATGTTTTGACCAACACACCTCCTTTGGATGAGTTTTTTTTTTAATCTTGGTGCTCCCTTGTGGTGTGTTTCAACCATGATGGTGTGGGTGACCTTAGTGGTTCATACCCTACCTTGGTTGTATCACCATATGTTGCATGCATGTGTTTAGTGGTTGCATGGTTGTTTCCTTATTGGAGAAGTGTCCTTTTGATGCTCTTTTGTGTCGACACCTCATAATCTTTCACCTCCCTCCTACCCACATGTATATAAGCTCTCTCTTTTACATGCAAGCAACTCTTTTAGCTCTCTTTCCTTCTCCTTTCTTGCTTGGATGACCTTGGAGCTTGGTGGAGCTAGAAGGTGCTGATCTTGGTGATTTGGTGGCCGATCATCTTTGCATGTGGTGTTCTTGAGCTTCATTATCCTTGTTGTGGTCGTCTTTGGTGATCTTCTTCCTTAGTAAGTGGTTTTGAACCCTTGATCTCATTTTCCTTCGCACCCTATCTTCTTCTTCCTTCCTTCTCAGCCATGAGACGTGGTTCTAGCATGGTGAACATCTTGAGAGAAACTTCTCTTCACTGGGATTGGAGACTATGTTTTGACATGGTGGTATCCAAGTGAAAGGAAGCTTTCTTCTATTTTCCCCTTTCTACTTCTTGTTTGGCCTTGGGTTGTTTACCCTCTTTCTTGGAGTTCTCCTTTGATCATGGTGTTCTTCTCTTTGGAGGTGACCTTGTAGCTGAAGTGTTGATCTTGGTTGGAGCTTCATCTTCTTCCTTGGAGCTCGTGATCTTTGGAGCTTGATCTCTTCTTATGGCAGGTGATATAACTCTATACCTTCTTCTATATATTGCACCTTATTTGTGCCTACATGTTATTGTTTTCATATATAAAACATGGTGTTAAGATGCTAGATGGTGTGATCATCAACTAAGGTTTACAACTATGCAGTATTCTCATGTAGTTTGTCCTCTTTCTTAAACCCTAACTTCATGAGCTTGTTTTCTATGTGAGAATGAGGTGATGTTCTTACATGCACCATGATCCTTGGTTTTATCACTGAGTTATAGTTTAGGCCTTAATGCTTTTCTTGAGGTTTTGAGTTGGTTTTCCTGAGTTTGAAGCTTTGTCTTCTCTCACCTAGTTGGTTTCTTGACAGTTCATGTTGAAGTTTGATTTTAGAGTTTTGATGTTCATCTTGCATGGAGTTTTTCTCTCCTTGGTTGTGCTTAGTGTTTTCAATGTTTACCACCTACTTTGATTGTGGTTCATCTCTATTTTGAAGATGGTAAAGTGATGTTGAGGTAGCTTGACCTTAATGGTTGCTACACTCACTTTGCTCCAATGGTCATTACATGTCACATGTTTTTTGTGGTCGTGACCCAAACCCTAATGGGTTGATGTTCATAACACTTAGGTTCGATATACATGTTTTTGTGTTGGTTGTGACACTTGCTTTGATGGTTCTTGTTTTGGTCATAAAAAACTTTTGGTAATGATCGGAACCCTAACCCTAGGAGTGGTCATTAAATGTGTTAGTTGTTGATGTGTTCGGTCGTGCTACATGCTTTGTTTTGGTGTTTCGGTCAAGACACAAGTGTTGATGTGCTTTGATCATGACATTATTCATTGGTTGGATACGACATGAGGGTGTTGCAGTCACAACACTATGTTTTGATGGATGGTCGACACAAACACATGGGTGCATGGTCGCTACACATAAGTAACAAGACTGTAGTTGCTGCACGTGTACATATGATTGACGATTAACACATAGTGATGTTTGATGATGGTTTATTCAACCCTAATTATGTTCCTTAACCCTAATGTCCCCCAAACATACAGGAAGTGATGAACCTAAGGTTTGGTGGTTGAATGGTAATATGAAATTGTAATCGGCTATGTGTCTATAACCCTAACCCTAATCCTAGGGTATATTATAATTGTTGAGCTTATATGGATGGATAGCATGTGTTTATGTTTTCTCTTTCCTACCTATGTGATTCTAACCTTACAGGTTGAATGAATGTCATAGCTTGTGCATGCTATGATGGTGATCATATGACACAGGGTGATGGCTATGAGCTTCGATGAGACATGATAAAATCATAATGATGTGATGGGTCTTATGACCTGGAAGAGGCTTAATGCCCATTGTGAGGTGATATCCTGTAGCAATGTGATTGAGGGATTAATATCCCATGAAAATGCAATTACATGATAGCCTCATATGGCTATGTAACATTGTTGATGGCCTTATGAATGGCAGTGCTAAAAGCATCATGTGATGATGTGAATAGTTCACACCTTATACAATTTATATCTTCCAGAGTCATAGTATGACCTTATCTTTGTAGAGTTTGTTTTAGGTTTGTACGTTGTCACTTGATTGATGCTATAAGATACCCAATTGGATTAATTAATCCAGTGTAATCCTAATCATGTAGGTGCCCTGTGCCATAGATCAATTCCAGTGTCATATTTTGTTGGGTGGTGAAACGAGTTATTCCTATAGGAAACTCAGAGCACATATTTTTGAATATCTGGGGTGCAAGTTGAGTATATCCTTGTCCACAATTACAGGTTGTGTGAGACGACCATGCGTGAGATGTTCTCCTTGTGATATGTGATAGGCAGTAGTTTAACTGCATGTGATGCCTCTTCTTAGGATGGCCATGCACGATCTAGTTCTTCTAGCATTGTGACATGTACCAAGGTGGGCTAGGTGTTTTCATAAGGATGATCATGTATGAACCAATCCTTCATCTTGACGATATGTCGTTGTTTGCAGTTGACTAATATGTCTCTGTGGTGTTTCTCTAGTACTGACCCAGAGGTGTTGGAGAGGTCGTGGATTCCAACTCTTCCATTGACCTTGTATGGCACCAATTTTGAGTTCATAGTGGTTGAGTGGATTTGAAAGGTACAACTCAAATCCTCAGAGCATAATAAAAGACGTAATACAACTGTGTAGTATATTTTCTTAGGATCAAAATACGCTTCACATTGGATGACCCCTTTGACTTATCTTTGTATTGATTTCTTGAATTATGATACGATAAGAGAAATCAACTGTTATACATGTTCTTCATATTCCTTCTTAAAGTATCAATGGTTTTACTACTCAGTAGAAATTGCTAGTTTGTTTAATCTGCATTATCTGTTTAATAGATATAATTTAGCTGAATCTGCTCAACCTGATAATATATGTTCTCTGCCTATTTTAGTTTATTTTTGCTTATTATAGATGTTGGCGGAGAGTTATATCTCTCGTTGGGATGTTTTGTCTCACCCCATGGGTTTTCACATCTTTTAGATGGTCGAGCATGTAGAGGTAGAGATTGTGTTGTTGAGGCTGAGCAGTAAGAGGAGCAGTAGCTGAGAAAAGGTCGGATAAGTTGCTTGTGTTTTATATTAGAGTCCTATGTGTCACACCTATACTCTTAGGTCCTTGGGGGAGTTTTGTAGGTGTTGTATATTGAGACGATGTTTTGGCTACATGCCTTTGTTGTATAGATATGGTATGCAGGCATATGAACATATTACCTCTTGTAACATGTTGTGGCCAATGAGCCAGTGAACGATGTATTGGAAGGAAATATACTTATGCATGTGTCTTTTTTGGACTCAGATGTGATATGCTTCCACTTGAGGTGGATGTAAGAATTGGTTTTAATTTCCTATGATTTCTGGTACTTGGTTGTTACATTTTAATTCTGTGTTTGTTTTGAGTAATCTCACTTTATGGCGCATCGAGGCGCTAAGTGAAAAGTTGGTATTAGAGCTTTGGGTTCTCTGAGTCTATAGGGACATAGGACTAGTGTTTGTGTCTTTTCTAGTGTCCTTCAACATGTCTTATGGTAACTTCTATTTATGCAGAAGAAGAAGAAGAGAAGAAAAGATGGCTGGAGAACATGATGAACATGCTGTAGAGAGTAGTGTTGCTACACTAGGTGGTAGTGCTATGAGGTAGGAGAGGGTTGATGGATTACCTGAGATGCCCCAGTTTGACATGGAAGTGGTGACCAATCCTGCTTCCCAGTCCATGTTTGGATAGTTTATGACCATGATGACACATATGGTGGAAAAAATGCCTCCACCAACAAAAGTGGCATTCCTTAATGTGGAATCTTTGGGATCGGGGAATACCTTTGAGAGGTTGAGTTGTGTAGGGGTAGTTTAGCATTAGGTACAACAGACCTGACTGATGCAAATATGTGGTTGAACGAGCTGGAGAAAGCCTTAAAGATCCTTAATATCCCCAAAGAAGATAAGGTGAAGCTCGCTGTGTATCGGTTGAAGGGGAGTGCTAGCCATTGGTGGGCCATTGAGGAAGAGAAAAGACTAGGTGTTGTGATCAGTTGGGAAGAGTTACGAAGGGAGTTTGTGAGCCAGTACTTTCGGGAGACCTACCTTGATGAGAAGATCAACCAGTTTGATAAGATCTGCCAGGGATCTGTGTCAGTTAACGAGTATGAAACTAAGTTCATGGAGCTTCTGAGCTTTTGTCCTCATATGGAAACAATGGATAATGAGAGGATCAGATGATTTGAGAAGGGTTTGAGTATAGAGTTGACGACTCTAGCATCATCTTTTGAGAATAGAGAGAAGTTTTCCACATTTGTGGAGTCAGTCAGAAGGATAGAACGATCGATGGTTGAGAAACATGAGACATAGGCCAAGAAGAGGCCTCCTCAGTATCAAGGACAGTGGTTGGGCAGCTTTAAAAAGTAAAGGTTTTCTGCACCGCCATCACAACAAAGATTGGAAAGTCATTCACAGTGGTCACTGAGAATAGGAAGAGGCTGTAGTTTTCCACTAGTAGGAGCCCATAGTGCCGCATCAGTGTCTATGATAGGGCCATCTATGATGTGGTATAAGAGAAAGACTTGATACAAGTGTGGACAGACCGGACATACAAGACCATATTGCCCTATGAAGGATGGTGAGGTGAACCAGAAACCAAGACAGAGCCCGTAAGGGTGGCAGTAGTGACAATAGGTTAATGGCAGTGGCAGTGATAAAGGACATGGACATGCGTTGCAAGTTGGTTCTTTTGGACAAGGCAACAGAGGAATGGAGAGACAACAGGAAATGACTCGATTCTACATCATGAGCCAACTTGAAGGAATGATCAACCCACAAGTTGTGATAGGTTAGATGGAGTCATTTCATTCTGATTTATCTTCTTCTTGATTTATATCTGTTTTGGTTGACCAGGGTTCTATGCACTATTTTATCACTTGAGAAGTGATTCCTAGTTGTTCCTTGCCTGTTAGTCATAAACATGATAGTCTTTGCTTAGAAGCCCCGTTGGTTGGTTCCTCTGTGTTGCGAGAAGTGTTACCTTCTTGTGTCCTTCCTTTTTCAGGACATAACATTCAAGTAGACTTCATACCACTTGACATGCATCGATTTGATGTGATCCTTTGAATCGATACTTTGGAGAAGTATTGAGTGATCTTAGAATGTAGTTCCAAGGTGGTGACATTTGTCGATGGTGATGTTTTTCGGTCTTCCAATGAGATAGGAAGATTCTTATGACCTATTTGGTGTTGGTGATGGTGGCCAAAAAACTAATGAGGTAGGGTTGTGATGTGTTCTTAGCACATGTGGTGGACACCAAGGGAAGGAGTCCCAGTATCCAGGATGTGCCAGTTGTCTGTGAGTTAAAGATGTTTCTAGATGAGTTTCCAGGTGTTCCCCCTATCTGAGAGATTGATTTTGAGATCAACCTAGTTCCAGACACGCAATAGATAGCGCATACATAGTATAGGATGGTGCCAGCTGAGATGGTAGAGTTGAAAAAAATAGTTGCAAGAACTTCTTGAGAAAGGTTTTATCATACCAAGCACATCTCCTTGCGGGTATCGACCGGTTGATTGCTGGCTCGCTGTAGGTATCTCGCTACCTTCGACCTCCCAGTCGATGGCATCGACTCATCTTGGCTCCTTGTGGCTATCTCACTATAACTGTGTCGATACTATCGACGGATGTCGATGGTATCGACAGCTGTGTATATGCGGTTTTCCCTAAAATTTCAAGACAAAGCCAAATCAGCTATGCTAAAACCCATTATTATGATCATTTATAATAAAAAAGATAAAATATGAGATATTTGATACAAAATGAGATTATAGACTAAAGCGAATGAATCATGTGATACTAACCACAAAAGTGACTAATAAACACATAAAACACATGTAAAACAAGTCTATAAAAGTGACTCAAAATCCTCGCATCAAACTCCCCTAAGATTAAACATTGCTCATCGTCGATCAGCAAAGCTATAGAATAAAATTGCGAGGGTCAACTAAAGATCATATTATCACAACAGACATTGCCATATGATCCCCGCCAGACCTTCACATACCGGCCCTCACTAACCACAAAATGGTAATTACCCTCTAGGCGACAATGATCATCAATAAGAGATATCCACCCCAAGATTGATGAACACTATCAAATAAGGCAGTTAAAATAATAAAATCCTCCGGTTCAGGCTTGGTACATAGTTGTGATCTTCTATCTATGTTGCTCGTTTCCTAACTACCATCTAAATGGAAGCAGATCTCCCGATATTAATGAATGAGGAGATAATCACAGGTGGCCTACCAATTAGAGTAACAGGTGGATGGAATAGGTGGCTGTGGAAGAAATGGAATCACATAACAGTCAATCATGCACACAAAAATTAATGACCTGTCATGATGCAAAATGCACGTGAAAATGTCCTAATGCTACATTTTAGGTGGAATGATGCATGCACTATCATTCTATCCCAACGAGAGACAAAATATCTACAAAACTACACATGTGCTTGTTCTTCTTATTCTGCATATGAACAAATTCCTTTCTCCCTCTGATCTTCATACTCTTTTTTTTCAAGCCCTTATCTTGCTTAATAAAACATGATGAAATTTTCAATATCTTTCTCTTGGGCTTATTCACGTATCTATTGTTTTTTTTTCTCTTTTTTTTCTTAACTTTTTAGAGAGTATGAAATAAGTCCTTTATTTGCAGAAGAAGCAAAGCATATCATTGTACAAGATGATTAAAGTTATGCAAAATGCAACTAAAATGACACTGACATGCACTCTAAAATTTGTGAATGCAGGATTATAATGCAACTTTTTTTTTCTTTCAATGCAACAAATGTAAACACTAATCTACAATGCAATCCTAACTACATGTCATGCAACCAAAAGATGATAAAATGTATAGTGCTCCCAATTCTTATGGTGGAGTGTTAAATAAGATGAAGTGGATAGATCACAAGATTAATTGACAGAACCATTGGAAGATATTATATGTCCCTCCTTACTGACATGTGTAAAATTAAGAGGTTTCTCTCTCTTATTTTAGATTAAAATCTCATTACCATTTGATTAGTTGAGGCTCAACATCTAATTCCGTCCACTTTTCTTGAATCATAGGCATGCACAGTTGTGATCTTATGTTTTAAAGTTGACAAACCTAATTATTTTCATAAGTCATATGCTCACGTTCAACAAAGCAAGCTTGTAATTTCATTAAAAAATTTCAAATTGACCCCTGACTCCCATGTGACAAACAAAGAGATGACACATTAAATTAGACATGCACGATTACACTAGATAAAATGTGGATCCTAAAAACTAAGAAAATTGCTAGAACAACAGAAAAGGCAATAAATGATAAAAATTAAAAATAAAAGATAGAAAAAGATAGAAGTTGTTCCATCTCCCCCAAGCTTGAATTCGACTATGGCCTCATAGTAAAAAACAATCTTAAAAGGTGGAATAGTGATACCATTCAGTGTTCAGGTGGTGGGTACTGCGGGGCGGTGGGATCCCACGATGGATATTGCCCCTGGAAATTTGGATCATATGGGGGCATGGGTGGAGGTTGCAGATATCCCCTGAAGTAGTTCTGGCACCAATAATGATCATAGAACGGTTGTTACTGCATCTCCATCCTATGCAACCTGTCATGAATATTCTCTTGGTTGGCGAGGAGGAGGTGCTCATTCTCATAGATGGCCTACTGATTTAAGAATAACAGGTTCGTAGTCTCCTGAATACCGGTGAAAGAAGCAGTGTGGTGTTGCTGGGTTAGCTGAATCTCCTGCAGCATTGAATACATGCCCTGCATAGAATAAGCATCCTCTCCTTGTTGAGAGGGCTGAGGTGGCGGAGGCTACGAAGATGATGATGCACCCGGGTGGAAGCGTGGACGCTTCTATGGTGCCACGCGTGCACGAAGAGGAGTGAAAGCCTCCTCTTTCTCTTCTTGCTCGTCGATGTCATCATTGTCGTTGTCATTACCGTCATCTTCTTCGTCAGAGTCGTCGATGGTGATGATGGGCTACCGAAAGTGCTGAGTTCCCTGGATGTCAAAGACGGGATCTGTAAGCGCACACTCCTGGTACTCCTGGTTGACATGGCACTGTGCATAGGCCACGCCATCACAGAGCGTAAGAAGATTGGAGCGGTGTAGATGATGCAGGTTGACTTTATTCCTGTTGGACAGCAGAGTGAGTTGGGAAAAATCCAACCCAAGATACAGGGAAAGTGGTGTGATAAGCCCCCTAAAATGGATAGGAGCTTTTCTTGTACTCCTCCGCACGGCCAACACACGCGTCAAGAAAAATGCGCCCCAATTTAGCTCTTCTCATTTCAACAACTTATACAGAAAGAACAAGTCCGTCTCTTGAAACTTACTGAGAGAAAGATCGCCTCAAGAAAACAGAGTAGTGCACAACATGCGATGTAGAATCTGCACAAACAGATGCTCGAAATCGGTGACGGCTGCATTATGATAGCTGACGGACTTGCCTGGAGGCGCGATCACCAGCTGGGCGAATATCTCATCATAATCTGTCTGGTTGTCTGGCCTCCTGTGCTGATTTGGAGAATGGTACCAGTTGTAAATTGAATTGAACTACTGGAGGGTGAGATTGTAATTTTTGTTGTAGAGCCAGAAAGAAACATGGCCCTTGATCCATTCCCGATCTGTGGCGATGAGGTCATTAGGCACGACACATTTGTCCGGCAATGCCATAAACTCCGCCACCAGTTCTTTGTACGTCAGCCACTCGTCGAAAAAGGGGTGGCCTTCAGCATGGTACTGGACCTCGTCAAACCTCCTGGTCATATGATGCGCTTGCCCCTGGAGGACATAGGTGAGGTTGGCCTCGAACCCGAGGTCGCGGACCATGGTCCGATCGACATATCGGGTCAGATCGATTTTCTGCTTGAGTAACTCCTCGTATGTCTTCCTTACGTCTGCTGAGGGATGAACAATCCTCGGACGAGGAATGGATCTGGGTGGTGGAGGAACAAATGTCGCAATCTCCATCGGGGCCACCCTTGAAGAAGAATCTCCTTCGATCCGCACCATCATCACAGAGAGAAAGGGGAATAAGAAATAGAGCTCGGTGAAGGTTAGAGAATACGATCTCCACTCGGTGCAGAGCTCGGTGAAGATATCCCGATCCTTGGACACTCGATGAAGGCCTCCGATCGCTCAACAATTCTCAAAGCACAAGTGGAAGGAAGAAGCTCTGAAGGTGTGAAGAGAATTGAGAAATAACCCTTCCTTTTATAACTGATCCCGTCACTACTGCCACTCCATCGATACCATCGACAGGGGTGTCGATGGTATCGACACCTGGAGGCATGATCCACTATTCGCGACTATCGACAGTTGTCGATTGCTAGATTTGGGGCCCCAAATCGGTGACGCGTCGATACTATCGACGCGAGTTGATGGCATCGACCCATCCCACGGATCGACTTCCAAAAATAGTGGGCTCCGTTGATTTCTTCTCGCGGATCGGTGACGTGTCGCGTCGATACTATCGACTTGAGTGTCGATGGTATCGACTCTGTGTGGTTCGAGTACCCTCGCGAGGCCCGGATGCTGCTTTCTTACTGTTGCCATGTTGATATCATCGACAGGGATGTCGATGGTATCGATATCACTAAGATGATTTCTTCTGTAAATCTTCAGGGATCTCACGAGTATCGACTTCAGAGTCAATACTATCGACCTGGAGCTATCTTTTTCTTCAATGTCACTGATGGTATGTTGATACCATCGATGCGGCTGTCGATGGTATCGACTCAGAAAATTTGCTGCAACCGATTCCCTATACCCATGTCGCTACCATCGACGGTGCGGTCGATGGTATTGACTCTGTCTCAGTACTGCACACTGAACAAACCGATCAAGGTATCATTTTTACACTAAAAATGAAATTAAATAAATCTAACTTGTAAATGCGAAAGAAAATGAAAGAACTACTAATGGTTGGGTTGCCTCCCAACAAGCGCCCTTCTTTAATGTCTTAGGCTAGACAAAATCAAGCTCATCAGCTTGGAGCATCGGAGAGTGTTCCTAGGGGATCACTCGGTAGTTTAAACTCAACTCTGTCCTGGCCAATCCCTAATGTCAAAGTACCTCTCCCGATAGCAGTGATAACATTAGCCGTCGCTTGAAATGACCTACCCAGTAGCATCTCACAACCCTTTAACTGTGACATGTCCATGATAATGAAATTCACGAGAAAGATAAATCTGTCGACTTTGACAAGTACATCGTCACACACTCCGTATGGCTTCACAATAGACCCATCCGCCAACTCAACAGTCATGGTAGATTTCTTTAGTGTCTTCAATCCAAGCTTTTGGAACGTGGGTAACGACATAAGGTTTATGCTAGCGCCCGAATCACACTGCGCGTGTGGGAAATGATGGCCGCCAATTGAGCACGGTATGTAGAATCTCCCATGATCTTTCATCTTCTTTGGTAAACTCCCATGGATAATTGAACTCACCGTCTCATTCACAACACAAACGTCAGTGTCTTTTATCTGCCTTTTCTTAGTGATGATGTCCTTGATAAATTTTCCATATGCAGGGATCTGTTATATCATTTCCACTAACGAAATATTAACATGGATCTTCCTAAACATCTCTAACAACTTCTTGTAGTGTCTATGCTCCTTCTTCGACTTCCGACTATCTGAAAAAGACCTAATTGGATCCTTTAGAAGCTTCCGCGGTGGCACATATGGGCTATTCGGGGTCCCCTCCCCTAAGCTTGCTTCAATGTCACCTTCTGGCGTAGGCTTCAACACATCATTCACGATTGGTGTGACTCGTGGCTGCTCATCCTTCTTGGCGGTTGTGACTTCACTATGCGATGTCACCTTTACCTACTCCTCTTGCCTAGATGTGAGAACTGCTGTGATGGTTTCTTGGTGGGATTTCCTGAATGGGAAATATCCGCCTGGTAGTCCATAAAAGCTACGGGGGTATGGCACCCTGGGCTTAGCCTCCGTTTCAAAATGCATTTTGCCCTTTTCATGGACCTCCCCCACCGGTGGCTCTGTCTCCTTAATCACAGATATATATTTCACTTGATGATGTACTTGAGCAGACTCTACATTACCAGCCGGTCTTTGTTGATTTGCATGCTTCATGGCCGCCACTTCATTGGAGATTTGAGTCACCGTCGTCTCTAGTGTCCTCATCTGTGCTCCATGAATTTGCAATGTTTGCCCAAAATTTAGTCAAAATCTCACCCTGGGACTGTAACTACTTACTGAACATATTCATCATCTCTTGATTTTGTTTCACTACCTGGCTAATCAATTCGGTGCTTTTGTCCTCCGCAACAGCCTGTGGTTTTGCATCCGGATCTTACAGGAAGTTGTTTGGATCCTTCCATGAGAATTTTCTGTCCTTCCTCCAGGCATAATCATTGTTCCTATAGCCCTGTTGTTGCATAAATTTGACTTGGCATGGGCTTCCTGATCAGATTCTTCCTCTTTCTCCACGAGCGTCTTGGCTATGAGATCCAATTTGTCATTCAACTCTTTGATGGCTTTAGCATCCCCTACAACTTTAACTTGTTCCGGTGCATTCCTATCACCTCAGGACTGCTTTTTGGCCATGTTCTTCAAAATCTCCCAACACCTTGTACCTGTGTTGTTTAAGAAGAACCCCGAACCTGCTAAATCCAGGTTGCTTCTATTATGCTCAGAAAGAGCAAAATAGAAAATCTTGACATGTTTCTCCTTATCCAGCCCATGATGTGGGCACCTCCTCAGCATGATCTGAAAGCGCTCCCAAGTCTCAGAATATGTCTCCCCAGCCCTTTGACAGAAATTGTGGATCTTCTGTACTAGGTCATTGGTTTTCTCTGGTGGAAAAAATCTCTTGAAGAAAACCTCGATCATTTGATCCCAAGTCTCGACGATCTCATCATCAAGGTTATGCAACCATTCCCGTGCATTACTTGCAAGAGAGCTGGGGAACAACTTCAAATACAATGTCTCCTATGGAAACCTATCTATCTTGATCATATCACAATTTTCCACGAAAGTGCTGATGTGTGCAACTGGGTCTTCATTCTTCATCCCATGAAATGCTTGAGACTTGACCAAGTTTATCAGTGCCGGATCAATCTTATATGTTGGAATGTTAACTTCCTGCCTTTTTATCAGCCCATTTGATGCTGATGAAGAAGAAGCCTTTATCTTCTCCCATATTGTCTGTTCCTCAGCCATGGCTTCTGGTTCAGTGTCCGAATCTATATCCTCAGGTTGATCATGAATATTGTTCTCTTCATCATCTGATCCCAACGGTGGAACCTCTGGTGATGGCAGTGTGTAGTCTATGCTACACGTCCTCACCATGCACTAGTACCTGTAAGGTAATAAATTTGATTCAATACGGTGCTAGACGATTGCTAAATATGAATGATAAACGATGAATTTCAAAACTAATAATAAAATAAAAAGTGGCCTAGAGTGGCCGCTTGCAACACTTGTAGTGCCGACATTTTCCATGTCCCCGACAACGGTGCCAAAAACTTGACATGATTTTACCGTGCGTATAACGTAAGTGCACACGTCAGAGTAATATAGGCCTTTGTGAGGCCCGAGTCGAACACAGGGACACTGAACTATCAGTAGACTACTTACTAACTACTCACGATCAGCTAGACCAATTAAAAGGTTTTGAGAGTTGATTGAAAAATAAAAGAAAAATACAAGAAAACAAAGCAATCGATTAAATGTTGAGTTTAATCAATTTAGATGGGAATCTTTAGGATTGCGGTTTCACCGCAGGTTCTCGTTGTATTTATTTCTATATAGTTAATCAAATCCGTCTCTCATTCCGGGTAGTGGCCTATAGTCAGAATTGTTCACTGTCATGATACAATTCACTACCTAAATCTAAGTCGGTTCTACGGTCATAGTAACCTATACCCTAAACTAGGTGCATGAAGACCAAACTCTGGGTTTCCACCATTAACCGCACATCACCTTATTCAAGGGATTTATTAATTAATGTGAATTTCATCTCTTTTCAACCATTAATTCTTCTTTCAAAGTAATTAAAGGCATTAGATTATCGTTAAGGTGATTAATCATAATGATATAATAGAGAAAATGAAAACATACCACGGATTTGAGAGACAAAATATGAATTACTATGATAAAAATGTCATACAACAATTACCCGGGCTACTCCCAGTCCTGAAGACAAAGGGGATTAGCCCCGCATGTTCATCTCAACGAAAGGCATGACGAGACAAAGGGAAACCATGGAGAAACGTGAATAAAAGTGATGTAAACCCCTGAACAGAGAAGATCCAAGCTTTCCTTGATGTAGAGTGCGTGATCTACATCCTTCTGGCGATGGAAATTGTCTTCTGCGGCTCTCAGAATGATCAGGGCGTGATTATGGGCTCCGTTCTCCTCTCTACCTCTCCTCGGGATGTGTGCCGTGGCTAATGACGTGATACCCTGCTTAGGGCCGCCGAAATTAGGTATATGGACCACTTTTGGTCGCCAAAAGATCACCACCGTTGGATTAGGATCGATCTGGAACAAAACATATCCTGACGGCGTCGATGGTATCGACCCACCATAGTATCGGCTCGTTCTCTTTTTTCTCTGACGTTCCGCCTGATGCAGACTCGATACCATCAATGTGGGTCGATGGTATCGACACTTTTAGGCATCGATTTTACCACCAATCTCTCACTAAAACTGTGCAATGTCGATAGTATCGACTTTTGTGTCGATAGTATCGACCGGTTGATTGCTGGCTTGATGTAGGTATCTCGCTACCATCGACCTCCCATTCGATGGTATCGACTCATCTTGGCTCCTTGCGGTTGTCTCACTGTGACTGTGTCGATACTATCGACGGATGTCGATGGTATCGACGGTTGTGTATATGTGTTTTTCCTGAAATTTCAAGACAAAGCCAAATCAGCTACGCTAAAACCCATTATTATGATTGTTTATAATAAAAAAGATAAAATATGAGAGATTTGATACAAAATGAGATTATAGACTAAAGCGAATGAATCATGTGATACTAACCACAAAAGTGACTAATAAACACATAAAACACATGTAAAACAAGTCTATAAAAGTGACTCAAAATCCTCGCATCAAGGTGATCCAATGTTTTACATAAAGAAGAAAGATGGATCCATGAGGTTGTGCATAGATTACAGGAAGTTGAACAAGGTGAGGATAAAGAACAAGTATCCTTTGCCGCAGATAGATGATCTATTTGATCAGTTATGAGGTGATGCAATCTTTTCCAAGATAGATCAGAGGTCTGGATATCACCAGTTGTGGATCAAGGCAGACGACATACAAAAGTCAGCTTTTAGAATGAGGTATGGTCACTACGAGTTTGTGGTAATGCCATTTGGGCTAACCAATGTAACAACAATGTTCGTGGACTTCATGAATATGGTGTTCCGAACTTATCTTGATCAGTTTGTGGTGGTGTTCATGGATGACATTTTGATATGCAATTGAGATAGCCAGCATCATGAGTAATATCTATGTCAGGCGTTGACTTTGTTGAGACAACATCAATTGTATGCGAGGTTCAACAAGTGTGAGTTTTCGCTAAAGGAAGTATCTTTTCTTGGACATGTGATATATGATGAGGGTGTTTGTGTGGACCCCAAGAAGGTGGAATCTATAATAGAGTGGGAACAATTGAGGATGGCAACATATGTGTGTAGTTTTCTGGGTTTGGCAGGCTACTACAAAAGGTTCATCAAGAACTTCAGCGCCACAACTTTACCCCTAACGAAGCTGACGAGGAAGGATGTGCCTTTTGTCTAGGATGACAAGTGCCAATGTGCTTTCTAGTTGGTGAAAGAGAAGCTGACCAGTGCACCAATGCTAGTACTTCCAGAGCAGGGAAAAGGCTATATTGTCTTTTTTGATGCCTCGAGGAATGGTTTGGGTTGTTTGTTCATGCAGGATAAGAATGTGATCTGTTTTGAGTTGCGACATTTGAAGAAGCATGAGGAGAACTATCCCACACATGATGTGGAGCTAGTTGTAGTGGTTCATGCCTTGAATATTTGGAGGCATTACCCATTATGGTGCTAAGCTCCAGATCTTCACCGACCACAGAAACCTCAAGTACATATTTTCATAGCAGGAGTTGAACATGCGGCAAAGACTATGGTTGGAGCTGATTAAAGACTATGATTTCACCATAGACTACCATCCATAGAAGGCGAATGTGGTGGAAGACTCTTTGAGTAGGAAGTTTTCATAATCCTCATTTGCTGATAAGGCATAATTATGTTCCTTAGTATGCCATAAGAGAGACATGTTGGTCTCCTTGCGTCAGATGAATGTGAAGGTGGAGGTGTCCATGCTAGCAGGGCTATTGGCACAATTACAAGTGAAGACTACGTTGCGGCAGTAGATTAGAGAATCTTAATAGTATGATATTGTGATACAACATATCCATGTAGAGTTTGGTAGTGAGAAGCGTGATGGATTCCATGAGACATAGGATGGGATAGTGTGTTACCACATAAGCGGTTCCTGATGTTGATGGTCTAAGGAAGATGGTTTTGGAAGAGACTCACTCTTAGATGTATACTATGCATCTAGGAAGCACCAAGATGTATCATAATCTCAAAGATTTGTATTGGTGGCCTGGCTTGAAGGGTGACATATCTGAGTTTATGGCAAGATGTCCTGTGTGCCAACAAGTTAAAACAGAACATTAGAAGCCACCTGGAACTTTGCAATTGTTTCACATACCATAGTGGAAGTGGGATCATTTCACGATGGACTTTGTGGTTGGTCTACCTAGGATAAGAAAAGGTCATGACTCCAATTTTGTGATAGATGATAGGTTGACTAAGGAAACACACTTTTTGTCTGTGAAGATGACATACACAACGGAGAAGCTTGCACATATATATGTCAATGAGATAGTGTAGTTGTATGATATCCCAGCTACCATCACGTCTTCTATAGGTCCTTAGTTCACCAATCATTTATGGGAATGTCTGCACACAACTATGTGTATGCAATTGAAATTCCATACCATGTTTCACCCATAGAGCGATGGACGATCAGAAAGGATGCTTCAGATTCTAGAAGATCCGTTGAGAGCATGTGTTTTGTAGTTTTTATGTGCACCTCAACATGATAGAGTTTGCATATAATAACAAACATCATAGGAGCATTGATATGGAACCATATTAGGCGTTGTATGGGAGATGTTATAGATCCCTGTTGTTTTGGTACAAGGCTGGCGAGTACTAGCTTTTCAGACTGAGCTTGTGTAGCAGATGAGAAAGAAGATTAGAGTGATTCAACAATAATTGAAGGTAGCACAAGATAGGCAGAAGTCGTATGCAGATAACCGTCAAAGACCCTTGGAGTTTCAAGTAGGAGACATAGTGTATATCAAGATCTCTCCTTGGAAGGGTGTTAGAGGTTTGGGAAGAAGGGTAAGTTGGCTCCCCGATTTATAGGACCTTACCGGTGGTGGCATGAGAGACCCATGACCTTGTTTAAAGTGTTAAACATACTTAATTACCATAATTGAATGCTTAGAACCCTAATCTAGCATTTTCATATGCTTAGGTATCATGTGACAAACTTAAATTTCAAGATTGATCCAATTTGACACTGTTTGAGCAAATTATGCAATTTTTTGTACATTTTGGACTTTTCTACAATTTACCCGATTGGGAGGTTTTTATTGCAATTTGTTACATGAAGTATGTTCTTTATATGTTATATCATCATTATTGATCTTGTTGAGCCTTGGGTCACTTAGTTGAACCTTGGTTTGGAGGTGTTTTTCCACAAGGTTATTTTAGGGTTTACTCCTTTATGGATGAGCTACCTTTAGGAGCTATCAACTAATGCTTTATTTGTTTTGCTTGGAAATTCTAGAAACTATGGATAAGCAGGTCTCTATGTTCTATGGGGAAACTTCTTGTGTGGCTACTTGTATATTCTTAATAGATTAAGGCCATGGACACTTGGAAAGATACTAGGACTTCAACTTTTTCTTTTTCTTTATCTTAAAGTTTTATATACCTCTCCTTAAGCACCCAAACAAATAATTTGCTCTATACCACTTCCCTCCTTCTACAAACCTCATTCTCCATATGTTCTGCTGTTAAGTTCCTATCCAAGGAAGAAGAAAGTGGGGATCTTCTTGGTAAAAGCATCTAGGGTTGCAATTGACTTCCTTTAGGGGTTTCTAAAACTTCTTCCTAGTGATCTTGACCTAAAAGAGTAAGAATCCCCTTATTTCCTCCATTTATTTCTTGTTTATCATTCCTACTACCTTTCTCTAGATTGTAACCTTGTTGTTCCATGGTATAAATATCTCTAAATCTCTAAATCCTTACCTTTCTTGCTCCTTATGCTTAGGGTTTGCTTCTTTGAAGGAGAAAGGTGCTAGATGGACATGTTCATAGCTTATGCTTGGATTTTTTACCCTACCTGCTCATGTTTTCTTCTATTTGGAATTTTATCTTATAATTAGAGGCAATTTGTATAACTTTCTCCATGCTTATTGCTTACCATAAGCTTGCTAGCTCATGTTCTTGCTTGAAAATGATGATCCATGCACTGAAAAGCTATGCTTGACTTGGATTTCGATTTTTATAATGTTCCATGTTCTCCATTTCAGTTCTAGATGAACCTATATTCATGTGTAAATTCTTCCTATGGTATAATATGACTTGGATCAGGTTGGTTTGACAACCTATGGTGCTAAGCACCTATCAACCAATGGTCAATTTTAGGGTTTAAAGTTGATTTCTTCTATAAACCCATGACCCGATGGTGGTACCATTACAACAACCCTATGGTGTTGTCTTCATGACAACTGATGGTGGCGACCAAGGGTGTCAATTGACATTCACCCCTTTGGTCATGTTTTGGCCTAATTATAATCTTAATGATCAAGAACTAAGTACCCTAATGATACTACCAATCAATGGTGACATTATCTTGATATTCGATGGTGATTAATAAATATAGTGTTGATCTAACAACCTATGGTGACTTAATTGTCACTAGTGATGGTGGATCGAGTCTTCACAAAATATGTTGAGTTAATCATGTAGATGTAGCATCAATTAAGCCTTGAACCAATGATTTCTTGGGTCATTTGATGAAATGGTCGATCCTATACTCCAATCGATGGTTTTAATATATGAACTTGACCTAATGGTTAAGATCTAATGTTTCTTCATCCAATAAATTGGAATTATTCCTAAATGTAATATGTTGGTTCTAATAAAGTGATTTAAATGGTTTCCTTTATGAGATCAACTTAAGAAGCTCATTTGCTGACGACTTGTTTTAAATAAATAATCGCTTGTGGGTTTTACTCTACTGTTAATGGAATTTTTTGTGTTGTTAATCAAGGGATGTCTAGGGTTAGATGGTGACTCTTTCTAGAGCACAACTCAATGACTTCATAGGTGGTTTATCCAAGATGTTTACTTATGTAAACGACCAATGACTTTACCTTTTCAACATTTAATGGTTAGAAGTTGATGCCTCAATATTTCCATTATTTTGGGTGAAGCGTGTAGTGTAATGTTATGATTCTAATGATGCGAATTTGATGGTTCAATGCCTTAAACTTGTGGTCTTACCCTTTCTCTCATATGATTTGAATTTATAATCACCATAATGAATAAATGGGTAACGCTAATGAGGTATAGCTTGTTATACTAGCTTTAATATAACTAAATGATGGTAATTGAGTATGAATAGTCCTTGAATGACTAATACAATCATGGAGTACTCTCTTATTGTTGTTGAAACCCTAGTATGCTATAACCTGATTGTTACACCTTGATTTATGTGTGGATTCATACTTGAGAATAATATGGAATGTGATGGTGATGCTTCACCTTATGCATCCATGATCCAATGGGGATGTTGTGAGTTAGGGTTTGGGTATAAGTGTTGATTAGTAACATTAATATAATTTACCTTGTTGAACCTAACTCTAATGTAAATAGATAAATATGAGTATTCATGTTTAACATTCTTATATGATGGAATGATGGTGAAATAACCTCCTTAATATGATCATAACCTTAATATGTTAATTGGTGGTTATCATAGCGACATGGTTGATACTTTCTCATGCTAAGCATGTGCATTATGAATATGATGAGGGTTAATCATATCTAGATTCCTTGCATGCTAATGTAATAATGGAATGTTCTTAATGTTAATATAACCTTGCTATGATTGTTTATGAATATCTCCTAGCTCATTAATGCAATATTGTGCTAATCTGATGTATTATATGTAAGTGATGTTATTGAGCCTTGTTATAAGGCATGCAAAGATAATGATGATTTTGCAGGGAATAGTATGATGGTCTTAATGGCCTTTGGGAATGGTTGAGCCCTGAATGAGGTGTAATCCTCTTGTGTTGATAAAGGTTGATACCCTATGATATTGTGAAAAGGATTTATATCTTGTGATAGTATGATGACTAGTGTAGTCTCATGAACGACAAGTGAATAGTACTATGTGATGATGAGATGAGAAATTATGTTTCACACATTTTATATCTTTTGAAGTTGTGATATTTATATGCTTGATAGAAGTGAATTAGGGTTTGTATGTTCACTTGTTTGATGCAGCCTTAATTCACCAAATTGGCATAACTAATCAAGTGCAACTCTAATCATGTAGTGCCCTATGCCGTAGAGCCATCTTCAGTGTCAAAACTTACTGGATGGTGAAACAAGTATTCCTAAGGGAAACACAGAGTGCATATTGTTGAGTATGTGAGGGTGGAAAGTTGACGATATATCCTTGTAATCCACAATGCAGGTTATGGAGGATGGCTATGGTCATGCCTCAGACATTTGATGTGATTGAGGAAAAATGCAGTTGTACCTCGAATTAGAGGGTTTTGTATACCCTGGTTTCTAGTTTCGTGACCTATACCAAGGGCATACTAGTGGTTAGCAGCTTGACTATATGTCACTGTAGTGGCAGCTTTGACTGATATGTCACTAACTTTTTACTCATACTGACCAAGGGGAAGAGATCTTAGGATACTGGCACTCCTAGATCTTGTACGAAACTGAATATCCCTTCACAGGGGTTAGTTGGACTTTGGGTGGTACGACTCAAACTCCCCAAGGAATAATAAAAGATCTAATATATCTGTATAGCATATCTGTTTAGGGTTATACACGATGCTTCACATTGGATGATAACCCTTATTTGTTCTCTTTACATAAAGATGATGCTTAGTGCAATTAAGAGATAGTAGATATCCTTATGTTGTGGATATGCTTAAGATTGTAAATGTGTGCATACAATAGCCATGCTTATGTTGATATCAAAACTTCTACTACTAATTATAATTATGATGCTAGCTATATCATGTTGTTAGTTATGTTTAGCATGCTAGCCATGCATCTGTAATTAGAAATGCCTATATTGCTAATCATGGTTATGCAAATACTCGTGCTTATGTTGTTAGCTCTACTTATGATATTGATATGTTCAAACTGTTAGACATGCAAATGTTGTTAGATATGCTTATGATGCTAGACTTATTCATGTTAATAGAGATAATATGCTACTAGACTTACTTATGCTAGTTATGCATATGCTATTGAATCTCTTATACGGTTAACAAGACAAATGATGATAGTCAGCTTAATGATGATAATTGTTATCAGCTCCTTTATGCAATTTTTTAATCATCAGTGTTGCTGAGCCTATTTGTTATATCTGATTAAACTGCTTAAAAATATTTAATTATTTAAAAGGGTGTAATCAATAAGCATTGTTATAGGTTATATCTCTTGTCGGGACATGGGTCTCATCCTTGTGGTTCGCCACATATTTCTAGGTAATCCATAGTGACGGAAATAGAATCATGGAAGTAAAGAGTAAGTACAATAATGAATCTTTGAAAAAGTTGATTAGATGTCTAGTGTGTCCTAGAGTCATCCATGTACTCTCAGATCCGGGTAGGAAAAGTTTGTATATTATTTCAAATGAATTAGAATTTTGTTAGCATGCTAATGCTTGTTTGTATGACATATACAAATATTGGTCTCCTGTGTATATATATTATGGCTAAGGTGATAGACCAATTTGTATCAAATTCTTAGCATAGTATGGATACAAGAAAGATGTTGGGCTCTTAAGAAAATGTTTCTAAGTGGGTGTTGATGTTGAAATCAATTTTAATTTACCCATACTTTTGGGTATGTGATTAATTAGTGATTGATTGTGTTTTATATTTTGGGTAATCTCGTTTAGTGTAATGGGTTCTTACATGGCACGTCATGGTAAGTTGGCATATAAGGTGGAGTTTCCACCCGGGTTACATAGATTACATCCAATGTTCCATGTGTCTATGTTGAGGAAGTACCACCCTGATATAGAGTTGGTGTTACATCCAGTAGAGGTCAAACTTGATGAGGATATATCTTATGTGGAAGGTCCCGTGTTGATCCTGGATAGGAGGATCAAGAAGTTGAAGAAGAAGGATATCATGTTGGTCAAGTTTTTGTGGCATCATCATGGTGTAGAGGAAGACACGTGGGTGCTGGAGGAAGAGATGCATAGAAATTACATGTCTCTTTTCACGTAGAATTTTGGGGGTGAAATCCTTGTTAGGGGTTTATGGTTGTAAGGCCCCTGACCTAGCTTTTGGGAAAACCCTTGTTTTATTTTCTCAACGATATATTCTTAACCCTTAATCTAATCCTTTGAGATGCTTTATTAACATGTGACAATCTTATTTTATAGTTTGGTCCAGTTTGGTTGATGTTTGAGCTATGTATGCTTGTTTTGGACCAAGTTGCAATTTACCCAAGTTGAGAGGTTATCTTGCAATTTTTCACATGTAAAGTATTTTATTGTGCGTTGGCATCATGAGAGAGAGGATGACATTGAAGGACGCCTTGTTTGGACCTTGGTTGGTGATGTGGCATCCTGTGGCGATGATAGGGTTTCTAGGGTTTTGCTTGGTGGAGCATGGTGTTGACCATGTAGATCTTGGTTGGGTGTTACAACCTTTGTCTCTACCTTGTTGGTGTGTATTGGGTGTTTTTTGACCAACACACCTCCTTTGGATGAGTTTGCTTCGACATTGGTGCTTCCTTATAGTGTGTTTCGATCATGATGGTGTGGGTGACCTTAGTGGTCAATACCCTACCTTGGTTGTATCACCATATGTTGCATGCATGTGTTTAGTGGTTGCATGGTTGTTTCCTTGGTGGAAAAGTGTCCTTTTGGTGGTCTTTTGTGTTGATACTGTTGACCTAGAGGTTATACATTGTCCATATTTTGATAATGACTCAACTATTCCATTCATATGTATCTAATATGTGTATTCAAGATTGATTTCAGGTGTTAGGTACATGAAAAGGATCAAATTACACAAGCCCTAGCTTGTCAAAGTTCAAGTTAAAAGCAATGCAAGTGTGCTAATTAGGAAATCCATGTAAATGACCTTATACGATTTTTTTAATCACTTGTATTGATGATATGACTTGTAACTAAGATGAGAAAATTATGTGGGACACTTAGTACCAAGTTTTAATCACTTTTTAAGCACTTTAGAAAATCGATCACAGGCTTTTGATCGGTCGAGTTACAATCTCGACCGATCCACTAGATCAATTTTCTGGAGAGTGCATCGGTTGAGTTATGCATTCACAGAACTCAACCGACCGGATTACTGAACAAATTCTATTTTCATTGGTCGGTTGAGTTTCCCCAGGACAAACTCGACCGATGGTTTGAAAATTCAATTTGTCTTTTAGCCGATCGGTTGAGTTACCTTTATTGAATCTCGACCGAATGTACTGTACAAAAAATGCAAAAAAAGTGATTCTAACCATTGGTGACTTGTTTGAATGAAAATAGATATGTTACCTTGTGCAAAAATGGCTACAATTCGGCCCTAAGTGTTCCCCAACTCAAAGGGGCACCCCCAACTATAAATAGGACCACTTGGAGTTCATTACAAGGTTGCTCATTCACTACATGCTTAGTCCTAGACTAGTTGAGAGTGTTGCACCCCTTTGAGCCCCTTTCTCTCTCTACTTTCAATTCAAATATGTGAATATGAGTGAGTTAGGATCTATTGTAAGAGAGCTATTCCTTGTATCCATGTAAAGCTCTCCACCTCCATCTTCATACCCCCCTTTCCTTATTGAAGAAAAGGCTTGAAGATATTCTCCAAGTGAAGGAGAAGGAGTTTCTATTCTTCAAGGTTGAAGAAAACATGGTGATCAAGATCTCCGAGTGAAGGAGATAGGCAAGGCGGACGCTCAAGAAGGATAGGTAATTCCTGGAAGGCCAAAGAGTTGAAGATGGAGTGGGTAAGCCCTTGTTGATTGCTGAAGACTCCTTGCTCAAGTGGGTAAGTTCCTTCGGTAGGTTGAAGATCCTTGCTTGAGGTATTAAGTCCTTGGATGAATGTGGTTTTGTCTTGTAATCTTATGAATGGATATAAGAGCACCAAGATTGCAAATTCCTAGAGACTAACGACCTATAGGTAGTGGACTGACTCACTTCTAGTTTGAAGTGTGGAACCACTCTAAACCAATTTGTCCAAGTGTATGCTATCTTTGTCTCTCATCCTTTCTATGCTTGTTAGTTAGGACTTCAAATTGGTTGTATGCTTAAGCTTTTGCCCTTAATATAATCTGAAGGTCTAATCCATTTTGTGAGATTTTTGAATCTCTATTCACCCCCCTCTAGAGTCCTTGATCCAACAAGTGGTGTCAGAGCAAGTCTTCTCCAATCTACTTCCACAGGTAGGAGAAGATGGGTGATTTAGCACTTGGATCTCTCAACTTAGAGGGAAGCTTCTCCATGCGACCTCCGATCTTAGATGACACCAACTTCCTCTATTGGAAGAGAAGAATGCAGTTCTACCTCCAAGGAGTAAGTTACGAGATGTGGAAGGTGGTGCACCTAAAGTATGAAGATCCAAAGGGGGAAATCTCTATATGGAAGGAAGCCCAAATGAAGCAAGCTCAGCTAAATGCCAAAGCTGTGAGCATCATCTATGTATCCCTCACTCCATCTAAGTTCAACTGGATCTCCTCATGGGACACCACACATGAGATTTGGAACAAACAATGTGTCACCTATGAGGGAACGGAACAAGTGAAGGAGGATAAGATCTACATGCTTGGTAATCTCCTTGAGAACTTCAATATGGGAAAGAATGAAAGAGTGGCGGACATGTACACAAGGCTTAATGTCATCATCAATGGATTGACAACTCTTGGTAGTGTGATGGACAAAGGCACAATTAACTCAAAGATCTTGAGATCTCTTCCAAAGAGATGGGTGCCCAAAGTGACCTCAATTGAAGAAGTTTACAAGCTTAGTGAATTGTCAACTGAGGAGATGGTAGGAAATCTCCAAGCTCATGAGCCAAGGCTTGACAAGCAAGAAGAAGAAGAAAAGAGAGAAGAGAAGGAGTCCAAGAAGATCAAGGACACCGCCTTCAAAGCTCAAATTGAAGAGATGGTTCGACAACAACAACTTGCACTCAAGTCCCCTTCTCCTTCCTCAAGTGAAGATGAAAGCCCAAATGAACATGAAGCTAACTACTCCAAGGGTAAGCACTTCAAAGGGAAGTCTTCTTCATCTACTCCTAGTTGTTATGAATGTGGCCAAAAAGGCCATTACAAGAGTGACTACCCTAAGACCAAGAAGAGCCACCACAAGAGCAACTACAAGAAGGACAAAGAGTATAAGAAGGAAGGAAAATACAAGAGAAAGGAGAAGAAAGAAAGAAGAAGCAAGGATGCAACTCATGCAACTTGGGAGGAGTCTTCCTCAAGTTCTTCTTGCTCCGAAGATGGAGAATGCCACCTTGCTCTCATGGCCTCTACAAGTGATGATGTAGGTGAGGTAAGTGAGGTAAGCGAGGTAAGTGAAGTTAACTTGGATGAGTTGTCTAAAGAAACTCTTATTAATATGCTTAATGCTAGCCGATTATCTTTTACTAAATGCAAAGCTAAAAAGAAAAGGTTAGGAAATATTGTAGATGATCTTTATGCTAAGATTGAGATTCTAGATCAAAATGAAAAGCTAAATCTTGATAGTATTGATACTTTGTAAGGGCAATTTCTTGATCTTGAGCTCCAATACAATGGAGTTAAATTTGAGAATGGTGTCTACCTTAAGACCATTGCTACACTTAAGGAAGAAAACTAAAAATGCCAAGATGAGATTGATGTTCTTAAAACTGAAAATGTAGAACTTAACCTCATTGATGAAGCTAGGAAACAAGAAACTTATGCTTATCAAAGAGAAATTCAATTGCTTAAATCTGAAAATTCTAAGTTGCTTTCTCAAGTAAATGATCTATCCTCTAGACCTATCTTATAAAGTAATGAGGTAGCTAGCACTGCTCTAGAATGTGATTCTTTTCATACTAAAACCCTCTGTTTAGAGGCCGACTTGTTAAATGCTAGAGATGATCTTTCTATCTTATCTTCTATTGTCATTATTCTTAGTGATGATAATGAAAAATTAAGAGATTCTTTGCAAAAGTTTCTTATGGGAAAGAAATCCCTTAATGTTGTCCTAGAACACTCTACCAAACAAATTAGTACTAGTGGTTCAGGATATGATGGGACTTCTCCTAAGAGTAAGAATAAGAACACGAGTAAGGGTAAGAAGAATAGTGTGGAACCTCCTTTCTTTCATGGAGAGACTTTTGACTCTAAGAACCCAGTGGTATGTGCTCACTGTAAATGTGATGATCATTATTCAACTTATTGTCCTTACAAGCCAAAGGGGACCAACCCAAAGATGAAATGGGTCCCCAAGCTAACCCCGGATCCCAAAGCTTAAGTTGGGAACCAACATCCTTCTTTCATGCAGGTCAAAAGAAGGTGGATTGTTGATAGTGGCTGCTCAAAGCATATGATAGGTAAAATCAGCCATTTCAACAAATTCATAAAGAAGAAAGGAGGATCGGTGACCTTCGGGGACAACAAAAAGGGTAAGGTAATAGGTGGGGGTGATGTAGGAAATGAGCTTTGTATTAAAAATATTTTGCTTGTTGATGGTCTACATCACAATTTGATAAGTGTAAGCCAACTTTGTAGTAATGGTTATCTTATGCTATTTACTTCTTTAGAATGTTTGCTTCTAGATTCCCTCACTTACACTGTTATATATAAGGGAACTAGAAATGGTAATCTATATGTTATTGTGCTTGATGCTCTATATCCCGTACTTGATAGATGCTTAGTTGTGGATAAAAGTGATATATCTCTTTGGCATCTCCGATTGGGTAATGTGAATATGCATCAAATGAAGAAATTGAGCAAAAAGGAATTGGTTAGGGGACTTCCTAAATTGGATTTTGAAAAGGATGAGGAATGACAACCATGCACACAAGGAAAGTAAACCAAGTCCTCCTTCAAATCCAAAGGAGTCCTTAGTACCAAAAGAGAACTTGAGCTTCTTCATATTGATCTATTCGGACCTATGAGAACTCAAACGCTTCAAGGTTCCAAGTATTGCCTTGTGATTGTCGATGATTTCTCTCGCTATACTTGGACATTCTTTCTCGTCTCTAAAAGGGATACTCTAGATGTTTTCTCGAGCTTTTGTAAATGAGTTGAAAATGAAACTTCTTTCCTGATTGTTTCTATCCATAGTGACTATATGGGAGAGTTTGAAAATGATCTTTTTGAGCATTTTTGCGAAAAATCTGGTTACTCACACAATTTCCCTTCTCCTCGTACACCTCAACAAAATGGGGTAGTAGAGAGAAAGAATAGGTCACTATAGGAGAAAGAAGTTTTGGACTGAAGCTTGTAGCACCTCATACTTTGTGCAAAACTGAGTTTTTATGCATCTATCATTGAAGAAACCCCTCCCGACCAAAAAAAAATCATTGAAGAAAACCCCCTATGAGTTATGGCATAGTAGAAAGCCTTCCATCGACTTCTTTCACATTTTCGGATGTCCTTGTTTTGTTTTGAACACAAAGGATTCTCTCGACAAGTTTGATCTAAAATTGTACAAGGCTTTCTTCCTAGGCTATAACACTACAAGCAAGGCTTATAGAGTTTTCAATATTGAACTGTCTAAATTGAAGAGTCCATTAATGTAAAGTTTATTGAATCTGACCTTACTATTGGAAAGAGTGGTGTTGATAATGAAGTTGCAGATGACTTAATTCCAATCTTAAAAGACCTCAACATTGACAAAAAAGGTAAGTAGGTGTTTGAAGCAGAAGATGAAGAGAAGAAGGATCCCACTCCTCGCTTGACAAAGAATCATCCCAAAGAGCTAATCATTGGTAATCCATTCGAGAGGGTGAAGACACAAGCTACCTACAACAAAGAAAAAGCAGACAATGCCTTCATCTCACAGATGGAGCCAAAGAACATCAAGGAAGCTCTTGGAGATGATGAGTGGATCCTAGCCATGCAGGAGGAACTAGAACAATTCGAGAAGAACCGAGTGTGGACTCTAGTGCCAAGACCAAGTGACAATAAAATCATTGGCACCAAATGGGTCTACTGCAACAAGCTTGACGAAAATGGCAAGGTGGTAAGGAACAAGGAAAGGTTAGTGGCTCAAGGCTACAATAAGTAGGAAGGTATTGATTTTGATGAAACTTATGCTCCTATTGCTAGACTTGAATCTATTAGAAGGCTACTTGCTTATGCTAGTTATCAGAATTTCTTGCTATATCAAATGGATGTTAAAAGTGAATTTTTGAATGGTACAATCGAGGAGGAAGTATTTGTTGCTCAACCTCTGGGTTTTGAAAATGACAAGCTACCTAACCATGTTTATTTGCTACAAAAATCTCTCTATGGACTCGAGCTTGGTATGAGAAATTAAAGAAATTTTTGTTAGACAATGGCTATGTCATGGGCAAAGTTGATTCCTCTCTATTTCTAAAAAAAACTTCGAGTAATTTTCTTATCATTCAAATTTATGTTGATGATATCATATTTGGCAGAACTAATCTTGATTTTTGTAAGGAGTTTATTTCTCTTATGTAGAGTGAGTTTGAGATGAGCATGATGGGTGAGCTTACTTTCTTCCTTGGCTTCCAAATCAAGTAAACCGAAGATGGAAACTTCATCAACCAAGGCAAGTACACCAATTAACTACTCAAATGCTTTGGAATGGAGAACATGAAGCCGGTGGACACACCCATGTCCAACACTGCCAAACTTGATAGAGATGAAGAAGGTGAGAAGGTAGATGAGAATCTCTATAGAGGTATGATTGATAGTTTACTTTACTTAACTGCCTCTAGACCGGACATAATGTTTAGTGTTGGCTTGTGTGCTCGCTTTCAATCAAGCCCTAGGAAATCACATCTTATTGTTGTTAAGAGGATTTTAAGGTACTCAGCCAAAACCCAAAACTTTAGACTATGGTACCCTAAGTCAAGGGACTTTACTCTTGCAACATATAGTGATGTTGATTACGTGGGTTGTTTATTGATAGAAAGTGCACAAGTGTCACTTGCTTCCTCCTAGGACCATGTTTGGTGTCTTAGTTTTCCAAGAAATAGAGCATTGTGGCATTATCAACTACCGAGGCTGAGTACATTGCAGTTGGAAGTTGTTGTGCCCAAGTCCTATGGATGAAGCAAATGCTCCAAGACTTTGACATACATTTTGATGCTTCTCCTATCTATTGTGATAATACTAGTGCAATCAATCTTTCTTATAATCCTATATTGCATAGTAGATCTAAACATATAGAGGTTCATCATCATTTTCTTGGTGGTCACATTTCCAAAAAGGATATTTATATCACGCATGTGGACACAGAAAATCAATTGGCAGACATTTTCACCAAACCTCTAGCTAGAGAGAAATTTAACTTCATTAGATCTAAACTACTCATAATTGCTTTAGTTGATATTGGCATGTTATCTAGCTAGTTGCTTTTATTCTATATGTCTTGCTCATGCTCAAATCACCTTGCTTGCCTAAAATTTCTAAAATTTGCTTGTTGTTATGCTTAATTTCACTTTTTTTAGAATTTCTCAAATTTCGGGTTTTTATCACTAAATAGTACCCAATGATGAGTGATATGAGCCTAAGTATGTTCAATATACATAATGGACTTGAAAACAAAATTTAATTAGCATTCAAATGGCTAAAAATTAAGTTTGATGGTTTTAGGTCAAGTTGACCATCGTTTGAGTTTCCCCCAGGACAAACTCAACCTATCCATGGCCGAGAGCTATTCTGAAATGGACCAATCGGTCGAGTTTTTGACTCTCAGAACTCGACCGATCAGTGGGCTAAAGCCAACTTAAGTTGGGTTCGGCCGACTATTCTCCCTCTCAACTAGAGAACAACTGATCGATTCCCCTTCTTCTATCCCTAAGCTGTCAACCCCATACCTTACCTTCCCTCTCCTAGCCCTTTTTCGACCTAGATAGGCTGCCCTAGACCTTTCCCCTTACTCACCCTTGGTGTGTGAACAGTTTTGGTGGTTTGCTTTGTGTGTTTTCTCTTCTCTTCTCCTTCTTTTTGCCTCTATGGCTTCTCATAGAAGAAAGAGACCCACTCATAGAAATGCACCATCCTCCTCTTTGTCCTCTCGCTTGGTTCTGTTTGATGATACCTTCTTTGTCTCAATAGCGGCTGTAAATAGGTATAAGGACCTTCTTCCTAGGAGTCTTTTTTCATTTACAGCCTTGTTTGAGCCTAGCCCTAGGCATCAAACTATCATAGACCAAGTGGCGAGGTTGCTAACCGTTCATCACCTATCCGCCCTAGCTGTCGAACGTGAATGCTTTCATAATTCTATGACAAGCACAAAAGTAGTTTACAAATTCTATGCTAACTGGTGTTGGAATTACGACTCCCTTGTACCCCCACTGAATACTCAAGTGATCCTTATATCCATGATCACCGGGAAGGAATTTCATATCTCTGAAGATATCTTGAATGTTTTCTTTTTAGAAGATGATGAGAATGACACCTGGCGTAAGGATTACGGGAAGTATTTTGACCTTTTGGATCCTGAGGGTTTCTACAAGTAGAATGAGATCACTCTTCCTAATATCCATCACTACCTAAAGAAACCCGATGCTCCTTACAAGAAGAAGGGCACCCTACCCTCCTCCTCCCTAGATCTCAGAAAGCGTATATTAGCCCTAGTGGTCAACTGCAACATCCATCTAAAGAAAACTCAAATGGATATTGCAGAGAACACCACAGTCATAATGTATTGCATTCTTGAGAATGTCAGAGTCAAATGGTCAAGATACATTCTCCACCATATGACCTATTTTGACTATGGCAAGAACACCCGTGGCACCCATCCACCTTATCTAGCCCTGATATGTGGTCTGTTTCAGTTTGACACTGATAAATCACTCTTCTTTGACTTCTGCTACAAACTTGCCAGGAAGGGTGTGTGTATCAGTGAGATCAAAATTCAAAAATGTGTGCCTGTCTTTTCCTCCACCACACCTGATGATTCACCCTCAAACTCTACCTCTGCTGCCCCTGCCGCTACCTCTACCCGAGCTCCACCTCCTAAACCACCCTGACCTAGCCGTGCCTCATTTTGTGTGTCAAATGAAACCCTCATGGGCTACATGATGCACCAACAAGCATACAACCTTCAGGTCTAGGAGCACCTGCATCGGGATTTATGTTCAATCATGTAAAACATGAACTTATCCGGTGCACACCCATACCCCACCTACCAGCCTTACCCCAGTAGTGATTATGCTTCCTATGCATACCATCATTACTACCCTACCCCCGAGCCTTCCGCTGCTACTCCCACACCCTCTACTACTGGTGGTTCTGCTCCTGTCTACCGGCCATTGCCTGCTGGCCCCTTGGCCACTCTGCTTGCCAGTCTTGGCAATTCTGTTCCCTCCTTCCCTCTGGCTAATGAGCTCTATGCATTTGGTATGACTTGGGATGAGCAGAATGCTCATTGGCCAGGTCGTGGTTTTGGTCCTTCTGTGGACGAGGAGATGCCTAGCCATGCTAATTCTGAGACTACTGCTACTGATGACGATGATGGTGATGATGTGGATGCTTCTGATGATGGTGATGTCTATGGTGGTGATTTTGGTAATGAAGCCACTACTCCTGCACCTTCAGATGGAGACGAGGACTACGAGCCTAGAGTTGATGATGATGATGTTGTGGACATATATAGTCTATATGTCTAGTTGTTTCTTAGTTTTTAGTCTATTTTGCTGATCATCTATATCTTTATAGGATATTTTGTATTAGAAACATCTGGGCACATTAACTGAGCTGCACTATTTTATCTTCAATTTTCATCACTTCTTGCTTATAGCTGCTTTTATGAGAACATGTTTCTGAGTTGTAATCTATGTTATGTGCACTCTTTCTCTTTGATTAGTAAAATCCTATGAGTTGGTGCCATATTTAACCATATTTTGATTATGACTTAGCTTGTGTATTTCTTTCATCTCTGGTTGATATATGAATGAGATTGCATGTTTGAGTATCTACTTATTTGTGTTTGGAGAAGACCTGATTATATGCTCTTATACCCCCTCACTTTTTGATAATGTCAAAAGGGGGAGAGAACTTCAATGTCTTAAAAATCAATCATATTGCTATTCTTTGTCATACTACTACTTATTGCTTATGAGATCCTTTCTTGTTCATTGTATGCTTTATCATGTGACTTGTAAAGGACCATATAGTACATGTAAGATATAATTGCTTTGAGTAGATAGACTAACCATGCAGGTTAAAGTAAGCATAGATTGAGGGGGAGAAATTCAAATTGTTCAAATCTTGAATCCCCCTAATTCACAAGGCAAAGGTATAATTTCTATATCCTTTTCAATATGTTTGAGAAATGGTTTGTCATTATCAAAAAGGGGGAGAATGTTGACCTAGAGGTCATACATTGTCCATATTTTGATAATGACTTAGCCATTCCATTCATATGTATCTAATATGTGTATTCAAGATTGATTTCAAGTGTTACGTATATGAAAAGGATCATTTACACAAGCCCTAGCTTGTCAAAGTTCAAGTCAAAAGTAATGCAAGTGTACTATTTAGGAAATCCATGTAAATGACCTTAGAATATTTTTGTAATCACTTGTATTGATGATATGACTTGTAACTAAGATGAGAAAATTATGTGGGACACTTAGTACCAAGTTTTAATCACTTTTTAAGCACTTTAGAAAATAGATCACAAGATGTTGATCGGTTGAGTTGCAATCTCGATTGATCCACTGGATCAATTTTCTCGAGAGTGCATCAGTCGAGTTGTGCATTCACAAAACACGATCGATCATGTTACTGACCAAATGCTATTTTCATTGGTCAGTCGAGTTTCCCCAAGACAAACTCGACTGATGGTTTGAAAATTGGGTTTGTCTTTTAGCCGATCAATCGAGTTACCTTTATTAAATATCGATCGAATGCACTGTATGGAAAACACAAAAAAAGTGATTCTAACCGTTGGTGACTTGTTTGGACAAAAATTGATCCGTTGCCTTGTGAAAAAAGGCTATAATTCAGCCCTAAGTGTTCCCCAACTCAAAGGGGCACCCCCATCTATAAATAGGACCACTTGGAGTTCATTCTAAGGTTTCTCATTCACTACATGCTTGGTCCTAGTCTAGTTGAGACTGTTGCACCCCTTTGAGCCCCTTTCTCTCTCTACTTTCAATTCAAATCCATGAATATGAGTGAGTTAGGATCTATTGTAAGAGAGATATTCTTGGTATCCATGTAAAGCTCTCCACCTCCATCTTTCTACCCCCTTTCCTTATTGAAGAAAAGACTTGAAGATCTTCTCCAAGTGAAGGAGAAGGAGTTGTTGTTCTTCAAGGTTGAAGAAAGCATGGTGATCAAGATCTCTAAGTGAAGGAGATAGGCAAGGTGGATGCTCAAGAAGGATAGGTAATTCCTGAAAGGCCAAAGACTTGAAGATGGAGTGGGTAAGTCCTTGTTGAAGGCTGAAGACTCCTTGCTCAAGTGGGTAAGTACCTTTGGTAGATTGAAGATCCTTTCTTGAGGTATTAAGTCCTTGGATGAATGTGGTTTTGTCTTGTAATCTTATGAATGAATATAAGAGCACCAAGATTGCAAAGTCCTAGAGACTAACCACCTCTAGGTAGTGGACTGACTCACTTCTAGTTTGAAGTGTGGAACCACTCTAAACCACTTTGTCCAAGTGTATGCTATCTTTGTCTCTCATCCTTGCTATGATTGTTAGTTAGGACTTCAAATTGGCTGTATGGTTAAGCTTTTGCACTTAATATAATTTGAAGGTCTAATCCATTTTGTGAGATTTGTGAATCTCAATTCACCGCTCCCCCCCTCTAGAGCCCTTGATCCAACAGATACCTCATAACCTTTCACCTCCCTCCTACCCACATGTATATAAGCTCTCTTTTTTACATACAAGAAATTCTTTTAGATCTCTTTCCTTCTCCTTTCTTGCTTGACCAACCTTGGAGATTGGTGGAGCTCCAAGGTGTTGATCTTGGTGCTTTGGTAGCCGATAACCTTTGCATGTGGTGTTAGTGAGCTTGATCATCCTTATTGAGGTGATCTTTTGTGATCTTCTTCCTTGGTAAGTGGTTTTAAACCCTTGATCTCATTTTCCTTTGTACCCTATCTTCTTCATCCTTCCTTCTTAGCCATGAGACTGTGGTTCTACCATGGTGGCCATCTTGAGAGAAACTTCTCTTCATTGGGGTCAAAGACTATGTTTTGGCATGGTGGTATCTAGGTGAAAGGAAGCTTTCTTCTCTTTTAACCTTTCTTCTTCTTGTTTGGCCTTGGGTTGTTTACCCTCTTTCTTGGAGTTCTCCTTTGGCCATGGTGTTCTTCTCTTTCGAGGTGACCTTGTGGCTGAACTGTTGATCTTGGTTGGAGCTTCATCTTCTTCCTTGGAGCTCATGATCTTTAGAGCTCAATCTCTTCTTAAGGAAGGTTATATAACTCTCTACATTCTTCTATTATTTGCACCTTATTTGTGTTTCCATGCCACTACTTTCATATCTAAAACATGGTGTTAAGATATTGTATGATTTGATCATGAACTAAGGTTTAAGACTATGTTGTATTATCATGTAGTTTGTCGTCTTTCTTAAACCCTAATTTCATGTGCTCATTTTCTATGTGATGATAAGGTGATGTTCTTGCATTCACCATGATCCTTGGTTTTATCACCGAGTTATAGTTAAGCCTTTATGTATTTCTTGAGGTTTTGAGTTGGTTTTCCTGAGGTTGAAGATTGGTCATCTCTCACCTAGTTGGTTTCTTGACAGTTCATGTTGAAGTTCTATTTTAGAATTTTAATGTTCATCTTGCATGGATTTTTTCTCTCCATGGTTGTAGTTAGTATTTTTACCCGTTGTGATCATGGTTCATCTATACTTTGATGATGGTAAAGTGATGTAGAGGTAGCTTGACCTTAATGGTTGCTACACTCACTTTGCTCTGATGGTCCTTACATGCCACATGTTTTTTGCGGTCATGACCCAAACCCTAATATGTTGATGGTCGTAACACTTAGGATCGATATACATGTTTTGTGTTGGTCCTGACACTTGCTTTGATGATTCTGGTTTTAGTCGTAACAAGCCTTTTGGTAACGATCGAAACCCTAACCTTAGGGGTGGTCATTACATGTGTTAGTTTTTGATGTGTTTCGATCATGATACATGCTTTGTTTTGGTGTTTTGATTGAGACACAAGTGTTGGTGTGCTTCAGTCGTAACATGCTTTGTTGGTTGGATGAGACATGAGGGTGTTGCAGTTGCAACACCATGTTTTGATCCATGGTCAAAAGACATACATGTGTGCATGGAATCTACATATAAGTAACAAGATTGTGGTTGCCATACATGTACAATGGTTTATGGTTAACCCATAGTGTTATTTGATAATGGTTTATTCAGCCCTAATTACGTTCCTTAACGATGTGCTCCAAACATAGGGGAAGTGAAGAATCTAAGGTTTGGTGGTTGAAGGGTAATATGAAACTATAATCGTCTATGTGTGTGTAACCCTAACCCTAATCCTAGGGTATGTTATACTTTTTGAGCTTATATGGATGGATAACATGTGTTTATGGTTTCTCTTTCCTACCTGTGTGATTCTAACCTTGTAGGTTAAATGAATGTCATAGCTTGTGTATGCTATGGTGGTGATCATATGACATAGGGTGATGTCTATGAGCCTTGATGAGACATGATGAGATCATAATAATGTGACGGGTCTTATGACCTGGTAGAGGCTTACAACCTATTGTGAGGTGATATCCTCAAGCAATTTTATTGAGGGACTAATATCCCATGAAAGTGAAATTATGTGATAGCCTTTTATGTATGTGTAACATTGGTGATGGACTTGTGAATGTCAGCACTACAAGTATCATGTCATGATGTGACTAGTTCACACCTTATACATTTTATATCTTCTGGAGTTGTACTATGCCCTTATCTTTGTAGAGTTTGTTTGGGTTCGTACATTGTAACTTGATTGATGCTAAAAGATACCCAATTGGCTTAAGTAATCAAGTGTAACCCTAATCATGTAGGTGCCCTGCCCATAGATCCATTCCAATGTCAGAACTTGCTGGGTGGTGAAATGAGTTATTCCTACAGGAAACTCACAACGTATATTTGAATATGCAGGAGTGCAAGTCAAGTATCTCCTTGTGCCCACAATTATAGGTTGTGTGAGACGGCCATGCGTGAGTTGTTTTCCTTGTGATAAGTGATAGACAACTGTTTAACTACATGTGATGCCTCTTCTTAGGACAACCATGTGTTAGCTAGTTCTTCTAGTGTCGTGACCTGTACCAAAGCAGGCTAGGTGTTTTCATAAGGATGGCCATGTGTGAGACTGTAAGGAGTGGGATCCAAGAAAGGAACCACTTCCTACTTAAATAAAAAGGAAACATTCCAAGCCAAACACGAACATAATTTTTTTCTTCTAAAAAGGGATGATAACCAATTTATTCAACATGAATGTATCATAACACCAAAGTATCAGCAGTATTCAAATATGTATCTAACCATTACAAATCTTGTTATCAACACTATCCTTCACCACATAGGGTGAGATAAAAGGAAAGACTAACTAAACATAGGACTAGCTGAGGATCACCTAACAACTTCAAGCAATGTCTCCCACAAGGTCAACTACACTTGTTGTGGTCTAGGTCCACCTTGATTGCCCTCTACTTGTCCAACACCTGGGGTTGGAAGCATACCCCACAAAAGGAAAGGAAAAGTGAACATTAGCAAAAATTAGGTATGTGCATACTAAAAAAAAGTTGAGAAATTATGGAATAAAAGGTTATCAAGTAGAGAATGCTTACCTTATAAAAGTAAAGGACTATCCAATCACTATTACAGAAATGGCTTATGAAGTCACTTTCCATGCGTCGGTTATTAAATAAGAACCGACACCTAAAACCTACATCGTCAGTTTACAACACAAACTGACATATATCGTATACGAGTGGCCAGACACGGGTATCACTTTCTATTTAGCATCAGTTCTAGAATAAACAACCGACGCCTAAAGTATCCCGCAAAATCTAATTTTTTCGAGCAAAAAAAATTGTGCCAAAGTATCAGATACAATGTCGGTGTTTTACCTAATAACCGACGTTGAATGAAGATAAAATTTGCGCCAAAAGTTACAATATGGGCATTGGTTTTCTTAGAATAACCGACGCTGATAAGGGTGCACGCACCGTCCCCGCCAAAAAAATTAGGGTAAAGGAATGTCCAATTGACGTCGGTTGTCTTTGTATAACCGACACCTATTAATAAAGGTGTCGGTTGTTATGAATAACTGACACCATTTAGTAACTTAATAGCCCCCACGCATAGTGAAATCTTCCCCCTTTCTCGTCTATTTCATTGAGATCGTGCGATTTTGCTCCGACGATTCCCGACCTGCTGCTGTGTCGCCGCCGCCTGCTGCTGCGTCACCTGCCGCCTGCCTCCGTGCTGCCGCCTACTGCTGCTGCAACTGCTCGCCACCGCCGCCGCCTACCTCTCCTTCTCTGCTCACCGCCGGCGCCCTCTCCTTCTCTGCTCGACGCCGGCGCTTCTCCTTCTCTGCTCACCTGCCTCCACGCCGTCTCCTGCCGCTGGTGTGCTCACTGCCGCCTCCGTCTCCACACTGCTACCAACAGTAGGCCCTCCTTTCTTCTTCTTCTTCTTCTTCCTTCTCCCTCTCCTTACCAACAGCAACCACAGCCATGTGGGCTGGCACGACCGTGGCTGTGTTGGCTGACCAAACGGCCGTGCTACCCAACACGGTCGTGTGGTTGGCCAACACAACCACGACCGTGCCAGCCAACATGACCGTGGTTGCTGTTGGTTATTACTCTTCTAAAATTATTCTTATATTGTTGAATCGGGTCAATGACCACACCTGCTATTGTGCCTGAATTATGCCATGTATGCTTGTACAAAGTGAATCTTATCGCTCTAATTGTGAATTATTGCATGTTTGAAACTATTGAATTCTTGATTTATTATTTAATAATGCTCTAATTGTGAATGATGCAATGTAAGTGAGCAAATACATGTAGTGGATATGTACTCATTAGCCTAGAAACCCATACAATATTTACTCATTAGGAGTAAATCTTGGATAGTCCCCGGTTTGGGACTGTTCTTGAACACCTAATCTCACTTAGGATGTAAGTGTATAATGTGTATTGGGTTTTCAAGAAAATTTTAGTAGCATTTCCCTGTTTGTTCTCTAAGTACATATGTACTTGGAGAACAGTGGGGAAATGCTGCCGAAATTTTCTTGAAAACCCAATACACATTATACACTTACTAGTGAGATTAGGTGTTCAAGAATGGGATAGGTGGTACACATTTATTGTATATAAGAATTACAACACATGTATTTGTTGGCCTAGAAACCCATCCAAGATTTACTCATTAGGAGTACATCTTGGATAGTCCCCGGTTTGGGACTTTCTTGAACACCTAATCTCACTTAGGATGTAAGTGTATAATGTGTATTGGGTTTTTAAGAAAATTTTGGTAGCATTTCCCTGTTTGTTCTCTAAGTACATATGTACTTAGAGAACAGTAGGGAAATGCTGCCGAAATTTTCTCAAAAACCCAATACACATTATACACTAACTAGTGAGATTAGGTGTTCAAGAATGGGATAGGTGATACACATTTATTATATATAAGAATGACAACACATGTATTTGTTGGCCTAAAGTTTTAACCATGCAAAAACTCTAATCTGTTAACCCTAGACCCTAATCTTATTGTAATATATACTTGTTTTCTCTTTGATCATAGAATGGATAGATCATGGATGTCCATTCACAATCGCTGCACCCCAGAGTTTATTTCTGGTCTTGACCAATTTATTAGATTTGCCGAGGAACATAGGAAACAACCTGTAGATAGGTTCTACTGTCCACGTAGGCATTGCGGTAACAACTTGAAAGTCAGCACTGGTGACGAAATCAAAAGTCATGTCATGTGCAACGGGATTGTACAAGGCTATACATAATGGCACTGGCATGGAGAGATTTCAAACCCGAAACCAGTGGATGTCGATAGCAGTGCTTGTGTGGAAGAAGAAACTGCCTACGATGACATAGATGTGAATGAACCAGTTCTAGTAGACATCGTTGATGCGATGCTGGATAGTTGTGGGGGTAGAGCACACTGATCCACCTCCCATTTTTAGAAACATTGTGCATGATGCTGAGATATCATTATACACAGGTTGTACTAAGTTTACTAAGCTTAGTTGTGTTGAGATTGTATAAGCTGAAAGCTAACAATAGATGGAGTGACAAAAGCTTCACGTCATTGTTGTCTTTATTGAAAGAAATGCTTCCTGAAGGAAACGAGCTGCCAATCTCAACATACCAGGTAAAGAAATTGTTGTGCCCAATGGGAATGGATCCCAAGAAAAAACACACATGCCCGAATGATTGTGTATTATTTCAAAAGGACTATGTGGATTTGAAAGATTGTCCAAAATGTGGTGCGTCACGGTATAAATTGACGACTTTGGGGGAGTCCAAAACTGGTTCTCCTGCCAAGGTGATGTGGTATCTACCTATAATATCACAGTTTCAACACTTGTTTTCCAATCCGATAGATGCGAAGAATTTGAGGTGGCATGCAGATGTTAAGAAAAATAATGATGGGATCCTACGACATGCGTCTGATTCCCCACAGTGGAAGAAGATTGATCTATTATACCCTGAATTTGGTGAAGAAGTCAGGAATCTAAGACTTGGGCTTTGTACATATGGGATGAATCCGTACGGGACATTGAGCAGCAACATAGCACTTGGCCAGTCATGCTTGTTATATACAATCTTCCTCCCTGGCTGTGTATGAAAAATAAGTACGCAATGTTGTCGTTGTTGATATCGGGCCCTAAACAACCTGGAAATGACATCGATGTTTATCTTGAACCTCAGATTGATGACTTAAAGAAACTCTGGGGTGAAGGTGTGATGACCTATGATGCTTCACGAAGAGAGACATTTCGTTTGCATGCTATGTTGTTTTGCACTATTAATGACTTTCCAGCATATGGGAATTTGTCTAGATATAGTGTCAAAGGAGCTAAAGCGTGTCCTATATGTGAAGAGAACACTCATTCAACAAGACTAAATGGCGGTAAGACTGTATATATCAGTCATCGAAGGTTTCTTACAAAATTTCATCCGTATCGTAGGAAGTGCAAAGCATTCAATGGATTGAATGAGGAACGGAGTGCACCTAATCCTATACCAGGGGAGGTTGTTTATGAAAGAGTAAAAGACTTTGTCAATGAATTTGGTAAGAGATTACAATGTACTATGGCCACACGGAGTGACAAATATTTATTCAAGAAGAAGTCAATATTTTGGGATCTTCCTTCTTGGAGTTCTTTGACAGTCAGGCATTGTATCAATGTCATGCACGTTGAGAAAAATGTCTGTGATAGTGTCATTGGTACTTTGTTGAATATACCAGGTAAGACTAAAGATGGGATAAAATCCAGACTACGTGAAATGGGAATAAGGTCAGAATTAATAGAATTTCGTGAAATGGGAAATCAGAGAACATACTTACCTCCCGCTTGTTACACATTGTCTAGAAAGGAGAAGAAAGCTTTTTGTGAATGTTTGGTAAATGCTAAGGTGCCACAAGGTTACTCATCCAACATCCGTAGATTGGTATCAATGAAAGATCTGAAGTTTATAGGTCTTAAATCTCATGATTGTCACACTCTAATGCAACAAATATTGCCTGTGGAAATTAGATCTATATTGTCGAAGCATGTAAGGTTTGCAATCACCAGACTTTGTTTCTTTTTCAACAGTCTGTGCAGCAAAGATATTGACCCTGATACTCTCGATAAATTGCAAAGAGAAGTGGTTGTTACCCTATGTCATCTTGAGATGTATTTTCCTCCGTCGTTCTTTGATATCATGGTACATCTTGTTGTCCACTTGACTAGGGAAGTGAAAATGTTGGGACCAGTTTTCTTGCATTGGATGTATCCCTTTGAACGATACATGAGCGTTTTTAAAAGTGATGTTCAAAACCGTTATCGGCCTGAAGGGACTATTATCGAGGGTTATGTGGCGAGAGAGGTTATGGATTTTTGCAATGACTTTCTCAGTGGTAATGACACTCCTGATAATGACAAGAATATTGATGAGCAATTTGGCAAAGGAATTTTGGGATCACGTGTGAAAGTAATCAGCCGTGAGCAGTTGGAACAAGGTCACTTGTATATTTTACACAACATGGACGAAGTGAACATTTATATCGAGGAGCATACCAATTTCATCAAGAGATAATATCCTCGAGCTAATACAATGTGGCTTGCTAGTGAGCATAACAAGACATTTATTAAGTGGTTTGAAAATAAAGTCTTACATCAACTATCTCAAACACCAGATGATATTACTAAAAATATCAAATGCCTCACCTTTAAACCAAAATTGACTGTTATGTCTTATGAAGGGTATGACATTAATGGATTCACATATTACACAAAGCGCCAAGATGATAAGAGTGTCATCCAAAACAGTGGGGTCACCCTTCAAGCATCGACAATGTTTTTTGCAAGTGCTAAGGATAAGAGTCCACGTGAAGCTAAAATGTCATATTACGGTGTCATTGAAGACATATGGGAGTTTGACTACATAGATTTCAGAATTCCGCTCTTCAAATGTAATTGGGTTGATAACACCAAAGGAGTTATAGTGGATGAATTGGGTTTCACTTTAGTGAACTTTGAAAAGATTGGCGAGAAGGGTGAACCATTCATATTGGCATCACATGCGAAACAAGTATTTTATATCGATGATCCTGCAAATGATAAATGGTCGGTTGTTCTTCATGGTAAAAGACAGTTCATTGAAGATCCTATAGATGAAGAACAGTACTATGATAAGTATGATGACTCCAATCCATTCTCAGTTGGGTTGCCCACACCAGTAAATATTGAAGCTAATGATGACTTGTATGTGCGCGGAGATCACAATGAAGGATTGTTAATTGATAAAAAATCACAATATTAGAGGCATGTTTATATTTTTTTATATGTTTTATTTTTCTGAATGTGAACTTTACAATGTGAATGTGAACTTTACAATGTGAATTACTTTACAATGAGAATGTGAACTTTATAATGTGAGCTTTACAGTGTGAACTTTACAATGTGAATTACTTTACAATGTGAATGTGAACTTTATAATCTGAGCTTTACAATGTGAACTTTACAATATGAATGTGAACTTTACAATGTGAATTTTACAATGTGAATTACTTTATAATGTGAACTTTACAATGTGAATTACTTTACAATGTGAATGTGAACTTTACAATGTGAGCTTTACAATTTGAATTACTTTACAATGTGAATGTGAATTTTCAGATGGCTGAGCATTCTCCTGATGACCGTGCTGATGATTACCGTGAGGGGGAGGACATCAATGCGCCGCCTCACAATGTAAGTTTTAAAAATATATCATATATTTATATCTATATGTCCATTTATAGTTATATCTTGTAAATGTGTTTATTTTGTCAAATTTTAGGTTGATGATGCACATGTACCATCTGAAGCACTTGAGGCACTTGATCATCAACACCAAAAAGTTGACAAGAGAAGGGGCATCACTATGATGAAGAAGTTAATAGCGTAAAAGGGCAATGGACCCAAACTTGTTGTGGATTTTGATAATGCAAAAAATGCATCTGGTGTGAATCGCAATTCATTTGTTTCATATCTTGGGTATGTTACTCGTAGCCATTGCGGTTGTAAGATAGATTCTTGGCATAAAGTTTCTAAGGAGAAGAAAGACGTAATATGGAAGGATTTATGCGTGAGTTATTATTAATTTGCAATTCTATTTTGTAGATTACTAATTTTTTGGATACTAGTTAATAGCAATTCTATTTTGTAGAGTATATTTGAATTGGATGAAAAGTTGCATCGTAAATGCGTGATGCAACGATGTGGGAGAGTCCTAAGGAACTATAGGACAAATCTCACCTGAGAATACATAAAAGAAGCTGACAAGAGGAAGAAGACAACCACTGAACAGTGGAACTTCCTGGACAAAGAAGAATGGGACGCGTTTGTTGCTTCAAGACAAACTGATGAATTCAAGGCATTAGGCGTCAGTCCCAATCTCATTAATATATGTTGTATTCACCTATTTAATATTAACATTTACTGTTACTAACCAAATCATTAATGTGCATACTAACTAGGCCCTCCGTGAGGAACAAAGATCAAGGCGTGCACTGAATGTGCATGACCACACAATGGGTCCAAAGGGGTATGCAGGCATTCGCCAAAGACTACAGTCTGAGGCTACTGCTCAATCTGCTGCTACTCAGGAGTTCTCCACTATAGGTAGGACACCTCTGCCTTGCCATGATGTCTGGATAGCTGGGAGGCAAAATAAGAAGGGAGAAATAAGGAAGCCCACAACTACTGAGGCGGCTGCAAAAATGGTAAAATACAACTCTTACAGCAATCGTTCGAATATTGATTATTTGTGGTGTTTACTTAATTACAAATTTTTGTTTTGGCGATTAGCGGGAGCTGCATGAGCTGAGGAAACAAGGCAAGTTCATCCCTGAGGGCACAAGGGATGAATTGACAGTTGCTCTGGGTAACCCAGAGCATCCTGGACGTGTTAGGGATGCATGCGCTGGTGTGGGAATCAAAGCTTTTCTTGGGCCATCCCAGCGCAAACATGTCCCAAAAGTGTGACTTTCACAAGAAGAGGTAACATATTTTTTCCTTGTCGATGTTACTGTAAAAGAGAATTTAATAATTAGAATTTGACGTTTCTTTTATCCATGTATAGGTAGATAAGTTATTTGATAGGAAACTCGAAGAAGCAATGAAAAAGTGGCAGGCATCTCAGACTGCCACTTACCAGACAGTACCTATGGTGTCTCCTACAGCAGGCTCTACTCCTACTGTAGATGTTGGGAGTAATCCTGTAGACCCACCACCTAGCAAATCCGATGTAAGTATTTTTATGACATAGTAACTAATTTTTTAATTCAAGATGATATGTTTTCAAGATGATACGTATATATGAAATTGTAGTCGTTTCAAAAAAAGATGATATGTATATATGTATATAACATTCTTTACACAAAAATTTGTAGGGGTTGAAGCCATATCATCTAAAAGTTAATGAATATGCCGTTGTAGAGGCGTCGGCTTACCCATCCCTACCAGGGGAAATGTTTCACGGGTCTCCATTACGAGCTGGTTGGATTCGTGTGAGCCCGATACATATATTCCCCAAGTGGATGGATCTTCCATTGCCATATGCCCACCCAGATTGTGAAACGCTTGGTGAGGCAGAAGGCAGAGTGATATTGTGGCAAAAAGCGGATGTCATCTTTGTTGGATAAATTGGACATTATGATAAATCACTTTGTTTCGATGATGACAAACATTTCATTCTTGTTGATCTAATGAGCTACTTGAGTGTGCAGGATGACAAAGCAACTAGGGAAAATCCACAAGCTTACATATTTACATTTCCATGCAATGTAATCACTGTTGTAAAAACTTGTACAAATATATAATGTACAAGTACTTAGAATTGCATGTAAATCAAGCGTTAGATTCTCCCTAGCTAAACACCACAGTTAGACAAGTCATCCCATTCAAATAGGATTATTTTTGCACACTCACACACATAATTAGTGCCTAAATTGAAACCTTGAAACATGATCAATCTCGGTCGACAAACTCCTCGACCGAGACACTCTCGGTCGACAATCTTCTCGACCGAGAAGGATCCAAAGTAGCCGTTAGACACAACAGACAAGTTAGTTGGCAGTTGGAGAAAGACGTTGCAAATCACTTGTTCCAGAGAGCCTGTTGGTCGACAAAAGTTCGACCGAGTAGGTGTCTCGGTCGACCATTTGTCGACCGCGATGGTCTCTGACAGCAACTGCAGAATAAATTAATTAGCCGTTGTTAAAGCAACAACTTTGTACCTAACGACTAGTTAAGCACTTAGAAACCCCTAGAAGTTGTCTAGAACGTCCTTAAGCATCCATAGGCCATTCCTATAAACAGGACAAGCCATAGGACACTAATATACAACTCTTTACACTTGTGCTACACTTGAGAGTAAATTCTTATTGGCAATCTGTTTTGAAGCAATAGAGCGAATTCCTACATTGACTATTCAATCCTATTGCTCCCATTTCGTGTCCTATAGGCTAGCATCTCCTTACCACAGCACCTACACTTCTACACTCATTGGTTTAGGAAAAGAAATTGTATTTTATGTAATATCCTTGCGAGTAGTTTTCAATTGGTATCAGAGCAGGCTTCAAGGAACCCTAACCAGGTCTTGAAGAATGAAGGGTGGAGGTGACTACAACCGCAGGCAAAGGAACAACTTGGACCAACCTACAACAAGTTGCAATTGGTGTCTAGGACCAAACCATACAACAATCGGTTGTCCATGGAGAGAAAAGAAGAAAGAGGAAAAGTACAAAAATTGTTTCATTGCTACAACCAATGAAGAAGAAGAAGAAGAGGTAAGCCTTCTTGATTTATCAAAAGAAGAATTAATTTCTAGTCTTGAAGAAACACACAATAAGTATATTGAGTGCAAGAAGAAATTAAAGAAATCTAGTAAAGCAAACAATGAGTTAAATGCTAGACTTATTGCTCTTACATCTGAAAATGAAGATTTATATGCTAAATTGAATACTCTTGGTTTTGAAAAAGATAGCATTGTTTCTGAAAATCGTACTTTGAAATCATCTCTAAGTAGTAGTGATGTGAAGATTTTTACTCTAGAAACAAATTATGATCTTCTATATCAAGAAAAGGTTGAATTACTTGCAAAGTTAAATGATTTTCAAAAACAACCTGTTTTGTGTACACATCTAGATTATGATAATATAGTGAAAGAAAGGAATTCTTTATCATCAAATCTAGATCAAGCAAAACTAGATATTAAGAAAAGAATGGATGAGATCGTTAAGTTGCAACAAGAAGTTAGTAGGTTAAACAATAATGGAATCCTTGATAGAATATTGGATAATTCCTATCATCAAATTGGGAGAAGAGGACTAGGTTATAAGCCCAAAGGGAAATCTCATCAACAACCTAGTTGGAGAAAGACATGAGCACATCAAGCCACATTTGTACCAAAGAACAACCTAGAACAAAACCATAGAAAAAGACTTGAGGTTGTTTCTATATGTTGCCATTATTGCTCACGTCTTGGACATTACTCTTTTTCATGCCCATACAAGAAAAAGAATGTTGAGTTAGTATGGGTCCCAAAACCCCCAAATTAAATGGACAAAATTAAGTTGAGATATGACCAAAGACTCTAAGTTGTATATCTCTATGTCTATCTCAACTTAATAGGACACCAAGTTAATTCAAGAAATTAAATTTCCAAATATACATCTTAAACTACTTGTTTAGTTTGGATTAACAAAATGTATATGATTAGTTGAGATTTAACCTAAATGTTGCCTTGATATTTAAATATCTCAACTAAATCGAGCTTTAACTTTCATACTTTTGCTTTTAATTATAAACAATATTTGAAAACAGGTTTGAAACAACACAGAACCTTTCTCAGTCGAGACATTGTCGACCGAGGGATCTGTCGGTCGAGAAATGGTCGACCGAGCAGGCTTCTGTTGTCAAGTCTGACATAAATCTTTTGAAATTGTTTTTCAATCAACCTAGCTTGCTATCAAATTGTTATTGATGATTGAATTAACATGAAAATCAAAAATAAAATCTTGGAAAACAATTTTTGTAGCAAAACATATTGATCGTTTACATTATGAGTAGAAAATCCTTAAACATATTGCAAAAAGTGCTGTAAGAAGACTAATCTTGAAGAAACTTTATTCATTGTTTGAAAAGTTTCTTCGGCATGATCAGTTATAAAAGTTTGTCTTAAAATTGAAAACTTATATGAGACTATTTTGGTTTACTCTCAATGGTTGGATTTAAAACTGAAAAATCATGATTAGCTTAACCAAGGAAATTACTATTTTATCATAATTTACATGGTTTTCCTAAGTAATCCTTGGAATATCTATACATGAACCATGTATGTGTTGCAATTTAAATTATTGCACTATGGATATGCTTCTACCTCTCTATAGCATCATGATTATTATATTTCAATAACTATGTTTCTTTAGAACAAAATTTTTAAATATTTTATCCATTTATTTGTTCTAAGTAATAAAAAGTAAGGATTCAAGGAAAAAATGCTTTTAAAGTATATTATCTGAAAACAAGAAGTAAATAGGATTTGACACCTGTAACTTATACATAAAACATACAAATTGCTGAATGAAATTTGCAGAAACATTCCCGGTCGAGAAATACTTCAACCGAAAATATTTCGGTTGAGAAGAGTTCGACCGAATAAGTTTCTGGAAACCGACTAGCTCAGTCTGCTATAAATTTAATTGGAATTATGAATGAATCTTTAAGACAAATCATACATTGATATTTGCAACATGCCTTCACTTGAATCATATAGGTCCATTCTAAGTATTCCTTGATCTAGTTACATAAAAACCATGGGTTAAATTTCATGTTTCAATTGTTCTATCATAGATATGCTTCATCTTGATCATTATGTTTCATTGGTTTAAAATAAGCTTTGATTCATATATACAAACCATGAATGATCATTATGATTCAGATAATTGCAAATGTCTAAAAGCATCTTGACATAATAGATAATGATTGTGGACACAGCTTGTGATGATGTTGTTGCTATGACAAGCCAAACGGTGCCTCTTAGAACAAAATATTAATGTTTTTTATCTATTTGCGTGTTCTAAGAAATCAAAAGCAAAAATCTTGACTTTAAGATATTAATCTTGCTTTCAAAATATAAAGAATCCTATGATAAGGGTATAAGAAGAAATGGGATTTGATATTTATGTACCCATAGCAAAGCATGTGAAACATCTTTTACAATGAAATCAAGGTTAAAAGACTTCACTATGATGCTCATATTAAGTTTTTATAATGGGTATATCTTAATGTGCTTCAAATTGATATTTATAGCTATCTGCAGAAATTATACTTCACATATGAATGTTTATCTTGGAAATCTGCAGAATTTGCCTCTTGGTTAAAATTAAAATTGACCAAGGGGCGCTATGGTCGTAGTCAAGGGCGACCTAAAATAAGCTTTGATAAAATGCTTATTTGGACATCATCTTATTGTACTTAATCTTAGTATACTTTTGATACGGTCAAAATCAAAATATAAAATCATTTGTGACCTTAGAAGTTTTAAATTGCTTTAAATTGTAAGATTAAGTGGGAGCTTATAACAACAAATTTGACTATTTGATTAAGAAGCTTACAAAAACATTGTAAACATCATTTGAAGCTTGTTACAACCTTAGTATTTTTACTCTTGATTATGTAGAAATTTATAAATTTCAAGAATTCTCATTTAATTTAGGGCTAAACATCCCTTGATAGATGAGAAATCAATATACATTCATCATAAGCTTAAAGGAATCTCATATCATTTCAAGGCTTAAAATCCTTTGCAAATGATTGAGAAACATTTTGTGGATAAATTAGACAAATATGATATTAAATCCATGTTCCTTATAGAATATCTATTTAAGGGGGAGCTTAAATATAAAATTCAGGGGGAGCTTAATATAAAATTAAGGGGGAGAAGAAATAAAATGTTCAACCTGGATATCTTTTTGAAATGACAAAGGGGGAGAAAGAATATAAAATCAAAAATATAAATATAAATGAGTTTCATCTTTATGGCCAACACTCACTTGTAAAACAAGAATGGCTACAAAAGGTAATCTTCAGGTATGAAACTCACATGCTTTATATTTCCTTATTTCATATTTTAGGAAATGTTTGTCATCTTCAAAAAGGGGGAGATTGTTGGATAAATTGGACATTATGATAAATCCCTTTGTTTCGATGATGACAAATATTTCATTCTTGTTGATCTAACGAGCTACTTGAGTGTGTAGGATGACAAAGCAACTAGGGAAAATCCACAAGCTTACATATTTACATTTCCATGCAATGTAATCACTGTTGTAAAAACTTGTACAAATATATAATGTACAAGTACTTAGAATTGCATGTAAATCAAGCGTTAGATTCTCCCTAGCTAAACACCACAGTTAGACAAGTCATCCCATTCAAATAGGATTATTTTTGCACACTCACACACATAATTAGTGCCTAAATTGAAACCTTGAAACAGGATCAATCTCGGTCGACAAACTCCTCGACCGAGACACTCTCGGTCGACAATCTTCTCGACCGAGAAGGATCCAAAGTAGCCGTTAGACACAACAGACAAGTTAGTTGGCAGTTGGAGAAAGACGCTGCAAATCACTTGTTCCAGAGAGCCTGTCGGTCGACAAAAGTTCGACCGAGTAGGTGTCTCGGTCGACCATTTGTCGACCGAGATGGTCTCTAACAGCAACTGCAGAATAAATTAATTAGCCGTTGTTAAAGCAACAACTTTGTACCTAACGGCTAGTTAAGCACTTAGAAACCCCTAGAAGTTGTCTAGAACGTCCTTAAGCATCCATAGGCCATTCCTATAAATAGGACAAGCCATAGGACAGTAATATACAACTCTTTACACTTGTGCTACACTTGAGAGTAAATTCTTATTGGCAATCTATTTTGAAGCAATAGTGCAAATTCCTACATTGACTATTCAATCCTATTGCTCCCATTTCGTGTCCTATAGGCTAGCATCTCCTTACCACAGCACCTACACTTCTACACTCATTGGTTTAGGAAAAGAAATTGTATTTTATGTAATATCCTTGCGAGTAGTTTTCAATCTTTACTGAAACTGTATGGTAAATTTACATTATGTTAAATTGTTAGTGTGTGTATATGATGTCAGTTGATCTGAAATTATTATATATATACAGGTTAAAAAGAAGACACCCACATCATCTAGGCCTCCACTTCCACCTCCTACATTACCTAGTTGGGTTCCACATGACCTACCTGTCCCGTTAGGTCCTAACTATAGGAGTATGGCAATATGGTTAGGTGAACATGATATAAATTGCCCTATAACTATTTCTATAGATTCAGATGTTGCAGGTCAATCATACGAAAGCAAACTATTTATATAAGATTTTTTGGAGTTGTTTCGATATGATTGGCTAAATACATGTGTGATAGAGCTATGGACAAGGTGAGATCTTCTTTATACATCCATATACCTTGTGTAGGATCTGATGATCTAGTTTCTTATTTATTAATGCATGCGTAATTAATACATATTTTGCAGCTACTTAGACAAGATATGTGCAGATTTTGCATTCGAACATGTTGGATTTTTGATTCCATCTTTGATTAGTCTAGTAGCTAAAGACCCTCTGTCAGTTCAACAATACTGCTATGAGGCTTCTACAATTTTTTCTCAAAATAAGAAGACGGTGATAATGGCTCCATTCAATGTAGAGTAAGTTTACTTTGCTTATTATAATTTGGACTTAAGAAAATTACATTTTTATTGTGGATTTTGAGTTATTAATTTTTAACCTTTTTACCTCAAGTGGTATGCATTGGGAGTTACTGGTTATTGTCCCCAAGACGTTCACTGTCTATTATCTAGATCCTAAGGGGAGTAAATTGAATACAAAATATGGACACATAATGAAAATGCCATTATTCTGGTGAGAAATATTTCATTTTCATATCCGTTAACATATGTTATTACATTACTATTTAATTATGCAATATTATGTTTTACATTAACATGTAGGGGTTTTGATGAGTTCAAAAAGGCTGGAGGAAAGGTCCCCATGAAAAAGAACCAGCCAATAATTTGGAAGAATGTGAAAGTAAGTTCCCGACTACAATATATGTATATATTATTTATGTGAACAATGCTTAATTAGTTGTATTTTTTAATATTTTGTATGTTTGAATTTATAGTGTGCTACACAAGACAACGGATGGGCATGTGGATACTATGTGATGCGATTTATGCACATGATTATAAAATATGCCACAATGGACATCGATTGTATTGCTGAGGTATTATATAGTCTCATTAGATAATATGAAATATATCAATCTTATTTATAGCTCATTAATTATATATATACATCATTCTCTTTACAGGTGTTTAAAACTGACCACACTACAGGAACGACCTTACCAGATGTACATGCTCCCTATACGACGGGAGAATTAAATGAAGTAAGAGAAGAATGGGCAACAACCATACAAATAGTGGGAGTTTTAAGATATAATTGGGATGTTGATAGCGAATAATGACTAAAGAATGATATTTTGTAAATGAATTTCTGAATTATAATATATGTGTGAATGTTTCTACATGTATGGATGTTTCTACATGTGTCTGAGTGAAAATGAATGAAATTGTTGGTTGCTATATGAATGTTTCTACATGTGTGAATGTGAAAATGAATGGAACTACAAATTGCTAGCTACATGAATGTTTCTAAATGTGTGAAAATCAAATGGAACTGCAGGTTGCATTGCTAAATGTGTGAATATTTTTGTTGTTAATTTTGTAGGTTTGTGGCCTGTTGTTGGCTGATATCAATGGATGTCATAAAACCTACAGTTCAGACTAAACTGCAGGTTTCTCATCCTGCGACCAGCCATACAGTAGGTCTGCAGACTGACAGAAAAACAAAAACAATAAATAGGCGTCGATTATTTGTATAAAACCGACGCCACATCGTTACAGTGTCAGTTTCTAATAGTAACTGACGTCTATTTCCTTAACACCATGGCCGTGCTGGCCAACACGCTGTGGCAGTGGACCAGACACCACGGCCGTGTTGGCCAGCACGGCCATGTTGGGAGTGCACGACCGTGGCAGCGGACCAGACACCACGGCCGTGCTGGCCAGCACGGCCGTGTTGGGAGTTATATGACGTCAATTTCTTATCTAATAACTGACGCTGATAGTGCCCTTCTGTGGCGCGAAGGTATATGGCGTCAGTTTCTTATCTAATAACCGACGCCTATAGTGCCCTACTGGCGCATTTTCGGTGGCGTGCGAAGCGTTTTGGTGTCGGTTTTTGAACCGATGCGTAACGATTGGGCTTTTAGCGTGACCCACATAGGTGTCACTTAGAAACTGACACTAAAGGCCTTAAATAACTGACAGTAAAGGTCGGTTATGTACTAGTGAATCGGTCATAAAAGAAAGAACAACAAAAAAAGAGATACTCTCCATAACCAGGAAAATAAAATCGTGCCATTCTAGAAAATTCAAAGAATTAGGGCACACGCCTAATAATCATCAACCTGCATGCATGTGAGATAAGCATAACACTAGAACAATATAAATACAAAGGTGGCCATGCCTCACAAACTTGAAACTAGATAGAGATGACATACTGCCAACTCCCAATATATATAAAAGTTGGGCCAAGCCTCACAAACTTGAAACCTGAGTATGGGGGACCACCACCTCCATCCCAATAATAATAGGGGCATATTGCCCAGAAACTAATGCAATTACACTACTCTAGTGCTAGTAAATCACATAGCATGTTTAATGTAGGGGCAAGTAGAAAGTATAGTCAGATTATACTAAAGTTGCCATCATACTAATGGTCAGCATAAACATCCACCATATAAGTGGCAAAGGATATCACATATCAGCAAATAGTATTCCAACATGAAAAAAGTATAAGGTATAGTTCAAAAGAAAGTGCAACAGAATAAGTTGATCACAAAATCAGTAATAAATAAGGTACTTCACATGAAACATATTTTCTAGAGAAAAAGAGATGTTGTGTAGGATATTGTCCATACGACCAAGAGAAAGATGAAAATAGGTGAATTACTCAAAAGGAATAATAGGGGATGCAAACATACCTTACTTAAGAATCTAAACAGTCCAAAGTCAGCCCTAGATCCAAGCCTAGGTCTCCAAAACACCTATGATGCATATATGTAGAATTAGGGTTAGGTTTAAATTAATTACTCAAAACCCTAAAAAACTGCCTTTTTAATATTAGTGAATTAGGTTATCAAAACTATGCCATGTTTTAGATTATCTTTTTTTGAGTTCAAAACATATTTTATTATATTTCTCTGAATTATAAATTATTAGTTATAAATTTTGCAAGTTATTATTTATTTAGGAAAATCCATTAAAATCACATATTTTCAACATCAGATTTTGGCAACAAAACCAGTACCATTAGAAAGCTCATATGTTTTGAATTTTTTGACTATTTATTTGTATTTTTCTGATAAATAAATAATTAGATATGAATTTTATAAAATACAGCCAATCAGGAAATTCCACGTAAGGAAAATGCTTGAGAAAGAGGAAGAGAGAGGGAGAGTGGGACACACATCTGAGTTGCCCCAATCAGGCTAGCCAACTCGGCCGACAACTGATGCACATCAATGAGATCAAGGCGCAAAGCAAAGAAACAAGATTATGTGAAGTTACAAAAATACCCTAAGATGAAAATCAAAACAAAGAAGGAAAATAGGAGGGCACAAATGGGAATCAACATTGGGGATTCTTCCCCAAATCCTCTCTCGTGCCATGGATGCTGAGAAACATCAGGAGAAGAAGCAGTGAGAGATCTAGGCTACAGAGCAACAGAAAAACCAACTCATCATCCTCGTTAAGTCACCACGAAGTCAGGCAAGTGTTTCACAAAACAAAATGGCTTAAAGCAGCCAACCCTGGCAATCGCCATATCAAGAAACAAAGCATAGATGACATACTGTAAATCAAGGTAACAACTAAAGAATGAGCAAAACAAGACCGCTAAATGTTTTGAGAAGGAAAATCCAAGTCAGGCGATGTCTCAGCGGGGTCCAACTTACCCAGACACCATGGTATGAAAGCCCAGAGGTCCACCTGACAAGTCGAGATTAGAAACCAAGATAAAGATAATTTGACAAAGACTTAAGTGTGGGAAAAGAAATTAGGAGTCGAGTGGGTGCTTAGTGTAGTGTCGATTGCACTGGAGATGGCGGAGGAGGCTGGGTCAAAGCCAAGGTTGTCAGAGACCCAAAGTGAGTAGGTCTAGGGACTCGGGGGCAACAACAACCCAATTGAAAGAGGTGGAGAGTTACCAAATGACTGGTGGTTGATTCTAAGTACCCACGTGAAGATGGGGCGCGCTGAGGATGCTTCTATGAAAAATGACATAGAAAGCCGAATTGGGTGTTTTCTATATATATAGATTTAGGGCTCGAGCAATAGATAAACTTGTGTAGAATTAAAAAAAAGGAATTCATAAGAACAAAAATCACAAAAGGTCAATTTTAGGTCGGGAAATCCCGATTGGAAGGTATTGCGTGTGAACGAGCATTATTTCCTGATTTAGCAAGAGGTAGAGGATGAGCTAGTGCCGTCTGATCAAGAAATGAATAGGCCATATCCAAACACACAAAAATAATAAAAAAATCAGCCACGTGACATATAAATAACACTCCTAATCAAATTAGTATAAAGTGTGGATGCATTGATTTCTCTTTTTCTCTCTCTTCTTTTGAGGGTGCAAATAAACTCCAAATTGGATGAAATTTTGCACAAAGGCCACTTAAGGCATGTAGATTCCAATTTTGCAATTAGATTTCCATATGAAGACTTTTTATTCATTAAATTATCAAATTTTGTTTTCTCTTTCCTCATGCATTAATGACATTAGGATTTTCCAAAATTGATGAAACTTCACCCACAAGTCACATTAAGTTCCTTGGATACGAATTTTCCATCAATTTTAAATGTTGAAGTTATTTATACATTTATTTAATATTTTGAAGGTTCTACACACTCTCTCTTGATTTCATCTTTTGATCAAATATTCTCGAAATTAAGAAAATTCACCCAAAGGCATATTTTAATGTGTAGATTACAAATCTAATATTATTCTCGAATTTTGGAGTCATTAAGTATTTTATTTAATTTTTTGAAGGTAAAATACATTTTTTAAAATAAAATAGATGTGATTATTATTATCCTAAATTGTGAAACTTGGACTCCAAGCCAAGCCACATCCAAAGAAAACAAATCTGAGGTTATATCTAACCAATTTGTCTTCCTTTTATGAGTTTTACATAGTTGGTATTTCTGGTCCATTATTATATTAGTCAACATATTAATTTATTATTATTATTATTATTATTATTATTATTATTATTCATCGTATTGCAGCCAAAAGGTTATACACCACCTTTATGCATGAAATCAAATATATTTATCCTTTATCTAATTTAGTTTATTAATTCTATATTATTTGGATAGTGTAACATTAACTCCATTGTTCTACTATGCATATTAATCAATATTATCACATGTGACTTATTCGTGTATCCTTTATTGATCTCATGATTAATATGAAGTTATTATGTTATGTTTATATGTCTACATGTTACTATTATTTATGCATTAACATATTAAGGTTTCAATTATTTACTAATGTGTATGTTGGTATGTATTCCCTGAGAGACAATCGTGGGATGCTTGGTGGGATACATTAACATTGATTTGATAAACATCAAAGGCAAGCTTCCAATTCATTCTGGTTCAGTCAGTTATGAGATAAGGTCAGAATAGACTGAATGTCTAAAGAATGATAGTACTCAATGACGTATGCTTTTAGGTGAAGGACCTAAACGATGAGATCATACAGATGATAAGAATATACATTCTTGTTTTGTCCCTAGTCAGATGCCACTGCAGAAGGTTGATAGACAACAATGACACATAAGACTAGATTGTTTGTTGGTTGATGACAGAATCTCATTAGTCATGATATAGTGATATCAAACCAAGAACATAAGTACTTGTTAAAGAACAAGTGTATCAGACAGACCCATCGTGAGAGTGACACATGGAACCATGACTTGGTAGTCACAGTCAGCTCTCACAGTGATGATGGTGAGTGTGATTATTTGACCTGAAATCACTACACTCAACACATGTCGTTGGGTACACTTTGACATCATAAAATGCAGTCCTGTAATATAAATTCTTATAAAGGTGGTGATTGGGTGACTTTGACACATGGGGCTTTTGAGGGGTAAGTGATAGATATGGGATTTTTCCCTCCTGAGGGAGTTTGATGTCCATGGCTACTTGATGAGTAGGACTGAGAAAAGGCATGTGAATGTATGTGTGAATCAATATGTGATATTAATGTCACACATATATCATCCAGTCTGCTCTGAGATCAAGGAAGTGAATGAATGTTGAAAGGATGATTGTTCCATGCCTTGAGTTCATTCAGGATATCAGTGACAAAGGAACAATACATTCACTATAACACCAGTCACAAATTGTAGGATTGAAAGTTGTTCTCCAACTTTCCTTTTCACTTGGGTAGCACTGATGTGTGACTAGGCACCGCTCTTTGCTTGTGAAGTCATAAATGTTATGGACTTTCACTACCAATGTGAAATGGGCCTACAAGGTCACACACATAGGATTTAACTTGGAAGAGGAGTTTATCCATGAATGATGTTTATATTGTTTACTAAATCTTTTAGTAGTTCAATTAAACATTCAATCAATTGACTTGACTCAGAATCACCAAGTTCAAGTGTTGGACTAACTGATTTGGGTGTTAGATTGATTGAGAACTGCATTGACCAATTTCTGCACAACCTAGACTGCCAACTAGCCGGTTTAAGCTGTTGAACCAATCAGCTTAGGGTCAAGTGAGATGACTGGTTCAAGTGTTGAACCGATCAGTTCAGTTGGACCAAACAAGCCAGTTTGGGAAAGTTAGGTTGGTGAGAATATATTTTTGTTTCACTTATACAATTCAATTGGGACAAGTATTGATCATTAGATTAATTGGAAACGGAAAGAAGAAAGTCAATTGGGAACTGCCCTGGGAATTGAAATGACCAGTTCATGAATGAACCGATTAGTTCAGCTCCCAAAATGACCGGTTCATGAGATGAATAGATCGGTTCAGTCCCTAAATGATCGGTTCGTTTGTGAAATGACCGGTTCACCTACCGCAGTGTATCAATTCATGGAAATTCTAGACCCTTCTACTCCCACTTTAGTCCCACATTGCCCGGGGCTGAAAACCCTGACCCTAACCCCTCATATATAGAGGGATACTGGGGGCTTATCAAAATAGACACAACTCAGACAATGCCAGTTGCTCTGCAAAGTTGTCCTCTCCGGTTGTGAACCGGGAGAGACCAAGTAGGTGCTACCCGACAAGGGAGGCACAACGAAGGAAAGACAACTGTAGGATGACAGCTGGTGGCGGGAGAGCACGTCAGTGACTAGTACACTGACAGAAGGGGACGACTCCTTCTAGTGTCCTGTGGGACAGGATGACTAGAGTTCTCGGTGGTCCATGTGGACTACTACAGAGGCGGGAGATTTCTACCGCTTAGAGGACAGTTGTCAATCCGTCAGTCCGGGTGCGACCAAGAGCGGCACAGACACCGTCCAAGACTGGAGGTGAAGGCTGCACTTTCCGCGAGGTTATGTCGCCAAGCAATCCTCGAGAAAAGGTACACCTCTACAAACCATCCTTCCTACTATATAGATGTTGACGAGATCTATTTGGGTTTTGGGTTTCGGGAGAAATTTTTTGTTTCTGCTGCCATCTCTGCCTCCCCTAAAACCCAATAGTGGTATCAAAGCCACGTCAACATTCTATATTTTAGGATAATCGATGTGATCAGTTTTTTAGTTTGTCGCCTTTTATTCATTGCATACAATGTGAGTAATTAATTGGCTTTATGCATGTCCAATTTAAATCCACAAATCCCTATATATACATACATCAATTTCTATTGTACGACCATCAATTTCCACATCTCTGGTGTCTACTTCTTCGGCATCACAACCAGAGCTACATCCACAAGAACGTAGGTGGATCCTACTTGATGAAGAAGAGGGTGAAGAGATGCCAGATGCACAATAGAATGAGATACCACATCAGCAACCCAATCCACAACCCGTGGTCACTACCGATAGGGCAAAGAAAGCCAAGCACCCAGAGTGCTTGACATGCAAAGTGACAGCAACCCGCTATGCGTGCCAAGTGATGATGGAAGCTATGGGCTTCTATGACTTTTTCTAGGGTTGATTGTTGTTGCTTGCATCTCAGTCTGCGCACTGATTCCCTTCCTCCTATTCCTAATGTAACTTGAGATAACTCGAGATTCTTTCCTACCTTTTCTCCCCTCAAATGTAACTCAGGTTTCCTAATGCAAATGTAAATAGGATTAGTTTATATTTCCTATTATGTCAAAGAATGGAGGATACCTGGAGGATTGAGACGATCGTTTCGGGCGTGAGACTATCGGATGGTGGACCAAGGCGGCCAGTTCCTAGAGCGAGATGAGCGGGTGGAAACCTGAGGAGATGCACGATGACCAGTGAACTGATTGGCTGGAGGAGCCAGTCAATGGACTGGTGGCACCCAACCGACCGGCCTGATGGTGAGCTGATCAATCATGGAGATGAGTTGATCAAACCCAAAATGACTAAGCATAGAGTTCATCTTGTATAGGTTGAATGTGATGTGGACCTAGATGACAGTGATTCCTCTTGGCTCGAGGAATCACATTAGGATGGCCATAATCATCGCTTTTATCATTTCGTATGTTTTTTATGGGATATAGCATGTATACGATATGTAATATATATTGTGGTGATTGGATATGTATATGTACCTATAAAATCAAATCCCTCAATAAATATTAAGTCTTAGATGCCTTCCATTAGCGACACACATGATAAACTTGATCAAACAAGCGTCAGTTACACCAAAGTGTGGTGCACCGTCTATCTCACAGAAGTGTGATGGTGGACATGTAGGATCTTCCAAAGCAGGGTGCATGTTCATCGTGTCGGATTTTGGGTTAGACTTAACTGGTGATTCTTAGAGAGTCTAAGCTCCAGAGGCACAGGGATGACCATGGCAAAGAGTTGCACATGGCATCCATCCGAGAGTTGCATAGGATGCAATTGGCAAGTGTTTCCTACCTAAATAGTCTAATTGTGGGCGATCAACCAAAGCTGACTCATGATTGGATGAAATATGGATCTTGGACCCACTAGAAGGTTGTACAATGCAATCTTCCAAATTGATGGTGAGGGCTATCAATTTGAGCAAAAATAATGGGACAGATAATTAATTAAAGTCCTAATTATATCGTCAAAATTTTCAAATCAATCAAATAAAGTCAAAAATGAGTTTTTGGACTAAATGGCATATATTTCTTTTTTGTAAGAAATGGCTATAAACAATAATCACTTTCTTTGCGATCGATCCTTGAGACAGAAAAACTAAATGGGAATAATTCCATGACTGATTAGGATGTTGAGAAGTGTTCTCAATTGAAGAGTGAAAGCTCTAAGTCCTAGTTATACCAGAACCATATAAACTCACTCCCACCACACCAAAGGCTGAAAGGGATGATTACTGGAAGCATACCGAGGATGCCATTGATGTGGAGTGCCTGATGTTGTATTCTATGAATTGTGAGTAGTAGAGACAACATGAGACATATGATGTCTCTAAGACACTGTCCTAGTATGTCATGACAGAAGGAGATCCAGTTGGTTCACACACACTCAATGTGATTGGATATGTGGAAAACCTAACTAGATTGGGATTCCCTCCGAGTCAAGAGTTGGCTACTGGTATGATACTACAAATGTTGCGAGAATCATATAGTTAATGATGAACTACAACATGAACAACTTTGACAAGCCATTGAAAAAGTTATTGGACATGTTGAGGACAATAAAGGCATAGATGAAGAAAGACAAACCCTAATCTTTGATGTGATCAATGAAGGGTAAGTCTTACAGGTAAGGTCAAGGGCAAAGTAAAAAAGTGTTCTGATGCTAGCCAGCAACCCAAGCCGTCTTCAGCCTCAAGGCATATGGGAAGGGTGAACGAGGGAGGAGAAATTGCCATCTATATCGGGAAGAACAAAAGAAGATGAAAGGAGGGGATAGAGATCTCCACCATAGGTATCATGAAATAAACACTTCTTTATCTACGATATATGATACCAAGATGAATATCTGACATATATGATATGCAAGATCTAAAAATAAGTTATGGCCTTTGTGAAAGGACTAAGAAAGGAGTACTCATCATTGGAGCAAGTGTTGCTACCATAGATAGGAGTACCTTTTAGTTTATTTCAGCCTAAATGGCACAAAATAGAGATAAGAATTTCTATTTCAATTTGCCAATAGAAACACTTTATTGTTGCATCTTGTAGTGATGAGATGACTATCAATATAGTTGATGTTTCAATTTCAAAGATATGATCTTTGTGGCAATGCCTTTCTTTATCTTGTGGTACTTGTTATGCATAAGATAAAATGATACCTAAAAGTTATTGATAAGTCAAACAACGAATTAGCATTATCATGAGAAATTCATCTCTAGTTTCCATGTTGATGGATAAGCTAGAATCTTTTGGTTGTGAACCATTAAGAGACATGAATATCTTAGACATGATGACAAGTCAATCTTCACTAGATGTAGTGGGAGAACGACTAACCTATTAGGTATAATACATATGATGTATTTACATATCTATTGGAATAACTACTAATACTTCAAATGGTGTTTAGAGAAATACCAATATGAATATCTTGAAGTGTTCAAGAAGATCATGAATGAAGTACAAATTTGGTAAAAGTAATTATTCTTGATGTGATCAATGAATGAGATACTTAAACCAAATGTTTGAGAACCTTATGAGTGATTATGATAGTGTATCATAGAGAACTCATGATTAAGGCATAGTGATGTCTAAATAAAAAAAGATTCATACTCTAAGGAGTTAGAGGATGCTTATCAAATAACTAAATTCTTCTTAAATAGAGAATACCTTACACTAATAAATGATATTAAGAATCACAAAGTGTTGAGAGTTCTCAAATTCCTTAACAGATACACCTCAAATATCTATATGATGAGTTGGTCATATGATGAGTCAACAATGTAGATGATATTGAGGAACCAAATTTTGAGTTATGGTTTATGACCATAAGATCCTAAATGACTTCCATGTGAACCATAAGGTATTCCCTTAGTGGTAGCACCCATTGGGATAAAATCCACAAGTGCATATGAGTCTTAAGCATTAAGACACATGGATGACATTTTGAGAAGGATCATGCTTGTTGATTGCAACTTAATGACTAAGACATTTGGCATATGGATATTAAAATTGCATTCCTATGAGGAATAAGACAAGGATGTGTACGTCGCACAACCTATAAGGTTTATGAATCCATTAATGCAAATGAAGTCTATAAGTTACAATGGACTAATCAATGTGATTGATTGAGTACAATCAACTCAGAACTGGAAATCTTTATTTTGATAATATGGTCAATGGGTTTGACTGATATATCAAAGATAAAGAAGGGATCTGTGATTCAGTGGGAGCGTATATACATTCCACATGTTGATGAGGAATGAGATGTTCTAGAATGGAATCCTTTATGGAAATTATCTTTAGGGAAGATAGAGACGTTTCCTATGTGATAGGAATAGGGACCTATAGTGATAGTTCTCGAAAACCTCTTGACCTAGAAAGGAGAGAGCATACATTGGAAATCTATACTGAAGGGTTCAATATACACATATTCAGTGAGAGAAAACTTTTCCATGTTACATGGAGTTAGTATCCCAAGGCCAAGTGTCAAATTCTCATGAAGAATGGGAACACTAGGAATAGATATGGATCTATTATGTATGTAATCATCCCATTATCTTATATGTATGGACATAGAAAGAATAAAATGCATTTATGTAGGACATGACAATGCTCATCCTGATAACTCGTATGTGGGACATGACGAGTGGATGTCTGTCTAGTTCTAGTAAGGGTTACTGGAATACCATGAGAACTTGATAAGTGCTTGAGAAGTACTAGTTCTATGGATATAAGGAAGGGTTCACTGTAAAGAGTTACACTGATGCAAACTTCTGGAAAAGACAAAAAATTTATCGCAAAATATATATGGGATATATAAAAGTGAATGTGTGTTGAAAAATGGAAACATTACAATAAAATCGTTTTAAAAGGAAATTCCAAGTATCCGTGTGTTGGAGAACAATAGTGGATACTATATGGATCTGGGAGTTCATGGAGATGAACTTATAGGTATTCCATTCATTGATGATAAGTACAGAGTGCTTGGTCATACAATGAGGCTAAAGGTTAGCAAAGGAATATTGGATCACATATTACAACAACTCCATCTCATACATATGACGTACAATGAAGAGATGTGAGACATGAAATAATACCGACTTAGGAAAAGTGTTGCCATAACTCACTATGTTAGCACTAGAGCACAGTAACATTGTGGGACATGTTTGGATATCACTAAGAATATGATTCAAGGGTGATTGGCTCGCAGTGCAAGTGGGAGTCTGTTGGTATGTATGCCATGAGAGCCAATCATGGAATCATTGGTGGGATACAATAAGATTGATTTTATAAACATCAAAGGAAAGCTTCCAATTCATTCTGGTTCAGTAAGTTATGAGATAATGATAGAATAGATTGAATGTCTAGAGAATGACAATACTCAATGACGTATTCTTTTAGGTTAAGGACCTAAATGATGAGATCATACGGATGATAAGAGTATACATTCTTGTTTTGTCCCTAGTCGGATGTCATTGTGGAAGGTTTATAGAAAACAATGACACATAAGACTAGATTGTGTGTTGTTGATGACAAAATATCATTAGTCATGATATAGTGATATTAAACCAAGCACATAGGTACTTGTTAGAGAACAAGTATATCATACAAACCCATCGTGATAGTGACACATGGAACCATGACTTGGTAGTCACAGTCAACTCTCACAGTGATGGTGGTGAGTGTGATTCTTTGACCTGAAATCACTACACTCAACACATGTAATTGGGTACACTTTGACATCATCAAACACAATCCTGAAATATAGATTGTTATAAAGGTGATGATTGGGTGACTTTGACACATGGGGCTTTTGAGGGATGAGTGATAGATATGGGATTTGTCCCTCCTAAGGGAGTTTGATGTCCATGGCCACTTGATGAGTAGGACTGAGAAAAGGCATGCGCATGCATGTGTGAATCAATATGTGATATTGATGTCACACATATCTCATCGAGTCTGCTCTGAGATCAAGGAAGTGAATGAACGTTGAAAGGATGATTGTTCCATGCCTTGAGTTCATTCGGGATATCAATGACAAAGGAATTATACATTCACTATAACACCAGTCACGGATTGTAGGATTGAAAGTTGTTCTCCAACTTTCCTTTTCACTTGGGTAGCACTGATGTGCGACTAGGCACCACTCTTTTCTTGTGAAGACATAAATGTTATAGACTTTCACTACCAACGTGAAATGGACATGCAGGGTCACACATATTGGATTTAACCTGGAAGAGGAGTTTATCCACAAATGATGTTTAGATTGTTTAATAAATGTGTTTAGTAGTTCAATTAAACATTCAATCCATTGATTTGACTTAGAATCACCAAGTTCAAGTGTTGGACTAACTGATTTGGGTGTTAGATTGATTGAGAACTGCACTGACCAATTTCTACACAACCTGGATTGCCAACCGACCAGTTCAAGATGTTGAACTGATTGTCTCATGGTCAAGTGAGATGATTGGTTCAAGTGCTGCTGATCTGATCAGTTCATCTAGACCAAACAAGCAAGTTTGGGAAAGTTAGGTTGGTGAGAAAATATTTTTGTTTCACTTGTACAATTCGATTGCGACAAGTATTGATCTTTGGATTAATTAGAAATGGAAAGAAGAAAGTCAATTGGGAACTGCCCTAGGAAGTGAAACAACCGGTTCATGAATGAATCGATCGGTTCAACTCCCCAAATGACTAGTTCATGAGATGAACCGATTGGTTCAGTCCCCAAATGATCGATTTGTTTGTGAAATGATCAGTTCACCTGCCACAGTGTATCAATTCATGGAAATTCCAGACCCTTCTACTCCCACTTTAGTCCCGTATTGCCCAGGGCTGAGAACCCTGACCCTGACCCCTCTTATATATAGAGTGCTACTGGGGCTTCTCAAAATAGATACATCTCAGACAATGCTAGTTGCTCTACAAAGTTGTCCTCTCTAGTTGTGAACCGGGAGAGACCGAGCAGGTGCTACCCGACTAGGGAGGCATAATGAGGGAAAGACAACTGTAGGATGAAAAATGGTGGTGGGAGAGCACGTCGGTGACTAGTACATTGACAGAAGGGGACGACTCCTTCCAGTGTCCTGTAGGACATGACCACTGGAGTTCTCAGTGGTCCGTGTGGACTACTATAGAGGCGAGAGATTTCTACCACTCGGAGGACATCCGTCAATCCGTCAGTCCGGGTGTGACCAGGAGCGCATAGACACCATCCAAGACCGGAGGTGAAGACTGCACTCGCCACGAGGTTATGTCTCCAAGCAAGCCTCGGGACAAGGTACGCCTCTACAAACCATCCTTCCTACCGTATAGATGTTGGCGAGATCTCTTTGGGTTCTGGATTTGGGGAGAAATTTTTTATTTCCGCTACCATCTCCCCTAAAACCCAATAGTGTAGTCATTATCCTAGTTTGGCTAAACCCAAAGACTAAGGTATCTAACCTCTTAACCTTTTTAATAGGATTATGCTCTAGATTTTCAGTATGTTACACAGCCAATCCTTCAACTTGACGATATATCACTATTAGTAGTTGACTAATATATTGCTGCCAAAAGAAGGAATATGTCTCTGGGTTGTTTCTCTCGTACTGACCGAGAGGTGTTGGAGAGGTTTTGGATTTCGACTCTTTCATTGACCTTGTATGGAACCAATTTCAACTTCACAGTGGTCGGTTGTATTTGAGTGGTACAATTCAAATCCTTAGGGCATAATAAAAGACATAATACAACCATGTAGTATATTTACTTAGGGTTAAAATAAACTTCAAATTGGATGACCCCTTTTCCTTATCTTTGTACTAATTTCTTGAATTATGATGTGGTAAGAGAAATAAACTATTATACAAATTCTTCACATTCTTTCTTAAAGTATTGATGGTTCTACTACTCAGTGGAAACTGCCTAGTTTGTTTAATCTGCATTATCTATTTAATACATATCATTTAGCTGAATCATCTCAACCTAATGATGCATGTTCTCTACCTATTTTAGTTTATCTATGCTTATTATAGATGTTGGTAGAGAGTTATATCTCTCACTGGGATATTTGGTCCTACCCCATGGGTTTCCACATCTTTTAGGTGGTCGAGCACGTAGAGGTAGAGATCGTATTGTTGAGGCTGAGCAGTAAGAGGAGCAGTAGCTGAGCAAAGGTTGGATAAGCTACTTGTGTTTTGTAGTAGAGTCCTATGTGTCATCCCTATACACTCAGGTCCTTGGGGGAGTTTTCTACATGCCTTTATTGTACAGATATGGCATGCATGTATATGAACATGTTACCTCTTATAACATGTTGTGGCCAATGAGCCAGTGAATGATTTATGTAACAATCTTTTGGCAGGAAATATACTTATATAGATGGATTTTTTGGACTCAGATGTGACATGTTTCCACTTGAGGTGGATGTGATAATTAGTTTTAATTTCTTACATATTCAGGTAACTTGGTTGTTACATTTTAATTTTGTGGATTGTTTTCAGTAATCTTGCATTCTGGTGCTTTGGGGAATCACAAGTGCACCGATCTTAGTTCTTCCAGAGCAAGGGAAAGGTTACATCATCTTCTGTGATGCTTTGAGGAATGACTTGGGATGTGTGATGATGCAAGATAAGAGTGTGATTGCTTTTACTTCATGACAACTTAAGAAACATGAGGAGAACTACCCAACACATGATCTAGAGCTAGCAGTTGTGGTTCATGATTTGAAGATTTAGAGGAACCATATGTATGGAGAGAAGTGTCATATCTTCAACGACCACAAGAACCTTCAATATATCTTCTTGAAGTAGGAGTCGAACATGTGGCAGAGAAGTTGGATGGAGTTAATCAAGAGCTACAATTGTATGATATACTACCACTAGGGAAGGGGAATGTGGTGTATGATGCTTTGAGAATGAAGTCATATTTGTCATCATCTACAAACAAGGCACAATTATGTTCTATGGTGTGCCATAAGTGAGACAAGTTCGTATTGCTTCGTTAGATGAATGTACAGTTGGAGGTTTCCTTGTGAGCATGCTTGCTAGTACAGTTATAGGTGAAGCTTACCTTGATGCATTAGATTAGAGATTCATAATAGAGTGATACTATGATATAGGATATCAAATCAAAGTATGGCAACAAGAAGCATGATGGATTTTATGAGTCAGATAACATGACAATTTATTTCCATAATAGGACTATGGTTCCAGATTTGGATGGTTTGAGGAAGATGGTTCTTCAGGAGGCTCATTCCTCTATATATGCGGTGCACCCTAGTAGTAGCAAGATGTACCATAATATGAAGGATTTGTATTGGTGGCAAGGTTTGAAGCGTGATATGGAGAGTTTGTTGCTAGATGTCTAGTTTGTCAGTAGGTCAAGGCACAACATCAGAAGCCTTCATGAACATTACAACATTTGCTAATACTATAGTGGAAATGGGATCATATAACTATGGACTTCATGGTTGGTCTTCCTAGGGTAGCCAAAGACCATGATTTTATCTGGGCGATAGTTGACATGTTGACCAAGTCAGTTCACTTCTTTATATTCAAGATGACATATATAGCAGAAATGTAGGCACAAATATATATTGTTGAGCTAGTTCGTCTGCATGGTATTCTAGTTACTATAGTATCTAATAGAGGTTTATAGTTTGTGAGTAGTTTATTTAGAATGTGTGTGTAACACCCCTGACCTGGGTTATGAGCTAACCCTAGGTGTTTTGCCTAATTATGAAATTAGATGGTTGTAATTATCCTTTAGTATATAATTAAAGCTTTTATGGAACATATGTTTCCATTTCTGTCCCTTATAAACCAATATTGAAGTATTGTTTGCAATACATGGACTTATGTGCAATTTGCCCAATCAGAGGGGTTAACTTGCAAATTTCACATGTTTATATGTTCCTTTAATGTTGAGACAACATAAGAATGAATATGATGATGTTTAAGTGATTTCCCAAGCTTGAGCACCAAGGTGCATCTGTGGAAGCAACCCCTGTACTTGAAAACCCTAAATTGGTGTAAAATGCAATTTACCCAATTTGAGGGATGAAAACTTATAAAATACATCATCTAAAACATATTTTATGACTCTTGACATCATTTAGAAGAGAAATGATGAAAAGGTCACTTCATGTGAAAAATCATATAATAAAGAACACCTTTGTGATTGAATAATCAAGGTGTATGTATAATAGCCCTTTTATGTGAATGCTTTAGTGATGGATTGATCCTCTTTGCCTTCAATTCTTGACCTTAGAAATATTTTCTCCTTAGAAATAAAATGTGGGGACGTGCAAGGAAGAAAGGAAGGACTTAGATGAGAAATGAGGAAAACATATGTCCTTATGTTGAAAATTCACCTAAGTATATATACAACTTTTCCACTAAGCAAGGGAACGACCCTCTCCCTTTCATTTCTTTTCCCCTTGCTCAAACCGACTAAGGAGAGATCTGGAGCTCAGGAGGACGACCAGGGGAGTGCAAGGTAGGTTTGGATCCTTCCTTTTGCTTAAATTCTTGGATGAAACTCGAATTCAAGGTCAAATTCATGGCTAGCTCACTTAGCTCTATCTTTCTAGCCATCTCTTCTCAACTTTGTTTGGAGGATTCACCTTGGCCGACCTGTGGAGCTTCTAGGATGCCATTAAAGGCTTGGAGCTCGAAAGCTTGGAGCTCAAGGAGCAAGCTTTAGGCGGATTTTATAACTCTAAACTTTATGCTTTGATTATACATCCTTTCCTATGCATATAGTTGCTAGTTCTTCTTCTTCCCTATCTTCCCTTGCATCCTTGCAAGCAAAATCGTGAAGAAATGCTACTTTTCTTAAGTTAGAAGATAAGGGCGTTAATTCCTATGCTTATCCATGGATTTCCACTTTATCAAACAACCTCCACCAATTGCTCAAACGGTTTCAAACCGTTTGGTGGGCAAACGGTTTCAGGGTCGTGTGAGGGAAAACGGTCTTCAAGACCGTTTGTTCCCGTTGACCAAGCAAATACCGTATGGGAATCTTGTTCATAATTATGTAGGTTAATGACCCACAAAATTTGAGAGGTTAACTCCAAAGGAATCGTGAGATATAAGCAAAACAATTAGCAAAACCAATTGAATTAAGTTTTGATTTTCAACCTGTTTACTTTGCCCTTTTTGGGAAAACGGTCTCAAGACCGTTTAAGATGGTTGACCAAACGTTGAACGTTTGGGATTACTGTTCATAATGATGTTAATTAACGACTCACCAAATTTGAGATATTAATTCCAAACGAGTCATGAGTTGAAGGAAGATTAATAGGGCAAACCCTAATTGAAATTAGTGCTGAATCTCCAATGAGTTAAGTTGAGATTTTGGGTTGATTAGCCCAAATGGTTTCATGACCGTTTGGGAATCACCCAAACGGTCTCAAGACCGTTTGGGGGTCACCCCAAGACCGTTTGGAGGTCTGGGGTCAAGTATAGTTGATCAATTTAAGGTCCAAAGGTACCAAATTATATTGCAATTAAGTATTGATGTGATGATCAACTCAATAGATCAAACCTTGATGAATTTTCACTAGAGTCCAAAGGATGGATGGGCAAACGGTCTCAAGACCATTTGGAACTCATCCAAACGGTCTCAAGACCGTTTTGTGTCAACCCAAGACCGTTTGGAGGTCTAGGGTTAAGGTAATTTGATCAATTGAGGGCCCAATTACAGTGGGTTATTGGAATAATCAAATTGCTGTTTTTAAGCATAGATCTTGTTGAGTTTTGGGTTGAAGGACCCAAACGGTCTCAAGACCGTTTGAGGGTTCCTCCAAACGGTCTCAAGAGCGTTTGGGAACAATCCAAGACCGTTTGGAGGTCTAGGGTTGAGATAATCTAATAGTTTGAAGGTCCAATTGCAATAAGTTGATGAATTGATAAAAATGCTGATTTTAGACCTAGTTGGAGTTCAATCCTAGTCTAACCGACTTGGTTTTTGGTCAAACTTTGGGAAAACGGTCTCAAGACCGTTTGGATGATGTCCAAACGATCTCAAGACCGTTTGGGACAAGTTTGGGCCCAATTGGAGATCAATTGATAGGTTCAACCTTGAAATTGATTCACATTGTTGAATATTGATGACATCCGATTTGAAACCCTAATTGAATTAGAGTCAACCATAATTGGCTTTCAATTGAGGGTCAATTTGATGTCCAATTGATTAAGGCTAATCTTGTTTAACTCAATTTATAAGTGGTTATCATGGATTTGGTTAATTGAGGGGTTCAACACACATATCCATGACCAATTGTAACTTTTGAACCACTTTGAAGGTCCAAACGGTTTGAGCCCATTTGGACCAAACGGTCTCAAGACCGTTTGGGGCCAAACGGTCTCAAGACCGTTTGGGCTCAAACGATCTCAAGGTCGTTTGGACCAATCGATCTTAAGACACTTTGATCAAACGGTTTCAAACCGCATGAGCTTCAAACGGTTTGAAAGTCAAAACGGTCACCGCACCCAAACGGTCTCAAGACCGTTTGAGGTCAAACGTTTTCAAAACCGTTTGAGGGCAAACGGTCTCAAGACCGTTTGGTGGTTGAAGGTTGAAACCGTTTGAAGGTTTTCAAGGTGGTTTGTACTTAATCAATTGATGGTGTAATTGGTTCAATGGTGATCCAATCTAAACCCTAATGGTAACCTAAGTCATTAAGGGACTAAGTGATTAATGAGTTAACCCATGATGGTGATCAAGAGGTAAATTACCAAAATACCCTTGAGGGGTTTAATTGGGTAATACCTTGTTCTAGTCAAACCCTAATCACATGATAGTGATGTTTTGGCTTATGCTAGTCAATGAGGACTTAACCCAACTTAATCTAGAGTGGTGTTATCACCATATACTAGTAAGAGAGAGAAAGTATCCTAAGAGAGAGAGAGTATCCTAAGAGAGAGAAAGTACCCATTTATGGTGGAAACTCAAGTAAGATACCTTCAATACACATGAATGTGCATGATTAGGGTATGATCCACCTATGTGAGATCATGGAAACCCTAATTACGATGTTTAGTGAATCTTAATCTTATCTAAGAACTTTAATGATGATGTTTCTCATACATGATGATGTTATGAGTTCAATTCACCATGAGGTGAATAGTAAACCCTAAATTTAGGGTAATGACATGTGATGTGATTAGTAAACCCTAATTTATGGAGATGTTTATAAGGTAATACCTTTAAATAAAGTATAGTCAAATCAATGAGTATGAGGTGTTCACACCATGATAAGATTGAGAAGTGAATTCATACCTTGAATTGATAATCTTTATGATGTTCAATAAATGTTGTATTTAAGGCAAATACTCACCATACCCTGGTATGCTTCCAAGGATGGTAGAGTTGCATACTAGAATTGGACTAATAATCCAAAAAGGAAATATTATCAATGAAGAATGGGGTATGTTAACCTTAGTCCTGTGTCATGCCTTTAGGTATGGAACTTTGAGAACAAGTTAACAAATATGATGTCATATAAGAAAAAGAGATTTCAATAACCTTAATTTGGGTAGGGTGAAAACCCTATTTCCAGTTGTGCTTTTAAGCATGAATCCTCATGTTTGAAGTATGAGATGAGGAAACAATATTCCTAATCAAAAGTAAAGGAAATGAATAACCCTAATTGATGAAAATTGGGGAAACGGATTCTTCTATGAGTTTGAAGGTATAACCTCTAGAATGAATTGTTTACTGTTATCAGTTGAATTAACCATGCAGGTTGTTATGAGATGATGATCATATCCAGGTATGGGTTATGAAACTATATTCATTGAAAGCATGCTTTAGCTTTATGAATAGTGATATATCATGTTGCCTTGTCAATGGCAACCTATGAATTACATGGGCTGTGAGAGCCATAAATACCATCAAGGTCATGCTTTAGAGATGACTTGTGATGAATGTATTGAGAAATGATGATTGATAAGAGTTAGGCTTGTTACATTTAGTATTCTCATTTTATAACTGTTATGCCAATGTTATTGTTTGAAGAACAATGTATGATGTTGAAAGAATATTGAATGTACCTAACTAATCAAGTGAAATGTAGAGCCCTGATCATAGATCCATCATTGTCAGAGACCAAATGATGGTGAAACAGGTTTTCCCAAGGGAACTCCTGGATCACATCCTCTTAAGTATGTGGGGGAAATGGATGCGTAAATCCTTACATCCTAGTGTAGGAATTGATACCGTCAATCCTTCACTACAAAACAAAACGGTGAGATGTATCCCAAGTCTCCCAAAGAAAACACAAACACCGTATCGGTGAGAGATAAACAAGAAATCTTCCGATGACGAAGAGAGTACAGAACGCCACTGTAACTCTAAAATAGAGAAGGACCAGTTTACCCTGGTAAGCTATAACAAAAGACGTCCTGCCAGATGTCTAGCAAACAATCCTCTAACTGACTGAGGAAGGTGAGGTCATAAGAATCCGGCTCTTTTAATGACCTATGTATGATACTGATGTGACTTATTAGCGATCAGTTGGAGTATGAGTGGTATGCCTCATCTCCACAGGGCATAATAATGTTTGTAAAACATAATCAACCGCGTAGTGTATCTGCTTAGGTTAAACTACGAGGAACAATGTTTGGTGTTACATTGTTTACATTAATGATCTGTTCAAATATTTTGTATACATGTCCTTTATATGCTTTAAAGACATGACTGCTTAAGTATAAGTTGCTTCACTTGTTATTAAACCTGATGTTGTATGATTTATGTTATAATAAAGCTTCTAGTTGAGAGTTATAACTCTCGCTGGGACAATTTGTATATTGTCTCACTCCGTAGATTTTAACTCTTTTTAGGTGGTCGCCGAAGACGAAGGAGACCATTTAAGAATGAGCAACAACGACAACAACAGTACCAGAGGTAGCAGTGAATCTCAGGTGGAGATACTGGCTGCTGAGTTATGTAGTTAGATAGTCCTATGCGTCTCTGTACTCTCAGGTTCTAGGAATCAGTGGTTTGAGTTTTTGGTGTTGGCTCCTGAAGATTTTGAATCATGTTGTATATAACTACTCAAGAAGTGGTTTAATAGAGATGTAAACTGTTTACTTGGTTTCTTATAAAAAGGAATTTTATAATTTCCAGATCTTGTCTCAAAAATTTTAATTTCCAGTAATTTTTCATATTCCGCAACTAATCGAATGTTTCCGCTAAGTTTAAATCGTGTTTATATCGTGGTTTTGGAGATCGGAGCCCACAATTAAGTGGTATCAGAGCTCTAGGTTCGCCGAGTCTACAGAGACATAGGACTTAGGATGTCGAGTCTGTCTTTAGTGTTTCTTCCTCATCTAATAGAATCTTCTGCTCCTCAGGATAAGAAGATATATAAGGACGAGGAGTTTGTTGCAGAAGGCAACAATGCTACACCTAGAAGGAGTGCAGAGGAGCAAGCAGTAGAGGAACACTTACCTGAGGTTCCCCTAGTTAATCCAACCATGATAAGGAATCCTTCCTTAGGAATCACTGTTGGAGAATTTAGGGCAACCATGATGTACCTAGTGGATTAAACACTAGCAGTACAACCCAGATTACCAGCTCCTAATGATGATGTTTTGGATATCCATAGGATATATAACCCTCAGCAGCAGGTTGAAGCAGAAGTAAATAATGAAGCTTTGAACTCAGAGCAAGCCTATGCTCAGCCTCAGCCTGATGAATCAGTCCACAGTAATGTACGGATTAGAATACAGCCAGAGACCAGGACCTGTTATAACTGTGGGAAGCCTGGACATATCAGATCTAATTGTCTAGAAAGGATATATAGAGGAAGAATTGAGAAAAGGCCTATTCAAATCCAGAAACAAAGGCCTGGAATTCCCAAAAGGAAGAAGTTTCTGATGTCCCCAACACAACCAGGACCTAGTACATTAAGGCAGTGGTTATCCAGAAAGGGTAAGGAACCCTTTAAACCACTACAACTGGAGAGACGCTGCTACAACTATGGACAGGTGGGGCATTTGATGAAGGACTGTCGATCTAAGCCTGTCAATGTGACACAGTCTCCGAGACAAGGGCAACAGGGATCACAGAGAAGGCAATTTCAAGGAGCAGCTCAAGGACGTAGACAAGCATCCCAAGCTGGATCATCTGCACCAAATCAACCACAGGCGATAGTGAGGTTCTATGCTATGAACCCACCTGATGCAGTGGTCGATCCACGGGTTGTGACAGGTCAGATGAACTTTGATATTCTGATATGTCTAAATCCTATGTAATATCTGTTCTAATTGACCCGGGTGCTACACACTCTTTTATCACTCGAAGAGTGATTCGCAACTGCGATATGACAGTTAGTCATAAGGGAAGATATTTTGTTGATTGGAGACTCCGTTGAGTGAATCGGTTGTTATGCAGGAGGTATGATCTCCCTGCATCCTTTTCTTTTCTAATCACCGCATTCGAGTGGATTCAATACCTTGATATGCAAGGGTTTGATAAAATCCTTGAACCATGATTGATTAGACAAGATAAATGGATTTTCTTATAAATCTCTTTATGATCTTTTGGACAAGTTGAAATAGTAGTTTATTGAACTATTCCTTGATTGGTCTCATAAAAGCTTTCTATGATGCATCAGATATAATCGTTTTATAATACATGTTTACTTCTATAAGAAGAAAATGTATTAAAGAATTGATCTGGATGTAGGATTCAATAAAAGTTAATAATTATGTATGTAAGGATGGAAAAAGAGAAGGAACATAGTAATATACAAGTACATATTTTCTTACCTTAGTAATCATATACCCTGGCCAGGTATACAATTACTGATGATGAAGAAAATATGGAAACTTTGAAGTTGTTATCTTTTGATTACTCTGATCAAGTAGTCAATCTAAAACAACTTAAAAGGCATCATAAGATAAGAAAAATGAGAATATAGAAGGTCAACCATGATTAGTAGTGACTGAAAGAATATATGTAATGAGCAATGCCCCATGATAAGAGGAAGAAAGAGATATAAAGTGTTGATAACACACATAATAAATACAAGAGAAAGAATGTTAAGAACATCCCTTGTTAGGGGTTTATGTTCTTAAAATAAATACATCTTCTCCAGAATGTCTGATAAGTAAATCTTTGTTTGACAAGAAAACTTTTCCTTATGATAAGAATGTATAACTGATAAGATGGTTAATGCATATAATAAAGGGAGTTAGTATGCTAATTATCAGATATGATGATAGACTCAGGGTGAAAAGGCCCTTATATGGTCTTGAATAAATATCAGGGCTTGAATTTGATCCTAAAGAATGATTGATCAAAATTCTATAACATCTCCCTGAAAATGATATGTTACCCAAGGATGTAATAATCTATATGCTGAAACAATATCTGCTTTCCCCTTTTCTTCCTGAGATTTCGGGGACGAAATCCTTGTTAGGGGTTTATGATTTGTAACACCCCTGACCTGGGTTATGAGCTAACCCTAGGTGTTTTGCCTAATTATGAAATTATATGGTTGTAATTATCCTTTAGTATATAATTAAAGCTTTTATGGAACATATGTTTCCATTTCTGTCCCTTATAAACCAATGTTGAAGTATTGTTTGCAATACAGGGACTTATGTGCAATTTTCCCAATCAGAGGGGTTAACTTGCAAATTTCACATGTTTATATGTTCCTTTAATGTTGATACAACATAAGAATGAATATGATGAGGTTTAAGTGATTTCCCAAGCTTGAGCACCAAGGTGCAGCTGTGGAAGCAACCCTTGTACTTGAAAACCCTAAATTGGTGTAAAATGCAATTTACCCAATTTGAGGGATGCAAACTTATAAAATACATCATCTAAAACATATTTTATGACTCTTGACATCATTTAGAAGAGAAATGATGAAAAGGTCACTTCATGTGAAAAATCATATAATAAAGAACACCTTTGTGATTGAATAATCAAGGTGTATGTATAATAGCCCTTTTATGTGAATGCTTTAGTGATGGATTGATCCTCTTTGCCTTCAATTCTTGACCTTAGAAAGAGTTTGTCCTTAGAAATAAAATGTGGGGACGTGCAAGGAAGAAAGGAATGACTTAGATGAGAAATGAGGAAAACATATGTCCTTATGTTGAAAATTCACCTAAGTATATATACAACTTTTCCACTAAGCAAGGGAACGACCCTCTCCCTTTCATTTCTTTTCCCCTTGCTCAAACCGACTAAGGAGAGCTCTGGAGCTCAGGAGGACGACCAGTGGAGTGCAAGGTAGGTTTGGATCCTTCCTTTTGCTTAAATTCTTGGATGAAACTCGAATTCAAGGTCAAATTCATGGCTAGCTCACTTAGCTCTATCTTTCTAGCCATCTCTTCTCAACTTTGCTTAGAGGATTCACCTTGGCCGACCTGTGGAGCTTCTAGGACGCCATTAAAGGCTTGGAGCTCGAAAGCTTGGAGCTCAAGGAGCAAGCTTTAGGCGGGTTTTATAACTCTAAACTTTATGCTTTGATTATACATCCTTTCCTATGCATATAGTTGCTAGTTCTTCTTCTTCCCTATCTTCCCTTGCATCCTTGCAAGAAAAATCGTGAAGAACTGCTACTGTTCTTAAGGTAGAAGATAAGGGCATTAATTCCTATGCTTATCCACGGATTTCCACTTTATCAAACGACCTCCACCAATTGCTCAAACAGTTTCAAACCGTTTGGTGGGCAAACAGTTTCAGGGTCGTGTGAGGGCAAACGGTCTTCAAGACCATTTGGTCCCATTGACCAAGCAAATACCGTATGGGAATCTTGTTCATAATTATGTAGGTTAATCACCCAGAAAATTTGAGAGGTTAACTCCAAAGGAATCGTGAGATATAAGCAAATCAATTAGAAAAACCAATTGAATTAAGTTCTGATTTTCAATCTGTTTACTTTGCCCTTTTTGGGCAAACGTTCTCAAGACCATTTAAGATGGTTGACCAAACGTTGACCGTTTGGAATTACTGTTCATAATGATGTTAATTAACGACTCACCAAATTTGAGGGATTAATTCCAAACGAGTCATGAGTTGAAGGATGATTAATAGGGCAAACCCTAATTGAAATTAGTGCTGAATCTCCAATGAGTTAAGTTGAGATTTTGGGTTGATTAGCCCAAACGGTTTCAAGACCGTTTGGGAATCACCCAAACGGTCTCAAGACCGTTTGGGGGTCACCCCAAGACCGTTTTGAGGTCTGGGGTCAAGTATAGTTGATCAATTTAAGGTCCAAAGGTACCAAATTATATTGCAATTAAGTATTGATGTGATGATCAACTCAATAGATCAAACCTTGATGAATTTTCACTAGAGTCCAAAGGATGGATGGGCAAATGGTCTCAAGACCGTTTGGAACTCATCCAAACGGTCTCAAGACCGTTTGGTGTCAACCCAAGACCGTTTGGAGGTCTAGGGTTAAGGTAATTTGATCAATTGAGGGCCCAATTATAGTGGGTTATTGGAATAATCAAATTGCTGTTTTTAAGCATAGATCTTGTTGAGTTTTGGGTTGAAGGACCCAAACGGTCTCAAGACCGTTTGGGGGTTCCTCCAAACGGTCTCAAGACCGTTTGGGGGTTCCTCCAAACGGTCTCAAGACCGTTTGGGAACAACCCAAGACCGTTTGGAGGTCTAGGGTTGAGATAATCTAATAGTTTGAAGGTCCAATTGCAATTAGTTGATGAATTGATAAAAATGCTGATTTTAGACCTAGTTGGAGTTCAATCCTAGTCTAACCGACTTGGGTTTTGGTCAAACTTTGGGAAAACGGTCTCAAGACCGTTTGGATGATGTCCAAACGATCTCAAGACCCTTTGGGCCAAGTTTGGGCCCAATTGGAGGTCAATTGATAGGTTCAACCTTGAAATTGATTCATATTGTTGAATATTGATGACATCCGATTTGAAACCCTAATTGAATTAGAGTCAACCATAATTGGCTTTCAATTGAGGGTCAATTTGATGTCCAATTGATTAAGGCTAATCTTGGTTAACTCAATTTATAAGTGGTTATCATGGATTTGGTTAATTGAGGGGTTCAACACACATATCCATGACCAATTGTAACGTTTGAACCACTTTGGAGGTCCAAACGGTTTGAGCCCATTTGGACCAAACAGTCTCAAGACTGTTTGGATCCAAACGGTCTCAATACCATTTGGGGCCAAACGGTCTCAAGACCGTTTGGGCTCAAATGATGTCAAGGTCGTTTGGACCAATCGATCTTAAGACACTTTGATCAAACGGTTTCAAACCGCATGAGCTTCAAACTGTTTGAAAGTCAAAACGGTCAACGCACCCAAACGGTCTCAAGACCGTTTGAGGTCAAATGGTTTCAAGACCGTTTGAGGGCAAACGGTCTCAAGACCGTTTGACACCAAACGGTCTCAAGACCGTTTGGTGGTTGAAGGTTGAAACCGTTTGAAGGTTTTCAAGGTGGTTTGTACTTAATCAATTGATGGTGTAATTGGTTCAATGGTGATCCAATCTAAACCCTAATGGTAACCTAAGTCATTAAGGGACTAAGTGATTAATGAGTTAACCCATGATGGTGATCAAGAGGTAAATGACCAAAATACCCTTGAGGGGTTTAATTGGGTAATACCTTGTTCTAGTCAAACCCTAATCACATGATAGTGATGTTTTGGCTTATGCTAGTCAATGAAGACTTAACCCAACTTAATCTAGAGTGGTGTTATCACCATCTACTAGTAAGAGAGAGAAAGTATCCTAAGAGAGAGAGAGTATCCTAAGAGAGAGAAAGTACCCATTTATGGTGGAAACTCAAGTAAGATACCTTCAATACACATGAATGTGCATGATTAGGGTATGATCCACCTATGTGAGATCATGGAAACCCTAATTACGATGTTTAGTGAATCTTAATCTTATCTAAGAACTTTAATGATGATGTTTCTCATACATGATGATGTTATGAGTTCAATTCACCATGAGGTGAATAGTAAACCCTAAATTTAGGGTAATGACATGTGATGTGATTAGTAAACCCTAATTTATGGAGATGTTTATAAGGTAATACCTTTAAATAAAGTATAGTCAAATCAATGAGTATGAGGTGTTCACACCATGATAAGATTGAGAAGTGAATTCATACCTTGAATTGATAATCTTTATGATGTTCAATAAATGTTGTATTTAAGGCAAATACTCACCATACCCTGGTATGCTTCCAAGGATGGTAAAGTTGCATACTAGAATTGGACTAATAATCCAAAAAGGAAATATTATCAATGAAGGATGGGGTATGTTAACCTTAGTCCTGCGTCATGCCTTTAGGTATGGAACTTTGAGAACAAGTTAACAAATATGATGTCATATAAGAAAAAGAGATTTCAATAACCTTAATTTGGGTAGGGTGAAAACCCTATTTCCAGTTGTGCTTTTAAGCATGAATCCTCATGTTTGAAGTATGAGATGAGGAAACAATATTACTAATCAAAAGTAAAGGAAATGAATAACCCTAATTGATGAAAATTGGGGAAACTGATTCTTCTATGAGTTTGAAGGTATAACCTCTAGAATGAATTGTTTACTGTTATCAGTTGAATTAACCATGCAGGTTGTTATGAGATGATGATCATATCCAGGTATGGGTTATGAAACTATATTCATTGAAAGCATGCTTTAGCTTTATGAATAGTGATATATCATGTTGCCTTGTCAATGGCAACCTATGAATTAAATGGGCTGTGAGAGCCATAAATACCATCAAGGTCATGCTTTAGAGATGACTTGTGATGAATGTATTGAGAAATGATGATTGATAAGAGTTAGGCTTATTACATTTAGTATTCTCATTTTATAGCTGTTATGTCAATGTTATTATTTGAAGAACAATGTATGATGTTGAAAGAATACTGAATGTACCTAACTAATCAAGTGAAATGTAGAGCCCTGATCATAGATCCATCATTGTCAGAGACCAAATGATGGTGAAACAGGTTTTCCCAAGGGAACTCCTGGATCACATACTCTTGTGTATGTGGGGGAAATGGATGCGTAAATCCTTACATCCTAGTGTAGGAATTGATACCGTCAATCCTTCACTACAAAACCAAATGGTGAGATGTATCCCAAGTCTCCCAAAGAAAACACAAACACCGTATCGGTGAGAGATAAACAAGAAATCTTCCGATGACGAAGAGAGTACAGAACGCCACTGTAACTCTAAAATAGCGAAGGACCAGTTTACCCTGGTAAGCTATAACAAAAGACGTCCTGCCAGATGTCTAGCAAACAATCCTCTAACTGAATGAGGAAGGTGAGGTCATAAGAATCCGGCTCTTTTAATGACCTTTGTATGATACTGATGTGACTTCTTAGCGATCAGTTGGAGTATGAGTGGTATGCCTCATCTCCACAGGGCATAATAATGTTTGTAAAACATAATCAACCGCGTAGTGTATCTGCTTAGGTTAAACTACGAGGAACAATGTTTGGTGTTACAGTGTTTCCATTAATGATCTGTTCAGATATTTTGTATACATGTCCTTTATATGCTTTAAAGACATGACTGCTTAAGTAGAAGTTGCTTCACTTGTTATTAAACCTGCTGTTGTATGATTTATGTTATAATAAAGCTTCTAGTTGAGAGTTATAACTCTCGCTGGGACAATTTGTATATTGTCTCACTCCGTAGATTTTAACTCTTTTTAGGTGGTCGCCGAAGACGAAGGAGACCGTTTAAGAATGAGCAACAACGACAACAACAGTACTAGTGGCAGCAGTGAATCTCAGGTGGAGATACTGGCTGCTGAGTTATGTAGTTAGATAGTCCTATGCGTCTCTGTACTCTCAGGTTCTAGGAATCAGTGGTTTGAGTTTTTGGTGTTGGCTCCTGAAGATTTTGAATCATGTTGTATATAACTACTCAAGAAGTGGTTTAACAGAGATGTAAACTATTTACTTGGTTTCTTATAAAAAGGAATTTTATAATTTCCAGATCTTGTCTCAAAAATTTTAATTTCCAGTAATTTTTCATATTCCGCAACTAATTGAATGTTTCCGCTAAGTTTAAATCGTGTTTATATCGTGGTTTTGGAGTTCGAAGCCCACAATTAAGTGGTATCAGAGCTCTAGGTTCGCCGAGTCTACAGAGACATAGGACTTAGGATGTCGAGTCTGTCTTTAGTGTTTCTTCCTCATCTAATAGAATCTTCTGCTCCTCAGGAGAAGAAGATATATAAGGACGAGGAGTTTGTTGCAGAAGGCAACAATGCTACACCTAGAAGGAGTGCAGAGGAGCAAGTAGTAGAGGAACACTTACCTGAGGTTCCCCTAGTTAATCCAACCATGATAAGGAATCCTTCCTTAGGAATCACTGTTGGAGAATTTAGGGCAACCATGATGTACCTAGTGGATCAAACACTAGCAGTACAACCCAGATTACCAACTCCTAATGATGATGTTTTGGATATCCATAGGATATATAACCCTCAGCAGCAGGTTGAAGCAGAAGTAAATAATGAAGCTTTGAACTCAGAGCAAGCCTATGCTCAGCCTCAGCCTGATGAATCAGTCCACAGTAATGTAGGGATTAGAATACATCCAGAGACCAGGACCTGTTATAACTGTGGGAAGCCTGGACATATCAGATCTAATTGTCTAGAAAGGATATATAGAGGAAGAATTGAGAAAAGGCCTATTCAAATCCAGAAACAAAGGCCTGGAATTCCCAAAAGGAAGAAGTTTCTGATGTCCCCAACACAACCAGGACCTAGTACATTAAGGCAGTGGTTATCCAGAAAGGGTAAGGAACCCTTTAAACCACTACAACTGGAGAAACGCTGCTACAACTGTGGAAAGGTGGGGCATTTGATGAAGGACTGTCGATCTAAGCCTGTCAATGTGACACAGCCTCCGAGACAAGGGCAACAGGGATCACAGAGAAGGCAATTTCAAGGAGCAGCTCAAGGACGTGGACAAGCATCCCAAGCTGGATCATCTGCACCAAATCAACCACAGGCGATAGTGAGGTTCTATGCTATGAACCCACCTGATGCAGTGGTCGATCCATGGGTTGTGACAGGTCAGATGAACTTTGATATTCTGATATGTCTAAATCCTGTGTAATATCTGTTCTAATTGACCCGGGTGCTACGCACTCTTTTATCACTCGAAGAGTGATTCGCAACTGCGATATGACAGTTAGTCATAAGGGAAGATAGTTTGTTGATTGGAGACTCCGTTGAGTGAATCGGTTGTTATGCAGGAGGTATGATCTCCCTGCATCCTTTTCTTTTCTAATCACCGCATTCGAGTGGATTCAATAGCTTGATATGCAAGGGTTTGATAAAATCCTCGAACCATGATTGATTAGACAAGATAAATGGGTTTTCTTATAAATCTCTTTATGATCTTTTGGACAAGTTGAAATAGTAGTTTATTGAACTATTCCTTGATTGGTCTCATAAAAGCTTTCTATGATGCATCAGATATAATCGTTTTATAATACATGTTTACTTCTATAAGAAGAAAATGTATTAAAGAATTGATCTGGATGTAGGATTCAATAAAAGTTAATAATTATGTATGTAAGGATGGAAAAAGAGAAGGAACATAGTAATATACAAGTACATATTTTCTTACCTCAGTAATCATATACCCTGGCCAGGTATACAATTACTGATGATGAAGAAAATATGGAAACTTTGAAGTTGTTATCTTTTGATTACTCTGATCAAGTAGTCAATCTAAAACAACTTAAAGGGCATCATAAGATAAGAAAAATGAGAATATAGAAGGTCAACCATGATTAGTAGTGACTGAAAGAATATATGTAATGAGCAATGCCCCATGATAAGAGGAAGAAAGAGATATAAAGTGTTGATAACACACATAATAAATACAAGAGAAAGAATGTTAAGAACATCCCTTGTTAGGGGTTTATGTTCTTAAATAAAGATAGAATTTTAAGAACATCCCTTGTTAGGGGTTTATGTTCTTAAAATAAATACATCTTCTCCAGAATGTCTGATAAGTAAATCTTTGTTTGACAAGAAAACTTTTCCTTATGATAAGAATGTATAACTGATAAGATGGTTAATGCATATAATAAAGGGAGTTAGTATGCTAATTATCAGATGTGATGATAGACTCAGGGTGAAAAGGCCCTTATATGGTCTTGAATAAATATCAGGGCTTGAATTTGATCCTAAAGAATGATTGATCAAAATTCTATAACATCTCCCTGAAAATGATATGTTACCCAAGGATGTAATAATCTATATGCTGAAACAATATCTGCTTTCCCCTTTTCTTCCTGAGATTTCGGGGACGAAATCCTTGTTAGGGGTTTATGATTTGTAACACCCCTGACCTGGGTTATGAGCTAACCCTAGGTGTTTTGCCTAATTATGAAATTAGATGGTTGTAATTATCCTTTAGTATATAATTAAAGCTTTTATGGAACATATGTTTCCATTTCTGTCCCTTATAAACCAATGTTGAAGTATTGTTTGCAATACAGGGACTTATGTGCAATTTTCCCAATCAGAGGGGTTAACTTGCAAATTTCACATGTTTATATGTTCCTTTAATGTTGATACAACATAAGAATGAATATGATGAGGTTTAAGTGATTTCCCAAGCTTGAGCACCAAGGTGCAGCTGTGGAAGCAACCCCTGTACTTGAAAACCCTAAATTGGTGTAAAATGCAATTTACCCAATTTGAGGGATGCAAACTTATAAAATACATCATCTAAAACATCTTTTATGACTCTTGACATCATTTAGAAGAGAAATGATGAAAAGGTCACTTCATGTGAAAAATCATATAATAAAGAACACCTTTGTGATTGAATAATCAAGGTGTATGTATAATAGCCCTTTTATGTGAATGCTTTAGTGATGGATTGATCCTCTTTGCCTTCAATTCTTGACCTTAGAAAGAGTTTGTCCTTAGAAATAAAATGTGGGGACGTGCAAGGAAGAAAGGAATGACTTAGATGAGAAATGAGGAAAACATATGTCCTTATGTTGAAAAATCACCTAAGTATATATACAACTTTTCCACTAAGCAAGGGAACGACCCTCTCCCTTTCATTTCTTTTCCCCTTGCTCAAACCGACTAAGGAGAGCTCTGGAGCTCAGGAGGATGACCAGGGGAGTGCAAGGTAGGTTTGGATCCTTCCTTTTGCTTAAATTCTTGGATGAAACTCGAATTCAAGGTCAAATTCATGGCTAGCTCACTTAGCTCTATCTTTCTAGCCATCTCTTCTCAACTTTGCTTGGAGGATTCACCTTGGCCGACCTGTGGAGCTTCTAGGACGCCATTAAAGGCTTGGAGCTCAAGGAGCAAGCTTTAGGCGGGTTTTATAACTCTAAACTTTATGCTTTGATTATACATCCTTTCCTATGCATATAGTTGCTAGTTCTTCTTCTTCCCTATCTTCCCTTGCATCCTTGCAAGCAAAATCGTGAAGAACTGCTACTGTTCTTAAGGTAGAAGATAAGGGCGTTAATTCCTATGCTTATCCACGGATTTCCACTTTATCAAACGACCTCCACCAATTGCTCAAACGGTTTCAAACCGTTTGGTGGGCAAACGGTTTCAGGGTCGTGTGAGGGCAAACGGTCTTCAAGACCATTTGGTCCCGTTGACCAAGCAAAGGACATATGGGAATATTGTTCATAATTATGTAGGTTAATCACCCACAAAATTTGAGAGGTTAACTCCAAAGGAATCGTGAGATATAAGCAAATCAATTAGCAAAACCAATTGAATTAAGTTCTGATTTTCAATCTGTTTACTTTGCCCTTTTTGGGAAAACGGTCTCAAGACCGTTTAAGATGGTTGACCAAACGTTGACCGTTTGGGATTACTGTTCATAATGATGTTAATTAACGACTCACCAAATTTGAGGGATTAATTCCAAACGAGTCATGAGTTGAAGGATGATTAATAGGGCAAACCCTAATTGAAATTAGTGCTGAATCTCCAATGAGTTAAGTTGAGATTTTGGGTTGATTAGCCCAAACGGTTTCAAGACCGTTTGGGAATCACCCAAACGGTCTCAAGACCATTTGGGGGTCACCCCAAGACCGTTTGGAGGTCTGGGGTCAAGTATAGTTGATCAATTTAAGGTCCAAAGGTACCAAATTATATTGCAATTAAGTATTGATGTGATGATCAACTCAATAGATCAAACCTTGATGAATTTTCACTAGAGTCCAAAGGATGGATGGGCAAACGGTCTCAAGACCGTTTGGAACTCATCCAAACGGTCTCAAGACCGTTTGGTGTCAACCCAAGACCGTTTGGAGGTCTAGGGTTAAGGTAATTTGATCAATTGAGGGCCCAATTACAGTGGGTTATTGGAATAATCAAATTGCTGTTTTTAAGCATAGATCTTGTTGAGTTTTGGGTTGAAGGACCCAAACGGTCTCAAGACCGTTTGGGGGTTCCTCCAAACGGTCTCAAGACCGTTTGGGAACAACCCAAGACCGTTTGGAGGTCTAGGGTTGAGATAATCTAATAGTTTGAAGGTCCAATTGCAATTAGTTGATGAATTGATAAAAATGCTGATTTTAGACCTAGTTGGAGTTCAATCCTAGTCTAACCGACTTGGTTTTTGGTCAAACTTTGGGAAAACGGTCTCAAGACCGTTTGGATTATGTCCAAACGATCTCAAGACCGTTTGGGCCAAGTTTGAGCCCAATTGGAGGTCAATTGATAGGTTCAACCTTGAAATTGATTCACATTGTTGAATATTGATGACATCCGATTTGAAACCCTAATTGAATTAGAGTCAACCATAATTGGCTTTCAATTGAGGGTCAATTTGATGTCCAGTTGATTAAGGCTAATCTTGGTTAACTCAATTTATAAGTGGTTATCATGGATTTGGTTAATTGAGGGGTTCAACACACATATCCATGACCAATTGTAACGTTTGAACCACTTTGGAGGTCCAAACGGTTTGAGCCCATTTGGACCAAACGGTCTCAAGACCGTTTGGGGCCAAACGGTCTCAAGACCGTTTGGGATCAAACGATGTCAAGGTCGTTTGGACCAATCGATCTTAAGACACTTTGATCAAACGGTTTCAAACCGCATGAGCTTCAAACTGTTTGAAAGTCAAAACGGTCAACGCACCCAAACGGTCTCAAGACCGTTTGAGGTCAAACGGTTTCAATACCGTTTGACACCAAACGGTCTCAAGAACGTTTGGTGGTTAAAGGTTGAAACCGTTTGAAGGTTTTCAAGGTGGTTTGTACTTAATCAATTGATGGTGTAATTGGTTCAATGGTGATCCAATCTAAACCCTAATGGTAACCTAAGTCATTAAGGGACTAAGTGATTAATGAGTTAACCCATGATGGTGATCAAGAGGTAAATTACCAAAATACCCTTGAGGGGTTTAGTTGGGTAATACCTTGTTCTAGTCAAACCCTAATCACATGATAGTGATGTTTTGGCTTATGCTAGTCAATGAAGACTTAACCCAACTTAATCTAGAGTGGTGTTATCACCATCTACTAGTAAGAGAGAGAAAGTATCCTAAGAGAGAGAGAGAGAGAGTATCCTAAGAGAGAGAAAGTACCCATTTATGGTGGAAACGCAAGTAAGATACCTTCAATACACATGAATGTGCATGATTAGGGTATGATCCACCTATGTGAGATCATGGAAACCCTAATTACGATGTTTAGTGAATCTTAATCTTATCTAAGAACTTTAATGATGATGTTTCTCATACATGATGATGTTATGAGTTCAATTCACCATGAGGTGAATAGTAAACCCTAAATTTAGGGTAATGACATGTGATGTGATTAGTAAACCCTAATTTATGGAGATGTTTATAAGGTAATACCTTTAAATAAAGTATAGTCAAATCAATGAGTATGAGGTGTTCACACCATGATAAGATTGAGAAGTGAATTCATACCTTGAATTGATAATCTTTATGATGTTCAATAAATGTTGTATTTAAGGCAAATACTCACCATACCCTGGTATGCTTCCAAGGATGGTAGAGTTGCATACTAGAATTGGACTAATAATCCAAAAAGGAAATATTATCAATGAAGGATGGGGTATGTTAACCTTAGTCCTGCGTCATGCCTTTAGGTATGGAACTTTGAGAACAAGTTAACAAATATGATGTCATATAAGAAAAAGAGATTTCAATAACCTTAATTTGGGTAGGGTGAAAACCCTATTTCCAGTTGTGCTTTTAAGCATGAATCCTCATGTTTGAAGTATGAGATGAGGAAACAATATTCCTAATCAAAAGTAAAGGAAATGAATAACCCTAATTGATGAAAATTGGGGAAACTGATTCTTCTATGAGTTTGAAGGTATAACCTCTAGAATGAATTGTTTACTGTTATCAGTTGAATTAACCATGCATGTTGTTATGAGATGATGATCATATCCAGGTATGGGTTATGAAACAATATTCATTGAAAGCATGCTTTAGCTTTATGAATAGTGATATATCATGTTGCCTTGTCAATGGCAACCTATGAATTAAATGGGCTGTGAGAGCCATAAATACCATCAAGGTCATGCTTTAGAGATGACTTGTGATGAATGTATTGAGAAATGATGATTGATAAGAGTTAGGCTTGTTACATTTAGTATTCTCATTTTATAGCTGTTATGCCAATGTTATTGTTTGAAGAACAATGTATGATGTTGAAAGAATACTGAATGTACCTAACTAATCAAGTGAAATGTAGAGCCCTAATCATAGATCCATCATTGTCAGAGACCAAATGATGGTGAAACAGGTTTTCCCAAGGGAACTCCTGGATCACATACTCTTGTGTATGTGGGGCAAATGGATGCGTAAATCCTTACATCCTAGTGTAGGAATTGATACCGTCAATCCTTCACTACAAAACCAAATGGTGAGATGTATCCCAAGTCTCCCAAAGAAAACACAAACACCGTATTGGTGAGAGATAAACAAGAAATCTTCCGATGACGAAGAGAGTACAGAACGCCATTGTAACTCTAAAATAGCGAAGGACGAGTTTACCCTGGTAATCTATAACAAAAGACGTCCTACCAGATGTCTAGCAAACAATCCTCTAACTGACTGAGGAAGGTGAGGTCATAAGAATCCGACTCTTTTAATGACCTATGTAGGATACTGATGTGACTTCTTAGCGATCAGTTGGAGTATGAGTGGTATGCCTCATCTCCACATGGCATAATAATGTTTGTAAAACATAATCAACCGCGTAGTGTATCTGCTTAGGCTAAACTACGAGGAACAATGTTTGGTGTTACATTGTTTGCATTAATGATCTGTTCAGATATTTTGTATACATGTCCTTTATATGCTTTAAAGACATGACTGCTTAAGTAGAAGTTGCTTCACTTGTTATTAAACCTGTTGTTGTATGATTTATGTTATAATAAAGCTTCTAGTTGAGAGTTATAACTCTCGCTGGGACAATTTGTATACTGTCTCACTCCGTAGATTTTAACTCTTTTTAGGTGGTCGCCGAAGACGAAGGAGACCGTTTAAGAATGAGCAACAACGACAACAACAGTACCAGGGGCAGCAGTGAATCTCAGGTGGAGAAACTGGCTGCTGAGTTATGTAGTTAGATAGTCCTATGCGTCTCTGTACTCTCAGGTTCTAGGAATCAGTGGTTTAAGTTTTTGGTGTTGGCTCCTGAAGATTTTGAATCATGTTGTATATAACTACTCAAGAAGTGGTTTAACAGAGATGTAAACTGTTTACTTGGTTTCTTATAAAAAGGAATTTTATAATTTCCAGATCTTGTCTCAAAAATTTTAATTTCCAATAATTTTTCATATTCCGCAACTAATCGAATGTTTCCGCTAAGTTTAAATCGTGTTTATATCGTGGTTTTGGAGATCGGAGCCCACAGTGTGTATTCAACTATGAGTACACAACTAAGGTTTAGTAACACTTTCCACCGACGGACAGATGGCCAGTCTGAGAGGACCATTCATACTTTAGAGAATCTATTGAGGGCATGTGTTTTGCAGTTTGTTGGCAGTTGGGACAGGGATCTGAGTTTGATAGAGTTCACCTACAACCACAATTATTAGAGGAGTATGAGCATGGAACAATGTGAAGATTTATATGGGAGGCGTTATTAGTCATTGATTTGCTGGTATGAGATAGGTGAGTATCAACTTCAGGGTCTTCAGCTAGTAAAGTAGACTACAGAGAAGATCAAGGTGATACAAAATTAGTTGAAGGTATCTTAGGATAGACAAAAGTCACATGTTGATAACATCACAGACTTCTTGAGTTGTAGGTTGGATCATTGGAGACCGTGTGTACCTTAAGGCTTCCCCTTGGAAGGGAGTGTTGAGGTTTGGAATGAAGGGTGAGTTGGCTTGTAGGTTTATGGGACCATACCCTATCTCGACATGTGTTGGGAAGGTGTCATACAAGTTGGACTTATCGCCAGAGGTTCACATGTTGCATAATGTCTTCCATATCTCCATGTTGAGGAGATGTCACCCAGATACCGAGCAGAAGTTGCATACAATAGAGGTTGAGTTGGAGGAGGATGTGTCGTATGTTGAGGGCTACATGTTGATCCTATATAGGAGTGAAGAAGTTGAAGAAGAAGGATATAGTCTTAGTTAAGGTTTTGTGGCATCACTGTGGTGCGTAGGAAGCTACATGGGATTTAGAGGATGTGATGCATAGGAAGTGCCCGTCTTTGTTCGTGTAGGATTTTGAGGGAAAATTCTTGTTAGGGGTTTATGGTTCTAAGATCCCTAACCTTGATTTTTGGTTGAACATGCTTTTTATCATAGTTAGGTGCTTAAAACATTAATCTAACCCTAATATGTGCTTTTATATCATGTGACAAGCTTAAATTTCATGTTTGGTCCATCTTGTACACTATTTGAGCAAGTTATGCATATATGTGCTTATTTTGGGTTTTATGCAATTTACCCATCTCTAGGTTTGGCACACGTTTGTTGTTCCCCACATGTTTACACATCATGTTTTATATGATTGTTCTTTGGGGTGCCTTCATACACCTTGGTTTGAGTGGTGACACCTTGTATTGAGTTTAGGGTTTGCTCTCATGGATGGCCTAAGACATAGTTGATTTTGAGTGGTGGACCACCTAGTGTTGGTATAGTCGCCAAGGATGGGATCTTTAGTGTTGGTGGTCACCAAGGTTTTTATGTTCCTTCTAGTTTTAGTGGCCTCTAAGATCTCTAGACCCACCTAGGTTTAACGGTCAATGAGATTTGAACTCATCTTGGTCTCCAACATCACCTAGTTGGTGAACGTTTGGTTTTCTAACCACCTTAGTCGCCAAAAAGATTAAGTGGTCAATGAGATTTCTTATTGTGGTCATCAAGTTCTGATCTATGTAATGAACCTAGTTGCATGCATGAGATGCTTTCATGGATGAGGTGTTTTGACCTTAGACACTTGGGAAACATGGTTAGACACCTCTACCTTCTTTCCTCTCTCACCCATAGCCACATATACCTCCCTCCTCTCATGAAACCAAACCCTTTAAACCTCTTTCACTCTTCTTGCTTTTGGATCTCGTCCCCTCTTGCTTGGTGGTGAAGTAGGAGCTCAAGGTTGAAGAAGGAGGCTGATCTACCTTACATGTTGACCTAGGATTTGGATCTACGCTTCTTGAGGTCGTTTGGTGTAGTTGGATCAAAGGACTCTAGAGTGGGGTGAATAGAGATAAATACACTCAAGTTACTTCAATAGGTAAGATTTGCAAATGTTGAATTTGATGTGCAACTAAGCATACATAGCAAAGATGAGAGAGATTGAAAAAAGCACAAGAACAAGCTATGTTGAGTGGTTCCCATTCCCAAACTAGGACAAAGCCAATCCACCACCTAGAGAGGTCAAGCTCTAGGTTTTTGCAAACAATGTATACTTTTATTCCATTGTCAAACAAACAAGATGACCTTCCTTTTATGGGCCAAGGATATCCAGCCTCCTTTTTAAGGACCAAAAGGAGTTGATAAACCAACCAAGGACTTACCTATCCTTTGAGCTAGAGTGTTTTACCTCTACAAGGTCTACCTACTCTTGCAAGCAGTTGGACACCTCTGCTAAGGAGATCCCCTTCTTGCACCAAGTCTTTTTCCTTGAAGGATTTACCCACTCTACTCTTGGATCTTCAGCCTTGACCTTCTCCTTCACCTCAGAGAAGCTTTTGCACCTTCTCCTTCCTCTTAAAGAAGCTTTTCACCTTCTCCTTTACTCAGAGAAGCTTTTCACCAACTAGATCTTGAAGAAATAGTTTGGGGAAAGAGATTCTTTGAGATCTTTACAAGTCTACAATGGAGTAGGTATCTCACACATATCCTATCTCACTTATACATACATTTCAATTTGCAAACAAGAGAGAGAAAGGGGCTTGAGTGGACTGGATGCACTCAACGATAGCTAGGACCTTGAATGACATGAAGGAGCAACCTTGGAATGAACTCCAAGAGGTCCTATTTATAGTTGGTGGTGTCCACTAGTGTCTAGGTGCACTGTGGAACATTTTCTAGCCATTTGGGGTGTTGCAATTAATATAATTTCTAGTTTTGCAACCACTTTTATTGCACACTTCGTATAGTGCAGTTGGTCGAGTTTCAATAAAGCTAACTCGACCAATTGCACTGTACAAACAAAGCAAATTTGAAGCATCAGTCGAGTTTATCTTAGATGAAACTTGGTTGATCACTTAAATCTAATTTTCCAGTGTAGGGATTGGTCAAGTTTGTTTTGGGGAAACTTGGCTAATCCTAGGCATTTGCTAATCAAAGGCATCGGTCGAGTTTCTAGGAAGGAAACTCGACCAATCATACAACATGTGACCAAATTTGAAAGATGTCATTAAAGTGAATAAACATTTGAATTAAGGGATCCTGCTTTTTTCTCATCTTATTTATAAGTCATAGAATCAATACAATTGTTAAAAAAATTGTCCTAAAGGTATAGGGTGTTTTCCAAGAGAGCACATTTGCATTGTTTTTTACTTGAACTAGATGAAGCTAGGGCTTGATGGAAATGATCCTTTTCTTATACCTAATGCCTGAAAACAATCTCAAATAGACATATCCGATACATATGAATGGAATGGTCATGTCATCATTAAAATATGGACAATGTATAACACTTAGATTAACATTATCCCCTTTTTGAAAATGATAAATCATTCCTCAACATATTGAAAAGGCTTCAAAATTTAAAACTTTTACCTTGTCAATTGTAAGGGGATACATGATTGAAAAATTGCAATTTCTCCCCCTCAATTCATGATTACCTCAATTTCTCTTTTCTTTCATTTGTATTGTTATTTTCCCAAAAAGCATAACCATAGCACACACATATATATTGTGTCCTCTTGCAAGTCACATGATATTTCAGATAATAGACTAGAAAAGGATCACAATTCAATATGTACTTGGGCTCTAATCTCCCCTATAGTACATGTAGTACATGAGCTCTCATTTTCTCTCCCCCTTTATAATTTCAAAAAGACAGGAGGGGTAGAAGAGCTAAAAACACAAGTCTTATCCTAAGGCACAATTTGCATAAGCAACCACTAGAAAGCACCAAATAGAGAAAACACAAAGAACAAACATAATAGAGTCACAATCAAAATATGGAACCACATACCAATAAGTCTCATAAGATGGAACCAAACAAATCGTTAAGGTGCATAAGATTTAGATTACAAAAACAATAGATTTCCTCTGAATATGAAGACTACCGCCAACAAAGAAAACAACGAGATAGGAAAAATAGTAATCCTTAGACACAGTGCCAAGATGTTCAAAATACATAAAAAATCTACAATAGTAGATATAGATAAGCGCTCTATAGACTAAGAACTAAACATATGGACTATCTATATCAACATGATCATGATTAGCATCATTATCCTTGGGTTGATAGTCCTCATTCCCATCAGAAGGTGCATCTGGGGCAGCAGGAGTGGCCTCATCATCATCACCATAAGAGTCAGAGCCATCAACATCCACATCATAAGTAGCACCATCACCACCATCTTTGTACTCAACATCATCCTCAACATCATGGTCCTCTATCTCCTCATCCTATAGAGGTCCAAAGGAGTGGATACCATGACACTGGGTATTTTTCTCAACCCAAGACATGCCACATGCATGTAATGTATTTTCTTTCTCAAAAGAGGGTGTAGAAACCCCATAAAAGCTAGTAAGAAAGGTGGAAGTAGGTACAACATCAAGAGCACGATGCAGAGTGTCATGCGGCTGAGGAGCAGTAGGGGTAGGTCCACCATTAGAATCATGTGGTGCAATAGAAGCAAAATGTGGAGGAGCCGGGTAGAACTGACTATATGCATATGAAGCATAGACAACACCTGGGTAGGGTTGGTAGGTGGGGTAGGGGTGGATGCAAGACAATTTCATGTGTGACATGATATGAACTAAGCCATGGTAGATGTGGTCATGAACCTGAAGGTTATACACCTATTGGTGTATCATATACCACATAAGGGATTCATTAGACACTGAGAATGAGGTGCAATTAGGTCTAAGTGGTGGTGGACGAACCTAGGTGGAGGAGGAAGCACATGGTGTGGTAGAGGAGGTAGGATGAAATGAATTCTTGATTGTGGTCTCAATGATGCAAACCTCTCTCTGTCTAGGTTTGTAGTCAAGGTCATGTAAGAGAGATTTCTTAGAAAAGTGAGCAAACAAACCACATATCAGGTTGGGATAAGGGGGAATGGTGCCGATGGTGTTCTTCCCTGAGTCAAAGCAGATCATATGATGAAGAATATAACGAGCCCACTTGACTCTGACATCACTCAAGATACATTACATCATCACAGTAGTGTTCCCTATAATATCCGTTTGATAATTATGATCAAAATCTTCGTGCTTCTTATCTTCCCAATAAAAATCAAACAGATATTATAGGGAACACTACTATGATGATGCATTCAAAGCTCAAGTGGATGCAATGGTTCTCCAACAACAACTTGTTTTCTAGTCCTCTTCTCCGTTCTCAAGTGAAGATGAAGCCCCCAGTAACCATGAAGCTAACTACTCCAAGGGGAAGCACTTCGAATAAAAGCCATCCTCCTTCTCTACCAAATATACTATGAATGTGGGAAAAAGGGGCACTACAAGAATGATCACCCCAAGGCCAAGAATTTCTACCGTAAAAGTAGCTCCAAGAAAATGGAGGACTACAAGAAGGATGGCAAGTACAAGAAGAAGGATACGAAGGAATGAAGAAGCAAGGATGTAACCCATGCTGCATGGGAGGAGTCTTCTTCTAGTGAATCCATAACAAATGAGGGAGAATGTCATCTTACACTCATGGACTCTACTAATGACTAAATTAGTGAGGTAAGTGAGGTAATATTGCATGAGTTATGTAAAGAAGCCTTCATTGATATGCTTAACGCTTCCTGTTCTTCTCTTTCTAAAGGTAAATCTAAGAAGAAGAGTTAGGGAAAATCATTGATGACTTGTATGTTATCCTTGATCAAAATGAGAAAGTGCATCTTGATAGTATTAATTGTTTAAAAGGGTAGTTTCTTGATCCTGAGCTCCAATAGAATGGAGTTGAAGTAGATAATTATATCTACCTTAAGAACATCAACAGTCTTAAGGAGGAAAACCAAGCCCAGTTTGATGAGCTTGTCTTACTTAAAACTGAAATTGATGATATTAGACTTACTTGTGATGCTATTAAAGATGAAAATATAATCTATCTTGATGAGCTTATCATGATTAGAACTGAAAATGCTAGTTTTCTTGATCAAATTAATGATCTTTCTTCTAGACCTCTATTTCATAGTAATGAAGTATCTAGCATTACTCTTGAGCAAGATTCTTATCATACTAAATCCCTCTATCTAGGCTGACCTGTTTCATGGTCAAGATGATTTAGCTAGTCTTTCTACTACTGTCATTACTCTTAGTGATAAAAATCACAACCTTAGAGCTTCCTTGTAGAAATTCCTTAAAAGGGAAAAAGTACCTCAAGAAGTACTAGATCACTCTACCAAACATAGTGGTAAAAGTGGTTTGGGATATGAGGGAGCTACAAAGAGCAAGAGAAAGGGTAAGGGTAAGAAAAAGAGCAAGGGACCTCCTATCTTCCATGAAGAGTCATCCAGATCTAAGAACCATGTAGTTTGTGTGCATTGCAAGAGTAATGACCATTACTCTACTTATTGTCCTTTTAGAGAAAAGGGGACCAACCCAAAGATGAAATGGGTCCCCAAGATAACACCAGATCCCAAAGTATGTCCATTACTCTACTTATTGTACTTCTTTAAATCCAAAGGAGTCCTTAGTAACAAAGAGATTTTGAACTTCTTCATATTGATCTATCTGGACCAATGAGAACTCAATCACTTTGTGGTAGCAAGTATTTCCTCATGATTGTCGATGACTTTTCTCGTTATACTTGGACCTTCTTTCTTGTTTCAAAAAGTGAAACTCTGGATGTTTTATCAGCCTTTTGCAAATAGATTGAAAATGAAGCTTCTTGCCAGATTGTCTCTATCAGTATTGACCATGGAGGAGAATTGAAAATGACTTGTTTGAACGGTTTTGTGAGGAATCCGAGTATGCACATAACTTCCCTTCACCTTGAACAACTCAACAAAATGGGGTTGTAGAGAGAAAGAATAGGTTGTTATAGGAAATGGCTAGGTGTATGCTTCTGGAGTATGATACTCCAAAGATGTTTTGGGCCGAAGCTATTAGCACCTCATTTTTTTTGTGCAAAACTGGGTTTTCACTCATCCATATTTAAATAAAACCCCATATGAGTTATGGCATGGTAGAAAGACCTCTATTAATTTATTTCATGTTTTTAGTTGTCCTTGTATTGTTTTGAACACCTAGGATTACCTCGATAAGTTTGATGTGAAATCATACACTACTTTCTTTCTTTGTTATCGCACTACTAGCAAGGCTTATAGAGTATTTAACATTGAATTGTCTAAAGTAGAAGAATCTATCAATGTTAAATTTGTTGAGACTAACCCCTCTATTTCTAATAATATTGTTAATGATGATGTTGTAGATTAGGTGATCCCTCACTTGAAAGATCTCAACATTGTTGCTAAAGGAAAAGAAGTGATAATTGATGAAGAAGAGAAAGAAGAATAAAAGAAAGATCCAACTCCCTGCTTTGCGAAGCATAATCTAAAAGATCTCATCATAGGCAATCCCTTTGAAAGGGTGAAGACATGGGTGTAGGGAAATATGACATCAGATAGATAGTGGAAAAAAATTACTGACATTTTTCCCATTAACCAGTGGATCGCATCAATAACTATGCAATGGAAAGTATGGCATGACAAAGATATACCCGTTCCTAGAGAAAGTCCACCAAAAATCCTCATTGATGTAGATGTGCACTCTATCTTGGACGGTGTCTGTGCAGCTCCTAGTTGCACTGAGACTCGTCTGACTTCTCCTCTATGAAAAAAAGACTCAAACATTGTCGACTACAGTAGCTCCTCTCATCACGGACTGCTGACTGACATCCTACTCCTTAGCGACAGGAAAAGGCCACCTTGCCTCTAGAGAAGTCTACATGGACCAACTAGAACTTTTGTCATCCTACTAGACTAGACAGGAAGAAGTTGTCCCTCCCATTGGTGTACTAGTCACCAACCAACTCTCCCACAATAATGGTCCTCAGTTGTTTCTCTCCCATAGGTATCCCTCCCTAGTCGGATAGGACTTGCTTGGGTTCTTTTGGTTACTAAAGCTAGAGAGGATAACAATTGTTAGAGTAACTAATTCTCAATTGTCTGTGTTGTTCTCTAGGAAGCCCCCAGTACCCCTCTACTTATAGTCAGGGTTTGGGCTAGGGTTCCCAATCAGTGTGAGAGTGGAAGGAACCGAAAGATCTTGAATTTTCACAACCTACAACCACCAAAATGGCCGTATGAAACACCCGACGGTCGTCTGGCATGAGAGATGACCATCTTATACTATGAGATGACCATTTTGTAGAGTCCCAATCACATACAAAATTGGCAATTCAATTCCAATTAATATCACACATTAATTTCTTTCACTACAAGAAAAGTGCAATCAAAGCAAGTTCGGGAAACTTCCAAAACATCCATTTGGCCCAACTAAGACATCTCGCCTAGGTGAGACACCCGTCTTGCTAACCCAGATGCCTATCTGGTGAGTCGAGTCAAACTGATCAGTTCATTGGGCAGAACTAAACCAATATGATTTCTTATCAGCATTATGTCCCAAACAACCGTATCAAATCTTGAGCCGGACGTCTGGTACTCCAAACGGTCATATGGTAGTACATACATCACATACAACTAATTTGTTGCATGAATGAATTACCTAAACACTTTGGTAATTAATTCAATAATCATTCAAGATCAAACTCTTATACTAGATGAGTTCCTATGTGTGTGATCCTCTAGGCCCCCTATAACATTGGTAGTGATATCCTCAAAATCATCATTCAAGATCAAACTCCTATTCAAGATCAAACTCTTATTCTAGACGAGTTCCTATGTGTGTGATCCTATAGGTCCCCAGATCCTATAACAACTTATGACATCATAAGAAATGAGTGGTGTCTAGTCACACATCATTGCTACTCAAGTAAATGGAAAGTTGGAGAACAACTTCAACCTACAATCTATGTATGGTGTTACAATGTTGTATAGTTCCTTTATCATTGATATCCAGATTGAACTAGAGGCATGGATCAATCATCCTCATTTTTATTCAATCTCGTTCTTGAACCAGAGCAGATTGTCTAAGATATATGTAATCTCAATATCACATATTGACTCACATGTGTAAGGCCACACATTTCTCAGTCTCACTAATTAAGAGGCCTTGGATATCATACTCCCATAGGAGGGACAAATCACATATGTATCACTCACAATTAGTCCTCATGTGTCATAGTCACCAAACCATCACCTTTACAACAACCCATGTTTCACGATTGTGTTTGATGATGTCAAAGCATACCAAATAACATGTGATGAGTGCAGTGATTTCAGGTCTAAGAACCACAAAAACCACCATCACTCTAAGACATGATTCTGACTTACCTAGTTAAGGTCTCCATGTATCACTCTTATGGTAGGTCTGCCCGATACACTATTCTTCAACATGGATCAGTGTGCTTGGTTTGATATTGCTGTATCATGACTAATGAGATTCTATAATCAAACAACTCACACTTTGATCTTATGTGTTATTGTTGTCTAGTTACCTTTCACAATAACAACCGATCAGGGACATAACAAGAATGCATATACTCTTAACATATGTATGATCTCATTGTTTAGTTCCTCAACTTGAAGACATACGTCATTGAGTAATATCATTCTCTAGACATTTATTATGTTATTTCATTATCTCAAAAAACTGAATAAAAAGAATAAATTGGAAGCTTGCATTTATTAACAATCAAATCATTTACAAGTTATGCCATTACAATCATCATATGATTGTCTCTCTAGACAGACATACCAACTTAGTCCCACTTGCACTTAGAGCCAATTGCCCATGAATCTTATTTCGAGTGACCTAACATGACCATCATGCTTCTGTTATGAAAGTGCCTTAGTCAGGAGATCAACAACATTGTTCTCAGTTGGTACTTTGTAAATCTTTACATCTCCTCGATGTACAATCTCTCGTATGAGATGATACTTCCATTGTATATGCTTTGAGCAGTGATGTGATATGGGTTCCTTAGCTTATGCAATAGCTCCATTATTGTTGCAATATATCTCAATTGTGTCGTTGATGCTTGGAACAAGCCTAAGTTCTGAAATGAACTTCTTGATCCATACAACCTCCTTTACTACATTTGATGCAACAATGTACTCAGCCTCTATTGTAGAATCGGAAAATGTCTCTTGCTTGGAACTCTTCCAGCTTACAACTCAGTTGTTTAGGCAAAACACAAATCCTTATTGCAATTTGTAATCATATTTGTCAGTCTGAAAGCTTCCATCGGTGTAAATTTTTACCACCAACTCTTCCTCTCCACCGTAGACCAAGAATTGATCCTTACTTCTTCTCAAGTACTTGAGGATGTTCTTCATGGCTATCCAGTGAGCATCACCTTGATCTGACTGATATTTGCTCATCATGCTCAAAGCATACAAGACATCTGAATAGGTGCACAATATTGAATACGTGATGGATCCAATTGCCGACACATATGGAATCATACTCATGTGATCCCTTTCTTCACAAGAATAGGGGCATTAAACTTTAGAGATGGTAAGTCCCTATAGCATGGGCATGGTTCCTCTCTTAGGGTTATCCATGTTAAACTTCTTCTACACTTTTTCAATGTATGTGCTTTGACTTAGTGCAAGAAGCCTTCTTGATCTATCTATATAGATCTTTATCCCCATGATCTGGAAATCATCTCCCAAGTCTTTCATAGAGAATGTATTTCCAAGCCATTCCTTTACCTTTTGTAAAGTAGGGATGTCATTACCCATCAACAGTATGTCATCCACATACAATATGAGGAATACCACAATGCTCCCACTAACCTTTTTGTACACACAAGGTTCATCTTCATTTTTAACAAAACTAAACTCTTTGAATGTCTCATCAAAATAAAGATTTCAGCTCCGAGATGCCTCCTTCAATCCATTGATTGACCTTTATAGCTTATAGATTTTATTTGCAAACTTTGGATCTATAAAACCCTCAAGTTGTGTTATATACACGTCCTCAAGAAGATTCTCGTTAAGGAATGCGGTTGTAGCATCCATTTGACAAATCTCATAGTCATGATAAGCTACAATAGCAAGCATGATCCTAATGGACTTAACCGTGGCCATTGGAGAAAAGGTTTAGCCATAGTCAACACCTTAAACTTGTCTGAAACCCTTTGCAACCAATCTTTCCTTATAGATTTGAACTTTTCCATCCATGTCGGTCATCTTCTTGAAGACCCACTTACACCGTATGGATTTTACCCCTTTAGGTGGATCCACCAAGGTCCATACCTTATTGGCATACATGGATTCTATCTCAGATCTCATGGACTCAAGCCATTTATCAGAATCTGTTCCCTTAATAACATCTTGATAGGTAATTGGATCATCATATATGACTAATTCACTTCCTTCCCGAGTCACAAGATATCCATATCGCTTAGGTTCAAAGCATGTCCTATTAGATCTACAAGGTTCCTATGTTACTTGAGGAATTTTAGATTCCACAACAACTTGTGAGTCTATTTGTTCATCTTATACATCTATCGATTCATTGATCTCTTGTTGGTCTCGAAGCTCTTTGAGTTCTACTTTCCTCCCACAGATTCCTATGGAAATAAGTTCCTTTTCTAGGAATACATCATTAATGGCAACAACTATTTTATTGTCAGTTGGGTGACATAAGTAGTATCCCCTTATCTCTTTGGGATATCAAAAAAAATAACATTTATAAGACTTAGGGACAAACTTTTTAGGAAACATTTTCCTAACATAAGATTCACATCCCAAAATCTTCATAAAAGACACATCTTTACATTTCCCATGCCATATATCATATGGTGTCTTTTGAACTGACTTAGATGGTACTCGGTTAAGTGAAACATGACAGTTTCAAGAGAATACCCCTAGAAGGAACTTGGAAGATCAATGAAACTCATCATTGATTAGACCATGTCCAGTAATGTGTGATTCCTTCTTTTTGACACACCATTATGATGTGGTGTTCTAGGTAGATTCCATTGTGATACAATACCATGGGCTCTCAGAAGGTCCTCAAACTCTTGGTTTAAGTATTCTCCAACCCAATCATATTGAAGTGCCTTAATACTTTTACTAAGCTAGTTTTGTACTTCATTCATAAACTATCTGAACTTTTCAAGAGTTTATGACTTATGTTTAATAAAGTAAATATAACCATAACTACTGAAATCATCAGTGAAGGTATTAGAGTACTGATAACCACCTATGGAATTTGTTCTAAAAGGCCCACATACATCGGTATGTATGAGTCCTAATAGGTCACTAGTTGTAACGATCGGGCTCACTACCCAAGGCTCTAGTAGAGTTTCAAGAATGACGACAGGCCCCACAGACCACCACTAGCCTTAACTGTGTACTTTTTCCTCACTCACGTGCAAGCTAGGATCAACTTCTTGACTGGTCACCCATCCTAGTACAACTCCAAGCTGAGCACACTTAACTATGGAGTTCTTTAGTGATGGGTCCCTGAAAAGGAGGTGCACCTTGGTGATATGGGTAGTCCAATCATTCCTTATAAGATCATTTTATCTCAGGCCTCAAATTATGGGACTTTACAATCTCCCTCACATAGACTCTTGATGTCCTCATCAAGACTCAACTATATGGCCTCATAATATTGCCCATTTCAGGGCAGACCCATAATGGCCCATGGACACCCAACTCCCGATCACGAAATACCAGCGCAAGGGTGGCTACATCACCATGGATAGCCCTTTCCAACTTGTCTGGACCACACAACTCAAGACTGGCATGCCACATGTCTCTGTGGGCCCCACCTACTGGAGGGGTTATGGCTCTGATACCATTTTTAATGATTGGGCCCACTGCCTAAGGCTCTAGTAGAGTTTCAAAAATGACGACTGGCTCCATAGAACACCGCTAGCCTTAACTGTGTACTTTTTCCTCACTCACGTACAAGACGGGGTCAACTTCCTGACTGGTCACCCATCCTAGTACTACTCCAAGCTGAGCACGCTTAACTATGGAGTTCTTTAGTGATGGGCTCCCAAAAAAGGAGGTGCACTTTGGTGATATGGGTAGTCTAATCATTCCTTATAAGATCATTTTATCTGAGGCCTCAAATCATGGAACATTACACTATCTCTCTCACTGCTACCAGTCAATGGAGTCTTGGTCATCTTGCTCAACAAACAAGATTCACAAGTCTCTATTGATTCAAAATCAAAAGATTCCAAATAACCATCTTTATGGAGTCTGGATATGCGTTTCTCATTTATGTGCCCCATACGACAATGCCAAAGGTATGTTTGGTTTGATTTATTGAGTTTTTTTTCTATTGGTATTTATGTTATATACATTTATCACTAGATATATCAAGTATAGACCATAAGACATTGGGGCACTGCCATAAAAGATCCCATCTTTACTAATAGAACATCTTCCATTTTATATAAGAAATTTGAATCCGTTCTTGTCCAAACAAGATACATATATGATGTTCCTATTAATGGTACTTACGTAATAACAATTCTCTAACTCTATTACTAGCCCACTTGGTAGAGATAACTCATAGGTTCCAACTACACTGGCTGCAACGCTTGTGCCATTTGCAACTTGCAATTCTACCTCACCTTTCTGTAAAGGTCTACTTCTTTTTAGATCCTTCACATTTGAGAAAATGTGTGATCCACATCCGATATCTAGTACCCATGATGAGGAAGTAGTAAAGTTAACCTCAATACAATATATACCAGAAGTAGAGATCTCAATCCCTTTCTTCATCTTCCTAGGTTCCTTTATCCTTCTCCTCATTTTAAGTGCAGAAGACTTGGACTTCATCTTAGCCACATAATGCTTCTTGACTCTGCCTTTATCCTTGGACTCAATTCCATTGATCATCATCACAGAGTTTTCCATCTTCATTTATGCTTCGACAGTTATCAAAATGTCAAGCAACACTAACAGTGGTCTAGCCATGCTACTCAAGTGATAACGATTGATGAACTGGATATATGATTTAGGCAAAGATTGCAAAAGCATATCGTGGTCAACTCTTGACCTAAAGGAAATCTCAGTCTTTCAAGATGATTAATATGCCTAATCATATTGAGCACATGAGGCTCTACTGGTTCTCCATCTGTCATTTTGCACTCAAATAGCACCTTAAAGACATTATACATGTCATGCTTATCATGTTGTTTATGCAACTCATAGTTCATACAACCCAACATAAGGTTCTTGATGTTCACAACATCATTGGCATGTTTTAAAGAAGCATCCATGTCTATCTTAGGTGAATTTGGAGTGTACACTGGCACTAGTGTTTTAAGAACCTAAAGAACACTTCTCAAGGTCTTGAACCAGTTATGGAAATAAATCTCATTTAATACGTCCAATTGGGATGATTAAGTGTTTTCCATTTGATTCTACAAGAGAAAATTTGCATTTGTCAAAAACCATTTTGGATTTGATTTGAATTGAAAATTCAATATTGATTAGGTCTTTAATTAACTATCACTCCCACTATTTTATTCAAATTGATAGCCCTCAATATCAATTCAGAATATGGCAGTGTACAATATTCTAGTGGGACAAGATCCTAATTTCATCCAATCATGAGTCAGTTAGGGTTGCCATCCACAACTTGATTCTATCAGGTAGGCAACTTTTTCCAATTTCATCATATGCAACTCTTAGATAGATGATATGTGCAACTCCTTTCCATTTATCATATATATGCTTCTAGGTGCTTAATCTAACTAAATCACCTAGTTAATCCTGACCCATAAGCCAATATGATAGATTATGCACCCTGCTAGGGCAGACCCACATATCTACCATCACACTTCCATGAGATATATGGCGTGCCGCGTTAGGGTGTTCCGTCGAGATTTTCATGTGTTCTAGTTATGGAAAGCATCTAAGACTAAATATTTTAATGAGGGAGTTTGTATAATACATATACATTAACCAATCATCACATATATATATAGTATGTATCTTATACATGCTATAACCCACAATGAAAACATGCAATAAAAAAAGCGATGGTTATGGTCAACCTAATGTAACTCCTTGGAGCCACAAGGACTTACCACAACCTAGGTCCACATCACATGCAAAAACCTATTGTTGATGAAGATTTGTACTTTCTAATTTGGGTTGATTGGTTCAACCTTTGAACCGGTGGGCTCGCCTCCTAGCCAGTCGGTTGGTCACCTCCAACTGGTCGTCTGGCTCCTCCAAATGACCGGTTGGTCATCGTGTACCCAATCATTTGGCTCCTCCAAATAGTCATCTCTTTTAGTCCTTCAGGTTCCTGGTTGTCTTGCCAGTCGTTCGTCTCAACCCTGCCACTCGGTCGGCTCGGACCCTCTAGCTGGTCAGCTTGGATCCTCCATGTGGTTTGTTGGCGTCTTTCTTCTTCGTCAATAAAAGAAAGTAAACTATCCTACTTTTACATGATTATTAAGAAACCTTGAGTTACATTTGAGGGGAGAAAAGGTAGAAGAGAATAATAATTTTACATTGGGAATATGAGAGAGAGGGTCAGTTCACAGACTGAGATATACATGATTAACCAACCACACAACCATGCATAGATAATAGTGGTTTTTGGCCATAACCATGCAACACATCCACCATCAAAATTCACTTTGAGGGCGACACATGTAAATTGTATATATATCATATATATTCATTTGGGTTATTATGTGGTGATTAGTCGAACGTTCACATTAATTAGTTTAAATATTCACATCACATGCAATAAATAAACTTGATAAAATCGAAAATCTGATCATATCAATTATTTCAAAAAATAATTAATAGGCATGACTCTGATACCGCTGTAGGAAAATATGACATCCGATAGGAAGGAGAAACAATTTTTTTACTAATATATATCCCATTAACTGGTAGATCACTTGAATAACTATGAAATGGAAATAATGGTTTTACGAAGACATACCTAGTCCTGGAGCAAATCTAGTGACAATCCTCATCGATGTAGATGCGCACTCTATCTTGGACGATGTCTTGCAGCTCCTAGTTGCAATGGGACTAGTCTGAATGCTCCTCCACAGATATTAGACTTGAACGTCGTCATCTACAACATCTCCTCTCGTCACAGACTACTAGCTGACGTCGCCCTCCTTAGCAATGGGCAAGGGCCACCTCGCCTCTAAAGAAGTACACATGGACCAACTAGAACTCCTATTGTCCTCCAAGACTGGACATGAAGGAGTTGTCCCTCCTATTGGTGTACTAGTCACCAGCCTGCTCTCCCACAACAATGTTCCTCAGTTGTTTATGTCTCGTAGCTATCCCTCCCTAGTAAAGTAGGACTTTCTTGGGCTCTCTTGGTTACCACAACCATAGAGGACAACAATTTTCATAGCAAATGATTCTCAGTTCTCTATGTTCTACCTTGGGAAGCCCCCAATACCACTCTATTTATAGGCGGGGTTTGAGCCAGGGTTTCCAGTCTGTGCGAGAGTGGAAGGGACCGAAAGATCTTGAATTTTCACAACCTACAACCATCGAAACAGCCATCTGGCATACCAGATAGTCATCTGGCATGCGAGACACTCATCTCGTACTACAAGATGGCCATTTTGTAGTTTCACAATCACATACAAAATTGGCAATTCGATTCCAATTAATATCACATATTTTTTTCTTACATTACAAGAAAAGTGCAATCGAAACAAGTTCAAGAAACTTCCAAAAAGTTCATTCGGCCCAACTGAGCCATCTCACCCAGGAGAGACACCCGTCTCACTCACCCAGACTCCCTTCTGGTGATGTGAGTCAAACCGATTGGTTCATGTGATCGGTTCATAGGGAAGAACTATGCCAATTTGATTTCTTATCAAATTGATGTCCCAAACGACCATCTCAACTCTTAATCTAGTCATTGAGTACTCCAAATGGTCATCTCACTCTGTGAGACAGTCTTCTGGAAGTACAAACATCATATTCAGCTAATTTGTTTCATGAATCAATTACCTAAACACTTTAGTAATTAATTCAATCACCATTTAAGATCAAACTCCTATTCTAGATGAGTTCCTATGTGTGAGACCCTATAGGTCCCATATTATGTTGGCAATGAATGTCCATAACAACTTATGACATCATATGCAATGAGCAGTGTCACACATCATTTCAACCCAAGTAAATGGAAAGTTGGAGAACAACCTCAACCTACAATCTGGGTGTGGTTTTATAATGTTTATATAGTTCCTTTGTCACTAATATTTGGATTGAACTAGAGGCATGGATCAGTCATCCTCATTATTATTCAATCTTATTCCTCGAACTAGAGTAGCCTGTTTGAGATATGTAAGCTCAATATCACATATTGACTCACATGTGCGTGGCCACACATTTCTCAGTTTCGCTAGTTAAGAGGCCTTGGATATCATACTCCCATAGGAGGGAAAATACCATCTCTATCACTCACAATCAGTCCCCATGTGTCACAGTCACCCAATCATCACCTTTATAACAACCCATGCTTTAGGATTGTGTTTGATGATGTCAAAGTATACCACATGACATGTGATGAGTGTAGTGATTTCAGGTCTAAGAACCATAAACACCACCAACACTATAAGACATGATTCTGACTTACCTAGTTAAGGTTTCCATGTATCACTCTTATCGTGGGTCTGTTTGATACATTGTTCTCTAATATCTATCTATGTTCTTGGTTTGTTATTTCCATATCATGACTAATGGGATCCTGTGATCAACAAACTCACACTCTGATCTTATGTGTTATTGTTGTCTATTTACCTTCCACAATAACAGTCGATCGGGGACATAACAAGAATGCATATACTCTTAACATCCATATGATCTCATTGTTCATGTACTCAACCTTAAGACATATATCATTGAGTAATATCATTTTCTAGACATTTATTATGTTATTTCATTACCTCAAAAAACTGAATAAATAGAATAAATTGGAATGTTGCCTTTATTAATAATCAAATCATTTACAAGTTATGCCATTATAATCATCATATGATTGGCTCTCTGGGCATACATACCAACAACAGGATGTATTCAAGAAAGAACAAGCTGAAAACACCTTCATCTCTAAACTTGAGCCAAAGAATGTAAAAGAAGCTCTTAGGGATGATGAGTGGATCCTAGCCATGCAAGAGGAGTTAGAATAGTTTGAGAAGAACAAAGTGTGGACCTTAGTACCAAGACCAAATGATAGGAAGATCATTGTCACCAAGTGGGTCTACTGCAACAAGCTTGGTGAAATCGGGAAAGTGGTAAGGAACAAAGCAAGGTTAGTAGATCAAGGTTACAACCAACATGAAGGTATTGATTTTGATGAAACTTATGCACCTGCTATTAGACTTGAATCTATTATAATGCTACTTGCTTTTTCTAGTTATAATAATTTCTTACTTTATCAAATGGATGTTAAAATTGTATTTTTGAATGGTACAATTTATAAGGAAGTCTATGTGGCTTAGCCTCCTGGCTTTAAACATGATAAATTGCCTAACCATATTTACTTCATACAAAAAGCTCTCTATGGACTCAAACAAGCCCCTGGATGTTGGTATGAGAAACCAAAGAACTTTTTGCTAGATAATGGCTATATCATTGGCAAAGTTGACTCTGCTCTATTTCTAAAACACACTTCTAGCAACTTTTTGATCATTCAAATTTATGTTGATGATATCATTTTTGGCAGAATTGATCTTGATCTTTGCAAGGAGTTTAATTATCTTATGTAGAGTGAGTTCAAGATGAGCATGATGGGGGATCTTACTTTCTTCCTTAGATTCCAAATCAAGCAAACCAAGAAAGGTAACTTCATCAACAAAGGCCAAAACACAAGTGAAATTCTTAAACATTTTGGGATAGAGAACACCAAGCTGATGGACACCCCCTTGTCAAACACCGCCAATCTTTACACAGATGAAGAAGGTGAGAAAGTGGATAAGAAGCTCTATAGATGTATGATTGGAATTTTACTTTATTTAACTGCCTTTAGACATGAAATAATGTTTAGTATTGGCCTATGTGCTCAATTTTAATCAAGCCCTAGAAAATCACATCTCATAGTGGTTAAGAGGATTTTGAGGCATCTAGCTAAAACTCAAAATTGTGGAATATGGTATTCCAAGTCAAGGGACTTTAAACTTACTATGTATAGTGATGTTGATTATGAAGGGTTCTTGATTGATAGAAAGTGCACAAGTGGCACTTGCTTCTTCCTAGGACCATGTTTGGTTTCTTGGTTCTCTAAGAAACAAAGCACAATGGCTCTTTCAACTACCGAGGCTGAATACATTACAATCGAGAGTTGTTGTGACCAAGTCCTATGGATGAATAAAATTCTCCAAGACTTTAACATCATTTTGATGCTTATCCTATCTACTATGATAATACTAGTGCAATCAATTTCTCTTATAATCATATATTCCACAGTAGAACAAAACATATAGAGGTCCATCATCACATCCTTCATGACCACATTGTAAAAAAAGATATTTATATCATGCATGTGGGCACAGAGAATCAGCTTGCAGACATTTTCACTAAACCTCTAGCTAGAGAGCAATTTACTTATATTAGATCAAAACTGCTTATAACTGCTCTTAATGATGTTGATATTACCTCTAGCTAGTTGTTCATACATCTATAATATCTTGCTCAATTCTTTCTCATCTTATTCTTGCTAAGTGCTAAATTTTCCTAGTTTCAATGACTTTGTAGTGATCTGTAAGAGCTCAGATACCACTTGCTCGATCAAATGGATCTAGAGGGGGTGAACAAAGCTAAAATCACACTAAAAACTTGTTAGACCTTCAAGTTACTTCAATAGGTAAGATTTGCAAATGTGTAATTTGTAGTGCAACTAAGCATACATAGAAAAGATGAGAGTGATTGAAAAAAGCACAAGAATAAGCTATGTATAGTGGTTCCAATCCATAAACTAGGAGAAAGTCAGTCCACCACCTAGAGAGGTCAAGCTCTAGGATTTTGCAACCAATGTATACTTATATCCATTATAAGACATACAAGATGACCTTCCTTTTGTGGGCCAAGGATACCCATCCTCCTTTTTAAGGACCAAAAGGATCCAATAAACCAACCAAGGACTTACCTATCCATTGATATAGTCTTCTACCTCTATAAGGTCTTACCCACTCTTGCAAGTAGTTGGAAACCTTTGCCAAGGAGATCCCCTTCTTACACTGAGTCTTTTTCCTTGAAGGATTTACCCACTCTACTCTCGAATCTTTAACCTTGTCCTTCTCCTTCACCTTGGAGAAGCTCTTGCACCTTATCCTTCCTCTTGGAGATGCTTTGCACCTTCTCCTTCACTTGTAGAAGATTTACACAAACTTGATCTTGAAGAAAGGGGTTGGGGAAAGGGAAGCTTTGAGAGCTTTACAAGTCTACAATAGAGCATCTCTCTCACACATATCCTATCTCACTCATATGGATGTTTTGATTTGCAAACAAGAGAGAGAAAGGGGCTCTAGTGGACTAGATGCACTCAACTATAGCTAGGATATTGAATAGCATGGAGGAGCAACCTTAGAATGAACTCTAAGAGGTCCTATTTATAGTTGGGGGTGTCCACTAGTGTCTAGGAGCACTAATGATCATTTTATAGTCATTTGGGGTGTTGCAACAGATATAATTTCAAGTTTTGCAACACTCCAACGTTAGAATCACTCTTTCTACACACTTCAAATAGTGTAGTTGGACGAGTTTCAATAAAGGTAACTCGACCGGTTGCACTATGCGACAAAGCAAATTTGAAGCATTGATTGAGTTTATCCTAGATGAAACTTGAGTAGTGTAGGAATTTTGTAACACCCTATATTCCATATCACATGAGAGGAAGCATTTCACTTAGTGTGGGTGTCACAATATGCTAATCATGCAATTAAAGTGAATGAAACACTTGCATTTATTTTTTTAATTTGATTCATACATAGTTCTTGGCATAAAGGAAACTACATCACATGCATCTATAAGACCTAAGATAAAAGGCATCATAACTAAACATAATGGAAAATATTCTTAAACTTTGGATTAGATTGGTAAATGACACCCCACCAGTCTAAGCTTGAAGAGGTCCTAGTCCTTGATTGTCCTCTTTATCTTTTACTTGATCCAATTCCTGCAGACATCACATCCCCAACCATGCAAAACAAACAACACGTTAGTAAGCGGTATTTGGCACATTATAAGACAGAAAAATAACAACTTGACATATATAAACTTGACATGAAACTTTGACATAATTTGATCATGGATTATCTTGAGCATTCATTGGATAACTTTAAACATGATGAATTGGAAAAGCAGATATATGCCACCTCTCTTAAGGCCACATAGGTGCCCATAATTGCTAGAAAAGCCCATAATGCTAGGAAAGCCCATAACGACCTTTTCAGGTCCATAAATGAGGCACATATAAAAAACTTATCCAATTCCTTAATTTTCATAATTAACATAGCTCTTGACTTAAACAATGACTTTTCCTAATCTTACTCTTAACCATGATGGGATTTCTCCCTCTTAATGCCATGATGGGATTTCTCCCTCTTAAACCCTAATAGGGTTTCCCCTTCTTGAACATGATTCCTTAAATCTTAATTTCATTATTCATAATCATAATTAGGTTCATAACATAGACTATAATTAAACAAGCAAGCAATCAATGATAATTATACATGATGTATTTGTGATAGACATTCACAATTCATGAAAGCACATAATGTGCATAATCATAAATAACAACCAATAAACCAAAGTACTTGTGTCAAATTTGCATGGCCCGCTTACCTTGGAGCAAAGTTGATCTTAAGATATTCTCTCCCTGATCTTGATCAAATCTAGGTCTTCTCTTGTCCTGATTAGGCCCTAAACACCTGTTCATAATTATTAAGCATCATAATCAATACCTTGTATTGATCCTAGGTTGAACTATGTTGAATTAGGGTTTTTGTTCATTAGGATAAGACTTACTGATAGTAATAATTAAATGAGGAAAACTTGATTGGTTTAAGTCGCATAAATCACATATGATTCAATATTAGGGATTTAAGTGTTCTAATAGGGTTTCTAAGAAAAACTGGAAGTAGGGTGATAAAACATGATTTAAAAACCCTAAAATCAGATTCCACTCAAAAAAACCTTTCCAACAATTATTTATTTATATTTTTCTGAGCATCCTATGATTTACTAGGAATTTCCAAAAATAGACCAATCACAAATTGAGGAAGAGCCACGTCGATATTGGGCATGAGTCCTGCCCTCGTGGCCCAATCACAACTCGCCAGGATGGAATCGCTTCTCAACTCTTAAGCAACAAAGGACGACATGAAATCTCTAGAATACCCCTTTGGTGACTGGTTGTTCGATTACCCGACCAGGGGCTATAGAGTCATCCTGCCACCTAGTTTCTACCCCTCTCACCGTGCGTGAGAGAGAAGCACTTCAGGGATCTTAGGCGAGAGCAACATTCACGCCCTATAGAGGATCAACTGGGGGAACAACCCCATTGCCTTTTAGGGGAAGATGACCTCCCCATTGCATCCCTGAGGAGGAGTCGTACACAATGAGCCTAGGCTCATAGGTGGGGGAGAGCGAGAGCTCGAGGGCCTGCTCAAGACATGGAGGAGGAGCAAGTCGAGAACTGTAGCCAAGAAAAACGTCCTGGTGGGAGCATTTAAGTGAGAAGATCATGTTCATGAGGCCCAGGCAGAATCGAGGAACACATCGCACCAAAAATAGGATTGTTATGTCCCTAGCTCGTCGGAGACAACCCGAAACAGGTGATGAGGGTCATGAAGTTCAAACTAAAGAAATCAAGCAACATCATGCCAAAGAAGGTCGGGAACGAATCGGGAAGGCATGACGAGTCAAAACCAGTCATTTTTGTGGCCAAAGAGGGCCTTATAGTCACGATGATAGGTGCCAGAGAAGGTTAAAATGGTGATCTATAGGATACAACAACTGGGGTGGTCCCAGGGTAAATGGGAAAAATAAAAAGGAAACCTAAGGTCTATAGATGCTTACCCCATTTTTGATTGGGCTGAGATGGTCAGAGCTGTTGGGGAAAAGCTCGGGTCGCCAAAGAGGAAGACTGAGCAGGCGGGGGAAAATCGGGGCACCAATGATGAAATTGAGTGAGGAGGATGGATCCCCGGGGTCAGACGGTGTTGAACAATGTCTTAGGTAGGCATGGAGGTAGCTCTGGTGTCGGCTGCAACTCATGGTAGAGGGAGGATAAGAGCCACGATTGGGCATTTTATACATCGTCTAGGAGGGAAGCTAATCTAGGGATCAATCGATTCGGGAAAATTGGCAAAGATGACGGAGCAAAAATCTCTAAAAAAGGATGAGAGATGCGAGAGAAAAGGCATCGAAAATGGAAAGCCTATAAGCGCCCCCCCGACTTGCAACTAAAACGAAAGGTAGGTGATGATGGGGAAGTCATTCGATTAAGAACGGACGATCAGATCGTAGGACCAAAGAAAAGAAACAAAAACAAAGGATCGCTTGACATGAGATAAAAATCGGAAACTTAGGTTGCATTAATTGAATTTGATTAATTCCTAACCAAACTATATTCCAAACTTCCTTAATTGATTTGGAAGGTCAAATGTGGTCAAAACGATTCCAAATTTGGACCACATGTCCAAAAAGGTGTCTAGATTCTTCCCATAAAATTAGATTTTTGTTTTTCACATGTCTTGTCTATTATTTCTATAAGTGATATCTTACTTATTTTAAATGCATTAATAGATAAAATAATTTGGATAATTATTTTCCTTTGTGTCTCACGGAGTCAAATTTCGAGATATATCTATATTAATCACCCCATTATCATGTCATCTACCTTTTATGCCTTTTGAGCAACTTCTTGGTGGAGAGAGAAAAGGCTAATTATGCTTTCTTATAAAAAGGAGACTTCCTGCCCAAGTTAAAGTATGCCCTGTTTTTGAATTCTATCCCCTTTATATTTTTCCTTTATTTGTTTTTAAACAATTTCAATCATAGGAGTGAGAAAAGGAAATGTAAACTAATTTTTATCAAATTGAGTTAATTACAACACATAAATAAATGAAGGAAAAAGGAAATGCATTTTGGATATCATTTTTATTTCCCACCCTCATGATATCTTAAGAAAATTAAACTTCGTTGTCTTTTGCATTAAGGCCCTCAACTATTTTTATTTCAAAAAAATACACTCAAAATTTTAAATTGCTCATAAGAAATTGGGATGTTACAGATTCAGTCGAGTTTGTTCTGGGAAAACTTAACCGATCCTGGGTATTTTCTAAGATTAATCCAAGGCATCAGTTGAGTTTCTAGGAAGGAAACCCAGGTGATCATACAACCTATGATCAATTTTGGGAAATATCATTAGAGTGATTAAATATTCAAATTAAGTGCTTCTAATTTTTCTCATCTTAGTTACAAGTCATAGCATCAATACAAATAGTTAAAAAAATTTCCTAAGGGTTTTAGGATGTTTTCCCAGAAAGTGCATTTTCATTGCTTTTGACTTGAAGTAGATCAATCTAGGGCTTGATGGAAATGATCATTTACCTAATGCCTAAAAACAACCTCAAATAGACATATTAGATACATATGAATGTAATGGTTAAGTCATGATCAAAATGTGAACAACGTATAGCACTTAGGTCAACAGGTGCTTCCTTGCTTGGTTCCTTGACCTTGGTAAGTGAGATCTCCTCTTTTCCCTCATTTTTCTTACTGTCCTACTTCCTTCTTCCCTCTTCTTGAAAAAATCCATGCTATTCCATGGTGGAGCTTGAGATAGTGGTGGAAGACATCTTCTTTCTTTTCTTTCCTTTTTACGTAGGGCTTGCTTCCTTTTTGGTGGAGGAGCAAGCTTGGCCGGAAGGAGTTCTCAAGATAGAGTTTCTACCCTATTTCCTTTGAGATACCTTACTGTTTGAAGTTGCTTCATCACCTCCAAGGTGATTATATAAATTTCTACATGATTATTGCTTACTTCTACCTTGCATGCATATGAACTTGCCCTAAAATGCCAAAGAGGAAGATGATATCTTGACCTAAGGTTTGTGTTTGTTGGAAGTTCTTGAGTAGCTATCCTCTTAGATGAACCCTAAACCTCATGCACAAATCTTGCTTGATAATGGAAGTTTTTGTATTTTCATGTGCTTATGGAAATGATGGTTTTTCCCCTCTCATATTATGGTTTCTAATTAGGGTTTTGAACTGATATGATCTTTCTCCTTGCGATGTAGCTTGATGACCTTTCAGTTTCTTTATGGTAACCAACATGTTTTTGACTCCTAGTAATTGATGAGATTTTGGTCTCTTTGTGGCTGCCAATATTTTGAATTAATGATGGTTGCCAAGATTTTCCCTTATGTGGTTGATGAGCTTGTTCTATGTGGTCTCCAATGCCTTGATCTCTCTAGTTGGTCGCTAAGAATGTTTACACCATTAGCGATCTCCAAGATGTTCATTCCATGAAGGTTGCTAAGTATGGTGTCCTTATGGTCAATGAGGTTTGTATCTCCATCATTTTCCAAGTTTTTGGACCTTTAGTGGTCATTGAGGTTGGACCCATAGAGGTCGTTGAAGGAACCCTAACCCTAGCGGTTGCCAACATCTCTAACTTTTAGTGGTTGCCAACCATTATGACTCTTAACAGTCGATGACATCTCCAACCTTTAGTGGTTGATGAAATTTCTAATTCATGTTGGTCTCTATGACCTTGAACCCTAGTGGTCGCTAAGGCACCTTACCCTAGCGGTCGCTAAGGTGTCCCTAGCCTATGGGGTTGCTATATTTTCCTGACCTAGGTGGTCAATGAGATTTTTCTGGCTCTATGGTCCATGGTTGTGTTTGACCCCATGTTGTCATGTTTGATGGAGATGATAAGAATTAGGGCTTACCATTAATTGCTCTGTTAAAACCCTAATTCACTTGCCTTGTTGAGCCTAACCCTAATACAAGTAAATTATGATGATACATAGACTATTGTAAGACTAGCATGATGATAGATGTACTCTCTTTCTCTATGTTGTTGTAACCCTAATTTTCTACCTTATGAACATCATATCCCTTAAATGTTCTACCAAACTTATACATCACATGTATGATGATGGTTTAATGAGCCTTTGGTAATACATGGAAAAGATAATGATGTTCTTGTAGGGAAAATGTGAATGGTCTTATGACCTTGGACATGGTTTGTGCCTAATTGAGGTGTTATCCTCTATACGGTGTGACAAGGACTTGTATCATGTGATGGTATGATGATGAATATGGCCACATGTATGGAAATGAAACAGTACCATGTGATGATATCATAAACTTTACATGTCATACGTTTTATATATTCTGAAGTTGCACTCTACCTATGTTTTATAGAACTCTTTTATGGCTTGTATGTAACTTGATTGATGCAGTTAAAATATACCCAATTGGAAATAACTAATCAAGTGAAACCCTAATCTTGTAGTGCCTTGTGGCACAAATCCATTCCAGCATAAGGATTTGATGGATGGTGAAATGATTTCTCCTTTAGTGGAATCTTGGAGTCATATATTGTTGAGTATATGTATGTTTTTGAGGGTGGCTATGATCATACCTCGATAGGAGAGCGGTGGAGGCCATATCTTAGATGATTATATATGATTCCATATATGATATGTGATTGAGGACAACTGTATTTGTGCCTCATATGATAGGGTTTTGTATACCCTAGTTACTAGTGTCACGACCTATATACCAAGGACAGACTAGGTTGTTTTGTAGGTGGACTTATATGTCGCTGTGATTGACTCATACTGACCGAAGGTGGATGAGATCTTAGGAGTCCAACCCTCGTAGTATTTTATGGCACTGATTTTGACTTAGAAGTGGTCAGGTGGAGTTTGAGTGGTATACCTCAAACTCCCCAGGGCTTAATAAAAAGACTTAATCCAACCGTGTAGTATATTTGCTTAGGGTTAAACATGATTCACATTGGTTGATAACCCTTGTCTTATTTCTTATACTGCTTAGTTGTTATATAATGTGATAAGAGAAATTAAATGTTTAGCAAGTGATAGTCCTACCCATTCCTTCATATATTTTCTAGTCATCCCCATTGATTGGTTAGTGTTTTCAATATGGTCAATTTACCTCACTTGCTTAATCTGTTTAGTAATAATTTAACTGTTGTAATCAATAATCATTGGTTGAGAACTATATCTCTAGTTGGGATGTTGGTCTCACCTTGTAGGTCACCACATATTTTTAGGGGGTTGTTAGTGGTGTGGTCATGATCGTGGTTTTGAAGAAGAGTAGTTGGGTGAGCAGTAGAAGTAGAAGGTTGGATAGTAGTTGAGTCCTAGATTCATCCCTGTACTCTCAGGTCCAGGAAGGGGATGTTTTGTAGATGATATGTACATCGACTCAAGTTTTTAGAAGTGTGCCAATGTATGTAAATGGCATGTATATGCGGAATTATATCTTTTGTAATAGGTAGTGGCTTCATCCACTAGACATACATGTAAATACCTGATATGGTATATGATGATATGTAAGTTGTTGGCCCCTTATGTAAATGATTCTGAACAAGATGGTAAAGTAAAAATTTGTTTCCATTTACCCTCATTTTGGGATATGTGGATAATTAGTAGTTGATCACATGTTTTGTTTTGAGTAATCTCATTTAGTGTGTTGGGGCCTCACATACCATGTCAATAACATCCATGTTCTCATGTTGTCTCTAGAAATCATAATTCATTGAGCACAACATCAAGCACTTGACATCTATGACATCTTATGAATGCTTCTTGTAAGCATCCTTGTCAGCCTTAGGCGCAGTGGGAACATGTTCATATGGCTCTGGTGTCTCTAGGTAATAGATCTTGCACTATTGAGTGAGAACAATTCTCAATGTCCTGAACCAATCATGGAAGTTATTTTGGTTCAGGTTGTCCTTCTCAAGGACCGATCGCTAGGAAAAAATGTTTGTATTTGACATTAAATTCTACAATTTTTTTGCAATGTTTGTCAAAACACTTTTGATTTGATAAGTTTGACAATATTAATAAGGATTTTAATTAATTATCACTCCCACTATTTTGTTAAAATTGATATCCCTCTCATATGAATTTGGAAGATTGAAGCGTACAACCTTCTAGTGAGACAAGACCCATTTTTCATCAAATCATGAGTCAGATTTGGCTGATTGCCCACAACATGACTATTTAGGTAGGCAACTTTTTCCAAATGCATCTAAATACAACTCTTGGATAGATGGTATGCACAACTCTTTGCCATGATCATTTTCATACTTCTAGGCACTTAATCTCATTAAGGTCACCTAGTTAAGTTTGACCCAAAAGCCAAAATGATAGTAATGCACCCTACTTTGGCAGGCCCACATAACTACCATCATACTTCCCCGAGATGGACAACACACCACACTTTAGTGTAACTTATGCTTAGCCTATCAAGTTTTTCATGTATGTTACTTTTGAAAAGCATATAAGACTTAATATGTTTGATTGAGGGATTATATATATATATATATATATATATATATATATATATATATCCAATCACCACATACTTATACAATGTATCATATACATGCTATAACCACAAATGAAACATGCAATTATAAAACGCGAGCGATGTTTATGGCCATACTTTGTAACTCCTTGAAGCCACAAGGAATTATGACTGCGTAAGGTCCACATAATATGTAGCAACCTATTGTTGATGAAGATCTATACTAGAACCAGTTCAGGTTGATTGATTCAACTCTTAAGCTAATCATCTTACCACCTAGTCAATCAGTTGGTCTCTTAGATCAGTTGTCTGGTCTCCTATCTAAGTGTCTTCTGTACACCTCTAGATGATCGGTTGGGCCACCGACTGATTGGTCAACTCTTCCTATCGTCAGACCTCCTCAGTCCTTCAGCCGACCAGTTCACCTTTTGAAACAGGCGGCTCGTCTAGTGCAAAACATCTTATTTACCATAACAAGAACGAAAACCATCTTAATCCTATTTATCATATTACACGGTAATAGGGAAACACGAGTAACATTTCATGGGAGCATAGGAAAGAAAGAAGTAATACTTTACATATGGAAAAGGGGAGAGAGGTTCAATATGCAAATCGAGATATAAATAGGATAATAACCATCCAACCAAGCACACAACAATCTAGGGGATTATTGACCATAAGCATGCTAATATCCAACATCAAAACCAACTTTAAGACAACACGTATAAATTACATATTATATTTGTGGGATCATATGTGGTATTTAATAGATTTGCACATTAATCATTTAGATATTCACATTGTATGCAAATAAATGACAAAACCAAAATCCGATCATGTTGATTAAATCATAAAGCATAGTAAATAGACGTGGCTCTAATACCACTATTAGGAAATATGGCATCAGATATGATAATAGAAACAAAAAATTAACTGCCATATTCCCCTTACACAACATATCACACCGGTAACGATGTAATAGGAAAGAGGATTGCAAGGTTTATGCCTGGTTTTGGAGAAAGTACAGTGACTTATCCTTGCAGTAGTGTGCTTCTTCTTCTAGAATCATTTGAGTAGTCATTAGCAACAACCTCTTAGTACAACACCACAGATGGCAGTTGACAATGTCTTCAAAGAGGGTCTCAATGACCTCCATGGCTCTGTAGTAGCCCATGTGGACCACCAAAAACTCCTATAATTCTATATGAATGGACAAGAAGGAGTTATCCCTTCTAGTAAGTGTGCTAACACTGACTTTCTCTATCAATTATGTCTCCCTTGCTGTCCCTCCCTTTTACGGGCAATACTTGCTCGAGTTTTCATATTACCAAAATTATGAGAAGACAACAATTATCAGAGTTTATTGTTGTGTCTCTAGAAGACCTCCACTACCCCTTTATTTCTTGGAGGGTTAGGGTCATGACTTCTAGTCTGAGCATGAGTTGACGAGATAAACTTTCATGAATGTTCAATAACTTGCAAATGTTGAATCGGTCAAATCACTGCTAAAGTGGTTGGTTCACACGTGAGCTGATCAGTTCATCCCTTTAACCATTTGTTTCACTATGTTTCCAATCAAAATTGTATGGCAATAAATATTCAATTAATGCACAACATGACATCAACATCAATCGTTGATCCAATCGAATTGATCAACCAAATGGTCGGTTCACAACTTGAACCGGTTGTTTCACATATCTAAGCCGATATGTTCACTTATTGCACCAGTCATTTTAGAGTTTTGACTGCCAATACTAGTTCAAATTGACTTAACACTTAAATTGATCAGTTCAACACTTGAACCGGTCGGTTCACATTCCAGTAACCAATTTCCAACAATTATTGTTTAAATTGAATACCTAACACCTTAGTAATCAAGTTAAACATCATACATACATAAGCTCTTATTCCAGGTGCATCCCATGTGTGTGACCCTATAGGTCCCAATTCATGTTGGTAATGAATGTCCATAACTGATTTATGACATCACAAACAATGAGCGATATCTAGCAACACATAATTTCTACCTAAGAAATTTGGAAAGTTGAAGAACAACTTCAACCTACAATTTGAGGTCAATGTTATCATGATCGTATAGTCCCTTTGTCTTTGATACCTGGATCAAACTTGAGGCATGGAATAATCATCCTCTCAATGTTCAATCCTTGTTCCTTGAACTAGAGCAAATTGTCTAAAATTCATGTGACTTCACATATCATATATTGAGTCACATGTGTATTACAATACATTTCTCAATCTCACTTATCAAGTGGCATGGATATCAATATCTTGTAGGAGGGACAAATCCCATATGCATCACTTATACTCAATTCCCACATGTTACAATGCACCTGAACATCACCTTTATGGAAAACCTTATTCAAGGTCACATTGGATAATGCCATAATACATCAAATGACATGCAATGCGTGTAGTGATTTCAGGTCTAAGAACCCCAACCACCACTATCACTATGAGAGTTGATTGTGACTACCATTTTATGGTCTCCATGTATCATTCTCAAGATGGGTATGTCTGATACAATGTTCTCTAACATGTCCCTGTGTGCTTGACTTGATATCACATATCATGACTAATGAGATTTTGTCATCAGTCAACACACACTCTAGTCTTATGTATTGTTGTTGTTGATTTTTCTTCCACAGTAATATCTGACTAGGAACATAATAAGAATGTATGTACTCTTATCATACATATGATCTCATTGTTTAGGTCCTCAAACTGAAGGAATATGTCATCGAGTAACATCATTCTTTAGACATATATCATATTTGTGTCATCATCTCATGATTGAGACACACATAATTTATGAAATTATCTTTATAATTATCAAATCAGGTATCTAATTCCTCATTACAATTAACATATGATTGACTTTTGGGCATACATATCAACATGAATAGCCTCCCCTCATGGAAAGATAATCATGAAATATATTGAGAAACTTTGGAAAGGTCTTTCACAGTTTGTGGCCGCGGGGAGATGTCAAATGGTTAAAGGTGAAAATTAAGGCGACGGAAGTGGCCAAGGGGCATAACTGAAAGATCGTGATCTATGCAGTTTGGGAAACATGGATTGTGAATTATGTAACCATATCCACATTTCTTTTATGAGCGGTTAGAGTGGAGTTACACAATCCTACAATATAAGTAGACTTTTATTTAAAAATTATGAAATAGAGAGTGAACATTTAGAAAAGAGATAGATAATGATATTGAGAAATTTGTAAGTATTGGAATGTAATAACATGAAACTTCAAAAACAAGAAAGTAAATGTAACAATTTGTACAAGTTCCTTCTTTATAGCAGTTAATAACTTTTAATTTTGACAAATATAGTAAGAAATTATACACCTTGGCATCCCGAGCCTCTGTATCCACAATCATAAAAAGCCAGTGGTCTGAAACTTGGAAAGGCACAGTCAGATAACGTGCTCGATGTGCTAGACCAGCACGCAGCCGGTCGATCGACTTTGCTCTTATGTCTTTGTATAAAAGGCCAATAGACAGAGCGGGCGAGGCGTTAAATACCGGCTGTTGCCGCTTAGAACTTCTGTACATTTCTATACTATTGGCGATGAGGACACGGAAGATTGCCATAGGCATCGTGGACCGAGGTCGGAGGATGTTGCGGAAGTCTTCACGTGTCAACTTATGCCTAGTTTTTGTATTATGATAAATTATGTCGTCCCCCGCCTTTGCATCGTCCACTATAGTGTTCAGTATAAAAATATCCTGAGCATCTAAAGTGGAGATGGCCGCCATATCCAGGTCATGCATTTTGTGCGGTAGAGGTGGTGGCGGGGGAAGTTCTTATGGAGGGGGGGAAGCAGGTTGTTCTAAGGCCTGTTCATGGCCTGGTAGATCATCTTCCGAGTCGGAGGCAGAATTGAGGTCTTCATCGGTGTCTAAACTTACTCGTTCTGCCTCTCCCTCGTCACAGGGAGGAGGTGTGGAGAGAGGTGGGGCAGTTGGTTGTGGTGGGCTGGCGCTGGTTTCTAGTATACACTGGTGGAACTCAGCGTAAGTCGCGTCTTTAGTAGCTTCCCCGATGGACCCCAGCACGGAATAATCAAAGAATTGGTCCCCATATGACATGTTGACATTATCGTTGTGTGGGGACTTGGGGTGATTGTCACTGTCGTGGTGACCTTTGTCGAAGCCTCTGTGGGGAGGTTCTGCTGCATTTCTAGGGTCCTCTCCATCATCATGTTTATCACCAGAAGAGGTGTTATCTTTGTTTGAATCAGCAGATGAGTCGGAGTCATCTTCTTTGTCATTATCACCATTCGTGTTGTCCGTTGCCTTGTTTGCTTATTTTTTTCTTGTGGACGTTTTGCACCGTCGATGGGTAGCTTGTAACTCATCGAAAGCCACTTGCAGATGCTCGTGTGTTTCGAGCAGTGCATCATGGGATTCTTTGAGATCGGTATATCTTCCTTCAGCAGAGAGGAGACGTGTTGTAAGAGTTGTAACTTGAGCACGTAGCTGCTGGATTTCATCCTTATTGGACTCCTCTTGGCGATGTTGTAGCTGTGTGAGTGTGCTGCTGATGGTGTCCAAGCGCGTGCTCAGATTTGCTTGTTGTTGCTGGAGTGTGCGGAGAGTCTCTGGCAGAGGCTGAGTCTACGTGGAGATCTCATCGACTTGCTTTGCTGTTGCTTCTTGCTGACGCCGCGCTCCAAGGACCAGGTCCGGCAAGGTGTTGTAGTGACTGTTGATGTGCTCAACTTGCTTAGCCACCTTGTCTTGTCATTGCTGGAAGCCTTGGAGGATGGTAGGCAAGGCTCGGTGTTGTTCGTCGATCATGGCCACCTGTCGTGATAAACCCTACACACAAGAAAAAAATAGAATTTAATATATTAGAAGGATCGGTGAGGAGGTTTCGGACATGGTCGAATTGACGGCCGAATTCCTCACCGATATTGGCAAAAGGGACCCCAGGAGCGGAAGGGTGGGATGGTTGGGGTCTGCGTGGGATGGTGTTAGTGTCTTGCGGAAGAGACATTGATGATGTCCCGAGCTGTGTAGTGACTGTGGATGTAGTCACCAGTGATGTCGGGGTCGTGGCAGATGTGAAAAGTGGTGAAAGCGGTGGTAGCGATAGTGAAGGGGTGGAAACTACGGAGGTGAAAGGGAAAGTGGTGAAGTCGGGCATAGGGATGGAGAAGGGAAAGCCCGAAGGGAAAAGGGGTGATGAAGAGGATGTGAATGGTTTGTGTGGATGTGATGGGGAAGAAAGGAGTGGTAGATGTTGGAATGGTGGAAGGTGGAGTTGTGGCAGCGGTTAGCTGCTCGTGTAGACTCTGAATGAAAGAGTCGATTGAGGAGGAGGTTAAGATTTCTTCATGGAGTTTCTCGGCCTCAGGATTTGGCTTAGATGTTGGTGTCCCCGACAGCTGTTGGGCCAGCGACTGCTTTCTAGAAGGTCGTTTGACGGGTATTTTTGTTGGTCAAGCTACCGAGGCTGTGATGCTCAGCTCTGTTTGTCCCGCTGTATCTTTCTTTTCGGTTGTTTTAACCAAAGCTAGTAGTTGTGAAAGCTCCTCATCAGAGAAGAGGAGTTGTTTGGTGTCATACTGTGCTAGCTCCGGAAGCGGGATGAGTGTTCTGGATGACTTAACCATAGGGAAGAAGACATAGTGTAGTTTTCCATCCTTTTCCTTGATGATGAAGGAGTTCTTCAGAGTTTGTTCATTGGTGAGGATGTCGCCCTTTAGTTGCGTGCAGCGGGGTAGGGGTCTGTCCATCTTGAGGTATTTGATAATAGATGTGACATGCCCCCATGCAGATTTCTTTCCCCAGGCTGGAGGTTGATAGTTTCTGGATCAGTTGTCATCCGATATTGATCGGCCTTTCGTTAAGAATAGACCAGAGAATGAAAAGATCTGAAATTATAATGTTTCCCCCCTCTGTCCTGGGTAAGAGTGCACCAGTGAGAATTTTGTGCAGGGTGCGCACAAAGCCAGAGTGTATATTCGACGCTTTGCACGTCTTCGCGTCATAGGTGGGGATCCCGGTTAGAGATTTCCAGAATTTGTGTCTGTTGAACTCTGAGTGTTCGGTCCCCAGCTCCATAGCTTTCTGCAGCTGGTCCTGGTTGTCAATGAAGATTGTGTTCAGCATATTTTCTGTTATGACAACCTTGCTGCCGAAGAGTTGGGTGACGAACCTTCTATCACCCCTGTCCCGTGACCTATCCATGATGTCGACGGGCTCTTTAGTCAGAAAAGTGAAGAATTTTGTAGTGGGTTCGGAGTAGGATACTTCAAGTACTAGACACAACCTGGCAAGGTTGGCTTTTTCTAGCACGTCGAAAGTGCGGTCGTATATCCCCATCCTACGCAGTATGCTGGAGCACACATACTTGGTGGGTTTTAGGGTTTTGTCAGTGGGGAGGTTGATTGGGATGAAGAGGTTTTCTGGTGGTGGGGTTGTGGTGGTGATGGGAATGAAAGTGGGGGTGGTAACAGGGATGGTGGTGGTAGTAGCAGGAATGGTGGTGGTAGTAGCAGGGATGGTGGTGGTAGTAGCAGGGATGGTGGTGGTAGGTTTTACAAAGGGTTGATCCATGGCAGAGGCAGGTCGAACTTGTTTCCTTGCCCATTTTTTGGAGGGCTGCCCAGATGTAGTCTCGAGGACCTTGCATTTCCCCTTTTGTTCTTTAGCAGGGGATTCCTCCTCGGAGTTAGGATTGTACTCCGAGCCTTCATCATCAGAAGATGAGGTCTCAACTTCTTCTTCAGGTGCCTCAGCCAGGCACTTCTCGAGGCGATCAAGCTCGCACAGGACGTCCATTATTTTGATATTTGGAGGTGCTTTCCCTGTCCTGTTGAAGTCAACTCTTATCTTCTGGAGCCGAGCTTGTTTTTCCAGCAGCTCCTTTCTGTTCTAGATTTCAGGGTCTTCGAACCCGATGACGTTCTTTGTTGGTGATGCCATAGCTGTAGAATGAGAAATCAACAGTTAGAATAACATTTTTAGAAAGATTTGATTTTATTAATATTTATGTATTTTTGTATATTTATGGAAATTAGATGAATGTGCAAGGTCAAACGGTTTCAGGACCGTTTGATCCCAAACGGATTCAGGACCGTTTGGTCCCAAACGGTTTCAAGACCGGTTGATCCCAAACAGATTCAAGACCGTTTGGTCCCAAACGGTTTCATGACCGGTTGGTCCCGAACGGTTTCAAGACCGTTTGGAGAACGAAGCGTCGCGTGGCCATCGGCGAAGGCGACGATGAAGGTAAGACGGCTTAGCGACGGTGAATCTGGTGGTAAAAATGGCGATGAAGGCAACGATGAAAATGGCGGTGGCTCTTTGTGATGGAGACGGAAGGGAAGACGGCGACGGTGGGCAGGGCTGTTGGTGAAAACGGCGAAGACTCTAATCGTGAAAGTGGAGTTGCCGGTTATAAAAATGAAGATGAAAATGATAGCGGTGGAACCGACGGTGATGGAAATGAAGGTGGCGTCAGCATTGGAGAAGAGGGAATGCCGTGGTGGCGTCGGTAACGAAAATGGCGGTGCTGGGGGGGGCTGCGGAAGCGAAGGATGGTAGCATGCTGGACTACCTTGTAGCAGCTGGTAGCGTCGATGATGAAGAGAGCGTTGGAGATGAAGGTCGTGCGGAACAGGGGACACAGAGTTCGTCGGTGAGTCGCGTGGGAACTGGGAGGCGAAAGCAATGGAACAACACTACGCGAGAATTTCATAAGGCTCGGGAGTCGAAGGAAGGAAAGACGAGGGGGGGGGGGGTTATATTTATAGGAAACGGGGGGTTGACCGGATAAAAACCCTAAATCAAATGGTCGCAAGACCGTTTGGCTCCAAATGGTTTCAGGACCGTTTGGCTCCAAACGGTTTCAAGACCGTTTGGCTCCAAACGGTTTCGAGACAGTTTGGCTCCAAACGGTTTGAAGACCGTTTGGAGACGCAAAGGTAGAAAAGATATTAATTGTTTATGTTTGTTTTTTATTTATATATTTTTATGTTGTTTGTTTTTGTTTATTATTTTTTTTGTATTTCCATAAGATAAAAAACCAGGAAAATAAAGAAATGGAAAATAAAGAGAAAGGTTGAAATCTTGGGTTGCCTCCCAAGTAGCGCCTTGGTTTAACGTTGCTGGCTCGATGAAGCTGTAATGATGTCATGCTGCTTGCATAGCATCTTTGATTTCGATGGTTTCTCTTGGTAATTTGTCTTCTGGGGCATAGTATCTTTTTAAATGGTGACCGTTGACCGTTCTTTCTCCTCCGTTATTGTCAATAATAATGGCTGCTCTAGTTGGGTGGATATGTTTTATGGTGAAAGGCCCGGACCATTTTGTCCTAAGTTTTCCGGGAAACAACTTGAGCTTGGAATTAAAGAGGAGAACTTTGTCACCAACGGCAATATCTTTTCTCTTAAGGTGGCCATCGTGCCACATTTTTGTCTGCTCCTTATATATTCTGGCGCTCTGATAGGTCGTCATGCGGAGCTCTTATAGCTCCTGTAGTTGAAGTTGTCTGTTTTCTCCCGCACTTTTAAGATCAAAGTTTAGCTGTTTGATGGCCCACCAGGCTTTGTATTCCAGCTCCAGTGGAAGATGACAAGACTTCCCGTACACCAAACGGAATGGGGTTGTCCCGATTGGTGTTTTATAAGCAGTTCGGTATGCCCAAAGGGCATCAGGAAGTTTGGTGGACCAGTCAGTGCGGTTTTTGTTCACCGTTTTTCAAGGATCGCCTTTAATTGTCTATTAGATACCTCCACCTGACCACTGGTTTGTGGATGGTACGGCGTGGCGACTTTGTGATTGACTCCATATCTTTTTAGTAAGGCCTCAAAACTTCGTTCCAAAAAATGGGTCCCACCATCCGATATGACAGTTCTCGGAACTCCAAATCTTGGGAAAATAATATCTTTGAACAATTTGATGACAGGCTTGGAATCGCTGGACACTGTGGGAACAGCTTCGACCCACTTAGAGACGTAGTCCACCGTGACCAAAATGTAAGAGAAGCCATAGGATGAGGGGAAAGGGCCCATGTAATCTACCCCCCATACATCAAAAAGCTCAATTTCCTACCACATGGTGAGTGGCATTTCGTCTCTTTTTGATATATTGCCGAATAATTGGCATTTGTTACAGGATTTCACGAAATCGTAAGAATCCTTTGATATGGTGGGCCAGAAGAACCCAGATTGTAAAACCTTTATGGCAGTTTTCTTGGCACTCATATGCCCCCCCCGTGGGTCCGGAATGGCAATGTTCTAGGACTGGGGTTATTTCTTCTTCTGGCAGGCAATGAAGAAAAAGTCTGTCGGCGCAAAGGTGAAACAAGTAAGGTTCGTCCCAGTAATAGTGTTTTATGTCGTGAAGAAACTTCCTTTTATCCTGGTAGGAAGCGGATGGGTGGATAATCTCTGTGGCTAGATAATTAACGATATCAACATACCAAGGGAAATCATGAGTGGCCTTCATAAGCTGATCATCGGGAAGAGAATCCCAAATAGGGATTTTATCTTTTTCTTCAACTTCGATCCTGCTGAGGTGATCGGCCACAACATTCTCCACGCCACTTTTATCTTTGATTTCCAAGTCAAATTCCTGAAGCATTAACACCCAGCGGATAAGCCTGGGTTTGGCATCCTGTTTTTGAATCAGGTATCGGATGGCAGAATGGTCGGTATATACGATAACTTTAGAACCAATCAGATAAGAGCAGAATTTTTCAAACGCATAGATGATAGCCAGAAACTCTTTCTCCGTAGTGGTGTATTTTTTCTGTGCTTCATCTAGCGTTTTAGATGTGTAGTAGATAACATAGGGTTTCTTATCAATCTGTTGTCCTAGAACGGCCCCTATGGCATAATCACTTGCGTCGCACATGATTTCGAAGGGCTGCGACCAATCTGGAGCTCTTAGAATAGGTGCGGAGATTAACGCATCCTTAAGGGTAGAGAAACTTTTCATACACTCTTGATTGAATATGAACTCAACATCTTTGGTCAGGAGTTGGGTCATGGGTTTGGCAATCTTTGAGAAATCCTTGATGAATCTCCTATAGAATCCTACATGACCCAGGAAAGCTCGAACTCCTCTTATGTCCTTTAGAGGTGATAGCTTTGAGATAACATCAATTTTTGCTTTATCAACCTCTATTCCCCTATCACTTACCCTGTGTCCGAGGACGACACCTTCTGTTACCATAAAATGGCATTTCTCCCAATTCAAGATAAGGTTCGTTTCCTCACAGCGTTGCAGAACTTGTCCAAGATTTATTAAACAGTTGTCGAAAGAATCTCCGTACACTGAGAAATCGTCCATAAACACCTCCATGACGGATTCTGTTAAACCGGCGAAGATAGCAGACATACATCGTTGGAAAGTGGCGGGTGTGTTACATAGCCCGAACGGCATTCTTCTAAAGGCATATGTCCCGAAAGGACATGTGAAGGTGGTTTTTTCCTGGTCCTCTGGGTGTATGGGTATTTGGTAAAACCCATAGTAACCGTCGAGGTAACAAAAATATTTTTGGTGAGCTAGGCGTTCCAGGACTTCATCAAGGAAAGGTAGAGGGTAGTGGTCTTTCCTTGTGGCTTTGTTCAACTTTCTATAATCAATACACATTCGCCATCCAGTTACAGTCCTGGTAGGCACTAGCTCATTTTTGTCATTAAGCACTACAGTAGTGCCCCCTTTTTTTGGAACAACCTGAATGGGGCTGACCCACTAGGAGTCAGAAATAGGATAGATCATGCCGGCTTTGAGTAATTTAAGGACCTCCAGACGCACTACCTCCTTTAGATTAGGATTTAGTTTTCTTTGATGTTCTCGAGAGGGCTTGAATTTGTCAACCATAGGAAGTCTATGCATACACAGGACTGGATTTATGCCTGTTAGGTCAGTTATCTTATATCCTATGACCTTTTTATGCTTCCTCATCTCGTTCAGAAGCTTTTCCTCTTGATCTCTTGTAAGGGTGGAGCTGATGATGACTGGGCATAGCTTTTCGTCATCTAAGAAAACATGTTTGAGCCTTGTAGGTAAGGTCTTCAATTCAGGGGCTTTCGGTGGCTCAGTTGCTTCTATAACAGTAACGGCTTTAAGTTCTTCAAAAGTGGCCTTTGGCGCTTCTTCATCCTTCTCTAGATGTTGGAGGCACTGTTGAACTAATTCATTCGCTGAGAATTCAACCTCCGGATTGATTAGAACATTTTCAAGTTCGTCAACTGGCTCAGAGATTTCCAACTGTGACATTTGTTGAATAGCATCAAGGAGGAAAACCTCCTCCTGGATGCTGGGCCCTTTCATACTATTAAGGACTCGGAATTGAATTGCTTCTTTTCCGAGCCTAAGAATGATGGTACCAGGTTCAACGTCAATCAGCGCTCTGGCAGTAGTGAGGAAGGGTCTGCCAAAAATGATTGGATACCTCAGGTCTTCTTTAATATCCATGACAACGAAGTCGCACGGTACGTAAGCATCCTTGCCTATCCCTATCCTTACCGGAATATCTTCAACGATCCCCAAAGGTGCGGTTATAGTGGAATCAGCTAATTGGATAGTCATTGTTGTAGGCAGCAATTAAGTGAAACCCAAACGTTTGCACATTGAGTAAGGCATAATAGATATGATGGCCCCAAGGTCAGCTAATCCCTTTTTAGAAGATGCGTTTCCAATGCAACATTGGATTCTGAAGGAACCTGGGTCCTTCTTCTTTTTGGGCATCTTGTTTAAGATGATGTCCGAAGTGGTCTGAGCAAGCTTAACAGTTTCCTGCTCTTCGGTGATGTATTTTCTTGATAGTAAGGTCTTGAGGTATTTCGCCCAGGCTGGCACCTCGGAAAGAGCATCAAGGAGCGGGATATCAATGTATAGTTTCTTCATTGCCTCTTTGAACTTTTGAAACCTGGTGTCCATCTTTGTTTCTCGTAATCTTCCTGGGTACGGGATTCTTGGTTTATACTGCAAAACTTTAGGTTCTGTGGACACTTTATCTTTGCCCTTTGTGCCCTCCGAGGGCTTCTCCATTCCTTGTTGCGGGCTCTCATTTGTCATGAAAGCAGGGGTATCATCATTATCCAGGGTGATCTTGGTAGTCTCATGAAGAATGCGTCCAGATCTGGTGGTGACGACATTCAACTGCTCATGTCTATTTTGTCCGTGCTTAGGATTTGATTCAGGCTGCCCAGAAAACGTACCTACTGGGGGCTTCAATTGTGCAGCGATCTGAGCAAGCTGAGCTTCAACTGCTTTTGCTGAGCCTGCTGGTTAGCAAACATAGTTTGTTGCGATTGTAACATCTGTCTGATCAAGGATATTTCATCTTCTGGTTGGGCAGGAGCATTTTTCGGAGGAATTGGTTGTTGGGTTTGTTGAGATTGTTGGGGTGGTAACGCCAGTTGAGGTTGCTGAGTATGCAGTTGTGGATGGAGCAGAGGATGAGTGTACTGGTAGTAGGCTGATTGGTTCCTGGGGTAGTTAGCCCTAGGAAAGTTACTCCTGGAATTCCCTTGATTTTGGTTGAAGTTGTTTGGGAATCCAGGTGGTAGCTTACTAGTAGATCCCCCCTGTGTTTGATGTTGAGGATTAGCAGTCCCAGTAGGGTTTCCATACTGAAACCCTGGATGCTTCCTTGGTTGATTAGGGTTGTAGTAGACTTGCCCAGGGATAGAGTGGATAGAGTTAACTTGTTCCGGTAGTTGCTCTTCTGACTGATCAATGATAGGTTCATATGGTTGTGGTGGTGGATGCAGATCCATCATCACATTATATAGCATACCGCAGGAAAGGGTCGGATGGTCAGAAGCATGACAAGCCTCACAGGATCCCGTGATGGCTTTGACTTGTTGAACTAGCGGAGTTTTCTTCTTATCGATCTCTCCGAGAGAAGTCTCGAGAGCTTGCTGTTTATGAACTATGGTTTTCAGGACTTCAGCTATTTCTTTCATCTCTATTGATTCTTCAGCTTTGAAAACTTTGAGGACACCTTTACTGGCTGACCGTCCCCAATTGGACTGGTTTTCAGCTCCGAGAGTAACAATCTTCCATGCGTCCTCGTAATTCTTCCTCATGAAGTTTCCTCCAGATGAGGAATCTAAGAACTGTTTAATATCGTCGCTTACTCCCCGGTAGAAGGTTTCTATCAGTTGATTCTGGGAGATTCCATGATGTGGGCATTTACGCAGAAGTTCTTTAAATCTCTCCCATGCCTCAGCAAGGGTTTCTCCAGGCAGCTGAGAGAAGTGATTGATCTGTCCTCTGATTTCATAGGTCAGTGAGGGTGGAAAGAACTTCTCTAAGAACTTTTCCTCGAGAGGAGCCCAGGTGGTTATTATTGGTTCTCTGTCAAGTGAGTTATACCAACTCAAGGCCCTCCCAGACAGGGTGAAATGGAACAGATGGAGCATTATCGCATCATAAGAGACACCAACTTGTGGAACTAGGTGGCACAGTGCCTTAAACCTTTTTAGATGATCCATGCAATCATCTCCAGAACCTCCGGAGAAAGATATGCCTTGAATGATCTGGATCCACTGGGTCTGAATCTCGAAGTTAGGGATATTAATAATCGGAGGTCGGACCGGGTGGTTATCCTCATAGTTCATTGGGACAGCGTAGTCCCTCAGTTGTTTGTTTCTTAACTCCAACTGAGCAGCTTGGGTCGCTGCCTCAGTTTCAGCTCTGATGCGAGCTTGCTCTTCCGCACGAATCTCCACTTGGATTTGGGCACGAGTTTCAGCGATGAGTTGTGCCCTTTGAGCGGTGATGGCGACGTTGACCCTCTCCATCACCAAAGTAGCATGGCGTTGATCTTCAGCCATTTTCCTGGCCCTTTGGCGATTGAGTCGAATGCGGAGGTGGAAGCTTCTCTCTACCTCAGAGTCAAACTCTGGATCAGGGGAGAATCTGAGGTTATGCGCAGGTTGCATACACGATTTCTACCTGAGTAGAGAGATACACCTTTAGATAATGACAAAGATATAATAGTTTCAAGAAGATATAGAGTTATGATTAAAAATAAAGTGTAAAATCCTAACCAACTAGAAACATACTAAGTGAAATTACAACGTTTCGTTATCCCCGACAACGGTGCCAATTTTTTGATGGAGCTTCCACTTACATGGAATTGCGTGCACCACTAAAAATCATAAAGTTGGTAAGTCTTTAAGTTTATCCTTGCTTATACTAGATAGAAAACTCCACCCACATATGCTAAGATACGTGGAAGTCTGATCGCAATATAGTTAAGGGTCGAATCTACGGGACAATGGTCTTGTTGCAAGCAACAAGATGGAAAACGTATGGAATTTCACTTAGTTACTTACTAGCAGGCACTTATATCGAAAGTTGGATTTTGATGTTTTTAAACTAAGAACATGAAAAGTAAAGAAAGCAGGTAAATCTAATGAGTTAAACTATGATAAAAGATCACTAGGGTGTGATCGGTTTTTCACCACCACATCATTCCCCTCGCAAAGTGTGTTCCTCGACTTATCAAGGTTGTACTTCCATACATCAACTGATTCCATTTCATAGTATGAAAGTGCAACGGATGATAGTGAGTCTACTCCACTTCTTGAGATACACTTCTAGATACCGAAACAGATGCATGGTGAGTACATGCACCAAGAACCAACATGCAAACTAGTTTCGAATCTAATAGTACAAACGTGGACAATTCATACTAAAAGATAAAAAATAACACAAGTTGGAGATCAAGCAACATGCATTCATTAATTGTTTGATGTCGAACTGACAGAGATAAGAACTCTATATTACAACCTAAGGATTACATTTACATGATATGAAAGCATGGGTAGTGGGGCTACTCCCCGCACCCTAGTGAGAGAGTCTACTCGCTCATAATTAGGACAAAGAAGGAGGCAAGAAGAGAGAGAGAGAGAGCGTCATCCCCACAAAGGAGGGAGGAAAGTCAACCCCTTGGAGAGAGAGAAACGATCCACCAGCTTCACAGGTTGCTTGATGATGAGATCTCCCTCTTCCCACCTTCTTTGGCACAGAGAGAGAAAGCAGCTTCAAGATGGAGTGTGGGTCTCAGACCGGCAGCCCCAGGGCGGAGGATGGAAGTAACAAGAGCTCTGGAATGATTGAGGCAGCCTTTGGACGTCTGAAACTTAATATATTGTGATGGACCCTTGGGGTCTTATTTATAGACCTTAAGTGAAGTCCAAACGGTTTGGAGATCGTTTGGACCTCAAGACCGTTTGGTCCTCAAGACCGTTTGACTTCCATGCGGTCTTGAGACCGGTTGAACTCCATGCGGTCTCGGGACCGGTTGGCTCCATGCGGTCTTGAGACCGGATGGCTCCATGCGGTCTTGAGATCGTTTGAACTCCATGCGGTCTCGGGACCGGTTGGCTTCGTGCAGTCTTGGGACCGTTTGAACTCCATGCGATCTCGGGACCGGTTGGCTTCATGCGGTCTCGGGACCGTTTGAACTCCATGCGGTCTCGGGACCGGTTGGCTTCGTGCGGTCTTGGGACCGTTTGAACTCCATGCGGTCTCGGGACCGGTTGGCTTCATGCGGTCTTGGGACCATTTGAACTTCATACGGTCTCGAGACCGGTTGTCTTCATGCGGTCTTGAGACCGTGTGACTCCATGCGGTCTCTGGACCGGTTGGCTTCATGCGGTCTTGGGGCCGTTTGGCTTCACACGGTCTTGGGACCGTTTGATTCCATGCGGTCTCGGGGCTGAGTTATTCTTTTATGATTTTTTTGTGCTTTTTTTGCATGTATAGAAAGGAAAAGTTAGTCTGATGGTATATTTACAAAAAAAGGGTAAAATTAGGATTATGTATAGTTTAAACTTAGAAAGAGTATGAAAAACTAAGAAAAAGGACTAAGATAATCGTTCAAAATAGGAGGTTATCAACTATCGACTTTCTGGTCGATGGTATCGAAAAGCATCCAGGTTGATCCCAGTTTTTAACAATGGAAGTGCACCCTAAGGTGTCGATGCCATCGACACCCTCGACGCCGTCAGATCAAGATTTCACATAGAATTGCCACGATCAAGCGGCCGCGATCTTTTGGCGGCCGTAAGTCATACCTATACCTAAGAAAAAGATGGCTGAGACCGGGGTATCACATTGCACTCAGCCGCACAAGTCCCAGAGAAAAGGAGAGCAAAGAACGGAGCCCAGAGCTACACCCCGAACGATTCCAGAGTCGTAGACGGGCGATTCTACTGCCAGAAGGATGCAGAACGGACGTCGTGCACCGAGGATCACCCGGATCTTCTCCGTTTCAGGAGTTACATCATATTCTCATTTGTTTCTACATGTTTTCCTCTTTCTTCTCCATGTGTTTCGTTGAGATGAACATGCGGGGCTAATCCCCATTATCCTTAGGACCGGGAGTAGCCCGGGGAATCACTGTATGACAATTTTACATTGATTATCATAATTTGTCTCAATCTCCCTGATATGTTGTCGTGTTTCTATTGCTATTTACTATGCTTGATCACCATAGTTAATTTCTAACATTGTTAATTGCTCTTGACGGGGGATTCGTGGTTGAAAAGGCACAATTAACACATTAACTCATAAATTCTTTAGACAAGGTAATGTACGTTAATGGTGGATACCGACAGAATTCATTGAAGCACTTAGATCTAGGGTATAAGTTACTACTGACGTGCAACTGACCTAGAACTAGGTAGTGAATTGTATTAGGGAAGCAAGCAATTCTGACTACAGACCATAATCATGGATAAGGCACAAATTATGCTAATTGTGTAGAATTGTATGCAGCGAGACCTTGCGGTGAAACCGTAATCCTAAGGATTCTCATTTCATTTGATTAAACTTAACATTTAATCATTTATTTTATTTTTACTTTGTTTCAAAACCAACAATCATTTTTTCCAATCGGTCTAGCTGATCGCGACCAGTTAGTAGTGAAATTTACGTTTTCCTGAGTTCGAGTCGGGCCTCACAAGGCCTATATTACTTCGATACGTGCATTTGTGTGTAACACACGGCTTAAGCGTGTCAGTTGACATTTGGTTTTCCACCGCCACCGCATCGGAATTAATTGCATTATCAAACGCTACATACCTTAGCCGATTCTTGACTGCGATGGCATCTGGCTGGTTCGCTCTGATTTTTTTTTTCATGTTCTAGACAAGACTATTCGTTCAATTTCATCTCTCTCTTTAGTTTCGTAGTGTGGGCATTAGGCCAGAAAAACCTCGATATTATTGTAACAACTTAATAGTCGAATGATTTCAAGAGCATACTGACAACTTACATATAATGAATTAGTTGAAGTTTGGATCACGATGCAACCCTGTTTTTGTTATGTGTCCCCTTGTTTACTTTTATAACTTCAAAGAAGGCCTAAGCTCCACTTTACTCGCTTACTTTCGCTTTTGTTTTGTCATCCACAAGGGCTGAGAGTTCACTAAGGGCATGGATGGTTCATCGTATCTGGGTAGATTCGCAGGAATACAACATTGTTAGAGTCCCGATAGAATTAGTTTCAGATTTTATAAAAATCTACAGAATAAAATTTTATGTTTAGTTCAGTGGTATGATTTTGATCGGAAGCCGAACGGATGCCCGCTAATTTGCACAGAGCGGCAGCGAAAAGTGAGGAGCAGCCAGCTGGATATCGGCGCCCAGCACTTTTCAGATGGATGGTCTCATCCAGCGCTTTCTGTACTAACCGAAAATGCAGGAAAATGCTCTTTTATCCAGTCCAGTAAATCAAACATAATTTTTTCGCTGGTGGATCACCGAATGCAACCCAATCCGTCCAGATCCTGGTAAACAAACGTGCCCTAAGTTTGTCTTAATCCTAATCTTGTATTCATGGCCCAATACGCTGCTTTGCGGTTATGTCTCTTACAAAGAAGATATACCAACTATCTGGGCCTGACAGCTTCCTTGCCTGCCTGTGCCTGGAGGCCTACATCCATACTAGTCCACCTCATACTGGCCCGTCTGCCTTCTTTCCTTATCCAATGTGTATTACATTATTAATTAATTACATGTATCATCTTCCACTAACCTGGACCGGGCCGCGTCGAGGTTTACCAGTCCCGGCCCTCTCGAGCAACACACTGGATTCTCGGGCCGTGTCAGCGGCATTTTGGTTCACCCCACTGCTCCTTTATAACCGCGGCGCGGAGGCAGCAACAATATGAGGTGCGAGAGTAAGAATGGAACGAGCAGACGGAGGCGTTTGCATGCTCCGCCGGCTTTTTGTTGCTGCAACTTGGATGACATGGCTTAAGGCAATCCACCTGCGTCCTAGCACTCTTGCTTCCACGCATTGCCGTCGCCTCCCTCGTGGCCCAAGGTGGTGGCTTACTACTAGTCGGAGTGCCCGGTAGAGAGAATAGATAAACTAAACAAGAAGGCATGGTGCTATGACCCGTCTTTGAGGGCTTTTGCATGAGAATGTTGTATTGGATTGCATTCTTAAGCTCGGCAGCCATGAAGTTTATATTTGTTTTATCCGAGATGGAGAAATCAGAAAGTCTTGCATTTTCGGTCATTGAACAAAAGCTGCAATTTGCCATCCAGTTCAAAATCACCGGGCGCCGTAATCCTGCAGGCGTCCCGTGCAGTTCCTGTTCGTCACCTTTGATCAAAAGCTTCTTTACCCCACATCTATCCACCTCAAATAAACATAAACTACCAATTTGCAGAATTCCTGAAAACCTGCATTTTTTTTAATCGGGATGCGAGTGTAATCCGGCGGAACCCGTCAATCCAAACGTGCCCTGAATCCAGCAACCTATCCAGCATGTCACTACCATCGGCTCTGCCAGGAAGACGAGGAGGAGAGGCAGCCTGCCGATTTATATTAAGAGGCCATTGTAAACAACTATTATATCAATCATCAACAACGGCAACTGATGGAAAAAATGAATATAGACCTAATGTGAGAACAAGGGATCTATCATCATTTTTAACTGTTGTAACTAGTCTCATCCAATCAACATGAAGCAATTTCAAAATACTCTCTTGTCCTTACTCTCTCTCTCTCTCTTTCTTCTCAAAATTTTTCCCGCTTTGAAAAATCTAAAAATTCTGCCCATGGACTCCCAACTTCACTCCAACTATCCACGATCTAACTTTTTTTAAAATTTTGTCTCTCATCTATTCCACTGGGTAGGGCAATGAATCGGCGATAACGGTGACCTCAATCCATTTAAAAATTGAACTGTTTTCAATTTATTATTTAGTTTTATTTTCTCATAAAATTTGACCGGGTACATGCCTCTATTTGCGATTTTTACTTTTAATTTTGCTATTCATGTCTCGATTATCTCGCTCGTGTCCACTATCAATTCCTTCTGTTCAAGATTGTTCAAAATCTCCAGTTTCTAAAGACCGCGGCTTAGTCAACTAACTCCATTTCAGAATTTTTGAATTTTTTTATTGATTTTTCAAACCCAATGTTATTTTTCCTCCCACACCGAATAACCAACCACACCAACGCCCATTTTCTTTCTTTGGCATATTGTTCTCTCTCACTTTCCTCATCTTTACAACGGCTCCTTAGTCCTCTCTCCCCATCTCTCGCCATCTCTCTCTTCCCCATTAACCCCTCCCCAACAATCTTCCCAATCTTTAGCAATTCCCATCTCTCATTTGGTGCGCAACTTCCTACCACGCTTAGTATCCCTCTTTCTCAAATTGAAGATCGTGGGAAATTTTATAGCACTACTTTAAACAACTACATACCCAAAATTGATCTCCTCAAAGTTTAGCAATCACCACTTAATCAGAAGCTAAATTATCTAAAATTCCAACTCTCAGTATGTAAGTTTTTTCTTAAGTCACTCACCAGACCACCTTATTTTCACATTCCTACTAAAACAAAATAGACCACCTTATTTTCACATTCCTACTAAAACAAAATATAAAGTCTTCTGATATGTGCATCCATACAACTATAAAAATATCCTTGTCACATAAATTGTATACAAACTAATTTTATTTTACAAGAAAATGTCTATTTAATTCATCGTTGCATTTCAAATGATACGTCTACTTATTTCTTTTTTTCTTATATTTTTTTCATGGAATTTTTCTTCTTTACCTTAATTTTCTCTCATTGACTTTTATTTATTACTTTTAACCACCGCCCAAGTTTGTAACAAAAAAAATGTTACCCACTGAAAAAATTATCATATTTTTTCACTGATTTTTTTCTTCTTTGCATTTATTTTGTTCCACTTCCTTTTATTAATTACCTCTCACTACTGCCCAAGTTTCTAAAACAAACATAATGCTATGCACTGTCGAAGAATTTAAATCATCCATGTCACCAAAATTTTAACCAAACAAAAGTGAAGGCATTTTGAGTGTCTAACGTTGAATGGAGTATAACATGAAGGAAAACTAATTGATTTTATTTCCAGAACAAATGAGTCATATTTTTAATGTCCAAGTCCGAATTCAACCTTCACTTTCCTCTAGATCATACACATTGATCTTGCCCCTTAGGTTTCCTAAATTATCATAAGACAATACCAATTCATGGCGCCGAGCTACCAGCCGGCACAATAAACTTCGTCGGTGAAGCAGCAGGAGAAGCAAGGTGTATACCATTCCGGCTGCTTAAATTAATTTGGGCTGCCCGCCCATCTCTTCGCCAAGATTGGAGCCAACCTTGGTTCAACATCATAAACCCACAAGTCCAAGCCACCGAGGGATCTGGGGATTGCGCTTTCTGCACAATACGTCACATCCAAGCGCTGAACCAGGAAATCTCATTTCACGATCTGATTGCTGAAGATTTTCATTCCTTACGCGGACGTTATGCCATGGAGCTCATCTATGATAGGCGGTTCTTCAAGGACCCAACTATGGCACCAGATGACGTACCTCGCTACCTCTTCTCAGCTCTCCAGAGACCGAAGCGGCGACCCTTCCGACAAACTCTGAAGGAGTCAAAAAAGACCAATATGACAGTCGCCGATACCATGCAAGCTACAAGCACTATCGATCCTCTATCTGCCATCAAACCAACCTTTCCTGATTTTGATCGCGATGCTTGCAAAGGTCTCTCCGACCTCGAATTGCGTCTCATTATGGTGCAGCTCTCAGCTGACAAAGATGGGCTCGTATTCATGTCTCGAGACATTCTTGTAATGACAGACACACTACGAGAGACTTTACAAATCAAAGGATCGCTCTCTGTAAGTTTAATGGCCGCCTATCAGTTTCTACTTGGCCAAAACAACCCAACAACATACATGGCGTCCCCATATATGAAAGATGATCTTCTAAAGCTCAAGAACTTCGGCACAACTGACGCGCTGATATCCTATCTACATCACACAACGCCGACGTTCATCATGTTACCTTTCCTCTATCATGAACACTGGATGCTCCTGGCAACAAATCTCCCAGAAGGAACAACCAAAATATATAGCAGTTCCGATAGCCAGTACAACGCACGACAGAGAAACTACGTCGTTACACCGAAAACGCCAACTGAAGTAGTGGCAAAGGAGTGCGTCGAAAAGTTAATAGATTTTCTGAGTCAGCATACAAGGGCGTACGACAAAGAGCATTTCCACCGCCCTTCCTTCTACCACAAATGCCCCCAGCAAATCCGACAATCAAACGACTGTGGCTTCCACGTCCTCTACTGGATGTACACAATCATCGTTCTCCAAAGACCAGTAGAGAAGATGATTGACGTGGATTACCACGCTCTACGAGGACAGTTCACATCCAACCTAATTCATTCCCCGGGGGCAAATGCAGATTTACCTTAGCCTGCAGCCCTTGTCCTAATTACTCCTCAACCTATCACTTTGACACTCTGAGGACAGAGTGAGTGATAAGTTGGGGGGGTACATTAGACAAGGGCGAGGTATCATTTTTACATCCCTCTTCCTTCTTTTCCATTCTCTGTTTATACACTTTCCCTTTTTTTCTAACTTTCTTTTTAATTAACCCTTTTTGAGTAGACTCACCCTCATTTAACTCTAGAATCATGTTAGTCCCCAAAAGTAAATATCACTTAGACATTTAATGGTGATTTAATAAATGTCACTCCACTATTGATTTGCATGCTTTTGCTTCAATTCTTTATCTGACTCTCCACAGGTCAAAATCAAGGCAGAAATAAGCCAAGATCTCAAGAATGAGAGGGGAATCAGGAAACTTCCAAATCAAGAAGTTCTGCAAGTGGACCACAAATCAAATAAGTGCATGCTAAAAAACTCTAAGAACAACTTTCCTCTCTTCAAAATAAAAGAGACTTGGCCGCCCAAAATAAATTCCCAAACAAAACCCCAAAACCCAAGCCTGCGAGTTATCGAATAAAAGCCAGAGAGACGAATAAAATTATGAGAGTTGTGCCATGAATAAGGATCTATATAAAGAACCGATGAAGGTTTCACCCGACCGGCACATTCCGCTTCCCTCACAAAGGCAGATGTGTCGTGCCCAGTAGTGAGATCCTAAAAGCATAGACAACCCCTCCCCCACTTGAAGGGGGAGCTACACCTCAAAGCCTTTAGCCAACCATCATACCCTCTCTAGCTTCCAGTAGGTCTTTCTGAGAGGTATAAAGCTGATTAGAGTCAACAACATGCACAAAATAAATGTGGTCCCAAGGTGAACTACGAGATATGGAAAGAACCTGAGACCCAAGCAACTCTCGAAATATGAAAGATTCAAGGCAAGCAATAAGACTCGATATGACCTTAAGGGAACTCAGGTTAAGAATTGGAGCAAGAGTATGGAAATCCAAATTAAATAAGTCCGCCTCGCCATTGCATGTCTCAGCTCTATCTAACTTGAGGACAAGCTAGACTCTAAGTTAGGGGGGGTGATAACCTCCTATTTTGAATGATTACCTTAGTCCTTTTTCTTAGTTTTTCATACTCTTTCTAAGTTTAAACTATACATAATCCTAATTTTACCCTTTTTTTTGTAAATATACCATCAGACTAACTTTTCCTTTCTATACATGCAGAAAAAGCACAAAAAAATCATAAAAGAATAACTCAACCCCGAGACTGCATGGAATCAAACGGTCCCAAGACCGTGTGAAGCCAAACGGTCCCAAGACCGCATGGAATCAAACGGTCCCAAGACCGTGTGAAGCCAAACGGTCCCAAGACCGCATGAAGCCAACCGGTCCCGAGACCGCATGGAGTCACACGGTCTCAAGACCGCATGAAGCCAACCGGTCTCGAGACCGCATGGAGTTCAAACGGTCCCAAGACCGCATGAAGCCAACCGGTCCCGAGACCGCATGGAGTTCAAACGGTCCCAAGACCGCACGAAGCCAACCGGTCCTGAGACCACATGGAGTTCAAACGGTCCTGAGACCGCATGAAGCCAACCGGTCCCGAGACCGCATGAAGCCAACCGGTCCCGAGACTGCATGGAGTTCAAACAGTCCCAAGACCGCACGAAGCCAACCGGTCCCGAGATCGCATGGAGTTCAAACGGTCTCAAGACCGCATGGAGCCAACCGGTCTCAAGACCGCATGGAGCCAACCGGTCCCGAGACCGCATGGAGTTCAACCGGTCTCAAGACCGCATGGAAGTCAAACGGTCTTGAGGACCAAACGGTCTTGAGGTCCAAACGGTCTCCAAACCGTTTAGACTTCACTTAAGGTCTATAAATAAGACCCCAAGGGTCCATCACAATATATCAAGTTTCAGACATCCAAAGGCTGCCTCAATCATTCCAGAGCTCTTGTTACTTCCATCCTCCGCCCTGGGGCTACCGGTCTGGGACCCACACTCCATCTTGAAGCTACTTTCTCTCTCTCCGCCAAAGAAGGTGGGAAGAGGGAGATCTCATCATCAAGCAACCTGTGAAGCTGGTGGATCATTTCTCTCTCTCCAAGGGGTTGACTTTCCTCCCTCCTTTGTGGGGATGACGCTCTCTCTCTCTCTTCTTGCCTCCTTCTTTGTCCTAGTTATGAGTGAGTAGACTCTCTCACTAGGGTGCAGGGAGTAGCCCCGCTACCCATGCTTTCATATCATGTAAATGTAATCCTTAGGTTGTAATATAGAGTTATTATCTCTGTCAGTTCGACATCAAACGATTAATGAATGCATGTTGCTTGATCTCCAACTTGTGTTATTTTTTATCTTTTAGTATGAATTGTCCACGTTTGTACTATTAGATTCGAAACTCGTTTGCATGTTGGTTCTTGGTGCATGTACTCACCATGCATCTGTTTCGGTATCTAGAAGTGTATCTCAAGAAGCAGAGTAGACTCACTATCATCCGTCGCACTTTCATACTATGAAATGGAATCAGTTGACGTATGGAAGTGCAACCTTGATAAGTCGAGGAACACACTTTGCGAGGGGAATTATGTAAAGTAATGTGACCATTTGTTCAGGAATGGCTGGCGTTGCAACATTCCCACACTTCTCATAGTTAGATTCTCCGAAAGGAGGCTAAGTCTACAAGGATACTAACTGACTGGACTCTTTTTGCAGGTTAAGTTTTGCTTTGCATGTGTTGATCGATGTGTAGTGGTGGTGAAAAACCGATCACACCCTAGTGATCTTTTATCATAGTTTAACTCATTAGATTTACCTGCTTTCTTTACTTTTCATGTTCTTAGTTTAAAAACATCAAAATCCAACTTTCGATATAAGTGTCTGCTAGTAAGTAACCAAGTGAAATTCCATACGTTTTCCATCTTGTTGCTTGCAACAAGACCGTTGTCCCATGGATTCGACCCTTAACTATACTGTGATAAGACTTCCACGTATCTTAGCATACGTGGGTGGAGTTTTCTATCTAGTATAAGCAAGGCTAAACTTAAAGACTTACCATCTTTAGGATTTTTAGTGGTGCACGCAATTCAATGTAAGTGGAAGCTCCATCAATGGTATTGACAGATCGATTTTCTTTCTACTGAACTGATCTCGAGGCCATTGACAGTTTGGTCGATGGTATCGACCTGGATGCTTTCCCTCCGGCTTGGTTACTGTTGCCATGTCGATAGTATCGACGGACCTTTCGATGGTATTGACAGGTTCTAGAATACAAAGTACCTGAATCAGAGAGAAAAACACAAGTCAATCAATGGAATTTCATAATTCACTCAAAATAGAATAAAATAAGATAAATTTGATGCATACAATGATTATAGGCTGAAGGAAATGAATCATGTCATTATAGTCACCAATATGACAATTAAACACATAAAACAAGTACAAAATTAGCCTATAAATGAGACTCAAAAACCCTGCATCAAACTCCCCTAAGCTTGAATCTTGCTCATCCTCGAGCACACGACTATAAAATCTGATTGAGAGTGTCAACTAAAGAACATAATCCCATAAATGATATCTCAGTATGATTCCCACCCGCAAAACACATACCAGCCTTTACCTACCATAGAACGATAACTACCCTTTAGGCGAAAATAATCATTAATGAAAGATGTCCATCCCAAGATCATGAACACTATCAAGTGAAGTAGTTAGTATAATAAAATCCTCAGGTTCGTGCTTGGTGCATCTTGTGATCTCCTATCTACGTGGCTCATTTTCTCTAACTACCATCTAAATGGAAGCAACTCTCCTAATGTACATGACTGAGGAGAAAATCATGGGTGGCCTACCACTTAGAGAAACAGGTGGATGGAATAGGTGGCTGTGGAAAAAATGGAAGTACAGTACAGTCGATCATGCAAAAAACAAAAATGACCTATCATGATGTGAATGCAGATGAAAATGTACTAATGCTACATTTTTGATGGTATGGTGCATGCACTATCATCGCGTCTCAAAGTGAGGTGGAATATCTAAGAAAACTACACCATGTGCTTATTCTTCTAATATGCATGTGAGAACATGTTCCTTTCTCTCTCTTATTCATACCTACTTCTCCATCTTGTTTTTTCTTTTCTTTTCTTTTCTCTTTTTTTTTTCAAACCCTCATTTTCATAAATGGCAAGGGATTATTTGTTGTTATTCCTTCTTTTTACATAACTTGTACATTTGATGCATTCTATTCAGAGGGTATGGAACAATTTCACCACCTATAATGTTTCAGAAGAAAATAAGACACATGATGTGCTATATGCTCAAAAGCTGTGAATGCAACTACATAATGACAATTATGCAACTACCATGACATGCACCTAAGGATAATGTGCATGTATAACTACTCTCTACTTTTTTTTTCATATGCAAAACTATGTAACAATAGCTATAATGCACTACCTATCTACATGGAATGCAATCAAAAGTGAAATACAATAATGTGCTCCCAATTCTTATGGTGGAGTATGAATGAAATTGCGGTGGATTAGATCACAAGACTAATTGACAGAACCTTTAGAAAGAATTATATGTACCTCCTTACTGACTTGCATACCCATTAATCAAGGGATTTCTCTCTCTCACTTCAAATTAAAGTCACATTAATGTTTGGTCGGTTTAGGCTCAACATCCATATCAATCCTCTAAACATGAACCATAAGGATATTCAATCATGTTCATATGTTTTAAAGTTGACCTACCCAATGAGTTTCACAAGTGATGTCCTCAAGTTCTCACAAGACAAGCTTATAATTTCTTAAAGATTTTTCATTACAAATCATTCTCTCACAAACCCCCAAGTGAAAACATCGAAATGACATTGATGAATGTATATTCATCATGAAATTCAATTATCACTTCGGGACCAATTCAACTTTATACATACTATTTCACTCAATATGAATCATAATGTGCAAAACTACTTAGTTGATTCGATTATCAAAGTTTTAACTAAACATCATTCATTTAATACAGGTTTTGACAAAGCTGAACAAGTAGTCAAGGTCCACCTTCATCCCTGGCTCCGATCAAGATATCTAACCAAGCAATTCCACCCATGCGGTCTCAAGACCGTTTGAGCCCATGTGGTCTCAAGACCATTTGAGCCCATGTGGACTCATGACCGTTTTAAGAAGCAGAGACTGATTGGAGGCATCACTCAGCTGTAAGGAATTGAGCAGTGCTTGAACTCAAGGTCACGAAGCAGAGTCCTAACCACGGACGTGGTGATCTAAAATGACCGTGGTCTTCTGCCATCACCACGACCGTGTGATGTGGCCACGACCATGGTAGACCTGAGCTTTCACTCACCATGACCATGGTCGACGAGCCATGAATGTGTGGAGCGGCCACGATCGTGGTAGACCTGAGCTTTCACTCACCACGACCGTGGTCGACGAGCCACGACCATGGCACCCTACCTGCATCAACCCTCTCTCACTCGCCACGCTTGTGTGAGGCAGCACGGCCGTGTGGCAGCTACCTCACCATGACTGTGGTGTCACACCATGGCCGTGGCATGATGTCAAGCCCAATTTCTCATCCACCACACCCGTACAAGGCGACATGGCCATGGGACAACAGCTTTACCACGACCGTGGTGTGTCGTCTTCAACCTCCGACCAGCACACATTTGCAGCTCCTAAGCAAGGTCGATTGGAGGTGTTTCATTTACCAAATGAGGTCGCCCCGAGGCCGTTTCACCTGTAGATGAAGGCCGAAGATAGTTTATAGATCAGAAGGCTTCTAAATCGATTTGACCCAGCTGGTGACGATTTCATCTACTGTTCGAATCAGTTGCAGAAAACCAAACGATCTGTCTAAGACCGTTTTCCCTTCTTCGACACGAGACTGTTTGGCCCTTGTGCGGGTCTCAGATCATGAATCAGCTATCTCCAAGACCGTTTGGCCCCTGTGCGGGTCTCAGATCATGAATTAGCTATCTCCAAGACCGTTTGAGTTGGGCTGGAGCGTTGACTGAAGCAACGACCGTTTGCTTATCAAGGGTTTCCAGACCGTTTGCTAGCAAACGGTTTACAAACCATTTGCCCCTGTCTACAGACCGTTTGAAGAAGACCGCACACAGCGATCATTTGCCCAAAACCGTTTGGAGCGATCGTTTGGTAGCAAACGGTCTCCAGACTGTTTGGTAGCAAACAGTCTCCAGACCGTTTGGAGGAGATATTTCAAGAACGTTTGGTCTAAACTAATTGAAACTATTTGATCTCTTTTAACCCAAGACCGTTTGGGGTTAGTCCTGTGCCTATAAATAGGACCCCAAGGGTCCTCACTTGGGGGATCGGTTCTGGGACGCCGACATGCTGCCTGTACATAGGTCCGATCCAAATCCAGTCCAGTTCGTGCCAGTTTCATTCCATCTACTGCCTGTGCTGTGACCAAGGAGGCTGAGGAGAGAAGGAAGACAGAGCAAGGGAGATTGTTTGGTCTGTCTTGGCACCTCCCGTTCGCATCCATATCTACTCCGACATGACATAGGAGGCTGCATCTTCTTCACCGAGCTACAACTACCTTCTGGACTGAGTTCATGGCGGATTTCTCTCTCTTTCTCATTTTTCTTGTTTCTCGCATCATGAGCGAGTAGTACCTTTTCGCTGGGGTGCGGGGACTAGCCCCGCTGCCCATGCAAATCATGTTCTTTTGTTAAACTCTCCATGGCAATGTATATAACTTTCCATTTCATTATTAGTTGGTATGTTTGTAGTTGATTATCTACTTGCTTTCATCTTGTTCCTTCCTATATTGCGAAATCTTCTATATGTGGGACGGAATGACGGTTTACAAAGTTTGACTCTTTGACGAGAACTTCTAATAAAATTCCTTGAGGTCGTAAGTGTATGATCTGTTAGGGGACGAGACATCTAGCCTACGTGACACTTCTGTGATCTAAACATCCCTTAGGGAGGACCACAACCTTAGTTGGATTTGTATCATATTTGTTAATCGTCGATGTTAGTTTGTAGTTCTATCACCTGCTTGCTTATCAATTAATATGGTTGACTCCCAACTAGAAATAAAATGGGGTTTTCTTCGGAGCTATAAGAAAGTGATCCGGTTGGTGACGAGACATTTGATGCCTAAGGTGATGCTTACGCAAACCTAACACCCTAACGGGGGGTTCTGCAGCCGCTCCATTTGGATTGATATATCTTGCCTGGTTTGTTTGTGATTGAATGTGTTTGCGTGTGTAGCCATCCCAGCGATTCCTTATCATTGATCTAAACCCAACTTTAATTCAACTTTTACTTTCTTTCAATTAGTTTAATTAACTTCAAATCAACCAATCGTTTTAAATATTAGCCTTAACTCGAACTAGACTAGACTGACAAAGATTCTTAAAAACATTGTCCTTTGGGTTCGCTCCTTAACTATACTGCGATAAGACTCGTCCGCTTGCGGGTGGTATTATTGCACTTTGGTTTTGGTAAAAACTCGGGATTTCAACCCCAAATGAGTTTGTTAGTGCGTTCAAAATACCACGTCAAATTCTGGCGCCGTTGCCGGGGACAACAGAATCAGTCAGTCAAATCTAGTTATTTTAAGACTAATCTAGGATTTTGCTTTTTCCTTTGAAACAATCGATCATCTACTTGAATTCAACTTTACTTCGTGGTTCTCACCTTTTGAATCTTTCTATTTTCAGATACAATCCAAGGCGTAGTGCATGCACCGTTCGGGATACCCCAGACTAGGAGCAAGCTTTGATCCCGAGATAGACAGAACTTTCCATCGTCAGATCAGAGAGAATCAAGCAAGGATGGCTCAAGAAGAAGAGGTAGCCCGAAGGGTTTCTCAAGCCATCCATGCACAAAGAGAGAGGCTCATGCAAGAAGCCAGGGTTGCGGTTCAGTAGGAAATCCTAGCAGCACAAGAAGCTGAATTACAAAAGGATCTCAGAGAGTTCTCAATCTCGAAAGCTACAAATGTTCATCATCCAGTACAACCTCCCCCCATCAATGCTGCCAATTTTGAGATTAGGGCACATTGGATCACATTGCTTCAAAACAACCCTTTCTATGGCAAACAAGCAGAGGACAACCAAGAACATCTTTTGAGATTCATCGATCTATGTGCTATGACAAAGCAAGATGGAGTCATTGATGATGCCATTCGACTCCGTCTCTTCAAGTATTCCCTTGCTAATAGATCCATAAGTTAGTACAATTCATTGCAAAGTGAAATACCCATCACCACCTGGGAACAACTCCAAAATGTGTTTCTGGAAAAGTTCTATCCTCCTTCTCTCACATATGAAATCAGGGGCCGGATAACAAATTTCACTCAAGTCCCTGGAGAAACTCTCGCTGAAGCATGGGATAGGTACAAAGAGCTTCTATGCAAGTGTCCACACCACATAATTCCTAAGAATCAACTCATCAAAATTTTCTATAGGGGTGTGGATGATGATATTAAGAGGTTTCTAGATTCCTCATCTCGAGGAAACTTCATGCGTCAAAGTTATGACAGCGCATGGAGAGTCGTCACCCTGGGAGCAGAAAATCAAGCCAATTGGGGTAGATCTGTAGGTAAAGGAGTCTTGAAAGTAGCTATGGCCGAAGCTACTCCCGAGTACAAGTGTATCATTGAAACCTTGAAGATCTTAGTTGCCAAGAAAGACCATATTGAATCATCTCTAGCTGCTATTGGAAGAGGACGTTCACCCACTCAGAAACCGGAACAGGTCAAGTCCACTTCCCTGTTCTGTGAAGCATGTAAGAGCACCGATCATTCCACTTTATCATGCAATGCTCTCTATGACGTTGTACTGAGCAATGTATGTGGACAAGGAGATAATGGTCAGATGGAAAATCTTAATGCCATCAACACTATTCCTGGGCAAAGTTATTACAATCCAAATCGGAATAGGAATCACCTAGGTTTTCAATATGGAAACCCCTCTGGAGCAGTAAACTCACATCAATTTGGTTCAAACAATCAACCAAGAGGCCCACCAGGATTCCAGTATAATCAACAATAGAATTTTGGGAATCAAGGCAATTTCAAGGGGAACTTTCAGAATAGGAACTACAATAATTATCAAAACAACTCTCAGTATCAGAATCTTAATCAACAACAAGGACAACAAGCAGGACCCGTCTCTTTTGATGACAAGCTATCAGCCATTGAAAAAATGTTGCAAACTCAGCAAACTATGATAGCCAACCAACAAGCTTAGCAGAAAGCTATTGAATCTCAACTAGATCAACTTGCAGCTAGCATAAAGCCACCTGCTGGAGTCTTTGCTGGCCAACCCGAGAACAATCCCAAGCATCCTGAGCAGTTGAAGGGAGTCACCACCAGGTCAGGAAAAGACTATTCGGATCCCCCAGTAAAGACACATGTGGTTATTACAGACGAAGATGAACCTATGATGGTCCAAAACTCAACAACACTAGAGTCTCAATCAAAAGATGAAAAGACGGATAAGGGAAGTCCTGAGAAATCTACCGATGAAGAAACTGAAACACCAGAACCTGATATTCGTATATATAAGCCTCGTATACCCTTCCCATCCCGTCTAAGGCAAACCAAGCTCGATACTAGATTCAATAAGTTTAAAGAGGCTATGAAGAAACTTCATGTTGATATACCCTTCTTAGATGCTCTGGCTGAGATCCCAGCCTGAACTAAGTACCTAAAGTCACTCCTGACCAGGAAGTATATAACTGAGGAATATGAGATAGTAAAACTGGCGACAACTACATCGGATATCATATTGAGCAAGATGCCCAAAAAATAAAAAGACCCGAGATCCTTTGGAATCTCATGTCATATTGGAGATTCATCATGCAAGAAAGTATTGGCAGATCTAGGTGCAAGCATCTCTATTATGCCGCTTAGCCTATGCAAAAGATTAGGATTTGCAGAATTGCTTCCTACTGGCATTACTATACAGATTGCAGACAATTTGATAAAACGTCCGTTAGGAATCCTCGAAGATGTCCCGATCAAGGTAGGCAAGGACACATATGTTCCATGCGACTTCGTCATTATGGATATAAAAGAAGATGCCAGATATCCTCTCATTTTTGGTCATCCGTTCCTTGCCACTGCAAGATCCCTAATTGATGTTGAAGCTGGTACCTTACTGCTCAGATTAGGAAAAGAAACTCTCAAATTTAAAGTTTTTGAAAGTATGAGAAGACCAAGTATGCAGGAAGAAGTCTATCTGATTGACTGCTTTGAACAAATGTCACTTCTGACTCAAGAGCATAATGAATCAAATGATCCCTTGAAAATTACTCTAACAAACCCATCAGTGGATGAACCAATCGACGAACGAGTAAAGGATTGCATCAAATCCCTCGACTCTGCTAAAGAAGATGTTGGAGCCAATAGTGAAGAACTCAAGGCTATGGAAACTACAGAAGAAACAAGCAAAAAACCAGAGGCTCCCGAAATGAAGCCTCTGCCCGAAGGACTGAAGTACGTGTTTTTAGACGATCTCAAGGTTTGTCCAATTATTATAAATTCCGATCTAACAGCTGAACAAGAAGAGAAACTTCTGAAGGAATTGAGGGAAAGAAAGAAAGCCATCAGTTATAAAATGAGTGACCTCACTGGGGTTAGTCAAGCACTGTGTATGCACAAGATCCCTATGATGGAAGATCACAAACCTACTATTGAGCATCAATGAAAATTGAACCCAAATATGAAGGAAGTGGTCCGTAGCGAGGTCATTAAATTGCTCACAGCTGGAATAATCTATCTGATATCCGATTCGCCATGGGTGAGAGTGCATGTTGTCCCGAAGAAAGGTAGAACAACTGTTATACGGAATGAAAACAATGAACTCATCCCCACTCGAATAGTCATAGGGTGGAGGATGTGCATAGATTATAGAAAATTGAACAAGGCAACTCGAAAAGATAATTTTCCAATGCCATTCCTTGATCAAGTCCTAGAAAGGTTGGCTCATCAAGAATATTTCTATTATCTTGATGGTTACTATGGATTCTATCAAATACCCATACATCCAGATGACTAAGAGAAAACAAACTTTACCTACCCATTCAGAACATATGCGTTTAAAATAATGCCATTTGGTCTCTGTAATACGCCCACAACTTTCCAACGTTGCATAGCCGCCATATTCGCTGGTCTTACTGAAACAATTATGGAGGTTTTCATAGATGATTTTTCTGTTTACAGAGATTCATTCGATTCATGTCTAAAGCACCTCTCCCTGGTCCTCAAACATTGTGAAGAAGCGCATCTTGTGCTAAATTGGGAAAAGTGCCATTTTATGGTAAGAGAAGGCATTATCCTCAGTCATAGGATCAATAATAGAGAAATTGAAGTAGATAAAGCCAAGATTGAAGTGATTTCTAAACTGGATACCCCAACAAATGTAAAAGAAGTTCGTGCTTTTCTAGGTCATGCATGATTTTATAGAAGATTCATAAAGGATTTTCCAAGATAATGGAGCCAATGACGAACCTATTACTAAAAGATATTGACTTCAATTTCAATGAAGAATGTGTCCAAAGCTTCAACACACTGAAGCAAGCCCTTACAACCATCCCATCATTAGAGCTCCCGACTGGGACCATCCTTTTGAAATTATGTGCGATGCCGGTGATTATGCTGTGGGCACTGTTTTAGGGCAATATATAGAGAAGAAACACTATGTGATCTATTATGCATCAAAAACTCTCAATGAAGCCTAGAGGAATTATGCAAATACTGAGAAAGAACTTCTAGCAGTCGTGTATGCCTTTGACAAATATAGATCCTAACTAATTGGTTCAAAAGTTATTGTATACACTGACCACGCTGCCATTCGTTACCTTCTGGCAAAGAAAGATGTAAAACCCAGGTTGATTAGATGGATCCTCCTGTTACAAGAATTTGATTTAGAGATAAGAGATAAAAAGGGTATAGAGAATGTTGTAGCAGACCACCTCAGTCGCATCCACATTCCGGATACTGAGAAGATTCTAATCAATGATTCCCTGCAAGATGATCAACTAATGAAGGCCTCAGAAGCTATACCATGGTACTCAGATTTTGTGAACTACCTTGTTGCTGGGGTTATCCATCCTCAATGCACCGGAAATGCCCTGAAGAAGTTCATGCATGATGTGAAGCAATATCACTGGGATGAACCATATGTTTTTAAACTAGGTGCCGATGGTCTGTATAGACGATGTATCGCCGAAGAAGAGGCTCAACTTATTTTGGAACAATGTCACTCAGGACTAGTGGGAGGACATATGAGCTCTAAAAAGACTGCTTTAAAGGTTTCGCAATGCAGATTCTTCTGGCCAACCATATCCAAAGTTTCCTACGATTTTGTCCTATCATGCGATAAATGTCAAAGAATAGGTAATATAACAAAGAGAGATGAGATGTCGCTACATCTATGGCAAGAAGTAGAGATATTCGATGTTTGGGGGGTGGACTACATGGGTCCATTCCCATCTTCTCATGGATTTTCATACATCCTAGTGGCGGTAGACTACGTCTCAAAATGGGTTGAAGCTATACCAACCGTCACTAGTGATTCCAAACCTATCATCAAATTATTCAAAGATATTATTTTCCCCCGTTTTGGAGTGCCACGAACTATGATATCTGACGGAGGGTCCCACTTCCTTGAAAGAAGCTTTGAAGCTTTACTGAGAAAATACGGTGTAACACATAAGGTAGCCTCGCCTTACCATCCACAAACAAGTGGACAGGTAGAGGTTTCTAACCATCAACTAAAGGCTATTCTGGAAAAAACTGTAGCACACAATCGAAAAGATTGGTCAACAAAAATCAACGATGCCTTATGCGCCTATCGAACTGCTTATAAAACTCCCATTGGGACTACACCTTTTCGATTAATATATGGAAAGGCTTGTCACTTGCCAGTCGAACTGGAACACAAGGCATGGTGGGCAATTAAACAACTGAACTTTGATATGAAAGAAGCTAGCCAAGCCAAGATTCTACAACTCCAAGAGCTGGATGAACTCAGGATGACAATTTATGAGAATGCACAAATCTACAAAGAACGCACAAAACTTTGGCACGATGGACATCTGAAAAGAAAAGACATACAAGTGGGAGACCAAGTTCTGCTATTCAACTCAAGGTTGAAGTTATTCCTAGGAAAACTCCGCTCACGCTGGTCTGGACCATATATCGTCAAGAGCATCTCACCACATGGTGCCTTCTCATTATGGAGTGAAAAGTCAGGTAAATTTGTAACAAATGGTCACCGCTTAAAGAAATATTTCACCTCAACTGACATAGGAACTAAAGCAACGCTGGAACTCACCAATCCAAAGGATCAACCATGAAGCTGAAGGATCCAGTCGAGCCATCGACATAAAACAAAGGCGCTTGTCGGGAGGCAACCCGATCAATAATTTTGTTTTACTTTTCTTTTCAAATTAGAATATTTCTTAAATTTTGTTTTTACATTCTAGTTAAATTTTATTAAATAAAATCTGCAACCCAAGATGCTACTTTAAGATCTAATTGCTCTTTACCTTTGAGATTTTCAGATAAGAGGATGCGCACTGATCAGAACGCAACCACATCTGGTGGTCATTCTGGCATGATTTTTCCCCTCCATCTTGGATTTAGGGTTTGCTCGGGATGAGAAAATCTCTAAGTTTGGGGTGGAGGGTGGGTGGTACATACCTCACTTTCCACCTACACCCATCCCTTTCATACTTAAGTTTTCACTATCACATTCTTGATAAAAAAATTCAAAATTTTCACAATTCTTTAAAGATTTTCAAAGAAGCATATACTTGATGAATTTTTGACACTTTTTGACACTTCCTGGTTTCATTAAAAGTCACTAAATAACCTGCTATGCATTCTGAATCATTATATCCCCCTTATTCAAAGTAAATCCTCAAAAGGACCACTTTTTGAAACAAGCCCTTTGATTGAAATCATCTTGTGAAGCCTATGATTCCTAACATCGTGATACTTTTGCAAAGATGATAGGTGTCTGTCAAACTGATAGGGATCAAACACGTCGTTCTTCCTAACTGATTTGTGGAACAATAGCATGGAATCCAAACTGGATCCTCATCAAGTCATTATTTGAGCAGAGTTTGATAAAGAGAACAACCTGATACATTGAATTGTAAACCAAGTTGCATTCTGATCTGAACTCTCTTCTACACCTCTTCTATCATCTTCGTACCCCTCCATTCATAAAAAAGAAACAAAATAGCCAAAAAGGTGCCAAACCCTAAGTTCGGGGTGGCACGCCACTTCCCTCTTTATCCGCTTCTTCCATACCCCTCACAAATCAATAGGGGCCTACCATCAAAAATGCGATCTTGAGTCGAATAGAGGAGAGATTTGCAAACAAAAAGATGCCAAAGTGCACACAAAAAGAAATGCAACTTTGAGTCGAATAGAGGAGAGATTCGCACAAAAAATGCAATAAATGAAATTGCAAAGCAAATAAAAATATCGACTCGAATATAGGAGAGATTTACTTCTTCCTTCCATACCACCTTTCACTCCCTTTTCTACCTAATGGCACAATGATTGCCTACCCTATCCTGGAAAATACCAGTGTCAGTTAAAATGCACACTTGTTGCTCTGCGAGTGTCTCTGAACTCTTACAAAACTCTTTGACATGCTTGTTGTTGGAAAAGGAGAGGAGGAAGTGATTTTGGAAAACAAACTCAGGAATGAAGATATGGTAAGATGTGTTTTGTGGTCCGAGGAGGTTGAGATACTGAGTCATGTTGAGCAAAAAGAAAACATTCGTGATATGAAGATGAAGCAATCAAACAAATTGAAAGTATTCATTTGGCGACTGTTTCAGATTTTGTGCTACTTGAGGACGAGCAACATTTAAGTTCAAGGTATTTTGATGAATGTATATTCATCATGAAATTCAATTATCACTTCGGGACCAATTCAACTTTATACATACTATTTCACTCAATATGAATCATAATGTGCAAAACTACTTAGTTGATTCGATTATCAAGGTTTTAACTAAACATCGTTCATTTAATGCATGTTTTGACAAAGCTGAACAAGTAGTCAAGGTCCATCTTCATCCCTGGCTTCGATCAAGATATCTAACCAAGCAATTCCACCCATGCGGTCTCAAGTCCGTTTGAGCCCATGCAGTCTCAAGACCATTTTAAGCAGCAGAGACCGATTGGAGGCATCACTCAGCCGCAAGGAATCGAGAAGTGCTTGAACTCAAGGTCGCGAAGTAGAGTCCTTACCACGGTCGTGGTGATCCAAAATGGCTGTGGTCTTCTGCCATCACCACGACCATGTGATGCGGCCACGACCATGGCAGACCTGATCTTTCACTCATCACGACCGTGGTCGACGAGCCACGACCGTGGCACCCTACCTGCATCAACCCTCTCTCACTCGCCACGCCCATGCGAGGCAGCATGGCCGTGTGGCAGCTACCTCACCATGACCGTGGTGTCACGCCACAGTCGTGGCACGATGCTATCAGAGCCCGATTTCTCACCCACCACGCCCGTGCAAGGCGGCATGACCGTGGGACAACAGCTTTACCACGAACGTGGTGCCTAACCACGGTCGTGGTGCGTCGTCTTCAACCTCCGACCAGCACACATTTACAGCTCCTGAGCAAGGTCAATTGGAGGTGTTTCATTTACCAAATGAGGTTGCCCCGAGGTTGTTGCACCTACAAATGAAGGTCGAAGATCTTTTACAGATCAGAAGGCTTCTAAATCGATTTGACCCAGCTGGTGACCATTTCGTCTACTGTTCGAATCAGTTGTAGAAAACCAAATGGCCTGTCCAAGACCATTTTCCCTTCTTCGACGCGAGACCGTATGGCCCCTGTGCGGGTCTCAGATTGTGAATCAGCTATATCTAAGACCGCTTGAGTTGGGTTGGAGTGTTGACCAAAGCTACAATCGTTTGCTTATCAAGGGTTTCCAGACTGTTTGCTAGCAAATGGTTTACAAATTGTTTGCCCCTGTCTACAGAATGTTTGAAGAAGATCGCATAGAGCGATCGTTTGCCTAAAACCGTTTGGAGTGATCATTTGGTAGCAAATGGTCTCCATATTGAATGGAGGAGATATTTCAAGACCATTTGGTCTCTTTTAACCCAAGACCATTTGGGGTTAGTCTTGTGCCTATAAATAGGACCCCAAGGGTCCTCACTTGGGGGATCGGTTCCGGGATGCCGACAGGCTTCCTGTACACAAGTCCGATCCAAATCCAGTCCAGTTCGTGCCAGTTTCATTCCATCTACTGCCCATGCTGTAACCAAGGAGGCTGAGGAGAGAAGGAAGACTGAGCAAGGGAGACTGTCCAGTCTGTCTTGGCACCTCCCGTTCGTGTCCAAATCTGCTCCGACACAACGTAGGAGGCCACATCTGTTAGCTAAACTACAAGATTTTCAAACTCATCCTATTTTGTGTAACCATTCGGACTATGATAATCTTGTAAAGGAAAAGGACTCATTTGCTTCGTACAATCCTTCGTACAACTATTATCAAACTCCACCTCCACTACCCAGTTGCTTACCCAACCGGGATTTGAAAGTATTTATTTTATTACCTCTCAAGGATTTATACAAAATACAATACTTTCAACCACACCCTTTGAACAACCTTCACTTGAAGTAGGTGCACCAACCCTGAGGTAGCCTTCTTGAAGTAACTCCAAGCTCCCCCTTGAAGTAGCCTTCCTCTCTAGAAGTAACCTCCCGTTGCACCAGCCTTCTTTAGTTTCTTCTTGGCATCAATATATTTATCATGAGTTTCTTATAAATTAGTAACTAACTCTTCTTTAGGAAGATCAATTAGGCTTACCTCTTGAGAGTCTTCATTGTCTTCTCTTGCCATTAGACATTCCACCTCTTCTCCACTTTCACTCTCACTTGACTCATCCCATGCAGCTTTATAGGCTTTTTCTCCTTTCTTCTTGTGTGAGCTTTTCTTTCCCTTCTTTGCTTTGGGACATTCATTTTTGAGATGCCCTTTCTTCCCACATTCAAAGCACCTGGGAGGGGTAGAAGAACTAGAAATTTTGTTAGATTTAAACCTTTTGTATTTCTTACCGTTGACGATCAAGGCTTCTTCTCCTTCTTCTTCACTTGACTCCTCACTTTCTTGTGTGACGACTTTTGAAGCTTTGAGAGCCACATCCTTCTTCTTCCCACTTTGACGTTCACGTTCTCTTCTTTCTTCCTCTTCTAGATCTGCCTCATGAGCTTCTAAATTGCCGATGAGTTGCTCCATTTTGAGTCGAGTGAGGTCGTTTGCTTCTTCAATGGCTGTCACCTTTGGCTTGTATTTTGGAGGAAGTGATCAAAGGATTTTTGATACCTGATCTTCCTCAAGGACAAGTTTTCCTAGGGAACTTAAACCATTAACAATGGTAGAGAATTTTGAAAACATTTCACTAATAGATTCATTAGGATCCATACGAAAATGTTCAAGCTTTGTTTTAAGCAGGCTAATTTTGGAATTTTTGACTTGGACTGTACCCTCATAGGTTATGGACAGTCTATTCCAAATATCATAAGTTGTATCACAATTAGATATTCTATTAAATTCTCCTACCGAAATAGAACAATATAAGATACTTACAGCTTTTGCATTCATTTGGGCCAGCTTTACCGTGTTTGCATCCCATTCCGCAAATTCATTTTGAGGGAGCATATATGGAGTAGACACCATTCTCCATAGATCCCAGTTGATTCCTTGGAAGTAGAATTGCATCCTTCTCTTCCAATATTGGTAGTTTGTTCCATCGAACGCTGGAGGCCTAGCAACAAGTGTCCCTTCAATGTTGAGGTTGTTGAGCACTCCGTCACCCATTTCTTCAAGACCTTGTTAGGGTTCCTTGAAGCCTCGCTCTGATACCAATTGAAAACTACTAGAGGGGGGGTGAATAGAGTTTTATAAAGATTTTAATAATTATTTAAACTCAAACAACCAAAATTGATATTAGAAGAAGGAGACAGGCGTTTAGAGTGGTTCCAACTATAGCAAATACTATAGTTGTCAGTCCACTACCCGGTTGCTTACCCAACCGGGATTTAAAAGTATTTATTTTATTACCTCTCAAGGATTTATACAAAATACAATACTTTCAACCACACCCTTTGAACAGCCTTCACTTGAAGTAGGTGCACCAACCCTGAGGTAGCCTTCTTGAAGTAACTCCAAGCTCCCCCTTGAAGTAGCCTTCCTCTCTAGAAGTAACCTCCCGTTGCACCAGCCTTCTGAAGTAGCTCAAAGTCTCCTTCTTCGCCAAGAAGATCTTCACCCTCTCCAATCCGCAGCCTCCAACCTAGGAGTAGCAAGGAGAGTACAAACAATAATAGGGAATAAGAAAGAAAAAAAGGAAATTACAACTTATCCTTTAAAGCCCAAGGCTTGATATGCCTAGATCAAGCGTATAGATCTCCTAACCAAGTGTGTGAACTTGTGATTGCTATGGGTAGGAGATTCTAGCCTATAGGACACGAATTTGATAATAGTTGTACGAAGGATTGTATGGATTGAGCATGCCAAGATTTAAAGAATACGGATATTCATCAGGTTGGTTTGGTGAAAGGGTTTGCATTCTTTGGTTTATATAAGTCATGGCATGATGGTTATAGTCTAGTTGTTTGCTCAGGTGATATTGGGAGCCAGCAATATAAGTAAGAGTGTTTTGAATGGGATCATGTGATAGGTTAGTAGAAGGAGGGGGTGGTGGTATTTCTTGATGAGATGTTTCTCCTTCAACTCTAGCCCTTTTATGACCAAAATCAATTCCCATTTTTTCTACTGTATTCTTACTTATTTTTTGTGGTCTACGCTCCCATGTATATCCCATATCCTCAAGTTGGGTCTTAAGGAAATGTTGAGTAATTTGGCATACAAAATCGGCATATGGAGGATTGCCAGAAAACTCAAGCATGTTTTTAAGAATGATGCGGATAAAATTTGTGGGAATACGTTGGATAATGGCATATATTAGACACAATTACTTAAAACAGTTATGAAACAAATCCAGACACATTCTCGGTCGAGAAACTATTCGACCGAGAACACTATCGGTCGAAAGATCGTCGACCGAGCAGGTTTCTGTTGTCAAGTCTGCAATAAAACTGAATATATTTGCAAATCAATCATGTTTTCCTTCATCATGTTGATACGGAAGATCAATTGGCTGATATTTTTACAAAACCGCTTCCACCAGATCAATTCAACAACATTAGGAAGCAACTGCTTATCACTACCTTTGGAAGATGTTTTCTTTGATATTTGTGGTTCTTAAACGAAAACGTTTACTTGCATCACTTTGTCTTTTCAATGAACATTTTTTTCATTAGATTTGATGGGATATCTAATTAAGGGGGAGTTTTTACTCTTAAACGGTTATCTTTTTGAAATGACAAAGGGGGAGAAATAAATATAAAACTATAACTTAGAAAAACTCAATTAATGAGTTTCATAAATAAACTCTTGGCTTTACATTGAAAGTTGCTATATTCCCTAGTGAATTGGGTTTCATGTTCCATAATTCAAGGGGAATAATAAGCACACATTATATAAACAAGAGGAAAGGTAATCTAAAGGTATGAAACTCATATGGTTTATATTTCCATTATTTTTATATATTTAGGAAATGTTTGTCATCTTCAAAAAGGGGGAGATTGTTGGCTAAATGGATATCTATAAATCCCTTTGTTTTGATTATGACAAACATTTCATTCTTATTGATCTAACGAGCTACTTGAGTGTGCAGGATTAAGGTGGATGACAAAGCAACTAGGGAAAATCCACAAGCTTACATATTTATATTTCCATGCAATGTAATCACTGTTGTAAAAACTTGTACAAATATATAATGTACAAGTACTTAGAATTGCATGTAAATCAAGCGTTAGATTCTCCCTAGCTAAACACCACAGATAGACAAGTCATCCCATTCAAATAAGATTATTTTTGCACACTCACACACATAATTAGTGCCTAAATTGAAACCTTGAAACAGGATCAATCTCGGTCGACAAACTCCTCGACCGAGACACTCTCGGTCGACAATCTTCTCGACCGAGAAAGATCCAAAGTAGCCGTTAGACACAACAGACAAGTTAGTTGGCAGTTGAAGAAAGACGTTGCAAATCACTTGTTCCAGAGAGCCTGTCGGTCGACAAAAGTTCGACCGAGTAGGTGTCTCGGTCGACCATTTGTCGACCGAGATGGTCTCTGACAGCAACTGCAGAATAAATTAATTAGCCGTTGTTAAAGCAACAACTTTGTACCTAACGGCTAGTTAAGCACTTAGAAACCCCTAGAAGTTGTCTAGAACGTCCTTAAGCATCCTTAGGCCATTCCTATAAATAGGACAAGCCATAGGACACTCAAAAATACTTGTTACACTTGAGAAATACTTGAGCATACTTGAGCAATCTGTTGCAAGCAAATTGAGCACTGTGATCATTGGCCTACTTTCTCCTTAGCTCAAATTCGTGTCCTATAGGCTAGAATCTCCTACCCACAACAATCACAAGTTCACACACTTGGTTAGGAGATCTATACGCTTGATCTAGGCATATCAAGCCTTGGGCTTTAAAGGATAAGTTGTAATTTCCTTTTTTTCTTTCTTATTCCCTATTATTGTTTGTACTCTCCTTACTACTCCTAGGTTGGAGGCTGCGGATTGGAGAGGGTGAAGATCTTCTTGGCGAAGAAGGAGACTTTGAGCTACTTCAGAAGGCTGGTGCAACGGGAGGTTACTTCTAGAGAGGAAGGCTACTTCAAGGGGGAGCTTGGAGTTACTTCAAGAAGGCTACCTCAGGGTTGGTGCACCTACTTCAAGTGAAGGCTGTTCAAAGGGTGTTGTTGAAAGTATTGTATTTTGTATAAATCCTCGAGAGGTAATAAAATAAATACTTTCAAATCCTGGTTGGGTAAGCAACCGGGTAGTGGACTGACAACTATAGTATTTGCTATAGTTGGAACCACTCTAAACGCCTGTCTCCTTCTTCTAATCTCAATTTTGGTTGTTTGAGTTTAAATAATTATTAAAATCTTTATAAAACTCTATTCACCCCCCCTCTAGTAGTTTTCAACATCTTCTTCACCGAGCTGCAACTACCTTCCGCACCGAGTTCATGGTGGATTTCTCTCTCTTTCTCATTCTTCTTGTTTCTCGCATCATGAGCGAATAGTACCTTTTCACTGGGGTGTAGGGACTAGCCCCGCTGCCCATGCAAATCATGTTCTTTTGTTAAACTCTCCATGGCAATGTATATAACTTTCCATTTCATTGTTAGCTGGTATGTTTGTAGTTGATTATCTACTTGCTTTCATCTTGTTCCTTCCTATATTGCAAAGTCTTCTATATGTGGGACAGAATGACAATTTACAAAGTTCAACTCTTTGACGAGAACTTCTGATAAGATTCCTTGAGGTCGTAAGTGTATGATCTTTTAGGGAACGAGACATCTAGCCTACGGTGACGCTTCTGTGATCTAAACATCCCTCAGGGAGGACCACAACCTTAGTTGGATTTGTATCATCTTTGTTTATCATCGATGTTAGTTTGTAGATCTATCACCTGCTTGCTTATCAATTAATGCGGTTGACTCCCAACTAGAAATAAAATGGGGTTTTCTTCAGAGCTGTAAGAAAGTGATTCGGTTGGTGACGAGACATCTAATGCCTAAGGTGATGCTTACGTGAACCTAACGCCCTAACGGGGGGTTCTGCAGCCGCTCCATTTGGATTGATATATCTTTCTTGGTTTGTTTGTGATTGAATGTGTTTGCGTGTGTAGCGGCGGTGAAACCCGATACCATCCCATCGATTCCTTATCATTGATCTAAACCCAACTTTAATTCAGCTTTTACTTTCTTGCAATTAGTTTAATTAACCTCAAATCAACCAATCATTTTAAATATTAGCCTTAACTCGAACTAGACTAGACTGACAAAGATTCTTAAAAATGTTGTCCTTTGGGTTTGATCCTTAACTATACTGTGATAAGACTCGTCCGCTTGCGGGTGGTATTATTGCACTTTGGTTTTGGTAAAAACTCAGGGATTTCAACCCCGAGTGAGTTTGTTAGTGCGTTCAAAATACCACGTCAGACATGCAATTAAATTAGACTCCACTGATTACACTAGATAAATAGTGGATCCTAGCAAATAGTGAATCTAGAAATTAAGAAAATGAAGATAAAGAAGGATAAAAATTGCAAAGACAAACAAAAGATGAAATAAAATAAAAAAACTAGACAGATGATGTTCCAGCACCCCCAAGCTTAAACTCGACTATGGCCTCATAGTCAAAATCCAGACTTAAGAGGTGGAACATCGATACCCCTTTACTGCTCTGGTGGTGGGTGTGATGGGTACTGGTGGCCACTGGGATCCCAAGTAGGACAATTCCCCTAGAATGACATGTCAGATGGGGGCATCAGTGGTGGCTGTGGGTATCCTCCAAAATAATTTTGACTCCAGTAATGGTCATAAAATGGTTGTTGCTGCATCTCCATCCTATGCAACCTGTTGTGGATGGTTTCTTGGTTGGAGAAGAGGAGACACTCATTCTCGTAGATGGCATTCTAATTCTCAAATAGCATGTTCGTCGTCTCCTGAATTCCCACAAAAGAAGTGGCGTGTTGATGCTGCGTATGCTGAATGTCCTAGAGCATGGTATACATACCCTGCATCGAATAAACATCTTCTTCTCCTTGAGAGGTCTGTGGTGGAAGTGGTTGGGAAGAAGATGAGTCTCCAAAGTGTCATGGTCTCTTCCGTGGAGCAACTCGTAATCGAAGAGGAATGGTAGCTTCCTCCTCCTCTTCTTCATCATTGTCACCTTCTAGTACTTCTACTTCAGTTTGTTGTTGTTCTTCATCTTGATCAATATCAATGATGGGCCACCTGTAAGCTTGGCTAGGCCGGAGTTGAATGCAGGGTCAGACAGTTCCTACCTTTGAAAAATACCTCTCACGTGGCAAGTGGCATAAATAGTGCCGTGGCGGACTTCGAGGAGGCCCGCGTTCACAAAGTGGCTCAGATTGAGCGTATTCCTGCATTCCAACTTGGGTAGCCCTGACAAATCTAGGCCAAGGTACATGATGATCAGAGTGATTAGACCCCCAAAATAAATTGGGGCCCTATGAGATGTGTTCCTCTTGACCGCCATGACGTGTGTGAGGAAGAAAGCTCAAAGTTGATACATTTCCTCTCCAGCAAACTATAGAGGAAGAACAAATATGTTTCCTAAAATTTGCTTTGAGATAATTCGGATCTTGCAAAGAAGGTGTTGGATAAAATCCGATGCAAAACCTTTACAAATAGATGCTCAAAATCATTTATAGAGGCATGGTGCCAGCTGATCGAGTACCCCTCTGGTACAGTAACTAATGCCGAATAAATGGTGTTATAATCTGCATTGTGCGATGGTTAGCGCAGGTCGCTATGCCCATGAGACCACCCACAAATCCCATTGAACTCACGAAGGGACATGGTGTAATCTCTATTGTAGAGGCAGAAAGAAACTTGCCCCTCTTTCCATTCAGTTTGTGCCGGTATAAGCTCATTGGGGATGACACAGATATCCAGAGATGCCATAAACTCTATGACAATCTCCTTGTAAGTTGACCACCCGCTGAAAAATAGATGTCCTTCTTCGTGGTCACGACACAACATTGGGGACTCGCTCAAATGCCCCTGAATCCCATAGGCCATGTTGGCCTCAAATCCTAGGTCCTTGATTAATTTTCGATCTCCATACCGGGTAGGCTAGATGGAGCACTTCCACAACTCTTCGTACACCTTTTTGATCTCTGATGATGGGTGGACTAGCCTCGAGCATGGAACTAGTCCCTGTGACAAGGCAGGTAGGGTAGGTGGGGCAGCCCTGGATGATGAAGTGCCAGATCTCACCATGGTTGCATGGGCAATGAGTGAGAGAGAAAAAGATTGAGAAAGGAGCTCAAAGAAGATGGTCAGTGAAGATCAGAGAAGATAGAGATCTGCAAAGTTGATGGACATGCTCAGAGAAGACCGTTGGTAAAGATCACTGTAGCTCCTAGGTGCTCGGAGATGCTAGGGCTCGGAGGTGAAGATATGAACTAAAGGTGTGTGGTTTGATGGAGGAAATACATCCCTTTTTATAAGGGATGGCCTCCGCTATTGTTGGTGCGTTGACACCATCGACGGGACGTCGAGATTATCGACGGCTGGTAGAATATTTTGCTCACTGCTATCGATAGCTCTTGATGGCTAGATATTGGGGGCTCGAATCACTTGTACGTTGATGGTAGCGACGGGTGTCGATACCATTGACACTGTTCACAGATCAACATTGTGGACCACTCGATGAAGACCCACAGATCACTGACTTGGAGCATCGATACCATCGAAAGTATGTCAATAGTATCGACACCTGTGTATACCTTTAATACTCGCGAGCTGGTGGCACTGGTATCGCACGGTTGGCGTGTCGATACCATCAACTAGGGTGTCGATAGTATCGACAATAGTGAGATAAACCATTTTGAAAATCTCCAGACATCTCGCGACCATCGAAGGAACGGTCGATATTATCAACCTTCTCCAGTCTCGATCCTATTTTTCTCTGCTCTAGTGTCGATACTATTGACGGAATGAAATTTCCGTAGCTTCTTCAATGTTCCAAACTCGATACCAGCGACCCAAGTGTCGATACTATTGACATCCTCCCAGTCCTGCACACTCAATAAACACATCAGGGTATCATTTTTATAAACTAAGTACAAAATTAATGAAAACTACTTAGGAAAATGAAAAATAAAAAACTTAAACATGTAATCTACCAAGGTTGGGTTGCCACCCAACAAGCGCCCTTCTTTAACGTCTTAGGCTAGATGCAACCATGCTAATTCTTCATCAAGTGTAATGTGGTTTACCTCATGCACCTTTTTTGTGAAACCATCTCCATAGTAGTGCTTAAGACGCTTGCCATTCACCAAGAACGTCCTTTCACAATCTCTCACCATCACGGCTCCATGTGGACGAAATTTCTTCACAACAAATGGTCCACTACATCGGGACTTCAACTTCTCCGGATGTATCTTTATCCACAAATTGAATAGCAACACACTCTCGTCTTTTGAGAAAACCCTCCTTTGGATGTGGCGATCATGTAATTGTTTCGTCCGTTCCTTGTAAATCCAGGAATTCTCATAAGCATTCATTCTCAACTCATCTAACTCATTGAGATCGAGCAACTGTCGCTTCCCAACATCATCAATGTTCACATTTAACTTCCTAAGCGCCCAATGCGCCTTGTGCTCCAGCTCCACCGGCAAGTGGCATGCATGCCCATAAGCCAACCTAAACGGTGTAGTGCCTATAGGAGTCTTAAAGGGGGTCCAATACACCCAAGGTGCATTTGGTAGGAGCATGCTCCAGTTCTTCCTTGAGGCGTTGACAATATGTTCTAAAAATTTCTTTATCTCCCTATTGGAAATTTCTACTTGACCCTATGTCTGTGGATGGTATGGTCTGCCCACATTGTGCTTTACCCCATACTTGCTCAAAAGTGTAGCAAACTTCTTGTTTGTGAAATACATGCCTCCATCACTGATGATCATGCGGGGCACTCCAAACTTGCAGAAGATGTATTCCTTTACGAACCTACACACTACCGCAACATCATTAGTCCTAGTGGGTATCTCTTCTACCCACTTTGAAACATAATCAACAACAAGTAAAATATACAAGTTGTAATTTGAGGACACAAAAGGTCCCATGAAATATATACCCCACAAGTCAAAGACTTCAACCTCTTGAAACACATTTAGGGGCATTTCTTGTCTTTTTGAGATATTGCCTACCCGCTGACATGAATCACATTTTCTTACAAACTCATAGGCATCTCTAAAAAGCATGGGCCAATACAGGCCGCTCTCCAACACTTTTACAGCCGTGCTCGAGCTAGCATGATGGCCTCCAGTGGGCATTGTATGACAATGGTAGATCATGCTGTCATACTCAAACTCTGGCACACACCTGCGGAGAACACCATCCCTGCACTGTCTCAAAAGAATATGGTCATCCCAAAAATAAAATCTCAATGAATGGAAAAATCACTTCTTCTCTTGATAATTCCAATCCTTGGGTAATTCTTTACATGCAAGATAATTCACTATGTGTGAAAACCACAGATCTTTGTATTTAATCGAAAGGATCTATTCATCCAGAAAAGTCTCAATAATGGGTATATTAGTATCCTTCTCATCTACCCTCTCAAGGTGAGACAAATGGCCCGCAACCACATTTTCAATGCCTGCCTTATCCTTAATCTCAATGTCAAATTCTTGTAAAAGAAGTATCCACCTAATGAGTCTAGGTTTCACCTCTTTCTTTTCCATTAAATATTTTATTGCAGCATGATCCGTCCATACTACCACTTTAGATCCCACCAAGTATTGCCTAAATTTCTCAAAAGTGAAAATCACGACAAGTAATTCCTTTTCGGTGGTAGTATATTTTAATTGTGCATCATTCAATGTTTTTGACACATAATAAATGACTGTGGGTTTGTTCTCAAGGCGTTGCCCAAGAACGGCCCCCATGGAGAAATCGGATGCGTCGCACATGAGCTCAAATGGTCGACTCCAATCCGGAGTCGGCACAATCAATGCGGTAATCAAACGTTGCTTGAGGATCTCAAAAGCGTTCATACATTTTTCATTAAAATAAAAAACCGCATCCTTTTTAAGAAACTTAGAAAGAGGCTTAGCGATTTTGGAGAAATCCTTAATAAACCGGTGATAAAATCCCGCGTGACCAAAGAAACTTCTAACTCCCTTCACCAAGTTTGGTAGAGGAAATTTGGAAATAACCTCGATTTTTACTGGATCCACCTCCAGTCCCTTGCTAGACACCTTGTGTCCTAGCATGATCCCATCGCTAACCATCATGTGGCATTTCTCCCAATTGAGGACCACATGAGTGTCCTCACATCTTTGCAAAACTTTATCAAGATTAAAAAGACATTCATCAAAATATGCACTATAGACTGAAAAATCATCCATAAACACCTCTAAACAACGTTCTACCATGTCAGAGAAAATGGAAAGCATACAACATTGAAAAGTGGCCGGTGCATTGCATAGTCCAAAAGGCATTCGACGATAAGAAAAAGTACCATAAGGGCAAGTGAAAGTAGATTTCTCTTGATCCTTAGGTTCAATTGAAATTTGGTTGTAGCCGGAATATCCGTTTAGAAAACAAAAATGAGAGCGACCAACCATTCGCTCTAAAATCTGACCAGTGAAGGGTAAATGAAAATGATCCTTTAGCATTGCAGTGTTCAATCTATGGTAATCTATACAAACCCGCCACCCGGTAACCAACCGTGTGGTGACTGGCTCATTTAACAAATTTTTAGTTACCGTAATTCCCCCCTTTTTAGGGACTACCTGTGTCAGGATTACCCACGTAGAGTTTGAGATGGCGTAGATAATTCCCGCTGAAAGCAACTTGATCACCTCCTTCTTGAAAACATCCATCATGGTAGGGTTTAGGCGGCGTTGGGGCTGAATCACAAGTTTAGCTCCTTCAACAAGTCAGATCTTGTGTTGGCATAGAGTAGGGGAAATCCCCTTGATGTCAGAGACTGACCACCCGAAAGCACCACGGTGGTTCTTCAACACGATCATCAATTGTTCTTCTTCAATGACACTCAGATATGCCGAGATAATGACCGATAGATTTTCACCCACTGCTAAAAATGCATACTTTAAATGAGGGGGCAATGTCTTTAGCTCCAACTCTGGCAGATTCACCAACAAAGGATGCAATGGGGGCGACAGTGGTCCCAAATCTTCAAAGTGCCTAGAATAGTAGTAGGGCAAAACTTGAAGCATCTTCACACATTCCTGTAGTGATGTGCTCCTCATCCAGTCATCAACAATATTGAACATGCAAGCTTCAATAGGAAATTGAGGATAAGATTCTTGTATTGAGATATCCACAACATTATCCTCAGTGGACAAATAAACTTCTTCGTCTTCATCATTTGGATATCCTACTGCCTTAACAAGAGAAACTACCTTGGTTTGCTCCATAATATCCCAACAAGTGCTCCCCTGTCTATCTTGGTCATGACATGCGCCATGTTAAGAAAAGGTTTCCCTAGAAAAATGGAAACATTGTGCTCAAAGTGTCTGACTTTATTACACTATCCTTGCTCTTGTGAAGATTTTGGGTTAGTTGGCATTTTTTTATTTCAAATCTGTCATTAGCTATGCCCATGATTAGACATCCTCTACCCATTTCTAGAATCATATCAGCTATAGCCTGGAAGGGTCTTCCTAGAAGCAGCTAGGTCCCTTGCTCATCTTGCATCTCCATCATGACAAAATCTACCGGAAAAACAAATCTATCCACCTTTACTAGAACATCCTCGTAAATCCCATAAGGCCTTATGACTGAATTATCTACAAGTTGGATTGTCATGTTGCTCCTCCAGGATTATGTAAGACCAAGCTTCTTGAAGGTGGAGAGAGGCATCAAGTTGATGCTCGCTCCTGAGTCACAAAGGGCCTCTCCAAATTTCATCTTTCCAATGTAGCAGGAGATATTGAAACACCCTGGATCCCATCTCTTAGGTGGCAATGTCCCTAGAATGAATGTGCTCATCTATTCTTTGAGCACCACCACTTCCGTATCTGGAATATTCCTCTTCTTGGTAATAATATCCTTCAGAAACTTACCATAAGAAGGTTTCTGCTCGATTGCGTCAAGAAGTGGGATATTGACAGATAATTTTCTAAAACTATCCAAGAACTTCTTAAATTGTTGATCCACCTTCTTTGGTTTAAGGCTGTTCGGATAGGGAACCGGGACTGCCTGTGCTTTCTAGTGTGGTGGCACATATGTCATCCTTTTCTCTGTGTCTTTCTCCGTAATGGGTTCCTCCACAGCAATCTTTGCACTGTTCTCAACAATTGGTGTGACTTTGGCTTCCTCTATGGCCTCACCTATAGCTTCTGGCTGTGATGTGTTTGGTTCATCAGCCTTAGAGTTTAAAATTTTCTTTCCACTCCTCAGCAAGATAGCCTTGGCTTGATGGTTCTTTCCAGAAACATCAGTATTTCTTGGAAAACCCTGTCGTGTTGGCTTCTTTAAACTAGCAATTTCAGCTGCCATCTACGCTAAGGACGTCTCAAGCATCCTCATATGTGCTCCATGGATTTGTAGAGTATGACCAAATTGGTTCATAAATTCCCCTTGTGCCTTAATTTGATTGCCGAATGTGCTCATCAACTCTTGATTTTTCTTTATTACTTGATTAAGCAACTCATTGCTCTTGTCTTCTGCACTTGACTGTGGCTTCTGATCCGGATCCTACAGAAAACTGTTTGGATCCTTCCATGAGAATTTCTTGTCTTTCCTCTACAAATAATCATTGTTCCTATAGCCCTGTTGTTGGCACATGAACTTAGCCTATGCCTCATCATCGAACCCTTCATTATCTTTTGCTAGAAGTCTCTTTGCTATCAAGTCCATTTTCTCATTTAATTCTTTAATGGACTTTGCATCCCCTACAACTTTGACCTGTTTCGGTGCATCTCTTTCACCCCAAGACTGCTTCTTAGCCATATTCTTTAAAATCTCTCAACACTTGGAACCTTTATTGTTTAGAAAGAACCCTGTTCCAACTGAGTCTAGATTACTCCTATCATGTTCGTTAAGGGCAAAATAAAAGATCTTCGTCTGGGTTTCTAAATCCAACCCATGATGTGGACATTTCCTTAGCATGATATTAAATCACTCCCATGTCTCTGAGTATGTCTCACTGACTTGCTGTTTGAAGTTGTGTATCCTCCTCACAATATCATTTGTCTTTTTGGGTAGAAAATACCTCTCAAAGAACACTTCAATCATCATGTCCCATGATTCAACATATTCATCATCCAGATTGTAGAGTCACTCCCTTGCATTTCCTGCTAGAGATGATGGAAATAATTTCAGATAAATGGCTTCCTATGGAAACCTATCCACTTTTAGCATGTCACAGTTCTCGAAAAACATGCTAATGTAGGCCACTGGGTCCTCATTTTTTAGTCCATGGAATGCCTGCGACTTGACCAACTGAATAAGCCTTGGGTCAATCTTGTAGCTGGGTATGTTGATAGCTTGTTTCTTGATTGGCCCCTTCTACACAGAAGAAGAAGAAGCCTTAATCTTCTCCCAAATGGTCTGTTCCTCGACCATTGTGAAAACCTCAAGTTCTTGTTCAAAGTATTCAGGTGGTGTATTTATTCGCTCGTCTGCAGATCCTGATGACGGAATCTTAGTTGTCGATTGTGCGTAGTCTGTACTACGCGTCTTCACCATGCACTAGTACCTGAAATATGAATAATCAAGTAAGTACAATGCTGGAATGAACAAAGAATCAGAAAGATAGACAATTAAGCTTAAAATGAAAATTGGAATAAAAAGTGGCCTAGAGTGGCCGCTTGTAGCACTCGTAATGTTGAAATTTTCTGTTTCCCCAGAAACGACGCCAAAAACTTGACACGCTTAAGCTGTGTGTTAAACGCAAGTGCACATATCGAAGTAATATAGGCCTTGTGAGGCCCGAGTCGAACTCAGGGAAACATAAATTTCAGTATACTACTACTAACTGGTCGCGATCAGCTAGACCGATTGGAAAAAATGATTGTTGGTTTTGAAACAAAGTAAAAATAAAATAAAAATAAAACAAAAATGAGCGATGATTAAATGTTAAGTTTAATAAAATGGAATGGGAATCCTTAGGATTACAGTTTCACTACAAGGTCTCGCTACTTGCAATTCTACACAATTAGCATAATTCGTGCCTTATCCCTGATTATGGCCTGTAGTCAGAATTGCTTTCTTCCGTAATACAAATATACTACCTAGTTCTAGGTTAGTTCCACGTCAGTAGTAACTTATACCCTAGATCTAAGTGCTTTATTGAATTCTCTGGGTATCCACCATTAACCGTACATTACCTTGTCTAAGGAATTTATTAGTTAATGTGTTAATCGTGCCTTTTCAACCACTAATCCTCTGTCAAGAGCAATTAACAATATTAGAAATTAACTATGGTGATCAAGCATAGTAAATTGCGATTAAAAACACAAAAACATATCAGGGAGATTGAGACAAATTATGATAATCACTATAAAATTGTCATACAACAATTCCCCGGGCTACTCCTGGTCCTAAGGATAATGGGGATTAGCCCCCCATGTTCATCTCAACGAAACACATGGAGAAGAAAGAGGAAAACATGGGGAAACGAATGAGAATATGATGTAACCCCTGAAACGGAGAAGATCTGGGTGATCCTCAGTGCATGACGTCCGTTCTGCAGCCTTCCAGCACTAGAATCTCCCATCTACATCTCTGGAATCGTCCGGGGTGTAGCTCTGGGCTCCGTTCTTCGCTCTCCTTTTCTCTGGGACTTGTGCGGGTGTGTGCAACGTGATACCCTGGTCTCGACTATCTTTTTCTTAGGTATATGTATGACTTACAGTTGCCAAAAGATCGTGACCGCTCGATCGTGGCAATTCTGGGCAAAATCCTGATCCGACGGCGTCGATACCATCGACGGGGTGTCGATGGTATCGACACCTTAGGGTGCACTTCCGTCACTAAAAATTGGGATCGACCTGGATGCTTTTCGATACTATTGACTAGAGCGTCGATAGTATCGACAGACCAATTTTATTTCTGCTGAACTGATCTCGAGGCCATCGATAGTTTGGTCGATGGTATCGACCTGGAAGCTTTCCCTCCGGCTTGGTTACTGTTTCCATGTTGATAGTATCGACGGACCTTTCGATGGTATCGACAGGTTCTGGAATACAAAGTACCTAAATCAGAGAGAAAAACACAAGTCAATCAATGGAATTTCATAATTAACTCAAAATAGGACAAAATAAGATAGATTTAACGCATATAATGATTATAGGCTAAAGGAAATGAATGATGTCATTATAGTCACCAAAATGACAATTAAACACATAAAACAAGTACACAATTAGCCTATAAATGCGACTAAAAAATGCTACATCATCAACCGCAAGTAGTAAAAAATAGTAGTCATGAAACACCAGATTGACAATCGGTAAAATTTTACATACTTTTCACACTTATTTGCGATTATTCAACTGAGATTATAAACCAGACTAATTTTATGCGGTGGCTCATATTAGATGTATGATCATGGTTAACATAATCTCTTTCCCAAATGAAGCCTAAGTAATGAAGGAAGATGAGGCGGAGAGATACATAATGATGCTCTGCTATATGTGCATAACATTCAAAGTGAACAAAGGAACATTGTGTGTTGGTATAAAAATAAATATAGAATGAGATAAACCTTTTTATGATGTCTTCAAAACAAATACTATGCATTCTTCTTTATAGGATAAGAGAGTAAGCGAGAAACAAATTCTGGCAATATGGGATAAAAGAAAAGCTAAAGACAAGATAAGTCCAAAGCACATAACACAATAAAAAGTATAAATCATATATACTAATACCCCCCCATAAGCTAGAGAAGAGATGTCAAACATGCCCAACTTATCCGCCAATGTAACAAAGCGAGTCTTGGGAAGTATCTTGGTGAAGATGTCAGCAACCCAATCTTCAGTCTGGATATAAGGAGTGCATATGAGTCCAGAGAGAGCATATTCACAAACAAAGTGGCAAACCACCTCAATTTGCTTGGTGTACTCATTAAAGGTGGGATTTCTAGCAATAAAAAAGGATGCTTTATTGTAGCAGTGCATTGGAATAGGATCAAAATAAAAAATATAAAATTCCTTGAGAAGGCCTTGGACCCTCATTAATTCACAAATAGTATGAGCCATAGCTCGTATTCTGTTTCAACACTAGGTCGACAACCATAGTCTGTTTCTTACTACATCAGGTAAGTAGGTTTCCTTTGAAAAAAAGTATAATAACTAGAGGTATATTTCCTATCACATCTACTTCCTGCATAATTGGAGTCAAAATATCTAGTGAATTTTCAGTACCCATGTTTATGATTCAATAATTCTTTACCTAGAAAAAATTTCAGATATTTTAGGATATGATAAATAATATCCCAATGACATTGTTGAGGTTTCTCCATATACCTACTGACAAGTCCAACAACAAAAATAATATTAGCACTAGTCACATTAAGATAGATAACCTTACCAACCAACCGTCTGTATTGGTACTTATCAGGATAAGGAGGTCAAGATTTATCATCCTAAATGGTATTTTGATCTAGAGGGGTGAAAGCAAATTTAGCACCAAGCATTCTAGTTTCTATCAAAAGATCCAATACATATTTCCATTGTGAAAGACATACACCAGACGAGGATTTGGAAACTTCAATTCCCAAGAAGTACTTGAGTTTTCCAAGATCTTTAGTAACAAAGTGTTCCTTTATATATCTTTTGTTAGCAATAATACCTTCAGAATCACTAGTAAACAAAATTATATTATCAACATAGACAATTAGAATAATAAGGCAGAACTGGACATTTTAATTAAAATGAAGTGATCCAAATCATGGCGCTAAAATTAAAACATTAGAAGACTCTAGTTCAATTTATCAAACCATGCTTGTGGGATTTTCTTTAGGTCATAGATTTCCATCATGAATCTACAAACTTTAGAATACTCCCCCTGAGTCACGAAACAAGGTGGTTTCTCCATGTAGACTTCCTCATGGAATTCACAATACAGGAAGGCATTTTTAACATTGAGTTGAAAAAGAGGCCAATTATGATTCACATCAATAGATATAAGAACCCATACAAAATTAAGTCTAGTAATAGGGATTTTTTTAAAAATAGTCAATTCCATATGTCAGAGTATAAACTTCTACTACCAAACGAGCCTTTCTCCTTTCAATAGACCCTTATGAATGATATTTAATAGTAAAAATCCAATAGAAACCAAACAGTGGGATAATTTCAACGACGATCAACGAGATCCCAACTCTTGAGACTGCAAAGGAAAACTATTTTAGTTTCCATAGCTTAACGCCAGACTAGATGCTTAAGAACTTGTGTAGAAATCTTTGGTATAAACACAATAGAGAGAGAAATAATTAAACAAGCAAAGGTATCTCTAAGATTAGTGGTAAAGCAAAAATTACTAATAAGATGTTGAGTGCAGGAGCGAACACCTTTCCTTTGAATAATAGGAAGTTGTAGACCCGGAATTACTTGAGAGGTGTTGTGATCTGCCGATGAGGGAGAAATTGGTTGTTGAGGATCCGGAGAGGGGAATGTAACCTTGGGTCTTCTTGTTGATAAGTATGCCCAGAGAGGCAATCATATGATGATTGAGATGGCATATCATGTAAATGATTCAATTAATAATAAAGGCAATCTTTTAATTCATTCTATATCAATCAGTTATGAGATAATGATGAAACATAATGGATGCCTCAAGAATGACATTAATCAATGATGTACGTCTTCATGTTGATGACCTGAATAATGAGATCATACAAATGTTAAGAGTATGTACAATCTTGTTATGTCCGTAATTGAATGTTGTTGTGGAAGGCTGATAGACAAGAATAACACTTAAGACTAGAATGTGTGCTGGTTGATGATAGAGTTTCACCAGTCAGGATATGTGATATCAAACCAAGCACATAGATACTTGTTGGAGAATAGTGAATTAGAAAGATCCACCTTGAGAGTGACACATAGAAATCATAATTGGTGGTCATAATCATCTGTCATGGTGAATGTGGTGATTGTGGTTCTTAGACCTGAAATCACTACACTCATCACATTTAGTTCAATGTACTTTAACATAATCCATCATAACCTTAAATAAAGGTTACCATAAAGGTGGTGATCAGGTACATTGTCACACATATGAATGACTATGAGTGATGTAGATGAAATTTGTCCCTCCTACTAGAGTTTGATATCCTAGCCACTTGATAAGTGAGACTAAGAAAATCATGTGCATGCTCATGTGAATCAATATATGATATTGAGGTCACATATATCTCAGAAAGTCTGTTCTAGATCAAGAAACATAGATTGAACATTGAGAGGATGACAACTCCATGCCTCGAGTTCAATCTAGATATCCATGATAAAGGAATTATAGAATCACTATAACACCAATCACAAATTGTAGGTTGAAGTGGTTCTCCAGGTTTCCATATTACTTCGGTAGAAATGATGTGTTGCTAGATACCGCTCATTACTTGTGATGTCATAAATTACTTATGGATAATCACTTCCAATGTAACTTAAAATCTATAGGGCCACACACATAGTATACACTTGGAAGAGTAGTTCATTCATGAATATGGTTTAAACTTGATTACTAAAGAGTTAGGTATTCAATTTAAATAGCATTGGTTGAATATTGACTGCCTGGACAGTGAACTGACTGGTTCAAGCATTGAATTGATCATTTTGTTGGCTAAATGGACATTTGTAAATCCCTTTGTTTTGATAATGACAAACATTTCATTCTTGTTAATCTAACGTGCTACTTGAGTGTTGCAGGAATAAAGTGGATGACAAAGCAATTAGGGAAATCCATATGCTTACATATTTATATTTTCATGAAATGTAATCGCCTTGTAAAAACTTGTACAAATATATAATGTACAAGTACTTAGATTTCATGTAAATCAAGCGTTAGATTCTCCCTAGCTAAACATCACATTTAGATAGGTCATCCCTTTTAATAGTGTCACATATGCACACTCATACACACACTTAGTGCTCTAAATTGAAAAATTGAAACAGGGTCAATCTCGGTCGACTAACTCCTCGACCGAGACACTCTCGGTCGAAAATCTTCTCGACCGAGAAAGACCCAAGTAGCCGTTAGACACAGCTGACAAGGTGGTTGGCAGTTGGAGATAAACGTTGCATACACTTGATCCAGAGAGCCTGTCGGTCGACAAAACGTCGATCGAGTAGGAGTCTCGGTAGACTATTTCTCGACCGAGATGGTCTCTGACAGCAACTGCAGAATTAATTAATTATCCGTTACTAAAGCAACAAACTTGTACCTAACGGCTAGTTAAGCACTTAGAAACCCCTAGAAGGTGTCTAGAACGTCCTTAAGCACTTGTAGGACATTCCTATAAATAGGACATGCCTTAGGACACCTAAACATACTTGCTTTTACACTTGAGCAATCTTTGAGCATACATTAACTTTGTGCAACCTGTTTGTGAGAAATTGAGCATTGTGACAATTGGCTACTTCTTCTCTTAGCTCAAAATTCGTGTCCTATAGGCTAGCATCTCCTATCCACTGCAATTACATTTCCATACACTTTGATTAGGAGATCTACACGCTTGATCTAGGCAAATCAAGCCTTGTGCTACAAAAGGATAAGTTGTAATTTCTATTTTCCTTCTTGTTCTCTATTGTTGTTTGTACTCTCCTTGCTACTCCTAGGTTGGAGGCTGCGGATTGGAGAGGTTGAACATCTTCTTGGTGAAGAAGGGGACCTTGAGCTACTTCAAGAAGGCTGGTGCAATGGGAGGTTACTTCTAGAGAGGAAGGCTACTTCAAGGGGGAGCTTGGAGTTACTTCAAGAAGGCTACCTCAAGTTGGTGCATCTACTTCAAGTGAAGGCTGTTCAAGGGGGTGTAAAGAAAGTATTGTATTCTGTGTAAATCCTTGTGAAGGTAATAAAATTAATACTTTTAAAATCCTGGTTGGGTAAGCAACCGGGTAGTGGACTGACAACTTTAGTATTTGCTAAAGTTGGAACCACTCTAAACACCTGTCTCCTTCTTCCATTTGCAATTGTGGTTGTTTGAGTTAAATAATTGTTAAAATATTTAAAAACTCTATTCACCCCCCCTCTAGTGTTTTTCAATTGGTATCAGAGCAGGTTTCAAGGAACCTTAACAAGGTCTTGAAGAATGGGTGACGGGGTGCTCAACAACCTTAACCTTGAAGGAACACTTGTTGCTAGACCTCCGGCATTTGATGGAACAAACTACACATATTGGAAGAGAAGGATACAATTCTACTTCCAAGGCATCAATTGGGACTTATGGAGGATGGTGTCAACCCCATACGAGCTTCCTCAAACACAATATGCAGAGTGGGATGCAAACACGGTAAAGTTGGCTGAAATGAATGCCAAAGTTGTAAGCATTTTATATTGTTCAATTTCAGTAGGAGAATTTAATAGGATATCAAACTGTGACACAACCTATGACATTTGGCATAGACTGTCCATAACTTATGAAGGCACAGTTCAAGTCAAGAATTCTACGATTAGCATGCTGAAACAAAAGTTTGAACACTTCCGTATGGATCCAAATGAATCTATTAGTGAAATGTTTGCAAAGTTCTCTTCTATTGTTAATGGTTTAAATGCCCTAGGAAAAACTGTTCTTGAAGAAGATCAGGTATCAAAAATCCTTCGATCACTTCCTCCTAAATACAAGCCAAAGGTGACAGCCATTGAAGAAGATAATGACCTCACTCGACTGAAAATGGAGCAACTCATTGGCAATCTAGAAGCTCATGAAGCAACCCTAGAAGAGGAAGAAAGAAGAGAACGTGAACTTCAGCAAGGAAAGAAGAAGGATGTGGATCTAAAAGCTTCAAAGATAATTACACCAGAAAGTGAGGATTGAAGTGAAGAAGAAGGAGAAGAAGCATTGATTGTCAATGGTAAGAAATATAGAAGATTTAAATCTAACAAAATTTCTAGTTCTTCTTCTTCTCCTCCTAGGTGCTTTGAGTGTGGAAAGAAAGTACATTTCAAAAATGAATGTCCTAAAGCAAAGAAAGGAAAGAAAAGCTCACACAAGAAGAGAGGATGAAAAGCCTATAAAGCTGCATGGGACGAGTCAAGTGAAATTGAAAGTGGAGAAGAAAAGGTGGAATGTCTAATGGCAAGAGAAGATGATGAAGACTCTCAAGAGGTAAGCTTACTTGATCTTCCTAAAGAAGAGTTAATTACTAGTTTACAAGAAACTCATGATAAATATGTTGATGTCAAGAAGAAACTAAAGAAGGTTATCAAAACAAATGATGAGCTATATGCTAAATTAAATGATCTCTCTTCTGAAAAGAACAACATTGATCTTGAAAATTTGTCTTTAAAAACATCTTTAAATGATTGCACTAACAAGCTACTCACTCTAGAAACAAATGTTGATCTTCTCTCTCAAGAAAATACTGAATTGTTAGCTAAACTAAAAGATTTTCAGACTCAACCAATTCTGTGTAACCATCTAGACTATGACAATGTTGTAAAAGAAAGAGACTCCCTATTATTTGATTTAGATCAAGCTAGAAAAGATTTACACAAGAAGTTGGATGATATTGCTAAGCTACAAAGAAACCTACATGAGTTAAGAAGAAAAGATATCCTTGACAACATCCTAAAAGCTTCTTCTAGTTTCAATGGAAGAAAAGGTTTGGGATATGATCCAAAGAAAAATCAACCCAAAAGAACTCGTACTATGTTTGTACCTAAGAACACAATTCCTAGGAAGAGAAATGAAGTTGACTGTATTACTTGTCATTTTTGTTTACATCTTGGACATTATTCATTTTCATGCCCGTATAAGACCAAGGATTCCTACTTAGTTTGGGTCCCAAAATCCCAAACTTAGTAGAGTAGCATGCAATTCAGTTGAGATATGATCAAATGCTTAATTCTGCAATTCATATTGTATTATCTCAACTTAATAAAAGGTTTTATGCATTGTAATAATTTTCTGAACTACTGTACTGAAATAGAAACTTGGTCGGTCGAAGTATTGTCGACCGAAAATATAATCGGTCGAACTTTTTTCGACCGACCAGATGCCTGTGAAAAATCAAAATCAAACAACAACTATTTCGGTCGAAAACTAGTCAACCGGCTGAATTTCTGTCTTTAATTTGTAATACAGCAATCGTCTCAATCGACGATTAGTCGACCGAGAAAGATGTCGGTCGAACAATTGTCGACCGACTGAAGTTATGAATCAAAATTTTTATACAATCTCTACTTAAATGCTTCTAACCATATCGGACCATCACATGGGTACCAAAATCTACATTCTAATGCAGGATTGGGTGGTTGACAGTGGATGTTCCAAACACATGACCGGAAACAAGGATGCATTTCAAACCTTTGAAGAAAAGAAGAGTGGAACAGTCACTTTTGGAGATAACGGTAAAGGTAAAATTGTTGGAATAGGTAACATTGGTACAAACCTCGAAATAAAGAATGTTCTACTTGTTGATGGTTTGCATCATAACTTAATAAGTGTGAGTCAATTATGTGATAGTGGTTATGATGTTTTATTCAACAAAACCTGCTGCAAATTATTAATAGAAAACACTACAAATGTTGTCTATGAAGGGAAAAGAGTTGGAAATCTTTATATTCTTAGACCTAACTCTATGAAATCTGTAGTAGGAAAATGCTTGCTTGCAAATGAAAATACTTTACAATTATGGCATAAAAAGCTAGGACATGCTAGTTCACATGTTATCAAAAAGTTAGTGAGATATGATCTTGTTCGTGGTTTGCCTACTTTATCCTTTGATCAAATTGAAAATTGTGAACCATGTACATTGGGAAAACAAACAAAAACCTCTTTTAAACCAAAACATGAACTTAGCACCAGTAGATCTTTAGAATTAATTCACATGGATTTATTTGGACCTATGAGGACACAATCTATCAGTGGTATACGATATTGTTTTGTTATTGTTGATGATTATAGTAGATATACATGGGTACATTTTATTGCAACCAAAGATGATACTATTCATACTTTTGTAAAATTTTGCTCTATGATTGAAAATCTATTACAAAGCAAAATATGTACCATTAGAAGTGATCATGGTGGAGAATTTGAAAATCATGTATTTGAAGAATTTTGCACATCTCAAGGGTACACTCACAATTTTTCTGCTCCACACACTCCACAACAAAATGGTATAGTTGAAAGGAAAAATCGATCACTACAAGAAATGGCTAGAACTATGATGCTCGAACATAACACACCCAAAACCTTTTGGGCTGAAGCTGTAAACACCGCATGCTATGTGTTAAATAGAGTAACCGTTCTCATTTGAAGAAAACTTCGTATGAAATAATACATTCTAAGAAACCTAGAGTTGACTATTTTCATACATTTGGATCTACATGTTATATCTTAAACACCAAAGATGATAGAGATAAGTTTGATTCTAAATCACACAAAGCATTCTTTTTGGGATATTCTACCTCTAGCAAAGCATTTAGAGTCTATAACACTATCTCTAGAAAAGTTGAGGAATCTATTCATGTCTCTTTTCATGAAGAGTCCAAATCAGAAAATCTAGAAATAATTGATCTTACTAATCAATTCGAAAACCTAAACATACCAAATGACAGTGATAAAGATACTACAAACAATAACCAAGCTGAAACACAACCTATACCTAGACTTATTAAGGATCATCCTCAAGAATTAATTATTGGAAATCCAAATGATAAAGTAAAAACTCGGTCTTCCTTTAAAGATGTTGCAAACATGGCCTTTGTTTCTATCATTGAACCTAAGAAGATATCTGAAGCTCTTAAAGATGATTATTGGATAATAGCAATGCAAGAATAACTAAACCAATTCACTAAAAACGATGTATGGGATTTAGTTCCTAAACCACAAGATAAAACCATCATTGGAACTAAATTGGTTTTTAGGAATAAACTAAATGAGGCAGGAGAAGTAATAAGGAATAAAGCTCGGTTAGTAGCACAAGGATATAATCAACAAGAAGGAATAGATTTTGATGAAACGTATGCACCAGTAGCTAGACTTGAAGCTATAAGAATGCTACTAGCTATTGCTTCACATAAAAACATCAAACTCTACCAAATGAATGTAAAAAGTGCATTTCTAAACGGAATCATTCAAGAAGAAGTATATGTTGCCCAACCACCTAGTTTTGAAATACCGGAAAAAGGTGACTATGTTTATAAACTTAAGAAAGCACTTTATGGTTTAAAACAAGCACCTAGGAACTGGTATGAAAGGCTCAAGACATATCTATTTGATAATGGTTTTTCTATTGGAAATTCAGATTCTACTTTATTTTTCAAAACATATACTTCTAATTTTCTTGTTTTTCAAATATATGTTGATGATATTATTTATGAATCATTGTGTACACAATTTATTGACATTATGCAAAAAGAATTTGAAATGAGCCTCATGGGTGAACTAACCTTCTTTCTTGGTTTCCAAATTAAACAAACGTCTGCCGGGATTTTTATAAGCCAAGAAAAGTATACTAAAGAACTCTTAAAACGTTTTGGGATGGATTAGTGCAAACATGCTACTACTCCTATGGCCACTTCTACTAAAATTGATAAGGATGAAGATGGGGAACCTATTGATGATTCCTTATATAGAGCCATGATTGGTAGTTTGCTTTACTTAACTGCTTCTAGACCGGACATCATGTTTTCCGTTGGTCTTTGTGCTAGATTTCAATCCCAACCTATGCACTCTCATTTTCAAGTAGTTAAACGAATTCTTCGATACTTAGCCGGCACTACATGTTTTGGTTTATGGTATCCAAAAGGACAATCCTTGGATTTTAAAGCTTATACTGATGCTGACTATTCTGGTTGTCGACTTGATCGCAAGAGCACTAGTGGTCGCTGTTTCTTGTTAGGGAGAGCTTTAGTATCTTGGTTTAGCAAGAAACAAAACACGGTTGCCCTTTCTACAAGTGAAGCTGAATATATGGCAGCCAGATCTTGTTGTGCTCAAGTGCTTTATATGCAACAAGTGTTAAATGATTATGGTTTTACTCTTTCATCTACGCCTATCTTTTGTGACAACACGAGCGCTATAAACTTAGCACATAAACCTATTTTACACAGCCGAGCTAAACATATTGAAATCCGTCATCACTTTTTAAGGGATCACATCTCCAAGAATCATGTTTCCCTTCATCATGTTGATACGGAAGATCAATTGGCTGATATTTTTACAAAACCGCTTCCACTAACCAATTTAACAAAATTAGGAAGCAATTGCTTATCACTCCTTTGGAAGATGTTTTCTTTGATATTTGTGCTTCTTAAAAATAAGTTTTACTTACATCATTTTGGCTTTTAATGGACATTTTTTTGGGGCATCTAATTAAGGGGGAGTTTTATTCTTAAATGGATATCTTTTTGAAATGACAAAGGGGGAGAAATAAATATAAAACTTAGTATTTGTGCAAAACTCAATCAATGAGTTTCATAAACTCTTGGCTTTACATTGAAAGTTGCTATATTCCCTAAAGGATTGGATTTCATGTTCCATAATTCATGGGGAATAATAAGCACACATTTTATAAACAAGAGAAGAAATTTACAAAGGTAATCTTCATGTATGAAACTCACATGTTTTTATACTTTCTTATTTTATATTTAGGAAATGTTTGTCATATTCAAAAAGGGGGAGATTGTTGGCTAAATGGACATTTGTAAATCCCTTTGTTTTGATAATGACAAACATTTCATTCTTGTTAATCTAACGTGCTACTTGAGTGTTGCAGGAATAAAGTGGATGACAAAGCAATTAGGGAAATCCATATGCTTACATATTTATATTTTCATGAAATGTAATCGCCTTGTAAAAACTTGTACAAATATATAATGTACAAGTACTTAGATTTCATGTAAATCAAGCGTTAGATTCTCCCTAGCTAAACATCGCATTTAGATAGGTCATCCCTTTTAATAGTGTCACATATGCACACTCATACACACACTTAGTGCTTTAAATTGAAAAATTGAAACAGGGTCAATCTCGGTCGACTAACTCCTCGACCGAGACACTCTCGGTCGAAAATCTTCTCGACCGAGAAAGACCCAAGTAGCCGTTAGACACAGCTGACAAGGTGGTTGGCAGTTGGAGATAAACGTTGCATACACTTGATCCAGAGAGCCGGTCGGTTGACAAAACGTCGATCGAGTAGGAGTCTCGGTCGACTATTTCTCGACCGAGATGGTCTCTGACAGCAACTGCAGAATTAATTAATTAGCCGTTACTAAAGCAACGAACTTGTACCTAACGGCTAGTTAAGCACTTAGAAACCCCTAGAAGGTGTCTAGAACGTCCTTAAGCACTTGTAGGACATTCCTATAAATAGGACATGCCTTAGGACACGTAAACATACTTGCTTTTACACTTGAGCAATCTTTGAGCATACATTAACTTTGTGCAACCTGTTTGTGAGAAATTGAGCATTGTGACAATTGGCTACTTCTTCTCTTAGCTCAAAATTCATGTCCTATAGGCTAGCATCTCCTATCCACTGCAATAACATTTCCATACACTTTGGTTAGGAGATCTACACGCTTGATCTAGGCAAATCAAGCCTTGTGCTACAAAAGGATAAGTTGTAATTTCTATTTTCCTTCTTGTTCTCTATTGTTGTTTGTACTCTCCTTGCTACTCCTAGGTTGGAGGCTGCGGATTGGAGAGGTTGAACATCTTCTTGGTGAAGAAGGGGACCTTGAGCTACTTCAAGAAGGCTGGTGCAACGGGAGGTTACTTCTAGAGAGGAAGGCTACTTCAAGGGGGAGCTTGGAGTTACTTCAAGAAGGCTACCTCAAGTTGGTGCATCTACTTCAAGTGAAGGCTGTTCAAGGGGTGTAAAGAAAGTATTGTATTTTGTGTAAATCCTTGTGAAGGTAATAAAATTAATACTTTCAAAATCCCAGTTGGGTAAGCAACCCGGTTGGGTAAGCAACCGGGTAGTGGACTAACAACTTTAGTATTTGCTAAAGTTGGAACCACTCTAAACACCTGTCTCCTTCTTCCATTTGCAATTGTGGTTGTTTGAGTTAAATAATTGTTAAAATATTTAAAAACTCTATTCAACCCCCCCTCTAGTGTTTTTCACATTTCAATGTGTCAGGTCAATTACACCAACTTTAGCAATTTTGGACCATGAACAGTTCAATTCAGGAAGTGAATTGATCAACTTAGGTACATGAACCGACCGACTTAAGTTGTGAATCGAGCAGCTGGTGAATCGATTTGATTGATTCAAGGATTTGTGCTGACATCATGTTGTGCATTAAATCAGATTAAAACTACCAATACAAACCATGATTGGAAAACATGATGAAATAACCGATTCAAGGGTTGAACTGATCAACTTACATGCCATCAATCAGTTCACCTATGAATCGACTATTTAGCTTCTTGTAGGTTGTGAAAATTTGTGAAATTCTAGTTCCTTCCACTCCCACTTAGACTAGGAACCCTGACCCTAACTCTCCTATAAATAAGGAGATATTGGGGGCTTCTCAACAACAACTTAATTGTCTCTGACAATTGTCTGTTTCTTCTGGTTGTGGTAACCAAGAGAATCCAAGCAAGTCCTATCAGATAAAGGGAGGGATAGCAAGGGAGAACAATTATGGGAGAGCAAGTAGGTGCTAGTATACCAACGAGAGAAAATAACTCCTTGTTAGTTTTACCAAAATGACAAGAGTTCTTGGTTTTTAGTGTGGAATACCATAGAGGTGTGGAGCTTTTCCCTCTAGGAGGACAATGTCAATTTGATGTCCATGGTGATCAACATGAGCCACTACTGATGTTTTTTGAGTGTGACTTGAAGAAAGGCACATACTTCAACGAGGGAATAGTCGCTAGACTTGCTCTAGGACCAGGCATGACCTTGTAAACCATCACTTCCCTTTTCATAGTTGTTGACACAATCATCTATTGAAAAAGAATACAAAAGATAATATATTTTTGTTTTCATTACCTATCTAATGTGATATTTCCCAACAGTGGTATCAGAGCCAGGTCAATCTACTATGTTTTGGGATTTAATTGATATGATTGAATTTTGGTTTTTTTTCCTTTTATTTGTTACACACGATGTGAAAATTTAAATGATTAATATACATATCAAAATTAAATACCACATATGATCCCAAACATATATATATATATATATATATATATATATATATATATATATGCAATTTACATGCGTCACCCTAAATTTGGTTTTTTGGTGGATATGTAGCATGGTTATGACCAATAACCCAAATATCTTCATATGGTTGAATGGTTTATTTATTCCTATTTATATCTCAGTTTGCATCTGAGATTCTACCTTCTTCTTCCCAAATGTAAGAGTATTATTCTTTCCTTCCTATGCTCCTCTCAAATGTAACTCAATGTTTCTCTATTACCATGTAATCAGTTTAATAGAATTAGGATAGTTTTATTTTCCTATGATGATGAAGATGACACTCAACGCCATGTGAACCGACCATGTCAAAGATGAGTCGACCGATTGGAGGAACGAGGTGCATCGACCGTAGGAGACAAACCGATCAGCTAGTGGCTGAACTGACTATTTGGAGGTGTCCATACATCAATTGGACTGGAGGCCAAATGATCATTCTAACAGATCAACCAACTAAGAGGCGAGATGACCGGTTCAAGGGTTGAACTGATCAATCTGAATTGGGTCAAGAACAAATCTACACCAATAAAAAACTCATGCATGTGATGTAAACCTAGGTGGTGATAATTCCTTGTGGCTCCATGGAGTTATAATAGAATAGCCATAACCATTGCTAATGCTTTATATTGCATGTTTGTGTATGTGGGATAAAACATGTATATGATACATACTATAATATGTGGTGATTGGATATGTATGTGTGTGTATATATATATATATATATATATATAGATGTGTGTATGTATATATGAATCCCCCAATCAAACATATTAAGTCTAAGATTCTTTCCATTAGAAACACATATGAAAAGTTTGATCGATTATGCGTGAGCATGCCATGTGTGGTGTGGTATCCATCTCGTAGAAGTGTGATGGTAGTTATGTCGACCTGCCATGTAGGGTGCATTTCTATCATGCTGGCTTTTGGTTCAGGCTTAACTGGGTGTCCTTAATGAGATTAAGAACCTAGAGGCATGTATATGAATATAGTAATGATTTGCACATACCATCTATCGAAGAATTGCATAATATGCATTTGGCAAGCATTTTCTACCTTAATGATTGATTTTGGACGCTAATATTATCCGAGCAATAACTCAATTGTTTTGGTTCTTGGATCATTAGGTTTGTACGTTGCAATCTTTTGAATTGATTATTGAGGGTTATCAATTTGAAAAAAATAATGAGAGTGATAGTTCATTTAAAGGTCTAACTTAAAATCATCAAATTTTATACAAAAATGGTTTTTGACAAACTTGCAAATTTCTCTTGTAGAATCAAATGGAAACACCCAACGACAATTTTTATTTATTGATCAGTCCTTGAGGAGGACAAGTTAAATGTGAATGACTTCCATGACTAGTTCAGGATATTGAGAATTATTCTCACAGAGGAACACAACTCTATGTCCTGGAAGAACCAGATCCATATGAACCTCTTCCCACTGCACCTAAGATTGACATGAATGCTTATAAGAAGCACAATGAAAATGTCGTTGATGTAAAGTTCCTAATGTTGTGCTCCATGAGATATGAGTTGCAAAGACAACATTAGAACATGGATGTTATTATATGGTTACACATCTTAAGAACATGTTCCAAGATCAGGCAAGATGAGATAGACATGATGTCCCTGAGGCGTTGTTCAAATGTAACATGACAGAAGGAGATCCAGTAGGTCTTCATGTGCTCAAGATCATTGGGTATGTAGAGAACCTTTTTATACTGGGATCCCCCTTGGGTCAAGAGTTGGTCACTTATGTGATTCTGCATTATCTACTAGAATCATATAATCAGTTTGTCATGAACTACAACATAAATGACTTTGACAAGCCGTTGACAGAGTTACTTGGCATGTTGAGAACAACTGAGGCTCAAATGAAGAAATACAAACCCAAGTTTTTGATGATGATAAAAAAACTAAAGGGAAAGTATAAAGGTAAATATAAAGCCAAGAAGAGTTCTAAAGCTAGCCAAAAGTCCAAGTCTCCAACACTCAAGGTAAAGGGAGAAGTGAATAAGGGAGGCAATTGTCACAACTATCACCATCATGGACACTGGAAGAGGAATTTCCCTCTCTACCTAGAGAAACTAAAGAAGAAGAAGGAGTGGATAGAGATATCCATTTCAGGTATATACGTTATAAGATAAGTCTAATTACTTATTCATCTTAAGTATGTGATATCAGATGTAGATCTGACATATGTTTGAATATACACGATCTGACAAGAAGTAAGACTTTAAAAAAGGGCAATGATAGACTGTATGAAGTAAGAGTTGCTGAGACTTCAGTCTATATTTATATTTTATCTTAGCCCACATGTCATGTAATATATTTAGATGAACTATTGTTTCATTATGCCAATAATAGAAATATTTTACTTTCTGCATCTTGTACGGATAAGGATGATTATGAATAAAGAGTAGTTAATATTCTATTTCAAAGATGTGATCTTACATGGAAATGCCCCAAATGTCTTGTGATCTTTATTTGAATCGTACAAAGATAAATGTTTATAATGTAAATACCAAAAGGATTAAAAATGATAACTCAAACAATCAATATCTATAGCATTGTCATCTAGAGTACATATATTAGAAATGCATCTCTAGAATCCATGATAATGTTTATCTAGACTATTTTGGTTATTGAACCAATAAGAGACATGCAGGTCTTATTTGTGCACAACATGACAAAACACCTCTCGCTAGGTGTAGTGGGAGAATAAGCATTCCATTAGGACTTGTGCATAATGATGTGCAAAGACCTTCAAAGTAAATTCTAGCGGTAGTTATTTGTACCTCGTTATATTTACTGAATATTTTAGCATATATGGTGATTTGTATTTAGTGAAATACAAAACATGAATCTATTGAAATGTTCAAGAAGATCATGAATAAAGTGCATAAACAACTTTGATAAAAGTATTAAGAAACATTGATACGATCAACATTGAAATATTTTGCATCAAAAGTTTGAGGACCTTCTAGAGAAATTGTGATAGTGTATCACGATGAACTCCACCTGAAACATGATGTATCAGAAAGAAGGAATCACATCCTAATGAGTCATGATGTGATTATCATTGAATCTAATCTTCTAATTTTCTTATATATACATGCTTTACACTAAAAAAATGTACTATATAAAATGGTTTGAAAGATGCCATATGAGATATGGCATGGGAATGTCCCGATAAGTCTTAAGAATTGAAAATTAAATAAATAAAGTGATTTCTAAAAAAAAGGTAAAATGGTGAATACTACATTTCGATTCCAATTCGATAACAAAAGTGTCTGTTACTAGGATAACTAAGTTTCAAAATAATTAGTGGGAGTAAAGTAGATCTCAAAAAGTTCAAAGTTAACAAGGAGGTACAATGGGAACAAGAAGAATCACAAACAGTTGTGGAATCTTAAGTTCCATATGTAACACAAGACTCATAGTTCTAGTAGAACAAGCCATGAACTTAGAAGATTATGATATCTTATAACTTAGAAAGGAAGTGAGTTGGTCATGAGATGATGAGCCAACAACCTATCCAGAAGTGATATGCGTCGAAGAGCACAACAATTCACTAGAATAATTATCCTAGAGTTTAATCTTTTTTTACTTTCCAGTTAAGGTTAGTATAGAAGGGTCGATCCAACATGACAACGTTTTTAAGATTGGTTTTCTTTTATTCCCGATTGTTTTGAAATTAAATTTTTTTTTGGATATTTTTGAAAGATTGAAATAACGTAAATTCCGATTTTGAGGGGGGTTGATTAAACTAATGTAAGAACTAAAGTGCAAGAAGAACAAAAGATTATCCTAAGAAAGTAATGGAAAGACTAAAATAAGTAATATAAATATAGGAAGAATATGGTTAGCACATAATAAAAGATTATCTAAGAAAGAATATCATATTGCAAGTATTTAAGAAGAAGGCGATTAAAACAAACGTTAAAAGAAACAGTTGAAATCAGATGGAGACAACATTGAGGGTTAGCGGTTTTCACCACCTTAGACAAAGTTTAGATCAAATCAAGAATATACGATAATTAAAAGATGAAAAGTGGGTATTTGAATTTATTTATAAATAAAACACAAAAGTCAAACTCCACGTGAACCCATTGGTCCTGCATTTGTGTTTCATAGTTCATCATCCCAATGGGGATTTTTCCATGGTCGCATCCAAATCCCCATGCTACTTGTTTAGTTGTTCTAAATTTTGGGTTCCACAGTCGCATCTACCAAAATTAACTTGTGATAAAAATGAGAGATCACTTCATTTGAATCAGCTGTTTTCTAAATCAAAATCCATTCGTATAGATAAAAATCATATAGATAAAATCCAACTCTACACAATGGTTAAGGGACTATCCCCTTTCCTCGATAAAAAGACTACTCACTGCTCATGGCGAGAAAGGGAGAAACAAGGAGAAAAAGGAGGTGAGACATACAACACAAATTCAGAGTCTCCCAAGAGCCCAAGGTGGTGACAATTAAGCGGTTTAGCAACTTTATCTCTCACTCCAAGAATAAAACACGAGAAGGAATAATGAGAAGAAGAACGAGAATAGAAGAATCCATATGCTAAAGAAAGAAAATAACTTTATTGCTTTTGAATGTAAAATTACACTAGAAAAGAAAATAACAGAGTTTCACTACCAAACAAGTACAAAATTTAGGACTACAAACTAAGACTATATTATAACTAAGACTCAATTTACAACTAAGACTTGATTTATGATTAAGACTCGATGATCTTTTTCTTATGGAGTCCCCCCTCCTTTTATAGGGGAAGGAGGGGTGCAAACCCTAAAAGGGGAGGAGAAGAAAGTGGAAGACACGGCTATAGTATGTCTTGGTCAAGAGAAATCTCTTCCTCAATAGGAAATAGAGAAAATCATTAATTGCCTTCTTTTGACCCTTCAAATACTGACTCTCTCTCTACAAATTCCTATTCCTAAATTTTCGTGTGAATTTCAGCTAGTAACAAGTTTAAATTTTCCTAAAAAATTATTTTTTCTGTAGTACTTTCAATTTTCTTTCCACTTCATATTTGAACATTAAATTCTTCCTTCAGATGTGAGAGTTATGTCTATTTTGGTGCAAGGTATATATTTACATCAGGAATTGTGGGAAAACAAACATGCACATTCATTGGTTGTTTGGATAGTCAAATGACTACCAATGTCATCAGAAAATATATTTTTCCTGTAGCAATTGAAATATAATTTTGAAAATATCTAAATTCCAAATTTGGAATTTGTATGTGGGAGTTATGATTTTTTTATGCAGTCTATACATAAATTTGAGAAATTGCAGGAATTATGCAAAACATCTTCCAGGAGAAATTAATGATTAGATCTAACCAAATATAATTAAACTCCAAATAAAGAGAGAAAATCTAAATTAATGCAATTAATTATAAAACTAAGAAAATAACAACAAAACAATCCTAAAAAGATATCTAGAATATGTAAAAAAATGATAAATAAACATATATCAAAATATCCCAGACTAGAATCTTTGTTTGTCCTCAAACAAATAAATCCAATTTATACTAACAAAATATCTATCCTCACCCTTGTATCCATCACTTTATTCCTTTTCTGCAATTTTGGCCAAGCAATCTTATCTCCTAAAACCACAAAACACAAAATCTTATATTCCCTATCAAAACAATATCATATCTTGTTTCTAAATCAAAATTTTGTTGAAAAACATGCTTCATCTTACTTTTACTTTGACATTCTCATTTTTATTATTATATTTTCTTTGATGTGATTTGTTGCTTGAGAATAGGATGAAATTGGGGGGCGTGAAGACAAAGAAAGAAGTGATGGTCCCTCCTCTTATTCAACTCGGGAATTTTTTTGGTTTATAGAATTGTGACTTCATTGGTCACAATTTATTTCTTGTTCTCTTTGGCATGTTTTCATGGTACACTCCTTTGTGGGGTATGTAATTTTTGATATGGGAAGCATGCCACCCCACACTTGATTTTTGTTCTGTGGTGATTCTTTGCTTCTCTATTTTAGAAAGAAAGTACGGGGAAAACAAAATGTGTCTTTCTGATTATAACTTCACGTTTTTTTCTTTTTGTTTTTTGAAAGTGTCATTGCATCAGATAGAATATTCCTATCAATCACATTATACAATATTTATATCAAGTTAATCCATAGTTTAAAAATAGAGAAAAATTGTGTTTGGTTTCGATTAATTCAATACGACTCGCCAACTTTTCCAAGGAGTGATGCTATTTTGGGGTCCTAGGTGACATGGTGGTTCTGTTGGGTTTTAGGGGAGACAGAGAAGGCAGCGGAAACAAAAATTTTCTCCCCAACCCATACCGAGGAAATGCGTCAACGTCTATATAATAGGAAAGGATGGTTTGTGGAATCATACCTTGTCCCGAGGCTTGCTCGGCGACAATACCTCGCGCAATGCGCGGTCTTCAACTCCGGTCTTGGACGGCGTCTGTGCAGCTCCTGGTCGCACCGGGACTGACGATTCCTCCTCCTACCGGACTGTCGGATGACAGTTGTCCTCCTAAGCGGCAATGTCCTCCCGCCTCTGTAGTAGTCCACACAGACCACCTGGAACTCCACTCTCCTTGTCCCACAAGGAAGTGGAAGGAGTCGCACCCTCCTGTTGACGTACTAGTCGCCAACACACTCTCCTGCTACCAGTTGCAACTGCAGTTGTCCTTCCCTTGCTGCACCTCCCTTTTGCGGGAAGCACTTGCTCGGGATCTCTCACGGTTACCAAAACCAGAGAGAACGACAACTTCGCAAAGCAACCAGCTTGCATTGAGTTGTACTTTGAGAAGCCCCCAATACCCCTATATATAGGCGGGTCATGGGACAGGGTTCTCTATGCCCAGCAATATGGGACTAAAGCAGGAGTAGAAGGGTTCGAGATTTTCCACAAAAAGCAACCAACTCGCAACCTGAACCGATCGGTTCACAAGTGAACCGGTCGGTTGGGGACATGAACCGGTCGGTTGGAGCACCAACCGATCGGTTGGGACCCATGAGCCGATCGGTTCACTTCTGAACCGGTCGGTTCGTGGTCATGGTCGGTTCCCGATTGACTTTCCTTCTTTCGTTTCTAATTGGTATCGAATACCAATCCTTGTTCCAATCAAATTGGGCAAGTGAAACGCAAGTAAAATTCTCACCGACCTGACTTTCCCAACTTGCTCGGTTGCACCAGTTGAACCGATCGGTTCAACACTTGAACCGCTCGTTTCACCCTGGGCTTGAGCCGATCGACTCAACACTTGAGCCGACCGGTTCAACAACCTCAGCCGACCGGTTCAACACTTGAACCAATCGGTTGGGAGTACAGGTTGTACAGAATCAGTCAAATGCGATTTCAATCAATCCGATACTCCAATCAATGCGTCCAACACCTTGAACCATATGATATTGAGTCATCGACTGATTGAGTGTTTAATTGAACTACTAAACTCCTTTAGTAATCAATCTAAATGTTGCTTGTGGACAAAACTACTCTTCCAGGTTAAATCCTATGTGTGTGACCCTGCAGGTCCATTTCACGTTGGCAGTGAAAGTCCATAACACTTATGACTTCACAAGCAAAGAGCGGTGCCTAGTCACACATCAGTGCTACCCAAGTGAAAGTAGAAAGTTGGAGAACAACTTTCATCCTACAATCCGTGAATGGTGTTACAGTGAATGTATAATTCCTTTGTCACTGATATCCCGAATGAACTCAAGGCATGGAACAGTCATCCTGTCAACGTTCATTCACTTTCTTGATCTCAGAGTAGATTGAAGGAGATATGTATGACATCAATATCACATACTGATTCACACATGCGTGCGCACGCCTATCTCAATCCTACTCATCAAGTGGCCTTGGATATCAAACTCCCTTAGGAGGGACAAATCCCATATCTATCACTCACCCCTCAAAAGCCCCATGTGTCAAAGCCACCCAATCATTACCTTTATAACAACCCATGTTTCATGACTGCGTTTGATGATGTCAAAGTGTGCCCAACGACATGTGTTGAGTGCAGTGATTTTAGGTCTAAGAATCACACTCACCACCATCACTGTGAGTACTGACTGTGACTACCATCTCATGGTTCCATGTGTCAAACTCACGGTGGGTCTGTCCGGTACACTTGTTCTCTAACAAGTACCTATGTGTTTGGTTTGATATCTCTATATCATGACTAATGAGATTCTGTCATCAACCAACACCACAATCTAGTCTTGTGTGTCATTGCTGTCTATCTACCTTCCACAATGACATCCAACTAGGGACATAACAAGAATGTACAAACTCTTAGCATCCGTATGATCTCATCGTTCAGGTCCTCAACCTGAAAGCATACATCATTGAGTACTGTCATTCTCTAGACATTCAATCTGTTCTATCACTATCTCATATGACTGAACCAGAAAGAATTGGAAGCTTGCCTTTGATGTTTATCAAATCAATCTTAATGTATCCCACCAATCATCCCATGATTGGCTCTCAGGGCATACATACCAACAGACTCCCACTTGCACTGCGAGCCAATCACTCTTGAATCATATTCATAGTGATCTTCAAACATGTCCCACATGTTATTGTGCTCTTAGTGCGAACATAGTGAGTAATGACAACACCTTGCCAAAGTCAGTATAAACTGCATGTCTCTCATCTCTTCGCTGTACGTCGCACGTATGAGATGGAGTTGCCGTAATATGCGATCTAGTATTCCTTTGCTAACCTTTAGCCACATTGCATGATCAAGGATTCCAAACTTGTCATCAATGAGTGGAATATAAGTTCATCTCATGAACCTTCAGATCCATATAGTATCCACTGCTGTTCTCTAACACACAGATACTCGACATTTCCTTTTAAATGGTTTTATTGGAACACTTCCAATTATCAACAAACTTTCACTTTTATACATCTTATGTATATCTTGCGATTAATTCTCTGTCTTTTCGGAAGTTCGCATCAATGTAACTCTTTACATCGAACTCTTCCTTATCTCCATAGAACTAGCACTTCACAAGAACTTATCAAGTTCTCATGGTATTCCAGTAACCCTTACTGGAAGTAGATAGACATCCACTCGTCATGTCCCACATACGAGTTATCAGGATGAGCACATCATATTGCCATGTCCTACATACAAGATGATGAATGCATTTTATTCTTGCCATGTCATACATGCAAGACAATGGGATGATTACATACATGATAGATCCATATCTATTCTTAGTGTTCCCATTCTTCATAAGAATTGGACACTTGGCCTTGGGATACTAATATCCATATAACATGGACAAGTTTTCTCCCACTGAATCTGTGCATACTGAACCCTTCAGTACAGATTGCCAATCTATGCTCTCTCTTTTCCAGGCCAAGAGATTTGTCGAGAACTATCTCTATAGATCTCTATTCCTATCATATAGGAAACATCTCTATCTTCCTTAAAGATAATTTCCACTTTTGGATTTCCATTCTAGAACATTTCCATTTCACATCAACATGTGGAATGTGAACACGCTCCCACTAAATCATAGATCCTTTCTTTATCTTTGACATATCAGTCAAACCCTTTGACTGTATCATCAAAGTAAAGATCCAATTCTGAGTTGCTTGTACTCAATCAATCACATTGATTAGTCCATTGTAACTTATAGACTTCATTTACATTAGTGGATTCATAAACCTTATAGGCTGTGTCACGTACACATCCTGGTTTTATTCCTCATAGGAATGCGGTTTTAGTATCCATATGCCAAATGTCTTAGTCATTAAGTTGCAATCAACAAGCATCATCCTTCTCAAAATGTTATCCTTGTGTCTTAACACTTAAGACTCATTTGCACTTATGGATATGATCCAATGAGTGCTACCATCAAGGTCATACCTTATGGTTCACATGGATCTCATTTAGGATGTAATGGTCATAAACCATAACTCAAGATTCGGTTCCTCATATTCATCTTGATAGTTGACTCATCACATGAACAACTCATCACATAGATAATTGAGGTGTATCTGTTAAGGATATAAGAACTCACAACCCTTGTGATTCTTAATTTCCTTTATTAGTGTGGGGTATTCTTTTGTTAAGAAGAATTCAGTTATTCGATAATCATTCTCTAACTCCTTAGAGTATGATTCCTTCTTGATTTAGACATCACCATGCCTTAATCATGAGTTCACTATGATACACTATCATAATCACTCATAAGGATCTCAAACATTTGGTACAAGTATTTCATTCTTTGATCTCATCAAGAATTAATACTTTACCAAATTTGTACTTCATCTATGATAATCTTGAACACTTCAAGATATTCATATTGGTATTTCTCTAAACACCATTTGAAGTATTAGCATTTGTCCCAATAGGTATGTGAATACATCACATGTATTATACCTAATAGGATAATCATTCTCCCACTACCATTAGTGAAGATTGATTAATCATGTCCAAGATATTCATGTCTCTTACTGGTTCTCTAACCAAAAGAGTCTAGATTTATCCATCATATGGAAACTAGAAATGAATTTCTTATGATATATGCTAATTTAATTGTTTGAGTTATCAATAACTTTAGGTATCATTTTATCTTATACATACCATGTATTACAAGATAAACAAGGCATTGCCACAAAGATCATATCTTTAAAATTGAAACATCAACTTTATTAATTGCCATCATTGTCATACAATATGCAAAAATAAAGTGTTTCTATCTATTGGCAATATATGAAATAGCAGTTCTCAACTCTATTTCATGCCCTTTAGGCTGAAATAAACTGAAAGATACTCCTATCTATGGCCGCAACACTTGCTCCAATGATGGGTACTTCTTTCTTGGTCCTTTCACAAAGGCCATCACTTCTTTGTGGATATTGCATATCATATATGACATATCCATATCTTGGTATCATATACCTCGGATAAAGAAGCGGTTCATTTCATGATACCTTAGGTGGAGATCTCCATCCCCTCCTTCTTCTTCTTTTGTTCTTCCAGATATAGAGGGCAATCCCTCATACACCCTTTCCCCATGTGCCTTGAGGCTGAAGACGGCTTGGATTTCTGGCTAGCATCAGAACACTTCTTAGCTTTGCCCTTGTCCTTGCCCTTAAGAATTACCTTTTCTTTGATCACATCAAAGATTATGGTTTGTATTTCTTTATCTTTGCCTCTACTATCCTCAACATGTCCAACAACTTTGTCAACACTTGTAAAAGTCGTTCATGTTGTAGCTTATCATGAATTGTATGATTCTCGCAACATTTGCAGTATCATACCAATAGCCAACCCTTGGCTCAGATGGAATCCTTCTCAGTCAGGTTTTCCACATACCCAATCACATTGAGTGTGTGAATACCTTACTGGATCTCCTTCTGTCATGACATACTAGGACAGTATCTTGGAGACATCATATGTCTCATGTTGTCTATGCAACTCATAGTTTAGAGAACACAACATCAAGCACTCCTCATCAATGTCATCCTCGGTATGCTTTCATAAGCATACTTTCAACCATTGATGTGGTGGGATCGAGTTCATATGGTTCTGGTATAACTAGGACTTAGAGCTTCCGCTCTTTGATTGAGAACACTTCTCATCATCATCCTAACCAGTCATGGAATTATTCCCATTTATTTTGTTGGTCTCAAAGACCGATCGCAAATAAAGTGATTTGTTGATTAACCATTTATTTTAACAAAAGGAAATATATGCAATTTTAGTCCAAAAACTCATTTTTGACTTGTTTGATTGATTTGAAAAGTTGACAATAAAATTAGGCCTTTAATTAATTATCGCTCCCACTATTTTACTTCAAATTGATAGCCCTCACCATCAATTCGGAAGATTGCAGCGTACAACCTTCTAGTGGGCAAGATCCTGAAATCCTCTAAGTCATGAGTCAGCTTTGGCTGATCGCCCACAACTTAGATCTCTCAGGTAGGCAACTCTTGCCAATTGCATCATATGCAACTCTTGTTGAATGAACATGCACAACACCTTGCCATGAACATTCCTTGCCTCTGGGCCTAGATGCTCTAAGAATCACCAGTTAAGTCTAACCCAAAAGCCGACACGGTAAACATGCACCCTACTTTGGCAGAACCTACATGTCTACCCTTCACACTTCCACAAGATAGACGGCGCACCACGCTTTGGCGTAACCTACGCTTGGTCGATCGAGCTTTTCATGTGTGCCGCTAATGGAAGGCATATAAGACTTAATATTTTAATGAGGGATTTGGTTTTTATATACATATACATATCCAATCACCACAATACATAGTACGTATCATATACATGCTATAGCCCACAGAAAACATGCACAAACGATAAAAAGCGATGATTATGGCCATCCTAATGTGATTCCTCGAGCCAAGAGGAATCACGGTCATCTAGGTCTACATCACATGCAACCTGTACAAGATGAACTTTGTGCCTTGCCATCCGAGTTGATCAATTCATCACATGAATGATCTGTACTCTCCAGCCGGTCGTCTGGGTGCCACCAGCCGATCGGTTGGCTCCTCCAACCGATCAGTTTGCCTGGTCATCGTGCATCTCGTCATGTCCGCCACCCACTCGTCTCGCTCCTCGAACCGGTCATCAACCGATCGGTTCACTCCTTGAACCGACCGTTTGGAACGTCAACCGATCGGTTCACGCCTTGAACCGATCGTTTCAGTTGTCGTCTTGATGTCCGCCGGTCTTTGACATAACAGGAAATAAAAATCTATCCTATTATTACATTGCTTTAAAAAGGGAAACCCCGAGTTACATTCGGGGGGAGCAAAGGTAGGAAAGAATCTCGAATTATTTCGAGTTACATCAGGAATAAGAGAGGGAAGATCGGTGCGCAGACCGAGATGCAAGCAACCACAAACAACCACACACAGATAGGGGTTTATAGGCCATAATCATGCTACACACATCCACCACAAAACTCATTTAAGGGCGATGCGTATCGAGTGCATTAATAATACATATCATATATGTAATTCGGGATTTGTGGATTTAGGATTGGACATGCATAAAGCCAATATTATTCGCATCGCATGCAATAAATAAAGGCGACAAACCAAAATCGATCATATCGATATTCCTAAAATATAGAACAGTTGACGTGGCTCTGATACCACTGTTGGGTTTTAGGGGAGACAGAAGGCAGCGGAAACAAAAAATTTCTCCCCAACCCATACCGAGGAAACGCGTCAACGTCTATATAATAGGAAAGGATGGTTTGTGGAATCATACCTTGTCCTGAGGCTTGCTCGGCAACAATACCTCGTGCAATGTGTGGTCTTCAACTCCGGTCTTGGACGGCGTCTGTGTAGCTCCTGGTCGCACCGGGACTGACGACTCCTCCTCCTACCAGACTTTCGGATGACAGTTGTCCTCCTAAGCGGCAGTGTCCTCCCGCCTCTGTAGTAGTCCACACGGACCACCTGGAACTCCACTCTCCTTGTCCCACAAGGAAGTGGAAGGAGTCGCACCCTCCTGTTGACGTACTAGTCGCCAACACACTCTCCTGCTACCAGTTGCAACTGCAGTTGTCCTTCCCTTGCTGCACCTCCCTTTTACGGGAAGCACTTGCTCGGGATCTCTCACGGTTACCAAAACCAGAGAGAACGACAACTTCGCAAAGCAACCGGCTTGCATTGAGTTGTACTTTGAGAAGCCCCCAATACCCCTATATATATAGGTGGGTCATGGGATAGGGTTCTCTATGCCCGGCAATATGGGACTAAAGCAGGAGTAGAAGGGTTCGAAATTTTCCACAAAAAGCAACCAACTCGCAACCTGAACCGATCGGTTCACAAGTGAACCGGTCGGTTGGGGACCTGAACCGGTTGGTTGGAGCACCAACCGATCGGTTGGGACCCATGAGCCGATCGGTTCACTTCTGAACCGGTCGGTTCGTGGTCCTGGTCGGTTCCCGATTGACTTTCCTTCTTTCGTTTCTAATTGGTATCGAATACCAATCCTTGTTCCAATCAAATTGGGCAAGTGAAACGCAAGGAAAATTCTCACCGACCTGACTTTCCCAACTTGCTCGGTTGCACCAGTTGAACCGATCGGTTCAACACTTGAACCGCTCGTTTCACCCTGGGCTTGAGCCGATCGACTCAACACTTGAGCCGACCGGTTCAACAACCTCAGCCGACCGGTTCAACACTTGAACTGATCGGTTGGGAGTACAGGTTGTGCAGAATCAGTCAAATGCGATTTCAATCAATCCGATACTCCAATCAATGCGTCCAACACCTTGAACCATATGATATTGAGTCATCGAATGATTGAATGTTTAATTGAACTACTAAACTCCTTTAGTAATCAATCTAAATGTTTCTTGTGGACAAAACTCCTCTTCCAGGTTAAATCCTATGTGTGTGACCCTACAGGTCCATTTCACGTTGGCAGTGAAAGTCCATAACACTTATGACTTCACAAGCAAAGAGCGGTGCCTAGTCACACATCAGTGCTACCCAAGTGAAAGTAGAAAGTTGGAGAACAACTTTCATCCTACAATCCGTGAATGGTGTTACAGTGAATGTATAATTCCTTTGTCACTGATATCCCGAATGAACTCAAGGCATGGAACAATCATCCTGTCAACGTTCATTCACTTTCTTGATCTCAGAGTAGATTGAAGGAGATATGTATGACATCAATATCACATACTGATTCACACATGCGTGCGCACGCCTATCTCAATCCTACTCATCAAGTGGTCTTGGATATCAAACTCCCTTAGGAGGGACAAATCCCATATCTATCACTCACCCCTCAAAAGCCCCATGTGTCAAAGCCACCCAATCATCACCTTTATAACAACCCATGTTTCAGGACTGCGTTTGATGATGTCAAAGTGTGCCCAACGACATGTGTTGAGTGCAGTGATTTTAGGTCTAAGAATCACACTCACCACCATCACTGTGAGTACTGACTGTGACTACCATCTCATGGTTCCATGTGTCAAACTCACGGTGGGTCTGTCCGGTACACTTGTTCTCTAACAAGTACCTATGTGTTTGGTTTGATATCTCTATATCATGACTAATGAGATTCTGTCATCAACCAACACCACAATCTAGTCTTGTGTGTCATTTCTGTCTATCTACCTTCCACAATGACATCCGACTAGGGACATAACAAGAATGTACAAACTCTTAGCATCCGTATGATCTCATCGTTCAGGTCCTCAACCTGAAAGCATACGTCATTGAGTACTGTCATTCTCTAGACATTCAATCTGTTCTACCACTATCTCATATGACTGAACCAGAAAGAATTGGAAGCTTGCCTTTGATGTTTATCAAATCAATCTTAATGTATCCCACCAATCATCCCATGATTGGCTCTCAGGGCATACATACCAACAGGTTCCAGACATGGCAATTTGTAACAATGTTTGCAAAATATTTACTAAATTAAAAGCGGTACAACGATAAACATCTATTCATATTGGACAACTAGATAATGGCCTTTTTGCAAAAAAGGAATTAAAAACATGACCAACTAGATAATGTCCATAAAAGAAGAAATTATAAAAGCAACTATATCCAAAAAAGGGAAAACAAGATGTAGAAAAAAGAAAGATAAGGAGTGGGGGGTCGAGTAGAAACATACCACCCACCTCGACCTTGGAGTTAGATTTTTTCTCATCTCAAGCAAAACCCAAAACCAAGATGGAGGGAAGAAAATTGTTGGGTTCACTAGGAGGCCATGGTAGCTCAAAAATATCCATCTGAAGGGAATGTCGATGATGGTTGGGGCTTTGAATAGAGGAGATTCATGGTACACCCAATGGATGGGTGGTCGTGAAAGCTTAAAGATGTCTTCTAAATGATGTTGCTTATCACCTCATAGTCCTTAGAGTAGGATCCAAAGATCTTCCTCCAGTAGTGAAAGTAGTATTGGAGATGAATGTGGATTGGGGGAGATTGGCTGGTGCCCGTTGGGTAACAAATTTAGTGTCAGATGTGGAAGTTTGGGTGGAGGATCTGGCTCGAGTATCTTTTTTCTGCCTGGATCTACATGTAGTGGAGAGGGTACCGGTAATGGAAGAACTAGTTTGTTAGCTGAGTAAACAATCACATGGGACCATATGTCTTCATGGTGGATTATGCAACAAAGTGCATCCGGATCCTTTGCCCTATAGATGGAAGCCAGTGGATTTGTTTTGGACGACTCACAAATGGCATAATTGTCATAATAATTATTTAAAATGATTAAGCTAGGTTGTTCTATATATATTGGGGAGTCCTCCATATCTTCTTCATAAAAGATCCCATCAACATGGATGCCTATGGAGTCATCATGATCCTTTACTATGCTGGAGGGGAGATATGATTCCTTTAAAGGACATGTGCCCAACTCAATGGGCTAAGAAGGGATCACCTCACAATGTAACGATGGAATGTAATGTTCTTGTAGTGGTGGAATCACCTCATCAGGTTCAACCATATGTGGAAAAAGAGGTGGTTGAGTGAGGGCATAGTACTCTTGATGAGGAAGCCTTTCAAAAGAATCCATCAGTGCATCCTGGGTAGGTGATGGTACATTGGTAACAATAGGCTCAACCAAGATGGGATGATTATTGTAGACATCTAAATCAAGGCCTACAACTGAGAAGGGTGGTCGAGCCTTAGGTTGTTGGGATGTTATTTGGGCCCATAGTCTTTAACCTTTTTGTTAAAAGATTCTTGATACACGAATTTATCCACATAGGCCTCCATCCACGCATTTTCTGACTTATATGGATACTCGGGGCCCCATACAACTACCACCCTAGCTAAACAATGCTCTTCATTTCTGGAATCCTTAATTTCTTTAGAACACCTATCCATCTCCTGATCAAGGTTGTGTGGAATCTATACTAATTCACATTGGACTTCTTCTAAGGGTGGCGGTTCATTATATAGAAAGGGTTCAAAACAAGAAGATTGGTATTTAACAACAACTAGATTAACATCCACAATGGAAGTGATTGGTGGAGCTTCAGGTACTGGAGTTAGTTCTACTTGATTGAAGATGGTATAATCATCTTCATCATCATCCATTAAAATCATCCCTGACTTCTCTGGTTCCAGATCAAAAATTGATGGCGCGGAATCACCGTTTGGTGGGTGTCGCCAACATAGTTAATATGATAGTTAATACTGAGTGCAGAAACAACATACTATTGGAATGGAAACTCAGTAGAAGGAGGAGTAGCACTACCAGAATGTTACTTGGAAGGCATAAAAAATGAAAACAAATCTAGGGTTTGAAAAAAATGATCCGTTATCCCCTATAATAGTTCCAAAATTGATACATGTCGAAGAGAACACGAATTCACTAGAATAATTATCCTCGAGTATAATCCTTTTTTACTTTCCATTTAAGGATAGATAGAAGGATCGATCCTATAGGACAACCTTTTTAGGATTCACTTTCTTTTATTCCTGATTGTTTTGAAATTATTTCATTTTTTTTGATATTTTTAAAAGATTGACAGAATGTAAATTCCAATTTTGAGGGGGGTTGATTAAACTAATGTAAGAACTAAAGTGCAAGAAGAATAAAAGATTATACTAAGCAAGGGATGGAAATACTAAAATAAATAAGAAAAATAAAGAAGAAGATGGTTGGCATAGAGTAAAAGATTATCTGAGAAAGCAAACAATATTGCAAGAATTTAAAAAGAAGGTGATTAAAAATTGTTGAAAGAAATGGATGAAATCAGATGGGGAAAACATCGAGACTTAGGGGTTTTCACCACCTTAGCCAAAGTGTAGATCAAATCAAGAATATACAACAATTAAAATATGAAAAGAAGGTATATGAATTTATTCATAAATAAAATACAAAGGCCAAACTCCACATGAACCCATTAGCCCTGGTGTTCACGCTTCATAGTTCATCATCCCAATGAGGATTTTTCCACAGTCGCATCCAGATCCCCATGCAACTGATTTGGTTGTTCTAAATTCCAGGTTCTATAGTCACATCCATCGGAACTAACTTGCGATATAAATGAGAGATCAATTTGTTTAAATCAGTGGTTTTCTAAACCGAAAGTCGTTCGTATAGATAAAATCATATAGACTAAATCTAAATCTACACAATGGTCAAGGGCTATTCCCCTTACCTTGATAAGAATACTACTCACTGCTCATGGTGAGGAATGAAGAAATAAGGAGAAAACAGAGGTAATCCATATACCAAAAATCTGGGGTCTCTGAAAAGCCCGAGGTGATGACAATTAAATGACTTAGCAACTTATCTCCCGCTCTAAGAAGAAAACCCGAGAAGGAAGAACAAGAAGAAGAATGAGAATAGAAGAATCCATATATTGAAGAAAGGAACTAACTTTATTGCTTTTGAATGTAAAATTATACTAGAAAGGAAAGTAATAGAGTTTCACTACCGAACAAGTACAAAATTTGGGACTACAAACTAAGACTCTATTATAATTAAGACTTGGTTTACAACTACGACTCAATTTACAACTAAAACTTGATGATCTTTTTCTTGTGGAGTCCTCCCTCCTTTTATATGGGAAGGAGGGGTGAAAACCCTAAAAGGGGAGGAATAGCCTTCTTTGGACCCTTCAAGAGAAATCTCTTCCTCGGTAGGCAATAGAGAAAATCATTAATTGCCTTCTTTGGACCCTTCAAATTCCGACTCTCTCTGTAGATTCTCGTTCCCAAAGTTTCATGCGAATTTTGGCTGGTAACAAACTTTAATGTGCATCTAAAAAATTATTTTTCCCGTAAGATTTAGAATTTTCTTTGCAACGCATATTTGAATATTAAATTCTTCCTTCAAATGTGAGAGTTATGCCTATTTTGGTGCAAGGTCTATATTTAAATCAGGCACTGTAGGAAAACAAATAGGCACATTCACTGGTTGGTTGGACAGTCAAATGACTACCAAAATCATCGGAAAATATATTTTTCATATATAAATTACAATTATCATTTCAAAACATATCTAAATTCCAAATTTGAAATTTGTATGTGGGAGTCGTGACTATTTTGGTGTCGTCTATACATACATTTCTGGAAGTGTGGGAATTGTGCAAAACATCTTCCAAGAGAAATCAATGATTGGAGTGATTAGGCCATTTTCCTATAAAAATCCAACCAAATATAATTAAAACTCCAAATACAGAGAGAAAATCTAAACTGATTAATTATAAAACTTAGAAAATAAATAACAAAACGGTCCTAAAAAGATATATAATATGTAAAAAAATGATAAATACACATTTATCAAGAAGCTATTGAGGGACCAACTTCTTAGAAATGACTTGAGGTCATTGTATGCAAAATAGAATCCATGTACACCAACAAGGTATGACCTTGGTGGTACCACCTAAAGGGGTAAAACCTATAGGGTGCAGTTGGGGTTTCAAGTAGAAGACCAACATGGACAGCCTTAGAGAACATATTGGTTGCAAAGGTTTTCATACAAGTTTGAAGTGTTGAACATGATGAAATTCCTTTTAACAGTTGTCATTCTTGCGGTTGCATCTTATGAAGATTAGGATATTTGACATATGAATATCAAAACCACATTACTTAAAAGGAATATTAGAAAGGATGTGTACTATGAGAACCCGTTACACTAAACGAGATTACTCAAAACATAAAACAAAATCAATCACCAATTAATCACATATCCAAAAAAATGGGTAAATTAAAATTGATTTCAACATCAACACCCGCTTTGAAACATTTTCTTAAGAGACTAACATCTTTCTTGTATCAATACTATGCCAAGAATTTGATACAAATTATTTTATCAACTTAGCTACAAGATATATACACAGGAGACCAATATTCGTATATGCCACACAAACAAGCATTAACATGCTAAATTTTTTTTGATTCATTTGAAACACCATATATAAACTTTTCCTTCCCATATCTGAGAGTACATGGATGACTCTAGGACACACTAGACATCTAATCAATGTTTCTCACAAATTCATTACTATAGCTCCTCTTTGCTGCCACATGTTTGTTTTCATCACTTCCGATTACCTAAAAAGATGTGGCGAACCACAAGGGTGAGACCCATGTCCTAGTAAGAGATATAACCTCCAACAACGTTTATTGATTCCAACATTTTTAGGTAATGAGACTGTTTAAGTATTTTGATCATATAAAACTGTAACGACCGACAAGTAACTGGTAACCATTACCTCTAGTTCCTTAGACTAAGGTATTCATTTCACTTGTTGTACAAGTATTCTTATGGCTCAGAAGGCCATTCACATCTTGTCACCTCTCACTAGGAAACAACTTATTCACATAGCTCACAAGGCCATTCGCATCTTGTCACCTCTCACTAGGAAATAACTTATTCACATGGCTCACAAGGCCATTCAAATCTTGTCACCTCTCACTAGGCAACAACTTATTCACATGGCTCACAAGGCCATTCACATCTTGTCACCTCTCACTAGGCAACAACTTATTCACATGATACTTGTTATGTAAGTATTTAACATGCCTTACAAGGCTTATGCAATAAGAGAATACAACCTTCCCATCATTAGGGTTATGATTTTCCTTTCTTATCGATTAGGGTTTCTCTTACATATCATTACCCTTCATTAGGGTTAGGGTTTTCCTTTCTTATCGATTAGGTTTTCTCTTACATATCATTACCCTTCATTAGGGTTAGGGTTTTCCATTATTAACCATTTAGGTTTTCAAGATCATATTATCAATGATCAAACCCTAATTAATTTCTCCACACATCTAGGATCAAACATTGATACCATAAGTATTCAATCATACTTATTCATTCTCATCATTTATCATTAAATTAATCATCAACACAAGGTATGAGTTCCTCTCTCATCCTTACTAGGGTATGATTACATCATACTTTATTAACTTGGCTTAACCCTTTCTCAAGGTATGTTAGCCTACACTTATCAAAGTGCATTAATCACATTCCATCTCAATGTAACAATTTATATGACACACTTCATGTTTTACTCATCCAAGTATATTGGATTTGAGGTGCATTAAGGTGTATCAACCTTGGAGTGCTGGATGTGATATCTATCATGTCTTGATGTATCACTTCCCTCATCACTTTTATCTTAATTAAGTTCATCAAGTTATCTTGTATTAGGGTATTTCCCATCCTAATACTTTATGCACTATCCCATCACATTTATTATGTAGTGTATTGATCATAAGTCATACATTTGAATTGTCAAACCATCATCAATTGATATGGACTCATCTCAGGTTGAGACATTTTTGATATAGGATTAACCATTATCAACCACTTTAGGTGTTTCACTTATCAAGGTATTAGCCACACCATTACCTGGTGTTACACTCATTACTCCTAAGAGTGTCTTACCCTCACCATTACAAGGCATCTCAGGTTAGAAGTGTACATATGTTCACCATATCGGGTTGTATGTATATGAGCACTCCTCATATCGGGCTAGAAGTACATTCAATCACCCTATCGGGATAATCACCATCTAGGATTAGCCATGACGGGTTAGGGTTACCATATCATCTAGGGTTGTGTATCGTGCAACCCCGTCATGCAACCATGTCATGCAACCATGTCGTGCAACTATGTCATGCAACCATGTTGTGCAATAGCACTTGTTACTCTTCACTTATATCGGGTTACCCAGATTAGGGTTTCTTGTCAACTTAAAAGTATACAATTGACCTTGTATCGTGCATGGAGTCTATTCTAGCCTCCCTATCATGCAAGCATCTTATGCAACATCTTGTGCAAGACATATCGGGCAAGTCATACCCATATCGGGTTATAACTACTTGTATTTATACTTAAACCCGATATCACTTTTACAAAGTGTCACAATCTTCTTCGAGCTCTAGACCTTTGTTATAACTGATATAATTCATGTAAACAGGTATATGAAACTACTATAACTCCTAATATCATCAATTATTTCAGTAAAATTTGGAATCAAAAGTAATTCATTAAGTATAGCAATTTAGGTGATGAATAACAACATGGTTGAGTTCAAGTTATATAACCCGCCTTAAGAACCACTTCAAAGCTCCATGTTCCTAAGGTTGAAGATGACTTTATCAAAGGTCCAAGGCTCGTTAAAAAATCCTTCATATACAATGAATCACCATGGATAAGCAATTGGTGAAGAAGAAAAGAAAGGTAGACCATAACCCTAATTCCATGCTTCAATTCAAGCTTGAAGACAACTATATCTTACCTTAGGGTTAAGTTTTGAGTTCCTTAGCTCCTTGGCCGACACCCTACCATTCATGGGCGATATGTACTTCATCTTGGCCGACACAACTTTTCTTGTGGCCGATACCCCCTCACTTGTGGTCAAAATCACTTCAATTGCCCGATAACAACTTGCTATGGGCAATATCTACATGCTATGGCCGATATACTTGCTATGGCCGATACCCAATGCCTATGCACAATACCCTTGTGCTATTTCACGATATGCCACCCCTATTGCACGATATGATACTCACTTGCATGATATGGCACTCACTTGGAGTCAAAACACTTCACTCTATGGCCGATATCACCCTATATGGCCGATATCACCTACTTGGGCAATGTGGTCTTGCCATGGGCGATATCCCAAGGCCCATGCACGATACCACAGCATCCCATAATGATATGGGAGCTCTATGCACGATACCTTAGGGTAGGAGGGTGTTAAGGGTCACAAAAGTGCACCAAGGGGTGAAACTAGGGGTATATATACTTGTTGATCATGAAGAAAGGCAAAAATGAGGTGTCAACATTTTGAGCTAGTAGGTGCCACGTGTCATGCATGGGTGACACGTGTACATGCATGCATCAACATTTATCATGACATTAAAAAAGGTTGAGGATCATCTAGAGATGCAAATTAGTCCATTACTTATCCATTTGGATAAGTCATCTAGGTTTAATCACTATTTTAAATCAAATCGATACACTTTTTCTAAGGAAACTTGTTGGTCATCACACCTCACCTCCTTGAGGTGATTTGCACGATATAGACTTTGCCAAGAGTTCAAAAAACGATATGAGGGTTGTCCTATGGCTCCTTGTCCTATAGGCAATCAGATATAATCTTTTTCAACTTGATACAACTCAAGTTAAGCTTTCATATTCAACCCTTTTCTTGGTCATTTCATCACCAAAAGTACCATCACTCATAATGGATTAAAACATGGTGTCTCCTTATTTCTATATCCTCTAAATTATACATAGAGGAAGTAGGAATACTCTAGAGGTGGTAAATTTCATAAAAACCCCACATTTTGGGTAAATTACAATTTGTACCAAAATTGGCACACAATGCTCCAACATTGTTCAAAAAAGTTCAAACTTGGAATTTAGGCTTTCCACAAGACACCACTTAGCATCATTCTCTCTCTTATGATGCTAAGACATATAAGGCACATTCAACATGTGACATTTTGCATTATAGCCCCTCAATTTGGGTAAATTGCACTTTGGTCCAAAACAAAGGAAAATTGCTCAAACAACATTCAATCAGGACCAAACTTGAAACTTAAACTCTACAAGAGTCTTAATTACTTTTCAAAAGATTAGATCAAGTTTGTAACCAACTTTCTTAAGAAAAAATTCCACGGTTAAGCCATAACCCAGGTCATGGGTATTACAACCCCTAACAAGGATTTTGTCCCTGAAATCCCAGGTAAAGGAAGACAGATATTATTCATTCATCATACCATCAAGTATACACATAACATCTTAATGTCATGGAGATGACGTAGAACTTTGATCAACACAAAGTTCTTCCACATAGAGTTATCATTGAATCTGTCACACAGGGCACATATTCCACTATCTTTTTCATTATTGACTATAGAGTCAACTCTTTGTCAGGTAATACTTTTCTTAGTCAGAGAAACATCATACATACCTTATTTAACTCAGGTGTCAAACCTTACTGATTTGTCACCTTTCTCAACTTACAACTTTATGTGACAGAATTCTTGATTGTGATGAGTCTCCCATACTCCTCATTTAACATTTCACTTTCAAAGGAAAGATCAGAGTTATGTTCTGTCACCCACTTGTGACTACAAGTATTATCATGCATCTGTTGTGCCACCCAAATCTGGTGACACAACACTAAACTTTCTTATGACTTGTATCAATTATCCCTTTAATTGTTTATTTTCTTGTCGTAAGGAGAGGCTACTTATTAAAGAAGAGATATCTTAGAGGTATCTCTAGATGTTATGTATAAACTGCCTCAACAATTTGAATAGGGATATTCTAGGAAGTTATCTTTAGCTTGATCAACTTTTCCAAAACAATTCTACTATTGTTCCTTCAACTCATACATCTTTGTTGATGTCATGTTTATGCGGGGCATAAACCCCTAACAAATGGTATCCATACTACTGTATGTAACTAGACTAATTTCAAAGTTGGCCCTTCTAGGTAACTAAACATTACTCCTTGTCAGGAATCATGTTCTCATTTTCTCATATCATTGAAAGTTCTTAGATACTAGAATTCTTTACCTTGGTATCCATTGTATGTGCCAAAAACACATTACATCATCGTCTTTTTTTCATCTTGGGACATTACTTATTACACTTATCTTAATATTTGAACCAAAGTCTAAGACAAACTGATACTTTTCTAAGTATCCATCAATGGATTATTTCTAATCCATGCACATCAAGTGTCATAAGACCCACTTGATTTCCATGTCCCTAAAAAGAAAGAACACTAAGGAACATATTCCTTTTATCACCCCATCATCATCCAGGGTTGTTTATCAAAGAGAAGAGGTTAGCATCTCTTTTGATTATTACATGAACTTTCAACTATTCTTGAGTCATTTACTCGTGTATCATCCTAGGTTCCTTTTTATCAGCATAGGAATTATAAGGATGATTACATATCATTATTCCTTTCTTTGTTATTGTCTAACATATTCATGAGCATTTTGTGATTTTGTTTTTGTCACATTTCCCATTTCCACATCATGGGAAAAGATCTTTACTATTCACACATGCTTTATCAGACAGGAATCATCTCCCTTGTCCTCATTGTCTTTATCATGAGAATTATTCTTTTTACTTCCTCAGATACAGAGATTGATCTAAGATCATCTCAGATTCAATTTACTGCACTTAGGATGTGATATAAATGTCCATACCATATTTCCAATTTCATTATACTCACTAGATTGTCTCATAATACCTACTTGATCAGAGTAATTAGAAAGATATCAATCTCAGAGTTCCATACTCACCTTATCTCCAATAATTATATACCTGGCCAGGGTATACAAGTACCAGGATTAGATAGTATGCACTTTATGTACTTTCATATTCCTTACTTTTTGTATCATCACAAGCATAGGATTTAGCATCCCTGGATTTTCTCCAGGAATTACCTCTATACCTCATCCTCTTTCACACAGATAAGAAAAATTATAAAGCATTTAAAAGAATACTGAATAAAATATAAATTCTAGTTCTCATATTTCTTCCCTATGTCCCCATAGGACAATCAATAGGGAAATCTGTAACAGCAATCCTTTTTATGATTATCATATAATCATCAAGATAAGGCATATCAAAATGAAAGGATCTATATAACTATTATCCCTCGCGGTCATCAACCATTTTAGGTTGACTCAACACATAAAGTCTAGTTGTTTCATGTTGTTGCTTTTGCTTTTTCACGTTATTGGGTTGTAACTTTCATAAGCCTTGCCAAGTCTACCTCGGTTGTTGAGTCATTTCCTCCCTTCTTTTTGAACAAAAGAGTTTAGTATGCTCAACATATCCATAACTATAGCATGTCTTGTCCTCGTACCATGGTCTTATCGGTCTTATTACCGATGTAGAGACTAAGCCATGGGTTCTTACTGTGAAAAGTTAAGACCCTTGCCTTTACTTAGTGGCTACTGCCCTGGTACACTAGGCATTTATTGCACTGGTGGCACCAAAAACTTTGTCTTTTTAAAACAACTAGGCACATGTCTCTAGGATTGTAGAGACCTTTCCTTATTTCTCAACTTATTGCCCCATCTTGGGCATTACCAGCGTAGATATATTATCTATCTATACTTATGACAGAGTCTATTTTCTTGCCATATGCTAATCCTTCACACATTTTTCCAATGTTCCAACATGACTATGTCATTCAGGAACCTTTTCAAAGCCCAAAGTTTCTACATTGAGGACTAGTAACATAGGTTGTAATGCTAGTATCCAGTCTACTATATGCATCACTGTTGTCCTAACCTGCCCAATAAGAGCATAAACATAGGATTCTCTATCCTGATCGGGTCATGATGGGAATTCTCAGGCACTCATTCTTCTCTTGCCTGATCCCTTGCACCCTCTCTTGGTGAAACAACATTGCTCTTAGCAACATGTTCCTCACGTTCTCCAATCATTTTTAAAGTTCACCCTTTCTTCTGCATAAGAAGAAGTCACTATAGGGCATACTGGAGGACACTAACAGAGACTCAACACCTTACTCCTATGTCTCTGTAGACTCAGCGAACCATAAGCTATGATACCAAAACTGTAACGATTGACAATCAAATCGTTACTAATTAAACGAAATTAAACATAAACAATAGATTAACAAAATCACTAAAAATTAAAACCATTTTTCAAAGAGATCCATTTCAAAGAAAACTCATACTGAAAGGTCCAAAACCTTATATACATCATTATTCACATTATACTTATTCGATACATCTCATCTCGAGAATAACATATAACAGTTGCTTTACTAAACTATACATGAGCAACATAAAACCTCGAGGCACATAAGCCAAAATCTTTTATAGACCATAAAACCGGAACGTACTGAATCCAAGTACCTGAGAGTACAAAGATGATACATAGGACTCATATCTACAAGACATGTCAGATAGTACACTCAACCTGAGCTATCACTACTGCCTCAGATGTTGTTCTTCCTCTGTAGAAAGGTCTTCACCTCCTCGTGCACGCCCACCTAAAAATTTGGGTCCCACGGGGGTAAGACAATTGTAATTGTCCCAACGAGAGATATAACTCTCCACCGACCATATTATTATCACATATTAAGCATTTATAAACTGAGCAGAGGTTCTTATTATATTAACAGGCAGGATTAATCACTGTATAAATAGAATGAAGTAATCTCCTTTCTTAAGGAGAACATTACATCTACCCATGGTAGAATTAATAATCAACTATCTGCTTTGCAAGGAATGTAAAGAAACATAAATCACATCTATCCACAAAGGATGCGTAAAAGAAATGTAACATTAGGCAAATGATTTCCGTATTTAAGAAAACATGCTATGCGACTGATTACATTTTCCAATCACACTTAAGCCCTGAGGAGATGAGGTATACCACTCATACTCCAACCGACCATTGCGAAGTCGAAATCGGTTCCATACATAGGTCAATGGAAGAGCCGGACTCCATGACCTCATCCTCCCCAGTCAGTGTGGGTACAAACTGCAGGACATCTCATATCACTGCTAAAATAGCTAATCCAAGAGTATACTGGAACTTCCCTATGTAGAGCTACAACGTCAACTACACTCTCTTCAGGAGAGAAAGATCTCATGTTTATCTAACATCCATCATGGCCTTCATCATTGGGAGATTCGTGATACATCCATCCCGACACATATAATGAAGGATTGTGGGATCTCGTGTTTATCTACCACCAATCCCACATTAGGGCGTTAGGATATTTTTTCCCATCACCCCCACATACTCAAAAGTATGCCCTCTAGGTTATGCCGTGGAGCAACCCATTTCACCATCACCAACTACTGACGATGATGGATCTATGGCCATGGATCTACATGATAAGATTTCACTTGGTTAATTAAGTACATTTCTGTATTCTTTTAGCATCAGTCAAGTTTCAATCAAAAATTATTATGATAAGTGCTACAAAGAAAGGTGTAATACATTTATCACATTCTTTTCATATCTTTAAATCACATGATACTTGGGATCTCAGTCCCTTTTCACGTTACTGAGAATTCATCACATAACATTGTTACCTCTGTAACGGGTAACCATTACCTCTAGGTCCTTAGACCAAGGTATTCATTTCACTTGTTGTACAAGTATTCTTATGGCTCACAAGGCCATTCACATCTTGTCACCTCTCACTAGGAAACAACTTATTCACATGGCTCACAAGGCCATTCACATCTTGTCACCTCTCACTAGGCAACAACTTATTCACATGGCTCACAAGGCCATTCACATCTTGTCACCTCTCACTAGGCAACAACTTATTCATATGGCTCACAAGGCCATTCACATCTTGTCACCTCTCACTAGGCAACAACTTATTCACATGATACTTGTTATGTAAGTATTTAACATGCCTTACAAGGCTTATGCAATAAGAGAAATACAACCTTCCCATCATTAGGGTTAGGATTTTCCTTTCTTATCGACTAGGGTTTCTCTTACATATCATTACCCTTCATTAGGGTTAGGGTTTTCCTTTCTTATCGATTAGGGTTTATCTTACATATCATTACCCTTCATTAGGGTTAGGGTTTTCCATTATTAACCATTTAGGTTTTCAAGATCATATTATCAATGATCAAACCCTAATTCATTGCTCCACACATCTAGGAACAAACATTGATACCATAAGTATTCAATCATACTTATTCATTCTCATCATTTATCATTAAATTAATCACCAACACAAGGTATGAGTTCCTCTCTCATCCTTACTAGGGTATGATTACATCATACTTTATTAACTTGGCTTACCCCTTTCTCAAGGTATGTTAGCCTACACTTATCAAAGTGCATTAATCACATTCCATATCAATGTAACAATTTACATGACACACTTCATGTGTTACTCATCCAAGTATATTGGATTTGAGGTGCTTTAAGGTGTATCAACCTTGGAGTGCTGGATGTGATATCTATCATGTCTTGATGTATCACTTCCCTCATCACTTTTATCTTACTTAAGTTCATCAACTTATCCTGTATTGGGGTATTTCCCATCCTAATACTTTATGCACTATCCCATCACATTTATTCTGTAGTGTATTGATCATAAGTCATACATTTGAATTGTCCAACCATCATCAATTGATATGGACTCATCTCAGGTTGAGACATTGTTGATATAGGATTAACCATTATCAACCACTTTTGGTGTTTCACTTATCAAGGTATTAGCCACACCATTACTTGGTTTTACACTCATTACTCCTAAGAGTGTCTTACCCTTACCTTTACAAGGCATCTCAGGTTAGAAGTATACATATGTTAACCATATTAGGTTGTATGTATATGAGCACTCCCCATATCGGGCTAGAAGTACATTCAATCACCCTATCAGGCTAATCACCATATATGGTTAGCCATGACATGTTAGGGTTATCATATCGTCTAGGGTTGTGTATCGTGCAACCCTGTCATGCAACCATGTCGTGCAACTATGTCATGCAACCATGTCGTGCAATAGCACTTGTTACTCTTCACTTATATCGGGTTACCCAGATTAGGGTTTCTTGTCAACTTACAAGTATACAATTGACCTTGTATCATGCATGGAGTCTATTCTAGCCTCCCTATCATGCAAGAATCTCATAAAAGCATCTTATGCAACATCTTGTGCAAGACATATCAGGCAAGTCATACCCATATCGGGTTAGAACTACTTGTATTTATACTTGAACCCGATATCACTTTTACAAAGTGTCACCATCTTCTTTGAGCTTTATACCCTTGTTCTAACTTATATAATTCATGTAAATAGGTCTAAGAAACTACTAGAACTCATAATCTCATCAACTATTTCAGGAAATTTTGGAATTAAAAGTAATTCATTAAGTATAAAAATTTAGGTGATGAATAATAACATGGTTGAGTTCAAGCTATATAACACGCCTTAAGAACCACTTCAAAGCTCCAAGGTCCAAAGATCCATGTTACTAAGGTTGAAGATGACTCTATAAAAGGTCCAAGGCTCGTTCACAACTCCTTCATATACAAGGAATCACCATGGATAAGCAATTGGTGAAGAAGAAAAGAAAGGTAGATCATAACCCTAATTCCATGCTTCAATTCAAGCTTGAAGACAACTATATATTAGCTTAGGGTTAAGTTTTAATTTCCTTAGCTCCTTGGCCAACACCCTACCAATCTTGGGTGATATGTACTTTCTCTTGGCCGACACAACTTTTCTTGTGGCCGATACCCCCTCACTTGTGGTCAAAATCACTTCAATTGGCCGATAACAACTTGCTATGGGCAATATCAACATGCTATGGCCGATATACTTGATATGGCCGATACCCAAGGGATATGCACGATACCCTTGTGCTCTTGCATGATATGCCACCCCTCTTGCACGATATGATACTCAGTTGCATGATATGGCACTCACTTGGAGTCAAAACACTTCACTTTATGGCCGATATCACCCTATATGGTCGATATCACCTTCTTGGGTGATATGGTCTTGCCATGGGCGATATCCCAAAGATCATGCATGATAACACAGGATCCCATAAGATATGGGAGCTCTATGCACGATACCTTAGGGTAGGAGGGTGGTAAGGGTCGCAAAATTGCACATAGGGGTGAAACTAGGGGTATATATACTTGTTGTTCATGAAGAAAGGCAAAAATGAGGTGTCAACATTTTGAGCTAGTAGGTGCCACGTGTCATGCATGGGTGACACGTGTACATGCATGCATCAACATTTATCTTGACATGCAAAAAGGTTGAGGATCATATAGAGATGCAAATTCGTCCATTACTTATCCATTTGGATAAGTCATCTAGGTTTAATCACTATTTTAAATCAAACCGATACACGTTTTCTAAGGAAACTTGTTGTCCGTCACACCTCACCTCCTTGAGGTTCTTTGCACGATATAGACTTTTCCAAGATTTTACAAAATGATATGAGGCTTTTCCTATGGCTCCTTGGCCGATAGGCACTCATATATAACCTTTTTCAACTTGATACAATTCAAGTTAAGCTTTCATATTCAACCCTTTTCTTGGTCATTTCATCACCAAAAGTACCATCACTCATAATAAATTCAAACATGGTGTCTCCTTATTTATCTCTCCTCTAAATTATACATAGAGGAAGTAGGAACACTCTAGAGGTGGTAATGTTCATAAAATCCCCACATTTTGGGTAAATTACAATTTGTACCAAAATTGGCACACAATGCTCCAACATTGTTCAAACAAGTTCAAACTTGGAATTTAGGCTTTCCACAAGCCACCAATTAGCATCATTCTCTCTCTTATGATGCTAAGACATATATGGCACATTCAACATGTGACATTTTGCATTATATCCCATCAATTTGGGTAAATTGCACTTTGGTCCAAAAGAAAGGAAAATTGCTCATACAACATTCAATCGAGACCAAACTTGAAACTTAAACTCTACAAGAGTCTTAATTACTTTTCAAAAGATTAGATCAAGTTTGTAACCAAATTTCTTAAGCAAAACTTCTAGGGTTAAGCCATAACCCAGGTCAGGGGTATTACAATAACAAATAAGCTCAACAACACTAATGATTAACAAATTACATAAAGGAGTAGATAATAACTATCTTCATTAGCCATACTATCCTCATATCCCTATTAATAGTATAAGAAGTATAGCAGCATGAGCATCTCTAACATCATGAATAAGTCTAGTATCATAAGAATAGCTAACAACATCAACATATCTATCAAGTTGAACATATCAACATCATAAGTAGAGCTAACAATATAAGCACAATTGTCTGCATAAGCATGATTAATGGTACAGGCATCTCTAGTTACAAAGGCATAGCTAGCAATATAAGCATATCTAATAACTTGTGATAATGAATGTCATACTCATATCCAACAATAATAATATCTCTATCTACTTAAACATGACTATTATATGTACACATTTATAACATGAGCATATCCACAACATAAGAATATCTACTATTTTTTAATGCATTAAACATCATCTTTATGTACATAGAACAACAAGAGTTATCATCAAATATGAAACATCGTGTATAACCCTAAATAGATTTACTAGACGGCTGTATTACATCTTTTATTATGCCCTGGGGAGTTTGAATTGTACCACCCAAAGTCCAACCGACCCCTGTGAAGGGCTATTCAGTTCCGTACAAGATCTAGGAGTGCCAGTATCCTAAGATCTCTTCCCCTCAATCAGTACGAGTAAAACGGTAGTGACATATTAGTCAAAGCTGCCACTGTAGTGACATATAGTCAAGTTGCTAACCACTAGTCCTCCCGTGTTACATTTCACGACACTAGAAACTAGGGTATACAAAACCCTCTAATACGAGGTACAACCACAATTGTCCTCATTCATATCAAATGTCTGAGGCATGACCATATCCATCCTCCATAACCTTCATTGTGGATGACAATGATATATCCTCAACTTCCCACCCCCACATACTCAACAGTATGCGCTCTGAGTTTCCCTTAGGAATACTCATTTCACCATCCAACAATTTCTGACACTGAAGATGGCTCTGCGGCACAGGGCACTACATGATTAGAGTTGCACTTGATTAGTAATGCTAATTGGGCGAATTAAGGCTGCATCAAACAAGTGGACATACAAACCCTAATTCACTTCTAGAAAGCATATAAATATTACAACTTCAAAAGATATAAATTTTTGAAACATAATTTCTCATCTCATCATCACATGGTACTATTCACCTGCCATTCATAAGACTACACTAGTCATCATACTATCATAAGATTTAAACCATTTTCACAATATCACAGGATATCAACCCTTATCAACACAATAGGATTACACCTCATTTAGGGCTCAACCATGCCCAAAGATCATTAAGACAATCATACTATTCCCTACAAGATCATCATTATCTTTGCATGCCTTATAACAAGGCTCAACAACATCACTTACATATAATACACCAGATCAACACAATATTGCATTGAGCTAGGAGATATTCATAAACAATCATAGTATGGTTATATTAACAATAACAACATTCCTTTATTACATCAACATGCAAGAAATATAGATATTATTAACCTTCATCATATTCATAATGCACATGTTTAGCATAAGAAAGTATCAACCATGTGGCCATGATAACCACCAATTAACATATTAAGGTTATGATCATATTAAGGAGGTTATTTCACCATCATTACATCATAAAAGAATGTTAAATATGAATACTCATCTTTATCTACTTGCATTAGAGTTAGGTTCAACAAGATAGATTATATTAATGTTACAAATCAACACTTATACCCAAACCCTATCTCACAACATCCCCATTGGATCATGGATGCATAAGGTGAAGCATCACCATCACATTCCATACTATTCTCAAGTATGAACCCACACATAAATCAAGGTGTAATCATCAAGTTATAGAGTACTAGGGTTTCAACAACAATAAGAGAGTACTCCATGATTTTATTAGTCATTCAAGGACTATTTATAACCAATTACCATCATTTAGTTATATTAAATCTAGGTATAACAAGCTATACCTCATTATGAATACCTATTAATTCATTATGGTGATTATAAATCATAATCATATGAGGGAAAGGGTAGGACTACAAGTTTAAGGCATTGAACTGTCAAATTCTCATAATCAAAATCATAACATTACAATACAAGCTTCACCTAAAATAATGGGAATATTGAGGCATCAACTTTTAACCATTAAATGTTGAAAAGATAAAGCCATTGGCTGTTTACATAAGTAAACATCTTGAACAAACCACCTATGAATTCATTGAGTTGTGCTCTAGAAAAAGTCACCAATTAACCCTAGACATCCCTTGATTAACAACGTAAAAAGTTCCATTGAGAGTAGGGTAAAACCCATACATGATTGTTTATTTAAAATAAGTTGTCAGTAAATGAGCTTCTTGAGTTGATCTCATAAAGGAAACCATTTAAATAACTTTATTAGGACTAACATATTACATTTAGGCATCATTCCAATTTCTTGGAAGAAGAAACATTAGGTCTTGAACATTAGGTCAAGTTCATATATTAAAACCATCAATTGGAGTATAGGTCCGACCATTACTTCAAATGACCCAAGAAACCATCGGTTTACGGCTTAATTGATGCTACAACTACATGCTTAACTCACCATAGGTTGTGGAGACCTAATCCACCATTAGTTTTAGCCATTAAGTCAACATAGGTTGTTAGATCAACACTATATTCATTAATCACCATCAAGTATCGGACTAATACCACCATTGATTGATAGCATCATTAGGGTACTTAGTTGTTAATCACTAAGCTTCTAATTAGGCCAACACCTGACCTAAGGGGTGAAAGTCATTTGACACCCTTGGTCACCACCATAAGTTGTCATGAAGACAACACCACCAGTTGTTGTAATGGTACCACCATTGAGTCATCTGTTTATAGAAGAAATCAGCTTTAAACCCTAAAATTAACCATTGGTTGATCAGTGTTTAGCACCATCAATTGTCAAACCAACCTGATCCAAGTCTAATAATGTGTTGAAGTGCACTACAATCACTAAGATAATTATCCTGGAGTTTAATCCTTTTTCTACTTCTCGATTAAGGTTAGTATAGAAGGGTCGACCCCACATGACAACATTTTTAAGGCTTTTACTCTGATCCCAATTGTTTTGAAGAATTTTTTATTTCATTTTGGTATTTTAGAACAGAAAGTAAAAATCCGGTTTGGGGATGGTGGCTATCACTAAAGCAATAAGGAAACACAAGAATAAGATTGCACTTAATAAGAAATAAATTTGTCCTGTCACAATGAAAATTGAGATGATTGATGTGATGAAAGTTGCCAAACTGACAAACAAATAGTCATTAATTAAGCAGAATTAAACATAAACAACAGATTAACTAAAATCACTAAAAATTTAAAACCATTTTTCAAAGAGATCCATTCCAAAGAAAACTCTTACTGAAAGGTCCAAAACCTTATATACATCATTATTCACATTGTACATATCCGGTACATCTCATCTCAAGAATAACATATAACAATTGCTTTACCAAACTATACATGAGCAACATAAAACCTCGAGGCACGTAAGACAAAATCTCTTATTGATCATAAAACCAGTACAAACCAACACCAAGGACCTGAGAGTACAGAGACGGCATATAGGACTCATATCTAAAAGACATGATAGATAATACACTCAACCTGAGCTGTCACTACTGCCTCAACTGTTATTCTTTCTCTACAAAAAGGTCTTCACCTCCTCGTGCACATCCACCTAAAAATTTGGGTCCCACGGGGGTGAGACATTGTAATTGTCCCAACGAGAGATATAACTCTCCGCCGACCGTATTATTATCACATATTAAGCATTTATAAACTGAGCAGATGTTCTTATTATATTGACAGGTAGGATAAATCACTATATAAACAAAATGAAGTAATCTCCTTTCTTAAGGAGAACATTGCATCTACCCATGGTAGAATTAATAATCAACTATCTGCTTTGCAAGGAATGTAAAGAAACATAAATAACATCTATCCACTAAGGATGTATAAAAGAAATGTAACATCAGCCAAATGATTTCTGTATTTAAGAAAACATGCTAGGCGGCTGATTACACTTTACAATCACACTTAAGACCTAAGGAGATGAGGTATACCACTCATACTCCAACCGACCATTGCGAAGTCGAAATCGGTTCCATACATAGGTCAATGGAAGAGTCAGACTCCATGACCTCATCCTCCCCAGTCAGTGTGGGTACAAACTGTAGGACGTCTCGTGTCACTACTAAAATAGCTAATCCAGGAGTATACTGGAACTTCGCTATGTAGAGCTATAGAGTCAACTGCACTCTCTTCGGGAGAGAAAGATGTCATGTTTATCTAACATCCATCCCGGCCTTCATCATCGGGAGATTCGTGATACATCCATCCCGACACATATAATGAAGGATTGTGGGATCTCGTGTTTATCTACCACCAATCCCGCATTAGGGCATCAGGATATTTTTTCCCATCACGCCCACATACTCAAACGTATGCCCTCTGGGTTATGCTGCGGAGCAACCCGTTTCACCATCACCAACTACTGACGATGATGGATCTATGGCCAGGGCTCTACATGATACGATTTCACTTGGTTAATTAAGTACATTTCTGTATTCTTTTAGCATGAGTCAAGTTTCAATCAAGAATTATTATTAAAAATGCTACAAAGAAAGATGTAATACGTTTATCACATTCTTTTCATATCTTTAAATCACATGATACTTGGGATCTCAGTCCGTTTTCACATTACTGGGAATTAATCACATAACATTGTTACCTCTATAACTGGTAACCATTACCTCTAGGTCCTTAGACCAAGGTATTCATTCCACTTGTTGTTCAAGTATTGTCATGGCTCACAAGGCCATTCACATCTTGTCACCTCTCACTAGGAAATAACTTATTCACATGGCTCACAAGGCCATTCACATCTTGTCACCTCTCACTAGGCAACAATTTATTCACATGGATCGCAAGACCATTCACATCTTGTCACCTCTCACTAGGCAACAACTTATTCACATGGCTCATAAGGCCATTACACATTATACTTTTTATGCAAGTATTTAATCATGCCTTACAAGGCTTATGCAATAAGAGAATTACAACCTTCCCATCATTGGGTTTATGGTTTCCCCTTTATAACCGATTAGGGTTTCATGTTCATTTTATTGATCCAAACCCTAATTAATTGCTCCACACATCTAGGAGCATATTTGATATCATAAGTATTCAATCATACTTAGTTATTCTCATCATTTATCATTAAATGATCATCAACGCAAGGTATGAGTTCCTCTCTCATCTTTATCAGGGTATGATTACATCATATTTTATTAACTTGGATTAACCCTTTCTCAAGGTATGTTAGCCTACACTTATCAAGGTGCATTAATCACATTATATCTCAACGTAACAATTGACATGACACACTTCATGTTTTACTCATCCAAGTATATTGCATTTAAGGTGCATCAACCTTGAAGTGTTGGATGTGATATCTATCGTGTCTTGATGTATCACTTCTCTCATCACTTTCAACATACTTAAGTTCATAAACTTATCTTGTATTAGGGTATGTCCCATCCTAATACTTTATGCACTAGCTCATCACATTTATCATGTAATGTATTGGTCCTAAGTCACACATTTGAATTATTCAACCATCATCAATGATATGGACTCATCTCGGGTTAAGGCATTATTGATATAAGGTTGTCCATTATCAACCACTCTAGGTGCTTCTCCTATCAAGGTATTAGCCACGCCATTACTTGGTGTTACACTCATCACTCCTAAGAGTGTCTTGCCCTCACCTTTACAAGGTGTATAAGGTTAAAGATGTGCATATGTTCACCATATCGAGTTGTAGGTGTACAAGAACCACCATATCGGGTTGGAGGTATATGACCATCATCCATATCGGACTAGAGGTGTTTTTATGTGTTACCCATGTCATTCATGAGGTACTAAGCGATCACCATTTTGGGCTAGAGGTGCATTCAATCACCATATCGGGCAGCTCACCATTTAGGGTTGGCCATGATGGATTAGGGTTTGCCATATCAGGTTCAACCCAATATACAAATCAATAGGAGTGTAGGGCACCAAACCATATTGGGATACACCATCAAACATTAGGTTGAAACACCCATGTTGGGTTAGGGTTTATTGTGATGGGCACATGGTACATATATGTGTCACCCATGATGCTAAAGAGGTATCAACTCATCAACATGTCCGACTACCATATTGTCTAGGGTTGTGTATCGTGCAACCCTATCGTGCAAGGTCATGTGTCATGCAACCATGTCATGCAAGGTCATGTAGGCCTCATGATACTAAGTACCAATGATGTATTATATGATCATATCGTGCAATAGCACTTGTTACTCTTCACTTATATCGGGTTACCCAAATTAGGGTTTCTTGTCAACTTACAAGTATACAATTGACCTTGTATCGTGCATGGAGTCTATAATAGACTTCCTATCGTGTAAGAATCTCATGCAAGCATCTAATGCAACGTCTTGTGCAAGACATATCGGGCAAGTCATACCCATATCGGGTTATAACTACTTGTATTTATACTTGAACCCGATATCATTTTTACAAAGTGACACCATCTTCTTCAAATTCTAGACCTTTGTTCTAACTGATATAATTCATGGTAAAAGGTCTAAGCAACTAATAGAACTCACAATTTCATCAACTATTTCATGAGATTTAAGTATTAAAAGTATTTCACTAATTATAACAATTTAGATGAAGACTAATAACATGGTTGAGTTCAAGTTATATAACCCCCTTAAGAACCACTTCAAAGCTTCAAGGTCCAAAGCTCACTGTTCCTAAGGTTGAAGATGACTTTATCGAAGGTCCAAGTCTCATTCACAACTCCTTCATATACAAGGAATCACCATGGATAAGAAATCGGTGAAGAAGAAAAGAAAGGTAGATCATAACCCTAATTCCATGCTTTAATTCAAGCTTGAAGACAACTATATCTTACCTTAGGGTTAAGTTTTAAGTTACTTAGCTCCTTGGCCGACACCCTACCACTCTTGGGAGATATGGACTTCCTCTTGGCCGACACAACTTTGCTTGTGGCTGATACCCCCTCACTTATTGCCAAAATCTCTTCAATTGGCTAGCTGATATCAACTTGCTATGGGCAATATCAACATGCTATGGCCGATATACTTACTGTGGCTGATACCCAAGGCCTATGCACGATACCCTTGTTCTCTTGCAAGATATTCCACCCCTCTTGAACGATATGATACTCACTTGCATGATATGGCACTCATTTGGAGTCAAAACACTTCACTCTATGGCCGATATCACCCTATATGGCCGATATCAGCTACTTGGGCGATATGGTCTTGCCATGGGCGATATCCCATGACCCATGCACGATACCACAGAATCCCTTCACGATATGGGATCTCTATGCACGATAACTTAGGGTAGGAGGGTGGTAAGGGTCGCAAAATGGCACCAAGGGGTGAAACTAGGGGTATATATACTTGTTGTTCATGAAGAAAGGCAAAAATGAGGTGTCAACATTTTGAGCTAGTAGGTGCCATGTGTCATGCATGGGTGACAAGTTTACATGCATGCATCAACATTTATCTTGTCATGCAAAAATGTTGAGGATCATCTAGAGATGCAAATTCTTCCATTGCTTATCCATTTGGATAAGTCATCTAGGTTTAATCACTATTTTAAGTCAAGCTGATACACTTTTTCTAAGGAAACTTGTTGGCCGTCACACCGCACCTCCTTGTGGTTCTTTGTATGATATGTCCTTTTAGAAGAGTTCAAAAAATGATATCGGACACCTCCGTGGGCTGCATGGCCGATAGGCACTCATATATAAGCTTTTCAACTTGATACAACTCAAGTTAAGCTTCCAAATTCAACCCTTTTTCTTGGTCATTTCATCAGCAGGAGTATCATCATTCATAATTGATCCAAACATGGCGTATCATTAATTATATCTCCTCTAAATGATACATAGAGTAAGTAGGGACATTCTAGAGGTGGTAATTTGCATATCAACCCCACATTTTGGGTAAATTACAATTTTGTAGCAAAATTGGTACACAAGGTACCAACATTGTTTAAACAAGTTCAAACTTGGAATTTAGACTTCCCACAAGCCACCACCTTGCATCATTCTCTCCATAATGATGCTACAATACATGAGGCTTATTCAACATGTGACATTTTGCATTATAGACCCTCAATTTGGGTGAATTGCACTTTGGTCCAAAACAAAGGAAATTTGCTCAAACAACATTCAATCAGGACCAAACTTGAAACATAAGTGTGTCACATGATAACAAAACATCTTAGAGGTATATATTAAAGTTCTAAGAAACTTTATTATCCAAAACAAATAGGGTTACCTCATAACCCAAGTCAGGGTCATTACAAGTTATAAAACCCTAACATGGATTTTGTCCCCGAAATCCCAGGTAAAGGAAGATAGATATTATTCATTCATCATACCATCAAGTCTCCACATAACATCTTAATGTCATGGATATGACATAGAACTTTGATCAACACAGAGTTCTTCCACACAGGGTTATCATATATCTGCTGTGTCATCTAATCTACTGACACAACATTAAACTTTCTTATGACTTGTATCAATTATCCATTTAATTGTTTATTTTCTTGTCGTAAGGAGATGCTACTTATTAAAGAAGAGATATATTAGAGGTATCTCTAGATGTTATGTATAAACTACCTCAAAAATATGAATAGGGATATTATAGGAAGTTATCTTTAGCTTGATCAACTTTTCCAAAACAATTCTACTATTATTCCTTCAACTCATACATCTTTGTTGATGTCATGTTTATGCGGGGCATAAACCCCTAACAAATGGTATGCAAATACTACTGTATGTAACTAGACTAATTTCAAAGTTGGCCCTTCTGGGTAACCAAAAATTACTCCTTGTCAGGAATCATGTTTCTCATTTTCTCATATCATTAAAAGTTCTTGGATACTAGGATTCTTTACCTTGGTATCCATTGTATGTGCCAAAAACACATTACATCATCGTATTTCTTTCATCTTGGGACATTACTTATTACACTTATCTTAATCTTAGAAGCAAAGTCTAAGACAAACTAATACTTTTCTAGGTATCCATCAATGGATTATTTCTAATCCATGCACATCAAGTGTCATAGTACTCACTTGATTTCCATGTCCCTGAAAGGAAAGAACACAAAGAAACATATTCCTTTTATCACCCCATCATCATCCAGGGTTGTTTATCAAGGAGAAGAGATTATCATCTCCTCTGATTATTGCATGATCTTTCAACTATTCATGAGTCATTTACTCGTGTCTCATCCTAGGTTCCTTGCCATCAACATAGAAATTATAAGGATGATTACATATCATTATTCCTTTCTTTGTTATTGTCTAACATGTTCATGAACATTATGTGATTTTATCACATTTCCCATTTCCACATCATGGGAAAAGATCTTTACCATTCACACATGCTTTATCTGACAGGGATCATCTCCTTTGTTCTCATTCTCTTATCATGAGGATTATACTTTTTTACTTCCTCATACTCACAAATTGATCTGAGATCATCTCATATTTCCCTTTTATAGCACTTAGGATGTGATACAAATGTCGATACCATATTTCCAGATTCATTATGCTCACTAGATTGTCTCAGAATGACTACTTGATCAGAGTAATCAGAAAGATAACAATCTAAGTGTTCCATACTCACCTTATCTCCAATAATTATATACCTGGCCAGGGTATACAAGTACTGAAATTAGATAGTATGCATTTTATATACTATCATATTCCTTAATTTTTGTATCCTTACAAGAATAGGATTTAGCATTCCTAGATTTTCTCCAGGCATCACCTCTACATCTCATCCTCTTTCACATGGATAAGAGCAATTATAAAGCATTTTAAAAGAATATAACGAACATAATATAAATTCTAGTTCTCATATTTCTTCCCTATGTCCCCATAGGAAAATCAATAGGGAAATCCATAACAAAAATCCTTTTTATGATTATCAGGTAACATCAAGATAAGGCATATAAAAATGAAAAATCTCTATCTGACTATTACCCCTCGCGGTCATCCACCGCTTCAGGTTGACTCAACACATAGAGTCTAGCTATTTCATGTTGTTACTTTTTGCCTTTTCATATCGTTGGGCTGTAACTTTCATAATCCCTATCGAGCCTACCTTGGTTATTGAGTCATTTCCTCCCTTATTTTTAAACAAAAGAGTTTAGTATGCTCAACATGTCCATATCTATAACATGTCTTATCCTCGTACCATGGTCTTATCGATCTAATTACCGATGTAAAGACTAAGCCATGGGTTCTTACAGTTGGAAAGTTAGGACTTTTGCCTTTACATCGTGGCCACTGCCCTGGTGTACTAGGCATTCATTGCACTGGTGACACCAAGAACTTTGTCTTTTTAGGACAAATAGGCACATGTATCTAGGATTGTAGAGACCTTTCCTTATTTCTCAACTTATTGCCCCATCTTGGGCATTACCATCACAGATATACTACCTGTCTATACTTATGGCAAAGTCTATTTTCTTGCCATATGCTAATCTTTTCCACATTTTCCACTGTTCCAACATGACTGTGTCATTTAGGAACCCTTTTCAAAGCCCAAAGTTTCTACATTGAGGACTGATAACTTAGGTTGTAATGCTAGTGTCTAGTCTACTATATGCATCACTGTTATCCTAACCTACCCAACAAGAGCATAAACATAGGATTCTCTATCCTGATAGAGTCATGATGGGAATTCCCAGGCATCATTCTTTTCTTGCCTGACCCCTTGCACCTTCTCTTGGTGCAACAACATTGCTCTCAACAATGTATTCCTCATGTTCCCCAGTAATTTTTAAACTTCACCCTTTCTTTTGTACAAGCAGAAGACACTATAGGGTATACTGGAGGACACTAACATAGACTCAACACCTTAGTCCTATGTCTCTGTAGACTCAACAAACCTTAAGCTCTGATACCAAACTTTGTGACGACAGTCGCCAAACCGACAAACAAATAGTCATTAATTAAGCGGAATTAAACATAAACAGTAGATTAACGAAAATCACTAAAAATTAAAACCATTTTTCAAAGAGATCCATTCCAAAGAAAACTCTTACTGAAAGGTCCAAAACCTTATATACATCATTATTAACATTGTACATATCCAGTACATCTCATCTCGAGAATAACATATAACAATTGCTTTACCAAACTATACACGAGAAACATAAAACCTCGAGGCACGTAAGAAAAAATATCTTATTGATCATAAAACCAGTATGAACCAACTCCAAGGACCTGAGAGCACATAGACGACACATAGGACTCATATCTATAATACATGACAAACAATACACTCAACCTGAGCTGTCACTGCTGCCTCAACTGTTATTCTTTCTCTATAGAAAGGTCTTCACCTCCTCGTGCACGTCCACCTAAAAATTTGGGTCCCACAGGGGTGAGACAATTGTAATTGTCCCAGCGAGAGATATAACTCTCCTCCGACCATATTATTATCACAGATTAAGCATTTATAAACTGAGCAGCGGTTCTTATTATATTGACAGGAAGGATACATCACTATATAAACAAAATGAAGTAATCTCCTTTCTTAAGGAGAACATTGCATCCACCCATGGTAGAATTAATAATCAACTATCTGCTTTGTAAGGAATGTAAAGAAACATAAAGAACATATATCCACTAAGGATGTATAATAGAAATGTAACATCAGCCAAATGATTTCTGTATTTAAGAAAACATGCTAAGCGGCTGATTACACTTTACAATCACACTTAAGCCCTTAGGAGATGAGGTATACCACTCATACTCTAATAGATCATTGCGAAGTCAAAATCGGTTCCATACATAGGTCAATGGAAGAGCCAGACTCCATGACCTCATCCTCCCCAGTCAGTGTGGGTACAAATTGTAGGACATCTCGTGTCACTGCTAAAATAGCTAATCCAGGAGTATACTGGAACTTCGCTATGTAGAGCTACATCGTCAACTGCACTCTCTTCGGGAGAGAAAGATCTCATGTTTATCTAACATCCATCCCGACCTTCATCATCGGGAGATTCGTGATACATCCATCCCGACACATATAATGAAGGATTGTGGGATCTTGTATTTATCTACCACCAATCCCGCATTAGGGCATCAGGATATTTTTTCCCATCACGCCCACATACTCAAACGTATGCCCTCTGGGTTATGCTGCGGAGCAACCCATTTCACCATCATCAACTACTGACGATGATGGATCTATGACGAGGGCTCTACATGATAAGATTTCACTTGGTTAATTAAGTACATTTTTGTATTCTTTTAGCATCAGTCAGGTTTCAATCAAAAATTATTATTACAAATGCTACAAATAAAGGTGTAATATGTTTATCACATTCTTTTCATATCTTTAAATCACATGATACTTGGGATCTCAATCCATTTTCACATTACTGGGAATTAATCACATAACATTGTTACCTCTATAGCTGGTAACCATTACCTCTAGGTCCTTAGAACAAGGTATTCATTCCACTTGTTGTTCAGTATTCTCATGGATCACAAGGCCATTCACATCTTGTCACCTCTCACTAGGCAACAACTTATTCACATGGCTCACAAGGCCATTCACATCTTGTCACCTCTCACTAGGAAACAACTTATTCACATGGCTCACAAGGCCATTCACATCTTATCACCTCTCACTAGCCAACAACTTATTCACATGGCTCACAAGGCCATTACACATTATACTTTTAATGCAAGTATTTAATCATGCCTTACAAGGCTTATGCAATAAGAGAATTACAACCTTCCCATCATTGGGGTTAGGGTTTCCCCTTTATAACCGATTAGGATTTCATGTGAATTTTATTGATCCAAACCCTAATTAATTGCTCCACACATCTAGGAGCATATTTGATATCATAAGTATTCAATCATACTTATTTATTATCATCATTTATCATTAAATGATCATCAACACGAGGTATGAGTTCCTCTCTCATCCTTATCAGGGTATGATTACATCATATTTTATTAACTTGGCGAAACCCTTTCTCAAGGTATATTAACCTACACTTATCAAGGTGCATTAATCTCATTATATCTCAACGTAACAATTAACATGACACACTTCATGTGTTACTCATCCAAGTATATTGGATTTAAGGTGCATCAACCTTGAAGTGTTGGATGTGATATCTATCATGTCTTCATGTATCACTTCTCTCATCACTTTTAACATACTTAAGTTCATAAACTTATCTTGTAATAGGGTATGTCCCATCATAATACTTTATGCACTAGCTCATCACATTTATCATGTAATGTATTGGTCCTAAGTCACACATTTGAATTATTCAACCATCATCAATGATATGGACTCATCTCGGATTAATGCATTATTGATATAAGGTTGTCCATTATCAACCACTCTAGGTGCTTCTCCTATCAAGGTATTAGCCACACCATTACTTGGTGTTACACTCATCACTCCTAAGAGTGTCTTGCCCTCACCTTTACAAGGTGTATAAGGTTAAAGATGTGCATATGTTCACCATATCGAGTTGTAGGTGTACAAGAACCACCATATCGGGTTGGAGGTATATGACCATCATCCATATCGGACTGGACGTGTTTGTATGTGTTACCCATGTCATTCATGAGGTACTAAGCCATCACCATTTTGGGCTAGAGGTGCATTCAATCACCATATCGGTCAGCTCACCATTTAGGGTTGGCTATGACAGATTAGGGTTTGCCATATCGCGTTCAACCCAATATACAAATAAATAGGAGTGTAGGGCACCAAACCATATTGGGATACACCATCAAACATTAGGTTGCAACACCCATGTTGGGTTAGGGTTGGTTGTGATGGGCACATGGTACATATATGTGTCACCCATGATGCTTAAGAGGTATCAACTCATCAACATGTCCGGCTACCATATTGTCTAGGGTTGTGTATCGTGCAACCCTATCGTGCAAGGTCATGTGTCATGCAACCATGTCATGCAAGGTCATGTAGGCCTCATGATACTAAGTACCAATGATGTATTATATGGTCATATCATGCAATAGCACTTGTTACTCTTCACTTATATCGGGTTACCCAAATTAGGGTTTGTTTTCAACTTACAAGTATACAATTGACCTTGTATCGTGCATGGAGTCTATAATAGACTTCCTATCGTGCAAGAATCTCATGCAAGCATCTAATGAAACGTCTTGTGCAAGACATATCGGGCAAGTCATACCCATATCGGGTTATAACTACTTGTATTTATACTTGAACCCGATATCATTTTTACAAAGTGACACCATCTTCTTCAAATTCTAGACCTTTGTTCTAACTGATATAATTCATGGTAAAAGGTCTAAGAAAATACTAGAACTCACAATTTCATCAACTATTTCATGAAATTTAAGTATTAAAAGTATTTCACTAATTATAACAATTTATATGAAGAATAATAACATGGTTGAGTTCATGTTATATAATCTAACTTAAGAACCACTTCAAAGATTCAAGGTCCAAAGCTCCATGTTCCTAAGGTTGAAGATGACTTTATCAAAGGTCCAAGTCTCGTTCACAACTCCTTCATATACAAGGAATCACCATGGATAATCAATTGGTGAATAAGAAAAGAAAGGTAGATCATAACCCTAATTCCATGCTTCAATTCAAGTTTGAAGACAACTATATCTTACCTTAGGGTTAAGTTTTGAGTTACTTAGCTCCTTGGCCGACACCCTACCACTCTTGGGAGATATGGACTTCCTCTTGGACGACACAACTTTGCTTGTGGCCGATACCCCCTCACTTGTTTCCAAAATCACTTCAATTGTCTGGCTGATATCAACTTGCTATGGGCAATATCAACATGCTATGGCCGATATACTTGCTTTGGCTGATACCCAAGGCCTATGCACGATACCATTGTTCTCTTGCATGATATTCCACCCCTCTTGAACGATATGATACTCACTTGCATGATATGGAACTCATTTGGAGTCAAAGCACTTCACTCTATGGCCGATATCACCCTATATGGCCGATATCAGCTACTTGGGCGATATGGACTTGCCATGGGCGATATCCCATGACCCATGCACGATACCAAATAATCCCTTCATGATATCAGATCTCTATGCACGATACCGTAGGGTAGGAGGGTGGTAAGGGTCGCAAAATGGCACCAAAGGGGTGAAACTAGGGGTATATATACTTGTTGTTCATGAAGAAAGGCAAAAATGAGGTGTCAACATTTTGAGCTAGTAGGTGCCACGTGTCATGCATGGGTGACAAGTGTACATGCATGCATCAACATTTATCTTGTCATGAAAAAAGGTTTAGGATCATCTAGAGATGCAAATTCGTCCATTGCTTATCCATTTGGATAAGTCAACTAGGTTTAATCACTATTTTAAGTCAAGCCGATACACTTTTTCTAGGGAAACTTGTTGGACGTCACACCTCACCTCCTTGTGGTTCTTTGCACGATATGGCCTTTTCAACGATTTCAAAAAATTATATCGGACACCTCCTTGGGCTCCATGGCCGATAGGCACTAATATATAAGCTTTTCAACTTTATACAACTCAAGTTAAGCTTCCAAATTCAACCCTTTTTCTTGGTCATTTCATCAGCAGGAGTAACATCATTCATAATTGATCCAAACATGGTGTATCATTCATTCTATATCCTCTAAGTGATACATAGAGGAAGTAGGGACATTCTAGAGGTGGTAATTTGCATATCAACCCCACATTTTGGGTAAATTACAATTTTGTAGCAAAATTGGTACACAAGGTACCATCATTGTTTAAACAAGTTCAAACTTGGAATTTAGGCTTTCTAAAAGACACCACCTTGCATCATTCTATAAATAATGATGCTACAATACATGAGGCTTATTCAACATGTGACATTTTGCATTATAGACCCTCAATTTGGGTAAATTGCACTTTGGTCCAAAACAAAGGAAATTTGCTCAAACAACATTCAATCAGGACCAAACTTGAAACTTAAGTGTGTCACATGATAACAAAAAACCTTAGAGGATTATATTAAAGTTCTAAGAAACTTTATTAGCCAAAACAAATAGGGTTACCTCATAACCCAAGTCAGGGTCATTACAAGTTATAAAACCCTAACAAGGATTTCGTCCCCGAAATCCCAGGTAAAGGAAGATAGATATTATTCATTCATCATACCATCAAGTCTCCACATAACATCTTAATGTCATGGAGATGACATAGAACTTTGATCAACACAAAGTTCTTCCACACATGGTTATCATATATCTGTTGTGTCATCTAATCTACTGACACAACATTAAACTTTCTTATGACTTGTATCAATTATCCATTTAATTGTTTATTTTCTTGTCGTAAGGAGAGGCTACTTATTAAAGAAGAGATATCTTAGAGGTATCTCTAGATGTTATGTATAAACTTCCTCAACAATCTGAATAGGGATATTATAGGAAGTTATCTTTAGCTTGATCAACTTTTCCAAAACAATTCTACTATTGTTCCTTCAACTCATACATCTTTGTTGATGTCATGTTTATGTGGGGCATAAACCCCTAACAAATGATATGCATACTAATGTATGTAACTAGACTAATTTCAAAGTTGGCCCTTTTAGGTAACCAAACATTAATCCTTGTCAGGAATCATGTTTCTCATTTTCTCATATCATTGAAAGTTCTTGGATACTAGGATTCTTTACCTTGGTATCCATTGTATGTGCCAAAAACACATTACATCATCGTCTTTCTTTCATCTTGGGACATTAATTATTACACTTATCTTAATCTTAGAACCAAAGTCTAAGACAAACTAATACTTTTCTAAGTATCCATCAATGGATTATTTCTAATCCATGCACATCAAGTGTCATAGTACTCACTTGATTGCCATGTCCCTGAAAGGAAAGAACACAAAGAAACATATTCCTTTTATCACCCCATCATCATCCAGGGTTGTTTATCAAGGAGAAGAGATTATCATCTCCTCTGATTATTGCATGATCTTTCAACTATTCATGAGTCATTTACTCGTGTCTCATCCTAGGTTCCTTGCCATCAACATAGAAATTATAAGGATGATTACATATCATTATTCCTTTCTTTGTTATTGTCTAACATGTTCATGAACATTTTGTGATTTTATCACATTTCCCATTTCCACATCATGGGAAAAGATCTTTACCATTCACACATGCTTTATCTGACAGGGATCATCTCCTTTGTTCTCATTCTCTTATCATGAGGATTATACTTTTTTACTTCCTCATACTCACAAATTGATCTGAGATCATCTCATATTTCCCTTTTATAGCACTTAGGATGTGATACAAATGTCGATACCATATTTCCAGATTCATTATGCTCACTAGATTGTCTCAGAATGACTACTTGATCAGAGTAATCAGAAAGATAACAATCTAAGTGTTCCATACTCACCTTATCTCCAATAATTATATACCTGGCCAGGGTATACAAGTACTGAAATTAGATAGTATGCATTTTATATACTATCATATTCCTTAATTTTTGTATCCTTACAAGAATAGGATTTAGCATTCCTAGATTTTCTCCAGGCATCACCTCTACATCTCATCCTCTTTCACATGGATAAGAGCAATTATAAAGCATTTTAAAAGAATATAACGAACATAATATAAATTCTAGTTCTCATATTTCTTCCCTATGTCCCCATAGGAAAATCAATAGGGAAATCCATAACAACAATCCTTTTTATGATTATCAGGTAACATCAAGATAAGGCATATAAAAATGAAAAATCTCTATCTGACTATTACCCCTCGCGGTCATCCACCGCTTCAGGTTGACTCAACACATAGAGTCTAGCTATTTCATGTTGTTACTTTTTGCCTTTTCATATCGTTGGGCTGTAACTTTCATAATCCCTATCGAGCCTACCTTGGTTATTGAGTCATTTCCTCCCTTCTTTTTAAACAAAAGAGTTTAGTATGCTCAACATGTCCATATCTATAACATGTCTTATCCTCGTACCATGGTCTTATCGATCTAATTACCGATGTAAAGACTAAGCCATGGGTTCTTACAGTTGGAAAGTTAGGACTTTTGCCTTTACATCGTGGCCACTGCCCTGGTGTACTAGGCATTCATTGCACTGGTGACACCAAGAACTTTGTCTTTTTAGGACAAATAGGCACATGTATCTAGGATTGTAGAGACCTTTCCTTATTTCTCAACTTATTGCCCCATCTTGGGCATTACCATCACAGATATACTACCTGTCTATACTTATGGCAAAGTCTATTTTCTTGCCATATGCTAATCTCTTCCACATTTTCCACTGTTCCAACATGACTGTGTCATTCAGGAACCCTTTTCAAAGCCCAAAGTTTCTACATTGAGGACTGATAACTTAGGTTGTCATGCTAGTGTCTAGTCTACTATATGCATCACTGTTATCCTAACCTGCCCAACAAGAGAATAAACATAGGATTCTCTATCCTGATCGAGTCATGATGGGAATTCCCAGACATTCATTCTTTTCTTGCCTGACCCCTTGCACCTTCTCTTGGTGCAACAACATTGCTCTCAACAATGTATTCCTCGTGTTCCCCGGTAATTTTTAAACTTCTCCATTTCTTTTGTACAAGCAGAAGACACTATAGGGTATACTGGAGGACACTAACACATACTCAACACCTTAGTCCTATGTCTCTGTAGACTCAGCAAACCTTAAGCTCTAATACCAAACTTTGTGATGACAATCGCCAAACCGACAAACAAATAGTCATTAATTAAGCGGAATTAAACATAAACAGTAAATTAACGAAAATCACTAAAAATTAAAACCATTTTTCAAAGAGATCCATTACAAAGAAAACTCTTACTGAAAGGTCCAAAACCTTATATACATCATTATTCACATTGTACATATCCGGTACATCTCATCTCGAGAATAACATATAACAATTGCTTTACCAAACTATACATGAGCAACATAAAACCTCAAGGCACGTAAGACAAAATCTCTTATTGATCATAAAACCAGTACGAACCAACTCCAAGGACCTGAGAGTACAGAGACGACACATAGGACTCATATCTACAAGACATGACAGACAATACATTTAACCTAAGCTGTCACTGCTGCCTTAGCTGTTATTATTTCTCTGCAGAAAGGTCTTCACCTCCTCATGCACGTCCACCTAAAAATTTGGGTCCCACAGGGGTGAGACAATTGTAATTGTCCCAACGAGAGATATAACTCTCCACCGACCATATTATTATCACAGATTAAGCATTTATAAACTGAGCAACGGTTCTTATTATATTGACAGGAAGGATAAATCACTATATAAACAAAATGAAGTAATCTCCTTTCTTAAGGAGAACATTGCATCTACCCATGGTAGAATTAATAATCAACTATCTACTTTTTAAGGAATGTAAAGTAACATAAATAACATCTATCCACTAAGGATGTATAATAGAAATGTAACATCAGCCAAATGATTTCTGTATTTAAGCAAACATGCTAGGTGGTTGATTACACTTTACAATCACACTTAAGCCCTTAGGAGGTGAGGTATACCACTCATACTCCAATAGATCATTGCGAAGTCAAAATCGGTTCCATACATAGGTCAATGGAAGAGCTGGACTCCATGACCTCATCCTCCCCAGTCAGTGTGGGTACAAACTGTAGGACATCTCGTGTCACTGCTAAAATAGCTAATCCAGGAGTATACTGGAACTTCTCTATGTAGAGCTACATCGTCAACTGCACTCTCTTCGGGAGAGAAAGATCTCATGTTTATCTAATATCCATCCCGACCTTCATCATCGGGAGATTCGTGATACATCCATCCCGACACATATAATGAAGGATTGTGGGATCTCATGTTTATCTACCACCAATCCCGCATTAGGGCATTAGGATATTTTCACCCATCACCCCCACATACTCAAACGTATGCCCTCCGGGTTATGCCGCGGAGCAACCCATTTCACCATCACCAACTACTGATGATGATGGATCTATGGCCATGGCTCTACATGATAAGATTTCACTTGGTTAATTAAGTACATTTCTATATTCTTTTAGGATTAGTCAAGTTTCAATCAAGAATTATTATGACAAATGCTACAAAGAAAGGTGTAATACATTTATCACATTCTTTTCATATCTTTAAATCACATGATACTTGGGATCTCAGTCCCTTTTCACATTACTGGGAATTCATCAACATAACATTGTTACCTCTGTAACTGGTAACCATTACCTCTAGGTCCTTAGACCAAGGTATTCATTCCACTTGTTGTTCAAGTATTCTCATGGCTCACAAGGCCATTCACATCTTGTCACCTCTCACTAGTCAACAACTTATTCACATGGCTCACAAGGCCATTCACATATTTTCACCTCTCACTAGGCAACAACTTATTCACATGGCTCACAAGGCCATTCACATCTTGTCACCTCTCACTAGGCAACAACTTATTCACATGGCTCACAAGGCCATTACACATTATACTTTTTATGCAAGTATTTAATCATGCCTTACAAGGCTTATGCAATAAGAGAATTTTCAACCTTCCCATCATTGGGGTTAGGGTTTCCCCTTTATAACTGATTAGGGTTTCATGTTCATTTTATTGATCCAAAGCCTAATTAATTGCTCCACACATCTAGGAGCATATTTGATATGATAAGTATTCAATCATACTTATTTATTCTCATCATATATCATTAAATGATCATCAACACAAGGTATGAGTTCCTCTCTCATCCTTATCAGGGTATGATTACATCATATTTTATTAACTTGGATTAACCCTTTCTCAAGATATGTTAGCCTACACTTATCAAGGTGCATTAATCTCATTTTATCTCAACGCAACAATTGACATGACACACTTCATGTGTTACTCATCCAAGTATATTTGATTTAAGGTGCATCAACCTTGAAGTGTTGGATGTGATATCTATCATGTCTTGATGTATCACTTCTCTCATCACTTTTAACATACTTAAGTTCATAAACTTATCCTGTATTAGGGTATGTCCCATACTAATACTTGATGCACTAGATCATCACATTTATCATGTAATGTATTGGTCCTAAGTCACACATTTGAATTATTCAACCATCATCAATGATATAGACTCATCTCGGGTTAAGGCATTATTGATATAAGGTTGTCCATTATCAATCACTCTAGGTGCTTCTCCTATCAAGGTATTATCCACACCATTACTTCGTGTTACACTCATCACTCCTAAGAGTGTCTTGCCCTCACCTTTACAAGGTGTATAAGGTTAAAGATGTGCATACATTCACCATATCGAGTTGTAGGTGTACAAGCACCACCATATCGGGTTGGAGGTATATGACCATCATCCATATCGGACTATATGTGTTTTTATGTGTTACCCATGTCGTTCATGAGGTACTAAGCGATCACCATTTTGGGCTAGAGGTGCATTCAATCACCATATCCGGCAGCTCACCATCTAGGGTTGGCCATGACAGATTAGGGTTTGCCATATCGGGTTCAACCCAATATACAAATAAATAGGAGTGTAGGGAACCAAACCATATTGGGATACACCATCAAACATTATGTTGAAACACCCATGTTGGGTTAGGGTTGATTGTGATGGGCACATGGTACATATATGTGTCACCCATGATGCTTAAGAGGTATCAACGCATCAACATGTCAGGCTACCATATTGTCTAGGGTTGTGTATCATGCAACCCTATCGTGCAAGGTCATGTGTCGTGCAACCATGTCATGCAAGGTCATGTAGGACTCATGATACTAAGTACCAATGATGTATTATATGATCATATCGTGGAATAGCACTTGTTACTCTTCACTTATATCGGGTTACCCAAATTAGGGTTTCTTGTCATCTTACAAGTATACAATTGACCTTGTATCGTGCATGGAGTCTATAATAGACTTCCTATCGTGCAAGCATCTCATGCAAGAATCTAATGCAATGTCTTGTGCAAGACATATTGGGCAAGTCATACCCATATCAGGTTATAACTACTTGTATTTATACTTGAACCCGATATCATTTTTACAAAGTGACACCATCTTCTTCAAGTTCTAGACCTTTGTTCTAACTGATATAATTCATGTTAAAAGGTCTAAGAAACTACTAGAACTCATAATTTCATCAAATATTTCAGGAAATTTAAGTATTAAAAGTATTTCACTAATTATAACAATTTAGGTGAAGAATAATAACATGGTTGAGTTCAAGTTATATAACCCGCCTTAAGAACCACTTCAAAGCTTCAAGGTCCAAAGCTCCATGTTCCTAAGGTTGAAGATGACTTTATCAAAGGTCCAAGGCTCGTTCACAACTCCTTCATATACAAGGAATCACCATGGATAAGCAATTGGTGAAGAAGAAAAGAAAGGTAGATCATAAACCTAATTCCATGCTTCAATTCAAGCTTGAAGACAACTATATCTTACCTTAGGGTTAAGTTTTGAGTTGCTTAGCTCCTTGGCCGACACCCTACCACTCTTGGGCGATATGGACTTTCTCTTGGCCGACAAAACTTTGCTTGTGGCCGATACCCCCTCACTTGTGGCCAAAATCACTTCAATTGGCTGGCTGATATCAACTTGCTATGGGCAATATCAACATGCTATGGCTGATATACTTGCTATGGCTGATACCCAAGGCCTATGCACGATACCCTTGTACTCTTGCACGATATGACACCGCTCTTGCATGATATGATACTCACTTGCACGATATAGCACTCATTTGGAGTTAAAACACTTCACTCTATGGCCGATATCACCCTATATGACCGATATCACCTACTTGGGCGATATGGTCTTGCCATGGGCGATATCCCATGACCCATGCACGATACCACAGAATACCTTCACGATATGGGATCTCTATGCACGGTACCTTAGGGTAGGAGGGTGGTAAGGGTCGAAAAATTGCACCAAGGGGTGAAACTAGGGGTATATATACTTGTTGTTCATGAAGAAATGCAAAAATGAGGTGTCAACATTTTGAGCTAGTAGGTGCCACGTGTCATGCATGGCTGACACGTGTACACGTATGCATCAAAATTTATGTTGTCATGAAAAAAGGGTGAGGATCATCAAGAGATGAAAATTCGTCCATTGCTTATCCATTTGGATAAGTCATCTAGGTTTAATCACTATTTTAAGTCAAGCCGATACACGTTTTCTAAGGAAACTTGTTGGCCGTCACACCTCACCTCCTTGAGGTTCTTTGCATGATATGGCCTTTTCCAAGAGTTCACAAAACTATATAGGACACCTCCTTGGGCTCCATGGCCGATAGGCACTCATATATAAGCTTTTCAACTTGATACAACTCAAGTTAAGCTTCCAAATTGAACCCTTTTTCTTGGTCATTTCATCACCAGGAGTATCATCATTCATAATTGATCGAAACATGGTGTATCGTTCATTCTATCTCCTCTAAATGATACATATAGGAAGTAGGGACATTCTAGAGGCAATGATTTTCATATCAACCCCACAATTTGGGTAAATTACAATTTGTAGAAAAAGTGGTGCACAAGGTACCAACATTGTTTAAACAAGTTCAAACTTGGAATTTAGGCTTTCCACAAGACACCACTTTGCATCATTATCTCAATAATGATGCTACAACACATGAGACATATTCAACATGTGACATTTTGCATTATAGCCCCTCAATTTGGGTAAATTTCACTTAGGTCTAAAATAAAGGAAATTTGCTCAAACAACATTCAATCGAGACCAAACTTGAAACATAAGTGTGTCACATGATAACAAAACACCTTAGAGGATTATATTAAAGTTCTAAGCAACTTTATTGGCCAAAACAAACAGGGTTACCTCATAACCCAGGTCAGGGTCGTTACAATTATTAGCACAAATAAAACTATTATAAATGAAATGTTTGGAATGTAAAGAGAGCATATCAAATGGTGATTGAATCAATTGATGGGAAATTGAGGCTTTTAGGGGTTTTCACCACCTTAGCCTAGGTGAGAATGAACTAAATCCTTTAAAATGATGAATATAATGAAGACATGTGGATTAATTAAAACCCACAAAAGATGGACTCCACATGAGCCCATTTTTCCTAGTGCTCATGTTTCTTAGTTCATCATCCCAAAAGAGGAAGATCCATGGTCGTTTTAAAACCTCTATGTGAATGGTTTTGGTGTTCTAAATCTGGGCTTCCTTGGTTATTTCCACCTGAATTAACATATGATCAAATCGATTAATTTCTTTGATAGATCATTAGTTCTTAAAACCAAAATCCATTTGAAGAAGTCGTTCTTAAGGATTAAGTCGATTCAAACCATGGCTAAGGGGCTATTCCCCTTTTTCCTCGATAGGAAAACTACTCGCTAATGCTTATAAAGAAAAGTAAGACAGAGGAAAGAAGTGTTCTAGCCATAGTCTAGACTTATCAAAGGATTAGTTCCTTAGGCTAGAGACAATTAAATGGCTGACTCTTAATTCCTTGCTTAGGTATTTAGAAGAAGAAGGAGAAGAAGACTAGATCCAAAAATGAGCAAGGTAAAAGAACAAAAATTAAAGGGAACACTTAGCTGGCAAATAATAGATTTTATTGATGAATAGAACTCAAGAACATAATAACAATTGCTCGAGAATCCTTCGTACAAAAAATGATGTCTAGTGAGGAGGAAGTGCCCCTCCTTTTATAGGAGAAGGGGGGCTTTTACAACTAGGGTTATGGAAGAAAAAAGGATAGCGGCTGGAATTTTGAACTGGCTGTACACATCAATCGATCGGTTTAGGTATGAGCCAATTGGTTGGGGCTGGGGCAAGCGGGAAATGAGGGAAGGTAGTTAGCAACCCTAGTCTTTGGGTGGCTGTGTGACTTTGACCCTCTCGCTTGGGATAGGAGAACAACCACTTTGGAGTTTGAAATGATCATTTGAATTTGAATGGAGCACCACTCTGAAGGGTGGTAGTCGATCGACTGAGGTAGCTGAGACGATCAGCTGAGGAAAGTGAGCTGGTCGTGTGGAGAAGATGAACCGATCAACTCATTGACTGAATCTGCAAAGATTTGCAAGTTTTTGGTGAGAATAAAGTTAGATTGTGATGAAGGAAACATATAACAATTTATTTCTTTTCACTGGATAAAGATAGAAATTTTCATGTGACCCAACTTAAAAGGCTGTGAAAAGGGGTGCTAAATCAGCACACATCAAAGTCATATTATACCTTAGGAATAACATACACATAATCATAGGTTCATCTAGAACTGAAATCAGAATAGGGAACATTATACAAATCGAAATCCAAGTCAAGCATAGCTTTTTAGTGTATGGATCATCATTTGAAAGCAAGAACATGACCTGGCAAGCTTATGGTAAGTAATAAACGTGAAGCAAGTTATACAACTTGCCTCTAATTAGAAGATAAACTCCCAAATAGAAGAAAACATGAGCATGGAGGGTAGAAAATCCAAGCATAAGCTGTGAACTCGTCCATCTAGCACCTTTCTTCATCAAATGAGCAAACCCTAAGCATAAGGAGCAAGAAAGGTAGGGTTTTAGAGCTTTAGTGCAATTTCTACCATGGAAAAACAAGGTTCTAACCTGAGGAAAGATAGGAGGAAGGATAACAAAAAAATAAATGGAGGAAAGAAGGAGATTCTTACTCTTTTAGGTCAAGATCACTAGAAGGAAGCTTTTTAAACCCTAAAAGGAAGTCAATTGCAACCCTAGATTCTTTTTCCAAGAAGATCCCATCTTTCTTCTTCCTTGGATAGGAAATTCATAGTAGCATAGAGGGAGAATGTGGTTCATATAAAGAGGGAATTGGTGGAGATAAAATGGCTCGTTTGGGTGCTTAGGGACAAGTATATGAAAGTTTAAGATAAAGAAAAAGAAAAAGCAAAGGTTGAAGTTCTAGTATCTTTCCAAGTGTCCATGACCTTAAACTAGTAAGAATATACAAGAACACATAGAAGAAGCTCACCCACCATCCATATAGACCTTATTATCTCTCCTTTGTCGAATTTCCAAGCCAATCAAATAATTCATTAGTTGATAGCTGCTAAAGGTAGCTCATCCATGAAGGGGTAAACCCTAAAATACCCTTGAGGAAAACACCTTCAAACCAAGGTTTAAATAAGTGCCCCATGGATAAAAAATCTCAAGAATGATGAGAGAATATCCAAGGAACATAATGAAAGTGATAAATTGTAGGAAAATCCTTTCAATTGGATAAATTGCAGAAAAGTCCAAAATGTGCATAAAATTGCATAACTTGTTCAAACAGTGTCGAAATTAGACCAAATTTGAAACTTAAGCTTATCTTATGATTTTAAAGAATTACAAAAGGTTATATTAGGGTTATAAGAATTCAATTATGATAAGTAATCTTGCTCAACACTTTAATCAAGGTTAGGGGTCTCACGTGTACGTGAAAGACCTAAAGGTTTTATAACTTCATTAATGCAAATAAAGTCTCTATGCTAAAAAGTTAATATAGAGGTTGAAACAATAAACTCAAAGATAAAATATTTTGATTTGACAATATTGTCAAAGATTTGACTTGAATCAAGATAATAGATGAATCTGTGATTATAAAAGATTTAGTGGGAGCATATAAATATTCCACATATTGATGGGGAATAACATCTCAATACTATAAGTACTGAAACCTAACATGAAAAACACCTTCAACATGAAGGATTACATGAAACATCCCATGTGATAGGAATTGAGATCTATAGAGATAGTTCTCGAAGGTATCATGACCTAAAAATGAATACAAATATCATTAGGATGCTAAAAGGGTTCAACATGAAGGATTCAATGAGAGAGAATCTACCCATGTTATATAGGATCAGTCTCTCAAGAACCCTATACTCAAATTATTATGAATAATAAGAAAAACATGAGTGAGTTGCCATATGCATTAGAAATTGGATCTATCATATATGCAATATAATCTACTCATCCCATTATCCTATATGTATTGGACATGATAAGATGTTTAAGTTAGATTCCAATGAAGGTCATTCAAATATCATTAAAAACATCCATTAGTACTTGATAAGTACTAAAGGATCAGTTCCTAGACTTCGACAATAAGGAAGAGTTGGGTATAAAGGGTTACACTGATGCAAGCTTCCAAAATGGAAAAGAGTGATTGTAACATGAAGTTGTGTTTAATCTTAAAAGAAGAGTTGTAAGTTGGAAAAGGTTGCGAACTATAGACCATTGTTTAATTCTATAATAGAATTCAAGTATCTTGGTGTTATGAACACATGAGCAGATATTGTTGTTGGCTAAATGGACATCTATAAATCCCTTTGTTTTGATTATGACAAACATTTCATTCTTATTGATCTAACGAGCTACTTGAATGTGCAGGATTAAGGTGGATCACAAAGCAACTAGGGAAATCCATATGCTTACATATTTATATTATTATGCAATGTAATCACTTTGTAAAAACTTGTACAAATATATAATGCACAAGTACTTAGATTGCATGTAAATCAAGCGTTAGATCTTCCCTAGCTAAACACCACATTTAGATAAGTCATCCCCTTCAAATAGGATCACATATGCACACTCATACATATAATTAGTGCCTAAATTGAAACATTGAAACAGGATCAATCTCGGTCGACCATTCCTCGACCGAGACACTCTCGGTCGACAATCTTCTCGACCGAGAAAGATCCAAAGTAGCCGTTAGACACAACTGACAAGGTAGTTGGCAGTTGGAGATAGACGTTGCAAATCACTTGATCCAGAGAGCCTGTCGGTCGACAAAACTTCGACCGAGTAGGCATCTCGGTCGACAATTCCTCGACCGAGATGAACTCTGACAGAAACTGCAGAGTAAATTAATTAGCCGTTGCTAAAGCAACAAACTTGTACCTAACGGCTAGTTAAGCACTTAGAAACCCCTAGAAGTTGTCTAGAACGTCCTTAAGCATCCTTAGGCCATTCCTATAAATAGGACAAGCCATAGGACACTAAAACTTACTTGCTACACTTGAGAAATCCTTGAGCATACTTTGAGCAATCTGTTTGTGAGCAAATTGAGCATTGTGACAATTGGCTATTTCCTTCCTTAGCTCAAAATTCGTGTCCTATAGGCTAGTATCTCCTACCCACTACAATCACAAGTCCACACACTTGGTTAGGAGATCTATACGCTTGATCTAGGAAAATCAAGCCTTGGGCTACAAAGGATAAGTTGTAATTTCCTTTTCCTTTCTTGTTCTCTATTATTGTTTGTACTCTCCTTGCTACTCCTAAGTTGGAGGCTGCAGATTGGAGAGGGTGAAGATCTTCTTGATGAAGAAGGAGACCTTGGACTACTTCAGAAGGCTGGTGCAACAGGAGGTTACTTCTAGAGAGGAAGGCTACTTCAAGGGGGAGCTTGGAGTTACTTCAAGAAGGCTACCTCAAGTTGGTGTACCTACTTCAAGTGAAGGCTGTCCAAGGGGTGTAAAGGAAAGTATTGTATTTTGTATAAATCTTTGAGAAGGTAATAAAATAAATACTTTCAAAATCCCAGTTGGGTAAGCAACTGGGTAGTGGACTGACAACTTTGGTATTTGCTAAAGTTGGAACCACTCTAAACACCTGTCTCCCTCTTCCAATTTCAATTGTGGTTGTTTGAGTTCAATAAATTGTTAAAATTATTTTAAAACTCTATTCACCCCCCTCTAGTGTTTTTTCAATTGTCTGGATCTAAAACTTCATGCCGATGAACTTATCGATGTTCCAACCATTGCTGACATAGTAGAAATACTATAAAAGCAATGTAACTACTGGTTAGGCAAGGAATATCAGATAGCATATGAAAGATTTTCCATCTCATATGAGATGTCATACAAAACATACAATATAGTGACTAAAGGCAAAATGTTGCTAACCCGCTGGATTAGTATTTGCGCAACATAAACATGGTGGACATGTTTAGATCACTAAGAATAAGATTTGTGGGAGACTGGATCTAAGTGCAAGTGGGATTATGTTGGTAAGTATGTCTAGAGAACCAATCATATAATGATTGAGATGATATATCATGTAAATGATTTGATTAATAATTAAGGCAATCTTCCAATTCATTCTATTTCAACTAGTTATGAGATAATGATGAAACATAATGGATGAATTCTTTGATAAAATTGCTATCTATTTATGATTAATGATTGGATATACATTTTGGAAATCATCCCTACAAATTTAAATTAATATTAGTTTATTCCCTAAATGATTTAAGTTTAAACTGAAATTATGCTTAGTTTAATGAAAAGGAAATTTCTATCATTATTCACATGATTTCTTTATTTTCTGGTCTATCCATATAGAAATCATGTGATTACAATCATGTGATTATATACTGTTATTGTTCGGTTATTACATCATGTATATGCTTTCACCATTTGGTACTGTGATTAGCTCGAATAGATAATGATAATTGTCTGCATGGATCCGTGATGATATATAGGCAAGCAAATGCTTTATTGGTAATATGTTATGCTTGCAACACACAAGATAAAATCTCTCAATTAGTATCTTTAAAAGACTTGAGATATTTAGTGCGCCTTCAGTTAAGAATCTTATGAGGATACTAGACGACGTGAAATTTGATATTCATATTACTACAGCAAAGCTTATATTTTAAGAAAAGGACAAATGTTTTCATATTAAGTATTATGCTTCAACTTGATACTTAATCAAATCTTATGCAGATATTATACTTCATATATTCAATTTGAAAATCTGCAAATTTGCGTCTTGGTTAAAATGAAATTTGACCAAGGGGCGCTATGGTCGTAGTCAAATTCGACCTAAAATAAGTTTGACACAATACCTATTTGAATATCATTTTATTGTGATTAAAAGCAAAATTAATTTATGATCACAAAATTGTCCCAATATTGTCAATAATAAAACAAAATATTACTCCCTTAGAAAATATATATATGCTCTACAAAATTAGTCTATCATTTGCATTAAAAATCAGCTTAAAAATTCGTACCCAGTAAGTCTGTCGGTCGATGAATTCTTCGACCGAAAACCTCTCGGTCAGCCCACCTCTCTCGACCGACAGAATCTAGACAGACCTAACATCGGACACACTTCCGGTCGACAATTGTTCGACCGAGACGATGTCGGTCGACAATTGCTCGACCGAGAATGAGCTGTTGGGATACGACCGTTGCAATCCGACCGTTACCGTTGACGGCCGACCGTTGCAAGTCGACCGTTGGACGGTCGAGTGGCGCATCTGGAATATGACCGTTGCGGACGCTCGGTCGACAAATTGTCGACCGACCCGGTCACTGGATTGCTATAAAAGGGACCAAAAACGGGTCACTTCTTCACACTTTCATATTCTTGTTTCCATAGGCTGTCTCTAGTGAATTCTTGTGCAAATCTTTAGCATCCTCATCCCCACCTTCAAGCAACACAATGGCCTCATCATCTGCTCGTGGGAAGAAGAAGGTCGCCGGCAGGAAAGGAAGGGAAGCCACTCCACCATTGACGATCATCAACGACATTGCCTTCGTCGACGGAGATGCTGGTGATCGCTATCTATGGCTCTCCTCCAAATCTCCTCTCCCACGACGACCAGTTGAAGTTATGGACTTCCTCAACATCGTCGACTTGGAGGATCTTTTTGAGGTGCAAAAATTGAAAGAATTCATCAACCCTTCTTTCCCTTCCTATTCCACCAAGGTAGTGAATGAATTCTATGCTAACCTCATCTCCCATTTTGAAAATGAAACCATCTTCTTCTATACTATGGTCAATGGGCATAGCTTTCGATTTACTGAAGAGGATATTCTTGACATGCTAAATATTGACCTAGATGAATATCAAGACACCCTTGATCTTACCACTGGAAACCCACTTAATCAATTTTCCCAAGATAACCATACCATTAGTCTTAGTGACATCAAAAGAACCATTTTTCAATCCAATACAACCTGTCACGAAGATAGGGGCACATACTATGCTATCAATCTCAAACCTGCAGCTAGGATTGTAAACCTTATTGTTTCAACAAACATACATCCTAGAGCAAATAAGTCTGAAGTTCCTATTTTTCGTATGTGTCTAATCTATGCCATTATCCAACGTATTCCCACAAATTTTATCCGCATTATTCTTAAAAACATGCTTGAGTTTTCTGGCAATCCTCCATATGCTGATCTTGTATGCCAAATTACTCAACATTGTCTTAAGACACAAATTGAGGATATGGGATATACATGGGAGCGTAGACCACAAAAAATAAGTAAGAATACTGTAGAAAAAATGAGAATTGATTTCGGTCATAAGAGGGCTAGGGTAGAAGGAGAGACATCTACCCAAGATATACCACCTCCACCTCCTCCTACCAGCCTACCCTATGATCCCATCCAAAACACTCTAACCTATGTTGTTGGGTCACAATATCATCTTAGTAAACAATTAGATTATAACCATCATGCCATGACTTATCTAAACCAAAGAATGCAAACCCTTTCTCCAAACCAACCAGATGAATATCCTTATTCTTTAAATCCGGGCATGCTCAATCCATATAATCCATCTTACAACTACTATCAACCTCCACCTCCACCATCTACAGATCTCACGCATACCCAGTTTTCATCAATGCAACTACAAGATATTGCTGCTCATTTCCGATTTGATCGGGTTCCTACCTTCTTGGAAGCATATGCCTTAACCAAGACATGTGCTCTGGAGTGGCAAACTTTGGTCCAGTATTATGGAGCTGAGCCTTTTCTTGGGAAAGACCCTGATGTTGATGTAATTCTTAAGTCTTTCCAGTGAGATTTGGAGTTGTATTAGTTGTAATGGAATCTTTGCAAAATTGTAATAAATGGGTTATATTTACATGATTTGGCTATCTTTTCATGCTTGTAATGAAATTGGTTATCTTTATAATGGATATCTTTTTGGCATCATTTGAATTTGGATTGTAAGACTATTGTAGAGCATACAAAATAAGGGGAGTAATAAATACAAATAAATAAAAAAGGATGAAAATCTTTGCAAATACCTAAAAGTTAAAATTATGGCTAAATTGACATCTATTGCAAAGCACTTATACCTTGGGATATCTATCTAAAGGGGAGCATAGTATAAAATTAAGGGGGAGAAGTAATATCAAATATTCAACATGGATATCGTTTTGAAATGACAAAGGGGGAGAAAAGAATATCAAAAGAAAATAAAGATCAAAACTATAATAACTAAGTTTTATAATGAAAAAGGCCAAGCACTCACTTGCAAAACAAGAATGGCTACAAAAGGTAATCTTCAGGTATGAAACTCATTTGTTTTATAATTTCTTCATTAATATTTTGGAAATGTTTGTCATCTTCAAAAAGGGGGAGATTGTTGGCTAAATGGACATCTATAAATCCCTTTGTTTTGATTATGACAAACATTTCATTCTTATTGATCTAACGAGCTACTTGAGTGTGCAGGATTAAGGTGGATGACAAAGCAACTAGGGAAATCCATAATCTTACATATTTATATTTTCATGCAATGTAATCGCTTTGTAAAAACTTGTAAAAATATATAATGTACAAGTACTTAGATTGCATGTAAATCAAGCGTTGGATCTTCCCTAGCTAAACACCACATTTAGATAAGTCATCCCCTTCAAATAGGATCACATATGCACACTCATACATATAATTAGTGCCTAAATTGAAACATTGAAACAGGATCAATCTCGGTCGACCATTCCTCGACCGAGACACTCTCGGTCGACAATCTTCTCGACCGAGAAAGATCCAAAGTAGTCGTTAGACACAACTGACAAGGTAGTTGGCAGTTGGAGATAGACGTTGCAAATCACTTGATCCAGAGAGCCTGTCGGTCGACAAAAATTTGACCGAGTAGGCATCTCGGTCGACAATTCCTCGACCGAGATGAACTCTGACAGCAACTGCAGAGTAAATTAATTAGCTGTTGCTAAAGCAACAAACTTGTACCTAACGGCTAGTTAAGCACTTAGAAACCCCTAGAAGTTGTCTAGAACGTCCTTAAGCATCCTTAGGCCATTCCTATAAATAGGACAAGCCATAGGACACTAAAACTTACTTGCTACACTTGAGAAATCCTTGAGCATACTTTGAGCAATTTGTTTGTGAGCAAATTGAGCATTGTGACAATTGGCTATTTCCTTCCTTAGCTCAAAATTCGTGTCCTATAGGCTAGTATCTCCTACCCACTGCAATCACAAGTCCACACACTTGGTTAGGAGATCTATACGCTTGATCTAGGCAAATCAAGCCTTGGGCTACAAAGGATAAGTTGTAATTTCCTTTTCCTTTCTTGTTCTCTATTATTGTTTGTACTCTCCTTGCTACTCCTAGGTTGGAGGCTGCGGATTGGAGAGGGTGAAGATCTTCTTGGTGAAGAAGGAGACCTTGGACTACTTCAGAAGGCTGGTGCAACGGGAGGTTACTTCTAGAGAGGAAGGCTACTTCAAGGGGGAGCTTGGAGTTACTTCAAGAAGGCTACCTCAAGTTGGTGTACCTACTTCAAGTGAAGGCTGTCCAAGGGGTGTAAAGGAAAGTATTGTATTTTGTATAAATCCTTGAGAAGGTAATAAAATAAATACTTTCAAAATCCCAGTTGGGTAAGCAACCGGGTAGTGGACTGACAACTTTGGTATTTGCTAAAGTTGGAACCACTCTAAACACCGGTCTCCCTCTTCCAATTTCAATTGTGGTTGTTTGAGTTCAATAAATTGTTAAAATTATTTTAAAACTCTATTTACCCCCCTCTAGTATTTTTTCAATTGTCTGGATCTAAAACTTCATTCCGATGAACTTATCGATGTTCCAACCATTGCTGGCATAGTAGAAATACTATAAAAGCAATGGAACTACTGGTTAGGCAAGGAATATCAGATAGCATATGAAAGATTTTCCATCTCATATGAGATGTCATACAAAACATACAATATAGTGACTAAAGGCAAAATGTTGCTAACCCGCTGGATTAGTACTTGTGCAACATAAACATGGTGGACATGTTTAGATCACTAAGAATAAGATTTGTGGGAGACTGGATCTAAGTGCAAGTGGGATTCTGTTGGTAAGTATGTCTAGAGAACCAATCATATAATGATTGAGATGATATATCATGTAAATGATTTGATTAATAATAAAGGCAATCTTCCAATTCATTCTATTTCAACTAGTTATGAGATAATGATGAAACATAATGGATGTCTAAAGAATGAAATTACTCAATGACGTATGTCTTTAGGTTGATGACATTAACAATGAGATTGTGCGGATTTAAGAGTATGCACATTCTTGTTAGGTCCCTAGTCTGATGTTATTGTGGAAGGATGATAGACAACAATAGCACATAAGACTAGAATGTGTGTTGGTTGATGATAGAGTCTCATCTGTCATTATATGTGATATCAAACCAAGCACATAGATACTTGTTGGAGAATAGTGTATCACACATACCCACCTTTTGAGTGACCCATGGAAACCATAGTTGGTGTTCATAATCATCTCTCATAGTGAAGCTGGTGATTGTGATTCTTAGACCTGAAATCACAACACTCATCACATGTAGTTCAATTTACTTTACCATCATCCACTATGACCTTGAATAAGAGTGACCATAAAGGTGGTGCTCGTTACATTGTGACACATTGGGATGACTTTTAGTGATGTAGATGGGATTTTCCCCTCCTACTGGAGTTTGATATCCTATCCACTTTATAAGTGAGACTAAGAAAAGCATGCACATGCACATGTGAACCAATATATGATATTGAGGTCACATATATCACAGATGGTCTACTCTGGATCAAGGAATATAGATTGAACATTGAGAGGATGATGATTCTATGCCTCGAGTTCAGATGGGATATCAATGACAAAGGAATTATACAATCACTATAAAACCAACCACATATTGTAGGTTGAAATTATTCTCTAACTTTCCATATTACTTGGTAGCAATGATGTATTGATAGAAACTACTCATTGCTTGTGATGTCAGAAATCAGTTATGGACATTCACTGCCAATGTAACTTGGAACCTATAGGGTCACACACATAGGATACACTTGGAAGAGGAGTTCATTGACGAATATGGTTTAAACATGATTACTAAAGAGTTAGGTATTCAATTTAAACAACATTGGTTGAATATTGACTGAGTGGACAATGAGCTGATTGGTTCAAGTTGTTAAAATGATCATTTCAGTGTGTCAGATCAATTGAACCAACTTTGGCAATTATGGACCCTGAACGGACCAGTTCAAGAAGTGAACCGATCAACTCAGGTACATGAACTGACCAACTTAGGTTGTGAATCAGGCAGTTGGTGAATTGATGTGATTGATTCAAATATTTGTTCTGACTTCATGTTGTGCATTAAATCATATTAAAATTGCCAATACAATTGCGATTGGGAAACATGATGAAACAATTGGATTAAGGGTTGAACCGACCGACTCACACGCCAACCAATTGGTTCACCTATGAACCAATCATTTTGCCACTCGTAGGTTCTGGTCCCTTCTGCTCCCACTCAGATTGGGAACCCTTACCTTAACCCTCCCATAAATAGAAGGGTATTGGGGGCTTCTTAGTAGAAACTCAATTACCTCTAACAATTGTTTGTATTCTCTCGTTGTGGTTGTTGGTATGTATGCCCTGAGAGCCAATAATGGGATGATTGGTGGGATACATTAAGATTGATTTGATAAACATCACAGGCAAGCTTCCAATTCTTTCTGGTTCAGTCATCTGAGATAATAATAGAACAAATTGAATGTCTAGAGAATGACAATACTCAATGATGTATGCTTTCAAGTTTAGGACCTGAACGATGAGATCATACAGATGCTAAGAGTTTGTAAATTCTTATTATGTCCCTAGTTAGATGTTATTGTGGAAGGTAGATAGACAATAATGACACACACGACTAGATTATGGTGTTGGTTGATGATAGAATCTCGTTAGTCATGATATGGAGATATCAAACCACACACATAGGTACTTGTTAGAGAACAAGTGTACTAGACAGACCCACCGTGAGTTTGAAACATGGAACCATGACATGGTAGTCACAGTCAGTTCTCACAGTGATGGTGGTGAGTGTGATTCTTTGACCTGAAATCACTACACTCAACACATGTCGTTGGGTACACTTTGACATCATCAAACACAATCCTAAAACATGGGTTGTTATAAAGGTGACGATTGGGTGACTTTGACACATGGGGCTTTTGAGGGGTGAGTGATAGATATGGGATTTGTCTCTCTCGAGGGAGTTTGATATCCATGGCCACTTGATGAGTAAGATTGAGATAGGCGTGCATGCATGTGTGAATCATTATGTGATATTGATGTCATACATATCTCCTCCAATCTACTCTGAGATCAAGAAAGTGAATGAACATTGAAAAGATGACTCTTCCATGCCTTGAGTTCATTCGGGATATCAGTGACAAAGGAATTATAACTTCGTTGTAACACCATTCATGGATTGTAGGATTGAAAGTTGTTCTCCAACTTTCCTTTTCACTTGGATAACACTGATGTGTGACTAGGCACCGCTCTTTGCTTGTGAAGTCATAAGTGTTATGGACTTTTACTACCAACATGAAATGGACCTATAGGGTCACACACATAGGATTTAACTTGGAAGAGGAGTTTATCCACAAACGATGTTTAGATTGATTACTAAAGGAGTTTAGTAGTTCAATTAAACATTCAATCAATTGATAGCTCAGTATCATAGTGTTCAAGGTGTTGGACCGATTGATTAGAGTATCAGATTGATTGAAACTACAATTGACTGATTTTGCATAGTCTGCACTCCCAACTGATCAGCTCATGTGATGAACCGATCGGCTCATGTTGGTGAACCGATCGACTCATGTGATGAACCGATCAACTCAGGATAGGTTGAGATGACTGGTTCAAGGGTTGAATCGATCAGCTCAACTGGTTCAAACGAGGGGAAAGTCAGGTTGGCAAGAAATTTCTCTTTGTTTCACTTGTCCAATTTGATTGGAACCATGATTGGTATTTGGATCAATTCGAAACAAAAGAGGAAAAGTCAATCGGGAACTGACCAGGGCAGTGAACTGACCGGTTCATAAGTGAACCGATCAGCTTAGGTGCCCCAACCGATCGGTTCAGGTGTGAACCGATTGGCTCAGATCCCCAACTGATCAGTTCATGCTTGAAACAATCGGTTCAGCTGGCACAGTTGGTTGTTTTGTGGAAAATCTCAAACACTTCTACTCCTTCTTTAATCCCACATTGCCCAGGGTAGAGAACCCTGCCCCATGACCCTCCTATATATATAGGGGTACAAGGGGCTTCTCAGGAACAACAACTCAGAATACTAGTTCCTCTGTAAAGTTATCGTTCTCTCTGGTTGTGGTAACTGAGAGAGCCCAAGCAAGTGCTACCCGATAAGGGAGGCACATCAAGGGAAAGACAACTGTAGAAAAGCGACTAGTGGCAGGAGAGTGTTTCGGTGACTAGTACACCGACAGGAGGGTACGACTCCTTCTGGTGCCTTGTGAGACAAGGCGATCGGAGTTCGAGGTGGTCCGTGTAGACTACTACAGAGGTGGGAGACTTCTGCCACTCGGAGGACAGCTGTCAATCCCGACAGTCCTGGTGACTAGGAGCGCACAGACACCATCCAAGACTAGAGGTGAAGACCATACAAGCCATGAGGTAACGTCACCGAGCAAGCCTCGAGACAATGTATGATTCTACAAACCATCCTTCCTATTGTATAGATGTTGGTGTGATTCCTTTATTCTAGGTTTGGGAGGAGAAATTTCTTATTTCCGTTGCCTTTTCTACCTCCCCTAAAAACCCAACAGTGGTATCAGAGCCACGTCAACTTCTCTATACTTTAGGATTATCGATGTTATCGATTTTGGTTTGTCACCTTTATTTATTGCATATGATGTGAATAAAATTGGCTTTATGCATGTCCAATCCTAAATCCACAAATCCCAATAAACATATATGATATGTAATATGAATTCACTCGATACATGTCACCCTTAAATGAGTTTTGTGGTGGATGTATAGCGTGATTATGGCCAATAAACCCTATGTATCTATGCTTGGTTGACTGTGGTTGCTTGCATCTCGGTCTACGCACCGATTCCATATTCCTAATGTAACTCAAGATAACTCGAGATTTCTTTCCTACCTTTGCTCCCCCCAAATGTAACTCGAGGTTTCCCAATTCAAATGTAAAATAGGATAGATCCTTTTATTTCCTGTTATGTCAAAGAACGGAGGACAATCTGATGACTGGGATGATTGGTTCAAGGTGTGAGCCGATCAGTTGGCGTTCTAGATGATTGGTTCAAAGAGAGAGATGAGCGATCGATTGGAGGAGCCAATCGATCATCTGGTGGCACCCAACTGACCAACATGATGGCGAGCTGATCCATCATGGAGATGAGTTGATCAAGCCTAGAAAGGCAAAGCACAAAGTTCATCTTGTACAGGTTGCATGTGATGTGGACCTAGATGACCGTGATTCCTCTTGACTCGAGGAATCACATTAGGATGGCTATAATCATTTCTTTTATCATTTCACATGTTTTCTATGGGATATAGCATGTATATGATACATACTATGTATTGTTGTGATTGGATATGTATATGTACCTATAAAACCAAATCCCTCATCTAAATATTAAGTCTTTTACGCCTTCCATTAGCGGTACACATGAAAAACTTGATCGACCAAGCGTAGGTTATGCCAAAGCATGGTGTGTCGTCTATCTCGTGGAAGTGTGAAGGGTAAACATGTAGGTTCTGCCAAAGCAGGGTGCATGTTTACAGTGTCGGCTTTTTGGTTAGCTCTTAGAGCGTCTAAGCCCAGAGGCATGGAATGTTTATGGCAAGGTGTTGCACATGTTCATTCATCAAGAGTTTCATATGATGCAATTGACATGATGGCCTACCTAAATAGTCAAGATTGTGGGGATCATCCAAAGCTAACTCATGACTTGATGAAATACGGATCTTGACCCACAAGAAGGTTGTACGCTGCAATCTTCTGAATTGATGGTGAGGGCTATCAATTTGAACAAAAAATAGTGGAAACGATAACTAATTAAAGTCATAATTATATCGTCAACCTTTCAAATCAATCAAATAAGTCAAAATTGAGTTTTGGACTAAATTGCATATATTTCCTTTTATAGTACAAATGACAACAAACAACAATCACTTTTCATTGCAATTGGTCCTTGAAAAGGACAAGCTGAATGGGAATAACTTCCAAGACTGGTTTAGGATATTGAGAATTGTTCTCACTCAAGAGTGAAAGCTCTATGTCCTAGATACACCAATTCCAGAGGAACCTGCTCCTACTACAACAAAGGCAGAAAGGGATGCTTACAAGAAGCATTCTAAAGATGCCATTGATGCAAAGTGCTTGATGTTGTGCTCCATGAACCATGAGTTGCAGAGACAACATGAGAACATGGTTTTCATTGAGATGATTCAACATCTCAAGAACATGTATGAAGATCAAGCATGACAAGAGAGATATGATGTCTCCAGGGCACTTTTCAAGTGTGTCATGATAGAAAGAGTTCCAATTGGTCCTCACACGCTCAAGATGATTGGGTATGTGGAGAACCTGACGAGACTGGGATTTCTCCTGCGCCAAGAGTTGGATACTGACATGATACTGCAATCGTTGCCAGAATCCTACACTCAATTTGTGATGAACTACAACATGAACAACTTTGACAAGCTGTTGACAGAGTTGTTAGGCATGTTGAGGACAGTCGAGGCACAGATGAAGAAGGACAAGCCTAAGTCTGTGATGATGATCAACAACAAGAAAGGCAAGTCCAAGTGCAAGGGAAAAGGCAAGGCTAAGAAAGGTTTTGATGCTAGCCAGCAACCCAAGTCTTCTTCAACTCTCAAGGCCAAGGTAGGCGTGACCAAGAGAGGCAATTGCCACCATTGTCAAAAGCCAGAACATTGGAAAAGGAATTGTCCACTCTATCTGGAGAACTAAAGAAGAAGGAGGCGACAGACGTCTCCACCTGAAGGTGTCATGAAATAAACTTGTAACACTTTTTTAGGTATATGATACCAAGATATAAAGTGTAAAGCACCCAATAAATGGGGCAAATGTTGCCACAATAGATAGGAGTACTTTAGTTTATTTTCAGCCTTAAAGGCATGTAATAGAGTTATGAACTTCTATTTCATATTTGCCAATAGATAGAAACACATTATTTTTGCATATTGTATGACAATAATGGAAATTAATAAAGTTGATGTTTCCTTATGGCAATGCCTTGTTTATCTTGTGGTACTTGGTATGCATAAGATAAAATGACACCTAAAAGTTATTGATAACTCAAACAATCAAATTAGCATAAATCATGAGAAATTCATTTCTAGTTTCCATATGATGGATAAACCTAGACTATTTTGGTTAGAGAACCAGTAAGAGACATGAATCTCTTAGACATGATCAATCAATCTTCACTAGTAGTAGTGGAAGAATGGTTATCCTATTTGGTATAATACATGTGATGTATTTACATACCTATTAGAGTTAATGCTAGTACTTCAAACAATGTTTATAGAAATACCAATATGAATATCTTGAAGTGTTCAAGAATATCATAGATGAGTACGGATTTGGTAAAGTGTTAATTCTTGATGAGATCAATGAATGAAAGACTTAGACCAAATGTTTGAGAACCTTGTGAGTGATTATGATAGTGTATCATAGTGAGCTCGTTATTAAGGCATGGTGATGTCTAAATCAACAAGGAGTCATACTCTAAGGAGTTAGAGGATGATTATCAAATAACTAATTTGTTCTTAAATAAAAAATACCCCACACTAATAAAGGACACTAAGAATCACAAAGGGTTGTGAGTTCTTATATCCTTGACAAATACACCTCGATTATCTATCTGATGAGTTGGTCATGTGATGAATCAACTATCTAGATGATATTGAGGAACTAGATTTTGAGTTATGGTTTATGACCATTACATCCTAAATGACTTCCATGTGAACCATAAGGTATGACCTTGATGGTAGCACCCATTGGGATGAAACCCATAAGTGAAAATGAGTCTTAAGCGTTAAGACACATGGATAACATTTTGAGAAGGATGATTTTTGCAACTTAATGACTAAAAGATTTGGCATACGAATACTAAAACTGCATTCCTATGAGGAATAAAACAAGGATGTGTACGTAACACAACCTATAAGGTTTATGAATCCATTAATGCAAATGAAGTCTATGAGTTACAATGGACTAATCAATGTGATTGATTAAGTACAAGCAACTCAGAGATGGATCTTTACTTTGATGATATGGTCAAAGGGTTTGACTGATATGTCAAAGATAAAGAAGGCATCTGTGATTTAGTGGGAGGAATGAGATGTTCTAGAATGGAAATCCAAAATAGAAATTATCTTTAGGGAAGATAGAGACATTTCCTATGTGATAGGAATAGAGATCTATGGAGATAGTTCTTGAAAACCTCTTGACCTAAAAAGAGAAAGCATACATTGGCAATCTATACTGAAGGGTTCAGTGTGCACAGATTCAATGGGAGAAAACTTGTCCATGTTACATGGAGTTAGTATCCCAAGGCCAAGTGTCCAATTCTTATGAAGAATGGGAACACTAAGAATAGATATGGATCTATCATGTATGTAATCATCCCATTATCTTGCATGTATGGACATGTAAGAATAAAATGCATTCATCATCTTGTATGTAGAACATGACAATATGATATGCTCATCTTGATAACTCGTATGTGGGACATGACGAGTGGATGTCTGTCTAGTTCTAGTAAGGGTTACTGGAATACCATAAGAACTTGATAAGTACTTGAGAAGTACTAATTCTATGGAAATAAGGAAGGGTTCACTATAAAGAGTTACACTGATGAGAACTTCCGAGAAGGATAGAAAATTAATCGCAAAATATATATGGGATATATAAAATGAATGTTTTTTGATAAATGGAAACATTCCATTAAAGCCATTTAAATGGAAAAGCTGAGTATCTATGTGTTAGAGAACATTAGTGGATACTATATGGATCTAGAAGTTCATGAGATGAACTTATAGTTATTTTGATCATTGATGGCAAGTTAGGAGTGCTTGGTCATTCAATGTGGCTAAATGTTAGCAAAGGAATACTAGATCGCATATTATGGCAACTCCATCTCATACGTATGACGTGCATTGAAGAGATGAGAGACATGCAGTTAATACCGATTTTGGCAAGGTGTTGCCATAACTCACTATGTTAGCACTAGAGCACAATAACATATGGGACATGTTTGAAGATCACTACACATATGATTCAAGGGTGATTTTCTCATAGTGCAAGTGGGAGTCTGTTGGTATGTATGCCCTGAGAGCCAATCATGGGATGATTGGTGGGATACATTAAGATTGATTTGATAAAAATTAAAGGGAAGCTTTCAATTCTTTCTGGTTCAGTCATATGAGATAATGATAGAACAAACTGAATGTCGAGAGAATGATAGTACTCAATGACGTATGCTTTCAGGTTCATGACCTGAACGATGAGATCATACAGATGCTAAGAGTTTGTACATTCTTATTATGTCCCTAGTTGGATGTTATTGTGGAAGGTAGATAGACAGTAATGACACATAAGACTAGATTGTGGTGTTGGTTGATGACATAATCTCATTAGTCATGATATGGAGATATCAAACCAAACACATAGGTACTTGTTAAAGAACAAGTGTACCGAACAGACCCACCGTGAGTTTGACACATGGAACCATGACATGGTAGTCATAGTCAATTCTCACAGTGATGGTGGTGAGTGTGATTCTTTGACCTGAAATCACTACACTCAACACATGTCGTTGGGTACACTTTGACATCATCAAAAGCAGTCCTGAAACATGGGTTTTTATAAAGGTTATGATTGGGTGACTTTGACACATGGGGCTTTTGAGGGGTGAGTGATAGATATGGGATTTGTCTCTCCCGAGGGAGTTTGATATCCATGGCCACTTGATGAGTAGGATTGAGATAGGCATGCACACTTGTGTGAATCAGTATGTGATAACGATGCCATACATATCTCCTCCAATCTACTCTGATATCAAGAAAGTGAATGAACGTTGAAAGGATGACTGTTCCATGCCTTGAGTTCATTCGAGATATCAGTGACAAAGGAATTATACATTTGCTATAACACCATTCACGGATTGTAGGATTGAAAGTTGTTCTCCAACTTTCCTTTTCACTTGGGTAGCACGGATGTGTGACTTGGCACCGCTCTTTGCTTGTGAAGTCATAAGTGTTATGGACTTTCACTGCCAACGTGAAATGGACCTACAGGGTCACACACACAGGATTTAACTTGGAAGAGGAGTTTATCCACAAATGATGTTTAGATTGATTACTAAAGGAGTTTAGTTGTTCAATTAAACACTCAATCAATTGATATCCCAATATCATAATGTTCAAGGTGTTGGACCGATTGATTAGAGTATAAGATTGATTGAAACTACAATTGCTTGATTTTACACAGTCTGCACTCCCAATCAATTGGCTCATATGATGAACTGATCGGCTCAGGTTGGTGAACTGATCAGCTCAGGTTGGTGAACCGATTGACTCATGTGATGAACCGATTGACTCAGGATAGGTTGAGATGACCGATTCAAAGGTTGAATTGATCAGCTCAATAGGTTCAAATGAGCGAGTTGGGAAAGTCAGGTTGGCAAGAAATTTCTCTTTGTTTCACTTGTCCAATTTGATTGGAACAAGGATTGATATTTGGATCAATTCGAAACAAAAGAGGAAAAGTCAATCAAGAACTAACCAGGGCAGTGAACTGACGAGTTCATAAGTGAAACGATCGGCTCAGGTTCCCCAACCGATCCATTCATGTGTGAACCGATCAGCTCAGGTCCCCAACCGATTGGTTCATGCTTGAAATGATCGGTTCAGCTGGCGCAATTGGTTGTTTTGTGGAAAATCTTGAACCCTTCTACTCCTACTTTAATCCCACATTGCCCAGGGTAGAGAACCATGTCCCATGATCCTCCTATATATACAAGGGTACTGGGGGCTTCTCAGGAACAACAACTCAGAACACCAGTTGCTCTGTAAAGTTGTCGTTCTCTTTGGTTGTGGTAATCGAGAGAGCCCAACCAAGTGCTACCTGATAAGGGAGGCACAACAAGGGAAAGACAACTGTAGAAAAGTGACTAGTGGCAGGAGAGTGTGTCGGTGACTAGTACACCGATTGGAGGGTATGAATCCTTCTGGTCCCTTATGTGACAAGGCGATTGGAGTTCTAGGTGGTCCGTGTGGACTACTATAGAGGCGGGTGACTTCTACCGCTCAGAGGAAAGTTGTCAATCCCGACAGTCCCGGTGACCAAGAGCTGCACAGACACCATCCAAGACCGAAGGTGAAGACCACGTAAGTCGTGAGGTAACATTGCTGAGCAAGCCTCGAGATAAGGTATGATTCTACAAACCATCCTTCCTATTGTATAGACGTTGGTGCAATTCCTTTATTCTGGGTTTGGGAGGAGAAATCTTTTGTTTCCGCTGCCTTCTCTTCCTCCCCTACAAACCCAACAATGGTAACCTAGAGAACCTAAGCAATTCCTACTCGATAAAGGAAGGGATAGCAAGGGAGAACAATTGTGGGAGAGCAAGTTGGTGTTATTACACCAATGAGATGGGAAAACTCATTCTTTTTAGTTCTACTAGAATGATAAGAGTTCCTGGTTGTCCGTGTGGACTACCATAGAGGCATGGAGCTTTTCTCTCTAGAAGGACAACTTTAAGGTGTTGTCCTTGCTGATCAACTGGGAGCCGCTGATGACATCATTTGAGTGTGAATTGAAGCAAGGCACATACAAAAACGAGAGAATCATTATTGGACTTGCTCTAGAACAAGGTATGACCTCATAATTTATCCCTTCCCATTACATAGTTGTTGACATGATCATCTGTTAAAGGGGAATATGGTAGATAATTTTTTTTGTTTTTGCTGCCTATTAGATGCCATATTTCCAAACACTTCTCGAGTGCACCTTTGAAGGAGGAGGAAAATATTCAATTAGTTTAGTGTGATCATGTTCTACCACCTTAAGAGGAGGAGTAAGATCCAACATATAACTCGATAAAGCAAACCCATTGTCAGGTTAGTATGTCATGTGTTAAAAAAAGACAACATCTGCACTAACAAACCATTGTCATTTGATAGGATCATAACACATATATCCCTTTTGAATTCTTGAATATTTGAGAAACACACATTTAGTGGAGTGGGGGTCAAGTTTAGATATCCCAGGATGAAAAGAGTCTTAACAAAGCAAGTTCTACCAAAGATGCAGGGAGGTTTAAAGAATAAAGGTGCATCGGGATATAGACAAGAGAAAGGGACTTGATAATGCAACACGGAGGAAGGCATATACTTAATAAAGTGGCACACAATATAAATAACTTCAAGCCAGAAATGGTTAGGAACATGATAGTGAAGAAGAATGGTGTGGTCTACTTCAAGAAGATGGTGATGCTTCCTCTCTTCCACACCATTTTGTTGTGGTGTATAAGTACATGATGTTTGATGAATGGCACCCTGACCAGTGAAAAAAAAATCACTAATCGTTGCATGAATTCTAAGGAATTATCAATTTGCAAGATTTTAACAGTAGTATTAAATTGGGATTGGATCTAAAAAAAAGGTGACAATAGTGTTCAAAATATTACTACATTTTTTAAGAGAAATAACCAACTTTCCCTAGAATAATCATCAATAAAAGTCATAAAATAACAAAATATAGACAAGCTAGTAACATAACTAGGTCCCCAGATATCAACATTAACAATATCAAAAAGATTTTTAGAACCAATTTCCTTCTTCTTTTGAAAAACAACTCGAGTCTTTTTGCCAAATTGGAAAGATTCACACAAAAGATGTTTATTAGAAATATAAGGACATAGGAAACATAATTTTGTAGTAGAAGGATGTCCTAGATGGTAGTGCCATTGTAGACTAGTCATAGAAGAAGATAGTAGAGCATCAATAGATTGCAACACATCCAAGTAGTATAGTTCGTCAGGTCCTTCATGGTCCAAACCAAACCTCATCCTCGACCGATAATCCTAAAACAAACAACCCTCAAGATAAAAAGTGATTGATCACCGAAGGTAGAAGGTGATGCAAGTAAAGCAAAAGGACCTCTATGTTGAGCAGGTTTTTGTGAGGATAGAAGAGCTTAAATGAGTTTTTTAAACTCAGAGCAGATCCACTCAACCTTGGGATGAGTAGAACTTGAGGCAGTAGTAGTCGAATCTTCACAAGAATTAGAGATGACCTGGTTAGCCCAGACAAGTGCACCATGATTTTCCAACAATGATCTTCATTGTGGTTTGTATGCCCACAGAAGGTGCAGAAGCAGTTATCAGTAGGAAATTGATGTTGACCTCATCTCGGGACAGGAGGAGGAGCAAGTCTAGGAGTAGTAAAAGCATAACCACCATGACCACAACTACATCCACATCCTTGACCAGAGTCATGGGAGTAGACAATAAGAATTGGGTGATCATAAGAAGTAGTGGGTAGTGAAGACATGGAAGGAAAGCATTCAACACGCTTGAGAACATCCTTCTATATGGGTAAGTGATCACTGGATAACATATGGTCAAAAACACCAGAGATAGATTGAGGGATTCTAGCTAAGAACTAAACCAACTGGAGTTCATTGTGTTGTCTTTGAACTTCTCTAATGTCAAAATATAGAGAATAATATACTTTGTATTCATCCTAGAGTGTCGATCAATGGTTGTAGTAGTCTTTGATAGATCCAACAATCACATACTAAAACTCTTGAAGTTCTAAAATAAATTCTTTGGATTCTGTTGATGAAAGTACACATGGGATAGATGATGAATGCATATTCATCTTAGTTTTAGTCACCACGTTTGGCCCAGTTTTGAACTGAATGCTAATATTCACCCTTTGAATATGCTCATATACAATTTTCCTCAGTTCCATATCATTCTTTGAGTTTTGATCAAATCTATTCATCAGCATTGTAGGATTGAACACTGCACTATGTGTTCCAATGTAGGAGGTGTAGGGGATGGTGGTCTCGCTAACCGACCAGCGGGCCCCCAGAAACTTTTGATAATTTGTACCTTTTTTTGATTGCATGTTCCTTCATCAGAAAGCATCCTCATCAGTTAGATGATTGATCGACGTAGGCCAATCATCCCGTAGCAATAACCCCGACACGGGGGTGGGTTTGATTCATGATGACCATGATCGTGATCTCAAAGAAGGACCATGACCATGATCTCAAAGAAGAACCACGACCACGATCTCAAAGATGACCTCAGCCTGAGGCACCGCTTGTTAAAGCATACCTCGACCTGCATGAGGATTGTGACCTAAAGAGGACTGTGACTGTGATCAATGTTGGACACGACTGTGATCAATGCTAATCGCGACCACGATCAGTGCTAATCTGCAACCCGACTACAACCACGATTAGGAATTAAGTCAGTGGAGTGTGCCTATCAATAGGCCACCCACTCGACTTGACAAACCATCTCTTCCACGACACCAAGAGGCTTCCTCTCTATGCCCAACCCTCAGGGAGATGATCTCCGCCGCCAAGGACTACCTCTATGGAGTTCTTACCTCTCCTGCTTCCCCACTCTATCCAGATCTATCTTCTAGCCACAAAAGTGGTTGGACTTTAGATCTGCAGATCTACTTCCCCGTCGGCCATCCGTTGCTCATTCTCTAGCAAGTGAGAGCATGATATGAGAAGGAAGAAGGAGAGAGAAGATCTACCTTGACTACCTTGGTGTTCTTCCCCTCCTCATTCCAGATCTTCCCCAAGATCATGTAGAAGACCGTTTCTCCACTGAGCCACTAACATCTTCTTCATCATGACCATGGTGAAATATTCCCTTTCTCTTATTTTTCTTGTCTCTATCATGAAGAGTGAGTAGTCCTCTTCACTAGGGTGTGGGGACTAGACCCCTACCCATGCTTACATGTTCATCCAAAAACATTCCATGGCTTGTATATAACTTTTCATCTCGTGGTAATCGTTTGATGCATGCTTATGGATTAATCACCTACTCTGCATGATCTATTATAACCCTTTGTTGTGAGAACTTCAATACTTAGATTTATTAACATCATTTAACATGGTTGATGCCTTGACGAGAACTTCTGAAAGATATCTTCAGAGTAGTAAGTGTGTGATCTGGTAGGCTACGAGACATCTGATGCCTATAGTGATGCTTACACAAACCTGACATCCTAACGGGGGGTTTGATACACTATTTGGATAGTTGTTTCTGGCATGGATGTGTTTTGGATGTGTTTGCATGTGTAGTGGTGGTGAAACCCGATTCTACCCCAGTGATTCCCATCATTAATCTAGACTCTATTTTATTTCCCATTTTTTTACTTACCTTGCATTTAGTTTAACTAAACCCAATCAACTCTTTGTTCTAAATATTTGTCTTACTTGAAATGGATCTGGCTAGAAAGATTCTTAAAAATGTTGTCCTTTAGGATTCAATCCTTAACTAAACTATGATAGGACCCGTCCGCATGCAGGTGGTATTATTGCACAAGGTTTAGGTAAAAACTTAGGGATTTCAACCCTGAGTGAATTTATTAGTGCAGTAAAACCCACATCAAATGCTGGCACCTTTGCCGGGGACAGCGGAATTGTCTAGTTAAATCTAGTTCCATTAAGGCTAATTTGGATTTTGCTTTCACTTTTTATACTATTGATCATACACTTGAATCTGGTTCTACTCTGTCCATCTTACTCCCAAAAGATCTTTCTATCCCAGGTCCCTCAAAGACTAGTACATGCACCACACGAACAATTCTGGACTTGCTGTTAGCTTTGACCCTAAAATAGAAAGAACTTTTCATCATTAGAGTAGAGAGAACCAAGCTAGGATGAGGCAAAAGTAGGAATTTTCCCGAAGGGTGGCTCAAGCCCTTAATGCACAAAGAGATAGGCTTATGCAAGAAGCCAGAGCTGCAGTTTAAGAAGAAATCCAAGCAACAACTCAAGAAGAAGAATTACAGAAGGACCTTAGAGAGTTCCTAAGGCTACTTATGTTCACCACCCAATACAAAATCCTCCCATCAATGCTCCAAATTTTGAGATCCGGGCACATTGGGTTACACTTATTTAGAACAACCCTTTCTATGGTAAGCAAGGAGAAGATAGTCAACAACATCTTCTAAGGTTTATAGACCTATTTGCTATGACAAAGAAGAATAGAGTTATAGATGATGCCAACAGACTCTATCTCTTCAAATATTCTCTTTCCGATAGAGACATGAGTTGGTATAACTCCTTGCAATGTGAACTCATAACCACCTGGGAACAACTTCAAAATGTTTTTATGGAAAAATTCTATCCTCCTTCCCTCACCTACAAAATTAGGGGCTGCATAACACAATTCATTTAGGTCCCTGGAGAAACCCTTGCAGAAGCATGGGAAAGATACAATGAGCTTCTACGCAAGTGTCCACACCATGGCATACCTAAGAATCATCTCATAGAAATCTTTTATAGGGATGTGGATGATGATATCAATACATTTTTAGACTCCTCATTTGGAGGAAACTTCATGCGTCAAAGCTATGATAGCGCATGGAAGGTTGTCACGCTTGGAGCTGAAAATAAAGACAACTGGGGAAGATCTGTAGGCAAGGGAGTCTTGAAGGTGGCTATGGTAGAAGCTACTCCTGAGTACAAGTCTATCACCGAATCCTTAAAGCTACTAGTTGCCAAGCAAGACAACCTCGAATCATCTTTCAACGCTTATGAGAGGAGGCGCTCGCCCCCTCGACAACAAGAACAAGTTAAGTCAACTTCTCTATTTTGTGAAGCATGTAAAGGCACTGATCATTCTACTGTAGCTTGTAATATTCTCTATGATGTCATTCTGGGCAATGCTTGTACCCAAGGAGGTAATGGTCATATGGAAAATCTGAATGCTTTCCACACTATCCCTGGTCAAGGATATTATAATCCGAATAAGAACAGGAACCATACGAGTTTTCAATATGGAAATCCTTCAGGAGTGGAAAACTCTCAACAACTTGGTCTAGATAATCAACAACGAGGTTCACTGGGATACCAGTATAACCAACAACAAAATTTCAAGAATCAAGGGAACTTTAGAGGTAACTTCCAGAATAGAAACTACAACCAGTATCAAAACAACTTTTAGTTCTAAAATCCAAACCAAGTCCCTTATCAACATCAACAACAAGGGCCACAAGCCGATCCCATCTCTTCTGATGATAATCTGTCAGCCATTGAGAAGATGCTTCAATCACAACAAACTATGATAGCAAATTAGCAAGCCCATTAGAAGGCTATTGAATCCCAACTAGCTCAACTTTCAACTAGCCTCAAGCCGCCTATTAGAGCTTTTGCTGGCCAACCAGAGAATAATCCTAAGCATCCAAAGCAACTGAAAACTATCACCACCTAATCTACTATCAAAACACCTATGGTAGTTACAGACGATGATGACTTTGTGATTGCCTAAGACTCTACAATACCTCAATCTCAACTGAAAAAACCACCAATCGTTGATAAGACAGACAAAGCAAGTTCTGAAGAACCTGTTTTGTAGAAGTGGAAGACACACCTGAGCCAGCTGTTCCAGGGTACAACCCTCACCCTCCTTTCCTAGCTCGACTAAAGCAGACAAGGCTTGACACAAATTAAAACAAGTTCAAGGAAGCAATGAAGAAGCCTCATGTTGATATACCCTTTCTTGATGCGGTGGCTGAGATACTAGCCTGGACAAAGTACTTAAAGTCTCTCCTCACAAGGAAGTATATAACTAAAGAATATGAGATAGTCAAGTTAGCAACAACTACTTCTGATATTATTCAGAGTAAGATGCCAAGGAAGCAAAAAGACCCAAGATCCTTTATAATTTCATGTAATATCAGTGACTCCTCATGTAAGAAGGGATTGACCAACCTTGGTGCTAAAATCTCTATCATGACACTTAGCCTTTGTAAGAGGCTAGGGTTTGCAGAACTTCTCCCAACTGACATGACCATATAGCTTGCAGACAATTCTATGACTCTTCCCTTGAGAATAATTGAGGATGTCCCAGTCAAGGTAGCCAAAGACTTTTATGTCCCATGCAACTTTGTCATCATGGACATAAAAGAGGACTCAATATACCCTCTTATCTTTGGCCATCCATTCCTGACAATTGCAAGAGCTTTGATTGATGTTGAAGTAGGAACCTTGCTCCTCAGACTAGGTAAAGAAATACTCGAGTTCAAAGTTTTTGAAAGTATGAGAAGACCAAGCATGCAAGAAGAAGTCTATTTGATTGATTGCATAGAGAAAATGTCACTCATAATGCAAGAGGATTATGAATAATAAGATCCTTTAGAAGTGGCTCTAACAAACCTGACTTCTAATGACTTCATCGACGAACAAGTAAAGAATTGTATTATCCACCTCAACACTACTGAAGAAGATACTGAAGCTAAATTTGAGGAACTTGAAGCTATAGATGTAACTGAAGAGCCATATGAGAAGCCAGAGACCCCTACCCGAGGGACTGGAGTATGTGTTTATGGATGACCACAAGGTTTTTCCAGTTATCATAAATTCTGATCTAACGTCCGAACAAGAAGATAAACTTCTGACAGAATTAATATAAAGAAGAAAAGCTATCAACTACAAAATGAGCGATCTCACCGGGGCCAGTCAAGCATTTTGCATGCACAAGATCCCCATGGTGGAAGACCACAAGCAGACCATCGAACATCAAAGGAAGCTAAATCCTAATATGAAATAAGTTGCTCGCCTTAAATTCATCGAACTTCTCACTATAGGAATCATCTATCTTATATCTGACTCACCATGGGTGAGTCCTATACATGTTGTCCCAAAGAAAGGTGGCACTACCGTGATGCAGAATGAAAATAATGAACTCATCCCCACTTGAACAGTCACTGGCTAGAGGATGTGTATTGATTACATGAAACTAAATAAGGCAACATGCAAAGATCATTTGTCGATGCCTTTTCTTGACCAAGTTTTACAGCGGCTAGCTCACCAGGAATATTTTTTCTATCTCGATGGTTACTCTGGATTCTATCAAATTCCTATACATCAAGATGACCAAGAGAAGACAACTTTCACTTTCCCCTTTGGAACATATGCCTTTAGAAGGATGATGTTCGAGCTTTGCAATGCGCCTGCAACCTTCCAACGTTGCATGTCAGCCATATTCACTGGTCTAACTGAAACTATTATGGAAGTTTTCATGGATGATTTTTCCATATATGGGGATTCATACGACTCATGCTCAAAGAACCTCTCCCTCCTCCTCAAATGATGTGAAGAAGCACATCTAGTGCTTAATTGGGAGAAATGTCAATTTATGGTGAAAGAAGGCATTGTCCTCGACCATAGGGCCAACAATCGAGGAATTGAAGTAGACAAAGCAAATATCAAAGTGATTTCTAGACTCAGTATCCCAACCAATGTAAGAGAGGTCCGCCCATTTCTTGGTCATGCATGCTTTTATAGAAGGTTCATAAAGGATTTCTCCAAGATAACCAAGCCTATGACAAACTTATTACTAAAGGATGCTGATTTCCACTTTAATGAAGAATGCATCAAGAGTTTCAACAATCTCAAGCATGCCCTTACATCAACCCCTATCATCAGAGCTCCAGATTGGGAGCACCCTTTTGAAATCATGTGTGATGCGAGTGATTATGCAGTTGGTGTTGTCTTGGGCCAAAATATAGTGAATAATCATTATGTTATCTACTATGCATCTAAGACCATTGATGAAGATAAGAGGAATTATGCAACTACCGAGAAGGAACTCTTAGCAGTTGTGTATGCCTTTGACAAGTTTAGATCCTACCTCATTGGTTCCAAAGTGATTGTCTACATAGACCATGCTGCAATTCGTTACCTTCTAGTAAAGAAGGGTGCTAAACCTAGGATAATCAGATTGATTCTCCTCTTGTAAGAATTTGATCTCAAGATAAGAGATAAGAATGGCACAGAAAATGTTGTGGCAGACCACTTGAGCTGTATCCACACCCTGGAAACTAAAAAGATCCCAATTAATGACTCTATGCTAGATGACCAACTCCTGAAAGTCTTAGATGCTACTCCTTGGTACTCGAACTACGTGAACTACCTTGCAGCCGGTGTCATCCACCTGGAATGCACCGACAATGCGCTGAAGAAATTCATGCACAATGTGAGGCAATATCACTGGAATGAACCGTACCTCTTCAAGCTCTGTGCTGATGGTCTCTATAGACAATGTACCGTCGAGCAAGAAGCTCATCTTGTTCTAGAGAAATGCCACTCAGGCCCTGTTAAAGGCCATATGAGTTCTAAGAAAACTGCTTTGAAGGTTTTGCAATGTGGCTTCTTTTGGCCAACCATATACAAGGATGCCTACAACTTTGTTTTATCATGTGATGGATGCCAGAGGGCGGGTAACCTAACAAAAAGAGATGAGATGCCCCTTAAGCTATGGTAGGAAGTCGATATATTCGATGTTTGGGGAGTGGACTACATGGGCCCATTCCCATCCTCACATGGATTTTCCTACATTCTAGTTGTGGTGGATTATGTCTCTAAATGGGTGGAGGCCATACCAACCGTTACTAGTGATTCAAAACCTATTATCAAAATGTTGAAGGATATTATATTTCCCCATTTTGGAGTCCCATGTACTGTGATATCCGACGAAGGTTCTCATCTAGAAAGAAGCTTTAAGGCTCTGTTGAGAAAATATGGTGTAACACACAAGGTAGCTTCCCCTTACCATCCACTAATGAGTGGGAAGGTAGAGGTTTCAAACTGTCAACTCAAAGCCATCCTAGAAAAGATAGTAGGCCAAAACTGAAAGGATTGGTCAGTAAAAAACAATGATGCCTTGTGGGCCTACTAAACCGCTTTTAAGACTCCTCTTGGGATGACACCATTTCGATTAATCTATGTAAAATCATGTCATCTGCCTGTAGAACTTGAACACAAAGCTTGGTGGGAAATCAAGCAACTGAATTTTGACATGAAGAAAGCTGGTCAAGCTAGGATTCTACAACTTTAAGAGTTGGATGAGATCTAGATGATAGCTTATGAGAATGCAAGAATATACAAAGAACACATTAAGTTATGGCATGATGGTCATTTGTAAAGGAAGGACATACAAGTGGGGGAACAAGTTCTTCTATTTAACTCAAGACTAAGATTGTTCCCAGGGAAACTCTATTCTCACTGGTCTGGACCATCCATTGTCAAGAGCATCTACCCAGATGGTGCTTTTGTTTTATGGAGTGAAAATTCGAGCAATTTTGTGGCAAATGGCCAACACTTGACGAGATATTTCACCACAACTGATTCTAGCATTGAAGAATCACTAAATCTTTCCAAACCAACATATCTACTAGAAAATTGAAGGAATCATGTCAAGCCAATGACACAAAACAAAGGCGCTTGTTGGGAGGCAACCTGATCTTCAACTTAGCTTTTACATTTTAGTTTTGAATTCGAAAATTTATTACATAGTAGATATCACATCGCAAGATGCAATCTTAAGTTCTGATAGTTTTTATTTTTGAGATTTCAGATGGAGGACACATTGCTGAGAGGAATGCAACCACATCTAGTGGTCCAACCAGCACAATTTTCCCTTCCATCTCGGATTTAGAGTTTGCTCAGGATGATCTAATTTCTATGTTTGGGGTGGAGGGTGGGTGGTACGTACTTTACTTTCCACCTACACCCATATGTTTCAGACTTAAGATTCCATCTTTGTAGTTTTGATCAAACTTTTCAAAAATTTTCAAGTTTTCAAAGTAGTTTTGTATAGAAACTTTATGAAGTTTTGATGCTTTTCTTTCAATCAAAGCATTTACCTAGCCGGCTAGTTCTTTTTCCATGCAAATTTTGAATCATTATACCCTCCTTATTCAAAGCAAAGCCTCAAGAGGGACCATTTCTGAAACTAGCCAATAGTTAGAAATCAACATGTGAAGCTTATGAATTCTAACATCATGATCCTTATATAAAAATGGCAACTATCTGTCAAACTGAGAGGGATCACACACATCATGCTTCCTAACTGACTAGTGGAACAATAGCATGGAATCTCCACTGGATCCCCATCAAGTCATTATTTGAGCAGAGTAAGATATAGAGAACAACTCGGTGCACATAATCATAAATCAAGTTGCATTATGATCTAAACTCTCTTCTAAACTTCTTCTACCATCTTCTTACCCCGCATCCATAAAAAAGAATCAAAAATACACAAAATTAGTTCCAAACCCTAAGTTCGGGGTGGCACACCACCCCTCTCTTTATTCATTTCTTCCATACCCCTCTCTATTTAATAGGGGCGTGCCACTAAAAAAATGCAATCTTGAGTCGAATAGAGGAGAGATTCACATAAAAATAAAAAAATGCAATCAATGTAATTGCAACCATATAATAAAATCTCGAGTCGAATAGAGGAGAGATTCACTACTTCCTTCCATACCCCCTTCACTCCCTTTTCCACCTACAGGCACAATGAATACCTCATTTTGGCCACTCTTTTCTAAAACACCAGTGTCAGATCAGATACACACTTGTTGTTCTGTGGGTATCTCTAGACTCTTACAAAACTCTTAGACATGCTTGATGTTGGAGAAAGTAGGGAGGAGGTGTGTTTGAGAAATGAAGTCAGGATGCTCTACCCAAGACGCGGTCCTTCTATTGCATGATAGATTGGATGAGGACAACATCAAGAGAGCTATGGCTATTATGTGGGGTTTGTGGACAACTAGAAATAACAGAGTTTTTGGCAATGAACACAAGCCAGTGAAGTATATAATTCAAACTTTTGTGGCACTCATCAATGACTATGAGCGGATCCGAACGTCTGAGCTCGCTACCACGTCGAGGGAGGATATAGGGAAGCGGAGCTAGATGCCACCGAGAAGAGGAAGGATGAAGATTAATTGTGATGCCGGTGTTTTGCTAAGATCCACTAGCAGCTGGGGTTGTGTGGCCTGGGACAATGAAGGACGGGTGATCGCGGCGGCAAGCGGAACCTTTTCAGCGGACTGGAATTCAGACTTGGCTGAAGCAGTGGCTGTGCTGAGAGCTCTCAAGAAGGCGGCTGAATCGGAGTTTGCGGATGTCAAAGTGGAGTCTGATTCCATGATCGTGGTGGGTGCTATTTCCGCCCAGGAAGACAGGAGAGACCCTTTAGGAATCATTATTAATGATATTAAGGTTTTAGCTTTGGATTTTAGTTCTTGCTATTTTTATTATATTCCTCGTACTTGCAACTCGGTAGCACATAGGGTAGAAAAGGATGCTTTGATAGGTAGCTGTATTGACGTGGTTGGGATGACTAACATCCCGACGAACATTACCTTTTATGCTTCTTTAGACAAGTAATAAAGTAGAGATGGAGACTTCAAAAAAAAAAAGAAATGAAGTCAGGAATGAAGATGTTGTAAGATGTGTTCTATGATCTCAAGAGGTTAGGATGCTAAGCTATACAAAGCAAAAAAGAAAATATTGTGATGTGAAGATGAGGCAATCACAAGGGAAAGTATTCAATTGGCGAATGTTTCAGATTTTGTGTTACTCGAGGACAAGCAACATTTAATTTTGGGGTGTTTTGTTGAATGCATATTCATCTTAGTTTTAGTCGCCACTTTAGGCCCAGTTTTGCATTGAATGCTAATATTCACCCCTTGAATATGCTCATATACAATTTTCCTCAGTTCCATATCATGGTTTAGAGTTTTGATCAAATCTATTCATCTCCATTGTAGGATTGAACATCACACTATGTGTGCCAGTGTAGGAGGTGTAAGGGATGGTGGTCCCACTAACCGACTAGCGGGCCCCAGAAACTTTTGATAATTTGTACCACTTTTTTGATGGCCGATTCCTTCATCACAAATCATCCTCATCAGTCAGTGGATTCATCGACACATGCCAATCATCCTGTAGCAATAACACCCCCATAGGGGTGGGTTTGATTCATGATAACCGTGATCGCGATCTCAAAGAAGGACCGCAATTGAGATCTCAAAGAAGGATCATGACCGCGATCTCAAAGAGGACCTCGACCTGAGGCACCGTGAGTTAAAGCACACCTTGACTTGCATGAGGATCATGACCGCAATCAATGTTGTCCGTGACTGCGATCAATGCTGACCGCGACCGTGATCAATGCTAACCGCAACCATGATCAGTGCTCCTCCACAACCTGATCATGACTGTGATTAGGAGTTAAGTCAGTGGAGTGCGGCTATAAATAGGCCACCCACTTGACTTGACAAACCATCTCTTCCATGATGCTGAGAGGCTGTCTCTCTGTGCCCAGCCCTCAATGATACGATCTCTGCCACAAAGGACTACCTCTGTGGAGTGGTTACCTCTCCTCCATCCCTGCTTCATCCAGATCTATCTTCTAGCCATAAAAGTGGTTGGACATTGGATCTGTAGATCTACTCCGTCGTCGTCCATCTATTGTTCATTCTCCTATGAGCAAGAGTATGAGATGAGAAGGAAGGAGAGAGAAGATCTATGTGGCAACACATCCCACTATCACACAGACAATGAGGTGTTACGCGAAAACATACGGAAATCACCATAACCATAGATTATCAAAAACACGGGTTAATTAAAGCCGATTGTGGAAAACTGATAAACTGAGAGACATATTTCATTCCAGTCCATATCCTGCAAGAAACATGTTATATACATATCCATCCAAGCCTCGATACATGTCCACAGCTTAGAACCACAGCTGTCTTGCCATCACATGAGTTCACCACCTGTTATATAGATAAAGGCCCGCATCCGGCCAGCAACAGGATATACAAACATCATCGATCGTACATCGTGAAACAACGTCAAAACACTGCAAGGACCTGAGAGTACAGGGATGACTCTAGACTCTACAACAAAACATCCAAAATAGCAACATCTCCAAGGCTTGCCTTCTACTGTTCTTCTTGCTGCTCGGCCGCAACTCCGTGACCACCACCACATCTAGCTCGACCACCTAAAAAGGGGTGTAAACCAACGGGGTGAGATAATTGAACATTGTCCCAGCGGGAGGCATAACTCCCCGCCAAAACTACAAAACCTCAGATGAGCATATATATAAAGCAGTTAACTGATGAGAAGTATAGCAAGAATAGTTTATGAACTAAGGCTATCTAAGCTTACCGGATATATCCAAGTATTACATGTGAAACATGATTAACAAGACAGGATATCCAAGTTCTACTTCCATAGAAGAACATATAAATAACGACAAGATATAAAGAGAGTAACTACACAAACAAGGCCTCAACCAATGTTTCATGGTTGTCTTAAGCAGTAAGTACTGAACGACTGGATTACGTTTTATTATGCCCTGAGGAAGTGAACCGTACTGTTCAAATCCAACCTTCGGCTGCGAAGCCCATAACCGGTGCCATACAAGGTCAATGGAAGAGTCGGAATCCATGACCTCACCCCTCGTGGTCAGTACACGAGAAACATAGTAGGACCTCCGTCTCATGCTCAAGTGGCCTTTAGCCATAGGGTCAGCTCCTCAAGCTACCCTTCCTCTAGCCTGCCTCGGTACAGGTCACGACGCTAGTAACACTGAGCCACGGGCCTAATCACCGTGCTCTGAGCCATGAACGCATTCATGCTCATCACATATCACATATCCGGAGCCATGGGCCATGTTCACCATGCTCATGACATACCCGAGTCTGCAACCGCAGCTGCACTCATTTCACCTCTTTATTTGAGGCTTGGAGAAACCTCACATATTCAAAAATATGCGCTCCGGGTTAACCCGCAGGAGAACCCATTTCACCATCACCAAGTCCTGATGATGATGGATCTATGGCCAGGGCAACTACATGATAGATTTCACTGTGATTATTTAGTATGTTTTAGGTGGATTGCAAGATTCAACCAAGTTATATAACATGCAAGCTATGAAAGGAAACATACGACATAAACTCAATATTATGATTTCACTACAATTCACATCATATTAATCCATCACAAGAATCCCTCATCACATATTGCCACTGCCTCTCAAGGCATCCATCATCATCATGGAACATCATTTATAATACACCTGTCATCACAATATTCTCATATAACCATTTCCCATAGCCTTTCATTTGGCTATGCATTACCTGCATGGTTAGCATCATTTAACAATCTCATGAATAACCAGGAGACTTATATTATCAACACAAGGTAACAATTAGTGTTAAGCATATTGTCTACATAAAATGACATCAATGATTGCACCTATGCCTCACCTCATGGTTACCAATGTAGGCACATAATCAAGAAACCCTAATACATGCTTATTTTTTGTTACTCTTGGCATTAAAGAGATGATCAGGGTAGTCACACTCGTACTTATGTGCTTAGCCATAAGAAGACTTGATGAACAAGTTTTAACATAAATATTATTATTAAGCAACGAGTCACCATAAAAGCATAGGTGACGTATCACCATTCTATGACAAACTGAGCCCTCACAAGAGGTACCCAAAACCCTCACTAAAGGTCGTACCGGGCATGTTTCCCCCTTACCTAAACCATGTTGGGCGTGTAGCCCTGTCGGGCGTGCAGCGTGCAACACTGAAACAAAAGTGAGTGTGCAGGGTCTATCGGCCAGTCGCAACGCGTGCAAGGGCGTGCAGACTGTGTCGGGTGAGCAAGAGGTACCGGGCGACACAGGGGTGTCGTGCAAAGGAGTGACGCTTTTGGCGTGCAACTCGGCCGGGCGAGCAAGGGGTACCACGCGACACAGGGGTGTCGTGCAAAGGAGTGATGCTTTTGGCGTGCAACTCGGCCTGGCGAGCAAGGCTATCAGGCGTGCAGTGCAGTGCTCACTCGCTCATCATCACAGCATGCGACAAGGTGATCCGTGCAAGGTCCTACACTCTCAACTAGACAACATCTCTGTCGGGCGAATAGCCTCACCGGGCGAGCAGCTCCAAGCGTGCAGCCTGGCGGGCAACTAAGGGTCAGCTCGCATGCCCAACGCAAGACAGAACTCTCAAAAACTATCAAGGTGAGCAAATCGTGCAAAGGAACTAGGTCAAGAGGGCTGTCGGGCAGCACCTCCACAAACACCAAACGTCCAGGGCTCACCTCAACAAGGGTCATCTAACACCTCACATATGAACACCCGAAACCCTAGAGAGGGGTCACCACCAAAGCGAGCTCACCTTCTAGTCCATGGTGAGAAGAGGGTCTTGATCAAGCCACTAGGTCACAAGCTCACCTCAATCGACTAGGAAGGAGTGGTGTTGCTCATGGCTCTAGGACCCAAACTCACTCTATAAGACCAAAAGGGGAGAAAGGAGTGTTGCTCCCTAAACCCTAACTCACATGGATCGACCAACAAGGGTACAAGGCAAGAACTAAACTACTAACATGTAAACAGATTATAACAAGAGATAGAGTAGTTAGGGTTAGAAATTATGCAACCCGCCTTAAGCTCCAAGATCCAAGGAAGAAGAAGAACTCCAAGCTCCACGCACCACCAAACAAGGAAGATGGGGAGCTCTAAGGGATATCGACCTCCACAAGCTCCTCAGGGGTGTGTCGAACACCAGGCTGCTCCTACAAGGGGTGTGTCGGCTGACACAAGCAAGAGAAGAAGGGAGTGTCGTGCACTCAAGGTGGAGAAGAGCCAAAGGATCAAAGGAACTCAAAGCAAGGGAAAGAACCACCTATATAGAAGAAAAGGGAGGAGAAAACAAGGTGGATCATGGCAAGGTGTCATCCACCCAAAGGACACTTGTCCACAAGCTCAAGCCACCACTTCAGCACGCCTCATCCACATGTCCAGGATGTGCACCAAGTGTCCACTAAACAAGGTCAAGGTAGGGCAAGCATTATGGGAGACACACCAAGCTTGCACAAGGGCGACACACCTCACATGTTGGCCGACACACTCACCTCTAGGTCGACACACACCTCACTTGGCCGATACAAGGTCCAACTAAGCCCAAACAAGGCATCTCAAGGCCCAACCAAACTCAACCAAGGCCCAAAGAACTCAAACAACAAGCCCAAGCCTTCCGCTCAACCCTAGAGGAAGCAAAGAGAGAGGGGAACACCTCACAAGGTGGTCAAAATCCTAAACTTGGGTTATTTGCAAGTAGCACCTCTAACTCTCAACAAGGCACAACCAAACCTTAATCACCACTAAAGGTGATTAGCAGGCATCAAAGCACCAGGGTTAAGCAAAGCAAACAGGGTAAGCCCTAAACGAAGGTCAGGGTCCTTACAATCTAACCCCCTTTAAGGGATTTCATCCCCGAAATCCGAAGAGAGAAGCGAGGGATACTTCCTCCTCATCTCTTCCTCAAGCTCCCACATGGCTTCCTCGATGCCACGATGCTGCCAAAGAACTTTCATGAGAACCAGGTACTTCCTCTTCAGCCTCTTGATTCTTTTATCAAGGATCGCCACAGGACCTTCCTCGTAGGTCACATCTTCATCAAGCTCAACTTCAACTGGCTGTATCACTGTTCTAGAGTCTGGATGACTTTTCTTCATCATACTGACATGGAACACTGGATGTAACCTGTGCAACTCAGGAGGTAACTTTATCTCGTAAGCTACCTTACCAACACGTGCTATAACTGGGTAAGGCCCCATATACCTGGGTGCCAACTTACCCTTCCGGCCAAACCTCAGCACACCTTTCCATGGTGAGACTTTAAGATATACCTTGTCGCCTACCTGGAACTCCAAAGGTCATCGTCGATTGTCTGCATAAGACTTCTGTCTGTCCTGTGCCACTTTCAACTGTTGTTGTATTACTTTGATCTTTTCTGCTGTTTTCTGCACCATCTCATGACCCAACAACTGATACTCACCAGACTCATACCAACATAAAGGAGATCTACACTTCCTTCCATACAAAGCCTCATAAGGAGCCATGTCAATGCTCCGCTGATAACTGTTGTTATAAGCAAACACTATCAAACTTAGATGCACATCCCAACTGCCTAGGAACTGCAAAACACAAGCTCGAAGGAGATCTTCCAAAATCTAAATAGTCCTTTCAGACTGTCCATCTATCTGCGGGTGAAAGGCTGTACTGAACTTCAACTGCGCTCCCAACGCTCTGTGCATCTGTTCCCAAAAACGACTCATAAACTGAGGACCTATGTCAGAAACTATCGTTGCTGGCACACCATGCAAACGTAGTATCTCATCAACATATACTCGAGTGAGTTTCTCAGCTGTATACGTCATCTTTACTGGTAGAAAATGGGCAGACTTCGTTAATCTTTCCACTATCACCCAAATGGAATCATGATTCCTAGTTGTCCTGGGTAGACCAACTACGAAATCCATGGTTATATGATCTTATTTCCACTACGGTATTGGCAAAGGTTGAAACGTACCTGCCGGCTTCTGATGCTCAGCCTTCACTTGCTGGCAAACCGCACAGCTCGCCGTGAACTCAGCTACATCTTTCTTCAAACCGGGCCACCAATATAAGTCTTTCATACTATGGTACATCTTGGTGACACCTGGATGCATAGCATACATCGATGTGTGTGCTTCCTTAAGCACCAACTTCCTTAGCTCATCAACATCTGGAACTACCATCCTATTACGATAGCAAACTAGCCCATCCTCGGACTCATGAAACCCATCACACTTTTCGCTGCCAAACTCTGATCTGATCAACTGTACTGCATCATCTGTCTGTTGTGCATCCTTGATCTGCTGTCTCAATGTAGGCTTGACTTGCATCTGTGCTAAGAGTCCAGCTAACGAGGAAACCTCCAACTGCACATTCATCTTCCGCAAAGAGACAAGCATATCTCGCTCATGGCATACCAGAGAACTCACCTGCGCCTTCTTGGAAGGAAAAGAAGATTTTCGACTAAGCACATCCGCTACAACATTCACCTTACCAGGATGATACTCGATAGTGCAATCGTAATCATTGATCAACTCCATCCATCGCCGCTGCCGCATGTTCAACTCTTGCTGCGTAAAGATGTACTTCAGATTCTTATGATATGTAAAGATCTGACACACTTCCCCATACAGATAGTGTCTCCAAATCTTTAACGCATGAACCACCGCCGCCAGCTCCAAATCATGAGTTGGGTAGTTCTCCTCATGTTTCTTGAGCTGTCGCGAGGCAAAAGAAACCACGTGATCTTCTTGCATCGGCACACAACCTAAACCTTTCTTGGAAGCATCACAGAAAACAACATAGCCCTTCCCAGGCTCTGGCAAGATCAACACTGGAGCACTGGTCAGCTTCTCCTTCAAACTCTGGAAAGCTTGCTGACATAGATCATCCCAAACAAAAGGTACATCCTTCCTGGTCAACTTCGTCATCGGTAATGTGATCACACTGAAGTCCTTGATAAACCTCCAGTAGTATCCTGCTAAGCCAAGGAAACTATGAACTTCTGTCGGCGTCTTCGGTGGTTCCCAATATGCAACGGATTCCACCTTCTTGGGATCTACTTTGACTCCTTCAGCAGATATCACATGACCCAAGAACGTCACTTCTTCCAACCAGAACTCACACTTACTGAACTTGGCATACAACTGATGTTGACGAAGAAGAGTCAACGTTCGACGAATATGTTGCTCATGCTCTTCCCTATCCCGACTATAGATCAGGATGTCATCTATGAAGACTACAATGAACTAATCCAAGAATGGATGAATCACTCTGTTCATCAGGTCCATGAAAGTAGCAGGTGCATTCGTTAACCCAAACGGCATAACCACGAACTCATAGTGACCATACCTTGTCCTGAAAGCTGACTTGGGTATGTCATCCACCTTGATCCTCAACTGATGATATCCAGACCGTAGATCGATCTTCGAGAACACTGTAGCACCATGCAACTGATCAAACAGATCATCATCCTTGGCAACGGGTACTTGTTCTTGATCGTGACCTTGTTCAACTGTCGATAGTCTATACACAACCGCATCGAACCATCCTTCTTCTTGACAAACAACACGGGAGCACCCCAAGGTGATGTGCTCGGTCGGATGAAACCTCTGTCCAGCAACTCTTGTAACTGCTTTTTCAACTCTGCCATCTCAACTGGAGCCATTCTATAAGGTGTCTGTGCAACTGGCTGCGTTTCTGGGACCAAATTGATCTCAAAATCAATCTCTCGGGGTGGAGGAACACCAGGAAACTCTTTAGGGAACACATCTGCAAACTCCCGAACAACTGGCACCTCCTCGAAACTAGGACCTTTCTCCTTGGTAGCCACAACGATATCCACCACATGAGCTAAGAACGCCTCGCATCCTTGTCGTAGCAACCTATCTGCCACCATAGCTAATACCAGACATGTCGGAAGAATCTTCCTATCTCCCTGGAAGATCCACTTCTCTCCGGCATCCTTAAACACTGCCTACTTGGTGCCGCAGTCCAGAACAACCTTATACTTCTCTAAGGTATCCATCCCAAGGATAACATCAAAACCATGCATATCAAGTGGTATAAGATCCACTCAAATGCGGTGTCCCGAGAAAGACAAAACACAAGATGGACACTCTTTTCAAAGCAACGAGGAACCGGCAAGAGGGTTTCCAACAACAAACTATCTTTCTTACAGCTAACAGGTAAACGATAGTTCTCAAGCATACTATAGGCGATAAAAGAGTGTGTAGCACCCGGGTCAACCAGAACAGATATAAAGCAAGAAGAAGACATGTCAGAATGAAATAACTCCATCTAACCTGTCACCACTCGCGGGTTGACTATCCCCTCCGGCTGATTCATAGCGTAGAATCGAGCCGTTTCTTGTTGTCCACAACCTCTGCTTCCTTGAGCAGATGATCCAACCTGAGACGCTTGACCGCGTCCTCGTCCTTTATTACCACTGGGTTGTGGTCTCTTTGACCCCTGAAGGTTCTGCCTCGACTTAACATGCCCTATCTGACCGTAGTTATAACACGTTCGGACATCAACTCGTGGCCTGGATGGCTCTGTCACTGCCACAGAAGCCAAACTTTGTGCCTTAGATGGTAAAGAAACATAACCTCTTCCCTTACTCGGAGACCACTGAGACGGTCCTCCAGAACCTCTCATCGCTGACGGTGCCGAAAACTATACTTCTTGAAACCACCAAACTTTTGACCCTGAAACTGAGCAGGTCTCCTTTTAGCCATAGATTCTCTCTTCTCCCCAAAAGATTGTTCAATCCTCCAGACGGATTCCACAAACGTCGCAAACTGTTCCCGGTTCTCCAATGCAGAAACCGGTGTTGTCAGCCCAGCACTCAGACCCTTCTCGAAACGTCTGATCCGTTCCTCATCTATCGTCGCCATGTGAGGACAAAACCTCAACAGATCCATGAACTTGGCTTCAAACTCGGTGATATTCATCGTTCCTTGCCACAAACTCTCGAACTGACGGATCTTCTCATCCAGATACGTCTTGGGAAAGTATCTGGTGATGAACTCGCGTCGAAAGACTTCCCAACCGATCACCTCACCAGGCTGCTTCTCTTCCTCGATGGTCCACTAGTGACCAACACTACCTTTCAGAAGGTAGACAACGTTCTTTACTTTGTCTTCTTTGGGGATGTCGAGAATCTGGAAAGCCTTCTCAAGACTTGTCAGCCATAGATCTGCATCCGCTGGATCAGCCGTTCCAGCATAATCTGATCCTCCGACTCAGCGAAGCCGCTCGAATGTCTTCCCAATACCCAATGCTTCTCTAGGGGGAACCTTTGCTTGTGGAGGAGGCACTGGTAATCACTAAACCATGAGATTCATCGTCTCCATCATCTGCCCCATAAGCTATTGGTAAGCAGGATGTTCAAGTATGGTTGGGTTAAATTGGGGAACCTCAGGCACCCGATCTTCATGTACCTGTCCTTCTTCTCCATCAATCGATGAACATCACTATGCTCAGGAGCATGTTCTTCATGGTTTCTAGACATCTTCTCTTTTCTTCTGCTGAGGGCAGAAGATATTGTAAGAAAACCTAGAAAACTCATAAGAATAGACTCAACCTAGTCCTAAATCCCTATAGACTCAGCGAACCTAAAGCTCTGATACCAAACTTGTGAAAACACATCCCACTATCACACAGACAACGAGGTGTTACGCGAAAACATGCAGAAATCATCATAACCACATATTATCAAAAACACATGTTAATTAAAGCCGATTGCGGAAAACTGATAAACTGAGAGACATATTTCATTCCAGTCCATATCCTACAAGAAACAGGTTATATACATATCCATCCAAGCCTGGATACATGTCCACAGCTTAGAACCACAACTGTCTTGCCATCACATGAGTTCACCACCTGTTATATACATAAAGGCCCGCATCCGTCCAGCAGCAGGATATACAAACATCATCGATCCTACATCATGAAACAACATCAAAACACCGCCAAGGACCTGAGAGTACAGGGATGACTCTAGACTCTACAACAAAACATCCAAAACAACAGCATCTCCAAGGATTGCCTTCTACTGTTCTTCTTGCTGCTCGGCCGCAACTCCGCGACCACCACCACGCCTAGCTCGACCATCTAAAAAGGGGTGTAAGCCAACGGGGTGAGACAATTGAACATTGTCCCAGCGGGAGTCATAACTCCCCGCCAAAACTACAAAACCTCAGATGAGCATATATATAAAGCAGCTAACTGATGAGAAGTATAGCAAGAACAATTTATGAATTAAGGCTATCTAAGCTTACCGGATATATCCAAGTATTACATGTGAAACATGATTAACAAGATAAGATATCTAAGTTCTACTGACATTGAAGAACATATAAATAACGACAAGATATAAAGAGAGTAACTACACAAACAAGGCCTCAATCAATGTTTCGTGCTTGTCTTAAGCAGTAAGTACTGAACGGCTGGATTACGTTTTATTATGCCCTGAGGAAGTGAACCGTATCGTTCAAATCCAACCTTCAGCTGCGAAGCCCATAACCGGTGCCATACAAGGTCAATGGAAGAGCCGGAATCCATGACCTCACCCCTCGTGGTCAGTACACGAGAAACATAGTAGGACCGCAGTCTCATGCTCAATTGGCCTTTAGCCATAGGGTTAGCTCCTCAAGCTACCCTTCCTCTAGCCCACCTCGGTACAGGTCACAATACTAGTAACACTGAGCCACGGGCCTAATCACCGTGCTCTGAGCCATGAACGCATTCATGCTCATCACATATCACATATCTGGAGCGATGGGCCATGTTCACCATGCTCATCACATACCTGAGTCTACAACCGCAGCTGCACTCGTTTCACCTCTCTATTTGAGGCTAGGAGAAACCTCGCATATTCACAAATATGCGCTCCGGGTTAACCCGCAGGAGAACCCATTTCACCATCACCAAGTCTTGACGATGATGGATCTATGGCCAAGGCAACTACATGATAGATTTCACTGTGATTATTTAGTATCTTTTAGGTGGATTGCAAGATTCAACCAAGTTGTATAACATGCAAGCTATGAAAGGAAACATACAACATAAACTCAATATTATGCTTTCACTACAATTCACATCATATTGATCCATCACAAGAATCCCTCATCACATATTGCCACTACCTCTCAAGGCATACATCATCATCATGGAACATCATTTATAATACACATGTCATCACAATATTCTCATATAACCATTCCCCATAGCCTTTCATTTGGCTATGCATTACCTGCATGGTTAGCATCATTTAACAATCTCATGAATAACCAGGAGACCTATATTATTAACACAAGGTAACAATTAGTGTTAAGCATATTCTCGACATAAAATGACATCAATGATTGCACCTATGCCTCACCTCATGGTTACCTATGTAGGCACATAATCAAGCAACCCTAATACATGCTTATTTTTTTGTTACTCTTGGCATTAAAGAGATGATCAGGGTAGTCACACTCGTACTTATGTGCTTAGCCATAAGAAGACTTGATGAACAAGTTTTAACATAAAGATTATTATTAAGCAACGAGTCACCATAAAAGCATAGGTGACGTATCACCTTTCTATGACAAACTGAGCCCTCACAAGAGGTGCCCAAAACCCTCACTAAAGGTTGTACCGGGAAGGTTTCCCCCTTACCTAAACCATGTTGGGCGTGTAGCCCTGTCGGGCATGCAACGTGCAACACTGAAACAAAGGCGAGCGTGCAGGGTCTATCGGCCAGTCGCAATGCGTGCAAGGGCATGCAGACTGTGTCGGACAAGCAAGGGGTACCGGGCGACACAGGGGTGTCATGCAAAGGAGTGACACTTTTGGCGTGCAACTCGGCCGGGCGAGCAAGGGGTACCGGGCGACACAGGGGTGTCGTGCAAAGGAGTGACGCTTTTGGTGTGCAACTCGGTCGGGCGAGCAAGGCTATCGGGTGTGCAGGGCAGTGCTCACTCGCTCATCATCACAACGAGCGACAAGGTGATCCATGCAAGGTCCTACACTCTCAGCTAGACAACATCTCTGTCGGGCAAGTAGCCTCACCGGGTGAGCAGCTCCAAGCGTGCAGCCTGCCGTGCAACTAAGGGTCGGCTCGCGTGCCCAACGCAAGACAGAACTCTCAACAGCTATCAAGGTGAGCAAATCGTGCAAAGGAACTAGGTCAAGAGGGCTGTCGGGCAACACCTCCATAAACACCAAACGTCCAGGGCTCACCTCAACAAGGGTCATCTAACACCTCACATATGAACACCCGAAACCCTAGAGAGGGGTCACCACCAAAGCGAGCTCACCTTCTAGCCCATGGTGAGAAGAGGGTCTTGCTCAAGCCACTAGGTCACAAGCTCACCTCAATCGACTAGGAAGGAGGGGTGTTGCTCATGGCTCTAGGACCCAAACTCACTCTACAAGACCAAAAGGGGAGAAAGGAGTGTTGCTCCCTAAACCCTAACTCACATGGATCGGCCAACAAGGGTACAAGGCAAGAACTAAACTACTAACATGTAAACAGATTATAACAAGAGATAGAGTAGTTAGGGTTAGAAATTATGCAACCCGCCTTAAGCTCCAAGCTCCAAGGAAGAAGAAGAACTCCAAGCTCCACGCACCACCAAACAAGGAAGATGGGGAGCTCCAAGGGATATCGACCTCCACAAGCTCCTCAGGGGTGTGTCGACCACCGGGCTGCTCCTACAAGGGGTGTGTCGGCCGACACAAGCAAGGGAAGAAGGGAGTGTCGTGCACTCAAGGTGGAGAAGAGCCAAAGGATCAAAGGAACTCAAAGCAAGGGAAAGAACCACCTATATAGAAGAAAAGGGAGGAGAAAACAAGGTGGAGCATGGCAAGGTGTCATCCACCCAAAGGACACTTGTCCACAAGCTCAAGCCACCACTTTAGCACGCCTCATCCACATGTCCAAGATGTGCACCAAGTGTCCACTAAACAATGTCAAGGTAGGGAAAGCATTATGGGCGACACACCAAGCTTGCACAAGGGTGACACACCTCACATGTTGGCCGACACACTCACTTCTAGGCCGACACACACCGCACTTGGCCGATACAAGCCCCAACCAAGCCCAAACAAGGCATCTCAAGGCCCAACCAAACTCAACCAAGGCCCAAAGAACTCAAACAACAAGCCCAAGCCTTCCTCTCAACCCTAGAGGAAGAAAAGAGAGAGGGAAACACCTCACAAGGTGGTCAAAACCCTAAACTTGGGTTATTTGCAAGTAGCACCTCTAACTCTCAACAAGGCACAACCAAACCCTAATCACTACTAAAGGTGATTAGCAGGCATCAATGCACCAGGGTTAAGCAAAGCAAACAGGGTAAGCCCTAAATGAAGGTCAGGGTCCTTACAATCTACCTCGACTGCCTTGGTGTTCTTCCCCTCCTCATTCTAGATCTGCCCCAAGATCGTGTAGAAGACCGTTTCTCCACTGAGCCGTGAACATCTTCTTCACCATGACCATGATGGAATCTTCCTTCTCTCTTGTTTTTCTTATCTCTATCATGAAGAGTGAGTAGTCCTCTTCACTGGGGTGCGGGGACTAGCCTCGCTTCCCATGCTTACATGCTCATCCAAAAATAGTCCATGGCTTGTATATAACTTTTCATCTCATGTTAATCCTTTGATGTGTGCTTGTGGATTAATCACCAACCCTGCATGATCGATTATAACCCTTTGTTGTGTGAACTTCAATACTTAGGTTTATTAATATCATTTAACTTGGTTCATTCCTTGACAAGAACTTCTGAAAGATATCTTCAGAGTAGTATGTGCGTGATCTGGTAGGTGATGAGACATCTGATGCCTATAGTGATGTTTACACGAACCTGACATCCTAATGGGGGGTTTGATACACTTTTTGGATAGTTTTTTCTGGCCTAGATGTGTTTTGGATGTGTTTGCATGTGTAGTGGTGGTGAAACCCAGTTCCACCCCAGTGATTCCCATCATTAATCTATACTCTGTTTTAATTCCCGCTCTTTTACTTACCTTGCATTTAGTCTAACTAAACCCAATCAACTCTTTGTTCTAAATATTAGTCTTACTTGGATTGGATCTGACTAGAAAGATTCTTAAAAATGTTGTCCTTTTGGATTCGATCCTTAACTATACCGCGATAGGACCCGTCCACTTGTGGGTGATATTATTGCACAAAGTTTTGGTAAAAACTCATGGATTTCAGCCCTGGGTGAATTTGTTAGTGCAGTAAAACCCACATCAATAGCTGATCCCTCATGACTTTAGTATTTTGTAGGAGAAGAAGAGGCTCACTAATCTTTTTTTCCAATACTATTCACCATCAATTCATGAATTTGGAATCATCTTTGGGCCAATGAGAGTAGAATTGGATGGTTTCTTCATCATTCATTGCATTAGGAGGGATTTTAACATCAATAGAAATATGGGAATAACACCCTTGCATTTTGACATGTAGTTTGAAGATGCCTATGGCAACACATCCCACTATCACACAGACAACGCGGTGTTACGTGAAAATGTGCGGAAAACACCAAAACCCACAGATTACCAAAACACAAGTTAATTAAAACTGATTTTGGAAAGGGGATAAACTAAGAAATTATTACATTCAAGTCCTCATCCTGGAAGAAAACATGTTATATAAACATTTACAAGCTAGATACGTGTCCACAGCTTAGGAGATCAGCTGTCCTATCATCACATGAGTTCATCACCTGTTTATACATACATAATGATCCACATCTGGTCAGCAGTAGGATATACAAAACATCATCGGCTATACATCAGGAAACAACATCAAAACACCTCCAAGGACCTGAGAGTACAGGGATGACTCTAAGACTCTACTAAAAAATGACCAAAACAACAACATGTCTATCTCTTGCCTTCTATTGCTCTTTTTGCTGCTCGGCCGCAACTCTGCGACCACCACCACACCTGGCACGAACACCTAAAAAGGTTACAAACCAACGGGGTGAGACACACAGTCCCAGCGAGAAACATAACTCCCCAGCGAAACCATAGAACCTCAGAAGATGAAGCAAAAACAGTAGATAACTGATTGAAGATATAACAAGAGCAGTCTATATAGAAAAGCTATTCATACCATCAAGCTTACTAGGCTGTACGGAAGGTAGATAACCAAGTATTTCTTTATGGAACATGATTAACAAGATAAAATTTATAAGATCTTACTAGATAACATAAGGAACGTATAAGTAACTGCAAGTATAACGAGATTAACTACACAAGCAAGGCCTCAATCAATGTTCCATGTTTTGCCTTAAGCAATAATTACTATTCGGCTGGATTACATATTATTATGCCCTGAGGAAGTGAGCCGTACCGCTCAATTCCAACCTTCGGTTGCGAAACCCAACCCGGTGCCATTCAAGGTCAATGGAAGAGCCAGACTCCATGACCTCCCACCTCGTGGTCAGTGCACGAGTAAAACACAAGCAGGACCGCATACTCGTGCTTAAGTAGCCTCAACCACATGGTCAGCTACCGCAAGATACCCTCTTCCTAGCCCGCCTCGGTACAGGTCTCGACGCTAGTAAAACTGAGCCACATGCCTGTTCACCGTGCTCTGAGCCATGAACGCATTCATTCTCCCATATCACATATCCAGAGACATGGGCCTATTCACCATGCTCTATACATATCCTGAGTCTACAACCGCAGCTGCACTCGAATTCTGACCATTTTAGGCTAGGAGAAACCTCACATATTCAACAATATGTACTCCATGTTAACCCGCAGGAGAACCCATTTCACCATCACCAGATCCTGACGATGATGGATCTATGGCTAGGGCAAACTACATGATATGTTCCACTGTGATTAGTTAGTATCTTTTAAGTGGATTGCATGATTCAACCAAGTTATATAACCTGCAAACTATAACAAGAAGAAACAACATGAAACTCAACATCATGCTTTTACTGTCATCAACATCATCTTGATCCATCACAAGGATCCAACATTACATTGCCATGGGATCTCAATCCCTCATCACATAGTGTCACTACCTCTCAAGGCTTACATCATCACCATGGGATAGCAATCCCAGATCATCATCAGAGAACAACATCTCATCAAGGCACTTTGTCCATCTCAGGTCCTCAGACCATAACACATCATGCATGTTACCTTATCATCAAGAGTAACCATCATAGCAGTGTTACTCAAACATATATACCTCTTAGCCCTTTACCTGGCTATGCAACTGTACCTGCATGGTTAATATGCACAATCATCATAGATTATCAGAAAGATTAGATTATCCACATAGGGTGACATTTATCATTCATGCCTCAACCTATGATCATAAGCATAGGTCATATCATTAAGCAAGCATCTTATAGGCTTACCGTTTACTCAGCATCATATAGATAATTCAAGGTAATTATAAACACAAGTAATGTCTTGTCAAGATACTTAGATGTGATCTACTATAACGATTACCATCAAGAACATCAAGATCATCACCTGTGACGGCATGTACAAGATCTTAACATATCAGTTTCCATAAACGGAACAAGACCCTCACTATAAGCACCCACTACCCTCACCAAAGGTAGTATCGGGCAGGGCACTCTCCTCTATCGCCCAACACTCCCACCACATAACGGTCAAGCAACCAACTACATATCGGCCAAGCATAACAACAAGGGTGTCGGGCTACCTTAGGGTGTATCGGGCAACCAAAGCACAACGACCCCCACCAGCATAACGTGTAGCTTGGCCCAAGGGCGTGCCGTGCAACACTGTTTCGTGCAATGACGCGTTACTATATCAGACCCAGTGTATCATCCATCACCACTCAACAAGACATAACACCCAAGGATGCAACTCAAACGGGCCGCAAGGAACCTATCGTTCAACCAGCCTATCCATGACCTATCAGCCGACACAAGGCAAGGACTGGTGTGACACCCACCACAAGTCCAGCCCACAACGCCCCCTATCGTTCAAGGTGTAACAACACTAAGCAACCATCTGTGGTAGGCGTGCCAGGCAGGATACTCAACCAGGTGTGACGCCTACCACTAAACAAGGCTAAGCATATCGAGCAGGTTAGTCAGCATAGTGTGATGCCCGACACACAAAAGGTCAAGGACGGGGGTGCATCATCCAACACAGCCACAACAACATGACGTCCAAGGCTCTAGGTCAAGAGGGGTATTGGGCAATGCCAACCCCAAGCCATATCGACCAAGATGCAACTCCACAAGGTCGTCACCAACATCAAGCACAAGGGCACCAAAAACCTAATGGATCGAGAAGAATGTCACCTCTCAACAACCAAGAGAGAGGAGTCTTGACTAACTTCTTATCACCAATCGGGCAACACAAGGACCAACCCTAACAAAGGTCCACAACCACCACAAAGCTCACCTCTCGAATCCATGGTGAGAGAAGGGTGTTGCTTAAGCCACTAGAACACAAGCTCACCTCTCAACTCAAACGAGAGAGGAGTATTTCTCATCTTACTAGAGTTCAAGCTCACTTCTCTAGACCAAGGAGGGAGAGGGGTGTTGCTAAAAAAGAAACCCTAGAACAAGGTTCGGCCAACAAGGAGCAACTAAGCAAGAAACCAAACTAGCAACATACATAGCCGATATGATCATAAGAAGCATACAAGAACATAGAAGACGGTAATGTAGTTAGGGTTAGGAGTTATGTAACCCGCCTAAAGCAAAATCCAAGCTCCTAGCTCCAAGCTCCAAGCACCATCAAGGAAGAAGAGCAAGGCACTCTAGGGTTCGGCCACCACTAGAGGAAGAAGGAGACTCCAAGGCAAGGATCGGCCACCAAGCTTGCAAATGAAGGGGGTGGTGTCGTGCACCAAGGAAGAGGGAGACTAAGGAACTAAAGGGATCCCTAGCAAGAGAAAGGGAGCACATATATAGGAAGGGATGGAGGAGAAACCAAGGTAAGATAAGGAAAGGTGTCGCCCACCTAGGGACACTTGTCCATGGGAAAATCCACCATTCTAACATGCCCTAAGCACATGTCCAAGGTCATGCCGCATGCAAGCATCAAGCGCCAAGTATCCACTATTGGTGACACAAACGAGGTCAAAGAGGGTCAAAGGGTCCATGGGTGACACACCTCCACTCCACCATGGATGACACACACCCTAGGCTGACACACCATAGGCCGACTCACCACAGGACAACACACCTAGGTCGACACAAGCACACTTGTCTGACACAAGGTCCAAAGAGGCAAAGGCAACACACCACAAGGCCCAACAAGCTCAACCAAGCCCAAAGGAACTCAAGAAACAAGCCCAACCCTTCCTCTCAACACTAGAGGAAGAAAGGAGAGGGAGTAACACCTCACAAGGTGACAAACTTGCCCACAAAACCTAAACTTGGGTATTTTGCAAGTAGCACATCCAGCTCCCAACAAAACACCAACAAACCCTAATCACCACTAAAGGTGATTAGCAAGCAACTAAGTAGCAGGGTTAAGCAAAGCAAATAGGATAAACCCTAAACAGAGGTGAGGGTCCTTACAAACTAACCCTCTACAAAGGGATTTCGTCCTTGAAATCCGAAGGAAAAAGTGAGGGATACTTCCTCCTCATCTCTTCCTCAAGCTCCCACGTGGCTTCCTCAACGCCACAATGATGCCAAAGAACCTTCACAAGAACCAGGTCCTTCCTCTTCAGCTTCTTAATCCTTCTGTCCAAGATCATCAAAGGACCTTCCTCGTAGGTCACATCTTCATCAAGCTCAACTTCGACTGGTTGTATCACTGTTCCTGTATCCGGATGACTTTTCTTCAGCATACTGACATGGAATACTGGATGTAACCTGTGCAACTCTGATGGCAGGTCTAACTCGTAGGCTACCTTTCCCATACGTGCTATGACTGGGAATGGCCTCATATATCTGGGTGTGAGCTTACCCTTCCGGCCAAACCTTAGCACACCTTTCCACGGCGAGACTTTAAGATACACATTGTCTCCTACATGGAACTCCAAAGGTCGTCGACGATTGTCTGCGTAAGACTTCTACCTATCCTGCGCTGCTTTCAACTATTGCTGTATCACTCTGATCTTCTCTGTTGTTTGTTGTACTAACTCAGGACCCAAAAGTTGATATTCACTAGACTCATACCAACATAATGGAGATCTGCACTTCCTGCCATATAAGGCCTCATAAGGAGCCATGTCAATGCTCCGCTGATAACTGTTGTTGTAGGCAAACTCTATCAAACTGAGATGTATGTCCCAACTATCTAGGAACTGCAAAACACAAGCCCATAGGAGATCCTCCAGAGTCTGAATAGTTCTCTCAGACTGTCCATCTTTCTGCGGGTGGAAGGCGGTACTAAACCTCAACTGTGTTCCCAACGCTTTGTGCAACTGTTCCCAGAAATGACTCGTGAACTGAGGACCTCTGTCAGAAACTATCGTCACTGGCAGCCCGTGCAAACACACTATCTCATCCACATATACTCGAGCGAGCTTCTCAGCTGTATACGTTGTCTTCACAGGTATGAAATGTGCAGACTTCGTCAATCTTTCCACTATCACCCAAATGGAATCATGATTCCTAGTTGTCCTGGGCAGACCAACTACGAAATCCATGGTTATATGATCCCATTTCCACTGCGGTATCGGCAGGGGTTGCAACATACCTACCAACTTTTGATGCTCAGCCTTGACTTGCTGACATACTGCACACCTAGCCACAAACTCAGCTACATCTTTCTTCAAACTGGGCCACAAATATAAGTCCTTCAGATTATGATACATCTTGGTGACACCTGGATGCATATCATACATCGATGTGTGTGCTTCCTCAAGCACTAGCTTCCTCAGATCTTCAACATCGGGGACCACCATCCTATCTTGATAGCAAACTAGTCTATCCTCGGACTCATGGAACCCGTCAAACTTTTTGCTGCCAAACTTTGATCTGATCAACTATACTGTATCATTTTCTTGCATTGCATCTTTGATCTGCTGTCTCAGCGTAGGCTTGAATTGCATATGTGCTAAAAGTCCAGCTAACAAGGAAACTTTCATCTGCACATTCATCTGCCGCAAGGAAACAAACATATCTCACCTATGGCATACCAAGGAACTCAACCATGTCTTCTTTGTAGAAAAAGAAGAAGACTTTTGACTAAGTGCATTAGCTACCACATTCTCCTTACCACGATGATACTTTATGGTACAATCATAATCATTGAGTAGCTCCATCCATCGGTGCTTTTGCATCTTTAGCTCATTCTGTGAAAAGATGTACTTAAGATTCTTGTGATCTGTAAAGATCTGGCATAACTCCTCGTAAAGATAGTGTCTCCAAATCTTTAACACATGAACCACCGCTGCCAACTCCAAATCATGAGTCGGATAGTTCTCCTCGTGTTTCTTAAACTGTCGTGAAGCAAAAGAAACCACATGATCTTCATGCATCAGAACACAACCTAAACCCTTCTTGGAAGCATCACAGAAGACAACATAGCCCTTCCCGGGATCCGGCAAGACGAACACTAGAACACTGGTCAACTTCTCCTTGAAACTTTGGAAAGCTTGTTGAAAAAGGTCATTCCAGACAAAAGGTACATCCTTTCTAGTCAACTTTGTCATCGGTAACGCAATCGCACTGAAGTCCTTGATAAACCTTCGGTAGTATCCTGCTAAACCTAGGAAACTACGAACTTGTGTTGGCGTCGTTGACTATTCCCATTCCACAACAGACTCCACCTTCTTCGGGTCCACTTTAACTCCTTCAGCAGATATCACATGACCCAAGAAAGTTACTTCTTCCAACCAGAGCTCACACTTACTGAACTTGGCATACAACTGATGTTGGCGAAGAAGAGTCAACGCTAGTCGAAGATGTCGCTCATGCTCTTACCTGTCCCGACTATAGATCAAGATGTCATCTATAAAGACAACGACAAACTGATCTAGAAAAGGACGGAACACTTTGTTCATCAAATCCATGAAAGCAGTAGGCACATTGGTTATCCCAAATGGAATAACCACTGATGTGATAATTTTGAGTCACATTTATAGACTGGTTTGACATGTGTTTTATGCATTTATTAGTCATTTTCATGGTTAATGTTGCATAATTCATATACTTTGGTCTATGCTACTTCTTTATGTCAAATTTCCCTTATTTTAGCATTTTGAGTATTAATTATCAAAAGAATACATTTTGTGTAGACTTATGTGGTTTCGTGTGTTAATTTCAGGAAAATCAAGTATCTGCTACTGTTGATACCATCGACCGGACCACAGGTTGCCAGCCGCAAGGACCAGAAGAAACTCGATACTATCGACAGGGATGTCGATGGTATCGAGATACCATCAGGTTGCTGGTGAGAAGTGAGTCGATACTATCGACACATATGTCGATACTATCGACTAGTGGAGCTTCAACGATGGAAGAAGATAAAAGAGATGCCTAAGAATGTCGATACCATCAACCCTCGTCGATGGTATCGAGATGGCATCAGGCGCAGAGACAAAAGAAAAGAAGAACTGCCGATATCGTGCTAGGTCGATACCATCGACCTGCGTCGATGGTATCGACACCGTCAGATATGAGTTTGCTTTAGATTGATCTTAATCTGACGGTTGTGATTAATTGGCGACCTAACTCGGGAATTATACCTAATGACGGCGCCCAAGAGGGAATCATCACGTCATTAGCCACTACACACGTCCCGAGAAGGTGTGGAGAGAAGAACGGAGCCCAGAAGCGTGCCTCAGCTGATCTAGACGTCGAAGAAGATGATTTCCACCACCGAAAGGCGGGAGAACGCGTATTCCACACCAAGGATCGCTTGGATCTTCTCCGTCCGGGGGTTTCACCACTCAATCATATTTTTCTCCATGTTTCCCTTTTTCTACTCCACGTTTTGCTTTGAGATGAACATGCAGGGCTAATCCCCTTTGTCTTTAGGACCGGGAGTAGCCCGAGAATTCATTGTATGACAATGTTATCATAGTAATTCATATCTTATCTCTTAAATCTATGGTATAATTTCATTTTCTCAATTATATTGTTATGCTTGATCACCATAATAATAATCTAATGCCCTTAATTGCTTTGAAAGAAGAATTAATGGTTGAAAAGAGATGGAATTTACATTAATTAACAAATCCCTTGAATAAGGTGGTGTAAGGTTAATGGTGGATACCGAGAGATCATTTTTAATGCACCTAGTTTAGGGTATAAGTTACTATGATGGGGGAACCGACCTAGACATAGGTAGTGAATTGTACCACGACAGTGGGCAATTCTGATTTCAGGCCACTACCCAGATAGAGAGATAAAATTGAGTGACTACATAGAATTTGATACAATGAAAACCCACGGTGAAACCACAATCCTAAAGATCTCATTTTGAGATGGCGGCGGGGAGTAGGGTTTGCGGGGGCTTTGGCGATCGGGGGGGCGACAAGGGGAGTGCTGGCGGCAGCCTAACCGGGGAAGGAGCCAGCGGCGAGAAAGGGGAACCAGGCGGCAGGAAGATCACAGAAGGAGATGATCCGAACAAGAACGAGGAGGGACACACACGAGGAGCAGCGGATAGACTGGATGATCCAGGCGGAAACAAGCAGAGAGGGGTCAAGATGACCATACCTACGACAGGACTTGAACTCCAGTACGTCGGGATGAGGGGGTCCAATCGTACACAGCACCATCGGACTACTGGACATGGCGATGAATTCCAATGTACTGGGGACGACATGTTTCCAGTGCTTCAGAGTAGCACAGGGAGAACAAGAGAGGAATCACCGGAAAGACTGAAGCAGACACAGGCGCAAGCCGCCAGTAACGCTTGGAAAGAATCCCATGGAGCGGACCTGTTCAATACAAATTGTGAGAAATCTACACACACTAAGGAAATAGAAGGGGAGAAAGAAGGGTTTCTTAACAACCTTTACGAGAGAAGGCTGGCTGTCGCGGATGTAACGTTCAACATTACTGATGGCAAGCCCGCCCTTGATATAAACCCGGACGCAGAAGAGGAATTGGCTAAGCCGTGGCAATACACTGTCATAACCAAACTTATTGGCTCCAATGTTGGATTCATGACAATGAGAGATAGGCTGAAAGCCCTTTGGAACCCTATAGGCAGGTTCAATATCTACGAAGTGGACATGGGACACTATGTAGTGCAGTTCTCCTGTAAAAGAGACTTTAAAACTGTTTTATTCGAAGGGCCATGGAAGCTTTTTGGCAAGTGTTTGGCGATTTGGCAATGGGAACCAAATTTCCGTCCATCTACAGAGTTGCCGAGGTACTTGGTTACTTGGGTCAGGATCCTAGACCTTCCGCTGCATTTGTATGTGCCAACACTCTTCGACTACATAGGCATGGCTCTGGGAACCTTAAGAAGGGTGGATACACATACCATGGCTAGAAGCAGAAGCAAATTCGCAAGATTGGCTATTGAAATAGACACGAATAAGCCTCTTATGCATACCATTAGGATCAACCAGGAAATCTACCAAGTGGAGTACGAGGTGTTTCTGGATTCGTGCGATCTCTGCGGAAGACTGGGACATGCGGAGCAGCAGTGTCCATCCAACCCGAACCCTACTTTTCAGACGGAGAAAGGTCATGCAAAACCTATTGAGACTACGACTGAGCAGCAAGAACCCAGATGGCAGACACAAAGAAAGAAACATGGAGCGCAGAAATATAGAAACAAGAACCAGAACCATTACTCGAACTCGGGAGAAACGAGCCGAAACAGGTTTGAAAACCTGGGCGAACAAGATGAGGAAGTAGCACAGGAGACCCAAGAGGTGATGCCACAACAGACTGAAGAAAGTGGAAGAGCACTTACAGAAACACAGAAGGCGGCAAAAATCTGGAGAAAGAAAGACATAAATACAGTAGAGAAAAAGAGGGAAGTGTTGAGAGTCATCCAAAATCAGAATATCAACAAGATGGACAGAGATACCGATCACATAGTGATGGACCCAGAAATCGACGAGGTAATTGTGGTTGATGGGGAAGAACGGACGTATAGGACGAACAGAGCTACAGAAGAAGCGAACCAGAAATCTACATCTACACAGGAGAGTGTTGCTGTTCAAGAGGAAGTGGGAGTCATCAACATGGATGAGGTTCAGGAAATTACTATGCAGAGGGGGGAGGAGCCAGACCCAATGGCTGATTCAAATTCTGAGCAGATAAAATCCAGGCTGTCGCAAAGCAGGAAGATTAAAGGCTCGGGGGCGAAGATGAAATCAGCTAGGATCAAACCGCCTTATGAGCACTAAAGAAAGAGCCCTAGACTGCATCAGGATGGGGGTAATGAAGACACATAATCGTGTATGGAAGAGAAGGAAAATGTTGAGCCAGCCCAAGCTCAATAGCTTGCTATAGTTTCTACCGTTACTGTTTTTCCCCAGTGTGAATGTTAGATACAATCTGTTGGAATACTAGAGGAATCGGCAGCAAAGATACTTGCCGTGTCCTCAAAGAGATGATCTCACAAAGGAAACCTAAAGTGGTGGGCATCCTTGAACCACACATAAGTGGGGATAGGGCGTTGACAACTATCCAGAAGCTGGGATTCAATAAATCCTTCAGATGTGAAGCTAGAGGTTTCGCCGGAGGGATCTGGGTGTGCTGGAGAGAGGAAGAGTGCACTATTAAGATTATGAACTGTCATAGGCAGTTTGTTACTTGCAAAGTGAATGACTCTGTGCTGATTACTTTCGTCTATGCTAACCCTCATTTTCCTATTAGGAAACTGCTCTGGAAACACTTAGTTGACATGAGAAAATCCTTTAATATGCCGTGGGTGGTCTTGGGTGATTTCAACACGACACTGTTACCGGAAGAAAAGAACGGCAGCAAACACTATGATTTTAGGGAAGCAGCTATGTTCAATGACACTTTACTGGAGGCGGGCCTTTCTGACCTGGGATTCTGTGGAACTAGATTCACTTACTTTCATGGAAGACTCTAGGAACGTATTGACAGAGTGGTGGCTAATCCCAGCTTCATTACTTTATTTCCTCATTTCGTGGTTGAACATCTGCCTAGAGCTAGTTCAGACCACTGCCCACTTCTGATCCGATCGACTCTTCGGCGCCATGGCCCTAGCCGTTTTGTTATAAGGGAATCCTGGTCCAAAGATGCAGGTTTCAGGGAATTAATCAGCAACGTTTGGAAGCATGATACTTCATTCCATGAAGCACTTGATCAAGCGCGTAGCAGCATTAATAGGTGGAAAGCGACTAACCAAAAACAGAAATCTGCTGAGAAGAAAAGGGTACTGAGAAACCTAGACAATCTGCAAAAGAGTATGGCTGAGAACTACGATGAAGTGACTGCGAGTCTTATCACCGATATGGAGGCACAATATAATGAGCACCTGCGAAACGAAGAAGACGACCTCATACAGAGAAGCCATATTAATTGGCTTAAGAACAGGGATTCTAACAGCAAATTCTACAATGCATATGTTAAACAAAGACGCCGAGCCAACACTGTCACTATGATTAAAAATGAAAACGGATGCTGGATTACTGAAGAGGCAGACGTGAGTAAATTCGTGTATGATCATTTCAGGCGCTTATTTACGGAACCTGCCGTCTGTGACCCGAACAAGGTTTCCAATTATACTGGGACTTTCTCAAAGTTAAACCTCACAGACAAGGCGATGGTGGCAGCTGAGCCTACTCTCCAGGAAGTGCACAAAATTCTTACAAACTCGAATCCACATAAGGCCCCGGGCCCGGATGGTGTGGATGGGTCTTTTCTCCTGAGGAATTGGCACTCGATCAAGTACTCTCTGCTTAATACCATTAGTACTGCGTTCAAAGGCATAACTCTGGATAAGAAGCTGTGCAATGCTAGCATAGTCCTAATCCCAAAGAAGTCTAGACCGGAGACGTGTGAGCATTTCAGGCCGATCTCACTAAATAACCTCGGCTTGAAATTAACTTCCAAGATCATTGTTGAGAGGCTGAAGTCTTATCTATCGAACTGGATTTCTCCTGTGCAGAGTGCTTTTGTACCAGGACGGAAGATTGCGGACAACATAACGATAGCACAAGAAGTTCTTCACGTTATGAGGAGGAAGAACAACAAGCAGACCATGGCTATTAAAATAGACCTGTCCAAGGCTTATGACAAGATGACTTGGTCGTTCATTGCGGACACAATTGTGAAGATTGGGCTGCCATCTACTATATGCAATTACATCCTTAACTCTTTGGCGAATGGTGAGACTGACATACTCTGGAATGGCAAAAGCGTAGGGAAATTCACAGCAACCAGGGGGCTCCGACAAGGAGACCCCCTCTCCCCCTACCTCTTTGTTTTGTGCCTCGAAAGGCTATGCCAATCTATCGAGAACCTTGTGAAGATGAAAAAATGGTCTCCTGTGAAATTGCATAGGAAGGGACCAGGTATATCGCATCTGTGTTTTGAAGATGATATGCTACTGTTTGCTAAGGCCGACAAGAAAGAAATGAGATCCATCCTCAAGTGCTTCAAGGATTTTGGGGAAGTTTCAGGGCAGGCCATATCAACTAGTAAGTCCAGCATTTTCTTCTCCAAGAATGTTCCCAATAGTATCCGCAAGGAGATCAGCAAAATAAGCGGATTCACGGTTACTGAAGATCTCAGGAGATATTTGGGGGTCCCCATTAACCATGGCAAAGTCAGGAAAGACACCTATAGTCATGTTATAGAGAGGGTGTCTTCATCGATAAACTCGTGGGCTGCTAGATGCTTGAGCCTCGCTGGAAGAGTGTGCCTTGCTAAGTCAACTCTTACTGCAATCCCTAGTTACTTCATGCAAACGGCGATGCTGCCTTTGAAAATCTGTGATAGAATTGATAGAAGCATTCGGTCATTTGTGTGGGGGGGCAATCATAAAACTCATCCTCTTTCTCTTGTTGCATGGAATAAAATCACTTGTAGCAAATAGTTTGGAGGTTTAGGCCTGCAGACGATGAGAGAACTGAACAAAGCTCTAATGACTAAGTTGGCATGGGAGATTGCTACGGGTAGACCGTCTATATGGGGCGAGAGCATAACCAGCAAGTATAATGACTACAATGAGGGGAATAAGCCTAACGAGTCGAAACTCACTAAACGGGTCCTGGACTGTAAAAAATTCATAACTGATAACTCCATAATGATCACGATGAGTGGGAAGAACACGAATGCTTGGAAGGATAAATGGTGGAGTGTGGATAGAACACTAGAAGAAGTGGTGACCAAACCCATACCGTTGGAGCTACATGACCTGCAGGTTGCTAGCCTTGTCAACCTTACCAAAACCTGGGACAAGGACTTCCTTAACGACTGGCTGCCGTCTGATGTTGCTGAGGAAGTTCTAAAGATCGAGATACCGGATGATGAACAACAGGAGGATGTCAGAGCCTGGATTCATACTGAATCAGGAAAATTCACCATGAAAAGCGCCTACACCATTCTGAGGAAGGAGAGAGATGTTAAAGTCCCAGGTAAATGGGAAATTATCTGGTGCGCTAAAGTACCAATGAAGATTAAATTCTTCTTGTGGTTGACGGGCCACAATGTGATTCTAACTAACTGCAGAAGGGTTGCACGTCAGTTCACTACAGATGCACGATGCCCAGTTTGTGAGAGTAGAGATGAAACCATCCTACATGCTCTGCGGGACTTCCCGCAAGCTATGGAGGTCTGGAAAAAGATTTTCGACAGAAACAGATGGCCGTCGTTCTTTACAGAGAATGATCTTTGGCGTTGGCTAGCGATGAACATAAAAGATGATAAAACAGGAAGCGCAACATTCATGATTGGATGCTGGCATGTTTGGAAATGTAGAAATCTGAAAGTATTTGAAAAACAGAAGCAACCGAGCAACATCACTGCCTATCTTATCCAAAAGGAGGTTACCCTAAATGCTATTGCACATAGGCCGGAAATAACAGAAGGAATGAATCTGAATAGAGAGCTTGCGAGATGGAAGAAGCCACCAGTTGGAACTCTGAAGTTTAATACAGATGCAACGTTTAAAAACAAGGACTCATTGTCTACGATTGCTGTTGTTGGGAGGGACAATGAGGGCAGATGGAGAGGGGGATGGGCTACAAAAATCAAGGCCTCAAATGCTTTAGAAGCTGAAATTCGTGCGATTGAGTTAGCTACTAAAATAGGTAGCAAACTGAAGGTAGAGAGTCTTATGATTGAGACTGATTCTAAAGGAGCTAAAGAGTCTGTAGAAAAAGAGGTGGGTGAAAACCCTAAACTAGCTAAATGGCTGGCAAGAATTAGAGGAAGATGGAGAAGTCATTGGCAGTGCACAAATATCCACCGAGAAGGCAACACTGCAGCGGACAGGCTGGCTAAGCTACACCAAAAAACCTAGGGAGAATTCTATAATTATAGAACCCCTCCTCAACCTTTAGTTGAAATAATCATTCGAGAGTCGTGTAATGGTAGTAGTACTACCACATTTCCATTTAGTAATTTGGAGTCAGTTTGTAATTTGAATTTGAGTTTTGCTTGCACGAGAGGGGCGAGATGAATAAAACACCCTCTGACTTACCCAAAAAAAAAAGATCTCATTTTAAATTGATTGAACCAAACATTTAATCGATTGCTTTGTTTTGTTTTATTTTTATTTTCTTTTAATTTTAACAACAACTCTCAACTATTTAATCGGTCTAGCTGATCGCGAGTAGTTAGTAGGAGTCTCCGACAATTTCACGTATCCCTGAGTTTGACTCGGGCATGCAAAGGCCTATATTACATTGACGCGTTCACTTGTGTTTCTACGCACAGTAAATTTGTGTCATGTTTTTGGCACCATTGCCGGGGATACGGCAAGTTGTCGGCACTATGAGTGCTGCAAGAAGCCACTCTAGGCCACATTTTATTTTTTTTTATCATTTTAAAAATTCATTGTCTATTTTCTAAATATTTGCAATCGTCAAGCACTGTATTGAAATTAAATTTTTCTATTTGCAGGTACTGTGCATGGTGCAGACACATAGTACCGACTACACTCAACAAGCACCAGAGGTTCCACTGACAGGACCTGATGACGAGGAAGGCCACAATCAAGACCATTTAGAAGAAACATATTCAGAATCTAAACAAGAAGAAATGGAAGAGCCACAGACAATATGGGAGAAGATCGAGGCTTCTTCCTCATCTGCTTCCAAGGGGCCGATCAAGAAGTAGGCAGTTAATATTCCGACATACAAGATTGATCTGGCTTTAATCAATTTAGTGAAGTCAAATGCTTTCCATGGGCTCAAGAATGAAGACCCAATTACGCATATAAGTCAATTTGTGGAGAATTGTGATATGATAAAAATAGACAGATTTCCACAAGATGTGCTCTACTTGAAGCTCTTCCTGAGTTCTCTGGCAGGAGCGGCACGAGAGTGGTTGCATAATATCGACGATGAATATGTGGAATCATGGAACCATATGGTCGAGGTTTTCTTTGAATGGTTCTTCCCACCCGAGAAGACTAATGACATGATCAGAAAGATCCATAACTTCACCCAACAAGCAGGAGAGACCTACTCTGAGACCTGGGAAAGGTTTCAGATCATGCTCAGGCGATGCCCACACCATGGGCTGGATAAGGAGAAGAAGGTCAAAATCTTCTATTTTGCTCTCTATGAGCATGATAGAAGTAACCTTGATTCAGCAGGGTCAGGATTTTTCATAAATAACACAGACACGAGGTGCTGGGAGATTCTAAAGAATATGGCAAAAAAGCAATCTTGGGGCGATAGGGATGCACCGGAACAAGTTAAAGCTGCAGGTAGTCCAGAGCCATAAAGGAGCTGAATGACAAGCTAGATCTTCTAGCCAAGAAGTTTCTAGCCAAGGAAGATGCATCGTCTGATGAGGAAGCCCAAGTCAAATCCATGCAACAACAGGGCTGTAGAAACAATGATTATGCTTGGAGGAGGGACAAGAAGTTCTCATGGAAGGATCCCAATAACTTCCTACAAGATCCTGATGCAAAGCCACAACCTAGCGCTGAAGATAAAAGCACTGAGTTGCTTAGTCAAATGGTACAGCAGAATCAGGAGATGATGAGTATGTTCAGTAAACAACTACAGTCCCAGGGTGACATCTTGACCAAATTTGGGCAGACACTACAAAGTCATGGAGCACAAATGCGGGCGTTAGAAACCACTGTGACCCAAATTTCCAATGAAGTGGCAGCCATCAAGCATGCCAATCAGCAGAGACAGGCTGGGAATGCAAATGTGGTTCAAGCACATCATCAAGTTAAATACATGTCTGTGATTAATGAGGAAGAACCCCTGGTGACAGAGATCAAGGACCAAGGCAAAATGATGTTTGATACAGAGGCTATGCCGGAAATACCGTATTTTCGCAGTCATTATGGACTACCAGGTGGATACACTCCTTTTAGGAAATCTCGCCAAGAGCCCATGATGGTCGCACCCCCACCTAGTCAAGAAGAGCATGTGAAGGCCATTCGTCAAGGTGCGGATACACCCACTGTGAGAGAGGAGCCACCACAAGTTATACATGTTGATGATGTTCCGACAAAGTTTACGCCAGATGGGGTCATTGAAGCAAGCTTAGGGGAGCTTGCCCCGAAAAGCTCATATGTGCCACCTCATAAGCATTTGAATGAGGCAGTTGTGTTTAGTCTGGACAACCGTAGGCCGAAGAAAGAGAATAGGCACTATAGGAAATTCTTGGAGATGTTCAGAAAACTCCATGTAAATATTCCGTTAGTGGAAATGATAGAGAAGATTCCCGCCTACGGGAGGTTTATCAAAGAAATCATCAACAAGAAGAGGCGGATTAAAGACACAGATGTTTGCCGGATGAATGAAATGGTGACCTCAATCATCCATGGGAATTTGCCATAGAAGAAGAAAGACCCAGGAAGCTTTTATATTCCATGTTTGAGAGGCGATCGACACTTTCCACGAGCTCAATGTGATTTGGGTGCGAGCATTAATCTTATGCCACGAGCCACATTTCAAAAGCTTGGGTTGAAGGAAATGAAGAAATCAGCAGCAACTATTGAGTTGGCGGATGGGTCCATTGTAAAGCCATACAGAGTTTGCGAAGATGTACTCGTCAAGGTGGACAAGTTCATCTTTCCGGTAGATTTCATCATCATGGATATGCCACAGCTTCAAAGTTGTGAGATGCTATTAGGTAGGCCGTTTCAAGTAAGGGACGATGTAGTCACTGCAATTGGGAGAGGTACGCTGACGTTGGGAATTGGTCAAGATCGAGTGGAGTTCAAGCTGCCGCACGATCCTTTGGGCACCTTCTCTGAAATACCAAGTTGATGAGGAGCTTCAAGTCGTCTAGCCTAAGACGTTAAATAAGGGCGCTTGTTAGGAGGCAATGCAACCATTGGTACTTTAGTTTAGTTCCTTTACATTCGTAGTTTGATTTGTCTTAACTTAGTTTGTAGTGTAAAAAAGATACCGTGATTGTTTGCTACATGTGCAGGACTGAGGCAGAGTCGATACCATCGACCCTTGTGTCGATGGTATCGACCGAGGTGCAGGTTGGCGACTGTAGAAATTGCACTGCGTCGATACTATCGACAGCCTCGTCGATAGTATCGACACACCAACAGGTTGATCGCCAACTCAAGGTCAATAGTATCGACATGCCAGTCGATACCATCGAGATCTCTGGAGATATTCAGAAGAAATCGTCTCAGTAAAGTCGATACCATCGACGAGCCTATCGATGGTATCAACACAATCACACTCAGAAGGCGGCGGCCGGGCCTCGCGAGGGTTTGCCCTAATCAGAGATTCGATACTATCGACTCGCATCAATAGTATCGACGTTCCACGTCAACAATCCGTGAGGAAAGATCTATGGCGATCGCATCAACCAGGAAGTCGATCCGGGGGACGAGTCGATACCATCGACGCACGTCGATAGTATCGACGCATCAGCAATTCGGGCCCCGCAGATCCAGCCATCGACGACCGTCGATACTCGCGGCAGTACGGATTGTGCTACCCGTGTCGATATCATCAACCCTCGTCGATGGTATCGACGGGCATATAGTAGCGCCGGCCACGACTATATATGAGAAGGATTTGCATCAGATGACATCACAACTCCAGAGCAATCCTCGTCCACCTGTGCCGAGCGTATTCCAGAGTGATCCGAGCCTGACGATGAGCATCACCGAGCACGTTCTTCATCGAGCGGAGATTCCTTTCTCCGATCTTCACCAAGCTCTCTCTCTATTCCTCTTTCTGTCACGATCATGGTGCATGTTGCTGGTGCATCGTCGTCACGCGCCGACCCGATGGAAATCCAATAATTCATGCCACCACCTACCGCGTCGATTGCATGCCCGCAGCTGAGTCATCCTTCCGCGGAGGTCAAGAAGATATACGAGGAGATCTTAAAGAGAAAGATCGAGCCGACCCGTTATGTTGAACGGGAAACCATCTGCAACTTGGGGTTCGAAGCTAACCTCAACTACATTCTAAAGGGACATGCCCGACACACGGGAAGACGACCTGACGAGCTAGAGTTTCATGCAGATGGCCAGCCGTTCTTCGGCGAGTGGCCTATGTACAAGGAGCTGGTGGATGAGTTTATGGCGTCACTGGACGTCTGCGTCGTACCCAATGACATCATAGCCACCGACCGTGAGTGGATCAAGGGTCGGGTGTCTTTCCGGATGTACAACAACGACTACACCATTACACTCCGGCAGTTCAACAAGATCTTCAACTGGAATCATTCACGGTCTGACTACCAGTGGCTGGACAACCGCACCGACTACGATGCAATCTTCGCCGAGCTTGTGACGGTGCCGCCGGGCAAGTCAGTGAGTTACCACAATGCTGCGGTAGCCGACTTTGAGCATCCATTTGCCCGGATACTGCACCGGATGCTGAGTTCTATGCTGTTTGCTAGGGGTGATCTGGCTCTCAGCAAGTTTTAGGAGATGAACCTATTTTTCTTGTATAAACTCCTAAAGAGCCAAGAATGCAACTGGGGAGCTTTCTTTTTGCAGTGGGTTTTGGCGGTGAAGAGGAGTACACAGAAAGCTCTAATTCACTTTGGCGGGCTTATCACTAAGCTGGACTCCTACCTTGGGTTGAATTTCCAGCAACTTACTCCTCTCTCCAATAGGAGCAAGGTGAACTTGCAACATCTGCATCGCTCCAACCTCATCCTTCTTCGAGATGGCTTGGCGTATGCACACTGCCACATCAACCATGCTTACCAAGAATGCTCGCTTCCCGATCCTGTCTTCAACATCGAAGGGGCGCAACATTTCCAATGGCCTATCATAGCCATTGCTGACTCCGATGAAGACGGCGGCAACGACGATGATGCCAACAATGACGATGAGGCTACAGAGGAAGAGGAGGCCTACACTCCTCTTTGGGTACAAGTGGCACCACGAAAGCATCCTTGCATGCATCCGGGTGCATGTTCATCTTCACAGCCTCCACCACCACCACCGCCCTCGCAGCCAAGTGAGGATGTCTATTCTATACAGGGCATGTATGCTATGCTGCATGAGATACAACAGACGCAACAACATCACACGACGATATACACCAGTGTTCAAGAGACTACCGACCAACTACTAGACAATCAAAGGGCAATCTTAGAGAACGAGCGTCTTCTCCTCGACAACCAACAACAGATTCATGATTGGTTGCATAGGATGGAGATGCAACAACAACCCTTCTACGATCACTATTGGAGCCAGAATTACTTTGGAGGCTATCCACAACCTCCACCTAGGGCCCAGTTTGATCTGAGCTTCCAGGGGGAGTATCCATCTTGGGACCCCATGACTCCACAGTACCCGCCTCCGCCTGAAGAGTAAATCAGTATCTCTGTTCCAACCTTTAAGATTGTTTTTGACTATGAGGCCATAGTCGAATTCAAGCTTGGGGGGGTAGTTGGAACAACTCTATCTTTTATGTTCTCTTTTTTGTTTTTGTTTTATTGCTTTGCAATCTTAGTTTGTTTGTAGGATCCACATTCTATCTAGTGTAATCGTGGATGTCTTAAGTCTTATGTTATCTCAGTTGCATGTACATGGAAATTAAGAGAAAATTAAAAATTTTTGAGTGTTCGCAAGCTTGAGTGTTGTTCAACTTTGATCACTTAACTTAAGAAAATGATTGGTTTTGTCAACTTTAGAACAGAAAATCACAACTGTACATTCCTAATGATTCATGAAAAGTGGACGGAATTGGTTGTTTGAGCCTAAACTGACCAAATGATAATGAGATTCTAATTTGAAGTAAGAGAGAAAAACCTCTTAACTACTACACAAGTCAGTAAGGAGGGACACATAATAATTTTCAAAGGTTCAGTCAATTAGTCTTGTGATCTTTCCACCTCATTGTTTTTTTTTACAATCCACCAAGACTTGCATTGCAACCACTTCATGTACGGTTTTAACCTTTTTGATTGCATGTCATGTAGATAGGACTTGCATTGCAACCACTTCATATGTTTTGCATGGAAAATAAAATAGAACTGTTATACATGCACATTACCCTTAGGTGCATGTCATTTAGTTGCATTCATAACTTTTATGCATAGAGTACATCATGTACCTCATTTCTTCTTTAATGGTGAATTAAATTGTTCCATACCTTCTAAATAGTTCAAATATTCGAGTAATGCAGAAAAAGTAAGTCCAATAAAGTATTCATTGGCAATTATGGATATAAGGGATTGAAAAAAAAGAAAACAAATCTGAAAAAATGAAAGTGAAAAAAAAGAAAAATTTATTTAGAAGCAACTAGAATAAGAAGGAGAAAGGAACATAATCTCACCTGCATTTTTAGATGAGTAAGTACTTGATGTAGCTCAATTAGATATCCATCTCATTTTGAGATGGGATGTTAGTGCATGCATCATTCCACCCAATCTTAGGAATTAGGGCTTTTTTTCATGTGCATTTGCATCATTTAGGGCATTTTTGTTTTATGCATGTTGAAATCGTATAATGCTTCCACTTCTTCCATTAGCCACCCATTCTATCCACTCGTTGCTTGGATTGGTAGGCCACCATGATTTTCTCCTCACTTGTGAATATCAGGAGAACTGCTTCCATGTAGATGGTAGTTAGGGCGAGCAACGTAGTATAGGAGATCACAAGATGCACTAAGTCTGGACCGGTGAATTCTATTATGTTAACTGCCTTATGTGATAGTGTTCATCAGTTTTGAGGTAGACATCTTTTATGGATGATTATTGTCGCCTTTAGGGTAGTTATCATTCTGTGGTTAGCGAGGGCCGGTATGCGGATGTCCGGTGGAAGTCATATGGGATGTTTGTTGTGATGCTTTGTTCTTTAGTTGACTCTGGCAATTCTATTCTAAGGTTTAGTTGCTCGAGGGTGAGCAATGTTCAAGCTTAGGCGAGTTTGATGCGATAATTTTGAGTTGCATATATAGACTGGTTTGACCTGTCTTTTATGCATTTATTAGTCATTTTCATGGTTAATGTTGCATAATTCATATACTTTGGTCTATGCTACTTCTTTATGTCAAATTCATCTTATTTCAGCATTTTGAGTATTAATTATCAAAAGAATACGTTTTGTGTAGTCTTATGTGGTTTTGTGTGTTAATTTTAGGAAAAACAAGTATCTGCTACTGTCGATACCATCGACCAGACCATAGGTTGCCAGCCGCAAGGACCAGAAGAAACTCGATACTATCGACAGGGATGTCGATGGTATCGAGATACCATCAGGTTGCTGGCGAGAAGTGAGTCGATACTATCGACACATATGTCGATACTATCGACTAGTGGAGCTTCAGCGATGGAAGAAGACAAAAGAGATGCCTAAGAATGTCGATACCATCGACCCTCGTCGATGGTATCGAGATGGCATCCGGCACAGAGATAAAAGAAAAGAAGAACTGCCGATATCACGCTAGGTCGATACCATCGACCTGCATCGATGGTATCGACACCGTCAGATATGAGTTTGCTTTAGATTGATCTTAATCCGATGGTTGTGATTAATTGGCGACCTAACTCGGGAATTATACCTAATGACGGCGCCCAAGAGGGAATCATCATGTCATTAGCCGCTGCACACGTCCTGAGAAGGTGTGGAGAGAAGAACAGAGCCCATAAGCACGCCCCAGCCGATCCGGACGCCGAAGAAGACGATTTCCACCACCGAAAGGTGGGAGAACGTGCATTCCACGCCAAGGATCACTTGGATCTTCTCCGTTCAGGGGTTTCACCACTCAATCACATTTTTCTCCATGTTTCCCTTTTTCTACTCCACGTTTTGCTTTGAGATGAACATGCGGGGCTAATCCCCTTTGTCTTTAGGACCGGGAGTAGCCCAGGAATTCATTGTATGACAATTTTATCATAGTAATTCATATCTTATCTCTTAAATCCGTGGTATAATTTTGTTTTCTCAATTATATTGTTATGCTTGATCACCATAATAATAATCTAATGCCCTTAATTGCTTTGAAAGAAGAATTAATGGTTGAAAAGAGACGGAATTTACATTAATTAACAAATCCCTTGAACAAGGTGGTGTAAGGTTAATGGTGGATACCGAGAGATTGTTTTAATGCACCTAGTTTAGGGTATAGGTTACTACGACGGTGGAACCGACCTAGACATAAGTAGTGAATTGTACCACGATAGTGGGCAATTCTGATTTCAGGCCACTACCCAGATAGAGAGATAAAATTGAGTGACTACATAGAATTTGATACAATGAAAACCCGCGGTGAAACCACAATCCTAAATATCTCATTTTAAATTGATTAAACCAAACATTTAATCGATTTCTTTGTTTTGTTATATTTTTTTTCTTTTAATTTTAACAACAACTCTCAACTATTTAATCGGTCTAACCGATCGCGAGTACTTAGTAGGAGTCTCCAACAATTTCACGTATCCCTGAGTTCGACTCGGGCCTCCAAAGTCCTATATTACATTGATGCGTTCACTTGCGTTTCTACGCACGGTAAATTTGTGTCAACCACAAACTCGAAGTAACCATACCTCGTTCTGAAAGCTAACTTTGGTATGTCATCCGCCTTTATCCTCAACTGATGATATCCGGACCATAGATCGATCTTTGAAAACACTACAGCACCACACAGCTGATCGAACAGATCATCTATCCTCAACAACGGCTACTTGTTCTTGATCGTTACCTTGTTCAACTGCTGGTAATCTATACATAACCGCATCGATCCATCATTCTTCTTAACGAACAACACTGGAGCACCCCAAGGCGACGTACTTAGTTAGATGAAACCTTTCTCCAACAACTCTTGCAAATGTGTTTTAAGCTCTGCCATCTCTACTGGAGCCATCCTATACGGTGTCTGTGCAACTAGTTGTGTTCTTGGAACCAGATTGATCTTGAAATCAATCTCTCAGGGTGGAGGAACACCAGGGAACTAATCAGGAAACACATCCACAAACTCTCAGACAACTGACACCTCCTCAAGGCTAGGACCCTTCGCCTTGGTATCCACCACGTGAGCTAAGAACGCCTTACATCCTTGTCGTAGCAACTTTTCTGCCACCATAGCTGACACTAGACATGTCGGAAGAATCTTCCTATCTCCTTGGAAGACCCATTTTTCTATGTCATCATCAAACACTGCCTGCTTGGAACTACAGTCCAAAACAACCTTATACTTTTCTAAGGTATCCATCCCAAGGATCACATCGAAACCATGCATATGAGTGGTATAAGATCCACTTGTATACTGTGTCCCGAAAAAGATAAGACACAAGATGGACACTCTTCTCAAAGCATCGAGTAACCATTAAGAGGGGTTTCTAGCAACAAGCTATACTTCTTACAACTAACAGGTAAACGACAGTTTTCAAGCATACTATAGGCGAGAAAAGAGTGTGTAGCACCCGGGTCAACTAGAACAGATATAAAGCAAGAAGAAGACATATTAGAATGAAATAACTCCATCTGACTTGTCACCACTCATGGTTTGACTATCGCCGCCGGCTGATTCATAGCATAGAATCGAGTCGTTGCTTGCTGTCCACGTCCTCTGCTTCCTTGAGTAGACGATCCTACTTGTGACGCTTGACCACGTCCTCTCCCTCTGTTACTACTGGGCTGCTGTCTATCTGACCCTCGTTGATTCTGCCTTGGCTGCTGTATCACTTCAACATCTCTATTCGGGCAGTTAAACCTGAAATGCCCGATCTGACCACAAAGATGGCATGACCTATCTTCAAATTGTGGCCTAGATGGCCCTGTCACAGCCACAGAAGCTGTACTATGTGCCTTTGATGGTGAAGAAACATAACTTCTTCCCTTACTCAGAGACCACTATGATGATACAATGGAACTTCTCATCATGGAAGGTGTTGAAAACCTTGGCTTCTTGAAGCCACCAAACCTCTGTCCCTGGAATTGAGCAGGCCTCTTCTCAGACATGGATTCTCTTTTCTCCCTTACTGATCATTCAATCCTCCAGACAGATTCCACAAACGTAGCAAACCGCTCATAGTTCTCCAACACAGAAATAGGTGTTGTTAGCTCAGCACTCAGACCCTTCTCAAAACGTCTGATCCTCTCCTCATCTGTTACCGCCAGGTGAGGACAAAACCTCAACAGATCCATGAACTTGGCCTCATACTCGGTGATGTTCATCGTTCCTTGGCACAGACACTCAAAATGACCGATCTTCTCATCCAGATATGTCCTCGGAAAGTATCTACTGATGAACTCATGTCGGAAAACCTCACCAGTCGCTTCTCTTCCTCGATGGTCCACCAGTGACCAACACTACCTTTCAAAAGGTAGACAACATGCTTTACTTTGTCTGCTTCAGGAATGTTGAGGATCCGAAAAGCCTTCTCAAGACTTGTCAGCCACAAATCTGCATGCATCCGCCGGATCAGCCGTCCCAACATAATTCGAAGCTCCGACTCGGCAAAGCCGATCAAAGGTCTTTCCAATACCTGATGTCTCACCATGGGGAGCCTGTGCTCTCAGCGGAGGAACTGGCAATCTTTCTACCATGAGATTCATCATAGCCATCATCTGCACCATAAGCTGTTGATAGGCAGGGTGTTCAAGAATGGCTGGGTCAGGTTGGGGGACCTCAGCAACCCGATCTTCATGTGCCTACCCTATAGCTCCATCAACTGATGCAACATCGTTGTTCTCGGCAGCATGTTCTTCATGGTTTCCAGACATCTTGGCTTTTCTTCCACTGAGGGCAGAAGACAATTGTAAGAAAATATGGAAAACTCACAAGAATAGACACAATCTAGTCCTAGATCCCTGTAGACTCAGCAAACCTAGAGATCTGATACCAAAACTTGTGGAAACACATCCCACTATCACACAGACAGTGAGGTCTTACGCGAAAATGTGTGGAAAACACCAAAAACCATAGATTACAAAAACATGAGTTAATTAAAACCGATTTCGGAAAGTCGATAAACTAAGAAACTATTACATTCAAGTCCTCATCCTGCAAGAAAACATGTTATATAAACATTTACAAGCTAGATACATGTCCACAACTTAGGAGATCAACTGTCCTATCATCACATGAGTTCATCACCTGTTTATACATACAGAACGACCCACATCCGGCCAACAACAGGATATACAAAACATCATCAGCTATACATCGTGAAACAATGTCAAAACACCTCCAAGGACCTGAGAGTACAGGGATGACTCTAAGACTCTACTACAAAATGACCAAAACAACAACATGTCCATCTCTTGCCTTCTACTTCTCTTCTTACTGCTCAGCTGCAACTCCACAACCACCACCACGCCTGGCACGAACACCTAAAAAGGTTACAAACCAGCGGGGTGAGACACACAGTCCCAGCGAGAAACATAACTCCCCGCCGAAACAACAGAATCTCAGAAGATGAATCAACAACAGCAGATAACTGATAGAAGATATAACAAGAGCAGTCTATATAGCAAAGCTATTCATACCATCAAGCTTACCAGGTTGTAAAGAAGGCAGATAACCAAGTATTTCTTTATGGAACATGATTAACAAGATAAGATTTATAAGATCTTACTAGGTAACATAAGGAACATATAAGTAACTGCAAGTATAACGAGATTAACTACACAAGCAAGGCCTCAATCAATGTTCCATGTTTTGCCTTAAGCAATAAATACTATTCGACTGGATTACGTATTATTATGCCCTGAGGAAGTGAGTCGTACCGCTCGAATCCAACCTTCGGTTGCGAAACCCAAGCCGGTGCCATACAAAGTCAATGGAAGATCCGGACTCCATGACCTCTCACCTCATGGTCAGTGCATGAGTACAACACAAGCAGGACCGCAATCTCATGCTTAAGTGGCCTCAGCCACAGGGTCAGCTCCCGCAGGCTACCCTATGCCTAGCCTACCTCGGTACAGGTCTCAACGCTAGTAAAACTGAGCTAAGGGCATGTTCACCGTGCTCTGAGCCATGAACGCATTCATGCTCCCATATCACATATCCTGAGCCATGGGCCTGTTCACCATGCTCTATACATATCCTGAGTCTGCAACCGCAGCTGCACTCAAATCCTCACTATTTTAGGCTAGGAGAAACCTCACATATTCAACAATATGTGCTCCGGGTTAACCCGCAGGAGAACCCGTTTCACCATCACCAGCTCCTGACGATGATGGATCTATGGCCAGGGAAAACTACATGATATGTTCCACTGTGATTAGTTAGTATCTTTTAAGTAGATTACAAGATTCAACAAAGTTATATAACCTGCAAACTATAACAAGAATAAACAACATGAAACTCAACATCATGCTTTTACTGTCATCAACATCATCCTGATCCATCACAAGGATCCAACATTACATTGCCATGGGATCTCAATCCCTCATCACATAGTGTCACTGCCTCTCAAGGCTTACATCATCACCATGGGATAGCAATTCCATATCATCATCAGAGAATAACATCTCATCAAGGCACTTTATCCATCTCAGGTCCTCAGACCATAACACATCATGCATGTTGCCTTATCATCAAGAGTAACCATCAGAGCAGTGTTACTCAAACATATATACCTCTTAGCCCTTTACCTGGCTATGCATCTATACCTGCATGGTTAGTATGCACAATCATCATATATTATCAGAAAGATCAGATTATCAACATAGGGTGACATTTATCATTCTTGCCTCAACCTGTGATAATAAGCATAGGTCATATCATTAAGCATGCATCTTATAGGCTTACCATTTACTCAGCATCATATAGATAATTCAAGGTAATTACAAACACAGGTAATGTCTTGTCAAGATACTTAGATGTGATCTACTATAATGATTACCATCAAGCACATCGAGATCATCTCCTGTGACGGCATGTACAAGATCTTAACATATCAGTTTCCATACAAGGAACAAGTCCCTCATTATAAGCGCCCACTACCCTCACCAAAGGTAGTATCGGGCAGGGAACTCTCCCCTATCGCCCAACACTCCCACCACATAATGGTCAAACAACCAACTACATATCATCCAAGCATAACATCAAGGGTGTCGGGCTACCTTAGGGTGTATCGGGCAACCAAAGCACAATGACCCCCACCAGCATAACGTGCAGCTTGGCCCAAGGGCGTGTCGTGCAACACTGTGTCGTGCAATGACATGTTACTATCTATAACCCAGTGTATCGGCCAACACCACTCAACAAGACATAACACCCAAGGATGCAACTCAAATGGGCAGCAAGGAACCTATCGTTCAACCAGCCTATCCATGACCTATCGGCCGACACAAGGCAAGGACTGGTGTGACGCCCATCACAAGGCCAACTCACAATGCCCCCTATCATTCAAGGTGTAACAACACTAAGAAACCACCTGAGGTAAGCGTTCTGGACAGGATACTCAACCAGGTGTGACACCTACCACCAAACAAGGCTAAGCATATCAGGAAGGTTAGTCAGCATATAGTGATGCCCGATACACAAAAGGTTAAGGACCAGGGTGCATCGCCCAACGCAACCACAACAACATGACGTCCAAGGCTATAGGTCAAGAGGGGTATCGGGCAATGCCAACCCCAAGCCATATCGGCCAAGATGCAACTCTACAAGGTCATCACCAACCTCAAGCACAAGGGCACCAAAACCCTAATGGATCGAGAAGAAGGCTCACCTCTCAACAACTAAGAGAGAGGGGTCTTGCCTAACTTCTTATCACCAATCGGGAAACACAAGGACCAACCCTAACAAAGGTCCACAACCACCACAAAGCTCACCTCTCGAATCCATGGTGAGAGAAGGGTGTTGCTTAAGCCACTAGAACACAAGCTCACCTCTCAACTCAAACGAGAGAGGAGTATTGCTCATCTTACTAGAGTTCAAGCTCACTTCTCTAGAACAAGGAGGGAGAGGGGTGTTGCTCAACAAGAAACCCTAGAACAAGGTTCGGCCAACAAGGAGCAACTAAGAAAGAAACCAAACTAGCAACATACATAGCCGATATGATCATAAGAAGAATACAAGAACATAGAAGATGGTAATGTAGTTAGGGTTAGGAGTTATGTAACCCGCCTTAAGCAAGCTCCAAGCTCCTAGATCCAAGATCCAAGCACCATCAAGGAAGAAGAGAAAGACACTCTAGGGTTCGTCCACCACTAGAGGAAGAAGGAGACTCCAAGGCAAGGTTCAGCCACCAAGCTTGCAAAGGAAGGGGGGGTGTCGTGCACCAAGGAAGAGGGAGACTAAGGAACTAAAGGGATCCCTAGCAAGAGAAAGGGAACACATATATAGGAAGGGATGGAGGAGAAACCAAGGTAAGACATGGTAAGGTGTCGTCCACCTAGGGACACTTGTCCATGGGCAAAGCCACCATTCTAACCTGCCCTAAACACATGTCCAAGGTCATGCCACATGCAAGCATCAAGTGCCAAGTGTCCACTAGTGGTGACACAAATGAGGTAAACGAGGGTCAAAGGGTCCATGGGTGACACACCTCCACTCCACCATGTCCGACACACACCCTAGGCCGACACACCACAGGCCGACACACCTAGGTCGACACAAGCACACTTGCCCGACACAAGGTCCAAAGAGGCAAAGGCAACACACCACAAGGCCCGACAAGCTCAACCAAGCCCAAAGGAACTCAAGCAACGAGCCCAACCCTTCCTATCAACACTAGAGGAAGCAAGGAGAGGGAGGAACACCTCACAAGGTGACAAACTTGCCTACAAACCCTAAACTTGGGTATTTTGCAAGTAGAACCTCCATCTCCCAACAAAACACAAACAAACCCTAATCACCACTAAAGGTGATTATCAAGCAACTAAGGAGCAGGGTTAAGAAAAGCAAATAGGATAAACCCTAAATGGAGGTTAGGGTCCTTACAATGCCGATCAAAGATGATAGTTTGAGCCATAATGTTTCACAGTTGTAATGCAAAAAGGCCAAGGAGAATTAGTTGTTGTCATAGAAGTTAGAGTGATGACATGTTTAGAGAAGAAGAAGTAGCAACAATAGAAGCAAGAAATTTGGATCAACATATCTAAAAAACCCACATAGGGGCAGTAGATAGCAGTAGCAGACTGGGATTATTGAGAAACCTACATAGGAGCAGTAGAGAGCGTATCTGAGAAACCTGCACAGGGGCAGTAGAGATCTGTAGCATATTTGAGAGACCCTCATAGGGGAAGTATAGAGTAGTACTCAAGACCTATGCCACCAATGTGTGAGATTTACTCCATCACGTGGCAGAGGAAGAAAAAAAGGTATTAGTTTTAGATCATCAACTTGCTATTTTGGAATTAGATGGAAAGGATCAAGAGTAAGAGAGGTCAATGGGGTGGAGGTCTAAATGAGGGATTGAGGTCAATGGGGTGGAGGTCGATGAAGTATGAGGGGTGGATGGCAATGGGGTGCAGGTCAGTGGGGTGTTGGAAGTTTTGGAGGTGGTTGAGGTTGATGGTGGAGGTTGATGGGGTGGAGGTTGATGGGTGAAGGGAGGTTAATGAGGTGGAGGTCGATCGGCTTGGAGGTTGATGGGTGAAGGGGGTTTGATGTGGTGGTGGAAGTTGAATAGGTTAAGGGAGGTCGATGGGGTGGTGGAAGTTGAAGAGGTGAAGGGAGATTGATGTGGTTTGGAGTTTGATGGTTGGTGACATCTATTGGTTGGTGGAGTTTGATGGAGTGAGATTGAAATATATTGAACAATCTTGTCTAGAAAATGAAAAGAAGAAATGAAAGAGGGAACATTTAGACTCTTTAGAATCCATGAACTAGTAATGAAGAAGACTTGGAGGTCAAAATCATAAATAATGATGGCTCTTACATATATGTGCATGTTAAAATTCTTCTATGGAGGCATATGATGAGGAATTAGGACCATGGGTGTTTCCTTCACTTGATGTGTGATGTATAGGATTTACAAGCATTTTAGCGATTGGTAAAAGAAACATATTTCAGCACATTATGTTGTGATTGTTCACTTCTATCTAGTTTTGGTTTTAGTGCATGTGATGGCCAAGTAAAGATTATCCATACTATTCTTGCAACACATAAGTACAAATTCATGGTCTCTGCATTTATTTTATCTTATGCAATTTGGAATTTGATATGATTAATTTGCATCTTACTTATAGCCCTACTATTAAGAATCTCATATTGGTAGTTCATTGATTCCATAATGTATGCATATTATTGATAAATGAAAACCTCTAGTCTACAACTTCACATTATTACCTCTAATGACTAGATGACATATGTTGTTCTCTACCAACACAAATAAGAGGTACAAGATTGTAGTTACATTATGTAATTAGACAATAGCGCTTCAAGATGATTATGTTCTTCACAACATGCTAACTGAGGACCATAGTGAAGGGTCATTCATTCAAATATTTCATTGTAATTTTGATCTCACTTGAGGATTTGAATTATATTGTGGGAGGTCTTTGATGTCATTGATAAATAATATTTTATGGAAAATACTTCTTGTCATGATTCTCAAATGATTTTTCATCTCTCACTTCTAGTGAACAATATGCCACCTTTGACCTAATAACAAATGTTTTGTTCTTCTTTCATTTAGAGGTCCATGTACTGACACCATAATTTGGGAATGAAAAAAACATGCATCTTCCAACTGAGTTAATATATCACATCTCTTTTTTTTGGGTGGATAAAAGTGAAATGAATCCAATAGATTTCTATGCTCATGCTAGTGTAACCACATACACCATGTAAAATAATGCACACTTAATTATGGAACTTATATCCCATACTACCAAGGTGGATTCATGTTGAAGTCAACATACAAAAAATTTATCAATAATTGTTATAATGTATTAAAAGATTATACACAATAATGACAACATTTCAATCCTTAGTAGTTCAAATGCATAGAAAATCCCCTATGTATTACTTAGAATGAAAGTAGTATAAGGACGTGAATTTTTAGGATAGAGTTTACATCCTTAATGAAATGTAGATTAATTCAGGGTGAAATCAACTAAACTAAACCAAACTAAACCAAATCAACCTGTTTGATTTAGTTTTATGGGTGCAAATGGTTTGGTTTGGCTCCATAAAATAGTATACCATTAAACTATAGTTTGGTATGGTATGACAATATAGTTTAGTTGAATAAGATCTGAACTATACATATATTTGTGTGTGCATACATACATACATACATACATACATACACACATACATACATAAATACATACATACATACATACATACATACATACATACATACATACATACATACATACATACATACATACATACATACATACTGACAAGGAGTGGCGCAAGTGGTCAAGCATGGTGTCCCTTAACAATGGGACCCGAGTTTGAATCCCAGTTGCTGCCTTGATTTACCACCCTCCTAGGAATGGGAGAGGGGGGAGGGGAAATATTTCTTTCTTAATCCCATACATACATACATACATACATATATACATACATACATACATACATTCGAATCCCAGTTGCCGCCTTGGTTTACCACCCTCCCGGACATTCGGCCTCCGTCACGGGTGTGGGAGAGGGGGAGAGAATGCCTCTCTTTATCCCATGCATACATACATACATACATACATACATACATACATACATACATACATACATACATACATACATACATGCTGACAATGAGTGGCTCAAGTGGTCAAGCACGGTGTCTCCTCATGAAGGGACCCGAGTTCAAATCCCAGTTGTCACCTTGATTTACCACCCTCCCGGGCGTATAGCCTCCACCACGGGCATGGGATAGGGGGGGATCTTTCTCTCTTAATCTCATACATACATACATACATACATGTATACATACATACAAACAACCGACAAGGAGTGGATCAAGTGGTCAAGCATGGTGTCCCCTAACAAAGGGACCCGAGTTCAAATCCCAATTGCCACCTTGATTTACCACCCTCCCGGGCATTTGGCCTCCGCCACAGGCATGGGAGGGGGGGGAAAGAAATATTTCTCTCTTAATACCATACATACATACTTACATACACACACATACATACATACATACATACATACATACATACATACATGGGACAAACAAAACACACCCCCTGGTGTGTGCACCCTGGGCTCTGGAAATTAGTTTTGTGATCAACTCCCAGGCATGACGCCGCCCACGCTGACAATCGTCTAGGCTGTGGGTGTCCACCCCAAGAAAACACCCGCACCCCAGACGTCGTCACCACGACCACCAACCAACCCCACCCCTGATTTCTCTCTCACTAGAACAACAGTGAGAGTTCTAAGGTCCCGAACCCTAACCCTAGTGTTAATGCTGGATGGGTGTCAGGTGAGGAAGGAGTGGGTATGATGAAGGCCATTCATGGGAGAAATAATGGAGGAGCATTGATGAGAGCATATTCATCATGGTTTTAGTCGCCATATTTGGCCCAATTTTTCTCTGATCATTTGCTTTTATTGCCTAAATCTCCTCATATACATCTTTACTTAGCTTGATTGGATTATCCTTAATTGTGTTTGGTTTATCCATTGTTTTAATTAAACCTTGCATCTCTGTGCAGGCCCACTAGCACTGCAATCCCATCTACTGGATCGCAGGCCTCCCTTTGTGCAAGTCATCAGGCCGTAGGCACTTCTTCACCCTAACCGCTTTCTATGGTAAACAAGGAGAAGATAGTCTAGAACATCTTCTAAGGTTTATATATCTATGCTCTATGACAAAGAAAAATGGAGTCAAAGATGATTCCATCAGACTCCGTCTCTTTAAATATTCTCTTGCCAATAGAACCATGAGTTGGTATAACTCCTTGCAATGCGAACCCATCACCACCTGGGAACAACTTCATAATGTTTTTTGGGAAAAATTCTATCCTCCTTCCCTCACCTATGAAATTAGGGCCCAAATAACACAATTCATTCAGGTCCCTAGACAAACCCTTACAGAAGCATGGGAAAGATACAAAGAGCTTCTACACAATTGTCCACACCATGGCATTCCTAAGAATCAACTCATCAAAATATTTTATAGAGGTGTGGATGATGATATCAAGAAGTTTTTAAACTCCTCATCTGGAGGAGACTTCATGCATCAAAGTTATGATAGTGCATGGAAGGTTTTCACCCTTGGAGCTGAAAATCAAGCCAACTAGGGTAGACCTGTAGGTAAAGGAGTGTTGAAGGTAGCTATGGTAGAAGATACTCTTGAGTACAAGTCTATTTCCGAATCTCTAAAGTTACTAGTTGCTAAGTAAGAAAATCTTGAATCATCTTTTTCCGCTTAGGAAAGAAGGCACTCACCCCCTCGACAACAAGAACAAGTCAAGTTAGCTTCACTATTCTGTGAAGCATGTAAAGGCACTGATCATTCTACTCTAGCCTGTAATATTCTCTATGATGTTGTTTTGGGCAATACTTGTGCCCATGGAGGTAATGGTCAAATGGGAAATCTGAATGTTATTCACACTATCCCTGGTAAAGGATATTATAATCCAAATCAGAATAGAATCCATCTAAGTTTTCAATATGGAAATCCTTTAGGAGTGGAAAACTCATAACAACTTGGTTTGATTAATCAACAACGAGGCCCGCCGAGATATCAATATAACCAATAACAAAATTTCAGGAATCAAGGGAACTTTAGAGGTAACTTATAGAATAGAAACTAAAAAAATTATCAGAGCAATTGTTAGTTCCAAAATCCCAACCAAGTCCCCTATCAACAACAAAAACAAGGGCAACAAGCCAACCCCATCTTTCCTGATGACAAACTGTCAGCCATTGAGAAGATGTTGCACTCGTAACAGACCATGATAGCAAACCAGCAAGCCCACCAGAAGGCTATTGAATCTCAACTAGCTCAACTTTCAGCTAGCCTCAAGCCACCTACTGGAGCTTTCGATGGTCAACAAGAGAACAATCCTAAACATCCAGAGCAACTGAAGGCTATCACCACCAGGTCTAGAAAAGACTATTCTGATCATCCTGACAAGACACATGTGGTAGTTACAGACGATAATGACTTTGTGACTACCCAAGATTCTATAGTACCTGAATCTCAACCAAAAGAACCACTAACCGCTGATAAGACAGACAAATCAAATTATGAAGAACCAATCATTGCTGAAACAGAAGACACACCTGAGCCGGATGTGCCAGTATACAAGCCTCATCCTCCTTTCCCAACTCGTTTGAAGCAGAAAAAGCTTGACACTCATTTCAACAAGTTCAAGGAAGTAATGAAGAAGCTTCATGTTGATATACCCTTTCTTGATGCGCTGGCTGAGATACCAGCCTAGATGAAGTACTTAAAGTCTCTCCTCCCAAGGAAGTATATAACAGAAGAATATGAGACAGTGAAGTTAGCAACAACCACTTTCGACATTATTCAGAGCAAGATGCCAAAGAAGCAGAAAGACCCAAGATCCTTTGGAATTTCATGTCATATCGGTGGCTCTTCATGTAAGAAGGGATTGGAAGACCTTGGTGCTAACATCTCTATTATGCCACTTAGCCTTTGCTGAGCTTCTCCCAAGTGGCATGACCATATAACTTGCAGACAATTCTATGACTCTTCCCTTGGGAAACATTGAAGATGTCCCAGTCAAGGTAGGCAAGGACTCTTATGTCCCATGCAAATTTGTCATCATGGACATAAAAGAGGACTCTAGATACCCTCTTATCTTTGGCCGTCCATTCCTTACCACTGTGAGAGCTCTGATTGATGTCAAAGTAGGAACCTTGATCCTCAGACTAGGTAAAGAAACTCTCGAGTTCAAATTTTTTGAAAGTATGCAAAGACCAAGCATGCAAGAAGAAGTGTATTTGATTGATTGCATAGAGAAAATGTCACTCCTCACGTAAGAGGATTATGAACAAGATGATACTTTAGAAGTGGCTCTAACAAACTCGACTGTAGATAACTCCAATGACAAACAAGTAAAGAATTGTGTTCTCCAACTCAACGCTGCAGAAGAAGATCCTGAAGCTAAATTTGAGGAACTCAAGGCTATGAATGTAATTGAAGAGCCATGTGAGAAGCCAGAGGCCCCTGAAATGAAGCCCCTACCTGAGGTACCGAAGTACATGTTTCTGGATGATCTCAAGTTCTGTCCAGTTATCATAAATTCTTATCTAACATTCGAAAAAAAAGATAAACTCCTGAAAGAATTAAGGGAAAGAAGAAAAGCTATTGGCTATAAAATGAGCGATCTCACTGGGGTCAGTCAAGCACTTTTCATGCACAAGATCCCCATGGTGGAAGACCACAAGACGACCGTCAAACATCAAAGGAAGATGGATCCAAATATGAAAGAAGTAGTCTGCCTTGAAGTTATTAAATTGCTCACTACATGAATCATCTATCCTATATCTGACTCACCATGGGCGAGTCTTGTACATGTTGTCCCAAAGAAAGGTGGTACTACCGTCATACATAATGAACATAACAAACTCATCCCCACTCGAACAGTCACTGGCTGGAGGATGTGTATTGATTATAGGAAATTAAACAAGGCAACGCGCAAAGATCATTTCCCGATGCCTTTTCTAGATCAAGTCTTAGAGCGACTGGCTCACCAGGAATATTTTTTCTATCTCGATGGTTACTCTAGATTCTACCAAATAAGCATACATCCATATGACCAAGAGAAGACAACTTTCACTTTCCCCTTTGGAACATATGCCTTTAGGAGGATTCCATTCGGGCTTTGCAATGCCCCTGCAACCTTCCAACGTTGCATGGCAGCCATATTCATTGGTCTAACTGAAACTATTATGGAAGTTTTCATAGATGATGTTTCTAGTGTAAGGGGATTCATATGACTCATGCTTGAAACACCCCTCCCTAGTCCTCAAATGATGTGAAGAAGCACAACTAGTGCTAAATTGGGAGAAGTGATACTTTATGGTTAAAGAAGGCATTGTCCTTGGCGATAGGGTCAGCAATCGAGGAATTGAAGTAGAAAAAGCTAAGATCAAAGTGATTTCTAGACTCAGTATCCCAACCAATGTATGAGAGGTCCACACATTTCTTGGTCATGCAGGCTTTTATAGAAGGTTCATAAAGGATTTCTCCCAGATAACCAAGCCTATGACGAACTTATTACTAAAGGACGTTGATTTCCATTTTGATGAAGAATGCATCAAGAGTTTCAACAATCTCAAGCATGCCCTTATGTCGACCCCTATCATCAGATCTCTAGATTGGGAGCACCCATTTGAAATTATGTGTGATTCTAGTGACTACACAATTGGCACAGTTTTGGGCCAATATATAGAAAAGAGACATCATGCCATCTACTATGCATCTAAGACCCTTGATGAAGCTCAAAGAAACTATGCAACTACCGACAAGGAACTCTTAGTAGTTTTGTATGCCTTTGACAAGTTTAGATCCTACCTCATTGTTCAAAGGTGACTGTCTACACTGATCATGTTGTAATTCATTACCTCCTAAAAAGAAAGATGCAAAACCTAGGCTGATCAGATGGATTCTCCTCTTGCAAGAATTTGATCTAGAGATAAGAGATAAGAAAGGAACACAGAATGTTATGGCAGACCACTTGAGTCTTATCCTGATGGAGCTTCCACTCCTGTGGAGTTGCATGCACCACTAAAAATCTTAGAGATAGTAAGTCTGTAAGTTTATCTTTTCCTGTGCTATAATAAGATCTCCACCCACATATGCTAAGATACATGGAAGTCTTATCGTAGTACAGTTAAGGGTCAAATCCAAGAGACAACATTCTTGTTAAGAGTTTAATAACATGGAAAATGTAATAATTCTACATATCTACTTAAAAGCTGATATTTAGATCGAAGAGTTGATTTCATGATTAAACTAAAATGCAAAGTAAAGTAAATGGTAGAAAAGTAAATTTGAGGTTGTAAATGATATTTGGAAAACCACTAGGATGTGACTGAGTTTCACCACTGCTACGCATGGATCAAAACATACATCATAATAACATGGCTTGCAAAGAAAAGGCGTCTAAACAGTTAGTATTTTTGTAGACTTAGCTTCCTATCGAATAACTAACTATGAGAATTGTGGGAGTATTACAATGCCAGTCATACCCAAACAAATGGTCACTTACTTTGCATCAATCCCCTCACAAAGTGTATTCCTTGACCTATCAAGGTTGTACTTTCATACGTCAACTAATTCCATTTCATAGTATGAAAGTACAACGATGGAGGTGAGTTTACTCCACTCCTTGAAAAATGTTCCTAGATACCGAACAGATGTATGATGACTACATACATCAAGAACCAACATGCATTCGATATTTGAATCTAAAAGTAAAAATGTAGACAATTCACACTAGTAGATAATAGATCACACAAGTTGGTGATCAAGCAACTAGCATTCATTAACCGATTGATGTTGAACTGAACATATAGTATTTTTCTATTGCAAACTCATGAATTACAATGTATGAAATGAAAACATGGGTAGCGGGGCTACTCCTCGCACCGTAGTGTATGGGACTACTCGCTCATGTTAAGAACAAAGAAGGAGGTGGGAAGAGAGAAAGAAAACATCATCTCCACATAGGAGGGAGGAAGGTTGACATCTTGGAGAAGAGAGAAACTATCTTTACACCACATGGTTGCCTTGATGAAGAATCCTTCACTTCCCACCTTCTATGTTGATGAGAGAGGAAGTTGCTTGAGGATGGAATGTGGATCTTAGACCAACAACCTTGGGGTGAAGGATGAAGGATAAACAACTCTGGAGTGATTGGGGTAGCCTCTAGATGTCTAAGAATTCGATGCCAAATTTGGACTACTTTGGTCCTATTTATAGGCTTCCAAAGAATCCCAAACGGTCCCAACTGTTTGGGTCTTTAACGGTTTGGAGACCGTTTGGACTCATTCGGTCTTGGGACCATTTGGGTTCATACAATCTCGAGACCAGTTGGCTTCACGCGGTCTTGAGACCGCTTGGCTTCATGCGGTCTTGGGATCGTTTGGATTTTATTCAGACTGTTTGGCCTTCATACAATCTTGGGATCGTTTGGCTTCATACGGTCTTGGGATCGTTTGGCTTTTATTCACTCTTGAGACCGTTTGGCCTTCATACGGTCTTGGGTCCATTTGACTTCATGCGGTCTTGGGACCGTTTGGCTTCCATTCAGTCTTGAGACTGTTTGGCCTTCATTTGGTCTTGGGACCGTTTTGGTTCATACGGTCTTGAGACTGTTTGGACTTCATTCGGTTTTGGGTCCGTTTGAGGCTTTTTGAAAATTTTTTGGGTTTTTCTGTAAGAACAAAAATAAGAAATGTCAGTCTATTGGTATATTTACAATAAAGTGGAAAGTTAAGGATTCTATCTAATTTATCTAAGAAAGAGTATGGAAAATTAAGAAAAACTAGTAAGATAACATCACAAAATGGGAGGTTATCATCCCCCTAACTTAGAGTCTAGCTTGTCCTCAAGTTGGATAGAGCTAAGGCATGTAGTGGCGAGGCGATTTTATTCAGTGAAGATTTCCATACTCTTGCTTCAGTTCTAAACCAGAGATCTCTCAAATTTTTATCGAGGTTTCTACTTGCACCGACTCATTCAGGTATCAGGAGTTGCGTGGAGCTCAGGTTTCTTCCGTATCGCGTAACTCACGTTGGGACCACCCTTTCCTTAATCGCATTCTATGCATGTCTTTGACTCTAAGCATTTTTGTACTTCTTTGAAAATCCTACCGGGAGCTAATATAGGTATGAGGGTTGGATGAAGGCTGATGTGTAACTCCCCCTTCTAAGGGGGGAGGGTTTATCTAAACTTTTAGGGTCTCACTATCGGGCGCGATACATCTGCCTTTGTGAGGGCAGCTGAATGTACCGGCCGGGAAAGACCTTTGTCAGGTTTTTCGTATATGTGGAGACCTTAGGATCACACTACCGGGCGTGACACATCTACCTTTGCGAGGGCAGCTGAATGTACCGATCGAGAAAGATCTTTATTGGCTCTTCATATAGGTCCTTATGCATGGAACAACTCTCATGTTTTTATTCAACACTCTGGCTTTTATACATGCTCACCGGCTTAGGAATTGGGTATTTAGGGATTTTATTTGGGCTGCCAATCCTCTTTCTGAAAAGAAGAAAATTGTTCCCTAGAGTTTTCAGGCATGCACTTGTTTTGATTTTGTACTTGGTGGTCCACTTGTGATGTTCCTTGATTTGGATTTCTCCTGGTTCCCTCCCGTCCTTGAGAGCGTTTGGCTTGTTTCAACCATGATGTTAACATGTGGAGAGTCTGATGTGAAATTGAAGCAAAAGCATGAAAATCGAGTATGGAGGTGATTTATTAATTTTCCATTACATGCCTAAATGCTACTTATGTATGTGAGGACTACTTTGTCTCTGTCTTAGCTAGGGGTGTCCCTTTTCCAAAAAGAATGTTGTCTTATGTATAAAAGCTATTCTATCCAAGAAATTATCAAAAGAATCTAAGTGTTAAAAAAATTGTGCGAAAGAAACAAAGAAAATGGAAGAGTAGAGAGAAGAAGGTTTGAAAGTAATACCTCACACTTGCCCAGTGTATCCCCCTAACTTATCATCCAATCTGTCCTCAGAGTGTCAAGGTGATAGGTTGAGAAGTACATGGGCAAGTGTATCACGGTTCTGTTAATCCCTTGTTTGCTCCATACGATCGTAGGAGATTAGCTACAAATGTTCCACATAAAGCGTGATAATCCACATCCTTCATGTCCTCCGCGTGTTTACCGAGAACATTAAGGGTATACATCCAGTAAAGGACGTGGAAACCACAGTCATTAGATTCTCTAATCTGCTGGGGACATCTGTGGCTGAAGGCTGGGCAGTGAAAATGATCGTTGGTGTACGCCTTTGTGTGATTGCCAAGAAATCATGTAGTCATTCAGCACAGTCCTTCACCACTTCCTCTGTGGGTGTCTTTGCTGTAACATCATAATCTTTTTGGTTTGAATTGAACTGGCTGTCAGAACTATTGTAAGTGATTGTAGTTCCCTCGTGTAAGTTTGTTGCCAGCAACATCCAATGCTCAGAGTGAAGAAAAGGAAACATAATAAACTTTGAAGTCGTATTTTGAAGATACGAGATAAGGGCCTCCATGGTTCCAAAGTTCTTGGATCTGAATAAATCATCCTTCATGTATGTTGACGCCATATAAACTATAGGTAGGTCCCGTGCTAGAAGAAACTGGTAGGCAGTCATCATGCTCATGGATAAAGAACCTTTAACTTGTACGATTTCACGGAGTGAATCTGCCATTATTAGAATATTTCTTTGCAGGAAAATAAGCTCATCATTCTCTGCATATAGCCTATACATGATGAGTTTGAGTTCATTATCAGAAAGTCTCTTGCATGCGACAAGGTCAAAGTTTGGAAACGTTGGTTGTATGGAAAATAGAGGCACCATTGGTTGGGATAATCTGTTGATGGTGTCCCCGGTTAACAAATCGATGTCCCCCTTATCATTTGCCATATTGAAAGTATAAGGGTCCCATTGGCGTTGTTCTGGGACCTTGGCAGTTTGTTGTTTCTTTTTCTCCAACTCTTTTGGAATTGTTCTATATGGGCACTTTTGTGGACGCTGGATAGTAGAAAAAAGGTATCGAGGGACGTCATATTATGCCATAGTCGTGTCCTGGAAGAACCATTTATCGTACATAAGCTCCATGGCGTAACGTCCTCGTAGAGAGTGCATATCCTCTGTGGCTAACTCGGTAAAGGGGATTTGTCTATTGAGTGCTTCTGTGAATCTTATTGTACAGAAAGCGCAATCCCATGAACCTTCTAGTGTTTGGACTGTTGGGTTGATGATTTGGAACCAGGGTTGGTTCCAACCATGTCGAAGAGATGAGCAGGCAACCCATATTACTTTGAGAAGCCGGAAAGGAATGCATCGTGCTTCCCCGGATTCTAAACCAGCAAAATTTATTTGTCTGGCTGTTAGGTCACTGGCGCAGAAGTTGTATAACTTGGCAGCCAGTGTCTGAAAACTCTAAAGGGAACTGTGATGTAGCGTGCCTTCCGTATAAGACCAGTTCGTAGTCGCTCTATGGACTTTGTCTATAAGTCCTTATGTAATAAGGATAAGTATAGAGTAGTGAAGCATTGAAAATAGGCTGCAACTTCTTTGGGCTTCGAAATTCCTCTATAGTGTTAGCAAGGAGGACATGAAAGATAGCCATCTTCACCTCCGATTATGGTTGAAGGAGAATACATAAGTCTTCGCGTGTCAACTTGCGCTTTGTTTTCATATTGTTATATATGATGCCCCCCTCCATTCTTGGCATCATCCACAATAGTGTTCAGGATAAAGATGTCCTGAACATCTAGTGTAGAGATGGCCGCCATGTCCAAGTCTTTCATCTTGTGAGGTAGAGGTGGCGGTGGGGGAAGGTCTTGTGGTGGAGGAAGTGAAGTCTACTCACTATCGTCCAAAAGTTGAGGTAGATCTTCATCTTTTTCAGAGTCATCTCTAGAGTTGGGTCTATCATCTATGTCGAGACTCACCCTGTCAGATTCCTCCTATTCTAGGGGGAGGGGTGCAGATTGCTCCAGAGTGGAATGTTGATGAATGGCTGATGTGGGTGGACTAATGCTGGTTTCCATTATGCATTATTGAAAATCAGCAAAAGTGGCTTCTTTTCCAGCATCCCCTAGGGATCCCATAGCTGAGAAGTTAAAGAATTGATCCCCATATGACAATGTTACATTGTTATTATTATCGGGGGACTTGGTATCTTTGTTTCCACCTTTTTGGTGGTCTCTATTATTTCCCTTCTCTATAGGTTCTTCCCCTCAGCTGGTGCCCTCTCCAGCATTGCCTGGGTCATCAGGTTGATCATCTGAGGAAGATCTATCATTGTTGGAGTCATTCGCGGAATCATAATCCTCATCATCATCTCCACTTTCATCTCCATCATCATCCCCTTCCTTATCTGTTATTTTCTTGATCGATGTTTTCTTTCACTACTGATGGATGACTTGTAATTCTTTGAGTGCCACTTGCACATGCTTGTGGGTTTCGAGCAGTGCATCATGGCTTTCTTTAAGATCTGTATATCTTGTTTTAGTAGAGAGGAGTCATGCTAATAGATCAGTTACTTGTGCATGTAGATGACTGAGTTCATTGTTAGAGTGCTCCTCTTGGCAGCAGTTGAGCTGTGCGAGGTTGCTATTGATGTCGTCCAAGCATGTGCTTAGGGCAGTTTGCTGCTACTGAAGCTCACAAAGGGTCTCAGGCAAAGGTTGAGTTTTCTTAGAGACCCTGTCGACTTGTTGGGATAATGCTTCTTGCTGGCCTTTCATATCAAGTACCCTCTCTAGAAGGTGTGTTAACCAGTCATTGATGCGGTCGACTTGCTGGGTTGCTGCTTCCTCCCATTGTTGAATGCTTGAGAGGATGCTTGGTAAGGCGTGGTTCTGTTTGTTAATCTTGGAGACCTGTGTTGCAAGTCCATGCACACAAGAGAAAATGGAGTGTAATATGTTAGAGGGTTAGGTGAGGAGGTCTCGAATAGCATCAAATTGCCATCTGAATTCATCACTGACTTGTGAAAAGGGGACCCTAGAGATGGATGGGGTCGGGGTGGAAGGGTGGTAGTTTCTTATGAAATAGACACTATTGATGGACCCACAAATTGCGTGGTGACTATAGATGGAGTCACCAGCAGTATTGGGGTGGTGGTGGATTAGAATGGTGGCGACATCCTGATGAGTGCATACTCATCATAATTTTCAATTACCTTTTTGGAACAATTTAATATCTTTTCCACATCTTTTCACCCTAATATGAATCATAATGCACAAAACTACTAAGTAATTCAATAATCAAGGTCTTAACTAAATATCTTTCATTTTATGCAGGTACAGCAGGCAACTCCATGCAAACGGTCTCAAGATCGTTTGGATCCATGCGGTCTCAAGATCGTTTGCTGGAATACACAAAGAAACAAGACGAAACCAGCTGCCCAAGAAGTCCATGCGGTCCCAAGACCGTTTGGTCCCATACGGTCCCAAGACCGTTTGGTCCCATGCGGTCTCAAGACCGTTTGGTCCCATGCGGTCTCAAGACCGTTTGGTCCCATGCGGTCCCAAGACCGTTTGGTCCCAAGCGGTCCCAAGACCGTTTGGTCTCGCGCGGTCCCAAGACCGTTCGATGCAAGCACAAGGATCGTTTGAAGAACTAAAGCCGCGCGACCACACCAAAGCCAGACTGATCAAAGCAAGACCGTTTGGCGCTCAAACGACCTCCAAACCGTTTGATGCCCAAACGGTCTCAAGACCGTTTGGTGCCCAAACGGTCTCGAGACCGTTTGGCGCCCAAACGGTCTCAAGACCGTTTGGCGCCCAAACGGTCCCCAGACCGTTTGGCGTCAGATCTAAAACTATAAATAGACCCCCAGGGTCCCCATTTGAGGCATCGGTTCCGGACACCGAAAGGCTGCCAGAGCACCATCCCGATCAAGTTCCACTCCACCTACAGCTGGTGTTGTGTCCAAGGAGGCTAAGAAGGAGAAGAAGACGGAGCAAAGAGCGCATCTTCTTCACCGGGCTGCGTCCACCTTCTGCACCGAGCTCATGGCGGATCTATCTTCTTCTTCTAACTTTCTTGTACCTCGCATCATGAGCGAGTAGTCCTCTTTCGCTGGGGTGCGGGGACTAGCCCCGCTGCCCATGCAAACCATGTTCTCTTGTTAAACTTTCCATGGCAATGTATATAACTCTTCATTTTGTCGTTTATCGTTAAGCTTGTGAGTTGGTTATGTGCGTGTTTCCATCTTTGTGCTCCCTATGTTGCGAGAACTTCAATGCATAGGTATGAATGTCGTTTAGCATGTTAGACTCCTTGACGAGAACTTCCGATAGGATTCCTTGAGGTAGTAGGTGTAGGATCCGCGAGGGGACGGTCCGCCTAACCTTCGGTGACACTTGTGTGCGCCTGACGCCTGAAAGGGGGGTTCACAGCCTTAGTTGGATTTTGTATCTTCGTGCTTTTCGTCGATGTTTACACGTACAATAGTCGCTTGTTTGCTTTGCGGTTTGCGCGGTTGACTCCCTGATTAGAAATAGGATGGGATTTCATCGAGGTCGTAAGTGTATGATCCGCGAGGGGACGGTCCGCCTAACCTTCGGTGACACTTCTGTGCGCCTAACGCCCGAAAGGGGGGTTCACAGCTTCCGTGGATTTCTGTATCTTCAGAGCCGTAAGACGTATGATCCGGATGGCGATGAGAAATCGGCTGCCTATGGTGACGCTTACGCGGACCTGACGCCCGTAAGGGGGGTTCTGCAGCAGCTCTACTTGGAGTGTTATTTCGTGCCTGGATTGTTCGCAAGAGAGTATGATTGTGTGTGTAGCGGTGGTCAAACCCGGTACCATCCCAGCGATTTCGTATCATTAATCTAAACCCATCTTTTATTCCACGTTTACTTTCTTGCAATTAGTTTAATCAAACCAAAATCAACCTATTGTTCTAAATATTAGTTTTACTTGAGCTAGATCTAAATGACAAGGATTCTTAAAAACGTTGTCCTTTGGGTTCGATCCTAAACTATACTGCGATAAGATCCGTCCGCTTGCGGGTGGTATTGTTGCACTTGGTTTTGGTAAAAGCTCGGGGATATAAACCCCGAGTGAATTTGTTAGTGCATTCAAAAGCCACATCACATCCCTGGTGAAAAAGGTGGAACCGCGAATGATGAGGGGAAAGTGGTTGAAGTGAAGGTGAGATCAGGTGTCAAGGTGGAGAATGGGATGCTCGAGGAGAAAATGAGTGAGGCAGAAGATGCGGGTGGAGTTTTGGTTGTGGAGAAAGAAATTGTGGTGGGCATTATTGTGGAAAATGGTGGAAAAGTGGTGGATGGGGGAATGGTGGAAGGTGGTAGTGTGGTGGCTGTAAGAACCCCACCTCCCAGTAACCCCCAATTAAGGGAGACCAAGAGGTTAGAGTCGTTATCCCAATTTCCAGATCAAGGGTTCGACAAATAATCAATAATAATTATCAAATTCTACCAATTAAACTGAAAGGCTGTAATAAAATTAAAATTTGCATACCTTTTTCAAAAACTTGGATATCTACTTCTATCCACATCTGGAGTCTATTCTAACTAATCCTCCTTTGTACTTTAATTCTTATTCAATACTGCAGATGCCACTTTAGTATTTGTTCTTTTCACTTGTACCTAAAATGTCGAAAAACAAAATTTTGGTACCTAAAATGCCAACAAACAAAACGTCGGTCAGTATAAAGCTGGTATGTGGGGGAAACAATAATCGTGCAATTAACCATACCAACATATTACAGTCAATTACAGTTTAACAAACAACTTTACGTTTTAAATATAACTACGCGATCCATACATACCCTATCCTCTACACTGTCCCTGCAGTGGACCTGGATGCTACCTTCCTTATGGTAGATCCCCAATAAACCCCTCATGATCCTACCTAATAGGTGAATCAATTTCTATAGTTGAGTCACATGGCACTACCCGTAGGTAGCCCACTCCTTAACTTGTGGTGTGCTAAAGAGTCTCATGGCACGACACGTGGGTAGCCCAATTTCTAACTCATGATAGCCTAGACCTTTCTCTAGGTTCCCTTTTTAGCCTTTGCAAAGCCACAGAGGAGGACCCAGATCTAAGCCAGTTGTATATATATATATATATATATATATATATATATATATATATATTATATAGTGATAATCATAGTCACTTTATAGTTGCATGAAATAAAAGTCATACAAACAGTTATTTTCAGGAAACTGACAAAAATGTTCGGGAATCTCTGTGAAACTAAAGCGATTATCCATAAGCATAACCACATACCTGTCAGGCTGATTTTAGATAGAATAAATCAATCAATCAAGAAATCCAAATAGGCAAGCAAGCACATTATGAGATCCTAAAATATGCATACAATTTCCTATTATTAATCATGCCATCAAGATCTATTAAACCTAGCTCGCTTCCTAGGGTTTCTAGTCCACTTTTAGGGTTTCCATTGCAAATAGGGTTTCACTTCATCTTTTACTATTTTAAACCCTAATTTTATACAATTACTCACAAACCCTAATTATCTCATTTATTCTTCACGAAAAATATTAAGGTTATCTTTTAACAACATATAACCCTAATTTTAAAAAAAGAACAATTAAGTCCATTAAGCCTCTTTTACATTAAAGCTACCATTTTTATCCTTTTAATCCATGACAAGATCATTATGCCCATTTATCATCAATTCATAGTTCATTATGGTCTAATTCACATATGAACTCTATTTGTCATTAATTCTACCTTTATCCATAAGAAAACCCTAATTACTACATTATGAGTATTTATCCACAATTAGGAACTTTTATACTTGAAATAGATTAGAATTATCATATCTCAACTTTAATCATGAAATTGAACAATTAAATCCATTAAGAGTCACATTTACTAATATTAGGGTTTCAAGGCCCATTAAAGCATATTTATGCACATGAACTCTAAATTAAACCAATTACATGCAAAGTTCATCCTTTTTTATCTTAATGTATCTTTTCATGATTAACAGGCTAATATCAACTTTAATCATACATTAAACTCTACTAATTACATTATTCATCTCAAAATAGGGTTTCTTAATCATTAATTCATTAAAGTTGATAACTTACACTACTTTGCAAATAGAAAGAGGAATTAGCTTCTAAATATACTTTTAATGGATTCCGCTCATTTTTCTGAGCAACTTTCATATTTTATGCGTATCCATCCAAGTTACCAATATTTAAATACGATTTTTGCAAGATATTATATACTAAAGCCAGTCAGAGGGCGCCATGTGTCCCTCTTTCCATGCAAAGCAGCTTGTTTCAAAAACATAACAAATTGACGAGTTTGCGCCCGCGTAAGTCACTGCTTCTTCACACCTTGGAGCAGAAAAATGGTCCAACACGACCCTAGGTCGTCTTGTACCTCTGGTGCCCGGCGTGGCTGCCGATGGCCGCCTTTCCGCGTCCCGCCCTTCCTTCCTGGGGGCTCGAGGATTGCTGCTAACTGCAGCCCTAGCTCTGCTACACCTTGGTGCACGTGGGGCCCCTCCAAGTTGTGGCCAATCTGGATGTTCCCGAGCGAGAGGAGGATGTGACCTCTACCGCAATTGCAGCAGGTCTTGCAGACTTCTGGTAGGAGTTGCGCAAAGTCAAGGGCGTTAGGTTGGTAGTCGATCAGTCCAGGGTTGTCATGGAAGCTTCCCGCCTCCATCATGACGACTCCACATCCCCTCGTCTGCTTCAGGGTTGCTCTACCTTCTCGGTTAGGTTTTGGACAAAGAAGAAGAAGAAGAAAGAGAGGGGTGCGTGGGATCCTTCTTGAACTCGAACTAGAGGGTCTACCCCTTATATAGGGAAGGGTATCCACACTCTATCATGTTCATCCACAAGGATACAAGGCCTTTTCCCAATAGGAATCCAATTCCTTCATTAGGAAGCAAGCTTCTCTCTCCTAATTATTACTTTAATATTCTTTATTCCTTAGATATTAGAATTTTGAAAATCACCTCTTTTATTCTCTTTGTACTATCCTTTTAATCCATTGGCCAAGAAATTCTTATTTCTTAAAGCAAATAATATCTCTTTTTGATAATATCAAAAAGTCATTAAAGATGTATCAAATTATCTTCTTATTTTGTTTTATTTGCCTTTTCTCTTTCTTTTTCTTCATTGGGACTCCTTGGATCCCAAGAAACTCTAATATTTCAAAATTCCTTTTTTAAGGATACTTATTATCCTTCTAGATGCATCTATATTCATTATTTCTAATTATCTTCTATATTTCTTATTAAAATATCTCCTTTTGAGGATTTCTCTTTATCTTTCTTTTTATTTTCCTCATTGGCATTCGTTTTTACATTAGGAATCCTTTTGATACGAAAATCCACCAAGGGTAACTCAATTATACCTCTTTTCACTTATTTTCCACATTTTATCATTGTTTTCAATTTCTTTCTTAATAAATAAATACTTAATTGATCTTTTCTTTTCTTTTTGCATTATCTTTGCAACTTTGGACTCCTTAAAACTCAAGGAACCCAATAGGCATGAAATCCATCTTTGGATTACATTCTTTTTCCTTCTAGAGGTTTCTACATCTTTCTTTTCTCCATTTTCTTGTTTACTCATTTATTAATGGAGTTTCCTTTGTCTTTTCCTTGTTATTGGGCCCAATAGCCAATAAAGCCCACAAAACAACCAACAAGGCTATTGTAAATGAAATCCTTTTATTCAAAACAAATTATATCATTATTTGTTCAAATATCTTTAATAGGAGAAATTACATTTCTCACCAAAAGAACCCAAAAATTGGGGTTGTAACATCCTTCCCCTCTTATAGGAATTTTTCCCTCAAAATTCAATCAAGCAAACAAACAATTCAGGATAAGGCTCTTACATCTCCATCGTTGGCCCTATCCATGGTGCTTCCAAAGAACCTTTATTATCACATATTCCTTTCTCTGATTTCTTTCACCCTGGCATCTATAAACCTCATAGGTGAATCAGGTCATTTCAGCCTCCCTTGGGGCTCACTCGGTTCATTGATCCACACATCATTTGGGTACCTCACATAGTACTCTAAATTGGACACATGAAACTCATCAGACATCACATTATCCTGAGGGGTAAGGGAAAACTTAACCTTCTCCACCAAACCATGTCAAAAGAACCCATGCATCGGGGACTCAACTCTCTTAGCTATAACTTAGAGGGGTCAGATTTTCATGTCACATATTCCCCCATAGTGAACTTCATGTCAGTCTACTTTGCATCATCTTACAACTCATGTCATCCCTGGGCTCCTTTAAACCATTGCATGATCAAAGTGACTTCATCTGCACAGATGATGAATGCATATTCATCTCTTATTTTTGCTTCATTTAGAATAATTAATTAGGACTTTTTTGTTAATTTTAGCTAATTCAAAAATAAATAGCACTTTCATCTTCTTGATATACTTTTCCAGAATTCTTATGATATCTTTCTTAATTTTCAGGAATTATCTAAGTAATTAAATCGAGAAAAGAAGAGATGAAGGTAGGAGGCAATTCAGTTTCCCGCAATGCTGAATTAAATGCATAACTTGCACCAAACTTAGCATAACTCTCACATCCTAAGGAGGAATTTAATGTTCAAATATGATTTGGAAAGGGAATTCAAAGGCCTAAAGGAAAATCATATTTTAGTGCGCACTTTAAATTCTCTGGACAACGGAAATTCGCTCGAAATTGCGGCTGTGAAAATCTGCATTAAAGAAAGACAATCAAGAGTTTGTTGACTAGATCTGAAAATTCAAAAGGATGGCTCCCTCTCTTTTTCCCCCCTCTTTTTTTAGATAGCCTACCCCTCCTTCTCCTATAAAAGGAAGGGAACTTCCTCCTTCCAAGGATCATCTTTTGTATCATCTTTTGTACCAGAATTCTGAGCATTTGTTCTCCTATCATTCAAGCAATATAATTTCTTCTTAGTGTTCTTTAATTCTTGCAATTTATATTCTTACAATAGATCTAGTTTTTCTTCCTTTCTTCTTCTTTCTCTTCCATGGATTGGAGCAAGGGTTGAAGAGATTGGCCATTTTATTGTCTCTAGCAAAAGGATTGACTCCTAATTTTGGGCTAGACTATGGCCATTTCGCTTCTCCCCTCCGCCTCTATGTTTTCCACAAGCATGTGTGAGTAGACTTCTATCGAGGAAAGGGGAATAACCCCTTAGCCATGTGATGACTAGATTGAATATTTATACGAATTTTTAGATAAATGGATTTTGATTTGGATCTCGACGATTTTAACGAAGTGATCTCTCATTTTCATCGATTGTTAATCTTGGCGGATGCGACCGTGGAACCCAAGATATAGAACAACCAAATTGATTTCATGGGAATTTGGATGAGACCTCGGAAAGGTCCCCATTAGGATGATTGAACTAGGATCCATGAACGCCAGGACCAATGGGTTCACGGGGAGTTCATCTTTTGTGAATCATTTATAAATGTTTCACATGCCTTCTTTTATCTTTCTTATCATTTCTTTGATCTCGTTTCACATCGACTAGGGTGGTAAAATCCCTTAGCTTCGGTATTTCCTTATTTTGATTGTTAATCTTTAATTTAGTAACTTCATCTTTTTGTTTTAGTTTTAACAAACTCTTAAAACATATTTTACATTCTTGTTCTCGTAATCAAATTTGAAACTGAACTATCTTCATCGCCGTCTCTGTGGATCGACCCTTCTATACTAGCCTTTATCGGAAAGTAGAAAAGGATAAACTCTAGGATAATTTTTCCTAGTGATTGGTGTGCTAAACGACACACATCAATTTGGCGCCGTTGCCGGGGACGGCACAGTTGTTTTTAAGATCTGGTTGCCTGTATATCTTGTATATCCTTGTTCATATTCTCTAACTTTCATAACTTTAGTCTTTTTTATAATTGTTTTAGATTTTTGTAATTTCTTTTTGCCTTCCGAGCACAATTCCGGAAGTGTATCTCCTCTTTCTGCTGAGTTTCCATTCCAGCAGTACTGCTTTCTAGTTACTTTTTTTCAATTTTTGTTATTTCATAATTTCTTAGATTTATAATTTTTAGTTTTGTTTCTAATTTTGACTAATTTTTTATCTCGCAATCTTTCTTCTCTCATTCGTTGATTGACATATCTTTCGGTAACCTTTCTTTTCAAATGGAGTGGACATCCCAATATCCCCCACAATGTTACTATTGTGGTTTTTACCACCATGCATCTCTTGCCTGTCCGACTCCACCCCATGATTATAATAACACCCCTTTTAATCGCGAGCCCGTTCATCCTGGTGGATACAATGTGAATCCACATTTTTCTGAGAACCATTATGGGGAACCTTGCTATCCATATTCTAATGGGGGATATAATCAACAAAATTTTGTGGGGTGTAACCAACAAAACCTTGGGGGTTATGAACATGTTTATGAAACCCAATGTAATCCTCAACAAGAAGAGAAACTTAAGACCCTAGAGAATATGGCAGCAAGACTCCTAACTAGCCAAACCTTATTGGCCACCTTAGTAGAAGCCCAAACCCAAAATATAGATTGTTCAAATATGTTTCCTCATGAATTGGTGACACCTTATAATATTGAATCTTCCTACCAAGATGGACGCAATGGAAATTACAATCCACCATCTTCTGGAGATTATTATGAGGAGCATGCCACCCAAAACAATATGAGGAGTACTATGGCCAAGGACACTATGGGGAGTGTGGAAAGGATGACCAAAATTTTGGGGTGTATAAATCCTATGTTGAAATGCAAATTGATCTTGATCTAGAAGAGAGACTTAAGGACCTAGAAAAGAGGGTAGCAGAAGCACAAGCAAAACTTGAATCCAGTCAAGCCATGTTAGCTACCTTTCTAGAGGATCAATCACAAACTCTCCCTATAGAGCTTGAGCAACCCAAGATGGTTCTTCCTGACAATGATGATGATGATCCTTATTTTGTGTCATATATGTCAGATCTTGAAGAAATAGAACAAACCATGGAGACACATTTTGTGTGTGATGAGGACGTTGGCATCCCTATCTTTCCTTTAGAGACTCTATTACTTGAATATGAAATGTCAAAGCAGGAGAGTCATTCTAAAGATCCAACAACTCCTCCCATCCTCAACATAAATCTAAATGATACCATAGACCAATACCCTTCTTTTGAGTCTATTTTGGATAATGAGAATCTAACCCCCTTTATGATTCTTCCTGAATCGTCACAACCAATTTCCATCCCACACATGGCTGATCTAGAAGGGGAGATACCACCGTTGGAAGAAGCTCACACACCCCGTTCTATTGTTTGTAAGGAAGTTGTCCTCATCCCTCTTGAATCCTTGGGGACCCCTTGTACAAAAGAATTAGAGCCATATGTTATATCAACAATGAAACTTACCGAACCCAATGTTGATGACATTATTTTTTAGGAGAAGCAATACCCTTTTGTAAATAATTTGAAATCTTTTTCATCAACATCAATTCTCCCATATACAGGTCATCATGATGGTGGAAAACCTGAACCAGATCCTCCACCCAACTCATTTCATCATGCTCTACTAGAATCACTAGCCGGGTACCCACCAACCTCCCCAAATCCACATCCATCTTCAACACTTCCCCTTCTATTGATGGAAGATCTTTGGATCCTATTGGAAAGAAAATACGAGCACCCCACTGAGCTTATACAATTACCCTATCATAGGGTACACTATGAGGCTCCTCAGATAAAGGTCCCAGCCCTCATCGACATTCCCTTCAGATGGATATATTTTGAGCTACCAGGACCTCCTGGTGAAACCAACAAATTTCTTCCCTCCATCTCGGGTTTGGGTTTTGCTCGGGAAGAGCAAAAATCTAAGTCCGGGGTGGAGGTGGGTGGTATGATTCTATTCCACCCCCTTATCTTTTTATTCTTGCATTATTTCTACTTTTTTTTTTGGTTTTTCATATAGTTGCTTTGTTTATGGCCATTATCTAGTCGGCCATATTCTTATTTCTTTTGTTGCAAAATGGTCTTTATCTAGTCGGCCTTGATACGATCATTTGTCAAAATACTCCCCTTAATGATGTAACTATCTTGCAACTAAAATTTTGAAACTTTCATGACTAGAAATCCTCATGTCACTTAGGACCTCAAATAATAACCACTCCTTGGAAAAGATGGCAAGCCATAGAGGACTGATAGGATTCAAGAGTGATGCTTTCTTATCATGTACAACTTGTATAAATTTTCTTGATTTTTTTGCATGATTTGGTAATAGTTGAACCAATGCATGGTACTCCTAAAAAAAAGATGAAAAACAAAGTTGCACAAGAACAACCTCTTCTACTCTTCTTCTACCACTTCCAAATCTTTCCATTCGTGAAAAAAAGAAAAAAAAGCCAATAATGCCCAAAACACTAAGTTTGGGGTGGCACCCCTTCCCCCTCTTTCGCTTCTTCCATACCCACGCAATTGGGTGTATCACCAAAAATCAAAGAAAAAAAATGCGGTCAATGTGACTGCATGTCCACTAAATAAAAAGGTCTCGAGTCGAATAGAGGAGAGACTGTCCTTCTTCCATACCCCTTCACTCCAATTTTCTACCCAGGGGAAAACTACAAAAACCCCAACCATCCAAATCAGCCCTGTTCTTGTGTAAAACTTTAAAAAAATTGGAGTACCAAATGCAAAGGTGAAATGAAAATCTATTTTATTGCAGGTCTTGAATAAATGCAAGTTTGTGAAAAAGGAAATATAAAAGTCACTTTTTGTGAATTTAGGAAGTCAGGGTCGCTTGACCATATTTTGGTGGAAGGAATCCAGTGATTGTTAGGAGAGTGAGGATGATAGGTTGAGAGTATGTCTTGAAAGTATTTCTTGATTTTAATGTTGCTCGGGATGAGCAAAGTTTAAGTTTGGTGTATTTTGATGAATGCATATTCATCTCTTATTTTTGCTTCATTTAGAATAATTAATTAGGACTTTTTTGTTAATTTTATCTAATTTAAAAATAAATAGTACTTTCATCTTCTTGATATACTTTTCCTGAATTCTTATGATATTTTTCTTAATTTTCAGGAATTATCTAATTAATTAAATCGAGAAAAGAAGAGATGAAGGTAGGAGGCAATTCAGTTTCCCGCAATGCTGAATTAAATGCATACCTTGCACCAAAATTAGCATAACTCTCACATCCTAAGGCGGAATTTAATGTTCAAATATGATTTGGAAAGGGAATTCAAAGGCCTACAGGAAAAATATTTTAAGGAGCACTTTAAATTCTCTGGATAACGGAAATTCGCTCGAAATTGCTGCTGCGAAAATCTGCATTAAAGAAAGACGATCAAGAGTTTGTTGAGTAGATCTGAAAATTCAAAAGGATGGCTCCCTCTCTTTTTTCCCCCTCTTTTTTTAGATAGCCTACCCCTCCTTCTACTATAAAAGGAAGGGCACTTCCTCCTTCCAAGGATCATCTTTTGTACCCGAATTCTGAGCATTTGTTCTCCTATCATTCAAGCAATATAATTTCTTCTTAGTGTTCTTTAATTCTTGTAATTTATATTCTTGCAATAGATCTAGTTGTTCTTCCTTTCTTCTTCTTTCTCTTCCATGGATTGGAGCAAGGGTTGAAGAGATTGGCCATTTTATTGTCTCTAGCAAAAGGATTGACTCCTAATTTTGGGCTAGACTATGGCCATTTCGCTTCTCCCCTCCGCCTCCATGTTTTCCACAAGCATGTGTGAGTAGACTTCTATCGAGGCAAGGGGAATAACCCCTTAGCCATGTGATGACTATATTGAAGATTTATACGACTTTTTAGATAAATGTATTTTGATTTGGATCTCGATGATTTTAACGAAGTGATCTCTCGTTTTCATCGCTTGTTAATCTTGGCGGATGCGACCGTGGAACCCAAGATATAGAACAACCAAATTGATTTCATGGGAATTTGGATGAGACCTCGGAAAAGTCCCCATTAGGATGATTGAACTAGGATCAATGAACGCCATGACCAATGGGTTCACGGCGAGTTCATCTTTTGTGAATCATTTATAAATGTTTCACATGCCTTCTTTTATCTTTCTTATCATTTCTTTGATCTCGTTTCACATCGACTAGCGTGGTAAAATCCCTTAGCTTCAGTATTTCCTTATTTTGATTGTTAATCTTTAATTTAGTAACTTCATCTTTTTGTTTTAGTTTTAACAAACTCTTAAAACAGATTTTACATTCTTGTTCTCGTAATCAGATTTGAAACTGAACTATCTTCATCGCCGTCTCTGTGGATCGACCCTTATATACTAGCCTTTATCGGAAAGTAGAAAAGGATAAACTCTAGGATAATTTTTCCTAGTGATTGGTGTGCTAAATGACGCACATCAACAGACTGTGATCCTTTCTTGACCTTCACAAGGTCCCTTCACCGACATCATCTTAATGAAGTGGTGACTGACACAACCTCCCTTGCAGAGCTTCTTTACATCTTGATACTGGCTATGGTGGTTATCATCACATCTTACAATGGACAAGAACTGTCTCTCATCATACCCTCTAGTCTGGATCATACTAACCATTAGCTAGGGTGATAAACTGTACTAACATCGAGTTCTTCATGTATCTACTTCCACCTCTTGGAAGTGAATCTTTAGGTTATACTCAAGAACTTTTGAACTCGCATCATGGTGTAGTTGAACCATCTATTTCTCATATGTAGTTCAACCAGACCCATCCCTTGACAGTTTCCTTCTTTCTCATGTCATCTAGGTAAGGCGATCTACCATAACCCATATTGCATCTTAACCTCCCTTGGTCTAGGGGAGACTTACCACAACATCCATAGTGATGAACTCCCATTCCCTCTCGGGAACTCTCTTTATCCTCCATACCAAAACACTGGGTTACTAGTGTTCATCCTTCACCTCCTATCATGCATGGAAATATACCACATGCAACTTCATCTTAGGCATCCAAAGTACTATTGTCACTTACTATCTTTGTAGTACCACAGTGTATGGTGATCTTAAAAATCATGATCTCATGTATTGTTATGATTCCTTAAGATCGATTCCTCAGAAACCCTAAACCACTCTAATTGGGGTTTCATCACCTTCCTTTTCAGAGAAGTGCATCTGAGGTTCTACAACCATCCTTTCATTGCATCAAGGCCTAGGCTGGCTAACCAAACGACCACTAACATGATCAACAAATTTCATTACATCTGACTGTTAGCCAAACATATCTTTTTTTTTCAAACCTAGGGCTAACCTAATAGTCTCTTCTATCCTCTAGCTAAACTAAGAAACTTCATCTCAACCAGAGCATCCATTACCACTTCACATCCTTAGGCGTTAGGTAATGTTGAAGACATACACCTCCGTGTATTCCACTTATTATCTCATCTCAGCTCTAAGTCTATCTTCATCAAGAAAACTCTAAGCTCCTTCTCTTGGTTTTCGAACTCAACCTTGTATAACTCATAGATCATGATAAAAACATCCTCTTAAGATGACTACCTTGTTTCTCTTAATGTTTGTAAACCATCCATGTATCATTCACTCCACTAGGGTATGTTATCATCTCTATCCTCATACCTCATGTCAACGTTCCAACTCACATCTCCTTTTATCCTTGGTGTATGGCATGCGTATTGTCCTATTGCTCACTCCCATAACAAGAGGAAATAAGCATTTGGTTGCAATCCAAATACAGAGTTCTTCCTATTCCAAGAGTAGAGATGGTACATCCCACCTTGCCAGTACACCTTTAAATCTAAGTTGAAACGTGCCTCATCTGTCTCTACATCACAATCATCTTGATATCAAAATTACTTCCATGGAAAACTGGTCTCAAACCTACTTGGGTCCACACACATTCCTTGGTCATCTCCTCTAGGTCTGTAGGGTGCCGAAACTTTTGGGGTCATCCCGCTTCCCTTGTGCATCTAGAGAGTGCCCTACTCATCTGCCCTTTGAGTCCCATGAGTTCATGAAGGTGATCAATCTCCTAACCCATGGCCCTCAGATAATGATAGTTTTTACCTCTCGAACCTATGGTCACGTGCAACTAGGGAATTAGGAAACTCCTACTTCCATCAGTCTTATCCCTACCTGACACTAGGATAGACTTAGATTCCTAACATAGTACATGTCCAACTTAGAACCTTACCCCAGTCTCCATCATCTCTCTCTGCATTCATGGGTTGTCTTTCATCCTTTCACAGGGGTCATGGTGACCCTCCTACCTTGGTCAGGCCCCATACCGATTACCTCCATGGTAACACATCCACATACACTTAGAGATGGTTATGTATGGGTCTACGGGTTCATTCTCATACCATGTACTTTTCACTTAGCTTCTCAAGATCCTATGAGACCTCTTTAGGTTACCTTAACTCAACAAAATTAGTATACACCCTACAAAAGGGTCCCTCTCCCAAGATGGGAGGAAACTATACCTTGATAACAAATGTCACAAACATCCTTAGGGTTAACATTCACATGAGCATGCTTAACCTCGACAAGCTATTAAGGAACAAGCAGACAACCTACTATACCATGCGAGGTCATATTTGTTCTCATTCCTCAACATAGGACCAACATAGCTATGAGGGGTTCATCAAACATACCTTAAACTTAAGGGGTTTCCCTTTCCTCTAACCATGAGGAGTACCATGCTCAAATCTATTGAAACTCAAATCTCATCATGAGCATCAGGTACACCACTTCCCCTCTTAGTCCTAGGAACCCTAGGTTCACTTTTGGGTGTCAAAGTGCATACTCAACCTCTTAACCACGAATCAAGCATGTATAAGGCATGATAAGCACTTCCTGTCATCCTTCTACTTGATCAACACCTCAGAGTTGAGTCCTCCTCAACGACAACCAACAATGTACAAGGCCTCACAACCTATTACTAAACCTCTCCAGGTCTAAGGAACTCTACTTCCAATATCAGAAGGTAAACACCTAAACCATGGGCACATAGGTACCAAAAGCCTCATCCTCTCTATAGGGTTTGGTTCCTCTAATGGCAACCAAGATATCATCAACCTCCAGGGATCAAGGATGAGGCAACCACTATCATCCACTTAGGTCGCATCATCCTCAACTCCCCACTTTTCCTCATATCTCAGAGTCTAGGCTTCCAACCTTCTTGCTTGGGTCCTTCTCTCTCTCTCTAGAGCTAACTCCAAAACCAGCCTTATACTAAAGGTCCTCTCTCCATGAAGATGGATCAAGCTCACAAGCATACCTCTATGTGGGTGAAGCCTATGTTCAAACTTATGTTTGCTCAAGGTTATCCCTAGCCCTTTATGCTTATCTCATCAGCTATCCAACATACTCCCTTGGCCATGGTTTCAACCTACTTTGCACACTACTGACGTATTCTGGGTGCCTACTATGCCATGCTCATATAAGCTCATGGGGTTTCCATAGGTTCTTCTCTAACCTCATCAATGAAGGAGCTATCCTTCACTCTAACATGCACGACCCTGCCTAGGGTTGGGTCACCAAAGGTACTATGTCATACAATCTCTCATGGCTCATATGGCATCCAAGGCATGTCCATCCAAACACCGGGTCTACCATGACATCTAACTCATCATGCCATATCTCCCTCTAACCCCCACTTAGGGTTAGTGTTAGCATCATCCTTAGAGGATGTGCCAGGTCTCAACTTTTATAGGAGGTCTCTACCTCCAAGACTAACTCTCTTTACTTATCCTCCTGACAAGAAGGTCTAGCCTCAGGTTTCTCCTGAGGGCATGACAACTTATGTCATACAACCTAAGCATGTATCTATTCTTTTACGCTTAATCTATTAAGCTTATGTCCATGACATGTTATTTACATGCTTTTTATTAATTTGGTGGAGGATTCCTTAAACCTTATCAACCTTACCCATACCTCAAAAGGGTGAGAAAAAGAGAGAAAACCCTAATCCTTAACAACATTTGAGTTGAGAAGGGATGAACAAGATGAGAGAGTCCTAAAGGTATCTTACTTCGAGTCCAATCCTGAGACATTGGCCAGACAGTCACACTAATCCGGGAGTCCTCATATTCTGACTAGCAGTGCAGAGGAAAATCTTTCCAGCCCCCAGACGTGATCCTTTTCTAGACACCTCTGTCTTTTAGAAATTCCTCTAATAACTCCCTTGGGTTCTACAGAGTTTGTAAAATTTAATAATTATTAAAGATTAAATGAGGAACCTATGCTCTTATACCAAATGTAATGACCCCGCCTCCCAATAACCCCCAAATAAGGGATACCAAGAGGTCAGAGTTGTTATCCCAATATCTGGATCAAGGGTTCGACAAATAATCAATAAAAATTATCAAATTCTACCAAATAAACTGAAAGGCTATAGTAAAATTAAACTTTGCATACCTTTTTCAAAAACATGGATATCTACTGCTATCCACATCTGGAGTCTATTCTAACTAATCCCCCTTTGTACTTTAATTCTTATTCAATACCATATATGCCACTTTACTGTTTGTTCTTTTCACTTGTACCTAAAATGCCGACAAACAAAACGTCGGTCAGCATAAAGCTGGTATGTGAGGGAAACAATAATCATGCAATTAACCATAACAACATATTACAGTAAATTACATTTTAACAAACAACTTTATGTTTTAAATATAATTACACGATCCATACATACCCTATCCTTTGCACTGTCCCTGCAGTGGACCTGGATGCTACCTTCCTTATGGTAGATCCCCATTAAACCCCTCATGATCCTACCTAACAGTTGAATCAATTTCTAGGGTTGAGTCACATGGCACTACCCGTAGGTAGCCCACTCCTTAACTCATGGTGTGCTAAAGAGTCTCATGGCACTACACGTGGGTAGCCCAATTTCTAACTCATGATAGCCTAGACCTTGCTCTAGGTTACCCTTTTTAGCCTTTGCAAATCCACAGAGGAGGACCCGAATCTAAGTCAGCTTTATATATATATATATATATATATATATATATATATATATATATATATATATATATATATATATATATATATATATATATATATATATATATATAGTGATAATCATAGTCACTTTATAGTTGCATGAAATAAAAGTCATCAAAGTAGTTATTTCAGGCAACCAATAAAAATGTTAGGGAATCACCATGAAACTAAAGTGATTATCCATAAGCGTAACCACATACTTGTGAGGATGATTTCAGATAGAATAATCCAATCAATCAAGAAATCCAAATAGGCAAGCAAGAACATTATTAGATCCTTAAATATGCATACAATTTCCTATTATTAATCATGCCATCAAGATCTATTAAACCTAGCTCGCTTCCTAGGGTTTCTAGTCCACTTTTAGGGTTTCCATTGCAATTAGGGTTTCCCTTCATCTTTTACTATTTTAAACCCTAATTTTATACAATTACTCACAAAACCTAATTATCTCATCTATTCTTCACGAAAAATAATATGGTTATCTTTTAACAACATATAACCCTAATTTCAGAAAAAGCACAATTAAGTCCATTAAGCCTCTTTTACATTAAAGCTACCATTTTATCCTTTTAATCCATGACAAGATCATTATGCCCATTTATCATCAATTCATAGTTCATTATGGTCTAATTCACATATGAACTCTATTTGTCATTAATTCTACCTTTATCCATTAGAAAACTCTAATTACTACATTAAGGGTATTTATCCACAATTAGGAACTTTTATACTCAAAATAGCTTCGAATTATCATATCTCAACTTTAATCATGAAATTGAACAATTAAATCCACTAAGAGTCACATTTACTAATATTAGGGTTTCAAGGTCCATTAAAGCATATTTATGCACATGAACTTTTAAATTAAACCAATTACCTACAAAGCTCATCCTTTTTTATCTTAATGTATCTTTTCATGATTAACATGATAATATCAACTTTAATCATCCATTAAACTCTACTAATTACATTAATCACCTCAAAATAGGGTTTCTTAATCTTTAATTCATTAAAGTTGATAACTTACACTACTTTTTCAATAGAACGAGGAATTAGCTTCTAAATAAAATTTTAATGGATTTCACTCATTTTTCTGAGCAACTTTCATATTTTATGTGTATCCATCCGAGTTACCAATATTTAAATACGATTTTTGAAATATATTACTTACCAAAGCCAATTAGAGGGCGCCATGTGTCCCTCTTTCCATGCAAAGCGGCTTGTTTTGAAAACATAACGAATTGATGAGTTTGCCCCCATGTAAGTTCATGCTTCTTCACACCCCGGAGGGGCAAAATGGTCCAACACGACCCTAGGTCGTCTTCTACCTCTGGCGCCCGACCTGGCCGCCGATGGCCACCTTTCCATGGCCCGCACTTCCTTCTTGGGGGCTCGAGGATCGCTGCTAACTATAGAACAGAACGAGGAATTAGCTTCTAAATAAAATTTTAATGGATTTCACTCATTTTTCTGAGCAACTTTCATATTTTATGTGTATCCATCCGAGTTACCAATATTTAAATACGATTTTTGAAATATATTACTTACCAAAGCCAATTAGAGGGCGCCATGTGTCCCTCTTTCCATGCAAAGCGGCTTGTTTTGAAAACATAACGAATTGATGAGTTTGCCCCCATGTAAGTTCCTGCTTCTTCACACCCCGGATGGGCAAAATGGTCCAACACGACCCTAGGTCGTCTTCTACCTCTGGCGCCCGACCTGGCCGCCGATGGCCACCTTTCCATGGCCCGCACTTCCTTCTTGGGGGCTCGAGGATCGCTGCTAACTATAGCCCTAGCTCTGCTACACCTTGGTGCACGGGGGGCACCTCCAAGTTGCGACCCATCTAGCTGTTCCCGAGTGAGAGGAGCCTGTGACCGCTGCCGCAATTACAGCATGTCTTGCAGACTTCTGGTAGGTGCTACACAAAGTCAAGGGCATTAGGTTGGTATCCGATCAATCCAAGGATGTCGTGGAAGCTTCCCACCACCATCATGATGACTCCACAACCCCTCGTCTGCTTCAGGGTTGCTCTACCTTCTCGGTTAGTGTTTGGACAAAGTAGAAGAAGAAGAAAGAGAGGGTTGTGTGGGATCCTTCTTGAACTCAAACCAGAGGGTCTACCCCTTATATAGGGAAGGGTAACCACACCCTATCGTGTTCATCCACAAGGATATAAGGCCTTTTCCCAATATGAATCCAATTCCTTCAGAAGAAGCAAGCTTCTCTCTCCTAATTATTTCTTTAATATTATTTGTTCTTTAGATATTAGAATTTCAAAAATCACCTCTTTTATTCTCTTTGTACTTGCCTTTTAATCCATTGGCCACGAAATTCTTATTTCTTTAAGCAAATAATATCTCTTTTTGATAATATTAAAAAGTCATTAATGATGTATCACATTATCTTCTTATTTTGTTTTATTTGCCTTTTCTATTTCTTTTTCTTAATTGGGACTCCTTGGATCCCAAGAAACTCTAATATTTCGAAATTCCTTTTTTAAGGATACTTTTTATCCTTCTAGATGCATCTATATTCATTATTTCTCATTATCTTGTTTATTTCATATTAAAATATCTCTTTTTGAGGATTTCTCTTTATCTTTCTTTTTATTTTACTCATTATCATTCCTTTTTCCATTAGGAATCCTTTGGATACGAAAATACACCAAGGGTAACTCAATTATACCTATTTTCACTTATTTTCCACATTTTATCATTGTTTTCAATTTCTTTCTTAATAAAGAAATATTTAATTGATCTTTTCTTTTCTTTTTGCATTATCTTTGCAACTTTGGACTCCTTGGAACCCAAGGAACCCAAGAGGCACGAAATCCACCTTTGGATTACATTCTTTTGCCTTCTAGAGGTTTCTACATCTTTCTTTTCTCCATTTTCTTTTTTACTCATTTATTAATGGAGTTTCCTTTGTCTTTTCCTTGTTAGTGGGCCCAATAGCCAATAAAGACCACAAAACAACCAACAAGGCTATTGTAAACGAAATTATTTTATTCAAAACAAATTATATTATTATTTGTTCAAATATCTTTAATAGGAGAAATTACATTTCTCACCAAAAGAACCCAAAAATTGGGGTTGTAACAGGTGGCAGTGTTTGTAGAGGTAAGCCCAACATCCAGATCGAAGATGAAGGGTTCTGGTGTTGGGTTTACTATGTTCTCAACACTGTGTGGTGGGTCTGCCTCTGGGTTGATCTTTGATGTGGGCGTCCCCGACTGCTGTTGTTGCTGTATGTGTAATTTTGAAAGCCGTGTCATTGGTATTTTCTTTGGCCTTGTTGTTGGGTCAGTGACACTATGCTCTGTCTGCCCTGTCTTTGCTTTTTTCTCTTTTTCTTTGACCAAGGCTAGGAGGTTGGAAAGCTCCTTTTTAGTGAAGAGAATCTTTTCTTTGTCATAGTCAGCCAGTTTTGGAAGCAGTAGTAGTGTTCGAGATGCTTTGGCAGTTGGGCAAAAGATATAATGAAGTTTGGAATCCTTCTCCTTTATGATATATCCATTCTTTAGACTCTGTTCATTTGTTAGGATGTCACCTTTTATAACTGTGCACTTGGGAAGTGATCTGTCCATCTTAAGATATTTTAAACTTGATGTTATGTGACCACCCACACAGATTTCCTTTCCAAGGGCAAAAGATGTGTGTTTCTGAATCAATTGTCATCATGTGTTGACTGGCTGCCCTTTGAGAATGGACCATAAGACAAAGAGGTCTGAAATAATAATGTTCCCGCTCTCTTTCCTGGGGAAAAGAGCGCCTGTTATGATTTTGTGTAGAGTGCGCACCAGACCAGAATGTATGTTGGAGGCCTTGCAAGTTTTTGCCTCGTAGCTTGGAATCCCTGTCAAGGACTTCCAGAACGTGTGTCTATTGAACTAGGAGTGGTCCATGCCTACCTCCTTAGCTTTCTTTAGATGTTCTTGGTTGTTGATAAAGATTTCATTTAGTAGATTCTTAGTCAAGACCACCTTTTTTCCAAATAAGTGATGTTACCAGCCTACGGTCACCTCCATCCTTTAATTTATCTTTTGCGTCCATTGTTTCTTTATTAAGGTAGGTGAAGAACTCTATCGCGAGCTCAACGTAGGAAGTTTCTTCGACAAACAAGGGTTTTGAGAGATTCACATTGTTGAGCAAGGCAATAATTCTGTCATAAATTCCCATTCTTTTTAGTATGTTCGAGCAGACATACTTTGTTGGACGTAACACTTTGTCACCAGCCTGTAGGTTTTGGATATACAGATCAGATGATGCTGGTTCTGTGGTGGTGGCAACATGCATGGCGTGTTCTGCCAAGATTTGTTCTCTTGTATTTGAGGGCCAAATTTGCTTCTGTGCTCGCCTTTTGGTGGGTCTTTCTTCAGTGGCCGCTCGGGCCTTCGTTTTGCCTTGTTGGTTTGTAGGTGTGGATTCTTCCTCAGAATTTGGTGCGTACTCCAAGCCTTCATCAGTGGAGGAGATCTCTTCGATTTCTTCAACATGATCTTCTGCTAAATATTTGTTGACTCGCTCAAGGGCATTGATGACCTTGGGCAAGTTAACTTTTGATGGAGTCTTTCTAGTTTTTTTTGCATATGTCGAGGATGCGCTGAAGCTTCGAGCGGTGCTCCAGCAGTTGCTTTCTGGTCCAGAGTGGGGTTTCAGCTGCTCCTGTGACATATCTTGTAGATGCGGCCATTCTGTAATTTTGAACAAGAAATCTTGTATGTTAGAAAATGTTGAAGAAATTGCAACATTGAAAATTTTTTAGGAGAGTTGAGTTATATATTGGGCTACTTTTGGGTAGTCCATGCAAATCTATTACCCTATGTATTGGCTACTTGTAAGGTAGGACCATGGGGGTAAGGATCTACCTAAAGAGAGGTAGCATGCAAGGACAACACAGAGTTAGGGGATAGGTAAGGATTGAGTAGTATGGCTTAAAACATAATCTTGGTTCTTAAATGATTAATTGAAGGATTACATTGTTAACATATTTGCATGATTATTGTTTCCCCACATACCAGCTTCAGCTGACCGATGTTTTATTTGTCGGCATTTTAGGTACAAGCCAAAAGGACAAACAGTAAATTGTCATATTGTGAAATACATGAAGTAAAATGCAAGGAGGATTAGCTAGAGTAGAATACATACATGGATAGAAGTTTAGAAATCCAAAATTTTCAAAAGGTATGAAAATTTTTATTATAGCTTTTCAGTATAGATTGTTGAAATTTAATAATTGTTCTTGGTTAAGTGTCAAACCTTTGATCTGGAAGTTATTGGTGCGACTTCAACCTCTCGGTCTCCCTTAATTGGGGGTTATCGGGAGGTGTGGTCATAACATTTGATATCAGAGCCTAGGTTCCTCAGTTAACCATTAATAATTATTAAATTTTACAAACTCCATAGAACCCAAGGGAGTTATTAGAGGATTATCCGAAAGACAGAGGTGTCTAGAAAAGGATCACGACCGGGGGCTGGCAATATTTTCCTCCGTACTGCTAGTCAGAATACGAGGACTCCCAGATCTGTGTGACTGTCTGGACAAGGTCTTAGGGTATGAATCAAAATAAGATACCTTTAGGACTTTCACATCTTATTCATCCCTTCTGATCACAACTTCTGTTAAGGACCTTAAGGATTAGGGTTTTCTCTCTTCTCCTCACCCTCTTAAGGTATGGGTAAGATTAATAAGGTCTAAGTAATCCTCCATCAAATTAATGAAAATCATGTAAATAGAATTTCATGGACATAAGCTTAATAGATTAAGTGCAAATTAAAGAATAAATACATGCTTAGGTCGTATGATATAAGTTGTCATGTCCTTAGAAGAGACCTGAGACTAGACGTTCTTGTCAGGAGGATAAGTTAGTCTTAGAGATAGAGATCTCCATTGCAAGTAGAGACCTGCCACATCCTCTGAGGATGATGCTAACCCTAACCTTAAGTGAAGGTTAGAGAGAGATGAGTTGGACTAGGTGTTTGAAAGGACATCCCTTTGGGATGCCATATGATCCATGGGTGACCTAGCACCTTTGGCAACCCAATCCTGGGAAGAGTCGTGCATGTTAGGGTAAAGGATAGCTCCTTCGATGATGATGTTGGTGAAGGACCTGTAGAGACCCTATGGGCCTATGCGAATAGGGCATAGTATGGACTCAGGGTACATTAGTAGTGTGAGAAATATGTTGAAACCCTAATCGGGAGAGTAGGAAGGATGGCCTATGAAATAAGCATAATGAGCTATCGATAACCTTGAGCGAACATAAGTTGAACATATGCTTCATCCAGGTAGGGGCATGCTTTTGAGGTTGATCCTTCATGAAGAGAGGACCTCTAATGGTGAGGTTGGTTGTAGGGTTAGAGAGAGAGTAGGACACCAAGCAAGAAGGTCATAAACATAGACCCCGAGATATGAGGAACAGTGGGGAGTCGAGGATGATGCGACCTAAGTGGATGATAGTGGTCGCCACATGCTTGATCCCTAGGGGTTGCTGATGTCTTGGTTTCCATGAGAAGAACCAAACCCTATAGAGAGGATGAGTATGCTGGTACCTCTATACCTATGGTATAGATGAGAAGAAGAGTTCCTTAGACTCGGAGAGGTATAGTATCAGGTTATGAGGCCTTATACCTTGTTTATTGTCCTTGAGGAGGACTCAAATTTAAAGTGTTGATCAAGGAAAAAGATGATAGGAAGTGTATGTCATACCCGTTACATGTTTGATTTGTGGTTAAGAGATAGAGCATGCAGTTGGACACCTACAAGTGAACCTAGGATCCCTAGGCCTAAGAGGGGAAGTGGTGTACCTAATGCTCATGATGAGAGTTGAGTTCCTACAGAATTGAGCATGGTGCTCCTCATGTATAGAGGAAAAGAGAAGCCCCTTAAGTTTAAGGTATGTTTGATGAACCCCTCATAACTAGGCTGATGATAAAGGAAAGTATAATCTTGATCCAGCATCGAGGAAAGAGGACAAGTATGACCTAGCATGGTTCAGTAGGTGATCTGCTTGTACCTTAATAGCTTGCTAGGGTTAATTAGGCTCATGTGGATGTAAACCCTAGACCTAAGAGCTTTTGTGACCTAGTTGTCAAGAGATAGTTTTCCTCCCTGGGAGAGGGACCCCTTTGGTAGGGTGTGTTGGTATGTATGCCCTGTGAGCCAATCATGGGATGATTGGTGGGATACATTAAGATTGATTTGATAAACATCAAAGGCCAGCTTCCAATTCTTTCTGGTTCAGTCATATGAGAGAGTGATGGAACAGATTGAATGTCTAGAGAATGACAGTACTCAATGACATATGCCTTTAGGTTCAGGACCTGAACGATGAGATCATACAGATGCTAAGATTTTGTACATTCTCTTTATGTCCCTAGTCGGATGTCTGTGGAAGGTAGATAGAAAGCAATGACACACAAGACTAGATTGTGGTGTTGGTTGATGACAGAATCTCATTAGTCATGATATAGAGATATCAAACCAAACACATAGGTACTTGTTAGAGAACAAGTGTACCAGACAGACCCACCGTGAGTTTGACACATGGAACCATGACTTGGTAGTCACAGTCAGTACTCACAGTGATGGCGGTGAGTGTGATTCTTTGACCTGAAATCACTACACTCAACACATGTCGTTGGGCACACTTTGACATCATCAAACGCAGTCCTGAAACATGGGTTGTTATAAAGGTGATGATTGGGTGGCTTTGACACATGGGGCTTTTGAGGGGTGAGTGATAGATATGGGATTTGTCCCTCCTGAGGGAGTTTGATATCCATGGCCACTTGATGAGTACGATTGAGAAAGGCGTGCACGCATGTGTGAATCAGTATGTGATATTGATGTCATACTTATCTCTTCCAATCTACTCTGAGATCAAGAAAGTGAATGAACGTTGACAGGATGACTATTCCATGCCTTGAGTTCATTCGGGATATCAGTGACAAAGGAATTATACATTCACTGTAACACCATTCATGGATTGTAGGATTGAAAGTTGTTCTCCAAATTTCTATTTCACTTGGGTAGCACTGATGTGTGACTAAGCACCGCTCTTTGCATGTGAAGTCATAAGTGTTATGGACTTTCACTTCCAACGTGAAAAGGACCTATAGGGTCACACACATAGGATTTAACCTGGAAGAGGAGTTTTGTCCACAAACAATGTTTAGATTGATTACTAAAGGAGTTTAGTAGTTCAATTAAACACTCAATTAATTGATAGCTCAATCTCATTATGTTCAAGGTGTTGGACACATTGATTGGAGTATCAGATTTATTGAAACTGCAATTGACTGATTCTGCACAATCTGCACTCCCAACCGATCAGCTCATGTGATCAACCGACCGGCTGAGCTTGGTGAAGCGATCGGCTCAGATGGTGAGTCGATCGGCTCATGGACAGGGTGAAACGATTGCTTCAAGTGTTGAAACGATCGGTTCAACTGGTCCAACTGAGCAAGTTGGGAAAGTAGGATTGGTGAGAAATTTCCTTTCATTTCACTTGCCCAATTTGATTGGAACAAGACCAATTAGAAACAAAAGATGAAAAGTCAATCGAGAACTGACCAGGACCACGAACCGACCAGTTCAGAAGTGAACCGACCATTTCATGGGTACGAACCGATCGGTTGAGGTGTCAACTGACCGTTTCAGCAATGAAATGATCGATTCAGGTTGCACAGTTGGTTGTTTTTGTGGAAAATCTCGAACCCTTCTACTCATGCTTTAGTCCCATATTGCACGAGATAGAGAACCATGTCCCATGACCCTCCTATATATATAGGGGTATTGGGGGATTCTCAAAGTATAACACAGTGCAACCAGTTGCTCTATAAAGTTGTCGTTCTCTCTGGTTTTGGTAACCGAGAGAGCCTGAGCAAGTGCTACCCGATAAGGGAGGCACAACAAGGGAAAGACAACTGCAGAAAGCGACTGGTGGAAGGAGAGTGTGTCAGTGACTAGTACACTGATAGGAGGGTGTGACTCCTTCCAATTCCTTGTGGGACAAGGATATTGGAGTTCCAGGTGGTGCATGTGGACTACTTCAGAGGCGGGATATTTCTGCCACTCAGAGGACAACTGTCAATCCCGATAGTCCTGGTGAGACCAGGAGTCATCAGTCCCGATGCGACCAGGAGCTGCACAGACACCGTCCAAGACCGGAGGTGAAGACCGCGCAACCCGTGAGGTATTGTCACCGAGCAAGCCTCGGGACAAGGTATGATTCCACAAACCATCCTTTCCTATTGTATAGACGTTGACACGTTTCCTTGTTCTGGGTTTGGGGAGGAGAAATTTTTTGTTTCCATTTCCTTCTCTGACTCCCCTAAAACCCAATAGTGGTATCAAAGCCACGTCAACTGCTCTATACTTTAGGATTATTGATATGATTGATTTTGGTTTGTCGCCTTTATTTATTGCATATGATGCGAATAAAATTGGCTTTATGCATGTCCAATCCTAAATACACAAATCCCAATTTAGATGTATGATATGTATTATGAATGCACTCGATATGCATTACCCTTAAATGAGTTTGGTGGTGGATGTATAGCGTGGTTATGGCCAATAAACCCTATCTGTGTATGGTTGTATGTGGTTGCTTGCATCTCGGTCTGCACACCGATCTTCCCCTTCTCCTATTCCTGATGTAACTCGAAATAATTTGAGATTTCTTTCCTACCTTTGCTCCCCTCGAATGTAACTCGAGGTTTCTCTTTTTACAATGTAAAATAGGATAGAATTTTATTTCCTGTTATGTCAAAGAATGGAGGACATCCTGACGACAGCTGAGACGATCGGTTCAAGGTGTGAACCGATCAGTTGATGTTCCATATGATCGATTCAAGGAGTGAGTCGATCAGTTGATGACCAGTTCGAGGAGTGAGACAAGCGGGTGGCGGCCATGATGAGATGCACGATGACCAAGCGAACTGATCAGTTAGAGGAGCCAACTGATCGGCTGGTGGCACCCAGCCGACCGGCCTGATGGCGAGCCGATTAGTCATGTGATGAGTTGATCAAACCCAGAAAGGCAAAGCACAGAGTTCATCTTGTACAGGTTGCATGTGATGTAGACCTAGATGACCGTGATTCCTCTTGGCTTGAGGAATCACATTAGGATGGTCATAATCATCGCTTTTATCGTTTTGCATGTTTTCTGTGGGATATAGCATGTATATGATACGTACTATGTATTGTGGTGATTGGATATGTATATGTATATAAAACCAAATCCCTCATTAAATATTAATGTTTTAGATACCTTCCAAATGCGACACATGTGAAAAGCTTGATCGACCAAGTGTGGGCACGCCCAAGCGTGGTGCACCATCTATCTCGTGGAAGCGTGAATGATGGATATGTGGGTCTGCCCAAGCAGGGTGCATATTCATCGTGTTGGCTTTGGGTTGGACTTAACAAGGTGACCTAGATAAGATCTAGCACCTTGAGGCATGGAGATGATTACGGGAAGGAGTTGCATATGACATCTTATCAAGAGTTGCATATGATGCAATTGGCAAGAGTTTCCTACCTGAGAGATCTAAGTTGTGGGTGACATCCCTAGCTGGTCCATGACTTATAGGATTTCAGGATCTTGCCCACTAGAAGGTTGTACGCTGCAATCTTCCGAATTGATGGTGAGGGCTATCAATTTGAACTAAAATAGTGGGAGCGATAATTAATTGAAGGCCTAATTATATTGTCATCTTTTCAAATCAATAAAATAAGTCAAAAATGAGTTTTTGGACTAAAATTGCATATTTCCTTTTGTATTACAAATGGAAACAAACAACAATCACTTTTCTTTGCGATCAGACCTTGAAAAGGACAAGCTAAATGGGACAAACTTCTACGATTGGTTAGGACGTTGAGAAGTGTTCTCAATCAAAGAGCGAAAGCTCTAAGTCCTAGTTATACCAGAACCAGATGAACTCGATCCCACCACATCAATGGCTGAAAGTATGCTTATGGAAGCATACCGAGGAAGACATTGATGAGGAGTGCTTGATGTTGTGTTCTCTGAACTATGAGTTGCTGAGACAACATGAGACATATGATATCTCCAAGACATTGTCCTAGTATGTCATGACAGAAGGAGATCCAGTAAGGCATTCACACACTCAATATGATTGGGTATGTGGAAAGACCTGACTAAGAAGGACTCCCTTTGAGCTAAGAGATGGCTATTGGTATGATACTGCAAATGTTGTGAGAATCATACAGTTCATGATAAACTACAACATGAACAACTTCGACAAGTGTTGACAAAGTTGTTGGACATGTTGAGGATAGTAGAGGCAAAGATGAAGAAAGACAAACCATAATATTTGATGTGATCAAAGAAAAGGTAATTCTTAATGGCAAGGATAAGGGCAAAGCAAAGAAGTGTTTTGATGCTAGCCAATAGCCCAAGCCGTCTTCAACCTCAAGGTACATGGGGAAAGGGTGTATGAGGGAATTGCCATCTATATCTGGAAGAACAAAAGAAGATGAAGGAGGGGATGGAGATCTCCACCTAAGGTATCATGAAATGAACCACTTCTTTATATGAGGTATATGATACCAAGATATGAATATGTCATATATGATATGCAATATCCACAGAGAAGTGATGGCCTTTGTGAAAGGACCAAGAAAGGAGTACCCATCATTGGAGCAAGTGTTGCTGCCATAGATAGGAGTACCTTTCAATTTATGTCAGCCTAAAAGGCATGTAATACAGTTATGAACTGCTATTTCATATTTTCCAATAGATAGAAACACTTTATTTTTGCATATTGTATGAAAATAATGGCAATCAATAAAGAGATGTTTCAATTTCTAAAGATATGGTTTTTGTGGAAATGCCTTGTTATCTTGTGGTATTTGATATGCATAAGATAAAATGATACCTAAAAGTTATAGATAGCTCAAACAATCAAATTAGCATCAATCATGAGAAATTCATTTCTAATTTCCATGTGATGGATAAATCTAGACTCTTTTGGTTAGTGAACCAGTAAGAGACATGAATATCTTAGACATGATTAATCAATCTTCACTAAAGGTGGTGGGAGAATGATTATCCTATTAGGTATAATACATGTGATGTATTTACACACCTATTAGAACAAATGTTAATACTTCAAATGGTGTTTAGAGAAATACCAATATGAATATCTTGAAGTGTTCAAGATTATCATAGATGAAGTGCAAATTTGGTAAAGTGTTGATTCTTGATGAGATCAATGAATGAAATACTTGGACCAAATGTTTGAGATCCTTATGAGTGATTATGATAGTGTATCATAGTGAACTCATGATTAAGGCATGGTGACGTATAAATCAAGAAGGAATCATACTCTAAGGAGTTAGAGAATGATTATCAAATAACTGAATTCTTCTTAAATAATGAATACCCCACACTAATAAAGGACATTAAGAATCACAAGGAGTTGTGAGTTCCTATATCCTTGACAGATACATCTCGATCATCTATATGATGAGTGGGTCATGTGATGAGTCAACTATCTAGATGAATATGAGGAACCGGATTTTGAGTTATGGTTTATTAGCATTACATCCTAAATGACATCCATGTGAACCATAAGGTATGACCTTGATGGTAGCACCCATTGGATGAAATCCATAAGTGCAAATGAATCTTAAATGTTAAGACACATGGATAACATTTTGAGAAGGATGATGCTTGTTGATTGCAACTTAATGACTAAGAAATTTGGCATATGGATACAAAAACCGCATTCCTATGAGGAATAAAACAAGGATGTGTACATGACACAACCTATAAGGTTTATGAATCCACTAATGCAAATGACGTCTATAAGTTACCATAGACTAATCAATGTGATTGATTGAGTACAAGAAACTCAGAATTGGATCTTTACTTTGATGATATAGTAAAAGGGCTAGACTGATATGTCAAAGATAAAGAAGGATTTGTAATTTAGTGGGAGCGTATTCACATTCCACATGTTGATGTGAAATGGAAATGTTCTAGAATGGAAATCCAAAAGTGGAAATTATCTTTAAGGAAGATAGAGATGTTTCCTATGTGATAGGAATAGAGATCTATAGAGATAGTTATCGAAAACCTCTTGACCTGGAAAGAGAAAGCATACATTGGCAATCTATACTAAAGGGTTCATTATGCACAGATTCAGTGGGATAAAACTTGTCCATGTTACATGGAGTTAGTATCCCAAGGCTAAGTGCCCAATTCATATGAAGAATGGGAACACTAAAAATAGATATGGATCTATCATGTATGTAATCATACCATTATCTTGCATGTATCAACATGGCAAGAACAAAATGCATTCATAATCTTGTATGTAGGACATGGCAATATGATGTGCTCATCTTGATAACTCATATGTGGGACATGACGAGTGGATGACTGTCTACTTCCAGTAAGGGTTACTGGAATACCATGAGAACTTGATAAGTACTTGTGAAGTACTAGTTCTATGGAGATAAGGAAGAGTTCAATGTAAAGAGTTACATTGATGTGAACATCCCAAAGGACAGAAAATTAATCGCAAAATATATATAGGATATATAAAAGTGAAAGTTTGTTGATAATTGGAAGTGTTCCAATAAAACCATTTAAAAGGAAATGACGAGTATCTATGTGTTGGAGAACAGCAGTGGATACTATATGGACCTGGAAGTTCATAAGATGAACTTATAGATATTCCGCTCATTGATGACAAGTATGGAATCCTTGATCATGCAATGTGGCTAAAGGTTAGAAAAGGAATACTAGATCACATATTACGAGAACTCCATCTCATACGTGTGACGTACAATGAAGAGATGAGAGAGATGCAGTTAAAAACTGACTTTGGCAAGGTGTTGCCATTACTCACTATGATCACACTAGAGCAGAGTAACATGTGGGACATGTTTGAAGATCACTATGAATATGATTCAAGAGTGATTGGCTCGCAGTGCAAGTGGGAGTCTGTTGGTATGTATGCCCTGTGAGCCAATCATGGGATGATTGGTGGGATACATTAAGTTTGATTTGATAAACATCAAAGGCAAGCTTTCAATTCTTTCTGGTTCAGTCATATGAGAGAGTGATGGAAAAGATTGAATGTCTAGAGAATGACATTACTCAATGACGAATGCCTTCAGGTTCAGGACCTGAACAATGAGATCATACCGATGCTAAGAGTTTGTACATTCTTGTTATGTCCCTAGTCGGATGTCATTGTGGAAGTTAGATAGACACCAATGACACACAAGACTAGATTGTAGTGTTGGTTGATGACAGAATCTCATTAGTCATGATATAGAGATATCAAACCAAACACATAGGTACTTGTTAGAGAACAAGTGTACTGGATAGACCCACTGTGAGTTTGACACATGGAACCATGACTTGGTAGTCACAGTCAGTACTCACAATGATGGTGGTGAGTGTGATTCTTTGACCTGAAATCACTACACTCAACACATGTCATTGGGCACACTTTGACATCATCAAACGCAGTCCTGAAACATGGGTTGTTATAAAGGTGATGATTGGGTGGCTTTGACACATGGGGATTTTGAGGGGTGAGTGATAGATATGGGATTTATCCCTCCTGAGGGAGTTTGATATCCATGGCCACTTGATGAGTAGGATTGAGAAAGGCGTGAACGCATGTGTGAATCAGTATGTGATATTGATGTCATACATATCTCTTCCAATATACTCTGAGATCAAGAAAGTGAATGAACGTTGACAGGATGATTGTTCCATGCCTCGAGTTCATTCGGGATATCAGTGACAAAGGAATTATACATTCACTGTAACACCATTCACAGATTGTAGGATTGAAAGTTGTTCTCCAACTTTCTATTTCACTTGGGTAGCACTGATGTGTGACTAGGCACCACTCTTTTCTTGTGAATTCAGAAGTGTTATGGACTTTCACTGCCAACGTGAAAAGGACCTGCAGGGTCACACACATAGGATTTAACCTGGAAGAGGAGTTTTGTCCACAAACAATGTTTAGATTGATTACTAAAGGAGTTTAGTAGTTCGATTAAACACTCAATTAATTGATAGCTCAATGTTATAATGTTCAAGGTGTTGGACAAATTGATTGGAGTATCAGATTGATTAAAACTGCAATTGACTGATTGTGCACAATCTGCACTCCCAACCGATCGGCTCATGTGATGAACCGATCGGATGAGCTTGGTGAACCGTTCGGCTCAGATGGTGAGTCGATCAACTCATGGAAAGGGTGAAATGATTGCTTCAAGTGTTGAAATGATCGGTTCAACTGGTCCAACCGAGCAAGTTGGGAAAGTAGGATTGGTGAGAAATTTCCTTTCGTTTCACTTGCCCAATTTGATTGGAACAAGGATTGGTATTTGATACCAATTAGAAACAAAAGACGAAAAGTCAATCGAGAACTGACCATGACCACGAACCGAACGATTCAGAAGTGAACTAACCGTTTCATGGGTCCCAACCGATCGGTTGAGGTGCCAACCGACCAGCTCAGGTCCCCAACTGACCGTTTCAGCAATGAAATGATTGGTTCAGGTTGCGCAGTTGGTTGTTTTTGTGGAAAATCTCGAACCCTTCTACTCCTGCTTTAGTCCCATATTTCCCGGGATAGAGAACCATGTCCCATGACCCTCCTATATATATAGGGGTATTGGGGGCTTCTCAAAGTACAACACAGTGCAACCAGTTGCTCTGTAAAGTTGTCGTTATCTCTGGTTTTGGTAATTGAGAGAGCCCGAGCAAGTACTACCCGATAAGGGAGGCACAACAAGGGAAAGACAACTGCAGAAAGCGACTGGTGGCAGGAGAGTGTGTCAGTGACTAGTACGCTGATAGGACGGTGCAACTCCTTCCAATTCCTTATGGTACAAGGAGATTGGAGTTCCAGGTGGTCTGTGTGGACTACTTCAGAGGCGGGAGATTTCTGCCGCTCGGAGGACATCTGTCAATCCCGACAGTCCCAGTGGGACCAGGAGTCATCAGTCCCGGTGCGACCAGGAGCTGCACAGACACCGTCCAAGACCGGAGGTGAAAACTGCCCAAGCCGTGAGGTATTGTCACTGAGCAAGCCTCGATATATGGTATGATTCCACAAACCATCCTTTCCTATTGTATAGACATTGACGCATTTCCTTGTTCTGGTTTTAGGGAGGAGAAAATTTTTGTTTCCGCGGCCTTCTCTGCCTCTCCTAAAACCCAACAGGGTGTATATTAGTTTTGTTGGTTTAAGGTAACCTAAGGAGGTCTCATAGGATCTTGATAAGCTAAGTGAAAAGTACATGGTATGAGAATGAACCTGTAGAACCATAGATATCCATCTCTAAGTGCATGCAGATGTGTTACCATGGAGGTAACCGGTAAGGGGCCTGACCAAGGTAGACAGGTCACCATGACCCCTATGCAAGGATGAATGTCAGCCCATGTATACAAAGAGATATGATGAAGGCTTGGGCGAGGTTCTAAGTTGGACATGTACGATAAATTGAGAATCCTAAGTCTATCCTAGGGTCAGGTAGGGATAAGACTGATGAAAGTAGGAGTTGCCTAATTCCCCAGTTGCACATGACCATAGGGTCGGGAGGAAACAACTATAATTGTTTGGGGGCCACGGGTTAGGATATTGATCACCTTCATGAACTCATGGGACCCAAAAGGCAGATGAGTAGGGCACTCTCTTGATGCATGAGGGAAGAGGGATGACCCCAAAAGTGTAGGCACCCTACAGACCTAGAGGATATGACCAAGGATTGTGAGGTGACCCAAGTAGGTTCGAAACTAGTTTTCCATGGAGGTAACTTGGATATCAAGATGATTGTAATATAGAAGCATAAATAGCACGTTTCAACTTAGATTTAAAGGTGTACTGGCATGATGGGATGTACCATCTCTACTCTTGGAACAGGAAAAACTCTGTATTTGGACTGCAGCCAAATACTTATTTCCTCTTGTTATGGAAGTGAGAGATAGGACAGTACGCATGCCATACACCAAGGATAAAAGATGATGTGAGTTGGAGCATTGCTATGAGGTATGAGGACAGAGAAGATAACATACCCTGGTAAAGTGAATGATACATGGATGGTTTGCAAACGCTAAAGAGAAATAAGGTAGTCATCTTATAAGGATGTTTTTAGCATGAGCGATGAGTTATACCAGGTTGAATTCAAAAACCAAGAGGTGAGTCTTACAAGGTTGATTTTGATCACCATGTTGATGAGATCAGAGAGTGTACGTGATGAATACAGACTTAGAATTCGAGTTTGAGATGATAAGTGAAAAACATGGGAGTGTATGTTTTCAATGTTACCTAATACCTAAGGATATGAAGTGGTAATGGATGTTCTGGTTGAGATGTATCTGACTAGTTTGGCTAGAAGCTAGAAGAGGTTGTTAGGCTAACCCTATGTTTGGAAAGGAGATATGTTTGGCTAATAATCTGATGTAATGAGATTTGTTAAACAAGTTAATGGTTGTTTGGTTAGCCAGTCTAGTCCTTGATGCAATGAAAGGGTGGTGTTAGAACCTCAGATGCATTTCTTTGGAAAAGAAGGAGATGAAACCCCGACTAGAGTGGTTTAGGGTTTCAGAGGAATCGATCTTGAGGAATCATGACATACAAGAAATCATGATTGAAGATCACCATACACCGTGGTTCTACCAAGATAGTAAATGACAATAGCACTTTGGATGCTTAAGATGAAGTTGCATGTGGTATATGGACATGCAAGCCAGGAGGTAAAGGACGAACCCCAGTAACCCAGTGTATCGATATAGAGGACAAAAGAGTCCCTGTAAGGGAATGGGAGTTCATCACTATGGATGTTGTGATAGGTCTCCCCTGGACCAAGGAAGGTCGAGATGCAATATGGGTTATGGTAGATCGCCTTACCTAGATGACATGAGAAAGAAAGAATTCTGTTAAGGGACATATCTGGTTGAACTACCCATGCCAAAGATGGTTCAACTAAACCATGAAGTGAGTTCAAAGGTTCTTGAGTTTGACCTAAAGGTTCCCTTCCAAAAGGTGGAAGTAGGTACATGAAGTACTCGATGTTAGTACAGTGTATCACCCCTAACTAATGGTTAGTATGATCCAGACTAAAGGGTCTGATGAGGGCATATATATGCACTCGTTCAGGGTGATGACTAGGGACATTTCTTGTCCTATGAAAGATGTGAAGATAACCACCATAGCCAGTATTGGGATTTAAAGAAGCTCTGTAAGAGAGGTTGTGTCGGTCACCACTTCAGTAAGGTGATGTTGGTGAAAGGACCACGTACTGGTTAGAAAAGGACCACAATGTGTGTAGATGAAGTTGCTTTGATCGTGCAATGGATGAAAGGAGCCTAGAGATGACAAGAGTCATGAGCAGATGCAAAGTAGACTGACATGCAGTTCATTGTGGGAGAATATGTGACATGAAAAATTTGACCCCTCTAAGTTACAGTTAAGAGAGATAAGTCCCTGATGCATGGGTTCTTTGAGATGGATTGGTGGAGAAGGTTAAGTTTGATCTTACCCCTCAGGATAAAGTAATGTGTGATGAGTTCCAAGTGTCCAATTTAGAGCACTATGTGAGGTACCCAAACCAGGTGCTGAGCAAAGAACCTAGTGAGCCCCAAGGGAGGCTGAAATGGCCTAAGTCCATCTGTGTAGTTTATAGAACGCCAGGATGAAAGAACTCAGAGAAAAGAATATGTGATGATAAAGATTCTTTACAAATGCCATGAGTATGGTACATCCACATAGCGGCCAATGATGGACATGGAAAAGTCTTATCCTGAATTGTTTGTTTGCTTGATGAGAATTTTGAGGACAAAATTCCTATAAGAGGGGAAGGATGTGAAAACCCCAAATTTTGGGTTCATTGGTGAGAAATGTAATTTCTTATATTAAAGATAATTGAACAAATAAATATATGATTTGTTTTGAATAAGTGGATTTCATTTACAATAGCATTGATGATTGTGTTGTGGGCTTTATTGGCTATTGGGCCCAATAACAAGGAAATGAAGAAAGGAAAATTCAATTATTAAAATAGTAAATGAATAACTGAATATTTGAGAAAAGAATAATGTGGAAACCTTTAGAAGGCAAACCCAAAGAGGGATTTCGTGCCACTTGGGTTCCAAGGAGTCCAAAGTTGAAAAAAGAAAGTAATAAGAAAAGAAAAGATTAATTAAGTATTTCTTTAGTAAGAAAGAAATTGAAAATAATGTTAAAATTTTGGAAATAAGTGGAAAAAAGTATAATGGAGTGATCCTTTGTGGATTTTCATATCCCAAGGATTTTAATGATAAAATGAATACTAATGAGGAAAATAAAAGAGAAATCTTCAAAAAGAACTATTTTAATAAGAAATAAACAAGATAATGGGAAATAATGAAGAATAATGCATTTAGATGCATCTAGAAGGATAATGAGTATCCAATAAAAAGGATTTCAAAAAATAGAGTTTCTTGGGACCAAAGGAGTCCCAATAAATAGGAAAGAAATAGAAATATCAAAATTGCAAAATAAGAGGATAATGTGATTCATTATTAATGAATTTTGTGGTATTACTAAACAAGAAGAATTTTCTATTAAAAGAATTTCGTGCCATTAGAATAAAGGGTAAGTACAAGAAGGTAAAAGAAGAGATTTTCGAAATTCTAAAATCTCAAGCATAAAGAATATCAAGGAGATAAAATTTGGTTTTCCTAGTAAATAAGGAATATGAATTATTAAGGAAATAATTAAAAGAGGGGATTACTTTGTAATCAAGGAGAGGATGTTTCCTATAGATAAAGAGACTTGCTCTTCTCATGTGTAGGCATGCTAGGACGCTGCTACCTATCCCTATATAGGAGACAGATCCATAGACTCGAGTTCTTCATTGTCTCTCACTCTTCTCCAACCATGCAACCGTCCAAACCCTAACCAAAGGGTATAGCTCTAACCTTGGGGTAGTGAGCAACCTTGGAGTCATCATCATGGACGAGAGATGTCACGCTTGGCCAGAGGGAAGCACGACCATCGCCCTTGGATTCCAACGTATGCACAATGGTCGTTGTACGTCTGCAATGTCGGCCATGGATTGCAGACCCAACCGACCTGAACCAGCAGTGCTGGCCACGACTGGAGGGCACCCTTGGATGCGTGGGGTTGCATCAGAGGCAGGGCATTGATTTCTGAGGAGATTCACGCCTTGGAGAAGACCCGCAATCAGCTGCAGCATGGCTGCATCGCAGTTGTGAGCTGCGGATCTTCTGGGCTTACTCACGGTCATTTTGGACGCATCTTGGAAAGGTGTTGTGTACGCCAGGGCACGATGGGGGCAATAGAACCCTCCCTGGTGGCCAACTGGGCCGAGGGAGGCAAGGAGGAGCCGTGCCCTTTGCGACTAGGGCAACATTAGGCTGCCGTCACAAGGAGCAAGAAGGTGGAGTTGTCGTTGGACAAAACTGCCCTCTATGGGCTAATTGTGCGTGCAACTTAACCAAGGGCATAACAGTCATTTCGTTATGTTTTCCAAAACAAAGGGCAAGGTTGCATGGAGCACACACGTGGCACAACGTGATTGGCCAAGTAAGTAAAATCTTGCTAAAATCATAATTAATTCTAGGAAACTTAGATTAAAACAAGTCCTATATGAAAATTGATCCTCATAACGAGAGGAACATAAATAAATTATGTATGAAGCCTAATTCTGCTTGAAACTCAAAAAGTATAGGGTTTTACATATTTTGATGCATTAATTGATAGAAAACCCCTAGAATGATGTAAAAATGAACATGATGAATCTTTTATATGTTTTTGATCAATCTTAACCTGTTAAGAATAAAAGGGATGGTAAAATCATAAAAAGATGATTAGTATGTTGGTTTTAGGGTTTTATGATCATGAACATGGTTTAATAGACTAAAAACCCTGATTTGAGTAAATATGAGTTTTTGATTCTTGAACGTAGTTTGGATTAGATAATTCTTAATGAAGATAATTGAGATGGTTAGGGTTTTATAGGAAACCTTAGAAACCCTAAATTGAAGATAAAGGATACATCTTTGAAGACTAATAGGTTAATTTGAAAGATATTATCCTGTTGATTAATAATATAGAGTTTTCATCTGTTTGGTATACAAAATTGGTAGTCTTAGGGTTGTACTCCATAAATGAAGAATAATTCATATGGGAGCCCTAATTGGGGTAAAAGAAGAGGAAAACCATGATATTTTGGATTAAGGAAGTAAATTACTAAATGATGATCCTAAGACTGTTAAGAATATTAAAAGGAGAGAATTTAAAGGTTTTAAGTAGATTTGATGAGTTAGGGTTCTTAATAACTAAGAATGGAGGCCAAACTCTAATTCCCAAGGAAACCCTAAAATTGGAATAGAAATCCTAAGGATGATGATGATATTGGATAAATATTAATAAAAGGAAATTGGTATATTTATTTTAGGATTATGTGCATGATTGGTTTCTTGATTGGGATTTCTATGTTCTGATTAATTCTATATATCTGAATCTGCAATACAGGTATGTGGTTACACTTATGAATATATTGAGTTAGTTTTGTGAGGTTTACCGAAGTTTTCATCGATGACATGAATTAATTGTTGGATGATTTTAGTTCATGCAAAACTATAGTGTGGATATGACTATCACCTAAGATATGTGCCTACTAGCTCAGATCCTGGTCCCCTCTGTGGCTTATTAGTTGACCTAGTACATGGCTACCTATGGGGTAGGTCCATCAGGTCATCGGTTGACTTAGTACATGGCTACCAATGGGGTAGGTCCATCAAGTCACTTTGAGTTAGATATTGGGCTACTTCTGGGTAGTGCCATGCGACTCTATTACCCTATGTATTGGCTACCTGTAAGGTAGGACCATGGGGGTAAGGATCTACCTAAAGAGAGGTAGCATGCAAGGAGAGCACAGAGTTAGGGGATAGGTAAGGATTGAGTAGTATGGCTTAAAACGTAATCTTGGTTGTTAAATGATTAATTGAAGGATTGCATTGTTAACATATATGCATGATTATTGTTTCCCCACATACCAGCTTCGGCTGATCGACGTTTTGTTTGTCGGCGTTTTAGGTACAAGCAAAAAGGACAAACAATAAATTGTCATATTGTGAAATACATGAAGTAAAATGCAAGGAGGATTAGTTAGAGTAGAATACATACATGGATAGAAGTTTAGAAATCCAAAATTTTCAAAAGGTATGAAAAATTGTATTACAACCTTTCAGTATAGATTGTTTAAATTTAATAATTGTTCTTGGTTAAGTGTCTAACCTTTGATCCAGAAGTTACTGGTGCAACTTCGACCTCTCAGTCTCCCTTAATTGGGGGTTATCGGGAGGTGGGGTCGTAACAATGTCTGCCATATTTGTAGGATTAACTGAGTCCATCATGGAAGTTTTCATGGATGACTTTTTAGTTTATGGGGACTCTTTTGACAACTGTCTGCTTAACCTCAGTAGAGTGCTACAAAGATGCGTGGAAACAAATCTGATCCTTAATTGGGAAAAGTGTAATTTTATGGTGACAGAAGGAGTTGCCCTTGGGCATCGAGTGAGCGAAAGAGGGATTGCAGTGGACAAAGAAAAGATAGATGTCATTTCAAAACTGACACCACCAAAAGACATCAAGGGAGTACGAGCCTTTTTGGGCCATGCCGGATTTTATCGAAGATTTATTAAATAATTTTCAAAAATTGCAAAACCCATGTCTCACGTGTTGACTAAAGATGAAAATTTCAATTTTGATCAAGAATGCCTACACAGCTTCATGACCCTAAAGAATGCCTTGATCTCAACACCTATACTGAGAGCCCCTGATTGGTCACAACCCTTCGAGATAATGTGTGACTCCAGTGACTACATTATATGGGCAGTATTAGGGTAGATAATAGATAAGAAACCCTATGTGATATACTATGCATAAAAAATGCTTGATGAAGCCCAAAAGAACTATACAACTACTGAAAAAGAGTTCTTGGCAGTAATCTACACTTTTGAAAATTTCTCTCTTATCTGATCGGATCAAAAGTCATAGTATACACATACCACTCCACAATAAAATATATGATTCAGAAACAAGATGCAAAACCCAGACTTATTTGTTGGGTGTTGATGCTTCAAGAATTTGATTTGGAAATAAAAGATAAAAGTGGGGTAGAAAATGTTGTCGCCAACCATTTAAGTCGTATTGAGCCTCAGGACAAAGACAACATACCTATTTGGGACTCTCTACCTGATGATCAACTCATGAAATTCACCACAAGATTTCCTTAGTACATCGATATATTAAACTATCTGGCTATAGGAATTGTCCCCCCTACTGCTTCCTACCATGATAGAAAGAAATTTCTTCATGACGTCAAGCAATACTTTTGGGATGAACCATATCTTTTCTGCTTATGTGCAGATGGATTATTCCGCCACTGTCTCCCTAAAGAAGAAATTATTCTAGTCTTAGAACACTGTCATTCTAACCCCACTGGAGGGCACATGAGTTCGCAGAAGGCCACCCTTAAAGTCCTACAGTCATAATTCTTCTGGCCAATAATAGTAAAGGATGCCCATGAATTTGTGCAATCTTGCAATAAATGTCAACTGTCTGGAGGGATATCAAAACGAAATGAAATGCCACTAACTCTGTGATAGGAGATCAAACTTTTTGATGTATGGGGAGTGGACTATATGGGTCTATTTCCCCCATATTATGGATTCTCTTATATTTTGGTTATTTTGGACTATGTATCCAAATGGGTAGAAGTTATACCCACTATATCTTATGACTCTAAGTCGGTTATTAAGTTGTTCAAGGATATCATCTTTCCTAGATTCGGAGTCCCTAGAACGGTTATATCTGATGGGGGGTCACATTTCCTAGGAAGAAGCTTTGAAGCTCTTCTGCGAAGATAAGAAGTAAAACATAAAGTCACTATGCCTCATCATCCGTAGACTAGCGGCCAAGTTGAAGTCTCAAATAGACAATTGAACGCTATCTTAGAGAAAACTATCAACAAAAACTACACGGATTGGTCCACCGAACTTCGTGATGTTCTCTGGGCATATCGTACTACTTACAAAACACCAATAGGAACAACACTGTTTCATTTAGTGTATGGTAAGTCGTGCCATCTCCCAGCTGAATTAGAACACAAAGCATGGTGGTCTATCAAACAATTGAATTTCAATTTCAAAAGTGTCGGTGAATACAGACAACTCCAATTACAAAAGCTGGAGGAACTAAGATTGACTGCCTACCAGAATGCGAGGATCTACAAAGAGCAAACTAAAATGTGGCATGATGGCCACCTTAAAAGGAAAGATATCATTGTCGAAGACTAGGTCCTTCTTTTCAACTCCAAACTCAAAATGTTTCCCAGTAAACTCCGCAGAAAATGGTCCAGACCCTTCACTATCAAGCATATCTATCCAACTGGAGCTGTCATCATCTTTGATGACAATGGAGGAGAAAGGACTGTTAATGGCATAGACTGAAAACTCCAAGACAAACTATCAACATTCAGGACTCCACATCATTAAACTGATCAAGTCAGAATTTCATTGAGCCAGCGACGTAAAACCAAAGTGCTACTTGGGAGGCAACCCAAGAACTGAGTATCACCTTTTTTTCATTTTGTTTAGATTTTGATATTTTTTTCTAGCTCTCCTTATTTAGAAAATATAAAAATTTATATAAGAAACCAAAACAAATATAAAAATATAAAAATCATTGACCAAATTAGTTTTTTCTTGACAGTTTGGGCCCAAACGGTCTAGAAACCATTTCGACCCAAATGGTCTTGAAACCGTTTGGTCCTCACGGTCTTGAAACTGTTTGGCCCTCAAGGTCTCAAAACTGTTTGGACCCAAATGGTCTTGAAATCGTTTGGTCCTCACGATCATGAAACTGTTTGGCCCTCACGGTCTCGAAACTGTTTGGACTCAAATGGTCTTGAAGTCATTTGGTCCTCATGGTCATGAAACCATTTAGCCCTCACGGTCTCGAAACTATTGGGACCCAAACGGTCTTGAAACTATTTGGCCCTCATGGTCTTGAAACCGTTTGGTCTCAACGGTCTCGAAACCATTCAGACCCAAATGATCCCAAGACTATTTGTCCTAATGGGAATTTGTACAGTCACCTCTCCTTTTTCAATAAATACTCCTTAACCCCTCCCTTTTTCTTTCCTTCGATTCCGGGATCTTCTCTCGCACAAACCTTATTCCATTCCTTCTAATTTCTCTGCAGATGTGTGACCCGTTCACGCTCTCCATTCACACTCTCAATTCACGCCACTTCCTCGCTCCTTGAATTCCGAGCTTGCTTCCACCATCTTCGTGCACACTCATGCAAGTTGCTTTGTCCTCTTCTCTGTCGCTCTGTCTGCTGCGACCATCTTCTCATCACAGCAAGGTAGAGGACACTTGCAAACATCACCATCTCTACAACGTGTCTTCTCTTCTTTTTACAATCGTTGCTATCTCCATTACTGCCTCTGCTATCTCCATCACAGACACCACCGCCACCGACGCTGTTATAACCTCGATTTTTCCAAAATATGTAATGAAATTATAAATGTTCTTTTTAAGGATAAATGAAATCCATGGTTGATGTGATGAATTGTTTGAATGGATTGAATGGATTTTTGTGTTGTTTTCTTATTGGGACTTTGTGGCCATTGAGCCCAATTAAAGGATTAAAAGAAAAACAAAAAGAAATGAAAAAGGAATTTCATTTAATAAAGGAATATATGAGGAAAATAAAAGGATATGATATTATAATGGCAAAAGAAATAAGGAATATGTGGAAAATACAATTAAATAAGAGATAACTTGAAACTGAAGTAAAGGGCTCGTTTACTTTGGATAATGACTCCAATTTTTTCACAAGGAAAGATAAAGGTATAAACGAGTTTTCCTCAAAATTTGAGATAAAACGGAGTTAAGGATTGAGAGTTATTGAATTTTCAAGTTATCATCAAAATAGCTTTTTCCTTACATATTTAGGAATTATTTTTCCTTTTGGTCTAAGCGCAGACGACGCTGACCGTTGGATCTTAATCCATCGGATCACGGTTATCATCTAGAGTCCCAGAGGGACTCGGACTGTAGCACCAACAGGGGTTTTTCCCCTCGCTTTCCCGACCGATGCAGTGCATGTGCACTCACAATTTGTGTCCCATTGGGATCGGGAGGTCCGGGCGAGGGATCTAGACCTAGGATTTAATGGGTTTCGTGGTGTATTCTAAAAACGCCCAATCAGGCTGAGCACTGGGACGATGTTAGGGTTGGGAAACCCTAGAGAGGCCCTCACACCCTATAAATAGGGGTCCTTCTAGTCGAGTGCACCTTCACGAACACGAGCGGCCACTTTTGAGAGTTCGTAGCCTTCTGCATCCCTCGATTGCACCTGCTCCGGCGAGCCTCAGCCACGGCGCCGCCGAGCGTATGTGTTAGGAAAAGAGAGGGAAGGAGACAAGAAGCTGTGATCCGATCACGGACCACCGAGGTCCTGTGCGAGATCCAACGGCTCAGGAGCGACGGGCCGATCTGCTGGAGTGAGTGGAGCGGATCAGCGCGAGGCATCGGATCGAAGGACCATCGTGGACTCTGGGTGATCCAACGGACCGATATGGAAGACGCGCGTGTGAGGGAGCCGACTGATGAGAAGCGTCAGATCAAAAGGAGGTCCAGCGGTGCAGCGATCCAACGGACGGAGTTTTTCCGGTAATTCGCCTCTCTGATAGAAATTATAGAAAAAGGTTTTATCTTGCAAAATTAATAGAATTTGCTAAGAAACTCGTATGAGAAAACTTAATATATGAAAATTATATAGAAAAATACGAGGAATCCAATAAAAATAAATTGAGAACCTAGTTCTGTCTGTTTTGCAAAAAGTACCTTAATTTGTTAATAAAGTGTATTAAGAATTGGTGAGAAACCCTAATTGCATGATTAAAGTGTATTTTGGTAAATCAATAGATCAAACTGATAAGTTTAACTTTGCTAATGATAAAGGTGATATGATTATCAGTTTGAATGCAAAAGTATGAGATTTAGAGTTATAATGCTTAAAAAGGAAGTTAATTTACATAGAAACCCTAATTTGGGATAAAAAGGGGATAAAAAGCATGTTTTTGCGGAATAATATAATTGGATACTTAATAAAGGAAATTTACTGAGAAATTAGGGGTTTTATGTAGTTTAATGAATTAAGGATGATAGTTAGGAAAGAAGAAGTGAAAACCCTAATTTCTAAAGGAACCATAAAATAGGTACTGAAACCCTAAGTAATATGATGAAAATTAGATGAATATTAATAAAAGGAAAATTGTCCTTTTATTTCAGGTTTTGCTTGTTGATTGGGTTTCTCTTTCTATCTTGAAATCTGCATTTAAAGGTATGTGGTTACTTATGGTTAACCGCTTATGTTTCCCGATGTTTCCCGAACGTTTTATCGCTTTGAATGTAACTAAACTGCTTGGATGTTCATATTGCAAATATAATGTGGCTATGACTATCACTTAATGTGTATACCTATAAACTCAGATCCTGGTTCTCTCTGTGGCATAATAGCTAACCTAGTACATGGCTGCCTATGGGTAGGTCATCAGGTTAGAGGAAGGCCTAGTACATGGCTACCTATTGGGTAGGTCCATCAGGTCTATGGATGACCTAGTACATGGCTACCCATTGGGTAGGTCCATCAGGTCAATGGTTGACTTAGTACATGGCTACCATGGAGGTAGGACCATCAAGTCATAATGAGTTAGATATTGGGTTATTCTCAGATAGTGCCATGCGACTCTATTACCTAAAAGAGAGGTGATATCCATGTCCACTGCAGGGACAGCCCAGAGTTTGAGAATATGTATGGATTGAGTTATATGGTTTAAAACGTAAGCTTGTTTGTTAAATAATTAATTGAATGATTATGTTAACCTAGTTGAATAATAAATGTCTCCCCCACATACCAGCTTCGGCTGATCGTTGTTTTGTTTGTCGGCGTTTTAGGTAAAATCCCCAAAAGCACAAATAGTAAAGCGACATATTGTGAATTCAAGAATTAAAGAACAAGGAGGAATTAGATAAATTAGTTAAGTTGTGGTTAGAAAATAGTTCCCAACTTTTCAAGGTATGTAAAGAAAATTTTTATTACCATTTTTCAGTATAGTCTGTTAGAATTTAATAATTGTTTATGGTTATATGTCGAACCTTTGATCCAGAATAAATGGTTGCGGCTTTATCCTCTTGGTCTCCCTTAATTCGGAGTTATTGAAAGGTGAGGTCGTAACATTTGGTATCAGAGCCTGGGTTCTTCATGTAACCATTAGAAATTATTAAATTTTACAAACTCCATAGAACCCAAGGGAGTTATTAGAGGAGTATCCGAAAGATGGAGGTGTCTAGAAAGGGATCACGACCGGGGGCTGGCAAGATTTTCCTCCGCACCGCTAGTCGGAATACGAGGACTCCCGGACCCATGTGACTGCCTGGCCAAAGTCTTAGGGTATGAATCGAAATAAGATACCTTTAGGACTCTCTCATCTTATTCATCCCTTCTCATCACATATTCTATTAAGGCTTTAAGAGTAGGATTCTCTCTCTCCTCCACACTCATGTGGTATGGGCACATACGTTAAGGGTTTAAGAATCCTCTAGCAAATTAATAAAAGATATGTAATGAGATATCATTGAACATAAGTATAACTAGTTTAAATGATAACCTGAAGGTTTGTTTGTTATGCGTATGTAGATGGCACGAACCAAGACTGTGGCTATTCCCGAGGGATCTGGAAAACTGGCTAGGAGTGTTTGGCCTCCCCGTAAAGCAAAGGAGTCTTATGAAAAGAGGAATAGGAACCATGAGGGTGGATCCTCTAAGAAGAGGAAGAGGCCTGAAGAAGTCACTCAAGAAGTCCCTAACCCTGACCCAATACCATTTAGTAACCTGAACCAAGAAGAAGATGAAGGATATGAAGAGAAGCATGTGTATGAGGAAGAAGCCCAGATGGATGAGGACCCAGTCAATGATTCTGAACCCACCATGATGATCCATACCCCTGATACCTTGTGGTTAGAGCAACAGAAGAAGTTGACAGAAGCTATTAGTGCTTTGGCCCTTCGAGACATAGCTAGAGCTGAGAATGGTGAACCACACCTTGTTCCTCCACGTGTGGGAGCCACCATCCTAGACTTTGTCAAGCTGAACATAGAAACGTTCTGGGGAGAAGATAAGAATGAGGTGGTTGATAAAGCAGAGGCCTGGATACTTGCAATAGAGAATGGTTTCCGCATGCTTGAAGTACATCCGAGCAAGAAGGTCCTCTTTTCTACTCACCTTCTGGAAGGAGAAGCTAAGATATGGTGGGAGACTCACATCATAGGCCGAGATATGACTGAGGAACCAATGGCATGGGCTAATTTTAAAACCATCTTCACTTCCAGATTCGTCCCGGTTGCAGCTAAGAAAGAGAAGGAAAGGGAATTCACTAACATGACTCAAGGAAATTCCTCTGTGGCAGAATTTGGGCGTAAGTTTTGGATACTGGAACGTTTTTGGTACAAGATGGATGAGGAAAGGAGGGTGGACCATTTCATAGAGCGTCTTCACCCTGCCCTGAAGCCTCATGTGATGGAAAGCTAACCTAAAACCTTCGCAGAAGCTTACAACACTGCCTTAGACATGGAAAGAACCGTGATGCCTGCACAGCTTCCACCCAAGGGGTATTTGGGTTTCACTGAAGGAACCCGAGGTCAGAAGAATCATCATAAGAAGGGTCTAGGACGTCATCAAGCTAAGGGAAGACATGAAGGAAGAGGAAGACCCCATCCAAAACACAACCGACCGCGATGCCGCTCTTTTGGAAAATGGCATCCTGGTGAGTGTCGCCATAAGAAGAAGGTCTGCTTTCGTTGTCAGCAAGAGGGGCATATCCTGTCTGCTTGTCCCCTACCAGCACCAAAGGGACCAGGTCCAGTGGCAACTCCACCAGTAGCAGCTCCACTAGTAGTTGTGGCTCCACCTGCTGGAGAAAGAAGGCAAGCTTGAGTGTTCTCCATCGACAATGAAGAAGCTCAAGCAAATGCAAATTGGTTGATTGAGGGTAATAACCCATAGAGTTTTCTTTATGTTTTGGAAGTTAAGAATGTCATAGTCTAATGTATGGTGAACAATAATGTAGGCATGCTTGAAGTCATGGGACATAATGTAGAAGCATTATTTGATTCTGGTTCTACTAATACTTTCATTTCGAGGAATCTTGCGACTATGCTTTGTTTGGATATCACGGATTTAGGATATGGCTTAGATGTTACAACCCCAAGTGGTCAAATCTTTACCTCTCTTGTGAAAACTCCGGTGATACCTGTGAAATATCGAGATCATGAATTTCCTACAGACTTTATCCTTCTTGACATGAATGATTTTGATGTGATCATTGGAATGGATTGGCTTTATACTTATAGGGCCCAAATCGATTGTAGGGAAAAGAAAGTGATCATCAGGGAACCAGGTCACTCACCCTTTGTCATTAGAGATAGGAAGGATGCCACCACCAGTTTGTATGTGTCATCCCTGAAGGCAGAAAGAATGATGAGTAAAGGTTGTCAAGCTTTCCTAGCAGTGGTTACCGAGCCCGAACCCAAGGTGCAACCCTTAGAGGAAATAGAGGTAGTCAAGAGCTATGCAGATGTTTTTCCAGATGATCTACCCGGGATTCCTCCCGAGAGAGAGGTGGATTTTTCCATAGAGCTAGCTCCAGGAACAAGCCCTATTTCACGTGCACCTTATAGAATGGCACCCGTAGAGTTGCTCAAGTTGAAGAAGCAATTGCAGGAATTGCTAGACAAATGTTTTATCCAGCCTAGAACATCTCCATGGGGAGCTCCAGTCCTGTTTGTAAAGAAAAAGGATGGCTCGCTCCGTATGTGCATAGACTACCGGATGATTAACCAAGCTACCATTAAGAACAAATACCCTTTACCCCGAATAGATGACCTGTTTAACCAGTTGAAGTCTGCTCGAGTCTTTTGTAAAATTGACTTAAGATCGGGTTACCACCAGTTGAGAGTCAAGAGTGAGGACATCCCAAAAATAGATTTTAGAACACGATATGGCCATTATGAATTTGTGGTTATGCCTTTTGGTTTGTCCAATGCACCCAGTGTGTTCATGAACCTTATGAATAGTGTGTTTGAACCCTTCCTTGACTCGTTTGTCATAGTGTTCATAGATGACATCTTGGTATACTCCAATGACTTAGAGCAACACTGAGACCACCTAAGTAAAGTCCTTGATATCCTGAGAAAGCAGAAGTTCTATGGGAAATTCTCAAAATGCGAGTTTTGAATAGACCGAGTCATGTTCCTTGGGCATATCTTCTCAGGAGGAACAATCCTCGTGGATCTAGCCAAGGTGTCAGCAGTTCGAGACTGGCCTACACTGAAGAGCCCCTCCGAGATCCAAAGCTTCTTGGGGTTAGCAGGATATTATCAGCGTTTCATTTCAGATTTCTCAAAGACTGCCTTGCCCTTGACCATGTTGACTCGGAAGGAGGTGAAGTTTGTGTGGTCTGATGTTTGTGAGACTCGTTTTCAAGAGCTGAAGGAAAAGTTGACCACTGCACCAGTTTTGACTCTACCATCAGGAAATGAGGGTTTCATGATCTTCACCGATGCATCCAAAATGGGTCTTGGCTGTGTATTGGAGCAGAATCGACATGTGGTTGCATATGCTTCCCGACAACTCAAGCCTAATGAGGTGAATTACCCGACACATGACCTAGAGTTGGCTGCTATCATTCATGCCTTGAAGATTTGGTGGCATTACATGTATGGTGCTACTTTTGAAATCTTCACTGACCATAAGAGCTTGAAGTACCTTCTGACACAGAAAGACTTGAACCTACGACAACGAAGATGGATGGAATACATGAAGGATTACGACTTTACTATTGCCTATCATCCCGGGAAGGCAAATGTTGTGGCAGATGCTTTGAGTCGGAAATCTCTTCGGTGTGCAGCTGTTCTGTCTAGTCAGTGGAAGAGCCTAGAAGAGCTGGTGAAATGGTCTCCTCAACCATTAGGTGATCGAGTTCGATTGGCCAACATTCAGATACACTCTGATTTGTTGAGTGAAATTGTGGCAGCACAAATGGTCAGTAGTGAACTTGACAAGATGAGAGGCTTGATGAAGAAGCCTCAAACCCGCCTTTCCTTGGGAGTAGATGGAGGGATCAGATTTGAGAATCATATATGGATCCCTGAAGACTCACCACTGAAGGAATGTATCCTAAAAGAAGCTCATGGTTCTAAGTATACTGTACACCCATGGACTACTAAGATGTTTAAGGATATGCATAGGTTTTTCTGGTGGCCAGGAATGAAGAGAGACATTGCAGCTTATGTGTCCAGTTGTCTTACGTGCCAAATGGTGAAGGTGGAACATCAACGACCTGGTGGACTTTTACAGTCTATAGAGATTCTGGAATGTAAATGGGATCAGATCACCATGGATTTTGTGGTGGGTTTACCCCATACCAAGAGAGGTCATGATGCAATATGGGTTGTGGTGGATCGCCTTACCAAGTCAGCACACTTCCTTGCACTGAAAACCACTACCAAAGTGACAGACTTAGCTGAGTTGTACATTCGAGAGATAGTGCGTTTGCATGACGTACCCAGTTCCATCATATCTGATAGAGATCCGAAGTTTACTTCCAAATTATGGAAGCAGGTTCAAGAGGAACTTGGTACAAGGTTAAAGTTCAGTACCGCCTATCACCCCCAGACAGATGGTCAGTCAGAAAGGACAATTCAGACCTTAGAGGATCGTTTGAGAGCTTGTGTGCTCGATTGGGGTGGATCATGGGAGCAGTACTTACCTCTAGCAGAGTTTGCATACAACAATAGTTACCAAGCCAGTATCGGGATGCCTCCATATGAAGCTCTATACGGGAGACTGTGTCGGTCACCACTTCAATGGGATGATGTTGGTGAGAGGACCTTGTTGAGGTCAGATGAACTCCAAGTGTATGCTGATAAAGTCACTTTGATCAGGCAAAGGCTAAAGAGAGCTCAGGATCGACAAAGGTCGTATGCTGATGCGAAGAGGACTGATGTGCATTTCACTGTGGGAGAGCATGTTTTTCTGAAAATCTGACCGCTCCGAGCTATAGCTAAAAATAGAGGAAAGTTGAGTCCCCGATATGTGGGTCCGTTTGAGATCTTAGAACGGATTGGTGAGGTGGCTTATCGTCTGGCGTTACCCCCTCAATATAGTATGATGCATGATGTGTTTCACGTGTCCAATCTGAAGCGATATGTGCAAGACCCGAGCCATGTGTTGAGCATTGAACCTATTGATCTTCAAGGAAATCTGTCTTATCCTGAGTTACCTTTGCGTATTATAGACACTAAGGTAAAAGAGCTCAGAAATAAGAATATAGAGATGGTAAAGGTTCTTTGGAAACACCATGGAGAGGATGAGGCCACATGGGAGCTGAAGATGGACATGGAAAAAGCATATCTAATTTGTTTGCTTAATTGATGAATTTTGAGGACAAAATTCCTATAAGGAGGGGAGGATGTTATAACTTCGATTTTTCCAAAATATGTAATGAAATTATAAATGTTCTTTTTAAGGATAAATGAAATCCATGTTGATGTGATGAATTGTTTGAATGGATTGAATGGATTTTTGTGTTGTTTTCTTATTGGGCCTTTGTGGCCATTGAGCTCAATTAAAGGATTAAAAGAAAAACAAAAAGAAATGAAAAAGGAATTTCATTTAATAAAGGAATATATGAGGAAAATAAAAAGATATGATATTAAGGCTAAAAGATATTTTCCCAAAATAAGATTTTGAGTTAAAAAGGTTCCTTGGGATTCAAGGAACTCAAGATAATTAGATAATGGCAAAAGAAATAAGGAATATGTGGAAAATACAATTAAATAAGAGATAACTTGAAACTGAAGTAAAGGGCTCGTTTACTTTGGATAATGAATCCAATTTTTGCACAAGGAAAAATAAATGTATAAACGAGTTTCCCTCAAAATTTGAGATAAAACAGAGTTAAGGATTGAGAGTTATTGAATTTTCAAGTTATCATCAAAATAGCTTTTTCCTTGCATATTTAGGAATTATTTTTCCTTTTGGTCTAAGCACAGACGACGCTGACCGTTGGATCTTAATCCAGCAGATCGCGGTCATCGTCCGGAGTCCCAGAGGGACTCATACTGTAGCGCCAACATGGGTTTTTCCCCTCGCTTTCTCGACCGATGCAGTGCATGTGCACTCACAATTTGTGTCCCATTGGGATCGGGAGGTCCGGGCGAAGGATCTAGACCTAGGATTTGATGGGTTTCGTGGTGTATTCTAGAAACACCCAATCGGGCTGTGGACTGGGATGGCGGCAGGGTTGGGAAACCCTAGAGAGGCCCTCACACCCTATAAATAGGGGTCCTTCTAGTCGAGTGCACCTTCACAAACACGAGCGACTACTTTTGAGAGTTTGTAACCTTCTGCATCCCTCGATTGCACCTGCTCCGGCGAGCCTCAGTCGCGGCGCCACCGAGCATCTGCGTTAGGAAAAGAGAGGTAAGGAGACAAGCAGCTGTCGTCCGATCACAGACCACTGAGGTCCTGTGCGAGATCCAACGGCTCGGGAGCGGCGGGCCGATCTGCTGGAGTGAGTGGAGCGGATCAGCGCGAGGCGTCGGATCGAAGGACCATCGTGGACTCCGGGTGATCCAACGGACCGAGACGGTAGACGCGCGTGTGAGGGAGCCGACTGACGAGAAGTGTCAGATCAAAAGGAGGTCCAACGGCGCACCGATCCAACGGACGGAGTTTTTCCGGTAATTCGCCTCTCTGATAGAAATTATAGAAAAAGGTTTTATCTTGCAAAATTAATAGAATTTGCTAGGAAACTCGTATGAGAAAACTTAATATATGAAAATAGTATAGAAAAATATGAGGAATCCAATAAAAATAAATTGAGAACCTAGTGCTGTCTGTTTTGCAAAAAGTACCTTAATTTGTTAATAAAGTGTATTAAGAATTGGTGAGAAACCCTAATTGCATGATTAAAGTGTATTTTGGTAAATCAATAGATCAAACTGATAAGTTTAACTTTGCTAATGATAAAGGTGATATGATTATCAGTTTGAATGCAAAAGTATGAGATTTAGAGTTATAATGCTTAAAAAGGAAGTTAACTTACATAGAAACCCTAATTTGGGATAAAAAGGGGATAAAAAGCATGTTTTTGCGGAATAAGATAATTGGATACTTAATAAAGGAAATTTACCAAGAAATTAGGGGTTTTATGTAGTTTAATGAATTAAGTATGATAGTAAGGAAAGAAGAAGTGAAAACCCTAATTTCTAAAGGAACCATAAAATAGGAACTGAAACCCTAAGTAATATGATGAAAATTAGATGAATATTAATAAAAGGAAAATTGTACTTTTATTTCAGGTTTTTCTTGTTGATTGGGTTTCTCTTTCTATCTTGAAATCTACATTTAAAGGTATGTGGTTACTTATGGTTAACCGCTTATGTTTCCCGATGTTTCCCGAACGTTTTATCGCTTTGAATGTAACTAAATTGCTTGGATGTTCATATTGCAAATATAATGTGGCTATGACTATCACTTAATGTGTATACCTATAAACTCAGATCCTGGTTCTCTCTGTGGCATAATAGCTAACCTAGTACATGGCTACCTATGGGTAGGTCATCAGGTTAGAGGAAGGCCTAGTACATGGCTACCTATTGGGTAGGTCCATCAGGTCTATTGATGACCTAGTACATGGCTACCCATTGGGTAGGTCCATCAGGTTATTGGTTGACTTAGTACATGGCTACCATGGAGGTAGGACCATCAAGTCATAATGAGTTAGATATTGGGTTATCCTCGGATAGTGCCATGCGACTCTATTACCTAAAAGAGAGGTGATATCCATGTCCACTACAGGGACAGCCCAGAGTTTGAGAATATGTATGGATTGAGTTATATGGTTTAAAATGTAAGCTTGTTTGTTAAATAATTAATTGAATGATTATGTTGTTAACCTAGTTGAACAATAACTATCTCCCCCACATACCAGCTTCGACTGATCGTTGTTTTGTTTGTCGGTGTTTTAGGTAAAATCCCCAAAAGCACAAACAGTAAAGTGGCATATTGTGAATTCAAGAATTAAGGAACAAGGAGGAATTAGATAGATTAGTTAATTTGTGGTTAGAAGATAGTTCCCAACTTTTCAAGGTATGAAAAGAAATTTTTTATTACCATTTTTCAGTATAGTCTGTTAGAATTTAATAATTGTTATGGTTATATGTCGAAACTTTGATCCAGAATAAATGGTTGCGGCTTTATCCTCTTGGTCTCCCTTATATGGGAGTTACTGAAAGGTGAGGTCGTAACAGGCGCCATCGTCACTGGAACTACTTTCGTTGCCCCTGTCACTTCACTTTCCTGACTGGTTTAGACCCAAACAGTCGTGAAACCGTTTGGACACAAACTGTTATGAAACTGTTTGGAGTGCAACCATTTGGAGCCAAACGGTCTTGAAACTGTTTGGAGCTAAACGGTCTTGAAAGCATTTGAAGCCAAACGGTCTTGAGAGTGTTTGGATCCAAACAATCGTGAAACCGTTTGGAGTGCAACCAATTAGAGCCCAAACAATCTTGAAACTATTTGCAGCCAAATGATCTTGGAAATCACGATTTCACCGACTTGCTAGACCTACCCCATTGGTAGCCATGTACTAAGTCAACTGATGACATGATGGACCTACCCCATAGGTAGCCATGTACTGGGTCAACTAATAAGCCACAGAGGGGACCAGGATCTGAGCTAGTAGGCACATATCTTAGGTGATAGTCATATCCACACTATAGTTTGCATGAATTAAAATAATCCAACAATTAATTCATGTCATCGATGAAAACTTCGATAAACCTCGGAAAACTAACTCGATATATTCATAAGTGTAACCACATACATGTATTGCAGATTCAGATACAAAATTAATCAGAACATAGAAATCCCAATCAAGCAACTAATCATGCACACAATCCTGAAATAAATATACCAATTTCCTTTTATTAATATTTATCCAATATCATCATCATCCTTAGGATTTCTATTCCAATTTTAGGGTTTCCTTGGGAATTAGGGTTTTGCCTCCATTCTTAGTTATTAAGAACCCTAATTCATCAAATCTACTTAAAACCTTTAAATTCTCTCCTTTTAATATTCTTAACAGTCTTAGGATCATCATTTAGTAATTTACTTCCTTAATCTGAAATATCATGGTTTTCCTCTTCTTTTACCCCAATTAGGGTTCCCATATGAATTATTCTTCATTTATGGATTACAACCCTAAAACTACCAATTTTGTATACCAAATGGATGAAAACTCTATATTATTAATCAACAGGTTAATATCTTTCAAATTAACCTATTAGTCTTCAAAGATGTATCCTTTATCTTCAATTTAGGGCTTCTAAGGTTTCCTATAAAACCCTAACCATCTCAATTATATTCATTAAGAATTATCTAATCCAAACTATGTTCAAGAATCAAAAACTCATATTTACTCAAATCAGGGTTTTTAGTCTATTAAACCATGTTCATGATCATAAAACCCTAAAACCAACATACTAATCATCTTTTTATGATTTTACCATTCCTTTTATTCTTAACAGGTTAAGATTGATCAAAAATATATAAAAGATTCATCATGTTCGTTTTTACATCATTCTAGGGGTTTTCTATCAATTAATGCATCAAAAGATATAAAACCCTATACTTTTTGAGTTTCAAGCAGAATTAGGCTACATACATAATTTCTTTGTGTTCCTCTCGTTCTGAGGATCAATTTTCATATAGGACTTGTTTTAATCTGAGTTTCCTAGAATTAATTACGATTTTAGCAAGATTTTACTTACTTGCCAATCAAGTTGTGCCACGTGTGTGCTCCATGCAATGTTGCCCTTTGTTTTGGAAAACATAACGAAATGACCGTTATGCCCTTGGTTAAGTTGTGTGCGCCTTCAGCCCGTGGAGGGCAGTTTTGTCCAACGGAAACTCCACCTTCTTCCTCCTCGTGACGGTAGCCTGCTGTTGCCCTAGCCGCCAAGGGCGCGACTCCTCCTTGCCTCCCTCGGCCCAGTTGGCCACCAGGGAGGGTGCAATTGCCCCCGTCGTGCCCTGGCGTACACAACACCCTTCCAAGACGCATCCAAAACGACCGTGAGTAAGCCCAGAAGATCTGCAGCTCACAGCTGCGATGCAGCCATGCTGCAGTTGATTGCAGGTCTTCTCCAAGGCGTGAATCTCCTCAGAAATCAATGCCCTACCTCCGATGTAACCCCACGCATCCAAGGGTGCCCTCCAGTCGTGGCCAGCACTGCTGGTTCAGGTCGGCTGGGTCTGCAATCCGCGGCCGGCATTGGAGACGTACAACGGTCGTCGTGCATGTGTTGGAGTCCAAGGGCGATGGCCATGCTTCCCTCTGGCCAAGCGCGACATCTCCCGTCCATGATGATGACTCCAAGGTTTCTCTTTACCCCAAGGTTAGAGCTATACCCTTTGGTTAGGGTTTGGACAGTTGCATGGTTGGAGAAGAGCGGGAGACAATGAAGAACTCGAGTCTATGGATCTGTCCCCTATATAGGGATAGGTAGCAGCGTCCTAGCATGAATACCCATGAGAAGAGAATGCCTCTTTATCTATAGGAAACATCCTCTCCTTAATTACAAAGTAATCCCCTCTTTTAATTATTTCCTTAATAATTCATATTCCTTATTTACTAGGAAAACAGAATTTTATCTCCTTGATATTCTTTATGCTTGAGATTTTAGAATTTCGAAAATATCTTCTTGTACCTTCTTGTACTTGCCCTTTATTCTAATGGCACGAAATTCTTTTAATAGAAAATTCTTCCTTTTTATTAATAGCACAAAATTCATTAATAATTAATCACATTATCCTCTTATTTTGCAATTTTGATATTTTCTCTTTCTTTCCTATTTATTGGGACTCCTTGGGTCCCAAGAAACTCTATTTTTTCGAAATCATTTTTATTGGATACTCATTATCCTTCTAGATGCATCTAAATACATTATTCTTCATTATTTCCCATTATCTTGTTTATTTCTTATTAAAATAGTTCTTTTTGAGGATTTCTCTTTTATTTTTAACATTGGTATTCGTTTTATCATTAGGAATCCTTGGGATATGAAAATCCACAAAGGATCACTCCATTATACCTTTTTCCACTTATTTCCAACATTTTAACATTATTTTCAATTTCTTTCTTACTAAAGAAATACTTAATTAATCTTTTCGTTTCTTATTACTTTATTTTTGCAACTTTGGTCTCCTTGGAACCCAAGGAACCCAAGTGGCACGAAATCCCTCTTTGGGTTTGCCTTCTAAAGGTTTCCACATTATTCTTTTCTCAAATATTTAGTTATTCATTTACTATTTTAATAATTGAATTTTCCTTTCTTAATTTCCTTGTTATTGGCCCAATAGCCAATAAAGCCAACAACAGAATCATAAAGGCAATTGTGAATGAAATCCACTATTCAAAACAACTCATATCTTTATTTGTTCAATTATCTTTAATATGCGAAATTACATTTCTCACCAATGAACCCAAAAATTTGGGGTTGTAACAAACATACACATCTGAAATGTTACGGGTGCATTACATAGTCCAAAAGGCATCCTTCTAAAGGCATAAGTTCTGAAGAGGCAAGTAAAACTCATCTTTTCTTGATCTTCAGGGTGTATCAAAATTTGATAAAACCCTGAATAACCGTCAAGATAGCAAAAGAATTTTTGGTGGGCTAGACGTTCAAGGACCTCATTAAGGAAAGGTAGAGGGAAGTGATCTTTTCTTGTTGCCTTGTTCAGTTTCCTTTAATCGATACACATCCTCCATCTAGTGACAATCCTTGTGGGCACTAGTTTGTTTTTATAATTCAAAACGACAGTGGTTCCCCCCTTTTTAGGGACTACTTGGACCGGACTAACCCACTGGGAATCGGAAATTAGATAAATGATACCATCTTTTAGGAGTTTAAGAACCTCGAGGCGAACCACCTCTTTGAGATTTGGGTTTAGTTTTCTCTGGTGTTCTCATGAAGGTTTAAACACTTCTACCATGGGTAATCTGTGCATGAACAGAGATGTATTTATTCCCATTAGGTCAGTAATCTTGTATCCAATGACTTTCTTGTGCTTTCTTAATTCAATAAGTAGTCTTTCTTCTTCGTTGTCTATTAAAGTGGAACTGATAATGAATGGACATAATTTTTCTTTGTCAAGGAAAACATGCTTGAGCCCAACTGGTAGGGCTTTCATCTCAGGTGTCTTGGGTACTTCTGCAGTTTCCAAAGTGGTGACAGATTTCAACTCCTCAAAGGTAGCTTTGGGGGTTTCTTCGGCTTGTTCAAGGTATTGCAGACATTGTTGAACTAGTTTGTCGATTGAGAATTCAACTTCTGGATTTGTTAAGTCATTTTCCAAATCATATGACGATTCAGAAGGTTCTTTCTTTAACTGAGACATTTTATCAATTGCTTCGAGAAGAAAAACTTCTTCATGGATGCTAGGATCTTTTAAGTTTTCAAAGAATCTGAGTTGAACAACTTCCTTTCCTAGTCTTAAGGTAATGGTGCTAGCTTCAACATCGATTAGTGCTCTAGCTATAGCAAGGAAAGGTCTGCCAAATATTATTGGATACCTCAGATCTTCTTTTATATCCATAATAGCAAAGTCACAGGGAACTTACGAGTCTTTCCCTACTCTTACTGGGATATCTTCAATAATTCCCAAAGGTGTAGTGATGGTAGAATTAGCCAATTGAATTGTCATTGTTGTGGGTAGAAAATCAGTAAAACCCAATCTTTTACACATGGAAAACGGCATAATGGATATGCTGGCCCCCAAATCGGATAATCCTTTCATGCAAGAGGTGTTTCGGATAGAGCATTCGATGCCAAAGGAGCCAGGGTCCTTCTGCTTCTTCGGCATCTTATTAAGAATGATGTCAGAAGTAGTTTGAGCTAATTTGACAGTCTCATGTTCTTCAGTCATATATTTCTTTGATATTAAAGTCTTCAGGTATTTGGACCAAGCTGGGATTTTAGAAAGAGCATCTTGGACATTAGAATTTCACTCACATATCATAGCACATCTTAGGAACATGAAAATCTAAACATACATAAGCACTTGTTTGAAAGGAAAGATTGTGTTGCACTTCACCTCCCGGTGTAAGTGCAACGATCTCAACTCAAAATCACATTCTCATGCATAAATTTTGTTTTTGATCACAACTTGTTCCTCAACTCATTTATCTCCACTCTCGTGGTAGAAAAAGAGTTGACAAGAAGAGCACCTCCATACATTCCTACTTATCTTCTCAGATCAAGCAGGAAAGCAGAACACATGCATATGAAGTGGCCATCAATATTTGCAAGAGATGATAAAATCGGTACTTTCATGGTAGAAAAACAAGTAACATAGTATTTAGAATAAAATTAACTTGTTCCTTACATGATTTGACATGGGAGCTACTCTCCCATGCCCAAGAAAAGGGAATTACTCGTCAATAATCATGCTTTACAGATTTGCTATAGAAAATTCAGGTTTTAACATGATCTAGAGGAGGAAAAACAAAGAGACTCAAAGATGTAACCACAAGAAGGAGGAATTCTAGCTTGGGGAAAAAATTCTCCTCCTTCATCTGCTCCAAAACGAACTCGATCCTCTCCCGAGAAGCTTCACAAAGTTGGAGAAGCTTGGTTGCACCTTGGAGAAGAGAATGGAGAAGAAGAGAAGAAGAAATGGGCTCCTTTTGCAAGAAACCACCTCCTTTCTCCTCAAAATCCTCCTCCTCTACTCTAGCCTTGCTCTGTGACAAAAGAACTTCCACTAATGACTGGACATAACCGCTCATTAAGTTCCCCTTTTCTTTTTAAACAAAAACTCATATTTTTTCAAAATGCTAAAACTGCCAGAGACACAACGTGCGTCCCAAGTGCATGCCATGCAAAAGCTCTGACAGTTGCTCTAAAATGTACTGCGCACAGCGTGCACTGATATAATGCATTTCATGCAACTTTCTAGAAAGTTATTTTAGTCAAAATTCCCATGTGCACGTCGTGCGTTGGATTGATGCACGCCATGCAACTTTCCAGAGAGTTTGTTTTGGTCAAAATTCCCAGGTGCACGCCGTGTATTGGATTGATGCACGACGTGCATTTGCTTTGTGTGCTTTTCTGGAAACTCGTACACCATGCTCGAAGTCAAGACACATCATGCGCATTGTTGTCTGGGTGAATCAAAAACTCTTCTAAAATATTTCACGCCATGCAATTGATATGCACGTCGTGCATTCTGCTGTTTCAGTAGAATTAAACTCTAGAATCGGTCTTTCTTGTAATTTATCCAGCAATGCAAGTTATGGGATGAGTAAAGTAACAAAAAGATTGCAAAGGTAATATGAAAAGAGGCTAAATAATATCAGAATTAACCAAACTTGTGTGTGATAGCATGTGAAAAGATGATGTAGATATCACACAATAGTGGTGAAGAAGGAGGTAATAAAGCTACTATTGGCAGGTATAATCTATGCTATTTCAGATTCTTTGTGCGTTAGTCCGACGCAGGTAGTTCTTAAAAAGGGGGGAATTACTGTCACTACTAATTCATCTAATTAGCAAATCACCACTAGATTTGTGACCGGATGGTGAATTTGCATTGACTATCGTAGGTTGAACACTGCTACACTTAAGGACCATTTTCCGTTACCGTTCATTGATCAGATTTTGGAACGACTCACCGGTCGCTCCCATTTTTGTTTTCTCGATGGATATTAGAGCTACAATCAGATTTCTATCGAGCCTAAGGACCAGGAGAAGTCTACCTTCACCTGCCCTTATGGCACCTTTGCATACCATCACATGCCTTCGGGTTATGCAATGCACCCATGACTTTTCAAAGGTGTATGTTGGTGACTTTTTTGGATATGGTAGAAATATGTCTTAAGGTTTTTGTGGACAATTTTTCAGTTTATGGGACGTCATTTAATGATTGCTTGAAAATTTTAGACGAGGTCTTGCAAAAATGTGAAGACAATCATCTAGTGTTTAATTGGGAAAAATATCACATGATGGTTAGCAATGGCATAGTGTTAGGCCACAAGGTGTCTAGCAAGGGATTGGAGGTAGATCCGGTTAAAATAGAAGTGATCTCAAAACTCCCTCCACCAACATCAGTGAAGGCAGTTAGGAGCTTTCTAGGCCACGTCGGGTTTTATTGTCAATTTATTGAAGATTTTTCAAAAATCTCTAAACCACCGTCTGAGCTTTTGGAAAAGGATGTTGAATTCAATTTTGATGAGAGGTGTTTAAAGGCTTTTGAGATGTTGAAGGAAAAACTCATATCTGTACCGGTTGTGCAGGATCCAGATTGGAGCCAACCATTTGAGCTGATGTGTGATGTATCAGGCTATGTTGTGGGGACGGTGTTGGGACAATGCCTAGACAAGGTTCCTACGGTCATATACTATGCATCTAACACAGTTAATGACGCACAACTTAATTACACCACAACTGAAAAAGAATGAATAACTATTGTCTTTTCTTTTGAAAAATTTAGGCAATATCTTGTGGGAGCAAAAGTGGTGGTGTGGACGGACCATGCGGCTATTAAGTACTTACTACAGAAGAAGGATGCTAAAACAAGATTGATTCGATGGATCCTTTTGATGTAGGAGTTTGATATTGAGGTCAAGGATAAAGAAGGGGTAGAGAATGTGGTGGCTGATCACCTATCTCGATTGGAGAGGGTAGATGAGAAGGACATGAATATACCCATTCTAGAGACCTTCCCTAATGAGAAGTTGTTCACCCTTAAGCAAAAAGATCCTTGGTTTGCTAATATTGTGAATTATTTAGCTTTTAAGGAATTTCCTGTAGATTGGGGTTATCAAGAAAAGAAAAGATTTTTTTTCATTCTATGCGCTGTTACTTTCGAGATGATCCAATTTTGTTGAAACATTGTGGGGATGGAATTTTAAGGAGATGTGTACCTAAAGGTGAGTATGAGAGTGTGTTAGAGCATTTCCACACACTACCTACAGGCTGACACCATGCTAGTTCTAGGACAGCCACAAAGGTGTTAGAGAGTGGATTGTATTGGCCGACCCTTTTCAAAGATGCATTCGACTTTGTGTGTAGGTGTGATGCATTTCAGCGGTCAGGTAACATATCAAAGCGGCAGGAGATGCCTTTGAATGTGTTTCGAGAAGTAGAGGTTTTTTATTTGTGGGGTATTGATTTCATGGGACCCTTTGTGTCCTCTAACTCCAACCTTTACATCTTGTTGGCTACAGATTATGTGTCAAAATGGGTGGAAGCAATTCCAACCCGAACCAATGATGCAAATGTTGTATGCAAATTTGTTAAGGATCACATTTTCTATAGATTTGGAGTGCCAAGGATGATCATAAGTGATGGAGGAACTCATTTCACTAATCATAAATTTGGGGCACTTTTAACCAAATATGGAGTGACGCACCGTGAGGGTACACTATATCACCCACAAACACAAGGACAAGTAGAGGTTTCCAATCGTGAGATTAAAAAGATCCTTGAAAAGATGGTGTCATCTAGTAGAAAGAATTGGAGTGATTTGTTAGTTGATGCACTATGGGACTATAGGACAGCCTAAAAAACACCCATAGGAACCACATCCTTTAGGTTAGTCTATGGCCGAGCGTGTCATCTTCCTGTGGCATTAGAACATAAGGCTCATTGGGTGTTGAGAAGGCTCAATTTTGATCTTGCTGAAGCAGGAAAGACAAGGATGTTAGAGTTGAATGAGCTTGATGAAATTTAGATGAATGCTTATGAGAACTCAAGATTGTTCAAGGAAAGAACTAAGCAAATTCATGACTGCCATATAGCTAGGAGAGTCTTTTTACCGGGAGAGAGTGTGTTGCTCTTTAACTCAAGGTTGAAATTGCACCCCGGGAAATTGAGATCTTGGTGGATGGACCGTTCATCATAGAAGAGGTATTTCCACATGTAGTAGTTAGGATAAAAGAGGTAGAGAAATCCTTCTTGGTCATTGGTCAAGGATTGAAACATTATTTTAGAGAAGATTTTGTGAGGATGGAGCATGATGTTAAACTTATTACTCTTAATTAATCTCAACAATAGAGTTGTCTAGCCTAGGACGTTAAATAAGGGAGATTGTTGGGAGGCAACCCAACCATTAGGATGTTTGTTTCTTTCATTTCCATTAAGTTGTTTTATTATTACTTAGTTTTTGAAAATTTTATGTAAAAATGATGTCATGATTCATTTGTTGAGTGTGTAGTATGTGGTTGAGTCGGTGCCACCGACATCCATGTCGATGGCACTGAGACAGGGTCAGAGAGATGGGCATTGCAGATGATAAAGGTCAGTTCCACTGACATTTACGTCGGTACCACTGACATCTCTGAAGAAAGTGCAGATTTCAGATGTGGTTAACTGATGAGTCATCAGTACCATCGACACCCAAGTTCGTGGCACTGACTTGGCATGAGGTACCAGGCTCGGTGGGTGCGTCAATGCACCGACGGAAGAAAAAAAGGGTTTGATCATCATGTCAGTACCACTGACCACATCGTCGGTGCCACCGACCATAGGAAGCACCGATCTGTAGACAACACCGATCGATGGCTTAGATGCACCCACGTGGACTATCCGAAGATTTGATTCCACCCAAAAGTCATTGCCACTGACAACCAGTCATTGCCACCGACTCGTCAGCAATCCGACTTCATGTCAGTGCCACCGACTCTGTCATAGTAGGTTGGCACCGACCCTATAAAAGGGAGGGTATAGTTGTTTTCTTTCTCACAACTTGAAGAACAATGACTCCCACGAGCAAGAGCGGCTACTCCGTGCATCCAGAGGCTTCATCGAGCTCTTCCTTTCTTATTCTTCTTCTCTGCTCAATCCATCATCATGGCCAGATGAGGAGGACCCCCTGGCACTCTTATGCCATGACCACTCCTCAGCCACCCCTCGATGGAGGTGAGGAAGGTCTATGAAGCCCAATCTTTGGCAGGTGGCCAACATACAAAGAAATCATCATTGAATTTATGGCATCCTTGGAGATATTGGTCACCCCCGATCAAGCACGCCCGTCAAGCGGAAAATGGAGAGAATGAAAGGTGGATTTTTGCCTTTACAACACCAACTACTCCCTTACTCTCTGTGCCTTCAATGCTATTTACGGGTGGTCGCACGTGCCCTGCCGTTAACCTGAGAATGTCGATTTAGACACCATCTGGAAGGACTTTGTGACAGCGCCAGAGGGTAAAAGGCTGAACTTCCACCATAGTTCTTTAGCAAACTTCGAGCATCCCTTTGTTTGGGTGCTTCATTAGATGTTGACCAACACATTATTCACAAAGTCAACCCAAGAACAAGTGAAGGTACAAGTATTGGACTTGTATTTTCTGTATCAACTTATGGAGGGAGAGACGGTCAATTGGGGATCATTCTTTCTCCAACACATTATTGCGGTGAGGCACAATGTCAGGCAGACTATGCCCATTCTCTTTGGGGGACTTATCATCCCCATTTCTCTTCACTTGGGCCTTGATCTCTCTACTCTAGAGTCGCTCAACTCCAAGCTACGCATCGACCACCTTCATTTCAAGTAGTTCAGACTCATCACTATGGACAACAGTGTCATCTATGCCACATTCTCGGTCGATGATACTTTCTACAAGCGTCGACTTCCTAATCCCATCTTCAACATCAGGGGAGTCAGGCACTATAAATGGTTGGCTCTGGGCGATGATGACAATGTTGGACAATAAGAAGCTCAGGCTGAGGAGGAAGATGCGGGAAGCGATGACGGGGAGGAAGTGGAGCCTGAAAAAACACTTGAGGGGGGGTAAATAGAGTTTTTAAATATTTTAACAATTATTTAACTCAAACAACCACAATTGCAAATGGAAGAAGGAGACAGGTGTTTAGAGTGGTTCCAACTTTAGCAAATACTAAAGTTGTCAGTCCACTACCTGGTTGCTTACCCAACCGGGATTTTGAAAATATTAATTTTATTACCTTCACAAGGATTTACACAAAATACAATACTTTCTTTACACCCCTTGAACAACCTTCACTTGAAGTAGAAGCACCAACTTGAGGTAGCCTTCTTGAAGTAACTCCAAGCTCCCCCTTGAAGTAGCCTTCCTCTCTAGAAGTAACCTCCCGTTGCACCAGCCTTCTTGAAGTAGCTCAAGGTCCCCTTCTTCACCAAGAAGATCTTCAACCTCTCCAATCCGCAACCTCCAACCTAGGAGTAGCAAGGAGAGTACAAACAACAATAGAGAACAAGAAGGAAAATAGAAATTACAACTTATCCTTTTGTAGCACAAGGCTTGATTTGCCTAGATCAAGCGTGTAGATCTCCTAACCAAAGTGTATGGAAATGTAATTGCAGTGGATAGGATATGCTAGCCTATAGGACACGAATTTTGAGCTAAGAGAAGAAGTAGCCAATTGTCACAATGCTCACTTTCTCACAAACAGGTTGCACAAAGTTAATGTATGCTCAAAGATTGCTCAAGTGTAAAAGCAAGTGTATTTAGGTGTCCTAAGGCATGTCCTATTTATAGGAATGTCCTACAAGTGCTTAAGGACGTTCTAGACACCTTCTAGGGGTTTCTAAGTGCTTAACTAGCCGTTAGATATAAGTTAGTTGCTTTAACAACGGCCAGTTAGTTGATTCTACAGTTGCTGTCAGAGACCATCTCGGTCGAGAAATAGTCGACCGAGACTCCTACTCGGTCGACGTTTTGTCGACCGACAGGCTCTCTGGATCAAGTGTATGCAACGTTTATCTCCAACTGCCAACCACCGTGTCAGCTATGTCTAACGGCTACTTGGGTCTTTCTCGGTCGAGAAGATTTTTGACCGAGAGTGTCTCGGTCGAGGAGTTAGTCGACCGAGATTGACCCTATTTCAATTTTTCAATTTAAAGCACTAAGTGTGTGTATGAGTGTGCATATGTGACACTATTAAAAGGGATGACCTATCTAAATGTGATGTTTAGCTAGGGAGAATCTAACACTTGATTTACCTGAAATCTAAGTACTTGTACATTATATATTTGTACAAGTTTTTACAAGGCGATTACATTTCATGAAAATATAAATATGTAAGCATATGGATTTCCCTAATTGCTTTGTCATCCACTTTATTCCTGCAACACTCAAGTAGCACGTTAGATTAACAAGAATGAAATGTTTGTCATTATCAAAACAAAGGGATTTACAAATGTCCATTTAGCCAACAATCTCCCCCTTTTTGAATATGACAAACATTTCCTAAATATAAAATAAGAAAGTATAAAAACATGTGAGTTTCATACCTAAAGATTACCTTTGTAAATTTCTTCTCTTGTTTATAAAATGTGTGCTTATTATTCCCCATGAATTATGGAACATGAAATCCAATCCTTTAGGGAATATAGCAACTTTCAATGTAAAGCCAAGAGTTTATGAAACTCATTGATTGAGTTTTGCACAAATACTAAGTTTTATATTTATTTCTCCCCCTTTGTCATTTCAAAAAGATATCCATTTAAGAATAAATATTGTATAAAAAGTGGTGCTCCCCCTTAAATACATATCTGTTTTAAATAGATGGTCAATTTAGCCACAATTTTTAAATTTCAGGTTTGCAAAAATGTCGTCCCTTTTTTATTTATGACATATTTCTTACTCCCCTTACTTTGTATGCTCTACAAGAGTAGTCTTATAAGCCATGTTCGAATGATGCTATAGAGGAATATCCAATATAATCAGTAAAGATAACCATTTCATTGCAAAGATCACAATTTTATTACAATCATGCAAAAGATAATCATTACAACTAATACAACTGTCACTCCAAATCTCACTGGAAAGACTTGAGTATTACATCAATATCAGGGTCTTTTCCAAGAAATGGCTCAGCTCCATAATATTGGACTAAAGTTTGCCACTCCAAAGCACCTGTCTTGGTTAAAGAATATGCTTCCAAGTAGGTAGGAACCCGATCAAAATGGAAATGAGCAACAATGTCTTGTAATTGTATTGAGGAGAACTGAGTATGTGTGAGATCTGTAGATGGTGGAGGTGGAGGTTGGTAGTAGTTGTAAGATGGATTATATGGGTTGAGCATGCCAGGATTTAAAGAATAAGGATATTTATCTGTTTGATTTGGAGAGAGGGTTTGCATCCTTTGATTTAGGTAGGTCATGGCATGGTGGTTATAGTCTAGTTGTCTGCTTAGATGATATTGTGATCCAGCAACATAGGTTAAGGTGTTTTGGATGGGATCATAGGGAAGGTTGGTAGGAGGAGGTGGTGGTGGTATATTTTGAGTAGATGTCTCACCTTCCGTCCTAACCCTCTTGTGACCAAAGTCAATTCCCATTTTGTCTACTGTGTTTTTGCTTATTTTTTGTGGTCTTCTTTCCCATGTGTATCCCATATCCTCAATTTGTGTCTTAAGAAAGTGTTGAGTGATTTGGCATACAATATCAGCATATGGGGGATTTCCAGAAAACTCAAGCATGTTCTTAAGGATTATGCAGATAAAATTTGTGGGAATATGTTTGATAATGGCATAAATTAAATACATGCGAAAAATAGGAACTTCAGACTTGTTAGCTCTAGGATGTATGTTTGTGGAAACAATAAGGTTGACAATCCTAGCTGCAGGTTTTAGATTAATGGCATAGTAGGTACCCCTATCTTCATGAAAAGTAGTATTAGATTGAAAAATGGCTCGTTTAATGTCACTAAGACTGACAGTATGATCACCTTGGGAAAATGTATTGAGTGGATTTCCAGTTGTGAGGTTAAGAGTGTCTTGATATTCATCTAAGTCAATGTTAAGCATGTCAAGAATATCCTCTTCAGTAAATCGAAAGCTATGCCCATTGACCATAGAGTAGAAGAAGGTATAGTCATTTTCGGAATGGGAGATTAGGTTTGCGTAGAATTCATTTACCACTTTTGAAGAGTAGGAAGGGAAGGAAGGGTTAAGAAATTCTTTCAAATTTTGCACCTCAAAAAGATCTTCCAGGTCGACGATGCTGAGGAAGTCCAAGACGTCAACCGGACGTCGTGGAAGAGGAGTCTTGGAGGAGAGCCTGAGATAGCGATCACTAGCATCTGCGTCGACGAAGGGGATGTCGTTGATGATCGTCAATGGTGGAGTAGTCTCCCTTCCTTTCTTTCTAGCAACTTTCTTCTTTCCACGTGTAGAGGATGAAGCCATTTCTTTGTTTTAAGGTGGAGAAGAAGCAAGAAAGTTTTGGGGATGAGGAAGCTAAAGGATTGCACAAGAATACACTAGAGAGAAGCTATGGAAGTAAGAATATGAGAGTGTGCAACAATGACCCGTTTTTGGCCCTTTTTATAGAAAATCAGTGACCAGGTCGGTCGACAATTTGTCGACCGATCGACCGCAACAGTCATATTCCAGACGCGCCACTCAGTCGTCCAACGGTCGATTGGTAACGGTCGGCCGCTCAATGGTAACGGTTGGATTCCAACGGTCATATCCTAACGGTCAATTCTCGGTCGAACAATTGTCGACCGACACTAGCTCGGTCGAACAATTGTCGACCGGAAGTGTGTCCGATGCTATTTCTGTCTGAAGTCTGTCGGTCGAAAGAGATAGGCTGACCGAAATGTTTTCGGTCGAAGAATTCGTCGACCGACAGACTTACTGAGTATGAATTTTTTAAGCTGATTTTAATGCAAATGATAGACTAAATTTGTAGAGCATATACACTTTCTAAGGGAGTAACATTGTGATTATTATTACCAATATTTGGACAATTTTGTGATCATAAATTAATTGTTCTTTTAATCATAATTTTTATATAGAAAATGATATTCAAATAAGTATTGTGTCAAACTTATTTTAGGTCGTCTTTGACTACGACCATAGTGCCCCTTAGTCACATTTCATTTCAACCAAGAGGCAAATTTGCAGATTTCCAAAGTATAATATATGCATATAATTTGATCAATTTGAAGCATAATACTCAATATGAAAACATTTGTCCTTGATTTTTCTTAGAATATAAACTTTGCTGCAGTTACATGAATATCAAACTTCACTTCTTCTCATGAAAGTACGATTAATATCTTAGGTCTTTAAAGATACTAATTAAAAATTATCTTATGTGATGCAAGCATTTATAACAACATATTACCAACAAATCATTTTGCTTGCCTATGTATCATCAAGAATGCAATAATCATTGTTCATGCAATAAGCATCAACATTATGTATGAAATGTTGAGAGTATATCCATGATGTAATGATAAAACAGTAGCAACATGAAATTCAACATATGGTTTCTATGTGAGTAAATAAAAGAATACTTAGGACAGACCATGTAGTTAGTAATTTGACTGAAATCAATATGATCCATTGTTTTAACTAAAATTATTTAGAGAGTAAACCAAATTAATCTCATATAAGTTTTCAAAGATGATTTCCAGAATGTATACTTTGTTTTGCATGTACAACAAGTAGATAGCAACTTGAAAATCGAAAGTAGCAGATTTATTTCAGACTGGAAATCAGTAATTGGCTCGGTCGACTATTTCTCGACCGACTGTTCTCTCGGTCGACAGTTTCTCGACCGACAAGATTTCTGAAATGTTTTCTGAAATGTTAATTTCTTCCAAGTAAAACACAATTATGCAAGTTAGATGTTTAGATATTTGAATTAATTTGATATCCCATTATGTTGAGTTGAGATAGACATAGAAATATACAATCTTAGGTTCTTGGTCATATCTCAACTTAATTCCGTTCATTTAGTTTGGAGGTTTTGGAACCCAAACTAACTCAACATCCTTTTTCTTATAAGGACATGAAAAAGAATAATGACCAAGACGCAAACAATAATGACAACATATAGAATCAACCTCATATCTCTTTCTATGATTTTGGTCTAGGTTGTTCTTGGGTATATTTGTATTTGTGCCTTTAGGTACATACATAGATTTATGTGCTTGTGTCTTTTTCCAACTAGGTTTATGATAAGATTTTCCTTTAGGCTTGTAACCTAGTCCTCTCCTTCCAACTTGATGGAATGGATCATTTAAGATTTGATCAAGAATCCCATTATTATTTAGACTACTAATTTTTTGTTGTAACTTAGCAATCTCATCCATTCTCTTCTTGATATCTAGCTTTGCTTGATCTAGATTATATTATAATGAATTTCTTTCTTTTACGATAGTATCATAATCTAGATGTGAGCACAAAACAGGTTGTTTTTGAAGATCATTCACTTGAGTTTGCAAATTAATCTTTTCTAGAGAAAGGAGATTACAATTTGCTTCTACAGATTTTAGCTTAATATCATGATCGTCAATAACCTTTTTGAGATCTTCATTTTCAGATGTAAGAGCAAGAATCTTAGCATGTAACTCATCATTTGCTTTATTATATTTCTTTAATTTCTTCTTACACTCAATATACTTATTGTGTGTCTCTTCAAGACAAGCAACTAGTTCTTCTTTAGATAAATCAAAAAGGCTTACCTCTTCTTCTTCTTCTTCACTTATTGTAGCAATAAGACATTCTTTATGTGTATCTTCCTTCTTTGAATTCCACGGGAAACCAAGTGTTGCATGGCTTATACCTAAGCACCAACTGCAACTTGTTGAAGGTTGTTCCATACTCTTCCTTTGTTTGCAGTTGTAGACACCTCAACCCTTCATACTTCAAGATTCGATTAGAGCTCCTTGAAGCCTGCTCTGATACCAATTGAAAAAACACTAGAGGGGGGGGTGAATAGAGTTTTTAAATATTTTAACAATTATTTAACTCAAACAACCACAATTGCAAATGGAAGAAGGAGACAGGTGTTTAGAGTGGTTCCAACTTTAGCAAATACTAAAGTTGTCAGTCCACTACCTGGTTGCTTACCCAATCGGGATTTTGAAAGTATTAATTTTATTACCTTCATAAGGATTTACACAAAATACAATACTTTCTTTACACCCCTTGAACAACCTTCACTTGAAGTAGATGAACCAACTTGAGGTAGCCTTCTTGAAGTAACTCCAAGCTCCCCCTTGAAGTAGCCTTCCTCTCTAGAAGTAACCTCCCGTTGCACCAGCCTTCTTGAAGTAGCTCAAGGTCCCCTTCTTCACCAAGAAGATCTTCAACCTCTCCAATCCGCAGCCTCCAACCTAGGAGTAGCAAGGAGAGTACAAACAACAATAGAGAACAAGAAGGAAAATAGAAATTACAACTTATCCTTTTGTAGCACAAGGCTTGATTTGCCTAGATCAAGCGTGTAGATCTCCTAACCAAAGTGTATGGAAATGTAATTGCAGTGGATAGGAGATGCTAGCCTATAGGACACGAATTTTGAGCTAAGAGAAGAAGTAGCCAATTGTCACAATGCTCACTTTCTCACAAACAGGTTGCACAAAGTTAATGTATGCTCAAAGATTGCTCAAGTGTAAAAGCAAGTGTATTTAGGTGTCCTAAGGCATGTCCTATTTATAGGAATGTCCTACAAGTGCTTAAGGACGTTCTAGACACCTTCTAGGGGTTTCTAAGTGCTTAACTAGCCGTTAGATATAAGTTAGTTGCTTTAACAACGGCTAGTTAGTTGATTCTGCAGTTGCTATCAGAGACCATCTCGGTCGAGAAATAGTCGACCGAGACTCCTACTCGGTCGACGTTTTTTCGACCGACAGGCTCTCTGGATCAAGTGTATGCAACATTTATCTCCAACTGCCAACCACCTTGTCAGCTGTGTCTAACGGCTACTTGGGTCTTTCTCGGTCGAGAAGATTTTCGACCGAGAGTGTCTCGGTCGAGGAGTTAGTCGACCGAGATTGACCCTGTTTCAATTTTTCAATTTAAAGCACTAAGTGTGTGTATGAGTGTGCATATGTGACACTATTAAAAGGAATGACCTATCTAAATGTGATGTTTAGCTAGGGAGAATCTAACGCTTGATTTACATGAAATCTAAGTACTTGTACATTATATATTTGTACAAGTTTTTACAAGGCGATTACATTTCATGAAAATATAAATATGTAAGCATATGGATTTCCCTAATTGCTTTGTCATCCACTTTATTCCTGCAACACTCAAGTAGCACGTTAGATTAACAAGAATGAAATGTTTGTCATTATCAAAACAAAGTGATTTACAAATGTCCATTTAGCCAACAGAGCCCACCATTCTTGTGAGACATAGAGTGGGTCCATGGAAGCATCCTCACCATTACACTGCCTCATCATCTTCTGCCCTGCCACCATCTCAAGAAGGAGAGGATGATTACTCTATGGGAGGTATGTATACTATGTTGTAGGACATCCATATGCATCAATAGCAGCAAACCCAATCCTTGGTTGGAATTCAGGACGTGTAAGGTCAGCTGTATAGCAACCAATAGGCGATCTATGAAAATGAATGCCTTCTCTTGGCCAACCAAGAGAATATGCATCAATGTATGCAACAAATGGAGAATTATCAACATCCTTTCTTTGATCATTACTAGAGCTAGGGGTATTTTGGAGGTTACCTGATGCCGCCGGACATGCCCCCATCTGATCCTTCCTTTCAGGGGATGTTTCCTCCCCAGGACCCCATGCAGCCACTGCCACCACCATTTTGAGTCAGGTATCATTGTTCCACACCTTAAGTAGGGATATTGACTATGAGGACATAGTCATATTCAAGCTTGGGGGGGTGCTGGAACCGTTTCTATCTTAGTTTTTATTTTCTTTTATTTTAGCTTTTTGTCAGTTTTATTTTGAGTATTTTTTCTTGTTAGTTTTTCTGCTATGTAGGATCCACAATCTATCTAGTGTAATATGTGGAGAATTAAATGCATTGTTTCAGTTGAGAATATCAATCTCTGGGTTGGGTGCTTTATAAAAAATAATAATAAATGTTCTATATGATATTATCTTGCAAGTAATCGAGTCGCATAACTGAGGAAGTACTTGAGTAAGTCAGCTTTAGGACATTAGAGCATAAATGACCATCTAATTTGTCTAAGAAAGTGATTGACAAGGATTGTTGATCCTAAACTGATCAAACACTAACATGACCTTAAATTAAAAATTCAAGAAAGAAACCCCTCGATTACCCTATACACAGTTCATTAGAGAGGGACATATGATTGTTTTTCTATAGGTTCTGTCTCTTAGTCGTATGATCTCACCCACTGCATACCTTTGACCCACACCCCACCATAAGAGGATTAAGCACATGTTGTCATTCTTTCTCTTGATTGCATTTACATTGCATAATAGATTATGCATAATAGTTGTTTATTTTCTCCTGCATTAGTGCATAAAAAATATATAGAAAATCATGCGTGCACAACAAAATCACGGTGCAAGTCATTTAGTTGCATAACACCTTTGTTCATATAGTTGCATAAGCATTACATTTCTTCTTGCATAAAATCTTGTCTAACTTCTTCTCTTTTAATAAAAAGGTAGTGATTGTGCCCATTCTTTGAAAAAAATACTTACAAAAATTAAAGGTGTAGTGCAATTAGAAGCCCAAAGCAATTCTATCGTGATTGAAAGGGGGCTTAAACGAAAAAAAGAAAAAAAATACAAATATTTCTGAAAGTTCAAAGTCACAATTCTACCCAATTATAAAGAAAAGTTAGCACATGATGTAGTTTTGTAGATATTTTGTCTTATCTCGAGATGAAATAATAGTTGCATGCATCATTCCACCACATTGATTAGGTATTAGGAGCATTCCAAAAATTGCATCACCATAGGTTCATCATGATTTTTGATTGTATGAATGATTTTATGTGCTCATGAGTCTTCCGCAACCATCTATTTGAACCACTCATTTCTCTTATTGGTAGGCCACTTAAATGATTGTCTCCTCATTCATTATTCTATCAAGAGAACTGCTTCCATGTAGATGGTAGGTAGAGAAAGAGCAATGTAGATAGGAGATCACACGATGCATCAAGTATGAACTGAATGATTTTATCATATTAGCTGCTTTAACTGATAGTGTCTCATTGATTGTGGGGTGGACATCTTGGATAGAGATTTTTGGTCGCCTATAGTGCAGTTAATGTTCAGTGGTCAGTAAAGGCCGGAAGGAGGACTGAAAGGTGGAAACTTTTTAGATGTACCTTATGCATTTTGTCCTCTAGATGACTTATCTCAATCAGATCAAAAGGTATTGTCGCTCGAGGACAAGCAAGATTCAACTTAGGGGAGTTTGATGTATGGGTTTTAAGTCTCTTATTACAGGCCTATTTTACATTCATTATGTGAATTTGTTAGTCAATTTGTTGATCATATGTTCATGAGTCTTGATAATTGGCTTGTGTACTCTTTGTGCATCAAACTATGCTTATTTCATCGTAATTATGTTATTTTATATATTTCTCGGCTTGATACCTAGTCTCAGTGCATTTTCAAGAACTTTCAAATAATTGAGGAGTCGGTGCCACTGACCACCCAGGTCGGTGCCACTGAGATGACATTAGAGATAAGGCCGCAGTTGACCAAAAGAGTCGATGGCACTGCCCACCAAGGTTGGTGCCACAGAGATAGAATCGGAGAGGAAGGGAAAAATTTCATAGCAGCTCGGTGCCACTGAAATTCCAGTCAATGGTACTGACCCAGCCAGGAACCGACCAGAGCCCGATACCATTAGTGCCACCAACTCTATCGGAATTCAACAATCTAAGCCGACTGCCCAGATCCAACGGTCCACGTTATGTGGTACCGTAAGTGACCTAGGACAAAAAGGGAGGATGGTCAAACCTAAAGGGGATCGATTTTTGCACCGCACGATGGCCAGAGAAGAGAGGGAGAGAGCACAAAGCCGAAGGATGAAAACCAGACAATTTGAGCACCTCCGACAGACGTTTCTGCTACCGGAAGACTGTAGAACACACGTTTCTCGAGGAAGATCATCTGGAGCATCGTCTTTCCAGGGATTACACGAAAATCCTTCATGTTTCCCACATTTTTCTTCTCTCCTTCCATGTATTTTCAATTGAAAACCATGTGGGGCTAAACCCCTCTTTTCCTTAGGACCCGGGAGTAGCCCGGGGAATCGTTGTATTGACTATTTACATGATTTAGTATAAGTTTCTCTTTATTCTTGGATATATAAGTGTGGATTTAAATAACTTATCACTGCTTGATCACCATCGATAGGGTATTAGACCAATAATCACTCTGGAAGGGGGATTAGCAGTTGGAAAACCATAACTTGTACACTTCCCTACGTGTTCCTTAAAATAGGTGGCATACAGGTAGTGGAAAGAACCCAGAGTTTTCATTAATGCACCTAAACTATGAATAAATTACCATAGATATGGAATTGGCTTAGATTTAGGTAGTGAATTGTATCACGGGAGTGAGCAATTCTAGCTACAGGCTTTCTATCTAGGTTAGAAGTAGGAATTTATATTAATTTGGTCGAGATAATATACAATGAGACCCGGTGGTGAAACTGGTAATTCTAAGGAATTCAACCATATTTGAATCAACCGTTTTCAATTTCTCTTAATTTTCTTTTGTTTCTTTAAAACTCAATTCAACATTTTGAACCAGCTTAGCTGATCGTACTATAGTTAGTAGTATTCACTGAGACTACATCTCCTAGAGTTCGACTCGGGCCTCACAAGTCCTATATTATTCGACGCGTACACTTGCATTTTTATGCACGACTTTGGCATGTCACATACCCCGTTCATCTCCAACCGACCACAATCTTCTCACAAGTCGGTACCGTACAAGGTCAATGGAAGAGTCAGTTGCCATGACCTCCCTTGCCTCAGTCAGTATGAGACCACTTAGACTTAGTAGGACATCTTGTGTCAGCTGCAATATAGCTGTTCTAGGGTACAAGACATCCTCGCTTAGAGCTAAAATGTCAACTATTCTCTCTTAGGGGAATATGTACATCAATCGTCCCCAATTATGAAATTACTGAGTCATGGTCACTTAGGCACCATACTCTGAGTCATGGTCACATAGGCACCATACTCTGAGCCACAGGTCATTTCACCGTGCTATATTGAGACATTCTTTTAAAATTATTGAGTCATGGTCACTTAGACACCATGCCCCCACATATTCAAAAATATGCATTTCGGGTTATGTCGTGGGGAATCCATTTCACCATTTAGCAAATTCTAACATTGATAGATCTATGGTTAGGGATTTGTTTTATGGTTTCTAGTGATATATTACGTGCATTACAACATTCTTTTAGCATCAAACAAGTTATCATTATTAATCACAACAAATGTTACAAAGAAAGTTTAATACATCTATCATGTACTTTTCAAGTCTTTAGAACACATTTAGATACTTGGTACTTGGGATCTCAGTCCCTTATCACATTATTGGGAATCCTCATCCCTTCACATCATTATCATCATGATTACTGAATCTCGGTATTCAAACCCCTAGATCATCACATAGCTTTATTACCATTGTAACATGTAACTATTACCTCTAGGTCCTCAGACCAAGGTATTCATTTCACTTGTTGTACAAGTATTTCACATAGCTTACATAGTTTGATTAATCATTTTGTCACCTCTTATGGGGCAACAATTATTCATACAATTTATTGAACATCTGGTCACCTCTCACTAGGCAACAATTATTCACACAGGTTATTAAACATCTTGTCACCTCTCACTAGGTAACAATATTCACACATGTTATTAAACATCTTGTCACCTCTCACTCGGTAACAACTATGCACATGGCTCACAAGGCCATTTAAACATCTTGTCACCTTTCACTAGGTAACAATTATCTTTTAGGTCATCATACCACATAAGCATTATACAATTATTTAACATGCTTTACAAGGCTTATTCAATAAGAGAAATGCAACCTTCTTATTATTAGGGTTAGGGTTTTCCCTTTATAGCCAAATAGGGTTTCAAGCCCACATGATCAATCCAAACCCTAATTCATTGCTCCACCCATCTAGGAGCATATATTGATATCATAAGTATGCAATAATACTTATCTATTCTCATCATTTGTCATTAAATGTTTATCAACACAAAGTATGAGTTTCTCTCTCATCCTTGCTAGATATTGATTACATCATACTTTTGGTTCAATCCTCCTCTTTGAGGAATCTTAGTTCATCATTAGCAATTCCCATCATCTTTTAATTAACACCACATTCAACATGTATCACTCAAGCAATCAAGTACGAATGAAGTGGCTCTACCATATTGGGTATGAGATATGTGTATGTTAACATGTATTGCTTTAAGATACATTCTTATTTCACATAGTGTATCCATATCGGGCAGGTGGTATAATCACATCACCATATCATGTCTTAGGGTGTATCCTCTAATCATCCAATCATGTGCCCATATCAAATTGACTATCACTTAGTTCTTATCATCTCAAGACAACTTCATATCGGGTATGAGCTAGGTGCTTGACCCCATATCGGGTATAAGCTATGTGCTTGGTTCCATATCATGCACAAGATGTGTCAAATATAGGGCATAAAACATATGTCTCATCATATATCATTTGAGTGATATACAAGATACTATATTGGTCTCCCTTCAGGATTTATTATATCGGGTATCCATGTTGGGTACCATATTGGGTTACCATCTTAGGTAGACCCTAAAAATCATAACCCCTTCATTCCTTCAAGTATCAACCTTATCATATAATTACTTGACAAGCTAGATGTCTTATTAAATTCTCATATCACAATCCATTACACAAAGGGGTAGGGTATATCGGGTTTCAATCCCTCAACTAGGGCATTCCATCAGTTTGGGTAAATTATGCCATATCATTCATGAAGTATGAATTAAACCTCATATCTCACCAAGTAGGAGTAAGTGCTATTCCTAGTATCTAAGGGATATCATTCATATCATTCATGTGGTATCACTCACCAATTGTATCGGCTTACCCATCACCTAGGGTTTCTAACTCTATATTGTTTAGAGTATGTACTATCTCTATATCATGCAAGAAGTATAATCTTGGACTTGTATCACGCATAAGGGGTAAATGGGTATCTCCCTTATCGTGCAAGGACATAACCCATATCGTGTATGATCTATCATCTATTTGCATATTAGATTAACCCCATCTCGGGTTTCATATCGGGTTGAAGTGTTTCGACCATATCGGGTTACACCTGCTCAGTTCCAGGGACAGAGGTTTGGTGGCTTCAAAAAGCCAAGCTTTGTGGCACCGTCAGTGATGAGAGGTTCTGGTGTACCGTCTCAGTGGTCTCTGAGTAAGGGAAGAGGTTATGCTTCTTCACCATCGAAGGCACACAATACGACTTCTGTGGCAGTGACAGGGCCATCTAGGCCACGGTTTGAGGACAGGTCATGCCATCTTTGTGGACAAGTCGAGCATTTCAGGCTTAATTTCCCAAATAGAGATATTGAAGTGATGCAGCAGCCGAGGCAGAATCATCAAGGATCTGACAGACAGCAGCCCAGTGGTAGCATAGGATGAGGACGCGCTCAAGCATCTCAAGCGGGTTCGTCTGCTCAAGGAAGCAGAGGTCGTGGACAGCAAGCAACAACTCGATTCTATGCTATGAATCAGCCAGAGGCGATAGTCAACTCATGAGTAGTGACAGGTCAGATGGAGTTATTTCATTCTGATATGTCTTCTTCTTGCTCTATATCTGTTCTGGTTGACCCGGGTGCTACACACTCCTTTATCACCAATAGTAAGCTTGAAAATTGTTGTTTACCTGTTAGCTATAAGAAAGATAGTTTGTTGTTAGAAACCCCTCTTGATGGTTCCTCGATGCTTCGAGAAGAGTGTCCATCTTGTGTCTTGTCTTTCTTGGGACACCACATTCAAGTGGATCTCATACCGCTTGATATGCATGGTTTTGATGTTATCCTTGGGATGGATACCTTAGAGAAGTATAAGGTTGTTTTGGAGTGCGGTTTGAAGCAGGCAGTGTTTGATGATGCTGGAGAGAAGTGGATCTTCCAATGTGATAGGAAGATTCTTTCGATGTGTCTGATATCAGCCATGGTGGCAAAAACGTTGCTACAATAGGGATGTGAGGCATTCTTAGCTCACGTGGTGGATACCATTGTGGAGACCAAGGCGAAGGGTCTTAGACTTGAAGAAGTGCCAGTTGTACGAGAGTTTGCAGATGTGTTTCTAGAAGAGTTTCCTGGTGTTCCTCCACCCCGAGAGATTGATTTTGAGATCAATATGGTTCCAGGAACACAACCAGTTGCACATACACCATATAGGATGGCTCCAGTGGAGATGGCAGAGCTTAAGAAGAAGTTGCAAGAGTTGATGGATAAAGGTTTCATCAGACCGAGTACGTCGCCTTGGGGTGCTCCAGTGTTGTTCGTCAAGAAGAAGGATGTATCGATGCAGTTGTGTATAGACTACCGGTAGTTGAACAAGGTCACGATCAAGAACAAGTACCCGTTACCGAGGATAGATGATCTATTTGATCAGTTGCGTGGTGCTACAATGTTTTCGAGGATCGATCTACGATCCGGATATCATCAGTTGAGGATTAAGGCGGATGACATACCAAAGTCAGATTTCAGGATAAGGTATGGTCACTTTGAGTTTGTGGTTATGTCGTTCAGGCTAACCAATGCACCTGCTGCTTTCATGGACCTGATGAACAGAGTGTTCTGTTCGTTCCTAGATCAATTTGTTGTAGTCTTTATAGATGATATCTTGATCTACAGTCGGGACAGGCTAGATCATGAGCGACATCTTCGTCTAGCATTGACTCTTCTTCGCCAACATCAGTTGTATGCCAAGCTCAGTAAGTGTGAGTTCTGGTTGGAAGAAGTGACTTTCTTAGGTCATGTGATATCTACTGAAGGAGTCAAAGTAGATCCGAAGAAGGTAGAGTCTGTTGCAGATTGGGAGCAACCGAAGACGTCGACAGAAGTTCGTAGTTTTCTAGGTTTAGCAGGATACTACTGGAGGTTTATCAAGGACTTCAGTGTGATTGCGTTACCGATGACATGGTTGACCAGGAAGGATGTACCTTTCATTTGGGATGATCGATGTCAACAAGCTTTCCAGAGTTTGAAGGAGAAGTTGACCAGTGCTTCAGTGTTAATCCTGCCAGAGCCTGGAAAGGGCTATGTTGTTTTCTGTGATGCTTCCAAGAAAGGCTTAGGATGTGTGTTGATGCAGGAAGATCATGTGGTTTCTTTTGCTTCGCGATAGCTTAAGAAACATGAGGAGAACTATCTGACTCATGACTTGGAGCTGGAAGCAGTGGTTCATGCGTTAAATATTTGGAGACACTATCTTTATGGGGAAGTGTGTTAGATCTTTACGGATCATAAGAATCTAAAGTACATCTTTTCGCAGCATGAGTTGAACATGCGACAACGACGATGGATGGAGTTCATCAATGATTACGATTGCACTATCGAGTATCATCCTGGTAAGGTGAATGTAGTAGCTGATGCACTTAGCAGAAAGTCTTCTTCTCTTTCTTCAAAGAAAGCACAGTTGAGTTCTCTGGTATGCCATAGGTGGGATATGTTTGTTTCCTTGTGATAGATGAATGTGCAGATGGAAGTTTCCTCGTTAGCTGGACTTTTAGCATAGATGCAAGTAAATCCTACGCTGAGACAGTAGATCCAAGATGCTCAACAGACAGATGATGTGGTACAGTTGATCAGATCAGAGTTCGGCAGCAAAAACCATGATGGGTTCCATGAGTCCGAGGATGGACTGGTTTGCTTTCGTGATAGGATGGTGGTTCCAGATGTCAATGATCTGAGGAAGTTGGTGCTCGATGAAGCACACACATCAATGTATTCTATGCATCTAGGTGTCACCAAGATGTATCATAGTCTGAAGGACTTGTATTGGTGGCCCAGTTTGAATAAAGATGTAGCCGAGTTCGTGGCTAGATGTGCAGTTTGTCAGCAAGTCAAGGCTGAACATCATAAGCTGGCAGGTACGTTGCAACCTTTGTCGATACCACAGTGGAAATGGGATCATATAACCATGGATTTCGTAGTTGGTCTACCCACGACAACTAGGAATCATGATTCCATTTGGGTGATAGTGGACAGATTGACGAAGTCTGCCCACTTCATACCTGTGAAGACGACGTATACAACATAAAAGCTCACTCGAGTGTATGTGGATGAGATAGTACATTTTCACGGTGTGCCAGCGATGATAGTTTCTGATAGAGGTCCTCAGTTCACAAGTCGTTTCTGGGAACAATTGCATAGAGCGTTGGGAACGCAGTTGAGGTTCAGTACCACCTTCCACCCACAGACAGATGGACAGTCTGAGAGGACTATTCAGACTTTGGAAGATCTCCTTCGAGCTTCTGTTTTGCAGTTTCTAGGCAACTGGGATGTACATCTTAGTTTGATAGAGTTTGCCTACAACAACAGTTATCAACGGAGCATTGATATGGCTCCTTATGAGGCCTTGTATGGAAGGAAGTGCAGATCTCCTTTGTGTTGGTACGAGTCCTGTGAGTATCAGATCTTGGGTCCTGAGTTAGTACAACAGACAACCGAAAAGATCAAGGTGATACATCAACAGTTGAAAGTGGCACAAGACAGGCAGAAGTCTTATGCAGACAATCGCCAACGACCTTTGGAGTTCCAGGTAGGATACAAAGTGTATCTCAAAGTCTCACCGTGGAAAGGTGTGTTAAGGTTTGGACGGAAGGGTAAGTTAGCACCCAGATATATGGGGTCATACCCTGTCATAGCACGTGTTGGTAAAGTAGCTTACGAGATAGAGTTGCCTCCAGAGTTGTACAGGTAACATCCAGTATTCCATGTCAGTATGTTGAAGAAAAGTCATCCAGATTCGGGAACAATGATACAGCCAATAGAGGTTGAGCTTGATGAAGATGTGACCTACGAGGAAGGTCCTGTGGCGATCCTTGACAGAAGAGTTAAGAAGCTGAAAAGGAAGGACCTGGTTCTGGTAAAGGTTCTTTGGCATCACCGTGGCGTTGAGGAAGCCACGTGGGAGCTTGAGGAAGAGATGAGGAGGAAGTATCCCTCGCTTTTCTCTTTGGATTTTGGGGACGAAATCCCTTTGTAGGGGGTTAGTCTGTAAGGACCCTGACCTTCTTTTAGGATTTACCCTGTTTGCTTTGCTTAACCATGCTTCTTTGTTGCTTGCTAATCACCTTCGGTGGTGATTAGGGTTTGTTTGAGCTTTGTTGAGAGTTGGAGGGGCTACTTGCAAACAACCCAAGTCTAGGGTTTGTGGGAAAGTTTGCCACCTTGTGAGGTGTTCCTCTCTCTCTTTGCTTCCTCTAGTGTAGAGAGGAAGGTTTGGGTTTGTGGCTTGGAGTTCCTTTGGGCCTGGTTGATCTTATTTGGGTTTGTTGAGTGTTGCCTTTGCTCCTTTGAGCCTTGTGTCAGGCAAGGACATGGGTGTGTCACCCAGGCTGTGTCGCCCAGGGCTGTGTCACCCATGGTGAGGCTGTGTCGCCCAGTTGTGTCACCCATGATCTTTGACCTAGCTTTGACCTCGTTTGTGTCACCACTAGTGGACACTTGGTGCATGATGCTTGCATATGGCAATGACCTTGGACATGTGTTAAGGTCTTTCTAGAGTGGTGGATCGTGCACTAGGACAAGTGTCCCTAGGTAGGTGACACCTTGCTTGGATCTACCTTGTTTTCTCCTCCCTTTCCTTCTATATAGATGGTTCCTTTCCTTTGCTAGGAGTTCCTTTGGTCCCTTAGTTCCTTCTCCACCTTGGTGTGCACGACACACCCTTCTCTTTGGCAAGTGGTGGTCGATACCCCCTTGGAGGAGCAGCTTGGTGGCCGATTTCTTAGGAGTCCCCTTCTTCCTTTCTTGGTGGTGCTTGGAGCTAGGATCTTGGAGCTTGTTTAAGGCGGGTGACATAATTCCTAACCCTAACTACTTTACCTTCCCTTATGTTATTGTTGCTTAGAATCGGTTATACATGTTAGTGGCTTAGTTTCTTGTTTAGTATCCATGTTGGTTGAACCTAAGATTTAGGGTTTCTTGGTGAGTAATACTCCTTTCTCTCCTTAGTCTAGAGGAGAGAGTTTAAGCTTCTAGTACCATGAGAAACACCCCTCTCTCTCTCTTAGTCGATTGAGGTGAGCTTGTGTTCTAGTTGCTTAAGCAACACTCTCCTCTCACGATGGACTAGAAGGGTGAGCTTGGTATTAGTGGTGATTCTTTCTAGAGTTGTCCTTGTGACCCATTTGGGGATAGTTGATGTGCAAGACCCCTCTTTCTTAGTCGATTGAGGTGAGCCATCTTCTTGACTCGTTAGGGTTTTGGGTGCCCTTGTGCTTGAGGTAGATGGTGATCTTGTGAGTGGTACCTTGGTCGTTATGAGTGTGGGGAGGTGCTGCCTGACAACCCTGTTGACCTAGACCCCTTGCATGACACATGAAGTGCTAATGGTGGACGACACCTGGTCTTTGTGACAGGCGTCACACTACTCTACGCTGAGTCGGCCGATAGGCCATGGGTTAGATTGTTGGACGATATGTCCTTTGATGGTAGTTGTGTTGCACCCTTGGATGATACCCCCTGGGGTGGAAGTTGCTAAGTGGCCCTTGTAACGAGCATTGCTAGTGGTTCTGTATCAGGTGTTGCACGACAGAGGTTGCTGCATGATACCCCTACCAGCATGACACCTCGTCACACGTCATGCTTTCTTTGCTGAGTTGCACGTTGAGCTACTGTTGCTCTGGGTGGTGATGCTGTGTCGCCCGACACAGGAAGTGTATGACACCCTGACGCGGCGTTGCTGAGTGCTGGCCATTATATGATGAACGATAGGTGAGGGCCTATACTGTAGATCAGATGAATGTGCAGATGGAAGTTTCCTCGTTAGCTGGACTTTTTGCATAGATGCAAGTCAAGCCTACACTGAGACATCAGATCAAAGATGCTCAACAGACAGATGATGTGGTACAGTTGATCAGATCAGAGTTCGGCAGCAAAAAGCGTGATGGGTTCCATGAGTCTGAGGATGGACTGGTTTGCTTTCGTGATAGGATGGTGGTTCCAGATGTCGATGATCTGAGGAAGTTGGTGCTCGAGGAAGCACACACATCAATGTATGCTTTGCATCCAGGTGTCACCAATATGTATCATAGTCTGAAGGACTTGTATTGGTGGCCCAGTTTGAAGAAAGATGTAGCCGAGTTCATGGCTAGATGTGCGGTTTGTCAGCAAGTCAAGGTTGAACATCAGAAGCCGGAAGGTACGTTGCAACCCTTGCCGATACCGTAGTGGAAATGGGATCATATAACCATGGATTTTGTAGTTGGTCTACCCACGACAACTAGGAATCATGATTCCATTTGGGTGATAGTAGACAAATTGATGAAGTCTTCCCACTTCATACCTGTGAAGACGATGTATATAGCAGAAAAGCTCGCTCGAGTGTATGTGGATGAGATAGTACGTTTGTATGGTGTGCCAGCGACGATAGTTTCTGACAGAGGTCCTCAGTTCACAAGTCGTTTCTGGTAACAGTTGCAAAGAGCGTTGGGAACGTAGTTGAGGTTCAGTACCGCCTTCCACCCACAAACAGATGGACAGTCTAAGAGGACTATTCAAACTTTGGAAGATCTTCTTTGAGCTTGTGTTTTGCGGTTTCTAGGCAACTTGGATGTACATCTTAGTTTGATAAAGTTTTCCTACAACAACAATTATCAGCGGAGCATTGATGTCGCTCCTTATGAGGCCTTGTATGGAAGGAAGTGCAGATCTCCTTTATGTTGGTATGAGTCCGGTCAGTATCAGCTCTTGGGTCCTGAGTTAGTACATCAGACAACCGAAAAGATCAAGGTGATACAACAACAGTTGAAAGTGGCACAGGACAGGCAGAAGTCTTATGCAGACAATCGCCAACGATCTTTGGAGTTCCAGGTAGGAGACAAAGTGTATCTCAAAGTCTCTCCGTGGAAAGGTGTGCTAAGGTTTGGCCAGAAGGGTAAGTTAGCACCCAGATTTATGGGGCCATACCCTGTCATAGCACGTGTTGGTAAAGTAGCTTACGAGATAGAGTTGCCTCTAGAGTTGCATAGGTTACATCCAATATTCCATGTCAGTATGTTGAAGAAAAGTCATCCAGATTCGAGAACAATGATACAGCCAATAGAGGTTGATCTTGATGAAGATGTGACCTACGAGGAAGGTCCTGTGGCGATCCTTGATAGAAGAGTTAAGAAGCTGAAAAGGAAGGACCTGGTTCTGGTAAAGGTTCTTTGGCATCACCGTGGCGTTGAGGAAGCCACGTGGGAGCTTAAGGAAGAGATGAGGAGGAAGTATCCCTCACTTTTCTCTTCGGATATTGGGGATGAAATCCCTTTATAGGGGGTTAGTCTGTACGGACCCTGACCTTCTTTTAGGGTTTACCCTATTTGCTTTGCTTAACCATGGTGCTTTGTTGCTTGCTAATCCCCTTTGGTGGTGATTAGGGTTTGTTTGATATTTGTTGAGAGTTGGAGGGGCTACTTGCAAATAACCCAAGTCTAGGGTTTGTGGGCACGTTTGCCACCTTGTGAGGTGTTCCTCTCTCTCTTTGCTTCGTCTAGTGTAGATAGGAAGGTTTAGGTTCGTGGCTTGGAGTTCCTTTGGACCTGGTTGAGCTTGTTTGGGTGTGTCACCCAGGGCTCTGTCACCCATGGTGAGGTTGTGTCGCCCAGTTGTGTCACCCATGATCTTTGACCTAGCTTTGACCTTGTTTGTGTCACCACTAGTGGACACTTGGTGCATGATGCTTGCATATGGCAATGACCTTGGACATGTGTTAAGGGCTTGCTAGAGTGGTGGATCGTGCACTAGGACAAGTGTCCCTAGCTAGGCAACACCTTTCTTAGATCTACCTTGTTTTCTCCCCCCTTTCCTTCTATATATATGGTTCCTTTCCTTTGCTAGGAGTTCCTTTGGTCCCTTAGTTCCTTCTCCACCTTGGTGTGCACGACACACCCTTCTCTTTGGCAAGTGGTGGCTGATACCCCCTTGCAGGAGTAGCTTGGTGGCCGATATCTTAGGAGTCCCCTTCTTCCTTGCTTGGTGGTGCTTGGAGATAGGAGCTTGGAGCTTTCTTAAGGCGGATGACATAATTCCTAACCCTAACTACTTTACATTCCCTTATGTTCTTGTTGCTTATAATCGGTTATACATGTTAGTGGCTTAGTTTCTTGTTTAGTATCCATGTTGGCCGAACCTAAGATTTAGGGTTTCTTGGTGAGCAATACTCCTTTCTCTCCTTGGTCTAGAGGAGTGAGTTTAACCTTCTAGTACCATGAGCAACACCCCTCTCTCTCTTAGTCGATTGAGGTGAGCTTGTGTTCTAGTTGCTTAAGCAACACTCTCCTCTCACCATGGACTAGAAGGGTGAGCTTGGTATTAGTGGTGATTCTTTCAAGGGTTTTCCTTGTGACCCGTTTGGGGATAGTTGATGTGCAAGACCCCTCTTTCTTAGTCTATTGAGGTGAGCCATCTTCTTGACTCATTAGGGTTTTGGGTTCCCTTGTGCTTGAGGTAGATGGTGATCTTGTGAGTGGTACCTTGGTCATTATGAGTGTGGGGAGGTGCTGCCCGACAGCCCTCTTGACCTAAACCCCTTGCACGACACATGAAGTGCTGATGGTGGATGACACCTGGTCTTTGTGACGGGCGTCACACTACTCTACGATGAGTCGGCCGATAGGCCATGGGTTAGATGGCTGGAAGATATGTCATTTGATGGTAGTTGTGTTTCACCCTTGGACGATACCCCCTGGGGTGGACGTTGCTAAGTGGCCCTTGTAACGAGCATTGCTAGTGGTTCTGTATCAGGCGTTGCACGACACAGGTTGTTGCATGATACTCCTACCAGCCTGACACCTCGTCACATGTCATGCTTTCTTTGCTGAGTTGCACGTTGAGATATTGTTGCTCTGGGTGGTGATGTTGTGTCGCCTGACACAGGAAGTGCACGACACCCTGACGCGACGTTGCTGAGTGCTGGCCGTTATATGATGAATGATAGGTGAGGGCATGTTTCCCATTACAGCCTATAGTGAGGGTTTTTGTGCTTCTTGTGAGGGTTCCGTTTGTCATGAAAGGTCGATGTGTTGGTTATATTCTTTTTAATCAGTGGCAACTCGTTGCATGATAGTATTCATTATGGTAAAGCTTGCCCCTTAACTTAACTTGGCCACACACACAAATGTGCTCACCTTGATTATCTGTATAATGCTAGGGACAATAATGAGCATGTAATAGGGTTGCTTAATGATGTGCCTTATACATGTGATCATAAGATGATGCATGATTAAGAAAAGGATATAATCATTAATGTCACTTTGTACTGATAAAGCACTTAATCCTAAATGTCACCCTATGTTGATGATATGAGTTTCTAAGTTATTCATGATGATTATTGAGTAGTGCTAACCATGCAGGTGATGCTTAGCTAAATAAAAGGCTATGAGGAATAAATACAATGAGATAACATGTACATTATGAATGTTATTCCATGATAATGATGATGTAAGCCTTGAGAGGCAGTGGCAATACATGATGAGGGATTGAGATCCCATGGTATGTGATAATCCTTGAGATGGATCTGGATGATTGTCAAGAGGTCAAGTGACTACATGTGATGTTGGATCCTTGTGATGGATCAGTTTGATGTGAATTGTAGTAAAAGCAAACAGTTCAGTTTTATATTGTTTACTTTTGTTATAAATGCATGTTATAAAATTTGGTTGAATCTTGCAATCCATATAAAAGATATTAAATAATCACAGTGAAATATATCATGTAGTTGCCCTGGCCATAGAGCCATCATCGTCAGAAATTTGGTGATGGTGAAACGGGTTCTCTTACAGGTTAACCTGGAGCGCATATTGTTGAATATGCGAGGTTGCTCCTAGCCTAAAGTGAGGAGGTAAGAGTGCAACTTCAGTTGTAGACTCCAGGGTGCAGATTCAAGCTCGTAGCCCAATTGTGATAAGAGCATGGTGACCAGGCCCATGGCTCAGGATATGTGATATGAGGAGCATGAATGCGTTCATGGCTCAGGGCACGATGAACATGCCTGTGGCTCAGTTTCACCAAGCACCGAGACCTGTACCGAGGTGGGCTAGGCAGAGGGTAGCCTGACCCTGTGGTTAAGACCACTTCAGCATGAGACTGCGGTCCTGCTTGTGTTGTACTCGTGCACTGATCACGAGGTGGGAGGTCGTGGAGTCCGGCAATTCCATTGACCTTGTATGGCACCGGCTCCAGGTTTCACAACCGTCAGTTGGATCTGAGCGGTACGACTCACTTCCTCAGGGCATAATAATACGTAATCCAGCCGAATAGTATTTACTACTTAAGTTAAACACGAAACATTGGTTGAGGCCTTGCTTGTGTAGTTAATCTTGCTATATCTTACAGTTACTTATATGTTCCTCATGTTATGTGGCACTATATCTTATCTTGTTAATCATGCTCCATCAAAGGGTTGGTTATAGGCCTTGAGTACATATAAGTGTGAACAACTTTACTCTATTTACTACTCTCATTATAATCCTTATCAGTTAATTGCTATATATATATATATATATATATATATATATATATATATATATATATATATATATATATATATATATATATATATATATATATATATATATATATATATATATATATATATATATATATATATATGAGGCTTTGTAGTTTCAGCGGGGAGTTATGTTTCTCACTGGGACAATGTTAAATTGTCTCACTCCGTTGGGTTTACACCCTTTTTAGGTGGTCGAGCTAGACGTGGTGGCGGTCGCGGGGTTGCGGCCGAGCAGCAAGAAGAGCAGTAGAAGGCAAGCGGTGGATATGCTGCTGTTTTGGATGTTTTGTAGTAGAGTCTTAGAGTCATCCCTGTACTCTCAGGTCCTTGGGAGCGTTTTGACGTTGTTTCACGATGTGTAGCTGTAGATGTTTTTGTATATCCTGCTGCTGGCCGGATGTGGGCCTTTATGTACATATAAACAGGTGATGGACTCATGTTGTGATCAGACAGCTGTTACTCTAAGTTGGGGATAGGTTGCAAAGCTCGTATATGTTTATATAACCTGTTTTCTTGCAGGATGTGGAATGAAATGTAATAGTTTCTCAGTTTATCCACTTTCTGCAATCAGTTTTAATTAAATCATGTTTTTGGTAATATGTGGTCGTGGTGATTTCCGCACGTTTTTGCGTAACACCTCATTGTCTGTGTGATAGTGGGATGTGTTGCCCCAATATCATGCATCAGATGTATGCTTCAATATATCATGTACAAGTGTATATTACATGATCGTATCGTGTAAGGAATACTTGCTAACTTACTCATATCGGGTTTCCCAAACTAGGGTTTCATATCAATCTTACAAGTATACATTAAACCTTGTATCATGCATGGAGTCTGTACTTGACTTCCTGTCATGCAAGAGGCTTATGGATACCACCATATCATGTTCCAAGAGATGAACTTCACCTTCATATCGTGCAAGTAAATGAAATCTTCAATTCATATCATGCAAGTGATATTTGCACATACCCATATCGGGTTAGAGCTACTAGTGTGTATGCTTGAACCTGATATCAACTTTATAAAGTGATACCATCTTCTTCATGCTCTAGAACATCATTATAACTATTAGAGTTCATGGAGATAGGTCTAAGAAACTACCAGAACTCAAAATTTCATCAACTATTTCACAAGATTTTGGAATTAAAAGTAGTTCATTAAGTATAGCAATTTAAGTGATGAATAATAACATGATAGAGTTCAAGTTATATAACCCTCCTGGTGAACAACTTCAAAGCTCCAAGATCCAAAGCTTCACATCATAAGGTTGAAGAAGAACTTTTCCAAGGTCCTGGGCTCATTCACAACTCCTCCATGGTTAAGAGATCACCATAGTTAAGCACTTGGTGAGGAAGGAAAGAAAGAAGTATTCATAATCTGATATCCTACTTCAACCAAGGTTGAAGGTGACCAAAGCCTTACCTAAATATTGGTTCTCGAGCTCTCCTATCTCCTTGAGCTGCTTTGCATGATACCTAAGGGTCTTTGCACGATATCTCCAAGGGGAATGGCTATGAGTATTGTAAACTTTCATAAGTTGGTGAAAGGTGAAGTATATATACTTGGTTCATGAGATAAAACATATAAGAGTTATCTTCCCCTCATGCTACTAGATGACACATGGCCATGCATTCACACATGTATATCTTGTCATGTAAGAGTCTTGGGGATAACCTAGAGATAATATATCGGCCCTTACTTATCTTGTTGGGCAAGTTATCTTAACTTTATCTCATTAAATGAGCAACCCGATACACTTTTTGTAAGGAACTTAGCAACTCATCATGTGCCACCTCCTTGAGGAACTCTTCCCGTCATGGCCTTTTCCAAGGCTCAAAAAACCTATAGGAGGCTCCTACTTTGTCTCTTTTTCCGATGGGGCTCTTTATTTCAAGTCTACAACTCGATACAACACATATAAGGCTCTTGCCTTTCTACTCATTCTTGGTCTTCCATTACCAAGAGTATCACCACTTGAAGGTGATTCAAACATAGTGTCTCCTTCTTTCTCTTTCCTATAAAAGATACATAGAGGGAGTAGGGATACTCTAGAGGCGATAATTCACATTTTAGCCCCACATATTGGGTAAATTACAAATTGTACCAAAATTGGTGTACAAAGTACTAACATTGCTCAAACAAGTTATAACTTGGGATTTAGGCTTTCCACAAGCCACCACTTAGCATCATTCTCTTTATTGTGATACTAAAACACTTAGAACACATTCCACAGGTGTCATTTGCAATGTAAGCCCTCATCTTGGGTAAATTGCACTTTTCACTCAGACTTTCATATAATACACACATAGTTTACAATTAAGCTCAAACTTGAAAACAAACTTCATAAGAAGCCTTAATTACTTTTTAAAAGATTAGAATCAGTTTGTAAGTATCTTAATTAAGCTAAACTCCTAGGGTTAAGCCATAACCCAGGTCAGGGGTGTTACAGAAATTGAATGATGTGGTGGAAAGTTGTTATCGTATGATGAAGATTCAACAAGAGAATCAGATAATAACAAAAAAAATATGATCTAGCTACTGAAATATCTGCTATGATCTAGATAGGGAAATTTTGGAGATACATACCTATCTGCATGATGGTTGTTATTTGGAGTTGGTGTTGTTGTATCTTCTTCATGCATTGAGGATGATGGTGTAGATGAGGTGCTGATCTCTATCAAAATTGTAAATGTTCCCAATTTGGGTTGATGTTTCTGTGGTACGAAGAGTTGGTTTGCTAAATCCAATCCTTCGAATTCTGATTCTCCTAGCATACTGAACAAGGATCTAAGTTATGCAGGTGTTTCAGTGTAGAAATATGTGACCCAAGGTAGAAGAGTCTGATCTTTAATGGGGCAAAGGTATATTGTAACGAGCCAGTCTCCCAGTAACCCCCACTTAAAGGAGACCAAGAGATCAGAGTCATTAACCAATAACCCGGATCAAAGGTTCGACAAATAATCAATAACAATTAATAAATTTTACCAACTAAACTGGAAAGTGGTATAATATAAAACTTTGCATACCTTTTATTGTTTGCAAACCATCCATGTATCATTCACTACACCAAGGTATGCTATCATCTCTGTCCTCATACCTCGTAGTAATGCTACAACTCGCATCATCTTTTACCCTTGACGTATGGCATGCGTATTGTCCCATCTCTCCTTCCCATAACAAGAGGAAATAAGCATTTGGCGGCCGTCCAAACACAAAGTTCTTCCTGTTCCAAGAGTAGAAATGGCACATCCCACATTGCCAGTACAACTTCAAATCTAAGTTGAAACGTGCAACTTATGTCTCCACATCACCATCATATTGATATCAAAGTTGCTTCCATGGAAAACTGGTCTCGAACCTACTTGGGTCCACACCCATTCCTTGGTCATCTCCTCTAGGTCTATAGGGTGCTGACACTTTAGGGGTCACCCCTATTCCCTTATGCATCCAGAGAGTGCCCTACTCATATGCCCTTTGGGTCTCATGAGTTCATGAAGGTGATCAATATCCTAACCCATGGCCCTCAGACAATGATAGTTGTTACCTCCCGACCCTATGGTCATGTGCAACTAGGGAATTAGGCAACTCCTACTTCCATCGGTCTTATCCCTACCTGATCCTAGGATAGACTTAGGATTCTCTTATAGCACATGTCAACTTGGAACCTTACCCAATCCTTCACCATCTCTCTCTCTGCATTCATGGGATGACTTCCATTCGTTCATAGGGTCATGGCAACCTGCCTATCTTGGTCAGGCCCCATATCGGTTACCTCCGTGGTAACACATCCGCATGCACCTAGAAATGGTTGTCTATGGGTCTACAGGTTCATTCTCATACCATGTACTTTTCACTTAGCTTCTCATGATCCTATGAGAATTCTTTAGGTTTACACAAAACCCACAAACTAGTACACACCCTACCAAAGGGTTCCTCTCCCAGGATGGGAGGAAACTACAACTCTTGACAACAAGGTCACAAACATCCCTAGGTTTATATTCACATGAGAATGCCTAACCCAGCAGCCACTAAGGCACAAGCAGACCACCTACTAAACCATGTTAGGTCATACTTGTTCTCATCCTCAACATTGGATCAAGATCATACCTTCCCATGTCATCAACTTAGTTGTGAGGTGTTCATCAAACATACCCTTAACTTAAGGGGTTTCCTTTACCTCTACACATGAGGAATACCATGCTTGAAACTATAGAGACTCAAATCTCATCTTGAGTATTGGGTATACTGCTTCCCCTCTTAGGCCTAGGAACCCTAGGTTCACCTTTGGGTGTCCAACTGCATGTTCAAACTCTTAACCACGAATCAAGCATGTATAAGGCATGACATGCACTCCCTGTCATCCTTCTACTCAAGTAACTAATTAGGCTCGAGTCCTCCTCAAGGACAACCAACAAGGTACATGGCCTGACAACCTGTTACCAAACCTCTCCAGGTCTAAGGAACTCTTCTTCCTATCTCAGAAGGTAAACACCTATACCACATGCACATATGTACCGTAGGCATCATCCTCTCTCGAGGGTTTGGTTCCTCTAAAGGTAACCAAGATATCATCAGCCTCCAGGGATCATGCATGAGGAAACCACTATCATCCACTTAGGTTGCATCATTCTCGACTCTCCACTATTCCTCACATCTCGGGGTATTAGGTTTCCAACTTTCTTGCTTGGTTCTTTCTTTATCTCTCTAAAGCTAACTCCACATCCAGCCATACTACTAGAGGTCATCTCTCCATGAAGGATCAAGCTCACAGGAATACTTCTATGAGGGTGAAGCCTATGCTCAAACTTATGTTTGCTCATGATTATCCATATCCCCTTATTCTTATCTCATAAGCCATCCATCCTGTCCTTCTGGTCTTGGTTTTAACTTGCTTCTCATACTACTGTTGTACTCTGGGTGCAAGCTATATCCTACTTGAAACAACCCATAAGGTTTCTATAGGTTCTTCTCTAACCTCATCCATGAAGGAGTCCTTCGCTCAAACTTGCACGACCCTTCCCAGGGTTGGTTTGCCAAAGGTACTCAGTCATCAACTTCTCATGGCTCATATGGCATCCAAGGTATGTCTATCCAAACACCTGGTATACCACGACATCTAACTCTTCATGTCATCTCTCTCTCTCTAACCCTCACTTAGGGTTAGGGTTAACATCATCCTCAAAGGATGTGCTAGGTCTCTACTTTTAATGGAGGTCTCCACCTTCAAGACTAACTCTCTCTAATCATCCTCCTAACAAGGAGGTCTATCCTTAGGTCTCTCCTGAGTGAAATGACAACTCGGGTCATACAACCTAAGCATGTATCTATTATTTAGTTTATGCTTACTCTATTAATCTTATGTCCATGACATCTTATTTACATGCTTTTCATTAATTTGGTGGAAGATTCCTTAGACCTTATTAACCTTACCCATACCTCAAGAGGGTGAGGAGAAGAGATAAAACCCTAATCCTTAAGGTCCTTAATAGAATTTGAGTTGAGAAGGGATGAACAAGATGAGAGAGCCCTAAAGGTATCTTATTTCGAGTCATATACTAAGACATCGACCACACAGTCACACAATCCGGGAGTCCTCATATTCTGACTAGCGGTGTGGAGGAAAATATTGCCAGGACCCGGACGTGATCCTTTTCTAGACACCTCAATTTTTCGGACAATCCTCTAATAACTCCCTCAGTTCTATGGGATTTGTAAAATTTAATAATTATTAATGATTAGATGAGGAAGCTATGCTCTGATACCAATTGTAACGACCCCGTCTCTCGATAACCCCCACTTAAAAGAGACCAAGAGATCATAGCTGTTAACCAATAACCCATATCAAAGGTTCGACAAATAATCAATAACAATTAATAAATTTTACCAACTAAACTGGAAACTGGTAATAAATAAAACTTTGCATACCTTTTAAAATCTGGGATTTCTAAACTTCTATCCATGAAGATACGAATCTAACTAATCCTCCTCTGCACGTTAATTCTAATTTAATTCCACATATGCCACTTTACTATTTGTTCTTTTCATTTGTACCTAAAATGCCGACAAACAAAACGTCAGTCAGCAAGAAGCTGGTATGTGGGGGAAACAATAATCATGCAACTATAATAACAATGTAGTCATCCCAATATCATTTAACATACAAGATTATGATTTAAGAAATACTACTCAATCCTTACTTATCCCCTATCTCTGTGTTGTCCCTACAGTGGACATGGATACTACCTCTTCATATGGTAGATCCTTACCCCCATGGCCCTACCACACAGGTAGACAATACCTAGGGTTATGGAGTCACATGGCCCTACCTAAAGGTAGCCCAATCCCTGACTCATGGTGACTTGATGGTCCTACCCCATTGGTAGCCATGTACTAATTCATTCAATGACCTGATGGACCTACCCCATCGGTAGCCATGTACTAGGTCAATCTATTAAGCAATAGAGGGGACTAGGATCTGAGCTAGTAGGCACATATCTTAGGTGATAGTCATATCTAAATTATAATTTGCAAGAATTAAATGCAACCAACAGTTTAACTCATGTCATCGATAAAACCTTGAAAATCCTCGGGAAACTAATTTGGTATATTCATAGGCATAACCACATACCTATCATGCAAGCTCAGATGCATGAATAGTCCAAACAAGCAAGTAATCCAGAATCAAGCAAGTACACAGTTCAATCCTGAAATATACATCCAATTCCTTTTTATCAAAACTATTCAAACCATCTTGCTACTTATGGTTTCTATTCCTTTTTAGATTTTGATGGATATTTTGATAAAAATAAAGTAAAAGTGGTAAAAAGGAAGTGAAACCCTAATTGCAAAGTAAACCCTAAAAAGAGGAAGAAGCACTAAAAAGGAATAGAAACCATAAGTAGCAAAATGGTTTGAATAGTTTTCATAAAAAGGAATTGGATGTATATTTTAGGATTGAACTGTGTACTTGCTTGATTCTGGATTACTTGCTTGTTTGGACTATTCCTACATCTGAGCCTGCCTGACAGGTATGTGGTTTCGCCTATGAATATCCCGAATTAGTTTCCCGGGGATTTTCGAGGTTTTATCGATGACATGAGTTAAACTGTCGGTTGCATTTAATTCTTGCAAATTATAATGTGGATATGACTATCACCTAAGATATGTGCCTACTAGCTCAGATCCTAGTCCCCTCTGTAGCTTAATAGATTGACCTAGTACATTGCTACCGATGGGGTAGGTCCATTAGGTCATTGAATGACTTAGTACATGGCTACCAATGGGGTAGGACCATCAAGTCACCATGAGTCAGGGATTGGGCTACCTTTAGGTAGGGCCATGCGACTCCATAACCCTAGGTATTGGCCACCTGTGTGGTAGGGCCATGGGGGTAAGGATCTACCATATGAAGAGGTAGTATCCATGTCCATTGTAGGGACAATACAGAGATAGGGGATAAATCTTGGATGTTAAATGATATTGGGATGACTACATTGTTATTATAGTTGCATGATTATTGTTTCCCCCACATACCAGCTTCTTGCTGACTGACGTTTTATTTGTCGGCATTTTAGGTACAAATGAAAAGAACAAACAATAAAGTGGCATATGTGGAATTAAATGAGAATTAACATGCATAGGAGGATTAGTTAGATTCGTATCTTCATGGATAGAAGTTTAGAAATCCCAATTTTTAAAAGGTATGCAAGGTTTTATTTTATACCAGTTTCCAGTTTAGTTGGTAAAATTTATTAATTGTTATTGATTATTTGTCGAACCTTTGATCTGGGTTATTTGTTAACGGCTCTGATCTCTTGGTCTCCTTTAAGTGGGGGTTACCGGGAGACAGGGTCGTTACATATATAGTCTACTCTCTTTTGAATTTGAGTTCTTCAATCATCTCAACTCATCCTTCGACTATATTCATGTTGGATTTCTTGTCTGTGGTGATGTTGATTTAGAACTTCCTGTTGCCGATCTGTATCTTTTTTTTCCTGGAAGGATGTTAAATTGGTGGTATTTCCATTCTCTGGGTAGCATCACTATTTCTCTATTATCTGAGTCAAGTGGGTAGTCCATGAAGGGGTACCTGGGAGTAATGGCGAAGCCAGAAAATACCAAATGGGTGGGCACTGTTCAGTACAATAGCTCAAATGGTCATAAAAATTGATGATCAAGGGGGGCACAATGGAATTTATTGCTGAAATATATGGACAATAGAATGTATAGTAATGTAAATTGTAAGGCTAGGGTAGGGCACATGCCCACCCTTGCCTATAGGTAGCTCTATCACTTCCTGGGAGGAGCCATATCCAAAGTATTCTTTCTGTTGGGTTCTTAGGTTTTCGTGTGCTATGCATGGTCTTGTAATCTCGAATGATATATAGTAGTGTATCATGTCTTTGTTTCTTCTTCTTTCTTATTGTATTGCTATTATGTGCCCATGTTCTTATTTTGGGGAACAATGATTGGGCTAGACGGTTCAACTCTAGAGAGTTGTTGTTTGAATAGCCTAGGTGGTTGTGTCCAATGAAGTACACCTGCAGGTGGTGGATGTGCGGCCGGTGTATGTTCAGTTGCCAGTTTAGAAAAGTTGGTGTTTCAACTGCAATAACTACTGAGAATCAGATCGATGTGGGAGAAAAGTCTGTTGTGTTTGCCGCCTTGATGGTGCCAAGAGTAGGGCGGTGGAGAAGAGGTAGCGGGGGGGATGTAGCTCAGGAGACCTCTGGTGTAGTTGGTGGTGATCTCCGGTGTAGTTGGAGAGAAGGATGTTTCTAGAGGGAAGTTGGAGCTTTCTCTCACTAGTATTCTTGCATGGTGTTGTATGAGTTATATGTCTTTATATCCTATTATATGCTATATGTGGATTTCTTTTTGTGAGGGAGTAAATAGAAGACTATTCGATATATCTAATAAGAGAAACTCCTTTGCTACATATAAGGGAATGGGCATGAAGACTCGGACACAACTTTAATGGTTCAAGATAAACTTGATCCCATATTACAAACTATATATAATAAACCTATAAACTAAATAACTATTAACCATTTTCATTGTAGTTATTGATCTTCATCTTATGTTTATGAAGAAGAATGAACATTATGTTTCTGATGACATATGTGCTCGCCACAAGGTTTAATTGGATTTAGTTATTGTTTGGAGACATGGCGTGCCACATAATTTTAATTAGTGTAGTGGGTGTGGCCATCATCTTCCGCGATAAGAATGAACAGAGAAGAAGATGGAGAATCGGACAAACATGGGATCTGATTTTCAAACTGTTACTTTGATATTATCTCTAAATAGATTATTCTACAGTACCACTTGAGAGTTCTTTATCAGTCAAACGAAGAATCAAATTTTTGGCCTTTTCCTGCCTGCAACGATATATACTCGCGAACTGCAATCGCTTTCACGGCTGATCATGCATCACGCCACATAGGTTCGTGCCGCAGCAGTCCAGCAACGTGCACAGGTGACCTTGTTCTTGTCTTTATTTCCCCCTGCTGACGAGGAGCTTCTTTTGCCGGTTAAGTAGCCACCCAGGACTTGCCATATGAATCATTCACGCATGTCTATATATGCCTATCCTGAAAGACAACAAACAGAGACAACCTTCTTCTTGTCTTCTTTTTCCCCTTCCGGCGAGGGGCTTCCTTTGCCGGCGGAGCAGCCAGCCAGGAATTGACATATCATTCATCCATGCATGTCTAAATACCTATCTTGAAATGCTGATATTCCACCCCCCAATACCGATACACGATACGTAGCCATATGCGCGCGGCATGTGTATGCTCTGACACGGCAAGTCCAGTTCGGCGGCGATGACCTTGGTCGGACTACCCTCATCGGAATCAGAAATTACTTGCAGCTGTATACTATGCTTGCTCGCATGTCCTCTTATATATCCACATCAAGATAGATACTAACCCACACGCCAAAGCCAACCTAACTGACGCTTGCTTCTGCATACGCACTGACACATATCACCAGTGTTCTGTTTGACCGAACAAGGTTGGGTGTTCCGCCATCCAATCCATGTTGTATAGGATACAATGTGTTCTAGTTGTCGGAAGTGTCACGCTGCCACTACTATAAAACAGGCGGCCTTTAGCCTGGGTTAATTAAGGGCTTTAGTGTTGGTTTCCAATGGACATCAACCGACGCCAAAAAATTTCCCGCCACCGAAAATGCGTCAGCAAAGAGACTATAGGCGTCGGTTTTTTACGAACATCGACACTATATAATTATTACAGACGTCGGTTATTCAAAGAACCGACGTTACAACACTTCCCGCCACTGAAAATGCGCCAGCAAAGGACCTAGGCGTCAGTTTTGTAAGATAACCGATGTCATCTCCCCTGCCACCACGACGTATTTCCAGGCCATATCAGCTGAACCAACGTCGGTTTTGTGCTAATAACCAATGCCGTATCCCCTGTCTGCCACCACGGCCGTGCTTCCTGGCCACATAGACGTCGGTTTTTTTTATCAAAAACAACCGCCGTATTTCTTTGGTGTCGGTTTTGTTCAAATAACCGACGTTTATGCTAAGATTTTTTTAATCAGTTTGCATGCCTGTTGTATGGCTGGTCAGGAGGATGAGAACCTGCAGTTTAGTTCTGAACTGCAGGTTTATGACATCCATTGATATCAGCCAACAACATGTCACAAACCTACAAAATTAACAAGATGGACAATATTATATATATGTGATTCACACACATCTATAAGCACATTTAATTCATATTATATTTTCATCATCATACACATGTTGAAACCAGTAGCAACCTGCAGTTCCATTCATTTCATCTCTTTTCACATTCAGACACATGTAGAAATATTTATGTATTGATCATCTTCACACACATATGACAATTCATAAAAATTCATTCAGATTCACACAAAAATAATTATGAGAACAAAGTTATTCTTTATTCATCATTATCATCATTATCAATAAAATTAAATCTAAAAATTCCCACTCTTTATAGGCTTTTGTCCATTATTCTCTTACAACATCTAATTCATCTCTCATATAGGGAGTATGCACATCGAAACGCTTTCGACCTGTGCTGAAGTCAGTAGTTTTAAAGACCTATAAAGAGAATCACGTATATATATAATTAATAATATATAATAAGATTGATATATTTAATATTATCTAATGAGACTATGTCTAATACCAGCAATATCTTATCGATTTCCATTACCGCATGTTTGATGATTAGGTCCATAAATAGCATCACATAGTAGGCACATGTCCAACCGTTGTCTTGTTTAGCACACTATAAATTGAAATATACAAAATATTTAAAAATATAAATAAGCACAATTCACATAAATAATATATATTGGAGTCAGGAAATTACTTTCACATTCTCCCAAATTATTGACAGATCTTTTTTTCCTGGGGACCTTTCCTCCAGCTTTTTTATACTCTTGTAAAGCCCTACATATGTTAATGTAACACATTAAATTGCATAATTAAATAGTAATGTAGTAACATATGTTAACAGATATAAAAATATGAAATATTTCTCACGAGAATAATGGCCTTTTAATTGCATGTCCATATAATTCCAACTCATTCTCCGCAGGATCTAGATAATAGACAGTGAACGTCTTGGGGACAATAACTAGTAACTCCCAATGCCTACCACTACAGGTAAGAAAGTTCAAAATTAATAACTCAAAACCCACAATAAAAAGGTAATTTTCTTTAGTCCAAATTATAAGCAAAGTAAACTTACTCGACATTGAATGGAGCTATTATCACTGTCTTCTTATTTTTACCAAAATATTTAAAAGTATCACAACAGTATAAAGTAACTGAAGAAGGGTCTGTATCTACAAGACTAATCAAAGATGGAACCAAAAATCCCACATGGGAAAACCCAAAATCTCTACATATCTTGTGTAAGTGGCTGCAAAACATGTATTACGTATGCATTAATATATAAGAAACTAGATCACCGTATATAAAACAAGGTTTATGGATGTATAAACAAGAGCACTTACTTTTAATGAGCTTTTTTCAGAAGTGAAGAACATATAGAAGTGAGAGTACTTACTTTTTCAATGCCCATGTTTGATTTTTCTTGCACCAAGGAAATGAGGGGCTCATAGAAGTGAAGAACATATAGAAGAAGAAAAGCATATATAGTCCAGTCCCACAACTACGTGCAACATATCAGGTGAATATCAATTGTCATCAATTAATGATAAATGAGAATCTACAAAAGAAATTTCAATGTATTAGAAACATAATGCATGCAATGCACATATCTCCGGATGTGCGTCAGACACATCAAGTTGAATGTGCAACAGACACATATTTCTGCATGAGCAACGGAGACATTTTCCGCATGTACTACGGGGCATATTTTCCATATGCTCACTCGAAAACCAAAACAACATGTACATTGTGCGTTGAGAAACGAAACATCATGCGTTTAGAAGTTTAGGGGATAGAAGGGGTTTTCCAAAAAGTGTTTCACTACAAGACATCACATAGTCTTTCCCGGGTAAAATGAGAAAAAACATGAAAATGCAAAGAAACATATGAAAATATAGTGAAATAACTATGAATCTATATATATCAAAGAAATAAATTAATTAGTTCATGATTGAAAACTTACTTATTTGAAATAGAAGACCAAATCCAATCAAGTTTGTGCGGTATATTCATATATAAATTTCTCTCCAGTTCATATTTTGCATAAGGAAGAATTTCTTTCACAAATGACCACTCCTTTAATGTGATGTTATCTATGGCTAAGGAAGTCTTTCAAGTAAATAATACAATATAGATTCCCAAATTTTCAATATGATGTAAGTCAAATTCATCAAGTTGAATAACCTAAAATTAGAACAAAACATATAAAGATGAGGATGATACCAGAAGACAAATGTATATAGAACAACATTGGATTCAAGCTCAACTGAAAGAATGAACCTCATGAAGTGTTCCAATAGTGATTGCAAATTTCATTTAAACATCCTCATATTCAGAAAATTAATTTAAATTTTGCATGGAAGGGATTTCAAACTTAGAGATACATTTCATCTACAAATAAATTGTACATAGAAAGAGGGTAACATATGACCATTCACCTAGGAAATTATTGAAGTAACATATCACCATTCCTTTAGGGTAATACCTTGTCATACATCTTAAGTACAAATAAGGAGTAATACATTGCTTTAAATGAAGAAAATTATGAAAAAAGAGAATTTGTGTTGCATTTGAGGTTGAATTGACAACTATGACATAAACAAAAAATGCCTAGATAATCCATGACATGTTATAACTTTTACAAGCATGTGAAAAATATGTCACGACCAAAGAAGCATGGTCATGGACACAGACACGGGACACAAGGCATACACATTTATACATATACATATACATATGCATATGTATATGTATATATATATATATATATATATATATATATATATATATATATATATATATATATATATATATATATATATATATATATATATATATATATATATATATATATATATGCCGGCAAGGGTATAGCCCGGTGGGCAAATTCCACTGGTCCCCAATGAAGAGACCCGGGTTCGAAACTACAAGGAGAAGCATCTCTTGATTTACCACCCTCTCGGGCGTCCGGCCTCTGCCACAGGTTATGGGAGGGAGGGAATCTTTCTCTCTTAATCTCATATATCTCATATATGTATATATATATATATATATATATATATATATATATATATATATATATATATATATATATATATATATATATATATATATATATATATATATATATATATATATGAGAGTGTGTTATGGCTTTGTCCCGCTCGGTCGGTACTTATGAACCCAAGGACTACAATCCTGTTATGGATATTACCCAAACAAATGCAGGAGACATATTTTTATAAGATTATGAGTCCTATCCTGCCCGGAATCCCTCGTACCAAATGTGGCCTTAGGCTTAACTGGGTAGGGATGGTGTGTCTTGTATGTGTTCATAGAGTATCCAAGCCATTTCTACTACGTCAATAAAAAAATTTGCAGTGGACACATCAGAGGCATGTATGCCACGTGTCCAGGTGTGTCCAAGGTGTGTCCATGTTGGACACACGTTGGACACAGACATGGCAACCTCTGGGAAGTGTTTGTGCTTCCTAGGTCATGACCAATCAACTATCAATTTCAAAGTAGCTCAATGTAGTATTACAAATCAACAAAAATTAAATAAAATCAAGGAACATGAAACTAGATGACATGATAATTTAAGCATATAATGTGTAGGGTAGTAGACGCTTACCAAGGCATTAGGAAGGGTAGCGCTGGATAGAGAGGGTTTTCCTTGTAGTGCTGGATAAGAAGGGTAGCGCTAGATAGGGTAGTAGACGTTTACCAAGGAAACCATGTATATCTTGGTGCCATAATCAAGTATGCAACATGTTATTCATCGTTATTTATGATAAATAAAAACCTACAAGAAATATTTAGATGTGTTAGAAACATTGTTCATCAAATGCACTTATCCTCGGATGTGCATGGATATATAAAGCTGAATGCACAATAGACACATATCTATGTATGTGCAACAAACACATTTTCCACATGCACAAGGATATTTTCAAAGTAGGATACATGTTAGATCGAAACACATAATAATGAAAAAAAGGTTGGAATCTGTTACCACTACCTCAGTATGGATAAGATATGCAACTAGTTTTTATGCATAAATGTGTAACTTCTCAACTTTACGCATACATAAATAAGTCACATTCCCAATTATATTGAGAATCGGCATAAATACTTAGCCAAAATAAGTTTCAATTTTTTGAAGTGAGGTGTACGTAATGTGTTTCAAAAGATATCTTTAATTTATCACTAGTCAATCACAAGGTACAATATTATAAGAAAATTGTAATGCATGCTTTTTTTAAAAACCAAACCAACATCATATTGACCATCTACATTAAAAATATAGTACAAATAAAGTAAGTGTAAGGAAATTATTCTAAGCATGTACATTTTAGTAAGCAATATAGAATACCACATGGGTTAGTTTTAATAAGAAAGCAATGCATTTTTGTATGTAAATTACACATTTAATTCTATTGAGATTGCTCAATAAAAAATATGATGCGTTGACAACATATACACTTTTCAAACAGAGACACAAAATGTCTAGTATGCCGTCTTAAGAATTGAGAATTCAATTTTCTCCTTTTTAATTCTAACGGAAGTCCGAAACCAGAGTAAGTTTAGAAAATTTTAAGGTACTTGTCTTTTCCAGATTCAAAGATGAATCACAAAATATGATCATTCACTTGAGTTCATGGACGGATTTTGAACTGGAAACTATCGTTGGACTGATTCAAAGAGATGTACTATCCAACTTTTTTTGGGAGAAGCAAATAAGGATTACAACTTTTATATTAAGTGGACATGTTAGAGGCATGTTTGCAATGTGTCCAAGCATGTCCATGTCAGAAACGTGTCAGACACAAACACAAAAACCTTTGGGAAATGTCTATGCTTCATAGATCCTATGATTTTAAATTTCTACTATTGATCTGAAAATGTGAAAACATGCATCTTTTTGTGATAACTTATCATAAGACTTAGTCTACAATACATGTACAAATGATAAAGATCGAAATGAATTTATGTTTTGAAATCTAGTTTAGTGCACCATATTTACAAAATGATATGGCTCAACATCTTCTAATTTAGTGAGATTTGTTCTGGACATCTAAAGATGTGACTTCCAATACAGTGTATACAAGTCGTAGGTAGAACCAAATGGTTCAACATAGATTATTTGCATGTATGAGTACTCAATATAAATTGTAAGATATAATTTGTATGTTTACTATGAATTGTCAAATCTATTATGAATAGATGAAAAATACTTACATTCACATATTTAATATGTATAAATGAAGGGCACTTACTTTGTTTGATTTTTTTGCACCAAAGAAATGAGGTTACCATAGAAGTGAAGAATGTATAGAAGAAGACAACCATATATGGTCCAGTCCCACAAATACATGCCACATATCATGTGAATATCAATTTTCATCATTTAACAATAAACGAGAACCTGCAAAAGAAAGTTCAATGAATTAGAAACACTATACATGAAATGCACATATCTCTGGATGTGCGTCAGACACATAAAGCCGAATGTGCAACGGACACATAACTCCGAATGTGCAACAGACACATTTTCCGCATGTGCTATGGGGCATATTTTCCATATGCTCACTCGAAAACCAAAACAACATATACATTGTGCGTCGAAAAACAAAACATCATGCGTTTAGAAGTTTAGGGGATAGATAGGTTTTTCAAGAAGTTTTTCACTGCAAGACTTCACTTAATCTTTTCCAGGTAAAATCAAGAAAGAAACCTGAAAATGCAAAGAAACATATGAATATATACTGAAAACAACTATATATATATATATCAAATAAATAAAATGAGTTAGTTCATAATTGAAAACTTACTTGTTTGTAATAGAAGACCATCACAAAAGGGGAAGCATCTCCATATATATCAGATTTATAATAATTTAATTCGTTGATAGGTGAAATGATAATTTGATGAACATGACAATTATAGAAGACCCATCACAAACTCGTTCTTGGTTTATTTTTTACCAATGAAAAGGAACTTCTTGTAATAGTGAAGAGTAAATATAAGAAGAAAACCTTGTCTAGCTTAGTCCCATAACTAAATATGCAATATATTAGTCATCATCACTTAATGAGAAATGAAACCTACAATAAAAATTCATATGCATTAGAAACACTATTTACGAAATGCACATAAAAATTCAGATGCATTAGAAGGTAAAGAATTTCTTTCATAAGTGATCACCTCCTTTGAAATGACATATACTATCAATAAGGAAGTATTTCGAGTGAAGAATACATTATGGATTGCCAAGATACTCATACAAGCATGATAGAGGAAGCATCTTCGTATAAGATTTATCATAATTTGATTTGCAGAGAAAGTAATACTCTTCTTTGGAAGAAGAAAACTGTCAAAAGCAAGAAACACATTAGATTGAAACACATAATAAAAACAAGGTTGGACTCTATAACCATTATCATTGTATGTATAAGATATCAACTGATTCTGATTGCATAAATGTGTAAGTTCTCAACTTAGAGATGCCTATTACACAACCCTCACATTTTAGGGATTATTATTAGGATGTTAGCTGGAAGTCAACCTACACGTTTAAGCTTATAAATTTTATGCAAATACATAAAGTTTGGAACAATTTTTTTGAATATATATATATATATAGGGGGTGTTAAGACGAACATATATATCCACTTTAGATGTTTATGGTACACATTTTACAAGTAATTGACGCAACTAACCACGGTCATTGTGTTTAAAATAGACATTCATTGGTTCATACAATTCTACAAACAATTTATGTGCGTAACCAATCAACTGAGAAGTCCAGTGCACGACCAACATAAATTATGATTAAAGCAAAGTAGGCTAGCAAGAATGCCACCCAAGAAAGAATATGTAATGAGGAGGGCACATGAAAAAAAGTGATAATAGGACAATGAGGTATATACCTGCATACTTAGAAATAAGAGAAATTGACCTTATAAGATGCAACAGGATGGAACGTTGTTGGAACCCATAAATCCAAAGGAGAAGATGAAAAATTAATTGTATGCATCTACTAATAGCTGACAATCTGGTTCGGTTGGAGTAGGACTTCTAGATGACAAGTTGTCAATAAAGTCTATTCTATGCACATGACAAAGGAAGAAGCAGATGTCAGAAATATGCATACTGTAAAATGATAAATGCCACAAACTCCAATCTTGTCTGAATGCTTGACTAGAAAAAAATGCTTGGGAATAATCTTAATCGCACGACTGCTTGTCATTTCTCTAGCTTGTTAGAGAAAACTGCATCTAGCAAAGGGATTATGAAGAAGGAATCAGAATAAAAGGATGGATGAGCAATAGATTACAACCAGGTTTACATTATTAAAGTGGAAACAGGGGTAACTGATACTAATCTTGGAATCAATAAGTACATCTCCCAAATAGGGAAGTGCAATCAGGTATATCTACCGCAACAGTTGCAGAAAAGAAAATGATGAAATTTTAGATCATGAATGGAGGAAGTGGGGAGACAGTGCGAAAAAGAAAAGGGGGAGGGCTTAGGCCGCGAAGAGAGGATGAAGTGGGGAGACGGGGCGGGGCGGAGGTCAAACTAGACGGAAGTGACGAAGGAGAATAGAACGAGACTAATGAAGGAACCCAAAGCAATCACATGAGTGATCGCCAGCTGATGTGAAGGAGCCGGGAGACGACGGGGACCAAGATGCTACGGCGTCGTGCACCTAGGGTTCGGCTGATTTTCCTTCGGTGTGGAGATTTCATAGCCACACTCCTAGAAGTCAGAACTTGTTGATGTTAATTGGGTGTTGTGATGACCATTGAGATATTTGGGTTTGTCGGGTCTATGTTAATTTGTGTATAGTGTGTATTTTTGTTAATCGTGCTAATTTTTTATTAACCAAACCATTTTAAAATTTCAATACTCTGTGTTTTTTTGCAATCACCAATATTCATACATATTTCTAAATTAACCACCTCATTTCTTTTTATCAATTGTATCATTTGTCACGGTCCAATTTTAATAATAATATAATAAAGTATGTTTAAGTACAAATCAATATAATTCATATGAATTGGTTGGCTTTATAGAGATGGAATCTTATGATGAGTTTTAACGGCGGAAAATTTGTACATTTTACGTCGGACAAATATTTTTGTCGCTAAAACATGTACTGATAGAGGCCATAAAAATTACTTGTCGTTATTAGTGTAGCAATTATGACAACATAATGAAGCTATCATAATCTTTGATGTTAATACCCCAATTTCTTGTAGTGAAAGTTCACATTCACATTGTAAAGTAATTCACATTGTAAAGTAATTCACATTGTAAAGTTCACATTCACATTGTAAAGTAATTCGCATTGTAAAGTCCACATTCACATTGTAAAGTTCACATTGTAAAGTTTACATTCAGAAAAACAAAATATGTAAAAAATATAAACATTCATGAATCTAATATTGTGATCTTTTATCAATTAACAATCCTTCATTGTGATCCCCACAGACATACAAGTCATTGTGATCCCCACCTTCAATGTTTGGTGGTGTTGGCAACCCAACTGAGAATGGACTGGAGTCATCATACTTATCATAGTACTCTTCTTCATCTATAGGATCTTCAATGAAGTGTCTTTTACCATGAAGAACAACCGACCATTTATCATTTGCACGATCACCGATGTAAAATACTTGTTTCACCTATGATACCAATATGAATGGTTCACCCTTCTCGTCAATCTTTTCAGAGTTCACTAACGTGAAACCCAATTCATCCACTATAACTCCTTTGTTGTTGTCAACCTAATTACATTTAAAGAGAAGATTTATGAAATCTACATAGTCAAACTCCCATATGTCTTCAATGACACCGTAATATGACATTTTAGCTTCATGTGGACTTTTATCCTTTGCACTTGCAAAAAACAATGAAGACGCTTGAAGGGTGACCCCACTATTTTGGACGACACTCTTATCATCTTGACACTTTGTGTAGTATGAGAATCCATTTATTTCAAACCCTTCATAAGTCATAACATTCATTTTTGGTTTAAAGGTGACACATTTGATGGTTTCAGTAAGATTATCTGGTGTTTGAGATAGTTGATGTAAGACTTTATCTTCAAACCACTTAATAAATGTCTTGTTATGCTCTCTAGCAAGCCACATTGAATTGGATCGAGGATATTATCTCTTGATGAAATTGGTATGTTCCTCGATATAAACACTCACTTCGTCGATGTTGTGTAAAATATACAAGTGACCTTGCTCCAACTACTCACGGATGATTACTTTCACCCGTGATTCCAAAATTCATTTTCCGAAATGCTCCTCAATATTCTTGTCATTCACAAGAGCGTCATTAGCACTCAGAAAGTCATTGCAAAAATCCATAAACTCTCTCGCCACATAACCCTCAATAATACCCCTTCAGGACGATAACGGTTTCGAACATCACCTTTAAAAATGCTCATGTGTCGTTCAAAGGGATACATCCAATGCAAGAAAACTGGTCCGAACATTTTCTCTTCCCTAGTCAAGTGGACAACAAGATGTACCATGATGTCAAAGAATGAAGTAGGAAAATAAATCTCAAGTTGACATAGGGTAACAACCACTTCTCTTTGCAATTTATCAAGAGTATTAGGGTCAATAAGTTTGCTACACAGACTGTTGAAAAAGAAACAAAGTCTGGTGATTGCAAACCGTACATGCTTCGGAAATATAGATCGAATTGCCACAGGTAATATTTGTTGCATTAGAGTGTGACAATCATGAGATTTAAGACCTATCAACTTCAGATCTTTCATTGATGCCAATATACGGATGTTGGATGAGTAACCCTATGACACCTTAACATTTACCAAGCATTCACAAAAAGCTTTCTTCTCCTTTCTAGACAACGTGTAAGAAGTAGGAGGTAAGTATGTTCTCTGATTGCTACTAACTACTTCTGTTAATTGTGTCCTTATTCCCATTTTACGTAGGTCCATTCTGGATTTTATCCCATCTTTAGTCTTACCTGGTATATTCAATATAGTACTAATGATGCTATCACATACATTTTTCTCAATGTGCATGGCATCGATACAATTCCTGACTGTCAAAGAACTCCAATAAGGAAGATCCCAAAATATTGACTTCTTCTTGAATAAAGACTTGTCAGTCTGTGTGGCCATCGTACATTGAGATCTCTTACCAAATTCATTGGCGATGTCTTTTACTCTTTCATAAACATCCTCCTCTGATATAGGTTTAGGTGCACTCTGTTTCTCATTCCGTCCATTGAATGCTTTGCGCAACCTACGATACGGATAAAATTTTGGAAGAAACCTTTGATGACTAAGATATATAATCTTGCCGCCGTGTTTTAGTCATATTGAATCATTGTTCTCTTCACATATAGGACACGCTTTAGATCCTTTGACACTATATCCAGACAAATTCCCATACGCTGGAAAGTCATTCACAGTACAAAACAACATAGTGTGCAAATGAAATGTCTCTCTTCGTGAAGCATCATAGGTCATCACACCTTCATCCCAGAATTTCTTTAAGTCATCAATCATAGGTTCAAGATAAATGTCGATATCATTTCTAGGCTGTTTAGGGGCCGATATCAAAGATGACAACATAATGTAGTTATTTTTCATACACAGCCAGGAAGGAAGATTGTATATAACAAGCATGATTGGCCAAGTCCTATGTTGGCTGCTCAATGTCCCATACAGGTTCATCCCATCTGTACAAAGCCCAAGTCTTAGATTCTTGTCTTCTTCACTGAATTCAGGGTACAATGAATCAATCTTCTTCCACTGTGGGGAAGCAGACGCATGTCGTAGGATCCCATCATTATTTTTCTTAACATCTGCATGACACCTCAAATTTTTTGCATCTATAGGATTGGAAAACAAGCATTGAAATTGTGGTATTATAGGTAGATACCACATCACCTTGGTAGGAGAACCAGTTTTGGACTCCCCTGAAGTCATCAATTTATACCTTGATGCACCACATTTCAGACAATCTTTCAAATCCACATAGTCCTTTTGAAATAATACACAATCATTCGGGCATGCATGTATCTTCTTGGCCTCCATTCCCATTGGGCACAACAATTTCTTTAACCGATATGTTGAGATTGGCAACTCTTTTCCTTCAGGAATAATTTCTTTCAACAAAGACAACAATGACGTGAAGCTTTTATCGTTCCATCGATTGTTAGCTTTCAGTTTATACAATCTCAACACAGTGCTAAGCTTCGTAAACTTACAACCTGTGTATAACAGTATCTCAGCATCATGCACAATGTTTCTAAACATGGGAGGTGGATCAGTGTGCTCTACCCCACAACTATCCAGCATCGCATCAACGATGTCTACTGAAACTGGTTCGTTCACATCTACGTCATTGAAGGCAGTTTCTTCTTCCACCCAAGAACTGCTATCGACATCCACTGATTTCATGTTTGAAATCTCTCCATGCCAGTGGCATTCTGTATAGCCTTGTACAATCACGTTGCACATGACATGACTTTTGATTTCATCACCAGTGCTGACTTTCAAGTTGTTACCGCAATGCCTACATGGACAACCTATCTCTAGGTTGTTTCCTATGTTCCTCGGCAAATCTAATATATTGATCCAGACCAGATATAAACTTTGGGGTGCAGTGATTGCGAATGGACATCCATGATCTATCCATTCTATGATCAATGAGAAAACAAGTATATATTAGGACAAGATTAGGGTATAGGGTTAACAAAGACATGTGACGTCATTTTTACATATAATAAATGTACATGTACCACCTATCCCATCCTTAAACACCTAATCTCAGTAGTAAGTGTATAATGTGTATTGGGTTTTCAAGAAAATTTCGGCAGCATTTCCCCGTTGTTCTCCAAGTACATATGTACTTAGAGAACAAACGGGGAAATGATGCTGAAATTTTCTTGAAAACCCAATACACATTATACACTTACATCCTAAGTGACATTAGGTGTTCAAGAACAGTCCCAAACCGGGGACTATCCAAGATTTACTCCTAATGAGTAAATCTTGGATGTGTTTCTAGGCCAACAAATACATGTATGTTGTCATCCCAATACCTACAATCCTAGTTTCATTATTCATATCCTAGGTTTCATGTAACATCATTTAATCTAGGTATCATATTCTATAACATTGATTTCAACATTTCGAGTGTCCATGCATGTTCATCATCTTGGATAGATATGTAGATGTTAGGGTTTCATCACAATTGATGTTAGGGTTTCATCACGATTTTAGGTATCATATAGAGTATGTAGATGTTAGGGTTTCATCATGTAATAGGGATTCATGTAGATGTTAGGGTTTCATCACAATTGATTTCATCATATAATTGAACATAATTGATTTGAACATAATTAATTTCATCATATAATTGAACATAATTAATTTGAACATAATTGATTTCATCACAAATTCATAATTGATTTCATTTGAATATATACCCTCTTTTCTTCCTTGTCCCTCCTTACCAAAATAAAGCACGGCCGTGTGGGCTGGCCACAGCCATGCTTGTTGTTGGTAAGGAGGAAGAAGGAAGAATAAGAGGGGCATGGAGGAAGAAGAGGAGGGCCTACCTGTCGAGCAGCTAGCAGTGTGGAGACGAGCTTCATCCCTGTCGATGGCGGCGGCAGTGTGAGGAGCAGCGGGGCCAAGCAGAGAAGCAACAGGAGAAGGAGGCAGTGGTGGCGGTGAGCAGAGAAGCAGCAGTAGCAGCAGGAGGTGACCGCGGCGAGCAGAGAAGCGACAGTAGCAGCAGGCGGCGGCGACGGTGACGCAGCAGGAAGCAAGCGCAGCGGTGGCGTTGTCGGGAGGCTAGGAGTCTGTTTTCACGATGAAACAGAAGAAAGGGGGTCTGTTTTCTCATGGGGGTTATTAAGTTAACAAAGGCATCAGTTATCTATGAAACTGACACCTAACATCCATCAGCGTCGGTTGCCAGAAAAAACCAACGTCCATTGGACAATCTTAACCCTAAAAATTTTCACGGGGACGGCGCACGAAACCTTATCAGCGTCAATTTTTACACAAAAACTGACGACCTTTGGAGGTATTTTTTTGCCATTAGGCGTCGGTTATTCGGTCAAAAAACCGACACCATATGTGAAACTTTGGGGGTAATTTTTTTTGCTCGAAAAATTGGATTTGGCGGGCTATTTTAGGTGTCGGTTCATTATAGGCAACCGATGCTAAATAAAAAATGATACTTGTGTCTGGCCAGTCTTCAAATATAGATGTCGGTCTCTGTAATTAGCCAACATTGTAGGTTTTAGGCGTCGGTTTTCGTTAATAATCGATGCCTCTAAATGTGACGTTTTAAGCTATTTCTGTAGTAGTGTGCCCACAATCATCTGTACATCCGTCCACACATCCGATTGTGAGGAGCCTCATGCGAATTAGTTCCACACCAATTAATTTTATGCAGTTGAAGAATCTTGAAGTTCTCTCGCCACTACTCTCTCCATCCTCATTTTTTAGTATTCATTTTCTCTCTTTGAACTCCTTTCTCCAGCCTCACTCCACCCCATCAGCGTTCCCACACTAGTACAATACATATGTTTATCGGTTCTCATACAATATATATAATATTATTCGATCATACTTTGTACATTGCTAATATATTAAAAATATGTACTTTCAGGTGCAACCTAGTTCATCAAGTCATTATGAGTAAATGGAAGATTAACAAAGGATCTATCTTCTACAACAAAGTTGGTCATGAATTAACATGATGAATACATGTAATGTATGGATGTTAGTATTTACATATTATACTATACATCATATATTGTACGTCTTGTAATGTGTGTAGGTATTGTATGTCATTTAATCTAGAATTGCACGGTACATCCTCCAAAAAGCATTATTTTAGATATGGTTTAAAAACTTATAAGATTTGTGTAGGTGTTGTACTTTCATTTTGTCCAAAAATATATCATAATCTAGTATGATACCTATTTAAATTTTTTGTAGTATTATACGATCATGTTTTGTGCCTTTCTTATGTATTAAAAGTATGTGTTTTAAATTAAATTGAAACAAGTACAATACTCATGGAGTTGTGAAATAATATTGTGTGGGAAGTAACATAGAGGAATTTATCAAAAGATGTTAGTATTGTACATCTTATACTATACATTTGTATTGTACCTAAAATTTGAGTTAAAAATGATAATAATTATGCATGAACAATGGCTGCAATATGTAATGTTGTGTAAAATATTATATATAGGATTAAATTTTAAAAGTTGAATTGTTGTGTATATATAACAGCATTAGATGCAACATACAAAACAAAAATTATCAACAAATGTACGTACAATAGATACATATTTGAGAAGGAATCTGGACTAAGGAAAAAGCAAGAGAAACAAAGTTTTTTGAAAGAAAAATGGAAGGAAATAGAAATGAACAAAAATTAAATTCTAAATACTTTTCATAACATGTGTTGGATGGAGATATCACATGTGTAATTTTTTAGAGAATTGATACAATAACTACACTTTTCATGCACTTTACATGATTGTTGCATGGGAAATAACGACTTCAGATGACGTATCTCTCAGATGCATTTAATCTCATTTTTCCCATGCTTTTGGTATGCCCACGAGTCCTATGGCTAGAATTTTCCTAGTTGGAATATTCCCATCGAGCTCTGAGAAGACCATGTGCTGTGGTGTAGCTAAGTAAGGGCCGCATGAGGCCCAGGACTCGCCCAAATTTTGGTAAATGAATAATATACATATATCATCTTATAGTTTTGATTCGGTCTTTAAGAGAATAAAGGAACGTGCCCTACCCACATGCCATTAAAAGTTTGATTTAACTTCATCTGATTGTTCCACTGTGTAATTTTATTCACAACACACATGTTCCACCAACCATCACACCCTAGCTTTGAAAATACGTGTTTAAGTCAATTTTTACATTGTGCGACACGAACCACTAGAACGTGAAGAGATAATGAGCATGTTGTTCATACATCATAATTGCATATCCCTTTGACCAACCCATTTCTATATTTGAATAAAGTACTTTGCATGTATGCAATCATTATAAAAAATCATTCACACTCCAATTACTTGAATTAAATACTTTGCATGCATGCAACGGCTATAATAAAGCTGCCACACTCCAATTCTTTGTGATTATTACTCATCTTACAAATAAAATACTAGATTTGAAATTCAAATTTTTTCTTTCAAATTTTCTCCACTTCTTAACAGGATGTAATGACTAATTCGACTAAATATACGTTCATACATATTTTACGGCTAAGTCCAGAATTGGTACTGAAATATATTCAATGTAGTGTCAAAAGTCATCAATAAATATACTAAATATAAAGTAGATAGTAAGTACAGACATATATTCATTTGATTAGTGAAATAAAATACAAAATTAGTTCTTGATTATGTTTTTGTAATTTGTATTCATCACAAATATGTGTAAATTATTATTTTATTTTATCTAAGAATAATATAAACAACACAAAACGTCATACTAAAAAAATCAATTAATATGGTCATGTTATAACATTTCATAATGTAAAACTTTAGTCCACTTTACATTTACTTGTGCGCATTAAGATGTTTTAACAAAGATAAAAATACATTCTTCTAAATCAAAAATCAATAATTAGATGTATTCAAGGAAGTACTAATTACTTAATCCTATTCAAAGTTGTACCAAAATATATCAATGACTAGAATGATAATAAAAAAGCTCAGTGCGTACCAACAAATAAGTTGTCTATTATTATATTTTGTCTAGCTAGTATTTTTTTATGAAAATATCATCACATTCTCTAATATACTTTAAAAACAATACGACATGCACAAAAATACCATATAAAAAAAGTCACTACTAGCACCCTTAATATGCTTTTTTAGCCCATCATGACACTAATTTCTAGGTGATAACTCTACTACTACGGCTACATTACTGTATGCATTTTGTTGTTGCAATAAAGTCTGCTAGTGCCCAACCACCCACCACCAACTACGAACCAACCAAAAAAGAACTCGTTCAAATTCAATTTTTATCATTTTCTCTCCAATTTTTCTTTTCAATTGCCCAATTCTTATTTTTACCATTTGACATCAAAGTGCAAAAGTCATACTTAATTTGTTCAATGTAGTACCAAAAGTTATAAACAACCAAATTTAAAATAAACAAGCACAGTAGGTCACATTTAAAAAAATATTTCCCATTCATTTTTTTATATATTCCTTATTTTAGTATGTACAATTATGTTGATAATTGATATATTTGATCAAAATATGTGTGCCAATTTGTTCGTACGTTGCTGGTAATTTCACGTACGATACTAATTAATATCCACAATATCAGCAATAAACATTAACAAATATACTTAATATACTATAAAACAATGCTTATAGTCAGAGATTTCATGATTAGAAAAATACAACACAAGACATTAGACTGATCATCATTTTCAATAACTTATTTATTTTCTACATGTAATCCGACGTTATTGTAAAATAACACAAATATATCCCTTCACTAGGTCAAAGTAGCGAGCATGGCGATTGGGGGCGATCGCCCTCCCCCCTTTAGATGAGGGGTGGTTCTCACCGGCGACAGATGTGACGGTGGTGGGGGACTGGGTTCATGATGTGGCGGGACCGCTCCCCTCCTTCAGAGGAGCAGCTCAGGTAGATCTGAAGACCCCCTTCAGGAAAGAGGGGGATTCGAGGAAATGAATGAAGATGACGGATGCGATCCTGGAGGAGATGGAAGGATACCACAAGCATTCAGCGATCGTGCAGATTCTCGATAAGAAGAGCAACCCGGGCCATCTGTGGGGCTGGATGATCAGAACCTGGTGACCCAAGGGCGAGGTAGAGCTTTTCACCCTGGATGGCGGCATTTACCTAGCGCGGTTCGCTTCAGAGGAAGATCTCAATAGGGTGATGTTGCGTGGACCCTGGTTCTTTGACGACCAGCTGGTGCTGGTTCAGAAATGGACCAGGGCAGCGGATACCAGGCGCGTGACTTTCTCTTCGGCTCCAATGTGGGTGTCTCTTCCGGATGTGGGGATGCACTGGACCCCTCGTGCTATAGCAGTGATTGCCCATGCTATTGGCGTTCCCAGGGCCTACGGGCGGAAAGCCAACGGGACCACCATGGGGTGTGCCCAGTTTTGTGTGGACATATCGGCGACGGAGAAACCTCCAACTGAGGTTATGATAGAGCTTCCTAATGGTGAAGAGTGGGAAGTGAGGGTGAAATATGAAGCCCTGCCTGATCGTTGCTCAACCTGCTGTGTTTTCAGACACGAGATAGGGCAATGCGCAGGCGAGAGGCGGCCGAGCAATGGCGCACCACCAATCATCCCCGAGACAGTCTGTGGTCGAAGCAATCATGGCAAGTCGAAGGGACCCATAGGTCGAGACAAAGAGAAGGAACTAGCTTCCGAGGAGACTACATGAAACCGCCTGGTCGTGCCGGTTGAGACGGCTACCAGGGGTGAAACCTCTTTGCAGGGAGGCGTTGTGGAGGTGGTCGACTCTATTCCTGAGAGGGATAGTGAAGGAGAAGAGGAATTTATCATCAGCGTCATGATGGAAGCGACGGATGGAGTACGAGGGGAGCCAAATCTCACAGGAGTGTCCAGTGGTCCTGTCCTTGTGGGGGTGGATGCATCCACGAACCCGTTCGAAACCTTAGCGAGTCTGGGCGAGGACGAGACGACAGAGGCAGAGGCCAACGTCAGAAGCAGGAGCCCCAGGGCTACATGCATCACAAACAAGAAGAAGAAGAACATGTGCTGCTCCGGGGAAGGGAGCGGCTCCAAGCAGAGTTAAAGATGTCAGTGCTCCCATGGAATGTGCGAGGAGCCTCGCTTGCCGAGAAGCAAAGGAGGCTGAGAAATGTCGTGGTAAAGGAACAAGTGACATTTGTCTTCTGCTACGAAACGAGAATAAGAAGAGTGGTGGCAAACCGCATCGGATCCCTCTTCCCCATGGGGTGGGATTCCATATCAAATCTGGAACACAGGGATGGTGCACGCATCGCGGTAGGGTGGAACCCGCAGGTATGGCATGTTGATCCTATCAACATATCCGACCAGGTGGTCATGCTTAGCTGCTGCAATCGTGGAGGGATGGATTTCATAGCATCGTGGGTGTATGGAGAAAACCTAGAGGCGGATAGGAAGAGGTTGTGGGACAACCTCAGAGCTACAGCGCAAGAGGAAGTGCCATGGATTGTTTGGGGTGATTTCAACAATATTAGAAGATCAAACGAGAAGTATGGAGGTCGTCCTGTTCACGATCGAGTGATGGAGGCTTTCAATAGTAACATGGATGAAGCTGGCTTGGTGGAGCTGAACACAGTCAGAGGAAGCACATCGTGATCGAATAAGCTCGAGGGGCTATGGCGCATATCTAGTGTTCTTGACAGAGGCCTCGTCAACATGGCTTGGTTGAAGGTATGGCCTAATACCTTCATCAAGTATGGTGATGACTCCCTCAGTGACCACTGCTGGATGAAAATGGGCCTCGTGAACATGCCATCTATTATCAAACCCTTCCTTTTTTGCAATTGGTGGTGTGAGTGGAAGGGATTCAAAAGTGTAGCCAAGGAAGCCTAGGCTGAGCACATTGAAGGCAACCCTCTTTTTGTGGTTATGAAGAAGACGCAGAATACCAAGAAGAAACTGAAGTAGTGGTCCAAGGAGGTCATCAATCTAAAAAATAGAACGGTTGTTGCTAAGGATAAGTTCGAAGAAGTTGTGGTGGAAGCAAGAGAGGAACCAGATAACGAGGACAAAGCAAAGGAGTGGAATCAAGCCGAAAGCAATCTAAAAAGGCTTCTCAAGGCCGAGGAAGTGCTGTTGTGGCAACGGAGTAGGATGCAATGGATAAGTGATGGAGATATTAATACTAAAATGTATCATTCTGCTGTCCGCAAGAAGGAGATGAAGGAAACTATACATCAACTCATTAATGACAAAGGAGAAGTGGTTGAGAATAGACAAGACATATCAGCTCATATCATAAACATCCTGGAGAAGTTATACAACCAAGAGACGAACAATTGCCATAGCATTGATGATTCCATCTACCTGGATGCGGTAATTACCACGGAAATGAATGAAGACATGTGCAAGGAGGTGACGATGGAGGAGGTGAAGCAGGCCTTGTTCTCCATCAGCCCAGACAAGGCGCCAGGTCCTGACGGTATGAACAACAAGTTTTACCAGTCAATGTGGGATCATGTTAAAGAAGATATTGTGAAGGCGATGAGGTGGTTACAGCAGAGCGGCAACATGGTCAGGGCTACAAATCACACGTTCATAAAACTGATTCCGAAGATGGAGGGACCAAGGACAATCAACAATTATAGACCCATATCTTGCTGCACCACAGTGTACAAGATATGGTCTAAAGTTCTGGCTGGCAGACTCAAGAAGTGGATGCCGAACATAGTGTCTGAAGAATAGTGCACCTTCATTCAAGGGTGCAAGATTGCAGATTGCTCCCTGCTCGCAGCTGAGTTTCTCACTAACTTCAACAAGAAAAATTCAAATGCCAAAGCGTGTATAAAAATCGACCTCACAAAGGCATACGACTATATAAGGTGGGACACCATGTGGAAGATCATGATGGTTTTGGGGTTTAGTGGCAGATGGGTGGACTTGATCAAGTAGTGCATCACGATGACTTCTTTCTCCATTTTGCTTAATGGGGGACCAGCGGGCTTGTTTAGAGCCTCCAACGGTCTTAGGCAGGGAGATCCCCTCTCTCCCCTCATCTTCACTCTGGCCATGGAAGGCTTAACTACCATGATCAAGGCAGCCGAGGAAAGACAAATCATTCGACCCTATAAGACCAGGGGGACAAAAGTAAAAACCCACCTCATATTCGGAGATGACGTGATGATGTTCTCCACAGGACATGCGAAAAGGATAAAAGAATACAAAAAGCTTCTTCAGAGGTTTGGGCGGTCCACATGGCTTTACATAAGTGACATTAAGTCACGTATATACCTCTCAAGATCTTGTGATCCAAGAAGGGGCAGACTGAAGGCAGCTATAGGGCTGCAAGATGGCCAACTACCTACTAGGTACTTAGCCGTTCCTATACCTGGAAGCAGAAGCTACTCAAATGACTTCCATCTGTGTCTTGATAAAGTTAGATAGAAGATTGCAGGCTGGACGGGGATACACATGTCGATGACGGGGAGGCTTTTTCTCACGAGGTCAGTGATCCAAGCCATGGTTAGACTCTGGAGTGATATGTGCATCTTTCCAAATCCAACTATCATGAGCATCACAAGACTGATCACGAGTTTCATATGGAGTGGGAAAGAAAGGGGTATCGCATGGGATACCATGACTAGAGCCTACAATAAGGGCGGCCTGAACTTGTCGAAGATGGAAGACCTCGTTACTCAGGGGAACCAACAAAGACTCTACAGATTCCTCACAGACTGTGAAGGGGTCTGGATGAGATGGATGAAGAAAAGATATGGGGACGTGTCGGTCTTCAAACCCCACTCTTCTAGGGTATGGGACACCATGGTTAGGATGTGGAATCAGTCTGGGCACCTTTACAGGGTGGATAGTGATGGTTGTTACTCACTGATCAGCCATAAAAAACTATGGGCCCACACAGATACGGGGGCTCATGTACCCTGGTTCAACAATCTGTGGGGCAGAGGCCATGTTCCTAAATGGAGTGTGGCGTGTTATAAGGCTATTATTGGGAAGCACCTTACTAAGGACAGACTAGTAAGGTGGGGGATTACTATTAATCCTAAATGCGCCTTCTGTGATGAGGAGGAGACAAGTCAACATCTGTTCTTCGATTGCTCCAAGGCTAAGCATATCTGGGCGCTTATGTGGATGAAGAATGGTTGGGGCCAGCTGATCTCAGCCAACATAAATGACGTTATGGAGAAGATGAGGAACAAAGCTAGGAACATGCATGAGGAAAGATTTTTTGGTCTTTGTTGTACTAACATATGCCTTAACATTTGGAAAGTACACAACTTAGTGGTCAATGGGTGGGCTATTACTAGTGATATTTTCAACTTTGTTAAAATAGATTTGGACATTGCTGTCAAAACCAAGAGAGGCTTGTGTGAGGGACTAAGTCCCACAGCCAGGTTATACTGGGGTTTTTTGTAGAGTACTCCCCGTATACACTCAACTTTTGTAAGATGTACAATGTAGCTTAGCTACCAGCTTTTTTGGCAATATACTTACCAATTTCCAAAAAACAAAACACAAATAAGCTCACATTCATTGACATTGATTGAAAATTAAACTCAAACGAACTCGCATGACTAGGTTTTATACATTACACTTATATTTTGTGCTCAAAACCAAACTTATTGATCAGTTTCTTCTTTTGTAGTGTATTATTATTGGTAATATATGTTGGGTGGATTTTGTGTTTGGAGTTTTTCCTAATTTGAGATTCTTTAAAATCAATCAATCATAGACAATATGTTAAAACTTGTTATATTTTTTAAAGAAAATAACATCTTATATTTGTTCCCACCCACTTGGAAATACTAGCTCCACCATTGGCCTTGTATCTTATAAGGTGTGTGGTCCCTTTACCCGTTGCTAATTGGTGTTGAGTTGAATACCACACATGCTAATATGGTATCAAAGAGAACCCCACGAGACAAGTTTGAGGACCACATCCTACCAAAAATGACAAGTGTAAGCACACATAAGTGGCTGCACTTGAGATTGGGATGTTAAAATACTCCCACACCGCTGAGCTCTGGGGTGGTCTTGGGCTTATAAGATATGCGCTCCCTTCAATTGGTTTTAGATTGAATACCACACATTTTAATATGGTATCAGAGCCGACCCCACGAAACAAGTGTGAGGACCACACCCTATCTAAAATAACAAGTAGAAGCATACAAAAGTTTTTGCACTTGAGGGGGGGTTTTGAAATAGTGCCACACAGTTGAGCTATGGGAAGGTCTTGAGGTTTATAAGTTGTGTGGTCCCTTCACCCATTTCCAATTGGTTTTAGGTTGAATACCATACTTTCTTAGAGTAGTTAGTAGAAAAATGATGACCACCAAATACATTCTATGTCTCTCTATTTGATTGGGGATGAATTTATAAGCTACACAATCAAATTAACTTCATCAATTTTTCCTTGTTTATGTGAAACCCACAATGTGGAATGAACATTGTATGACCTATTGTTTAGTTGTTTGATAACTAGTTAGATGAAAAGATTTTGCATTCAAGTCTCAATGATTAAAGTTTTGAGTTGTGTTGTCCAAGAGGATGTCCCTTTGAGAACGAACCATCTGAAAAATAAAAGACATAAGGTTAAGAATGTAACAATCTCTCCAGTGTAATAAGAAAAAAAAACATGTGGGGGTATATTGGAATATTCCCACACCGTTGAGCTTAGGGGTGGTCATAGGATTATAAGGTGTGTGGTCCCTTCATTGATTGTTAATTGGTTTTGGGTTGAATACCACACATTCTAATATAGTATCAGAGAAAACACAACGAGACAAGTGTGAGGACCACACCCTACCTAAAATAATAAGTACAAGTACACAAAAGTGATTGCACTTGAGGAGGTGTTGTAATAGTCCCACACCACTAATCTTTGAGAAGGTCTTGTGGCTTATAAGGTGTGTGGTCCCCTCACCTATTGCCAATTGGTTTTGGGGATGAATACCACACATTCTAATAGTAATTAGAAGAAAAACAAAGAACACAAAATGCATGCTATATCGCTCTATTTGATTGGGACATAATTTATAAGTTACATTGTTAATTAACTTCTTCAATTTTTCCTTGTATAAGTTGAGACCACTATGTGGAATGAACATTGTCTGACCTATTGTTTCGCTAGTTGATAACTGGTTAGCTAAAAAGATGTGCATTAAAATCTCAATGATTGCAGTTTTGCATTTTGTTGTCCAAAAGGATGTTCCTTTGAGAATGGACCACCTAAAAAATAAATGACATAAAATTAAGAATGCAACAATCTCCCCGATGTAATAAGAAAAAAAACACTTGAGGGAGGATGTTGGAATACTCCCACACCATTGAGCTCGAGGATGGTCCTAGGCTTAAAAGGTGTGTGGTCCCTTCACCCACTATCAATTGATTATGGGTTGAATACTACTCATTCTAATATGGTATAAGAGTGGATGCCACGAGACAAGTGTGAAGACCACACCCTACCTAAAATAACAAGTGGAAGCACACAAGTGGTTGCACATGAGGGGACATGTTCAAATAGTCATTCAGTGCTGAGCTCTGGGAAGTCATGTGTCTTATAAGATGTGTGGTCCCTTCACCCATTGCCAATTGGTTTTGATTTTAATACCACAATTCAAATAGTAGTTAGTAGAAAAACAAAGAACACCAGATGAATAATATATCTATCTATTTGATTGGGGTTGAACTTATAAGTTACATTGTCAAAATAACTCCATCAATTCATCCTTGTGTAAGTTGAAACCACCATACAGAACAAGCATTGTCCAACCTATTATTTATCCAGTTGACAACTGGTTAGATGAAAACATTTTATATTCAACTCTCAATGATTGTAGTTTTGAGTTGTGTTGTCCAAAAAGATATTCCAGTGAGAATGAGCCACCGAAAAAGTAAAAGATATAAGATTGAGAATGTAACAATCTCCCCTGTGTGATAAGAAAAAAACACAAGAAAATATCGGCATATAATCTCTATGCAAATGAAAGATAAATACAAAACCAATTCTACACCCACTTTTGCACTACATGGTTGTTTCACTCATGGTAGCAAGTTTTACTTTGAGGATCCCACTGGGTCCAAATATTTTGTACCCATTCTATTTATGTATGTCTGCTCTCAACGTCTAATTCCATAGCTTGTAAGGAGTGCACCACAGGGATGTCATGGGCACATTATCTCAAACGTAGAGTATTTCAACCAAATCCCACACCCACATATGTAGAACTTGCATCAACTTCTCGTAATTTCTTTCTACTGATGTTCAACCTTAATTTTTATCCATTTACTTTTATATTTCTGGATGGGATGGGACATTTCTAGTGCTCTCTTTTATCCCTACAGAGTATGTGCTACCATTTTATCTCTTTAACATGTAATATGAAAGAGTATCACTAAAACACCAACATTTATATCCATTAAACACATTCAATTTATGCGGTATATTTTATAGTTATCTAATTTAAAAATACCAACGTTACAAAAACTACAAGCTTATTGAAAAGCAACCTACATAAAACTAGATCTCTATCTTAGGTACTAAGGCCACACCACCTCTAAATGTCACATGTAATATATCACATGTATTTTTAATCACATTATTTAATTTCTATCTAAACTATAAAAGAGCCTTGAATATATTCATAAATAACGAGTGAGTTCGAGCCATACAATATATGGATTCTTGATAAAATGGGTATACTCAGTACTATATAACTCCAAGTACCTTTTGTCGATCCATGAATCCTACAAGAATATATGTTTCTCTTCCCTGACCTTTGAACACTGGTTACGTTCTACGATGCATATGACAACTATATTATTAGAATTTCACTAACTAATTAGTTCATTTACGCATCTTTCATAATAAAGAAATTGAAATTCCAAAATTTTCCAATATGATCTAAGAAAATGATGTAACAAAGATAAAAAGAACCTACATTTTATCCAATGTGGACAATCATGGTGAAATTTTCAATTGTTGACCATGCGATGAGTTAGGGTAAACATGAAACATAATTTGTTGAAATTCATCATATAACACTAAGAAACATTTATTGGGAGTGTCAACACAACATTCCATAGTCTGACCTCAAAATTCTAATTGTTCCAAAACATACCAAATTATATAGTTTAAGGAAATTTTAATGAAAAGATCATACTTTTTATTTATTTAGTTGAGGAAAGGTTTTCATTCACAATTTAGAATGACACACATCTCTAATTAGAACGTACTTATGAAAATCCATGTGTTGTGGCCCAAAATTAATATTTAATCTGAGTTAATTTGTTATATTAGGTGGTTACATATAAAGTATCATCACAAAGGTCACTAGTTACAAGCTAAGTCCCTTTTCTTAAAGTGGGACTCATTTATATTACAAGGAAGTATGAAGCATGGTTACGAATATCCACCAAACAAGCTCAAAACTTCAAACCATTTATGGACTACCTCCCACTACGTCACAGAATGAGAAAAAAAAAAGAATATAGGAAGAAGAAATTAGATTTCTTACATGTCGCATAGAACTTTGGCCAACATGGAAGAGAAGGGACAAAATAGAGGTGAAACGATCAAAATGAAGGAATGAACATTTAGATGGAGTCTCTCCTAGGTTAAATATTGTCAATCCTAGTTAGGATCATCACAAGACCACTAAGATCACCAACATGCAACAAGGTGAAAACCTCTTCTAGATCAATAACAAACTAACACAAGGATTAAAGTCGTTATGACTATATGTAGCAATTAGAATTGACTAGACGTTAAAAAACGTCCTTAACAAAATATGAGAAAAGATGAAAATAAAGAAAGAAACTACTTAGATTGAGTTTCTTCTATATAAATATGATGAATCCTAGCTTGGAACTTCACAAAACTAGTAATATCACCACCATGCAAAATATTTCTATCAAGAAGACCTTCCATATCTCACGAACAAACTAACAAATCATCTATAGTTTTTATGGCTATATATAGGCGTTAGATGGAGTGGAAATTGTTGAGTCCAAGTCTAATTAACTAAACCCTTGTTTTGATGATGACTAACCATTCCACTTATTTGTGTCTAATACTTCTACTTGAGTGACTTCAGATAAGGTATAGACACACTCAAAATTCCTATACTTGCGCATCCTCACTTGGGCAAAGACAAGTTAAAATCAATGCAAGTGTACTTTTGTGGAAATAACCTCATATCAATTTGAATCATGTTGTAAATCACTTGTAATGATTGGTATGACTTGTATAAGATTAGAAAAAATCAATAGCACTTAAAATGAATATTTAAGAACTTGTATGACACTTTCCAAAATACATCACAAACACTTTTATCGGCCGGGTTTCACTCACATGAAACTCGACCAAAAATATTGTTGGTCTTGTTAACTTCCAGGGTCGGCTGAGTTTTCCTAGGATAAATTCGATCGACACCCTACACTTAAAAAAAATCTTAAGTTGTCAGTTGAGTTTCATTAAGGATAAACTTGACCGACAACTCATAATTATTTTGTTGCATAGTGTCGTTGGTAGAGTTTCCCAAAACTAAACTCAGCCGAAAATACTCTAAGGAAAGTGAAGAAAAGTGTTTTTAGCCATTGCAGTGTTGCAAAACTTGAAAATATATTCGTGGCAACTCCTAAAGTGGATAAAATTCCTTCCTAAGTGTCTCTACTGGCTAGTAGGAAACCTCAACTATAAATAGGACCCCTTCGACTTCATCCCATTATTAGCCAAGCACTATGAAGGCCTGTATTTTATATTTGAGTGCCTCCAAGAGCCTCCTTCCACTCCTAATCTTAATCACTTGCTACATCCATTAGAGTGAGTAGGATATTTATAATAGAGCTAGTCTTACATGTATATCTTGTGACGTTCTCACTTCCTCCACCTCCCAATCTCTGTTTCTACCATGAAGATGAAGGTTCTCTATCTTGGTTAAGAGAGGTGAAATAAAAGGTAAGGAGTCCCTTCGTTAAAGCCTCTCTTGGTGAAGGTGAAGTCAAAGGAAGAAGATCCAAGTCAAGAGTGGGTGAATCCTTAAGGCAGAAGACTTGTTACAAGTGTGGGTAAGTCCTTGGTGAATTCAGAAGACTCATTTCCAAATTTAGTAAGTCCTTCTTGAAGTAGAAGAATCTTCGTTATGTATAGGTAAGTCTTTTTGTAAGGTTATTTTCTCCCTTGTACTCAAAGGGAAGGCTAGGTATCATTATCCTGATGAAACAAGTTCATATGTTGTAGCTCTTGTAATGGAATATAATGAGTGAGACATGGTCGAAAAATCCTAGAGGTTGGCCTCTATAGGTAGTAGATGACACTCTCTAGTTTGGAGTTTGGAACCATTATGCATAGATTGTATTCTTGTGCTTATTCTATCTCTCTCTCCCTTATTATGCATGTTTAGTTACACTCAAGGTTCATATTTACCATATTCTCTTAGAAATATCTTGAATCCATAATGAATTTTATTTAAATTGTTTTTATCTCTATTCACCCCCTCTAGAGCACATAATTGATCTAACAAGTGGTATCAGAGTGGATCTTCTCCAAGAAATAATTCCACAAGTAGGAGAATATGGACAATTGTCAAGGCAGAAGATGGACACAATAAACATTTCTCCACATACCCTACTCGAGGATCTCATCGACAATAGTGTATTCAGAAGGAGGGGATAGGGATATACCTCATCACAGAGTAGGTATGGTGAAAACCATTGGTTTCGTGATGTGTGTTGCTCCTAGCATGCACAGACGGTCCTCATCCATCCTTCGAATGCAGGAAACTCAGCGTCTGCATCTCTACTTTGTCCATGCGGATGAACTGAAACTCCATGTCGTGCTTCACAAGTAGGAGGGAAGGAGAAGCATTTTGCTTGATGACATGTCAACATCAGTTGCTCTCCTTCTCTCTCGCTTAGGGATGATTATGGCTAGGGTTCACGTACTAGAGCACAACCTTAGGGTGAGCATATTAGAATTAACCAAAAGCCAGCCTTCGTGCCCCTATTAATAGAAGATAAAGGAAGCAAGGTTTCTCAAAACCCTTAGGTAAATAAAAGGGTTGCAGTTGCATTTAAAACAAGCCACTCATGGACTGATAAAAGAACATTCTAAAATCCATTAATTAATCCAATTAATCATGTTATTGAATAGCTCATTTTCATTATACATATCTAGTTAATCGTTGATAACCTCCAACTTTGATGATTATCTTAGTCTTTTTCTTTAGTTTTTCGTACTCTTTTTAAATTAAATATATACATAATCCCTAAATTTTCCCTCTTATTATAAATATACTATCAGATTAACTTTTCCCGTTTATATATGCAGAAAAACACAAAAAAATATCATAAAAGACTAACTCAGCCTCAAGACCGCATGGAGTCAAACGGTCCCAAGACCGCATGAAGCCAATCGGTCTCGAGACCGCATGGAGTCAAAAGGTCCCGAGACCTCAGAGCGGAATAATCAATGAATTGATCCCCATATGACATGTTATTATTATCATTGTGTGGGGACGTGGGGTATGTTCATTGTCATGCTGATCTTTGTCGGAGCCTTTGTGAGAAGGTTCGGCTACATTGCCTGGGTCCTCTCCGTCATCTGATTTTCCACCAGAAGAGGTGGTATCGTTGTTCGAATCCACAGATGAGTCAGAGTCTTCATCGTCATCTTCGTCACTATTGCCATCCTTGTCGTCTGCCGCCTTGTCTGCTGGCTATTTGTTTGCGGTTTTGTTGCACCGCCGATGGTCATACGGTCTCAAGACCACATGAAGCCAACCGGTCCCGAGACCGCATGGAGTCACACGGTCTCAAGACCGCATGGAGTCACACGGTCTTAAGACCGCATGAATCCAAACGGTCTTGAGGTCCAAACAGTCTCCAAACTGTTTGGATTTCACTCAAGGCCTATAAATAAGACCCCAAGGGTCCTCAACCAAGCATCAAGTTTCAGACGTCCAAAGGCTGCCTCAATCACTCCAGAGCAAATCTGACTTCCATCCTCTGCCCAGGGGCTGCCGGTCTGAGACCCACACTCCATCTCGAAGCTGCTTTCTCTCTCTCCGCCAAAGAAGGTGGGAAGAGGGAGATCTCGTCATCAAGCAACCTGTGAAGCTGGTGGATCGTTTCTCTCTCTCCAAGGGGTTGACTTTCCTCTTTCCTTTGTGGGGATGATGCTCTCTCTCTCTTCTTGCCTCCTTCCTTGTCATAGTCATGAGCGAGTAGTCTCTCTCACTAGGGTGCGGGGAGTAGCCCCGCTACCCATGCTTTCATATCATGTAAATGTAATCCATAGTTTGCAATATAGAGTTTTTATCTTCTCAGTTGAACATCAAATGTTTAATGAATGCTTGTTGCTTGATCACCAACTTGTGTTATCTTTTATCTTTTAGTATGAATTGTCTACGTTTGTACTATTAGATTTGAAACTCTTTTGTATGTTGGTTCTTGGTGTATGTATCCACCGTGCTTCTGTTTCGGTATCAAGAAGTGTATCTCAAGAAGTGGAGTAAACTCACTATCATTTGTTGCACTTTCATACTATGAAATGGAATCAGTTGACGTCTGAAAGTGTAACCTTGGCAAGTCGAGGAACACACTTCGCGAGGGGAATGATGCAAAGTAAGTGACCATTTGTTCGGGAATGACTGACATTGCAACATTCCCGCACTTCTCGTAGTTAGCTCTCCGAAAGGAAGCTAAGTCTACAAAGATACTAATTGACTAGACTCTTTTTGCAGGTTATGTTTTGCTTTGCATGTGTTGATCCATGTGCAGTGGCGGTGAAAAACCGATCACACCCTAGTGACTTTTATCATAGTTTAACTCCTTAGATTTACTTGCTTTCTTTACTTTGCTTGTTCTTAGTTTAAAACAACAAAACCAAACTTTCGATTAAAGTGCCTACTTTTAAGTGACTAAGTGAAATCCCAACGTTTTCCATCTTGTTGCTTGCAACAAGACCGTTGTCCTGAGGATTCGACCCTTAACTATACTACGATAAGACTTACACGTATCCTAGCATACGTGGGTGGAGTTCTCTATCTAGTATATGCAAGGCTAAACCTAAAGACTTACTATCTTTAGGATTTTTAGTTGGTGCACGCAATTCCACATAAGTGGAAGCTCCATCAAAAATTGGTGCCGTTGCCGGGGACAACTGAACATTTTAATTTCATTTAGTATCTTGCTAGTTGGTTAGGGTTTTACACTTTCTTTTAATCATTAAACCATATCTTCTTAAATTCATTATATCTCCGCCATCATCTAAAAAGGTGTTTTCTTCTCTCTACTCAGGTAGAAAACGTGTATGCAACCAGTGCATAACCTCAGATTCTCCCCTGATCCAGAGTAAGACTTTGAGGTAGAGAGAAGCTTCCACCGTCACATTAGACTCAATCGCCAAAGGGCCAGGAAAATGGCTGAAGATCAACGCCAGGCTGCTTTGGTGATGGAGAGGGTCAACGCCGCCATCACAGCTCAAAGGGAACAACTCATCGCTGATACGCGTGCCCAAATTCAAGCGGAGATTCGTGCGGAAGAACAGGCCCGCATTAGAGCTGAAAATGAAGTAGCAACCCAAGCCGCTCAGTTGGAATTAAGGAACAAGCAGCTGAGAGACTACGTTGTCCCAAAGAACTACAAGGACAACCATCCGGTCCAACCTCCGATCATCAACATCCCCAACTTTGAGATTCAAACCCAATGGATCCAGATCATGCAGGGCATCTCATTCTCTGGAGGCTCTGGAGATGACTGCATGGATCATCTGAAGAGGTTTAAGGCACTTTGCCGCCTGGTCCCGCAAGCCGGAGTCGCTTTTGATGCAATAATGCTTCATCTGTTTCACTTCACCCTGTCTGGGAGAGCTCTGAGTTGGTATAACTCACTTGACAGGGATCCTATAATAACCACTTGGGCTCCCCTAGAGGAAAGGTTCTTAGAGAAGTTCTTTCCCCCTTCACTGACTTGTGAGATCAGGGGGCAGATCAATCACTTCTCTCATCTACCTGGGGAATCCCTTGCTGAAGCATGGGAAAGGTTTAAAGAACTTTTGCGCAAGTGCCCGCATCATGGAATCTCCTAGAACCAATTGATAGAAACCTTCTATCGGGGAGTAAGTGATGATATCAAACAATTTTTGGATTCCTCATCTGGAGGAAACTTCATGAGAACGAATTATGAAGACGCCTGGAAAGTTGTTACACTCGGAGCTAAAAACCAGTCTAACTGGGGACGGTCAGCCGGTAAAGGTGTCCTCAAGGTCTACAAAGCTAAAGAATCAATGGAGATGAAGGACATAGCTGAAGCCCTGAAAGCCATAGTTCATAAACAACAAGCTCTCGAGACTTCTCTCGGAGAATTTGATAAGAAGAAAAATCCTCTAGTTCAACAAGTCAAGGCCGCCATAGGGACCTGTGAGGCTTGTCATGCTTCTGACCATCCGACCCTTTCCTGCGGTATGTTGTATAATGTGATGATGGATCTGCATCCACCACCACAACCATATGAACCTATCACTGACCATACGGAAGAACAACTACCGAAACAAGTCAACTCTATCCACTCTATCCCTGGACAAGTCTATTACAATCCTAATCAGCCAAGGAATCATCCAGGATTTCAGTATGGAAACCCTGTTGGGACCACTAATCCACAACATCAAACGCAGGGAGGATCCTCTAGTAGGCTACCACCTGGGTTCCCAAACAATTTCAACCAAAACCAAGGGAATTCCAAAAATAATTTCCCTAGGGCTAACTACCCCAGGAATCAATCGGCCTACTACCAGTACACTCAACCTCCGCTCCATCCACAACTGCATACTCAACAACCTCAGCTGGCGCTACCACCACAACAATCTCAACAAGCCCAACAACAAAGTCCTCTAAAAAACACTCCTTCTCAACCGAAAGATGAAATATCCTTGATAAGGCAGATGCTGCAATCTCAACAGACTATGCTCGCTAATCAGCAAGCACAACAAAAAGCAGTAGAAGCCCAACTTGCCCAGATTGCTGCACAATTGAAGCCTCCTGCAGGCACTTTTGTAGGGCAACCCGAATCAAATCCTAAGCATGGACAAAATAGACATCAACAGTTGAATGCTGTCACCACAAGATCGGGACGCACTCTTCACGAGATTACTAAGATCACTCTGGATAATGATGATACACCTATTTTTATGACGAGTGAAAGCCCGCAACAAGGAATGGAAAAACTCACAGAAGGCACAAAGGGCAAAAATAAAGAACAAGTGTCCGCAGAACCCGAAGTCTCACAATTTAAACCAAGGATTCCATATCCGGGTAGACTGCGAGAAACAAAGATGGAAACCAGGTTTCAAAAGTTCAAGGAGGTGATGAAGAAACTGTACATCGATATCCCGCTCCTTGACGCTCTTTCTGAGGTGCCGGCATGGGAAAAATATCTCAAAACCTTATTATCAAGAAAGTATATCACCGAGGAGCAAGAAATTGTCAAGCTTGCTCAGACCACTTCTGACATCATCCTAAACAAAATTCCAAAAAAGAAGAAGGACCCAGGTTCCTTCGGAATCCAATGTTGCATTGGAAATGCATCTACAAAGAAAGGATTAGCTGACCTTGGGGCCAGCATATCCATTATGCCTTACTCAATGTGTAAACGTCTGGGTTTCACCGAATTGCTGCCTATGGCAATGACTATTCAACTAGCTGACTCCACCATAACCGCACCTCTGGGAATCATTGAAGACATTCCAATAAGGATAGACAAGGATGCCTACGTTCCATGCGATTTCGTTATCATGGATATTAAAGAAGACTTGAGATACCCGATCATTTTCGACAGACCTTTCCTCGCTACTGCCAGGGCGCTGATCAACGTCGAAGCTGGCACCATCATTCTTAGGCTCAGAAAAGAAGCAATTCAATTCCGAGTCCTTAATAGCATGAAAGGCCCTAGTATCCAAGAGGAGGTTTTTCTTCTTGACGCAATACAACAAATGTCTCAGTTAGAAATATCCGAGCCTGTTGACAAACTAGAAAATGTCGTAATCAATCCGAATGTTGAATTCTCTGCGAACAAACTAGTTCAATAGTGTCTGCAACATTTAGAAAAGGCCGAAGAAGCATCAACGGACACTTTTGAAGAACTTAAAGTTGTTACCATTATAGAAGCAGTTGAGCCACCAAAAGCCCCTGAAATGAAGACTTTACCCACAGGACTTAAACATGTTTTCTTAGATAAGGAAAAACTATGCCCGGTCATCATCAGCTCTACCCTTATAGAAGATCAGGACGAAAAGCTTCTGGATGAGCTGAAGAAGCATAAAAAGGTCATTGGATATAAGATAACTGACCTAACGGGCATAAATCCAGCCCTGTGTATGCACAAACTTCTAATGGTTGAAGAATTCAAGCCATCCCGCGAACATCAAAGAAAACTGAATCCTAATCTCAAGGAGGTGGTTCGCCTGGAGGTCCTCAAATTACTCAAAGCTGGCATAATCTACCCTATCTCTGACTCCCAGTGGGTCAGCCCTGTCCAGGTTGTTCCAAAAAAAGGAGATACTACCGTAGTGCTTAATGACAAAAACGAGTTAGTGCCCACCAGGACTGTAACATGATGGCGGATGTGTATTGACTATAGGAAGCTGAATAAAGCCATGAGGAAAGACCACTACCCTCTACCCTTCCTTGATGAAGTCCTGGAATGCCTAGCTCATCAGAAATATTTTTGCTATCTCGATGGTTATTCTGGGTTTTACCAAATACCCATACATCCAGAAGACCAGAAAAAACTACCTTCACCTGTCCTTTTGGGACATATGCCTTTAGAAGAATGTTGTTCGTGTTGTGTAACACACCCGCTACTTTCCAACGGTGTGTGTCTGCCATCTTCTCCAGTTTAACTGAATCTGTCATGGAAGTATTTATGGATGATTTCTCAGTTTACGGAGATTCCTTCGATAATTGTTTAATCAATCTTGGACAAGTTCTGCAACACTGCGAGGAAATGAACCTTATCCTGAATTGGGAGAAATGCCATTTCATGGTAACAGAAGGTGTCGTCCTCAGGCACAGGGTGAGTGACAGGGGGATTGAGGTGGATAAAGCAAAAATTGATATTATTTCGAAATTGTCACCACCGAAAGATATAAAGGGAGTAAGATCTTTCTTGGGTCATGCGGGGTTCTACAGAAGATTCATCAAAGATTTTTCGAAGATAGAAAAACCCATGACCCAGCTTCTGACTAAAGATACAGAGTTCATATTCAATCAAGAATGTATGAAAAGCTTCTCCACCCTCAAGAATGCTTTAATCTCCGCGCCTATTCTAAGAGCCCTAGATTGGTCACAGCCTTTTGAAATCATGTGCGACGCAAGTGATTACGCTATAGGGGCTGTTTTAGGACATCGAATTGGTAAGAAACCTTACATCATCTACTACGCATCCAAAATGCTAGATGAAGTACAGAAAAACTATACTACCACAGAGAAAGAGTTTTTGGCTGTCATCTATGCGTTCGAAAAATTTCGCTCATATTTGATTGGTTCTAAGGTCATCGTTTATACCGACCACTCTGCCATTCGATACCTGATTCAAAAGCAAGATGCCAAACCCAGGCTCGTCCGCTGGGTGCTGATGCTTTAGGAATTTGACTTGGAAATTAAAGATAAAAGTGGAGTGGAAAACATTGTAGTTGATCACCTCAGCTGTATCGAGGTTGAAGAAGAAGATAAAATCCCTATCCAGGATTCCCTACCAGACGACCAGCTTATGAAGGCCACTCATGGTTTCCCTTGGTACACAGATATCGTTAATTATCTAGCCACATGGATTATCCACCCCTCTGCTTCCCACCATGACAAAAGGAAGTTCCTTCATGACATAAAACAATATTATTGGGATGAACCCTACCTGTTTCACCTTTGTGCTGACGAACTTTTCCGTCGTTGTTTGCCAGAAGAAGAAATAACCCCGGTCCTTGAGCATTGCCATTCAGGACCCACAGGGGGGGGACATGAGTGCTAAGAAAACAACTATAAAAGTTTTACAATCTGGTTTCTTCTGGCCCACCATATCAAAGGATTCATACGATTTTGTGAAAGCTTGTAACAAATGCCAATTTTCTGGAAACATATCAAAAAGAGATGAAATGCCCCTCACTATGTGGCAGGAAATTGAGCTTTTTGATGTATAGGGGGTAGACTACATGGGCCCTTTCCCTTCATCCTATGGCTTCTCTTACATCTTAGTCGCGGTGGACTATGTCTCAAAGTGGGTTGAAGCTGTACCCACTGTGTCCAGCGATTCCAAGCCTGTTATTAAATTGTTCAAAGATATTATTTTCCCAAGATTTGGAGTTCCGAGAACTGTCATATTAGATGGCGGGACCCATTTCTTAGAACGAAGTTTTGAAGCCTTACTGAAAAAGTACGGAGTCAATCACATAGTCACCACGCCTTACCATCCATAGACTAGTGGTCAGGTAGAGGTATCTAATAGACAATTAAAGGCTATTCTTGAAAAAATGGTGAACAAAAACCGCACTGATTGGTCCACCAAACTTCCTGATGCCCTTTGGGCATACCGAACTGCATATAAAAACCAATCAGAACAACCCCGTTCTGTTTGGTGTACGGGAAGTCCTATCATCTTCCAGTTGAGCTGGAACATAAAGCCTGGTGGGCCATCACACAATTAAACTTCGATCTTAAAAGTGCAGAAGAGAATAGACAATTCCAGTTGCAGGAGTTACAAGAGCTCCGAATGACTGCCTATCACAGTGCTAGAATCTATAAGGAGCAAACAAAAATGTGGCATGATGGTCATCTCAAGAGAAAAGATATCACCGTTGGAGATAAAGTGCTCTTTTTCAACTCCAAGCTCAAGTTATTTCCCGGAAAACTTAGAACAAAATGGTTCGGGCCCTTCACTATAAAACATATTTACCCAACTGGAGCTGCCATTATTATAGACAAAAACGGAGGAGAAAGGACGGTCAACGGTCACCGTTTAAAAAGATACTACACTCCGGAAGACAAAATGCCAAGACAAAACATCGAAATCAAAGATGTTATACCAACAACATAACTACATTACAACTTCGTCGAGCCAGTGACGTTAAACCAAGGCGCTACTTGGGAGGCAAACCAAGATTTCAACTTTTTCCTTTATTTCCTGTTCTTTTATTTACCTTAGTTTTATCTTACGAAAATATATTAAAAAAAATCCACATAACCAAAACAAAAATAAACAAAAACAAATAACATAAAATATATAAATAAAAAAACAAACATAAAAAAATATAAAAACCTTTCAACCTTTACCCTTCCAAACGGTCCTGAAACCGTTTGGGACCAAACGGTCCTGAAACCGTTTGGGACCAAACGGTCCTGAAACCGTTTGGAACCAAACGGTCGTCAAACCGTTTGGAGTCAAACGGTCTTGAAACCGTTTGGAACCAAACGATCTTCAAACCGTTTGGAGCCAAACGGTCTTGAAACCATTTGGAGCCAAACGGTCTTGAAACCATTTGGAGCCAAACGGTCTTGAAACCGTTTGGAACCAAACGATATTCAAACCGTTTGACCTAGGGTTTTTGTCGAAGTCAACCCCGTGTTTCCTATAAATATAAACCCTACCCCTTCGTTTTTCTCTCTTCGTCTCTCAAACTTTCTCGTGCTTCTGTGCAAGAACTATTCCATTGCTCTTGCATTCTCCTGTTCCCACACGTTTCTCCTCCGACGACTTGGTTCCCATGCTTCTACACGGCAACCGTACCTCCTTACCACCGCCCTTCCCTTCCTCATCGTCGACGTTACCACCAACTGCAAGGTAATCCAGCAACCGCGGTAGCACGACCAACCTTTTCCTCTTCCGCAGACCTTCCTCACCGCCATCATCATCTTCGGCGCTTCCGCTTCTCCGCCGATGAAGCTGCCTTGTTGTCTTCACCGTCGCTTTTATCACCGATGTTCACCGCCGTTTTCACCGTCGTCGCCAATGCATCTGCCGTCTCTGCGCCGCTTCACCTTCGTCTTCGTCTTCACTGGCTGGTTATCTGTCGTTCCACCTTCCGAACGGTTCCCAAACCGTTTGGGACCAAATGGTCTACAAACCGTTTGGCTTTCCACAATCTCTAAAAATACAAATATATATATATATATAAAACCACATAAATACAAATAAATCTGACTTGTTTCTATACATGTCATTCTAACTCATGATCTCTCATTTTGCAGATATGGCATCACCAGCAAAGGAAGCCACCGGTTCTGACGAATCTCCAATCTGGACAACAGAGCAACTGCTAGCAGAACAAGCTAGACTCCAGAAGATTAGAGATGACTTCAACAGGACTGGAAAGATGCCACCTAATATCAAAATGATGCAAGTCCTGTGCGACCTTGATCGCATCGAAAAGTGCCTAGCTGGGGCACCTGAAGAAGAAATTGCAATTTCTTCTGATGACGATGAAGGCTCGGAATACAGGCCTAATTCCGAGGAAGAATCCCCAGCCGAAAAACAAAAAGGGAAATGCAAGGTACAGGAAACTGCAACCGGACAGCCCTGAAAAACACTAGAGGGGGTGTGAATAGAGTTTTTAAATATTTTAACAATTATTTCACTCAAACAACCACAATTGAAAATGGAAGAAGGAGACAGCTGGTGTTTAGAGTGGTTCCAACTTTAGCAAATACTAAAGTTGTCAGTCCACTACCCGATTGCTTACCCAACCGGGATTTTGAAAGTATTAATTTTATTACCTTCACAAGGATTTACACAAAATATAATACTTTCTTTACACCCCTTGAACAACCTTCACTTGAAGTAGATGCACCAACTTGAGGTAGCCTTCTTGAAGTAACTCCAAGCTCCCCCTTGAAGTAGCCTTCCTCTCTAGAAGTAACCTCCCATTGCACCAACCTTCTTGAAGTAGCTCAAGGTCCCCTTCTTCACCAAGAAGATATTCAACCTCTCCAATCCGCAGCCTCCAACCTAGGAGTAGCAAGGAGAGTACAAACAACAATAGAGAACAAGAAAGAAAATAGAAATTACAACTTATCCTTTTGTAGCACAAGGCTTGATTTGCCTAGATCAAGCGTATAGATCTCCTAACCAAAGTGTATGGAAATATAATTGCAGTGGATAGGAGATGCTAGCCTATAGGACATGAAATTTGAGCTAAGAGGGAAAGTAGCCAATTGTCACAATGCTCAATTTCTCACAAACAGGTTGCACAAAGTCAATGTATGCTCAAAGATTGCTCAAGTGTATTTAGATGTTGTAAGGCATGTCCTATTTATAGGAATGTCCTACAAGTGCTTAAGGACGTTCTAGACATCTTCTAGGGGTTTCTAAGTGCTTAACTAGCCGTTAGGTACAAGTTTGTTTCTTTAGCAATGGCTAATTAATTAATTCTGCAGTTGCTGTCAGAGACCATCTCGGTCGACAAATGGTCGACTGAGACACCTACTCGGTCGAAGTTTTGTCGACTGACAGTCTCTCTGGATCAAGTGTTTTGCAACGTTTATCTCCAACTGCCAACTACCTTGTCAGCTGTGTCTAACGGCTACTTGGGTCTTTCTCAGTCGAGAAGATTGTCGACCGAGAGTGTCTCGGTCGAGGAGTTAGTCGACCGAGATTGACCCTGTTTCAATTTTTCAATTAAAGCACTAAGTGTGTGTATGAGTGTGCATGTGTGACACTATTGAAGGGGATGACCTATCTAAATGTGGTGTTTGTCTAGGGAAGATCTAACGCTTGATTTACATGAAGTCTAAGTACTTGTACATTATATATTTGTACAAGTTTACAATTGATTACATTTCATGACATTTACAATCATTCAAGCATATAGATTCCCTAGTGCTTTGTCATCCACCTTATTCCTGCAGCACTCAAGTAGCACGTTAGATTAACAAGAATGAAATGTTTGTCATTATCAAAACAAAGGGATTTACAAATGTCCATTTAGCCAACAATCTCCCCCTTTTTGAAGATGACAAACATTTCCTAAATATAAAATAAGAAAGTATAAAAACATGTGAGTTTCATACCTGAAGATTACCTTTGTAATTTCTTCTCTTGTTTATAAAATGTGTGCTTATTATTCCCCATGAATTATGGAACATGAAATCCAATCCTTTAGGGAATATAGCAACTTTCAATGTAAAGCCAAGAGTTTATGAAACTCATTGATTGAGTTTTGCACAAATACTAAGTTTTATATTTATTATTGAGTTTTGCACAGATACTAAGTTTTATATTTATTTCTCCCCCTTTGTCATTTCAAAAAGATATCCGTTTAAGAATAAAACTTCCCCTTAATTAGATGTCCCAAAAAAAATGTCCATCAAAAACCAAAAATCTCCCCCTTTTTGATGTAAGTAAAAGTTATTTTTAAGAAGCACAAATATCAAAGAAAACATCTTCCAAAGGAGTGATAAGCAATTGCTTCCTAATTTTCTTAAATTGGTCTAGTGGAAGCGGTTTTGTAAAAATATCAGCCAATTGATCTTCCGTATCAACATGATGAAGGGAAACATGATTCTTGGAGATATGATCCCTTAAAAAATGATGACGGATTTCAATATGTTTAGCTCGGCTGTGTAAAATAAGATTATGTGCTAAGTTTATAGCGCTCGTGTTGTCACAAAAGATAGGCGTAGATGAAAGAGTAAAACCATAATCATTTAACACTTGTTGCATATAAAGCACTTGAGCACAACAAGATCCGACTGCCATATATTCAACTTCAGTTGTAGAGAGGGCAACCGTGTTTTGTTTCTTGCTAAACTAAGATACTAAAGCTCTCCCTAACAGGAAACATCCACCACTAGTGCTCTTGCGATCAAGTCGACAACCATCATAATCCGCATCAGTATAAGCTTTAAAATCCAAGGATTGTCCTTTTGGATACCATAAACCAAAACATGTAGTGCCGGCTAAGTATCGAAGAATTCGCTTAACCGCTTGAAAATGAGAGTGCATAGGTTGTGATTGAAATCGAGCACAAAGACCAACTGAAAACATGATGTCCGGTCGAGAAGCAGTTAAGTAAAGCAAGCTACCAATCATGGCTCTATATAAGGAATCATCAATTGGTTCCCCATTTTCATCCTTATCAATTTTTATAGAAGTGGCCATAGGAGTAGTAGCATGTTTGCACTGATCCATCCCAAAACGTTTTAAGAGTTCTTTAGTATATTTTTCTTGGCTTATAAAAATTCCGGCAGGCGTTTGTTTAATTTGGCAACCAAGAAAGAAAGTTAGTTCACCCATGAGGCTCATTTCAAATTCTTTTTGCATAATGTCACTGAATTGTGTGCACAACGATTCATTAGAAGCTCCAAAAATAATGTCATCAATATATATTTGCACAACTAGGAAATCAGATGTATATGTTTTAAAAAATAGAGTAGAATCGGAATTTCCAATAGAAAAACCATTATCAAAAAGATATGTCTTGAGCCTTTCATACCAGTTCCTAGGTGCTTGTTTTAAACCATAAAGTGCTTTCTTAAGTTTATAAACATAGTCACCTTTTTCCGGTATTTCAAAACCGGGTGGTTGGGCAACATATACTTCTTCTTGAATGATTCTGTTTAGAAATGCACTTTTTACATCCATTTGGTAGAGTTTGATGTTTTTATGTGCAGCAATAGCTAGTAACATTCTTATAGCTTCAAGTCTAGCTACTGGTGCATACGTTTCATCAAAATCTATTCCTTCTTGTTGATTATATCCTTGTGCTACTAACCGAGCTTTATTCCTTATTACTTCTCCTTCCTCATTTAGTTTATTCCTAAAAACCCATTTAGTTCCAATGATGGTTTTATCTTGTGGTTTAGGAACTAAATCCCATACATCATTTTTAGTGAATTGGTTTAGTTCTTCTTGCATTGCTATTATCCAATAATCATCTTTAAGAGCTTCAGATACTTTCTTAGGTTCAATGATAGAAACAAAGGCCATGTTTGCAACATCCTTAAATGAGGATCGGGTTTTTACTTTATCATTTGGATTTCCAATAATTAATTCTTGAGGATGATCCTTAATAAGTCTAGGTATAGGTTGTGTTTCAGCTTGTTTATTGTTTGTAATATCTTTCTCACTGTCATTTGGTATGTTTAGGTTTTCGAATTGATTAGTAAGATCAATTATTTCTAGATTTTCTGATTTGGACTCTTCATGAAAAGTAACATGAATAGATTCCTCAACTTTTCTAAAGATGGTGTTATAGACTCTAAATGCTTTGCTAGAGGTAGAATATCCCAAAAAGAATGCTTTGTGTGATTTAGAATCAAACTTATCTCTATCATCTTTGGTATTTAAGATATAACATGTAGATCCAAAGGTATGAAAATAGTCAACTCTAGGTTTCTTAGAATGTATTATTTCATACGGAGTTTTCTTCAAATGAGAGTGAATGGTTACTCTATTTAACACATAGCATGCGGTGTTTACAGCTTCAGCCCAAAAGGTTTTGGGTGTGTTATGTTCGAGCATCATAGTTCTAGCCATTTCTTGTAGTGATCGATTTTTCCTTTCAACTATACCATTTTGTTGTGGAGTGCGTGGAGCAGAAAAATTGTGAGTGTACCCTTGAGATGTGCAAAATTCTTCAAATACATGATTTTCAAATTCTCCACCATGATCACTTCTAATGGTACATATTTTGCTTTGTAATAGATTTTCAATCATAGAGCAAAATTTTATAAAAGCATGAATAGTATCATCTTTGGTTGCAATAAAATGTACCCATGTATATCTACTATAATCATCAACAATAACAAAACAATATCTTTTTCCACCGATAGATTGTGTCCTCATGGGTCCAAATAAATCCATGTGAATTAATTCTAAAGATCTATTGGTGCTAAGTTCATGTTTTGGTTTAAAAGAGGTTTTTGTTTGTTTTCCCAATGCACATGGTTCACAATTTTCAACTTGATCAAAGGATAAAGTAGGCAAACCACGAACAATATCATATTTCACTAACTTTTTGATAACATGTGAACTAGCATGTCCTAGCTTTTTATGCCATAATTGTAAAGTATTTTCATTTGCAAGCAAGAATTTTCCTACTACAGATTTCATAGAGTTAGGTCTAAGGATATAAAGATTTCCAACTTTTTTTCCTTCATAGACAACATTTGTAGTGTTTTCTATTAATAATTTGCAGCAGGTTTTGTTAAATAAAACATCATAAACACTATCACATAATTGACTCACACTTATTAAGTTATGATGCAAACCATCAACAAGTAGAACATCCTTTATTTCGAGGTTTGTACCAATGTTACCTATTCCAACAATTTTACCTTTACCGTTATCTCCAAAAGTGATTGTTCCACTCTTCTTTTCTTCAAAGGTTTTGAAATGCATCCTTGTTTCCGGTCATGTGTTTGGAACATCCACTGTCAACCACCCAATCCTGCATTAGAATGTAGATTTTGGTACCCATGTAATGGTCCGATATGGTTAGAAGCATTTAAGTAGAAATTGTATAAAAATTCGGATTCAGAACTTCAGTCTGTCGACAATTTTTTCGACCGACATCTTTCTCGGTCGACTAATCGTCGATCGAGAAGATTGTTGTATTACAAATTAAAGACAGAAATTCAACCGGTTGACTAATTTTCGACCGAAATAGTTTCTGTTTGATTTTGATTTTTCACAGGCATCTGGTCGGTCGACAAAAGTTCGACCGATTATATTTTCGGTCGACAATACTTCGACCGACTAAGTTTCTGTTTCAGTACAGCAGTTCAGAAAATTATTACAATGCATAAAACCTTTTATTAAGTTGAGATAATACAATATGAATTGCAAAATTAAGCATTTGATCATATCTCAACTGAATTGCATGCTACTCTACTAAGTTTGGGATTTTGGGACCCAAACTAAGTAGGAATCCTTGGTCTTATACGGGCATGAAAATGAATAATGTCCAAGACGTAAACAAAAATGACAAATAATAGAGTCAACTTCATTTCTCTTCCTTGGAATTGTGTTCTTAGGTACAAACATAGTACGAGTTCTTTTGGGTTGATTTTTCTTTGGATCATATCCCAAACCTTTTCTTCCATTGAAACTAGAGGAAGCTTTTAGGATGTTGTCAAGGATATCTTTTCTTCTTAACTCATGTAGGTTTCTTTGTAGCTTAGCAATATCATCCACCTTCTTGTGTAAATCTTTTCTAGCTTGATCTAAATCAAATAATAGGGAGTCTCTTTCTTTTACAACATTGTCATAGTCTAGATGGTTACACAAAATTGGTTGAGTCTGAAAATCTTTTAGTTTAGCTAACAATTCAGTCTTTTCTTGAGAGAGAAGATCAACATTTGTTTCTAGAGTGTGTAGCTTGTTAGTGCAATCATTTAAAGATGTCTTTAAAGACAAATTTTCAAGATCAATGTTGTTCTTTTCAGAAGAGAGATCATTTAATTTAGCATGTAGCTCATCATTTGTTTTGATAACCTTCTTTAGTTTCTTCTTGACATCAACATATTTATCATGAGTTTCTTGTAAACTAGTAATTAACTCTTCTTTAGGAAGATCAAGTAGGCTTACCTCTTGAGAGTCTTCATCATCTTCTCTTGCCATTAGACATTCCACCTTTTCTTCTCCGCTTTCACTTTCACTTGACTCGTCCCATGCAACTTTATAGGCTTTTTCTCCTCTCTTCTTGTGTGAGCTTTTCTTTCCTTTCTTTACTTTAGGACATTCATTTTTGAAATGTCCTTTCTTTCCACACTCAAAGCACCTAGGAGGAGAAGAAGAAGAACTAGAAATTTTTTTAGATTTAAATCTTCTATATTTCTTACCATTGACAATCAATGCTTCTTCTCCTTCTTCTTCACTGGACTCCTCACTTTCTGGTGTGATTATCTTTGAAGCTTTTAGAGCCACATCCTTCTTCTTTCCTTGCTGAAGTTCACATTCTCTTCTTTCTTCCTCTTCTAGGGTTGCTTCATGAGCTTCTAGATTTCCAATGAGTTGTTCCATTTTCAACCTAGTGAGGTCATTAGCTTCTTCAATGGCTATCACCTTTGGCTTGTATTTAGGAGGAAGTGATCGAAGGATTTTTGATACCTGATCTTCTTCAAGGACAGTTTTTCCTAGGGCATTTAAACCATTAACAATAGAAGAGAATTTTGCAAACATTTCACTAATAGATTCATTTGGATCCATACGGAAGTGTTCAAACTTTTGTTTAAGCATGCTAATCTTAGAATTCTTGACTTTAACTGTACCTTCATAAGTTATGGACAGTCTATGCCAGATGTCATAGGTTGTGTCACAATTTGATATTCTATTAAATTCTCCTACAGAAATTGAACAATATAAAATGCTTACAGCTTTGGCATTCATTTGAGCCAACTTTACCGTGTTTGCATCCCACTCTACATATTGTGTTTGAGGAAGCTAGTATGGGGTTGACACCATCCTCCATAAGTCCCAATTGATGCCTTGGAAATAGAATTGCATCCTTCTCTTCCAATATGTGTAGTTTGTTCCATCAAATGCCGGAGGTCTAGCAACAAGTGTTCCTTCAAGGTTAAGGTTGTTAAGCACCCCATCACCCATTCTTCAAGACCTTGTTAAGGTTCCTTGAAGCCTGCTCTGATACCAATTGAAAAACACTAGAGGGGGGGTGAATAGAGTTTTTAAATATTTTAACAATTATTTCACTCAAACAACCACAATTGAAAATGGAAGAAGGAGACAGGTGTTTAGAGTGGTTCCAACTTTAGCAAATACTAAAGTTGTCAGTCCACTACTCGGTTGCTTACCCAACCGGGATTTTGAAAGTATTAATTTTATTACCTTCACAAGGATTTACACAAAATACAATACTTTCTTTACACCCCTTGAACAACCTTCACTTGAAGTAGATGCACCAACTTGAGGTAGCCTTCTTGAAGTAACTCCAAGCTCCCCCTTGAAGTAGCCTTCCTCTCTAGAAGTAACCTCCCGTTGCACCAGCCTTCTTGAAGTAGCTCAAGGTCCCCTTCTTCACCAAGAAGATCTTCAACCTCTCCAATCCGCAGCCTCCAACCTAGGAGTAGCAAGGAGAGTACAAACAACAATAGAGAACAAGAAAGAAAATAGAAATTACAACTTATCCTTTTGTAGCACAAGGCTTGATTTGCCTAGATCAAGCGTATAGATCTCCTAACCAAAGTGTATGGAAATATAATTGCAGTGGATAGGAGATGCTAGCCTATAGGACACGAAATTTGAGCTAAGAGGGAAAGTAGCCAATTGTCACAATGCTCAATTTCTCACAAACATGTTTCACAAAGTCAATGTATGCTCAAAGATTGCTCAAGTGTAAAGCAAGTGTATTTAGATGTCCTAAGGCATGTCCTATTTATAGGAATGTCCTACAAGTGCTTAAGGACGTTCTAGACATCTTCTAGGGGTTTGTAAGTGCTTAACTAGCCGTTAGGTACAAGTTTGTTGCTTTAGCAATGGCTAATTAATTAATTCTGCAGTTGCTGTCATAGACCATCTCGGTCGACAAATGGTCGATCGAGACACCTACTCGGTCGAAGTTTTGTCGACCGATAGGCTCTCTGGATCAAGTGTTTTGCAACGTTTATCTCCAACTGCCAACTACCTTGTCAGCTGTGTCTAACGGCTACTTGGGTCTTTCTCGGTCGAGAAGATTGTCGACCGAGAGTGTCTCGGTCAAGGAGTTAGTCGACCGAGATTGACCCTGTCTCAATTTTTCAATTAAAGCACTAAGTGTGTGTATGAGTGTGCATATGTGACACTATTGAAGGGGATGACCTATCTAAATGTGGTGTTTGGCTAGGGAAGATCTAACGCTTGATTTACATGAAGTGTAAGTACTTGTACATTATATATTTGTACAAGTTTACAATTGATTACATTTCATGACATTTACAATCATTCAAGCATATAGATTCCCTAGTGCTTTGTCATCCACCTTATTCCTGCAACACTCAAGTAGCACGTTAGATTAACAAGAATGAAATGTTTGTCATTATCAAAACAAAGGGATTTACAAATGTCCATTTAGCCAACAAGCCCTCCAAGAAACGGGCAAGAAAACAAGTTCACCCTGCCTCTGCTATGGATCAACCCTTTGCAAAACCTACCACCACCATCCCTATTACCAACCCCACTTTCCCTCCCGTCACCACCACAGCACCACCACCAGAAAATCTTTTCATACATACCATCCCCTCCACCGACAAAATCCTAAAACCCACTAAGTACGTCTGCTCCAGCATACTACTTAAGATGGGGATCCATGACCGCATCCTTGAAATGCTAGACAAAGCCAATCTCGCCAGGCTATGTATAGTACCTGAGCTCTCCTATTCTGAACCCACTACCGAATTCTTCACCTTCCTTACCAAAGAACCCGTAGACATCATAGATAGACCACGGGATGGAGGTGACAGAAGGCTGGTCACTCATATCTTCGGCAACAAGGTTGTCTTAACAGAAAACATGTTGAACGAAGTTTTTATCGACAACTAGGAGCAGCTAAATAAAGCCAAGGTTGTGGGAACTGAGCACTCCGAGTTTAACAGACACAAATTTTGGAAATCTCTCACCAGGCTCCCCACCTATGATGCTAAGACGTGCAAAGCATCAAACATACATTCTGGATTCGTGCGCACCCTACACAAAATTCTTGATGGCGCACTCTTCCCCAGGACTGAAGGAGGAAACGTTATAATTTCGAATCTCTTTATTCTCTGGTCCATCCTAAATGGAAGGCCAGTCAACATTGGATGACAAATAATCCAGAAATTATCAACTTACGCCCTGGGGAAGGAAATATGCATGGGGGGCCATGTCACATCCATTATAAAATACCTTAAGATGGACAGACCCCTACCCTGCTGCACGCAAATAAAGGGTGGCATCCTTACCAATGAACAAACTTTGAAGAACTCCTTCATTATCAAGGAAAAGGATGCGAAACTGCATTATGTCTTCTGCCCTACAATCAAGTCATCAAGAACGCTCCTCCCGCTTCCGGAGCTTGCAAACTATGACACAGAAAAGCTCCTCTTCTCTGACGAGGAGATTTCACAACTATTTGCTTCGGTTAAAGCGGCCGACAAGAAAGCAAAAGCGGGATAGACAGAGCTCAGTATCACAACCCTGGAAAATCGACCATCAAAAATACCTGTCAAACGACCTTCCAGAAGGCAGTTGCAGGCACAACAGCTGTCGGGGACATCAACATCAAAGCCGAATCCAGAGGCCGAGGCCCTCCATGAAGCAGTCTTAACCACCTCATCAATTGACTCTTTCATTCAGAGTCTACATGACCATCTAACTGCCACCACCACTCCACCTTCCACCTTTCCAACATCTACCACTCCTCCCTTCTTCACCACATCCACGCAACCATTCACATCCTCTTCTTCACCCCTTTTTCCTTCGGTCTCTCCCTTCTCCACTCCTATGCCTGACTTTACCAATTTCCTATTCCCCTCCATAGTTTCTACCCCATCTCTATCACTCCCACCGCTTTCACCTGAGATACCACCACCCTTCACATCCACCACCACCCCGACACCGCTGGTGACTCCATCCACAGTCACCACGTAGTTCGGGGCATCATCAGTGTCTCTTCTGCCAGGCACTACCACCCTCCCACATAGACCCCAGCCACCCCACCCTTCCGCCTCTGGGGTCCCTTTGCCAATATCGGTGAGGAATTCGGCCGTCAATTCGATGCTGTCTGAAACCTCCTCATCGATCCTTCTAACCTCTTACATTCTATTTTTTCTTATGTGTAGGGTTTATCATGACAGGTGGCCATGATCGACGAACAACACCGAGCCTTGCCCACCATCCTCCAAGGCTTCCAGCAATGACAAGATGCGGTGGCTAAGCAAGTTGAACACATCAACATCCACTACAACAACTTGCCGGACCTGGTTCTCGGAGTGAAGCACCAGCAAGAAGCAACGGAAAAACAAGTCAATGAGATCTCTACACAGACTCAACCTCTGCCAGAGACTCTCCGTGAGCTCCAGCAACAACAAGCACTCCTGAGTACGTGCTTGGACACCATCAACAACACCCTCACATAGCTACATAATCACCAAGAGGAATCAACTAACAATGACATCCAGCAACTGCGTGCTCAAGTTACAGATCTAACAGCACATCTCCTCTCCGCTGAGGGTCGATATAATGACCTCAAAGAATCCCACGATGCACTACTCGAAACACACGAGAATCTACAAGTGGCTTACGATGAGATACAAGCCACCCATCGACGGTGCAACAAAATCGCAAAAAAAAAGCCAGCAGACAAGGCGGCGGACGACAAGGATGGCGATAGTGACGAAGATGACGATGAAGACTCTGACTCATCTACAGATTCGAACAATGATACCAACTCTTCTGGTGGCAAATCAGATGATGGAGAGGACCCAGGAAATGCAGCCGAACCTTCTCACAAAGGCTCCGACAAAGATCATCATGACAATGAACATCACCCCAAGTCCCCACACAATGATAATGTTAACATGTCATATGAGGATCAATTCATTGATTATTCTGCTCTAGGGTCAATCGGGGAAACCGCTAAAGACGCGGCTTTCGCTGAGCTCCAACAATGTCTATTAGGAATCAGCGTCATCCCACCCACAACATCCGCCCCACCTCTCTCCACACCTGGCACATCTGTGCCCTCCCCCCATGACCAGGACAAGGCAGAGCGAGTGAGTTTAGATACTGATGAAGAACTCGACTCTACCTCCGATTACGATGATGATCTACAGACCTATACTGAAGTCCGGGATCACCCTTCTTCCCCCACTCCTCAGGAACTTCCCCTGCCACCACCTCTACCGCATAAAATGCATGACCTGGACATGGTGGCCATCTCCACACTAGATGCTCAGGACATTTTTATACTGAACACTATTGTGGATGATGCGAAGGCAGGGGAAGACATCATCTATAATAACACCAAAACTAGACGCAAGATGACACGGGAAGATTTATGTACCATCCTGCGACCTCGGTCCACGATACCTATGGCGATCTTCTGTGTCATTCTTGCCAATAGCATCGAAATATATAGAAGTCATAAGAGGCAACAACCAGTTTTCAACGCCTTACCTGCTCTATCTGTTGGCCTTTTATACAATGATATAAGAGCAAAGTCGATTGAGAGGCTGCGTACTGGTTTAGCACGTCAGACACATTTTCTTACCGTGCCCTTCCAAGTTTCGGACCACTGACTTTTTATGATCATGGATACCGAGGCTCGAGATGCCAAGGTGTATAATTTATACAGCGCCGAGCTACCAGCCGGCATAATAAACTTTGTTGGTGAAGCAGCAGGAGAAGCAAGGTGTATACCCTTCCAGCTGCTTAAGTTAATTTGGGTTGCACGCCCATCTCTCCGCCAAGATTGGAGCCAGCCTTGGTTCAAAATCATAAACCCTCAAGTTCAAGCCACTGAGGGATCTGGGGATTGCGCTTTCTGCACCATACGTCACATCCAAGTGCTGAACCAGGAAATCCCATTTACTGATCTGGTTGCTGATGATTTTCATTCCTTGCGCAGGCGTTATGCCATGGAGCTCATCTGTGATAGACGTTTCTTCAAGGACCCGACTATGGCACCAAATGACGTCCCTCGCTACCTCTTCTCAGCTATCCAGCGACCGCAGCGGTGACCCTTCCGTCAAACTCTGAAGGAGTCGGAGAAATCCACAGTGCCAGTCACAGCTACCGAGCAAAGTAAAGGAGACATCAATCCTTTGTCTGCCATAGAACCAACTTTTCCTGACTTCGATCATAGTGCTTGCAAAGGTCTCTCCGACATCGAACTACGTCTCATTATGTCGCGGCTCTCAGCCGAGAAGGATGAACTCGTATTCATGTCTAGAGACATTTTAATTATGGCAGACACACTCCGAGAGACTTTACAGGTTAAAGGATCCCTCTCTGTAAGCCTTATGGCCGCTTACCAGTTCCTACTCGGCCAAAATAACCCCACTACATATATGGCATCCCCATACATGAAGGATGATCTTCTAAAGCTCAAGAACTTCGGCACAACTGACACACTGATCTCCTATCTACAACACACAACACTGACGTTCCTCATGTTACCCTTCCTCTATCATGAGCACTGGATGCTCCTGGCCAAAAATCTCCCAGAAGGAACAAGTATAATATATAACAGTTTCGATAGCCAGTACAATCCACGACAGAAGAACTATGTCATGACACCAAGGACGCCAACAGAGGTAGTGGCAAAGGAGTGCGCTGACAAGTTAATCACTTTTCTGAGTCAGCATACAAGGGCGTACGACAAAGAGCATTTTCACCGCCCTTCCTTCTGCCACAAATGCCCCCAGCAAATCCCGGAATCAAATGACTGCGGCGTCCACGTCCTCTACTGGATGTACACCATCATCGTTCTCCAAAGACCAGTAGAAGAAATGACTGACATGGATTACCACGCTCTACAAGGACAGTTCACATCAAATCTACTTCATTCCCCGAGGGCAAATGAAGAATTAACTTAGCCTGCAGCCCTTGTCCTAATTACTTCTCAACCTATCACTTTGACACTCTGAGGACAGAGTGAGTGATAAGTTAGGGGGGGTACATTAGACAAGGGCGAGGTACCATTTTCTCCATCCCCTTTTTCTCCCTTCTCTGTTTGTACATATTTTCTTTTCTTCTTTTTCCTCTTTAACTTTCTTTTTAAAATAACCCTCTTAACTTTAGAATCATGTTAGTCCCCAAAAGTAAATAGCACTTAGACATTTTATGGCGATTAAATAATGTCCCTCCACTATTGATTTTCATGCTTTTGCTTCACTTCTTCATCTGACTCTCCACAGGTCAATATCAAGGCAGAAATAAGCCAGGCTCTCAAGGGTGAGAGGGGCATCAGGCAACTTCCAAATCAAGAAGCTTTGCAAGTGGACCACAAACCAAATAAATGCATGTTGAAAAACTCTAAGAATAGCTTTCCTCTCTTCAAAATAAAAGAGGCTTGGCCGCTCAAATTAAATTCCCAAACAAAACCCCAAAACCCAAGCCTGCGAGTTATTGAATAAAAGCCAGAGAGTCGAATAAAATAATGAGAGTTGTGCCTTAAATAAGGATCTATATAAAGAACCGATGAAGGTCTCACCCGGCCGGCACATTCAGTTGCCCTCACAAAGGCATATGTGTCGTGCCCGGTAGTGAAACCCTAAGGTATCCAAATATATGAAAGGCTTATAAAGGACTCATTCGGTCGGTACATTCAGCTGCCCTCACAAAGGCAGATGTGTCGTGTCCGGTAGTGAGATCCTAAAAGCATAGACAACCCCTCTCCCACTTGAAGGGGGAGTTACACTTCAAGCCTTTAGCCAACCCTCATACCCTCTCTAGCTTCCAATAGGTCTTTCAGAGAGGTATAAAGCTGATTGGAGTCAACAACATGCACAAAATAAAGGTGGTCCCGATGCGAGCTACGAGATGCGGAAGGAACCTGAGACCCAAGCAACTCTCAAAACCTGAAAGAGTCAAGGCAAGCAATAAGACCTGATATGACCTTAGGAGAACTCAGGTTAAGAATTGAAGAAAGAGTATGGAAATTCTAACTAAATAAAACTGCCTCACCATTACATGTCTCAGCTCTATCTAACTTGAGGACAAGCTAGACTCTAAGTTAGGAGGGTGATAACCTCCAACTTTGATGATTATCTTAGTCTTTTTCTTTAGTTTTCCATACTCTTTTTAAATTAAATATATACATAATCCCTAAATTTTCCCTCTTATTATAAATATACTATCAGACTAACTTTTCCCATTTATATATGCAGAAAAACACAAAAAAAATATCATAAAAGACTAACTCAGCCTCAAGACCGCATGGAGTCAAACGGTCCCAAGACCGCATGAAGGCAATCGGTCCTGAGACCACATGGAGTCAAACGGTCCGAAGACCGCATGAAGCCAATCGGTCCCGAGACCGCGTGGAGTCAAACGGTCCCAAGACCGCATGAAGCCAATCGGTCCCGAGACCGCATGGAGTCAAACGGTCCCGAGACCGTTTGAAGTCACACGGTCTCAACACCGCATGAAGACAACCGGTCCCGAGACCACATGGAGTCACACGGTCTCAAGACTGCATGAATCCAAACGGTCCTGAGGTCCAAATGGTCATGAGGTCCAAACGGTCCCAAGACCGCATGAAGCCAATCGGTCCCGAGACCGCATGGAGTCAAATGGTCTCAAGACCGCATGAAGCCAACCGGTCTCAAGACCGCATGAATCCAAACGGTCCTGAGGTCCAAAATGTCCTTAGGTCCAAATGGTCCAAAGACCGCATGAAGTCAATCGGTCCCGAGACCGCATGGAGTCAAACGGTCCCAAGACCGCATGAAGCCAATCGGTCCCAAGACCGCATGGAATCAAACGGTCCCGAGATCATTTGAAGTCACACGGTCTCAAGACCGCATGAAGCCAACCGGTCCCGAGACCGCATTGAGTCACACGGTCTCAAGACCGCATGGAGTCACACGGTATCAAGACCGCATGAATCCAAACGGTCCTGAGGTCCAAACGGTCTTGAGGTCTAAACGGTCTTGAGGTCCAAACGGTCTCCAAACCATTTGGACTTCACTCAAGGCCTATAAATAAGACCCCAAGGGTCCTCAACCAAGCATCAAGTTTCAGACGTCCAAAGGCTGCCTCAATCAATCCAGAGAAAATCCGACTTCCATCCTCTGCCCAGGGGCTGCCGGTCTGAGACCCACACTCCATCTCAAAGCTACTTTCTCTCTCTCCACCAAAGAAGGTGGGAAGAGGGAGATCTCATCATCAAGCAACCTATGAAGATGGTGGATCGTTTCTCTCTCTCCAAGGGGTTGACTTTCCTCTTTCCTTTGTGGGGATGATGCTCTCTCTCTCTTCTTGCCTCCTTCCTTGTCCTAGTCATGAGTGAGTAGTCTCTCTCACTAGGGTGCGGGGAGTAGCCCCGCTACCCATGCTTTCATATCATGTAAATGTAATCCATAGTTTGCAATATAGAGTTTTTATCTTCTCAGTTCAACATCAAATGTTTAATGAATGCTTGTTGCTTGATCACCAACTTGTGTTATCTTTTATCTTTTAGTATGAATTGTCTACGTTTGTACTATTAGATTTGAAACTCGTTTGTATGCTGGTTCTTGGTGCATGTATCAACCATGCTTCTGTTTCAGTATCTAGAAGTGTATCTCAAGAAGTGGAGTAAACTCACTATCATTTGTTGCACTTTCATACTATGAAATGGAATCAGTTGACGTCTGAAAGTGTAACCTTGGCAAGTCGAGGAACACACTTCGTGAGGGGAATGATGCAAAGTAAGTGACCATTTGTTCAGGAATGGCTGGCGTTGCAACATTCCCGCACTTCTCGTAGTTAGATCTCTGAAAGGAAGCTAAGTCTACAAAGATACTAACTGACTAGACTCTTTTTGCAGGTTATGTTTTGCTTTGCATGTGTTGATCCATGTGCAGTGGCGGTGAAAAACCGATCACACCCTAGTGACTTTTATCATAGTTTAACTCCTTAGATTTACTTGCTTTCTTTACTTTGCTTGTTCTTAGTTTAAAACAACAAAACCAAACTTTCGATTTAAGTGCCTACTATTAAGTGACTAAGTGAAATCCCAACATTTTCCATCTTGTTGCTTGCAGCAAGACCGTTGTCCTGAGGATTCGACCCTTAACTATACTACGATAAGACTTCCACGTATCCTTGCATATGTGGGTGGAGTTCTCTATCTAGTATATGCAAGGCTAAACCTAAAGACTTACTATCTTTAGGATTTTATAGTTGGTGCACACAATTCCACGTAAGTGGAAGCTCCATCAATCACTCTATATTAGCCAATCGACTTAACAATGGAATCTAATTAATTGTCTTAAACACTTTAACCAATTAACTCAGACTATATTCCAATATTATTATAGCAGATTACTTAAAGTTTTAGTAAGAAAAATGATTTGGAACATTTCCATTCACATCCACAATTGTACTCCTATTCCAATCACATCCTATGTGTGTTACCCGATAGGCTCCACATTACGTTCGTAGTGATGTTGATGATCATATTATGACTTCCAAGCAATGATTGGTATCCAAAAAGTCTTCATTGCAACCCAATTAATTGAAGTTGGAGAACAACTTAACATATCATTCGTCACTGGTACTACAGTGAATGTATAGTTCCTTTGTCTCTAATATCTGGATTGAACTCAAGGCATGGAATTGCCATCCTCTTCAACATTCAATCCATGTTCCTTAAACTAGAGTAGACTATCTGAGATATGTGTAAGCTCAATATCTAATATTGACTCACATCAGAATGGCCATGCATTTCTCAATGTCGCTTATCAAGTGGACATGATATCAAACTCATGTAGGAGGAACAAATCTCATCTGCATTACTCACAGTCCTCCCCATGTGTCATAGTTCACTTGAGAGCCACCTTTATGGCAACCTTTATTCAGGATCACATTGGATGATGTCAAAGTACACCAAACGATATGTGATGAGCATAGTGACTTTAGGTGTAAGAACCACAATCACCACCATCACTATGGGAGATGACTCTGACTATGCTATGAATGTGGGTCTATCTGATACACTATTATTTAATTAGTATCTATGTGCTTGGTTTGATATCACCTATCATGACTAATGAGATTCTATGATCAACCAACGCACAATCTAGTTTTATGTGTTATTTTTGTCTATTATCCTTCCATAATAACATATGACTAGGGACATAACAAGAATGTTGATACTCTTAACAGGCATGTGATCTCATTGTTCAGGTCCTCAACTTGAAGGAATACATCATTGAGTAATATCATACTCTAGACATATATTATGTTAATCATTATCTCATAACTGAATAACATAATAAATTAGAAGATTGACTTTATTATTAATCATATCATTTACAAGATATTCCATTACAATCATCATATGATTGGCTCTCTGGGCATACATACCAATAGACTCCCACGTGCACTTAAAGAGAATCACCCTTGAGCTTAATCCCAAGTGATCGAACATGACCTTTGTTCTTCTTTTATGAAATTGGTTTTGTCAAGGGGTCAGCCACATAGTTCTCAGTTGGTACTATGTAAATATTCACATCTCCTCACTGTACAATTTTTTCTATGAGGTGGAACCACCTTTGTATATGCTTAGAACTTTGATGCAATCTGGGTTTTGTAGATTGTGCAATAGCTCCATTTTTGTCACAATATAGCTCGATTGCCTCGTTGATGCTTGGAACCACCCCACGTTTTGAGATGAACTTCTTGATCCAAAAAACCTCCTTCTTTGCATTGGATGAAGTTTTATACTCAAATTCTATCATAGAATTTGCAACTGTCTCTTTCTTGGAACTCTTCCATCTCACAACTTTGTTGTTGAGGCAAAAGACAAATCTAGTTTGCGGTCGATAATCATATTTTATAGTTTGGAAACTGGCATCAGTGTAACCCTTTACCACCAACTCTTCCTCTCCGCCGTAGATAAGGAACTAAATATTAGTTCTTCTCAAGTACTTAAGGACGTTCTTCATAGAAGTCCAATGATCTTCATGTTGACTAATATATGTTTGTCATGCTCAAAGGATACGAGACATCTAGATGATTACATAACATTGTGTACATGATAGATCCAATTGCAGATGCATATGGAATCTTATTCATGTGCTCCCTTTCTTCACAAGAACTAGGACATTGAGCTCTAGAGATGGTAACACCATGAGACATGGGTAGGTTTACTCTCTTTAAGTTCTCCATGTTGAACCTCTTCAACACTTTGTCAATGTATGTGCTTAGACATAGTCCAGTAAGACTTCTATATCTATCTCTATAGATTTTAATTCCTAGAATGTAGTATACTTCTCTTAAGTCTTTCATTGAGAATGTATTTCCTATCCAAGTCTCTACTTTCTATAAAACAGGGATGTCATTCCTCATCAATAGTATGGCATCCACATACAATATGAGGAATACAATCATGATCCCACTAATATTCTTGTAAATACACAATTCATATTCATTTTGACTACAAACAAACTCTTTGACTGTTTCATCAAATCAAAGATTCCATCTCCTAGATGCTTGCTTCAATCCATACATTGACCTTTGCATCTTACATACTTAATTTACATGATTTGGATTTGTAAAACCCTTAGGTTATGTCATGTACACATCCTCAAGCTGATTCTCATTAAGGAATGTAGTTTTATCATCCATATGCCAAATCTCATAGTCATGATAAGATGTAATGGCAAGTATGATCTTGATGGAGTTAACCCTAGAAACTGGAGAAAAGGTTTCATCATATCAATACCTTGAACTTGTTTGAAACCCTTTGAAACCAGTCGACCTTTGTAAGTATGTACATTACTATCTATGACGGTCTTATTCTATAAGACCCACTTGCACCTTATGGGTTTTATCCTTCAGGTGAATTCACCAAGGTCCATACCTTTTTGGTGTACATGGATTCCATTTCAGATCTCATGGTCTCAAGACATTTCTCATACGTTGGTCCCTTATCAACTTCTAGGTAGGTAGTTGGCTCACCATCAATGACCAACTCATCGCCTTCTTGAGTCAGTAGACAACCAAATCAATCTGGCTCAAGGCGTGTCCTACTAGATTTGTGAGGTTCTCATGTCACACAAGGAATTTGAGATTCCACAACATTTTGTGACTCTTTGTGGTCCTCTTATACCACTATAGGTTCAATGCTTTCTTGTTGGTCTTAAAACTCTTCGAGTTCTACTTTCCTCCCACTAATTCCTTTAGAAATGAATTTCTTTTCTAGGAATTCACCATCCCTGGTAACAAACACATTGTTGTCAATTGGGTTGTATAAGTAGTATCCCTTGGTTTCCCTGGGATAAACAACAAAATAACATTTATCTTATCTAGGGCCAATCTTTTTAGGAAACATTTTCTTGTCATAAGCTTCACATCCCCAAATCCTCATAAAAGACATTTTGGGATGCGTCCTAGTCCATATCTCATATTGTGTCTTTTGAACTGATTTAGAAGGTACATCGTTAAGTGTAAACATTGTAGTTTCAAGAGAATATCCCTATAAAAAAGTTGGAAGATCAGAAAAAGTCATCATTGATCACACCTTATATACCAATCTAGTCTCAAATATTCTCCACCTCGATCAGAATGACGTGCCTTAATACTTTTACCAAGTTGTTTTTTACTTCATTCATGAAATCCTTGAACTTTTCAAGAGTTTCTGACTTATGTTTCATTAAGTAAACATAACCATACCTACTGAAGTCATCAGTAAAGGTATTGAAGTATTGATAACCACCTTTAGCATTTGTTCTAAAAGGGTTGCGTACATAAATATGTATGAGTCCTAATAGTTCACTAGACCTCTAATTATTTCCAGTGGAGGGAGTCTTGGTCATCTTTCCCAACAAAAAAGACTCACATATCTGTATTGAATTGAAATCAAAATAGTCCACATATCCATCTTTATGGATTCCAGATATGTGTTTCTGATTGATGTGCCCTATGCCAAAGATATGTTTTTTTTATTTATAGAGTTTTAACCTTTTGTTATTTATGTTATAAATATTTATCTCAAGATCTAATAAATAAAGACCATAAGACATTGGGGCACTATCATAAAAGATCTCATCTTTCATAATAGAACATTGACCATTCTTGATATGAAATTCATATCCATCCTTGTCCATACAAGATAAAAAAATTATGTTCCTATTTATGGAAGGTACATAATAGTAGTTCTTTAACCCTACTACAAGCCCCATTGGTAGAGATCAATTATAGGCTCCAACCGCAATGGCAGCAACTCTTGCTCCATTTTCAACATGCAGTTCAACCTCACCCTTTCATAAAGGCTTAGGTCCTGTTTGGGTGTAATACTTAAAAATACATATGCATTTGTTAAATTTGGTATTCCAATTGTGACCAAGACAAATCTGATTACTTAGATGAAGTACACTTTGATAATGTGTTTCAGATGTAGGTAATCTTGGAAATCATGAACACTTGAAATTGAGACGATTTTTTGATGTTGCTTGTCATGAGGATTGGCAAAGGAAAAAAATGATGAAAAGTTTGGATGAGGAAAGCCTTGGAGCAACGAGGAAGGATATGTGGATTATAGATCAGCATGTGGGGCTGCAATAGAGAAGAAGAGGCGGCCGACAGTAGTAGGGTTGAGGAGGTGGCGACAACAAAGAAGAGGTAGTGGTAGCGGAGAAGAGGCAGTGGTCGGTGGCAGAGGAGAAGAGTAGGAGGTCGTCGACAATAGAGAAGAAGGGATGACTGGAAGTAGCAGGCGACTGAAGGCAGTGGAGAAGAGGAAGTGACTAGAAACGTGTGGTAGAGGAGACGTAGGAAAATAGGCACTCGAATGTGGGGAAAGAGGATGAAACGAGAGTGGGGACCGCGGGTTGAGACTCAAGAGCTTTGAAGAGACGTTGTGGTATTTAGAATCATGCATGTATTGGCATGATTTAAGAAGTTCATTTTAACACATACTAAACACAACTACGTGATAACTGGTAATCATCAAATAAACTACAGATTCCCAAAACAACAACCATCAAAAGGTTGGTACTTAGAATACAGAATATGAATACAATCACACACACAAATACCATGCCCAAACGGCCCCTTAGGTCCCGTTTGGGTGCAATACTTAAAAATACATATGCATTTGTTAAATTTGATATTCTAATTGCAACCAAGACAAATCCATTTACTTAGAAGAAGTACATTTGGATAATGTGTTTCAGACGTAGGTAATCTTGGAAATCACAAACACTTGAAACTGAGACGATTTTCTAATGTTACTTGTTGTGAGGATTGGAAAAGGAAGAAGATGATGAAAAGTGTGTATGAGGAAAGGATTGGTGGATCGAGGAAGGATATGTGGATTATAGATCAGTAGGTGGGGCTAAAATGGAGAAGAGGAGGTGTCTGACAATAGTAGGGTTGAGGAGGTGGCGGCAACAAAGAAGAGATGGAAGCAACAGAGAAGAGGTGGTGGCCGATGGTAGAGGAGAAGAGGATGATGTCATTGGCAGTGTAGAAGAGGGACAACTGGAAACAATAGGCGAGTGAAGGCAGTGGAGAAGAGGAGGTGACCGATGGTGAACAACAGCGGAGATGTAGGAAAAGAAATGCCCAAACGCAAGGAGAGAGGATAGAAGGAGAGTGGGGACTATGGCTTGGGGCTCAAGAGCCTTGAAGAGATGTCGTGATATTTAGAATCATGCATGCATTGGTATGTTTTAAGAAGCTCATTTTAACACATACTAAATGAAGCTATGTGAATATCGGTAATCATCAAATCACTGTGGATTACCCAAACGACAACCATTAAAAGGTTGGTACTTAGAATACAAAATACAAATACAATCCCATAGATAAATACCATGCCCAAACGACCCCTTACTTATTTTTAGATCTTGCATATTCGAGCATATGTGAGATCCATATCTAGTATCTAGTACCCAAGATGAATATGTAAACAAATTTATCTCAATAATGCATATACCTTAAGTGGAGATCTCTATCCCCTCCTTCTTCTTACTCAGTTCCTCCAGGTAGAGAGGATAATTCCTCTTCAAATGTCCAGGATGGTGACAGTGGTGACAATTGCCTCCCTTATTCACCCCTCTCTTTGCTTTGAGTGTAGAAGACTTGGGTTTTTGTCCATTTTTAGAACTCTTCTTAGCTTTTCCTTTGCCCTTAAACTTACCTTTTCTATTGATGATCATCAAAAAGTTGGGCTTGTCTTTCTTCATCTGCACCTCAGCTATTCTCAACATGCCAAGCAACTCTGACAATGACTTGTCAAAATTGTTCATATTGTAGTTCAACACAAATTGGTTGTATGACTCTGGCAGAATCACATATGTGTCCAACTCTTGACCCAAAGGAAATCCCATTCTAGAAAATTTATCCACTTACTCAATAACCTTGATCACATGGGAACCTACTAGATCTCCTTCTACCATGTTACACTTGGGGAGCACCTTGGAGACATCATATCTCTCTTGTCTTACCTTATCTTGGTACATGCTATTAATATGTGTTACTATCTCAATCACATTCATGTTTTCATGTTGTCTCTCCACTCATAGTTCATTGAGAACAATATCAAATATTTGACATCAATGACGTCTTCAAAGTGCTTCTTGTAAGCATCCTGGTCAAACTTTGGTGCACTGGGAGAAGGTTCATCTGGCTTTGGTGTTTATAGGATATAGAGCTTGTTCTCCAATGTGAGAGAAATTCTTGGCATCTTGAAGCAATCATGCAAATTATTCCCATTCGGTTTGTCCTTCTCAAGGACCACACGGAAAATGTGTTGTTTGTTACCATTTCATTCTACAAAAGAAATTTGCAATTTGTCAAAACACTTTTGATTTGATCTGATTAAAATAAGATTAACGATATTTAATTAGGCCCTTTAATTAATCCTCTCTCCCACTATTTTGTTCAACTTGATAACCATAGTTATTGATTCTAAATATTGCATTGTACAATCTTCTAATGAGCCAACATCCATATTTCATCACATCATGAGCTAGCTTTGGCTGATCGCCCACAACATGACTATTTAGGTAGACAACTTTTCCCAATTGTATCATATGCAACTCTTGGATAGATGGTATCCACAACTCTTTGTCATATTCCATCTCTATGCTTTTAGGTACTTAATCTCATTAATATCACCTAGTTAAGACTGACTAAAAAGCCAAAATGTTAGACTATGCACCCTGCTTTGGCAGATCTACATACCTACCAACACACTTCCATGATATGGATGGTGCACCACACTTTCACATACTCTACAATTATTCAATCAAGATTTTTATCTGTGTTTCTTATGGAAAGCATCTAAGACTTAATGTTTTAATTCAAGGGTTTTATATATATACTCATACATATCCGAACACCACATACTTATAATATGTATCATATGCATACTATATCAAATCCACACACATGCAATCCTCAAACACAAAAGCATTGGTTATGTCCATTCTACTATAATCCTTTGGAGCCATAAAGGATTACTATCCACCAATGGTCCTTCTCATCTCATGTAATGACAACCTATGAATAGGAACCTACATTTGATCAGAATCAAGATGAAAAACTTCATGGATGTCCATTGCTATTGGACCTTTGGTTTTCCTCTCCATGGACACTCCTTGGAGTTGGATATTCAAGCAGACCCTTCATGACAAGTCTTCCAAACTAAAACTATCCCTATCTTAATTACATGACATAAAAGGGGAATCTCAAGTTACAATGAAGGGGAGTTTAGATGGAATAGAATTAATTACACTTGGAGATAAACGATGAGGCTCGACATGCAAGCCTAATACTTATACAAAAGGATCCAAGTATAACCATGTACATCCAACCATAACCATGCAACAAATCACCACACAAATTATTTTCAATGGTGATGTGCATGATTTTATAGGTATATCTATATAAACATATATACATTAAGATTGTAGTCCTTTTAATGCTAGACATTCCCCATTGAACAATTTTGATTCTCACACAGACTAGGTGGGGTACATAGGGGCGTTGTCCTTGTGCAGGAGGATCCACAATTTTTTTACTTTCAGGCACTAAGAAAAATCATAATTTTATATTCGACCCCATCTATCAAGTCAAAAATAGTAGGTCTATGTCATATGTGGAATTAGGTTTAGCTGTGCATATTAACAATTTAAGTTTGCATCACATACGATCACAAAAAGTGGTACATAATGAAATTCCGATCATATCGAGTTAAATCCAAATACACCATATATCAATGTGGCTCTTGTAACATCCCTGACCTGGGTTAGGGCTAACCCTATTTGTTTAGACTAAATAAGTTTCTTAGAACTTTAATATAATCCTCTAAAGTGTTTTGTTATCAGGTGACAAATTTATGTTTCAAGTTTGGTCCTTTTTGAATAATGTTTGAGCAATGTTCTCTTATTTAGGAGAAAAATGTAATTTACCCAAGATGAGGGGTTATATTGCAATATATTACATGTTAAACATATCTCATGTGTTTTAGCATCATAAGAGACATAATTATGCAAGGTTGTGGCTTGTGGAAAGCCTAAATTCTAAATTTAAACTTGTTTCAATAATGCTAGTACCTTGTGTACCAATTTTGGTAAAAATTGCAATTTACCCAAAATGTAGAGTTGATATGCAAATTGACATCTCTAGAGTGTCCCTACTCCCTCATAATATCTTTTAGAGGAGATATAAATAAGGATACATCATGTTGGAATCATGTATAAGTGATAGTATTCTTAATGATAGAAAGACCAAGAAAGGGGTTGAATATGAAAACCTAACTTGAGTTGTATCAAGTTGTAGAGTCCATATGAGAGTGCCTATCAGCCAAAGAGCCATAGGGGGAGCCTCATACAGGTTTGTGAACTCTTGGAAAAGGACATGACGGGAAAATCACCTCAAGGAGGTGATCCATGATGAGTTAGATGCTCCTTGCAAAAAGTTGTATCAGTTTGCACATTTTGTGAGATAAAGATGAGATATCTTGCCCAACAAGATAAGTAATGGCCGAAATATTATCTATAGATTATCCTCTAGTGTTTTGCATGTAAATATTAATATGATTTCATGCAAGGACAAGTGTCAACCATGCATGTAAACGTGGCACCTAGTAGCTTAAAAAGATGACATCTCATATACACACTTTTCATGAACCTCAAGTATATATACCCTTCCTTTCACCTATAAGTGGAATTTTCGAAATTTACCACCATATTGCTCTTAGATATCATGCATAGAGACTTATTATCGTGCATAGGAAGAGGGGTATCGTGCATAGAGCTTTTGTATCAGCCATAGAAAGGTGATATCCACCATAGCAAAGTGGTATCGACTAAGTGAAGTGATATCGGCCAAGTGAGGGATATCGGCCACAAAGTGGTTTTGTATCATGCATAGTACAAAGGAGCTCAAGTCTTGGACCTTTGATAAGCTCATATTCGACCTTGGTAACGTGAAGCTTTTTAGCTTGTAGCTTTTAAGTTACTTTTGAGGTGGGATATATAACTTCAACTCAATTATGTTATTATTTACCATCAATCTTGCCTTAGTTAAATGATTTACTTCCAAAATAGAATTTTCTTGCATAATTGATGAACCCATGAGCTCTAGTAGTAACCTAGGACTGTTGTCCATAAAATATAATAGTAAGAACAAGATTCTAGAGGTTGATGATGATGACATCATCATGGTTCAACCCGTGTTGGATTGAAGCACCTCTAAACCCGATATGGTGTTCAAGGATACATCTCTTACCCAATATGGTGTTGAAACCCTAGATAGTGATGGTTATACACCTCTATAACGATATAGTGTTGAGAATAAACCTTATTCATAATATGGTGACACACACATACACCTCAAGGTCGATATGGTGAGCACACATACACCTTATACCTGATATGGTGTTGAAACACTAGATGGTGATATGGAATCCGATATACCTTGGAACCCCACACCCCTATCGTTTTGTGTAATGAGTTAATTGTGAAATGTTAAACTAGTTGTCTAGCCTATCACTCAACACATGATAGGATTGATCCCATGAAGGTATGAAAGAGTATGAGCATAAGGGTTTAACCGGATATGCTAACTCGATATGGCAACCCGATATGGTAACTTGATATGGTAACCCCATATGATGTTGCGAACACAACCACTAGAATGATATAGTGATGCATTTATACCTCATGGATGATATGAGTGATACATTCACATGCCTTGAGCACGACATGGGGTCAAGTACACACCATATACCCAATATGGTGTTGAGTATATACCCTAACCCGATATGATGTTGAAACTCAACATGGTGTTGTGAAACCCGATATGCAAACCCCTAAGGTTGAGTAATCCGATATGGATGCATGATATGGTGATGAGGATACACCTCTATACCTGATATGTAAGCAAACCTACACCTCTACACCCGATATGGAGGAAGCACCTCAATCCAATACACTTCATTGAGTGATATACGTAGTATGTTATGTCAAATGATACTTTAAGACATGAAGGGTTTAATGCATTTTGATAAATATGGGTTAATGTACCCTGGGAGAAGGATTGAGCCAACCTAATGGAGAATGATGTAATCAATATTCTAGTGAGGATGAAATAGAAATGTATACTTGTTTAATACTCATGTAATGAGTATACTTTGATACTCCTAATGTGGGTGGAGTCTAAATTAGATTTGTGATTCTTGATGAATTTACTTGAAAACTCTAGTCAACTTAAAAAGGGAAACCCTAACCCAAATGAAGGGTAATGATATGATTTGAAACTAAAATTGGTTAATAAAGAAACCCTAACCATATTGGAACCATGTTGGTAGCATAAGATAATGAACATAGCGAAGAAGGAGCTATGATGTTTCATATAATACCACTTATATGGGCCTGGTGAGCCATATGAATAGTTGTTGCCTTGTGAGAGGTGACAAGATGTTTAATGGGTCTGGTGAGCCATATGAATAGTTGTTTCCTAGTGAGAGGTGACAAGATGTTTAATGGGCCTGGTGAGCCATGTGAATAGTTGTTTCCTAGTGAGAGGTGACAAGATGTTTAATGGGCCTGGTGAGCCATGTGAATAGTTGCTGCCTAGTGAAAGGTGACAAGATGTTTATAAAAGTCTCATGTAAGAAATGGTAATGTTCAAAATAAACTAGGGGAAATGGAAACCTAGTAACATCATAATAATAATAAATGGTTATAATAATAATGAAATCTTCATCATACATACTTTATGCTTATAGACAAATAAGTGCTATAGTGTTTTGAATATGCTTAAATGAGGTAAGAGGAATACTAATATTACATAAAGAATGTCAATAGGTATGATGGCATGCCTAAGGTATAATGCCTAGTAAAGGTGATGTGGCATTCAATGATGGATTTAAGGGATTGGTATCCTATAAAGAAAGGGAAAGGGAAACATAAAGGTATCCCAACTACTATGAGATCCTTAGCAATATGGCTATGATATCGGGATTAGTACAATCCAATACCTGGTTGTGATCTCAGGATTGGTATAATCCAATACCTACCTGAACTCTATGATATCAGCATTGGTACAATCCAATAGATGTTGTGATCTTAGGATTGGTATAATTCAATGTCTGGTTGAACTCTCTGATATCAGGATTGGTACAATCCAATACCTGGTTGTGATCTCAGCATTGGTATAATTCAATACCTGGCTGAACTCTATGATCTCAGGTTTGGTATAATCCAACCCCTGGTTGTGATCTCCGGATTTGTATAATCCAATACCTAGCTGAACTCTATCAGGATTGGTACAATCCAATACCTGGATGTGATCTCAGGATTGATATAATCCAATACCTGACTGAACTCTATGATCTCAGGATTGGTACAATCCAATACCTGGATGTGATCTCAGGATTGGTATAATCCAATACCTAGCTGAACTCTATGATCTCAGGATTGGTACAATCCAATGCCTGGCTAAACTCTATCAGGATTGGTATAATCAAATACTTGGCTGTGATCTCATGATTGGTACAATCTAATACCTGGCTGTGATCTCAGGATTGGTATAATCTAATACCTGCCTGAACTCTATGATCTCAGGATTGGTACAATCCAATACCTGACAGAACATAATGATGTATATTTACATGATTGGTACAATCAAATACCTGGCTAGAAGATTGGATGATGCCAACAGATAGAAATGAGAATGATTCATGGATGTCATACCATGATAATATTATCACAGGATAAGCTTGAGATGGTATAATATGATGGGTATATGATACACATGTTGTTACGACCCCTCCTCCTGATAACCCCCAATTAAGGGAGACCGAGAGGTCAAAGCCGCACCCATAACTGCCAGATCAAAGGTTCGGCACTTAACCTAGAACAATTATTAAATTTCCACAATCTATACTAAAAATCTATAATAAAAATTTTCATACCTTTTGAAAATTTTGGATTTCGAAACTTTTATCCATGCATGCATTCTACTCTAACTAATCCTCCTTGCATTTTACTTCATGTATTTCACAATATGACGATTTACTATTTGTCCTTTTGGCTTGAACCTAAGACGCTGACAAACAAAATGTCAGTCAGCCGAAGCTGGTATGTGGGGGAAACAATAAATGTGCAACTGTGATAATAATGTAATCATTCAATTAATCATTTAACAACCAAGATTACATTTTAAATATAAGTTCGCAATCCATGAGTACCATATCCTATGTGATATCCCTGCAGTGGACCTGGATACTACCTTCCTTATGCTAGATCCCCATTAAACCCCTGATGGTCCCACCTATAGGTGAACCATTTTCTAGGGTTGAGTCACATGACACTACTCGTAAGTAGCCCACTCCTTAACTCATGGCAGGTTAATAGGTCTCATGGCACTACACTTGGTAGCCTAATTTCTAACCCACGATAACCTAGACCTTACTCTAGGTTACCCCTTTTTAGCCTTTACAAGCCACAGAGGTGGACCCGGATCTAGCCAGTTATACATGTATATTCATAGTGATAGTCATAGTCACTCTATAGTTGCATGAAATAAAAGCATCCAACAATTATTTCAAGCCATGAGGGAAACGTCGATAAAATCCTCATAAAACTAGTTTGGATAATCATAAGCGTAACCACATACCTGACTTGATGATTTCACAAGAATTAAGCAATTCCAACCAAGAAAGAAATCCAAGCGAGCAATTCAACATAATTCCTGAAAAGAATATGTACTCTATTTATTACACACTCTATCAAGAATCTACTTTATTGACTTGGATTCACTTTCTAGGATTTCTAATCCTAATTAAGGTTTCATTAATCTTCATTAGGGTTTCTTAGATCAATTTCTCAAACTTTATCCCTTTTAGGTCAACAAACCCTAAAATACTCTTTTCTACTCATATAAATCCTTATTGCTCAAATTATCCATTTTAATAGTCTTTTATACCCAAATCGACTTAGGATCATCATATCCCTATTTATTCATGGATTTGAACAATTAAAACAATTAAAAGACATATTCACCTAAATTAGTGTTTTCAAGCTCATTAATGCATATTCATGCACAAAACCATAAATTAAGCCAATTACATAGAAAGATCATCTTTTTAGATCCTATCTTCACTTTTATCAATAATAGGTTAATATTGGCTTGAATTATCCAATGAACAACATTAAATCCATCTATCATCAAATCTAAGGGTTTTTCATTAATTACATCCTTAAAGATGATAACTTTATGTACTTTTCAAATTTCAATTATAGTTATGCACATAATCTCTAAATTAAACTAATTACATGCAAAGTCCATTCTTTTTTATCTTAATGTACCTTTTTACAATTAACATGTTAATATCAACTTTAATCGCCCATTAAACTCTACCAATTACATTAGTCATTTCAAAGTAGAGTTTCTTAATCTTTAATTCATTAAAGTTGATAACTTACACTACTTTTTGAATAGCATGAAAAATTAGGCTTCAAACATAAATTCTTTGTGTTCCTCTCATTCTAAGGATCAATTCTTGTCCTAATGAGAGTTACCCATATTTAATTATGAATTTAGGAAGATTTCACTTACTTGGGCCAATCAGATTGTGCCACGTCACCTACTCCCATGCAAAGAGCTCACTTTGGGAAATATAATGAAATGTCAAGTATACCCCCGGGCCGCGGATCGCTTCTTCACGTTCAGGAGGGCATTTCCGTCCAACTTCCTTGTGGTCATCTTCAACCTCACGAGGACTCACTGTCGTCGACCTAAGCTGCTCATGGGGGTTGCTCCTCCCTCTCCCATGGTCCGAAGAGCATGACTGACCAGAGCCCTGCCCCTGCCGCCCTCTACCGCATCTACGGAGGCCTTAAGGGGTGGTCGAGGTGGCTGGAAATGGCTGGCCAAGCCTATAACCCATGGCCAATGTTGTAGCTGTGTGGTTGCTACTGTGCCTGGGTTTGGGCACGACTATGATGGAAAAGCCCCTCCCTAGCGTCGTGGGGTAACCTCCATTCATTTCGACTTCATCACGGTCCCTCACTGCTCTACAGATAGAGTGATTATCAATGATTAGGGTTTATGGGTGAAACCGTGGAAGAAGAGGAAAAAGGCAATGTGTGGGATCCTCTGGACTCGGCCCAGGGCTCTCTCTCCCCTTTTATAGATGAGGGTACACACCCTACGATGCTTGCTCACGAAGAACAATGCCCTTTTCTAATAGGAATATGATTCCTTTATTAAGAAGCAGTTTCTCTCTCCCTCTAAAAGCTCTTTAGTATTCCTTCTTATTTTGACATTAGGATTTTCAAAAATCCCTTCCATCATTCTCTTTATCCTTGGCTTTTAAATCTTTGTCCATGAAATTAAGTTTTCCTTAATAGAAAATACTTCCTTTTTAAAATATCACAAAATTTATTAATAATGTATTACATTATCCTTTTATGTTGCAATTTTGGTATTTTCTCTTTCTTTCCTCTTTATTGGGGCTCCTTGGACCCTAAGAAACTCCAAGATTTCGAAATTACTTTTTAAGGATACTTATTATCCTTCTAGATGCATCTAAATGCATTATTCTTCATTATCATGTATATTTCTTATTAAAATATTTCTTTTTGAGGATTTCTCTTTATTTCTCTTTTATTTCCCTCATTGGTATTCCTTTTATCATTAGAAATCCTTGGGATACGAAATTCCACAAATGATAACTCAATTATACCTCTTTTCACTTGTTTTCAACATTTTAACATTGTTTTCAATTTCTTTCTTAATAAAGAAATATTTAATTGATCTTTTCTTTTCTTATTTTACTCTTTATGCAACTTTGGATTTCTTGGAACCCAAGGAACTCAAGAGGCACGAAATCCCTCTTTGGATTTGCCTTCTAGAGGTTTCCATCACACTCTTTTTCTCAAATATTCAATTATTCATTCACTAATTGAATTTTCTTATTATTTGGGCCTAATAGCCAATAAAGCCCACAACACAATCATTAAGGCTGTTGTAAACGAAATCCATTTATTCAAAACAAATTGCATCATTATTTGTTCAAATATCTTTAATATGAGAAATTACATTTCTCACCAAATCATCCAAAAAATTGGGGTTGTAACATCCTTCCCCTCTTATAGGAATTTTGTCCTCAAAATTCTATCAAGCAACCAAACAATTCAGGATAAGACTTTTCCATGTCCATCATTAGCCCCTATGTGCCTTTACCTTACTCATGGTGCTTCCAAAGAACCTTTATCATCACATATTATTTTCTCTGAGTTCTTTCATCCTGGCGTCTATAAACTGCATAGGTGACTCAGGTCATTTCAACCTCCCTTGGGGCTCACTAGGTTCATTGCTCAGCACATGGCCCGGGTACCTCACATAGTGCTCTAAATTGGACACATGGAACTCATCACACATTACTTTAACCTGAGGGGTAAGATCAAACTTAACCTTCTCCACCAATCCATCTCAAATGGACCCATGTATCGGGGACTCAACTCTCTTAGCTATAACTTAGAGGGGTCAGATTTTCATGTCACATATTCTCCCACAGTGAACTGCATGTCAGTCTACTTTGCATCCGCTCATGACTCCCATCGTCTCTAGGCTCCTTTCAGCCATTGCACGATCAAAGCGACTGCATCTACACACACTGTGGTCCTTTTCTAACCATCACGTGGTCTTTTCACCAACATCACCTTACTGAAGTGGTGACCGACATAACCTCCCTTATAGAGCTTCTTTAAATCCTGATACTAGCTATGGTTCTTATCATCACATCTTTTGTAGGACAAGAATTGTTTCTATATATCACCCTGAACAAGCACACATGCCCTCATCAGACCCTCTAGTCTAGATCATACTAATCATTAGTGAAGGGTGATAAAACGTAATAACATATAGTTCATCATGTTTCTACTTCCACCTCATGGAAGTGAACCTTTAGGTTATACTCAAGAACCTTTGAACTTGCATCATGGGGTAGTTGAACCATCTTCCTCATTTCGTCTAGGTTAGGTGATCTACCATAACCCACATTGCAATTGACCTTCCTTGGTCTAGGGGAGACTTACAACATCCATAGTGATGAACTCCCTTTCTCTTTCGGGGACTCTTTTCCTTTATATCAATGCATTGGGTTACTGGAGTTCATCCTTCACCCTCGGCTTGCATGGACATATACCACATGTAACTTTATCTTAGGCATCCAAAGTCCTACTGTCACTTATTATCTTGGTGGTACGGTGTATGGTGGTCTTAAAATCATGATCTCATATATGTCATGATTTCTCAAGATCGATAACTCAGAAACCCTAAAACACTCTAATCAGGGTTTCAACACCTTCCTCTCTAGAGAGGTGCAATTGAAGTTCTACAACCATCCTTTTATTGCACCGAGGCTGACTAATCAAACAACCACTAACCTATTCAACATATCTTGTTACCTATGAGTGTTAGCCAAACATATTTTCTTTTCCAAACTTAGGGTTAGTCTAACAAACTCTTCTATCCAAACTAGGCAGATATATCTCAACCAGAGCACCCATTACCACTTCACATCCTTAGGTATTAGGTAACATTGAAGACATACACTTCCATGTATTTCACTTATCATCTCAAACTTGAACTCTAAGTCTATCTTTATTGAGAACACTCTGAGCTCATTCTTCTTGGTGATCAAACTCAACCTTGTATGACTCATATCTCATGATAAAACATCCTCATAAGGCAACCACCTCATTCCTCTTAGTGGTTGCAAACCATCCATGTATCATTCGCTTTACCAGGGTATGCTATCTTTTTTGTCCCCATATCTCGTGGCAACGTTACAACCTACATCATCTTTATCCTTGGTGTATGGCTTGCGTACTGTCCTATCTCTCACCCCCATAACAAGAGGAAATAAGCATTTGGCGGCTGTCCAAATACAAAGTTCTACCTATTCCATGAGTAGAGTTGGTACATCCCAAATTGCCAGTACACCTTCAAATCTAAGTTGAAATGCACAACTTATGTCTCTACATCACAATCATCTCGATATCAAAGTTACCTCCATGGAAAACTAGTCTTGAACCTACTTGGGTCACCTCACAATCCTTAGTCATCTCCTCTAGGTCTATAGGGTGCTGGCACTTTTAGGGTCATCCCTCTTCCCTTATGCATCCATAGAGTGCCCTACTCATCTACCCTTTGGGTCCCATGAGTTCATGAAGGTGATCAATCTCCTAACCCATGACCCTCAGCCAATGATAGTTATTACCTCCCGATCCTATGGTCATGTGCAACTAGGGAATTAGGCAATTCCTACTTCCATCAGTCTTATTCCAACCTGACACTAGGATAGACTTAGGATTCTCTTATAGTACATGTTCAACTTAGAACCTTACCCAAGCATTCATCATCTCTTTCTACATTCGAGGGTTGTCTTTCATCCTTTCATAAGGGTCATGGTGACCTACCTACCTTGTTCAGGCACCATACCGGTTACCTCCATGGTAACACATCCTCATGCACTTAGAGATGGATATCTATGGGTCTACAGGTTCATTCTCATACCATGCACTTTTCACTTAGCTTCTCAAGATCCTATGAGACCTCTTTAGGTTACCTTAAACCAAAAAAACTGGTATACACCCTACAAAAGGGTCCCGCTCCCAGGATGGGAGGAAACTACAACTCTTGATAACAAGGTCACAAACATCCTTAGGGTTTACATCCATATGAGCATGCTTAACCCAGCAGCTACTAAGGCACAAGCAGACCACTGACCAACCATGCTAGGTCATACTTATTCTCATTCCTCAGCATTGGATCAAGATCATACCTTCCCATGTCTTCAACTTAGTTATGACGAGTTCATCAAACATACCTTTAATCTTAAGGGGTTTTCCTTTTCCTCTATCCATGCGGAGTACGATGCTCACGTCTATAGAAACTCAAATCTCAACAGGAGCATCAGGTACACCACTTCCCCTCTTAGGCATAGGAACCATAGGTTCACTTTTTAATGACCAACTACAGGCTCAATCTATTATCTACAAATCAGGCATGTATAAGGCATGACACACACTTCCTGTCATCCTTCTACTTCAGCAACACTACAAAGTCGAGTCCTCCTTAAGGACAATCAACAAGGTACAAGGCCTTTCAACCTGTTACTAAACCTCTACATGGTTTAAGGAACTCTTCTTCTCATCTATACCATAGATACAGAGGTATTAGCAGACTCACCCTCTCTCTAGGGTTTTGTTCCTTTAAGGCCACCAATATATCATCAGTCTCCAGGGAGCATGCATGAGGCAACTACAAACGTCCACTTAGGTCACATCATCCTCAACTCCCTACTTTTCCTCATATCTCAGGGTTTTAGGTTTGCAACCTTCATGCTTGGTTTCCTGCTGTCTCTCTAGAGCTAACCCTACAACCAACCTCCCCATTAGAGGTCCTCTTTCATGAAGGATCAACCTCAAAACATGCCCCTACCTAGATGAATCCTATGTTCAACTTATGTTCGCTCACAGTTATCCATAGCCCCTTATGCTTATCACATAAGCTATCCATCAAACTCTCCTGTCCAGGGTTTAAACCTATTTCTCGCACGACTGATACATTTTTGGTGCCTATTATGCCCATAAAAGCTCATGGGGTTTCCATAGGTTCTTCTCTAACCTCATCAATGAAGGAGCTATCCTTCACTCAAACATGCACGAACCTTCTTAGGGTTGGGTCGCCAGAGGTACTAGGTCATCCAACCTCTCAAGGCTCATATGTCTTCCAAGGCATGTCCGTCCAAACACTTGGTCTAACTCATCATGCCATTTCTCTCTCTTACCTTCACTTAGGGTTAGGGTTAACATCATCCTCAGAGGATGTTCCATGTCTCTACTTATAATGGAGATCTCTATCTCCAAGACTAACTCTCTTTATTTATCCTCCTGAGAAGAAGGTATACCCTCAGGTCTCTTCTGAGGTCATGACAACTTATGTCATACGAGCTAAGCATGTATTTATCGTTTAGTTTTTGCTTAATCTCTTAAGATTATGTCCATGATAGCTTATTTACATACTTTTTCATTAATTTGGTGGAGGATTCCTTAGACCTTATCAACTTTACCCATACCTCAAGAGGGTGAGTAGAAGAGAGAAAACCCTAATCCTTAAGGTCTTTAACAGAATTTGAGTTGAGAAGGGAGGAACAAGATGAGAGAGTCCTAAAGGTATCTTATTTCGAATCATACCCTAAGACTTTAGCCAGGCAGTCACACAGATCCGGGAGTCCTCGTATTCCGACTAGCAGTACGGAGGAAAATATTTCCAGCCCCCAGTCGTGATCCTTTTCTAGACACCTCCATCTTTCAGATAATGCTCTAATAACTCCCTTGGGTTCTATGTAGTTTGTAAAATTTAATAATTATTAAAGGTTAAGTGAGGAACCTACGCTCTGATACCAAATGTTATGACCCCACCTCCCGATAACCCCCAATTAAGGGAGACCGAGAGGTCGAAGCCGCACCCATAAATTCTGGATCAAAGGTTCGACACTTAACCAAGAACAATTATTAAATTTCTACAATCTATACTAAAAAGTTGTAATAAATTGTTCATACCTTTTGAAAATTTTGGATTTCTAAACTTCTATCCATGTATGCATTCTACTCTAACTAATCCTCCTTGAATTTTACTTCATGTATTTTGTAATATGACGATTTATTGTTTGTCCTTTTGGCTTGAACCTAAAACGCCAACAAACAAAACTTCGATCAGCTGAAGCTGGTATGTGGGGGAAACAATAAGCGTGCAACTATGATAACAATGTAATCATTCAATTAATCATTTAACAACCAAGATTATGTTTTAAATATAACTCCACGATCCATGACTACCCTATCCTTTGTGATATCCCTGTGGTGGACCTGGATACTACCTTCCTTATGGTAGATCCCAATTAAACCCCTCATGGTCCCACCTATAGGTGAACCAGTTTCTAGGGTTGAGTCACATGGCACTACTCGTAAGTAGCCCACTCCTTAACTCATGGCAGGCTGACATGTCTCATGGCACTACACTTGGTAGCCCAATTTCTAACCCATGATAACCTAGACCTTACTCTAGGTTACCCCTTTTTAGCCTTTACAAGCCACAGAGTTGGACCTGGATCTAGCCAGTTATACATGTATCTTCATAGTGATTTTCATAGTCACTCTATAGTTGCATGAAATAAAAGCATCCAACAGTTATTTCAAGCTATGAGGGAAATGTCAATAAAATCCTCGAAAAACTCGTTGGGATAATCATAAGCGTAACCACATACCTGACTTGATGATTTCACAAGCATTAAGCAATTCAAACCAAGAAAGAAATCCAAGCAAGCAATTCAACATAATTCCTGAAAAGAATATGTACTCTATTTATTACACACTCTACCAAGAATCTAATTTATTGACTTGGATTCACTTTCTAGGGTTTCTAATCCGAATTAAGGTTTCATTAATCTTCATTATGGTTTCTTAGATCAACTTCTCAAACTTTATCCCTTTTAGGTCAACAAACCCTAAAATACTCTTTTCTACTCATATAAACCCTAATTGCTCAAACTATCCATTTTAATAGTCAAAATACCCAAATCAACTTAGGATTATCATATCCCTATTTATTCATGGATTTGAACAATTAAAACAATTAAAAGACATATTCACCTAAATTTGTGTTTTCAAGCTCATTAATGCATATTCATGTACAAAACCCTAAATTAAGCCAATTACATAGAAAGATCATCTTTTTAGATCCTATCTTCACTTTTATCAATAATAGGTTAATTTTGGCTTGAATTATGCAATGAACAACATTAAATTCATCTATCATCAAATCTAAGGGTTTTTCATTAATTACATCCTTAAAGATGATAACTTTATGTACTTTTCAAATTTCAATTATATTAATGCACATAATCTCTAAATTAAACTAATTACATGCAAAATTCATCCTTTTCGATCTTAATGTACCTTTTTACAACTAATAGGTTAATATCAACTTTAATCGCCCATTAAACTCTACCAATTACATTAATCATTTCAAAGTAGAGTTTCTTAATCTTTAATTCATTAAAGTTGATACCTTACACTACTTTTTGAATAGCATGCAAAATTAGGCTTCAAACATAATTTCTATGTTCCGCTCATTCCGAGGATCAATTTTCATATATTACTTCTCCTAATCGAAGTTACCCATATTTAATTATGAATTTAGGAAGATTTTACTTACTTGGGCCAATCAGATTGCACCACATCACCTTCTCCCATGCAAAGAGCTCACTTTGGGAAATATAACAAAATGTCACGTATACCCCCAGGCCGCAAATCGCTTCTTCACGTTCAGGAGGGCATTTCCGTCCAACTTCCTTGTGGTCGTCTTCAACCTCACGACGACTCACTGCCGTCGACCTAAGCTGCTCTTGGGGGTTGCTCCTCCCTCTCCCATGGTCTGAAGAGCACGACCGACCAGAGCCCTACCCCTGCCGCCCTCCGCTGCATCTGTGGAGGCCTTAAGGAGTGGTCAATGTGGATGGAAACGGCTGGCCAAGCCTGCAACCCACAGCCAGTGTTGCAGCCATGCGACTACTACTCTTCCTGGGTTAGGGCACGGCTATGATGGCAAAGCCCCTCCCTAGTGTCATGGGGTAACCTCCATTCATTTCAACTTCATCACGGTCCCTCACTGATCTACATATAGAGTGATTATCAATGATTAGGGTTTATGGGAGAAATTGTGGAAGAAGAGGAAAAAGGCAATGTGTGGGATCCTCTAGACTCGGCCCAAGGCTCTCTCTCCCCTTTTATAGATGAGGGTACACGCCCTACGATGCTTACTCACGAAGAACAATGCCTTTTCTAATAGGAATATGATTCCTTTATTAAGAAGCACTTTCTCTCTCCCTCTAAAAGCTCTTTAGTATTCCTTCTTCTCTTGACATTAGGATTTTCAAAAATCCCTTCCATCATTCTCTTTATCATTGGCTTTTAAATCATTGGCCACGAAATTAAGTTTACCTTAATAGAAAATACTTCCTTTTTATCAATATCACAAAATTTATTAATAATGTATCACATTATCATTTTGTTTTGCAATTTTGGTATTTTCTCTTTCTTTCCTCTTTATTGGGGCTCCTTGGATCCTAAGAAACTCCAAGATTTCGAAATTACTTTTTAAGGATACTTATTATCCTTCTAGATGCATCTAAATGCATTATTCTTCATTATCATGTATATTTCTTATTAAAATATTTCTTTTTGAGGATTTCTCTTTATTTCCCTTTTATTTTCCTCATTGGTATTCCTTTTATCATTAGAAATCCTTGGGATACTAAATTCCACAAAGGATAACTCAATTATATCTCTTTTCACTTGTTTTCAACATTTTAACATTGTTTTCAATTTCATTCTTAATAAAGAAATATTTATTTGATCTTTTCTTTTCTTATTACACTCTTTATGCAACTTTGGATTTCTTGGAACCCAAGGAACCCAAGAGGCGCGAAAATCCTCTTTGGATTTGCCTTCTAGAGGTTTCCATCTCACTCTTTTCTCAAATATTCAATTATTCATTCACTAATTGAATTTTCTTATTATTTGGGCCCAATATCCAATAAAGCCCACAACACAATCATTAAGGATATTGTAAATGAAATCCATTTATTCAAAATAAATTGCATCATTATCTGTTCAAATATCTTTAATATGAGAAATTACATTTCTCACCAAATGATCCCAAAAATTGGGGTTGTAGCACATGTTCTTCATATTCCTTATACGGTGATGATACGATTTTACCGTGCGTATAACGCAAGTGCACATGTCAATGTAATATAGGCCTTGTGAGGCCTGAGTCAAACACAGGGACAAGGAATTCTCGGTAGACTCCTACTAACTGCTCGCGATCAGCTAGACCAATTAAAAAGGTTTGGGAGTTGATTTGAAAAAGAAAGTAAAAGAAAAATAAAAGAAAGCAAAACAATCAATTAAAGGGTTGGTTTAATCAATTAAAGATGGAATCTTTAGGATTGCAGTTTCACTGTAGGTTCTCGTTGTACTAATTCCTACACAATTATCCTAATTCATCTCCTATTCCGGGTAGTGGCATGTAGTAATAATTTTTCACTGTCGTGATACAATTCACTACCTAAATCTAGGTCAGTTCCACGGTAGTAGTAACCTATACCCTAAACTAGGTGCATGAAGATCATACTCTGGGTTTCCACCATTAACTGTACATCACCTTGTGCAAAGGATTTATTAGTTACTGTGATTAGCGTCTCTTTTCAACCATTAATTCTTCTTTCAAAGTAATTAAAGGTATAAGATTATCATTAGGGTGATCAATCATAATGATATAATTGAGAAAACGACATCATACCACGGATTTAAGAGACAAATTATGATAAACTATGTAAAAAGTATCATACAATGATTACCCAGGCTACTCCTGGTCCTAAAGATAAAGGGGATTAGCCCCGCATGTTCATCTCAACGAAAAACAACATGAGGAAAGGAGAAAATATGGAGAAAATGTGGATAGATGTTGTGTAACCCCTGAACGGAGAAGATTCGGGCGTTCCTTGGTGCGGAATGAACGTTCTACAGCCTTCCTGCGGTGGAAAATATCTTCTACGGCTCTCGGAATGATCGGGGCGTGGCTCTGGGCTCCGTTCTTCTCTCCTCTCCTTCTTGAGACTTGTCCGGCGGCTAATGACGTGATAGACTCTTAGGGCCACCATAATTAGGTACATGCACCACTTTAGGTCGCCCAAAGATCACCACCATACGATTAGACACGATCATTAACAAAAACTGATCAGACGGCATCGATACCATCGACGCGGGTCGATGGTGTCAACCTACATGAGGCACTAGTGCTTGCGCGATTCTTGGGGTTCTCTCTGATGTTGTCTTGATACCATCGACGGTGTGTCGATGGTATCGATGCTTTAGGAGTCTCTTTTCTCTAGAATCTGACGCTGAAGCTGATTTTGCTGAGGCGAGGTCGATAGTATAGACTTTGGGTCGATAGTATCGACATCTGGAAATCTTTCTCGCTGATACTCTCTCGATACCATCGACAGTCCCATCGATGGTATCGACTCCTGGTTGCTCTTCTCCGGCAATGCACTGTGACCAGGTCGATGGTATCGACGTATTCAGATGTCTGACTTGCCTGAAATGAAGAGAAGAACACCAATCAAATCCAACAAATATGATCTTTTATACCAAATAAAATGAAACAAGGTAAATTGGATGCATTTTGAGATCATAGACTAAGGAAAGTGAATCATGCAATATTAACCACAAATATGGCTAATAAACGCATAAAAAAATGTAAAACTAGCCTATAAAAGTGACTCAAAATCCTCGCATCAAACTCCCCTAAGCCTGAACTTTCTCGTCCTTGAGCAACAAAACTATAGAATAACATTGCAAGAGTCAACTAAAGAACATGTTAGCATAAAAGAAATCTCTATATGATTCCCACCTATCATTCACATATCGGCCTTTACTAACCACAGAACGATAACTACCCTAAGGTGACAATAATCGTCCATAAGAGATGCCCACCCCCTGATCGACGTACACTATCAAATAAGGCAGTTAAGATAATAAATTCCTCCAGTTCAGGCTTGGTGCATCTTGTGATCTCCTATCTGCATTTCTCATGTACTAACCACCATCTACATGGAAGCAGATCTTCGTATATACAAGAATGAGGAGATAATCATTGGTGGCCTACCATTTTGAGCAACAGGTGGATGAAATGGGCGACTTTGGAAGAAATGAAAGCACAAGACAGTTTTAACATTCAAAATCAACAAAAATGACCTAAATGATGCATATTCATATGAGCATGACCTAATTCCTACATTTTGGGTGGGATGATGCACGTTCTTGCTATTCCATCTCAACGTGAGATAGAATTTCTACAAACTACAACATGTGCTCATTCTTCCTCTTATGCAGGTGAAACAAGTTCTTTTCTCCCTCTAATTTTACTTTATTCTTTTTTTTAAGCCTCATCTTACAATTGACTAGAAGAATATTCACCATATTATTTTATTCATTCTTTTTTTTCCGGCTTATTTTCACATAACTACTATCATTGAAGCATTCCAACTTACTTTTTAGAGGGTATAGAACAAATTTCCTGCTTTTCTTATTTTTCAGAAGAAATAAGGCACAAAATGTCCTATATGCTCAAAAATATGCAAAATGCAACTAAATGAAAGTAATTACGCCACTATAAAGACATGCACTTGAGAATGTGTGCATGCATGATTCATCTAAAAGTTTTTCTTTCATTTTCCATTTTTTAATGCAAAATCTAGCAATAATGCAATCCTATCTAGATGACATGCAGTCAAGAAATGAAAACTGTAATGTGCTCCAAGTTCTTATGGTGGAATGTGAATAAAATGAGGTGGATAGATCACAAGACTAATTGACATATCCTTTGGCAAATATTATATGTCCCTCCAAACTAGCATGTATAACAATCAATCAAAGGGTTTCTCTCTCTCACTTTTGATTAAAGTCCCGTTACCATTTGGTCAGTTTAGGCTCAACATCCATGTCCGTCCACATTTCTTAAATCATAAGGATGTACAATTATGATATTATGTTTTAAAGTTGACAAACCATATTATTTTCATAAGTTGTGTGCTCAATTCCAAATAAATTCAAGTTGCAAATTCTGAACAAGTTTTTAATTATGCTCAATTTTAGATGATTGTGCACATAATGCAATCTGAAAACATTGAGTTGACACATTAACATTAGACGTCCATGGATTACACTAGATAGCAAGTGGATCCTAGAAAGCCTTAAATAATAAAATTACTCAAAACTAGAAGAATTTGCCAAAATCTAAGATGGCATGCTAAAATAAAAGAAAAGGAAATAAAACTGAGATAGAAACTGTTCCATCTCCCCCCCCCCCCAAGCTTGAATTTGACTAGGCCTCATAGTCAACATTCCCACTTAAGAGGTGGAACAAAGGTACCATTCACTTTGAAGTGTGGTGAAAAAGGATGGTTGGATGCTCAAGTGGACTAAGTGATGCTTGCTATCTCCCACTTTTTGGTGGCCCATTTTTTTGTCTTAGTGGTTCTAAGACGTGACTTGCTTCATCCTTCTTCGCTCTGCAAAAAAAAACTATGTGAAAAAAAAAATCTCATTTCGACACCTTTTACGACCTATTTTATGTATTTGTCCTGCAGGTGTCAAAACCATCGACACCAAGGTCGATGGTATCGACTTAGGCTCAACAATTTTAGTATACCGATGTATCTAAAAGCCTGGGAAATCAAAAGTGTCGATACTATAGACTTAGGTTTCGATGGTATCGATATCTCTGTCACCAATGTTTCTAAAAATCTTCAGGAATCTCAATACTATCAACACTAAGGTCGATGGTATCGACTCCTTCTCATTGTTTACTGATCCAACCTCGATACTATCGACAGGGGTGTCGATAGTATCGACCTTAAAATCTACACACTTCAAAACACGAGTTAGGGTACAATTTTTACAAAAATTATCAAAACCTAAGCTAAAACTAAGTGCATCAACATAAAAGATCATAACCAAACATAACATAAACCTAAAGTTGGGTTGCCTCCCAACAAGCACCCTTGTTTAATGTCCTAGGCTTGACATAAAGATACCTTTAACCTGGGTTGTCAAGGGATGTCTCTAATGATTCATTAGGCAATTTGAATTGGACTCTATCATCACCAATCCCAAGTGTCAAGTAACCTCACCCAATGGCAGTGATTACATCAGACGTATCTTGGAACGACCTTCCCAATATCATCTCACCTCCTTCCAGCTCATTCATGTCCATGACCACAAAGTCAACAAGGAAGATGAATTTTTCGACCTTGACTAGCACATCCTCGCATATACCTTGTGGCTTTACCATGGATCCATCCGCCAACTCGATTGTCATGGAAGTTTGTGTTGGCTTCTTCAATCCCAACTTTTGAAAAGTGGCAAGTGGCATAAGATTAATGCTTGCCCCTAAGTCACACTATGCTTGTGGAAAATTTTGGCCACCTATGGAACATGGGATGTAGAAACATCCTGGATCTTTCTTCTTTTTTGGAAGCCTTCCTTGGATTATATAACTCACTATTTCATCCACACACACAACATCTGTATCTTTGATCCGCCGTTTCTTGTTGATTATGTCTTTCATGAATCTTCCATATGAAGGAATTTTCTCTATAGCCTCAACCAATGGAATGTTAATGTGGAGCTTCCGGAAGATCTCAAGAAATTTCTTAAAGTGTCTTTGCTCTTTCCTCGGCTTTAGACTATCTGGGAATGGCACGCTTGGTTCCTTTATGCACTTTTGTAGTGGCACATATGGGCTATTTGGAGTCTCCCCCGCTGAGCTTGCTTCAATTTTCACCCTCAGGCATAGGCTTTGACACGTCATTCATGGTTTGTGCGGCTCGTGGCTGCTCATCCTTCTCGGTGGTAGTAGCTCCACTGCGAAGTATGGCCTTCACCATCTCCTATTGCCTAGGTGTGGGCACGACTGCGATGGGTTCTTGGTGGGATTTGCTGAACGAGCGACATCCTCCTGGTAGTCCATATAAGCTACGAGGGTATGGCACACTGGGTTTAGCCTCCGTTTCAAAATGCATTTTGCCCTTCCCATGGACCTCCCCCACTGGGGGCTCTATCTCCTTAATCATAGATATACACTTCACTTGATGATGTACTTGAGCAGCCTCTGCATTCCCAATTGGTCCTTGTTGATTTTGATGCTTCATGGTCACCACTTCATTGGAAATTTTGGCCAAAGTTGTCACCAGTGCCCTCATCTGCGCTCCATGACTTTGCAACATCTGCCCAAATTTATTCAAAATCTTGCCCTGAGATTGTAACTGCTTACTGAACATATTCATCAACTCTTGATTTTGTTTCATTACTTGGCTAAGCAATTCGGTGCTTTTGTCCTCCACAGTGGGATGTGGCTTTGCATCTGGGTCTTGTAGGAAGTTGTTTGGATCCTTCCATGAGAATTTTCTATCCTTTCTCCAAGAATAATCATTGCTCCTATAACCTTGTTGTTGAATGAGTTTAACTTGGGCCTCCTCATCAGACTCTTCCTCTTTCTCTACAAGTTTCTTAGCTATGAGATCCATTTAGTCTTTCGATTATTTAATTGCCTTTGATTCCCCTACAACTCTGGCTTGTTCCGGTGCATCTCTATCAGCCCATGACTGTTTCTTAGCCATATTCCTCAAAATCTCCCAACACCTTGTGTCTGTGTTGTTTAAGAAGTAACCTGAGCCTGTTGAATCTAGGTTGCTTCTATCATGCTCAGAAAGAGCAAAATAGAAAATCTTGACCTGCTTCTCCTTGTCTAAGCCATGATGTGGGCACCTCGTCAGCATTATCTGAAAGCGCTCCCAAGTCTCAGAATATGTTTCATCGACTTTTTGGCTGAAGTTGTGGATCTTTCTTACGATATCAATTGTCTTCTCAGGCGGGAAGAATCTCTCAAAAAACACTTCAACCATGTGATCCCATGATTCCACATACTCTTCATCCAAATTATGTAGCCATTCTCATGCATTTCCCACCAGAGAACTGGGAAATAACTTCAAGTAAAGCACCTCATGTGGAAACTTGTCGATCGTTACCATGTCGCAATTCTCCACGAACAGACTTATATGGGTCGTCGGATCTTCGTTTTTTAAACTGCGGAATGCATTAGACTTGACCAAATTAATTAGGCCTGGATCAATTTTGTAGTTAGGAATGTTGATGGCATGCTTCTTAATTGGTCCCTTAGATGCGGAAGAGGAAGAAGCCTTGATCTTTTCCCATATAGTTTGTTCCTCAGCCATGCCTTCTGGTTCGGAATCTGAATCTGAATCCTCGAGTTGATGATTGTGCGTAGTCTATGCTACACGTCTTTACCATGCACTAGTACCTGCAAGGTAGTAAATTTGATTAAGCATAGTGCTAGGCGATTACTGAATATGAAAGATAAACGATTAATTTCAAGAATTAAAAATTTTAAATTAAAAATGGAATGTGGCCTAGGGTGGCCTCTTGCAGGTCTCGTAGTGCTGACAATTGCCGTATCCCTGACAACGACGCCAAAAACTTGACACGATTTTATCGTGCGTATTACGCAAGTGCACACGTCAATGTAATACATGCCTTGTGAGGCCCGAGTCAAACACAGGGACACCGAATTCTCGGTAGACTCCTACTAACTACTCGTGATCAACTAGACCAATTAAAAATGTTTGAGAGTTGATTTGAAAAAGAAAGTAAAAGAAAATAAATGAAAGCAAAACAATCAATTAAAGGGTTGGTTTAATCAATTAAAGATGGAATCTTTAGTATTGCGGTTTCACCATAGGTTCTCATTGTTCTAATTCCAACACAATTATCCTAATTCGTCTCCTATTCCGGGTAGTGGCATGTAGTCAGAATTGTTCACTGTCGCGATACAATTCACTACCTAAATCTAGGTCAGTTCCACGGTAGTAGTAACATATACCCTAAACTAGGTGCATGAAGATCATACTCTGGGTTTCCACCATTAACTGTACATCGCCTTATTCAAAGGATTTATTAGTTAATGTGAATATCATCTCTTTTCAACCGTTAATTCTTATTTCAAAGTAATTAAAGGTATTAGGTTATCATTAGGGTGATCAATCATAATGATATAATTGAGAAAATGACATCATACCACATATTTAAGAGACAAATTATGATAAATTATGTAAAAAGTATCATACAACAATTACCTGGGCTACTCCCGGTCCTAAAGATAAAGGGGATTAGCCCCACATGTTGATCTTGACGAAAAACACCACGAGGAAAGGAGAAAACATGGAGAAAACGTGGATAGATGTTGTGTAATCCCTAAACGGAGAAGATACAAGCATTCCTTGGCACGGGGTGAACGTTCTACAGCCTTCCAGCAGTGGAAAATGTCTTCTGCGTCTCTCGGAATGATCGCGGCATGGCTCTGGGCTCCATTCTTCTCTCCTCTCATTCTTGAGACTTGTCCGGTGGCTAATGACGTGATAGACTCTTAGGGCCGTCGTAATTAGGTATATGCATCACTTTAGGTCGCCCAAAGATCACCACTGTACGATTAGACATGATCTTTAACAAAAACTAATTAGACGGCGTCGATACCATCGATGCGGGTCGATGGTATCGACCTGCATGAGGCACTGACGCGTGCACGATTCTTAGGGTTCTCTCTGATGTTGCCTCGATACCATTGATGGTGTGTCGATGGTATCGACACATTAGGTGTCTCTTTTCTCTGGAATCCGATGCTGAAGTTGATTTTGCTGAGGCGAGGTCGATAGTATCGACTTTGGGTTGATAGTATCGACATCTGGAAATCTGGCTCGCTGACGCTCTCTCGAAACCATCGACAGTCCCATCGATGGTATCGACTCCTGGTTGCTCTTCTCTGGCAATGCACTGTGACCAGGTCGATGGTATCGACATATTCAGATGTCTGACTTTCCTAAAATGAAGAGAAGAACACCAATCAAATCCAAAAAATATGATCTTTTATACCAAATAAGGTGAAACAAGGTAAATTTGATGCATTTTGAGATCATAGACTAAAGAAAGTGAATTATGTGATATTAACCACAAATATGACTAATAAATGCATAAAATGAATGTAAAACTAGCCTCTAAAAGTGACTCAAAATCCTTACATTAGGTGAATAGATGATTTAGTGTTCTATCATAAATAGTTACAATATTTTAAGAGATGAGAATGTTCTAAATTTCTTATCCATAGTGATTAACCTTGCTTTTTGATATAAATCAATTTTATACTGCTTAACTATGATAATAACATTATTGGCAGAGAGTTTTATCTCTCACTGGGATAATTGTCTCATCCTATGGGATCCACAAGTTTTAGGTGGACATGCACAAGGAGGTAGAGACCATTCTGTAGAGGAAGGAAAACAACAAAAGGGACAACAATAATAACTCATGTTGAGTGTACTGTCTGTTGTGTCTCATAGATAGAAGTCTTATGTGTCATCTCTGTACACTCAGGTCCTTGGAGTTAGTACGTGTTGATTTTATGAAAAATCTGAGATTTTTCCTTGTAAGCCTCAAGGTTTTATGTTGCTTCAATATATGTTTTGACAAAGCAACTGTTATATGTTATCCTCGAGATGAGATGGTATAGTGTATGTACAATGTGAACCTTGATGTATATAAAGTTTTGGTTCTTCCTTTAAGTGTTTTCCTTGAAATGGATCTCTTTGCAAAAATAGTTTAAATTTTTAGTTTTTTTTTGTTAATCCACTGCTTATGATTATTCCGTATAATTAGTAATGATTTGGATGTCAGTTTGGTGGCAGTTGTTACAAGTTTGGTATCTGAGATTAAGGTTCGCTGAGTCTACAGAGACATAGGACTAAGGTGTCGAGTCTGTTCGAAGTGTACCCCAATATATCTTATAGTGACTTCTACTTATGCAGAAGAAGGGATATAACTCAAAGATGTCCGAAGAACATGAGGGACACGTTCCTGAGAGCAATGTTGCTGCTTTAGTAGGAGGTGCAAGGGATCAAGCATGAGTGGAATCATTGCCTGATAATCCCTATTTCGATGAATCTATGATAGAAAACCCAACCTTTCATGTTATTTTTGGACAAGTTATGACCATGGTAATGCACATAATAGACCGGATGCCAGCACCAGCACCAGCACCTAGGGTATCAATTCCCAATGAGGGACATGGGTTTGGTAAGACTTTTGAACGGTTGTGCCATGTAGGAGCTATAGAATATGCTGAAACAACTGACCCAGTAGATGTGGATTTGTTGTTTACTGAGTTAGAAAAGGCTTTTAAGATCCTTAGTATCCCAGATGATGATAAAGTCAAACATGATGTATACCTTTTAAAGGGTAGTGATGGCCATTGGTGCGCCATAAAAGAGGTAAAGAGGGATGATGAAGAGGTTGGTTGGGAGGAATTTCGTCAAGAATTTGTCAATAAGTATTTTACACAAACATACTTGGACAAAAAGATCTCATAGTTTGAGAAGATTCGATAGGGAACCATGTCAATTAAAGAATATGAGGCTAGGTTCATGGAACTTTTCTGGTTTTTTCCTCAAAAGGCTCCTACTGAATAGGAGAAGATCTGATATTTTGAGAAAGGATTGAATGATGAGGTGTCTATCTTGGCATCTGCATTAGAAAGTAGAGAGAGATTCACCACATTTTTAGAATCTATCTGGAGGATAGAAAGGTTTGTGACAAAGAAATAGAAGGCAAACCTCAAAAGGAAGTCTACACAGTCACAAGAATAGTGGATTGGATGTACTAAACAACCAAAGTTGTCAGTAACATCGATTCAACAATAATTTAGTACACCAATGCAGTGGTCACCAAGATGGATCTGAGCTTGCTATAAATGTGGACAAATAGGATATATGAGGTGGCAGTGTCTAAGGAGAAATAATGAGGTGACCCAACAGTCAAGTATAATCTGCAACACACAGAAGGACCATAGTTTAGTGGAGCAGAAGGCTGAGGATGAAGACAAGTGTCATAGATTGGTCCATCTACTTGTGGTGGTAGAGGATAAAGGCAATAACATATAACAACTAGACTCCATGTGTTGAGTCAGCTGAGAAACTAGATAAATCATAAGAGGTAACATGTCAGATAAACATTTTTAATCTAAATTATCTTTACATTTCCACTCTCTGCTTCCTAATTATAACAAAGGTAGTTGTTGTTAATTAGTCCTATTAGGACATGAGGAAGAGATAAGAAGGATGAGAACCTATACTCAGTCCAATATTATCTTACATTTTTTGAAATTTCTCCCTTAACGAAGAAAGGTAAGAGATGTAAAAGAAACACCCAGAGAAAATTTGAGATACCAAGTATTAAAATTTAAAGAGATGAAACATAATATAAAACAAATGAATACTACCTAATTTCAATTCTTGAATACCCTAACCAGGTATTCATCTATTGAAGGTAAGGTAAGTACGGAACTCTTAGATTGTTATCTTTTGATTACTCTGATCAAGTTGTCATTTTGAGATAATCTAAAGTGCACCATGAAGTAGGAGATGTGGCAGGGATATTTCTACCACATCCTAAATGATATATGAAGGAATCTGAGTTAATCACAATTCAACTTATAAATAAAAGAAGATGTTTAGTATAATGTATACCTTGGTCTGAGGACCTAGAGGTAACAACTACCTGATAAAAGGTGACAATGTTCAGTGATGGACTAAGGGTTGCAATACCCAGATTTAGTAATCATGATGATGATTATGCTAAGGGATGATTATATGTAATCATCTTTATAACTCCTATGCTGATGGCAAGGAACCTAAGAGGAAACAAAATTGAATGACACATGAATGATTGAGAGTTCATGCAATACTCAAGGAAGGTGATAATTTTTTTTCTTTAATAAACAACCCTGAATATTGATGGGGAGATAAGAAGTACTATGTTTCCTTATATTCCTTCCTTTTAGGAACATGAAAATCAAGTAAGTCTTATGACACTTGATATGCATAGATTATAAGTAATCTATAACAGGATACTTTGAAAAGTATCAGTTAGTTCTGGATTCTGGTTCCAAGACAAAACTATATGTGATAAGAAAGGTCCTATTATATGTTTAGTTTTGGTAATAACAACAGAGGATGGAAATGATGAGTATGTGATGTGTTTTTGGCACGTATAATGGATACCAAGGTAAAGAATTCTAGTATCTAAGAACTTTCAATAATATGAGAAATGACAACATGAATCCTAATAAGATGATTAATAATTGGCTACCTAGAAGGGTCAACTTTGAGATTAGTCTAGTATGGATACCATATGTTAGGGGTTTATGCTCTGCATAAACATGACATCAGAAAGGATGAATGAGTTGAAGGAACAATTGTAGAATCATTTTGGAAAAAATCTTATTAAGATAAAAATAATTTCTTAAGAATATTCCTATCTAAATCTGTTGAGGTAGTTATACATAACATCTAGAGATACCTCTGAGATAATTTCTTCTTTGATAAGTAGCCTAAGTCATATATAAGAAAGTTTAGTGTTGTGTTAGCAGATTAGATTGGCACAACAGATGTATGATAAGACCGGTAGTTCCAAGTGGGTGATAGTATGTGACTATGGCCTTTTTTGAAGGAGAAAAATTAAACTAAGTGGGGAGTATGGAAGACTCCCAAGGTCAAGAATCTTATCACATAAGTTGTAATATTGAGAAGGTGAAAAACCAGTAAGGTTTGACACCTGAGTTAAATAAGGTATGTATAATGCTTCTCTGGCTTAGAAAAGTGTTACCTGACACAAAATTGACACTACAATCATTAATGAAAAAGGACAGTGGAATATGAGCCCTATATGACAAATTTTATGATAACCTTGTATGGAGGAACTTTGTGTTGGTCAAAGTTCTATGGCATATCCATGACTTCTATATTTCATGTGGAGGCTTGATGGTAAGATGCATGAGTAACGATTGTCTTCCTTCATCTGGGATTTTGGGGATGAAATCGTTGTTAGGGGTTTATAACCTATAACATCCCTGACCTGGGTTAGGGATAACCCTGTTTGTTTAACCTAAATAAGTTTCTTAGAACTTTAATATAATCCTCTAAAGTGTTTTTTTATCTGGTGACAAATTTATGTTTCAAGTTTGGTCCTATTTGAATAATGTTTGAGCAATGTTCTCTTGTTTATGAACAAAATCAATTTACCCAAGATGAGGGCTATATTGCAATATGTTACATGCTAAACATATCTCATGTGTTTTATAATCATAATATAGAGAATGATGCAAGGTGGTGCCTTGTGGAAACCCTAAATTCCAAATTTAAACTTGTTTCAATAATGCTAGTACCTTGTGTACCCATTTTGGTACAAATTGCAATTTACCCAAAATGTAGGGTTGATATGCAAATTTACATATCTAGAGTGTCCCTACGCCCTCCTAATATCTTTTAGAGTAGTGAGAAATAATGAGAAACCATGTTGGAATCATGTATAAGTGATAGTATTCTTGGTGATAGAAAGACCAAGAAAGGGGTTGAATATGAAAACCTAACTTGAGTTGTATCAAGTTGTAGAGTCCATATGAGAGTGCCTATCGGCCAAAGAGCCATAGGGGGAGACTCATATCAGTTTTTGAACTCTTGTAAAATTCCATGATGGGAAAATCACCTCAAGGAGGTGATCCATGACGAGTTAGATGCTCCTTGCAAAAAGTTGTATCGGTTTGCACATTGTTTGAGATAAAGATGAGATATCTTACCCAACAAGATAATTAATGGCCGAAATATTATCTCTAGATTATCCTCTAGTGTTTTTCATGTCAAGATAAATATGATTGCATGCAATGACAAGTGTCAACCATGCATGGACACGTGGAACCTAGTAGCTTCAAAAGATGACACCTCATATACACACTTTTTCATGAACCTCAAGTATATATACCCTTCCTTTCACCTATAAGTGAAATTTTCAAAATTTACCACCCTCTTGCCCTTTTATATCATGCTTAGAGACTTATTATCATGCATAGGAATAGGGGTATCGTGCATATATCTTTGGTATCGTCCATAGCAAGGTGATATCGGCCATAGCAAAGATCGACCAAGTGAAGTGACATCGACAAAGTGAGGGATATCAGCCACAAAGTGGTGATGTATCATGCATAGTACTAAGGAGATCACCTTTGATAAGCTCATATTCAACCTTGGGAATGTGAATCTTTGGAGCTTGGAGCTTTGAAGTTACTTTTGAGGCAGTTTATATAACTTGAACTCAACTATGTTATTATTTACCATCAATCTTGCCTTAGTTAAATGATTTACTTTCAAAATAGAATTTTATTGCATAATTGATGAACCCATGTCCATGAAATATAATAATAAGAATAAGAGTCTAGAGGTTGATGATGATGACATCATCATGGTTCAACCCGTGTTGGATTGAAGCACCTCTAAACCTGATATGGTGTTGAAGGATACATCTCTTACCCAATATGGTGTTGAATCCCTAGATAGTGATGGTTATACACCTCTAGAACGATATAGTGATGAGAATAAACCTTATGCACAATATGGTGACACACACATAAACCTCAAGGTCGATATGGTGAGCACACATACACCTTATACCTGATATGGTGTAGAAACCCTAGATGGTGATATGGAATCTGATATACGTTGGAACCCCACACCCCTATCATTTTGTGTAATGAGCTAATTGTGAAAGGTTCAACCAGTTGTCCATCCTATCACTCAACACATGATAGTATTGATCCCATGAAGGTATGAAAGAGTATGAGCATAAGGGTTTAACCGAATATGCTAACCCGATATGATAACTTGATATGGTAACCTGATATGATGATGTGAACACAATCACTAGCATGATATAGTGATGAATTTATACCTCATGAACGATATGAGTGATACATACACACACCTTGTGCATGATATGGGGTCAAGTACACACCTTATACCCGATATGGTGTTGAGTATATACCCTAACCCGATATGATGTTGAAACTCAACATGGTGTTGTGAAACCCGATATGCATACCCCTAAGGTTGAGTAATCTGATATGGATGCACGATATGGTGATGGGGATATACCTATATACCTGATATGGAAGCATACCTACACCTCTATACCCGATATGGAGGAAGCACCTCAATCCAGTACACTTGATTGAGTGATATATGTAGTATGTTTTGTAAAATGATACTTTAAGACAAGAAGGGTTTAATGCATTTTGATAAATATGAGCCAATGTACCTTAGGAGAAGGATTGAGCCAACCTAATGGAGTATGATGTAATCAATATCCTAGTAAGGATGAAAGAGAAACTTACACTTGTTTAATACTCATGTAATGAGTATACTTTGATACTCCTAATTGATGAATTCCTATTCATCATGGTTTCAGTCGCCATCTTTGGCCCATTTTTGCTTAAGTACATTCACTTTTATCTCCTAAATCTTACAATATGCAATATTGCTTAATTGGTTGGTTTATCAAGGCTTTTTACTAGAGATTATGTGCTTTTATGCAAGGTTAGTAGGCCAATTGATGCGGCACATCTAAAAAAGGAGGGCCCCTTCTCTATTCTGGCCCACCTCTTCAACTCCTCCATCATGATCGTGATATTCACATGCTAACACCAAACCATGATCACCTTCTCCTCTTCAGTTCGTGACCTGGAGTCCTCTTTCGTGATCGCGACCTACACCCCTCCTTCACCAGGATCGCGATTCATCCAACACCAGATCACGACGTCGATCCCCAGCCCTTCCACCATTACGGTGCACCTCCACCACCATCAACATCCACCTTTGTAGATTGCGATCAACTCTTTGTCTTCAAACGGTGATCACCCGCTATCTCCTCCACACAGTGACCCCTGCTAGCAGCGCACCCACGATCATGACCCACCACCACCGCCTCCTTTCCAAGATTGCGACCTCGTCCTCCACTTCCATCCTGATCGCAATCATCACCTCCAAGGGCATCGCGGTCCACACCTTCCAACTGCCTGATCGCAATCTACATCACAACGTCTTTCAACTGAACCACGATCTTCCAGTCAACCCTAATCCATGCATGCAGTCTCCTCTACACCGCGCCCGATGTCCTCACCTCCTCCCCACGACCTCCTTCAATCGTGAACCACGATGGCATTAACCCTCACCTCCACGGCTTCCCTTGCACCTCACCGCAACCTCTATTTCCATCAACAATAGTGTGCCCACCTTCACACTGCGGGCACCTGCTACTGGATCGTGATCCTCTCCACACATCATCAGCTTCGACTTCCAACAACCACTGTCAGCACCGCCTACCTCTCCCTCCATCACCTTCCTTCTCCACCAACCGTGATCATCTCCTTTCACCATCACCATGGGCAGTCAGTAGAAACCGCAACCAACTCCTGCAACCTACCCTAATCGCGACTCCACCCACTTCCTACTGAATGCGATCAACACCTCTTCAACTCTCCCTCTCGATTGCGACCTGCAGTTGTAAGGATCCGTTCCTAAATTACTTTAATTCCTAGTTAGATCTTACTAAGAATCAATAGTTATTGATTTAATTTTCTCCTAACTAGTTAAAATATTAATAAAAAATATAAACCTTATTTTTTAGATTAATGTTGTGAATGATTAGGTTAGTAGGGTTTTAAATTGCATGGAATCATTAATAGAGAATGTGATGATTAATTTGGTGTTAAGTATAATAGTCTAGTAAAAGATTTTTATTATTTTGTGTGTGAGTCATATTACTTTGAATTTTGGATATGTATTGTATAACTCAATTATTCATGTTGGTCAAAAATTTTAGGATTTTTAGAGTTTCTTGGACCTATTGATCGGTCGACTTTTCCCCAAGAAAAACTCAACCGATCATGCTATAGAGGCTTAAGTATAGCAATATCATATTTGATTTTTTTTAATTTATTGGATTATCCAATTAAGCTCAAATTTTAAATGAAGGTTTATTACTCAGTTTTCAATAACATATGAAATTATCCGAATTTTTGGAATAAATTTTATATCACAAAAAAACCTTGATCGGTCGAGTTGTGAGAGAGACAAACTCGACCGACTAGATTTTTCTGGAAAAATAAAAAAAGACTGAAAAATGTTTATAATTAATTATTCCAAGCACCTTAATGATTATATATGACTCTATTAGGACCCAAGCACCTCTCATTTTTGTCCCAAACTTTAGCACTTTGTAATTCTTGAGAGAGGAGGGGATTTTAGGGTTCGGAGAATCTGAAGTGGAAATTTTAGATTTTTGGGTTTTCACTTTCCTAGGTTGGTAAATTCTGTATATATCATTAATATTTACTAGGTTTATTTGCTTATATTTCTCTCCTATGTATAGAACTCATCACTTTCCTAATTTGGATCAAAAGATTCCAAATTAATCTCTTCTTTCATTCTTTCTTCTTCAATTCTTCTTCTTCTAGGTTCTTGAGTGAAGAGGAGCAGGAAGATTTTGTTTTCTTGAAGCAAGGACTTGATTCATGAATTAGCAGTAGTAGCTGGGATATGAATTTCAAGTGTTTCACACCAGAGGTGAGTGGTGTAGGTTCATTTTTTTCGGAAGTCGGGAGATTATCTTATTCATCCCGCTCTCCCCGTGCAGGGAAAATCAAATTATTACACAGAATACCTACTGGAAAGGAAAATTTGGTAGGACTCCTACCATTACATATAAGAAAGGGGAGGGGGTGACCCACCGAGTCGAGAGGAGGATCGATATACATATGATCATCCTGATAGTTTTTGAAATGGTGCTTGGCTAGACCATCCACCAAATGGAGATTAGTTCGACTAACATTCTTGAGCACGACATCCTCCATACCATCCATGAACTTTTGAGCTCTCGCTATCCAATGTTTAATAGAAGGAGAATCATCTACATGGTTCCTCAAAGCTTTGACAGCCATAGCACTATCCGTAGCAAAGGTGATGCAGTTGTGACCATTAACTCTACTGACATTAGCCGCGAGCTTAATAGCTCGGACTTCAGCTTCAAGGATGGAGTTCACCTTGATATTTCTAGCACACCCACCGATCCAGTGACCGTTCAGGTCATACGCAAAAGCAGCTATAGATGCCAAGTTCCCATGAACTGATGCATCAGTCATCCATGTAACTCTACCATTTTCATGAACAACCTAGGCACTGTCTTGGGTCGTGTCCTCCTGGTGAAGCTGGGATTGAGTATCCCAGGCTTGTGAAGTTGCATGCTGGAGACCTGCTATCTGGATAACTTGACGGCTCACCTGAGTGCTAATATTTTCAAACACCAGCTCATTTCTTGCCTTCCATATCACCCAGCAGGTCGTGGCAAACCTGATTTGCGTATTGGTATCTTCCTTCAACAGCTGCGAAAGCCAATTTTTGAAGACCTCTCCATTGCTGCTCAGAAGTTGTTGTTGGATACCGCTCCGAGTCCATACCTCCATAGCTTGAGGGCAGTCACGTAAAGCATGGAGAGTGGTTTCATCGCCATTGTAACATCTAGGGCAGATCGAAGAATCAGAGAAGGTGCGTTGTTTCCTGCGCACATTCATCATGATCGCCTCATGCGCAGAAAGCCATAAGAACATGCGTATTTTAGATGGGGAAGCAATGGTCTAGAGCTTGCTCCACACCCCGTCTGGTTGTACAGTATCGTCCGAATGCAAGGCATCATAGGCTATGCTTGTGGAATATTTACCGGTAGGATCATGTTTCCAGCTCCAAAGATCAATACCATTGTTCCGGTGGGGGCAGGTAAATCAGTGATCTTCTCCACGCACTGTGGAGGGAGGTAAAGCTTCAGGAAATCTGTATCCCAAGCATTGTCAAAAGTAACCATGCTAGCTACCTTCATGTCGTTGATCACTTTCGATATAGGTTCGATGACAATTTTAGCTAGCCTCCCCTAGTGAGGAACCCAGTGGTCGTACCACACAAAAGTATTCTGACCATCTCCAATAACTCTGGAGCTATTGGCAGCAATGAATTCTTTCCCTTCACAGAGTGCTTTCCAGAAAGGGGTAGCTCGACAACCCTTCTGGTTGTTGTAGTTATTGTACTTGTTCAGAAGACCCTCCTTCCAAAGTGTATCTTTCTCATTCATCAAGTTCCAAGTATTTTTCCATAGAAGAGATTTGTTCCAATCTGACATGCTTTTGATACCCAGTCCTCCCTTCTCCATGCTTTTGGTGACCGTCTTCCAAGAATCAAGTGATGTTGGCCTCTCTTTCCGTCCACCTCCCTAGATGAACTGCCTTATGTTCTTGTCCAGCTTTTGACAGGTAGACATCGATAGACTAGCAGTTTGCATAGCATAAGTCGGAATAGCAGTAAGCACAGCCTTGGCTAAGCAAATTCTCCCCGCAAGGGACATGGTCTTTGTTGCCCAACCATTAACCCTCGAAGTGATGCTATCAGTGAGATAGGCATATGTTCTCTTATCAACTTTCTAATGAAGAAGGGGGACCCCCAGATATTTCCCCAGGTCTTCTGTCTCCACAATACCACTGGTAGAGCAGATCCGCGACCTCATCGCTCGACTAACAGACTTGGAGAAGAAGATTTTTGACTTTTCAACAGAGATTGTTTGACCTGAAGCCAACTCAAAGGTGTTGAAGATATTTTTGATGATAGCAATTTGCTCTACGGAAGCCTGGGCAAAAAGTACTATATCATCCGCAAAAACCACATGGGAAAACGCAGGCCCTTGTTGGGTCATCTTCACTGGTTTCTAGCATTTATCTTTCATAGAGTTGTTTATGAGTTGTGTAATCCTTTCCATACAGAGCACAAAAAGATATGGTGAAAGGGGGTCTCCTTGACGGAGGCCCCTGGTAGCTTTGAAGGCAGGGAGGGAGACTCCATTCAAGATAATACTTGTCTGACCAGCTTGTAAGGAGTTCATAATGTATTGGTGAACATTCTGGGGCCACTTCAAGTGTTCCAGAGTATTATCAATGAACGCCCAAGACAACCTATCATAGGCTTTGGAGAGATCAATCTTGATTGACATATACAGTGCACTGGACTTCCTCCTCATGTTATGGATAATCTCTTGAACCACAATGATGTTATCAGTAATGCTCCTCCCCGGGACAAAGCTCGTCTGAACCTTGGAGACCCAAGTAGGTATGTGTTGTTTGACGCATTCTACAATAACTTTAGAAGCAAGCTTCATAATGGTGTTATTGAGAGAAATGGGTTGAAGCTGAGAGCAAATCGTAGGATTTTTATTCTTTGGTATCAACACAATGCACGAGATATAAATAGACTCATCAATCGGATTTCCATTCAGCATGCTTCGTATTGTTCTGATCACTGAAGGCCTAATCACCTTCCACTATTTTTTGAAGAAAAGATAATCGGTTCCGTCCGGTGCCTCCGCTTTATAAGGATTGGCATTTTTAATCAGCTTCCATAGCTCATGCTCCGTAGGCATCACAACCAGTTGGATGTGGTCAAGTTTCTTGAACTCAGCTGGCAGACGATTCATATCGTTCACATACGTAGTTATGGAGGAAATGAACATATCCTTGAAATGTTGTTGGACTAAATGGTTCAGGTCAGGGGTATTTTCGATCCAAATACCCTCCTCATTTTGTAGTTTGGAAATACGGTTCATACGCCGCCTGTTGTTCACAAAGGCATGATAATATTTGTTGTTGTTATCACCATATTTGAGCCAGTTAATGTGGCTGCGTTGTTTCCAGGCTTCCTCTTCCTCCAGCATAATCTTTTCGAGCTCCATTTCGAGCCCTATACTCTGTCGATCTACTTCTATGCTGTATGCAGTGTCTACCTTTTTCTGAACTACATAAATTTTATTGATGAGTTCATTTTTCTTCTTCTGTTGTTTTCTGGTGAAGCCTTTATCCCAGTTGCTGATTCGGTCCTTCACCTCCTCCAAAGCAGAATGGAAATTTCTATTGGGGTCCCAGGAATCTCGCATTAAGTGTTTGAACTCCGGTTGATCTTGCCAAGACGCTTTCGCTTTGAAACGAGGTTTGCCAGCAAGGGTAAGTTTCCGAAGAATGGCAATAGGATTGTGGTCCGAGCCAATACGAGGAAGGTTCTCACAGATGTAGTTCGGGAAGGTTTGAATCCAGGAGGCATTAGCAACGGTCCTGTCGAGGCTTTCATGGAGGACACCCTTCTTGTAGGTGAATCTGTGCCCGGTACTCCCGATGTCAGTGAGCCCGGCCTACGTGAGTGAGTTATTAAAATTCGCTGCCTTGCGAAGGTTAAAAGAATTTCTTCCAATCTTCTCGTCTGGACTTAACATGCAGTTGAAATCACCCAAGGTGATCCAAGGTTTATCAATGGTTGTACTGAGCCAGAGGAGATGATCCCACAGAACCGGGCGGCGTGTGGGGGACGGAGAAGCAGAGACAAAGGTAGTTTATTAGCTGTTGTTAATAAGGCAGGAATAAAGTATCTGTTACTCTGGATGATGCTGATCTCACATTCCTGTTCATTCCATAAGACCCATATCCCGCCTGAGAAGCCAGTTGCTTCTACTCTGTGTGAGCTCGAGAGACTAATTTCCCTTATAGCTTGATCAACTTGTACACCTGAAATTCGCGGCTCAATGATGGCTATGATCTTAACAGCAAATTTCTTAATATTGTTTTTAAGGGACTGTCGGGCTAGCTTCTTACCGGCACCCCTAATATTCCAAGCTATTGTATTAAGCATTAACAAGAGATGTGTAGAATTATTGGTTAGCACCTGTTGCTACCCCTTCCTTCTCCTCACCTCCTCTCTTCGTTCCACCTCGGGTATTATAGACATGCCTCCTGGTTGGGCTGCTAGATTGAGTAGTATCTCCCTTCTCCTTTGCTTTCCTCCCTGCCATCACTAGTTTTTTGCTAGCTGCTGTGCTAGAGTTAGCTGAATTTGCTTTAGTCACTGTCGAGTTGCTGGCCTCTGTAGTGGTGATCTTGACAGTAGCCTTCGGTTCACCTGCTGGTCTCCCCATGATGACCTCATCCCCTTCTGGTATAACAACAGTATGCCTTGGTTTATCACTAGGAGCCATTGTAGCATGCACCTCCTTATCCTGTGTTGTTTTTGGACTTTCAATTGGTGTTTCTTTTGTGTTCTTCGAGGATACATCAGTATCTTTATTTCTTCTTTGTTTCTTGTGCCACACCTTTGGACTACTCGCCTGAGGTTGGTGCTCTTCAGTGTCCATATGTTCCTCATCACCGGGAGTTGTCTGTTCCTCCTCTTCGCCGTCTAACACCTGGTACTTGTTGCTGTTTTCCTTCCCTTGAGGTCTCCCCTTCCGATTCATATCCTTTTCTTTCTTTCTTGGAGGTATGCTGGCTATAATTATCTTCCCATAGTACACCTGCCACTTGTCTTCCTCATCAACCCATCGCACCCCAGCCTCGTCCTCCACAGGCTTCGGGTCTGCTGTTGCCGGTGCTTCAAAAAGTCCCTAGCAGTATTGCACTTCATGACCCAGTCTCCCACACTGTGTACAGAAGACCGGTAGGGATTCATACTCTAGTTTATACTCTCTTCCATCGATCAAGATCGTCGGATGTATAGGAAGGCTAGCATCCAGTTCGAGAGAAAGTCTAGCGAACCTGCTCCTCGTGTGATTGATGGAATGATCGTCGACTCTGATCAACCGCCCTGCTGCTTCCCCAATCTTGTTGAAGATCTCCATGTTGTAATAGTGGATTGGCAGACCTATAACTTGAACCTAGGTTACGATATGGTCTGGGATACCTTTAGAAGGTTCAAAATAACCATCCCAGGGCCATACCATCAGACATCCGCTGAACAGAGACCACGGGATGCCGGTGAGCACGTTCTCATGGTTGTTCTTATTGAAGAACTTGGCCACATAGTATTGATAAGTGAGTTAAAATAGTTCGAATCTCCCCGTCGGCCTCCACAGGTGCTTCAATCTTTCGTGCATGGTGAGAAAACCTACCGACCTGTCTAAGAGCTTGACGATAACTGAGTATTTGAACGGCTTTCTTAGGATTTCCTCCGCCTCTGGAGCAACGTATATTTCCGAGTAGCCATGGACGTTGATCAATTCTGTATTGTCGGGGTTTACGGCCTCCTCCGGTTCATCATCGATAAAGACAGGATCTGCTACTGCCCCATTGCCGCCTCATGTGCAAGCTTGCTTGTAGTTTAGGGTCTTTGCCGGAGGTAGCGCCTCCGATGGAGCAGGAGTTACAGTGACCTCTTCGGGTACGTCTGTATCCATACCAATAGGTTCAGCCACTGGTCTAGCTTCTGCGGTATTACTAGAAGTCTCCCCTCTCATATCTCTATATGTGATATGGATGTATGTTTCCTGAACCAGCCTCTGCGTCCCGATCGGTTTCCGATTTGGACTCTTCCTTCCATCCTTTCCTCCTTCGAACGATCTACCGTCATCTTTTAGGGTTTCACCCCCTTCGCCTGCGCCACCTTTTTCCAGAGCTCCCGAGACCCCCGTCATCCCCTCCATCAATTCACTCTTTTGGTGTAGGTTCATTTTAAAACTATTAGTGAACTATAATCCTAAATCTCCTCATTAAACTACAATTGGTTGAAATTGAGAACTCTAATAATGCATAGGATTGTTTGCTTATTTAACCTTGGATATGATTCATGTATTGATCCTTGCAAATGAATTAAGTTGATGTTATATTATCTTGATCATGAGTAATGTAAATTTAATTGAATTCATATTGCATATCCTTATTACATATACATTGCAAATACCACATATTGTTTAAATATGGAGTGTTGTCTATGATATGTGAATTTTTGAGTTGTGATTGTTTCATGCAAATTTATATGATGGAAAAAGGATATGTAGGGTATCTGTAATCTAAATGGAAACATATGTATATCTGAAATCCTAATCCACATATCCTAGGATTAGAATGCGAAGTTACATATGTGCCATATAATAAACCCCTATTTTCCTTAAAGTGAGTAAATGCACTTAATATCCATTATAATCTAATAATCAAGATAGGAGCCCTGAACACTGTTATTTTCCCCTGAGGTCTGCACTGGGGAAATGAAATGGATTCCTTCTAATAGTCCTTGGATTATGAAAAGGAATGTCAGAGTGTGATTCAAGACCTTCAAGGCTAGGTCATCAGAATTTAGGAAAGATTTCAAGATGAAATGCTAACCTAAATTCTCTGTTGCGGAGTGAATGAAATACATTGTATTTGAAACACTATTATGGAAATTATGATCTTGATGTGAAAGGGATCAGTAGGGATAACTTTGTTTAGTATCTCATACATGATTCCCTAGCTTTGACATTTATTTCAATAAACCTATCTCATGTACCTGAGATGAGGTCTGTAAGGTAGAGAGGCTTTATGTTCTTACCTAGCCAGTGTTTGGCAACTCTAAGGCACACCAGAGTTTGTTGTTTATCTTAGGGTTTCTGGTTAACCCTAAGATGTGGACAGTGAGTCGTTGACACGAGAACCTGGCATGGCAACCTTTACTTGATTAGGTATAGATCAAGTAATTTTAGGGAAAACCTAACAATGAATCTTGACAAGCTGAGAATAGGATTTGATTATCAATATCCAATTACATGTTAGTTATATCTGTTATTTCATGTTCATCTTATGTAGTTTATATCTATCATTATCTGCATGATATTTAGAATTGTTTGATTAAATCTGAAATATACTTCTCTCTAATAAAAAAGATTAGTTCAATGCTAGTTTTGTCTTGAACCTGTTCCACTCACTCAATGTGCTGATAAGTGGTGGTTCAAATTTTTTATAGGTATTGATTCATCAATTAATCCACAAGCTTCTCATATGTAGTCATCTTTTCTTGACCATCTGAGGTCGAGAATTGTCTTCTTGTTGTAGGTTATATGTATAGGTTGTCCCTGTATTAGAGAGTTTTGGGAGCGTATGCATGCTTGTAGTGATGTACTTTATCTTAATCTATGTTGATTATGTGAATGTAATAGTGTAAATTTCTACTTCATGTTGTATTAGGGTTTTATATTGAATAATGCTTACATCTCGGGCTTGATTATATATGATCTATTGAAAATGAATAATACTTAGTTGCTTGTGCCAATTCTGGAATTAAATGGAAAAAGTTATTTGTGTTTTTCATATAATAGAATGCCTTGATTCCAGGTTTTAATGTTAATTTGAGATTTAGTGTAGTTAGTGTGGATAGCATCGTGGGGTCTCAGAGGTGGGGTCTCACAAAATTGTGGTATTAGAGCCTAGGTTTTTGTTAGTGCCTACGTACATAGACATTAGATGAGTCTATGAGTCTTATTGAATCCTTCAAATTATCTTATGAAATATGGAATGCTCTCTTTTCTTTTAGATCATGGCTGGTAGAGGTGAAGAACAGGTGGAGAGTCACTATGTGGCACCTTCATTAGGTGGTGCTAGGGATGAACTAGGGCAAGAAGATCCTATTGAAGTAATGGATCAATACCATGCAATGGTTACCTTATCTACCACTGATAATCTCTATGATATGGCACAAAGACTAGTATCAGTGATGGCTCATGCAGTAACAAGGGTAGTCCCTCCATCTCCTCCAAGTGTTCCTGATCCATTGTGTGATATTAGCAGGTCTTATGAGAGGCTGAGAAAGATGTGTGCCTATGACTTCTATGGCACAACTGATCCTGCAAAAGCAGATGCTTGGCTATATGAAACTGAAAAGGTGTTTAAAATAGCTCATGTATCTGATGTAGAGAAGGTGAACCATGCTACTTATCTCCTAAAAGGAAGGGCAAGTCACTGGTGGAGCATGAAATAGACACACCAGACTGAACAGAGTCTGACATGGGCAGAATTTAGAAAGAGGTTTTTGTCCCTCTATTATCCTGCCACATACATATGTGACAAGATTCGTCAGTTTGAGACTCTGTGGCAGAGATAGATGATAGTGACTGAATATGAGTTTCTATTTCTTGATTTGCTTAGGTTTTGTCCACAGAAATGTGTCACAGATGAGGATAAGATCATACATTTGGAATAAGGTTTGAACTATGATTTGCATGAAAGAATAGCTATGATAGAATCCAAGTCAGATTTTCATGCCTTTGTTGTTGCAGTCAGGCGTGCGGAGCATGTCATTCAACAGAGGCAGGAGTTTGAGACCCGCAAGAGGATAGGTGGTGAGTTGAGTAGGCCAGGACCTAGTGTATAGTCGAGGATGAATAGGCTGCCTAAATATCCTTCTAGGAAGCCAGACACGCCAGCTAGTGTACCGCCACAAAATCCATATGGTAGGGGTACTACTACTTTTGTAACTAGGGGACCAACAACATAGAGGACACAAAGTACAGGAACTGTGACAGGACCTCATCGGATAAGTTTTCACTCAACACCACCACAATGTACATACTGCAATAGGTTTCATAAAGGTCCATGTTGGGGCCCTGATTTCAAGGGATGTTTTATATGTGGTCAAGAAGGACATTATGTTAGGGATTGTCCATAGATAACTCAACAACAGTCAATGACTAGAGTACAGAGACCGGTGTCACCAAAAAGCTCAAGTAGAGGGTATGCATCACAGGCAAGTTCCAATACTCAGGGAGCCACACTACATCAGGGTAGAGGATGAGGTCGAGGTAGGAAGTAGGCGACAACCTGTGCTTATGCTTTGACTCAACAGGAGGGAGTTGTTTCTCCACGTGTTGTGACATGTCAGATTTGTTTCGTTACATCCATTCTTATACCTATTACAGTGTTGATTGAGCCTAGTGCTACACATTCTTTTGTGACTCGGGATGTCATAGCTAGAGGCCAACTTTTTGTTGAGGAGCTACCTTATGATTTCTTGTTGGAGATACCTATTGTACATCCTACAGTTGTGATAGAGGTTTGTCCAGGATGTGTTCTAAGCTTTAATGGACAATGTATACAAGTGGACTTTTTACCACTTGAAGTGCATATCTATGATATTATTCTAGGCATGAATTTCTTAGAGCAGTATCGAGTGAAGCTAGATTTCTTTACCAAGGAAGTTATCTTCTCTAATGGAGATATTTCTTGGATCTTTCAAGGTGTCAGGAAAGTACTATCTACATGTTTGATATCTTATATAGCTACTGAGAAAATGATGAGGAAGGGATGCACATGTTATCTTGCACATGTAATGGATACTAGGGTTGAGAACCCTATCTTATCTGATGTACCCATAATAAAAGAGTACAATGTTGTTGATCCTGATGAACTATGACAACCCCAATTTCTATATACTTTCCATAGTGACATTCACAGATATGCGTGCACTCATATCTATTGATGTCAAAAGGGAAAATATAAGAGATTAAGGAAATCAATTAAAATCAGAGATTGAGCCAAGATCAAAGTCCACATCATCTCATAAAGCCACATAAACAATTCATTCATATGGATAAAATAAAGTCATTACATAAGGAGAGAAAATATTGTTCTAGAGAAAGATAATAGTATTACATAGGATCTCAGTCATCCTTAACATCAACTAGGAAAATAAACTAACATCTAGTAAGAATGAGATAAGAGGAAAAGATCTATCTAATATATCCATCATGCTTATTAATTTATGCCTTCAGGTACTTTGAGCATGCATTTCACTTTGTTTGTCAATTGTTCCTTGAACCTAGAAAATACGAGAAACAAAAACATCAACAAAGTTGGTACATGGTAAAAATTACACTAATAAGGTTGAATGAAGAAAAATATTTGAAAAATAAGAAAAGAGAGATAAAACCATTTCTTAAGGTGAAAATTAGGTAAACATCCTTTTTATTACATTCATTTTGATGCAGTTGTACTACACATCTTTGCACTTGACTTACATCTAGTGTGGGCAATATAATATCATCATACATCAAACATGAGCCCAAGAATCATACATCCATGTTAGGCAACATACATCCATACTAGGCTATGTGATCTAGTAGCTACAACCCATCATAATCATTTATGTTATATTATATTTTGTCGAAGAGTAACTCATACTAGTTCAACCAAACAATCATATCCAAATATGAGAATTCAAGATACTACATATCATAGGCAGCCAAGAAATCTAGTCTTATACTTTTAAGACCACATACCTACTTGTTTAGATCAGATATCAAAGAATTTAGAATCAACAAGAATTAAGTCACCCTACAAAAAAGCAAGGGTACAACATTACTATTGGTCCATGTGACCAAGACTAAGATATGTTCTTAATTATGATTCTTTTCATGTTATCTTATTCGGATCAGGGATTATCCATATTTTAATTGGATTTTGAGATATTATAATATATGATATACAATAATATGGTTTGATTAGAATAAGGTATTTAATTAATCAATTAAAAGATTCTAAAAATCTAGGGTTTCTAGGATGGTAAAAAAAAAGGAAAGCAACCCTTAGGATATTAATGATTTCATAAAATTAGGGTTCGATTCAGAGTTCAGGACCATTCATGATCACTACTCATCATCTAATAATATTAGATTTGATATAAATATGTACATTTAATTACATGTAGAGAGAGAAGACTAGATTTAGGGTTTCTCCTAATTATTTCATCATTTATCTACTTAGACTAGTGTTTCGAGTTATATAGGAAATATGGTTTCATCTAGGGTTAAATATATTTTAGAAGGTCAGATATCATCAAGGAAAACCATTATTAATAATTAATTATAATAAAAAAGGTCATTTAGGCTCTAGGCAACTATTTTTTAAATAGGAAATAGATCTAGGTCCTAATCATATTTTATTTCGATAGATAATATTGTTTTGATCAAAATGGTATATTGGTTTGATATTTTCTGATAATCCTAGCATTTTCTTTGATTTGTCTAATTTAATCTATTTTCTTGATTAATTAAAAGGAAAACTCACAAATCAATTACCTTGATCAACGGCCAGATCTGACTAGATCAACGGATCTTGTTGATTCCAGGCTTTGCGCGGGATGGATCAGGTTGCTGATTTGGTGTTCAGAGGTTGGTCCTAGGCGACACATCCTCCTCCTCTTATCTTTTCTTACGCACACGCAGGCTACCTGGGCAACTCTGGTGAGATTTGTCTCACTCCTAGGTGGAGTTGGAGAGTAGTTAAGATGTCAATCACATTCATGAGCTTGTGATGAAATCGGACAGCCCACTGATGCATCATGGCTCCCTGCGGAGTGGAATTCTGCCGGGCAGGTGGAGCAGATTGCCGGTGTGCTAGGGTCCTTAGGGGCACAGGGCGTTGGAGCAGATGGGAAAAGATCGGGAAGCTCCCATTGGACTGAGGTGAAAGTGATGGCAGGGAGTAATTTGTGGGGCGAGGTCAGTGGTGGTGTCGCCATGTTGGTGCAGCGACGGTGGGAAGCTTGACTTGGGGGGGGGGTGCTCGGAGATCAGCCGCTTTGAATTGAGTTGAGTGGCAATCTTAGGGGGGATCGGGTGGAGCTATTGGAGGCTTTATATAGGCTCTTGAGGCTGAGGGTAGTGAAGCCCTAAAACCAGCCGCCCCCGCCAGGAAAGGTGTGAGGAATTGGGAGTTCATTCTCCCTATTCCATGGACGAGGGGAGGTGAGTGGAGGATCTTTGAACTCATCTTGGTGAGAGGAGTCTATCCTCCAAATCTCTCGTGCTGAGGTGACGAGATTCGGGCGCTAGATATTTCAGAGAGGTTGCTGTAGTGTTGGGGGTCGAGGCCGAAGATGGTGGAGGTAGAAGACGAGGTCTTCACACTTGGATCTTGAGTGGATCTATGTCCCCTTAATCAGACGACTGGGGTCGAACCCCAGATAGGTGATCCATGTCCAAGCGTTAAATGGGCTGTGTGACACATCAAATGATCAAATAAAGCAAGAAGTTAGGTCTTAGGTCCAAAATAGTAAGGAAAAATGTGCCAAATTAAATTGGTCATAACTCCCAATTGGTAGATCCAAATGCAATAAAATTTTAGGATTAGCTTAATGATGTTCCCATGTATCATGGTACAAATTTGGAGTCAAAATTTGATTGTTGACTATGTCAATTGACTAAAAGTCATAATGCTTGTATTATTGACTTTATGTGATATTATGAATGGTCTTAAGTGAAATTGATAATCAATTTAGTGAGGGAAATGATTGAGGACATAATTGGAATAATCAAAATTGTAGGAGAGAGAAAATAATAATATATATATGAAAAACTCACTCAGTCACATTCTCCCCTCCTTTTAAGAATTTTGACCCCAAAATTCATGCAGCTTGAAAAAGATGTGGATATTTATTCTCGAACTCGGTCTTTAGTTCCCAGGTTGCATCAGTTTCATCATGGTGGCTCCAGATAACTTTCACCATATCTATATGATGATTACTGTGAAGCTCCTTTGACTTGAAGTCGATAAATCTGACTGGGAACTCAGCATATGATAGATCATCCTTCAACTCGAGAGGCTCATGATTCAGAATGTGACTGGGGTCCTTGACATAGGGCTTCAGATTAGATATGTGAAACACATTATGCATGGCACTATATTGAGGTGGATAAGTGAGGCAGTAGGAACATTCACCAATCCTTTCCAGAATCCCAAATGGTCCAACATAACGAGGACTAGGTTTTCTTTGTTCTTCGCCAAAGCTCGAATGGGTCAGATCTTCAGAAAGACATGATCGCCTCCCTTGAACTGACGTTCCTGCATATGAGCATCTACATAAGATTTCTGCATATCATGTGCTCACTTCATCCTCTGTCTAATAAGTGCAACTTTATCTGCATACATCTGCATCTCCTCAGATTTCATCAAGGTGTGTTCTCTGACGTCATCCCAATGTAATGTAGATCTACATTATTGGCCATATAGAGCTTCATATGGTGGCATTCCAATACTCAATTGATATCTATTATTATAGGAGAACTCAGCCAAATGCAGGTAATAGTCCCACGAGCCTTCTCAGTCAAGCACACAAGTTCATAGAAGATCCTCTAGAATCTGCACTATTTGTTCTGATTGTCCTTCTGTCTGCGGATGATAAGTTGTATTGAAGTTCAACTTGGTGCCCAATTATTCTTGAACCTATTTCCACAGAATTGAAGTGAAATTTGGGTTCTGGTCTAAGACAATGGATGCTGGAACTCCATGCAGACATACAATCTCCCGTATGTAGAGGTCGACTAGCTCAGACACTTTTGCAGTGGTTTTCACAAGGAGGAAATGAGTTGACTTGGTGAGACAATCCACTATGACCCATGTGGTGTCATATCCTTTCCAGGTCCTGGGTAATCCTACCATGAACCCATGGTGATGTGTTCCCATTTCCATTCTAGGATCTCGAGGGGTTGCAGTAGATTGTCTGGTCTTTGATGCTCAGCCTTGATTTTTTGGCATGTCAGACATCTGGACACGAAAATCGGCGATATCGCACTTCATGCCAAAAAATCAAGGCCGTTGTACATCTTCATTGTGCTAGGATGAATGGTGTACTTGGACCCGTGTGCCTAAGAAATAATCTTCATCTTTTCAACTGACTGTTCAGGAACCCATATACGGTTCTTATATCGAAGACCACCATCAAGACCCACAGACCGATGTGTATGAGGTTTATCCAGGAGAGAGGAGAGCTCTGCAAGCTTGGGACTAGCTTTCTGTGCCTCCAGAAGTTTAGAATACAGGTTGGATGCGATATATATGTTATTGACATGTATACAGTCAACCAAGAATTGTGGTCTCCAACTTGCTAGGTCCTCAATGTTCCTCCATTCAGGTACATATAGAGATGCACACATAGCTCTATACCTACTAAGAGCATCTGCAACTACATTGGCCTTTCCTGGATGGTAGCCAATGGTGAAGTAGTAGTCCTTCAGGTATTCGATCCACCGTCATTGTCATAGATTTAGATCCTTCTTCGTCATAATGTACTTGAGGCTTTTGTGGTCGGTGAAGATATCAAATTTTGCCCCGTACAAGTAGTGCCTCCAAAGTTTGTGAGCATGGATGATAGAATCTAAATCCAAATCATGAGTAAGATAATTCAGCTCATTGGGTTTCAGCTATCTAGAAGTGAAGGCTACTACTTTCCCGTTCTACTGTAGGACACACCCTAGTCCATGTCAGGAAGCATCGGTGAATATCACAGATCCTTCATTGCCAAATGGTAGAACAAGGACAGGTGCTGACGTCAACGTCTGCTTGAGGTCTTGGAAGCTAGACTCACAAGCAGCTGACCAGATGAAATGCTCATCCTTCCGAGTCAACTTGGTTAGAGGAAGTGCGACTTTGGAAAAGTTTGGGATGAAACGACGATAATATCCGGCTAGACCCAAGAAACTCTGGATTTCAGAAGGTATCCGGGGAGGTTGCCAATCAAGTACAATAGAGACTTTGGCGGGATTGACAGATATATTACCCCCAGAGATGACATGACTAAGAAACATGACTTTTTCAATCCATAATTCACATTTAGAAAGCTTACCATAGAATTTTTGGGCTTGAAGAATCTCAAGGACATACTTCAAATGCTCTTGATGTTTCTCCATAGAATTAGAATAGATCAGAATATCATGAATGAAGATGACCACAAACTCATCAAGATAAGGTTGGAAGACTTTGTTCATCTGGTTCATGAATACGCCAGGTGCGTTGGTCAACCTGAACGACATCACCAGAAATTTGTAGTGCCCGTAATGAGTTCAAAAAACAGTCTTAGATATATCTGGATCCTTGACCTTAAGTTGATGGTAGCCAGAATGAAGATCAATTTTTGAGAAGACTGTAGTAGTATGAAGTTGATCAAAGAGGTCATCAATATGAGGGAGAGGATACCTATTTTTAATGGTAGCTTGGTTCAACATGTGATAGTCAATACACATTCACATTGAACCATCTTTCTTTTTAACAAAAAGAATAGGTGCACCCCAAGGGGAAACGCTAGGGTGGATAAAACCCTTATCAAGAAGTTCTTGTAATTTTTTCTTCAACTCCATAAGCTCAACAGGTGCCATCCTATACGATTCCCTAGAAATTAGAGTGGTTCCAAGAAGAAGGTCTATGGAGAACTCAATATCTCTATTTGGAGGAAGCCCATGAAGCTCCTCCGAAAATACGTCAAGGAAATCACGTACCACCTCCAGTTTTTCTACAGGCCTGTTGTCAGGACTGGTCTCTGATACGAATGTGATGAAGACTTTACATCCTTTAGATATGAGCTTTTTAGCTTTGAGAGAGGAAATTATTACATTATTACAAAATCCGCTTCCCCTAGGAATCACCATAGGACAAGAATGAGGTTGAGAGAGAACTACCATCTTGTTTCTATAGTCAATCTGAGCATGATACATGTATAGACAATCCATGCCAAGTATAATATCAAAGTCTTCCATAGATAAGAGGATGAATTCAAAGGGCATGTCATGATTTTTGAATTTTAGAGGGAGGACATCGGTTTACTATAATGTAGTGAATATTTTGCCACTAGGAGTTGACACATCCAGAATATAACCCAATCCCCTTATATGTAAGTGCAACACTGAGGCCAGATTTTGAGAGATAAATGAATTTGTGGGTCCAGAGTCAAACAAAGCTTTAACAGGATGTCCATCAAGAAAATAATGCCTACACATGATAATTATATTTTAAATAATTGAAGGCATTGAATGATATATTAGATATATGAAAATGATTTAAGGTTACATTCGATAAGCTGGTTAAGATTTGCCCTAGCCTCTTCTGCTGTTACTACGAACACCCTAGCATTGCAGTGTCCCTGAGGGGGTGGAGCACCCACTGGAGGTTTGCCAAGGATAGACGCATTGGGGCACTTGGAAAGGAAATGTCCCTCCTTCTTGTAGTTTTAGCAGACTGGCTTGGTGTAGCGACAAGGTCCATCAGGTCCTCATCCACAAGTCTTGCATTTTTTGGGGTAATCCATCAGCTTGATGTTCTTATGTCCTTTCTTCCCTAAACCTCCTCCTTTTCCTGATCCTTTATTATGGGTGGGTTGGAACTTGTTGAACTTATCTTCCTCAGTGGTGTTCAACCCTAAATATCCCATACTAGAAGGCTTCTACAATCTCTACTCCCTTTCCTGCTTAAGGGCCATGTCTAGGGCTTCATCAATGTTTTGGGGATGGGAAGCTATAACTAGGGTTTTCAAGTGTGCAGAGAGGCAGTCTACATAATTCTTAGTGAGGCAGTCCTACTTGTGCATTCAGGACTGTAGGGTCCCTTCCCCCTTTCCTCCTTCCACTTCTCCTCTCCTTCCCTACTGTAGTATGATTTCTTCTCATATTTGAAAAGAAATCATACTATGGTAGGGGAAGGAGAGGAGAGGAGGAAGGAGGAGAGGGGGAAGGGAGATGGAGATAATTAGGTACTCGATTTTAATGAAATTAATAAAAATCATAGTGAATTATGATGAAAATTAATTAGATTGTGATGAATTGTACGATTGTGATGTAAATTCATATATGTAATGTATTTAATGATTATTCATGCTAGATTGTGCAATCAAATTAGTGTATATATTTAATATGTTTGTGGAACCTAACTTAAATTGGACCTCATCTATGTTGTAATGATTATGCTTGAATGAAAGATGGCTCTGAATTAACTTGAATTGACAATGTTGATGTTTATGTTGACTATCTTGCTCGAATCATATGATTTTCCATTTTTATGTAGATATCCTAATAATTGGTTCAATTTTGATTCGTCACAGTAAGTCTAAATGAATTCATGTTGTATGATGTAACATGATAATATGTGAGAATGACATATAAATATCAGTCATGAGCAGTGGGAACAACCAAACTTGTATATTTAACACAACATTGAGGGTGTGAGTATTTATATCACCAAACACACCAACGAGGTGAAGAGAAGTTATCCCCTAGCCAGTTCAATGTGGCTTGCTAGAGAGCATAGTCAAACTATTATTAGATGGTTTGAAAAGGAAGTATTCAATCAAATATCTCCAACACCAAATAATGTTACAAAAGCTATCAAATTGCTAGTGTATAAGGCAAAGACCCACATTAAATCTTACTAAGGATTTGACATAAATGTATTTTCATACTACACACAACATCAAGATGATAAAATTGTCATCCAAAATAGTGGGGTCACCCTTCAGGCATCTTCATTATATTTTTCCAGTGCCAAGGATAAGATTCCACGTGAAGGAAAGATGTCTTATTATGGTTTCTTGAAGATGTATGAAAAATTCACTAAAAAGAGTTTAGAGTTCCATCATTTAGGTGTAAATGGGTTGATAAAAATAAAGGAGTTGTAGTTGGAGAACTCAGTTTCACAATAGTGAATTTTGAGTGGACAGGAAAGAAGGATAAACCCTTCATCATGGCATCACAGGAAAATCGGTATTCTTTATCGATGATCCTACAAAATAAAATGTGTCTTTCATTCTTCTTAGGAAAAGAAAATTCATTTTAGATCCTATTGATGAAGAAGAGTACTATGACAAGTATGATGAGTCTAGTCCATTTTCTGTTGGTTTACCAAGTGTAAATGTTGAATCTAACACTGATGACTATACACGGGAAGATCACACAGAAGGGATAATAGTTTAAGGCATACTTCTCATATGTGATCTAACTTTTTTTACATTACATAACATGTTTATTTATTTATATGTGATCTGACTTTTTACATTGTTGACTTTTTATATGTGATCTGACTTTTTATGTGATCTAACTTTTTTCATTTGTTTACTTTTGATTTTATAGATGGCATTTGACCAAGAGAACAATGATCATGAGTCTGAGGATAACAAGCATCCTTACCATGGTGTTGATGGTGCTTTCCCTCCAAAAATGTAAGGGAGTTAGAGGGATAACTGTGATCAAAGATACCACAAATAGGCAAGGGAGGAAGGGCATTGTCGAATTTAATGAAGCATGAACACCACTTACTAAAGAGTTTGTCAGCTATTGTGGGGTCCTTGCTTGTATAATAATGCCTCTCCTTGTTGAGGGTTGGTGACAAGTTAGTACGGTCCACAAAGACCTCATCTGGAGGGAGTTAGAGGTCAGATAAATGAAGTTATGTTTTTATAGTCTTTTTTTCTATACTTTCTTTTAACATTTCTAAACTATTGAATGTTGAATCTTTTTAAGCCCGATATGAACTTGATGATTGCAAGTCTTATATGCAACTGATTGGGATAAGACATAGAGATTGGAAGACGATCCTCACAAAAGACTATGTTTTTGGAGACAAGAAGGAACCCTGGCGTATATGGAACTATATTAATCAAGAAGATTGGAAGAAGTTTGTTCGGAAGTGACAATCAGATGCTTCCCAGGTATTGGAATCAATTACTTTTTTATGATTTCTTATGTTTACTTAACAATATCACTTGTATTAATTAATCAGGTCCTTCATGATGCTAAAAAAGATAGTCATTCCAAGAATGTGCACAACCAACATATGGGTTCAAATGGTTATTTGAAAAGGTGGAAGATGAGAGAGCTACAACAAGAGCAAGATCAAGGGCAAGGGAAAGAGCAAGGGATTTATATTTCTACTCCTTCTATTGCTGAGTCTTCTAGTTCTTCTAGATGGTTTCGTAACTACATTGAGTGGATAGATGTGAGGAAAAATAAAGTCTAAGAAATCCCCGTCGAAGCAACACAGGAGGTGGCTTAAAAATGGTAAATTTCTTGGTGTAATGATAATGTCCTTGTTCTTTTTTGACTGGATAAGTTAAACGAAATAGTCAATTTTTGATGATAATTAGTTGGATCTTGCTATCCAAGAAAAGAAGGGCAAGTTCACCCCATAGGGAATACATGATGACTTGATGGTTTCTCTAGGGATAGAAGGGCAAGTGGACCATAAATATGTGTAGCGCTTAGTAGATGGATCCTTAGAGAAACATATAGCTTCTCAAGAGACACATAAACCAACTTCTTCAACCGTTACAATTGTTCATTACTCACCCACAAAGTGCATTCATTGTAGTCCTTCGGACCCAAAGGGCACAACCGGGGTAAGATTCAATTAAAGTCAATTTATATATACATTTGTGATGAAATAATCCCTCAAGTCAATATTTATGTTTTTCAAATTAAATTCTATGTTTCATAAAAGTGTAGGCTATAAAATGTCATTTTGTTATCAATTCCCCAGTAAGAAACATCATGGCAGATGTCGAGTCTTCTATTTCCAATGTGGTTCATGGTATTCCTCTTCCCACTGATCACTGTCATGTAAGAGTCATTCTTGTCTTTCTAAGAATGAGCGACATACCTCTCCTATATGAGCACCCAGATGCCACCACAGTCGAAGAGTAGAAGGTCGATTTACGAGGTGGCCCAAATGAATCATTATATTTCATTAGGTATGATAAGTATTGAAATTTAAAATGATCAAAAACTAATATTAGAATACATGCATGCAACCTACAAAAACTGAGAAGCACCCTCAAGGTTCTGATGCCTCCACCCCCTCATTTTTACCACATGAATTGTTCGACTCCTTAGGAATTAACTTCCAGACATTGACAAGATGGTTAGACACTATAGACCAAATGAATATGATTGTGATCAGCCTTGGGGAGGTGATGTGTTTTTAGTCATTATTACAGGCACATGTTTCCTTGATTTCATGTGTAGATTAGTCCTTTATTTGATTTATTACACATGGAAGGACATAGATGGCTTGTTTCTATTGAATGCATCAAATTATATGATTTTAACTATTATATGTAGTATTTTATGCATCTGAAGTACTTATGTTGTTTTTGTGCATTTTTAGGTACAAGGAAGTTCCACAAACTTGGTGCTACTGACCTGGTAATAGTTAGTGGTACTGACTTGATGTCAGTGCTGGACTCAAAACTCACCCAGAATTGGTGCTACTGATAGCCGAAGTCGGTGGTACCGAAAGAACATCAGTAAATCCCAGCATGATTTGAGAAAACTTGATGCTACCAAGTTTTCAATTGGTACTACCAACTTGACGTCAAGAAGGCAGTTCAAAAATCATAAAACTCAGTGCTATCGAGTCCAATCAATAGTACTGACATGGTCCGGATCGCACGGCTAAACCTAAGTGACTCGCTACTACTGACTCACGTAGTCAGTACTACCAAGTCTTCCCGATCAGACCATCCACAAATTTCACTCTAATCCAACTGTGGATGTTATTTCTTACCCTAAGTGTCTTCTATAACATAGGGGGACGACAACCAGGCCAGGGGGTGGTCTTTTCGATTGCATGACAATCAAAGAGAGAGAAGAGCAGAATTGAGGACCAAAAGCTTCAACTGAGAAGATCTGAGCACTTGCAGAGGATAATTCTGCAGCCAAAAGATAGCAGAACACACGTATGACGTAGGGAATCTTCCGGACGACAGAGATTTAGGGGTTACTTTAGTTTCCTAATGTTTCCCATGTTTTTCTTCTTTCTTTCCATGTATTCTTCGATGAAAACTATGAAAGGCTAAAAACCTTTATTCTTTAGGATCAGGGAGTAGCCCAGATATACAATGTAATTGATTTGTATGCAATAATACCAAATTTATCTCTTTTTATTGGATATAAAGGTATGAAATCTTTGTATTCTATTTGTGCTTGATCACCATAAGTGGAATAATAGATGCTTAGTCATCTCGGGAGAGGGATTAAGGGTTGTAAAGCATATATTTACCTGACATATAGTATAATATATGGAGTGTAATATAAAAAGTGGAGTGTAAATAAGAGGAGAGACATATAGTATAATCATAAAGCATCTGACTAATGAACCAATAACTGTGGAAGTGGGATTGACATTAGATTAGGTAGCGAATTGAACTGTGGCAATAGGTAATTCTGGCTACAAGCTCCTTATCTAGGGATTGAGATAATGGATATTAGTGTGTGAGGTTAATTATTAGTGTTATTTGTGGTGAAACCACTGTCCTAAGGAATTTATTCCATCTCTGATTAATTCAAACCTTGAATTTCTTTTATTTCTAGATTAGTTTTGTAACTCAAACCTATTCAACCATTTACAACTAGCCTAGCTGATTAGACTACAGTTAGTAGTAGTCTACTGGAGAAATGTTTCCATGTGCTCGACTTGGGCCTCAAAGGGCCTATATTACTTTGAGACGTTCACTTTTGTATAACACATGGTAAACATGTGTCAATTGTTTGGCACTATTTCCGGGGAAATAGCAATATCCAACACTACAAGTGTTGTGCTCAGTCACTCTAGGCCAATCCCTTTTTCATTTTTTTGTTTTCATTTTGTGCCAAATTATAAAATTATTATTACCTCTATTTCTGTTGTTGTGACAATTTGTTTGTCACTTTTAAGCATTGGTGTATGGTGCAAACTTGAGTCCACCAATATGGAGAGCCATCTTCACTGGGTTTAGGCAAGAAGAACTCCTTCATAGAGAGAGAGAGAAGCTTCACGATCAATGGATAGATTCAACCAAAATCCACCACCAACACCTCTACCTGAGATACATGTGACACCAGAAGAACTAGAGACAGTAGAAATGGAGGGAGAAGAAGAACAAACAATATGGGAAAGGATAAAGGCTTTTTCATCTATGGCCTAGAAAGGGACCATCAAAAGGCAAGCCATCAATGTAGGCAGCTGCAAGATAAATCTTGGACTTATTGCCTTAGTCACATCTCAAGCGTTCCATGGCCATCCTTCTAAGGATCCAATGACACATATCAGCAATTTCATGGAGAGCTGTGATATGGTCAAGATAGATAGGGTCCTAGTTACTACAATATATTTTATGCTATTTTCATCTTCACTGATGGATAGTGCAAAGTCATGGTTCAACAATCATGATGATGAGATCATCGAGACATGGGATCAGATGATTGATGTATTCTTTGAGCATTATATCCCTCCATAAAAGATGAACGACCTAGTGAAGAAGATTCACAACTTCAGACAACAAGCTGATGTGTCATGTTCAGAGGCATGGGAAAGGGTTCAGAATATGCTGAGAAAGGTGACTCATCATGACATAGTTTCACTGGGGCATTCCAAGATCTTCTATTACACACTACATAAAGGGGAGAGAAAAACTCTTGATAGTGCAGGAGAAAGTTTCTTCCTCAACAATAAACCCGCTCGCTGCCATTAAATCCTCAAGAACATGTCTAAAAAATTATCATGGGGAGAAGAAAGAGAGCTATCAACAACCATCAAGAGTGTCAGGGAATCCAAGGTGATATATACTTTAAATGAGAAGTTAGATCTGATTGCTAAGAAGCTATGTGCTATAGATAGATTTCCGTTTGAGGAAGAAGAAGAAGAGTGCAAGTATGTGCGCCAGGGGAAATACAAGAACAATGACTATTCTTGGAGGAAGGATCCCAGATTCTCTTGGAAGTATCCCAACAACTTCCAATAGGATCCATCATAGGCACAACAACAACATTCTAAGCCACAGTCGTATAGTGTCCAAGCACAATATAAACTAGAGACATAGAAAATTGAAAAGATTGAAGAAATGTTGGGCCAGCTGGTGAGTCAGAATGAGCTACAAATTGCACAAACTCAAAGGGATCTTTAGAATCAAGGGGTACATATTCGCAGCATAGAGATACAAATCTCTCAAATAGAGGTAGATGAGAGTGCACTAAAGCAACCAACCCAACAAGGATTTCTGGCGAACATCAATGTACCTTTCGGGAATCAGCATGTGAAATTTGTTCAACTATGCAGTGGCAAGAAGCTACTGAATGATGCATCACACGATGCATGTGCATAAGAAGCGAAAAATCAAACTATACCTTTGGATGCAGAAGAACTAGATATGTCAGCACATCAGAAGAATACAAATGAGCAAGTTGATGGGGTTGGGGGTAATAAAACTTGGGCTTATATCCCACCTCACTAGAGGGCACCTGTGGTTCTTGTGCTCTTTCTGAATAGTTTTAAGGTGACTAAGATAGACTGACAATTCAATAAATTTCTAGATAATTTTTAGAAGTTATCGGTGAACATTCCCTTGATAGACATTATTGAGAAAATACCATCTTATGGGAAGTTTTAAGGGATATAGGTACAAACAAGAGAAGGATACCGGAGTCAGATGTCATGGTTCTGAAAGAGCAGTTAGTGCTTTTATTTTGGGGACGCCGCCTCCTAAAAGATAGGATCCATGATGCTTTAATATGACATGCTTCATAGGAAAGACAAAATTTGGAGAGGCTTTATGTGATTCAGGGGCGAGTATAAATCTGATGCCCTATCTACCTTCAAGAAGCTTAGACTTAAGGAATCTAGGAAGAGCATCATGACAATCCATTTGGCAGACAACTCAGTAGTTAAGCCATATGGTATATGCAAGGATATCCTGGTGAAAGTGGATAGGTTCATCTTTCTTACAGATTTTATAGTGATGGAAATGTAGGATGAGCATATCAATGATCTTCTTCTTGGAAGATTATTTCAAGCCACTTTAGACATGATACGTGAGATGGGAAGAGGACATCTAACTATGGGAATATAAGATGAAATGTTCGAGATCAAGATTTCGGAGCACTCTCAAGCCATGGGAGATAAGGTGCAATGCAACATGCTTCAACACATGGATAGCAAGTCTTTAGATAAGGTGCAATGCAACATGCTTCAACACATGGATAGCAAGTTTTCTATACTTCTAGGGAAGCCATTCCTAGATATGGCCCATGTTATGACTAAAGTAGAAAGAGTTACTCTAGTGGTGGACATCCTGGAAAATACAAAGGTGATCTCGCTAATTCAAGCAATGTGCTACCTAGAAGATGAGGGAGAGGAGTAAGACCTTACTGTCCTAAAAGAAGCCACAACTGATTTTGTGATATAGTTATCACCCAAGATACCCTTAGAAACATACGTGATGAACAAAATCGAGGACAACATCTACAACAACCATCTAGAGAAGTGTGTTTTGATGCTGAAGGTAGTATCTTGCTACTATGCAAGACATTTTGAAGACCTTGGACCACCACCCCCACCATTGGTCCTGTCTCTATTGAGCTCACCAGACTTGGAGTTGAAGCCATTACTGCCGCACCTGAAGTATGCCTTCTTAGCTATAGAGGAAAATCTCCCAATGATCATATCATCTTCTTTGAGTGGTGAAGAGGAAGGAAAGCTACTCATTGTGCTAAAAAATCACCGAGTTGCATTTGGGTGGTCCATAGATGACATTAAAGGGATCTCTCCATCCTTGTTCCAACACAAGATTTGGCTTGAAGAAGGAGCAATGTCAATTGTCCAACCTCAGAGGCGTCTAAATCCTATTAAGACTGAGGTGGTGAAGAAGGAAGTCATCAAGTTTCTGTCGACATGTATAATCTACGCAATTTCTGATTCAATGTGGGTTAGTCCTACCCATGTAGTTCCTAAGAAAGGGGGCCATGGTCACTGCTAATGTGGCGAATGAATTAACTTCCATTGGGCTAGTATTGGGATGGTAGGTGTGCATAGATTATTGTCAGTTAAATGCAACCACCCTTAAAGATCATTTCCATTTACCTTTTATTAATCAAATCTTAGAATGATTATTTGGTCATTCGCACTTTTATTTTCATGACGGGTATTCCGGGTATAATCAAATCTCCATAGAGCCGAAGAATCAAGAGAAATCCACTTTCACCTGCCCTTATGGCATGTTCACATACCGATGGATGCCTTCCAATCTTTGTAATGGCCCTGCTACGTTTCAACACTATATGCTCACCATTTTTTCTGACATGGTAGAGTGGTGCTTAGAGGTTTTTATGGATGATTTTTCTATATATGGTGAATATTTCAATGATTTCCTATATAATCTTGATAGGGTGCTATAGAGATGTGAGGACACTCATGTAGCTCTAAACTGGGAGAAGTGTCACATGATAGTGAGTGAAGGGATTGTTCTTGGACACAAGGTGTCCAACAAAGGCATGGAAGTAGATCCAATAAAGATTGAAGTCATCTCCACACTACCTCCACCGACATTGGTGAAAGGAGTAAGGAGCTTTTTAGGACACGATGGATTCTACCTCCATTTTATCAATGATTTCTCAAAAATTGCCAAACTATTGTCTGAACATTTAAAGAAAGATGTCAAGTTTTCCTTTGACGAGCACTGTTTAAAAGCTTTTGAAATCCTTAAAGAAAAACTAATTTTTGTTCCTATCTTGTAGGCTCTTGATTGGATCCTTCCTTTTGAGCTGATGTGTAACACATCAGATTATGCATTTGGAGTTGTGTTGGGTCAACGCAGAGACAAGACTCTAACCATCATATATTATGCGTCAAAGACTTTGAATGATGCACATATGAATTATGCTACTATTAAAAAAGAATTGTTAGCAGTAGTGTTTGCTTTTGAAAAATTCTACAAATTCGTAGTTGGGGCTTGATAACCTCCCATTTTGTGATGTTACCTTAATAGTTTCCTCAGTTTTCCATACTCTTTCTCAGATAAATTAGATAGAATCCTTAACTTTACCCCTTTATTGCAAATATGCCATTAGATTAACTTTTCTCCTTTTTTTTCTTACAGAAAAAAAACACAAAAAAATCACAAAAGTTCAAAATGGTCCCGAGACTGGTTGGAGACCAAACGGTCCCCAGACCGTTTGGAAACCAACCGGCCCCAAGACCATGCAAAGCCAAATGGTCCCGAGACAGCATGGAGTCACATGGTCCCAAGACCGCATAAAGCCAAATGGTCCCGAGACCATATGGACTTACACAGTCCCGAGACAGCATGGAGTTACATGGTCCTGAGACCGCATAGAACCAACCAGTCCCAATACCGTGCAAAGCCAAATGGTCTGGAGACTGCATGGAGTTACACGGTCCTAATACCACATAAAACCAAATGGTCCCAAGACCGTGCAGAGACAAATGGTCCAGAGACCGCATGGAGTTACACGGTCCTAAGACCGAATAAAGGCAAACAGTTTCAAGACTGTGAGGACTCAAACAGTTTCCAAACCGGGAGAGTCCAAATGGTTTTGAAATCGAGAGAGTCCAAGCGGTCTCAGAACCCAAACGGTTTTCACGACCGTTTGAGCCCAAAACTGCCCAAACCGTTTGGACTTCACTCAAAGCCTATAAATAAGACCCAAAGGGTCCTCACAAAGGATCAAGTTTTCAGACGTCCAAAAGTTGCCTCTGCTACTCCAGAGTTGTTCCATCCTTCATCCACTGCCCTGAGGCTTCCAGTCTGAGATCCATACTCCATCTACAAGCTACTCTCTCTCTCATAGCCAAAGAAGGTGGGAAGAGGAGGATTCATCATCAAGCAACCTACGAAGCGTGAAGATCATTTCTCTCTCTCTCTAAGGGGTTGGCATTCCTCCCTCCTCTATGGAGATGACATTCTCTCTCTCTCTTCTCGCCTCCTTCTTTGTCCTTGCCATGAGCGAGTAGTCTTATACACTAGGGTGCAGGGAGTATCCCCGCTACCCATGTTTTCATTTCATGCAATGTAATCCATAAGTTTGCAATAGAGTTATACTTTCTTTTCAGTTCAACATCAATCGTTTAATGAATACTTGTTGCTTGATCACCAACTTGTGTTATCTATTATCTTTTAGTACGAATTATCTACGTTTGTACTATTAGATTCAAATCTCGATTGAATGTTGGTTCTTGATGCATGTAGCCACCATGCATCTGTTTCGGTATCTAGGGGTGTCTTTCAAGAAGTGGAGTAAACTCACTTCCATCGTCGTACTTTCATACTATGAAATGGAATAAGTTGATGTATGAAAGTAAAACCTTAATAAGTCGAGAAACACACTTTGCGAAGGGAATGTGGCAAAGAAAGTGACCATTCGTTCGGGGATGGCTGGCATTGCAACATTCCCACACTTCTCGTAGTTACTTCTCTGAAAGGAAACTAAATCTACAAAGATACTAACTGTTTAGACTCTTATTGCAGGTTATGCTTTTTATGTTGCATGTTTTGATCCATGCGTAATGGTGGTGAAAATCGATCACGTCCTAGTGGTTTCTTAACACTGTTTACAACCTTAAATTTACTTTCTTGCCTTTTACTTTACTTACACTTAGTTTAAAACAACCAAACCAATTCTCTGATCTAAATACCAACTGTTAAGGAGCTAAATGAAATTCTAAGATTTTCTATCTTGTTGATCTTAACAAGACTATTGTCCTGTGGATTCGACCCTTAACTATACCACGATAAGACTTCCACGTATTCTAGCATACGTGGGTGGAGTTTTAATCTACTATAAGCAAGGCTAAACCTAAAGACTTATTATCTTTAGGATTTTTAGTTGGTGCAAGCAATTCCACGTGAGTGGAAGCTCCATCAAAAATTGGCATTGTTTTCGGGGACAACAAAATGTTTTAATTTCATTTATCATCTTGCTAGTTGGTTAGGGTTTTACACTTTTTCTTTCAACATTACTCCACATTTTCTTGATTTCATCACATCTCCCGCATCATCTGAAAAGTGTGTTTCTTCCTCTACTCAGGTAGAAGACGTGTATGCAACCATCGCATAATCTCAGATTCTCCCCTGATCTAGAGTACGACTCTGAGGTAGAGAGAAGTTTCCACCGCCGTATCAGACTTAACCGCCAAAGAGCCAGACAAATGGTTGAAGATCAACACCAAGATGCACTAGTAATGGATAGGGTCAACGCCGCCATAGCCGCTCAAAGAGCACAACTCATTGCTGACACTCGAGCTCAGGTCCAAGTGGAAATCCGAGCTGAAGAACAGGCCCGCATCCAAGCTGAAAACAAAGCAGCTAATGAAGCTTCCCAATTAAAGCTAAGAAACAAGCAATTGTGGGACTATGTCGTCCCCAAGAACTATGAAGACAATCATCCAATCCGACCACCAATCATCAACATACCCAATTTCGAAATTTGGACACAATGGATTCAAATCATGTAGGGCATCTCATTCTCTGGTGGTTCTGGAGATGACTGCATGGATCACTTGAAGAGATTCAAGGCACATTACCGACTTATCCCACAAGCCAGAGTTGCCTTTGACACAATAATGCTACATCTTTTTCACTTGACTCTATCTAGAAGGGCTTTGAGTTGGTACAACTCACTTGATAGGGAGCCAATCATCACCACCTAGGCTCCCTTGGAAGAAAAGTTCCTAGAAAAGTTTTTCCCTCCTTCATTAACTTACGAAATTAGGGGGAAGATCAACCACTTCGCCCAACTTCCTGGAGAAACACTCGCAAAAGCATGGGAAAGATTCAAGGAGCTTCTAAGGAAGTGCCCTCATCATGATATCTCCTAAAATCAATTAAAAGAGACGTTCTATAGGGGGGTGAGCGATGATATCAAGCAATTTCTGGATTCCTCATATGGAGGAAATTTTATGAGGAAGAACTACGAGGATGCTTGGAATATTGTTACACTTGGAGCTAAAAACAAATCCAAATAGGGATGATCATCCGCTAAGGGAGTCCTCAAAGTTTATATGGCTGAGGAATCAATGGAAATGAAAGCCATTGCTGAATCTTTAAAGACTATAGCTCACAAATAGAAGGTGCTTGAAACTTCATTTGGACAATACGATAAGAAGAAAAACCCCCAAATCCAACAAGTTAAAGCTGCCACAGGGACTTGTGAAGCCTGTCACACATCTGATCACCCTACACTATCATGGGGCTTACTTTATAATGTGATGATGGATATGCAACCACCACAACAGCAATATGAACCAATCATCGAACACCCTGAAGATCAGATGCTCGAACAAGTCAATTCCATTCATTCCATACCAGGGCAAGCTTACTATAATCCAAATCAACCAAGAAACCACCCCGAGTTTCAATATGGGAATCCTGCGGGGTCTGCTAACCCGCAACATCAAACACAAGGCAGATCTTTCAATATATTGCCTCCTGGACTTCAAAGTAATTATAACCAAAATCAAGGGAATCTTAGAAATAATTTCCCAAGATCCAACTACCCAAGAAATCCCTCCACCTACTATCAATATACCCATCCTCCTCTGCACCCACAATTACATCCTCAGCTGCAGCAATCGTAGAAACCTCATTCAACACCACCTCCGCAACAACCACATCAAGGACAACAACAACTCACTCAGTTTCAATAGAAAAATGCTCCTTCCCAGCCAACAGACAAGATGACTATGATTAGGTAGATGTTAAAGTCACAACAAACCATGCTTGCTAATCATCAAGAACAATAGAAGGCTGTGGAGGCTCAACTAGCGCAAATTGATGTTAATTGAAACCACCAGCAGGTACTTTTGCTGGTCAACCAGAGTCAAACCCAAGACACGATCAAAATAGACCAGAGCAATTGAATACTATCACTACAAGATCTGGTCGTGTCTTTCATGAAGCTACTAGAATCTCTCATTACGATCACGATACACCTGTTTTTACTCCAAATGCAAGCCCAAATCTAGGAATTGAGAAAACTGCAGAGACTGCAAAAGGCAAAGAGAAGGAACAAGCTCCCAAAGAGCCAGAAGTTCTGCAATATAGTTCTGCAATATAAAACTAGGATACCATATCCAAGAAGATTGAGAGAGACTAAAATGGACACTAGATTCCAAAAATTCAAGGAGGCAATGAAGAAACTTTATATCGATATCCCATTCCTCAATGCCCTCTCTGGAGTACCAAGTTGGGATAAATATCTGAAAACCTTTCTATCAAGGAAATATATTACTAAAGAGCAAGAGATGGTCAAACTAGCTCAAACCACCTTCGATATCATTCTTAATAACATGCCAAAGAAAAAGAAGGACCCTGGTTCTTTCGGTATTCAATGTTGTATTGGAAATGCTTCGAGCAAAAAGGGATTAGCTGACCTAGGGGCTATCATATCAATTATGCCCTACTCCATGTATAAAAGATTGGGTTTTACTGACTTGCTACCCACAACGATGACAATTCAGTTAGCTGATTCCACTATCACTGCACCCCTAGGAATTATTGAAGACATTCCAGTCAGGATGGGCAAGGATTCTTATGTCCCATGTGATTTTGTCATTATGGATATCAATGAGGATCTAAGATACCCAATAATATTCGGCAGACCCTTCCTTGCCACATCCAGGGTGCTCATTGATGTTGAAGCTAGCACAATCATTCTAAGACTGGGAAAGGAAGCAATTCAGTTCTGGGTCCTCAATAGCATGAAAGGCCCCAACATTCAAGAGGAAGTTTTTCTCTTAGATGTAATAAATCAAATGTCCCAATTTGAAATATCTGAACCATATGATGATTTAGAAAATGTCTTAATAAATCCAGAAGTTGAATTCTCAGCCAAAGAATTAGTTCAACAATGCCTGCAACACTTAGAGAAAGCTGAAGAAGCACCAACAACCACTTTGGAGGAGCTCAAATCGGTCACTATTTTAGAAATAACAGAAGCACCTAAGGCTCCATAGATGAAAACCCTACCAACGGGACATAAGCACGTCTAACTAGATGAAGAAAAATTATATCCAGTAATCATCAGTTCCACTCTGATTAAAGACCATGAAGAAAGGCTTCTCCTTGAGTTAAAGAAACATAAGAAAGCCATTGGGTACAAAATAACTGACTTGGCAGGTATAAACCCAACCCTATGCATGCATAGACTGCCCATGGTAGAAGAATTCAAGCCTTCAAGAGAGCACTAGAGAAAGTTGAACCCCAATCTCAAAGAGGTGGTTCGCCTTGAGGTCCTCAAACTTATGAAAGCCGATATTATCTACCCAATTTCAGAGTCCTAATGGGTTAGACCTGTCCAAGTGGTCACCAAAAAGGGAGGAACCACTGTAGTGCTAAATGATATAAACGAGCTAGTGCCCACAAGGACTATCATGGGGTGGAGAATGTGTATCAACTATAGGAATCTAAACAAAGCAACAAGAAAAGATCACTACCCGGTGGCTCCCTGTCGTCTAGGGCTCTGGAAACCACAGTGGAGATCTAGGGCTCCCCCCGTGTGTGGCGCTCAAGCCTGGGGGAGGGGGTCAGGCATCCTATTGGGTTGTCACCTTCTCCCCCTGGGCCTCCTCCTTGACTTGCCTCTCTTTCCGATCTCCTTTTGTAGGTGCCTCTCTGAGCTCCTCATCTCTCCCCCTGGGCGGCGGCCGTGCGACCTGGTTGGGATCGGGTCTACTCTTCAGTGTGTTGCTTGTAGGAGGTGGTAGTGCTCTTCTCCTGGCAGATTCTTGCTCATATCTGCCTTGAGGCTGAGGTGGGTGGATGGTGGGGGTGTCCTCACTGGGGTTCCTGAGGAGGCAGGTTTCCCTCCTTTGTTTCTGCCTTGCAGGTTTTTCTCTTGGGTGCTAGTTTCTGGCAGGCTATCTACCTTGTTCTGCCATATATCGACGTTGGTTGTTCCTTTGAATAAGGATTGTTTCTCCTTCCTCTGTGAAGGCGGTGGTTTTTCTGGGTTTTTCCCCGATAATTCAACCTTGGTTACGGCTAAATCTCGCTCTGGATTGATCTTATTACTCAGTTGTATGGCTTCGTTTGAGTTGATATACGAGCAGAATATCGTCTTGTTCCAGCCCCCCTACCACTACTTAACACTCAAGTTGAAGGAATTCTTTAGGAAAAGCTGCTTAAGATAGCCTCAAGGAAGAAGAATCAATGCAGAAATGTCTCTCTCTCATTCCAATATGAGTTGTAGTGCCCTTGGGTTACTGAACGTGACGTTTGTATGTTCTGTTTGTATCTTTCTCCCCAATTGTAGATGTCGTATGGATAACAAGTAATGAATCGATCCATTTGTTCTAAAAAAAAAGATCACTACCCTCTATATTTTTTTGACGAAGTCCTCAAACACCTAGCCCATCAAACGTTCTTCTGTTACCTTGATGGTTGTCCTGAGTTCTATCAAATCCCTATACATCCGGAAGACCAAGAAAAAACAACTTTTACTTGCCCCTTTGGAATCTACGCTTTCATAAGAATGCCTTTCGGGCTATGCAACGCCCCCACTACCTTCCAAAGGTGCATGTCTGCTATTTTTGCAGGGTTAATTGAGTCCATAATGGAAGTATTCATGGATGACTTTTCAGTCTGTGGAGATTCTTTTGACAACTGTCTACTCAACCTTGGACAAGTCTTACAAAGATGTGAGGAAACGAACCTTATCCTAAATTGGGGAAAATGCCACTTTATGGTAACTGAAGGTATCATCCTCGGACATAGAGTGAGAGAAAGAGGGATTGAGGTAGACAAGGCAAAAATTGACGTCATCTCAAAACTGTCCTTGCCAAAGTACGTAAAAGGAGTATGAGCATTCTTGGGTCATGCTGGGTTTTACCCAATATTCATTAAAGATTTCTCGAAAGTAGTGAAACCCATGACCCACTTATTGACCAAGGACACCGAGTTCAATTTTGATCAAGAATTCTTACAAAGCTTCAAAACCTTAAAGAACGCTCTAGTTTCTACGACCATTCTGAGAGCATCTGACTGGTCACAACCATTCGAAATAATGTGTGATGCTAGCAACTATGCTATAGGAGTGGTGTTAGGGCAAAGAAATGAGAAAAATCCTTATGTAATATACTATGTGTCTAAGACACTTGATGAAGCGCAAAAGAACTACACCACTATAGAAAAGGATTTCTTAGCTGTTGACGCAATTTTACTATGCGCTAAAACACAAGTGAACGCGTCGAGTAGTACAGGCCTTTGTGAGGCCCGAGTCGAACACAGGGATACTCATAATTGTTGGTGACTCCTACTAACTAGTCGCGATCAGCTAAGCCGATTAACAAGTTGAGAGTTGTTGTTAAAACTAAAAGAAAAATAAAAACAAAACAAAAGAAGCAATCGATTAAATGTTGGTTTAATCAATTCAAAAGGTATCTTTTGGATTGCGGTTTCACCGCGGGTTTTCATTGTATTAAATTCTATATAGCTACTCAATTTTATCTCTTTATCCGGGTAGTGGCCTGAAAACAGAATTACAAACTGTCATGGTGCAATTCACTACCTATGCTTAGGTCGGTTCCATCGTCGTAGTAACCTATACCCTAAGCTAGGTGCATTATGAACGATCTCTCAGTTTCCACCATTAATTTTACACTGCCTTGTTCAAGGGATTTATCAACTAATGTAGATTTCGTCTCTTTCAACCGTTAATCCTTCTTTCAAAGTGATTAAGGGCATTAGGTTATTATTATGGTGATCAAGCATAACAATATATTGAGATAACGAAACTATACCACAGATTTAAGAGATAAAATATGATTCACTAATATAAAACTGTCATACAATGAATTCTCGGGCTACTCCCGGTCCTAAAGACGAAGGGGATTAGCCCCGCATGGTCATCTCAATGAAAGACAGAGGAGTAGAGAAGAAAAACATGGGAAACATGGAGAAAACTCATGTAACCCCTGATACAAAGGTGTTCCTGGAGATCCTCCTCGAGAAACGTGCGTTTTGCAGTCTTCCGGCAGCAAAATCGCCCGTCGGAGGTTCCCGGATCGCTCGGTTGACGGCCTTCATCTCTCGTCTCCTATCTCTCTATCTCCTTCTTGGATGTTGTGCAACACAATCTCTTCTCCCCCTCGGGCCGTCCGTGCTCTTCTTAGGTCATAGGACCACTTTACGGCTCCAAAAAAGCTCAACCGTCGGATTAAAACGATCCGTTTTAGTGCTGAAAATCACCAGATCCCGACGTTGTCGATAGTATCGACCCTAGGTCGATTGTATCAACCATGGCACATGTTATTCCTTCCAAGATCACGTTTTGGGGTTGCTTTTTGATGAAATGTCGATACTATCGACCTGGGGGTCGATAGTATCGACTCCGGACAATGCAAAAGTGCCTGAAAAAGTGCCAAAACATGTGTATAAGTCCAGGGATTATATAAAATCATATAGGTATGATAAAAGAAGTATAATTTGATGCAAAAAGAGTTTAAAGGCCAACTATAGTGAATTATGCAAATATAATCAAGGAAATGAAAAATACATGCATAAAACAGGTATAAAATAAGCCTATAAAAGTGACTTAAAACCCATGCATCAAACTCCCCTGAGCTTAAACCTTGCTCGTCCTCGAGCAACAAAACTTTGGATCTGGTTGAGATAAGTCAGCAATAGGACATAAATACATGAAATGAATCTACATCATCCCCACTTTCTTTCCACAAACCGGCCCTCATTGACCACTGAAGACTAACTGCCATCCAGGCGACCAAAGACCTATGTAAAAGATGTTCGTCCCCCAATCAATGAAACACTATCAATTAAAGTAGTTAATATGATAAACTCATTTGGTCCATACTTGATGCATCTTGTGATCTCCTATCTACGTTGCTCATTTCCTAACTACCATCTAAATGGAAGCAGATCTCCTGATATTAATGAATGGGGAGAATATCATGGGTGGCCTACCGATTAGAGCAACGGGTGAATGGGATAGGTGGTTGTGGAAGAGATCGAAGCACATAATAGTCAATCATGCAATACAATAATTAATGACCTATCATGATGCAAAATGCAAGTGAAAATGTCCTAATGTTACATTTTTGGTGGAATGATGCATGCACTATCATTCCGTCTCAAGGTGAGATGGAATATCTAAGAAAACTACACCATGTGCTTATTCTTCTTAGTATGTAAGTGAGAACATGTTCCTTTCTCCCTCTCATTCCTACTTACTTCTCAATTCTTTTTTTTTCTCTTTTTTTTTCAATCAATTTTTTTTTAATTTTTTTTTCAAGCCCTTATTTTCATAGATGACAATGAATTATTTGTCGGGCTCACTTCTTGTTACATACTTGTGCATCTGAAGCATTCTATTTGGAGGGTATGGAACAAGTTCATCACCTTTAATGTTTTCAGAGTAACATAAGATACATGGTGTACAATATGCTCAAAATATGTAAATGCAACTACATAATGAAAGTTATGCAACTACTATGACATGCACCTAAGGATAATGTGCATGTATAACTACTCTATCCTTTTTTTTCGTTTTCATGCAAAAAAAATGTGAAAATAGATATAATGCAAGACCTATCTACATGAGATGCAATCAAAAAGTGAATGACAGTAATGTGCTCCCATTTCTTATGGTGGAGTGTGAATGAAATTGTGGTGGATCAGATCACAAGACTAATTGACAGAACCTTCCGAAAAATATCATATGTCCCTCTCTAAAGACTTGTGTACATGGTAACTGAAGGATTTCTCTCTTAAACTTTAGTCTAAGGTCACGTTAGCATTTGGTCGGTTTGGGCTCAAACATCCTTGTCAATCACTTTTCCTTGGACAATAAAGATGGTCATTCATGTCCCCGTGTCCTGAAGCTGACTCACCCAAGCACTTCCTCAGTTATGCAACTCAATTACTCACAAGAATAAGCTCAAAAAGTTTTCAATATGTTCATATTTTCATGTGCCCACAACCCAAGAGTAAAACTCCCAATTGAAACCATGCATTTATTACTCCACAGATTACACTAGATAGATGTGGATCCTACAAAAGCGGTAAACCTAGAAATAAAAACAACTAATAATTCAAAAATAAAAGCAACTAGAATAAGTAAGTAAAAACTAAGATAGAGGGATGTTCCAACACCCCCCCCCAATCTTGAATAGGACTATGGCCTCATAGTCAACATTCTCACTTATAAGGTTGGAACAGCGGTACCATTCACTTTGAAGTGTGGTGAAGAAGGATGGTTAGATGCTCAAGTAGACCAAGTGATGCTTGCTATCTCCCACCTTTTTGTGGCCCATTTTTGTTTCTTAGTGGTTCTAAGACGTGACTTGCTTCATCCATCTTTCCTCTGCAAAAAACGGTTCAAAAAAATCTCGTTTCGATACCTTTTATGGCCTGTTTTATGTAGCTGTCCTGCAGGTGTCGATACTATCGACCAAGGTCGATGGTATCGACCCAGACTCAACGATTTTGTTGAATTGATGCATCTAAAAGCCTGGGAACTCAAAAGTGTCGATACTATCGACCCTAGGGTCGATGGTATCGACTTTACTAGCACCAATTTTTCTGTAAATCTTCAGGAATCTCGATACTATCGACCCTAGGGTCGATGGTATCAACTTTTCTTCAGCGTTTACTTCTCCAAACTCGATACTATCAACATGGGTGTCGATAGTATCGACCTTAACATTCTACACACTTCAAAACACGAGTTAGGGTACCATTTTTACAAAAATTATCAAAACCAAAGCAAAAACTAAGTACATAAACATAAAAGAACATAACCAAATATAAAATTGAACCTAAAGTTGGGTTGCCTCCCAACAAGCGCCCTTGTTTAATGTCCTAGGCTTGACATAAAGATATCTTTAACCTGGGTTGTCAAGAGATGTCTCCAATGAGTCATGTGGCAATTTGAATTGAACTCGATCATGTCCGATCCCCAAGGTCAATGTACCTCTCCCAATGGCAGTGATGACATCAGCCGTAGCTTGGAACGACCTTCCCAATAGCATCTCGCAACTTTGGAGATGTGGCATGTCCATGAAAACAAAATCTACCGGGAAGATGAACCTGTCTACCTTGACGAGTACATCCTCGCACACTCCAGATGGCCTTACAATGGACCCATCCGCCAACTCAATCGTTGCCGCCGATTTCTTTATCTCCTTCAACCCAAGATTTTGAAATGTGGACAGAGGCATAAGATTAATGCTGGCACCTGAATCACACTGTGCTTGTGGAAAATGTTGGTCACCTATTGAACATGGGATATAAAAACTCCCCGGGTCTTTCTTCTTCTCTGGTAAGCTCCCAAGAATGATTGAGCTCACCATTTCATTCATCCTGCATACATCAATATCTTTGATCCGCCTCTTTTTGTTGATTATATCTTTAATGAACCTCCCATAGGCGGGAACCTTCTCAATCATTTCCACCAGCGGAATGTTGATATGCAGCTTGCGGAATATTTCCAAGAATTTCCTATAGTGCCGGTGCTCCTTCTTCGGCTTCGGATTGTCCCGACTTGACACATCTGCCGCATTCACACGCTTGTGAGGAGGCACATATGAGCTTTTCGGGGCCAGCTCCCCTAAGCTTGCTTCAATTACTCCCTTTGGCGTGGGCTTTATCAGAACATCATCAACATTAATCATGTGCTGTGACTCCTCCCCTGCAATAGATGCATCAGCACCCTGACGGACAGTCTTACTTTGCTCTTCTCGCCTAAGCGTAGGCGCAACTATCATGTGCTCGTGGCGGGATTTTCTGAAGAGAGTGTTTCTGCCCGGCAGTCCATAATAAGTACGAGGATACGGTATCGCCGGTGTTGCTTCCGTATAAAACTTCATTTTGCTTTGATCTTCTGCTTCTGACACATGAGATTCCTCCTCATTGCTTACCACAGACATGTACTTCACTTGATGGTGTGCTTGGGCCACATTTGCACTCTCGGCCGGTTTCTGCTGGTTGGCGTGCTTGATGGCCGCCACTTCACTTGAAATCTGAGCCACGGTGGTTTCTAATGCCTGCATCTGTGCTCCATGGCTTTGTAGTGTCTGCCCAAATTTGGTTAGAATATCACCTTGAGATTGCAATTGTTTACCAAACATAGCCATCATCTCCTGATTCTGCTGCACCATTTGACTCACTAATTCGGTGTTCTTATCTTCAGCTCTAGGCTGTGGCTTCGCCTCCGGATCCTGCAGAAAATTGTTAGGATCCTTCCAGGAGAACTTTTTGTCCTTCCTCCACGCATAGTCATTATTTCTGTAGCCCTGTTGTTGCATGTACTTTCCTTGGGCTTCCTCATCCTCAGATGAATCTTCCTTAGCTAGCAGCTTCTTGACTAGTAGATCTAACTTGTCGTTCAGCTCCTTAATTACTTTGGATTCACCTGCAACTCTGACATGCTCCATAGCGCCTCTTTCACCCCATGACTGTTTCCTAGCCATGTTCTTTAATATCTCCCAACATCTGGTGTCTGTATTATTCAGAAAGAATCCTGACCCAGCTGAATCAAGGTTGCTCCTATCGTGCTCAGAGAGAGAAAAATAGAATATCTTTACCTGTGTCTCCTTATCCAGCCCATGATGCGGGCACCTCCTCAACATAACCTGAAATCTCTCCCAGGTCTCAGAATATGTCTCACCGGCCTGTTGGGTAAAGTTGTGAATCTTCCGGATCATGTCGTTAGTCTTCTCAGGAGGGAAGAACCTCTCAAAGAAAACCTCCACCATATGGTTCCAGGACTCCACAAACTCATCATCCAAATTATGTAACCATTCTCGCACGGCTCCTGCCAATGAACTCGGGAAAAGCTTGAGATACAGTGCATCTTGTGGAAACCTATCTATTTTTACCATGTCGCTGTTTTCAACGAACTGGCTGATGTGCGCAACAGGATCCTCATTCTTCAGCCCATGAAACTCGTTTGATTTCACCAAATTTATCAACGCTGGATCAATCTTATAAGTAGGTATGTTGATTGCCTGCTTCTTTATAGGCCCTTTTGAAGCTGATGAGGAAGAAGCCTTGATCTTATCCCATATAGTCTGTGGCTCGGCCATCTCTTCCTATTCAAGTTCGTAATCTACCTCTTCCAGTTGCTCTTGCTCGTGATAATCCTCGTCCTCAGGTCCCGGCAACGGATCCTCGGGTGCGCGACATGCGTAGTCAGTACTACGTGTTTTCACCAAGCACAGTACCTGAAATGAGAAAATTTGAGTTCAATACAGTGCTATGACAAGTATAAAAATTATCGAACAATTTAAAAATATTTGAAGTTGTTTCAATCTAAATTTAAAAAAAAAAATTGACCTAGAGTGGCCGCTCCTAGCACTCAAAGTGCCAACAATTCGCCGTATCCCCGGAAACGGCGCCAAAAACTTGACGCAATTTTACTATGCGCTAAAGCGCAAGTGAACGCGTCGAGTAGTACAGGCCTTTGTGAGGCCCGAGTCGAACACAGGGATACTCATAATTGTTGGTGACTCCTACTAACTAGTCGCGATCAGCTAAGCCGATTAACAAGTTGAGAGTTGTTGTTAAAACTAAAAGAAAAATAAAAACAAAACAAAAGAAGCAATCGATTAAATGTTGGTTTAATCAATTCAAAAGGTATCTTTAGGATTGTGGTTTCAACGCGGGTTTTCATTATATTAAATTCTATATAGCTACTCAATTTTATCTCTTTATCTGGGTAGTGGCCTGAAAACAGAATTACCCACTGTCGTGGTGTAATTCACTACCTATGCTTAGGTCGGTTCCACCGTCATAGTAACCTATACCCTAAGCTAGGTGCATTATGAACGATCTCTCAGTTTCCACCATAAATTTTACACCGCCTTGTTCAAGGGATTTATCGACTAATGTAGATTTCGTCTCTTTTCAACCGTTAATCCTTTTTTCAAAGTGATTAAGGGCATTAGGTTATTATTATGGTGATCAAGCATAACAATATATTGAGAAAACGAAACTATACCATGGATTTAAGAGACAAAATATGATTCACTAATATAAAACTGTCATACAATGAATTCCCGGGCTACTCCCGGTCCTAAAGACGAAGGGGATTAGCCCCACATGGTCATCTCAATGAAAGACAGAGGAGTAGAGAAGAAAAACATGGGAAACATGGAGCAAACTCGTGTAACCCCTGATACAAAGGTGTTCCTGGAGATCCTCCTCGAGAAACGTGCGTTTTGCAGTCTTCCGACAGCAAAATCGCCCGTCGGAGGTGCCCGGATCGCTCGGTTGATGGCCTTCGTCTCTCGTCTCCTATCTCTCCCTCTCCTTCTTGGATGTTGTGCAACACAATCTCTTCTCCCCCTCGGGCCGTCCGTGCTCTTCTTAGGTCATAGGACCACTTTACGGATCCGAAAAAGCTCAACCGTCGGATTAAAACGATCCGTTTTAGTGCTGAAAATCACCAGATCCCGACGCTGTCGATAGTATTGACCCTAGGTCGATGGTATCGACCATGGCACAGGTTATTCCTTCCAAGATCACGTTTTGGGGTTGCTTTTTGATGAAATATCGATACTATCGACCTGGGGGTCGATAGTATCGACTCCGGACAATGCAAAAGTGCCTGAAAAAGTGCCAAAACATGTGTATAAGTCCAGGGATTATATAAAATCATATAAATATGATAAAAGAAGTATAATTTGATGCAAAAAGAGTTTAAAGGCCAACTATAGTGAATTATGCAAATATAATCAAGAAAATGACAAATACATGCATAAAACAGATATAAAATAAGCCTATAAAAGTGACTTAAAACCCATGCATCAGTTGTCATCTATGCGTTCAAGAAATTCCGCTCCTACCTGATCGAATCAAAGGTCATAGTCTACACTGACCACTCCGCCATACAATATCAAATTCAGAAGCAAGACGCGAAACCAAGACTTATCCGCTGGGTGTTGATGCTTTAGGAGTTTGATTGAGAAATCAAAGACAAAAGTGGAGTGTAAAATGTCGTCGCTGATCATCTCAGCCGCATTGAAGTCGAGGATGATGGTAAAGTACCTATCTAAGACTCCCTCCCTGGTGACCAGCTTATGCAAATTACCACCAAATTCCCTTGGTATGCTGACATAGTGAACTATATGGCTACATGAATCTTCCACCCTTCCGCCTCTCACCATGACAAAAAGAAATTCCTGCATGATGTTAAGCATTACTACTGGGACGAACCTTATCTCTTTCATCTAAGTGGCATCCAACTCATGAAAACATGATTAACTAATGCGGAAGCGATCACTAAGCAATGAATTACCAAAAATCATTAAAAATTAAAACCATTTTACAAAGAGGTCCAAACATAGGAAAACTCTTTCATAAAGAACCAGAGTCACTTAATTACATACTGGTTCACAAGTACATGTCTTGTATCATCTTGTTCCGAATATTACATGCAACAACTGCTCTGTTAAAGTAAATACAGGCAATATGAAATCTCGAGGCACTAAGCCAAAATCTTGAAAGCATTAACTACTACTCCGAGGACCTGAGAGTATAGAGACGACACATAGGACTCTATGTACATCTATACAAGACATATCAACAAGTGTCTCCATCTGAGACTTCACTGTTGAACCTACTGCTACTGTTGCTGTCCTTCACCTACTGAAGGATTCCTACCTCCTCATTTGTGTCCACCTAAAAATGTGATTCCCACAGGGGTGAGACAATTGTAAATTGCCCCAGCGAGAGATATAACTCTCCACCAGAAACATAGTTATTTTAGTTTAATAAGATAAATCTGAACAGAAGAATCATTATTATTTAACAATAGTTACTTATTCATTAAGAATATGTATAACATTTATTCATTATAGAATTATAATCGCAGCATATACTCACTTCAGGCTTAGATCACATAGCTATTGTCTGGCAGTATCTTTGTGGAGTCATGGCCTGTAGCCATATTCTTTTAACAAAGTATTGGGATCTTAATCCCTCATCTCATTAAGTGCATTTCCAACTCTTAACAAGTTCATCATCATGACTATAGAATATATCTATTCAAACCCTTAACTCATCATAGAATACTTGTTACCACCTATTAGGTAACTTAATACCTTCAGGTCAACTGACCTAGGACATTATGATTCTTACTACACAAAGTATTCCACATAGTTCACAAAGCTCATATCACCTCTTATTACCTCTTAATAAGCAACAATGCACATTATGGCTTATGAAGCCCATAAAACATTTTCAATATACAGAGAATCATAGCCCATACCTGGCTATGCTCATCATCTCAACATACCTGCATGATTAGTACTCATGATACAATTATATATCAGTACCATGCAATACAACGGTTTTCTTGTTACATTCATAACTCATCAATCTATATTTGAGTTTCACAGAGGATTACTCTGTTGTTAGGACTTCACAAAGCATCACCCTGTATTAGGGTTTCACATAACATTATCTTGTGTCAGGGTATCACATAGCATTACCCTGTATTAGGATTTCACAAGCATTACCCTATATTAGGGTTTCACCAAGCATTACGATGTATTAGGGTTTACTATATCCCATTTCCCAATTTAGGGTTAGTATGTACTATTCACATAAGACTGTGGTTTATCACGTTCTTTTACCCAAATTAGGGTTTATTGTAACACTACATAACATCACCCCATATTAGGGTTTGTATCACATTCATCACCCTGAATTGGGGTTTTCCATAAATATATATTTAGGTTCTCATGATCATATTATTAATGATCGAGTCCTACTTCATTGCTTCACACAGCTAGGAACCAATATTGATAACTAAAGTATTCAATCATACTTATTTATTCTCATCATTTATCATTAAATGATTTGTCAACACAAAGTATGAATTTCTCTCTTATCTTTACAGGAATATGATCGCATCATAGTTTATTGGTTTGGATCAACTTTTTCATAAGGCATATTATCCTACACTTATTAAAGTGCATTACATCTCAAGGAAACAACTAACATGACACACTTCATGTGTCACTCATCCAAATATATTGGATTTAGAACACATCAAGGTATATAAATATTGAGGTGATGGATGGGATATCTATCATACTTTGATGTATCACTTCCCTCATCACCTTTATCTTACTTGAGTTCGTCCACTTAGCTTGTATTAGGGTATTTCCCATCATAATACCTTATACACCAGTTCATCACATTTATCATGTAATGTGTTGGTCACAAGCCACTGTATTTAGAAAATACAATCATTGTTAATAATATGGACTCATTCTTGAGTTAGGAACTATTGATATAAGGATATCCATTATCAACCTCTCTAGGTGTTACATTTTTCAATACATTAATCACTATTCCTTTTTTAGGAATAGGGTTTTCTGTATTTATAAATTGAGATTCACATAGCATATCTCATAATTATGGATTTCTCCTAATATCACTCTTTATTAGAGTTTCACATAACATCCTTCTATATCAGGTTTCACTTAGTATTACCTAAAATTAGGATTTCACTTGAAATCTCCCTCAAACAAGGTTTCACCTAGCTTTGCCCTAATTTAGGGTTTCACATAAATTTCACCCCAGAATAGGGTCTACATTCAATAACCCACAATTAAGGTTTACTTAATTACATACTGGTTCACAAGTACATGTCCTGTATCATCTTTTTATGAAGATTACATGCATCAACTGCTCTATTAAACTAAATACTGGCAATATGAAATCTCGAGGCACTAAGTCAAAATCTCGAAAGCATTAACTACTACTGCGAGGACCTGAGAGTACAGAGACGACACATAGGACTCTATGTACATCTGTACAAGACATATCAACCAGTGTCTCCACTTGAGACTTCACTGCTATCCCTGCTGCTGTTGTTTCTATCCTTCACCTACTGAAGTATTCCTACCTCCTCCTCTGTGTCCACCTAAAAATGTAATTCTCATGGGGGTGAGACAATTGTAAATTGCCCCAGTGAGAGATATAACTCTCTGCCAGAAACATAGTCATTTTAGTTTAATAAGATAAATATGAACAGAAGAATCATTATTGTTTAACAAAATTACTTATTCATTAAGCATATGTATAACATTTATTCACTATAGAATTATAATCGCAGCATATACTCCCTTCAGGCTTAGATCACATAGCTAATGCCTGGCTTTATCTTTGTGGAGTCATGACCTGTAGCCATATTCTTTTAACAAAGTATTGGGATCTTAATCCCTCATCTCATTAAGTGCATTTCCATATCTTAACAAGTCCATCATCATGACTATAGAATATGGTTATTCAAACCCTTAACCCATCATAGAATACTTTTTACCACCTATTAGGTAATGTAATACCTTCAGGTCAACTGACCTAGGACATCATGATTCTTACTACACAAAGTATTCCACATAGTTCACAAAGCTCATATCACCTCTTATTACCTCTTAATAAGAAACAATGCATATTATGTCTTATGAAGCCCATAAAACATTTTCAATATACAAAAAATCATAGCCCATACCTGGCTATGCTCATCATCTCAACATACATGCATGATTAGTACTCATGATACAATTATATATTAGTACCATGCAATACAAGGTTTTTATTATTACATTCATAACTCATTAATCTGTATTTGAGCTTCACATAGGATTACTCTATTGTTACGACTTCACATAGCATCACCCTATATTAGGGTTTCACATAACATTATCTTGTGTTAGGGTATCACATAGCATTACCCTATATTAGGATTTCACAAGCATTACCCTATATTAGGGTTTCACCAAGCATTACCATGTATTAGAGTTTATTATATTCCATTGCCCAATTTAGGATTAGGATGTACTATTCACATCAGACTGTGGTTTTTCATGTTCTTTTACCTAAATTAGGGTTTATTGTAACATTACATAACATCACCCTAGATTAGGGTGTTGTATCACATTCATCACCCTGAATTGGGGTTTTCCATAAATATGAATTTAGGTTCTCAGGATCATATTATTAATGATCGAGTCCTATTTCATTGCTTCACACAGCTAGGAACCAATATTGATAACATAAGTATTCAATCATACTTATTTATTCTCATCATTTATCATTAAATGATTTGTCAACACAAAGTATGAATTTCTCTCTTATCTTTACCAAAATATGATCGCATCATAGTTTATTGGTTTGGATCAACCTTTTCATAAGGCATATTAGCCTACACTTATCAAAGTGCATTACATCTCAAGGAAACAACTAACATGACACACTTCATGTGTCACTCATCCAAATATATTGGATTTAGAACACATCAAGGTATATCAATATGGAGGTGTTGGATGGGATATCTATCATACTTTGATGTATCACTTCCCTCATCACCTTTATCTTACTTGAGTTCATCCAATTAGCTTGTATTAGGGTATTTCCCATCCTAATACCTTATACACCAGTTCATCACATTTATCATGTGACATGTTTGTCACAAGCCACTATATTTAGAAAATACAATCATTGTTAATGATATGGACTCATTCTTGAGTTAGGAACTATTGATTTAAGGATATCCATTATCAACCTCTGTAGGAGTTACATTTTCAATACATTAATCACTATTCCATTATTAGGAATAGGGATTTCCATATTTATAAATTGAGATTCACATAGCACCTCTCATAATTATGGATTTCTCCTAATATCACTCTTTATTAGAGTTTCACATAACATCCTTCTATATCAGGGTTTCACTTAGTATTACCTAAAATTAGGATTTCACTTGAAATCTCCCTCAAATAGGGTTTCACCTAACTTTGCCCTAATTTAGGGTTTCACATAAATTTCACCCCAAAATAGGGTCTACATTCAATAACCCACAATTAAGGTTTACTATTCATCCCAATTTGGGTTTCACTTAGAATTGCCTGAATTAGGGTTAGGGTTCATTAATCTTTACAATTAAGGTTTCATGATCTCATTATTATGGATCAAACCCTAATCATATATTTTATTCATAATGAGAGAATTAGGGCTTAATTATATAAGCATTCATCTCTCTCATTCTCTCTCTCTCATCCTATCTGGGATGTTAAGTACTCCAAGATTGATCTAGGTCAGCTCTTTTTTTAAGTACACACAGTTTAGGGTTGATCATTATGATCACCATTTAGACTACATCATTATCAATCAAGTAGCTAACTGACCTTTCATCATATTAGGTGTCCAAATGGTTTAACCAATTTGAACCTCAAAAGTCTTGGTCATGTAGACCCCAAACAAACTTGGTCACTTAGACCTCAAATGGTCTCGATCAACTAAGTCCAAACAATTTGAAACCGTTTAGCGAAGTTAGTGCTTGAAACCATTTAGACAACATATTTGAAATCGAATGAATTTGGGTCTCCAAATGGTTTGAGACCGTTTGGTCCCAAATGGTCTTGAGACCATTTGGACTCAAACAGTCTTAATATCGTTTGGTCCAAACTCTCTCAAAACTGAAAGGACCAAAGGGGTCTTCCAACACTTAGTCAATTTAGGGTTTCAATCATTGAACCATCTATTAATTGCATCACTGATTTACTATTCAATTGAACCATTGAATCACCCTTAAATTGGACCTTCAATTCAGGTTTTGAACCCAATCGAAATAGGGTTTATAGTCAAGAAACCATCACTTAGGGTTTTGAAATCGAGGAACCATCAATGGTTAACATTGTGGAACTAATTCAATTACAATCATTGAATAACCACTTAGCTAGATCATGTCCTGACCTCAAATAGTCTTGAGGTCTTTTGGATGACCTACAAATGGTCTTTAGACCATTTTCCCAATCCATCATTAAAATCTATGGAAATCAATTAGGGTTAGCATCATTGAATCAATCATCAATTAAGCTATTGATTGTACTTCAATGTAATATCATTGGATCATCAACCATCCAATCATACTTCCTCAAAAACTTCCAAACGGTTTTGGTTGACCTCCAAACGGTCTTTAGACCATTTGGGTGACCTCCAAATGGTCTTGAGACCATTTGGGTTAATCAACCCAAAACATCAACTTAATTAATTGCAAATTCAGCACTTAGCCGATTAGGGTTTCCACTTGGAGGATTGTCTTTATATTGAATCAATCAATTGGACCCCTTGGATCATCATCCAACATTTTCTAGGGTTCATACCTCAAATGGTCAACCCATACAAATGGTCAACACTCTCATGTGGTTTGGGACTCAATTCACCAAACGGTTTGCAAACTGTTTGGTCTCCAAACGGTTTAGTGAAACCGTTTGGGCCAACTCATTGAAACTGTTTGGTCCAACAATTGAAACTGTTTGCCTATGATATTTTTGAGGTGTGTGCTTAGTATGATGTCATAATCATCATGATCCAAACCCACAAAACTTTCTGTGATTTTCATGGTGATTGCATCAATCAACCAAATAAAATTTCGGGAACAAAGATACAATCAACAATTGATGAAGATATGGAATCAATAACAACGTTCAAGGGTTCAAGTTATACAACCCGCCTCCAATTGAGCTCCAAATCTTCAATATGACGTCAAAAATGGTGGATCCAACTCGTTTCACTATCCCAAGGCTTGTCCTCAAGCTTTGAGTGAAAAGGAATGGTTAGAATTGAATAAGGGATCGAGATATGAAGAATTCATGCATTGATTCTCAATTTTCACCATGGATTCAAGGTGAAAGGAGATTAAGAAGATTACCAACAGGTTGGGGTCGTCCTCATGATCCTCCAAAGATCCTTTGGTCGTTTTCAAGCAAGGGATAGTAGTGGATTCCGAAAAAGGCTTTGGTTTGGCTTGTAAAGGGTGTTTTTATAAGAAAATCAATGAGAGAGAAAATGCCATATAAAAATCATTTAATTCCAAATTTAGTGCCGCCTATTCCCCCTAAACACCTTGGACACGAAGCCATCTTATTTTCCTTGCAAAACTTCTTCATTATCCAAGAACTAAAGGAAAAGAAATTAAGCACCTTAAATCATTTTATAATAATATTCATAAGTGAGTGGATATTTCTTTTTCTTATAATAATGTGAGTGAGTTATCCACTTCCTTTGGATATTTTTGTGCCTTTGCAAGGCACAATCTCGTCCAACCTCTTTGCAAATTCATCCTTAAACTTTTGGTTGAAGGGCTCTTTAATTAATATATTTCTTTTTGCATTAAATTGAATTAGGGTTTCAATTATTCATAAATCTTGATTATTTTAATATCAAGATTCTCACTCCTCCGAATGAATTCAAATGAGGTTCTCCTATCATTTTATTTTCTTTACTTGATTAAAAGACATATGAGGAACTATTTTGAAGTGGTAATTTGCATATTGAACCCTAGGTTTTGGTTAAATTGCACTTTATACCAAAACTAGGTTTTAATGCACAACCATTACTTTATCAGCTCTTTCTTGGTACTCAGGCTTACACAAGCCATACCTCTACATAATTTTCATCCTCATGATGCTTCAACACATGAGGAACATCTTATCATGCACAATTTGTAATTTAACCCCTCAACTTAGGTAATTTGCACTTTAGTCCAACACAAGCAAAACATTATTTTCAACATAGTTCAATATGGACTAAAATTGAAATATAAGTTCCTCTTGGGCCTTAATTACTTTTCAATAGATAAGAGTGAGAATATAATCAACTTTATTAAGTAAAACATCTAGGTTTAAGCATAACCCAGGTCAGGGATGTTACAGTCTATGTGCAGACGTACTTTTCCGTCGCTGCCTACCTGAAGAAGAGATTACTCCTGTCTTAGAACATTGTCATTTTGGTCCCACTGGGGGACACATGAGTTCGAAAAAGACCGCTCTAAAATTTCTACAATCGGGTTTCTTTTGGCCAACAATAGCAAGATATCAAACTTTCTGGCGGTATAACTAAAAGGAATGAAATGCCTCTCACTATGTGGCAAGAAATCAAACTTTTCGATGTTTGGGGAATAGATTACATGGGCCCTTTCCCCTCTTCATATGGATTTTATTACATAATGGTAGTTGTGGATTATGTCTCGAAATGGGTAGAAGTTATACCCATATTTTCCAGCAATTCAAAACCAGTCATTAAGATGTTTAAAGATATCATTTTCCCTAGATTTGGAGTCCCCCGAACTATCATTTCCGATGGAGGGACCCATTTTCTGGAATGAGGCTTCGAAACCCTCCTAAAGAAATATGAAGTCAACCATAAAGTTGCCACACCTTACCATCCACAAACTAGTGGTCAGGTCAAGGTTTCGAATAGACAGCTGAAGACAATCTTAGAGAAAACTGTCAATAGACATTTTACTGACTGTTCCATCAAGCTTTCCGATGCCCTTTGGTCTTACCGCATAGCTTATAAAACACTAATTGGAACAACCCCATTCCGTCTGGTATATGGGAAATCATGTCATCTTCCAGTTGAACTAGAACTTAAGGCCTGGTGGGCTATTAAACAACTAAATTTTGAGTTTAAAAGCGTTGGAGAAAATAGGCAACTCCAGTTGCAAGAACTAGAGGAGCTCAGAAGGACCGCACACCAAAGTGCCAAGATCTACAAAGAACAAACCAAGATGTGGCATGATGGTCATCTCAAAAGGAAAGACATCTCTATTGGAGACAAAGTCCTTCTTTTCAACTCCAGACTCAAAATGTTCCCCGAGAAACTTCGTACAAAGTGGTCCGGGCCTTTTACCATCAAGCACATATATCCGACTGGAGCCATCATAATTGTTGACGACAATGTAGGAGAGAGGACAATCAATGGCCATAGAGTAAAGAAATACTATACTCCAGCTGAGAAAATTCTGAGACAAACTATTGAGATTCGAGACCCCACAACATCACCATAACAAAATCAAAACTTCATCGAGCCAGCGACGTAAAACCCAGGCACTACTTGGGAGGCAACCCAAGATCTGAGTATCACCATTTTTTATTTTTACTTCTTCATTTGATTTAGGTTTATCACCTTCAATCTGAAAATATAAAAATTCACATAAACAACCAAAACAAACATAAAAATATAAAACTCAAAAATGTAAACCATCTTAAATGGTTTTGAATCCGTTCGGAGAAAAATGATCTTGAGATCGTTTGGAGCCAAACGGTCCTGAAACCGTTTGGAGCCCAAACGGTCTCAAACCGTTTGGAGCCCAAATGGTCTCGAAACTGTTTGACTTTGGGAATTTGTAACTACACCCCCAAATCCTATAAATATAACCCCAACCCTCCCCTTTTTCCTTCTTTCGAATCTCAAACTCTCAAAAGCCTCACACGAGCACTGTTTCAATTCCACCGATTCTCGCTCCCGCACAACTCGCGATGCCAATTCATTCCGCCACCATCACCGATGTCACCCTAGCTTCCGTGTGTCTTCATGACTTCTGCACCATCGTTACCGTCATTCGTTGCCTCGTCGTCATCATCGTCACCCGCAGCAGCAAGGTAGACCAACACCACCGCCATCGCCGACATCTCCGTCATCACGCCACACTTCATTTTTACCATCGCCGATGCCTACGTCACCGCCGCGGTTCACATTTCTAACGATGCGCGCATCGTCGCTATTGTTCACCTTTTCTAGCGATCCCGACGTTTCACCTGCCAAACGGTCCTCCAACTTTTTGGACCCAAACGATCTCTAAACCGTTTGGTGCCAAACGATCCTCAAATTGTTTGGACGCGGGACCGTTTGGACCCAAACGGTCTCTAAACTGTTTGGTGCCAAACGATCCTCAAACCATTTGGACGCGGGAACGTTTGGACCCAAATGGTCTCTAAACCATTTGGTGCTAAACGATCCTCAAACTGTTTGGACGCGAGACCGTTTGGACCTAACAAAATTGAAAAACATTACCACCTACATAATGCAATCTTCTTACTTTTAATAAACTTGTTATCTATACAAATTCAAAATTTTTCTAACACATGATTCTTTCTGATTACTTTCTAGAAATGGCCTCACCAACAAAACAAGCCACCAAAACCGTCGATGCCCCTTTCTGGACAAAGGAGCAACTGATGGAGGATCGCACCAAACTCCAAAAAATTGTCGACATCTATGACACGACTGGAACGATCCCACCTAAGGTCAACCTTCTCGATCATGCATGAAATTGACCGCCTCAACAGATGTTTATCTGAGGAGCCAGAGCAAGAAGTAGAAGAAATTTCTTCCAGTGAAAAAGGCTCAGAATATGAGCCAACCCCCGAGGAAGAATCCCCAACTACAAAGTCCAAAGGGAAAAGAAAGGCCCAGCAAGCTGCCAAAAAACAACCTACAAAGAAACAAACAAGGAAGCAGGTCCACCCCACCACTGCTAGGGAACAAACCCTGGCAGGATACATCCCATCAATCACTACCACCACCTCCACTACCATTCCCGCTACCACCAATGCTCATGTCTTCCCCTCCATAACCACTACCGCACCACCACCAGAAAACCTATTCATACACACTCTCCCTTCCATAGACAAAACTTTAAAACCAACAAAGTACGTCCGTTCCAGCGTACCAAAAAAGATGGGGATATATAATAGAATCCTCACCCTGCTCGATAATGCAAATCTCTCAAGACTATGCTTTTTCCCCGAGATCTCATACATCGAGCCCACAACAGAATTCTTTACAGATCTCAATAAAGAATTTGTGTACATTATGGATAGAGTAAGGGATGGAGGTGACCGCAGGCTGGTCACCAAACTTTTTGGTAACAAAGTTGTCATAACAGAAAATTTATTGAATGAAATCTTAATAGACAACTAGGAGCAGCTAAAAAAGGCCAAAGCTGTTAGCACGGAGAGGTCCCAATTCAATAGACACAACTTCTGGAAATCCCTAACAGGGATCCCAAATTATGAGGTGAAGACCTGCAAGGCCTCCAATATTCATTCTGGGTTAGTGTACACGCTTCAAAAAATTCTCACCAGTGCACTATTCCCCAGAATAGAAGGCGGGAATGTTATCACCTCTGATCTTTTTATTCTCTGGTCCATCCTACATGGGATGCCAGTCAACATTGGACAACACATCATACAAAAGTTTTCAGCATATGCCCTAGGGAAAGAAATCTGCATGGGCGGACACATACCTTCCATTCTTAAATATCTCAAGATGGAAAGATTACTCCCCAAGTACAAGCAGATCAAGGGCGACATCCTTACCAACGAGCGAACCCTAAAGAACTCTTACATTATCAAAGAAAAGGATGCAACATTGCACTACATTTTCTGCCCTACAGTAAAATCTTCCAGAACTCTGCTACCGCTTCCGGAGCTTGCGGATTATGACAAGGAAAAGCTACTCTTTACTGATGAAGAGCTTACCAAAATCCTAGCTTCTAGTCAAAGTACAAGAAAAGAAAACCACAGCGGGCCAGATAGAACTTAGTATCATTGCCTTGACATCTAGGGTAACAAAAATACCGGTAAAACAACCATCTAAGGCATGTTTACAATCACAACAGCTGTCGGGGACGCCGACATCAAAGCTAAATCATGAGACAGAACACCCTCATCCTGAGGAACATATCAATACCTCATCATTAGGCTCATTCATCATGAACCTAAATGTTAAGCTCGCCACCACCACCACCGCCACCACACTACCATCCACTACTATCTCGCCATCTATCACCCTCCCACCTTTCTCCACAACAATCCCAACAACAATTCCTTTCCCCACATCCACACCTCCACCCACATCTTCCACCTCAACCTTTTTTCCTTCGGGCATCCCATTATCCACTCCTACACCCGACTTCACCTCCTCCGCTCCCATCTCCACCCTTTTCCCCTCAACATTCTCAGTCCCACCATTCTCACTGGGAATGTCACCATTTTTTTCATCCGCCACCACCCCGACACCGCTGGTGACTCCATCTACAGTCACCACATAGTTTGCGGGACCATCAACAATGTCTCTTTTGCAAGGCACTACCACCCTTCCACCTCGACCCCAGCCACCCCACCCTTTGACATTTGGGGTCCCTTTTACAAACGTCGGTGAGAAATTCAGACGTCAATTCGACGCTATCTGAAACCTCCTCACTGACCCTTCTAACATATTACAATCTATTTTTTTCTTGTGTGCAGTGTCTAACTACACAGGTCGCCAAGATTGACGAGCAAAACCGTGCCCTGCCAGGCATCATCTCAAGCATCCACAAATAGTAGAAAGCAGCGGCTATGAAAGTCGAACGCATTGACGCCCGCCTTCAACAACTTCCACAATTGGTGTTGGGGTGAAAAGCCAGCAAGGAAATTTGGCCAAGCATGTCGACAGGATTTCTGCACAAAATCAACCATTTCCAGAAACCCTACGTGAGCTTTAGCAACAACAAACTTCTTTAAGCACGCGCTTGGATGACATCAATGCCACCCTCACACAACTCAATAACCGCCAAGAGGAGTCATCCAATAATGAAATCAACTAATTAAGAGCTCAAGTGACAGACCTCTCTACACGACTCCTCTCCGTCGAGGCTCGTTTTTCAGATCTGAAAGAAACCCATGACGCACTGCTTGAAATGCATGAGCATATGCAAGTGGCTTTCGACGAACTACAAGCACTCCACCAGCAGTGCAAGAAGCCTCCACCAAAGAAGACCACATATAAGGTGGCAGATGAAGAAGATGATGAAGAAGAAGATGAATATGAGGATTCTGACTCCTCAGCCAACTCCAACAATAGCACCTCCGTAGATAATAAATCTGATGACCCAGATAATGCTGGAGAGGGCCCCAGCCGAGGAGCTACACCAAAACAACAGAAAGATAACCAAGAAGGTGATAAAGATCCCAAATCCCCTACTCACAATGACGACGTTAACATGTCATATGGAGATCAATTTCTTGACTATTCTTTAATGGGCTTTCTGGGGGAAACTACCAAAGAAGCAGCTTTTGCTGAGTTCCAACAATGTTTATTCGAAACCAACACGAATCAATTACAAGCAAACACCGCCCTGGAGCAATCTTCACCCCTCCCCCCAGAACAAGAAGAATTAGAAAGAGTGATGTTAGATATGGATGAAGATCTCAAATTTGCTTCTGATTCAGATAAAGATGAAGATCTACACCACTACATCGACGATTTGGAGTAGACTTCTTCCCACCCTCCGCAAGAGCTTCCCCCACCACCACCTCTACCTCACAAGATGCATGATTTGGACATGGCAGTCATCTCTACCCTAGATGCTCGGGATATCTTCATCCTAAACACTATCGTAGATGATGCCAAAGAAGGGGGAACATTATCTACCATAATACAAAGACTCAGCGCAAGTTGACACATGAAGATTTCTACACCATCCTTTGACCACAATTAGTGGTAAAGATGGCAATCTTCCATGTCCTCCTTTCCAATTCTATCGAAATCTACAGAAGCTCTAAGCGGAAGCAACCAGTACTTAACACTTCACCTACCCTAGCCACGAGTCTATTATATAAAGAGTTACAAAGCAAATCTATCGAGCGGTTGCAGAGGGGGATTTCCAGAAAGGCACGCTATATTACCGTGCCCTTTCAAGTTTCTGGCCACTGGCTGCTAATGATCGTGGACACCACGGCTCGAGATGCTAAGGTGTACAATTTATGCACCAATGAACTAAATGCTAGAATCATTAATTTTGCTGTTTTAGGAGTCAGGGAGGCAAGATGCATCCCTTTCCAGCTCCTAAAACTAATCTGGGTTGCATGCCCATCCCTCTGAAATGGTTGGAACCAACCCTAGTTCCAAATCATAAACCCACACATCCAAACACAAGAAGGATCTGGGGATTGTGCTTTCTACACTATACGCCACATCCACGCGCTCAATCAATAAATCCCTTTCACTGAACTGGCCACAAAAGATTTTCATTCTCTTCGAGGACGTTACGCCATGGATCTCATATGTGACAGAAGGTTCTTAAAGGACCCGACTATGGAGCCTGACGACGCTACTCACTACCTCTACTCGACCATCCAACATCCTCAAAAATAGCCATTCCAGCAAACAATAAAGGAGTTGGAGAAACAACAACCCGCCACGGTCCTCGAGAAGAAACAATGGGACCCTTACTCTTTTGATTTGGCGGATGATAAAGGGGACACTGAATTGCTAACCGGGGCCACCATCAACAGACCATCTTCCTAAAAAGTTCCCCTATCTGCCATTACACCGACATTCCCTAATTTTGACCTCACAGCCTACAGAAGTCTTTCTGACAATGAACTTCGACTCATCATGTCTAGGATTTACGCTGAGAAAGATGATCTCATTTTTCTAAACAGAGATATTCTGCTTATGGCATATGTGCTACATGAAACTGTATAATTCAAAGGGTCTCTATCTGTGAGTTTGATGACCGCCTATCGATATCTCCTCGGACAGAATCACCCTACGATCTATATGGCATCAACATATATGAAGGATGATCTCCTAAAGCTAAAGAACTTCAAAACAATTGAGGCACTCATTTCTTTCCACCAACATGTGACTCTGAAGTTTATCATGCTCCCTTTCCTTCATTCAGAACACTGGATGTTACTAGCAACAAATCTTCATGACGGAACAACAATCATATATAAGAGTTCTGACAGCCAGTACAATCCAGATCAACAACAGTATACTACAACACCAAAAACGCCTACAGAGGAGGTGGCGAAGGAGTGTGCTGACCAACTACATGACCTTCTCATCAAGCACACAGGGGCATATGACAAAGAACACATTCATTGCCCTACCTTCAGCCACAATTGTCCCCAACAGGTCCGAGAATCAAATGACTACGGCTTCCATGTACTCTACTAGATGTACACCATCATAGTCCTTCAAAGACCAGTAGAGGACATGACAGACGTGGATTACCACACCCTACGTGGAAAGTTCATAGCTATTCTTCTCCGAACACATGGAGCTAACAAAGGATTAACAGAAGCCTAATGCCCTTGTCCATGCACTTCTCAACCTATCACTTTGACACTCCGAGGACAGAGTGAGTGATAAGTCAGTGGGGTGCACTGGACAAGGGAGAGGTATCATTTCTTCAACCCTTCTCTATCTACTCTTTCTTTCACTTCTATTTTTTTGTACAAAATTTTCATCCTTATTTTCACATTTAGACTTCTTAAGTAATTTCTTTGTTAAAATAAATCCTGCACATAAGAATAACATCCCTTTCTGGAAAAGATCATCCCCATCTAAATTTAGAATTCAAGTAGTCCTCAAAAGAAATAACAAGAATAGCTTATAGGCTATGTAATGGTGAATTAATAAATTACTTTCACACTTGATTTTCATGCCATGGCTTCAAATCTACATCAGACTCTTCACCGGTCAATAGCAGGGCCAAAGCATGCCAAACACTCTCAAAGATGGGAGGGAAATCAGGTGAATTCCAAATCAAGAAACCTCACAAGTGGACCATCAAGTAGAATCAAATAAGTGCATGTCAAGAAACTCTAAGAACAATTTTCTTCTTATAAAAATAAAAATAGGCTTGGCCGCCGACTCAAGCACCCAACCCAAATCCTAAGCCCGTGAGTCTACGAATAAAAGCCAGAGTGTTGAATAAAAACATGAGAGTTGTGCCACGCATAAGGACTTATATGAAGATCCAATAAAGATCTCGTCCGATTGGTACTTTCAACTACCCTCACAAAGGTAGAGGTTTCGTGCCCGGTAGCGAGACCCTAAGGTCTCCAAATATATGAAAAGGCTGATGAAGGACTTGCCCGGCCGGTACATTCAGCTTCCCTCATAAAGGCAGATGTGTCACGCCTGGTAGTGAGATCCTAAAAGCATAGATAAACCGTCCCCCACTTGAAGGGGGAGCTACACAACAACCTTTAGCCAACCCTCATACCCATTCTAGCTCCCGGCAGGATTATCAAAAGAAGTATAAAACTAATTAGAGCCAATGACATGCAAAAAATAAAATCTAGGAAAAGGTGGTATCAAGGTGAGCTACACGATATGGAAGAAACCTGAGATCCATGCAACTCCTAACAATTGAAAGAGTTTGAGCAAGAAGAAGCCCTAATTAGACTTTAGGTTTTCTCTGGTCTAGAATTGAAGCAAGAGTATGGAAATCTTTGCTAATAAAATCGCCTCACCATTACATGCCTCGGCTCTATCTAGCTTGAGGACAAGCTAGACTCTAAGTTAGGGGGGTGATAACCTCCCATTTTGTGATGTTATCTTAATAGTTTTCCTCAATTTTCCATACTCTTTCTCAGATAAATTAGATAGAATCCTTAACATTCCTCCTTTATTGCAAATATACCATTAGATTAACTTTTCTCCTTTTTATTCTTACAGAAAAAAACATAAAAAAATCACAAAAGTTCCAAACGGTCCCGAGACCGTTTGGAGACCAAACGGTCCCAAGACCGTTTGGAGACCAACCGATGCCAAGACCGTGTAAAGCCAAACGGTCCCTATACCGCATGGAGTTACACGGTCCTGAGACCGCATAAAGCCAAATGATCCTAAGACCGCATGGAGTTACACGGTCCCGAGACCGCATAAAACCAACCGGTCCCAAGACTGTGCAAAGCCAAACGGTCCCCAGACAGCATGGAGTTACACGGTCCTGAGATCGCATAAAACCAAATGGTCCCAAGACCGTGCAAAGCCAAATGGTCCTGAGGCCGCATGGAGTTACATGGCCCCAAGATCGAATAAAGGAAAACAATTTCAAGACCACGAGGACTCAAACAGTTTCCAAACCGGGAGAGTCCAAACGGTGTCAAAACTGCGAGAGTCCAAACAGTCTCAGAACCCAAATGGTTTTCACGACCGTTTGAGCCCAAAACTGCCCAAACCGTTTGGACTTCACTCAAAGACTACAAATAAGACCCAAAGGGTCCTCACAAAGGATCATGTTTTCAAACGTCCAAAGGCTGCCTCTGCTACTCCAGAGCTATTCCATCCTTCATCCACCGCCTCGAGGCTACTGGTCTGAGATCCATACTCCATCCACAAGCTACTTTCTCTCTCATTGCCAAAGAAGGTGGGAAGAGGAGGATTCATCATCAAGCAACCTACGAAGCGTGATGATTGTTGCTCTCTCTCTCTAAGGGGTCGACCTTCCTCCCTCCTCTGTGGAGATGATGTTCTCTCTCTCTCTTCTCACCTCCTTCTTTGTCCTTGCCATGAGCGAGTAGTCTTATACACTAGGGTGCAGGGAGTAGCCCCGCTACCCATGTTTTCATTTCATACAATGTAATCCATAAGTTTGCAATAGAGTTATACTTTCTTTTCAGTTCAACATCAATCGTTTAATGAATACTTGTTGTTTGATCACCAACTTGTGTTATCTATTATCTTTTAGTATGAATTGTCTACATTTGTACTATTAGATTTGAATCTTGATTGAATGTTGGTTCTTGATGCATGTAGCCACCATGCATCTATTTCGGTATCTAGGGGTGTCTTTCAAGAAGTGGAGTAAACTCACTTCCATCGTCATACTTTCATACTATGAAATGGAATAAGTTGATGTATGAAAGTACAACCTTGATAAGTCGAGAAACACACTTTGTGAATGGAATGTTCCAAAGCAAGTGACCATTCGTTTGGGCATGGTTGGCATTGCAACATTCCCACACTTCTTGTAGTTAGTTCTCTGAGAAAGGAAACTAAATCTACAAAGATACTAATTGTTTAGACTCTTATTGCAGGTTATGTTTTTTATGTTGCATGTTTTGATCCATGCGTAGTGGTGGTGAAAGCCGATCACGTCCTAGTGGTTTCTTAACACTGTTTACAACCTTAAATTTACTTTCTTGCCTTTTACTTTACTTACACTTAGTTTAAAACAACCAAACCAATTCTTTGATCTAAATACCAACTGTTATGGAGCTAAATGAAATTCTAACGTTTTCTATCTTGTTGATCTTAACAAGACTGTTATCATGTAGATTCGACCCTTAACTATACTACGATAAGACTTCCACGTATCCTAGCATACGTGGGTGGAGTTTTAATCTAGTATAAGCAAGGCTAAACCTAAAGACTTATTATCTTTAGTATTTTTAGTGGTGCACACAATTCCACATGAGTGGAAGCTCCATCAGGGCTAAAGCGATAGTTTGGACCGACCATGCTGCCATCAAATACTTGTTACAAACGAAAGAAGCCAAACCCATATTGATTAGGTGGATTCTTTTGCTTCAGGAATTTGACAATGAAATTACAGACAAGGTAGGGGTAGAGAATGTCTTAGTTGGTCATTTTTCTAGGTTAGAAAAGGTAGACAAAAAAGATGTAACCATCCCCATTGTTGAGGAATTCCCAAATAAGAAATTGTTTGCAATTAAAACTAAAGATCCTTGGTTTGTAGATATTGTTGATTACCTAGTTCAAAAGAAAATGCCTACAAATTGGGGATACCGGGAGAAAAACAATTATTCCACTCATTGAGATTTTATATTTGGGATGACCCAGTTCTTCTTAAACAACGTGGGGATGAGATTTTAAGAATATTTGTACTCAAATGTGAGGTAGAGAGCATCTTGTCACATTGTCACTCTCTACCCATGGGTGGGCACCATGCTAGTTCTAGGACTACAACCAAAGTCTTAGAGAGTGGGTTTTATTGGCCTACCTTGTTTAAAGATGCTCACAAATTTGTTTATCGTTGTGACACATGTCAATGTGTAGGTAATATCTCTAAGCGACATGAAATTCCCTTAAATGTGTTTCAGGAGGTTGAGGTTTTTGATCTTTTGGGTATAGATTTTATGGGCCCATTTGTGTCCTCTAATTCCAATCTTTATATATTACTTGCGGTTGATTATGTGTATAAGTGGGTGGAAGAAATTCCAACCCACACCAATGATGCGCATGTAGTTTGCAAGTTTATGATAGATTACATTTTCTATAGGTTTGGTGTCCCCCGCCTAATTATTAGTGATGGTGGATCACACTTCACTAATAGGCAGTTTGCTGCTTTACTGAGCAAATATGGGGTGAATCACCGAGTGGGTACTCCATATCACCCGCAGACTCAAGGACATGTTGAGATGTCCTATAGAGAAGTGAAGAAATTTTTGGAAAGGACAGTCTCAACCAACAGGACAAACTGGAGTTATGTTCTAAGTGATGCTCTTTGGGCTTATAGAATAGCTTAAAAATCCCCAATAGGAACAACACCTTTTAGGATGATCTATGATCGTGCATGTCATCTACCCATTGAGCTTGAGCATAAGGCTAAATGGGTTATGAAGAAGTTGAATTTCAACATAGATGAAGTGGGTAGAAATAGGCTTTTGGAGCTTAATGAATTAGATGATCATAGGATGGATGCTTATGAAAGCTCTAGGATATATAAGGAAAGGACTAAGAAAATTCATGATAGACACATTCTAAATAGGGTGTTTCTCCTAGGCCAGAAAGTCCTTTTCAATTCTAGGCTTAGGTTGCATCTAGGTAAGCTAAGGTTCAAGTGGAGTGGACCGTTTGTGATTGAAAAAGTCTTTCCCCATGGTGTTGTAAACATTGTAGATGGGAACATGTCATTCCTTGTTAACAACCAAAGATTAAAGAACTATCTTGGAGTGGAGGTAGAACCACAAATAGAGGAGGTGCAACTTGCATTGTTCCATATATTCTTTCTCTAAGGACCATCTAGTCTATCACGTTAAACAATGACGCTTGTTGGGAGGCAATCCAATTTTTATTGCATTATTTTTAGGTTCAATTTCCAATTTTAGTTGTTATTCTACTTAGATTTCTGTAAAAATGGTACCTTGATTCATTTTTGGAATGTACAGGGCATAACAGTCGGTACTATCGAGTTTATCAGTCGGTAATACCAAAATGAGGTCATGGTTTTGTCTGCAAATGCAGCACAAACTCGATACCACTGACTCAATTGGTCGGTAGCACCGAGTCTCTAAAGATATTTTGAGTGCTAACTTGTAAGGTCTTAGTACTACAAACTTTTCAATCAGTACTACCGACTTTTGGATGTGCCCATGTTCGGTACACCAAGCCAAAATTTTTGAAAGCACCAACATTTTCAAAAACATGGTACTACCGACCCTGAAGTCAGTACTACCAACTCGACATGTCAGCGATCTGTGTGCTCATGATCCAATAGCTATGGCATGCTTCCTCGAGCGGTCAGTGGTACCGATTCGTTACACCATTCAGTACTACTGACTAGTAGTTGGTACCACCGACTCTGGGGAGATTCGCAACAACAACATCATCCAATCGTAATTCGTCGATACACCAACCACAGATTCATGCTAGCCAACTTGATACTATAGACTCTACCACATTCATCTATATAATAAGGGGTAGTGGAACCATTTTCTTAACACCTTCAACATCCAGTCCTCCTACATTTTAGAGCAAGGCTGCACTAGGCACTGACAGTCTTCCCCGAGCTTATATTCTCTTAACCTCCTTCTTGAATCAATTCCATGGCCCCTAGGAGAGAAGCCTCTACTTCACCGGAGCAAGGAGAGTTGGTCCTCTGACCAACCTGCATCCAACATCCATCTTCAGAGATCAGGAAGCTATGTGAAGAGTTGCAGACAAGGAAGATCATTCCAACACGATATGGTGATCACACATCGATCGAAAGGGTGGGTTTTACTAACAACATGAGATGGGTATGTTATAAGAAATTCATGGAGGGGGATAATCCTTTCTTTAGTGACTAGAAGACCTACCTGAATTACATCATAGAGTTCTTGGCATCGCTAGATGTTCTCATCACCCCTGGGAAAAAAATAGGAGGTGAATGGAGGGAAGGGAAAGTCAACTTCTGCCTCTTCAACAACAACTATTCCATCACTTTGAGGGCCTTCAACAACATCTTCAACTGGTCTCATGTCCCAGAACACTCGGCCCCTTCTGACTTGGACTTCGACTTAGCTTGGGAGCAGTTGACTGAGGCGCCAGTGGGATTTCATATAAACTGGAATATCAATTTTGTTACTGATATTGAGCACTCTTTTTCTCAAATGCTTCACCACCTTTACACCAACACTATTTTTGCTCATTCCAAACAAGCTCAAGGGAATGTTCAAAAAGGCAGATCTCTACTTTCTCTACAAAATACTGGAAGGGGAGACTATCAACTTTAGAGCCTTCCTTCTGCTCCACATGATCTTTGTTCTTCACAATGTGACAAGTATGGTTCCGATTATATTTGGGGGTTTCATCACCCCCATTTCACTACATTTACACCTTAATTTGTCCAACCTCACGCCATTGGAGGATACAATGAAGCTGGACCTCCTGCACTTCCTTAAGGCACACCTTCTTACATTCCACCACAAGGTACTCTATGCGCATTGCACATGTCGAGGACTGTTTCGGGAGCGGAGCCTCCCCGACCCTATCTTCAACTTGTATAGGGTGAACCATATCCACTGGACACTAAACGAGGGGGAAGTAGAAGTCAACCCAGGGCAGCAGGTTAAGTTGATGATGAGGAGCAAGGCGATGATGAATCCGATGATGTTGAAGAGGTAGAGCCCACCATTCCCATCACTAGGAGAGAGGTCCCGTGCAAACATGCCCACACCTACAAGGTCTCGACTTCCTCTGTCCCACCCCATTCCTAGGAGGAGAAAGACCCATACAACATGGTGGGTGTGTATACCATGTTGCAGGAGATCTAGACTGGACAACAGTAGCATCAGGAAATGATGGCTGGTGTGCTAGACATTCAAGGAAGGTTGTACCAAAACTAGTAGGCAATTTACTAGAATGAATTCCTTCTCTTGGCCAACCAAGAGAATGTTCACATGCACCTACAACGGATGGAGTAGTACTAGCAACCCTTCTTCGACCATTATTAGAACCAGGAATACTTTGGAGGGTACCCATAGCCACAGTCGATGCCATCACCTGATCTATCTTTTCAGGGGATGTTTCCTCCTCACGACCCCGACATGCCTCATCCAACTCCATTTTAAGAAATGGTACTGCTATTTTGCCGCTTGAGTGTGAGTATTGACTATGAGGACATAGTCATATTCAATCTTGGGGGGGTGCTAGAATAACATTATATATTTATTTTTATTTTTATTTTAGTTGTTTGTTTTATTTTTAGTTGTTCAAGTGTAGGATCCACGTCTATCTAGTGTAATTGTTGAGTAGTAAATGCATGGTTTTTTTTTCGAATATATTGTATTCTCTATGTTATTGCATGAAAAAGGTCATATCCTTAAATTCTTAAACTACAAAATCTTTCAGTAACACCACTTGAGGAAGTGATTGAACTATTCATCGTTAGGACTTAGGACATAAATGAAAGTCTAAATCAACTCGAGAATGTTAATGATGAAGATGTTGATCCTAAACTGACCAAACCATAATGAGATTTTAAATGAAAATATAAGAAATCAACATTTAGATCACCCTAAACACATGCCAATTAAGAGGGACACATGATAATATAATGGAAGGCATTGTCTCTTAGTTGTGTGATTCGATTTGTTTTCCATTCATTTTTTTACTCATCACCTCAAGATTCATGAGTACTTGAAGTTACTTTATTTGATTGCATTACATGGCACAATAGGAAACTAATAGTTAGTTTGTTTGTATTTGAAAAAGAAAGAAAAACATTGCATTTGTATGCATTTATTATTTTAGCACATACCATATTAGCTTGCTTAACACAATTCATGTAGTTGCATACATCTCAACATTGCATGCATAATTTCCTACACATGTGGATTTTAATTTCAAGTTATGAAGATAAAGTGCAGGGATATATCTTTAGAAAGGAAGAAGAAGAAAAAAAAAATCATGAAAGCAAGAAGCATAAAAATTAGTCTTGCTAAAGAAAAAGAAGAAGAACATTGTTCAAAAGAAACAAGGAGAAAGTATATCTTGTATGTTTTTTTTGTGATACCATAATACACATGTACATTCTTTTGAGTTGTCAAACAATCTCAACTCATTGATACATGCATCATTTCATAAACAGATAGGCATTAGGATTCATGCATGACATTCATTTCATCTAGATAGGTTCATTTTTCTCTATGCATAAATAGGTTAGATGTACTTATGAATTTTCATTTGCCACCCATCTTGAATCATTAATTGCTCTTATTGGTAGGACACTCTAATGATTTATCTCCTCATTCATGCTTTTATAGAGATCTACTTCCAAGTAGTTGGTAGTTAGGAAAGAGAAATTTAGTGTAGGGAATCACACAATACACCAAGCGCATGTTTGAGTAATTATTATGTTAGCTTCTTTATTGATAGTGTCAATGACTAAAAGGTGGCCATCTTTTATGGATTTTTTTGTCACTTTAGAGCAGTTATCGGTTCTGTGGTCAGTGAAGGCCGGTTTAGGGTTCACTAGGTGGATACGATTAGGAAAGGAATATATGTGTTATGTCCTTTAGCTGACTTTTGTCAAACATATCTAAGAGAGTGTTTCTCGAGGACGAGCAAAATTTAAGCTTAGGGAAGTTTGATACATGTATTTTTAGTCATTATTATAGGAACATTTTTCGTTGATTTCATGTGTAGGTTAGTCATTTATTTGATTTATTATGCATGGAATGACATAGATGGCCTATTTCTATTGAATGCATCAAATTATATGATTTTAACTATTTTATGTAGTATTTTATGCATCTCAAGTATTTATGTTGTTTTTGTTCATTTTCAGGTACAAGGAAGTTCCACAGACTTAGTGCTACCGACCTAGTAACAGTCGGTGGTACTGACTTAACATCAGTGATGGAGCCAAAACTCCCCCAGAATTGGTGCTACCGACAACCAAAGTCGGTGGTACCGAAACAACATCAGTAAATCCCATAATGATTTGAGAAAACTTGGTGCTACCGAGTTTCCAAATTAGTACTATTGACTTAACGTTAGGGAGGCGATTCAAAAATCTTAAAACTCTATGCTATCGAGTCCAGTTGATAGTACCGACACGATTGGGATCACACAACCAAACCTAAGTTACTCGGTACTACCGACTCACCTAGTCAGTACTACTGAGTCTACCCAATCAGGCTATCAACATATTTCACTCTATCTAACGGTGGATGTTATTTCATACCCTAAGTTCCTTCTATGACTTAGGGGGATGATGGCTAGACTAGGGGGGATAGTCGTTTCCATTACAAAACAGTGAGAGAGAGAGAAGAGAAGAACTGAAGATTGAAAGCTTCAATTGGGAAGATCTGAGCACCTCTGGAGGATGATTTTATAGCCAAAAAATAGTATAATGCATGTACGACGGAGCGGATCTTCCGGACGAGCAGAGATTCAACGGTTACTTTAGTTTCCTAATGTTTCCCACACTTTTCTTCTTCATTTCCATGTATTTGTTGATGAAAACTATGCAAGGCTAAAAGCCTTTATTCCTTAGGATCCAAGAGTAGCCCAGATATTCATTGTAATTGATTTATATGCATTAATATCAATTTTATCTCTTTTTATTGTATATAAATCTATGAAAGCTTTGTATTCTATTTTTGCTCGATCACCATAAGTGGATTAATAGACACTTAGTCACCTCGAGAGAGGGATTAAGGGTTGAGAAGCATAGATTTACCCATGTACCGTGCCCTTTGGGAAAAGTGGAGTGTAAATGGGAGGAGAAACCAATAGAATCACTACTACAGAAACGGCCTTTGTCGTCGGTCGTTTAATCCCATTTGGCGTCGGTTTCCGACCGACGCCTATGTGGGCACCGCTAAAGGTCGAACACTTCGGCGTCGGTTTTTTAACCGACGCCTATTTGTTCTATAGGCGTCGGTTGTTTAGTAAATAACCGCCGCCAAAAGTGTTTGCGCCACAGAAAATGGTGTCATCTAGGGCACTTTGTGCGTCGGTTATTTACTACACAACCGACGCCTATATAGAATATAGCGTCGGTGTTTTAGTAGATAACCGACACATAAAGTGCCCTAGATGACGCCATTTTCTGTGGCACGAACACTTTTGGCGTCAGTTATATACTAAACCACCGACGCCTGTACTTCAAGACGACACGTCCGTGCTTCCCTGCACGGCCGTGTTTAGTACTATAGGCGTCGGTTTTATATGAATAACCGACGCCATTTACACCACGGCCGTGCTATCCTGCACGGTCGGGTTGTTTGTACTATTAGGCGACGGTTTTTATCAAATAACCGACGCTGTATGTCTTTGCTGACGGTTTTCTATAAATAACCGACGCCTATTTATATTTTTTTTTTCATATCAGTTTGCAGGCCTGCTGTGGCTGGTCAGCAGGATGAGAACCTGAACTGCAGGTTTACGACATCCATTGATATCAGCCTACAAACAGGCCGCAAACCTGCAAAAGTCACAAGCAAAATTCTACACAAGTACATACATTCAGACATCAATTCAATTCTCACATTCACACATATAGAAACATTCAAATACATGTATTAACATTCAGAAATATTCATTTACAAAGTATCATTCATTATCGCTATCAACATCCCAATTATATCTTACAGTTGCCACTACTTGTATGGCTTTTGCCCATTCTTCTCTTACTTCATTTAATGCTTCCATCATATATGGAGCATGTATATTTTTTAAGCGTTTACCTGTAGTGTTGTCAGTTTTAAACACCTGCAAAGAGAATGATGTATATATATAAGTAATAATATAAAAATAAGATAAGATTGATATATTTCATACTAACTAATGAGACTATAGATAATACCTCATGTATGGTATCGATGTCCAATGCGGCATATTTGATAATCATCTGCATAAATCGCATCACATAGTATGCGCATGCCCAGCCATTGTATTGTGTAGCACACTATAAATTGAAACATACAAAATAATACAACTAAGCACAATTCACATCAATAATATATATATTCAAGTCGGGAACTTACTTGTACGTTCTGCCAATTTATTGGCTGGTTCTTTTTCCTTGGGACCGTTCCTCCAGCCTTTTTGAATGCATCTAAACCCCTACATGTTAATATAACACAATAAATTGCATAAGTAAATAGTAATGTAATAAAAGATGTTAACGGATATAAAAATGAAATATTTCTCACCAGAATAATAGGATTCTCATTACGTGTCCAATTTTAGTGTTCAATGTACTCCCCGCAGGATCTAGATAATAAACAGTGAATGTCCCGGGGACAATAACTAGTAACTCCCAATGTCTACCGCTAGAAGTAAGAAGTTAACAATTAATAACTCAAAATGCAAAATAAAAATGGAATTTTCTTAAGTCCAAATTATAAATAAAGTAAACTTACTTGACATTGAATGGAGCTATTATTATCGTCTTCTTTTGCTGACCAAAAATTGTAAAAGCATCTATACAGTATTGTTGAACATTATCAGGGTCTTTAGCTACCAAACTAATCAATGATGGAATCAAAAATCCCACATGATCAAATGCAAATTGTTTGCAATGATCTTCGACTAGGTAGCTGCAAAACATATAGGCGTATGCATTAATATATAAGAAACCAGATCACCAGATCTTACACAAGGTATATGGATGTATAAACAAGATCTCACCTTATCCATGTCTCTATCATTGATGTATTCAGCCAATCATACATAAACAGCTCAATAATATCTTGTATAAATAAGTCATCATTAGCTTCAATATTTTGTGGAGTTGGCAACCCAACTGAGAATGGACTGGAGTCATCATACTTATCATAGTACTCTTCTTCATCTATATGATCTTCAATGAACTGTATTTTACCATGAAGAACAACCGACCATTTATCATTTGCAGGATCATCGATATAGAATATTTGTTTCGCCTGTGATGCCAATATGAATGGTTCACCCTTCTCGCCAATCTTTTCAAAGTTCACCAAAGTGAAACCCAATTCATCCACTATAACTCCTTTGGTGTTATCAACCCAATTACATTTAAAGAGCGGAATTTTGAAATCTATGTAGTCAAACTCCCAAATGTCCTCAATGACACCGTAATATGACATTTTAGCTTCACGTGGACTCTTATCCTTTGCACTTGCAAAGTACATAGTCGACGCTTGAAGAGTGACCCCACTATTTTGGACGACACTCTTATCATCTTGGCACTTTGTGTAATATGTGAATCCATTAATGTCAAACCCTTCATAAGACATAACATTCGGTTTTGGTTTAAAGGCGAGGCATTTGATAGTTTCTGTAATATCATTTCGTGTTTGAGATAGTTGATGTAAGACTTTATCTTCAAACCACTTAGTAAAAGTCTTATTATGCTCTCTAGCAAGCCACATTGAACTTTCTCGAGGATGTTGTCTCTTTATGAAATTGGTATGTTCCTCGATATAAACACTCACTTCGTCCATATTGTGTAAAATATACAAGTGAGCTTGTTCCAACTGCTCACGGATGATTACTTTCACCCGTGATCCCAAAATTCCTTTGCCCTCCTCAATATTCTTGTCATTATCAGGAGTGTCATTACCACTGAAAAAGTCATTGCAAAAATCCATAACCTCTCTCGCCACATAACCTTCAATAATACTCCCTTCAGGCCGATAACGGTTTCGAACATCACCTTTAAAAACACTCATGTATCGTTCAAAGGGATACATCCAATGCAAGAAAACTGGTCCCATCATTTTCACTTCCCTAGTCAAGTGGACAACAAGATGTACCATGATATCAAAGAACGGAGGAGGGAAATACATCTCAAGCTGACATAGGGTAACAACCACTTCTCTTTGCAAATTATCGAGAGTATCAGGGTCAATAACATTGCTGCATAGACTGTTGAAAAAGAAACAAAGTCTGGTAATTGCAAACCTTACATGCTTCGGCAATATAGATCGAATTGCCACGGGCAATATTTGTTGCATTAGAGTGTGACAATCATGAGATTTAAGACCTATCAACTTCAGATCTTTCATTGATACCAATCTACGGATGTTGGATGAGTAACCATGTGGCACCTTAACATTTACCAAGCATTCACAAAAAGTTTTCTTCTCCTTTCTAGACAACGTGTAACAAGCGAGAGGTAAGTATGTTCTTTTATTACCCATTTCACATAATTCTGTTAATTCTGACCTTATTCCCATTTCACGTAGGTCCAGTCTGGATTTTATCCCATCTTTAGTCTTACCTGGTATATTTAATAGAGTACCAATGATGCTATCACAGACATTTTTCTCAACGTGCATTACATCGATACAATGCCTGACTGTCAAAGAACAACATTTTCTTTACCTGGTATGTTGAGATTGGAAGCTCGTTTCCTTCAGGAAGAATTTCTTTCAACAAAGTAAACAATGAAGTGAAGCTTTTGTCGCTCCATCTATTGTTAGCTTTCAACTTATACAATCTCAACACAGCGCTAAGCTTCGTAAACTTAGCACAGCCTGTGTATAACGGTATCTCAGCATCATGCACAATGTTTGTAAAGATAGGAGGTGGATCGGTGTGCTCTACCCTACAACTATCCAGCATCGCATCAACGATGTCTGCTGGAACTGGTTCGTTCACATTTACGTCATCGGAGGCAATTTCTTCTTCCACCCAAGCACTGCTATCGACATCTACTGGTTTCGATTTTGAAATCTCTCCATGCGAGTGCCATTCTGTATAGCCTTGTACAATCTCGTTGCACATGACATGACTTTTGATTTCCTCACCAGTGTTGACTTTCAAGTTGTTACCGCAATGCCTACATGGACAGTAGAACCTATCTGTACGTTTTTTCCTATGTTCCTCGACAAATCTAATAAACTGATCAAGACCAGATATAAACTCTGGGGTGCAACGATTACGAATGGACATCCATGATCTATCCATTCTATGATCAAAGGAAACAAGTATATATTAGGAAACAAGTATATATTAGGAAAAGATTAGGCAGCATTTCCCCGCTGTTCTCTAAGTACATATATACTTAGAGAACAAACGGGGAAATGCAAACAAACACATGTGATGTCATTCTTATATATAATAAATGTGTACCACCTATCCCATCCTTCAACACCTAATCTCACTAGTAAGTGTATAATGTGTATTGGGTTTTCGAGAAAATTTCGACAGCATTTCCCCGCTGTTCTCTAAGTACATATGTACTTAGAGAACAAATGGGGAAATGCACCAAAATTTTCTCGAAAACCCAATACACATTATACACTTACATCCTAAGTGAGATTAGGTGTTCAAGAACAGTCCCAAACGGGGGACTATCCAAGATTTACTCCTAATGAGTCAATCTTGGATGGGTTTCTAGGCCAACAAACACAATAATAGATATCTACAATGAAGTCGGACTCCATACAAACAGTATATAATTTAGTGGTTGTTCATTCTAATTTATACCAATGTACAAGTAATATAAAAAACAATGATTGTTCACATTCTAGGCCAACAAACACATGTGATGTCATTCTTATATATAATAAATGTGTACCACCTATCCCATCCTTGAACACCTAATCTCACTAGTAAGTGTATAATGTGTATTGGGTTTTTGAGAAAATTTCGGCAGCATTTCCCCGCTGTTCTCTAAGTACATATGTACTTAGAGAACAAATGGGGAAATGATACCAAAATTTTCTCGCAAACCCAATACACATTATACACTTACATCCTAAGTGAGATTAGGTGTTCAAGAACAGTCCCAAACCGGGGACTATCCAAGATTTACTCCTAATGAGTCAATCTTGGATGGGTTTCTAGGCCAACAAACACAATAATAGATATGTACATGTTAGGGTTTCATCACAATTGATGTTAGGGTTTAAACAATGTTAGGGTTTAATCAAATCAAATTAGGATGCTAGAATGGACAAGTTTAAATCAAATTAGGATTTAAATTAGGGTTCCAATAGGATTCAATTTAATTAATTTTTATGTGAAAGATGTAATATTATAATACATACAATGGCAATGAAATGAAACCCTAATTGTATTGGAACTCATAAAAGGATGTCTCAAAGGTTGAATCTAATATATGCATCCTAAAAAAGGTATCACATCACAAATGTGCATTTCAATAATCATATTTTATTTCCTTCCAATTAGTGTGGGTGCCAAGTTTGGAATTGTTTTCTAATCATGGGTCCCTTAAATTTATTTAGGATAGAAGATAAAATCAAGGATATCAAATAGTATAACGCGCACCCCCAAATGTAGTAGGCGCACCCACTACTACTGAAACCCTAACATTACACAGCTAGTTCACCTTATTTAACCCATGGATACTTCTAGTACTTATGTATTGGACTAACGATGCTTGATACTTAAACACTCAAACAGAGTTTGTATAGTGGCTTCAGATTCATGTACACATGTTTCACAACTCTTCCTCCTTTATATGTCTAACCTTAAGATTTTGATAGGTGAGGAGGTGGTATTAGTATATGTCTTGGTAGGTGGCATTAGGTTGTAGATGTTTATTATCATATTGTCATGTTCTTATTGTAATTAGCTAGAGAACTACACCTACCTATGTACAAAGTTGTATCCATTTAACTTCTCCATCTTTTTTTTTGTGAAAAACACTCAACTATTGATACCAAAAAAACTTTGGGCATTTACAGACAACACACCTGACCAAACGTAAAGAGCAAAAGGAGAAAGTATCCCACACAGGGGATCAAAACATCTCCAAACAGCAAGACCATATATACACAACCAAGGAACAGGCTCATACACACAAAGAGAGCAGGAAAAAAATACAGGGGATAGCTCATACATCAACCTAGATAGATAGCCCTGACACTAGCATTAAAACAGCAGCAGAGTTAGGGCGTCAACCTAGAAAGAATGGCAGAGGAAGGGTTTGATGCTAGTACCTTGTGAGCAGCAGAGTTAGGGCGTGAGCAAGGAGACGCAGAGCAGCAACAAGGAGGAAGGAGCGGGCGGCGGCGGCGGTGACGCAGAGCAGCAGTAGGAGCAGGATCGTCGGCGAGCAGGAGCGGCGGCGAGCAGGCGGCGGCGGTGGCGGCGACGCAGAGCAACAACAAGCGTCGGCGAGCAGGAGCGGCGGCGAGCAGGTGTCCAACGGCGGCAGGAGCGGCGGCGAGCAGGAGTGGTGGCGGAGAAGGGGGCGCCGGAGAAGGGGAGCTGAAGAAGAAATCGCCGGAGAGAAATCGGCGGCAGCAGAGAAATAGGGAAATCGCAATGAAACAGAAGAAAGGGGAAGAGTCGGGCGATCGAGGGTAATGAAGTTCCCAAATAGCGTCGGTTGTTTAAAACAACCGACGCCTAAACATCTTTAGCGTCGGTTGTTTTAAAAAACCGACGTCCAATTGGACGATATTTTCATGAAATTATTTGGCGGGAACCACTTTCAGCGTCGGTTATACAAGGATAACCGATGCTGAAAGTGACACTTTTCGCGCAAATTTTCATCGCACATAGGCGTCGGTTTCTACGTATATAACCGACGCTGAAAATTACACTATTTTTTTGATCGAAATATGGATTTCGCGGGCGACTTTACGCATCGGTTTGTTATAAACAACCGACGCTTAATACAAAGCGGTACCCGTGTCTGGCTGGTCTTCGAATATAGACGTCGGTTTGCTTAAACAACCGACGCCTTATATGTTAGGCGTCGGTTTTCCTTAATAACCGACGCCCAGAAAAGTGACACTGAATGCTATTTCTGTAGTAGTGAATAATCATAAAGCACATAACTAATCAACCAATAACTGCAAAAGTGGGATTGGCATTAGATTAGGTAGTGAATTACATCGTGGGAGTAGGTAATTCTGGCTATAGGCTCCTTTTCCAAAGATTAATATAATAGATATTAGTGTGTGGTATTAATTATTAGTGTTATCTATGGCGAAACCACTATCCTAAGGAATTCATTCCATATCTGATTAATTCAAACCATTAATTCATTTTGTTTCTGGATTAGTTTTGTAATTCAAACCTATTCAACCATTTACAACTGACCTAGTTGATTAGACTATAGTTAGTAGTAGTGTACTGAAGAAACATTTCCTTTTGTTTGACTTGGGCCTCAAAAGGGCCTATATTACTTCGAGACATTCACTTGCCTATAACACATGGTAAACATGTGTCAGGAGGATATGGTAGGTATACAATAGGACAATGTTATAGTGTTGACAAATATTTCTAAGGTATTTACGTATGAATGGTTGAGCACAATAGTGATACATGGATATTATGAGTTACCATGTCATATTCCTAAAAAAATTTAATTGTTTCCTACACATAAACTGAGTAATTGGTAATATTTCAGTCATTTGTATTACACACCTCATGACTTTGGAATAGCAAATGTGGGATTTCTAATGCCTTCGTTGATTAGTTATGTACTTAGACATCCAAGTGGCGTCAAAGAATATGTGACTACTATGATGTAATCTTGTGGTGCTTCCCAGAATGTGATCTTAGCTTCCTTCAATGCTAAGTAAGTTTTTGTATTTTTGTTTATATGTCCTACCTATGAATTTAATTTTATTGTAAGATTAAAATTTTTATTTTATTTACCTTCTATTCAATTAGAAATAAGCATTGGAAGTTGTTAGTGATTGATTTTGAGACTTGGAGTGTGTATCTCTTTTATCTTTCAGGTGAAAAGCTACCACCAAATGAGGGACATCCAATGAAATTGTCGATTCATTCGTAAATATAGTTTTTTGGTGCCCAATATTTGTTATTTTTTACATTATATGACCAATATAATAATGCAACATATATGTTGATTTCACTTATAGGGGTGTGAAAGAATTCCATACAGATGGTGGGAAGGAAGATAAGAAAAAGAAATTAGTAACTTGGAGGAATGGTGATGTATAGTCTTCTCACTTACAATTTCATAATATATGACCAACTCTACTTAATTATATTTTATTAATAATTTTTAAATATACAAGCCCCTATACAAGATAATGCCGGGACATGCACATATTGTGTGATGTTATATATGCAGGTGATTGTCAATCACGCAGAACAAATCAAATGTATAGAGTAAGTATATTGATGAATAGTCTTCAAACAATCAAATCCCATTAGAAGTCTCATTCTCTTTGTAGTTTTTTTTGAAGATTGAACCCTATACATTAGAGCAGTTGAATGACCTACATGAATAATGAGCAACTTGCTTCCTCGGATATGTGGACTTGAATGAAAAATTTGATGGTTGATGTTATTTTTTGGTAGTTTCAACATTGATGTCAGATTTTTTTATATGTATTTATGAGAGTGAATTGAGTGTTGATATACATTGTGACTTTAAATCTGAGATGGCATCTGATTTTTATATGTATTTTGTGAGTGTGAATTGAATGTTAAGTGCATATGTGTGTGTGAATTTGAATGTGAAGGCATGAGGAAAAGAGTGGTTTCTATTCGTTCATATATGTATGAAATTGAAACAAAAATGATAAATGAAGCAATTGAGTTGTGAGTTCATGGAACTATGTGCAATTTGAATTTAAAAAAATGATAGAATGTTCCATGTTTGTTCCTACTTTGTATAAAATCTTTTGCTTCTAGGTATGTTGGCCTGTTTCTAAGCCACCATGCTTGTAGAGTGTCTGTTGTTCTTTAGAATTTTTGGTTTTTAAGAACAATAGTCTCCAGACATGCTAGCAGCCTAGACAGTCGGTCTACATACCTACTATATAAAGAAAACATACATCTTTATCATTGGTTACTTGGAAATAACCAACTACATAATGTTTCACCGTCGGTTATTAGCAAACAGCTGATGACATATTGCTAAAATTTTCATTATTCAATCACTGATAAAAGTGATATTAGGAAATTGGGAGTTAGAAATTTGTAATTAGAAAACCTATGCCGAAAAGTAATGGCGTCAGCTACTTTTATTGGAATTGGAAACTAAAAGGTCAAAGAATACCACAAACGTCACCCATTGTGGATTACATCATCAGTTCGTCCCTAACAAAGAACCACTAACAATAGTTTTTATTGGCAGTTTTTGTAACCAATGAAGAATAGTGGATTTTTACCATTGCCCACTTGATCATTAGTTAAGAATTGATGCGGAATGCCTAAAATAACTGAAGTTGTATCCCCATTATGTAGAAGTCGAGGTAATGACATTTTTTCTCATATATAACAATATCTTGTTCTCGATGTGCTTGTATCCACTTTAGATATGATTTTAGTGAAATTTGGTATATTTTGATTCACGTCACTTTCTTTCTCAAGAACTGCCCCCAATGCTTTGATAGTGCATTACTAATTTACTTAGACATGTTTGGGTATGACTTATATTTTTATCATGCCTCTAGATATGACCTTTTGTTATAAATGTTCTTTTTGACAACAACTATTGTCAGCCAAGTTTGTTTAGAAAGAAACTCGACCAACAAGCAACAGTGGGTGTTTTCAATAGTTGTTGTCGATCGAGAAGTTCAACCCAAAAACTCAACTGACAATATTGTGCACAAAATATACATATGAATTTTTGAATGATAATTTCCCTCTAAATTAGTATTTTTTAACCAATAACCTTATTATATTGGCACTCACCTTGGTACCTTTATATGTTATTTATATTGCCATGCTTTAAATTTCCTATGTTGCATACAATTCTATCTATCTAATTGCTATATATTGGTATCTCAATATCTTGCAATTACTTATCTTGAGTTTTTATGCTTGTTTTGATAATGATCTCTTTGGATCTCTTGGTTGTGATCTAAATTGCTTCTATTGTGCTTTAACTTGCTACATCTATCTAGTTGTATATCTTTTCAATGCAACCTAGAGTCTCTTATTGGTAATCATCTTTTGGTAATGATTCATATCTGCTAGTGTGTAGTATCCTTTCATGCTTCTTAAATTGCATATTTCTTTGTTTGGATATTTCTTTAGATATACTCATAGCTTTTTCTTTAACATTTGAATATTTTACTATGACCTAGATCCTACTAGTAGTCCTAGCTTGTGGTATCATCTACTAGAAGTCCATCTATATGTGTTTTGACTATGTTCATCTTTTAGCATCCAACTATATGCTATGCTTTTATCTTGTTATATACGTACTCAATCTTGTTTTGGCTTGCATTGCTACTATCTCAAGTAACTTTCTTTCATAGCACTGCCTTGATATTTTTTTAGAATTACATCATGGGTTGTTCAAATGCATCTCTTTATGCTTTATATGCTTTTTCACATATAAGCCCCTAGTTCTTTCTCATCTACTCTCCATTCTAACATTTGGTATTTCCTTTTACTAGCAAGTTGTGTTTTTATCTCTTCAACACCCTCACTTTTTGAAATGACAAAGGAGGACAAGACATGTCTATGCAAAGTGAGAAGACATATCTAGAACATATATGACATATATGTAGAGCATATACGAGTAGAAGACATAGTTTCTATTAGATGTTATGAAAGCTAACCATGTAGGATAAATATCATCCATTGAGGAGGAGTATGAACTCCTTTAGATTCAATTAAGAAGGAGCATATGAAGTCAATTCTATTGAAACCTCTAGATTTCTTCAAAGATATGATTTTACTTAAATTCTTTCAATACATATATGGAATGGTTTGTCATCTTCCAAAAGCGCAAAGACTAACTGACTAAACCCTTGTTTTAATTATGATTAACCACTCCACTTATTTGTGTCTAATTCTTGTACTTGCCTGATTTTAGATTAGGTATAGACACACTCCAAACATATAAACTTGTTCATCCTAAATTAGAAAAAGACAAGTCAAAATCAATCCAAGTGCAATGTTATGGAAAAGACCTCATATCAATTAGAATCATGTTGTAAATTACATGTAATGATTGTATGACTTGTAATTAAGCTTAGAATAAATAAAGAGCACTTATGACGAATATTTATATAATTTTATGGAACTTTTCAAAATTCATTACAGACACTTTTATCAGCCAAGTTTCACTCACATGGAACTAGACCGACAATCCTATGTTGGTCTTGGTAACTTCCAGGGTCAGCTGAGTTTCCTCACGATAAACTCGACTAACACCCTGCACTTACAAAACAATCTTAAGCTATTGGTCGTGTTTCATCAAGGATAAAATCGACCAACAACTCAAAATTGTTTTGTGTCATAGTGCCATCGGTCAAGTTTCCCAAAAGTAAACTCATCCTACAACACTATAAAAAAAGTGCAGAAAAGTGTTTCTAGAAATTAGAGTGTTGAAAAACTAATATATATATATATATATATATATATATATATATATATTTCAACACCCAAAATGGCTAGAATTTGTTCTTAATTATATCTACTAGCTAGTAGGCAACATCAACTCTAAATAGGTCCCCTTGGGCTTCATCCAATGATTAGCCAAGCACTATGAAGGTCCCTATAAAATAGCTGAGTGCCTACGAGAGCCTCCTTCCACTCTTAAGATTAATCACTTTCTACATCCATTAGAGTGAGTAGGTGTTTTATAAAAGAGCTATTACTACATGTATATCTTGTGAGGCTCTCACTTACTCCATCTCCCAATCTCTCTTTCTACCATGAAGATGAAGGTTCTATCTCTTGGCTAAGAGAGGTGAAGAAAAAGGGAAGGATTCCCTTGGTGGAAGTTTCTACTTGGTGAAGGAAAAGTTAAAGGTATAAGATCCAAGTCAAGAGTGGGGAATGTCTCAACACGAAAGACTTGTTGTAAGAGTGGGTAAGTCCTTAGTGAAGGCAGCAGACTCATTGAAAAACTAGGTAAGTCCTTGGTGAGGTAGAAGACTCTTAGTCATGGATAGGCAAGTCCTTTGTAAGGTTATTGGCTCCCTTATCGTCAAAAGGAAGGTTAGGTATCCTTGTCTTGGAAAAGGAAGGTCATATGTTGTAACTTTTACAATGGAATATATGGAATGAGATGTGGTTGAAAAATCCTAGCGATTAACCTCTCTAGGTAGTATATGCATGCTCTCCTATTTTGGAGTTTGGAACCACTATACATATCATGTGTTCTTGTTCTTGTTCAATCTCTCTCTCCCTTGCTTTGTATGTTTAGTTCATATTTTCCATATTATCTTAGAAATAACTTGAATGTATAATGAATCTTGTTTAAGTGGTTTTTAACTCTATTCACCCCCCCTAGACCCCATCATTGATCCATCATAAATTTTCTTGCACTCGTCATCTCAAAAAAAGATCAAGTGGAATTGAAAAAAGTCATTATAATAAATTAAAACATGAGAAAAATAATAATTAGTCAACTTTAAATAAATCAGAGTGACTTATGGCCCACATTAAACCAACTTTGGTTGGTAGTAAGGCTGAACAATAAACAAGCCTTGTAGTAGTTGACCCAATTAGTTAGTTTGACTAACCAACTATGTTCACCAACTACTAGCCCAACAAAAAGTGGGTCACTATAGTAGTAAATGGATTGACGCCCCCACTATAATGGAATAGATGACTAGTATACCTACTACACAAAAGGCAAGTTTCACGAAGTGTACAAACCTATCAATAAACATAATAAGATTCCATATATATAGTGTCATAAAAGATAAAAATTCCCCGCAAAACTCATTTATCCTCATAACCATGGTTCCAAACAACCAAAATCCTAAATAATTATATCCCAATATGCCAACACGTTTATGAGAAAAATAACAAAAATTTTTGGGTTGCATTTATGTTAAAAACATAATTGGACAAATGGCATACAACCTTTTTAAGGTCTAGATCATAAACTGAGTTTTACAGTTCACATTCATAACAATTGTTGGGTTTTTCCAGTGAAAACAAAAAATTTCTCACCACAAACCCATAAAATAGTAGATCGCATCAATGACTATGAAATAGGAAGGATGGTTTTAGTGAGGTGTACCGAGTCCTCAGACTTGGTCAACGACAATACCTCCCAGCTAGTGCAGTTTTCAAACACCTAGTCTTGGACGATGTTTATGCATCTCCTGGTCTTGACACAGACTGCGGTTGACCATCATCCTCCTGAGTGACAGAAACCTCCCACCTCTATATATAGTCCACACGGACCACCGTGAACTCTAGTTGTCATATCCCACAGGACACTAGAAGGATTCATCCCCTTCTTTCGGTGTACTAGTCACCGACACACTGTCCCACCACCAGTTGTCATCCTATAGTTGTCTTTCCCTTGTTGTGCCTCCCTGATTGGGTATCACTTACTTGGTCTCTCTCAGTTACCACAACTAGAGAGGATCACTTTGCAGAGCAATTGATGTTCTGAGTTGTGCTATCTGAGAAGCCCCCAGTACCCCTCTATATATAGGAGGGGTCAGGGTTACGGTTCTCATTCCCGGGTAATGCGGTGCTAAAGTGGGAGTAGAAGGGTCCAAAATTTCCATGAATTGATTGCACTGCGGCAGCCGAATCGGTCATTTCACAAACAAACCAGTCAATTGGGAGTGTGAACCATTCGGTTCACTTTCCAGACTTGCCTCTAATTGAATTTCCTTATTCATTTCTAATTGATACTAAGATCAATTCTTGTCCCAATCAAATTGTACAAATGAAATGAAAAAACCTTTTCTCACAAATCGGGACAGCCCAACACTGCTCATTTGGACACATGAACCGATCCGATCACCAGAGTGAATCTGTCAACTCACTGGCCATGAGCCAATCGGTTCACCCAGTGAACTGGTCAGTTGGTGGTCCAAATTGTGCATAACACAGTCAATGCATTTCTCAATCAATCCGACACTCAAATTAGTTAGTTCAACACTTGAGCTTGATGATTCTTAGTCAAGTCAATTGATTGAATGTTTGATTGAGTACCTAAACACCTTTAGTAATCAATCCAAACATCATTCATGGATAAAATACTCTTCCAAGTTAATCTTATATGTGTGACCCTATAGCTCCCATTTCACGTTGGTAGTGAAGGTCCATAACCACTTATGACTCCACAAGCAAAGAGTGGTGCCTAGTCACACATCAGTGCTACCCAAGTGAAAAGGAAAGTTGGAGAACAATTTAAACCCTACAATCCATAATTGGTGTTATAGTGAATGTATAGTTCCTTTGTCACTAATATCCAGATTGAACTTGAGGCATGGACATGTCATCCTCTACAAATGTTCAATCCATGTTTCTTGATCCAGAGTAGATTGTCTAAGATATTTGTGACCTCAATGTCTCACATTGAATCACAAGCACATGGCCATGCTTTTGTCAGTCTCACTCATCAAGTGGCCAGGATATCATACTCCCATAGGAGGGACAAATCCCATATCTATCACTCACAGTCAAAACCCCATGTGTCAAAGTCACCCAATCATCACCTTTATAACAATCCATATTTCAGAACTGTGTTTGATGATGTCAAAGTGTACCCAATGACATGTGTTTAGTGCAGTGATTTCAAGTCTAAGAACCACTGTCACCACCAATACTATAAGAGTTGATCCTGACTAACCAAGTGTGGTTTCCATGCATCACTCTTATGGTGGGTCTGTCCAATACATTGTTCTCTAACATGTATCTATGTGCTTAGTTTGATATCCTATATCATGACTAATGAGATTCTATCATCAACCAACACACACTCTAGTCTTATGTGTTATTGATGTCTACGGTTATTTCCATGATAACAACTGACTAGGGACAAAACAAGAATGTATACTCTTCACATCCATATGATCTCATCGTTCAGGTCCTCAACCCAAAGGCATATGTCATTAAGTAAAACAATTATTTAGACATCTATCATGTTATACCATTATCTCGAAATAGTTAAAACATATAGACGGAAATTGCCTTTATTATTATTCAAATCATTTACAAAGTATCTCATTACAATCATCATATGACTTACTCTATGGGCATACATACCAACCGAATCCCACTTGCACTTAGATCCAATCCTAGGAACCTCTGTCCTTGTGACCTAGCATGATTGTCATCCTTCTGCTATGAAAGTTCTTTCATTAGGGGATCAAAAATATTGTCTTCAGTCGCTACTCTACAAATCTTCACATCTCCTCATTGTACAATCTCTCGTATGAGATGGAAGCGCCTCAATATGTGCTTGGACCGCTGATGTGATATGGTTTCTTTAGCTTGAGCAATATCTCCATTGTTGTCACAATAAAGCTCAACTATATCACACTGCTAGGAATTACCCCAAGATCAGAGATGAACTCCCTGATCCACACAACCTCCTTTGTTGCATGGGATGCAACAATATACTCGACCTCTATAGTAGAATCCAAAAATGTCTCTTGCTTGGAACTGTTCCATCTCACAACTCTGTTGTTCAGGAAAAACACAAATCCTGACTGCAATCTATAATCATATTTATTGGTTTGGAAGCTTGCATCGGTGTAACCCTTTACCACCAACTCTTCCTGACCATCGTATATGAGAAACTGATCCTTAGTCCTTCTTAAGCACTTCAAGATATTCTTCACGACTATCCAGTGAGCATCTCTGGGATCTGATTGGTAATTGCTTGTCATGTTGAGTGCATATGAGACATCAGGATGGGTGCACAACATTGGGTACATGATGGATCCAATGGCTGATGTATACGGAATCCCATTCATACACTCCATCTCTTCACAAAATCGGGGACATTGAGCTCTAGAGACAGTAACTCCATGCACCATGGGTATGTTTCCTCTCTTTGAGTTCTCCATACTGAATTGCTTCAACACTTTGTCAATGTATCTGCTCTAATTTAGTCCAATAAGCCTTCTAGATCTATCTCTATAGATATTAGTTCCTAAGATATAGGATGCTTCTCCTGAGTCCTTCATTGAGAATGTATTTCCAAGCCATGTCATTACCTTCTATAAGGCAGAGATGTCATTCCCCATCAACAACATGTCATCTACATACAATATGAGGAATGTCATCATGCTCCCACTAACCTTCTTGCACACATAGGGTTCATCTTAATTTTGACTAAAGCCAAACTCTTTGACTTCTTTGTCAAATTGAAGATTCTAGCTCCGAGATGCTTGCTTCAATCCATAGATTGACCTTTACAGCTTACAAATTTTATTGGCATTCTTTGGATCTATAAAACCTTCAGCCTGTGTCATGTACACATCCTACACTATTTTCCCATTAAGGAATGTAGTTTTAATATCCATCTGCCAAATATCATAGTCATAGTAGGCTGCAATAGCAAGCATGATCCTAATGGACTTAATCATGGCAACTACAGAAAAGGTTTCATCATAGTCAACACCTTGAACTTGTTTGAAACCCTTTGTAACCAATCTACCTTTATAAGTTTGCACATTTCCATCCATATCAATCTTCTTCTTGAAGACCAACTTGCACCCTATGGTTTTTACCCCTTCTGGTGGTTCCACCAACGTCCATACCTTGTTGATATACATGGATTCCATCTCATATCTCATGGCTTCAAGCCATTTCTCAGAATTTGGTCCCACCATATCTTCTAGATAGGTAGTTGGCTCATCATCTAGGACCAACTCACTACCTTCCTGAGTTACAAGATATCCAATTTTCTCAAGTTCAAGGCATATCCTACTAGATCTACGAGGTTCCTGTGTTACTTGAGGAGACTGAGATTCCATAACCACTTGTGAATCTCTGTGTTCCTCTTGTACATTTATTGGTTTAATATTTTCTTGTTGGGCTCAAACCTCTTTGAGCTCTACTTTCCTCCCACCGCTTCCTTTGGAAATAAAATTCTTTTCTAGGAATACATCATCCCTAGAAACAAACACTTTGTTGTTAGTTGGGTTGTATACATAGTATTCCTTGGTTTCTTTAGGGTATCCAACAAAATAACATTTATCAGATCTAGGGCTTAGCTTATCAGGAAACATTTTCTTGACATAAGCCTCACATCCCCAAATCTTCATAAGAGACATTCTGGGACGCTTCCCAGTCCATATCTCATATGGTGTCTTTTAAATCGATTTAGATGGTACGTGGTTAAGTGTAAACGTGGCGGTTTCAAGAGAATGACCCCAGATGGAAGTTGGAAGATTGGAAAAACTCATCATAGATCGCACCATATCTAGTAATGTGTGATTCCTTCTTTATGATACTCCATTATGCTATGGTGTTCTAGGTGGAGTCCATTGTGATATAATACCATGGGCTCTCAGAAGGTCCTCAAACTCTAGGCTTAAGTATTCTCCACCTCGATCGGATTGAAGTGTCGTAATACTTTTGCCAAGCTAGTTTTGTACTTCATTCGTGAAATAATTGAACCTTTCAAGGGTTTCAGACTTATGTTGCATCAGGTAAATATAGCCATACCTATTGAAGTCATTAGTAAAGGTAATGAAGTATTGATACCCTCCTCTAGCACTTGTTCTAATAGGTCCACATACATCAGTTGTATGAGTCCTAATAGATCACTGGCTCTCTCACCTTTTCCTGAAAAGGGAGCCTTGGGCATCTTGCCCAACAAACAAGATTCACATGTCTCTATTGATTCATAATCAAAAGAGTCCAGATAACCATCCTTATGGAGTCTAGATATGTGATTCTCATTTATGTGCCCTAGACGACAATGCCAAAGGTATGTTTTGTTTGAGTCATTGAGTTTTTGTCATTTGGTGTTTATGTTGTATACACTTGTCTATAGATCTATCAAGTATAGACCATAATACATTGGGGAACTTGCATAAAAGATCCCATCTTTAGAAATGGAACACTTTCCATTCTTAATAAGAAATTCAAATCCATCATTGCCCAAGAACGATATAGAAATGATATTCCTATTTATGGCAGGCACATAATAGAAGTTCTATAACTCTATTATCATCCCACTTAGTAGAGATAACTCATAGGTTCCTACAGCGCTGGGGGAAACTCTTGGCCCATTAGCAACACATAGTTCCACCTCACCTTTCCCTAAAGGCCTACTTCTTTTCAGATCCTTCACATTTGAACAAATGTGTTATGCACATCCGGTATCAAGTACCCATGATGAAGAAGTAGTAAAGTTAATCTCTATCACATATACACCTGAAGTAGAGATCTCTATCTCTTGCTTCATCTTCCATGATTCCTTCAATCCTCTCCATGTTTTGAGCACAGAAGACATAGACTTCATCTTGGTGAGAGAACCCTTCTATCCCTTGCCTTTGTCCTTGGATTCCATTCCACTGATCACTATCATGGAACTATCCTTCTTCTTTCCAGCCTTAAACAATTCCTTAAGCATGCATAGAGTGGATTCTAAATGTAATGACCCCACCTCCCGGTAACCCCCAATTAAGGGAGACCAAGAGGTCAGAGCCATTATACCACTTTCTCAGATCAAAGGTTCAACAAATAATCAGTAATAATTATCAAATTCTACCAAACTAAACTGAAAGGCTGTAATAAAATTTAACTTTTCATACCTTTTTCAAAAACTTGGATATCTACTTCTATCCACATCTGGAGTCTATTCTAACTAATCCTCCTTTGTACTTTAATTCTTATTTAATTCCACATATGCCACTTTACTATTTGTCCTTTTCAAACTTGTATCTAAAATGCCGACAAACAAAACGTCAGTCAGCATAAATGAATATGCCAGTATGTGGGGGAAACAATAATCATGCAACTATGATAACAATGTAATCAGCCAAATATCATTTAATATCCAAGATTACGTCTTAAGCAATACTACTCAATTCTTACCTATCCCTTATCACTGTGATGTCCCTACAGTAGACTTGGATAGTACCTCTCTCACATGGTAGATCCTTACCCCCATGTCCCTACCTCACAAGTAGCCAATACTTAGGGTTGTGGAGTCGCATGGCCCAACCTAAGGGTAGACCAATCCCTGACTTAAGGTGACTTGATGGACCTACCCCATTGGTAGCCATGTACTGAGTCATCCAATGACCTGATGGTCCTACCCCATAGGTAGCCATGTACTAGGTCAATCTATCAAGTAACAGAGGGGACTAGGATCTGAGCTAGTAGGCACATATCTTAGGTGATAGTCATATCCACATTATAATTTGCATGAATTAAATTCATCCAATAGTTTAATTCAAGTCATCGATGAAAAGTTAAGAAATCCTCAGAAAACTAATTCGAGATATTCATAAGTGTAACCACATACCTGATATAGATCAACTTGATGCTCAATAAATAATATTCAAGAACAATCAATCAAGCAATCATCAATATCTTGAAATTAATGCATAACATCCAAGTGCCATTGTTTTATTCAAAATATTCTCAAGATTGAGTTGGATTCCACCTTAGGATTCCTAGGTCAACTTTAGGGTTTTATGAAGGTTTTAGCGTTCATTATGCATTTATCATTTTTAATGCTTTTTTAGTCCACAAACCCTAATTTCTACATCATAGACACAATTAAAAGTCAATTAAGTCCAATATGCCCTTTTTACATTAAAGCTACCATTTTTATCCTTTTAAGTCATGACACGACCATTAAGGCCAATTACCATCTTTGGCTTCTTGTGGATTAACAACTCATAATTCTTTATGATCTAATTCACAAATGAACTCTATTTATCACTAATTCCACATTTATCCATTAGAAAAACCTAATTACCACATTTTGGGTATTTATCCACATGTAGCAACTTTTATACTAAAAAAGTGTAGTTTCATCATATCTCAGTTTTATTCATGGATTTGAACAATTAAAGCCATTAAGGGTCCCAATTACCAAAGTTAGGGTGTCAAGGTCCATTAAAGCATATTCATGTACATGGAACCCTAAATTAATCAAATTATGCATAAAGATCATCCCTTTAGATCTAATGTGTCCTTTTATAAACAATAGGTTAAAATCAACTTTAAATGTCCATATAACCCTTCCCTTTTAACTAATCATCATAGATTAGGGTTTCTTACTGAATAATGCATTAAAGTTCATAACTTTAAATAGTTTTTGAAATAGAAGAAAAATTTGGATCTATTATTATTTTTATTGAATTTCTTGTATTTTTCTGAGCAAGATTCATATATAATATTCTTTAATCTCAGCTACCAGTAATAAGTTACAAATTATGCTATTTTGATCATTCCCAACCAATGGCTGATTGACACGTCAGCAAGCGGCAACGACTAAAGAAAACTAAAAGACATTTGCACCCCTTACCTCGTTACATTCCACTCAGGGGCATATATGTCTTTTCGTCAGCCACTTCTTCAACCTCGTGAGTCCGCTCTTGCTCGTGATGCAGTGTCAGGCCGTGGTGAACCTCAGGGTTGACTTTGAGATCCCCCTTCCTAAAGTAAACGACTAAGCTTCCATGACCTCCGCCGCACCCGTACGAACTTGTCGATGCTTCTAATTGATCCCAACATGGCCGGAGTTGCTGAGACGGCAAAAGGGGTCTCCTATGGAAACTAGGGGGGGTTTGTGGTGCAAGGGAGGTTCAAGAGGGAAGAATTGAGGGCTAGAACTTGGTCTGTAGGTCTTGTAGGATCTCGCAGAATCATGTTCAAACTCACAGAGGGGTTACATCCTCTTTTTTAGCCTATAGCCAGGGTAGGCGGCCGGAGTGAGCCCTGATGATTTGGGGGTTCTTCGAGATGCCCCCAAGATATGCAAAACCTAGGGTAGGGATGGCCGCAAGGATCTCACGGATCCAGCTAGCTGATTTCCAAAATTGCTCATGCACTCAATCGCGAGAGATCAGCGTTGGAAAGATCATGCTCCCTATTTTGAATTTCCTTATCTATCTCGAGGTAGGATATGGTTGCCTGATCATTGGATCTCGATCCCATGGTCAGAAGTTCACGCGGAAATAACACAGAGTCTGAGTCAGAATAAACTTTGTGACATTTAGAGACTATCCATTCCTTTTAGGGATTTTCAAAAATCCATATCTCTTAAACAGTACATCCAAATAATCCCAAATTTTGAGGGAAAGTTAATACTAACTTAATCTTTCATCATGATGAATGTTGGCTCACTATCTAAAGAAATCAGATACCGTTCTTTAGTTGCAAGTTATTACTCAATTATGTATATTTCTCATATTTTCTCTTTCTTATTTCCTTTTATTTTCTTGATTTTGATTTCTTTTTCCATTAGAAAACATGTGAACATGAAATCTTTTCCAATATGGATCTATTATCCATATATCCACATATTTCTTGTAATATTATCATTATCTCACATTTCTTCTCAATAAAGCAATATTTAATCAATCTTTTCTCTTTCTTGTTGCAGTATCTTGCAACTTGGACTCCTTGGAACCCAAGGACCCAAAAGGCACGGAATCAACCTTTAGGGAAAATCCTTTTGCCTTCTAGAGGTTTCTACATCTTTATTTTCTCCATTTATTAATTATTCATTTACTAATTGAATTTCCTCTTTCTTTTGCTTGTTATTGGGCCCAATAGTCAATAAGGCCCACAAAACAACCAAGCAAGGTTACTTACAAACGAAATTCATGCATTCAATTAAATGACATCATTATGTGTTCATATGTTTTGGGGTTGTAACATCCTTCCCCTCTTATAAGATTTTTTTCCTCAAAATTCCATCAAGCAAACAAACAATTCAGGATAAGACGTTTCCATGTCCATCATTGGCCCCTATATGGTTTTACCATATCCATGCCACTTCCAAAGAACCTTTATCATCACATATTCTTTTCTTTGAGTTGCTTTCACCTTGGCATCTATAATCTCAAAGGTGACTCAAGACATTTCAGCCTCCCTTGGGGCTCACTAGGTTCATTGCTCAGGACATGGCTCGGGTACCTCACGTAGTGCTCTAAATCGGACTCATAGAACACATTATTCATCATGTTATCCTGAGGGGTAAGGCTATACACGAGCATCTCCACCAATCCATCTCAAATGGACCCATGTATTGGGGACGCATCTGTCCCAACTATAACTCATAGGGGTCAGATTTTCATATCACATATTCTCCAACGGTGAACTGTGTGTCAGTCTACTTTGCATCATCCCACAACTCATGTTGTCCCTAGACTCTTTTTCAGCCATTGCACGATAAAAGTGACTTCATCTGCACACACTATGGTCCTTTTCTGACCTTCGTGAGGTCTATTCATCGACATCATCTTAATGAAGTGGTGACCGACACAACCTCCCTTGTAGAGTTTATTTACATCTCGATACTGGCTATAGTGGTTATCATCACATCTTACAGAGGACAAGAATTGTCTCCATGTATCACCCTAAATGAGCACACATGCTCTCCTCAGACCCTCTAGTCTGGATCATACTAACCATTAGTTAGGAGTGATAAAATGTACTAACCTTGAGTTCTTCATGTACCTACATCCACTTCATGGAAGTGAATCTTTAGGTCATACTCAAGGAACCATTGAACTCGCATCATGGTATAGTGGAACCATCTCTTTTATACGTAGTTCAACCGGATCTGTCTCTTACCAGCATTATCTCTTTCTCTTAGATCATGTCATCTAGATGAGGTGATCTACCATAACCCATATTACATCTTGACCTTCTTCGGTCCATGGGAGACTTACGAAAATATCCATAGTGATGAACTCCCATTCCCTCTCGAGGACTCTTTATCCTCTATATCAATACACTGGGTTACTGATGTTCGTCCTTCACCTCCTGGCTTGCATGGAGACAAGCCACGTGTAACTTCATCTTAAGTATCCAAAGTACTACTTTCACTTACTATCTTCGTAGTACCACAGTGTATAATGATCTTAAATCATGATCTCATGTATGTCATGATTCCTAAAGATCGATTCTTCAGAAACCCTAAACCACTCTAGTTGGGGTTTCATCACCTTCCTTTCAAAGAAGTGCATCTGAGGTTCTACCACCATCCTTTCATTGCATCAAGGCCTAGGCTGGCTAACCAAACAATAATTAACTTGATCAACCGATATCATTACATCTGAGTGTTAGCCAAAATCATCTCTTATTCAAACTTAGGGTTAACCTAACAACCTATTCTACCTTCCAGCTAAACTAGGCAGCTGCATCTTAACTAGAGCATCCATTACCACTTCACATCCTTAGGTGTTAGGTAATGTTGAAGACATACACCTCCATGTATTCCGCTTATTATCTCATCTCAAACTTTAAGTCTATCTTCATCAAGAAATCTTTGAGCTCATTCCCTTGGTTTTCAAACTCAACCTTGTATAACTCATAGCTCATGATAAAAACATCCTCATAAGATGACTACCTTATTTCTCTTAGTTTTAGTAAACCATCCTTGTATCGTTCACTCCACAAGGGTATGTTATCATCTCTGTCCTCATACCTCATAGCAACGTTCCAACTCACATCATCTCTATCATTGGTGTATGGCATGCATATTGTCCTATCTCTCACTCCCATAACAAGAGGAAATAAGCAGTTGGCTGCAGTCCAAATACAGAGTTCTTCCCATTCCAAGAGTAGATATGGTACATCCCACCTTGCCAGTACACCTTTAAATCTAAGTTGAAACATGCAACTTATATCACAATCATCTTGATATCAAAGTTACTTCCATGGAAAACTGGTCTCGAACCTACTTGGGTCACCACACAATCCTCGGTCATCTCCTTCTAGGTCTGTAGGGTGCCGACACTTTTGGGGTCATCCCTCTTCCCTTATGCATCCAGAGAGTGCCCTACTCATCTGCCCTTTGGGTCCCATGATTTCATGAAGGTGATCAATCTCCTAACCCATGGCCCTCAGACAATGATAGTTGTTACCTGCCGACCCTATGGTCATGTGCAACTAGGGAATTAGGCAACTCCTACTTCCATCGGTCTTATCCCTACCTGACCCTAGCATAGACTTCGGATTCTATTATAGTACATGTCCAACTTAGAACCTTACCCAAGTCTCCATCATCTCTCTCTGCATTCATGGGCTGACCTTCATCCTTTCATAGGGGTCATGGCGACCTGCCTACCTTGGTCAGGCCCCATACCGGTTACCTACATGGTAAAACATCCACATGCACTTAGAGATGGTTATCTGTGGGTCTACAGGTTCAATCTCTTACCATGTACTCTTCACTTAGCTTCTCAAGATCCTATGATACCACTTTAGGTTTCCTCAAAACCAACAAAAACTGGTATACACCCTACAAAAGGGTCCCTCTCCCAGGATGCGAGGAAACTATCTCTTGATAGCAACAAAGGTCACAAGCATCCTTATGTCTAGGGTTTACATCCACATCAGCATGCTTAACCCAACAATCTACAAAGGCACAAGCAGACCACCTACTAAACCACGCTAGGTCATACTTGTTCTCATTCATCAACATTGGACCAAGAATGTTACGACCCCACCTCCCGATAACCCCCAATTAAGGGAGACCGAGAGGTCAAAGCCGCACCCATGACTTCCGGATCAAAGGTTCGACAATTAACCAAACATAATTATCAAAATTTAACATACTATACTGAAAGCTGTAAGAAAATAAATTTTTGCATACCTTTTTAAAAACATGGATCTCTAAACTTCTATCCACACAGATACTAATCTATCTAATCCTCCTTTGCACTTTAATTCTCATTTAGTACCACATGTGCCACTTTACTATTCTTTCATTGTACGTCGGTCAGCCGAAGCTGGTATGTGGGGGAAAACAAATAATGTTCAACTATGTTAACAATATAATCACTCAATTAATCATTTAACAATCAAGATTACATTTTAAGCCAAACTACTCAATCCATACCTATCCACAACTCTGTGTTGTCCCTGTAAGGACTTATATGGTACCTCTGTAAAGGTGACTTGATGGACCTACCCTCTAGGCAGCAATATACTAAGTCATTCATGACCTGATGGACCTACCCTCTAGGTAGCCATATTCTAGGTCAGCCATTACGACACAGAGGGGACCAGGATCTGAGCTAGAAGGCATATACATTATGTGATAATCATAGTCTCTTTATAATTGCACTATGAACATCCAAACAGTTTAGTTGCATTCAATGCGACTAAACATCCGGGAATCCATCGGAAAATTAAAGTGGTTATTCATAATTAACCACATACCAGATTTGATGATTTTAGAAGCATTAAGAAAATCCAACCAAGCATGCAATCCAAGTAATTCAACAATCACATAATTCCTGAAAAGAATATGTACTCTATTTATTACACACTTTATCAAGAACCTAACTTTATTAACTTGGATTCACATTCTATGGTTTCTAATCCGCATTAAGGTTTCATTAATATTCATTAGGGTTTCTTATATCAATTTCTCAAACTTTATCCTTTTTAATTTAACAAACCCTAAAATATCCTTTTCCATTTTTATGAACCTTAATTGCTCAACTATTCATTTTAATAGTCTTTTATACCCAAATTGACTTCGGATCATCACATCCCTATTTATTAATGGATTTGAACCATTAAAACAATTAAAAGACATATTCATCTAAATTAGGGTTTCTAAGCCCATTAATGCAAACTTAGGTATATGAAACCCTAAATTAAGACAATTATGTACAACGATCATTCTTTTAGATCTAAAACATCCTTTTCATTATCATCGGGTTAATATCAACTTGAATTATCCAAATAATATCATTAAGACCATTTACCATCAAATCTAAGGATTTTTCCATAATTAAATCATTAAAGATGGTAACTTTATGTACTTTTCACATTTCAAGCATATTTATGCATATAAACTCTAAATTAGACTACTCACGTGCAAAGTTCTTCCTTTTTGAACATAATGTACCTTTTTACATTTAACAGGTTAATATCATCTTTAATGATCCATTAAACCCTATTAAACACTTTATTCATTTCAAAATAGGGTTTCTTAATCTTTAATTCATTAAAGATGATAATTTACACTATTTTTCGAATAACAAGAGGAATTAGCTTCAAAACATATTTTTATTGAATTCCCCTCGTTCTAAGGATCAATTTTCATATAAGACTTGTTTTAATCCGAGCTACGGTTTATTAGATATGATTTTTGAAAGAACTCACTTACTTGAGCCAATAGTAGGCCGCCATGTCATGCAATACATGCAACATTGTTTGATAAAATTAGAATCGAATGACGCTTCTGCCCCTCACTTGAGTGGCCCGTCCTTTGTAAGGCCGAGGGTAAAACCGTCCAATGCAGTTCCTCCCTTCATCTTCCTACTACAGCTCGATGCTGCTGCCCTAGCCACCGAGCGCGGACCTAGGGATGGCTCTTGCTCCCGTGTCTTGGCCCGAAACTCATCGGAGACAGTTTCCCTAACTCCGCCGTCCTTGGCCGCACTCGCCCATGCCTTTTTCAGGTGCTCCAGATGGTTGGGGGCGCGGCGCTCAGCCTGCAAGACGCAACCTTGCTGCAGCCCTCTGGCGACGATGCACACATGTGGGAGCAACATGAAGTTGGTCGATTATCCATAGGCTGCCCAGGAAACTCCATGCCCTCAGTAGGACGACGTCATGACCTTCGTGGCCAGCGTTATAACCAAGCCTTCACGGTTAGGGCTCTGATGAAGAAGAAGACGGAGTGGAGAGAGAGATGCAAGGAAACTGCTTGGGCTCATCCAAAGGGTCTACTCTTTTATAGATGAGGGTCCCTTCTACCCCAACATGCTTGCCCATGAAGGAATAAAGCCTAATCCTAATGGGAAATATATTCCTTTACTTAAAGCAAGTTTCTCTCTCTCTCTTTCATATTCCTTTATTATTCCTTCCTCCTATGACATTAGGATTTCGAAAATCCTTTCTCCTATCATCATTATTCTTGCATTTTAATCCATTAACCACGAAATCCTATTTTCCTTTATAGAAAATATCATCCTTTTAAACAATACAACATAATTCATTAATAATGCAACACATTATCCTCTTATTTTGCCTTTTTAGTATTTTCTCTTTCTTTCCTCTTTATTGGGACTCCTTGGATCCCAAGACACTCCATTATTTCGAAATTCTTTTTATTGGATACTTATTATCCTTCTAGATGCATCTTTATGCATTATTTCGCATAATTCCTCATTATCTTGTTTATCTCTTATTAAACATCTCTTTTTGAGGATTTCTTTTTATTTCTCTTTTATTTTCCTTATTGGCATTCCTTTTAATATTAGCAACCTCATGGATACGAAATTTCCCCAAGAAAACTCATTTATACTTCTTTCCACTCATTTTCCACATTTTCTCATTATTTTCAATTTCTTTCTTACTAAAGAAATACATAATTAATCTTTTCTTTTCTTATTGCTTTATTTTATGCAACTTTGGACTCCTTGGAACCCAAGGAACCCAAGAGGCACGAAATCCTCTTTGGATGTGCCTTCTAGAGGTTTCTACATATTTCTTTTCTTAAGAATTCAATTATCCATTTACTAATTGAATTTCCTTGTTATTTCCTTATTATTGGGCCCAATACCCAATAAAGCCCACAACACAAACATCAAGGCTATTGTAAACAAAATCCATGTATTCAAAACAAATTATTCCATTCTTTGTTCAATTATCTTTAATATGAGAAATTTCATTTCTCACCAAATGAACCCAAAATTTGGGGTTATAACAAAGAACAAACCTTCCCATGTCACCAACTTAGCTGGGAGGGGTTCATCAAACATACCTTCAACTCAAGGGGTTTCCCTTTCCTCTAAACATCAGGAGTTTTATGCTCGAACTATGGAAACTCAAATCTCGTCATCAGCATCAGGTACACTACTTCCCCTCTTAGGCCTAGGAACCCTAGGTTCACTTTTTAGATGTCCCTCAACATGCTCAACCTTTTAACCACAAACCAAACATGTACAAGGTATGACATGCACTTCCCATGATCCTTTTTCTTGAACAACACTTCAAAGTGGAGTCCTCCTCAAGGACAACCAACCAAGTGTAAGGCCTCACAACCTATTACTAAACCTCTTCAGGGTCTAAGGAACTCTTCTTCCTAACTCAGAAGGTAAACACCTATACAATGGGCACAGAGGTACCAATAGTCTCATCCTCTTCCTATGGTTTGGTTCCTCTAAAGGAAACCATGATATCATCATCCTCCAGGGATCATGCATGAGGAAACCGCTATCATCCACTTAGGTTGCATCATCCTCAACTCCCCACTGTTCCTCATATCTTGGAGTCTAAGCTTCGAACCTTCATTATTGGGTCCTGCTCTCTCTCTAGAGCTACCCCAACAAACAACCTTACTACTAGAGGTTCTCTCTCCATGAAGGATCAAGCTCACAAGCATACCCCTACATGGGTGAAGCCTATGTTCAAACTTATGTTTGCTCGAGATTATCCATATCCCTTTATGCTTATCTCATAAGCTATCAAACATACTCTCCTGGCCAGGGTTTTAACCTACTGCTCACACTACTGATGTACTCTGGGTGCATACAATGCCCTACTTGCATAAGCCCATAGGGTTTCTATAGGTTCTTTGTTAACCTCATCATTGAAGGAGCTATCCTTCCTTCTAACATGCACGACCATTTCTAGGGTTGGGTCGCAACAGGTACTAGGTCACCCGACCTCTCATGGTCCATATCGTCATGGGAATCTAAAAGCATGTCCACCTACACACCTGGTCTATCATGACATCTACCTCATCATGTCATCTCTCTTTAACCACCACTTAGGGTTAGGGTTAGCATCATCCTCAGAGGATGTGCCAAGTCTCTACCTCCAAGACTAACTATCTTTACTCATCCTCCTCACAAGAAGGTCTAGCCTCAGGTCTCTCTTGAGGGCATGACAACTCGTGTCATACGACCTAAGCATGCAACTATTCTTTAGTTTATGCTTAAACTATTAAGCTTATGTCCATGACATCTTATTTACATGCTCTTCATTAATTTGGTGGAGGATTCTTGAAACCTTTTTTTTTTTGTTAAGCCGGGAGGCTCTCTATTCATCTCACCCTCCCCTCGTGAGCAAACAAGGATCAGAGTACAGCTCCTGCATACTACCGCAGGTAAACTCACCTCACATACAAAACCACCAAACACAGGAAAAACTCAAGAAACTAAACCATCCAGCTAGCGAGGATACTGCGTTACCACATATGGAATGCCCTTCTTCTCGAGCTCAATCATGTCGCGTATCCTTGCAGGAGTTCTTCTGCAATCTTATATCACCATGGGCTCAGGCGTATAGCTCAACCAACGACCAATCGCTTTGGGAATGGACTTAATGCAACAATGAACAAGAGACCCTCCAATCGCTTCCTCCTCAAGGATGTTTCTGAGATCTTTTACAGTTTTGTTCAACCTCCAAGGGATGGTGTTATTACCCCATAACATATGGTAAGTTCGAGCGTCATCAAGCTCAATCACCGATATTCTCAGGAACTGGTTTTCGGCAAATTTTAAGCCTACCACACAAGCTTGGATCATGGCAGTGATATGGTCATCAGCCGTGAGCCACGCTCTCGTGATCTGACAAGCAGCAGCACGGTGATTTCGAATAACACTCACCATCCACCACCTCTTGCGACCGTCATGATCAGGACTTCTACCAACAGAAATATTCATCTTCATCGTGTTGATGTCAGGGATCAACCATTTCATGAGTTTCACTTCTTTGAGCACATAGCGCAGATCATCAATCCTGAATAGATTCAACCTTCGATGTTCCTCGGGATTCGCCAGGATGCGGAAGATCTTCTTCTTCATCATAGAGTTAACTAACTCGATCATAGAAACCATCTCCTTCTCTAATGGCGATTTCCTTTCGTCATATCGAGCTCTACATCTCCAATGCCAGATAAAGAAAGGAATGATCACCCCAAGACAGGCAGTGATCCATAACATAACATCCTTTGAGGTGCCAAGCGAGATATATCTCAGCAAATCTTGTTTGTTAAACGGCCTGACTTCATTAGTGATATGGGCAAATCTATCCCAGAAGAAAGTCGCTACTTGCCCATGGAAGATCAAATGGTCAGAATTCTCGGTATAGGGCTCCTCACAGCAATCACATCTAGACACGAGGGCTATATGGAAGCGAGAAATGTTTTCGTCAGTCAGGATCGCTCCCTTAAGGTATTTCCAGACTAAGGAGCTGGCCTTGGGTGCATCGATGTTCCAAATGTGTTGTATTACATCAGGTTCTTCATCATGGTTCATGGTCAAAATCTTCTTCATCGATCGGATGGTGAAGTTTCCTGCCATCTCCGGTGACCAAACGATATAATCTTCATCATCGTTTATCACTTGATTTGCATTCTTAATCAGCTGGAGACCATCATCATCAAGGATCTATCTCAGGGATAACCAATCCCATCCTTCATTGAAGATCCAGAAGTCCCGGACTAGAAACGGTTGGTTCCTATCAATGGTGTAGATGGCATGATCAAACAATCTAGCATCACACCACAAGGCATCCCAGAAGGGGATCATTCCTTTCCCCATGATCCATCTACATTTAGGATATACCGAAGGGAACATATTCCAAATCTGTTTCCAGTATGTAGAGGCTGAATCACTATATCGTAAGTGGCTTGGATGGTTGGTTGATCTGCTGTTAGCACGATTCATGTACTTGGCTCTACAGAAGCTGGCCCAGATAGAGTCTTTGGCTATCACTTCCCAACTAGATTTGGCCAAAAACGTGTCACTGATGATCCTAGTGTTGTGAATGCCCAGACCTCCCGCTTCTATTGGTAAAGCTATCTTCTTCCAATCTATCCATATCTTGCGGTGATGGTTTTCACGATCATTCCATAAGAATTTAGAAAGGAGTGCATCAATGCGGTCGGCGATTTCCGCCATATTCTTGAAACCTTATCAAAAGGTGAGGAAAAGAGAGAAAACCCTAATCCTTACAATCCTTAACACCATTAGAGTTGAGAAGGGATGAACAAGATGAGAGAGTCCTAAAGGTATCTTATTTCGAGTCAGATCCTAAGACATTGGCCAGGCAGGCACACAGATCTGGTAGTCCTCGTATTCTGACTAGCGGTGTGGAAGAAAATCTTGCCAGCCCCCAAACGTGATCCTTTTATAGACACCTCTATCTTTCAGAAAATCCTCTAATAACTCCCTTGGGTTCTACAAAGTTTTTAAAATTTAATAATTATTAAAGATTAAATGAGGAACCTATGCTCTGATACCAAATGTAACGACCCCACCTCCCGGTAACCCCCAATTAAGGGAGACCAAGACGTCAGAGTCATTATCCTAATTTCCCAGATCAAAGGTTCGACAAATAATCAGTAATAATTATCAAATTCTACCAAACTAAACTGAAAGGCTATAATAAAATTTAACTTTTCATACCTTTTTCAAAAACTTAGATATCTACTTCTATCCACATCTGGATTCTATTCTAACTAATCCTCCTTTGTACTTTAATTCTTATTTAATTCCACATATGCCACTTTATTGTTTGTCCTTTTCAAACTTGTACCTAAAATGCCAACATACAAAATGTCGGTCAACATAAATGAATATGCCGGTATGTGGGGGGAAACAACAATAATGCAACTATGATAACAATGTACTCATCCAAATAGCATTTAACATCCAAGATTATGTCTTAAGCAATACTACTCAATCCTTACCTATCCCCTATCTCTGTGTTGTCCCTGTAGTGAACTTAGATACTACCTCTCTCACATGGTAGATCCTTACCCCCATGGCCCAACCTAACAGGTAGCCAATACTTAGGGTTGTGGAGTCGCATGGCCCTACCCAAGGGTAGCCCAATCCCCGACTCAAGGTGACTTGATGGACCTACCCCATTGGTAGCCATGTACTAAGTCATCAAATGACCTGATGGTCCTACCCCATAGGTAGCCATGTACTAGGTCAATCTATCAAGCAATAGAGGGGACTAGGATCCGAGCTAGTAGGCAAATATCTTAGGTGATAGTCATATCCACATTATAATTTGCTTGAATTAAATTCATCCAACAGTTTAATTCAAGTCACCGATGAAAACTTTAGAAATCCTCATAAAACTAATTTGGGATATTCATTAGCGTAACCACACACTTGATCAGAGCAACTTGATGTCTGAGAAATAATATTCAATAACAATCAATCAAGCAATCATCAATATCCTAAAATTAATGCATAACATCCAAGTGTCATTGTTTTATTCAAAACATTCACGAGATTGACTTAGATTCCACCTTAGGATTTCTAGGTCAACTTTAGGGTTTTATTAGGGTCTTATCCTTCATTATGCGTTTATCATTTTTAATGCCCTTTTAGTCCACAAACCCTAATTTCTGCATCATAGACACAATTAAAAGTTAATTAAGTCCAATATGCCATTTTTACATTAAAGCTACCATTTTTATCCTTTTAAGTCAAGACATGACCATTAAGGCCAATAATCATCTTTGGCTTCTTCCGGATTAATAACTCATAATTCTTTATGATCTAATTCACATATGAACTCTATTTATCACTAATTCCACATTTATCCATTAGAAAACCCTAATTACCATAATATGGGTATTTATCCACATTTAGCAACTTTTATACTAAAAAAAGTGTATTTTCATCATATCTCAGTTTTATTCATGGATTTGAACAATTAAAGCCATTAAGGGTCCTCATTACCAAAGTTAGGGTTTCAAGGCCCATTAAAGCATATTCATGTACATGGAACCCTAAATTAATCAAATTATGCATAAAGATCATTCCTTTAGATCTAATGTGTCCTTTTATAAACAACAAGTTAAAAACCCCACATATACCAGATTAACGCCTTGATGAAGCAAAAAAGATTCACCCGCATAGCTGATTCTTCTTTTCATAATAGGATTAAGGCCTATGGGGTGGAGGATCCTATGTACATGCTGAAGGAGATTAGTTTGGTGAGGTGGATGAATCCTGACATTTATAATCTGAAGCTGAACATTGCGGTTGGGCAGAACCGTGATATCTATGGCTGTAATAGATGGTGGATGGCTGGGATTGTTAGGAACCATCATGCTGTTGTTTGTCAGATTTCTAGAGCTTGGTTGACGGCTGATTGTTACCAGATGGCGCTTGTTCAAGCGTGCGCTGTTGGTGTTAAGTTTGCGGAAGATCAGTTTTTACATGTTTCTAGTGTGGAGATTGATGATCGTTCGGTCTATGGTATGTTGTGGGGAGCTGATGTTGCGCCTTGGAAGATCGTTAATTTGATCAAAGAGGTGAAGGAGATCATTGCGGAGAGGGACATTACTGGATCGTTAGTGCATAAAGTTATCAATTCGATCTCGAAGGAGATAGGGAGATGGGGTTTGCATTTGACTGAGCCGCTTGTTGTTTCTGACATGAGGTTTGTTCCTAGTAGGATTAGGGGCATGGTGTTTCTTGAGAAACACACGACGCCTTATGTTGTGTTACGGAGAGAGAGGTAAGAGGGGTTTTTGGGTCGGTTTGTGCGGCCTCGTTTGATGTGTGTTGTGTGTTTGGTGTGTTATGTGGGGTTTTACCTGCGATTCAGCAGGAGATGTATGTTTTCTTTTGATTGTGCCCACACGAGGGGAGTGGGGTGAATAGATGGTCCCCTGGCTTAACCAAAAAAAAAAACAAGTTAAAATCAACTTTGAACGTCCATATAACCTTTCCCTTTTAACTAATCATCATATATTAGGGTTTCTTACTCAATAATGCATTAAAGTTGATATCTTTAACTAGTTTTCGAGTTAGAAGAAAAACTTGGCTCTGTTATTATTTTTATTGAATTCCTTGTATTGTTTTGAGCAAGATTCATATATAATTTGCTTTAATCTGAGCTACTTGCAATAAGTTATGAATTATGCTATTTTAATCATTCCCAACCAATGGCTGATTGACACGTCAACAAGCGGCATCGACTAAAGAAAACTAAAAGAAATTTGTGTCCCTTACGACACTGTGTTCCACTCAGGGGCATAGATGTCTTTTCGTCAGCCGCTTCTTCAACCTTGCAAGCCCACTCTTGCTCGCGATGTAGTGTAATGTTGTGGTCAACCTCGGGGTTGACTTTGAGATCCCACTTCCTGAAGCAAACGGCTAAGCTTCCATGACCTTCGTCGCACCCGTACAAACTCGTCGGTGCTTCTAATTGCTGCCGACATTGCTGGAGTTGTTGAGATGACAAAAGGGGTCTCCGACGGCAACCAGGGGGGTCTGCGGTGCAAGGTAGGTTTGAGAGGGAAGAATTGAGAGCTAGAACTTGGTCTGTAGGATCTCACAGAATCATGTTCAAACTCACAGAGGGGTTACATCCTCTTTTATAGCCTATAGAAAAGGTAGGTGGTCGGTGAGAGCCCTAGTGATTTGGGGTTTCTTCTAGATGCTCCCATGATAGGCAAAACCTAGGGTACGTATGGCCGCAAAGATCTCACGAATCTAGCTGACTGGTTTCTAAAATTGCTCGTGCACTCAATCATGAGAGATCGGATTTGGAAAGATCATGCTCCCTATTCTGACTTTCCTTATCCATCTCTAGGTAGGAGATGGTTTCCTGATCATCAGATCTCATTCCCACGGTCAGAAGTTCACGCCGCAATAACACAGAGTCTGAGTCAGAATAAACTTTGTGACATTTAGAGATTATCCATTCCTTTTAGGGATTTTCAAAAATCCATATCTCTTAAACAGTAAATCCAAATAATCCCAAATTTTGAGGGAAAGTTAATACTAATTTAATATTTCATCATACCGAATTTTGGCTCATTATCAAAAGGAATCGGATCCCTTTCTTTAGTTGCAAGTTATTACTCAATTATGTATATTTCTCATATTTTCTCTTTTTTATTTCCTTTTATTTTCTTGATTTTGATTTCTTTTTCCATTAGAAAACATGTGAACACGAAATCTTTTCCAATATGGATCTATTATCCATATATCCACATATTTCTTGTAATATTATCATTATCTCACATTTCTTCTAAATAAAGCAATATTTAATCAATCTTTTCTCTTTCTTATTGCATTATCTTGCAACTTCGACTCCTTGGAACCCAAGGAACCCAAAAGGCATGAAATCCACCTTTGGGGAAAATCCTTTTGTCTTGTAGAGGTTTCTACATCTTTCTTTTCTCCATTTCTTAATTATTCATTTACTAATTGAATTTCCTATTTCCTTTGCTTGTTATTGGGCCCAATAGCCAATAAGGCCCACAAAACAACCAAGAAAGGCTACTTACAAATGAAATTCATGCATTCCATTAAATGACATCATTATTTGTTCATATATTTTATTAATAGGAAAAATTACATTTCTTCCCAAAAGAATCTGAAAATTGGGGTTGTAACACTAAGGCCACTGGTATCTTAGGAGTATGCAAAACACTTCTCATAGTCCTTAACTAGTTTTGGAAATTTATCTCAATTAATTTTCCCATTTAAAATATGATTTATTTGCCATTTGATTCTATATGAGAAAACATCTGCATTTTGTCAAAAACTCCTTTTTGATTTGATTTTGATTTGAATAAACTTGATGATATTAATTAGGCCTTTAATTGATTATCTCTCCCACTATTTTGATCAAATTGATAGCCCTCACCATCAATTCTAAAGATTACACTATTCAAACTTCTTGTGAGCCAAGATCCATATTTCATCTAATCATGAGTCATCTTTGGCTGATTGCCCACAACTAGATTATTTAGGTAGGCAACTTTAGCCAATTGCATCCTTACGCAACTCTTGGATAGATGGAGTGCACAACTCTTTGTCATGATCCATCTTTATGATTCTAGGTACTTCATATCATTAAGATCACCTAGTTAAGCCCGACCCAAAAGCTAACACGACAGACTACATACCCTTCTTTGGCAGACCTACATATCTACCATCACACTTCCATAAGATAGACATGCACCACGCTTTGGCGTAACCTATGCTTAGTCAATCAAGTTTTCCATGTGTGTTGATTATGGAAAGCATCTAAGACTTATTATTATATTGAGGGCTTTGGTTTATATATACATATGCATATCCAATCACCACATACATAGTATTATCATATACATGCTATATCCCACAAGAAAACATGTAAAGCGATAAAACAATGATTATGGTCATCCTATTATAATTCCTTGAACCACAAGGAATTATGGTCATCTAGGTCTACATCATATGCAGCAACCTGTACAAGATAAAGTCCTATGTTGTAGCTGCTTTGGGTTGATCAGCTCATCCCATGACTGATTGGCTCGCCTCCCGGTCAGTTGGTTGGGTGCCACCAGCCGATCGTCTGCCTCCTCCAGATGACCGATTCATCAGGTCATTGTTCATCTCCTCAGGCCACTAGTTTCTCGTCTCGCTCCTTGTGATGATCATGTCGGTCCACTAGATGATCATCTCGCTCCATGAGACGGGTCATCTCGATCCTCCAAATGCTCGTCTGGGTGCCCACCGTTCTTTGACATAGCAGGAAATAAACTATCATATTTTACATATTGCTTTGGGAAACCCCGAGTTACATTCGGGGGGAGAAAAGGTAGAAGAGAAAGCTCAAGTTATCTCGAGTTACATCGGGAATAGGAGAAGGGACTCGATATGCAGACCAAGATGCAAACAACCACAACCAATCAAGCACACACATAGGGGCCGCATACACATTTTTTATGAATTTTTTAGGTACTCCATGTACAGTGAAAAGTTGGTGCCTCCGACCATCACAATCGGTGCCACCGAGATAGAAACAGTGGTCGGGCGAGAAGAGAATAGAAAAGTTGGTGCCATCAACCACTAACTCGGTGCCACTGAGATTCCTTCAGAGCAGCAGATTAAACTACGCACATCAACTCAGTGCCACTGACTATCATGTGTGGGTGGTACTGACTCAGTAGGGTAAAGGGTGAAACTTGAGGCTGTCGGTGCCACCGACTTCATAGTTGGTCCATCGACTTCCTAGTCGGTCCACCGAATCTGTCAGAAATCAACAATCGATAGATCTTCTAGATATGACGGTCCATGTTATGTGGTACCGTAAGTTGGCCTATGACCTAAAAAGGGATGGCCAGACCTAAGGAGGACATCACATTGCACCGCACGAAGACCGAAGAAGAGAGAGAGAGGAGCACAGAGCTGAAGGACAACAACTGGGAGATCCAAGCACCTCCAATGGACAAATTTGCTGCCGGAAGACTGCAGAACATGCATCTCTCGATGAGGATCATCTGTAACATCTTCTCTCCAGGAGTTACACAAATTTCTTTCATGTTTCCCACATTTTTCTTCTCTCTCTCTATGTATTTTCATGTGAAAACCATGTGGGGCTAAACCCCACCTTTCCTCAGGACCCGAGAGTAGCCCAGGGAATCATTGTATCGACTTTTGCATGAATTAATATAGCTTTCTCTTTATTCCTAGATATATAACTATGAAATTGAATGATCTATCTATGCTTCATCACCATAGGTAGAATTTTTAGACTAATAACTGGTCCAGAAGGAAGATTAAAAGTCCAAAAATCACAAGTTATACACTTTACTATGCCTTCCTTGAGAAAGGTAATGTACGGTTACTGGAAAGAAACCCAGATTTTTTGAGAATGCACCTAGACTAAGATATAAATTGCTATAGACACGGAATTGGCTTAGATCTAGACAGTGAATTACACCATGGAAGCGGGCAATTCTGACTACAGGCTTTCTATCTAGGGTAGAAGTAAAATTTATATTAATTTGGTAAAAATAATATATAACGAGACCACGTGGTGAAATCAGTAATCCTAAGGAATCCATCTCATTCAAATCAACCACCATTAATTTTCCTTTAATTTCCTTTTATTTTGTTTAAACTCAAATCCAAATTTTTAATCGTCTTAGCTTATCGTACCATAGTTAGTAGTAGTCACTGATACTACGTCTCCCTGAGTTCGAATCGGGCCACACATAGACCTATATTACGCGACGCGTGCACTTGCATTCATATGCACGGTTTTAGCGTGTCAAGTTTTTTGCAGCGTTTCTGGGGAGACGGCAAAGTTTCAACACTATGAGTGTTGTGGGCGGCCACTCTAGGCCACCTTTTATTTTTTGCAATTTTATTTTAATAATTCAAAAATTATTGCATACACATAGAACATAGTTTCTCTATTGAGTGTTGTGATTAACTAATTTCAAATTTTTAGGTACTAGTGCATGGTGACAACACAAACCACAAACTATGGAGAATAATCATTGTTGAGGTTCCAGTTCAAACAACTACATTAGAAGACATAACGTTGACACCCAAGAAACAAGCAATGGGGGACGATAATCCAAGGGCTGAGAGGACCATAAGGGAGATGATAAAGGCATCTTCTTCAGCTGTACAGATAGGGTCTATCAAGAAGAAGAATGTGAATGTAGCACAATACAAGATTGATCCAGGGCTCATTGCACACATCAAGTCACAAGTTTTTTATGGGCATACTCATGAAGACCCAGTGGCACACATCAACAATTTTGTGTAGTGTTGCAACATGGTGAAAGTGGATAGGTTTCCACAGATAACTATTTATCTGAAGTTGTTTCCATCATCATTGGCAGACAAGGCAAAGGAATGGCTGCATAACCTACAGAAGGAATCGATTGAGACTTGAGATCAAATGCTCGAGATGTTCTTTGAAAGGTATTTTCCTTCAGGAAAGACGAACGAGTTGGTGAGGAACATTCACAATTTCAAGCAACAGGCAACTGAATCCTACTCTGAAGCTTGGGAGCATTTTCAGAAGATGCTCAGGAAGGTCCCTCACCATGGGATAGATCTGGAGAACCAAGTCAAGATGTTCTACTTTGCACTCCATAAGAGTGAACATGTTACCTTAGATAGTGTAGGCTCATGGTTCTTTCTCAACAACTCACCCTCTATGTGTCAGGACATTTTGATAAATATGGCAAAGAATCAGGAATGGGGTAATGAGAGATCATCCAAAGTAGATAAAAAGTATAAGGGAATCTAAAGTTATCACCTCTTTGAATGAGAATCTAGACTTGATAGAAAACAAGCTACTAGAGAAGGATAATAATTTATCAGATGAGGAAGGACAAGTGAAGTACATGCGGCAGCAAGGATACATGAACAATGATTACTCATGGATAAAGGATCCCAAGTTTTCTTGGAAGGACCCAAATAACTTCTTGCAGGATCTAGATTAACAGAAACAACACAAGAACAATTAGCAGCATCGACCTACAATAGAGGAATGCACAAATGAAATTCTTAATAGGATAGTGAAATAGAATGAACAATTGATAAACAACTTCCAACATGATCTCCTGAATCAAGGGGAACAAATGAGGAGTTTTGAGACAACCTTGTCTCAGCTAGTAACAGATGTGGTGGCCTTGAAGAAGCCTACACAACAAGGTTTTCCAAGAAACACTGACACTCCAATAGGAAACTAGTAGGTCAAGGCCATACTACTAAGAAGTGGAAAGAAAACATTGACTCCAAGGACCATGGAGATTGAGGTGACCAAGCCTAGTGACAGTGGTGACCCAGTGGAAGAGCCAGCACAAGTAGAAATTGAGGTAGGAAACTCAAGGGAAGAGCCAAATCAAGAATTTGAGGTGGAAAAGAGGACTTCATATGTGCCACCACATCAGAGGACATAGACAGTACCAGTTCCATATCCCAACAACTTGAAGGCAACAAAGATGGATCAAAAATTCAAGAAGTTTCTAGATAGCTTTAGGAAGCTTTTCGTGTATATACCGTTGATTGATGCGATTGAACAAATATCGTCGTATGGTAAATTTCTGAAGGATATTATTATTAAGAAGAGGAAGATCCTAGATTATGAGGTAGTTGTATTGAGAGAGCAAGTCAATTCATTCATTTTAGGTACACTACCACCGAAGAGACATGATCCTGATTGCTTTAACATCACATGTTACATAGGGAAGACAAAGTTTGGAGATACACTCGGTGATTCAGGGGTGAGTATCAACTTGATGCCCTTATCTACCTTCAAGAAGCTAGGTCTCAAAATGTCTAGGAAGAGAAGCATGACAATCCAATGTGCAGACAACACAGTGGTGAGACCATATGGTATTTGTGAGGATGTACTTGTCAAGGTGGATCGGTTTGTTTTCCCTACATACTTTGTGGTGATGGAGATGCAAGATGACCATGGCAATGCGATTTTATTAGGAATACCCTTCCAAGCAACAACTGGTATGATCTTGGAGATGGGTAGAGGACCGGTTTGAGATTAATACGCTAGATAATTTAAAGTCACCCATTGCTCAAGAGCAATGGAATATGATGAAGCACATGGATAGAAATATCTCTTTGTTTTTGGGAAAACCATTTTTGGACAGGGCGCATGTGATGGAAAAGGTGGACAAGGGTACACTAGTTGTGGACATCATGGAGAACACTAAGGTGGTATCACTTTCCAAAGTAGTAGGGTATCTGGACGATGAACATGAGGAATTAAGTTTATCCACTTTGAATGGGGATGAAGAGGACACTCTGGTATAGATACATCCACAACTACCACTAGAGGCATACCAAATGAACATTGTAGATGGTAGTGTGTCGAGCCAGTCATTAGAAGAATGTGCAAGGCTACTGAAGGCTTTGTCGTGTCACTACACAAGATACTTCAAGGATTTAGGACCGTTTCCACCACCAATGGTTTCTTCACTCCTGAGACCACTTGATTTAGAGCTCAAGCTGCTGCCACCTCATTTGAAATATGTTTTTCTAGCTGCAGAGGAGGAGTTTCCAGCTATCATATCTGCATCATTGAGTGAATCAGAAGAAGAACAATTGATTACTGTGCTAAAGAGCCACCAGGGTGCATTTAGGTGGAATGCAGCTGACATCAAAGAGATTTCTCCTACATTGTGCCAACACAAGATTGGCTAGAAGAAGGATCAAAACCAGTCATTCAACATCAGTGTCACTTAAATCCAATCATGATGAAGGTAGTCAAGAAGGAGGTAATCAAGCTACTATCGATAGGTATAATTTATGCTATTTCTGACTCCATGTGGGTCAGTACGAAACAGGTAGTACCAAATAAGGGGGAATCACTATCACTACAAACTCATCTAATGAACAAATAACCACTACATTAGTGACAAGGTGGTGATTTTGCATTGATTATCACAGATTGAACACTGCCACACTTAAGGACCATTTCCATTGTAGTTCATTGATCAGATTTTGGAGCGACTCGCCGGTTGCTCCCACTTTTGTTTTCTTGATGGATATTTAGGATATAATCAGATTTCAATCTAGCCTATGGATTAGGATAAGTCTACCTTCACCCCTTATGTCACTTTTGCATACCACCGCATGTCGTTCGGGTTGTGCAATGCACCCACTACTTTTTAGCGGTACATGTTGATGATTTTCTCAGATATTGTGGAATGATGTCACAAGGTTTTTATGGATGACTTTTCAGTCTATGGGACATATTTTGATGATTGTTTGAAAAAAATGGAAAAGGTTTTGCAAAGGGGTGAAGACACACATTTAGTGCTTATTTGGGAAAAATGCCACATGATTGTTAGCGAGGGCATAGTACTTGGACACAAGGTGTCTAGCAAGGGATGATAGGTGGATCCGGTTAAGATAGAGGTGATTTCAAAACTTCCTCCACCAACTTCGGTGAAGGAAGTTAGGAGTTTTCTAGGCCATGCTAGGTTTTATCGCCGATTTATTAAGGATTTAAAAAAAAACTAAGCCATTGTCTGAGCTCTTGGAAAAGGATGTTGAATTCAATTTTGATGAGAGATTTTTAAAAGATTTTGAAATCTTGAAAGAACAACTCATATCCGCACTAGTTGTGTAGACTCAGATTGGAGCGAACTGTTTGAATTGATGTGTGATGCATCAAATTAGTTGTGGGGGTAGTGTTGGGGCAACACCTAGACAAAGTTTCTACAATCATATATTATGCATCTAAAACACATAATGGCGCACAACTAAATTACACCATGACTGAAAAAGAGTTATTGGATGTTGACTTTGCTTTTGAAAAATTTAGGCAATATCTTGTGGGAGCTAAATTGGTGGTGTGGACCGATCTTGTGGCAATTAAATACTTGTTGTAGAAGAAGGATGCAAAACCAAGATTGATTAGATGGATCCTTTTATTGCAGAAGTTTGACATTGAGGTCAAAGATTAAGTAGGGATTGAGAATGTGGTGGCTGAAAACCTATCTAGACTGGAGAGAGTAGATGAGAAAGATGTTAATATGCCCATTCTAGAGACTTTCCATGATGACCAGTTGTTCACCCTTAAGCAAAGGGGCCCTTGGTTTGCTAACATCATGAATTATTTAGCTTGCAAGGAATTCCCCGCCGATTGGGGGTACTAAGAAAAGAAGAGGTTCTTTCATTCATTATGCTATTATTTTTGGGATGATCCTATTTTGTTGAGATAGTGCAGGGATGGAATATTGAGGAGGTGTGTACCTGAATGCGAGTATAAGAGTGTGTTGAAACACTACCACACACTACCTACAGGTGGACACCATGCCAGTTCTAGGACAGCCTTAAAAGTTTTGGAGAGCAGTTTATACTCGCCAACCCTATTCAAAGATGCATATGATTTTGTGCGTAGGTGAGACACATGTCAGTGGTCAGGTAACATATATAAGAGGCAGGAGATACCATTGAATGTGTTTCAAGAAATAGAGGTATTTTATGTATGGGGTATTTATTTCATGGGACCTTTTGTGTCCTCTAACTCTAACCTCTATATCTTACTGGCTGTAGATTATGCTTCAAAATGGGTGGAAGTGATTCCAACCCGCACCAATGATGCCAATGTCATATGCAAATTTGTTAAGGATCACATTTTCTATAGGTATGGAGTGCCAAGTATGATTATAAGTGATGGGGGAACTCATTTCACTAATCAAAAATTTGGGGCACTCTTGAACAAATATGGAGTGACACACCGTGTGGGTACAACCTACCACCCACAAACTCAAGGGAAAGTGGAGATTTCTAATTGTGAGATCAAAAAGATTCTTGACAAGACGGTGTCGTCTAGTAGAAAAAATTGGAGTGAATTATTGATTGATACTCTATGGGCCTATAGGACTGCCTATAAAACACTAATAGGAGCTACACCCTTTAGGTTAGTCTATTAACATGCGATAATCTCCTTGTGGAGTTAGAACATAAATCTCATTGGGCGTTAAGGAGGCTCAATTTTGACCTTAATGAAGCAGGTAAGACAAGAATGCTGGAGTTGAATGAGCTTGATGAAATTAGGATGAATGCCTATGAGAATTCACGATTGTTCAAGGAGATAACTAAGCAAATACATGACCGACATATAGCACTATGGGAGAGAATGTGTTGCTTTTTAATTCGAGGATGAAATTACACCCTGGGAAACTGAGATCTAGGTGGAGTGGACCGTTTTTCATAGAAGAAGTGTTTCCACATGGGGTGGTTAGAATCAAAGAGGGAGAGAGATCCTTCTTGGTTAATGGCCAAAGACTGAAGCACTACTTTGGAGAAGATTTCAATAGGAAGGAGAATGAGGTGAAACTCATTGCTCCTAATTTATCTCAAGAATGGATTTGTCTAGCCTAGGACGTTAAACAAGGATGCTTGTTGGGAGGCAACCCAACCATTAGGACGTTCATTCATTCCTTTCCATTATGATGGTTTAGTAGTACTTAGTTTTTCATATTTTTTTGTAAAAATGATGCCTTGACCCATTTGTTAAGTGTGTAGGGTTGTGAAGAAGTCAGTGCCACCGACTCCCAAGTCGATGGCATTGAGATCAGATCAGCGAGAGGGCCAATCCAATTGGAAATAGTTGGTACCACTGAAACACCAGTCGTTGGCACTGACATCTATGAAGAAAGTGCAGAAACAATTAGCACAACTAACTGATAAGTCGTCGGTACCACCAACACCCCAGTCGGTGGCACCAACTCGACTAACACACTAGGCTCAGTGGGTGCATTAATGCACTAAAAAAGAAAAAAAAATTATCAATCGATCGAGTCTGTACCACCAACTCATTACTCAGTGCCACCGATATAAGAAAGCATCAGTCTGTGGGTGCCTTCATCAACGATCAAAAATTGACGATCAGTAGCACTAATCCACCATAGAGTTGGTACCGTCGACATGTAGATGATCTGATTACGCAAGATGGCACACCGATTACTGTTGATGCACTGAGGCCATGGATAAGCCCCAGAGTTAGTTCCACCGACTCTTCCATCGGTGCCACTGACTTTTCCACAGCACGGCCACTCCTACTCTATAAAAGGGGAGGTAGTGGATTATTTTCTCATCACAGATTCAAGAACCTGGACTCCCCAAGTGCAAGTGACTACTCTGAGTATCCAGAAGCTACACCAATCTCTTCTTTTCTCAACCTCCTTCCTCGATCAATTCAACGTCATGGCAAGGAGAGCAGGACTCCCTGGCAGTCTGACGCCACATCCCAGGATCAACCACCCTTTGATGGAGGTCAGGAAGGTGTACGAGGAGCTCACAAAGAGTTCATTCACTCCAATAAGATATGGAGACCGAAAGCTATTGGAGGACACGGGCTTCAATAACATCATGGCATTTGTCCTCAAAGGGTAAGAGTTTGATGGAGGGTCTTTGAACCCTATCTTTGGTGGGTGGCCCACATACAAGGAAATTGTGATCGAGTTCCTGGTGTCTCTGGAAGTATTTGTGGTCCCTGACCCAGCACGCCTGACGCGAGGTGAGTGGAGAGAAGGAAAGGTGGACTTCCACCTTTACAACACCAACTACTCCATCACCCTTCTTACCTTCAACAACATCTATGGATGGCCTCATGTGCCATGGCACCAGCCCGAGAACATTGATTTCGATGCAATATGGAAGGATCTCGTGACAGTTACAGAAGGTTATAAATTAAACTGGCACCACAACTCATTGGAAGACCTTGAGCACCCTTTTGTTTGGGTGCTACATCGCATGCTCACTAACACTCACTTTGCCAAGTCTACTCAAGGGCAAGCAAAGGTGTAGCTTCCAGACTTATACTTTCTCTTCCAACTTTTGGCAGGGATGTTGGTCAACTTTGGATCCTTCTTCCTCACCCATGAGATGGAGGTAAAGCGCAACGTAAGGAGGACCACGCCTATCCTTTTTGGGGGACTTATCACCCCCATTGCTCTCTAGTTAGGCATGGATCTCTCTACTCTTAAGCCTCTATAGTCCAAGCTTCACATAGACCGCCTCCACTTCAAGTAGGCTTGACTTATCTCTGTCCAACACAACACCATCTATGCAATCTTTTTGGTCAGTGGCACCTTCTACGAGCATTAACTCCCTAATCTTATATTCAACATCATGCAAGTTGACCACTATAGATGGCCAGACATGGATGATGACGATAAAGGAAATTATGAGGAGGAGTCAAGCGACGATGTGGAGGAGGTGGATCCCACCATTCCTATGATGCATCGAGTTTCTCCTCGGAAGCGTCCATGACATTATGCTGCCTCTACATCTTTTGCCCCGCCACCCTCTCAAGAAGAAGAGGAAGCTTTTTCTATGGCGGGCATGTATTCTTTGCTGCAGGATATACAGACACATCAGCAGTAGCAAACTCAATCTCTGGTTGGAATTCAAGATGTGTAGGGTCGGCTATAAACCAACCAGCAGGAGATCTACGAGAACGAACGTCTTCTCTTGGCCAACCAAGAGAACATGCATCAACGCCTGTAGTGGATGGAAAACTACCAACAACCATTCTTTGACCACTACTGGAGCCAGGGATACTTTGGAGGCTACCCAATTCCATTGAATATGCATTCGGATCTGACTTTCTAGGGGATGTTTCCTCCGCAGGACCCTACTCAACCACCACCCCCACCATATTAGTCAGGTACCTCTATTCCACCTCTTAAGTTGGAATTTTGACTATGAGGTCATAGTCATATTCAAGCTTGGGGGTGCTGAAACAACTTCTATCTAAGTTTTTCTTTCCTTTTAGCATTTTGTTTTTATTTTGGTAAAATTAGTTTTCATTTTAGCTTTTCTGTTATGTAGGATCCACAATATATCTAGTGTAATTTGTGGAGAAGTGAATTCATGGTTTCATTTGAGTTTATCAATCTCTGGGTTGGGTACATAAGAAAAAAAAAGAGAAAATTTCAAAATTTTTGTGAGCTTATCTTGTGAGTAATTGAGTTCCATAACTGAGGAAGTGTTTGGGTAAGTCAGCTCTAGCACATGAGAACATAAATGAACATATTAATTGTCCAAGAAGAGTGATTGACAAGGTTGTTGATCCTAAACTGACCAAACACTAACGTGACCTTAAACTAAAATTTAAGAGAGAGTCCCTGTTACAAGTCCCTGTTACAACCCCAAATTTTGGGTTCTTTTGGTGAGAAATGTAATTTCTCATATTAAAGATCTTTGAAAAAATAATAATATAATTTTTTTTGAATAAATGGATTTTGTTCACAATAGCCTTGATGGTTGTTTTTTGCGCTTTATTGGCTATTGGGCCCAATAACAAGGAAAGGATAAAAGAAACTCCATTAATTGAGTAAATAAGAAAATGGAGAAAAGAAAGGTGTAGAAACCTCTAGAAGGCAATGGAATATAATCCAAAGTGGGATTTCGTGCATATTGGGTTTCAAGGAGTCCAAAGTTGCAAAGATAATGCAAAAAGAAAAGAAAAGATCCATTAAATATTTCGTTATTAAGAAAGAAATTGAAAACAATGATAAAATGTGGAAAATAAGTGAAAAGAGGTATAATTGAGTTATCCTTGATGGAATTCCATATCCAAAGGATTCCTAATGTTAAATGGAATGCCAATGAGGAAAATAAAAAGAAAGATAAAGAGAAATCCTCAAAAGGAGATATTTTAATAAAAAATAAATAAGATAATGAGAAATAATGAATATAGATGCATCTAGAAGGATAATAAGTATCCTTAAAAAGGAATTTCAAAATATTAGAGTTTCTTGGGGTCCAAGGAGCCCCAATGGAAAAGAAAGAAAGAGAAAATATCAATAATGCAAAATAAGATGATAATGTGATGCATTATTAATGTATTTTGGTGGCATTGTTAAAAAGGAAGTATTTTCTATTAAAAGAAAATAGAAATTTCGTGCCAATGGATTAAAAAGTAAGAACAAAGAGAATAAGAGGGATGGTTTTAGAAATCCTAATATCCAAATAATAAAGGATATCAAAAATATGTTTAGGAGAGAGAATCTTGCTTCTCAAAAAAGGAATTGGATTCCTCTTGGGAAAGAGCTATGTTGCTTTGTGGGCAAGCATCTTAGGGCATTGATACCCTCCCCTATATAAGGGGTACGGCTTTTGGCTCGAGTTTAAGAGATCCCACACGTCTCACTCTCTTGTCCTCCTTATTCTTTGTTCAAACCCTAACCAAAGGGTATAGTGCTAACCCTGGGGCAGTGAGGAACCTTGAAGTCATCACAATGGATGAGGGATGTCACACATTGTCAGAAGGAAGCACAACCATCACCCTTAGACTCCAACGCCTACACAACGACCACTGTACAACTGCACTGCCGGCCACGGGTTGCAGACCTGACCAACCTGAACAAGCAATTCTGGTCACGAGTGGAGGACACCCTTGGATGTGTGGGTTTGCAGTGGAGGCAGGGCAATGATTTCCGAGGAGTTTCATGCCTTGGAGAGGTGGGAGAAGATCCTGCAATCAACTACAGCACAGCTGCATCGTAGCTATGAGATGTGGACCTTTCGGGCTTGCTCACAACTGTTTTGGCCACATCTTAGAGGCGTGTTGCATATGCTAGGTTAAGACAGGGGCAATAGCACCCTCCCTAGTGCCCATCGAGGCTAAGAGAGGCAAGGAGGAGCCGCTCCCTTGGCGACTAGGGCAACAACAAAAGGATGGCGCGAGGAACAAGAAAGGCGAGTGGCGTTGGATGATTTTGCCCCTTTGGGATTTGCAAGACCAAGGAGCCGCGTGAGGGTAAAATCAGTATTTGGTTATGATTTTAAACCAGCTGAGTTACGCAACAAGCGTAATGCATGGGACCGCTGACGTGTCAATGTCCCATTGGTCCAAGTAAACAAATTTTGTAAAATTCGTATATCTTTATTAGTAACTCATAATATAGCAAAACTATATACCAAATTGCTCAAAAAAATGAGAGGAATCCAATAAATATAGTTTTAGAGGCTAATTCCTTTGCAATTCGAAAAGTAGTGTAAGTTATCAAATTTAATGAATTAAAGATTTAGAAATCCTATTTTGCGATGATTAATGTGGATAAAATTTAAAGATGATAAAATTTGATATTAACATGTTAATTGTAAAAAGGTACATTAATATCAAAAAGGATTAACTTTGCACATAATTAGTTTAATTTAGAGTTTCTAGTGCATGGATATGCTTTAATGGGCCTTGAAACCCTAATATTAGTTTTTGGTGACTCTTAATAGCTTTAATTATTCAAAATCGTGAATAAAGCTAAGATATGATGATTCTAAGCTATTTTGAGTATGAAGGTTCCTAATTGTGAATAAATACCCTTCATATGGAAATTAGGGTTTTCTAATGGATAAAGGTGCAATTAATGAATTCATATGTGAATTAGATCATAATGGTCTATGAGTTATTAATCTGGAAGGAACCGAAGATGATAAATTGAGCATAATGATCTTTTCATGGACTAAAAGGATAAAAATGATAACTTTAATGTAAAAGATGCTTAATGGACTTAATTGATGGTTAATTGTGCTTTTTCTGAAATTAGGGTTTAAAATAGTAAAAAGATGAAGGGAAACTGTAATTGCAATGGAAACCCTAAAAGTGGACTAGAAACCTTAGGAAGCAAGCTAGGTTTAATGGATCTTGATGGCATAATCAATGATGGGAAGTTGTATGCATATTTTAGGATCTTGTTGTATGTGCTTGCTTGCTTGGATTTCTTACTTGCATGCAATATTTCTATCTCAAATCAGCTGAACAGGTATGTGGTTAATTATGATTAATTGCATTAGTTTTCCCAAAGGTTTACCGGATGGTTAATTACATGGAATGCAACTTAACTGTTTGGATGTTCATACTTGCAAATCATAAAGTCACTATGGTTATCACAAATATAAATACATGTGTATTCTCGTACCTACATGCCACCCTGATGGATGATGCCATAAAAGTCAGGCCCAAGAGTGTAGACCGATGGGCACCATGAGAGGTGACACCAGACGCCAAGCTCGGGAATGAGAAGGTGGTCTATGTTGCATGACTATGGGGCACCATGAGAGGTGACCCCCAGGCACCAAGCTCGGGATGGAGAAGGTGGCCTTAAGTCAATGGCAAAAGAGAAACCCTAGAGGGGTATTCCAGGGTTAGGGAAAAAGCAGTGGAGAATGACACATTGAAAATGTAAATTGGTGTGCTAAATTACCCTGATTGTGATAATTAAATTATTAGCCATATTTGGCAAATTTTGGTTGTCCCCACATACCGGCATATTTCGATATGCTGACCGATGTTTTGTTTGTCGGCGTTTTAGGTTCAAGCTTGAAAAGGACAAACAATAAAGTGGCATTTGTGGAATTAAATATGAATTAAAGTACAAGGAGGATTAGTTAGAATAAACTCCTGATGTGAATAGAAGTAGATATCCAACTTTTTGAAAAAGGTATGTAAAGTTTTATTTTATACCCACTTTCAGTTTAATTGGTAGAATTTGATAATTGTTATTGATTATTTGTCAAACCTTTGATCCCGTAATTGGGATAATGGCTTTGACCTTTTCGTCTCCCTTAATTGGGGGTTACCGGGAGGCGGGGTCATTACATTTGGTATCAGAGCGTAGGTTCCTCATATAATCTTTAATAATTATTAAATTTTACAAACTCTGTAGTACTCAAGGGAGTTATTAGAGGAATTTCCAAAAGATAGAGGTGTCTAGAAACGTATCACGTCTGGGGGATGGAAAGATTTTCCTCTGCATCGCTAGTTAGAATACAAGGACTCCCATATTAGTGTGATTGTATGGCCAATGTCTCAGGATTTAACTCGAAATAAGATACCTTTAGGACTCACTCATCTTGTTCATCCCTTCTCAACTTAGATGTTGTTAAGGATTATAAGGATTAGGGTTTTCTCTCTTTTCCTAACCCTCTTGAGGTATGGGTAAGGTTGATAAGGTTTAAGGAATCCTCCACCAAATTAATAAAAAGCATGCAAATACGATGTCATTGACATAAGCTTAATAGATTAAGCGTAAAAGAATAGATACATGCTTAGGTCATATGACATAAGTTGTCATGACCTCAGGAGAGACTTGAGGCTAGACATTCTTGTTAGGCAGATAAGTGAAGAGAGAGATGGCATGATGAGTTAGATGTCATGGTATACCATATGTTTGGATAGACATGCCTTGGATGCCATATGAGCCATGCGAGGTTGAATGACCGAGTACCTTTGGTGACCCAACCCTGGGAAGGGTTGTGCATGTTAGAATGAAGGATAGATCCTTCATTGATGAGGTCAGAGAAGGACCTATAGAAACCCCATGAGATTATATGGGCATGGCATAGTAGGCACCCAAAATACGTCAATAGTGCAAGCAGTAGGTGGAAACCCTAGCCAAGGGAGTATGCTGGATAGCTGATGAGATAAGCATAAAGGGCTAGGGATAACCTTGAGCAAGCAAAAGTTTGAACATAAGAATCACACATGTTGGGGTATGTTTGTGAGCTTGATCCACCTTCAAGGAGAGAGGACCTCTAGTAGTAAGGTTGTTTGTAGGGTTAGCTCTAGAGGGAGAGAGCAAGAACCATGCAAAAAGGTCGGAAGCCTAGACTGCGAGATATGAGGAAAAGTGGGGTGCTAAGGATGATATGACCTAAGTGGATGATAGTGGTTGCCTCATGCTTGATCCTTGGAGGCTAATGATATCTTGGTTGCCATTAGAGGAACCAAACCCTAGAGAGAGGATGAGGCTTCTGGTACCTATGTGCCCATAGTGTAGGTGATTACCTTCTGAGATAGGAAGAATAGTTCTTTAAACCTAGAGAGCTTTAGTAACAGGTTGTGAGGCCTTGTACGTTGTTATTTGTCCTTGAAGAGGACTCAATTATGAAGTGTTTCTCGAGTAGAAGGATGATAGGAAGTGCATGCCATACCTTGTACATGTTTGGTATGTGGTTAAGAGGTTGAGAAAATAGTTGGACACCAGAGAAGTGAACCTAGGGTTCCTAGGCATAAGAGGGGAAGTGGTGTACCCGATGATCATGATGAGATTTGAGTTTCTATATATTCGAGCACGATACTCCTCATGTTTAGAGGAAAAGGAAACCCCTTAATTTTAAGGTATGTTTGATGACCCCCCCCACAGCTAAGTGATGACATGGGAAGGTATGAGCTTGATCCAACCTTGAGGAAAGAGAACAAGTATGACTTAGCATGGTTTAGTAGGTGGTCTACTTGTGCCTTGGTAGTTGTTGGGTTAAGCATGCTCATGTAAATATAAACCCTAAGGGTGTTTGTGACCTTTTTTACCAAGAGGTGTAGTTTCCTCCCATCCTGGGAGGGGGACCCTTTTGTAAGGTGTACACCAATTTTTGTGGGTTTTGAGGAAACCTAAAGAGGTCTCATAGGATCTTGAGAAGCTAAGTGAAAAGAACACGGTATGAGAATGAACCTGTAGACCCATAGACTACCATCTCTAAGTGCACATGGATGTGTTACCATGGAGGTAACTAGTATGGGGGCCTGATCAAGGTAGGCATGTTGCAATGACCCCTATGAAAGGATGAAAGTCAGCCCATGAATGCAGAGAGAGAGATGATGAAGGCTTGGGTAAGGTTCTAAGATGGACCTATACTATAATAGAATCCTAAGTCTATCCTAGGGTCAGGTAGGGGTAAGACCGGTGGAAGTAGGAGTTGCCTAATTCCCTAGTTGCACATGACCATAGGGTCGGGATGTAACAACTATCATTGCAGGAGGGCCATGGGTTAGGAGATTGATCACCTTCATGAACTCATGGGACCCAAAGGGCAGATGAGTAGGGCACTCTCTGGATGCATAAGGGAAGAGGGATGACCCCAAAGGTACCAGCACCCTATAGACCTAGAGGAGATGCCTAAGGAATGAGTGTGGACCCAAGTAAGCTCGAGACCAGTTTTCCATGGAAGTAACTTTGATATCAAGATGATTGTGATATAGAGGCATAAGCTGCATGTTTCAACTTATATTTAAAGGTGTACTGGCAAGGTGGGATGTACCATCCATACTCTTGGAACAGGAAGAACTCTGTATTTGGACTGCAGCCAAATGCTTATTTCCTCTTATTATGGGAGTGAGAGATAGGACAATATGCATGCCATACACCAAGGATAGAAGGTGATGTGAGTTGGAACGAGGTATGAGGATAGAGATGATAACATACCCTGGTGGAGTGAATGATACATGGATGGTTTACAAACATTAAGAGAAACAAGATAGACATCTTATCAAGATGGTGTTGTCATGAGCTATGAGTTATACAAGGTTGAGTTTTTAAAACCAAAAGAATAAGCTCAGAGTTTTCTTGAGGAAGATAGACTTGCACCTGAGAAGAGGTAATAAGTGAAACACATGGAAGTGTATGTCTTCAACGTTACCTAACACCTAAGGATGTGAAGTGGTAATGGATGTTCTGGATGAGATACAACTGTCTAGTTTAGATGGAGGATAGAAGAGGTTGATCGGATAACCCCCAGTTAGGAAAAAGATAAGATTGATAACACTCATAGGTTATTAGATATGTCTAACAAGTTAATGTTTGTTTGGTTATCCATCCTAGGGCTTATCATGATAAAAGGATGGTTGTAGAGCCTCAGATGCACTTCTTTGGAAGGTGATGAAACCCCGATTAGAGTGGTTTAGGGTTTCTGAGGAATTGAACTTAAGGAATCATGACAATACAGGAGATCATGATTTAAGATCACCATATACCATGGTACTACCTAGGTAATAAGTGACAGTAGTACTTTGGATTCCTAAGATGAAGTTGTATGTGGTTTGTTACCATGCATGATAGGAGGTAAAGGATGAACACCCATAACCCAGTGTAAGGATATAGAAGTTAAGAATCCCTGAGAAGGAATGGGAGTTCATCACTATGGATATTGTAAGTCTCCCCTAGACCAAGGAAGGTCAAGATCCAATATGGGTTATGGTAGATCACCTTACCTAGATGACATGAGAAAGAAAGAGTACTATCAAGGGACAGATCTGGTTAAACCACATATGAGAGAGACAGTTTAACTACACCATGCAAGTTCAAAAGTTTGTGAGTATAACCTAAATATACACTTCCATAAGGTCGAAGTAGATACATGAAGAACTTGATGTTAGTATAGTTTATCACCCCTAACTAATGGTTAGTAAGATACAGACTAGAGGGTCTGATGAGAGCATGTGTGCTCCTTCAGAGTAATACATAGAGATAGTTCTTTGTAGGATATGATGATAACCACCATACCCTGTATCAGGATGTAAAGAAGCTCTACAAAGGAGGTTGTGTCGGTCACCACTTCATTAAGATGATGTTGGTGAAGGGACCTCTTGAAGGTCAAGAAAGGACAACAACATGTGCAAAAGAAGTCACTTTGATCGTGCAACGGCTGAAAGGAGCCCAGGGGTGACATGAGTCGTGAGCTGATGCAAAGCAAGACTGACATGCAGTTCACTGTGGGAGAGTATTTGATGTGAAAATCTGACCCCTCTAAGTTACAGCTGAGGAAGTTGAGTTCTCGATATATGGGGCAATTTGAGATGGATGGTGGAGATGGTTGTGTTTAGCCTTACCCCTCAGGATAACATGATGTGTAATGTTTTCCATGAGTCCGATCTAGAGCACTATGTGAGGTACCCAAGCCATGTGCTGAGCCCTGAACCTATTCAGCTTTTGAGCGGCTGAAATGTCTTGAGTCACCTATGAGGGTACGATATACCAAGGTAAGAAAGAACTAAGATGGAAGAATATGAGATGATGAAGGTTCTTGGGAAGAACCATGGAAAGGGTGAAGCCACATGGGAGCCCTGATGGACATATGAAAGGCTTATCCTGAATTGTTTGTTTGCTTGATGGAATTTTGAGGACAAAATTCTTATAAGAGGGGAAGGATGTTACAACCCCAATTTTTGGGTTCTTTTGGTGAGAAATGTAATTTCTCATATTAAAGATATTTAAACAAATAATAATATAATTTGTTTTGAATAAATGGATTTTGTTCACAATAGCCTTGATGGTTGTTTTGTGGGCTTTATTGGCTATTGGGCCCAATAACAAGGAAAGGATAAAAGAAACTCCATCAATTGAGTAGATAAGAAAATGGAGAAAAGAAAGATGTAGAAACCTCTAGAAGGCAATGGAATATAATACAAAGTGGGAATTTGTGCCTCTTGGGTTCCTTGGGTACCAAAGAGTCCAAATTTTCAAAGATAATGCAAAAAGAAAAGAAAAGATCCATTAAATATTTCTTTATTAAGAAAGAACTTGAAAACAATGATAAAATGTGGAAAATAAGTGAAAAGAGGTATAATTGAGTTATCCTTGATGGATTTTCATATCCAAAAGATTCCTAATGTTAAATGGAATGCCAATGAGGAAAATAAAAAGAAAGATAAAGAGAAATCCTCAAAAAGAGATATTTTAATAAGAAATAAACAAGATAATGAGAAATAATGAATATAGATGCATCTAGAAGGATAATAAGTATCCTTAAAAAGGAATTTCGAAATATTAGAGTTTCTTGGGGTCCAAGGATCCCCAATGGAAAAGAAAGAAAGATAAAATATCAATAATGCAAAATAAGAGGATAATGTGATGCATTATTAATGTATTTTTGTGGCATTGTTAAAAAGGAAGTATTTTCTATTAAAAGAAAATACAAATTTCGTGCCAATGGATTAAAAAGCAAGAACAAAGAAAATAAGAGGGATGGTTTTCGAAATCCTAATATCCAAATAATAAAGGATATCAAAAATATGTTTAGGAGAGAGAATCTTGCTTCTCAATAAAGGAATTGGATTCCTATTGGGAAAGAGCTTTGTTGCTTCATGGGCAATCATCTTAGGGTATCGATACCTTCCCCTATATAAGGGGTAGGGATTTTGGATTGTGTTTAAGAGATCCCACACGTCTCACTCTCTTCTCCTCCTTATTCTTTGTTCAAACCCTAACCAAAGGGTATATCACTAACCCTGGGGCAGCGAGGAACCTTAGAGTCATCACAATGGACGTGGGATGTCGCACATTGTCAGAAGGAAGCACGACCATCACCCTTAGACTCCACTGTATGCACAATGGTCGTTGCACGGCTGCAATGCCAGCCGCGGGTTACAGACCCGACCAAACTGAACCAGCAGTGATGGCCACGAGTGGAGGGCACCCTTGGATGTGTGGGGTTGTAGCGGATGTAGGGCAATAAGTTCTGAGGAGATTCATGCCTTAGAGAGGTGGGAGAAGATCCCATAATCAACTGCAGCACGGTTGCATCATAGCTATGAGTTGCGGACCTTCTGGGATTGCTCACGGCCATTTTGGCCTCGTCTTGGAGGTGTGTAGCGTACGCCAGGGTACGATAGGGGCAATAGCACCCTCCCTGGTGTCCATCAAGGTCAAGAGAGGCAAGGAGGAGCCACGCCCTTGGCGGCTAGGGCAATAGCAAACGAATGGCGTGAGGAAGAAGAAAGGCGGGTGGCGTAGGATGATTTTTCCCCTCTGGGCTTTGCAAGACAAAGGAGCCGTGCGAGGGTAAAATCGGTATTTGGTTATGAATTTAAAGCAGCCGAGTTATGCAGCAAGCGCAGTGCATGGGACCGCTGACGTGTCAGCGTCCCATTGGTCCAAGTAAGCAAATTTTGTAAAATTCGTATCTCTTTATTAGTAACTCAGAATATAGCGAAACTATATATCAAATTGCTCAAAAAAATGAGATGAATCCAATAAATATAGTTTTAGAGGATAATTCCTCTTGCAATTCAAAAAGTAGTCTAAGTTATCAACTTTAATGAATTAAAGATTTAGAAACCCTATTTTAGGATTATTAATGTGTTTAGTAGGGTTTTATGGATGATAAAAGTTGATATTAACCTATTAATTGTAAAAAGGTACATTAATATAAAAAAGGATGAACTTTGCACATAATTAGTTTAATTTAGAGTTTCTTTTGCATGAATATGCTTTAATGGGCCTTGAAACCCTAATATTAGTTTTTTGTGACTCTTGATAGCTTTAATTATTTAAAATCATGAATAAAGCTAAGATATGATGCTTATGAGCTATTTTGAGTATGAAGGTTCCTAATTGTGAATAAATACCCTTAATATGGAAATTAGGATTTTCTAATGGATAAAGGTAGAATTAATGAATTCATATGTGAATTAGATCATAATGGACTATGAGTTGTTAATTTGGAAGGAACCGAAGATGATAAATTGAGCATAATGATATTGTTATGGACTAGAAGGATAAAAATGGTAGCTTTAATGTAAAAGAGGTTTAATGGACTTAATTGGTGGTTAATTGTACTTTTTCTAAAATTAGGGTTTAAAATAGTAAAAAGATGAAGGGAAACCCTAATTAATGGAAACCTAAAAGTGGACTAGAAACCCTAGGAAGCGGGCTAGGTTTAATGGATCTGGATGGCATAATCAATGATGGGAAGTTGTATGCATATTTCAGGATCTTATTGTATGTTCTTGCTTGCCTGGATTTCTTACTTGCATGGAATATTTCTATCTCAAATCAGCTGAACAGGTATGTGGTTAATTACGATTAATCACATTAATTTTCCCAAAGGTTTCCTGGATGGTTAATCACATTGAATGCAACTTAACTGTTTGGATGTTCATACTTGCAAATCATAAAGTTGCTATGGTTGTCACAAATATAAATACATGTGTATTCTTGCACCTACATGCCACCCTGATGGATGATGCCATAAAAGTCAGGCCCAAGAGGGTAGACCAATGGGAACCATGAGAGGTGACCCCAGATGCCAAGCTCGGGAATGAGAAGGTGGTCTATGTTCCATGACTATGGGGCACCATGAGAGGTGACCCCCAGGCACCAAGCTCGGGATTGAGAAGGTGGCCTTAAGTCAATGGCAAAAGAGAAACCCTAGAGGGGTATTCCAGGGTTAGGGCAAAAGCGGTGGATAATGACACATTGAAAATGTAAATTGGTTTGCTAAATTATCCTGATTGTGATAATTAAATTGTTAGCCATATTTGCAAAATTTTGCTTGTCCCCACATATTGGCATATTTCGATATGCTGACCGATGTTTTGTTTGTCAGCATTTTAGGTTCAAGCTTGAAAAGGACAAATAGTAAAGTGGCATTTGTGGAATTAAATAAGAATTAAAGTACAAGGAGGATTAGTTAGAATAGACTCCTGATGTGAATAGAAGTAGATATCCAACTTTTTGAAAAAGGTATGTAAATTTTTATTTTATACCTACTTTCAGTTTAGTGGGTAGAATTTGATAATTATTATTGATTATTTGTCGAACCTTCGATCCTGTAATTGGGATAATGGCTCTGACCTTTTGGTCTCCCTTAATTGGGGATTACCGGGAGGCGGGGTCATTACAGACCCCTTGATTAACCTATACACAGGTCATTAGAGAGGGACATATGATTTTCTCTAAAGGTTCTATCTCTTAGTTGTGTGATCTCATCCACCACATACTTTCACTTTACACTCCACCATAAGTAGATTGAGTACATGTTATCATTCTTTGTCTTGATTGCATTTACATTGCAGAGTAGATCTTGCATAATAGTTGTTTGTTTTTGCTTGCATTAGTGAAAAGAGAAAAAAAAACAAAAAAAAACATACATGCTAATAAAAATTCTAAAAGTTCTAGTGCATGTCATATAGTTGCATAACATCTTATTCATGTAGTTTGCATATGCATTACATATCATCTTGCAATTATCATGTCTAGTTTCTTCTTCTCTAATATCAGAAGGTAGTGATTTTACCCATACCCTTAAAAGAAAAAAAAGAGAAGCATTGACATAAATAAAATGTGCAGTGCAAGTGGAAGCCCAAAGCAATTCTATCATGTTGAAAGGGGGCTTGAAAGGAAACAAAAGAGATTGAGTATAGTGTCAGAAAGTGAGGGAGAAAGGGCATAATCCTACTTGATCATAAGGAAGAATTAGTACATGATGTCGTGTGTAGATATTTCATCTAATTTTGATATGAAATAATAGTTGCATGCATCATTCCACCTCAATGATTAGGCATTAGGAGCATTTTATAAATTCTCATCATCATAGGTTCATCATAATTTTTGATTGTATGAATGATTTTATGTTCTCATGATTCTTCCACAGCCACTCATTCGAACTACCCTTTGCTCATATTGGTAGGCCACCCAGATGATCTTCTCCTCATTCATTTCTATTAGGAGAACTGCTTCCATGTAGATGGTCGGTAGAGAAAAGATCAATGTAGATAGGAGATCACAGGATGCACCATGTATGAACCAGACAAGTCTACCATATTAACTACTTTAACTGATAGTGTTTCATTGATTTTGGGACAGACATCTTTTATAGAGGTTTCCAGTCACCTAAATGGCATTTAGTGTTCAGTGGTCAGTGAGGGCCACAATGAGGATCAAAAGATGGATAGTTTTAGATGTACCTTATGCACTTATGTCCTTTAGCTGACTTATCTCAATCAGATCCAAAGGTGTTGTTGCTCAAGGACAAGCAAGGTTTAAGCTTAGGAGAGTTTGATGCACGGGTTTGAGTCATTTTTACTGGCCTATATTATACTCATTTTGTGCATTTATTAGTCAATTAATTGATCATATTTGCATAAATCATTATTATTGGCTTGTATATTCTATTTGCAACAACTATGCTTATTTTATCATATTTACATTATTTTATGCATTCCCCGGCCTTATACACATTTTTTATGAATTTTTTAGGTACTCCATGTAAAGTGAAAAGTCGGTGCCACCGACCATCACAGTCGGTGCCACCGAGATAGCAGTAGTGGTCGGGCGATAAGAGAATAGAAAAGTTGGTGCCACCGACCACCAAGTTGGTTCCATCGAGATTCGTTCAGAGCGGCAGATCAAACTACACACATCAGTGTGGTGCCACCGACTATCATGTGTCAGTGGTACCAACTCAACAGGGCAAAGGGCAAAACCTGAGGTTGTCGGTGTCACCAACTCTGTCAAAAATCAGCAATCGTTAGATCATCTAGATCTGACGGTCCACGTTATGTGGTACGGTAAGTTGGCCTATGACCTAAAAAGGGACGGCCAAACCTGAGGAGGACATCATGTTGCACCGCACGAAGTCAAGAGAAGAGAGAGAGAGGAGCACAGAGCTGAAGGACATCAACTGGGAGATCCAAGCACCTCTGATAGACAATTTTACTGTCAGATGACTGTAGAATGTGCGTCTCTCAAGGAGGATCATCTGGAACACCTTCTCTCAAGGGGTTACACAAATTTCTTTCATGTTTCCTATATTTTTCTTCACTCTCTATGTATTTGCACGTGAAAAACATGCAGGGCTAAACCCCTCCTTTCCTTAGGACCCGAGAGTAGACTGTGTAATCGTTGTATTAACTTTTGCATGAATTAATATATCTTTCTCTTTACTCCTGGATATGTAACTGTGAAATTGAATGATCTATCCATGCTTGATCACCATCAGTAGAATTTTAAGACTGATAATTGCTCTGAAAGGAAGATTAAAAGTCTAAAAATCACAAGTTATACACTTTCCTACGCGTTCTTTGGGAAAGGTAATGTATGCTTAGTAGAAAGAAACCCAGAGTTTTCAAGAATGCACCTAGACTAAGATATAAATTGCTACAGATGTAGAATTTGTTTAGATCTAGGTAGTGCATTGCACTGTGGAAGCGAGCAATTCTAACTACAAACTTTCTATCCAGAGTAGGAGTAAAATTTATATTAATTTGGTAAAAATAATATATAACGAGACCCCGTGGTGAAATCGGTAATCCTAAGAAATCCATCTCATTAAAATCAACCACCATTAATTTTTCTTTATTTTCCTTTCATTTTGTTTAAACACAAATCCAACATTTTTAATCGTCTTAGTTGATTGCACTGTAGTTAGTAGTAGTCACTAAGACTACGTCTCCCTGAGTATGACTCGGGCCTCACATAGGCCTATATTACGCAACGTGTGCACTTGAGATCATACACACGGTTTTAGCGTGTCATGTTTTTGGCACTATTGTCGGGGAGACGGGGAAGTTTTAGCACTACGAGTATTGCGGGTGGCCACTGTAGGCCACCTTTTATTTCTTGCAATTTTATTTTAATCATTGATAATTTATTGCATACACATAGAACATATTTTCTCTATTGAGTATTGTGATTAGCTGATTTCAAATTTTCAAGTACTAATGCATGGTTGACAACACAGACCACAGACTATGGAGAATCTACACCAGAAGTCCCAGTCATTGTTGAGGTTCCAGTTCAAACAACTATATCAGAAGACATATTGTTGATGCCCAGGAAACAAGCAATGGGGAATGGTAATCTAGGGGTTCAGAGGACCATATGGGAGATGATAAAGGCATCTTCTTAAGCTGCACATACAGGGCCTATCAAGAAGCAGAACGTCAATGTAGCATAATACAAGATTGATCTAGGGATCATTGCACTCATCAAGTCACAAGCTTTTTATGGGCATACTCATGAAGACCCAGTGGCACACATAAGCAATTTTGTGGAGTGTTGTGACACAGTGAAAGTGGATAGGTTTCCACAGACAACTATTTATTTGAAGCTATTTCCATCATCATTGGCAGACAAGGTAAAGGAATGGTTGCACAACTTGCCAAAGGAATCAATTTAGACTTGGAATCAAATGATCAAGGCATTCTTTGAAAGGTATTTTCCTCCAGAAAAGATGAACGAGCTGGTGAGGAACATTCACAATTTCAAACAATAGGCAGCTGAATCCTATTTCGAAGCTTGGGAGCATTTTCAGAACATGCTCAGGAAGGTCCCTCACCAAGGGATAGATCTAGAGAACCAAGTCAAGATACCTTAGATAGTGCAGGCTTGGGGTTCTTTCTCAAAAACCCTCTACGTATCAAGACATTTTGAAAAATATGGCTAAGAATCAGGCATGGGGTAATGAGAGAGATCATACATAGCAGATCAAAAGTATAGGGGAATCTAAAGTTATGACCTCTTTGAATGAGAAGCTAGACTTGATAGCAAAGAAGCTACTAGAGAAGGATAATAATTTATCAGATGAGGAAGGACAAGTGAAGTACATGTGGCAACAAGGATACAAGAACAATGATTACTCATGGAGAAAGGATCCCAAGTTTTCTTGGAAAGACCCAAACAACTTCCTGTAGGATACAAATCAAAAGAACCAACACAGAAATAATCAACAAAAACTACCTACAGTAGAGGAGAGCACAAATGAAATTCTTAACATGATAGTGAAGCAGAATGAATAATTGATAAACAACTTCCAAAGTGATCTCCAAAATCAAGTGGCGCAGATGAGGAGTTTTGAGACAACCTTGTCTCAACTAGCAACAGATATGGCGGCCTTAAAGAAGCCTACACAACAAGGTTTTCCAAGAAACACTAACACTCCAACAGGAAACCAACAGTTCAAGGCCATACTACTGAGAACTGGAAAGAAGACATTGACTCCAAGGATCATGGAGATTGAGGTGACCAAGCCTACTGACAGTGTTGACCCCGTGGAAGAGTCAGCACGAGTAGAAATTGAGGAAGCCAACTCAAGGGAAGAGTCGAATCAAGAATCTGAGGTGGAAAAGAGGACTTCATATGTGCCACCACATCATAGGACATAGACAGTATCGGTTCCATATCCCAACAGCTTGAAGCCAACAAAGATGGATTAGCAATTCAAGAAGTTTCTAGATAGCTTTAGGAAGCTTTTTGTGAATATACCATTGATTGATGTGATTGAACAAATATTGTTGTATGGTAAATTTTTGAAGGATATTATTAATAAGAAGAGGAAGATCCCAAATTATGAGGTAGTTTTACTGAGAGAGCAAGTCAGTGCCTTCATTCTAGGTACACTACCACGGAAGAGATAGGATCCCAATTACTTCAACATCACATGTTACATCGGGAAGACAAAGTTTGGAGATTTACTCTATGATTCAGGGGCGAGTATCAACTTTATGCCCTTATCTACCTTCAGGAAGCTAGGTCTCAAAATGTCAAGGAAGAGCAGCATGACAGTCCAATTGGTAGACAATGCAGTGGTGACACCATATGGTATTTGTGAGGATGTACTTGTCAAGGTGGACCAGTTTGTTTTCCCTATTGACTTTGTGGTGATGGAGAAGCTATCTAACCATGGCAATGAGATTTTATTAGGAAGACCCTTCCAAGAAACAACTGATATGATCTTGGAGATCGGTAGAGGTTGGTTGACTATGGGAATTAAGGATGACTAGTTTGAGATCAATATGCCAAATAATTGAAAGTCACTCATTGCTTAGGAGAAATGCAATATGATGAAGCACATGGATAGCAATATCTCTTTGTTTTTGGGAAAACCATTTTTGGACATGGCGCATGTGATGACAAAGGTGGACATGAGTACACTAGTTGTGGACATCATGGAGAACACTAAGGCGGTCTCACTTGCCAAAGTAGTAGGGTATCCAGACGACGAACCTGAGGAATTAAGTTTATCCACTTTGGATGGGGATGAAGGGGACACTCTGGTACAGATACATCCACAACTCCCACTAGAGGCATATCTCATGAACATTGTAGATGATAGTGTGTGGAGGCGGTCATTAGAAGAATGTGCAAGGCTACTGAAGGCTTTTCCATGTCACTACACAAGACACTTTGAGGATATTGGACCGTTGCCACCACCAATGGTTTCTTCACTCCTGAGCCCACCTAATTTAGAGCTCAAGCCACTGCCATCTCATTTGAAGTATGTTTTTCTAGTTGTAGAGGAGAAGTTGTTGGTTATCATATATGCATCACTGAGTGAATCAGAAGAAGAACAATTGATTACTGTGCTAAAGAGCCACCAGGGTGCATTTAGGTGGGCTCTGGCTGACATCAAGGGGATCTACCCTACATTGTGACAACACAAGATTCATCTAGAAGAAGGAGAAAATCCTATCATTCAACCTCAGTGTCTCTTAAATCCAATCATGATGGAGGTAGTCAACAATGATGTAATCAAGCTACTACCGACATGTATAATTTATGCTATTTCTGATTCCATGTGGGTTAGTCCGACATAGGTAGTACCAAAGAAGGGGGGAATCACTGTCACTACAATTTCATCTAATAATCAAATAAGCACTAGATTAGTGACAGTGTGGCAAGTTTGCATTGATTATCACATATTGAACACTGCCACGCTTAAGGATGATTTTCCATTGCCATTCCTTGATCAAATTTTGGAGTGAATCGTCGTTCGCTCCCACTTTTGTTTATCGATGGATATTTGGGATATAATCAGATTTCAATCGAGCCTAAGGATTAGGAGAAGTCTACCTTCACCTGTCGTTATGGCACTTTTGCATACTGCCACATGTTGTTCGGGTTGTGCAATGCACCCACTACTTTTCAGCGGTGCATGTTGGCGATTTTCTTAGATATGGTGGAACGATGTCTTGAGGTTTTTATGGACTACTTATCAGTCTATGGGACATCTTATGGTAATTGTTTGAAAAAATTGGAAAAGGTTTTGCAAAGGTGTGAAGACACAAACTTAGTGCTTAATTGGGAAAAATGCCACATGATGGTTAGTGAGGGCATAGTACTTGGATAGAAGGTGTCTAACAAGGGATTGGAGGTGGATCCGGTTAATATAGAGGTGATTTCAAAACTTCCTCCACCAATGTCAGTGAAGGCAATTAGGAGTTTTCTTGGTCATGCCGGGTTTTATCACTGATTTATTAAGGATTTTTCGAAAATTGCTAAGCCATTGTCTAATCTCTTAGAAAAGGATATTGAATTAAATTTTGATGAGATATCTTTAAAAGCTTTTGAAATCTTGAAAGAAAAACTCATATCCGCACTGGTTGTGTAGGCTCCAGATTGGAGCGAACCGTTTGAACTGATGTATGATGCATCAGATTATGTTGTGGGGGTAGTGTTGGGGAAACACTTACATAAAGTTCCTACAGTCATATATTATGCATCTAAAACACTCAATGACACACAACTAAATTACACCACAACTGGAAAAGAGTTATTGGTTGTTGTCTTTGCTTTTGAGAAATTTAGGCAATATCTTGTGGAAGCTAAGGTGGTGGTGTGGACCGATCATGCGACAATTAAATACTTACTACAGAAGAAGGATGCAAAACCAAGATTGATTAGATGGATCCTTTTAATATAGGAGTTCGACATTGAGGTCAAAGATAAAGTAGGGATTGAGAATGTGGTAGCTGACCACCTATCTATACTGGAGAGGGTAGATGGGAAATATGTTGATATACCCATTCTAGAAACTTTCCCTGATGAGAAGTTATTCTCAATTAAGTTAAGGGACCCTTGGTTTGCTAACATCATGAATTATTTAGCTTGCAAGGAATTCCCCGCCAATTGGCGGTACCAAGAAAAGAAGAGGTTCTTTCATTCATTGCACTATTATTTTTAGGATGATCCTATTTTGTTGAGACAATGCATGGATGGAATATTGAGGAGGTGTGTACCAGAATGTGAATATGAGAGTGTGTTGAAACACTTCCACACACTACCTACATGTGGACACCAAGCCGGTTCTAGGACTTCCGTAAAAGTTTTGAAAAGTGGTTTATACTGGCCAACCCTATTCAAAGATGCATATGATTTTGTGCATAGGTGTTATGCATGTCAGCGGTCAGGTAACATATCTAAGAGGCAGGAGATGCCATTGAATGTGTTTCAAGAAATAAAGGTATTTGATTTATTGGGTATTGATTTCATGGGACCTTTTGTGTCCTCAAACTCTAACCTCTATATCTTACTATTTGTAGATTATGTGTCAAAATGGGTATTAGCAATTCCAACCCACACCAATGATGCCAATGTCGTATGTAAATTTGTTAAGGATCACATTTTCTCCAGGTATGGAGTGTCAAGGATGATTATAAGTGATGGAGGAACTCATTTCACTAATTAGAAATTTGGGGCACTCCTGAACAAATATGGAGTGACACACCATGTGGGTACACCCTACCACCCACAAACTCAAGGGCAAGTGGAGATTTCTAATCATGAGATCAAAAAGATTCTTGAGAACACAATGTCGTCTAGTAGAAAAAAATGGAGTGAATTGTTGGTTGATGCGCTATGGGCCTATAGGACTACCTATAAAACACCAATAGGAGCTACACCCTTTAGGTAAGTCTATGGATGAGCGTGTCATCTCCCTGTGGAGTTAGAACATAAATCTCATTGGGCATTAATGAGGCTCAATTTTGACCTTAATGAAGCAGGTAAGACAAGGATGTTGGAGTTGAATGAGCTTGATGAAATTAGGATGAATGCCTATGAGAATTCATGATTTTACAAGGAGATAATTAAGCAAATTCATGAGCAACATATAGCAAGGAGAGACTTTTATCTGGGAAAAAATGTGTTACTTTTTAATTCAAGTATGAAATTACACCCCGGGAAACTGCGATCTAGGTAGAGTGGACCGTTTGTCATAGAAGAAGTGTTTCCACATGGGGTGGTTAGAATTAAAGAGGGAGAGAGATCCTTCTTGGTTAATGGCCAAAGACTGAAGCACTACTTTGGATAAGATTTCAATAGGAAGGAGCATGAGGTGGAACTCATTGCTCCTAATTTATCTCAAGAATGGATTTGTCTAGCCTAGGACGTTAAACAAGGGTGCTTGTTGGGAGACAACCCAACCATTAGGACATTCATTTCATTCATTTCCATTATGTTGGTTTAGTAGTACTTAGTTTTTCATATTTTTTTGTAAAAATGATACCTTGACCCATTTGTTAAGTGTACAAGGCTGTAAAGAAGTCGGTGCCACTGACTCCCAAGTTGATGGCACCGAGATCGGGTCAACGAGAGGGCCAATCCGATTGGAAATAGTCTATACAACAAACACACCAGTTGGTGACACCGACATCTCTAAAGAAAGTGTAGAAAAAATTGGCATGACTAACTGATAACCCATTGGTAACACTGACACCAAAGTTGGTGGCACCGACTTGGTTAACACTCCAGGCTTGGTGGGTGCATCGGTGCATTGAAAAAAAAATTATCGATCAATCGAGTTGGTACCACCGACTCGTTACTCGGTGCCACCCATAGAAGAAAGCACTGATCCATGGGTGCCTTCATCAATGATCCACAATTGATGATCGGTAGCACCGACCTTCCCTAGAGTTGGTACCACTGACACCAAGTCGGTGCCACTGACATACGGACGATATGACTACGCAAGATGGCGCACTGACGGTCGTTGATGCACTGAGGCCACAGATAAGCCCCAGAGTCGGTGCCACTGACTCTGCCACAGTAGGGCCACACCAACTCTATAAAAGGGGATGTAGTGGATTATTTTCTCTTCACAACTTCAAGAACCACTACTCCCCAAGTGCAAGTGACTACTCGAGTACCCAAAAGTTGCACTGGGCTCTTCTTTTCTCAACCTCCTTCCCCAATCACTTCAATGTCATGGAAAGGAGAGAAGGACTCCCTGGCAGTCTGACACCACGTCCCAGGATCAGTTACACTTCGATGGAGGTCAGGAAGGTGTATGAGGAGCTCGCCAAGAGGCCATTCTCTCCAATAAGATATGGAGACTGACAACTATTCGAGGACATGGGCTTCAACGACAACATGGTAGCTGTCGTCGAAGGGAAAGAGTTTGATGCAGGGTTCATGAACCCTATATTTGGTGGTTGGCCCACATACAAGGAAATTGTGATCAAGTTCCTGGTGTCTCTGGAAGTATCTTTGGTCCCTGACCCAGCACGCTCGACGTGAGGTGAGTCGAGAGAAGGAAAGGTGGACTTTCGCCTTTACAACACCAACTACTCCATCACCCTTCGTGCCTTCAAAGACATCTATGGATGGCCACATGTTGCATGCCAACAGCCTGAGAACGTCGATTTTAATGCAATATGGAAGGATATCGTGACAGTGCCAGAAGTTATAAGTTAAATGGGGACCACAGCTCATTGGAGGACCTTATGCACCCTTTTGTTCGGGTGCTACATCGCATGCTCACCAACACTCTCTTCGTCAAGTGTACTCAAGGGAAAGTGAAGGTTCAGCTGCCAAACTTATACTTTCTCTACTAACTTTTAGAGGGGAGGCTGATCAACTTTGGAGCCTTCTTCCTCACCCATGTGATGGCAGTAAAGCTCAACGTAAGGAGGACCATGCCTATCCTTTTCGGTGGACTTATCACCCCCATTGCTCTCCACTTAGGCCTAGATCTCTCTACTCTTGAGCCTCTACATTCCAAGATTTTCATAGACCACCTCCACTTCAAGAAGGCTGGTCTTATCTCTGTCCAACACAACACCATCTATGCAATTTGTTATGTCTAACAAAACACTAACGTGACCTTAAACTAAAATTTAAGAGAGAGACCCCTTGATTACCTTGTACACAGGTCATTACAGAGGGACATATGATTTTCTCTAAAGGTTCTATCTCTTAGTTGTGTGATCTCATCCACCGAATACATTTTCTTTACACTCCACCATAAGAAGATTGAGTACATGTTATCATTCTTTCTCTTGATTGCATTTACATTGCAGAGTAGATCTTGCATAATAGTTCTTTGTTTTTGCTTGCATTAGTGAAAAGAAAAAAAAATTAAAAAAAAATACATGCACAACAAAAATTCTAGTACATGTCATGTAGTTGCATAACATCTTATTCATGTAGTTTGCATATGCATTACATATCATCTTACAATTATCGTGTCTAGTTTCTTCTTCTCTAATATAAGAAGGTAGTGATTTTGCACATACCCTTTAAAGAAGAAAAAAGAGAAGAGAAGCATTAACATAAATCAAATGTGCAGTGCAAGTGGAAGCCCAAAGCAATTCTATCATGTTGAAAGGGGACTTGAAAGAACAAAAAAGAGATTGAGTATAGTGTCAGAAAGTGAGGGAGAAAGGGCATAATCCTACCTGATCATAAGGAAGAATTAGTACATGATGTCGTTTGTAAATATTCTATCTTATTTTGAGATGAAATAATAGTTGCTTGTATCATTCCACCTCAATGATTAGGCATTAGGAGCATTTTATAAATTCCCATCATCATAGGTTCATCATAATTTTTGATTGTATGAATGATTTTATGTGCTCATGATTCTTCCACAGCCACCCATTCCAACTACATGTTGCTCTTATTGGTAGGCCACTCAGATGATCTTCTCCTAATTCATTTCTCTCAGGAGAACTGCTTCCATGTGGATGGTAGGTAGAGAAAAGAGCAATGTAGATAGGAGATCACAGGATGCACCAAGCATAAACCAGTCGAGTCCATCATATTAATTGCTTTAACGGATAGTGTTTCATTGATTGGGTGATAGACATCTTTTATAGAGGTTTCTGGTCGCCTAAATGTTTGTTAGTGTTTAGTGGTCAGTGAGGGCCAGAATGAGGACCGAAAGGTAGACTTTTTAGATGTACCTTATGCACTTATGTCCTTCAGTTGACTTATCTCAATTAGATCCAAAGGTGATGTTGCTCGAGGACGAGTAAGGTTTAAGCTTAGGGGAATTTGATGCACGGGTTTTGAGTCATTTTTTTTGGAAGTCAGGCGATGGTTTTATTCATCTTGCTCACCTCGTGCAAGCATATTCAATTGCAAGGTACATATTTTGGATATTTGCGATGGTTTTGAGTCATTTTTACAGGCCTATTTTATACTCATTTTGTGCATTTATTAGTCAATTAATTGATCATATTTGCATAAATCATTATTATTGGCTTGTATATTCTGTTTGCATCAAACTGTGCTTATTTTATTATATTTACATTTTTTTATGTATTCCCCGGCCTTATGCACATTTTTTATGAATTTTCAGGTAATCCATGTACAGTGAAAAGTCGGTGCCACCGAGATAGCAGCAGTGGCTGGGTAATAAGAGAATAGAAAAGTCAGTGCCACCGAACACCAAGTTAGCTTCGTCGAGATTTGTTCAGAGTGGCAAATCAAATATATGCATCAGCTCGGTGCCACCTTCTATCATGTGTCAGTGATACCAACTCAGTAGGGAAAAGGGAAAAATCCCAGGCTGTCAGTGCCACCGACTTCCTAGTTGGTGGCACCGACTTCCTAGTTGGTGCCACCAACTCTATCAGAAATTAGCAATTGTTAGATTATCCAGATCTGACGATCCATGTCATGTGGTACTGTAAGTTGGTCTATGACCTAAAAAGGGATGGCCAGATGTGAGGAGGACATCAAGTTGCATCGCAAGAAGACCGGAGAAGAGAGATAGAGAAGCACAGAGCCGAAGGAAGTCAATCGGGAGATCCAAGCACCTCCGATAGATGATTTTGCTGCCCGAAGACTATAGAACGTGTATCTCTCTAGGAGGATCACCCAAAACACCTTCCCTCCAGGGGTTACACAAATTTCTTTCATGTTTCCCATGTTTTGCTTCTCTCTCAATGTATTGGCATGTGAAAACCAAGCGGGGCTAAACCCCTCCTTTCCTTAGGACCCTAGAGTAGCCCAGGGAATTGTTGTATCAACTTTTGCATGAATTAATATAACTTTCTCTTTATTCCTGGATATATAAATGTGAAAATTAATGATCTATCTATGCTAGATCACCATTGGTAGAATTTTTAGACTGATAATTACTTCGGAAGGAAGAGTAGAAGTCTGAAAATTACAAGTTATATACTTTTATATGCTTTCCTTGGGAAAGGTAATGTACAGTTAGTGGAAAGAAACCCAGAGTTTTTGAGAATGCACCTAGACTAAGATATAAATTGCTACATACGTGGAATTGTCTTAGATCTAGGTAGTGAATTGCACCATGGAAGTGGGTAATTTTGACTACATGCTTTCTATCCAAGGTAGGAGTAAAATTTATATTAATTCAGTAAAAATAAGATATAACGAGACCCCGTGGTGAAATCGATAATCCTAAGGAATTCATCTCATTGAAATCAACCACCATTAATTATCCTTTAATTTCCTTTTATTTTGTTTAAACTCAAATCCAACTTTTTAATCAGCTTAGCTGATCGCACTGTAGTTAGTAGTAGTCACTGAGACTACATCTCCTCCCTGAGTTCGACTCGGGCCTGACATAGGCCTATATTACACGACGCGTGCACTTGCGTTCATACGCACAATTTTAGCGTGTCATAGTTTTAGCGAGGTGTACCTAGTCTTGAGGCTTTCTCAACAACAATACCTCACAGCTAGTGTGGTCTTGAACCACCTAGTTTTGGATGGTGTATGTGCAGCTCCTGGTCCTAACCATGACTGTGGTTGATCGTCATCCTCCTCAACGACTAAAACCTCCCACCTCTACAGATAGTCCACACTGTGATGACCCAGAATTTAGGATTCTGATACTCAATATAATATTTGAAATCATGTTGGGGTAAAATATTTTAATGATGTACCTAGAGGTGTAATGTGGTCATATAATGAAAGTTGCACTTTTTGATCAAGAGTTGATGATGAATTGACTTGTATTAAGGTTTACCACTTAGTTATAAGGTTATTTGAGGAATGTACTTACATGATCATAGCATAGAATTTTGGCCTCAAACATTGCTAGATGAGAAATTATACGACAAGGGATCCATGTGTAAAATTGGTGATAATTAAAGGTTCCTATTGGTGGCTATTAAGATATAATGATGTGAACTATTGATTTAAATAAGTTAGAAATAAGTTCAATTTCCACGTAACGTCACAAGCCAACCCAATCAACAGAGGGGCACGAATCTGTTAGTTGTGACAGGCTGAGTAGTGTGGCACACTAATGGCCCTTGGATACATCTGAAAGATCACAACCTACCAACGTTTTCAATAGACCAGCTGGTGTATAGGAGACCAAGTCGTGAGGAAGACATATCAAGTGGTTAAGAGTGTTGGGGGATAAGTCTTCAAATCCACCACAACTCCAGGAGCAACCCAACTAACCATACATCGTGGACTATAGGGTGAAATCCTTCCTTCTCACTCTCATCCCTCTTCATCCACAATGCAGCGGCAGTGTTGAGTAACAACACCAGGAAGCACAGACGACAATGGCTGTTAATGAGATGCAACCAACGTGAGACCTATAGCCATCGTTCCATGATGTTGTGGTGGCATTCATGCGCGCCCAGAATAGAGGCACTAGAAGACATCGAGGAGCAACGAGGGTGATCGTTTGCTCACCGGAGTGGAGGCCGCAGCGGCAGCCACCACCTGCGGCTCGTAGACGAGGATCCTTGGAGCAAAAGACCAACCCTGTTACCTCTAGAGGTTTGTCTGGAGCCATCGGAGGTGAGGGCGCCGGACGACGCACGCAGGCGTCAGGCTTCAGGTGGTGGCGGCCAGACTTGTGGCTCACGCTTGACCATATGAGAAGCGATCTTGGTGGCCGGCAACAATGGAAGACAGCATAAGAGTTGTTGGCGCCATCATAGGTCGACGAGGAGGATAGGGGTGCCTTTGCTCTCCGGAGTCGACCACGGTCCGGTTGCCCATCGAAAGACGCCCCTCATGGCGGCGCTTGAATGAGAGGACGGCGGTGGCCCTGGTCACTCATGGGCACAGCGCACGGAGGATCAGAGTTCGCACAACAGAGGTGTTTTGCCTCGTTCCCCCGCCACATCCAGAACCAAGCGACGACGAGCTTGTGGGCGCTAGGGTCTGGAGCTGGGGCTGAGAAATAGAGGAGCCATGGAGACCTTTCTGGGGATGCCGCAGGTAGTGGTGGCTGAAGAAGCTTGAACGGAGGAGCTGGCGGTGCAGGATCTCACACCGGAGATCATCGCAGTGGTGGCCGTGAAGCGGAGTCCCACAGACTCACAGATCGTGAGGGCGTGGAGACGTAGCGCCCAGGGGGAACGAAGAAGGAAAGGAGAGGGAGCGGGTGCCTCAGCTTGGTTCAGTGACAAATCAGAGAAAAATGGCCCAAATCCTAACTGAACCTAACGGTTCATTCAAGCCAGACCGGCCGGCCCAAGCAAAGGGTGTGTGCCAGCCCTGGAGCCACGTGTCAGCGACCGATTGGCCCAATAAAGGTAATACCTCTATAATTCTCAAATCTTCTTTAATTCGTAGAAAATAGCACAGTGATCAGAAAAATAAGTACAATATATCGAATTTCTCAGAAAAATGCGTAGAACATCATGGAAAGATAATATTAGTGTTTTGATGCTTAAATCTCAATGATATCTTGTAAGATGTATAATGGTCTTTTCATGTATAATAAATAATAAACGAATACCTAAAATCATGGAAAAATATTAGTAAGTCCATAATTACATATAGAATGCATATGATCCCAGATATGTTCATGTTGATGCTCAAAAGCATATAATTTGATTAATATGTCTAATTAGGGCTAATAACCCTAATAAAATGCAATAAATGCATACATGGTCACTAAATGATGAAATTCACAGAGTAAGCTTATATCAGTATATTGAACCTCAGTTTTAATTATGAGATCATAAAGTTGAACAAATCCATTTTATATGAAGATGAATATTAATAAATGGTTTAAAACCCTAATCTAGGTTAATGATGTAACCTAGGGTTAATATGTGCACAAAAAGGATATGGAACCTAATATTCAGATAATGAATCATAATCTGTAAAATGACATCAGTAAGATAAATATAAGACAATAATGCAAGTAAACGTTGGGATATCCTAATGAGATAATATAAACCCTAATGAACACGACTAGGGTTAAGATGATCAGAATCTGATGCTAGTATATGATTTTGTTATTAACCAGGTGATGACCATATATCTAGATGAGCAAGAATGATTAGGAATATCTGAACTCAGGTACGTGGGTTTTTATTAAGTATAAGACTAGTTTTCATGAATGCATAATGCTATGATGTACTTTGGATGCTTGTGTTTGCATATAAATTCTTGGATGTGTATTAGTAGTATATGCTCCGCAAAACATTACAGAACATAAAAGAATATGGATGGTTTGTAGCTACTGAGTGGATATATGTTCTCTCTCTCTCCCTCAATTCTCTCTCTCTCTCTTCCTCTAAATCTAAGGTTGGCACTCGGTCCCCATAGCCCAAGGGGCGGGGAAAAATGAAGTGTGACATCTCTCTCTCTCCCCTCTGAATTTAAGGTCGACACTCGGTCCCCATAGCCCAAGGGGCGGGGAAAAATGAAGTGTGGCACCACTTAGTAATACAAACGCATCAAAAGGCATCTAAAAATGTGTTTACCTGATTATCGCTTTAAATAATGTTTTCTTTTACTCTTTCTTTCTCAAGATTATTTCAATTATGCAAGCATATTAGTATGTATCTTTCTACCCACGTGCACAACACCTTGTGTGTTGATTCATTGTTTCACGTATGTTTTAGGTTCAGAGCTAGCTTGGGATAAAAGACGGGAAGTAAGCAGTTGTCCAGGTTGTACCTATTGTGTAGATCCTAGTTTAGCATACATGTTCGTAGACTTTTAGAATTTTCATTCAATATGTAACTATAAATCATGTTGTAATAATTCATTTGTATAAATTTACATGTTGAATGTTGAGAATGTTATGGTTGTATGTTCATGTATGCGCATTATGCTTCCGCATCGCTTTTTGATATGATTGGATGATATTTTCGGATTCTGACATCCCATTCCCAATAGGGTTTGGAGAAATCAAAATCCGGGGACGTCACAGTTGGTATCAGAGCATGAACAATAGCTACACCTAACAATTGCTCACCATGAAACATTAAACCTGAATCTCACCTTTCACATTAAACCTTAGAAACTTAGTAAGTTGTTATATAGGAATAAGGTTTGACTTAGCCTCTAAGTTAGAACCTAGATGTTTCAGAACTAGGTTTAGACAAGTGTGAGAATCCCTTTCCATATAGAGCTCATATGTATTGGGTAGCTACACTAGTCTACATCTCGTTCTTACCATTTCACTAGGTTACATGACACTAGAGTATCTACTGTGTGTGGGACACTCGGTTTTGCTGATTTGGTTTTGTTTTCCAATCGGCTCGAGCCTCGAGTGTTTTCTCTGACGTCTTCTTTCTCGGAGAAAAACTATATAATATTTTATTATATATATGTAAATATAAAAATGTGTCCCTCACACTGGAGAGTAGTTAGTGTTCATGCAATCTAAGTGAAAGGGAGTGACATCAGTCTAGAAGAGAGAGTAGTCTAGATTAGATTTCTAGAGCCTTATCAAGATAGGTGATACATAGTGTAGATGATAGAATGATGGTTGAAATAAGAATGTGCAATCTTATCTATCTTTAATCCATGATGGTATAAGTTTCCTTATTAAGATTTGTGTTGTATGTGAGTGAATCCACTCTTAGAGGACATATGCTAAGTTGTGATGATGAAAGTACATTCCCTTTTCCTACTTAAGATAAGCTAAGTTAATATAGAGATGAGTGTGCATGAGCCTCAAGCTCTTATACAAAGAGAATGTCTAGTGGTAGGATGATATATGTGGTGAACTCTAGAGAGAGTAAGACCCACCGGGAGAAGGTCATAGGACCTAGCCTCCAATATATGCGATATGTGCTAAAAAAAATGTGTCCTACACTAGATTACTCTTGAGTGTTGAGTTGAGTCCTTATGCATGATTCAAATCTATATGTAAGAATTGGGTAAAAGAAAAGGATGGGTAGATGACCCATATGATAAAGTCAATCCTTTGGCTGAGTTAGGTCCTAGCTGGAGTGACATATTTTGTGAATTTCATCATTAGTTGCAAGTGAGGTAATATATGAACTCTAGTTATGAGAGTATGATGCTTTGTGCAAACGATATTCAACATACATGTTCTCCCTTCTTCTTCTCCTTCTTAATATATGATGATAGAAACCTCACTTGAGCTATATGGATGATTTATATATGAGGAGTCACTCATATAGGCTTGACCTATTATATATTTCCCCCCCCCTATATCATACATGTAGTACCCAAGATTGAAATCATGATTAGTTTGACTTCAAAATATTCTCTTCCCCTTCATATGAAATATGAAATATATGATGCTGAGATCATGGGATAAACTTAGTATGTTCACTTTTTTTTCCCTTCACATAATACAAAAAAAATGAACTAATGAACTTGATATAAAGATATTTTTGGGTCATAGGATATATGATCAGAAATATAGTTCATAACTTTGATCCTTCTCAATGTATGCTTCTAAGTTGAGTATGAATATCACACCATAGGGTGAAACCCTAATGGTCAAGCATGTTACGTAGGCCCTTCTTAAGTAGAAAATCTTAATATCATGGATGACGATAAATCTCCTCTAATGCTGAAATCATTATAAGATGTTAATGATATTGGATTTGAACGATCTGAATAACATGGCATATAAATGAATTCCTCTTGAACTTTAAAAGTATGAACAAAACCTGTATCCTTAGGGGTGATGTAATCCCAAGATATCATAATGCCATGTTATGGGTAAGACTTTAAGTGATGCTTCAACCTATATAAGGTGGGGTGGCTACACCCTACATGCTTAAACCTCCTAAGATGACAACCTAGGATGAATCAAAACAATGATACTCTTGGAACTTAGAGTGGTGGTTTAGAGACATCCACAACTCTTGAATATTAGCTTAAGAATGAAACCACTTGAATTTCGAGGACGAAATTCCATATAAGGTGGGGTGAATGTGATGACCCAGAATTTAGGATTCTGATACTCAATATAATATTTGAAATCATGTTGGGGTAAAATATTTTAATGATTTACCTAGAGGTGTAATGTGGTCATATAATGAAAGTTGCACTTTTTGATCAAGAGTTGATGATGAATTGACTTGTATTAAGGTTTACCACTTAGTTATAAGGTTATTTGAGGAATGTACTTACATGATCATAGCATAGAATTTTGGCCTCAAACATTTCTAGATGAGAAATTATACGACAAGGGATCCATGTGTAAAATTGGTGATAATTAAAGGTTCCTATTGGTGGCTATTAAGATATAATGATGAGAACTATTGATTTAAATAAGTTAGAAATAAGTTCAATTTCCACGTAACGTCACAAGCCAACCCAATCAACAGAGGGGCACGAATCTGTCAGTTGTGACAGGCTGAGTAGTGTGGCACACTAATGGCCCTTGGATACATCTGAAAGATCACAACCTACCAACATTTTCAATAGACCAGCTGGTGTATAGGAGACCAAGTCGTGAGGAAGACATATCAAGTGGTTAAGAGTGTTGGGGGATAAGTCTTCAGATCTGCCACAACTCCAGGAGCAACCCAACTAACCAGACATCGTGGACTATAGGGTGAAATCCTTCCTTCTCACTCTCATCCCTCTTCATCCACAATGCAGCGGCATTGTTGAGTAACAACACCAGGAAGCACAGACGGCAATGGCTGTTAATGAGATGCAACCAACGTGAGACCTATAGCCATCGTTCCATGGGGCTGCGGTGGCATTCATGCGCGCCCAGAATAGAGGCACTAGAAGACATCGAGGAGCAACGAGGGTGATTGTTTGCTCACCGGAGTGGAGGCCGCAGTGGTAGCCACCACCTGCGGCTCATAGACGAGGATCCTTGGAGCAAAAGACCAACCCTGTTACCTCTAGAGGTTTGTCTGGAGCCATCGGAGGTGAGGGCGTCGGACGACGCACGTAGGCGTCAGGCTTCAGGTGGTGGCATCCAGACTTGTGGCTCACGCTTGACCATATGAGAAGCGATCTTGGTGGCCGGCAACAATGGAAGACAACATAAGAGTTGTTGGCGCCATCATAGGTCGACGAGGAGGATAGGGGTGCCTTTGCTCGCCGGAGTCGACCACGGTCCGGTTGCCCATCGAAAGACGCCCCTCATGGCGACGCTTGAATGAGAGGGCGGCAGTGGCGCTGGTCACTCATGGGCACAGTGCACAGAGGATCAGAGTTCGCACAACAGAGGTGTTTTGCCTCCTTCCCCCGCCACATCCATAACCAAGCGACGATGAGCTTGTGGGCGCTAGGGTCTGGAGCTGGGGCTGAGAAATAGAGGAGCCATGGAGACCTTTCTGGGGATGCCGCAGGTAGTGGTGGCTGAAGAAGCTTGAACGGAGGAGCTGGCGGTGCAGGATCTCACACCGGAGATCATCGCAGTGGTGGCCGTGAAGCGGAGTCCCACAGACTCACAGATCGCGAGGGCGTGGAGACGTAGCGCCCAGGGGGAACGAAGAAGGAAAGGAGAGGGAGCGGGTGCCTCAGCTTGGTTCAGTGACAAATCAGAGAAAAATGGCCCAAATCCTAACTGAACCTAACGGTTCATTCAAGCCAGACCGACCGGCCCAAGCAAAGGGTGTGTGCCAGCCCTGGAGCCACATGTCAGCGACCGATTGGCCCAATAAAGGTAATACCTCTATAATGCTCAGATCTTCTTTAATTCGTAGAAAATAGCACAGTGATCATAAAAATAAGTACAATATATCGAATTTCTCAGAAAAATGCGTAGAACATCATGGAAAGATAATATTAGTGTTTTGATGCTTAAATCTCAGTGATATCTTGTAAGATGTATAATGGTCTTTTCATGTATAATAAAGAATAAACGAATACCTAAAATCATGGAAAAATATTAGTAAGTCCATAATTACATATAGAATGCATATGATCCCAGATATGTTCATGTTGATGCTCAAAAGCATATAATTTGATTAATATGTCTAATTAGGGCTAATAACCCTAATAAAATGCAATAAATGCATACATGGTCAATAAATGATGAAATTCACAGAGTAAGCTTATATCAGTATATTGAACCTCAGTTTTAATTATGAGATCATAAAGATGAACAAAATCCATGTTATATGAAGATGAATATTAATAAATGGTTTAAAATCCTAATCTAGGTTAATGATGTAACCTAGGGTTAATATGTGCACAAAAAGGATATGGAACCTAATATTCAAATAATGAATCATAATCTATAAAATGACATCAGTAAGATAAATATAAAACAATAATGCAAGTAAACGTTGGGATATCCTAATGAGATATTATAAACCCTAATGAACACGACTAGGGTTAAGATGATCAGAATCTGATGCTAGTATATGATTTTGTTATTAACCAGGTGATGACCAGATATCTAGATGAGCAAGAATGATTAGGAATATCTGAACTCAGGTACGTGGGATTTTATTAAGTATAAGACTAGTTTTCATGAATGCATAATGCTATGATGTACTTTGGATGCTTGTGTTTGCATATAAATTCTTGGATGTGTATTAGTAGTATATGCTCCGCAAAACATTACAGAACATAAAAGAATATGGATGGTTTGTAGCTACTGAGTGGATATATGTTCTCTCTCTCTCCCTCAATTCTCTCTCTCTCTTCCTCTAAATCTAAGGTTTGCACTCGGTCCCCATAGCCCAAGGGGCGGGGAAAAATGAAGTGCGACATCTCTCTCTCTCCCCTCTGAATTTAAGGTCGACACTCGGTCCCCATAGCCCAAGGGGTGGGGAAAAATGAAGTGTGACACCACTTAGTAGTACAAACGCATCAAAAGGCATCTAAAAATGTGTTTACCTGATTATCGCTTTAAATAATGTTTTCTTTTACTCTTTCTTTCTCAAGATTATTTCAATTATGCAAGCACATTAGTATGTATCTTTCTACCCACGTGCACAACACCTTGTGTGTTGATTCGTTGTTTCACGTATGTTTTAGGTTTAGAGCTAGCTTGGGATAAAAGACGGGAAGTGAGCAGTTGTCCAGGTTGTACCTATTGTGTAGATCCTAGTTTAGCATACATGTTCGTAGACTTTTAGAATTTTCATTCAATATGTAATTGTAAATCATGTTGTAATAATTCATTTGTATAAATTTACATGTTGAATGTTGAGAATGTTATGGTTGTATGTTCATGTATGCGCATTATGCTTCCGCATCGCTTTATGATATGATTGGATGATGTTTTCGGATTCTGACATCCCATTCCCAACAGGGTTTGGAGAAATCAAAATCCGGGGACGTCACAACACGGACCACTGAGAACTCTAGTCGTCCTATCCCACAGGACACTAGAAGGAGTTTCCTCCTTCTATCGGCATACTAGTCACCGACACACTCTCCCACCACTAATTGTCATCCTATAGTTGTCTTTCCCTTACTGTGCCTCCCTGATTGGGTAGCACTTGCTTGGGCTCTCTCAATTACCAAAAATAGAGAGGACAACTTTGCAGAGCAATTGATATTTTGAGTTGTGCTATATGAGAAGCCCCCAGTACCCCTCTATATATTGGATGGGTCAGGGTTAGGGTTCTCAGCCATGGGCAATGCAGAACTAAAGTGGGAGTAGAAGGGTCTAGAATTTCCATGAACTTATTGCAATGTGGCGGCCAAACTGGTCATTTCACAAATGAACCGGTTAGTTGGGAGTGTGAACTGATCAATTTGCTTCCCATACTTGCCTCCAATTGACTTTCCTTGTTCGTTTCTAATTGATACTAAGATCAATTCTTATCCCAATTGAATTATACAAGTGAAAAGAAAAAAACTTTTTCTCAAAAATCGAGACAACCCAACACTGCTTGTTTAGACACGTGAACTGATCGGTTCACCAGAGTGAACCCATCGTCTCACTGGCCATGAGCCAATTGGTTCACCCAATGAATTGGTCGATTAGTGGTCCAAATTTTACATAACACAGTCAATGCAATTCTCAATCAATCTGACACTCAAATCGGTTAGTTCAAGATTTGAACTTGATGATTCCAAGTCAAATCAATTGATTGAATGTTTGATTGAGTATATAAACACCTTTAGTAATCAATATAAGCATCATTCATGGATAAACTCCTCTTCCAGGTTAATCCTATGTGTGTGACACTATAGGTCCCATTTCACATTGGCAGTGAAGGTCCATAACCACTTATGACTTCATAAGCAAAGCATGGTGCCCAGACACACATCAGTGCTACCCAAGTGAAAAGGAAAGTTGGAGAACAACTTTCAACCCTACAATCCGTAATTGATGTTATAGTGAATGTATAGTTCCTTTGTCATTAATATCCAGATTGAACTTGAGGCATGGATATGTCATCCTCTATAAACATTCAATCCATGTTTCATGATCCAGAGTAGATTGTCTGAGATATTTGTAAGCTCAATGTCACACATTGACTCACAAGCGCATGGTCATGTTTTTGTTTGTCTCGCTCATCAAGTGGCCAGGATATCATACTCCCTTAGGAGGGACAAATCCCATATCTATCACTCACAGTCAAAACCCCATGTATCAAATTCACCCAATTATCACCTTTATAACAATCCATATTTCAGAATTGTGTTTGATGTTGTCAAAGTCTACCCAACGACATGTGTTGAGTGCAGTGATTTTAGGTCTAAGAACCACAGTCACCACCAATACTATAAGAGTTTATCCTGACTAACCAAGTGTGGTTTCCATGCATCACTCTTATGGTGGGTATGTCTGATACACTATTCTCTAACATGTATCTATGTGCTTGGTTTGATATCCTATATCATGACTAATGAGATTGTGTCCTCAAGCAACACACACTCTAGTCATATGTGTTATTGATGTCTATGGCTATTTCCACAATAACAACCGACTAGGGACAAAAAAAGAATGTATACTCTTAACATATGTATGATCTCATCATTCAGGTCCTCAACTTGAAGGCATACGTCATTGAGTAAAACAATTCTTTAGACATCTATCATGTTATGCCATTATCTCAAAATATTTAAAACATATAAGCGGAAATTGCATTTATTACAATTCAAATCATTTACAAAGTATCCCATTACAATCATCATATGACTTGCTCTATGGGCATACATAACAAAAACAATACCTCTTGAGGTACGTATTCTAGAAGGCATAAAGTCCACTAGTAAATTGTTGGACTATATTTTACACTAGTCTATAGTCAAGCCCCTAAATCTCTCTATTTTACAACATGAATGGCAGTTCTCTGCAAATTGGAAAAATGTTTGATGAACCTACTTTGGTTTAAGGCAAGGTCATAGGCTCTTTTTTTAAAGACCTCCATAGTGGTCTTATTCTCCTACATTTTTACCATAGATAAATATTAATAGAGAAATAGATGGATAAATATAATTTTCTTTCCTTTGATCATTTTGTAGGCTTATAATCCATATAATTACAATTAAGAATCCAAATCCTATTTTATACTCAACCCAAAAACAAACCATCTCTGGATCTTTTAAATTTAGAACCAACTTTGCATTTCACAAATTCAAAAACAGATCATATTTGAGTTCTAATTCAAATACAAAATTGATCGCTCTTATTTGAAGAGGTAAGGAAATTGACTCTAATAAAAAAAATCATCAGTAGAATCTGAGAAAAGAAGTGCTAAAAATAGGAAAAAGTATTAATATAAAGACTAAGTTAAAACCACCTGAATTTCTTCACTCCAAATTTAGTTTCATTCAGGTCAGGAAAAGAGAAAGACAGAGATGAAAAAAACATGAATGATGAAAAGCATTCTGTTTGGCCTTTTCTCACAATAAACACATGTGTTGTTTTTGGGACCAGATTCATTATACATCCTTGTTTGTTTCTGAAATGATCATTTGCTCAAATTTCTTCACACCTAATTTAGTGGAACTCAAGTCAAGGAAAGGAGAAAGATAGAGATGAACCAAACATGAATCATGAAAAACATGCTATTTGGCCCTTTTTCTAAACACATGAACCATTTTTGGGATCAAATTATTATATGTCCTTTCTTGTTTGTACTATGGCCATTGTTTGGGCTATATCTTCTTCTTTCTTTATCACTATGCATCAATATTGTTTACCGTATCACTCCATCTATTGTATTTTCTATTTGGGTCTACTATCTTCACCGAATATAGATATAATGTGGGTCCATAGACTTCTAGGTCACCTGAGTGTGAAAGCTGGCGAGCAGTAGCACATTTGGTCATAGCTCGGGGCCCCTCACGAAGGGTCTCGTGTTTGACTTCCGCTAGAAGCGCTTCTTAGAAGTGAATTTTCTACAACGTCAATCGGCCTCTGATGCAACTTATTGAGATATCGGTGTGTAGACGCATGGGTCTCCCAGGTTTACCATCCCTGCTATGTGGGCCCCCGCCTATGGGGGTGGGTTTCCCCCTAAAACTAAAAAAAAGTGTGAAAGCATTTTACCTCCCTTCATATGATGAACAAACTTTACATCCTCTTCTGATTGGACAAATATCACTTTTGCAAACGTGTACTTGGTGTAAATATGACCATAAACTACTATTATTCCACAAGAAATATCAATTTACCTCTCATCTTAATGTAAGAGATCCACCCATTACTCTTTTCCTATGGTTCTCCTTTCAAAGAAATCAATTGACAGTATCCACCCATATGAGCATTGTTCATAGCTTTCAACATCATATATGTGACATTTGAGCATAGAATTACACATAATCATGTCTAAAGTCATACCAACCACACAAAACCCTAAAAACTAAACTAGGAACGAACTAATTCTAAATAACTTCATAAACTAAGAAGGCAAGAAAATAGTCAAATTAAAATTTCCAAAACATTCGCATGCATGATTACATAAAAACCATTATGTTCACTCATCGGTAAGTAATTATACAAATATATCATCATTGACTAAGGCCATGCCTATTTATAAAAAAAATTTCTATTTGTTTTTATAACATGAGCAACATTTATTGGGAAAACAAGTGGCAACCTTATTCATAGATACATGAATGTACAAAACACCCTATGCAAAACCAAGTATTTATGGGCATATCTAAACCACGGGAAAGGTCTAGATGATCACCTTCATAACCTATTGTAATAAATAAGGTGGTCACTCACTATCAAACTTGTAAGGTCGGTGTTTCAAAAAAAAATGGGTTAAGAAATAGGAGAGGGAGACTAATGTCCTAACAAGAGATAAAGCATCTATGTAGTTTTCACAATATATGTTGATTTAACAATTTTAGTATTCATTAGAAATGTATACAATATATTATCACATAGATGACAATATGAGGTAAAGGGCAAGTAAGTTGTACAAGACACATAGGAGAAATAGAAACATTACAATGTGAACGTGGTAGGTTACTATACATGTAAGGATGAACAACTTGACTATATAATTTATTATTTAGACATCAATAGTTGGGATTTACCTCCAAATATATAGGGAACTTCATAAGAAGTCCCCTATACAACCATAGAGTACCTCAAGAGTTATATATTTTACTAATATTTTTCCACACCTCATCTTGTGCAATATGGTAGGGAACATCATAAAACAACATACATAAAATTGTCAAGCCCATACTTGGTACCCAGTCATGACACCTATTGTGTCACATAGTGAGTACTTTATGTATCATCATATGACAAACTTCACAATCGCATTGACAAAATTTCCTTATGCAACTAGAGATATGACCTGTATTGCACTCATAAAATCATATGACACATGGAGAACATGGGATCATACATGGTACAAGTGTTGACTCTAGGTCAATGTTGAATATCGGTCTAAATTGACCAAACCCGTGTTTTCATGATGACTAAACTATTCCACTTATTTTTTTATAATGCTTCTACTTGAATGATTTCAGATTAAATATAGACACACTCCAAATGCCCTAACTTACACATCTCAAATTGGAGAAAAGACAAGTCAAAATCAATGCAAGTGCACTTTTGTGGAATATGATGTAAATCCATTAGAATCATGTTGCAAATCACTTGTAATGATTTTATGACTTATAATTAAGCTTAGAAAAAAGTAGGAGCACTTAAATCAAATACTTAAGCACTTTAATGATATTTTCCAAAATTCACTTTAGCCTGTTGTTCGGTCGAGTTACAAACTGGATCGATCCCTTGATGGATTTTGAAAATGTCCAGGTTCGGTCCAGTTACAAACTTGACTAATCCAGTTGGGGTCAAGTTACAAACTCAACTGACCTGCACCGGACAAAACCACTTTTTCAAAATAGTGCAATCAGTCGAGTTTCTGACATGTATAACTCGACCGATCGTATTGTACGAAAAAGTGTAGAAAAGTGTTTTTAGCCGTTGGAATGTTGCATAATTTGAAAAAATATTTGTTGCAACATCCCAAACGGCTAGTATTCATCCTTAAGTGTTCCCAAAGGCTAAGAGGCATCCCCAACTATAAATAGGACCCTTGGTCTTCATCCCATCATTAGCCAATCACTATGATGGTCCCTATTATGTAGTTGAGTGGTTCCATGTCAGAACCTTACTGTTCCATGGTGGAAATTGCTCTAAAGCTTTAAAACCCTACCTTTCTTGCTCCTTATGCTTAGGGTTTGCTCATTTGATGAAGAAAGGTGCTAGATGGACGAGTTCACAGCTTGTTCTTGGATTTCCTACCGTACTTGCTCAAGTTTTCTTCTATTTGGAAGTTTATCCTCTAATCTAACTTGCTCCACATTTATTGCTTACCATAAGCTTGCTAGCTCATGCTCTTGCTTTTAAATGATGATCCATGCATTGAAAAGCTATGCTTGGCTTGGATTTTGATTTTTATAATGTTTCCTATTTTGATTTCAGTTCTAGATGTACCTGTGATCATGTGTACATTTTTTGTAAGGTATAATATGACTTGGATCAGGTTGGTTTGACAACCTATAGTGCTAAGCACCTATAAACCAATGGCCAATTTTAGGGTTTAAAGCTTATTTCTTTTATAAACACATGACTTAATGGTGGTACCATTGAAACAATCGATGGTGTTGTCTTCATGACAACTGATGGTGGTGACCAAGGGTGTAAACTTACGTTCACCCCTTAGGTCAGGTGTTAGCCTACTTAGAAACCTACTGATTAATAACTAAGTACCCTAATGATGCTATCAATCAATGGTGATATTAGTTTGATATTTGATGTTGACTAATGAATATTGTGCTGATATAACCACCTATGGTGACTTAATGGTCACTTATGATGGTGGATCAGGTCTCCAAAACCTATGGTGACATGGTGGTATGGTGATATGGGTTGAATGATGATGGAACAAATGGAGGGTTACCATTGATAAGGTAGTCTTACCTATTCACTCATATGAATAGAAGGGATGACAACCATATTGTGTTGGTATGTAACCCTAATGAGGTATAGCTTGTTATACCTAGCTTTAATATAACTAAATGATGGAAATTGGATATGAATAGTCCTTGAATGATTAATACAATCATGGAGTACTCTCTTATTGTTGTTGAACCCTTATTACACTATAACTAGAAGGCTACACCTTGATTTATGTGTGGGTTAATACTTGAGAATAGTATGGAATGTGATGATGATGCTTCACCTTATGTATCCATGATCCAATGTGGATGTTGTGAGTTAGGATTTGGGTATAAGTGCTAATTAGTAACATTAATATAATTTATCTTATTGAACCAAACTCCAACAAAAATAGATAAAGATGAGTATTCATGTTTAACATCCTTATATGATGCAATGATGGTGAAATAACCTACTTAATATGATCATGACCTAAATATGTTAATTGGTGGATACCATATCCACATGGTTTATACTTCCTTATGCTAAATATGTGCATTATGAATATGATGATGGTTAATCATATCTACATTCCTTGCATGTTGATGTAATAAAGGAATGTTCTTAATGTTAATATAACCCTCCTATGATTGTTTATGAATATCTCCTAGATCATTAATACAATATTGTGCCGATCTGGTGTTTTTATATGTAAGTGATGTTGTTGATCCTTGTTATAAGTGATGGAATGATCATGATGATCTTACAAGATATAGTACGATGGTCTTGATGACCTTTGGGCATGATTGATCCCTCCATGAGGTGTATTCCTCTTGTGTTGATAAGGGTGGATACCATGTGATATTGTGAAAAAGGATTTATATCTTGTGATAGTATGATGACTAGTGTATCCTCATGAATGGCAAGTGAATAGTACCATGTGATGATGAGATGAGAAATTATGTTTCACACATTTATATCGTTTGAAGTTGTGATATTTATATGCTTGTTATAAGTGAATTAGGTTTTGTATGTCCACTTGTTTGATGCAGCCTTAATTCACCCAATTGGCATTACTAATCAAGTGAAACTGTAATCATGTAGTACCATGTGCCATAGATCCATCTGAGTGTCAAAACATGCCAGATGGTGAAACATGTATTCCTAAGGGAAACTCGAAGTGCATACTATTGAGTATGTGGGGTGTTTCTCATCCTGAATCCAAGTGTTTAGGGAGGATGACTATGATCAAACCTAGCCCTTAGTTTGAGAATGATTTTGGTCGTGTCTCAATGATTATATATGTGATGAGATTGGTGGACAACTACAGTTGTATCTTAGATGGTAGGGTATGTGTACCCACCTTCTTTCACTAGTGTCGTGACCTATACCAAGGACGGACTAGGTTGTTAGTAGCTTGACCTTATGTGTCGCTGTGGCAGATCTGTACTGACCGGGGGCAGAGAAGATCTTAGGAGTTTGACTCTTCCTAGATCTTGTGCGGCACAAATTTCGAATTAGCATTGGTCAGTTGGATTTTGAGTAGTATCCTCAAATTCCTCATGACATAATAAAAGATGTAAGATAACCATGTAGCGTATCTATTTAGGGTTATACACAATGCTTCATATTGGATGATAACCCTTGTTTTCTTTCTTTTCACTGAGATCATGTATAGTAAAATAAGAGATAATATATATGCTTATGTTGTAGTTATGGTCATGTTGTAAACATGCTTATGTTGTCAAATATACTGATATTGATGGTTAAGATGCTGCTTCTAGCTATGTTTAATATTGCTAGCCATGACTGTGTAATTATAAATGCTTAAACTATTAATCATGCCTATGCAGTTAATGTTTCTATGATTTTAGTTCTACTTATGATATAAATCTATTCACTTTATTTGAGATGGCACTATTAATAGCCATGTTATGTTACTAGACATATTCATGTTGTACGGGATGCTTATGCTACTAGATTGCTTGTAATGTTAGCAAGGAATATGATGATAGTCATATTAATGATAATATTAGATGCAATTTGATGATATTTGAGTACATACCTATCTAGAGAAATGGATTTATTTGTTATCTATATATGCATTGATGATCATACTTGTTGCTAAGATGATTTTCTTAATCTGCCAGTATACTTGAACTATTCAATCTATTCAATTTATTATTAAATACTCAAATTGCTTAGTTATCTATTATTTAAAATGTTGTAATCAATTAGTGTTATTGGAGGTTATATCTCTTGTTGGGACATGGGTCTCACCCTTTTGGTTCGCCACATCCTTTTAGGTAATCAAAGTGATGAAAACAGACATGTGGCAGCAAAGAGGAGCTATAGTAATGAATCTTTGAGAAAGTTTATTAGATGTCTAGTGTGTCTTAGTGTCATCCATGTACTCTCAAGTCTGGGCATGAAATGTTTGTATATGGTGTTTCAAATGAATCGAACTTCTGTTAGCATATTAATACTTGTTTGTGTGGCATATATGAATATTGTTCTCCAATGTATATATGTTTTGGCTAAGGTGAAAGATCAAATTGTATCAAATTCTTGACATAGTATGGATAAAAGAAAGATGTTGATCTCTTATGAAAATGTTTCCGAGCAGGTGTTGACGTTGAAATCGATTTTAATTTACCCATATTTTTGGGTATGTGATTAATTAGTGATCGATTGTGCTTTAAGTTTTGAGTAATCTCATTTAGTGTAATGGGTTCTTACAAAAAGTGATTAAGCTTAGAGAGAGAGGATGTTATCATCCTAAAATTATATCTATTGTATCAACAAACCATCTATCCTTGGTAGTGTCTTTCCCAACTATCACTAGACCATACACAACATTATAGAGTCACTTCTATTTTTCCTTCTAAACAACATTTATAGGATCATCATCAACTCCTCTCTATGGGAGAGGAATTCTTGGAATGTTCATTTAATAAACATCTCTAACCTTCACATATTTCCCATCTTGTTGATATATCTTGATTACTATGATTCATTGCCATGGTATCCCCCTCATGTTCTATAAGAAACTCACATCCTTATCTCATATACTTTTACCAATACAATCAAATCTCAAAACATATAATAGGAGTCTTCCTAATAATTGGAAGGCTCAAAAGCAAACTCATCACAAAATTTATGACCTTGGAACCATAGTCCAAACAACCTTATGCTACAATAAGCTATCCACCCTCATGTTTACAATGAATCCACACATACAAAGTGGAAATGATCCACTTAAAAGTTGTTCCCTAGAAAGGAAAGACACAAAGGGAAACACACTTCCCACATCATCACATCATTGTTCAAGGGTCACTAGCAAAAAGGTAACCAATTATATTTTCATTATGCAAGTTACAAATTCTTATGTATCATTTTACCCTTTTCATTTTGGGTTCCTTGCCATTAGAATAGGAATCATCATGATTAACATATCTCATTACTCCTTCCTTGATGACTATTTGTCCCACTAGGGTATGTTCTCTTATTTTAATATGTTTTTCAACCACTTATCAACATGTAAATCATCATATTCTTCATTTTCTTCATTAAACCGGGATCATCTCCCTTAATTTCTTTCACATGCCATACTGATTTTACATTAACACTTTCTTACACACGTAGGTTGGTCTGAGATTAACTCAGGTTCCACCTTATTCCTTTGTCATTGTTCCCATTTATCTTCTCATTTTTACTTATTATAGGAGTTCTCTCCATCTTATGTGAATTTATACCTCGAAACACTTTATAAGAATAGACTTATCTATCTTTTATTTTATTATCTTCTTGAATTTCATCTTCAAAAACTCCTCTTTTGCTTATTTGTATTCATATTTATATTTCATGGTGTTATATCTTTCTCTTATAGTTACCAACAATTCAAGTTTTGATAGATAATGATGTAATCCTCATCTTCTCTTGAGGTAATATTGAGTTATTTGCACCATGATTTCTGCTTCATTATGATCTTTACATTGTTTCAAAATGACTACTTGATCAGAGTAATAAAAAAGATAACAATCTAAAAGTTACATACTTACCTTTGCTTCAATAATTGAATACCTGGCCAGGGCACCCAAATACTGAGATTAGGCAGTATGCACCATATTTTTATATCATATTCCTAATTTTGACATCATCCTAGTCCTAAGTCCTAGTGTCCTTATAGACTTAGTGAACCTAAAGATCTGATACCAATGTGTAAGAACCTGTTACACTAAACGAGATTACTCAAAACATAAAGCACAATCGATCACTAATTAATCACATACCCAAAAATATGTGTAAATTAAAACCACTTTCAACGTCTGCACCTGCTCAGAATCATTTTCAAAAGAGCCCACCATCTTTCTTTTATCCATACTATGCCAAGAATTTGATACAAATTGTTATTTTGCCTCAGACACAACATATATACACAGGAGAACAATATTTGTATATGCCACACAAACAAGCATTAATATGCTAACAAAAGTTCGATTCATTTGAAACACCATATATGAACTTTTCCTACATGGACAAGAGAGTACATGGACGACTCTAGCGCACACTAGACATCTAATCAACTTTCTGAAAGATTCATTACTATAGCTCCTCATTGTTGCCACATGTTTGTTTATGTCACTTCCAATTACCTAAAAAGATGTGGCAAACCATAAGGGTGAGATACATGTCCCAGTAACAGATTTAGCCTCCAAAAATGCTTATTGATTACAACATTTTAAATAGTAGATAACTAAGCAATTTGAGTATTTAATAATCAATTGAACATTGTGAATAGTTCAAGTATACTAGAAGATTAAGCAAATCATCTTAGCAACAAGTATGATCATCAATGCATATATATATATATATATATATAACAAATAAATCCATGTCTCTGGATAGATATCTACTCAAATATCATCAAATTGCATCTAATATTATCATTAGTCTGACTATCATCATATTCCTTGCTAACAGTACAAGCAATCTCGTAGCATAAGTATCCCTGACATCATGAATATGTCTATTAACATAACATGGCTATCAATATTGGCATCTCACATAAAGTGAATAGATTTATATCATAAGTAGAACTAACATCATAGCACAATTAACTGCATAGGCATGATTCTTAGTTTAAGCATTTATAATTACATAGGCATGCCTAGCAATATTAAACATAGCTAGTTGCAGCATCTTAACCATTAGTGAAAAGAAAGCAAACAAGGGTTATCATCCGATATGAAGCATTGCGTATAACCCTAAATAGATATGCTACACGACTATGTTAAATATTTTATTATGTCCTGAGGAATTTGAGGATACCACTCAAAATTCAACTGACCACTACTAAGAAAAAACCAAAGCCATACAAGATCTAGGAAGATTTGAACTCCTAAGATCTTCTCTGCCCCCAGTTAGTGCGGGTCTGCCACATCGACTCATAAAGTCAAGTTGCTAACAACCTAGTCCATCCTTGGTACAGGTCACGACACTAGTGAAAGGAGGTGGGTATGCATACCCTACCATCCAAGGTACAACTCCAGTTGTCCTCCAATCACATCACATATATAATCACTGAGACACGACCACAACTGTTCTCAAACTGAGGGCTAGGTTTGACTACAGTCATCATCCCTAAACACTTGGATTCAGGATGGCAAACAACCCACATACTCAATAGTATGCGCTCTGAGTTTCCCTTAGGAATACTCATTTCACCATATGGCAAGTTCTAACACTCATATGGATATATGGCACAGGACACTACATGATTAGAGTTTCACTTGATTAGTTATGCCAATTGGGTGAATTAAGGCTGCATCAAACAAATGGACATACAAAACCAAATTCACTTCTAAAAAGGATATACATATCACAACTTCAAAAGATACAAAGTGTTTGAAAAATAATTTCTCATATCATCATCACATGGTATTATTCACTTATCATTCATGAGGCTACACTTGTCATCATACTATCATATCACATGGTATCCACTCTTATCACCACAAGAGGATTACACCTCATTTAGGGCTCAACCATCCCCAAAGGTCATAAAGACCATCATACTATTCCCTACAAGATCATCATAATCATTCCATGCCTTATAGCAAGGCTCAACAACATCACTTACATATAATACACTAGATCAGCACAATATTGCATTAATGAGCTAGGAGATATTTATAAACAATCATAGCAGGGTTATATTAACATTAAGAACAATCCTTTATTACATCAACATGCAAGGAATGTACATATGATTAACCCTCATCATGTTCATAATGCACATATTTAGCATAAGAAAGTATCAACCATGTGTCTATGATAACCACCAATTAACATATTAAGATTATGATCATATTAAGTAGGTAATTTCACAATCATTCCATCATATAAGAATGTTAAACATGAATACTAATCTTTACCTATTTGCGTTAGAGTTAGGCTCAACAAGATAAATTATATTAATGTTACTAATTAGCACTTATACCCAAATCCTAACTCACAACATCCCCATTGGATCATGGATACATAAGGTGAAGCACCACCATCACATTCCATACAGTACTCAAGTATGAACCCACACATAAATCAAGGTGTAGCCATCGGGTTATAGCATACTAGGATTTCAAAAACAATAAGAGAATACTCCATGATTGTATTAATCATTCAGGGACTATTCATACCCAACTACCATCCTTTAGTTATATTAAAGCTAGGTATAACAAGTTCTACCTCAATAGGGTTATATACCAACACAATATGGTTGGCATCCCTTATATTCATATGAGTGAATAGGTAAGACTACCTTATTAAGGGTAACCCTCAATTTGTTCCATCATCATTCAACCCATATCACCATACCACAATGTCACCAAGAATCATTAAATGTTTAACATGTAAGACCATTGGTTGTTTACATAAGTAAACACCTTGGATAAACCACCTATGAAGTCCTTGATTTCTTCTCTATAAAGAGTGACCATCTAACCCTAGGCATCCCTTGATTAATGTTGGTTATTTACACTAACGAGTTTCAATCATAAGAATTATCTTGTACTCAACTAGCTATATCCCGCAAGTATACGAGAGTAGTTGTAGTCGAGGTCGAACACAAGGAGTGTTGGTTAGTTAGGCACAAGAGTTATGTTTTTCAATAATCTAGATCGTTGTACACAAGATGATTGGATTAGAACAACTAAATTATGGATTTAAAACAAAATAGTAAATTATCACTTAAGAAATTGTAAGATTCAGATTTGGAAGGATCTTAGACTTGGGATTTCACTATCACCTCATAGCTTATATTAAAATATGAATTTAAGCAGATTAATTAACTTGCAAACGATGTTTGTATTCATCACTCTCCTCCCGGTGACGTGATGATGATTTTAACTCCATACATCACTCTTGTGTATGTATTTCATTTCAAATCACAAACCTTGCTCCTCAACATAATCCCAGCCACTCTCGCGGTCAAGCACAAGTTGCCAAAAGAGTAACTCCATACTCTGAAACACATCTTCTCAGATTATGAAAGAAAGCATAAAACATGCAGGTATGATGCCCAATCACATAAACAAGCATTTCAGATCTGAAACAACTCTTGGAACATGCAAGAAACTAACATTTAGTACAAAATTCATATGTTCATACAAGATATGGCATGGGAGTTACTCTCCCATGCCCAAGAAAAAGAGTCTACTCGTCCATAATGATGTACAACAGAAAATGTGCAGAAATTTTAGAGTTTAACATAGTTTAGAGAAGGAAAAGCTAAGCAATCCCAAGGTGTAACCAAAGAAAGGTAGAATTCCAACTTGAGGACGAAATCCCACTTCTACAACTGCTCCAAACTGGACAAACTTCCCTCTAGAGAAGCTTTGTAGAGTGAAGAAGCTATGTTTCACCTTCGGAGAAGAAAATAGAGAAGAAGAGAAGAAGAAATGGACTCCTTTGGCATGAAACCACCTCTTTTCTGCTCCAAATTGCCCTCCTCTGCTCTAGGCTTGCTTTGGGATGAGGGAACTGACACAAATGACCGAGCATAACCGGCCATTAAGTTCCCACTTTGTTTTAAACAAAAACTCGTATTTTTTAAAATGCTGAAACTGCCATGTGCACACCGTGCATCATAAGTGCACGCCGTGCAACTTTCTAGAAACTTTCAATTTTTTCGAGAATACACTGTGCACGGTGTGCGTTGAAGAAATGCACGTCGTGCAACTTTCTAGAAACTTTTAGCTCCCAGGTGCACACGCTCCCAGGTGTACACCGTGCAACTTTCCAGAAACTTTCAGTCTTCTTGACGCTCCCAGGTGCACCGCGTGCATTTTCAAGACACGGTGTGCACCTGGCTGTTATGGGCTGTTTTGTATTTTGCTCATAACTTTCAGCATGTAGGTCCGATTTACATTCTGTAAAAAGTGGTATTTGCATATTTCGAACCCCAAAACATGTAGATACTTGAGGAGTGATCCAATAAGTGATAATATGATATATTTCTCATCATTTCATTGCAAAATGTAGTACCTACAATCCAAACCATGAGACAAGTAAGAATAACTAAAAATATAGAATCTAGCATGAATGAGAGTGATAATTGAGTAAAAACAACATGGATATGCAATCAAACATGATCCAAAAGATGACATGATTTGTTCATATCAAATCCCCCTAAGCTTAAGCCATTTCTTGTCCTCAAGCAAAAAGAGCATAGAAACATAAATGAAGAATTGTCAAGTTCATGAATAGATCAAATGAAATGAAAGATGTGTATAAGACCAAACCAACCATGATCAACACGTTTATGCTCATAGCCATCAATTCAACTTAAACACCCTAGAAAGAGAGTTTTAGTTCAGCAGGGGTGGTCACAATTAAATAAATCAATCAATTCAACAACACTAAGTAGAATTTGGATGACCAAGCCAAGCAATTAGTGGATGTGCAACTCAAACTCTCAACTATTAATGATACAAATGATGAAATCTTAGTTAAAATTGACAATTTTAGTTGTACTCTCCTTCTTTCCCAAAAATGATATGACAATGGATTATGGGTTCTAACACTTGGCTGCTAATGTAGGCTTATGCAGATGTGGAATGTCGGTTGGGGTAGTTTACCCTCTTTTAAGACATACCACCTAACCATCATGGCCAGATCAGACTTACACTAAGCTAGCATGATATGTGGGCAGTTTAGCCATCCTTTGTGGGGTATAAAGATGAGATAAGTCAAAAGAAATTTTAATTTTTCTAAAACATAGGAGAGTCAACTAAATTGCAACATTAGCTAGATTTTATTCATTTGTTTTGAAATTTTTTCATTGAAAGAGTGGTTGAAAATGCACTAAGAGCTTAGCAAGGGCATCCTGTATTCCACATGATGTTGTACAGTTGATTTACTCACAAAAATTGAAACCATTACATGTTTTAAGAAATCAAGGATGTGAAAGATGAATCAGGCTAGAAGCATAAACCAAAGTTAAGCACATGTTGATGGCCAAAATGTTTCATATGATTAATGCATGTCTTTTACAATTTATCCAAATGCTATTTCTCATCAAAAGAGGACAATCAGTTAAGAATAGGAGTTCTATACACATATAAAAGATAAACCTCATATCATACTATATTTTCCACAAGAAGAGCAGAATTGAAAACAGAAGACTAAAATGTGAACACAAAACAAAAGGAAATGACCAGCGGCAAATAACATGAAAGGGAAAAGCTAAAAGAACTAGGTTACCATCCTGTTGCTCCCCCTAAGCTTGAAATCTACAGTGTCCTCACTACATAAATCAAACTAAAAAGGTTGCAACTGGGTACCTCATAATGGTGGAAACATCAAAGTCCATGGAGGACCGGTGCTCTGATTTGTAGCTGGAAATTGTTGTGCTAAAGATTGATGCCTCCTTGCAAATATGTCCTTGATTTGGGGCAAACGAAAGCACCTATGAGCTGCAGCAAGAATAGTCTTTTGTATGCCAATACTATTTGTCTTTTCATTCTCCTTTGAAGCATCATCAAAATATGAGTTGGGAAGAGTTTTCTCATTATAAAGCATTGTGTCATCTAGAATGTGAGGAGGAAGGACATGTGTCTTGCTTGAAGAATCAACATGTAGAGCATGTGTTGTAGCTTTCTCCCCTTTAGTTACAACTTCATAATCGTGATGGGTATCAACATCATCATACTTTGAAGGATATACCTTTATAACAACTCCATTCTTCAATGTGACTGGCCTAAAATATGTAGGATTCATCTCCGGTGGACTAGGCAAGAAAGGTGGAAATGCTTCTTTGCTAAAAAGAGCTTGTTGGGTAATTTGTTTCTCCATGATGTGTGCATGAGTGGCAATATCGTCCACCTTAGAAGAGAGTTGGCAAATGGCACCCTTCATTGATTGTCTTTGTTGATGGAACTCCTCATTTTGCTACATTTGAGTTGAAATAAATGTTGCAAGCATGGGCTCTAATCTAGAAGTTACTTGTAGTTGTTGTGGCTGAATGAAATTTGGGTTTGCATTGGTGTAGAAGCCTGATGGAGTGTAATCCATTGGAGAATAAATAGAAGAGGAATAACATTTAGAAGATGAGTGTCCAAGCAACCCACATGTATCACAAATATTGTTGGATGCTTGAAATGGCTGTGTGCTTAGCTTCTCAAACCTTTGTGACAAAGTGTCTAGCCTTGCTGCAATCAAGTCTATAACACCAACCATGTGATCTTCCACTTGCATTTCAGAAGTAGTATGTGAAAAGGATGGGTGGTAACTTATAGTCGGACTCCATTGGCAATGATTTTCTGCCATATCTTCAATAATAACATAGGCTTCTCTATAAGATTTGTTCATTAGAACTCCATTTGTAGCTGCATCAATAGACATCCTTGTATTGTAGCACAAACCTTTATAGAAAGATTGCAATAAAAGCCAATTTCTTAGACCATGATGTGGACAAATATGTTTAAGATCTTTGAACCTCTCCCATGTATCATACAAGGTCTCTCCAAACCTTTGAGAATGATTGATGAGTTGAATCCTCAGTTGCAAAGTTTTGCTAGGTGGAAAATATCTTGCCAAAAAAACCTTTAGAAGCTCCTCCCAAGTGTCGATTGACTTCTTTGACAAAGTATAGAGCCATGCCTTGGCTCTATCTTTAAGAGAGAATGGAAAAAGCATTAGGTGTATCCCATCAGTAGGAACACCATATATCTTTATGGTGCTTAGCAACTGTAGAAATTCAATAATGTGGAGGTTTGGATCCTCCATTGGTGTCCCTCCAAATGCATTCAACTGTAGCAATTGTATGATGGATGGGCTGATAGAAAACTCCTCTGCCTCAAATTATGAAATATTAATAGGCCCACTCATGTGCATTGCAGTTGTACCAAAGCAGTCCTTAAGAGGAAGGTCATCCTCCTTGACTAGTTCTTCATGTGAATCTGGAGGATTAGGTGGATGTGGCGTAGGTGGTGGTGGTGTATGTGGTATGGATGAAGGTGGTGGATATGAGGGTGTGGAAGAATGTGGTATGGGTGTTGGTGGTGAATTAGGTGTGAATGATGGTGATGTGGATGAAGGATGCATGGGTGAATGTCGTTTGGATGATGGTGACATGGATGATGGTTGTGTGGGTTGTGATTCCTCCATACATGTTTGGGTTTCACTCCTTCTTGCTCCATGAGGGCTGTAAATGATGTGTTCATTTTCTGAATGTAGAGATATGGACGGTTCAAGGATCTTTTTATGAACACCCCATATGCTCCTACAAATGAACAAGGTCAGTGATATACAAAAACAAACATGGAAGATACAACAAATTATGATGATCATGATGAATTATGATTTATGGATATGATGGTGGATATGAAGGTTGTGATCTAGTCTCATTTACTTATCAACAACTCTTACTATAACAGGAATACCGATGCTCCCTGACAATGATGCCAACAACTTGTTGGTTATTTACACTAACGAGTTTCAATCATAAGAATGATCTTTTACTCAACTAGCTATATCCCGCAAGTATACAAGAGTAGTTGTAATCAAGGTCGAACACAAGGAGCGTTGGTTAGTTAGGCACAAGAGTTATGATTTTCAATAATCTAGTTTGTTGTACACAAGATGATTGGATTAGAACAACTAAATTATAGATTTAAAACAAAATAGTAAATTATCACTTAAGAAAGGTTAAGATTCAGATTTGGAAGGATCTTAGACTTGGGATTTCACTATCACATCATATCTTATATTAAAATACGAATTTAAACATGTTAATTAACTTGCAAAGGAGGTTTGTATTCATCACTGTCCTCCCGGTGAAGTGATGATGATTTTAACTCCATACATCACTCACGTGTATGTATTTCATTTCAAATCAGATACCTTGCTCCTTAACATAATCCCATCCACTCTCACGGTCAAGAACAAGTTGCCAAAAGAATAACTCCATACTCTCCAACACATCTTCTCATATTATGAAAGAAAGCATAAAACATGCAAGTATGATGGCCAATCACACAAACAAGCATTTCAGATCTGAAACAACTCTTGGAACATGCAAGAAACTAACATTTAGTACGAAATTCATATGTTCATACAAGATATGACATGGGAGTTACTCTCCTATGCCCAAGAAAAAGAGTCTACTCATCCATAATGATGTAAAACAAAAAACGTGCAGAAATTTCAGAGTTGAACATGGTTTAGAGAAAGAAAAGCTAAGCAATCCTAAGGCGCAACCAAAGAAAGGTATAATTATGACTTGAGGACGAAATCCCACTTCTACAACTGCTCCAAACCGGACAAACTTTCCTCCCGAGAAGCTTTGTAGAGTGAAGAAGCTCTGCTGCACCTTCGGACAAGAAAATAGAGAAGAAGAGAAGAAGAAATGGACTCCTTTCGCAAGAAACGACCGCTTTTCTCCTCCAAACCACCCTCCTATGCTCTAGGCTTGCTCTGGGATGAGGGAACTGACACAAATAACCGAGCATAACCACCCATTATGTTCCCATTTTAAACAAAAACTCATATTTTTTAAAATACTGAAACTGTGAGGTGCACGTCGTGCACCATAAGTGCACGTTGTGCAACTTTCCAAAAACTTTCAATTTGCTCCACAACGCACTGTGCACGACGTGCACTGAAGAAATGCACGCCATGCAACTTTCCATAAACTTTTAGCTCCCAGGTGCATGCGCTCCCAGGTGTATGCCGTGCAACTTTCCAAAAACTTTCAGTCTGCTTGATGCTCCCAGGTGCACGGCGTGCATTTTCAAGGCACAACGTGCACCAGGCTGTTCTGGGCTGTTTTGTATTTTGCTCATAACTTTCAGCGTGTAGGTCCGATTTACATGCCGTAAAAAGTGGTATTTGTGTAATATCGAACACCAAAACATGTAGATACTTGAGGAGTGATACAATAAGTTATAATACGATATATTCCTCATCATTTCATTGTAAAATGTAGTACCTACAATCCAAACCATGAGATAAGTAAGAATAACTAAAAATAAAGAATCTAGCATAAATGAGAGTGATAATTGAGTTGAAACAACATGGATATGCAACCAAATATGATCCAAAAGATGATATTATTTGTGCACATCGTTTAACAATAAAAAAAGTTCCATTGAGAGTAGGGTAGAATCCACAATCGACTATTCAATTAAAACATGTCATCCATTGTCAACAAGTTAGCTCCTTAAGTTGATCATATAAAGGAAACTATATTAATCACATTATTAGGGACAAAATATTAAATTATCTAACATTCCACTTTATTAGAGGAATAAAAATTATATCTTGACCATTGGGTCAAGTTCATATGTTAAAACCATCAATTACAATATAGGTTCGACCATTGCATCCATTGACCCAAGAAACCATTGGTCTAAGGATTAATTGATTCTACAACTATATGATTAACTCACCATAGGTTTTGGAGACCTGATACACCATCATAAGTGACCATGAAGTCACCATAGGTTGTTAGATCAACACTACATTCATTACTCAAAATCAAATATCAAACTAATATCACCATTGATTGATAGCATCATTAGGGTACTTAGTTGTTAATCACTAGGATTCTAATTAGGCTAACACCTGACCTAAGGGTAAACGTAAGTTGACACCCTTGGCCACCCCCATAAGTTTTCATGATGACAACACCATCGATTGTTGCAATGGTACCACCATTGAGTCATGTGTTTATAGAAGAAATCAACTTTAAACCCTAAAATTGACCATTGGTTAATAGGTGCTTAGCACCATAGGTTGTCAAACCAACCTGATCCAAGTCATATTATACCTTATAAATAACATACACATGATCACATGTTCATCTAGAACTAAAATTAGAACAGGTAACATTATAAAAATTGAAATCCATGTCAATCATAGCTTTTTAGTACACAGATCATCATTTAAAAGTAAGAACATGAGCTAGCAAGCTTATGGTAAGCAATAAATGGAGAGAAAGTTATAAAACTTGCCTCTAATTAGAAGATAAACTCAAGAAAACTTGAGAAAGTACGGTAGGAAATCCAAGCATAAGTTGTGAACTCGTCCATCTAGCACCTTTCTTCATCAAATGAGCAAACCCTAAGCATAAGGAGCAAGAAAGGTAAGGTTTTAGAGCTTTAGAGAAATTTCTACCATGGAACGGCAAGGTTCCAACCTATAGAAAGGTAATAGGAAGGATAAAAAATAAATAAATGGAGGAAAGAATAGGATTCTTACTATTTCTAGTCAAGATCACTAGTAGGAAGCTTTTCAAACCCTAAAAGGAAGTAAATTGCAACCCTAGATTCGTTTTCCAAGAAGATCCACTCTTTATTCTTCCTTGGACATGCAATTTGTAGCATAATAGAGGGAGAACGAGGTTTATAGAAGGAGGGAAGTGGTGGAGATAAAATGTCTCGTTTAGGTTCTTAGGGATAAGTATATTAAACTTTAAGATAAAGAAAAAGTTGAAGTTGAAGTTCTAGTATCTTTCCAAGTGTCCATGGCCTTAAACTATTAATAATATACAAACACACACACAAGAAGATCCCCGACCGTCCATAGAGACAAGATTATCCCTCATTTCTCAAATTTTCAAGAAAAACAAATAATTCAATAATTGATAGCTACTAAAGGTAGCTCATCCATGAAGGGTAAACCCTAAAATACCCTTGAGGAAAACACCTTCAAACCAAGGTTTAAATAGGTTCCCCATGGCTCAAAAAGCTCAATAATGATGAGAGAATATCCAGGAAACATAATTATAGTGATAAATTGCAAAGAAAACCTCTCAATTGGGAAAATTGCATAGAAGTCCAAAATGTGCATAAAATTGCATAACTTGCTCAAACAATGTCCAAATTGGACCAAGTTTGAAACTTAAGCTTTTCTTATGATTTCAAAGAATATAACAAGTTTATATTAGGGTTATAAGAATTAAATTATTATAATGAAGCTTTTTCAACACTTTAAGCAAGGTTAGGGGTCTCACACTTTCTACATCCATTAGAGTGATTAGGGGATTTGTAAGAGAGCTAGTCCTACATGTATATCCTGTGAAGCTCTTACTTCCACCACCTCCCAATCTCTCTTTGCAACCATGAATATGAAGGTTCTCTCTCTTAACTAAGAGAGGTGAAGAAGAATAAGGGAAGGAGTCCCTTGGTGAAGAGTAAGGCCAAAGACTTTGAGCTAGAGTGGATAAGTCTTTGGTGAAGGCATAAGACTCATTGCTCAAGTGGGTAAGTCCTAGGTGAAAGCTTCTCCAAGTGAAGATGGAGTCAAAGGTGGAAGATCCAAGAAGATTGGTTAATCCCTACAAGGCTAAATACTTGATGCAATTGTGGGTAAGACCTTGGTGAAGGCTGAAGACATCTTGATAAAGTGAATAGGTTCTTTGGAAGGATGAAGATTCTTGGTTGGATAGGTAAGTCCTTTGCAAGGTCATGTATTGTCAGTGTTATGAATGAATATAAGAGTGAAATTGTTAAGAAATCCCAGAGGTTGACCTCTCTAGGTAATGGACTGACACACTTCTAGTTTGAAGCATGGAACAACTCTACATAGCTTGTCACTTGGTGCTTGTTCAATCTCTCTCTCCCTTTCTATGTATGTTGTAGTTGCACTCAAATTTCCCATATTAAAAACCTTATCTTGTGAGATATCTTGAAGGTCTAATGAATTTTGTACAAATGCATTCATATCTATTCATCCCCCTTATTGAGCATTCGATCACCCATCCTAGGATCCAACAATTGGTATCAGAGCATCAAAACTTGCACAATAATAGTTAGACCTTCAAATTATATCAATTAAAACCAAATGGTAAAACTAAATTTGAAGTCCTTTCTAAACAAGCATAGCTTTATTCATACCTCATAGGCCTTCTCACAAGAAGAAATCTTGTTGAACTCAGTGGGGGTCATGGTGGTATAGAGGTTGTTGATATCTCATGCATTCAAGGTGACTTTCTTCATAGTATCTTCATCCCATTCTTCCATTCTTTTCTCTAATAGCTTGTATGTATGGTTCACCATTTGCCATAGCTCAAGTTTTTTTCCTTGAATGTGGAATTGAAGAATAATGTGTCATTGTGATGTTACCTTCTTGAATTATATCCTTCTTTTTCGACCATGGCATATTTTTTCCAATGTAGGGACCAGTCAAGCTTGTAACTTGACTGAATCGGATCGGTTGAGTTTTTAATTGGATCGAACCTGGTCATTTTCAAAATCCATCAAGGGATTGGTCGAGTTTGTAACTCGACCGAACAATAGCCTATAATGAATTTTGGAAAATGTAATTAAAGTGCTTAAATATTCGATCTACATGCTCATGATTTTTTCTAAGCTTAATTACAAGTCATAAAAACATTACAAGTGATTTACAACATGATTCTAATGATTTACATCATATTCCACAAAAGTACACTTGCACTGATTTTAATTTGTCTTTTCTCCAATTTGAGATGTGCAAGTCAGGGCATTTGGAGTGTGTCTATATCTAGTCTGAAATCATTCAAGTAGAAACATTATACACAAATAAGTGGAATAGTTTAGTCATCATCAAAACAAGGGTTTGGTCAATTTATACCCAGAGTCAACATTAACCTAGAGTCAACATTCGTCCTCTTTTTGAAGATGACAAACCATTCCATAAATGTATTGAAAGCATTTAAGTAAAGTCATAACCTTGAAGAAACCTAGGGGTTCAATAGAATTGAGTTCATGTACTCCCCCTCAATTGATGCTAGTGGATTTCTCATACTCCCCCTAAATTGATGCAATTTCTCCTGCATGGTTAGCTTTCATAACATGTATATAATACTATGTCTTCTACTCATATATGTTCTACACACATATGGATTCTCCCCTTCACCTTCTCCCCTTTACGTAGACATGCCTAGATCCAACAACAAGTTCATAGTAAATAGTTTATACTAAAAAAAATTGACTTTGGGTAACCTCTCACAATACTTCGGCTACTATAAGGATACATGTTTTGCCTCACCAACGTCTAAACACTAGGGAGGTTATGTAGTCACACTGCACTACATGAAACCAAGTTGCACTTGAACAATTAAGACATTACTAATCTTTCATACTACAAGAAGGATATAACTAAAAATGTGTCACTATGATAATTGTTGGTTGTTTACACTAACGAGTTTCAATCATAAGGATGATCTTTTACTCAACTAGCTATATCCCGCAAGTATACGAGAGTAGTTGTAGTCGAGGTTGAACACAAGGAGTGTTGGTTAGTTTGGCGCAAGAGTTATGATTTTCAATAATCTAGATCGTTGTTCACAAGATGATTGTATTAGAACAACTAAATTATAGATTTAAAACAAAATAGTAAATTATCACTTAAGAAAGGTTAAGATTCAGATTTGGAAGGATCTTAGACTTGGGATTTCTCTATCACATCATATCTTATATTAAAATATGAATTTAAACATGTTAATTAACTTACAAAGGAGGTTTGCAGTCATCACTCACCTCCCAGTGAAGTAATGATGATTCTAACTCCATACATCACTCTCGTACATGTATTTCATTTTGAATCACAAACCCTACTCCTCAACTTAATCCCAGCCACTCTCGCGGTCAAGGACAAGTTGCCAAAAGAGTAACACCATACTCTCAAACACATCTTCTCAGATTATGAAAGAAAGCATAAAACATGCAAGTATGATGGCCAATCACACAAACAAGCATTTCAGATCTGAAACAACTCTTGGAACATGCAAGAAACTAACATTTAGTACGAAATTCATATGTTCATACAAGCTATGACATAGGAGTTACTCTCCCATGTCCAAGATTCAGATTCTACTCGTCCATGATCATGTATTCTAGAAATGCTACAGAATTTTCAGAGTTTAACATGGTTTAGAGAAGGAAAAGCTAGGAGAATTGAAAGTGTAACCCAAGAGAAGTAGAATTCCGTCTTAGGGACGAAATTCCACTCCTAAAGCTGCTCCAAAACGGACTGGCTCCTCTCCCAAGAAACTGCACGAAGTTGGGGAAGCTTGGCTGCACCTTGGAGAAGACAATGGAGAAGAAGAGAAGAAGAAATGGACTCCTTTCCCAAGAAACCACCCTTTTTCTCCTCCAAATCATCCTACTCCACTCCTCCTTTGCTCTGGGACGAGGGAACGTTCATAAATGACCGGGCCTAACCGCCCATTAAGTTCCCACTTCATTTTAAACAAAAACTCGTATTTTACAAAATGTTGAAACTGCCAGGTGCATGGCGTGCACTCTGGAAATGCACGTCGTGCAACTTTCCAGAAAGTTTTGGCTCCCAGGTGCACGCCATGCAGCTTTCCAGAAACTTTTATCTGCCTGAAATTCCCAGGTGCACGACGTGCACCTCGCTATTCTGGGCTGTTGTGTATTTTGCTCATAACTTTTAGTGTGTAGGTCCGATTTACATGCCGTAAAAAGTGGTATTTGCACAATTTTGAACCCCAAAACTTGTAGATACTTGAGGAGTGATCCAATAAGAGATAATATGATATATTACTCATAATTTCATTGCAATATGTAGTACCTACAATACAAACCATGAGACAAGTAAGAATAGCTAAAAATATAGAATCTAGCATGAATGAGAGTGATAATTGAGTCAAAACAACATGGATATGCAACCAAACATGATCCAAAAGATGATATAATTTGTGCACATCAAATCCCCCTAAGCTTAAACTATTGCTTGTCCTCAAGCAAAAAGAGCATAGAAACACAAATGAAGGAATTGTCAAGTTCATGCATAGATCAAATGAAATGAAAGATGTGTATAAGACCAAACCAACCATGATCAACATGTTTATACTCATAGCCATCAATTCAACTCAAACATCCAAGAAAGAGATTTTTAGTTCAGTAGGGGTGGCATCAATTAGTTGAATCAATCAATTAAACAACACTAGGTAGAATTTGGATGACCAAGCCAAGCAATTAGTGGATGTGCAACTCAAACTCTCAACTATTAAGGATACAAATGCTGAAATCTTAGTTAAAATTGACAATTTTAGTTGTACTCTCCTTCTTTCCCAAAAGTGATATGATAAAGGATTATGGGTTCCGACACTCGGCTGCTAATGTAGGCTTATGCACACATGGAGTGTCAGTTGGGGTATTTTACCCTCTTTTAAGACATACCACCTAACCATCGTGGCCAGATCGGACTTACACTAGGCTAGCATGATATGTGGGCGGTTTATCCATCTCTTATAGGGTATAAAGGTGAGATAAGCCAAAATAAATTTTAAATTTTTTTCCAAAAGATAGGAGAGTCAACTAAATTGCAACATTAGCTAGATTTCATTCATTTGTTTTGAAAATTTTTCATTGAAAGAGTGGTTGAAAATGCACTAAGAGCTTGGCTAGGGCATCTTGTATTCCAAATGATGTTGTAAAGTTGATTTACTAAAAAAAAATTGAAACCATTACATGTTTTAAGCAATCAAGGATGTGAAAGATGAATGTTCAGGCTAGAAGCATAAACCAAGGTTAAGCACATGTTGATCGCCAAAATGTTTCATTTGATTAATGCATGCCTTTTACAATTTCTCCAAATGATATTTCTCATCAGAAGAGGACAATCTGTTAAGCATAGGAGTTCTATCCACATATAAAAGATAAACCTCATATCATACTAGATTTTCCACCAGAAGAGGAGAACTGAAAACAATGACTGAAATGTGAACACAAAACAAAAGCAAAAGATAAGAAGCAAATAACATGAAAGGGAAAAGATAAAAGATCTAGGTTACCATCCGGTTGCTCCCCCCTAAGCTTGAAATCTGCAGTGTCCTCACTGCATAAATCAAACTAAAAAGGTTGCAACTGGGTACCTCATCATGGTGGAAACATCAAATTCCATGGAGGACCGGTGCTCTGATTTGCAGCTGGAAATTGTTGTGCTAAAGATTGATGCGTCCTTGCAAATATGTCCTTGATTTGGGGCAAGCAAAAGCACCTATGAGCTACAGCAAGAATAGTCTTTTGTATACCAATATGATTTGTCTTTTCATTCCCCTTTGAAGCATCATCAAAATATGAGTTGGGAAGAGTTTTCTCATTATAAAGAAATGTGTCATCTAGAGTGTGAGGAGGAAGGACATGTGGCTTGCTTGAAGAATCAACATGTAGAGCATGTGTTGTAGCTTTCTCCCCTTTAGTTGCAACTTCATAATCGTCATGGGTATCAAAATCATCATACTTTGAAGGATATACCTCTATAACAACTCCATTCTTCAATTTCACTGTCCTGAAATATGTAGGATTAATCTCCGGTGGACTAGGTAAGAAAGGTGGAAATGCTTCTTTGCTAAAAAGAGCTTGTTGGGTAATTTGTTTCTCCAAGATGTGTGCATGAGTGGCAATATCATCCACCTTAGAAGAGAGTTGGAAAATGGCACCCTTCATTGATTGTCTTTGTTGTTGGAACTCCTCATTTTGCTGCATTTGAGTTGAAATAAATGTTGCAAGCATGAACTCTAATCTAGGAGTTACTTGCGATTGTTGTGGCTGAATGAAATTTGGGTTCACATTGTTGTAGAAGCCCAGTGGAGTGTAGCCCATTGGAGAATAAATAGAAGAAGCATAACATGTAGAAGATGAGTGTCCAAGCAACCCACATGCATCACAAGTATTGTTGGCTGTTTGAATTAGTTGTGTGCTTAGATCCTCAAACCTTTGTGACAAAGTGTCTATCCTTGCTGCAATCAAATCTATAACATCAACAATGTGATCTTCCACTTGCATTTCGGAGGTAGTGTGTGAAAAGGATGGGTGGTAGCTTGTAGGCGGACTCCATTGGCAATGATTTTGCTGCCATATCTTCAATAATAGCATAGGCTTCTCTATAAGATTTGTTCATTAGAGCTCCATTTGTAGATGCATATATAGACATCCTTGTATTGTAGCACAAACCATTATAGAAAGATTGCAATAGAAGCCAATTTCTTAGACCATGATGTGGACAAAGATGTTGAAGATCTTTGAACCTCTCCCATGTATCATACAAGGTCTCTCCATCCCTTTGAGAATAATTGATGAGTTGACTCCTTAGCTGCAAAGTTTTGCTAAGTGGAAAATATCTTGCCAAAAAGACCTTTAGAAGCTCCTCCCAAGTGCTGATTGACTTCTTTGGCAAAGTATAGAGCCATGCCTTGGCTCTATCTTTAAGAGAGAATGGAAAAATAATTAGGCGTATCCCATCAGTAGGAACACCATATATCTTTATGGTGCTTAGCAACTGCAGAAATTCAGCAATGTGGAGGTTTGGATCCTCCATTAGTGTCCCTCCAAATGCATTCAACTGTAGAAATTGTATGATGGATGGGTTGATAGAAAACTCCTCTGCCTCAAATTCCGAAATATTAATAGGCCCACTCATGTGCATTGCAGCTGTACCAAAGTAGTCCTTAAGAGGAAGGTCATCCTCCTTGACTAGTTCTTCATGTGAATCTAGAGGATTAGGTAGATGTGGCGTAGATGGTGGTGGTGTATGTTGTATGGATGTTGGTGGTGTATATGAGGGTGTGGAAGAATGTGGTATGATTGTTGGTGGTATATATGATGGCGGTGAATTAGGTGTGATTGATGGTGGTGTGGATGAAGGACGATGTGTGGATGAGGGTAGTGCATATGATGGTCACATGGATGATGGTTGTGTGGGTTGTGATTCCTCCATACATGTTTGAGTTTCACTCCTTCTTGCTCCATGAGGGCTGCAAATAGTGTGTTCATTTTCTAAATGTAGAGATATGCATGGTTCAAGGATCTTTTTATGAACACCCCATATGCTCGTGCAAATAAACAAGGTGAGTGAGATACAAAAACAAACATGGATGATACAACAAATTATGATGATCATGATGAATTATGATTTATGGATGTGATGGTGGATATGAAGGTTGTGATCTAGTCTCATTTACTTATCAACAACTCTTACTCTAACAGGAATACCGATGCTCCCCGACAACGGCGCCAAAAACTTGTTGGTTGTTTACACTAACGAGTTTCAATCATAAGGATGATCTTTTACTCAACTAGCTATATCCCGCAAGTATACGAGAGTAGTTGTAGTCGAGGTCGAACACAAGGAGTGTTGGTTAGTTAGGCGCAAGAGTTATGATTTTCAATAATCTAGATCGTTGTACACAAGATGATTGGATTAGAACAACTAAATTATAGATTTAAAACAAAATAGTAAATTATCACTTAAGAAAGGTTAAGATTCAGATTTGGAAGGATCTTAGACTTGGGATTTCTCTATCACATCATAGATTATATTAAAATATGAATTTAAACATGTTAATTAACTTACAAAGGAGGTTTGTAGTCATCACTCACCTCCCGGTGAAGTAATGATGATTCTAACTCCATACATCACTCTCGTACATGTATTTCATTTTGAATCACAAACCTTGCTCCTCAACTTAATCCCAGCCACTCTCACGGTCAAGGACAAGTTGCCAAAAGAGTAACACCATACTCTCAAACACATCTTCTCAGGTTATGAAAGAAAGCATAAAACATGCAAGTATGATGGCCAATCACACAAACAAGCATTTCAGATCTGAAACAACTCTTAGAACATGCAAGAAACTAACATTTAGTACGAAATTCATATGTTCATACAAGCTAAGACATGGGAGTTACTCTCCCATGTCCAAGATTCGGATTCTACTCGTCCATGATCATGTATTCCAGAAATGCTACAGAATTTTCAGAGTTTAACATGGTTTAGAGAAGGAAAAGCTAGGAGAATTGAAAGTGTAACCCAAGAGAAGTAGAATTCCGTCTTAGGGACAAAATTCCACTCCTAAAGCTGCTCCAAAACGGACTGGCTCCTCTCCCAAGAAACTGCACGAAGTTGGGGAAGCTTGGCTGCACCTTGGAGAAGACAATGGAGAAGAAGAGAAGAAGAAATGGACTCCTTTCCCAAGAAACCACCCTTTTTCTCCTCCAAATCGTCCTCCTCCGCTCCTCCTTTGCTCTGGGATGAGGGAACGTTCATAAATGACTGGGCCTAACCACCCATTAAGTTCCCACTTCGTTTTAAACAAAAACTCGTATTTGACAAAATGCTGAAACTGCCAGGTGCACGGCGTGCACTTTGGAAATGCACGTAGTGCAACTTTCCAGAAACTTTCAGTTTGCTCCAGAATACAATGTGCACGGCGTGCACTTTGGAAATGCATGCCGTGCAACTTTCTAGAAACTTTTAGCTCCCAGGTGCACGTTGTGAAACTTTCCAGAAACCTTTATGTGCCTGAAATTCCCAGGTGCACGGCGTGCACCTCGCTGTTTTGGGTTGTTGTGTATTTTGCTCATAACTTTTAGTGTGTAGGTCCGATTTACATGCCGTAAAAAGTGGTATTTGTGCAATTTCGAACCCCAAAACATGTAGATACTTGAGGAGTGATCCAATAAGAGATAATATGATATATTACTCATAATTTCATTGAAATATGTAGTACCTACAATACAAACCATGAGACAAGTAAGAATAGCTAAAAATATAGAATCTAGCATGAATGAGAGTGATAATTGAGTCAAAACAACATGGATATGCAACCAAACATGATCCAAAAGATGATATAATTTGTGCACATCAATAATACCATTCAATCATAGAAAACATTATAACACTAATTCATGCTTGAAAAGAACATACCTCACCAAACATTAGAACACTAATTCAGACTTTAAAAGAACATACCTCACCAAATTCATGATTCCAACATGCAAAGATCATATAAAATGATATTCATAATATATTTTTCTCCTAAAATTGCTTCTCATAATAGTAAAGAATAACTAGGTGGTTTAAAAGTAAATTATTGTATGTGGATATTATGGGAAAAGTAATGAAGTTACCTAAAAAGTCCATTTCTAGGTATGATACATGTAAAGTTTGAAATGTTTAGCAATATGGAAGTAAAAGATTCATAATCCTAAACTAACCCAAATTGTATCCCAAAATCCCTCATACATGAAATATTTAGCCTTTTTTTGCATACATTAAACTAAAGGAAACTAAGTCCTATCTTGATTAAAGATGATCTTCAACTCCTTTGGGAAGGTGGTTTTGTGTATAGCATCTCTATGTACCTTGAGAAACCATTTTGCCATCTTGTCAGCTAGTGTTTGGATTCCCTTCTGATCTTCATGATCATAGTTTACTAAGCACTATTCTTGAGAAGATGGATTCTCTACACCATAGGAATATATTTGGGGCACATCTCTTATGATCAGTCAGGAACTTAACCACTGGTTCATAACCCATGCATAGTTCACAATGTGCCCAATTTCCTTTATGAGCTGCAAAAATGCCTCTAACAATCACAAGAAGTTCTCCCTCTAGGGAGTCCTTGCCTGAGTTCTTAATAACTCCTCCATCCACCCAGTCACTGCTTGAGTTTCGAACAATATAGCTGGTGGTTTGAATATTGAGTTATGGTCTTGTAGCAATGTCCACAGAGATCTGAATCATACTTGTCAATGGTGGCTTTCAAGTAATGATCTCATGTGATTGTTATTTCTACACCATGAAACTTAAGAATTAAAGGCCTTTTTGATGTCCATCTCTTTGACTTGACGTCTCAAACCATGTCTCTTTGCTCTTGTCTATCTTGCTCAATGATGTGGAGATTTTTATGTTTCCAAAATATCTAACACACCACAGAGAACATGATATTCTAGCTGTGGCCTTGCTACTAATTCAGATTATATTGTACCTAGAGCAAATTATTGTTAATCAAGAAGAAGTCATTATGCAGACTGTGGTTTATGAGCTTCTTATTGTGGGTTCTATCACACTAACAAACTCACTAATAATACATTCCTACTTTTTACCAAAAATAACATTGAATAATTACCACCCACAAGCAAACATGTCTTATCATAGTACAATTGAGGATTGAATCCCAAGAGAACCTTTTTAAGAATCTTGCTAGTTGTTAGCCATAAGATTAAGATTGATTTTTAAAAATGAGATTAGAGTTGTTGAGTTTAAACTAATTGCAGGAAGAGTAAATGATTGAAGTAAAATAAGATATACATTAATTATGGAAAACACTATGTTGGAATAAGGTTTCACCACCATAATCAAATCTATGTGTCATTCAAGTAAAAAAATGTACGAAGAAATAATTTGAGTTATGCCAGTCTCCCCATTTTGTGTTAGAAACCTACAAGAGAGGATATCATTGTAAGCTCAATGTCTTGATGCTTACATATTGTCTACGTGTGACTCTAGAGACTTCCCTTTAGACGTTCTATTTAGGGAATCAACCAAAAGCAATCTATATTCAAATCTTAAATGTTGAATTTCTCATAGTCTAAGATTATAATAAATCACGTAAGGCAGGTTATCATTCCACAAAACATGCATTAAATAATTTATGACGAATTAAATAAGTTCATATAAGATTTGGAACAAGAATGAAATTGCAAGAAATGGTTTGCGATGCTAGTTCCCACACCCAATGAAAAGAATACTTCATCAATATGGCAAGATTAATATCACTAGTAGAGGAAAGAGACATAAACATGGTCATGACTATAACACAAGTAGATCAACATACTATGTGATGACAAACTTCCTTCCTTCTCTCTCTTCCAGATTCTATCCCTAACTTGTGATTGAAGTAGGTGGATGGATAGCAGCTTGACACGACTAAATTGTGCGTAAAATGCAAGTGCACGCGTCAATGTAATATAGGCCTTTGTGAGGCCCGAGTCGAACTCAGGGAATGTAATTTTGGTAGACTACTACTAACCACTTGCAATCAGCTAGACTGATTATAAAAGTTTGAGAGTTGTTTTGAAAAAGAAAATAAAAACAAAAGAAAGCAAAGCAATCGATTAGATGGTTGGTTTAATCAATTAAAATGGAATCTTTATGATTGCGGTTTCACCACGGATTCTCATTGTACTAATTTCTATATAATTTTCACAACTTGTCTCCTATCCCGGGTAGTGGCCTGTGAATAGAATTGTTTGCTTCCATGATACAATTCACTACCTTAATTTAGATTGGTTCCATGTCAGTGGTAACCTATACCCTAAATTAGGTGCATGAAAAATATATCTTTAGGTTTCCACCATTAACCGTACATCGCCTTTTCCAAAGGATTTATAAGTTAATGTGATCATTGCATCTTTTCAACTGTTAATTCTTTATTAAAAGCAATTAAAGGTATTAAATTACCATTATGGTGATCAAGCACAATGATAGAATCGAGAAAACAATATCATACCACAGATTTGAGAGAAAAATTATGGTAAACTATGTAAAAAGTGTCATACAACGATTATCCGAGCTACTCTCGGTCCTAAAGACAAAAGGGATTAGCCCCACATGTTCATCTCAATGAGAAACACGATGAAAGGAGAAGAAAGTATAGGGGAAATGTGGATGGAGATGGTGTAACCCTTGAATGAAGGAGAACTGGACGATCCTCGACACGGTATGGGCGTTCTATAGCCTTCCGGCGGTAGAAAACTCCGTTTGTAGCTCTGGAAACGTTTGGGGTGTAGCTCTGGGCTCCGTTCTACATCCTCTCCTCTTCTGAGACTTTTACGGTGGCTAATGACGTGATAGTATGACTTGGGCCATCTTTTTTAGGTATAGGGATCACTTACGGCCGCCAAAACATCATAGGCTCCCAAAAAGCGCCCTACTTTAACATCTTAGGCTAGACGAAATCAAGCTGTTCATTCTTCCTTAAGTGCCATGAGTTTAACCTCATGCACCTTCCTTGTGTAGTCCTCCCCATAACAGTGCTTCAATCTTTGACCATTTACTAAGAATGTTCTATCACCATCCATAACCATGATAACACCATGGGGTCGCACCTCCTCTACCACAAATGGTCCACTCCAGTAGGATCACAATTTTTCAAGATGCAACTTTAACCTTAAATTGAACAACAACACCCTCTCACCCTTTTTGAACACTCACAGCTGAATGTGACTGATGCGATGATTTTGAGGCGCATTTATAGACCTGTTTGATATGTGTTTTATGCTTTTATTAGTCATTTTTATGGTTAATGTTGCATAATTCATCTACTTTGGTCTTTGCTACTATTTTTATGTCAAATCCCCTTTATTTCATCATTTTGAGCATTAATTGTCAAAATAATATTATTTGTGTGAATTTATGTGATCTTGTGTTTGAATTTCAGGACAAACGAGTATTTTCTTCCGTCGATACCATCGACTTGGTCACAGGTTTCCAGCCGAAAGGAGCAGAAAAGCGTCTATACTATTGACTGGGATGTCGATGGTATCGAGTCACCTTCAGGTTGCTTGCGAAGAAGCGGTCGATAGTATCGACACCAAGTCGATACCATCGACGCACGGAGGCTACAGTGACACAAAACGACAAAACCGTCACTACAGGGTAGTCGATACCATCGACCCAAGTCGATGGTATCGACACCACATCAGGCACTTGAACGAAAGGAAAGAAGGGATGCCGCTACCACATTGGGTCGATACCATCGACCCGCGTCAATGGTATTGACACTGTCAGATATGCGTTTGAGTCAGATTGATCCCAATCGGACGGTCGTGGTTAATTAGAGACCTAATGAGGGAGTTATACCTAATGACGGCCGCCCAGACGTGAGGATCATCTCATCAGCCATTGCACAAGTACCGAGGAGCGGTAGAGAGGAGAACGGAGGCTAGAAGCTCATACCAGTTGATTCAGACACCGCAGAAGACGGATTTCACCACCGAAAGGCATGAGAGCACGTGTTCTATGCAAAGGATCAACCGGTTCTTCTGCATTCAGGGGTTTCACCTCTCAATTCACGTTTTTCACATGACTTCCCCTATCTCTACCTTGTACTTGTTTGAGATGAACATGCGGGGCTAATCCCCTTCGTCTTTAGGACCAGGAGTAGCCCGGGAATTCATTGTATGATAGTTTTATAATAGTAAATCATATTTTATCTCTTAAATCGGTGGTATAGTTTCGTTTTCTCAATATATTGTTATGCTTGATCACCATAATAATAACCTAATGCCCTTAATTACTTTGAAAGAAGGATTAACGGCTGAAAAGAGATGAAATCTACATTAATCGATAAATCCCTTGACCAAGGTGGTGAAAAATTAATGGTGGATATTGAGAGATCGTTCATAATGCACCTAGTTTAGGGTATAGGTTACTACGACAGTGGAACCGACCTAAACCTAGGTAGTGAATTGCACCACGACAGTGGGTAATTCTATTTTCAGGCCACTACCCAGATAGAGAGATAAGATTGAGGCATTATATAAAATCGAATACAATGAAAACCCGCGGTGAAACCGCAATCCTAAAGATACCCTTTTGAATTGATTAAATTAACATTTAATCGATCGTTTGTTTTATTTTGTTTTTATTTTCTTTTAATTTTAACAACAACCCTCAATTTGTTATTCAGCTTAGCTGATCGCAAATAGTTAGTAGGAGTCTCCAACAATTCTGAGTATCCCTGTGTTCGACTCGGGCCTCACAAAGGCATGTACTACTCGACGCGTTCACTTGCGTTCTAGCGCATAGTAAAATTGCGTCAAGTTTTTGGCACCATTGTCGGGGATACAGCAAATTGTTGGCACTTTGAGTGCTACGAGCAGCCACTCTAGGCCACACTTTGAAACAACTTCAAAAATTTTCTTTTTATTGTCGTTAATTTTGATACTCGTCAAAGCACTGTACTGAACTAAAACTTTCCTATTTCAGGTACGTTGCATGGTGCAGACGCATAGTACGGATTACGCAAATCGCGCACCCGAGGTTCCATTTCTGGGACCTGAGGACGAGGAGTATTACGAGCAAGAGCACCAAGAAGAGGTAGATTCTGAATTTGAACAGGAAGAGATGGCCGAGCCACAGACTATATGGGAGAAGATCAAGGCTTCTTCCTCATCAGCTTCCAAGGGGCCTATAAAGAAGCAGGCAATCAACATACCGACATATAAGATTGATCCGGCGTTGATAAATCTGGTGAAGTCGAATGCTTTTCATGGGCTGAAGAATGAGGATCCCGTCGCGCACATCAGCCAGTTTGTTGAGAACTGTGACATGGTCAAAATTGATAGGTTTCCACAGGATGCACTGTATCTCAAGCTTTTCCCGAGTTCATTAGCGGGAGTGGCACGAGAGTGGTTACACAACTTAGATGATGAGGTTGTGGAATCCTGGGATCATATGGTGGAGGTCTTCTTTGAGAGGTTCTTCCCTCCTGAGAAGACTAACGACATGATCTGGAAGATTCATAATTTTACCCAACAGGCCGGGGAAACATATTCTGAGACCTAGGAGAGATTTCAGGTCATGCTGAGGAGGTGCCCACATCACGGGCTGGATAAGGAGACGCAGGTGAAGATCTTCTATTTTGCTCTCTCTGAGCATGATAGGAGTAATTTGGATTCAGCTGGGTCAGGATTCTTTCTGAACAATACAGACACCAGATGCTGGGAAATACTAAAGAATATGGCTAGAAAGTAGTCATGGGGTGAGAGAGAAAGAGGCCCGATAGAGCAAGTTTGAGTAGCAGGTGAGTCCAAAGCAATGAAAGAGCTGAATGAGAAGATGGATCTTTCTTGCAAAGAAGCTATTAGAAAAGGAGGATAATGAGTCAGGGGATGAGGCTCAAGTCAAATACATGAGACAACAACAAGGTTATAGGAACAATGATTGTTCATGGAGAAAAGACAAAAAGTTCTCGTGGAAGGATCCAAACAATTTTCTGCAGGATCCGGATTCCAAGCCCTCGCCAGTCGTAGAAGACAAGAGCACGGAGCTGCTCAATCAGGTTATAAAGCAAAATTAAGAGCTAATGAATACATTTGGCCAACAAATCAAGCAGCAAGGAGAGTACATGAATCAATTCGGGAAAACATTATAGAGCCATGGGGCTCAAATGAGGACCATTGAGACATCCATGGCACAGATGGCAGCCGGGATCGCCAGTTTGAAGAAACCGGCACATCCGGGTTTTCTGGGGAATACCAATGTTCCCGGGGGAAACCAACAAGCAAAAGCTATTCTGCTTAGAAGCGGCAAGAAAGTGTTGAATCCAAGAGCTGAAGATACAAGCACACCACAAGCTGAAGGAGAAGGTGAAACCAATGAAGAGCAGCCCACCCCAGTCACAGGGAAGGTTCAAGATATAGTCGTGGATGATACTGAAGAACAGATTGCAGAGGAGGAACCTCAAAAAAAGACACCTTATGTGCCACCTCATCAAAGGGCACAAGCTGTTCTGGTCCCGTATCCTAATAGTGCTAAGGCAAGGAAGGCAGATGCACAGTTCAAGAAGTTCTTGGACAGTTTTAGGAAGCTTTCAGTCAATATCCCTTTACTGGAAGCCATTGAGAAAATTCCTTCATACGGGAAGTTTCTAAAAGATTTCATTACTAAGAAGAGGAAATTTCCGGATACAGAGGTCGTCGTGCTAAAGGAGCGAGTCCCTTCATCATGGGCACTTTGCCGCCAAAGAGACAAGATCCAGGGTGTTTCAACATTTCTTGCTATATTGGGAAGGTTAAATTTGGCGAAGCGTTGTGTGATTCAGGGGCAAGCATCAACTTGATGCCCCTTTCGACATTCAAAAAGCTAGGATTGAAGGAGTCACAGCCAAGCAATATGACGATTCAATTGGCGGACAACTCTGTGGTGAAGCCCTATGGAATCTGTGAAGATGTGTTAGTAAAGGTGGATATGTTTGTCTTCCCGGCAGATTTTGTAGTCATGGAGATGCAGGATGAACATGGCAACGAGCTGTTACTTGGACGTCCCTTCCAAGCTACAGCCGACATGATCTTAGAGATGGGGAGAGGTCGCTTGACCTTGGGCATAGCCAATGACCGCTTTGAGATGGTCATGCCTTCTAGTACTGTGTCATCTAAAGCAAAGGAACAATGCAATATGGTAAAACATCTGGATTGTAATATTTCACTCTGCCTTGGAAAGCCATTTCTGGACATGGCTCATGTGATGAGCAAGGTGGACAATGGAACTTTGGCTGTGGATATCATGGAGCAGACCAAAGTAGTTTCTTTGTGCAAAGCTGTGGGATTTCCTAATGATGAGAATGAGGACATTACACTTTCTCTAGAGGATGATGTGATTACTATTTCTGTTTCTGATGCATACCCAGAATTACCGTTGGAGGCTTGCTTGTTAAATATTACATATGATTGGATGCGGAGTAAATCACTCAAGGAGTGCGCTAAAATGCTTCAGATGCATCCATGCTTCTATGCGAGGCATTATGAAGATTTAGGTGAACTTCCCCCGCCGCTTCAATCATCTCTCATCAGCCCGCCGGATCTAGAATTAAAGTCGCTGCCCCCGCATCTCAAATATGTCTTTCTAGCTAAGGAAGACAAGTTATCGGTGATCATTTCTACTTGTTTGAGTGCGGATGAGGAGGAACAATTGTTGATAGTGCTGAAGAACCACCGGGGAGCTTTTGGGTGGTCTGTTGCAGATATTAAGGGGATTTCCCCTACTCTATGTCAGCACAAGATTCGGCTCGAGGAGGGAGCCAAGCCCGTGATTCAACCTCAATGACGTATTAATCCGAGCATGATGGAGGTTGTGAAGAAGGAGTTCATTAAACTTCTTGCTGCAGGTATTATCTACGCCATATCAGACTCGACATGGGTGAGTCCCACACAGGTAGTCCCTAAGAAGGGGGGAATTACTGTCACCCAAAATTTGTTGAATGAACCTGTCACCACCCGATTGGTAACTGGGTGGCGAGTTTGTATTGATTACCGTCGTTTGAATGCCGCCACGCTAAAGGATCACTTTCCTTTACCTTTCATTGATCAAATCTTAGAGCGTCTTGCCGGTCGATCGCACTTTTGTTTTCGAGACGGGTACTCGGGGTACAACCAGATCTCGATTGATCCTTTGGATCAAGAGAAATCTACGTTCACTTGTCCCTATGGGACTTTTTCTTACCGCCGAATGCCTTTTGGTTTATGCAATGCACCGGCGACGTTTCAACGTTGTATGCTTGCCATATTTTCTGACATGGTAGAGTGTTGTCTCGAGGTTTTTATGGATGACTTTTTGGTGTATGGTGCATCGTTTGATGAATGTCTCTATAACCTGGACAAAGTTTTACAGCGTTGCGAGGACACACATTTGGTCCTCAACTGGGAGAAATGTCACATGATGGTGACTGAGGGGATAGTGCTAGGACACAAGGTGTCTAGCAAAGGTCTAGAGGTGGATCCGGTAAAAATTGAGGTCATTTCCAAGCTGCCCCCACCAAATTCTGTAAAAGGGGTAAGAAGTTTCTTGGGACACGCCGTGTTCTATCGGCGATTTATAAAGGATTTTTCTAAAATTGCAAAACCTCTATCCGAGCTTTTGGAGAAAGACGCTGTATTTGATTTCAATGATAAGTGTCTACATGCATTCGATGTTTTGAAAGAAAAACTGATTTTTACACCGGTTGTTCAAATGTCGGATTGGACAAAACCTTTCGAATTAATGTGTGACGCTTCAGACTTTGCGGTAGGAGCCGTATTGGGGCAGAGGGTGGACAATAAGCCCGCCATGATTTTCTACGCTTCAAAGACTTTGAATGACGCCCAATTGAATTATACAACTACTGAAAAAGAATTACTAGCCGTTGTGTTCGCTTTTGAAAAATTTCGGCAGTATTTAGTTGGATCTAAAGTAGTTGTATGGACTGACCATGCCACAATAAAATACTTGATGGAGAAAAAAGACGCAAAGCCTAGACTCATTAGGTGGATTTTTCTCTTACAGGAATTTGACATTGAAATCAATGATAAATCTGGGATTGAAAACATTGTTGTGGATCATTGAGATGTTTCAGGATGAACATATTTTGAAAATTACTTCTAACGATCCTTGGTTTGCTGAAATTGTAAACTATTTGGCTTGCAGGATCATCCCAGAAGATTGGTCATATCAGGAGAAGAAGCGATTTTTCCATTCTTTGAGATATTATTTTTGGGATGATCCAATTCTTCTTAAGCAGTGCAGGGACGGTATCTTGCGCAGGTGTGTGCCTGAAGTGGAGTACGAGAGCGTTTTACGTCATTGCCACGCATCACCTACGGGAGGACACCACGCCAGCTCGCGCACGGCAGTGAAGGTTTTGGAGAGCGGCCTCTATTGGCCAACTTTATTTCGGGATGCCTACGAGTTTGTGAGGCAATGTGATCCTTGCCAGAGAGCAGGTAACATCTCAAAGAGACAGGAAATGCCCCTGAATGTGTTTCAAGAAGTGGAGGTATTTGATTTGTGGGGCATAGATTTCATGGGACCCTTTGTGTCCTCAAATTCCAATTTATATATCTTGTTAGCAGTTGATTATGTGTCAAAGTGGGTGGAAGCAATACCCACAAGGACTAATGATTCCACTATAGTGTGTAGATTCGTGAAAGAAAATATTTTCTGCAGGTTTGGGGTGCCCCGAATGATAATCACTGATGGGGGTACGCATTTTAAGAACCAAAAATTCTCTGCATTATTGAAGAAATATGGGGTTAAGCACAACATAGGTACCCCATATCATCCGCAAACTCAAGGCCAAGTGGAGGTCTCCAACCGTGAAATTAAGAATATTTTAGAGCGTACGGTGGCGTCCACGAGGAAGAACTGGAGTGCCCTACTGCCGGATGCTCTATGGGCATACATGACGGCTTATAAAACACCTATAGGCACCACGCCTTTTAGGTTGGCGTATGGCCAGGCATGTCACCTACCGGTAGAGTTGGAGCACAAGGCGCATTGGGCGCTAAGAAGGCTAAACCTGAGTTACAATGAAGCGGGGAGGAAAAGAATGCTTGAATTGAATGAGCTGGATGAGTTATGGATGATGGCATATGAGAACACACAGATATACAAGGAGTGCACAAAGTTGATCCACGATCGCCACATCCAGTTGCGCACGTTCAAGAAAGGAGATATTGTTTTGTTGTTCAACTCACGACTCAAGTTGCATCCCGGGAAGCTCAAATCCCGGTGGAATGGGTCGTTCGTGGTAGAAGAGGTCAAACCACACAGCGCTATCTTAGTGCGTGATGGTGATACCACATTTTTAGTGAATGGACAAAGACTGAAACTCTATTTTGGTGAAAATTACAAGATGAAGGTGAATGAGGTCAAACTCATTTCACTTTCGGATGAATGAGGTGCCTGAAAGCCGTCTAGCCTAAGATGTTAAATAAGGGCGCTTGTTGGGAGGCAACCCAACCATCGGTACATTAGGATAGTTCATGTACATTCATAGGTTGATTTATTTTGGCTTGATTTTTAGTGTAAAGAAGATACCGTGATCGGTTTGTTTGATGTGCAGGCTGAGGCAGAGTCGATACCATCGACACACTGGTCGATGGTATCGACCGGGTTACAGGTTGACGGCTACAGATTTCTATCTGAGTCGATACCATCGACGGCCTCGTCGATGGTATCGACCTACCTACAGGTGGTCGTGAAAGTGAAGTCGATGGTATCGAGACACCAGTCGATACCATCGAGATCTCTAAAGATTTACAGACAAAATCGACTCAGGAAAGTCGATACCATCGATGGCCTCGTCGATGGTATCGACACGGTTACAGGTTGAGATGCAAAGCGGAGGTGTTGCAACAAAGGCAAGTCGATACCATCGACCCTCATCGATGGTATCGACCATCCACGTCACCGATCTGTGCAAACAAATCAACGACAATCGCGGCTTCCACGTCATCGATCCAGGTGCAGCGTCGATACCATCGACCCATGTCGATGGTATCGACACGTCAGCGATCCGGGTTACAAGATCCAGCCATCGACAGCCGTCGATACTCGCTATGGGGGCGGATAGCATCGACTAGTGTCGATACCATCGACTCGCGTTGATGGTATCAACGGGCCAACAGTGGCACCGGCCAAGTCTATTTAAGGAGATTCATTACATCAGTTGACGTCACACCTTCAGAGTGATCTCCTCCCTTTGCGCCGAGCACTCCCCCGAGCCTTCCAAGCCCGACGACGAGTAGCACCGAGCGACGATCTTCACCGAGCGGAGATTCAACTCTCCAATTTTCACCGAGCTCTCTTTCTGACCCCCCTTTTCTCATCGCCAACATGGTGCATACAGCCGGAGCTTCTTCCTCACGCGCAACTCTGCCGGAATTCGTGCCACCACCGCCATCATCAATCGCACGTCCCCGCCTTGTCCATCCTTCCTCGGAGGTCCGGAAGATCTACGAGGAGATCATGTAGAGGAAGATAGAGCCCACCCAGTATGTGGACCGGGAGATGATCCGAGATCTCGGATTCGAGGCCAACTTGGCCTACGTTCTGCATGGGCAGGCCCGTCACACACCCATAAGGCCTGGCGAACTGGAATTTCACCAAGATGGCCATCCGTTCTTCGGTGACCGGCCCACGTACAAGGAATTGGTGGCAGAATTCATGGCGTCACTGGACGTCTGCATCGTGCCCAACGACATTGTAGCTACCGATCGTGAGTGGATCCAGGGCCGGGTGTCTTTCCGGCTGTACAACCACGACTACACCCTCACGCTCAAGCAAACGCGATCCTCAACTGGAACCATTCGCAGTACGACTACCGGCGGCCAGACAACCGCACTGACTATGACGTCATCTTCTCCGAGTTGGTGACAGTGCCACAAGGCAAGTCGGTGAGCTACCACAACATCGCGGTAGCCGACTTCAAGCACCCATTCGTCCGGGTCTTGCACCAAATGCTCAGTTCCACAGTTTTTGCTCGGGGTGATCTGGCCCTCAGCAAATTTCAGGGGTCAGACCTATTCTTTCTGTATAAACTCTTGAGGAAACAAGAATGCAATTGGGGTGCCTTCTTTCTGCAACGAGTATTGGACGTGAAGAGGAGTATGAGGAAAGCGCTGATTCACTTCGGCGGGCTCATCACCAAGCTGGCTTCATACCTCAGATTGAATTTCCAGACCCTCACTCCTCTCTCTACAAGAAGCAAGGTCAACTTGCAGCATTTGTACAGGTCCAATTTGCTACTTCTCCGAGATGGCGTGGCGTTTGCACATTGCCACGTAAATCAAGCATATCAAGAATGTTCTCTTTCCGGTCCCATTTTCAACATTGAAGGTGCACAACATTTCCGGTGTCCAATCATAGCCATCGCGGACTCTGATGAAGAAGGCGGAGATGACGGAAATGATGACGAGGCTGAGGAGGAAGAGGAGGCATTTACACCTCTTCGAGCACGAGTGGCGCCACGGAAGCGTCCTCGGATGCATCTGGGTGCATCTTCATTATCTCAGCCTACTCCGCCACCACCACCACCCTCGCAGCCAAGCGAGGATGCCTATTCCATGCAGGGCATGTACACTATGTTGTAGGATATCCACCAGACACAGTAGTAGCACATGGTGATGTATACCGGTATTCAAGACACTACGAACCGGATACTGGACAACCAAAGGGCGATGTTGGAGAATGAGTGCCTCCTCCTTGACAACCAACAACAGATACATGATCGGTTGTATCGGATGGAGATGCAGCAGGAGCCCTTCTATGACCACTATTGGAGCCAAAATTATTTTGGAGGTTACCCACAACCTCCACCCAGGGCCCAGTTTGATCCAAGCTTCCAGGGGGAGTATCCTTCTTGGGACCCGACGGATCCACAGTACCCACTCCCACCACCTCAGGAGTGATCCGGTATCACTGTTCCAATCTTTAAGTTTGTTTTTGACTATGAGGCCATAGTCGAATTCAAGCTTAGGGGGGTAGTTGGAACATCTTTATCTTTTATTGTTTTTAGTTTTGAACTTTATTGTGTTTGTTCTTGTTATTTGTTCTTGCAATTTTGTTCTTGCAATTTTAGTTTTTGTAGGATCCACATGCTATCTAGTGTAATCGTGGATGTCATAAAGTTTGTGTCATCTCATTAATAGTGCATGGGAAAATCAAGGGAAATTTAAAAAAATTTGTGTGTTTGAAAAGATTGTCTTGTTTAACCTTGGGCACATATCCTACGAAAATGATTGGTTTTGTCAACTTTATAACAACATTTCACAACTGCACTCCTAATGATTCATGAAAGTGGATGGAAATGGTTGTTTGAGCCTAAACTGACCAAATGGTAATGAGACTCTAATTGAATGTAAGAGAGAGAAACCTCTAAACTACTACACAGGTCAGTAAGGAGGGGCACATAATATCTTTCTAAGGTTCAGTCATCTAGTCTTGTGATCTTTCCACCTTTTCACTTTTTGCAATCCACCGCAAGAATTGAAAGTAGTTTACAGTTTAACCTCTTTGACTGCATTGTACGTAGATAGGGCTTGCATTGAATCTATTTCCATACGTTGTGCATAAAAAAAAATCAATGAGAATAGTGATACATGCACATTACCTATAGGTGCATGTCATGTAGTTGCATTCATAATTTTTCATGCATAAAGTATATCATGTATCTCAATTTTTCTCAAATGGTGAATTAAATTGTTCCATACCTTCTAAATAGTGAAAATTTCTGAGTATGAAGAAAAATAAGCCCGATAAAATATTCATTATCAATTATGGATATAAAGGGTTGAAAAAAAAAGAAAAAAGAAAAAAAAAGTTATGTAGAAGCAATAAGAATAAGAAGGAGAAAGGAACATAATATCACCTGCATTTCGAGATAATTGAGTACATGATGTAGCTTAATTAGATGTCCATTTCATCTTGAGATGGATGGTTAGTACATGCATCATTCCACCCAATTTTAGGCATTAGGGCATTGTCATATGCGTTGGCATCATTTAGGACATTTTGTTTTATGCATGTTGAACCTGTGTAATACTTCCATTTTCTTCCATGAACCACCCATCTTCATCCACCCGTTGCTCGGATTGGTAGGCCACCGTGAATTTCTCCTCACTAATGTATATCAGGAGAATTGCTTCCATGTAGATGGTAGTTAGGGCGAGCAACGTAGTATAGGTGATCACAAGATGCACCAAGTCTGAACCGACAAGTTTTATTATGTTAACTGCCTTATGTGATAGTGTGCATCAGTTTAGAGGTCAATTTCTTTTATGGATGATTACTGTCGCCTTCAGGGTAATTACCGTTCTATGGTTAGAGAGGGCCAGTATGTGAATGTCTGGTGGGATTCATATGGGGTGTTGGTTGTGGTGTGTTGTTTTTCAGTTGACATTGGCAATTCTATTCTAAGGACTAGTTGCTCGAGGGCGAGCAACGTTCAAGCTTAGGGGAGTTTGATGCGATAACTTTGACTCACATTTATAGACCTGTTTGATATGTGTTTTATGCTTTTATTAGTCATTTTTATGGTTAATGTTGCATAATTCATCTACTTTGGTCTTTGCTACTATTTTATGTCAAATCCCCTTTATTTCATCATTTTGAGCATTAATTGTCAAAATAATATTATTTGTGTGAATTTATGAGATCTTATGTTTGAATTTCAGGAAAAACGAGTATTTACTTCCGTCGATACCATCGACGGAAGTCGATACCATCGACTTGGTCACATGTTTCCAGCCGAAAGGAGCAGCAAAGCATCGATACTATGGACTGGGATGTCGATGGTATCGAGTCACCTTCAGGTTGCTTGCGAAGAAGCAGTCGATAGTATCGACACCAAGTCGATACCATCGACGCACGGAGGCTACAACGACACAAATTTGACAAAACCGTCGCTACAGGGTAGTCAATACCATCGACCCAATTCGATGGTATCGACACCACATCAGGCACTCGGACGAAAGGAAAGAAGGGCTGCCGCTACCACACTGGGTCGATACCATTGACCCGCGTCGATGGTATCGACACCGTCAGATATGTGTTTGAGTCAGATTGATCCCAATCGGACGGCCGTGGTTAATTAGCGACCTAATGAGGGAGTTATACCTAATGACGGCCGCCCAGACGTGAGGATCATCTCATCAGCCATTGCACAAGTACCGAGGAGCGGTAGAGAGGAGAACGGAGGCTAGAAGCTCATACCAGTTGATTCGGACGCCGTAGAAGACGGATTTCACCACCGAAAGGCGTGAGAGCACGTGTTCTACGCAAAGGGTCAACCGGTTCTTCTCCGTTCAGGGGTTTCACCTCTCAATTCACGTTTTTCACATGATTTCCCCTATCTCTACCTTGTACTTGTTTGAGATGAACATGCGGGGCTAATCCCCTTCGTCTTTAGGACCAGGAGTAGCCCGAGAATTCATTTTATGACAGTTTTATTATAGTAAATCATATTTTATCTCTTAAATCCGTGGTATAATTTTGTTTTCTCAATATATTGTTATGCTTGATCACCATAATAATAACCTAATGCCCTTAATCACTTTGAAAGAAGGATTAACGGCTGAAAAGAGACGAAATCTACATTAATCGATAAATCCCTTGACCAAGGTGGTGTAAAATTAATGGTGGATACTGAGAGATCGTTCATAATGCACCTAGTTTAGGGTATAGGTTACTATGACGGTGGAACCGACCTAAACCTAGGTAGTGAATTGCACCACGACAGTGGGAATTCTGTTTTCAGGCCACTACCCGGATAGAGAGATAAGATTGAGGAATTATATAAAATCGAATACAATGAAAACCCGCGGTGAAACCGCAATCCTAAAGATACCCTTTTGAATTTATTAAATTAACATTTAATTGATCATTTGTTTTATTTTGTTTTTATTTTCTTTTAATTTTAACAACAACCCTCAATTTGTTATTCAGCTTAGCTGATCGCAAATAGTTAGTAGGAGTCTCCAACAATTCCGAGTATCCCTGTATTCGACTCGGGCCTCACAAAGGCCTATACTACTCGACGTGTTCACTTGCGTTCTAGCGCATAGTAAAATTGCTTCAGTGGAGATCATGGATTTGCTTTGTCCACTCCTTATAGATCCTTGAGTTCTCATAGGCATTCATCCTTAGCTGGACTAGCTCATTGAGCTCTAACATTTGCTTTCTCCCAACCTCGTCCATGCTCAAATTCAATTTCCTTAGCGCCCAATGTGCTATATGCTCCAATTCTACCGGCAAATGGAAGGCCCGACTGTACACCAACCTAAAAGGTGTAGTGCCTATAGGTGTTTTAGATGTGGTCCTATATGCCCATAGTGCATCTGGTAGCAACACACTTCAATTCTTCCTTGATAAGGCCATTGTGTGCTCCAGGATCTTCTTAATCTCTCTTTTCAAAACTTCCACTTGACCATGTGTTTGCGGGTGATACAAGGTACCTACATTGTGCTTGACCCCGTATTTACTCAATAATGCAGCGAATTTCCGATTCGTGAAGTGGGTGCCCCCATCGCTAATGATCATCCGTGGCACACCAAACCTGTAGAAAATATGATCCTTCATGAACCTGCACACTAATGTAGTTTCATTAGTCCTTGTGGGTATTTCCTCTACCCACTTCGATACATAATTGACAGCAAGTAAGATATATAAATTAGAATTAGAGGATACAAAGGATCCCATGAAGTCAATACCCCACAAATCAAATACCTCAACTTCTTGAAATACATTGAGGGGCATCTCTTGTCGTTTTGAGATATTACCTGCCCTTTGACAGGAATCACACTGCCTCACATAGTCATAGGCACCTCTGAAAAGTGTAGGCCAGTAAAGGCCACTCTCTAGCACCTTGGCCACTGTCCTTGCACTCACATGATGACTGCTGGTGGGTAGTGTATGATAGTGACTAGCACACTATCATATTTATTTTCTGGTACACACCTGCTCAAGATTCCATCCCTACATTGTCTCAACAAAATAGGGTCATCCCAAAAATAATATCTCAAAGAATGGAAAAACCTTTTTTTCTCTTGATAAGTCCAATCATCTGAGATTTCCTTACATGCAAGGTAATTGACAATATGTCAAAACCAAGGATCCGTAGATTGAATTGAATGAATTTTCTCATCTAGAAATGTCTCGGTAATGGGTATGTTAGTATCCCTCTCATTAACCTGCTCTAACCGAGATAAGTGGTTCGCAACCACATTCTCAATGCCCGCCTTATCCTTAATTTCAATGTTGAATTCTTGCAATAATAAGATCAACCTAATCAATATAGGTTTAGCATCTTTCTTCTCCATTAAGTATTTTATGGCGGCATGATCAGTCCACACCACAACCTTAGAACCCACTAAACATTGCCTAATTTTTTTGAAAGTGAAAATCACGGAAAAAAATTCTTTCTCGGTAGTGGTGTAATTTAGTTGGGCATCATTTAAAGTTTTAGATGCATAAAAAATCACTATAGGTTTGTTCTCAAGATGCTGCCCAAGAATAGCCCCAAGAATAGCCCATACGCGACATACATAATTTGGAAGGGCTTAGTCTAATCCGTCTTTTAAAGAACCGGTACAGAAATCAATTTTTCCTTAAGTACCTCAAAAGCATGAAGACATTTATCGTTAAAATAAAAAACTGCATCTTTCTCAAGAAATTCTGATAGCGGCTTAGCTATTTTCAAAAAGTCCTTGATAAACTGGAAATAAAACCCCGCGTGACCAAGGAAACTCCACACCCCTTTCACCACATTCGGTGGAGGTAGTTTCGAAATAACCTCAATCTTTACTGGATCCACCTCCAATCCCTTGTAGGACATCTTGTATCCTAGCACTATGCCTTCATTTACCATCATATGACACTTTTCCCAATTGAGGACTAAATGTGTGTCCTCACATCTCTGCAACACCTTATCAAGATTTTGCAAACATTCATCAAATGACACACCGTAGACAGAAAATTCATCCATAAAAACCTCTAAACTGCGCTCCACCATATCAGAGAAAATAGCAAGCATGCAACGTTGAAAAGTGGCTGGTGCATTGCACAAACCAAAAGGCATGCGGTGGTAAGTGAAAGTTATATAAGGACAAGTGAATGGAAATCTGATTATAGCCAGAATATCCATCTAAATAGAAAAAATGAGAGCGGCCAGCCAATCGCTCTAAAATTTGATCAAAGTAGCAGAGTTCAGACGGTGGTAATCAATGCAAACATGCCACCTGATTACCAATCGGGTGGTGATCGGTTCATTCAACATATTTTGATTGACAGTGATTCCCCCCTTTTTAGGGACTACCTGTGTGGGCTTACCCTTATCGAATCTAAAATAGCATAAATGATGCCCTCCGAAAGAAGCTTGGTCACCTCCTTCTTGATGACCTCCATCATGCTAGGATTGATTCAATGCTACGGCTGAATCACTGTCTTGGCTCCTTCTACAAGCCAGATCTTGTGTTGGTATAGAGTAGGGGAGATCCCATTGATGTCAGAAACGGACCACCCAAATGCACCACGGTGGTTCTTCAACACAATCATCAACTAAGCTTCCTCATCGACACTCATATATGCTGAAATGATCACCAGAAGCTTCTCATTATCTACCAAGAAGACATACTTTAAGTGGGGAGGCAGTGGCTGAAGTTCCAACACAGGTGGGCTGACCAAGGAAGATTGAATCGGTGGTGGCAGCGGTCCCAGATCTTCATAGTGCTTGGCGTAATAGCAAGGAAGCACTTGAAGCATCTTTACACATTCTTGTAATGAGGTACTTCTCATCCAATCTTCCATTAAGTTGAAAAGACATGCCTCAAGGGGAAGTTGCGAGTATGAGTCAAACATGGAGACTACTATAGCCTCATCCTCAGTAGACAGTGAAACTTCTTCTTCTTTATCGTCGGGATAACCCACTGCTTTCATAAGAGAAATTACCTTCGTCTGTTCCATGATTTCCACAACAATTGTTCCCTTTTCTACCTTCATCATGATGTGAGCCATATCAAGAAATGGCTTCCCTAGACAAATAGAGATGTGGTGCTCAAAGTGCTTTATTTTATGACATTGTTCATTTGCTTGTGAGTGCTTTGGATTTGGTGGCATGAGTATTTCAAATCTGTCATCAGCTATACCCATTGTCAACCGGCCTCTACCCATCTCTAGTATCATGTCGGCAGTGGCTTGAAAGGGTCTTCCCAAAAGTAGCTCATTCCTTGGTTCATCTTGCATCTCCATAACAACAAAATCAGCTGAGAACACAAACCTATCAACCTTTACTAAGACATCCTCACAAATACCATACGGCCTCACCATAGAATTGTCTGCCAGTTGAATTGTCATATTGCTCTGTCGAGATTCTTTTAGACCAAGCTTTTTGAATGTAGAGAGGGGCATCAAGTTGATACTTTCCCTAGAATCACATAGTGCCTCACCAAATTTTACTTTTCCAATATAGCAGGAGATGTTGAAGCAGCCGAAATCTTATCTCTTTGGTGGAAGTTTACCCAGAATGAAGGCACTGACCTACTCCTTAAGCACTACCACCTCTGTATCAGGTATCTTCCTCTTCTTAGTAATTATTTCTTTCAAGAATTTACCATACGAGGGTATCTGCTCAATTTCCTCCAACAAAGGAATATTCACAGAGAGTTTTCTAAAACTGTCCAAAAATTTCTTGAACTGTGCATCCACTTTCTTAGCTTTGAGACTGTTGGGATAAGGGACGGGGACGATCTGTGCCCTCTGATGTGGTGGCACATATGACATCATATTATCCTTCTCCTTCTCTACAATAGGCTCCTCTGTGGCCTTCCCTCCTTCATCTTCAACTGTCTCTAGCGCTTCAGTATCGTCTGCGGTCTCACCTTGATCTTTTGGTTGTGGGGTGCTCGGTTCATCGGCCCTAGGGTTGAAAAGTTTCATTCCACTCGTTAGTAGAATGGCTTTTTCCTGGGGTTCCCTCCTGGAACATTTTTATTTCCTGGAAAACCTTGCACTGTGGGCTTCTTCAGACTTGCTATTTTAGCTACCATCAGTGCTATTAATATCTGAAGAGTCCTCATCTGAGCCCCATGACTTTGTAGAGTTTGTCCAAACTTGTTCATAAATTCTCCTGGTTGCTTGATTTGTTGGCCAAACATGCTCATTAGCTCTTGATTCTGCTTTATAACCTGATTGAGCAACTCATTGCTCTTTTCCTCTGTCGTAGGCTATGGCTTAGCATCAGGATCTTTCAAGAAATTATTTGGATCTTTCAATGAAAACTTTTTGTCCTTCCTCCAAGAATAGTCATTATTTTTGTACCCCAGTTGCTAGTGCATGAATTTCACTTATGCCTCGTCATCAGATCCTCCATCTTCTTTTGCTAGAAGTCTCTTCACAATCAAGTCCATCTTGTCATTTAGTTCTTTGATGGCTTTTGCATCCCCTACAACTCTAACTTGTTCCGGTGCATCTCTATCACCCTAGGACTGTTTCTTAGCCATGTTCTTCAAGATCTCCCAACACCTTATGTATGTGTTATTCAAGAAGAAACCTGAGCCTGCTGAATGTAAGTTGCTTCTGTCATGCTCATTGAGAGAAAAATAGAAAATTTTTACTTGTTTTTCCTTGTCCAGCTCATGATATGGGCACCTCCTCAGCATGATCTAGAAGCGTTCCCACGTCTCAGAATAGGTTTCTCCCGCCTTTTGGCTGAAATTGTGAATTTTCCTCACTAGGTCATTGGTCTTCTCAGGTGGGAAAAATTGCTCGAAAAAGACCTCAATCATTTGATCCCAAGTCTCAATGATTTCATCATCAAGGTTGTGCAGTCATTCTCATGCATTTCCTATGAGAGAGATGGGAAGTAACTTCAAGTAGAGTGCCTCCTGTGGAAACATGTCAATCTTTATCATGTCACAATTTTCCACAAATGTGCTAATGTGAGCAACAAGATCTTCATTCTTCAACCTGTGAAATGCTTGAGACTTGACCAGGTTTATCAATTCCGGATCAATCTTGTAACGCCTGGGCCCACTGCCCAAGGCTCTAGCAGAGTTTCACGAATGACGACTAGCCCCACATACCACCACTAGCCTTAACTGTACACATTTTGTCCACTCATGCGCAAGCCAGGATCAACTTCCCGACTGGTCACCCATCCTAGTACTACTTCAAGCTGAGCACGCTTAACTATGGAGTTCTTTAGAGATGGGCTCCCGGAAAAGGAAGTGTTCCTTGGTGATATGGGTAGTCCAATCATTCCTTTTAAGATCTTGTTATCTGAGGCCTCAAATACTGGGATGTTACAATCTTCCCCACTTAGACTATTGATGTACTCGTCAAGGATCACCTATATGGCCACATAATCTGACCCCATTTCAGTGCAGACCCACAATGGCCCATGGACACCCAGCTCCCGTCCACGGCTACCAGTGCAAGGGCGGCTCCATCTCTTCTCTACGGATAGCCCTTTCCAACTTGCCTGGACCGCACGACTCAAGACTGGCATGCCACATGCCCATGTGGGCCCCACCTATTGGAGGGGTTATGGCTCTGATACCATTTGTAACGTCCGGGCCCACAATATCCTCAATTTTAATAAAAAATGAATTATATAAATGAATTGATTTATAAATTCCATAATGGTATTATTGATGGAATAATAGTGTTAATTGCCTTTGTGGCATGGGTGCTTGTGGCACAAGTTAAATAAAAGAAAAAGAATTCATAATGAATTGGTATTAGTGGATTTTGATATGGTAAATGAAATACAAGAGGATATGCAAGTTTCCAAAGAAGAATAAGAGATGTGGTGTTTAAAGGATATTAAGAGGAATATATCCTTTCCTAGAATCCTGCCTTGCCTTTCCATGCTATTTGTTGGTGTTAATAATGCTAAATAAAAAGAGACATCTTTTATGTGTTCGGAAATGTGGTAATGGATTATTTATATAAATACCAAAAAGTGCCTTGCCTTAAGATATGGATCAATCACGTATGGAAACTTTACCTACCATGCGTGGCTAACTTACATATACATGAGAATAGGAATAATAGATTTGGAAACTAATCAAGAGAAAGAGAAGAGAATGGACAAGTGTGTATGACTAAGAATAGGAAAGCATACAGCCGTACTACCATGGGTTCAAATTCAGCAACGAAAACCATCTTTTCCTTATTCTGTGAGGGTGGAAGAAACCCTACACCCTCCTATAGTCACCTATATAAGGCTAGATCCTAGAGCCCTTAATACAAAAAACGGATCTGAGGATCCTGTAATACGACCACCATCCCTTCCCGGTTTTATCTTCTTCTTGGGGTAGAGAGAAGCATCTGCCTAGCATCCAAGGCGCTAGGGCAACGATAGCAAGACCTAGCGCAGGTCGATTTCCCGGTATGGTGTGCGCCGTTGAGGAAGATGGTAGGGAAGGGTGGAGGTCATGCAGCTGTACGCAATGAGAAGGCAACCTCATATCTTGACGTAGTGTACCAGAGGTGACTTCTACTAGGTGGCGACGCTGCCACCTGCTCCTTTTAGCCATGGTTGACGTGATCATAGGCGCCTCTATGTACGAGGGAGATGGGGGGTTATGGTGTTCGACTGGTCGCCTGAGGACCCCGGGAATCACGCCAGTGAGCGCAGGAGAGAAGAGGAGGCTTTGGAGCGGGAGTCAGAGGGGCAGTTCAGCAGTGCGGTAGAGAGGGGACTTGGTAGTCGACACCCTTAACCACGTCAAAGTGCCGAGGGCAGTGCCCGATTGCAGAGGCTGGAGGAGCATTGCACGAATGCACGATCAGAGCCGCCTATCGGCGGGGGTAGCCCTGCAATAGCGCGGCGAGGTGAGATCTAGAGGGTGTCCTTCCTGTCAGAGCCACGACCACCGGAGCTGCTGGACGGAGGTAGGGATTGCCTGTGGGAGGGGGTATCTGTGGGCATCCTAGGAAGGAACCAGGTGCAAGCAAAACCGGCGGGGCGACCTTCGCAGAAGCGGACCTGGCTCACAGTTGCGGCGTGCGCACAGGAGGACGAGCAAAGTAAGGGGGTGGCTTAAGTCTGATTGACCAATTTGCCCCTCCCGTGTGTTAAGCAACGGCCCACAGGACGATGACAAAATTGTCCTTTCGTTATAACTTAACCCCGGCCCCGAGAGGTACGCAATATAGGAAAGTTGCCTACGTGGCACTGTCTTACTGGTCCTTATATGTTTATTTTGCAATTAATGTAGTTTATTAATGGTAACTCCGAATATAGCGAAATTATATACCAAATTTCTCAGAAAAATGAGAGAAATCCGAATAAAATACTATCAGAACCTAACAATGCTTCCTGTTCGGAAAATATGGGCTATACATGTCCTAATGTGTTTAATGAGAAGGAAAACATGGTTTTGCCTTAATCTGATGCTCAATTGATGTAGACTCATTTAAGTTATGATAATACCTGATCTTGCCATGTAGAACAAGTAAAACCTTGATAATGATGAATAATGGATAATTCTAGATTAATAATCATGTACATGTTGATTTAGGATTTTAAAACCAATGTTGACATCTTGCTATGATCTAATGCTAATAATGCGATCTAGGTATCATGAATAGTCTAATATGATTAGGTTGATGATTAGGGTTTCACCTAATATGAATAATTGAATTTGTAATCTTAGAAACCACGATATGATGGAATTAGGGTTTGCAACCCTAATCCCTAGTCCAAGCATGAGGTAACCCTAAACCCTAGTTTAGGATCACATCCAGATCTGATTAATGTGGTGTGAATATACGGTGACACATATGTAGTATGTATATTTCAGATTGAATGCTTTGTTAATTGGATGTTTGGATGCACTCTTAAAGTACATGTTAGATCTGCATGGTTTCCGCGATGTCATAAGGTACATGGTTACGCTTATGAATATTCATATCGAATTCTGAGATTTCCGATGTTTCTCAATGAGATTGAACGACAAATAAACTACTTGCTTGTTTATTTAGTTCTTGCAAACTATAAAGTCCATATGAGTATCATGTAAAGTAAATAATAGTATTCTGAACCCTGGGTTAGACTGATCTTAAGGGTAATGCACACGAGCCCTGGAGGGACAGTGATTACACCTGAGGTAGTTGACCAGATATGGGTTAGAATATGAAAATGAGTTTATATTCAAGATAAAGAGGTTTGCTTATATCCGTACTTGTGATTATTGTTTGAATCCACGTACCAGTATAGAAATATACTGATCACGTATTTGTTTGTCGGCGTTTTAGGTATCAGATATACTTGATTCGTGGACATGAGGGTACAATTAAAGATGATGAAGACACTATAGTTTAATCATGAAGGTTTAGTCTTAATGGTTTATCTTCACACATGTATAATTAATTCTGTTTAAAAATTATGTAACTCCTTAGAGGAGCTTTTCATGTAAACATGTAAATATTTGATCATTAATGGAAATTGTTTACTATTTTGTATTATTTCATGAATCTGATCCTGGAAATTATGATTGACGATCTGCGACTTTAAGGTCTTTTAGACACTTAAAAGTGTGGGTCGTTACATTTGGTATCAGAGCCCAGATTCATCAACTAATACATAATAGTTTATAATTTCAAATAATCCTTAGAAATGTTAAGAGAAAAATTAAGTTCCTCATCTCACATTTTCATCTACTTCTCACCTCTTTCTTAATAAGCTTTGAAAAGAAATTGTTAAATATGAGAAGTAAAATATGAAATTTAAAATCGGTAATCAACATGGTGTGGTGGTATGGGACACTACCCATGTGAAACTTAAAATTAGTAATCAACATGGTGTGGTGGTATGGGACACTACCCATGTGAAACTTAAAATCGGTAATCAACATGGTGTGGTGGTATGGGACACTGCCCATGTGAAACTTGAAATCATGAATAAAAAGGATAAGTGATGGTTTGGGTAACCCAGTCTCCCATGCATGTGGGCATGAGGAGCATAAAACTTATGTGATAAGTCTTAAGAAATATAAAAACCCAATAGATGTACACTTAAGAAAATGAAGAGTTGGAATATAACTTGCTCAAACTCCTCATGTTGTCTCTAGAAGTTTAGTTATGGTGGCCAAGCCCCTGGAGAGGAAGGTCGAGGTAGCACCAAGCCCTGGAGGGAAGGTGACCCAAGTTCATTGAATGAACAGAGATCATGAGGGGGTATTCCAGAGATTGAGCAAACATGGGTTTATATGTTATAATGATAAAAGTTAGGCCTAATGAAAGAAAAAAAAGATGTCTAAGAAACCTTTAGGGTTAGTGAGCCAACCTGGGGTGGGTCAACCCAAAGAGTGGGAAGATGACCTATGAGGGAGGCAAAACCTTAGATCTTGGGATCAAGTTGTGGCTAGAGAGCCTAACCCCCTCCTATGAGCCAAGAAGGCACCCTAGGCTAGGACTTTCCCTTAAAAGGTAAGTGAATAAACATATTTAAATATTGAGATAACCTTAATCCTCACCTAGAAGAGTGAAGAGTTAAAGATTAAAAAAAATGAAAGAACTTCAATTCTTTGAACCCAAGGATGCAAACTCTGAGTGACACAACTGGTCAAGCCCAGGAGGGAAGACCAGTAAGGCACCAAGCCCAGGAGGGAAGGTGGCCTAAGTGGACGACCAAGCCCAGGAGGGAAGGTCATGAAATGGTCAAGCCCAGGAGGGAAGACCAGGCAGGCACCAAGCCCAGGAGGGAAGGTGGCCTAAGTCCACAATGCAGTTGTGTAGGATCAAGCCCTTGGAGGGGAAGATCACAGAGGTCAAGCCCAGGAGGGAAGACCAACATGGCACCAAGCCCTGGAGGGAAGGTGGCCCGAGCCCAATGATGGGACAACACTTCATTATGTGTACTCAAAAGAGAGATATGAAGGCAATTCTGGTTAAAGAATTAAATAAGGGAATAATGTGCTTAAAAGATGTGACATCTCAAAAGAAACCCTTAGGGAGGGTAGAGTCCTAATGCAATCCTAGGGTCAAGTAGGGTGTATTAGAGGTACATAGGATCGATGGGTTGGGAGTTGATAAATCTTGAATGCACATGACCAAGTGGTCGGGAGGTAATAGTTGGTTTTCCCTAGGCCCATGTCTCAGGAGGTTGGCCACCTACTTGATGTTCATGTGGCCCAGTAGGGTGAATGTAAAGACACTCCCTTTATGCATGAGGATGAGATCACTCTAAAAGTACCTATACCCCTAGAGACCTCGAGGATTTGTCTAAGGCTCATAATGATACATGATATGTAAATATAAAGATGTAATGAAGTCATGAAAAACTTGAGATAAGTTGTGCCCTAACTTAAGAGTAAGAAAAGGGACACTTGATTCATGGGACTTAAGAATGTCGTGAAATTAAGAACAAGTAAGTTTATAGTCATATAGAGTATGATTCAACTTAATGGATGACATTGAAAGGTAATATGTAGATGTACCATCTCTTCTCTTAGAATGGAATGAAATTTGTGTTTGGACTACAGCCAAATGCTTATTGCATCTCATTATGAGGGAGGGAGATTGAGTAGACACACATTATGAAAAACAAATATTGAGATAATGAGGTCGAATATCCTACATTTAATGAGTAATGACGTAGGGTTAGAGGTGTTACCTCACCCTGGTGTGAAAATAATAAATCATAGGTTGGAAACCTAGGTGATAAGAGAAATCACTAAGTAATAATGAAATCATCAAGGAGAATAGAATCATCAAGAGATGATGAGGTGCGAATACTAAAGATGGGGATATACTTGAATTTCAATTCGAGTGTCGATCTTAGTAATAAAATATGAAATTTGATATACTAAGGAAAAGTGTTAAAGCCATCCAAGTAGGGTGCTAACCCTAAGTTTTGAAAATAAGATGAACTATCATCCACCTGGGCTTAGTAGGCCTAATTTTGAGGACAAAATTCCTTTTAAGGAGGAGTGAATGTAATATCCTCAATTTTAATAAAAATTGAATTATATAAATGAATTCATTTATAAATTCCATAATGGTATTATCGATGGAATAATAGTGTTAATTGCCTTTGTGGCATGGATGCTTGTGGCACAAGTTAAATAAAAGAAAAAAAATTCATAATGAATTGGTATTAGTGGCTTTTGATATGGTAAATGAAATAAAAGAGGATATGCAAGTTTCCAAAGAAGAATAAGAGATGTGGTGTTTAAAGGATATTAAGAGGAATATATCCTTTCCTAGAATCCTGCCTTGCCTTTCCATGCTATTAGTTGGTGTTAATAATGCTAAATAAAAAGAGACATCTTTTATGTGTTTGGAAATGTGGTAATGGAGTATTTATATAAATACCAAAAAGTGCCTTGCCTTAAGATATGGATCAATCATGTATGGAAACTTTACCTACCATGCATGGCTAACTTACATATACATGAGAATAGGAATAATATATTTGGAAACTAATTAAGAGAAAGAGAAGAGAATGGACAAGTGTGTATGACTAAGAACAGGAAAGCATACAGTCGTACTACCATGGGTTCAAAGTCGGCAATGAAAACCATCTTTTCCTTATTCTGTGAGGGTGGAAGAAACCCTACACCCTCCTATAGTCACCTATATAAGGCTAGATCCTAGAGCCCTTAATACAAAAAATGGATCTGAGGATCCTGTAATACGACCACCATCCCTTCCCGGTCTTATCTTCTTCTTGGGGTAGAGAGAAGCATTTGCCTAGCATCCAAGGCGCTAGGGCAACGATAGAAAGACCTAGCGCAGGTCGATTTCTCGGCATGGTGTGCGCCGTTGAGGAAGATGGTAGGGAAGGGCGGAGGCCATGCAGCTGTACCCAATGAGAAGGCAGCCTCATATCTTGACGTAGCAGCGTTGGTACCGGAGGTGACTTCTACTAGGTGGTGTCGCTGCCACCTGCTCCTTTTAGCCATGGTTGACGTGATCATAGACGCCTCTATGTACGAGGGAGATTGGGGGTTATGGTGTTCGACTGGTCGCCTGAGGACCCCGGGAATCACGCCAGTGATCGCAGGCGAGAAGAGGAGGCTTTGGAGCGGGAGTCGAAGGGGCAGTTCAGTAGTGCGGCAGAGAGGGGACTTGGTAGTCGAAACCCTTAACCACATCGAAGTGTCGAGGGCAGTGCGCGATTGCGGAGGCTGGAGGAACATTGCACGGATGCACGATCAGAGCCGCGTATCGGCGGGGGTAGCCCTGCAACAGTGCAGCGAGGTGAGATCTAGAGGGTGGCCTTCCTGTCAGAGCCACGACCACCGGAGCTGCTGGACGGAGGTAGGGATTTCCTGCGGGAGGGTGTATATGTGGGCATCCTAGGAAGGAACCAGGTGCAAGCAAAACTGGCGGGGTGACCTTCGCGGATGCGGACCTGGCTCACGGCTGTGGCATGCGCATAGGAGGACGAGCGAAGGAAGGGGGGTGGCTTAAGTCTAATTGACCAATTTGCCCCTCCCGTGCGTGAAGGAACGGCCCACAGGACGTTGGCAAAATCGTCCTTTTGTTATAACTTAACCCCGGCCCCGAGAGGTACGCAATATAGGAAAGTTGCCTATGTGGCACTGTCCTACTGGTCCTTATATGTTTATCTTGCAATTAATGTAGTTTATTAATGATAACTCCGAATATAGCTATGCCAGTGGGGCGTAGCTCAGGCGGTGCGGCTCGCACGGCCTCTGCGAGAGGTCACGAGTTCGACTCCTACCTATGCCCCAGAAGTAAATTAGCCCACGCGTCGGCCGGCCAACGATGCGACTGAATTGGGATACCCGGTATGGGCGGTAGGGTCCCCGAGAGTTTACACCGCCTGCGGGGGTCACAAAAGTGGAGCTCGTGCGGGGGTGGTTCTCTCGTAAATCAAAAACAAAACTCTGAATATAGCGAAATTACATACCAAATTGCTCAGAACAATGAGAGGAATCCGAATAAAATACTATCAGAACCTGACAATGCTTCCTGTTCTGAAAGTATGGGCTATACATGTCCTAATGTGTTTAATGAGAAGTAAAACATGGTTTTTCCTTAATCTGATGCTCAATTGATGTAGACTCATTTAAGTTGTGATAATACCTGATCTTGCCATGTAGAACAAGTAAAACCTTGATAATGATGAATAATGGATAATTCTAGATTAATAATCATGTACATGTTGATTTAGGATTTTAAAACCAATGTTGACATCTTGCTATGATGTAATGCTAATAATGTGATCTAGGTATCATGAATAGTCTAATATGATTACGTTGATGATTATGGTATCACCTAATATGAATAATTGAATTTGTAATCTTAGAAACCACGATATGATGGAATTAGGGTTTGCAACCCTAATCCCTAGTCCAAGCATGAGGTAACCCTAAACCCTAGTTTAGGATCGCATCCAGATCTGATTAATGTAGCATGAATACATGGTGACACATATGTATAATGTATATTTCAGATTGAATGTTTTGTTGATTGGATGTTTGGATGCACTCTTAAAGTACATGTTAGATCTGCATGGTTTCCGCGATGAAATAAGTTACGTGGTTACGCTTATGAATATGCATATTGAATTCTGAGATTGCCGATGTTCTCGATGAGATTGAATGACAAATAAACTGCTTGCTTATTTATTTAGTTCTTGCAAACTATAAAGTCCATATGAGTATCATGTAAAGTAAATAATAGTATTTTAAACCCTGGGTCAGACTGATCTTAAGGGTAAGGCACACGAGCCCTGAAGGGACAGTGATTACACCTGAGGTAGTTGACCAGATATGGGTTAGAATATGAAAATGAGTTTATATTCATGATAAAGAGGTTTTCTTATATCCGTACTTGTGATTATTGTTTGAATCCACGTACCAATATAGAAATATACTGATCGTGTATTTGTTTGTCGGCATTTTAGGTATCAGATATACTTGATTTATGGACATGAGGGTACAATTAAAGATGATGAAGACACTACAGTTTAATCATGAAGGTTTAGTCTTAATGGTTTATCTTCACACATGTATAATTAATTCTATTTAAAAATTATGTAACTCCTTAGAGGAGCTTTTCATGTAAACATGTAAATATTTGATCATTAATGTAAATTGTTTACTATTTTGTATTATTTCATGAATCTGATCCTGGAAATTATGATTTACGATCTACGACTTTAAGGTCTTTTAGACACTCAAAAGTGCGGGTCGTTACAAATCTTGTATGTGGGAATGTTGATTGCATGCCTTCTGATCGGCCCCTTTGATGCTGATGAGGAAGAAGCCTTGATCTTCTCCCATATTGTCTTTTCTTCATCCATTTCTTCAGGTTCTTGTTCAAATTCCTCAGGTGGTAGATTTTTCAACTCAACTCCTTCACCTACTGGCGAAATTACTGGTAATTCTGTGTAGTCTGTGCTACGCGTCTTTACCATCAACTAGAACCTGAAAAGATGGAAATTATTTTAGTATAGTGCTAAGAAGGAATAAGTAATTAAAAGATGTGAAATTAAATTCAAAATTTTAACAATTATATGAAAAAGTGGCCTAGTGTGGCCGCTCGCAGCACTCATAGTGCCGAAAATTGCCGTTCCCCGGCAACGACTCCAAAAACTTGACACGATTAAACCATGCGTAAAACACAAGTGCATGCATCAATGTAATATAGGCCTTTGTGAGGCCCGAGTCAAACTCAGGGAATGTAATTTCGGTAGACCACTACTAACCACTTGCAATCAGCTAGACTGATTATAAAAGTTTGAGAGTTGTTTTGAAAAAGAAAATAAAAACAAAAGAAAGCAAATCAATCGATTAAATGGTTGGTTTAATCAATTAAAATGGAATCTTTAGGATTGTGGTTTCACCATGGATTCTCATTGTACTAATTTCTATATAATTTTCAAAACTTGTCTCCTATCCCGGGTAGTGGCCTGTGAATAGAATTGTTTGCTTCCGTGATACAATTCACTACCTTAATTTAGATTGGTTCCACATCAGTAGTAACCTATACCCTAAATTAGGTGCATGAAAAACATATCTTTAGGTTTCGACCATTAACCGTACATCACCTTTTCCAAATGATTTATAAGTTAATGTGATCATTGCATCTTTTCCACTGTTAATTCTTCGTCAAAAGTAATTAAAGGTATTAAATTACCATTATGGTGATCAAGAACAATGATAAAATCGACAAAACAATATCATAACACAGATTTGAGAGACAAATTATAGTAAACTATGTAAAAAGTGGCATACAACGATTATCTGGGCTACTCCCGGTTCTAAAGACAAAGGGGATTAGCCCCACATGTTCATCTCAATGAGAAACACGATGAAAGGAGAAGAAAACATAGAGGAAATGTGGATGGAGATGGTATAACCCCTGAACGAAGGAGAATCGGACTATCCTCGGCATGGTATGGGCGTTCTACAGCCTTCTGGCGGTAGAAAACTCCGTCTGCAGCTCTAGAAATGTCTGGGTGTAGCTCTGGGCTCCATTCTTCATCCTCTCCTCTTCGGAGACTTGTGCAACGACTAATGATGTGATAGTATAGCTTGGACCGTCTTTTCTAGGTATAGGGATCACTTACGGCCACCAAAACATCACGACCGTTTGTTTAGATTCGATCTACAGAAATTCCTAATCTGACAGCGTCGATACCATTGACGGTGAGTCGATGGTATCGACTCGCTATAATACAGGCACCACTTTCCTTTTCTTGGGGTTTGCTCTGACGTCACATTGATACTATTGACATCCTCCGTCGATGGTATCGACATGTGGATGTTTGGATCACTGAAGAAATCTCGCTACCATCGATTTCTGGGTCGATGGTATCGACCCATTTTGCTAGTTCTGACTACCTCACTGTGGTCGTCTCAATAGTATCGACAGTCGTCGATGGTACCGACGGCTGCATATATGCGCATTTCCTGAAATTCAAAGATAAAGTCAACTCAACCCTGAGAAATATGATCATTTATACCAAATAAGATAAAACAAGGTAAATTTGATGCATAATAAGATTATAGGCTGAAGGAAATGAATCATGTGATATTAACCATGAAAATGACCAATAAACGCATAAAACACATATGAAACTAGCCTATAAAAGTGACTTAAAATCCTCGCATCACAGCTCCATGAAGAGATCGATCACCTTGGAGAAGAAGGTCGATGCAAGTAGCCAAGTCTAGAGGTTGATGGTCTAGATAGTCAATGGAACTAGCCAAGTCGATGGTCTCCTAGACTTTAGCTCTGATCTTAGTGTCATCCTTTTGACTTGTTCTTCTCTAGACATTCGTGATGCCTTGAATTGATGCCCAGGGGGCCTATTTATATGGTTATGGCTGTCAACCACATGTACTAACTCTTGGTCTTCCAACCACGGACCTAGGAGGTCAATGGGTAGACAAAAAGTCATCTAGATCAATGATCTTGAATGCTCTATGCATGGTCATTGATCAATGGTTGTACTGGTGGCTGTCGAGCTGGTAGGTTCATGGGTCATCGACCTTGAAGGTCAATGGAGTTGTCGAATGATGGTTGATTATGTTTTTCGATGGAGAGAGATTGATGTGTCATTGACCTTGGTCATCGATGTATTGAATGGCAAGCTCATGAATATTGACAAGGTGGTTTTATGGGTCATTGACCTAGAAGTTCAATGGGGCTCTTGAGTATTTATTTTGATGGACATGAGGTTGATGGTTGATAACTGAAGATAGACGAAGGTCGATTGACAAGTTGATTCATGGGTCAATTTTGCCTTCGGACATGGAACCTGCAAAGGGAGTCAAGAAAAGTGTCAAATTCCTACAAATTAGAATAGAAACCTAAGAAGATCAAAACAAAGCTATTCCTAATGAAAACTAAGCTATATGAATGCAAATATGAGCTGAAAATGCAAGTAAACTGGGATGAATATGAATTCATCACCTTTGTACCTAATTGGCCCTCATAAAATCCCTTAATGCATGGATACAAGATTGAACTCCTATGTTATATATATCAAATTATCAATTTCCCACATGGATTTTTACTTTCTTAGTATATTCACGAGTATCATGGCATGCTGAAGAAGCCACAAGAACACCTTTAGTTGTGTAGTAATGGGCATCTTCCATAGCATGTTACCAATACCTTCACTTACTTTAGTCTTGTGTCTGATGATCGACATACATCTATTTGACCTTAAAACTACCATGATTATGATTTGTCTAGTAAACCCCACCATCAACAAGCTCTTGAACAAGTACATGCATGGGGAAGATAGTGTGTATGGCTCCATCCTCCATATACATGTTAAAGAACTCAACATCCCATGCACCCCCATATGTCACCATACTTGACATTCTTTGGCTCTTTAGCTCATATGGGAACTGTAAATGAGATTTCAAGGTTGGTTCCATACCTTCCCTTAGCCACTTGTCATGTATAGATTGTGTGTGTGAACCATTCCCCAAATATATCTCCATGCTTTCCTTTGCAAAAAGGTATCTATCTTTGATGCATATCCAAGTAAAATGACCAATACTGCTATTCCCCTCAACTAATTTTTATTTAGCTTCTAATAGGGATTTCTAGATTTCCTTTTCTGGACTAAAATACTTGCAGGTTATCTTCATCAATAGAGCCTTATTGAATTCCCTTATAGCTCTAATTCCCATACCCCCTTTTGGTTGAGATGTCAATAGTTTCTCCCATGTAACCAAGTGTACACCCTTGTCTTGTGAATTTCACCTCCACATAAAGTTGTGTCATTTGGTCCAATTTGTCACACACAGACACCTAATTTATAAGACTATAAATGTGATGTTATCATCATAAGAGCAGACATGACTAACGTTATTCATCTAACCAAAGTAAGATTTTTGGTAGCCCAGATGTTCAACTTTCCATAGATTCTATTTACAAGATCCAAATACTTCCCTTTTGAGTTTGTTTTGTGGATGATTAAGATGCCTTAATGTTTTCCCAAGTCATCCACATGTCTCATTTGTAGTTTCCTAGATACAACTATTTTGGATCCCATTGGAGTGCTTCTTAAGAAATAGATGGATGATTTATCTAGGGCTACTTCCTAGCCTGAGACATCCTAAAACTGGCAGAGACACTTGAATATGAAGGAGCATTAAGTCATTGAAGCTTCTCTAAAGAGAAATAGGATATCCACAAAGCATAGGTGGAAGAACATGATCTTCTTATTGGTGAAAAAATCCAGTCTCCAATGTCCATAATTTACATCAATTTATATATCTTGGTAGAAACACTCCATACATAATACAAAAAATATAGGGATAGAGGGTCATCCTTCTTGACTCCCCTAGATGGTCTAAATGGATCTAATTGATTGCTATTTCATATGATCAAAGAGGATCCTGACATGATGATCAACATGATGATGCATGAAAATATTCCTAAATAGATGTAAAATCATTCACATTATATGAATACCATTCTCTCTAACAAGTGCATGCATGCTCCCTAAATCCAACCTCCTTCAAATAGGACCAAAAATGATGAACTTTGTTATCTCTAGCTCTTACTAGACAATGAAGGGAGAGAATATATATTTATAGGAAAAGGGGGTGATTTTAACCATGAAATAGAAGGACTTGATCCAAGGAGGTAAAAGCAAATCGAAACATATGAAAAGATGAGAGAAAGTGAGGAAGAGTGTAAACTTCTTTTGTGCTAAACTAGGTCTAGATCATGATTTTTGGTTTTGATCCTCCAAAATCAAGATAAATCACCAATATGGACAAGCTCCACATTTACGATCACCTTCCTCTAACACTGTCTATATCCAAAATGATATAAATAAGCCCTTTGGTAAAAGTGATATCATATATATAGGCTAATGAGAGAGAAAATTGCATTTTAGCCCAATATTGGTAGCTTTGGGCACGTTGATCGACCAAAGTGCTAAAAACATTACCCAAATCATTATTTCAGCCTCTATGAACACGCATCAACCTCTCCAAAACAACATTAGGAACCTTGTGGCCCCAAGAGGATCCATCAAAATCCATTTGACATGTTTTAGACATATAACATCCTAAACCATATGCTCATGACTAGCCCCTTGTATCAAAAGGGCCTACATTTTCCGAGCCCTAGACACACATCAGGAAGACAAACTATCCTTATGTGGTGTATGAAACTAAAAATTGGTTAAATGTCCCACTTTGGGTTTTCATGATGCATGTATATCTCTCACCTTGCAATAATCAATCACATTGTCGGATGTAAGGATAAGATCCATTTTGTAAGTACACAACTTCAAAATGGTCATGAAACCAAAAATGTCAGCATAACTTATTCCCATCACTGAAAACATATGTTTGCATTATGGTAAGAAATGTATTTGTTTATTCAAATAACTCAAAATTTATCCACCTAAAAATTCATATAGATAAAATTTCCAATACATCATAAATGAAGTCAAATAAAATTTTGGTTTTCACATTAACTATGTCATAAAGGTTCATAGTTATGCATTTACAAGGAAAATAAATCAAGGTTGTGAAAAAGTGAGGTTTGGAATCTCATAGACTCACCCCTCCTATAAGGATACTTCTTGCAGAATACTAAAAAATACATATTCATCTGATGCATCTCCCCCTTTTAATTCCCAACTGACCTCCTCAACACCATAGTAATGCTACAAAAAATTCATAGATAGCATATAATTTCTCGTTGACTTATGTTAGATCTAAAATAGGCCTCCTACATAGGAGAGATCATCTTCTAGATGGAGTTTTAATAGCTATATTGTTCGTTTTGTGGTCTGGGTGGTACTTTCTAAGCATGGGAATAAGGTAAACAATGTGCAACCTTCTCAAACTGATGGTGACTCTAGTATGTATACCCCTTTTCCAACTCAATCTATGATATTATAAGGCCTCATGTAAATGAAGAAATATTACCCTTCATCCAGAAGCTCAAAACACCTTGCCAATGTGAGACTTTTAGGAAAACATGATCCCTAACATGGAATTTTATAGGTCTCATGTGATTATTAGGGTATGACTTATGTCTATCCTATGCTATTTTCAGATATTTCTTGATAGGTTTCATCATTTTAATCATCTATCACATAAATTCTAGACACAAAAGCTAATATTTACCTATCTCATACCAACAAGTAGGTGATCTACAACGCATGTCATACAAAAGTTTCATATGGTGCCATTTTGGTACTCCGATGTTAGATGTTGTAGCATAATTATATTAAATATGGGCTGATATCCTAATTACTAAGGTATGAAAGCAAACAACATTTCAAAATATATTTAAATGTATGTATCTTGACCATATGCCTATAGGTGAAAAGTTGTGATGAGCATAAAATGTGTGCCTAAAGCTTCATGTATGCGGTCCCCAAACCTATTTTGATATTTGGTCTTATATGTGGTATTGTAGTTGACTGTATATCTTATATATAGATTATCTTGTCCACATACACCTTAACTAACCTTTTACCAAAGAACTAATCTTAAAATGGTATGAAGTGTGATGATTAGTTAGGCATCAATCAGTACACAAATTGAACTGCTTGTTTTGACTATCTTGGGAAGTTCAATTAAAAATTCCAACATTCTATTATATCATTTCCACTAAGGGATACGAAATAACTACAACATCCTTGTAGGTTTTTGATGTTATGCCTTATCTTGTTCACAATCTAGACACTTTTCAGAAAACACTTTTACATAGTGCTTCATCCATGGACATCAATACATATTTTTCCTACTCTTATACATTTTGGTATTTTCGGGATGCATAGTGTACATTGAGAAATCCACCTTTTACGATACCATACCTCCTGAGTTAGGAACATCCAAAAAGATATGGAAAAAAATTAACCCATCCTCAACATAATGAAAATTGTCATGTTTCGCATCACCAAGCTCTACCTGCATATTATGTATCATTCTACATGTAGTTTATGTATGATTTATTGTGAAAAAGTCTCTCTTGATATGAAGTTGTTCAACTAAAGAACTAGCAAGGAAACTTCCATATTTTAATTCATCAAGAGAAGTGACTCTAAAATGTTCCCCAGATACATACCATGGAGTGAAACTATGCAATATTTAATGACAAAGACAAATATGACTTGCTGCTCAAAGTATGTACCACAAAACTCCCCTTTCCAACTTGATAATCTATGGTACATTTGTAGTCATTGATCAAATCAAACATCACTTCTGCATCATATTCAACTACTTCTTCATAAAGATTTACTCGAGACTCTTATTAACCATAAAGGTAGTGAATACATACCTTTAAAAAAAGAATACCAACAACCAACTCTAGACAATCCATTGTATAATTCTCCTCATTCTTCTTAAGTTGTCTACAAGCATAAGAAATCAAATTATTATCCTACATCAACACACAAAGTAGGCCTCTCCTAGAAGTATCACAAAGATGAAGTATAATTACCCTATTCTAGTAGAAATAAACATGAAAAACTTCTTCATCAACAATCAGAAACAACATTTATAGTTATCATTTCAAAACAAAAGATACATTATTATTGGCTATCCTATTCAACAGTAAATATATAGAGCTGAAGTTCATGATTAAATTTATTTGGCAACAAACTAAGACATGGAAACTCCCATATTCCATCAACATGTTTGCCTGATACCATTATAACACATACAAGATACTTTTTAAATCTACACAAATTTTCTCCTCAGAAATGATATGATGAAGAAAATACAACCTAGCCATCCAAAACATGCACTAACTTTTCATACAATTGTTGCCACTTCAATAACTATAAAGACTTGTAGAGTTGTTGTTGATGTTGATTTGGATCCCTCTAGTAGATCATGATATTATCTATGAATACCACAACAAACAATCAAGATGTCACTTATAATTAGGTCGATGAAACTATGGGAACATTGGTTATTCCAAATGGCATGTCCACAAACTCATAATACTCATACTGAGTCATGAAATCCATCTGAAGTATGTCATCTACCTTTTATGAAACTAATTATATCCAAACTTAGATATATCATCGAAAACATTATAGATCCCCTTAATTGATCAAACATATAATCTATCCTCAACAACATCTACTTATTCTTTACTCTTCTCTATTCAACAACCTATAATCTATGCACAACCTCATAGATCCATCCTTATTATTCACAACAATACAAGATGAACCCCAAGGTGACATACTGAATTTTATGAACCCCTTGTCTAGAAACTATTGAAGTTGGGTCTGATGGTACCATCCTATAAGATGATCGAGCTATGGGATGAGTACCATGTACTGGAGTAATATCATAATCAAACTCTATTTGTTGTGAAATACTTGGAATTTTGTCCAGAAAAAACTCCTAAAAATATTGTGCCACATCAACATACTCTATGATAGGACTCTTGGCCTTGGTATCTACCACATATTCCACAAAAGATTCATGTCCATTCCTCAACATTCTCTTTTCTAGGGTTGTAGACACAAACCATGTAGAAGGACCTTCCTATCTCCTCAGAAATTCTAAGAGATATCATCATCTAAAAACTCATCTACTTGAAACAACACTCCAAAACCATCTTCTAATATCAAGTGTATCCATCCTTGGGATTAAATCAAACTTATGCATCACAAGTTGTACCAGATCTACTAGAAGGTTGGTCTTGAGTAACAAATTACACAACATGGATACAATCTCCATTAAAGTTGTAGGCCCACCAATATATTCTCCATAAAAAGGATCAAAAGACATATTTTAATAGGCAACCTATACAAATATGTCACCTCTCAAGTGATAAAAATATTGCATTGCCCCGATTAGATAAAACTAGAATGAAAAATGAAGTAGCTAAGTCAAAATTTAAAATTTCACCAGATGTGTTATGACCTAACAAAGACATGTCCATCTAGAGAAGTCATGGACCTCTCCTTGTTTTTTATCCAAGGACAAGATAATGACTCCTAATGATTAAGTATGAATGACCCTACCTATGATTGTTGGACTTTTCTTATCCAAAATCTCCCTACTAGATTGACTATGATTTGTTCCTTTTTTTGTGTCACCTCCTCTTACTACAACTCGGGGAAGAACGTCCTCACATGCCCATACTAGCTACAATGGTAACATAGTATGTTCAGAATGCATCATAGACTAGAGTGGTTGTTGTTGTAGATTTTTCACTTCTTGACAAATTGTACCTTTACCATTCTTGTCTTGATATCAATCTTTAACTAATTACTCTATAGGGTAGAGAACATAGTTGGCTAATTTGGACATTAGCATACCCTTTGTTTTGATGATGACAAACATTTCATTCTTGTGGATCTAACATGCTACTTGAGTATTTTAGGGTTTAATAAAATGAGGAGATCATACTAAGTGTATAATTGAAGATCAATGCTCCTAAATGTTAACGGAAGATCAATACGCATAAATGTTAATATGCTCATGATTTTACTCAATGTAAATACTTTTACAAAGTATATAATGTACAAGTACTTAGATATCATTTAAATCAAGCGTTAGATCTTCTATATCCACTCATAACCCTTAGTTAGTACGCCCTAGAGATTAGATTCATTATCCTCCATTAGAACATACATTTGATAGGTGGTTCAAAAACCTAAAATAGTAATACTCTCGTTCAAGAAACTAGTTTATCGAGACACCGTCGATCGAAGTTTTTGTGGAACAAGAACCACCTTGGTCGAACATACATAGAACTGGTCTAACATTTATTTTCTAAAGTCATTTTTGGTCGAGCAAATGGTCAACTGCCTCAACCTCAGTCTAAAGTATATGACAAATAGACCAAGTATTTGAGAGTTGGAAGTTGGAAATAGACATTGATATACAATGGCATTCAACCTAGGATCGGTCAAAGAAATGTTCGACCGATACATGGTCAGACAACTAACTTGTCGACCATACTGGTTTTTGGATTGTTCTTCTAAACTCGAATAATTTAGCCATTGCTAGCCAACTATTTTCTACCCAACGGCTAGTTAATAACTTAAAACACACTACAAACTCCCTATAACGTCTATAATCACTTGCAAACCATTCCTATAAATAGGAGAGGCCTTAGGACACCTAAACCACATAAGCTACACTTGAGCATCCATTCTAGAGAGCAAGAAAGATGAGAAACACTTCCTATCTTGTTCCTTAAGCTCTAAGTTCAGGTCCAATAGCCATAGCCTCCTAGCGACCATACAAGAAACATCCATCCTAAGTGGTTTGAGAGGTATAACTCTTGATATAGGATCAAGGAATAATACTTCATTGGTGTACTTCTCTTCTTCCAATCTCCATTCACAGGTTTATGCTATTTATGTTCCTTACCCACTCCGAGTGGTGGAGGCTTCATGAGGGAGTTTGATTGGAGATACTTCTTGGTGGAGAATGTTGCTCCAAGGTGTGCTTGAGGTTACTTCAAGAAGGTGGCTTCAAAGGAGTTTGGAGCTACTTGTAGGTGAAGGATTGGTCAAGGTGGTGGAGCTACTTCAAGGTGGTGAAGGCTTCTCTAAGGGCTTGAGGTTACTTCAAGAAGGTTGCTTGAAGGAGGTTGATGATACTTCTAGGTGAAGGCTAATTCAAGGAAGGTTATTGTATTTTGTTGTAACATCCTTGTAAGGTAAATAAAATAAATCATTTTCAAAATCCCAATTGGAGACAATTGGGTAGTGGACTGACAAACTTTCATTCAAAGGTTGGAACCACTCTACATTGAAGAGTATTTGATGTTTCCTCCTCCTTCTTTCTTTTAAGCTATTAATTGAATTTTGAAGTACCAAAATCTCTATTCACCCCCTCTCTAGATATTTCAATTTATATCAGAGCAGGCATTCAAGGTGCCTTAACTGGTCATGAATGGAGGACAGTGTACTTTACAACCTCAACCTTAAAGGAACTTACGTGAGCCGACCACCACCCTTTGATGGAAGCAACCATACTTATCGGAAAATAAGGATGCAATTTTACTTCTAAAGGATCAGCTTGGATATTTGGAGGATGGTTTCCTTTCCCTATGAGCTTCCTAGAATGGAGTTTGCAACTTGGAATCCCCAAATGGTAAAGCAAGTTCAATTGAATGCAACAGAGGTAATCATTTTATATTGTTCCATTTTTTATAGTGAGTTTAATAGTATATCTTCATGTGAAATTGCTTATGAAATATGGCATACACTTTAAATTAGACATGAAGGTACAACTCAAGATAAGAGTACCAAGATTAACATGCTTAAACAAAAGTTTGAGCATTCCATTTGCAACCTATTGAGTCTATTAGTGAAATGTATGCAAGGTTTTCTTCTATTGTTACCAACTTGAGTGCATTGGATAAGTATATGAGTGAGGAAGATCAAGTGTCCAAGATTCTTAGATCCTTGCCTCCAAAATACAAGCCAAAGGTGATGGCCATTGAAGAATCCAATGGGTAAGTATATGAGTGCATTGGGTAAGTATATGAGTGAGGAAGATAATTTAGCTCGTGGCCATAATGCTAAGAAGAGAAATGAAATTGATTTTATTTGTTGTCATTATTGTTTGTCTTGGACATTATTCATTTTTATGCAATTACAATAAAAATAAGGACAAGGCTTTGGTTTGGGTCCCAATAACCCAAATCTAGAAATGTTAAGATAATTTGTTGATATATGACGTAAACTTCATTGTGAAATGTGTATATATCTTATCTCAATAAAATAACATTCAACGTGTATATCTATGTATGTTTTGACTGTGCATGTAATGAAACAATTAAAAATGGTACACTTTCCTTACATTGAAAATGTTGCATTCACTAAAAAATCCACAAAACTCCATCTCAATCGACAAAGTGCTCGACCAAGTAGACTTCCGGTCGAAGAAACAATCGAACGTAGGTAGTTATATTAGATTTGTTTGTTGAAAAATAAATCATTCATTTACAATTAACTTTGGTGACCTAAATCTGTATTGAGCTCTTCATATTAAGTTGTTCTAAAAACTTTAAATGTTAAAACATTTAAAATTTTGCTCTTAACCATAAGGACCGCCACATGGGTACAAAAATCTTCCTATTTTACCGGATTGGGTGGTTAATAGTGGTAGTTCCAAACATATGATTGGAAACAAGGAGGTTTTCCATAAACTTGAAGAAAAGAAGAGTGGAATAGTCACATTTGGAGATAATTCCAAAGGTAAAATTATTGGGATAGGTAATGTTAAGCCTTCGAATAAAAAATGTGCTACTTGTACATGGATTGCATCACAACTTGATTAGTGTTACTCAATTGTGTGATAGTGGCTATGGTGTTCTTTTTAACAAATTGTGGTTCAAAATGCTCATATAAAACACTAATGATGTTGTTTATGAAGGAAAAAGAATAGGAGATATTTATATACTTAGACCTAACTCCATGCAAGCTAGTATTGTAAAATGTGTTCTTGCAAATGATGAATCTTTACAATTATGGCATAGAAAGCTAGGTCATACAAGCACACATGTTATAAAAAAATTTCTTAAATATGATTTTGTTTGTGGTTTACCTAAACTCTCTTATGATAAATCTGAAAAAAGTGAGCCATGTACTCTAGGCAAGCAAATATAAACTTCTTTTAAATCTAAAGCCTTTCTTACTACTACTAGATCATTAGAACTTATTCACATGGATTTATTTGGTCCCATTAGCACTCATCTATTGGTGGTTAAAAATATTTTTTTGTCATTGTTGATGGTTATAGTAGATATAGTTGGGTTCATTATCTTTCAACAAAAGATGATACATTATAATATTCATTCAATTTTTCTCTAAGAGTGAAAAGCAATACAAAACAAAATATGCACCATTAGAAGTGATCATGGGGGAGAATATGAAAATCATATCTATGAAGAATTATATCCATCCCAACAGTATACACATAATTTTTTAGCTCCACGTACTCCTCAACAAAATGGGATATCTGAGAGGAAAAACTAGTCCTTACCAGAAATGGATAGAACAATGTTACTTGAACATAGCACACCTAAAAAAATTTGGGATGAAGCAGTAAATATAGCATGTTGTGTCTGAAATTATGTTTTAGTTTACTCTCAACTTAAGGAAACTCCTTATGAACTCATCTTTAATAAGAAACCTAGAGTTGACTACTTTCATACCTTTGGTACACCTTGTTATATCTTGAACACAAAGGATGATAGAGGCAAATTCGATCTTAAATCACAAAAAGGAATTTTCTTGTGATATTCAACTTCTAGTAAGGCATTTAGGATTTACAACACTATTTCTAAGAAAGTTGATGAATCAATTCATATCACATTTCATGAAATGACAACACAAAATGTTGTAAATGAAAACTTGAATGATATTACACCTCAATTTGAGGATCTAACCATATCAACAAAAGATGATAAAAATTCTTAAATAGAACAACATAATAATTAGAATGATGAGTCACAATAGTCTATTATGAGAATAATCAAAGATCATCCTCAAAACTTAATCATAGGAAATCCTTTTGATAAAGTAAAACTTGATCATCATTCAGAGATGTTGCAAATATGGTCATTGTATCAATTGTTGAACCTAAAAAGATAAATGAAGATCTAAAAGATGATTACTAGATAATTTCTATGTGAGAAGAGCTAAATCAATTTACTAAGAATAATGTATGGGACTTAGTTCCTAGACCTCAACACAAAACCATCATTGGAACTAAGTGGATTTTTTGAAATAAACTTAATGAAGCTGAGGAAGTGGTTAGAAACAAAGCTAGGTTCATTGCTCAAGGATACAATCAACAAGAAGGGATAGAGTTTGATTAGACTTTTGCACTCACATCTAGACTTGAAGCCATTAGAATGTTATTAGCTCTAGCTATCGATGATAATATCAAACTTTTTCAAATGGATGTAAAAAGTGCTTTCTTAAATGGAATCATAGAAGAAGAAGAAGTTTATTTTTTCCAAACACCTGGTTTTGAAAATACTAACAAGCTTGATCATGTTTATATACTTAAGAAATCCCTTTATGGTCTTAAACAAGCACCCTGAAATTGGTATGAAAGACTTAAAAATTATATTTTTTATAATGGTTTCTCTATTAGAAAATCAGATTCTACATTATTTTTCAAATCATATGAATCAAATTTTCTAATTTTTCAAATATATGTTGATGATATTATCTTTGATGCTATAAATGAGTCCTTATGTACTCAATTTAGTCACATCATAGAAAAAGAATTTGAAATGAGTCTCATGAGAGAATTGACATTTTTTTCTTGGTTTTCATATAAAACAAATGCTCGTTGGAATTTATCTAAGCCAAGAGAAATACACTAAAGAGCTCTTAAATAATTTAATATGGAAAATTGCAAACATGCTACTACTCTTATGGCCACATCTGTTGAAATTGACAAGGATGAAGATGGTGAACCAGTTGATGATTCCTTATATAGATCCATGATTGGTATCTTACTATACTTTACCACATCTATACTGGATATTATGTTTGTCATTGGACATTGCACTAGATTTCAATTGAATCCTAGAAATTCTCATTTTAAGCCGTCAAAATAATATTAAGATGTCTTGCCGACACTATAAATCATGGTTTATGGTATATAAAGGACAATCATTGGATTTAAAAGCTTACACTGATGTCAATTATGTTGGTTCTCATCTTGATCAAAAAATTACTAGTGGTGGTTATATCTTGCTCTGAATAGCTTTAGTATCTTGGTTTAGTAAGAAATAAAAAATAGTTGCTTTATCCACCACTGAAGTTGAATATGTGGTTACAGGTTCATGTTGTGCCAAAGTGTTGTATATGAAACAAGTCTTGAATGATTATGGTTTTGTATTCTCCTCTACGCCAATTTTCTACAGTAGTTGCACCAAGCACATTGAGATTAAACTTTACTTTTTGAGAGATCATATTGCCAAGAATAACATCTCTCTTCATCATGTTTATATGGAGGAACAATTGGATGATATTTTTACCAACTCACTTCCTTTGAATCAATTTCGATATATTAGAAAGAAGTTACTTATTACTCCACTACAAGATGTTTTCTTTAATATATTTTCTCTAGATTCTTGATCATATTTTTGTTTCTATTTTGAGTTTTAACATAAATTTAGAGTAATTTTATAGAATACAATATTATAATTATTCTTCTAAAATATTTATCTACAATGATTTAGTATTATGAACAAAGTACTTAGTCAAGATCAATCCATTACTGTTACAATATATTCCTAACATCGTCAAATTTGATCGACAAAATACTTGACCGAGCACGACCTCAGTCGACAAAGTTCTCTACCAAGTTTCTCTCGGTGGGACCCTCAGTCGACTATGCTCACCGAACTAAGAATCTTCTAGATACTCCTTTGGCTGGAATATTTTTTAACCACACGTCCCTCGGTAGACAAAATTCTCAATCGAGTCCTCAACCATTACAAAAATGTTCAAATTCAACTTTGACCGACAAGCTGTTATAGAGTCTTTAGGGAAGAGAGCCATTGGGGGCTTAGTCGATGAGTTTGTCACCTGAGTATTGTTTTGTTTTTCTATAAATATCTCCCAATCTGGCCATTCCCTTCACAACTCAAGAGCTTTCTTCTCTACCACCTCTCGAGAATTCCTTAGAACTATCTTTCCACAACCTTTGTCTCCCTATCATATCTACCTCTTCTTCCACCATACTTTGCTCAAGATGCCACCCTCTTCATCTCGTGGTGCCCAGAAGCAACTTCAAGGAAGGGACGTACACCAACTCTAGCATTGATCATCACCAATGACATCCCCTTCAAAGACACCGTTGTTGGAGAATGCTTTCTAAAACTCACATCCAAGTCTCTTCTTCCTCATCGGGCGGTGGAACTCAACGACTTCATCACCCTTCTTGATCTTTCTCAACTCTTCAAGGTGCAAAAGTTGAAGGAATTTCTTATCCCCTCCTTTCATTTTTGGTCTTCCCAAGCAATAAACAAATTATATTCCAGCCTAACTAGAGATTCCAATGATCCCTACTCCTTCACTTCTGTGGTTGATGGTCTATGTTTTCATTATTCTAAAAGTGACATCCTAAAAATGTTAGATGTAGATGCTGAGGAGTATGCCAATTTTATAGACCTAACGACTGGCAATCCCATCTCCAAGTTTTCCACCGAAGATGAAACCATCAGTCTTAGTGATATTAAAAAGGCCATCTTTGCTCCTAACACTTCAGCACATGAACGTAGGGGAACCTATTATGCCACTTATTTAACCCCTAAGGCAAGGATAGTAAATCTTATTATCTCCCACACTATCAATCCTAGATCCAATAAAATCGAAATTCCCCAATTTAGGATGTTCATTATTTATGCCATTCTTGAAAGCATTCCCACAAACATCATTCATATCATCCTTTTCAACATTTTTGACTTTTATGGGAATCTACCTTATGCTTATTTTGTCTTTCAAATAATCCAATATTCCCTTGGCAAGAATTTATAAGACTTAGGCTACAAATTTGATAGACATCCCCAAAGAATCACACAAAACACCATTGATAAAATGGGGATCGATTTTGGGCACAAAATATCTAGGATTAAAGGAGAAGCATCCAATGAAGCCAATCTTCCACCACCTACTCCTCGTTGCTATTCCATAGAAAATCTTGCCAATGATGTATCCTATCCCAAAGGAGCCACATATCAAATTGGGAGGAACTTATATTAAAATCACAATGCTATGACCTACCTAAATCAAAGGATATAAGCCTTATCTCCTAATTTTCTTGACACTTATCCTTATGCACAACATCATGGGAGAATTTATCCATTCAATCATTACATCCAATATACCCAAGCTCCACCATCACCATCAAGTGATCTTACCCATACCCAATATTCATCAATGCAACTGTAAGACAGTTGCTCATTCTCGATTTTGATCAGACACCTACATTTTTGGAAGCATATGCTCTCACCAAGATAGGTGCACTTGACTGGCAGACACTTGTCAAATATTTGGTGATACTCCATTTTATGGGAAAGATCTTGAAGTTGATGTAATTTTAAATCCTTTCAAGTGATATTTCTCTTATTACCTTTATGTCATGAGTAGTAATATCTATGTAATGACTTCATTATTAAAGAAATTTAGCTTGCTTGTGTTCACTTGTTCATGATGACAAAATAATTGAGAAATTAATATTTGCTTTGAATTGTGGATTTCATTGGACATTTTCTTATTATCTTATTTTTAATACATGGGTATTCTATTAGGGGGTATCCCATTTAGGGGAGTTATTTTAATGTGGCTATCTTTTTGAAATGACAAAAGTGGGAGAAATATAACAAATTATTTTCATGAGTTTCATGATCTCTTGGCTTAACATTAAGTGGTGCTACATTGCCTTTAAGAGATGGATAGCAAGTTCCATATATTTAGGAATATTATCACACATTTTATGGGATCAAAAAGAATATATTCATCTTAGGTATATCATAGGTATGAAACTCATTTCATTTCAAATATTTTTCTTATATTTTAAGAATGTTTTCCCATATTTAAAAAGGGGGAGATTGTTGGCTAAATTGGACGTTGAGATACCCTTTGTTTTGATGATGAAAAACATTTCATTCTTGTGGATATAACATGCTAGTTGAGTATTTTAGGTTTCAAGAAAATGACCAGATCATATTAATTGGATAATTGAAGATCAATGCAGTTAAATGTTAATTGAAGATCAATACTCTTAAATGTTAATATTTTCATGATTGTACACACTGTAAATACTTGTACAAAGTATATAATGTACAAGTACTTAGATATCATGTAAATCAAGCTTTAGATCTTCTCTATCCACTCATAACCCTTGGTTAGGATCCCCCTAGAGTTTAGAGTCATTATCCTCCATTAGAACATACATTTGATAGGTGGTTCAAAAATCTAAAATAGTAACACTACATGACAAGAAACTATTTGACTAAGACACCCTACGTCAAAGTTTTTGTTGATCGAGAACTACCTCAGTCTAACATATAGAGAACTAGTCTAAATCTTACACATTTGTTCTCTAAAGTCAATTTTTGTCAAGCATATCGTCGACCGACTCAACCTCGGTCCAAAGTATATGACTGTTAGACCAAGTAGTTGAGAATTGGGAGATAGAAATAGATGTTGATATACAATTGCATTCAACCCAGGCTCGATCAAAGAAATGCTCGATCAAGACATGGTCGGTCGACTAATTTGTCGACCAGACTGAGTTCTGGATTGTTCTTCTAAACTCGAACAATTTATCCATTGCTAACTACTTTCTACCTAATGTCTAGTTAAGCAATAAGAACACTCTAGAGACACTCTAGCATAGTCAGTTGAAAACCATTCCTATAAATAGGAGAGGCCTCAGGACACCCAAAACACATAAGCTACACTTGAGAATCCATTATAGAGAGCAACAAAGTTGAGAAACACTTTCTATCTTGTTCCATGAGCTCTAACTTCATGTCCTATAGCCATAGCCTCTTATCCACCATCCAACAAACGTTGATCCTAAGTGGTTTGATAGGTCTAACACTTTATATAGGATCAAGGTGTAATAGTTCATTGGTGTACTTCCCTTCTTCCAATATACATCCACATGTTTATGCTATTTATGCTCCTTAACTACTCCAAGTAGTGGAGGCTACCGGAGGGGGTTTGATTGGAGCTAATTCTTGGTGGAGAAGTCTGATACAAGGTGTGCTTGAGGTTGCTTCAAGAAGGCGGCTTCAAAGGAGGTTGGAGCTACTTCTAGGTGAAGGATATCTCAAGGTGGTGGAGCTACTTCAAGGTGGTGAAGGATGCTCTAAGGGCTTGAGGTTACTTCAAGAAGGTTGCTTCAAGGAGGTTGAGGCTACTTCTAGGTGAAGCCTACTTCAAGGAAGGTGATTGCATTTTTTTGTAACATCCTTTCAAGGTAAATAAAATAAATCACTTTCAAAATCCCAATTAGAGACAATTGGGTAGTGGACTAACAACCTTTGATTCAAAGGTTGCAACCACTCTACATTGAAGTGCCTTTCATGTTTCCTCATCCTTCTTTATTTTAAGTTTGAAATTGAACTTCAAAGTAACAAAAGCTCTATTCACCCCCTCTAGACCTTTCAAACCTATGCCTCTCTCCTTACTGAGTGAATATTTTGTCTATGTTTGTCCCTAAGCTTGATGATTCCTTCCCTTTTGAAATATGTTCATATGTGGTGATGAATACCTCAAATTCTTAAAGCTTCCTAACTTCCTATATGGGGCACAACTAATATCTTCCTTAAATCAATGAAATGACGAACTAGATTGTCCCTCTCAATCCGTGTCACTATCTCACTGAAGGATGAAAACTTATCACGAGTCAACTGCTACAATACTAAATTTAACCTTATGCACAACATTGAATACTCTCAACATCTATGGAAGCCAATTGAAGATAAAACCTTAACATATTCATGAACTAGGATTTATATTTGTACACCTACATCTTACTCTATCATAAAATTTGATCAATAAGATCTCACCCCATACACACAACTAGGGAACAAGATACCCACAAAATCCTTCATAAATTGGTCCCAAATTATCATATATCTAATCTTCTTCTCCTCCTCCATGGCTCAACAATGGCCAACATGCCCTTCAGGACAAATATCACATGCTTGATCTCCTCCCCTAAAATATCCAATATTGAGATAGCTTTATCCAGCTCAGTCTGACAAAGATATACATTTATCGCATATGTCATCCCAACCTACTCCATTACATGAACCCTTATCAACCTCTCAGAGGTCTATCATAAACCCTTGTACGACTGAACACGAGATGGTGATTCGTTGTGTAAGAGGGTATACATCTTGTTCATTAGGTGAATGAAGGAAGAATTGACTTTCTGAACATAGCTTGGATGGTTGAGTAACCTAGTGTTAGAGGGTTTGCGGAGGTAGTGTAATATGTGAAAAAATATGCATGAAGAACTCATTTCTCTAGTTCCCTCTTCCAGTCCCTAGGTGTAGGTGACACAAAGCCACATTTTGCATGATCTTCATGTTATTCAACTATATATACATAATCATAAATGATAATAAGATAGGGCAAACACAACATACAATGCCCTTGACACTATAGGAAATGTAAATCTAATACCACCAAATGTGGCACACAACCCCAAACCAGCAAACAAGCTTGCCATGAATTTTTATTAAAACCATAGAAACTAAAAAGCAAAAAACTGAACAAATCGCTCATAATAAACTTGATAAACCAAAAAGGCAAGAAACTACATAAATGAAAATTCCAACACAATTACGTGTATGATCGTATAATAGACCCATTTTTTTCATTCCTATGTAGGTAATTTTGTAAACATACCATAGGTTGCAAAGGTCATTTGGTGATTATTTGGTAGATCTTCTTATTTATGTTTATGACATGCAAGAAAAAAATTGAGTCATAGTTACGTCAATGTACATAAATCTAGTGAAAACATGAGTGTGTCCATAGAGATGAATCTATGCCACACCAAAAGTCAAAACATACACCTTCATCTAAATTTGTCCTCAAGATGGTGGTTCCTCACTATGGAACCCCTATGGTGGGTGTAGAGAACCAATAAAGGGTGGAGAACCACAAGAGTGAGTTAGTGTCCCCACGAGAGATAGAACATTTTTATAGTAGTCTATATATACAATTAATACAGTCATTATTTAATTAAGTAGTTGTTATTAATCTAAACTATCAATAAAATATAACCTAAAAACCAAGTAACTTGTACAAGACCCATAAGAGAAGTGGAAACAATACAATGTGAAAGTAATATGTTTCTACAAAATTAAGACGTCAATAATTAATATGCATTTTACTATTGATCCCTTATTAGTTGAGATGAACCACCCATTCTACTATTTAATAACATGAAGTCCCCTTACCCATCATAGAGGATGTTAGAATCTACTACTCTCACTAACTCTTACAACTTCTTGTCTGGTGAGAGTATATTAAGTTGGGGCTCATAATCCTACGACCTATATAACTATATCAAGCCCATCCTAGGTACTCATTCCGCACCAAAAATTAAATCACATATAAAGTAATCCATGTGTATCATCATATCACATATTTCACAATCACATTGCAAATACTATCTTATACAGTCAAGATATAACCTCAACCATAATGATATAAACATGTGATTTGAGGGTGTTCACCAAAGCATACCACATGGAGTCTGATAACCCACATATGGTGAAATTAATATGAGTATGGTTACATTCTCACAATCTTTATTTTGCAACAAGGATACTCATTTCTCTTCTATGACTTCTAAACATGGGAAAGTAATGCAATTACAGGTCGCTACATGAATTATTACTTCACTTGATTAATTAAGACAATTACTTATCTTTCATAGGGAAAGAAGGACAAAATGTAGAATGTGCTACTATTAAAGCATTAGAACCCTTAAAACCCTCAATTCACCTGCCAAAAGAGTACATACATAAACAAATTTCACCATTTAGGTTAGAAAAGGCCATATCATAAAGTGATTATCAAAATTTGTGTTTTTCATCTCAAATTTGTTCTTATAAAAGTACCATACAAACATCATTTGAAGAAATTATTGCATTTGTGCATTATGGAAAATCTAGCAAATTTTCCTCAAAAGGCCATTTTAGTGAAGTCAATTTGAAGTCTGGAACTTTCAGCAATACATAAAATAAAAGGTTTCATGTTTTCATTTTAGAATAGCATGAATAATAAATAGGTTAATACTCTTTAAGTTCCCCAAGTTATAGCCCAAAAACCTCAACAAAACCACGTATTTAGCCTTTATAACATGTAATTAGTGAGACGTAGTAGTTTCATGTAGGAATTGCATGCAAAGATTACTAAAAAGAGGCTAGATCACTTTATTTAGATGAAGATAATGATCTCTAGGAAGTTGATGCATGATCCCTTGCTTCAAACTCTATCAAAAAGTCCCAAAAATGACCACATTTTCTAGTTCTAGGTCCAACTAGGTAAATGAGGGGGAAAGGAGGGATTTTTAGGTAAAGGGAGGAAGCTACACCATGGAACTAGAAGAACATCATCAAGGGAGGTAGAAGAGACTGTAAACATCAACAAAGATGAATGAGTTGAAGAACATACATGGGTTTTTGTAAGTAGGGCTACATGACGATTCTAGGCTTTGATCCTCCAATAAAGAGCTAAATCATCAACATGAATGAGCTCCACCTATTGGATTTCCTTTCTCTAGATTCATCAGCATTCTTATGCTCCAGAATGATCTAAATGAACCCTTAGATCAGACTAGTCTCGTATTTATAGGTCAAGTAGAAAGAAATTTGCATTTTTATCCTAATTCATGACACTTTTTGCTTCACCAGTAGTTGAAGCGTTAAAAAATGTAGCCCAAAGCACCTACTTTGAGCACCGAGAACATGCATAAATCTCTTCGAATAACCCATTGGGCAGATTAAGGTCAAACCAAACTCAGTGAACTCCATCTAGCACACTTCAAACATTAAATATGCCAAAGTGGCCTCCTATGTTGGACCTTCTATTCCAAAGGAGCCACATCAACCAAGTCCTAGGCAAGCATATGGTGGCCAATCCATCAACATGACGCCGCATTTCTCTAGACTCTTCATCCACATAGGCCCTCTTAAGGATCGTCTGGATCCCATAAATCACTCTCATCAATCGATTCAAGAATTGAGATACATTTTATTTGAAGCCCTTAACTTTAAAATTTTCACTGAAACACAAATTTGAGCATATTTCATCGCCCATATTTGAAATATATGTGTGCACAATGAAAAGATATGATATTAAATATATAAATAATCTAAACTAGTTCCATAATAAGTCCATAAATCACTAAATGAAGGGAAAGAATGTTTCAACCTTCCAAATTGACTCAAACATAAAGATTCATAGTTTTTCATCTTTAAGATGAAAAAATAAATATTAAAACAATGCAAGGTTGAAGTCTTAAAATATGATTGCAACTAGGAGCATGATTCTAATTCTCTTGAAAAAAGCAAATACAACTCCAATTTGCACATTTTGAGCCATATCTAGAACTTACATCTAATTTTGGATTTGAAAAATATCAAAACCTAATGTTAATAAAGTTTAATGCAAGTATGAAATGCACTAAACTCAAAGTCATGTCCGTAGACAAAATGAATCGAAAATCTACTATAGATAATAAAAAATAACAACTCGAGCTGAAAGTGTACACAACTTATTTTTGTTACTTTTCGTATGTACCACATCCTAGATACATAAGAGACTATTACTTAACCAACAACAAAAACATTTAACCATACTATTAGAAATAATAAGTTACAAGAAACTAATAGTCGTGAAGCTCGATTTAATTGATTAACTTCCATGATGTTTGCCTTCTTCATGGATCAAATGACATTCATTGGATTCATATTAGTTGACTTATCACAATGCCTTTTAATTAACATCAATTCTATAAGAAAATATGACAGTAAATCTCCAAATGTCTTTGTTGATGTTAGAAGAGATTATATGATATCATGAGAAACTTTACACTTAGTCTAGAACTCATATTTTGCTAGTAGGGAAATCCCAAACTTTGTCTTGTATGTACCTATGGGATTTATTGGAACATCAGTTCCTAACTTATAGGAAAAGAATCTTGTCTCTTTAGAATAAGAAGCAAAACCTAAGTTTATAAGTTATAAAAATTAAAACAACTGGGTCAACCCCATGTTTGTGTCCAAAAACATTGAACAAACTTTGAATCATGGACCATTATTATGTTTCGACAGAGTTAGATCTGGTTTATGCTGGATTTCATTTTGTCTTTTGCAGACGAATGTGGTGATGTGACTACACCCTCTCATTTGGTGAGCCAAGGTTAAAATCGGACTGAAAAATAACTAAAGGGGTTTGTTGAGTTGTGTTACTATTGTGTTAACCTCCTATATCGGACTTTGAGTTCGACTAGAAAAATTCTGTTTTGAGCAGAATTTCAGGTTGAAATGAGATTACTTCCGTTCGACATTGATGTAGCATAAAATCGAACTATATGCATATTGGAACCAGATTGAGTTCCCGAACTAGATTAATCTAAATCCAAAACAAAAACGGCCCAATCGCAACACCAGTCGATCCGGATCTCAATATCTTGAGAAAACATGGTTTATCTCATCCAAGTTTATACAACTAGAAGAATTTCCAAGTACTCTTCAAATACTTATTCCATTATGTACATCCTCTTGACTTATTCCATGATTCCACATATCTTGCCAAACTTCAGGTCCTGCTTCATAATATCTTCCTTACCTCAGGTTCTTAACAATGCCTGCGTAGCTACTATGGCTACTTTTCAATGTTATCCACCTCAACTCTCCCGCGGCACCTTTTCAATGTTATCGACTCCCAGAATATTGTTACACGCCTTACGTCGTAGACCATCAGAGCAGCCTTGCCTCCGGCAGCACAAACTGTTATTCAATTGTTCAAGTGAGTGTTGAGCATTCTTGATACTGCCTCTTCATGAAACCTGATTCCGCTGACGTGCACTAGCCCACCCCTCCACCCAGTCAAGTAAAATAGGCGGCCGGCGGAGTTCAAGTATCTTCATGCTTGCTTTTGATAGAGTACCGTTCAAGATGGAAAGCCAAATTGAAAAAGATTGGCCGCAAATGATACGGTGGCTGGGAAGTTACGACGGCTACGTCACGGCTGAGGCGGCAATAACAACCCAGCAGCATGAGACACGCCGTCCAGCTAGGTCGTCCCCCACACCCCCAAGAAAGCTGCATGTCTTCAGCAGTTCAGCTTTGCAGCTAACATAAAACAACTCCATCTCAAACTCAAAAGTTACAGGGGGTATGTGACAGCGTGAGTTGCATAGTTTTACATAACCAAACAAATGAACGATGATCTGGGAGAGCATACGTGGGTACGCACAACCACGTGTCGACATGAATGTTCGGAGAAGCCGGTGGAAGTGAGTGGAGTTCGGTGGACTTTAAATGACTGAGAAGCGAAACAACTGCATGCTCACGTCGCTTGATGTCGAAATCCAACAGAAGTGAGATACTCCAAACGAATATACAACAGAAAAGATAAGTGTGCTCATCAACTATCACCGTCTTCACACCACATTTGCGCAGTAGTACTTCTGTACTGACAAGATAATCACAAGTTTAATCAAATATTGTTGGAGTCCTACTGACGTGAGAAGAATCGACTTCTGGACATTATACAACAACGGGATATGTCTACTTATCACTAATCATCGTCAGCATAATAGTTACCAATATGCTTAATAATGCCCTCGAACTTCATTGTAAACGGCAGTCGTTCATAACTCTGCACACCATCATTGTTAGCTTTAATAGTTTTTGGCTATGATAAAATTTGCATGAGTGAAGCTTAAAGCTGGTTTTAAAAAAAAAGTGTAGCTAGTACGTATGATTATGAGATAAATTGGTTTTTGTCTTATGTGAAGGAGAAAAGTTCAATTTCATATTGCCCACTTGAGATTACATGTGATATTGTTGTCCTAAAGATATGAAGGAGGTATTCTCACATTGGGATGTGTGTGGTGACCTAAAACATAGGCACAAATGCTCAGCTGGGCCGGGCATAAGCACGTTGGGTCATGGGAATCCATCTTTCGTTTCTTTTTGCACAAAAGGATAACTCGACATTACAATCAAATGAGGATTGTAACACTTCCAAAAGTTCCTAAAAAAATAAAATAGAAAAATATCCCTTTGTATACAGTATATGATACAAGAGCGAACGTGTAACTAAACCTAGTCATTATTTGTCTTGCACCTGCCACAACTGGCCGTATTTGTTGCTGCATGCCGGTTCTCTTTCCTATGTGAGTTAGAGCTGCTCGCGTCTGTACTTGCTTCACAAAGGTGAGTAGTTGTATGACGGTACCTAATGTTAGTTAAGCCATGCCAGTTATGCTTGCGCATTCTTTCTACATGTTTGTAACCATATCTATTGGGAGAACAACGTGCAACTGAGTATACTATATCATTGTTTTTTTTAATGTAAAACCCTACCTCTTAGGCAATCAGATTTGAGTTCCTAATATTTTCTTTTCTTTTATCCTACGGTTCAATCTTGGTATTTCTATTTGGATCCTGTAATCTGGCTTTGTAAAACATGCTAATGTTAATTATAATTGTCTATACTTGCATGTACATCAATATAGTTCCAACATTCCTTAGAGAAATCATTTACCATGGTCGGCCATGGATCAATTTGTACTAAGATTGACAAATCTTAGATGCCTTAAAAAGTTCAGTGATGCCTACTTTAAATTTTGACAAAGCTAGATGACAATCTGACTTATCATGGTTGGCTTAGTTGACTCGGTGGCGCATGACCCTTATGCAAGATGAAGTTGACCCTAAAGAGTTGAGAACATTGTTGGTGTGGAAGAAGTATTGTTTTTGTCAATAATGCATCCTTCTTACACTATCCAATGTTATTTTCGACATATAGAGTTCTCCTCGTGTGCCATCAAAAAGTACTCTATCGTGATTTTCAAATAAGAAATATAATATTGGGGACCAATGTAGAATATTGAATTTTGTATAGTAAATCTAGTTTAGCTATAATTAATATTTTTCTAAATTTAAAACATCAATATTACGTTTTGTTCATATTTAACTTTTTGAATCTAAATAAGTTTCTACTCCACAGTTGATAGATTATTACGATATGGTTCTTGAATTTAACTTCCTCAATCACCTAGGTATAATTTAGTGCAACTTATTATTTTTCAAACTAATTATATTGAACATGCCTTCCATGGATGAAATACTCTCAGTTTGAGAAGTAGTTTCTTAGGAAAATGTTAAATACTATTTATGGTGTTAGATATAAATATTTGAGTGAGTTGTGATAGTAAAGCCTAGTCACCACAATTGTAAGCAAAACAAGTTTACAGGTAACAATCGACCACCATGGACACCTGCAACACAGCTTAAAAATGACCGCCTAGCCTAGTTCTCTTAATGAAAAACTCCTCCTCTACCCCCTTGTCCATCTCTTCAACCCAACTATATTCTGCACTTCCTCATCTAGTTCTAGTCATTTGCCGCCTTCCCACCATCACATTGACTTGAAGAGTTCTTCACCTGCCTACACCCAACACATGACTCAACAAAGAGCTCAAAAACTAGGACCTCATCAGTGACATGAATTGCAAGTGTATTGACTCCATTGAGCCTCAGCTCACACCTTAGCTCTTCTACAACTTGCAAAGACTTCAATATAACAAACAACATCACTTGCACTAGCGACAAGTAATCTACCATAGGAGAGTACTTCCAGCCTCATGAAACTATTGCTAGCTAATATATCTACACATCTACTACTTCTAGTAGCCAAAGAAGGGAGAGAACCATTTTCTGTACCCTTACCATTTAGATCCATCTTCAATGCCAACTCCAATAGTTGTGATTCAAAAAGAATGACAAGGATGACCATTATAGCCTCTTCTAGTTGCACTAGTGGTAGAATCAACTCTGGCCTAAGGAAGGAAACCCCAATGATGGGGTTCTAATCAACCTATTTCATATCCTTGGGTCACCTTATCTACATATCCAAGTATAATAGTAGAAACCTAACTGTGATAGGTCAGTATTTACCTTCATGTAGTGGATTCTTCCATAATCGTATTAACTACATATGTGAGAATGATAGAACAATGGATAACAAATTTTTTATTGTAATCTTAAAATAGTATTATATATATATATATATATATATATATATGAGGATTACTTTGTTTCCCACGCGGGTATCATCTATTAGTTACCCGTGTCACAGATATACATGAAAATAGATTGAGTTATTTACGTTTCGCTGGCACCGTCTCTTCTCTCCCGCTGCGCCAAGCTGCCAGCCTCCATAGACACTGACGGCTGTTTACAATCTCATTTGCCTTCCTGATTCTTCCATATGAAGATCTACCCGAAAAATCCGGTTGTCTCTTGCCTTCCATCTCATCCTCTACATATTCCAATTTGCTTACATCGTCGATCATGAACAAACTCCCACAGGACAACCTCCAAATCTCAGCACCGTCCTTCCGTCTCTGGAGCCAGAGCCTTAACACCCTCCGCTTGCGCCGCATCTTCGACCTCTTCGACAACGATGGCAAGATCATCGTAATGTGAAAATTGTGAATTCATTTGGTTGCAGCCAGTAGAATCGCCGCTTTCCCATTCACCCAATTTCATATTTCGAGAGTAGAATCGCCGGCAGCCGGCTTGGTGGACGGGACAGAACCGGTCCATCCTCTTCTATCTCGGTATGAAGGTCAATAGCTGCCATTCCACTCACCTGCTCCTCCCTTAATTCACCACACCTCCTCTGCATGTTCCATCGGAGTAGATATAACCATCACCACCATCATAAAAATTCTATACCTCTATCTGGGTCTTTCGACTACAGCATCTTTCCAATCTGCTTCCTTTCTATCTCTCTCTCTCATGGTTCTCTTGCTTGAGGAGCTCCGTCGGGAACAACTGCATTTGGTGCTTCAATTAGCCTAAAAGCTACGCAGGTCATTATCTTTGCAAAGTAGCAAAAGGTGCTCCCTTTCCCTTCTCCGATCATCCATCGACAAAGGTACCGACTTTACTCCTCTTTGTTTCAAGCCAGCGATGCACTTCTCTTGATTGGAAATTCTAGTTGGGGACCCGTCTCTTTCACCTTTCTTCCCGCAGCTAAAACTAAGATCTGTTTTCTTTTTCTCGACCGGTGTCAGGGTTGTCATTTCTCTCACAATTATTTTTTTCCCTCCATTTTCCACTCCCCAGATGCGTTGTTTGTGTTCGACACCTACACAAGCCCTTGTTTGGTAATTTCAGACAAGGACAAGCACTTGCATATCCCCTCTTGGGTTTTGGGATTGATTGATTGATTCTTCTTGTTTCGTTGCCTCCAGTTCATCCATCTTCAACACATTTTTCTCTTTTCTCTTGGGTTCTTATTCTGTTTAGTTGTAGTCGGGTGAAAAATGTGAATTCGTAATGTATTTTGAGACAACAATTTCATACCAACCCCCAAAATGTAACAATTTCAGTCACATTGTAATAGGCAAGAGCCAACTGTAATGTAGGTGATAATTTTGTAATATGGATACTCATATTGTAATAAGCACGTGTCATCTGTAATATAGGCAGTCACATTGTAATAGGCAAGAGCCAATTGTAATGTAGGTGACATTTGTGTAATATGAATAGTAATATTGTAATAAACAAGTGCATATGTCATATGGACAATCACATTGTAATAGGCAAGAGGAAACCACAATGTAGGAGATAGTTTTACAATACACATACTCATATTGTAATAAGCAAGTGCCATCTGTAATATGGACAGTCACAGTGTAATAGATAAGAGTCAATAGTAATGCAGGTGATATTTTTGTAATATGGATAGTCATATTGTAATAAGCAAGTGTCATCTGTAATATGGACAGTCACGTTATAATAAGCAAGAGCCAACCGTAATGTAGGTGACAATTTTGTAATATGGATACTCATATTGTAATAAACATGTGTCATCTATAATATGGGCGGTCACATTTTAATAGGCAAGAGCCAATTGTAATGTATGTGACATTTTTGTAATATGAATAGTCATATTGTAATAAGCAAGTGTCATATGTAATATGGACAGTCACATTGTAATAGGCAAGAGCCAAGCGTAATGTAGGTGACAACTTTGCAATATGGATACTCATATTGTAATCAGACACTAAGATCCAGAAGCACCACTACAATTTCAGAAGTACCATTACAGATCCATAAGAACCACTACAAATCCAGAAGTACCATTACAAATCGAGAAGCACCATTACAAATCCAACACAACCATTACAAATCTAGAAGCACCAGCACAAAATCATTTTCACACTTTTGATTGAACGTAAATATTTGGTACAAAATATAACTATTTAACATAGAAAGTAATTATTTAGTGTGAAAAGTAATTATTTAGCATAATAACTAACACTTGGTCATCAAATGTATCACATCAATTGCTAAGCACAAAAAATTCAGGTTACATGAGAGTAGTACCATTACAAATCTAGAAGTACCATTACAGATCCAGAAGCACCACTACAAATCCAGAAGTACCATTACAAATCGAGAAGCACCATTAAAAATCCAACGCAACCATTACAAATCCAGAAGCACCATCACAAAATCATTTTCACACTTTTGATTGAGCATAAATACTTGGTACAAAATGTAACTATTTAACATAGAAAGTAATTATTTAGTGTGAAAAGTAATTATTTCACACAATAAGTAACACTTGGTCGTCAAATGTATCACATCAATTGCTAAGCATAAAAAATTCAGGTTACATGAGAGTAGTCGTGTCATTACACTATTTCAGACCCAGATTAGTAGAGTATATATTATCACAGTCTACAAATTGTAGTGTACAGTTTATTTAAAATAGACAAACCAATATACTAGGACATTGTGCATCTGGTAGCACTGGTATCTCATGTCTTATAGAAAAAACAGATAATGATATCAGACATCTCATCTGAAATCTCCTACTGGATGAAGTGCCCTTACACTCACAACGCAATTAGTGACATAAACTCAAGATGGGTATTGTTACTAGATTATACATTTTCATTAGTAAGGCATCAATGAAGTCATAACCGTGGTATTCATGACACAATGTCTCTGCTTCAAACACTTGTCAGGCATACAATCAATATCATGGCTCGACGCCAACCATTGTATCTGATAATCCCAACCACAAAATTAGCAGTGAAATGTTATTGACTGGCATTTCAACAAACACAAAACATGTTCCTCATGGCTTCGGGTCTTCCAGTAGTAGTAGTCGTGATCCTCAACTTCTTCTGCTGCGACGTCTGCTAATGTTGTAGTATCCTTGCCAACCTTTCGAGCTTCCTATGTGTAACTCCCACCTCTCCCACCCTTTCTCCACCACACTAGTCCTCACCACCATCATTCACCAGTAATCCATCCACCTTTAAGCAATGGAGACGGAGAACCCCGCTTCGTTCCAGTACATGACCCGCGCCCTCGGCAACTCCAACAGCCCCGTATCACTGATCTCCTACTTCGCTTCCTTCGTCTCATTCAACGACTGCTCTAGCGACCGGTCGGGTGACTTCGCATCCTCCTCCACCGCAACAGCCTGCAACCTTGCCCACTGTATCCTTGTCTCCTCCACCATCGCAGCCGCCTCCTCCTCCTCCTACATCGACGATCTCATCCGCAGCCTGGTATCCGACCTCGAGTCCCTGGGCTCGTCCCTCGACTCCCAGCACCGCACGGCCATGCAGCTCCGGCTCCTCACCAAATATGACCCCGCTAACCGCCTCTGCGTCGCCCACGCCGACGCGGTTCGCCCGCTAGTGACACTAGTTTCCAATCTAGACCCACAGCTCTAGGAGCACGACATCACGGCGCTCCTCAACCTCTCCATCCGCGATGAGAACAAGGACCTGATCGCTTTGCACAAATTGAAATTCACGAGATTCAGTAATACGGGAACTATTTACAACTAATGCCACCGTGTTTTGAGACACAGGTAGCCAAAGAATGTTATCTGTGCGGGCAGCCAATTAACAGCCTATATATATATATATCTGTATATATATATATATGTATATATATATATATATATATATATATATATATATATATATATATATATATATATATATATAGGCAATTCACTCGCTGCCCGCTCGGGTAGACAAGCGAAGTTACCCGTGCCTCATTATGTATTGCGCTGCATTGATTTGAAATGGTGGCAATAATTGTAAATATGTGCAACTACTGTACGTGCATTTAATAGAATAACGGTGGTATTATTGGTAATTATTTAATAAAAAATTATATGTGCATGGAGTGGCGGTGCGAGACTCATCTAAGAGTAAAAATAGTATGCACCAACTACGTCAATATTGGACACATACCCATCATTAAATATACCAATGTCCAATATAACATGTCTAAAATCATTACAGTGGTGTCGTTTTGTGAAGACAAATAAACATATGGGAAATAATATAATACTTCCAGACTGTCTTACGTAACGTCATCCTTAGTTACAAATTTCTCCTTTCCATTACAGATTCTCTGTTCTCATTACAACATATCATTTATCCTTACAAAGACAATAATTATTGGAAATAGCAGGAAGTAAACAAGTGACATTCTGATAACATATAGTGAATTACAATGACAAGTAAAGAAAAATGACATTTTGTAATACGAAAGAAATGTCTGTAATCAAAATAGATAATTATAATGGAAATGAAAGATATGTAATCAAGGATGACATTTTATAATACAAATTTAAATGCATCAAATTCCATTGTCTAAGAGAAATGATACGTCCAGATTGTCTTACGTAATGTCATTCTTAGTTATAAATTTCTCCTTTCCATTACATAGTCTCTGTTCTCATTACAACATATCATTTATCCTTACAAAGACGATAATTATAAGAAATAGTAGCAAGTAAACAAGTGACATTATGTTGAAGTATAGTGAACTACAATGACAATTACATTTTGTAATGAGAACTGAGAATCCATAATGAGAATGAGAAAGTTGTAGTTAAGGATGACAATCGATGAAGTTTATTTCATATGACCACAACCATGAGGTCTCTGTCAACCCATACAATTACAGATGACATTTGCTTATTACAATATGAGTATCCATATTACAAAATGGTCACCTATATTACGATTGGCTCTTGTCTATTACAACGTGACTGTCCATATTACAGATGACACTTGCTTATTACAATATGAGTATCCTTATTACAAAATTGTCACATACATTACGGTTGGCTTTTTCCTATCACAATGTGATTGTCCATATTACATATGAAACTTTTTTATTACAACATGAGTATCCATATTACCAAACTGTGACCTACTTACGATTGGCTCTTGCCTATTACAATGTGACTGTCCATATTATAAATGACACTTGCTTATTACAATATGAGTATCCATATTACAAAACTGTCACCTACATTACGGTTGACCCTTGCCTATTACAATGTGACTGTCCATATTATATATAACACTTTCTTATTACATTAAGGCATTAAAATTTACATGTAGCATTTACACTAACAATCAAGATTCGATAACTAGAGAATTCTATGTGAACACAAGACAAAGAAAGAATCTGTAGGTTTAAGAACTTCACATGCAAAATGGTAAGCTTATCATCCTAAATATTACAATATTGTTTTGCAAATTGAAAATACAACCATGTTTAATATTTTGTAAAACGACTTGAGCAAAGACAATTATGATAAGGAGGAGAAAATTATAACTAATGTAGATGTTTGATGATATAATAGATGACCCACAAGGTGTTAAACAAAAATTTATGAGTATAAACTTCAGTACAGAATAAATTGTAATAAGAAGGAAAAATATGTAATATGAATAAATAAATTGTAATGAGAATAAAAACAATGTAACCAAGGTTCACATCTTGTAATACAACCTGACTGTATCTAGAACTATATGCATATTATGTAGATTACAATTACGTGGAACATATCCTAATTATGAGTCAACGGTGAACATGTGTTCAAAATGATTAAAGCTCTTGTCCTCAATTAATTTTTTATTCACCAAAAATATATGCCTCAATGTCTCTAGCTATCTTTTCCACTATTGCATGCACTCATAATTCATCGTCGTCTAGCTACAAATAGTGGAATCATGCACATGCACTAGTAAAGGATGTTGAATTAAAAAATACTACCACTGTGTTCCATGCAATACGTAGTTGATTTCTGCTTAATTACAATATGTACCACCGCTACTCCATGCATACGTAAACCAAATATATGTAATTACATACATGCCACCGCTACCATGCAACCGTAATGGAGTTCGATTTAATTACCAATCCTACCACCGTGTATCAATGCACGGGTAATTAACTTGGCTACCCGCGCGGGCATCCAATACATACTCATATATATATATATATATATATATATATATATATATATATATATATATATATATATATATATATATATATATATATATATATATATATATATATATATATATATATATATGCATGTTTTCCAATAACTTAACCAGAATTGCGTACAACTACTATACATTAGGTTATTTCAAAACCTGTTGTATGATCTAGATTGTGACATCATTTCCTAAGCACTAATGTGGTATATATAAAGTATGTTTGCATGGACAACTAATAGTAACAAGCACATTATATTTAGTCCTTATACACTCTATAAATCTAGATTTCTAGAAACATGTAAGTAAAGATCCGCTAAATGAAATATAGGACATTGACTTGAGCACATATATATGAATATGGTAACTTAGCTATTATGTATGTAAATGATGTATTAATAGGCACCCATACTTTCAAAATAATGTACCTCGTAAGATATATATGTGTATCTTGGGCAATCAATATTGATGCAATGATTTTGAGTCGCATTTATAGACCGATTTCATATGTGTTTTGTGCCTTAATTACTCATTTTCATTGATATTATTGCATAATTCACTTTATTTGGTCTTTGCCATCATTTTATATCAAATCCCCTTTATTTCATTATTTTAAGCATTATTGATCATCTTATCATAAATCGTGTGGATTTATTTGGTCTTGTTGTGCAATTTCAGGAAAAACAAGTATCTACATCCGTCGATACCATCGACCAAGCCACAGGTTGTCAGCCGAGAAGAGCAATACAGAGTCGATACCATCGACACCCAAGTCGATGGCATCGAGATGTCTCCAGGCTGCTGGCGAGGATGAAGTCGATACCATCGACGCAAGTCGATGCCATCGACACAAGGAGAGCTACAGCGTCGCTAAACGACAACAACCGACGCTAAAGGAGTCGATACCATCGACACCCAAGTCGATGGTATCGAGATCACCACAAGCGCTCAGAATAAAAGAAAGGAAAGCTGCCGCTAATCCGCTGGGTCGATACCATCGACCCGCGTCGATGGTATCAACGCCGGCAGATATGCGTTGGATTTGTTTTGATTTCGATCGGACAGCTGTTGTTATTTGACGACCTAATTAGGGACGTATACCTAATGACGGCCGCCCAGACGTGATCATCATCTCATTTTTGGATTGCACGAGTGCCGAGGAGGAGAGAAAGGAGAACGGAGGCCGAGAAGCTCATCCCGGGTGATTCGGACGCTGCCGAAGACAATTTCCACCACCGACAGGCGGGGAAAGCTTGTGTTCTACGCCAAGGATCCACCGGTTCTTCTCCGTTCAGGGGTTTTCCCATCTATTTCACATTTTTCTTATGAATTCCCCAATTTCTACCATGTATTCGTGTAAGATGAACATGAGAGGCTAAAACCCTCAATCTTTAGGACCGGGAGTAGCCCGGGGATACATTGTATGATGATTTTATATTGATAATTCATATTTTTCTCTCATATCCGTGGTATAAATTCGTTTTCTCTATTGCTATTGTTATGCTTGATCACCATAATAATAAATTAATGCCCTTAATCACTTCGACAGAAGGATTAACGGTTGAAAAGAGACGAATTCTACATTAATTAATAAAACCCTTGACAAAGGAGTTGTAAAATTAATGGTGGGAACTGAGGGACTGATCTTAATGCGCTTAGTTTAGGGGAATGATTACTATGACGATGGAATCAACCTAAATCTAAGTAGTGGATTACACCACGACAGTGGGTAATGCTCATTTCAGGCCACTACCCGGATAGAGAGAGAAGTGTGAGGAATTATATGAAATCTAATACAATGTTGACCCGCGGTGAAACCGCCATCCTAAAGATATCCCTTTTAATTGATTAAATTGACCTTTAATCGATTGTTTTCTTTGTTTGATTTTTATTTTCTTTTAATTTGAACAACAAAACCCTACTTTGTTAATCGGTCTAGCTGATTGCGATTAGTTAGTAGAAGTCTCCAATAATTCACGTATCCCTGAGTTCGACTCGGGCCTCACAAGGCCTATATTACTCGACGCGTATACTTGCGTTTAAGCGCGTAGTAAAATACACGTCAAGTTTTTGGCGCCGTTGCCGGGGATACGGCGAATTATTGGCACTTTGAGTGCTAAGAGCGGCCATTCTAGGCCACATTTTTTTTATTAATTTTAAAACAATTTAAAAAAAAAATTCCTTTATTTCTCTATAATTGTGTTGACTCGTTCAAAGCATTGTACTGAACCCCTATTTCCATATTTCAGGTACTTTGCATGGTGCACACACGTAGTCGAGACTACGTGAATCGCACACCTGAGGTTCCATCTGCGGGACTAGAGGACGGGGACTACTACGAGGAGGAACACCACAGTGATATACATTCTGAATCTGAGCCAGAACAAGAAGAAGTAATGGCTGAAGCACAGACAATATGGGAGAAGATCAAGGCTTGTTCTTCCTCGGCATCAAAGGGGCCTATAAAGAAACAAGGGCTAAACATACCTACATACAAGATCGACCCAGCACTGATTAATTTGGTCAAATCCAATGCATTTCACGGACTGAAAAATGAAGATCCAGTGGCACACATTAGTCAGTTTGTTGAAAATTGCGATATGGTGAAGATTGATCGATTTCCACAGGATGTGCTTTACCTCAAGTTATTCCCCAGTTCCTTGGCGGGAGTAGCAAGAGAGTGGCTCCACAACCTCGACGACGAGTTTGTAGAACCATGGGATCACATGGTAGAGGTTTTCTTCGAGAGGTTCTTCCCTCCTGAGAAGACCAATGATATGATAAGGAAGATTCATAATTTCACCCAACAGGCGGGTGAAACCTATTCTGAGACTTGGGAGCGATTTCAAGTCATGTTGAGGAGATGTCCACACCATGGATTGGACAAGGAAACCCAAGTGAAGATCTTCTACTTTGCTCTCTCCGAGCATGATAGAAGTAATCTTGATTCAGCCGGATCTGGTTTCTTTCTAAATAACACGGATACCAGATGTTGGGAAATATTGAAGAACATGGCTAGGAAACAGTCATGGGGTGACAGAGGTGCCGTGGAACATGTCAAAGCTGCCGGTGAATCCAGAATAGTTAGGGAGCTGAACGACAAGCTAGATCTTCTAGCCAAGAAGGTGTTAACTAAGGAGGATGCATCTGATGATGGGGAGGCCCAAGTGAAATTCATGCAACAACAGGGCTATAGAAACAATGACTATTCATGGAGAAAGGATAAAAAGTTTTCTTGGAAGGATCCGAATAACTTTCTACAAGATCCGGATGCAAAGCCACAACCGAGAGCTGAAGATAAAAATACTGAATTGCTAAGCCAAATGGTCCAGCAAAATCAAGAGATGATGGCCATGTTTGGAAAACAACTGCAATCTCAAGGTGATATTCTAACCAAATTTGGGCAGACGCTGCAAAGCCATGGAGTGCAAATGCGGGCATTGGAGACCACCGTGGCACAGATTTCAAGTGAGGTGGCGGCTATTAAGCACGCCAATCAACAGAAACCAACCGAGAACGCGAATGTGATTCAAGCGCACCATCAGGTCAAATACATCTCTGTGGTGAGTAATGAAGAAGAATCTCAGGTGCAAGAAGTTGCAGAGGAAAGGAGAATGATGTTCAATGTGAATGCAACACCGGCAATACCATTTCGACGCACGTACTATGGACTGCCGGGTGGAAACCCTTTTTTCAGAAAATCTGATAGAGTTGTGAATACTGTATCTCCACCTGGGCAAAAAGAAGAAGTGCAAGTTTGTGCACATGCGGAGACAAAGAAGGTGGAAGAGGAACCACAACAAGCTGCTACTAATGAGGATGACTTGCAAAAGCACACGTCCGAGATAGTGAGTGAAGCAAGCTTAGGGGAGGTACCCCCGAAAGACTCATATGTGCCTCCTCACAAGCGTGTCAATGCGGCAGATGTGTCAAATCGGGACAATCCAAAGCCGAAGAAGGAGCACCGACACTATAGGAAATTCTTGGAAATATTCCGCAAGCTGCATATCAACATTCCGCTGGTGGAGATGATTGAGAAAGTGCCCGCCTACGGGAGGTTCATTAAAGAGATCATCAACAAGAAGAGGCGGATAAATGATGATGAAATTTATAGGTTGAATGAGACGGTGAGCTCGATGATTCATGGGAGTTCACCAAGGAAGAGAAAGGACCGAGGAGGTTTTTACATTCCGTGTTCAATAGGTGGTCAACATGTTTCTAGAGCGCAATGTGATTCTGGCGCTAGTATCAATCTCATGCCTTTGGCTACTTTTCAGAAGCTAGGGTTGAAAGAGATCAAGAAGTTGGCTACGACAATTGAATTGGCAGATGGGTCGACAGTGAGACCCTATGGAGTATGTGAAGATGTGCTAGTTAAGGTTGACAAATTCGTATTCCCGGTGGACTTTGTCGTCATGGACATGCCACCACTCCAAAGCTGCGAAATTCTCTTAGGAAGACCGTTTCAAGCAACGGCGGATGTCGTGACTGCCTTAGGCAGAGGGACTTTGTCCTTGGGTATTGGAGGAGATCGTGTTGAATTCAAATTACCGAATGATCCTCTAAGTGCAGTTCCCAAGGTGAAAAGATTATGATTGTCACACCGTCTAGCCTAAGACGCTAAAGAAGGGCGCTTGTTGGGAGGCAACCCAACCATTGGTACATTAGGATAGTTTAATGTTAGGTGTAGTTTGCTTTTATTTTGTTTACTTTTTAGTTTAAAAATGATACCTTGATCCGTTTGTTAAATGTGCAGGAATAGGCAGGGTCGATACCATCGACACATCAGTCGATGGTATCGACATGGGTTCAGGTTGACACCAGCAGAAATTGCACTGCGTCGATACCATCGACGGCCCCGTCGATGGCATCGACATGGTCACAGGCAGGTCGCAATAAAAGTGTCGATGGTATCGACACCCCAGTCGATACCATCAAGATCTCTGGAGATATTCAGACAAATTTTGCTCAGTCAACTCGATACCATCGACAGCCTCGTCGATGGTATCGACATCATCACAGGTTGAATGCAACAAACGGAGGTGTCGCAATAAAAGCAAGTCGATACCATCGACACCCGTCGATGGCATCGACGGACATGTCACCGATCCGCATGAAGACATCGACGACGATCGCAACAGCCACGTCAGCGATCCGGGTGCTGCGTCGATACCATCGACCCGCGTCGATGGTATCGACCCGTCAGTGATCGGGGTTTCTCGATCCAGCAAACGTCAGCCGTCGATACCAGCGACAGATGCGGCTACCCGCGAGACGTGTCGATACCATCGACCCGCGTAGATGGTATCGACGGGTCAACAGGGGCGCCGATCAAGTCTATTTAAGGGGACTTGCAACGTCATATGACATCACACCCTCAGAGCAAGTATCTCCCATTGCGTCGAGCACTCCCCCGAGCCCTCTACACCTGCGGAGAAGCGTCATCAAGCGAAGATCTTCACCGAGCGGAGAATTTCTCTCCATCTTCACCGAGCTCTTTTCTCCCAATCTCATTCTTCTCGCAATCATGGTGCATACGGGCGGAGCATCTTCATCAAGCGCGCACCCCAGAGAGATCGAGGAGTTTGTTCCTCCTCCAACCGCTTCCATCTCTCGTCCACGCCTCATTCATGCCAACATGGATGTAAGGAAGGTATACGAGGAGATAATGAAGAGGAAGTTCGAGGACACCCGGTATGTGGACCGGGGAATTATCAGGGACCTGGGATTCGAGGCCGACTTGGCCTATGTGTTGGCCGGGCAAGCGCGGCACACCAATCGCTTTTATGAGATGGACTGTCATGCGGACGGGCAGCCGTTTTTCGGCGAATGGCCCACATACAAGGAACTGGTGGCCGAGTTCATGGCATCTCTTGATATCTGCGTCGTACCAAATGACGTGGTACCATCGGACCAGACGTGGATCCAGGGAAGGGTGTCCTTCCGACTCTTCAACAACAATTACAACATCACGTTGAAGCAGTTCAACGCCATCTTCAACTGGAACCACAGCCGCCATGATCACCGACGCCCCGACGCCCGCACCGACTACGACAAAATCTTCGCCGAGCTAGTTACAGTGCCGGAAGGGAAGACCGTGAGCTACCACAATGCCGCGGTAGCTGATTTTGAGCACCCGTTCGTCTGGGTATTGCATAGGATGCTTAGCTTGACCTTCTTCGGGCGGAGCGATCTTGCTTTGAGCAAGTTTCAGGAGAGCGACTTGTTCTTTCTGTACGCACTCCTGAAATGTCAAGAGTGCAACTGGGGAGCATTCTGGTTACAGCGCGTCATGGCGGTGAAGCGGAGCACAAGGAAGGCTCCAATACACTTTGGTGGTTTGGTCACCGGGTTGGCGCTTTACTTGGGGCTGAACTTTCAGTCCATGACTCCGATTTCTACACGGAGTAAGGTGAACGTGCAACACTTGCACCGTTCAAACCTCATTCTTATCCGGGACGGGTTGGCGTACGCTCATTGCAACGTCAACCAAGCTTACCAGGAGGCATCCCTGTCGGACGACGTCTTCCACATCGAGGGCAAGCAGCATTTCCGATGGCCCATCATAGCCATCGAGTCCTCCGAAGAAGAAGGTGGAGGTGAAGACCAAGAAGGCGAGGCCGAGGAAGACGAGGAGGCTTTCACACCTCTTTGAGCACGCGTGGCACCACGGAAGCGTCCTAGGATGCACCCAGGTGCATCTTCATCATCTCAGCCCCCGCCGCCATCACCACAGCAAGAGTAGCCAGCTGCGGATCCCTACTCCATGCAAGGGATGTATACCATGCTGCAGGACATCCAGCAGACGTAGCACCAGCATATGACTTTGTATACCGGCATCCATGAGACAACGGGCCGGTTGCTTGATAATCAAAGGGCTATGTTCGAGAACGAGCGGCTCATCCTCGCCAACCAAGAGCAAATGCACAACCGGTTGCAGCGGATAGAGACGCAGCAGGAGCCCTTCTTCGACCACTACTGGAGTCGAGACTACTTTGGAGGTTATCCACAGCCTCCGCCGAGGACCCAATATGATCCAAGCTTCCAGGGGGAGTACCCGTCTTGGGATCCTACGACACCACAATACCCACCACCGCCTCCGCAAGATTGATCAGGGTATCACTGTTCCACCCTTAAGTTAGTCTTTGACTATGAGGCCATAGTCAGATTCAAGCTTAGGGGGGTGACTGGAACAGCTCTATCTTTTATCTTTTCTTTAGTTGTTTTTAGTTTCTGTTTTGTTATTTGTTCTTGCAATTTTAGTGTTTATTTAGGATCCACATCTATCTAGTGTAATCGTGGATGTCTGAAAAATTGTCATCTTGTTGTTTTCATGGGAAATTAAGGGAATTTTAAAATTTTTCTGTGTCATTTGGATAGCTTTACTTGGTTGTCCCTGGGGAACTTATTCTATGAAAATGATTGATTATGTCAACTTTGAAGCAATATGTCATACCCACACCCCTTTGACTCATGGAAAGTGGATAGGAACGGTTGTTTGAGCCTAACCTAATCAAATGGTAATGAGACCTTAATCAGATGTAAGAGAAAGAACCCTTTAAACTACTACACATGTCAGTAAGGAGGGACACATAATTTTCTTCTAAGGTTCAGTCACTTAATCTTGTGATCATTCCACCCCATTTCCTATAATCCACCCAAGAATTGGAAGTAAAGTGCAGTTTCAATTTCTTTTGCGTGCATGGCATGTAGATAGGTTTTGCATTGTTATTTTCATGTTTTTGCATAGAATGAAAAAAATATATAGTGATACATGCATATTACCCTTAGGTGCATGTCATGTAGTTGCACTCACAATTTCATGATTTTCATGCATAAGCACACCATGTATCTCAGTTTTCCTAAATAGGTGATCTAATTTGTTCCATACCCTCGAAATAAAGCAAAGATCTCCAATTGGAAAGAAAATGGCCTTATACATGTATCTCTAAGCAATTATGGATATATGGGCAAAGAAAAAAAAAATAAGAAAAAAATTCTAAAAACATGAAAAAAATGTTAGAAAAAAATTAAAAAAAAGAAAAAAAGGAGAGTTGGAAAGAAAAGGAATAAGAGGGAGAAAGGAATGATATCACTTGTATAACAGGGGAATTGAGTACATGATGTGGCTTGAGTAGATTTCTATCTCATTTTGAGGTAGAAGGTTAGTGCATGCATCATTCCACCCACTTTTAGGCAGTAGGGCATTCTTAATGTGCATTTGCATCATTTAGGGCATTTTGTTATATGCATTTTGAAACTGTGTAATACTTCCAAATTCTCCCATGAACCACCCATTCCATCCACCCGTTGCTCGGATTGGTAGTCCACCGTGATATTCTCCTCACTCATGTGTATAAGGAGGACGACTTCCATGTAGATGGTAGTTAGGGCGAGCAATGTAGTTTAGGCGATCACAAGATGCACCATGGCTGAATCGGCGAACTTTATTATGTTAACTGCCCTATGTGATAGTGTTCATCGGTTTGAAGGATAATTTCTTTTATTGATGGTTATTGTCGCCTATAGGGTAATTACTGTTCTGTGATTAGGGTAGGCCGGTTTGAGAACGTCCAGTGAGAGTCATTTGTGATGTGGGTTGGTATTTTGATTGTTAGTTGACATTCGCAATTCTATTCTAAGGATTAGTTGCTCGAGGGCGAGCAATGTTTAAGCTTAGGGGAGTTTGATGCGATGATTTTGAGTCGCATTTATAGACCGATTTCATATGTGTTTTGTGCCTTAATTACTCATTTTCATTGATATTATTGCATAATTCACTTTATTTGGTCTTTGCCATCATTTTATATCAAATCCCCTTTATTTCATTATTTTAAGCATTATTGATCATCTTATCATAAATCGTGTGGATTTATTTGGTCTTGTTGTGCAATTTCAGGAAAAACAAGTATCTACATCTGTCGATACCATCGATGGATGTCGATACCATCGACCAAGCCACAGGTTGTCAGCCGAGAAGAGCAATACAGAGTCGATACCATCGACACCCAAGTCGATGGCATCGAGATGTCTCCAGGCTGCTGGCGAGGATGAAGTCGATACCATCGACGCAAGTCGATGCCATCGACACAAGGAGAGCTACAGCGTCGCTAAACGACAACAACCGACTCTAAAGGAGTCGATACCATCGACACCCAAGTCGATGGTATCGAGATCACCACAGGCGCTCAGAATAAAAGAAAGGAAAGATGCCGCTAATCCGCTGGGTCGATACCATCGACCCGCGTCGATGGTATCGACGCCGGCAGATATGCGTTGGATTTGTTTTGATTTCGATCGGACGGCTGTTGTTATTTGATGACCTAATTAGGGACGTATACCTAATGACGGCCGCCCAAACGTGATCATCATCTCATTTTTGGATTGCACGAGTGTCGAGGAGGAGAGAAAGGAGAACGGAGGCCGAGAAGCTCATCCCGGGTGATTCGGACGCTGCCGAAGACAATTTTCACCACTGACAGGCGGGGAAAGCTTGTGTTCTACGCCAAGGATCCACCGGTTCTTCTCCGTTCAGGGGTTTTCCCATCTATTTCATGTTTTTCTTATGAATTCCCCAATTTCTACCATGTATTCGTGTAAGATGAACATGAGAGGCTAAAACCCTCAATCTTTAGGACCGGGAGTAGCCCGGGGATACATTGTATGATGATTTTATATTGATAATTCATATTTTTCTCTCATATCCGTGGTATAAATTCGTTTTCTCTATTGCTATTGTTATGCTTGATCACCATAATAATAAATTAATGCCCTTAATCACTTCGACAGAAGGATTAACGGTTGAAAAGAGACGAATTCTACATTAATTAATAAAACCCTTGACAAAGGAGTTGTAAAATTAATGGTGGGAACTGAGGGACTGATCTTAATGCGCTTAGTTTAGGGGAATGATTACTATGACGATGGAATCAACCTAAATCTAAGTAGTGGATTACACCACGACAGTGGGTAATGCTCATTTCAGGCCACTACCCGGATAGAGAGAGAAGTGTGAGGAATTATATGAAATCTAATACAATGTTGACCTGCGGTGAAACCGCCATCCTAAAGATATCCCTTTTAATTGATTAAATTGACCTTTAATCGATTGTTTTCTTTGTTTGATTTTTATTTTCTTTTAATTTGAACAACAAAACCCTACTTTGTTAATCGGTCTAGCTGATTGCGATTAGTTAGTAGAAGTCTCCAATAATTCACGTATCCCTGAGTTCGACTCGGGCCTCACAAGGCCTATATTACTCGACGCGTATACTTGCGTTTAAGCGCGTAGTAAAATACACGTCAAATATCATGTTTTTTTGTGTAAAACGCCAGAACCTACTGGTTACAGACCAAGCTCAAGAAGACAAAGAAAATTTCTGGAAAGGAAAGGAGAGGGCATCCGTATGAAGGTCCTTCAGAAGAGGTTGAGGGAAAGAAGGCCAGCTACTAATGGGCGATGGCTGCTTAAGGCATTGTTTAGCTAGCCAGTCGGCTAAGGTGTTTTGATTCCTTCTGATATAACTGATGGATTGCGAGCTTAGTCCAGAGCAAAAATGACAGATATCTTGAACCAGTAATTTGTATTTCAAAGGAACTTCCTCCTCAGTCCGGATCCACTACACTGTAGTTAGAGAATCAGAGACGATGATGCTAGAAATTCGGGGTTGTTGAGAAGCTTGTTCCAAACCATACTTGATAGCTAGGAGTTCCCCTCTCAAAGGATCAGAACCTCTTTCGTGTTTGGTCAGGACGCCAATCCACACACCCTCTTTTGAACGCATAATGAGGCTCGTAGCTAGAGAATCATCCGAAGCATTCACAACTGTGTCAACATGTATGACAGTTGTGAACTCTGCTGATGGATCCGCCTGCCAGCGCGTAAGGGAGGACTGAGACGCCGGGCCTTCCTTTTTTGAGAAAGCTTCACCTGCAATCTGGAGATTGGCTCTGCTATGCGTTTCCAGGACGAATGTGGGGATGCAATGGTTCTCAAAAATGTGGGTGTTCCTCCCTTTCCAGAGCCACCAGCATGCGATGGCGAACAGGTTGTCCCAATGCGCCTCTTTATTCAGCTTCTTAAGATTGTAGTCTATCCAGGTCTTGATAGAGTCACAGGAGAAGAAGTCGGTGGCATCCTGGGGTACTAATCTTATCCAAAGAGCTTGCGATGCTGGGCAGTCTCTGATGGCATGTAGGGCCGTTTCCACCGGATGATTACATCTAGAGCAAGACGCATCATTAGAGAGATGTCGGGTTATCCGTAGATCATTAGTCAATGAGCGATTATGGTATGCTAACCAGAGGTTGGTTTTAATCCTTTGTTGGATTGCCATGGACCAAATGATAGAAAAGAATCCATTATTGTCCCTAGGAGCATTATGAGTGAGGCAATTGTAGGCTGAGTTCGACGAGAAACGGCCATCAGCGGAGTGTAACCACACTCTCCCGTCTGAACCATAAGTAGGTCTCGGCGCGGGCATGGACAAAATAGCAGTGCTTATGTCTTTAGTGAACCAGTGTCTAATAAAATCCTGATCCTAACATCCATCATCTGAAACCAGGCTAGCTACAACCATGTCTCTTATGTCTTCTGGAATCACGCGCCCATGCAGGAGCTCGGGGGCATGGCCGTCTCCAATCCATTTATAATCCCAAACATTTGTCTCAGTGCCAGAGATAGCAGCGACTCTCGAGTTGGATAGAATAAAGGGCATGAGAGTCTTGATTCCTCGCCAGGTGTGTGAACCTGAGCCGTAATCCGCACGTTGCCTCCCATATTTGGCTTGCATGAGGGCTATCCATGAAATCTACTTGCCCTACGTGAACTCCCATGCTAGCTTCGCAATCAAGGCTGAGTTAAAGTCCTTAGCTGGTCTGATGCCCAGGCCGCCCAGGTGCTTGGGTTTAGAGACGTTCCTCTAGGCGACCAAGCTTGGTTTAGTGGCTACGTGTGAGCTACTCCAGATGAAGTTCCTTGTGAGCTGATCAATCCTGTCCGTAATGGAAATGGGAAGAAGGATAGACTACATTGTATAGCAAGACTGTGACTGAAGAACCTAAGTGGCTAGGGTAGCCCTTCCAGCGAGAGAAAGGAGACGGTGCTGCCAACTACAGATCCTGTAGTGGATTATTTCAATTAGGAACTGGAAGTGTTCTTTGATTGTCCGCTTGTGGATGATGGGAATGCCCAGGTGTCGACCAAGATCAGTGGTTTCTTTAATGTCCAAGATTCTGCAGATCCTCGACCGGAGATTCCTATTAGTATTAGTCGAGAAGTAAATTGAGGATTTTGCGTTAGAGAGATATTGCCCCGATGCCTTGCTGAAAAGCTTGAGACATCGTTTTACAACCCGAGCTTGTCTTGGTGTGGCTTCTCTGAACAAAATTATGTCATCAGCAAAACAGGCGTGAGAAAAAGGAAGATGCTGCCTAGTAAGCCAGATGGGCTTCCAGTTTCCCTGAGTGACTTGTTCTTCAATCATCTGACTCATGCGCTCTAAGCAAAGAACAAAGAGGTACGGAGACAAAGGATCCCCTTGTTTGATGCCACAAGAAGATTTAAAACTGCCGATGATCTCGACGTTCCACATGACAGAGGAGTTGCCCGAACTTAGGATTTGCATGATGATGTGGATCACATTATGTGGTATGGCCATTCTACGAAGAGTGTCTTCAACAAAGGTCCAGCTCATTTTATCAAAGGCTTTAATGAGGTCGATCTTGATGGCAAATAATTGTTTGCGACATTGCTTGGCCTCCATGGAATTTATAATTTCCTGAACAAGTACCACATTGTCGCCAATTTTCCGCCCTGGGACGAAGCTAGATTGGAAGGGGGATATCCAAGAAGGAATATAGCGCTTCAGCCGGTTTGCAATCACCTTGGACAACAGCTTGGTGCATACATTATTCAATGAGATGGGTCGCAGCTGGCCACACGTCTCTGGATGTGGCACCTTTGGAATGAGGACTAGGGTCGAATCCGCGCACTTGGGGTCGATGGATTCTCCTTGGAAAGCAGCTTGGATGAAACATGTCACTTGGTGTTAAAGGGTGTCCCAGTGTTCTTGGTAGAAGGAGGCGTCGATTCCATCAGGTCCCGGCCCCTTCAACGGGGCCATGGCGTGGAGAGATCGCCATATTTCATCAGTAGTAGGCACTTTGCGCAGGTCTTCAACCTCCTGGACAGAAAGGGTCGGAAAGATGCCTGGGAAGGATGCACAAGCACGGTGGCAATGTGCGGAGAGGGGTTCCTGGTAAACATTAGCAAAAAAATCTAAAACAAGAGTGTTTAGATCGGCACCTTGCTCCACCCAATCGCCTCTCTCGTTCTTGAGCTTGATGATAGTGTTGCGTCTTCTTCTTTCCTTGACTGAAGCATGAAAAAATTTTGTGTTATTGTCTCCCAGCACCACCCAGTCGCACCTCGCCTTCTGCTGCCTGTTAGCTTCCTCCCTTCTCAGAATAGAATCAAGATCCGCCTGGTAAGCGATGGTGTCTTTAGCAATTGTCAAGTTGAAGCCGAGGGCATGTTGCAATTGGTTCCAACGAATTTTGTTGTCGAGCTGATATTTCCGTCTTCTATCATCTTTCTTTTTCCTCGTTGCCCAATCAGACACCTGATTTAGAAATCGAGCACCTGCTTCAGGGAGGGTAGTATCAGCCTCCCAGTGGTTCTTTAGAAAGGTTTTGAATCCCTCCATCATCTTCCTGCTAGCCGAGGTATGAAGGACCGGTTGACGTCGGGGACCCCCAACCTTGGATGAGACTAGAAGGGGCGCATGGTCTGAATGATTCTTCTCTAGGACAGCAACCTGTCCAGCTAGGGGAGAGCTTAGCCAGAAGGAATTGCCTAAGGCTCGGTCCAGCCTTTCATGAAGAAGCCCTCGCCAAAATGTTGTGCGTGTGCCATTGGCTCCCAAATCGAACAGCTCGCAAGCTTGCATAGCTTCCACAAAGTCCCTGCTGTTGGCTTTGTCAAAGGTAACTCCTCCGAATTTCTCAGACCGGTACATAACCACATTGAAGTCCCCTGCAACCAACCAAGGGGATTGGATGGTCGGGGAAAGAGAGGAAAGGTGATTCCATAGGAATTTGCGAGTGCTTCTTGTTGTTCCTCCATAGACAAAGGTGATGAAGCAGTCGCCATTAATACGACAGTGGATAAACTTCTTATGAGACAGAAGGATTTCCATCTGTATATGCGGCTTCCATAGCACCCATATACCTCCGGCGAAACCCACAGCTTCCACGCGGTGGGATTGGGCGAACCCCAGAGTTTTGATGATCTTCATAGTGCGAGGACCACTACAACGAGTTTCAAACAGCCCCAACACAGAAATGTGATATCTATTGACAAGCTCCTTCACCGTGTTCTGGGTGTCTTTGTCACAAACACCCTGCACGTTCCAGAACATGACGTTCATTGACATTCTTCAGCGATGGTGGATGATCCCATCTCCCGCACTTCCTGCTCCAGATCTTGGAGTAATGATGGTTTCCCTCTCTTCCTGGTAGATGCTCGACCAGGGTCTCCCGCGTTCATGACTTTCCGGTTCCTCGGGTGAATCCCCACTGACGATTTCGTGGGACTTCGATACTTCACATAGGTGCTCTTCTCATTGGTTTGGGTGCCAATGTGGAAGGTGGATGTAACAAAGGGATGGGAGGACTTATCTCTACCGTGCAAGATCATGTCCCCAGAAGGGACCGCTGTAGTGTGGTCCGTCATCGCGGTGGGGGTCTGATTAGGGCGTTGTGGGCGTTCTTCAGGTACCGGATCTCGCGATAAGTTCTGGCTAGGGTTTACCTCCCCCTCCTTCCTATTTTGCCTCCCCTACCTTTTCCTCCAGTTCCAATCAATACTTCCCGTGATCCTTTCGGCGACATTATCTACGTCAACTGCTTCATGAGTAGTGTCCTCCTCTTCAATGTCCACGAGTTCTTGGAATCTGTTATTTGCTGGATTGGGTCGTTTGTTAGGCGGTGGAGCAGGTGGTGTTTTCTTCGGCTTCCTTATGATCGGCATGGCGTGGATGGATTCAGAGAAGCCTTCCCGTCTGGGAGGGTCCTGGGGGACAAGAGTGCCTGCAACAACACTTGCTCTTCTGGCTTTGGCCTCAGCTTCCAATCTAAGCCTGCAATCTTTCTCGACGTGACCGGCCTTCCCGCAATGTAAATAGATGTATGGGGTGTTCTCATATTCCACACAATACTTAATTACATCGACAAATATGGCAGGGATAAGAGGTCGCATCATGTTGATCTCGACCGCAAGACGTGAAAACCTGCCTCACTTTTGCATCTTGGTGTTCATATCCACATTAATCGTTTTTCCTAGGGTATCCCCGATTTCCTTTAGAAGGACCTCCTGATATAGATGAATTGGGAGATTGGGTATGCGAACCCAAGCAACCACGTTCAGGGGCGATGTCGCATCCGGGTTGAAGCCAGGAACCCACTGTTGAACTATTAGGTATGACCCGAATATGGTCCAGGGACCTCCGGCGAGGGTGTTGATGTAGTCTTCTTCTGCCTAGAGTTGTACGATGAAATAGGCATTCGCTATGTCGATCAAGTTGAAACCCCCCAGTGGTTTCCACATGGACTTCAGCCGGTCCCGTAGGGTAAGGTACCTGATCTCGTGCAATAGGAGCTTGATGACGACGGAGTACTACCATGGCTTGAGAAGTTCATCGAGGGCCTCCTTCCAGACACGGAAGGCTGGGTATCCTTGATCAGTTGTTTTCTCGATATATGATGCATGCAACGAGACTCCATTGGTGTCTGTGTCAATATGGATAAAGCCATGTGGATTCCCCGTTGATCGCCCTCCCACTGCCTCCTTATAGGAAGAGTGGGCTTTGTCTGAGACTCCAGCTCCTATTGTTGCATCGCCTGTCATCGCGCCCCCAGCCAATGGCGGGAAGTCAGAGCTACCAACATTACCGTCGACTTCCATGGAACAACCGTCCCCGTTCCATACGGGTTCTCGATGATGCTGGTTGTTGCTACGACTGCTTGAAGCATAGTTGAGAAGGATGCCTGTCGATCCCAGCGGGACAAAACTCTGCCCTCCTGTCGGGTCTCCGTCTCCATCATCATCTTGGCAATGTTGGTCGCCAGACCTAGCACCGCCGATCGCGCTAGGGTCTCCGCACGCCGCCATTTCTTTGAAATTTAAGGTCTCTCTTGATCTAATCAATATCATATATTAGTATATATACGTCCTAGGTATGTATCTTTTCATGCACTAATATTAGTGAACAATCTAGCAAATAGGAAATATGTATTTTATGTATATATACAATGAGTGCATTTGGCACACAATTGTAGTAATTTTAGTAGACACGAGTAAATTAACCACTGATATATTAACCTTGTGTGGGATAATTGTTGTTTGAGAAAATGAAAAATAAACTTGATGGTAATATGTCCATCGTTTGGTACACAAGTAATCAATCTTTCACTTTTCAGAGAATGTCTATTATGCCCTATGTTTACATGTATTAGAAAATCTGTTTGAGGGGTTTGCTTGGAAATTAACATTCACGACATATTAACCAACTCTCTACCACAAGAATTTTTGGCAACATGTTATCATGAGAATATCAATTTAACTAATCTCCACGACAAGTCATTTATCTATTAAACAACATAGCAAAAAACATTTTTTAATGTGTCGCACCTAATCTAGTTACCGTGTCAGTGCTATACCAATAAAACAATTGCAACATATAGATAGGAATATATCAATTGTGCAATGGGACTATAAGCATTAATATATAGTAGGTAATTGTATTGGTTAAATGATTGATCCATCACAATTAAACACAACATTAAAGTATATGCATAAGTGTATTCGTATGTTTGTAACAATCTTCTTAACGTCCAAATCTTGTAGAGTTATGTTATTAGAACTTATATAATATATTGTGGAGTTAGCTAAAAACCAAGTATATTACAAAAACATGGGTATAATAATAATATAAGCTATTTGATCCATTACCTTAATTTTTTTCCATATTTATACTATTATATACACATGTATTTACACTTATATCAATTATTTCATAATTTTGTATCACTAGTGAGAAAATTTAGTATACTAATCTTATTCTTGTTATATGTGAAAACCCTAAATCTGTACACATACATATTTTATATGTATATAAATATGTATATGTATATATGCATACTTGCATACATACATATATATATATATCTTTATATATATATACATATATATATATATATATATATATATATATATATATATATATATATATTATGTGTGCATGTATTTATATCCATGCACACATACACAAACACACATATGTATACACACAAATATATATATATATATACATATTTATATATATATATATATATATACATATATATATATATATATATATATATATATATATATATAATGGATGGAAGGTACTTGTGAATGTATTATGTATTAATGAAGTATATTTGTCACACATTATATGATATAGTATATGATAGAGAACATATTAATATGAGTATGGATGCCTTTATATATCTCTACAACATCTAATATGAAGATGTTGGTTTGGACCCTATACAGTTTTAGCATATTATTTATTCATTTCTATGGTTTTAGATAGATATATACATCTTTAAAGACCTAGATGATATTGTATATATATAAGGAATCATGTTTATATGATATCATGAAATCAAATTGGATATTGTCCATATGGTATTTCTTGGGCGCATAGACGATTTTGACATGTCATGAATTTTATGTAGAAAATGCGAATATATTTTAGTGCATATTATTATTGGATAAATTATGTGAACCTATTTTTAAAATTAATTACTTTTAATATCAATATGTAAGGTTTTATGTGAATGACATGTATTTGAATCAACCTCGTGATGTAGAACTAATGTTTAAGACTAACATTGTCCTATTGTATAGTTGATATAATCATCCTTCAATTATTTAACATGAATTAGAGTTATAATGCTACGTGTTGGATTGTTAGTAGGAGAATCATAGTAGAAGTTTATGGGACCAACATTAGGTTTTGGGAATGAATTTTAATAATACACTTGATAAATACAAATTTTTATATTCTTCAACTGATTGTTACAAAAGATTTGATCTAGGGTGAAAAATTATTTGGAGATTGAAAATAGTTTTAAGATTAGCCGTGCAGATCAGGGTGTGAAATTCTCTTAATTTATTTTGGCATTCATATGACCGCAATCGTAATTCGCAATAAGAGATACCTTCTTGAATTTTCCTCCTTCTTGATACCTAAATTGAAATCTCTTATTCATGAATGAAGATAATTTTATTGTTTTGAATGATGAATAATCTCTTGAATTGGGTGTATGACCCTACCTATCATATTTACTTTGATATACCCTATATGTTATTGAATGTGTAAATGATTAGACCATTTTATCTTTCTGCACTGTTATGTATGCTTGGTGATTACACTAGTTATTCTAAAGTAGTTGTCATTCAGAAACCCATATATAGATTGGGATGTGTCCCACTTTATGCTTTTTGGGATAAGGGTTAAAGTCCCCTACCCTTATGGAATCAGTGTAGGGTTGTAAATGGATAGGGTATTACCCGTTTACTCACTACCCATACCCTTTGGTGTAAGGTAAGGATAAGCATATTTTTACCAACCACCTATTTCCTCTTTACCCACTTTACCACATCTAAATAGTGTCATGTAATGGGAGAATATTTAACCTACCCTCTTCAACCTATTACCCAATAGAATAAGGTTGAATTTGTTGTTTTGGATAGTGGCAAATTTGGGATTCAACAATTTTTTGACTGGCTGGTAAAATTAGAATTCTAAAGAAAAAAAATCATGGACAAAGAAATACATTTAACTATTCAAAAATAATCAAGAATAATTTGGCTTATATGTGTCTACACACCTTTATATACATATATACATATGTATACATATAGATATACATTTATATAAATTCACATATACATATATATATACACATTGATATTTATGTTTTTCTATATATGTATATGCATGCGTATCAGATACACATGTAACCAAGGTCACTAGACATACAATCCTATGGACTGAAAAAAATTAGAAAAATTTTTAAAAAAGTTGTTGAACAATAATAGTGGATTGGGAGAGTGGAGTTGAAGGTTTTGTCTATCAAGAGTTCAACATACATGGTTGGTTTAAAAACAACAACTTTTCATAAAAGGGAAAAACCATTTTAAGTTATAAGAAGTCATTAAGAATTGTGAAGAGTTTATAAACCACAAAAAAGTGAGAAAATTGTGAAAAGTTACAAAAAAAAATTGGGACAAACATGCTAATTGCACCGAACATTTGGTAATTTATAAAATGACAAGAATCACCATTTTTTGTAAAATTCAAAGACTTTTGCTACTATGCTTATACAATATTAGTGCCTACTAAAAGCCCCAACAAGGCTCATCACTATTTCTTAATTTGTATGATTATTTGATTTGACAAAAATACAAAAAATGGCAACATTTTAATAATCATATTTAAAAAGAAAAGAAATCCACAATAAAAATTAATACACTAAAAGATTAGAACATGTTTATAATAATGAATATTGGGATAAATATTAGTAATTTTGATGTATATCACTAGACACATAATTTATATTATCTCCTAAAATTAGTTTTATGCATGCATTGTGTTTGATGTAGGGAATATCATATGAAAATATCATATATCTCTCTTCATGTTGCTCTACCCATGTCACCCTAGCCCTACCCATTTACCATGCGGGTGAATAAGTGTGGGTAAGGGTAGGATAAATGTTTTTATAGAAAGGTTAATTATTCTACTTGTTATCCACAACTTTAATGTGGGTAAGGGTAAGGGTAACCCCTTATCTTACCCTACCCTGCCCTACCTATTTAAAACCCTATATCATGTTTTTATTAAACACTGAGCCTAAACTATACTTGAATGAAAACCTTAATATTGATCTCATTTGTTGAAATGATTTATCAATTTCTCATATTATGGTTGCATCATTATTTTTCTAGCCATTCTTGTGATATTCATCCTCCTGGATTATACTCTTGAACTTACCTAAATTTTTTTGCTATCCATTTTTTCTATATTCATCCTATGAATTATATTCTCTTAAACTTACCTAAATTCTTAAACCCCTCTTATGACTACAAGACCCCTATGTATCCTTTATATTTTTAAGTAATCTTTAATTTCACATATATTACTTTATACTAAGACATACCTTCTTCTAAAATATTCCCTCTCTAGGTTTTCTTCTCAAACCACCCAGGTGCATGTATTTTTGAAGATGATGAATATGGAGGAACACATATTAGTAATATGGCTTCAAAGATATCTTGGGATGGGCAGGCTTCCCTCTCCAATTGGTCCAGAGTATAAGATATCTTGTAGATTCCTTAGTTGTGAATTAGTTTATTTTAATCCAGAACTACACCTACCCTCTCGTTAATAGATTAAACTTCCCTTGTGTCAAATCTGATACTTTTTGAGATTATCTTCTATCTCCTGCCTCAATGGGAAGTCATTCCAACCACTACAGAGTGTAAGTTACCTTGTAAACTGATATCTAGGCTAAACCATATCCTCAATCTTAACCCTCTTCTTAAGTTACATGCATATGTTTTCTCTAAAGTATGTTTGCTTGACTCATATCTAGGTTGAACCCTATCTTCAATATTAACCCTTTTCTTAAGTTACATTCATGTGTGATCTAATTATGTTTTCTTGGATTGAGCATGCATGAAAGAAAACTTTTTCAAACCCTCCGCTTATGTTTTAGAGTAATAATGTCCTAGATTATATGAATTAACCTAAGTCGACGTGCTTTCAGCCTAGAGTTTCTTTAGTGTAGTTTGTTTTCCTAAACCCTCATATATATGGAATTAATACCCTTTCTCCACATTTTATATTCACCAACGACTAGGGTTGGTTGAGAAACTATGTTGGGTATCTAATAAAGTCTTTGGTAAGTATGTATCCCTCATATCTAAAAATGCAGGTATTATTCCTAGGGGATCCTTTATAGAGTACGGAGGCACACTTACTTAGATGGATTATGTAGTGTGAATGGGTTTTATTATAGTACCTAATAAGTATATGTACAATGTTAAAGTAGAGTATACAGATTGAGAGACCCCTAGTCTCTTCATTCTTAGACTTGAGTGAGCATGTGATCCCCCATTGTCTTGTAATGAGGTTTGTGCTTCTGCTTGGACAAGTAGTGATTAAGATGAAGTGATAAATATTGGAGATTTTATTCTACACGGATCAGGTAGAAGTTGACATATTGTGATATGAAACTCTAAGCCTCTCTCCTATATCATAAGTTAGGCTTTCTTTTGAGTCCCGTTGTAGATGCTTGGAGGGTTAGACTCCCTTGATGGAATAAGGTAATGGTGAAACTATTACTAAAGTTAGTTATGTTTAATAGTTTTAGAGTTTAATATTGCACTAATTTTCCTTTTCTCAAGTATACATTGTAGGATTCTCTTCATAAACTTGCATAACAATACAAAATTATATATACAAAAGATAAGTTTTTCAAACCCTCCGCTTATGTTTTAGAGTAATAATGTCCTAGATTATATGAATTAACCTAAGTCGACGTGCTTTCAGCCTAGAGTTTCTTTAGTGTAGTTTGTTTTCCTAAACCCTCATATATATGGAATTAATACCCTTTCTCCACATTTTATATTCACCAACGACTAGGGTTGGTTGAGAAACTATGTTGGGTATCTAATAAAGTCTTTGGTAAGTATGTATCCCTCATATCTAAAAATGCAGGTATTATTCCTAGGGGATCCTTTATAGAGTACGGAGGCACACTTACTTAGATGGATTATGTAGTGTGAATGGGTTTTATTATAGTACCTAATAAGTATATGTACAATGTTAAAGTAGAGTATACAGATTGAGAGACCCCTAGTCTCTTCATTCTTAGACTTGAGTGAGCATGTGATCCCCCATTGTCTTGTAATGAGGTTTGTGCTTCTGCTTGGACAAGTAGTGATTAAGATGAAGTGATAAATATTGGAGATTTTATTCTACACGGATCAGGTAGAAGTTGACATATTGTGATATGAAACTCTAAGCCTCTCTCCTATATCATAAGTTAGGCTTTCTTTTGAGTCCCGTTGTAGATGCTTGGAGGGTTAGACTCCCTTGATGGAATAAGGTAATGGTGAAACTATTACTAAAGTTAGTTATGTTTAATAGTTTTAGAGTTTAATATTGCACTAATTTTCCTTTTCTCAAGTATACATTGTAGGATTCTCTTCATAAACTTGCATAACAATACGAAATTATATATACAAAAGATAAGTTTTCTTGATTTTTTATTGGTTTCCCGAACCAAATCATAATTTTAAGAAGTATATGGGTGTAAAAAAACCCTATGAGAAGAAATATTTAACTTAGATAAGAAGCACAAAATTGGTTAAGTGGAAATCTTAGACCTTGAACTTAGATGCAAAGCAATGGATATGTAGAATTCTAAATGTTTATATGGCCTAGCTGACTTACCCCTTTAAACCTCTTAGAGTGGTTGGATAGGTTATAAATTAATCCTTAAAAGGTAGGAATATTGTATCCTCTAGTCATTAGGAGTTGGACCTAACTTAGAGACTATATGAAATTGATAGTGGATTAATTAAGGAACTCTTAGGTAATTTGCACTATTAATATCAAACAAGTGTAGCTACAACCTAACTAGGGTAAATGGATAAACCTTGCTATTTGACCACTGAGAATGTTAATTGGATAACTAAAATAAGTTTGAAATTTAACTTCACTTGTCTAAAATGGTGAATATAAGTAAGAAAAATTAATCATTAGGTTAAAAGTGGATTATCAATTGCTAAAACTTTGAACTTGATTCCCTATAAACCAACTTGTTTTGAAAGTAATTGTATATATATTCTCAACTTCAATCTATGGTTGAATCTAAATGATCACCTAGGAAACCTATTTATGTAATTTGATTACTTGTGATTAAGTGGTGAAAAATAAGAGCCTTTCATAAACCCTAATGACCACATGTATGAATTTCCAACACATGATAATACAATGGAGGTGATGTTAACAGTGAAAATGCAATAATGACATCAGCCACTCTAGTTATACATAACCCTTTTAAAAAGTTAAATAGAGTGGTATGAAAAAACTTAAATACATTGAACCTGACTGAGTGACTTGAACCTCATAGTTTGTTAAGAAGTGTAACTTAGTGCACTAGATCATGTCTATGATGATTTTATGGACATAATCATCTTGAAGGGGTGGAGTGTCATAAAACGGAACAAACATTATTTGAGATATAATTCATAATTATCGTCAATTAAAAACCTTAATTTTGATATCTTTGTTCATATCTAAAATTCTTGGGTTGAATTGAGTTTCTCCTCCTTAATAGACAAATTATAATGATCTAGTCCTTGGATATTTTTCCTCCTTAATAGACAAATTATAATGATCTAGTCCTTGGATCTAACTTCGTGAACAATCATAAAATCATATAGTAACGATAATATTTGAGTCTAAATATATCAAGCAGACCTTCCATGGATTAAATACTCAATATTTGCAAAATAATTACTTTGTATTCAAGTTAAAGTGATATTAAAATTTATTCATCTAATTTAGAGCCATAGAGTGCATAAGTAGCATTTTTAGAAATTAGTATAATATGATAACAACTCATGATCAAAATCCATAACAATGAGAGTTACACTTGAGAAGATAAAGGAACATAATGAGTTGTCATATAATTGCTAATATTGGGGTTAAATGGGGTCTTCTTAAAGGAGCCTTGGTTGGGATAACATTGTGTCTTTCACATGTAAAGCATGCCATCACGAACAACGGTCATGGTGCAACAAGGATCGCTCTATCTTCCTTTATCCTTCCTTTAGAGGTAAACTAATCATCTCCATATGCACGGTCCTTCCTCCAAAGCCCTCCTCCCGACATATCATCCAATAAATTCTAGTATCCTCAATTGTAAGAAAACGAAATCTTCACATAGAGATTGACCACCATGGATACCTGCAACATAGCTTAATGATAGCCATGTAGCCAGGTTCTCTAAGCAATGAACCCTTTCCCTAGTCCCTTCATCAACCCCCCAAATATATATCTACATTATGAAGTGTCTCCTCTAGTTCCATTCACACATCACATTCCCATCATCATGATGACTTCCATCTACAATCGCCTACGCCATACATATGACTCCGCCAAGAGATTGAAAACTAGAAACCTAATTAGAAGTATGGATTGCAAGTGTATAGATTCTGCTAAGCTTTTCCTTACATGCTGACTCCTCTACTCCTTTCTAAGACTTTGATACATCTAACATCATCACATGTACCAGTCAAAAGTAGTTTTCTAAAAGAGAGTACTTCTAGTCTTGTAAATCACTACCATTTAATATCTCTTCACTTCACCTGCTTCTAGTAGACAAAATAAAGGAGTGTAAAATCATCACCACCATGTGAGTCAGAACCAGATGGAGTCCCAATTTTGGTAGTTGTTGAAAAACTATTGATAGTATGCCCTAACAAACAATCATATGATGATTTTAGTGGCATGCTTTTTAATTGATTTGAATACTAATAATGGAAATTCCAATTATTATGTTCACTTTAATGTAAGGATAATGAATAAATATAATAATATCCTAGGAATGTCTTGACTCATGACATATGATCTGGGTTGAGGATCTAAACCTGAGATTGTATATATACTTAAGAGTACACATTCTTTTAATGAGACTATATATATACTTAAGAGTACACATTCTTTTAATTAAGTTATTATTGTGGATATTATAAGACAAAAATAATACATAAGTCTAGCATGTATGGTGATTCAGGAATATATCTCTTTACTCAAAATATTGGATATTAACTTCATATGCATAGGTACTTGTTTGAGAACAAGTTGTACTAGATATACATGTTTTGAGTATGATACATGTAAGCCATGAATGGTAGTTAGAATCATATCTCTATGTGATAGGAGTGAGTGTGGTCCTTAGACCTACAATTTCTACAATGATCACATGTTGTTTGATATGCTTTAACATTTTCCAACATGCTCATGAATAGGGGTTGCCATACAATTTTTCTATGGGTGCACCTTGCATATGTGGATTTTTTATTGATGTGTATGGAATTGGTCCCTACTATTAGATTGATATTCATTTCCATTTCATGAGTGACACTGTAACATCCCCATATTCTGTCGCCTTAAGACTTAGAAGGTTCAAGAGGACAAATATGAAAATATTACACAATCATTTGAGAGAGCGATGTGGAAGGATTATGTGCATACATGAACATACAACCATAACATATACCATAATTTTTCTCAACATTCAACATGTTTCTTTACAATATGAATTTTACAACTTGCATTTACATAATGTAAAAGAAAGTTTTACAAGTCTATGAACATGTATGCTAATCAAGATCTATGCAATAGGTACAACCTAACCACTACTCACTTCCTATCTTTCTCCCATGCTAGCTCTGAACCTAAAACATACGTGAAACAATGAATCAACATAATGTGTTGTGTATACGGGTGAAAGATACATATATATATTGTTCTTGCATACTTGAAAATTTGAGAAAGAAGAAAAGGTAAAAGAAAACATTATTTATTGCGATAATCAGGTAAACACATGTTTTTGGACATATCTTTAGATGCACTTGTACTACTATTTATATCAGCACTTTATCATACATCCATTATGGGCAAATTACTATATCATACATCTAGCATGGGAAAATCATCATACATCCATACTAGGAAATATGTCATACATCCATACTGGGCCATTTCCCATTTGTTCTTACCTTAGTATCTACAACTCATCCAAATTTCTTTTATGTTCCTTTAAGTTTTTGTGAAGCATATAATACTAATATGCATCCATGAATTTATATGCAAATAAAAGCAACCAAAGTCCATCATGTCATTATGCATCCATGAAAACTAGTCCTATACTCAATAAAACCCCACGTACTTGAGTTCAGAGATCCTTAACTTACCCTTGATCACATAGTACTCTAGTCGTCACATGATTAATAAGAATAATTATCATTAATACATATACCACTATTGTTCTTGATATTTTAGGTCAAAATTATGATTTTGTCCAAACCTAGGTTCCATCTAATCTTAGGATGGTATCTGATATTTTTCTACTGATCATGAGGTCATTCTAGAGGGGCTATTTCCGACTTCATAATTTTTGATATTTGTAATATTTTATGGAATTAATATGAGGAATTTGGCAATAATGAGAAAGGCCCAAAATTTCTCTATAATGTTAAGACCAGAGTAAACATTTAGTTTCTAAATGATAGAAGGATCAAAATTATTTTTCTCATATTTATTCTACATCATTTTCTAATAATTCCAATTTACTAACCCTAAAATGAGCATAATCATCTACATTAAAAGAAACCATATAAGGTTATTCAAAATCCTAACTTGGGGATGTAATAACAAAGGGGACATTTTTTTGAGTCTGTAGGTATTTTTGAGGAATTTATAGACCAAGGGAGCTATTTATTAGGCATTTTCTAATAACAAGTCATATTCTCGACATCAAAAATGTTTTACCTTCCCCTTGCCTGAGGTGGAAGCTATTGATTGGCTACTACTGGCTGGCTAAGATCTTGAGTTTGGAATCTTGGCTGGTTTAGTTTATGGTTAGACTGACCAGTTTATTTAATAAACCCGATTGGTTCAGAATAGGGGACTCGACCTCCCACTCTTGCATGCGATCTAGAGTCCACACCCCTCTGACATGTGACCACCGCCGCAAAGGAGGATCCTAAAGCATGATTGATTGTCAAATGCTCCTCATCTTCTTGTTATGATCTCCATCTCCATGACCTAGTGTGTTGCAGACTTTAGCCACACACCTTCTACGATGACTACCTGCCCATCCCCTTTTGGTGCACCATGTAGGCTGCCATCATCTTTATGGAGGCTTGTTGATTGTCCATGGTTCCCTCTCAAGCCATCTGCATCTCAAGGTTCCATGTTGATCGTTGTCGCTCCTAAATCTACCAGTGAGTGTTGTGGTTGGGCACCGCCATGAACATGGTAGTTAGTAAGGATTCATAATGTCTCTCTCTCCATGGAATTCTTTGCCTAACGTGATCATCTTCTCCACAGGGTCCATCCCCAGTCGCCCGCGTTGCCACTTGGCTCCAGCACAAAGACAAAGTTCAACATCCAGCATTGCAGTCTGCTGTGATGAGGAATCGTGGGGGCAACAGACCTATTTTTCACTCGGTGAGGAGTCCTCAAGGCTTAGAGATGTCATCTATGCTCTCCCAACCATTCCTAAGGGATATGGAGCACTATAGAGAAAATTTGTATCTATAGCTCCAAGGCTCAATCGGAAAATGGTGACATGATTTGGGTTTTGAGTTCTCTTCTTCCTTGCTCTAGTCTAAGGTCACAGGGAGCAGAGATGAGGATTCCCATTGGGTGAAAATGATTTTGGCACACAACATGATGGCTGGGAAGGTGTCATTTAAACCTTTCATTCATTAGATGTCGTGTTGATCCTATAACAGATGCAATATGCTCAACAAATTCCATAGGAAATGCAACAACCTAGATGACTCATTGCTCAAGACTCCATATTGTGGCCACATGCTCTATAGATTTTGGAGCTAGGATACTACAGTGTGGTTCCCTAGTTTATCCATTCTCATCATTTTCCATACCTAATGTGGGTCAATACTCAATCCAAAAACACTATCTGAAACATATTAATATCTTCAATATCCAAAGTGATCCTCCACTATGTCTATGTCTAAGAATTCAATTTATATTTTTGTAATCAAGGATTTATCACTTGAACCCATCAAAGAAAAACCATTAATCATTTAAGCCATGTACGTGAAACATTATCTATAATCATAATCTAGGGTCTTCAATCATTATGAAATAAAAATAATCAAATGTGCCCCAAATAATCACATAGGATTGATATCATTTTTGTTGAACACCAAATCAAATTGGTCATGGAGTAATAATCCATAAATCTCATAATCATATTAATATTGTTTCATTAAGATCCAAGTTATCACATTCACCCTACCTTAAATGGAATTTCTTCCTCGAAATTCAATTATCTCATACTCAAGGTGATGTCAAAGAATTTCTAACACCCCTAGGTCACTACTTATAGTGCCAAGATATCATAATTCTGAATGTTCATGAAGTTGACAACTTAGCATTTAGAGCATGTAGGGGGGGTCCCCCACCTCCTTATATAGGTCAAAGCCTCTTCTATCAGCTTAATCATATCATTGTTATTTTAATTTAATATTTACATGTCCTATCTCAAATAGAGATAGGTCCTATTCATACATAGGCACAGCTGAAGGGTATTATTTAGGGCTTGATCTTTCACCCTACTCACCTACATAAGGTGAAATCATAATTTCAAAGCCTTTATTATGAGAATTTTCACACTTAGCATCATTATTTTGGTTTTGCTCAACATCAAACTAGGATTTCATGCTTAGAGAAGGCCTTATTTCTCATACTAGAATATTAGGGTTTCACCCCATTATGTGATATTCATCATTAATCTAGAAGATTTGATTCAGATGGGTTGATGTTAAGAACATAATTTGTGTTCATGATATCAATGATCCAAATATGTCGACATTTTAGGCTCATAATTTCAAACTTATATCTTTCATGTATGATATGAAGCAAAAGAGAATATACTTAGTCAATCTTATCATGATTGCAAATTTGGATATTACATCTATGATATAGGAAGGACATATAGAATAGGTCAAGCCTATATGAGTGACTCCTCATATATAAATCATCTATCTAGCTCAAGTGAGGTTTCTAGTATCATATATCAAGAAAGAGAAGTGGAAAAAAATTATGAGTATCTTATGCACAAGGCATTCTAGTCTCAGAATCATAGTTTCATATGTCAACCTCACGTGCAGCTAAATGATGATCTTCACAAACACAAGCCACTCATGCTAGGACCTAACCTAGTCAAAGGATTGAATTTCTCATTATGAGTTGTCTACCCATCATTTCTTTTACCGAACTCTCACATATATGACTAAATCGTGCAAGAGAACTCAACTCGTTAACTCAGGAGTAATCTAGCTTAGGACACATCATTTTTATCTTTTATATATCTCATATATTGGAGATAAGTCCTCATACATTCTCCCAGTGGGTCTCACTCTCTCTATATTTCACCACATATATCGTCCTAATGCTATAAGTCCTCCTTTGTAAATAGCTTGAGACTCATGCATATTCAAGTACATCTTAGCATTGGTAACCTTTGTTAGGAAAACCTACATACTTTCATCATCTAGACTTAGCTCATATTTTCAAGATTGGGATCAGAACTCATATAACTTAGATCTATGTAAAGTATTATATCATTAGAGGTCAAACTTGTATAAGATCATACTTGCTTATGTCATCTATTAATCTATTATCTACTCTAATTATCGAATACCTAATAAGGCTCTAGTCATCTAATCTAGAAATACTCTCTCTACTAGACCGATGTCACTCCCTTTCACTTAGGTTGCATGAACACGTTCTACTCTTCTGTGTGAGGGACACATTTTCATATTTACATGTTTGTAATAAAATATTATATAGTTTTTCTCCAAAAAGGAAGACGTCAGAGAAAACTATCTAGGCTCGAGCCGATTGGAAAATAAAACCAATTAGCAAAATGAGTGTCCCACACACAATAGATAGTCTAGTGCAATGTCTCCTAGTGAAATGGTGAGAACAAGGTGTAGATTAGTGTAGCTGCCCAATACATATGAGCTGTATATGGAAAGGGTTTCACACACTTGTCTAAACCTAGTTCTCAAACTTCTAGATTCTAAATTAGAGGCTAAGTCAAACCTTATTCATATAGAACAACTTAATAGTTTCTAGGGTTTTAAGTGAAAGGTTAAAATTAGTTTTATGTTTCATGGTGAGAAATTGGCAGGTTTAGCTACAGTTCATGCTCTTATACAAACTGTAATGTCCCCAGATTTTTCCACCTCATGACTTAGAAGGCTCGAGGGGACAAATCTGAAAATGTTAGACAATCATTTCAAAGAGCGATCCAGAAGCATTATGTGCATACTTGAACAAACAACCATAACATACACCATAACGTTTCTCAACATTCAACATGTTTATTTACAATATGAATTGTACAACTTACATTTACATAATTTAAAAGAAGGTTTTACAAGTCTTTGAACATGTATGCTAATTAGGATTTATGCAATAGGTACAACCTAAACACTGCTCACTTCCTGTCTTTCTCCCATGCTAGGTCTGAACCTAAAATATACGTGAAATAATGAATCAACACAATGTGTTGTGTACGTGGGTGAATGAAATACATATATATTGTGCTTGCATACTTGAAAATTTTGAGAAAGAAGAAAAAGTAAAAGAAAACTTTATTTAATGTGATAATCAGGTAAGCACATGCTTTTGGACATATCTTTAGATGTAGTTGTACTACTATTTATATCATCACTTTATCATACATCCAGTATGGGAAAATTAGTTTATCATACATCTAGCATGGGCAATTCATCATACATTGATACCAGGAAATATATCATGCATCCATATTGGGCCATTTCCCATTTGTGATTATCTTCGTATCTACAACTAATCTGAAGTTCTTTTATGTTCCTTTAAGTTTTAGAGAAGCATATAATACTAATATGCATCCAAGAATTTATATGCAAATAAAAGCATCCAAAATATATCATATCATTATGCATCCATTAAAACTAGGCTTATACTCAATAAAACTGACGTACCTAAGTTCAGAGATCCTTAACTTGTCCTTGATCACATAGTAGTCTGGACATCACCTTATTAATACAATAATCATCATTAATACATGGTTCACTATTGTTCTTGATATTTTATGTTACAAATTAGGGTTTTGGCCAAACCTAGGTTCCATCTGATCTTAGGATGGTATCCGATTTTTTCTACTAATCATGAGGTCATTCTAGTTGTCTGGTTTAGATTTCATAATTTTGTCATATTTGTAATATTTTCTGGAATTAATATGAGGTTTAAAAATGTAATTAGGCAATTATGAGAAAGGCCTAAAGTCTCTAAATAATGTTTAGATTGGAGTCCACATTTAGTTTCTAAATGATAGAAGGGTTCAAAATTATTTTTCTTGGATATATTCTACATTGTTTTCTAATTATTCTAATTTACTAACCCTAAAATGGAGCATAATAATCTATATTAAAAGCAACCATATAATGTTATCCAAAAGCCTGATTTGGGGATGTAATGACAAAGGGGATATTTTTCTGAGTCTGGGGGGAATTTATTGGCCAAGGGAGCTATTTATTAGGCATTTTTTAAGAATAAGTCATTTTCTAGATATCAAAAATGTTTTACCATCCCCTTGCCTGAGGTGGTGGCCCTTGATTAGCTACTACTGGCTGACTAAGCTCCTGAGTTTGGAATCCTGGCTGGTTCAATTTATTGTCATACTAGCTGGTTTATTTGATAAACCCAATTAGTTTAGACTAGGGGACTCAACCTCCCACTCTTGCACGCGATCTGGACTCCCCGCTCCTCTGATGTGTGACCACCGCCATAAAGGAGGATCCCAGAGAGGGATTTATCGTGTATTCCTCCTCATCTTCTAGTTATGATCTCCATCTCCATGAACTAGTACACCCCAAACTTCAGCCACACACTTTCTACGACACTGACCTGTCCATCTCCTTTTGGTCCTCATAGGCTACCATCATCTCCGTGGAGGATCGTTGATTATCCATGGTTCCTTCTCAAGACATCCGCAACTACCAGTGATCGTTGTGGTTGGGCGCCTCTAAGAGTAGGGAAGCTGGAAAGGAATTAAAACATCTCACTCTCTCCATGGTGTTCTTGGCCTAACTTGATCGTCTTCTCCATAAGGTCCATCCTAAGTCACCAACATCGCTGCTTGGCTCTAGAGCACAAAGACATGGTTCAGCCAGTTGCATTGCATTCTGCTGCAATGAGGAATCATGGGGGCAACGACCCTATTTGTCACTTGATGAAGAGTCCTCAAGGCTTGGATATGTCATCTGCACTCTCCCAACCATTCCTAAGGGATATAGAGCACTACAGAGAAAATCTATATTTATAGCTCCAAGGCTCATCTAGGAAAATGGCGACATGATTTGGGTTTTGAGTTCTCTTCTTTCTTGCTCTGGTTTGAGGTCACGGGGAGCAGAGACGAGGATCCCAATGTGTGTAAATGATTTTGGCACGCAACAGGATGGTTGGGTAGGTGGCCTTTAAACCTTTCCTTTGTCAGATGTCATGCTGATCCCATAACAGATTCAAAATGCTCAACAAATTCCATAGAAATCGCAACAACCCGACTGACTCATTGCTCAAGACTCCATGTTGTGGCCACATGCTCCTTAGATTTTAGAGTTGGGAGACTAAAATGTGGTTCCCTAGCTCATCCAGTCTTGCCATTTTCCATAGTTGATGTGGACCAATCCTCAATCCAAAAAGACTATCTGAAACATATTAATATGCACAATATCCCAAGCGAACTTCCTTTATGTCTATTTCTCAAAATTTCAACATATATTTTTGCAATCAAGGATTGATCACTTGAACCCATCAAAGAAAAACCATTAATCATTTAAGCCATGCACTAACAATGTCTATAATCATAATCTAGGGTTTTCAATCATTATGAAATAAAAATCATCAAATGTGTCCCAAATAATCACATAGGATTGATATCATATAGGTTCAACACCAAATCAAATTGGTCATGTAATGATAATCCATGAATCTCTGAATCATAGCAGTATTGTATCCTTAAGATCATGGTTATCACATTCACCCCACCTTAAATGGAATTTCTAATGAATGCATATTCATCATGGAATTCAATTATCATATTGGGTAAAATTCAACTCAACACATCCAACATCACTGATTAAAAATCACAATATATCACAAAATGCAAAACTACTTAATTGATTCAATTATCAGGGTTTTAACTGAGATTATGTTGATTTCGTATAGGTCTTGATGAGGATGAACAATCAGCTAGGACCCACCTTTATCTACCCTTGATCTACCCTCACTCACCCTCAGTCTTGATCATACGGTCTTGCCCATATGATCTCGCCCATACGGTTTCATCCATACGGTCTCAAGACCGAATGGACATGCTTACGTCGAGACCGTTTGAGAAGAACCATTCTGCAAGACCGTTCAAGGAGAACCAGTCTGCGAGACTGTTTGAGGAGAATTGGTCCGTGAGACCGTTTGGAGGTGAGGTTGTGAGACCGCTTGAAGCATCCATGAAACTGTTTAATGAAGCACATTGCAGCAAATGGTTTGATAAATTAGGCTGTGAGACCATTTTGGCTTGCAAAAGTAATCACATGAAGACCATTTAGTTTGGTAGCTGCATGCATGCGAGAAATCAGTGCATGCAAAACCATTTGAGATGAAGGCTATCAAGATCGTGCGAAGAAAATTATCCAAACTAAGAGAAGAAAACTATTTGCTGGGAGAAAACCGAATGAAGAAAAGCATGCATGCGCAAGACCATTTGAGTGGATGTTGATCCAAGATTGTTTGTCCATTTACACACCAAATAGAATGGGAATGCATGCATGAAACCGTGTGAGCTGAACCAATGAAGACTGTTTGATAGCAAATACACGAAGACCGTTTCAAAGCTCACGTGAAGACCGTTTGCAAAAGTGGATCACACAAGACCAAATGGAAAAGGCAGAGCAACACAAGATCGTTTGGAAAAGATATTTATCAAAATTGTTTGGTCAAAGCAACAAAGGCCGTATCGAAAAGAAACTATAGAAAACCATTTGTAGAATCCATATCAAGACCGTTTGGTCATTGGCAATGCAAAACTGCTTAGACAAAGACATATGACCAAGACCGTTTCAAGAAGAAATTTTTTTACCAAACCATATGAAGTTAAATACCCCAAGACCATTTGGATATAGACAGAAAAACCATTTGTAGGCCAATATATCAGGACCATTTGGTCTATTATAACTAAACTGTTTGGACTCATGCCAAACGCGTGAGGGCCAGATCTGTGGCTATAAATAGGACCAGCAGGGTCCTCATTTGGGCATCGTTTCCGGGACGCCGACAGACTGCCTATACGCTAGTCCGACCCTGCCACTGTCACTTCACCTTCCATTCCTACTGCAACTCAAGGAGACCGAGAAGAGGAGGAAGGAGGAGTGAGAAAGAGTGCTCGATCTATCTTGGTGTCCCTCATTCTTCATCCAGATCTTCTCCGACACGACGTAAGAGACCACATCATCTTCACCGAGATGTGACCAACTTCTACATCATGCTCATGGTGGATTCCTCTCTCTTTCTTATTCTTCTTTTTTCTCACATCATGAGCGAGTAGTTCCTTTTCGCTTGGGTGCGGGGACTAGCCCTGCTGCCCATGCAACCATGTATTTTTATTTAACATTCCATGGCAATGTATATAACTTTTCAATTCATTGTTAATTGGTATGTTTGTAGTTTATTATCTTATTACTTTCATCTTGTTCTTCCCTATACTGCAAAATCTTCTATATGTAGGGTGAAATGGTGGTTTATGAAGTTCGACTCCTTGATTAGAAATAGGATAGGATTCCTTGAGGTAGTAAGTGCATGATCTGTAAGGGGACGAGGCATCTAACCTTTGGTGATGCTTTTGTGGCCTAAACATCCCTCCGGGAGGGCTACAACCTTAGTTGGATTTTGTATCGTCTTTGTTTATCGTTGATGTTTGCTTGTAGATTAATCACCTGCTTTCTTATTGATTAGCACGGTTGACACCTTGACTAGAAATAGAATGGGTTTCCTTGAGGTCATAAGTGAATGATATGTGAGGGGATGACCCATCTAACCATTGGTGACACTTTTGTGGTCTAAACATCCCTCAGGGAGGACCACAACCTTAGTTGGATGTTGTATCTCTGGAGCCGTACGTATATGAACCAGATGGCGACGAGACATCTGATACTTAAGGTGATGCTTACGCAAGCCTAACGCTCGTATGGGGGGTTTTTGTTGGGTTTTAGGGGAGACATAGAAGGCAGCGGAAACAAAAAATTTCTTCTCCGAAACCCAGAATAAAGGAATCGCATCAACGTCTATACAATAGGAAGGATGGTTTGTAGAGGCGTACCTTGTCCTGAGGCTTGCTCGGTGACATTACCTCTTGGCTTGCGTGGTCTTCACCTCTGGTCTTGGACGGTGTCTGTGCAGCTCCTGGTCTCATCGGGACAGTCGGGATTGACAACTATCCTCTGGGCGGCAGAAGTCTCCTGCCTCTGACGTAGTCCACATGGACCACCTAGAACTCCGATCTCCTTATCCCACAAGGAATCAGAAGGAGTTGTACCCACTTGTTGACGTACTTGTCACCAACACACTCTCCTGCCACCAGTCACTTTTCTGCAGTTGTCTTTCCCTAGTTGTGCCTCCCTTATGAGGTAGCACTTGCTCAGGATCTCTCAGTTACCAAAACCAGAGAGAATAACAACTTTGCAGAGCAACTAGTGTTCTGAGTTGTAATTTGAGAAGCCCCCAATACCCGAATGTATAGGAGGGTCATGGGATAGGGTTCTCTACCCCGGGCAATGTGGGATTAAAGTAGGAGTAGATGGGTTCGAAATTTTCTACAAAATCTAACAAACTATGCCAGTTGAACTGATCGGTTCATCCCTGAACCGATCGTCTGGGCCCTTGAGTTGATCCATTCAAGCATGAGCGGATCGGTTCGTGGTCCTGGTTCAACTCACATTGACTTTCATGTTTGTTTCTGACTAATCAAATATTAGTCCTTGTTCAAATTAAATTTGTACAAGTGAAACAAATATGTTTTTGCAAAAAGAGTCTTCTGACTTTCCAAACGATCTCGGTTGGTCACACGAATTGACCGGTTCAACAATTGAGCCGATCATTTAATTGACACATGAGTCGATCGACTCACCACTTGAGCCAATCTGTTCACCAACCTAAGGCAATCAGTTCATCACATGAGCCGATCAGTTGGAAGTATAGACTGTGCAAAATCAGTCAATTATAGTTTCAATCAATCTGATACTCTAATCAATTGGTCCAACACCTTGAACACTATGATTTTGAGCTATCATTCAACTAAGTGTTTAATTGAACTACTAAACTCCTTCAATAATCAATTTAAACATCATTTGTGGATAAACTCCTCTTCCAAGTTAAATCCTATGTGTGTGACCCTACAGGTCCATTTCACATTGGCAGTGAAAGTCCATAACACTTATGACTTCACAAGCAAAGAGCGGTGCCTAGTCGCACATCAGTGCTACCCAAGTGAAATAAAAAGTTGGAGAAAAACTTTCAATCCTACAATCCATGAATGGTGTTACAGCGGATGGATAATTCCTTTGTCACTAATGTCCTGAATGAACTCAAGGCATGGTACAATCATCCTTTCAACGTTCATCCATTTCCTTGATCTCAAAGCAGACTGGGTGAGATGTGTGTGACATCAATATCACATATTGATTCATACATGCATGCACATGCCTTTCTCAATGCTACTCATCAAGTGGCCATGGACACCAAACTCCCTTAGGAGGGACAAATCCCATATATATCACTTACCCCTCAAAAGCCCCATGTGTCAAAGTCACCCAATCATCACCTTTATAACAACCCATATTTCAGGACTGTGTTTGATGATGTCAAAGTGTACCCAACGACATGTGTTGAGTGTAGTTATTTCAGGTCGAAGAATCATATTCACCACCATCACTGTGAGAGCTGACTGTGACTACCAAATCATGGTTCCATGTGTCACTCTCATGGTGGGTCTATCTGGTACACTTGTTCTCTAACAAGTACCTATGTTCTTGGTTTGATATCAATATATCATGACTAATGAGATTCTATCATCAACCAACACACAATCTAGTCTTTAGTGTTATTGATGTCTATGGTTATTTCCACAATAACAACCGACTAGGGACTAAACAAGAATATATACTCGTAACATCTGTATGATCTCATCGTTTAGTACTTAACCTAAAAGCATACATCATCGAGTAAAACAAATCTTTAGACATCTATCATGTTACACTATCATCTCAGAAATAGGTAAAACATATAGATTGGAAATTGCCTTTATAATTCAAATCATTTTATCCCATTACAATCATCACATGACTTGCTCTATGGGCATACATACCAACAGTTTTTGCAGCAACTCCATTTGGATAGTTATATCTTGCCTAGATGTTATATGTTTGGAAGTGTTTACATGCGCAGTGGTGGTGAAACCCAAGACCATCCCAGTGATTCCATATCATTTATTCTAAAACAAACTTCTATTCTTCTCATTTACTTTCCTGCAATTAGTTTAATTAACCTCAACCGAATCAATCATTCTAAATACTAGTCTTACCTGAGCTAGATTTGATTGACAAAGATTCTTAAAAATGTTGTCCTTTGGGATTCGATCCTTAACTATACTGCGATAAGACCCGTCTGCTTGCGGGTGGTATTATTGCACGAGGTTTTGGTAAAATCTTGGGGATTTTAACCCTGAGTGAATTTGTTAGTGTGATATTTACCACGTCAAATTTTGGCACCGTTGCCGAGGACAACAGAATCAGTTAGTCAAATCTAGTTCATATAAGGCTAATCTAGGATTTTACTTTTTCTTTTTGAAACCAGTGATCATCTACTTGAATTTCACTCTACTCCATCAATATTACTTCAAATCTTTTGATTTTAGGTACTTCAAGAAGGACTAGTGCATGCACCGTTTGAACAGTTCCGAACTCACAGCGAGCTTTGATCCTGAGATAGATAGAAATTTTCATCGTCAGATTAGAGAGAACCAAGCTAGAATGGCTAAAGAGGAAGAAATAGCCCGAAGGGTGTCCCAAGCCCTTAATGCACAAAGAGAAAGATTCATGCAAGAAGCTAGAGCTGCAGTTCAAGAAGAAATTCAAGCAACACAAGCAGCAAAACTACAAAAGGATCTTAGAGAGTTCTAAATCCCCAAGGCTACTAATGTTCGTAATCCAGTACAACCTCCTCCCATCAATGCTTCTAATTTTGAGATTAGGGCACATTAGATCACATTGCTTCAAAATAGCATGTTCTATGGCCAACAAGGTGAGGATAGTCAGGAACATATTTTGAGGTTTATCAATCTATGTGCCATGACAAAGAAAAATGGAGTTTATGATGATGCCATTTGACTCCGTCTCTTCAAGTATTCCCTTGCTGATAGAGCTATAAGTTCGTATAATTCATTGAAAGTGAAATACCCATCACCACCTGGGAACAACTCCAAAATGTGTTTCTGGAAAAGTTCTATCCTCCATCTCTCACCTATGAAATTAGAGGTTGAATAACAAATTTCACTCAAGTCGTTGGAGAAACCCTAGTTGAAGCATGGGATCGATACAAAGAGCTTCTACACAAGTGTCCACACCATGGAATTCATAAGAACCAACTCATCAAAATTTTCTATAGGGGTGTGGATGATGATATCAAATGGTTTTTAGATTCCTCATCTGGAGCAAACTTCATGCATCAAAGTTATGACAATGCATGGAGGGTCGTCACCCTTGGAGCTGAAAATCAAGCTAATTGGGGTAGATCTATAGGTAAAGGAGTCTTGAAAGTACCTATGGCCGAAGCTTCTCCCGAATACAAGTCTATCACTAAAACCCTAAAACTCTTAGTTGCCAAGGAAGACCATATTGAATCATCTCTTGCTGCAATTGGAAGAGGATGTTCGCCTGCTCAACAACAAGAATAAATTAAGTCTGCTTCGCTATTCTATGAAGCATGTAAAGGAACTGATCATTCCACCTTAGCATGCAATGTTCTCTATGATGTTATTTTAAGCAACATTTGTAACCAAGGGGATAATAGTCAAATGGAGAACCTAAATGTTGTTAACACCATCCCTGGTCAAGGTTATTACAATCTGAATCAGAATAGGAACCATCTAGGTTTTCAATATGGAAACCCCTCTGGAGCAGTGAACTCGCATCAATTTAGTTCAAACAATGAACCACGAGGCCCACCATGATTTCAGTATAATCAACAACAAAATTTTGGAAATCAAGGAAATGTCAAGGGAAACTTTCAGAATAAGAACTTCAATAATTATCAAAACAATTCCTAGTACCAGAGTCTTAACCAAGTTCCTTATCAAGAACAAGGACAACAAGAAAGTCCCGCCTCTCCTGATGACAAGTTAACATCCATTGAAAAGATGTTGCAAACTCAACAAACTATGATAGCTAACCAGCAAGCCCAGCAAAAGGCTATTGTATCTAAACTAGCTCAACTTGTAGCTAGCATAAAGCCACGTACTGGAGTCTTTGTTGGCCAACCGGAAAACAATCCTAAACACCCAGAACAATTGAAGGCAGTCACCACCAGGTCAGGAAAAGACTATTCTGATCCTCCTATCAAGACACCTATGGTTGTTACAGATGAGGATGAACCTATGATTGTCCAAGACTCAACAATACTGGAGTCTCAACCAAAAGAACCAATAACTGCTGATAAGACAGACAAGGAAAGTCTTGAGAAACCTATTGATAAAGAAACTAAAACACCAGAACCTGATATTCCTGTATACAAGCCTCATATACCGGTCCCTGCTCGTTTATTTCAAACCAAGCTTGATACTCGGTTCATTAAGTATAAAGAAGATATGAAGAAACTTCATGTTGATATACCCTTTTTGGATGCGCTGGCTGAGATACCAGCCTAGACAAAATACTTAAAGTCACTCCTCAACAGGAAATATATAACTGAAGAATACGAGACAGTCAAGTTAGCTAAATTGACTTCTGATATCATCTAGAATAAGATGCCAAAGAAGTAGAAAGATCCAGGATCGTTTGGGATTTCCTGCCATATCGGTGATTCTTCATGCAAGAAAGGACTGGTAGATCTTGGTGCTAGCATCTCCATCATGCCACTCATCCTTTGCAAAAGGCTAGGGTTTGCTGAACTTCTACCAACTGGCATGACCATACAACTTGCAGACAATTTGATAAAGCATTCGTTAGGAATTATTGAGGATGTACCCGTCAAGGTAGGAAAAGATTCCTATGTTCTGTGTGACTTTGTCATCATGGATATAAAAGAAGACGCCAGATATCCTCTCATCTTCGGACGTCCATTCCTCGCCACTGCAAGAGTTCTAATTGATGTTGAAGCAGGAACATTGCTTCTCAGACTTGGTAAAGAAACTATCGAATTCAAAGATTTTGAAAGCATGAGAAGACCAAGTATGCAAGAAGAAGTCTATCTGATTGACTGCATTGAACAAATATCACTCCTCACACAAAAGGGATATGAACAAGATGATCCTTTAGAAGTGACTCTAACAAACCCCTCTACTGATAATTCCACCAGTGAACATGTTAAAGAGTGTGTTCTTGACCTTGACACTGCCAAAGAAGATCCCGAAGCTACATCTGAAGGACTCAAGGCTGTGGAAGCTACTGAAGGAACATGCAAAAAACCAGAGGCCCCCGAAATGAAGCCCCTGCCTGAGGGACATAACTATGTGTTTCTGGATGATCTCAAGATTTGTCCAGTTATTATAAATTCCGATCTAACGACCAAACAAGAAGATAAACTCCTGAAAGAACTAAAGGAAAGAAAGAAAGAAATCAGTTACAAAATGAGTGACCTCACTGGGGTTAGTCAAGCACTATGTATGCATAAGATCCCTATGATGAAAGATCACAAGCCAACTATTGAACATCAATGGAAATTGAATCCAAACATGAAGGAAGTAGTACGTCACAAGGTCATTAAACTGCTCACTGCTGGAATAATCTATCTGATATCAGACTCTCCATGGGTGAGCCCAGTGCATGTAGTCCCGAAGAAAGGTGGAACTACTGTAATTTGAAATGAAAACAATGAACTCATCCCCACTCAAATAGTCACAGGGTGGAGTATGTGTATTTATTACTAGAAGTTAAGCAAGGTGACTCGAAAAGATCAGTTTCCAATGCCCTTTCTTAATCAAGTATTAGAGTGGATGGCTCATCAAGAATACTTCTGTTACCTCGATGGTTCCTCTGGTTTCTATCAAATAACCATACATCCAGACAACCAAGAGAAAACTAAATTCACCTGCCCATTCAGAACATACACATTTAGAAGAATTCCATTCAACCTCTGTAATGCGCCTGCAACTTTCCAACGTTGCATGGCCGCCATATTCACAGGTCTCACTGAAACAATCATGGAAGTTTTTATGGATGACTTTTCAGTGTATGGAGACTCAGTTTATTCATGCCTAAAACACCTCTCCCTTGTTCTCAAATGGTGTGAAGAAGCACATCTTGTGATCAATTGGGAGAAGTGTCACTTTATGGTAAAGGAAGGCATTGTCCTTGGCCATAGGGTCACTAATCGAGGAATTGAAGTAGATAAGGCCAAGATCGAAGTGATTTCCAAGCTCTCTATCCCTATCAATATAAAGGAAGTTTGAGCATTCCTAGGTCATGCAGGCTTCTATAAATGGTTTATAAAGGACTTCTCAAAGATAACCAAGCCGATGACAAATATGTTACTAAAGGATGCTGAATTTAATTTTGACGAAGAATGTTTTGAAAGTTTCAACAAACTAAAACATGCCCTTACTACTACACCCATCATCAGATCTCCTGATTGGGATCATCCTTTTGAAATTATGTGTGATGCAATCGATTATGTTGTGGGAGCTATCCTGGGCCAATGCATAGAAAAGAAACATTATGTGATCTATTATGCATCAAAGACCCTCGATGAAGCTCAGAGGAATTGTGCTACTACTGAGAAAGAACTTGTGGAAGTTGTGTATGCCTTTGAAAATTTCAGATCCTACCTTATTGGTTCAAAAGTTATTGTCTACATGGATCATGGTGCTATCTGTTACCTTCTGACAAAGAAAGTTACAAAACCTAGGCTAATTAGATGGATTCTCCTATTGCAAGAATTTGATTTGGATATAACAGATAAAAATGGTACAGAGAATGTTGTAGCAGACCACCTCATTTGCATCCACACTCTGGATACCAAGAAGATTTTGATTCATGATTCCCTTCCAGATGATCAACTAATGAAGGTCTCAGAAGCCACACTATGGTACTCAAATTATGTGAACTACCTTATTGGTGAGGTTATTCATCCTCAATGCACTGGAAATGCACTGAATAAATTTATGCATGATGTGAAACAATACTACTGGGATGAGTCGTACCTTTTCAAACTATGTGCTGATGGTCTATACATACGGTGTAATACGTCTCAAAATGGGTTGAGGCTATACCAACTGTCACTAGTGATTCCAAACCAATAATCAAATTATTCAAAGATATTATTTTCCCCCATTTTGGAGTACCACAAACTGTGATATCCGATGGAGGGTCACATTTTCTAGAAAGAAGCTTTGAGGAGCTACTGAGAAAGTATGGTGTAACTCACAAGGTAGCCGCACCTTACCATCCACAAACAAGTGGACAGGTGGAGGTTTCTAATCGTCAACTCAAAGCCATTTTGGAAAAGACTGTAGGTCAAAATCAAAAAGATTGGTAAGTGAAAATCAACGACGCATTCTGGGCCTACCGAACTGCCTTTAAGACCCCTCTTAGAACTACACTATTTCGATTGATCTATGGGAAGTCACACCACCTGCCTGTAGAAATAGAACACAAAGCATGGTGGGAAATTAAACAACTAAATTTTGACATGAAAAAGGTTGGCCAAGCCAGGATTCTACAACTCCAGGAGCTGGATGAACTCAGGATGATAGCTTATGAGAATGCACAAATCTACAAAGAACGCACAAAAATTCGGCACGATGGACATTTGAAAAGAAAAGGCATACAAGTGGGAGACCAAGTTCTGCTATTCAACTCAAGGTTGAAGTTATTCCTAGGAAAACTCCACTCCCGCTGGTATGGACCTTACATTGTCAAAATCATCTCCCCACATGGTGCTTTCTCTTTATGGAGTGAAAAGTCAGGTGAATTTGTGGCAAATGGTCACCGTTTAAAGAGATATTTCACCTCTCCTAACATAGGCATTGAAGCAATGCTGGAAATGACCAATCCAACAAATCCACCATAAAGTTTAAGAAATCAAGTCGAGCCATTGACATAAAACAAAGGCACTTGATGGGAGGCAACCCGATCAATAAATTTGTTTTACTTTTCTTTTAAAATTAAAATGTTTCTTTAATTTTGTTTTTGCCTTCTAGATAAATTTGTTTCATTAAATAAAATCGCATCACAATATGTTTTTGATTGCTTTTTATGTTTGAAATTTCAGATGAAAGACGAACGCTGACTGGAACACAATCACATTTGATGGTCCAAATAGCATGATTTTTCCCCTCCATGTCAGATTTAGGGTTTGCTCGGGACGAGCAAATTTCTAAGTTTGGGGTGGAGGGTGAGTGGTACATATCTTACTTTCCACATTCACCCATCTAAATCAGACTTAAGATTTCATCGTCGCATTTTTGACCTAAATTTTCAAAATTTTCAATTTAAACTTTCAAAATTTTAAAGTTTCTCAAAGAAATTTGAACAGATACTCGATGAAGTTTTGACACTTTTTTGTTTCAATCTTTATGCTTTTTTAATAACTATACCCTCCTTATCCAAAGCAGATCCTCAAAAGGACCTTCTTCTAAAAACTAGCCTTTTGATTGAAATCATCTTGTGAAGCTTACGAATCCTAACATCATGATCTTTATGCAAAAATGGCAAGTGTCTGTCAAACTGATAGGGATCAAACACATCGTACTTCCTAACTGACTAGTAGAACAATTATATGGAATCCCCACCAGATCCTCATCAAGTCATTATTTGATCAGAGTATGATAAAGAGAACAACCCGGTGAACGTAATTGTAAATCAAGTTGCATTCTGATATGAACTCTCTTCTACACTTCTTCTATCATCTTCATACCCCTCCATCCATCATAAAGAAACAAAAATAGCTAAAATAGTGCCAAACTCTAAGTTTGGGGTGGCACGCCACTTTCCTCTATATTCTCTTCTTACATACCCCTTGCAAATTAATAAGGGGTGTACCACCAAGAAAAGATGCCAAAGCGCACACAAAAAGAAATGCAATCTCGAGTCGAATAGAGGAAAGATTCACACACAAAAAAATGTAATAAATGAAATTGCAAAACAAATAAAAAGAAACTCTCAAGTCAAATAGAGAAGAGATTTATTTCTTCCTTCCATACCACCATTCACGCCATTTTCTACCTAATGGCACAATGAATGCCTACCCTATCCTGAAAAACACCATTGTTAGATCAAATGCACACTTGTTGTTCTACGGGTGTCTCTGGACTCTTACAAAACTCTTTGACATGCTTGTTGTTGGAAAAAGTGAGGAGGAAGTGATATTGGAAAGAGAACTCAGGAACAAAGATATGGCAAGATGTGTTTAGTGGTCTCACGAGGTTGAGATACTTAGTCGTACTGAGCAGAAAGAAAATAATTGTGATGTGAAGCTGAGGCAATCACACAAGTTGAAAGTATTCATTTGGCGATCGTTTCAGATTTTGTGTTACTCGAGGATGAGAAACGTTTAAGTTCGGGGTATTTTGATGAATTCATATTCATCATGGCATTCAATTATCATATTGGGTCAAATTTAACTCAACACATCCAACATCACTCATTAAAAATCACAATGTATCACAAAATGCAAAACTACTTAATTGATTCAATTATTAGGGTTTTGACTGATATTATGTTGATTTCATATAGGTCTTGATGAGGATGAACAACCAGCTAGGACCCACATTTATCTTCCCTTGATCTACCCTCACTCACCCTCGGTCTTGACCATACGGTCTTGCCCATACGATATCGCCCATACAGTTTCATCCATACGGTCTCAAGACTGAATGGACATGCTTACGTCGAGACCGTTTGAGGAGAACCGGTCTCCGAGACCATTTGGAGGTGAGGTTGTGAGACTGCTTGAAGCAGCCATGAAACCGTTTAATGAAGCACATTGCAGTAAACAGTTTGATAATGTTTGCTGCAAGACCGTTTTGGCTTGAAAAAGTAATCACATGAAGACCATTTAGTTTTGTAGCTACGTGCATGCGAGAAAGAAATGCATGCAAAACCATTTGAGATGAAGGCTATCAAGATCGTGTGGAGAAAATTATCCAAACCGAGAGAACAAAACTATTTGCTGGGAGCAAACCGAATGAAGAAATGCATGCATGCGCAAGACTGTTTGAGTGGATGCTGATACAAGATCATTTGGTCATTTACACACCAAGCTGAATGGGCATGCATGCATGAAACCATGTAAGCTGAACCAATGAAGATCATTTGATAGCATATACACAAAGACCGTTTGAAAGCTCACGTGAAGACCATTTGCAAAAGTGGATCACGCAAGACCATTTGGATAAGATATTTATCAAAACTGTTTGTTCAAAGCAACCAAGACCGTATGGAAAAGAAACTGCAGCAAGCCAATTGGAGAATCCATATCAAGACCGTTTGGTCATTTGCAATGCAAAACTGCTTAGACAAAGGCATATGACCAAGATCGTTTGAAGAAGATTTTTTTTACCAAACCGTATGAAGTTAAATACCCCAAGACCGTTTGGATATAGTTAGGAAAACTGTTTGGAGGCCAATATCTCAGGACCGTTTGGTCTATTATAACCGAACCGTTTGGACTCACGCCAAAAGCATGTGCCTATAAATAGGACCAGCATGGTCCTCATTTGGGCATCAGTTCTGAGACGTCGACAGGCTGCCTGTACGCTAGTCCGACCCTGCCATTGTCACTTCACCTGTCGTTCCTACTACAACTCAAGGAGACCGAGAAGAGAAGGAAGGAGGAGTGAGAAAGACTACCCGGTCTATCTTGGAGTCCCTCGTTCTTCATCCAGATCTGCTCTGACATGACGTAGGAGACCGCATCATGTTCACCGAGCTGTGAACAACTTCTACATCATGCTCATGGAGGATTCCTCTCTCTTTCTTATTCTTCTTGTTTCTCACATCATGAGTGAGTAGTTCCTTTTTTCTGCGGTGTGGGGACTAGCCCCGCTGCCCATGCAACCATGTCTTTTCATTTAACATTCCATGGAAATGTATATAACTTTTCAATTCATTGTTAATTAGTATGATTGTAGTTGATTATCTTCTTGTTTTCATCTTGTTCTTCCCTATACTGTGAAATCTTCTATATGTAGGGTGGAATGGCGGTTTACAAAGTTTGACTCCTTGATTAGAAATACGATAGGATTCCTTGAGGTAGTAAGTGCATGATCCGTAAGGGGACGAGCCATCTAACCTTTGGTGACACTTCTGTGGCCTAAACATCCCTCCGAGAGGGCCACTGCCTTAGTTGGATTTTATATCGTCTTTGTTTATTGTCGATGTTTGCTTGTAGATTAATCACCTGCTTACTTATTGATTAGCGCGGTTGACACCTTGACTAGAAATAGAATGGGTTTCCTTGAGGTCATAAGTGAATGATCTGTAAGGGGACGAGCCATCTAACCTCTGATGACACTTCTTTGGTCTAAACATCCCTCAGGGAGGACCACAATCTTAGTTGGATGTTGTATCTCTGGAGCCATACGTATATGAATCGGATGGTGATGAGACATATGATACCTAAGGTGATGCTTAAGCAAGCCTAACTCCCGTATGGGGGGTTTTTGCAGCAGCTCCATTTGGATAGTTATATCTGGCCTGGATGTTATGTGTTTGGAAGTGTTTGCATGTGCAGTGGTGGTGAAACCTGAGACCATCCCAGAGATTCCATATCATTTAATCTAAAACAAACTTCTATTCTGCTTGTTTAGTTTCCTACAATTAGTTTAACTAACCTCAATAAAATCAATAATTCTAAATACTAGTCTTACCTGAGCTAGATTCGACTGACAAAGATTCTTCAAAACGTTGTCCTTTGGGATTCGATCCTTAACTATACTACGATAAGACCCATCCGCTTGTGAGTTGTATTATTGCATGAAGTTTTGGTAAACGCTCAGGCATTTTAACCCCGAGTGAATTTGTTAGTGTGATATTTGCCATGTCAATTTTTTCCTCGAAATTCAACTTATCTCATACTCTAGGTGATGTCAAAGAATTTCTAGCACCCCTAGGTCACTACTTATAGTGCCAAGATATCATAGTCCTAAATGTACATGAAGTTGGCAACTTAGGATTTAGAGCATCTAGGGGGGTCCCCACACCACCTTATATAGGACAAAGCATCGTCTATTAGCTCAATCACAACATTGTTATTTTAACTTAAGATTTACATGTCGTATCTCAAATAGTATAGGTCCTATTCATACATAAGCATAGTTGAAAGGTATTATTTAAGGCTTCATCTTTCTCCTTAATCACCTACATAAGTTGATATCATGATATAAAAGCCTTTATTATGAGAATTTTGACACTTAGCATCATTATTTTGGTTTTTGATCAACATCATACAAGGATTGCATGCTTAGAGACGGACTTATTTCCCATACTTGAATATTAGGATTTCACTCTATTATGTGATATTCATCATCAATCTTGAAGCTTAGATTTAGATGGGTTGAGGTTAAGAACATAATTAGCGATCATGTTATCAATGATTCAAATATGTCTACACTTTTGATTCATAATTTCAAACTTATATCTTTAATGTATGATATGAAGTAAAAGAGAATATACTTAGTCAAGCTTATCATTATTGCAAACTTGGATATCACATATATGATATAGCAACGAAATATAGAATTGGTAAAGCCTATACGAGTGACTCCTCATAAATAAATCATCTATTTAGCTCAAGTGAGGTCTCTAGTATCATATATTAAGAAAGAGAAGTGGAAGAAAAAAAATATGAGTATCTTATGCGCAGACATTCTACTCTCAAAGTCATAGTTTTATATGTCCACCTCACTTGCATCTAAATGATGAGCTTCAAAAACACAAGCCACTCATTCTAGGACCTAACTCAGTCATAGGATTTACTTTCTCATTATGATTCATGTACCCATCATTTCTTTTACCCAACTTTCACATATAGGATTGAATCGTGCAAAAGGACTCGACTCATTAACTCAGGAGTAATCTAGCTTAGGACACATCATTTCTTTCTTTCATATATCTCATATATTGGAGAAAAGGTCCTCTGACCTTCTCCCAGTAGGTCTCACTCTCTCTCGAGTTCACCACATATATCGTCTTAACAATATAAGTCCTCCTTTGTAAATATCTTGAGGGCCATGCATATTCAAATTTATCTTAACATTGCTTACCTTTGTAAGGAAAACCTACATACTTTCATCATCTAGACTTAGCTCATATTTTCATAATTGGGATAAGAACTCATATACAACATAGATCTACGTAAAGAACTTATATTAATAGAGGTCAAACTTATATAAGATCATACTTGTGTATGCCACTATCAATCTATTATCTACTCTAACTATCAAATACCTAATAAGGCTCTAGACATCTAATCTAGAACTCCTCTCTCTTCTAGACTGATGTCACTCCCTTTCACCAAGGTTGCATGAACACCTCCCACTCTCCTATGCGAGGGACACATTTTCATTTTTTTTTGGAACATACCAAACGGTAGCTAACAATTACACTGTATCTAAGAGTGGGACGAAAAGTCTATTGAAAACCTAAAAATCTTCATGGTAAGATGGAAGAAGGGTGGTCAGGCAGGTAGCCCATGAGCATGAGCCATCAGGTTGTTTTAGGCATTGCTTAGCTAGCCAGTCTGCTAGTTTGTTTTGGCTTCCTCACTGAAATGCCACCTTGAAGAGCAGACGTTCTTCACATAGGAGTTGGATGGCCTTGGTCAGGAGGACATATTCTGGTGGGGGTACATCGAGGCCCTTGATTCAATTCGTGGCATTCCATGAGTCTGTAATTAGGATTCCAAAGTTAAGACCTGCATGTTTCGCGTATAGCATAGATTCTCTGATGGCCATCAATTCTCCTCTCATTGGGCCTGTGTTGGGAGAATGTTGAGTTTGGGCATGGAGTCAGGCGCCTTGTAGGTCTCTAATGATCAATATTATAGCACATGTACCTTCAACTTTGTTGAGAGTCGTATCCACATGGATTATGAAGGAATTAGGAGTGATGGAAAATCTTGTGGTGCTCGGGGGTGATACTGAGGGAGGTGTCGGAGGGGTATTAAAGGCCTGGGCAGTTGTGATTATCGCTTCTCTACAATGAGTGATGATCACCGAGGGAGGTAAAGATTTGTGCTCAAAGATGTAGAGATTCTAGTTTTTCCATACCCACCAGCAAGTTGTTGCAAAGCGAACTCCCCAACTGGGTATCCTGCTAAGGGCCTTCAAGTTATATGAGATCCAATCCTTGGTGGAGTTGAGATTGAAGAAGTGTGCTGCATCAGGAGGAAACAGCTGGATCCACACTGCCTTCGCCTGCAGACAATCTCTTATGGCATGGATAGTATCCTCTAGAGGACATTGGTACCGCACACATGATGAGTCTTATGTTAGGTGGCGTCTGACCCTTAGCTCATTGGTGAGAAGCTTGTCATGGTGGAGTAGCCATAGGGTGGTTTTAATTCGATGTTGAGTCTTCAAAACCCAGATAGAGCTGTAGCAGTCTATGCTGGCCATTTCGGTGAAGTTCATGATGATCTTGTAAGCTGAGTTGGAGTAGAAAGCACCGTCTGGCAGAGGGTAGCCATAATCTTCTGTCTTCCCCATAAGATTGACTCGGTGGTGGCATGAGGGTAATGGGTCGTGTTGAGGATTCGTCAAACCAGAAATTGATAAAGCTCGTATCTCATTCTCTGGAGTCAGATACGAGGCATGACATTGTCATGTCTCTTAGATCTTCTAGGATTGTGAGATCCATATTAAGGGTATGGGGAACCCCATCTCTTACCCAAAGGTCTGTCCAGACATTCGTTTTATCGCTAGAAATAGTAGTCATAGACCAATTGTTCAAAATGAAAGGGAAAAGCATTTTGATCCCCCTCCAGGTGTGTGATCCATAAATGGTTTCAGTACTTTTCCTGCCATATTTGGCATGCATAAGTTGTGTCCAGGGTGTCGGGCCTTATTGAATGTACTCCCAAGTGATCTTTGCTAATAGAGCTTTGTTGGAACCTACTGCCGTTCTCACTCTAAGGCCACCTCTGTGTAGTGGTATGGTAATGTGCCTCCAGGAAACCAAGTTCAGTTTCTTGGTGCATAAATGTAATAAAATATTATATAGTTTTTCTCCAAAAAGGAAGATGTCAGAGAAAACTATCGAGGCTCGAGCCGATTGGAAAATAAAACCAAATCAGCAAAATGAGTGTCCCACGCATAGTAGATAGCCTAGTGCCATGTCACCTAGTGAAATGGTGAGAACAAGTTGTAGATTAGTGTGGCTCCCAAATACCTATGATCCCTATATGGAAAGGGTTTCACACACTTGTCTAAACTTAGTTCCCAGACATCTAGGTTCTATCTTAGAGGCTAAGTCAAACCTTATTCCTATAGAATAACTTACTAGTTTCTAGGGCTTTAAGTGAAAGGTGAAATTTAGTTTTATGTTTCATGGTGAGCAGTTGTCAGGTGTAGCTATAGTTCATGCCCTGATACCAACTGTAACATCCCCGGATTCTGCCACCTCGAGACTTAGAAGGCTCAAGAAGACAAATCTAAAAATGTTAGACTATTATTTTAGGGAGTGATGCGGAAGCATTGTGCACATATGTGAACATACAAGCATAACATACACCACAATGTTTCTCAACATTCAACATGTTTCTTTACAATATGAATTGTACAACTTACATTTACATAATTTAAAAGAAAGTTTTACAAGTCTATGAATATGCATGCTAATCAGGATCTACGCAATAGGTACAACATAAACATTGCTCACTTCCTTCCTTTCTCCCATGCTAGCTCTGAACATAAACTATACATCAAACAATGAATCAACACCATGTGTTGTGTACGTGGGTGAAAGATACCTATATATTGTTCTTGCATACTTAAAAATTTTGAGAAAGAAGAAAAGGTTAAAAATACATGATTTAATGCAATAATCAGGTAAACACATGTATTTGGACATATCTTTAGATGCAAATGTACTACTATTTATATCATCACTTTATCATACATCTAGTAGGGACAAATTACTTTATCATACATCTAGTGTCACACCCGCATCCCACGATTACCACTAATCATGAGATTAGGGCATGAATTTGAGGATTATACTTAATACAAAGTTCACTCTGTTACCTTTAAAAAAAATTCCTTTATTTCAAACTCTTTTTTTCTCACATTCAATCACATAAACAAACTTTAGAAGAGAATTAAACTTTGATTACTTTAATATGATCTCAACATTAATGATACACATCCATACATTTATTTTGTTTCTCACACTTCGATGTACATATGACATGATAATCAGATACATTCTCTCTTATCAAGGAAACAAAGATACAAAACATCATTTTCAACTCTCTCACATCTATACAAGGACCTAGAGTGATAGGGACCGACTGTACTTAACTAACCTCATACTTAAATCATGTAGTAGATCTACTGCGATGCTTTGACCTTCTTCAAGTCCATGTGGTTTCCCCCAAAATTGTGAGTAGAGGGGTGAGCCTACTCACTCAGTGAATGAGTACTTCAAAGAAATAGTCTAAAGCACTGATATAATTACAGATATACTTTTGAGAAATTTATATCAATTATAACATCAGTAAGCTTTAAAGAGACTAATCATTCACAATAATAAATATGGCAAGATACTCTAGATATCTACAATATTGAATCAATATATGAACATGCTTGATTGAACATAAAGAGGACTAATAATTCAAAATCTTACAAATAATAATTGAATAACTACACACACTTGTTTAACCTCTCATTCATCTTATTATGCCCTAAACCCACATGAGGTGTACCACAACATGTGAAAGAATTGCAGCAAGCTATGATCTCACTGTACAAGGCTTAGAAGCATGCCCGAGTTTCAAAGCCTATCTCTCGATTAAGACCCCATCTGCAGCGGGCCTCGACACGTCTGCCTCTCAGCGGCTAATGAGAGCGGCCAGATATCTCAAACTCCACCTCTTAACCTGGGTACTCAGGTGGTGAGTCAAAGCCCTCAGGATTACTGTACATCAGTGGACCTACTGACCACTGATCACTTACAACATGTAACACAGGTACCAATGGCATCCCCAGTTGGTGTTGGGTACCACACAACTGTAAGGAGTCTTCCCTACTGGTCAAGACCCCCGCACCCTACTGGTGCACTCTAGCTTACCTCGATCTGGACTACCTCCAGTCACAAAACTATTTACTCCCCACAGCGTAGGCCTCATCCTGTGAGGATTCTACAGTGTCCATGGCATCTAAATCTCTAATTCACTCTTTACATTCACAATTCAATCATCACATCAACATATCTTAGTTTAGCTTTATAAACCATTCTTTTCATAGACCATCTGATAACATTTACCACAACTAAACTATTAAAAATTACCACATCTCATACTGAGAACATTGATGTCACAATACTTTATTCATTAAACACCCTATTCTTAGGGTTTCATTTACCTCATTCACTTATCACAGAGCTCTCATAAGGATTTCATGCGACATAAACATTCACTGAATAAAGACTGCTTTCAACAAATCATTTACAATCAATATATGTATGAAACCCTGCAACTGAGCTGAATTTGGGTTTTCATGCCATTCACTGAGATATCATGCACCAAGAATAAAATTGAATAAATAAATTATATCATGTCAAAAAAATCCGTTCAAATGAAGGCGGGGGATGGACGTGGGCCGAGGGGGACGAGGAGGGCGTGGCGGCGGCGGCCGTGGGCACGCACATCGGGGGAACCATGATCCAAGGGGGGGACACAGCGTTCCAGGGGAAGGCGGGGAACACTTTCTCTACGAGGAGAGCGCACCGTGGAAGGATCCGGAGAAGCAAGAAGACCTCGGAGGCCATGTTAACAAAGGAGTTAGGGTTGGGATTCCGGAAATTGGAATTGAGTTTCAATACGCAGGCATGAAAGGAACTGGTACTAAGTCGAACAACACGGTTACATCAGAAGAAACGATGGACGCTCCTGCGCAGGCGGAACAGTTTCCCCTGCTGCACGCAAATTCTGAACAACCATCATTTAGGGTTTGGGGTCCTTAGAAGAATCTGGCGGAAGAAGGAGGGTCGTCGACAGTACACGACGCAGATCCTTATCCTGATGTAACTGATCCTCATTCCAATAAGCAGAAAGACGTCTTTCTCGAAACCCTATACGAGAAATCTCTATCGGTCTCGGATGTTCAGCTTAACCTGGGAGACGTGAGACCTTCCCTGACGATTAATCCGGATGCAGAAGAAACGCTAGCAAGGCTGTGGATGTATACAGTTGTTGCGAGGCTCATCGGCACGGATGTGGGATATATGACTATGCGGGATCGACTAAAACTGTTATGGAAACCGATCAGTAGGTTCAATATATTTGAAGTGGATCTAGGACACTACGTGGTCCAATTTTCCTGCGCACGGGATTTTGAAACAGCTCTGACTGGAGGTCCATGGAAACTGTTTGGGTGTTGCCTAGCAGTTTGGCAATGACACCCATCCTTTAGACCCATGGTTGACCTACCTCACTACCTTGTCACCTGGGTTAGAATACTGAATCTCCCGCTGCATCTCTACGTCCTGACTATGTTCGACTATATAGGACTTGCTCTGGGTAGTCTTGTGAAGGTAGACATGCACACTATGTCAAGAACTCGAAGCAAATTCGCGAGACTTGCAGTGGAAGTGGACACCATGAAACCTATGATTCATACTATTGCCATAAATGATGTCATATACCAAGTAGAGTATGAGGCGTTCCCTGAAACCTGCAATGGATGCGGAAAATTGGGACACTCCCAGGAGAGATGCACACGCATTGGGCAGAACAAAGAAGGTAATCTAAACAGAGATCCACCACAGTCGGTTACTAATGATGATAGTGAGAAGTCCATTAATAAATGGCACACCCAACGAAGGAAGAATTCTGTTAATAAGCAGTGCAGCAATGAGAGAGCCAGGCATACTGAAAAGCAACAAGAGAAACCAACGCAAAGGAATAAATTTCAGTCGCTGGAGGATCTCAAAGAAACCACTCAGGAATCTGCGGCCCAGGAAGAGGATGTTCAGCAACAGCTGGAAGATGAGCGAAGAAACACGGAGAAAGACCATACTCGAGAAAATAGGAGAGAAGATAAGGTGTGGAAGAAGAAACGTATACAGAGCAGCGATGATAAAAGACAGGTCCTGAAGGAGATTAAGGTCACTGAAAATCAAGGCCAGAAGAGCACAAAGGATCATATTGCTGTCAACCCAGATGTCGACGAGGTCATACAGGAAGTCATACAGATAGAGGAACATGATGAAATGACAGAAGATATACGTGAGAAGACTGCTGTGAATGGGGAGATGAAGGAAACATCAGAAGAAAATCCACCTGTTCAAGGTGAAACTCTCCTTGGGGTAAATATGAAACAGGTTATTAACCATGACATTGGGATCATGTCACGCATAAAGAAGAAAGGATCTACTGTAATCCCACCTCACCCTGGGGAGCGGAAGAGCAAAGGGAATATCCCTAAACTAAAGCACACCAAGTTTAAACCTCCTAATGAAAAAAGAAGGACGAGCCAGCGACTGAACTTGGGCCTAACATCAGCGTTGGAAGGAGTTGACGAGGAGGAGGAAGAGAGAGAGAACAGGGATCCACAGGAGAACGACCAGTAATTGTTGTTCTGCTATCCTTCCACCTTTAGCAGTTTTAATGATTAATACGATCTGTTGGAATGTTAGAGGAATCGGCAACAAAGATACATGCCGTGTCCTCAGAGAGTTAGTCTCCTTAAAGAAAGCACGTCTGGTCGGTATTCTGGAACCTCGTATAAGTGGTGGAAAAGCTGAAACCACAATTAAGAAGCTTGGCTTCAACAAATCTTTTCGGTGCGAAGCTAGGGGCTTCTCTGGAGGTATCTGGGTCTGTTGGAAGGATGATGAATGCTCTGTTCAAATCATTAATTGTCATCGAAAATTCATAACTTGCAAGGTCAATAATAAGGTATTGGTCACCTTCGTGTATGCTCACCCAAATGTTTGGGTTAGAAACCTGCTCTGGAAACACCTGGTATCAATGGGCAGGAGCTTTACCATGCCTTGGATTGTCATAGGCGATTTCAATACAACGTTGCTGCCGGAGGAGAAGAGTGGAAGCATACACTATAACTTCAGTGAAGCTCGTGTGTTTAGCAACACCCTGATGGAGGCAGGCCTAACGGACCTTGGCTTCAATGGACAGAAGTTTACGTATATCCATGGAGGTTTGCAGGAAAGGTTAGATAGGGCTGTGGCCAACACCGAATTTCTTAATAACTATCCTACTTTCATCATCGAGCATCTCCCTAAGGCGTTTTCAGATCACTGCCCCATTGCGGTAGGGAACACGCAGCGCTTTCCAAGACCCAACCGATTCTTTATCAGAGAATCCTGGACTAATTCTGAGGACTTTCAATGTACTGTCAAAACCAGCTGGAACTCCAACCTAATGTTCAATGATGCCTTGAAGAGCTCACACGAGACCATCAACAAATGGGCAGATAACAATACGAAGAGGACTGCATATGATAAGAAGAGACTCCTTAGAAACATCGACCTGCTGCAAAAGAACCTTGCTGAAAAGTTCGACGAGATCACTGCCAATATGATTGCCGACATGGAAACTCGGTACGGGGAAATCTTAAGGAAGGAGGAGGAGGATGCGAGACAAAAAAGCCATATTACTTGGCTGACTGATGGAGACCTTAACACAAAGTTTTATAATACTTATGTTAAACAAAGAAGACGTCACAACACCATTACCATGCTCAAAGACGATAATGGCGTGTGGACCAGCAATGAGGAGGAAATGCGTGAACTCATTCTGAAATATTTCAAGAAGTTATTTACTGAGCCTGTTACCACTTCTGCTGCAGATATTAAAGAGTATATTGGTTATTTTAACAAACTGAGCGAGCAAGAACAACAGATGGTAAGCTCCAAGACTTCTCTAGAAGAGATCCACAATATCGTGTCCAAGCTTAATCCACACAAGGCACCAGGGCCTGACGGTGCGGATGGCAGCTTCATTAAGAAGAACTGGCATACCGTCAAACGCTCCTTACTGCTGACTATCAACAATGCTCTCCAAGGTGGTGAGCTAGATGAAGAAATGTGCAGGTCGACCATTGTTCTGATACCTAAGAATCCAAAGCCTGAAATGTGTGAACACTTTCGACCTATTTCTCTTAATAACCTCAGTCTGAAAATCACGTCCAAGATCATAGTTGAGAGGATCAAATCCCACCTTACTCAGTGGGTTTCCCCGGCGCAAAGTGCATTTGTACCTGGTAGAAAAATATCTGACAACATTGTTATCACTCAAGAGATCATTCATCTTATGAGGAATAGGAGAAGTGGAAATGGGATGATGGCAATCAAAATCGATTTGTCTAAAGCTTATGACAAAATGACATGGCCTTTCATTAAGGATACCCTAGAAAAGACGGGTATTCCCAGCACCATCTGCGATTATATCATACAGTCTATCTCTACTGGTGAAAGTTCTATTATTTGGAGTGGACGAGAAGCGGGCTCTTTCAAATCTACTAGAGGTCTGCGACAAGGCGACCCTTTATCGCCTTATTTGTTTGTGCTGTGCTTAGATCGCCTCTGTCAAGCCATCGATAAGCTGGTTCTGGAGAAACAATGGACTCCTGTCAAACTCTATAATTCGGGTCCCAAAATTTCACATCTATGTTTTGCAGACGATATGGTCCTTTTTGCCAAGGCTGATACAAAAGAAATGAGAACTATTCTTCGATGCTTCAAGCTGTTTGGCAGGGTGTCGGGTCAAGCTATTTCTGTTAAAAAGTCTACCATTTTCTTCTCTAGAAATGTTATCCAAAACATGAAGTCCAGAATTGGTAGAATTAGTGGCTTCACCATTACAAACAACCTAGGCAGATACCTAGGAGTTCCTCTCATTCATGGAAGAGTGAACAAGGACACATACAATCCAACACTAAAGAAAGTGGAGTCTGCTATAGCTGCGTGGTCCGCACGCTGTCTGAACCTGGCTGGACGAGTTTGTTTGGCAAAGTCAACTCTCACTGCTATTCCTAGCTACGTGATGCAAACGGCTGTGATTCCGATCAAAGTCTGTGATCGTATTGATAGCACGATCCGTAGTTTTATTTGGGGAGGAAATCATAAAAGCCACCCTCCCGCTATGGTTTCCTGGAACAAGCTTACCTACAGTAAGGAGCATGGGGGAATTGGGATCCGAAGTATGAAAGAACTGAATGCCTCTCACATTGCCAATCACGCCTGGGATATAGCTACTAACAGGAATTCTAGCTGGTGCAAAAGCATGGCTCGCAAGTACAGTAAGTACACTGAAGGTAAAGGGATTAACCTATCCAGGCTTGGGCGCGCATCCCTAAATTTTAAAGAGTTCATCTCTAATAACTCGACTTGGATACCGGTTAATGGACAGAAAATTAACGTTTGGTATGATAAATGGAGTGATCTCGATAACAGGTTGTTCCATTACAGCCGTCGACCCATTCCGGAGGAACTAAAAGACTTGAAAGTAGCGAGCTTGATTAACTTGAACAATGAATGGGATACTGAATTCCTTACTGATTGATTACCGAATGATATTGTAAACCAGGTTACCAGAACTAATATTCCTCGACAGAGGGAGGAGGAGGATGTCCTAGCTTGGGATCACTCTGACACTGGGCAATTTACGATTAAGAGTGCCTACCAGTTTCTTCGACAGAACAGGGATATTAAAGTCCATGGAAGGTGGAGCATTATCTGGGATGCAAAGGTGGCTAGCAGAGTTAAATTCTTCTTCTGGCTGGTTGGTCATAAGGCTATTCTAACTAACAAGAAAAAGGATGGATCGAGGTTGGACTACCAGTGCTATGTGCCCCATTTGCGGTGACCAGGAGGAGTCCATCTTACATGCTCTAAGGGACTGCCCCAGAGCCCAAGCTGTTTGGAAAACCATTCTGAGGAATCAGGTTTGGAATAATTTTTTCTCGATTACTGATGTTTGGGGTTGGTTAGAGAATTGTATCAATACTGATAAAAGCAGGAGCATGATCTTCATGGTGGGTTGCTGGCAAATTTGGAAAGGGAGGAATGCACAAGTGTTCGAAGGGACAGTTCTCTCTAGCAACTACATAGCTCATCTTATTAGGAAGGACTGTAAGCTAGCTGAACTAGCCTTCACAACAGAAGGAAGCAATAAAGAAGGGCCAGACCTGGAGGTTGGAGGATGGCAACCCCCGAATCTCAACTGCTGGAAAATAAATACGGATGCAACCTTCAGAAGCAAGAAAAAGTTCTCAACAATTGCTTTTGTTTGTAGAGACTGGAAAGGAGGATGGATAGGTGGATGGAGTAGGAAGATATATGCCAACAATGCTTTGGAAGCCGAGGTTAGGGCTGTTCACTGGGCAGTTGAAGTTAGCAGTGCTTTTACTTGCACTCATCTCAGTTTTGAGACTGATTCACAGAAGACTATAGATGTTGTTGAAGGCGATATGCTACATTCTCCGAAGCTGATGCCTTGGGTAGCTGACATCAGGAGGGGGTGGAAGAATAACTGGAAGCTCGTTCATATCCCTAGAGGGAGAAACAAGGCTGTTGATGGCCTTTCTAAACATCACCAAAAATCCAAGGATGGTTCCTTAGTATATAGGGTACCTCCTAGCAGTCTGATTCACTTAATTAATTCCGACTCATGTAATGGTAGTAGTACTACCAAGTTTATTTATGCTGAAAGAAATGTATGCTATATTGATCCCAAAGGTTTTGCTTGCAAGAGAGGGGCGAGATGAATAAAAACCCTCTGACTTCTATAAAAAAAAAATCCGTTCAAATGGATTTCATAATATATGTTTGCAAATATCTAACTTTCCTTGCATCTAGGGTTTCACCCTCTTTAATGAGATATCAAACAAACACTATTCACCTTAAACAAAATCCAAGATAGTATCTGACATATATGTACTACGTGTTCAGATAAAAATCATTCATAACCAAGGGGATCCTGATAAACAAATTTCTCTATTTAATTATACAACAATTTCAGTCATAGACATATTCCCTATATTTCAGTTTACTCTTATAGCCTCGGCGAATACATAGGGAATTCTCATTAAGATGTATTGTATACATTTCTAATATGATTTTATCATCTGAAATTCATCCAAATAGAGGAAGAATCCTTTTCATATCATTTTCCAACAACTTAGATCAAACAGACAATTCAGGGTTTGTAGTCGCATACTAAGAAATTGAAGATTATGGATGATTTAACCAATTTTCGTGCAATATACTATTTAAAGGAAGTTCCCACTCAACCTGAGGTGTGAAAATACCTTAAAAACGCAGTTCATCCCTGAAAATCTCAATCATATCAAATCCCTAGCAATTCACCTGATTCTTCTCCCTTTCAACTCAGAAACCCTAAAAATGAGGGAGTATGAAGAAAGAGTGACAAAAGGGGAAATTTTGATACCATTTCAGATCAAATTAGAGGAGGGATGGAATCTTGACATGTGAGAGAAGATTCACCATTAAAGTCTATGCAAATAAGCTAGACTTACTTGATTTCATCATATCTCGGATAGAGAAACCCTAGATCAACAATTCCACCACTTTCTCCTCTCAAACCCTAACTCTCCCTCTCTCTCTAGGATTTCGTTTCTCTAGAATGAATCCGAATTATGAGAGCTACTAGTGTGTTAGGTTGACCATATAGAGCAATTGAGCTACTTGGGTGAATTGCACATTGACCCCTCACTCAACTTTTTCTTATTTCAGTAGATTTTTCTGTTATAAAAAAGTTTTTGTAATTTGTGTATTTCAGAGATCAAACCTTATCCAAAAATTATTAAAATTTAGCATGTTGTTTGAAAGTGAGTTATAAAGATTCAATTAAATTTTAGAGCATTCCAAGCTACTATTAAATAAATAAAAATAGAATAGTTCACTACTATCTAGAAATATGCAGAACAATTGGTTGAAGAGAATATGCCCCAGAATGGCCATGCTAGCTGCCACGGCCTTGCTAAGATGGACCCAACATGGACGTGCTGCCTACAAGAGTTGTAGTGCATTGGTTTCATAATATTTGAGTATAAAAGTTGGTCAACAGTTCAATTATTTCAAAATGGTGGTGTGGTCTAGCATGCCAGTACCACAAATGACCTAACACAGCCGTGGTACCCACCACGGATGTGCTATCCAAGCCTCCAACTACCATTTCCATTGTCCTATGCCTAACTGTCTCATTTCTTCCTGACATGAGCTTGTTTGGTGAAAAACCTAATTTCAGCCTACGAGGGTTTATATTTTCTGAAATCCTAATTATACAAAGCTATAGCATACTTGAAGTTCTCATTAATTTTAACACATCATAATTGAACTACCATCTTTAATCATGTTTAATCAATGACCGATATAATTAAGCATGTAGTCATCCACATAAACCCTAACTTACCAATTAAGCTCAGATACAGTCATAACATCTAGCATGGGCAATTCATCATACATCCATACTAGACAATATGTCATGCATCCATACTGGGCCATTAATCATTTGTGCTTACCTTAGTAGCTGAAACTCATCCAAAGTTTTTTATGCTCCATTAAGATTTGGCAAAGCATATAATACTAGTATGCATCCAAGACTTTATATGCAAATAAAAGCATCCAAAGTACATCATATCATTATGTATCCATGAAAACTAGTCTTATAATTAATAAAACCCACATACCTGAGTTTAGATTCCTTAACTTATCCTTGATCTCATAGTAGTTAGGTCATCACTTGATTAATAACAATAATCATCATTAATACATTATTCACTATTGTTCTTGACATTTGAGGTCCAAATTAGGGTTTTGGCCAAACTTAGGTTCCATCTGATCTTAGGATAGTATCGGATATTTTTCTACTGATCATGAGGTCATTCTAGGGGTCTAGTTTAGATTTCATAATTTTCTGATATTTGTAATATTTTCTAGAATTAATATGACGTTTAAACATGTAATTAGGCAATAATGAGAAAGGCCTAAAATTTCTTAATGATTTTAAGATCGGAGTCCGCGTTTAGTTTCTAAATGATAGAAGGGTTCAAAATTATTTTTCTCAAATTTATTCTTCATTGCTTTCTAATTATTCCAATTTACTTACCCTAAAATGGAGAATAATCATCTATATTAAAAAAACCATTTTATGTTATTTAAAAGCTTGAGTTGGGGACCTAATGAAAAAGGGGACATTTTTTTTGAGTGTGGAGGCATTTTGGGGAATTTATAGGCTAAGGGAGATATTTATTAGGCATTTTCTAAGAACAAGTCATTTTTTGGATATAAAAATGTTTTACCTTCCCTTACCTGAGGTGGTAGTCGTTGATTGGCTATTGTTGGTGGACTAAGCTCCTGAGATTGGAATCCTAGCTGGTTCAATTTATGGTCAGACTGACCAGTTTATTTCATAAGCTCGATTGATTCAAACTAGGGGACTTGGCCTCCCACTCTTGCATGCGATCTGGAGTCAACGCTCATATGATGCGTGACCGCCACCACAAAGGAGGATCACAAAGAGGGATTATCATCGATTGCTCCTCATCTTTTGTTTATGATCTCCATCTCCATGACCTCGTGTTCCCCAGATTTTGGCCACACACCTTCTAATATGCTGACCTTCCCATCTCCTTTTGGTGCTCCTTGTAGGCTTCCATCATCTCCCTGGAGGATTGTTGATTGTCCATGGTCCCTACTCAAGCCATCTGCAACTCCAGATTCCACACTGATCTTCTAGTGAGTGGTGTGGTTGGGCACTGCTATGAGCAGGACAGTTGGCAAGGATTTAAAATGTCTCTCTCTCAACGATGTTCTTGGCCTAATGTGATCGTCTTCTCTGCTGGGTCCATTCCAAGTCGCCAGCATCATCACTTGGCTCCAACATAAAGATAGAGTTCAACAGGCAGCATTATAGTCTGCTAGGATGAGGAATCATGGGGGAAACATGCTTATTTGCCACTCGGTGAAGAGTCCACAAGGCTTGGATATGGAATCTGCACTCTCTCAACCATTCCTAAGTGATAGGGAGCACTACAGAGACAATATGTATCTACTGCACCAAGGCTTAGCTAGGAAAATAGTGACATGATTTGTGTTTTGATTTCTCTTCTTCCTTGCTCTGGTCTGAGGTCATGGGGAGCAGAGATGAGGATTCCTAATGGGTACAAATTATTTTGGCACGCAACATGATGGCTGGGAAGGTGGCCTTTGAAACTTTCCTTTGTCAGATGTCATGCTAATCCTATTATAGATGCAAAACGCTCAAAAAATTTCATAGAAAACACAATAATCTGGTTGAATCATTAATCAAGACTCCATATCATGGCCACATGATCCTTAGATTTCAGAGCTAGAAGACTACAATGTGGTTCCATAGTTCATCTAGTCTTGTCATTTTCCATACCTAATGTGGGCCAATCCTCAATCCCAAAAGACTATCCAAAACATATTAATATGCTCAATATCCCAAGTGATCCTCCACTATGTTTATGTCTCAAAATTTTGACATATATTTTTGTAATCAAGGATTTATCACTTGAACCCGTCAAAAAATTACTATTAATCATTTAAGACATGCACGTGGAACATTATATATAATCATAATCTACAGTTTTCAATCATTATGAAATAAAAATCATCAAATGTGCCCCCAAATAATCACATAGGATTGATAATACCCTTTGAACACCAAATCAAAATGGTCATGTAGTGATAATCCATAAATCTCATAATCATAATAGTATTGTTTCCTTAAGATCAGGGATATCACATTCACCCACCTTAAATGGAATTTCGTCCTAAAAATTCAACTTATTCATACTCAAGGTGATGTCAAAGAATTTCTAGCACCCCTAGGTCACTACATATAGTGGCAAGATATCATAGTTTTGAATGTACATGAATTTGACAACTTAGGATTTAGAGCATGTATGGGGGTCCCCACACCACCTTATATAGGTTAAAGCATCATCTATCAACTCAATCACAACACGGTTATTTTAAGTTAAGATTTACATGTCCTATCTCACATAGAGATGGGTCCTATTAATAAATATGCACAGTTGAAAGGTATTATTTAAGGCTTCATCTTTCACTCTACTCACCTACATAAGGTGATATCATCATTATTTTGGTTTTTGATCAAACCACACTAGGATTTCATGCATAGAGAAGGCCTTATTTCTCATACTTAAATGTTCAGGTTTAACCCTATTGTGTGATTTGCATCATTAATCTAAAAGCTTAGATTCAGATGGGTTGAGGTTAAGAACATAATTAGCGATCATGCTATCAATGATCCAAATATGTCTACATTTTAGGCTCATAATTTCAAACTTATATCTTTCATGTCTGATACGAAGTAAAAGGGAATATACTTAGTCAAGCTTATCATGAGTGCAAACATGGATATTACATCTAAGATATAGGAAGGAAATATAGAATAGGTCAAGCCTATACGAGTGACTCCTCATATATAAATAATCTATCTAGCTCAAGTGATGTTTCTAGTATCATATATCAAGAAAGTGAAGTGGAAGAAAAACAAAATATGAGTACTTTGTGCATAAGGCATTCTACTCTTAGAATAATTGTTTCATATGTCCACCTCACTTGCAGCTAAATGATGAGCTTGAAAAATACAAGTCACTCATGCTATGACCTAACTTAGTCAAAGGATTGACTTTCTCATTATGAGTCATCTACCCATCATTTCTTTTACCCAACTATCACATATAGGATTGAATCAAACAAGATAACTCAACTCATTAACACAGGAGTAATCTAGCTTAGGACACATCATTTTTTTCTTTCATATATCTCATATATTGTAGATAAGGTCCTCTGACCCTCTCCCAGTGGGTCTCACTCTCTCTAGAGTTCACCACATATATCGTCTTAACAATATATGTCCTCATTTGTAAATATCTTGAGGGTCATGCATATTCAAATTTATCTTAACATTGCTTACCTTTGTAAGGAAAACCTGCAAACTTTCATCATCTAGACATAGCTCATATTTTCAAAATTGGGATCAGAACTGATATACAATGTAGATCTATGTAAAGTACTTATATCATTAGAGGTCAAACTTATAAATATCATACTTTCGAATGTCATCTATTAATCTATTATCTACTCTAACTATCAAATAACTAATAAAGCTCTGAACATCTAATCTAGAACTACTCTCTCTTCTAAACTAATGATATAGAAACTAAATGTGCGATGGTGGGAGGTTTGAAATGGGCACAAAAGGCAATCGATGGGAGACGGGAGAGAATTTCTTAGATGGATAATGGCAACAACCTTAAAATCAACCTCTGGTGACTTCTTATTCAAATTCAGCCAAGGAGAACGTTGGGGTTGCTGGCCCGACATGTGCATGGATAGATCTCTTCACTGATCTGAAGCAGAGGGAGAATAATGCACTTCAATTTTTCCAGTTGTAGGTAGTGGATGGTGAACTGAGGTATAATCTAGAGAAAGCCATCATTGTGAAGAAATGGAGAAATACGTCGGCAGGATACATTATGGAACTCAAGCTGCACTGGCCGATGTTAGTCTGCCATTTTGAAACAATATGGAAACCTAAATCCTCTTTCAAAGTTATTCCAAGAAATAAAAGTTTCATCATACTGAAATTTAAGGAGGAAGTGTAGGGAAATACAACATCATATAAGCAGTAGAAACAAAAATTTACTCACATATTTTCAATAAATCAGCAGATTGTGTCAATAACTATGCAATGGTAAGGATGGTTTCACAGAGATATACTTGGTCTTAGAACAAGTCCACTGATAATCCTTTTCGATATAGATGTGCACACTATCTGGGACTCATCTGAATGTTCTTCTATGGACAACAAACTTGGGCACATGTTGCAGTGGCTCCTCAGATTTCACCACAGATTGGAGGTTGACATTTCCTTCCTAGAAGCAACCAAAGGACTCCTGCCTCTTGAGTAGTCCACACAAACCAACTAGAACTCCTGTCATCATACCAGAATAGATAGGAAGGACTTGTCCCTCCCGTTGGTGTACTAGTCACCAACCTACTCTCTCACAATGATGATCACAAGTTGTTTCTCTCCCTTGGCTATCTGATGCAATGATTTTGAGTCACATTTATAGACTTGTTTGATATGTGTTTTATGCATTTATTAGTCATTTTTGTGGTTAATGTTGCATAATTCATCTACTTTGGTCTATATTACTTCTCTATGTCAAATTTCCCTTATTTCAGCATTTTGAGTATTAATTTATCAAAAGAATACGTTTTGTGTATACTTATGTGGTCTCGTGTTATAATTTTAGGAAAAATGAGTATCGGCTACTGTTGATACCATCGACAATGGTCGATACCATCAACCAGACCACAGGTTGCCAGCCGCAAGGACCAGAAGAAAGTCGATACTATTGATAGGGATGTCGATGGTATCGAGATACCATCAGGTTGCTGGCGAGAAGTGAGTCGATACTGTCGACTCATATGTCGATACTATTGACTACTGGAGCTACAACGACACATAAAGACAAAACCGTCACTACAGGTTCGTCGATACCATCGACCCGCGTCGATGGTATCGAGATGGCATCAGGCGCAAAGACAAGAGAAAAGAAGAACTGCCGATATCACGCTAGGTCAATACCGTTGACCCGCGTGTATGGTATCGACACCGTCAGATATGAGTTTGCTTTAGATTGATCTAAATCTGATGGCTGTGATTAATTGGTGACCTAACTCGGTGATTAAACCTAATGACGGCACCCAAGAGGGAATAATCACGTCATTAGCCGCTGCACACGTCCCAAGAAGGTGTGGAGAGAAGAACGGAGCCCAGAAGCACGCCCCAGCCGATCCGGACGCCGAAGAAGATGATTTCCACCACCGAAAGGCGGGAGAATGTGTATTCTATGCCAATGATCAGTTGGATCTTCTCCATTCAGGGGTTTTACCACTCAATCATGTTTTTCTCCATGTTTCCCTTTTTCTACTCCACATTTTTCTCTGAGATGAACATGCAGGGCTAAACCCCTTTGTCTTTAGGACCGGGAGTAGCCCGAGAATTCATTGTATGACTATTTTATCCTAGTAATTCATATCTTATCTCTTAAATCCGTGGTATAACTTTGTTTTCTCAATTATATTGTTATGCTTGATCACCATAATAATAATCTAATGCCCTTAATTGCTTTAAAAGAAGAATTAATGATTGAAAAGAGACATAATTTACATTAATTGACAAATCCCTTGAAAAAGGTGGTGTATGGTTAATGGTGGATACCGAGAGATCATTTTTAATGCACCTAGTTTAGGGTATAGGTTACTACGACGGTGGAACCGACCTAGACATAGGTAGTGAATTGTACCACGACAGTGGGCAATTCTGATTTCAGGCCACTACCCGAATAGAGAGATAAAAATTGAGTGACTACATAGAATTTAATACAATGAAAACCCGCGGTGAAACCGAAATCCTAAATATCGCATTTTGAATTGATTAAACCACACATTTAATCGATGGCTTTGTTTTGTTTTATTTTTATTTTCTTTTAATTTTAACAACAACTCTCAACTCACGTAAAAATCGTGTCACTGACAATTCACGTATCCATGAGTTCGACTCGGGCCTCACAAAGGCCTATATTACATTGACGCGTACCCTTGCGTTTCTACTCACGTAAAAATCGTGTCAAGTTTTTGGCGCCGTTGCCGGGGATACGGCAAGTTGTCGGCACTATGAGTGCTACAAGAGGCCACTCTAGGCCACATTTTATTTTTTTTATCATTTTAAAAATTCATAGCTTAGTCTTTTTCCCATCTTATAGTTGTCTAGCACTGTACTGAACTTAATTTACTATTCTGCAGGTACTGTGCATGGCGCAGACACGTAGTATTGACTACACGCAACAAGCACCCGAGGTTCCACTAATGGGACCTGACGACGAGGAAGGCCATAATCAAGACCATCTGGAGGATATAGCTTCTGAACTCGAACAAGAAGAGATGGCAGAGCCACAGACAATATGGGAGAAGATCAAAGCTTCTTCCTCATCTGCATACAAGGGGCCGATCAAGAGGCAGGCGGTTAATATTCTGACATATAAGATTGATCCAGCATTAATCAACTTGGTGAAGTCGAATGGTTTCCATGGGCTCAAGAATGAAGACCTCGTCGCGCATATCAGTCAATTTGTGGAGAATTGTGATATGATAAAAATAGACAGATTTCCACAAGATGTTCTCTACATGAAGCTCTTCCTGAGTTCTCTAGCGGGAAATGCGCGAGAGTGGCTCTACAACCTAGACGATGAATATGTGGAATCCTGGGACCACATGGTGGAGGTTTTCTTTGAACGGTTCTTCCTGCCTGAGAAGACCAATTACATGATCAGGATGATCCGAAACTTCACCCAAAAAGCAGGAGAGACCTACTCTGAGACCTGGGAAATGTTTCAGATCATGCTCAGGTGGTGCCCGCATCACGGGCTTGACAAGGAGACATAGGTCAAAATCTTCTATTTTGCTCTCTCCGAGCATGATAGAAGCAACCTCGATTCAGCCAGCTCAGGATTTTTCTTGAACAACACAGACACCAGGTGTTGGGAAATCCTCAAGAACATGGCCAACAAGCAATCGTGGGGTGACAGGGACGTTGTTGAACATGTCTGAGTAGCAGGGGAGTCTAAAGCAATTAAGGAGCTGAATGAGAAGATGGATCTTCTCGCAAAGAAACTGCTTGCAAAGGAGGAGAGTGAATCCGAGGACGAGGCACAAGTCAAATTCATGAGGCAGCAGCAAGGCTACAGAAATAATGACTATTCATGGAGGTAAGACAAGAAGTTCTCCTGGAAGGATCCAAACAACTTTCTACAGGATCCAGATGCAAAACCCCAGCCAGTAGCGGAGGATAAGAGCACGGAGTTGCTCAATCAAGTGATAATGCAAAATCAAGAATTAATGACTACTTTTGGCCAGCAAATAAAGCAACAAGGGGAGTTTATGAACCAATTTGGGTAGACACTACAGAGCCATGGGGCTCAAATGAGGACAATAGAGACGTCCATGGCACAAATGGCAGCGGAGATAGCCAATTTGAAGAAGCCGGCGTACCAAGGTTTTCTGGGTAACACTAATATTCCAGGAGGAAACCAGCATGCGAAGGCCATCTTGCTAAGGAGTGGCAAGAAACTGTTAAACCCCAGAGCCGATGAACCAAGCAATCCCCAAGCAGAAATTGAAGGTGAGGCCACTGAGGAGCTGCTCATACCAGTCACAGAACCAGTTGCAGACATAGCAGTGGATGCTACTGAAGATCCTATTGCAGAGGAGGAGGAGCCACAGAAAAGGACACCTTATGTGCCACCACATCAAAGGGTACAGGCTATCCCGGTCCCATATCCGAACAGTGCTAAGGCAAGGAAAGTGGATGCCCAATTTAAAAAGTTTCTAGACAGTTTTAGAAAGCTTTCAGTCAACATCCCTTTATTGGAAGCTATTGAGAAAATCCCTTCTTATGGGAAATTTCTGAAAGACATCATCACCAAGAAGAGAAAAATCCCAGACAAAGAGGTTGTTGTGCTTAAGGAGCAGGTGAGTGCCTTCATCATGGGCACATTGCGACCAAAGAGGCAAGATCTGGGTTGTTTCAACATCTCATGTTACATTGGGAAAGTTAAGTTTGGTGAAGCGCTATGTGACTCAGGGGAGAGCAATAACTTGATGCCCCTCTCTACATTCAAGAAGTTGGGATTAAAAGAGTCACGGCCAAGCAACATGACAATCCAATTGGCGGACAATTCTGTGGTAAAGCCATACGAGATTTGTGAAGATGTTCTAGTGAAAGTGGATCGATTTGTTTTTCCAGAAGATTTTGTTGTCATGGAGATGCAAGATGAACAAGGCAATGAGCTACTACTCAGACGACCATTCCAAGCTATAGTTGACATGATACTTGAGATGGGGAGAGGTTGTTTGACCTTAGGTATAGCCGATGACCGATTTGAGATGGTCATGCCTTCCAGCGCCACTTCACCTAAATCCAAGGAGCAATGCCACATGGTAAAACATTTTGACAACAATATCTCACTTTGTCTAGGGAAGCCATTTTTAGATATGGCCCATGTAATGACCAAGGTGGAAAAAGGGACTTTGGCTGTGGACATCATGGAGCAGACCAAGGTGGTATCCCTTTGCAAGGTTGTAGGTTTTCCGAACGATGAGGAGGAGGACATTCCTCCCTCTACTGAAGATGAGGCTATAGCAAATTCAGTTTTTGATGCATATCCGGAATTACCACTTGAGGCCTGTTTAGCCAATATCACTCATGATTGGATGAGAAGTAAATCACTAAAGGAGTGCGCCAAGATGCTTTAGATGTTTCCGTGCTTCTATGCGAGGTACTATGAGGATTTAGGTGAACTCCCCCCACCGCTTCAATCATTCTTAATCAACCCGCCGGAATTGGAGTTGAAGCCGCTACCACCGCACCTCAAGTACACCTTTCTAGCAGAGGAAGACAAGTTGCCTATGATTATTTCTGCTTATCTGAGTGCTGAGGAGGAGGACCAGTTGCTGATAGTGCTGAAGAACTATTGGGGAGCATTTGGGTGGTCTGTTGCAGATATCAAGGGGATTTCCCCTACTTTGTGCCAGCAAAAGATTTGGCTCGAGGAGGGAGCCAAGCCGGTGATTCAACCGCAACGTCGATTAAATCTGAGCATGATGGAGGTTGTGAAGAAGGAGGTGATTAAGATTCTTTCTGTAGGTATCATCTATGCAATTTCTGACTCGACATGGGTGAGTCCCACGCATGTAGTCCCTAAAAAGGGGGGGAATAACTGTTACTCATAATCTCTTAAATGAACCTGTCACCACCCGCTTGGTAACCGGGTGGCGAGTTTGTATAGATTACCGACGACTGAATTCCGCTACGCTAAAGGATCACTTTCCTCTTCTGTTTATTGATCAAATTCTAGAGCGCTTAGCCGGCCGATCACATTTTTGTTTTTTGGATGGGTATTAGGGGTACAATCAGATTTCGATTGATCCTAAGGACCAAGAGAAGTCCACCTTCACTTGTCCCTATGGAACATTTGTGTACCGCCGCATGCCCTTTGGATTATGTAATGCATCGGCGACCTTTCAGCGTTGTATGCTCGCCATTTTTTCTGATATAGTAGAACGCTATCTAGAGGTCTTTATCGATGATTTCTCAGTTTATGGTGCATCTTTTGATGAATGCCTTTACAATATGGATAAGGTGTTACAACGTTGTGAGGACACACATTTGGTTCTCAATTGGGAGAAATGTCATATGATGGTGAGTGAAGGGATAGTGCTAGGACATAAAGTGTCTAGCAAAGGTTTGGAGGTAGATCTGGTAAAAATTGAAGAAATTTCCAAATTGCCCCCACCAAATTCGGTGAAAGGGGTAAGAAGTTTCTTAGGTCACGTCGGTTTCTATCGTTGTTTCATAAAAGATTTTTCAAAAATCACCAAACCTTTATCCGAGCTTCTAGAAAATGATGTTGTTTTTTATTTTAATGAAAAATGTTTACATGCGTTCAACGTGCTTAAGGAAAAATTGATTTCTGCACCGGTTGTGCAAACACCGGATTGGACCAAGCCGTTTGAACTCATGTGTGATGCATCCGATTTTGCTGTTGGAGCTGTGTTGGGACAGCGGGTGGACAATAAACCCGCTGTGATTTTTTATGCCTCTAAGACTTTGAACGATGCCCAACTAAATTACACGACTACCAAAAAAGAATTGCTTGCCATTGTTTTTGCTTTTGAAAAATTTCGGCAATATCTAGTTGGATCGAAAGTCATAGTTTGGACTGACCATGCCGCTATTAAGTATTTGATGGAGAAAAAAGATGCCAAACCTAGATTGATTAGGTGGATCTTGCTTTTACAAGAATTTGATATCGAAATCAAAGACAAGGCGGGATTGAAAATGTTGTAGCGGATCATTTATCTAGGTTAGAGAGGGTAGATGAAAAAGATTTACACATACCCATTACTGAGACATTTCCGGATGAATAGCTTTTGAAAGTGAATTCTAAAGATCCATGGTTTTCATATATTATGAACTATCTTGCTTGCAGAATTATCCCGGATGATTGGACGTATCAAGAGAAGAAGAAATTTTTCCATTCTCTACGATATTATTTTTGGGATGACCTTATCCTCTTGAAGCAATGCAGGGATGGTGTCCTATGTAGGTGTGTACCTGAGGTGGAATACGAGAGTGTTCTTCATCATTGCCACACACTACCGACGGGTGGACACCACGCAAGCTCTCGTACGACAGCCAAAGTACTGGAAAGTGGCCTATACTGGTCTACCTTGTTTAGGGACACTTATGAGTTCGTGAGGCAATGTGATTCCTGCCAAAGGGCGGGTAACATTTCGATGAGACAAGAGATGCCCCTAAATGTTTTCTAGGAGGTTGAGGTATTTGATTTATGGGGTATAGATTTTATGGGACCCTTTGTGTCCTCAAATTCTAATTTGTATATCCTTTTGGCTGTTGATTATGTGTCGAAGTGGGTAGAGGCAATACCCACAAGGACTAATGATTCCACTTTAGTGTGCAGGTTCGTTAAGGAAAATATCTTCTGCAGGTTTGGGGTGCCCCGAATGATCATTAGTGATGGGGGTACACACTTCCGAAATCAAAATTTCTTGGCACTATTGCGAAAATATGGGGTCAAACATAACATTGGTACCCCAGACAACCCGCAAACTCAAGGACAAGTGGAGGTCTCCAATCGAGAAATTAAGAAGATCTTGGAGCATACTGTGGCTTCCACGAGGAAGAATTGGAGTGCCTTACTGCCGGATGTGTTGTGGGTATACAGGACGGCATACAAGACACCTATAGGCACCATGGCTTTTAGGTTGGCGTACGGTTGGGCTTGTCACTTACCGGTGGAATTAGAGCACAAAGCATATTGGGTGCTGAGAAAGCTCAACTTATGTTATGATGAAGCGGGGAAGAAGAGGTTACTTGAATTGAATGAACTTGATGAGCTGCGAATGAATGCATATGAAAACTCTCGGATATACAAGGAGCACACAAAGTTGATCCATGATCACCACATTCAGATGCGCACCTTCAAGAAGGGAGATCGTGTGCTTCTGTTCAATTCGAGGCTGAAGTTGCATCCCGGGAAGCTGAAATCCCGATGGAGTGGACCATTCACAGTCGAAGAGGTCCGGCCACACGACGCAATTATGGCGCGCGATGGAGATACAACCTTTCTGGTCAATGGACAAAGGTTGAAGTTGTATTTTGGTGAATATTACACGAGGAAGGTGAATGAGGTCAAACTCATTGCACTTTTGGATGCATGACGTGCTTCAAGTCATCTAGCCTAAGACGTTAAATAAGGGCGCTTGTTGGGAGGCAACCCAACCATCGGTACTTTAGTTTAGTTCCTTTACATTCATAGTTTGATTTGTTTTAACTTAGTTTTTAGTGTAAAAAAAGATATCGTGATCGTTTTCTACATGTGTAGGGCTGAGGCAGAGTCGATACCATCGACCCTTGTGTCGATGGTATCGAACGTGGTACAGGTTGGCGACTGTAGAAATCACATTGTGTCGATACTATCGACGGACTCGTCGATGGTATCGACATACTAACAGGAATATCACAAGCAGAGGTCGATGGTATCGACATGGGTGTCGATACTCGCGAGATCTCTGGAGATTTTTAGAAAGAATCATCTCAGTAAAGTCGATACCATCGACGGGCCTGTCGATGGTATCGACAAATTCACACATAGAAGGCGGCGGTCGGGCCTCGTGAGGGTTTGCCCTAATCAGAGAGTCAATACTATCGACTCGCGTCGATAGTATCGACGCGCCACATCAACAATCTGTGAGGAAAGATCTACGGCGATCGCAGCAACCAGGAAGTCGATCTGGGGGACGGGTCGATACCATCGACTCACGTCGATAGTATAGACACGTCAGCAATCTGGGCCCCACAGATCCAGCCATTGACGACTGACGATACTCGCGGCAATACGGATTGTGCTACCCAGGTCGATACCATCGACCCGGGTCGATACCATCGACCCGCGTCGATGGTATCGATGGGCATACAGCAGCACCGGCCACGGCTATATATGAGAAGGATTTTCATCATATGATGTCACAACACCAGAGAAATCCTCCTCCACCTGTGCCGAGCGTATTCCAGAGCTATCTGAGCCCGACGACAAGCGACACCGAGCACATTCTTCATCGAGCGGAGATTTCTTTCTCCGATCTTCACCGAGCTCTCTCTCTATTCCTCTTTCTGTCGCGATCATGGTGCATGTCGCTGGTGCATCTTCTTCACGCGCGAACCCAATGGACATCCCAGAGTTCGTGCCACCACCTACCGCGTTGATTTCACGCCCGCGGATGATTCATTCATCTACGGAGGTCAAGAAGATCTACGAGGAGATCTTGAAGAGAAAGATCGATCCGACCCGTTATGTTGAACGGGAAACAATCCGCAACTTGGGGTTCGAAGCCAACCTCGACTATGTTCTGAAGGGGCAGGCCTGACACACGGGAAGAAGGCCTGACGAGCTGGAGTTCCATGCAGATGGCCAACCGTTCTTCGGCAAGTGGCCTACTTACAAGGAGATGGTGGCTGAGTTTATGGCATCGCTGGATGTCTACGTCGTACCCAATGACATCATAGCCACCGACCGTGAGTGGATCAGGGGGCGGGTGTCTTTCCAGTTGTACAACAATGACTACACCCTTACACTCCGACAGTTCAACAAGATCATCAACTGGAATCATTCGCGGTCTGACTACCGGCGGCCAGACAATCGCACCGACTATGACGCGATCTTCGCCGAGCTTGTGACGGGGCCGCCGGGCAAATCAGTGAGCTACCACAATGCAGCGGTAGCAGATTTCGAGCACCCATTCGTGCGGGTTTTACACCGCATGATATGCACCACTTTATTCGACCGTGGTGATCTGGCTCTCAGCAAGTTCTAGGAGACGGACTTGTTTTTCTTGAACAAACTTTTGAAGCACCAAGAATGCAACTGGGGCACGTTTTTCTTAACGCGCATTTTGGCGGTAAAGAGGAGTACACGGAAAGCTCCAATTCAGTTTGGAGGGCTTATCACAAAGCTGGCCTCCTACCTTGGGTTGAATTTCCAACAGCTTACTCCTCTCTCCAGCAGGAGCAAGGTGAACCTGCAACATCTGCACCGCTCCAACCTCATCCTTCTTTGAGATGGCTTGGCGTATGCACACTACCACGTCAACCATGCATACCAAGAATGCTCGCTTCCCGATCCTGTCTTCGATATCGAAGGGGCGCAACATTTCCGATAGCCTATCATAGCCATTGCTGACTCCGATGAAGACGGCGGCAGCGACGACGACAACAACAATGACGACGAGGCTGAAGAGGAAGAGGAGGCCTACACTCCTCTTCGGGCACGAGTGGCACCACGGAAGCGTCCTCGCATGCATCCGGGTGCATCTTCATCTTTGCAACCTCCGCCACCACCACCGCCCTCACAGCAAAGCGAGGATGTCTATTCGATGCAAGGCATGTATGCTATGTTGCAAGATATACAACAGACGCAGCAGCACCACACTGTAGTGTACACTGGTATTCATGAGACGACGAACTGGTTACTTGACAATCAGAGGCATATCTTCGAGAATGAGCGCCTCCTCCTCGACAACCAACAACAGATTCATGACCGGTTGCATAGGATGGAGATGCAGCAGCAGCCCTTTTATGATCACTACTGGAGCCAGAACTACTTTGGAGGCTATCCACAACCTCCACCTAGGGCCCAGTTTGATCCGATCTTCCAGAGGGAGTACCCATCTTGGGACCCCACGGCTCCACAGTACCCGCCTCTGCCTGAAGAGTAAATCGGTATCTCTTTTCCAACCTTTAAGATTGTTTTTGACTATGAGGCCATAGTCGAATTCAAGCTTAGGGGGGGAGTTGGAACAACTCTATCTTTTATTTTCTCTATTTTTAGTTTTATTGCTTTTGTTCTTGTCATTTATTTCTTGCAATCTTAGTTTGTTTGTAGGATCCACATTCTATCTAGTGTAATCGTGGATGTCTTAAGTCTTGTGTCATCTCAGTTGCGTGTACATGGGAATTAAGGGAAAATTAAAAAAATTTTGAGTGTTTGCAAGCTTGAGTGTTGTTCAACTTTGAGCACTTAACTTAAGAAAATGATTGGTTCTGTCAACTTTAAAATAGAAAATCACAACTGTACTTTCCTAATGATTCATGAAAGTGGACAGAATTGGTTGTTTGAGCCTAAATTGACCAAATGATAATGAGACTCTAATTTTAAGTAAGAGAGAGAAACCTCTTAACTACTACACAGGTCAGTAAGGAGGGACACATAATACTTTTCAAAGGTTCAGTCAATTAGTCTTGTGATCTTTCCACCTTATTGCTTTTCACAATCCACCACAAGATTTGGAAGTAAAGTATGGTTTTAACCTTTTTGATTGCATGTCATGTAGACAGGACTTGCATTGCAGCCACTTTCATATGTTTTGCATGGAAAATAAAAACAATAGAACAGTTATACATGCACATTACCCTTAGGTGCATGTCATTTAGTTGCATTCATAACTTTTATGCATGGAGTATATCATGTACCTCATTTCTTCTTTAATGGTGAATTAAATTGTTCCATACCTTCTAAATAGTTCAAATATTTGAGTTATGCAGAAAAAGTAAGCCCAATAAATTATGCATTGTCAATTGTGGATATAAGGGCTTGAAAAAAAAGAAAAATCTGAAAAATGAAATTGAAAAGAAAAAAAAAAGTTATTAAGTAGAATAAGAAGGAGAAAGTAACATAATCTCACCTGCATTTTAAGATGAGTAAGTACATGATGTTGCTCAGTTAGATATCCATCTCATTTTGAGAAGGGATGTTAGTGCATGCATCATTCCACCCAATCTTAGGCATTAGGGCATTTTTCATGTGCATTTGCATCATTTAGGGCATTTTTGTTTTATGCATGTTGAAACTGTATAATGCTTCCACTTCTTCCATTAGCCACCCATTCCATCCACCCATTGCTCGAATTGGTAGGCCATTGTGATTTTCTCCTCACTTGTGAATATCAAGAGAACTGCTTCCATGTAGATGGTAGTTAGGGCAAGCAACGTAGTATAGGAGATCACAAGATGCACTAAGTCTGGACCGACAAATTCTATTATGTTAACTGCCTTATGTGATAGTGTTCATCGGTTTTGGGGTAGATATCTTTTACGGATGATTACTATCGCCTTTAGGGTAATTATCATTCTGTGGTTGGAGAGGGTTGGTATGCGGATGTCCGGTGGGAGTCATATGGGACGTTAGTTGTGATGCTTTGTTCTTTAGTTGACTCTGGCAATTCTATTCTATGGTTTAGTTGCTCGAGGGCGAGCAATGTTCAAGCTTAGGGGAGTTTGATGTGATGATTTTGAGTCGCATTTATAGACTTGTTTGATATGTGTTTTATGCATTTATTAGTCATTTTCGTGGTTAATGTTGCATAATTCATCTACTTTTGTCTATATTACTTCTCTATGTCAAATTTCCCTTATTTCAGCATTTTCAGTATTAATTTATCAAAAGAATACATTTTGTGTAGACTTATGTGGTCTCATGTTATATTTTCAAGAAAAACGAGTATCTGCTACTGTCGATACCATCGACAGTGGTCGATACCATCGACCAGACCACAGGTTGCCAGTCGCAAGGACTAAAAGAAAGTCGATACTATCGACAGGGATGTCGATGTTATCGAGATACCATCAGGTTGCTGGCGAGAAGTGAGTCGATACTATCGACTACTGGAGCTACAGTGACACATAAAGACAAAACGGTCGCTACAGGTTCGTCGATACCATCGACCCACGTCGATGGCATCGAGATGGCATCAGGCGCAAAGACAAGAGAAAAGAAGAACTGCCGATATCACACTATGTCGATACCATCGACCCGCGTCGATGGTATCGACACCGTTAGATATGACTTTGCTTTAGATTGATCTAAACCTGACGGCTGTGATTAATTGGCGACCTAACTCGGTGATTAAACCTAATGACGGCGCCCAAGAGGGAATAATCACATCATTAGCCGTTGCACACGTCCCGAGAAGGTGTGGAGAGAAGAACGGAGCCCAGAAGCATGCCCCAGCCGATCCGGACACCGAAGAAGACAATTTCCACCACCGAAAGGGTGGGAGAACACATATTCTACACCAAGGATTGCTTAGATCTTCTCCGTTCAGGGGTTTCACTACTCAATCACATTTTTCTCCATGTTTCCCTTTTTCTACTCTACGTTTTGCTCTGAGATGAACATGCGGGGCTAAACCCCTTTGTCTTTAGGACCGAGAGTAGCCCGGGAATTCATTGTATGACTATTTTATCATAGTAATTCATATCTTATCTCTTAAATCCGTGGTATAACTTCGTTTTCTCAATTATATTGTTATGCTTGATCACCATAATAATAATCTAATGCCCTTAATTGCTTTGAAAGAAGAAGTAATGGTTGAAAAGAGACATAATTTACATTAATTGACAAATCCCTTGAACAAAGTGGTGTAAGGTTAATGGTGGATACCGAGAGATCGTTTTTAATGCACCTAGTTTAGGGTATATGTTACTACGACGGTGGAACCGACCTAGACATAGGTAGTGAATTGTACCACGACAGTGGGCAATTCTGATTTCAGGCCACTACCCGGATAGAGAGATAAAAATTGAGTGACCACATAGAATTTAATACAATGAAAACCCGCGGTGAAACCGCAATCCTAAAGATCTCATTTTGAATTGATTAAACCAGACATTTAATCGATTGCTTTGTTTTGTTTTATTTTTATTTTCTTTTAATTTTAACAACAACTCTCAACTCTTTAATCGGTCTAGCTGATTGTGAGTAGTTAGTAGTAGTCTCTGACAATTCACGTATCCCTGAGTTTGACTCGAGCCTCACAAAGGCCTATATTACATTGACGCGTACACTTGCATTTCTACGCACATAAAAATCGTGTCACTATCCCTCCCTAGTAGGGTGGGAATTTGTTGGGCTCTCATGATTACCACAACCAGAGAGGACAACAATTTTCAAAACAACTGATTCTCAATTGTATGTGTTGTTCTATGGGAAGCCCCCAGTACCCCTCTATTTATAGGCAGGGTTTGCGTCTAGGTTCCCGGTAGATGCGGGAGTGAAAAGTGTTGTCTAAGTACTTGTACATTATATACTTGTAGTAGTTTTTTACATTTGATTACAATCATGAAATTAACACATTCTGAGCATTTAGATCTTCCAAAGTTGTGTCATCCCCTAGTTCCTGCAACACTCAAGTAGCACGTTAGATCCACAAGAATGAAATGTTTGTCATCATCAAAACAAAGGGATTATAATAGTGTCCAATTTAGCCAACAATCTCCCCCTTTTTGAAGATGACAAACATTTCCTAAATATAAAATAAGGAAATATAAATCATATGAGTTTCATACCTGAAGTTTACCTTTTATATCCATTCTTGTTTTGCATGTGTGTATTGGCCGAGAGATTATGAAACTCATTTTATTTTATATTTTTGATTTTATATTATTTCTCCCCCTTTTTCATTTCAAAAAGATAACCAAGATAATCATTAAGTATGACTTTTATTACTCCCCCTTAATTTGATAATTAGATGCTCCCCCTTAATAAGATATTCAGTTTTAAAAGCAGGGAAGCAAACCAATTATTGTCAGATTTAGCCACAATTTATTTCTCAACCATTTGCAAAGAATGAGATCCTTTTATGTTCATTGCATATATTACTCCCCCTGATTGTTATGCTCCACTATAATATTCTTATAGAATAAGGATATGTCCAATTGAAGCCATAGAAAACACGTTTATTCATAATAACTCAATTCTCATACAACTCATAAGATGACCCATAAATCAGGACATACTAGTCTATAAAAAGATAGCCATTACAAAAATTACAAAGATAGCCATTCATCTCATGATCTCACTGAAAAGACCGAAGGATTACATCAATTTTTGGGTCTTTTCCAAGAAAGGGCTCAACTCCATAGTATTTGACCAGTGTCTGCCACTCCAAGGCACCTATCTTGGTTAAAGAATAAGCCTCCAAGAAGGTGGGAACACGATCAAATTGAAAGTGGGAAGCAATACCTTGGAGTTGTATTGGAGAAAACTGAATATGAGTGAGGTCACGAGATGGTGAAGGTGGAATTTGATAGTAATTGTAGGATGGATTGTATGGGTTTAGCATGCCAGGATTAAGTGAATAAGGATATTCGTCAGGTTGTTCAGGAGAAAGGGCTTGCATCCTTTGATTTAAATAAGACATGGCATGATGATTGTAATCTAATTGCCTACTTAGGTGATATTGAGAACCAGCAATATATGTCAAAGTGTTGGTGATAGGATCATGAGGTAGGCTAGTAGGAGGAGGTGGTGGAGGTATGTCTTAGATGGATGGCTCCCCTTCAGTCCTAGCCCTTTTGTGTCCAAAATCGATCCCCATATTCTCTACGATATTTTTACTTATCTTTTGGGGTTTCCTATCCCATGTATAGCCTAGGTCCTCAATATTCTTCTTAAGAAAATGTTGAGTAATTTGGCAAACAAAATCGGCATAAGGTGGATTGCCAGAGAATTCAACCATATTCTTAAGAATGAGACAAATGAAATTGATGGGGATACCTTTTAGGATGGCATAGATAAGGTACATTCGAAAAGTAGGTACTTCAGATTTATTTTGCCTAGGATGGATATTTATGGAAACAATGAGGTTTACTATCCTAGCTTCAGGTTTTAAATTGATGGCATAATATGTACCCCTATCTTCATGGCAAGAGGTATTTGATAGAAAAATGGCTCTTTTAATGTCACTTAAACTAGTGGTAGTGTCATCTTGAGAAAGCTTATTTAGTGGATTTCCAGTGGTGAGATCAATAAACTCTTTATAGTCTTCTATATCTATGTTAAGCATGCTAAGAATGCCCTCCTCAGAAAAATGAAATGCATACCCACTAACCATAGAAGAGAAGGAATCATGGTCAGGATGTGGGGTTAGGTTGGCATGGAATTTGTTAACTACTTGTGAGGAGTAGGAATCGAAGGAAGGATTCATAAATTCAGACAGATGTTGCACCTCAAAGATTTCCTCAAGATCAACAATGTTGTGGAAGTCCATGACGTCGACTGGCCGTCGTGGAAGAGGGGTCCTTGAGGATAGCCTGAGGTAGCGATCGCCGGCAGCTACGTCATTAAATGGAACGTTGTTGATGAACAGCAGCGCCGGGGAGATTGTCCTTCCCTTCCTAGTCGCGACTTGCTTCTTTCCACGTGATGATGAGGAAGCCATCTTGTTGCTTTGAAGTGGAGAAGATGCAAGGCAAGATTTGTGTGTATAGAAGCTAAAAATTCGTATTAGAATGCACTATAGAAGAGCTAGAGAAATGAGAATGTGAGTGTGTGAAGAATGGGGTCGTTTTGGGTTCTATTTATAGCAAAACAGAACCCATTTCGGTCAACAATTTGTCGACCGACGACCTCAACGGTCATTTCTGCAGACACTCCTCTCGTTCATCCAACGGTCGATCGAAAAATAGCCATTGCAATTTTTTTTAAATATTTTAATCAGAAGATTGCCTTTTAATTCACGCGAATGGGGGTTCACAAGGTTGGTCTCCGTCGACAATTTTATCGACCGATTTTGCCTCGATCGAACATTTTGTCGACCGGAAATATGTCTGGGTTCGACTGTACAACATCTACTTGGTGAGTATCGGTCGAGAAGTATAGCCAACCAAGATTTCTTCGGTCGATGAATTCGCCGATCGAGTATGTCTCGGTCGAGATTTTTGTTGACTGACGAAATTAATGTGGATGAAATTTTGAGCTAGTTTTTAATGCAAGTGAGAGACTATATTTGTTGAGCACATATATATATCTTCTAGGGGAGTAATAGTGTAATCATTTTATAAGACAATTCAATAATCCTAAGGTCATAGCTAGTTTTTAAGATTTGATTTTGACCTTTTATTAGAGCTTTTGCACTAAAATCATGTTTTCAATATGATGAATCAAGATACTAAGATTAGTGCAGTAAAATGATTTACAAATAAGCATTTTGTCAAGCTTATTTTAGGTCAACCTTGACTTCGACAATAGCGCCCCTTGGTCAAATTTGATTTCAACCAAGAGGCAATTTTTGTAGATTATCAAATTAAAATGCATTTGTGCCATGAAATGACATCTGAATCACAATGATCAAGAATAATATCCATTCATGGTTTGTATATATGGATCAAAGATTATTTTAGACAAACCAATGAAACACAATGATCATGGCACAATAATTATGATAGAACAGTAGAAGCATATCCACAATGCAATGATCAAGATAAAAGCATATACTTATTATGATTATTTTAAATTAGAATTCAATATACTTGGTTCCTATATAGATAGACCAAGGAATACTTAGGAAAATCATGTGGATTATGATAAAATAGTAATTTACTTGATTAAACTAATCATGGTTCATATTTTTAGTTTTAAGCCAAACCATGTAGAGAATAAACCAAAATAATCTCATTCAGGTTCATAAGTTTTCAATTGTAAGACAAACCATGTAACTGAACATGCTTAATATACTTTTTCAATCAATAAATAAGGTTTGTTCAAAATCAGTCTTCATATAACACTTTTACAATATGTTTAAGGATTTCATATTCATAATGTTATACCTTAATTCATGATGCAAAAATATCAATATGTCTTGTTTCAGAGATGGTCTCCAAGATTTATTCTTGATTAAATCAATCATTAATAACAAATTGATAGCAAACTAGATTAATTGAAAATAGGTTTTATCAGATTTGTTGCAAACATCAAAATAGTAACCTGCTCGGTCGAAAAATTTTCGACCGACAGTGTGCTCGGTCGAACAGTTTCTCGATCGAGAATGTTTCTGTACTATTTTTTAGTAATTGTTTACAAGTAAATCATAGGTCATTTTCAATTTAATTATGCAATTTGAAAACTCAGTTTAGGTGAGATAAAACATATGAATATCAAAGTAACATTTAGATAGACATAGAGATATACAACTTAGAGTCTTTGGTCATATCTCAACTTAATTTTGTTCATTTAGTTTGGGGGTTTTGGAACCCATACTAACTCAACATCCTTTTTCTTATAAGGACATGAGAAAGAATAATGTCCAAGACGCAAACAATAATGGCAACATATAGAATCAACCTCGTATCTCTTTCTATGATTTTGTTCTAGGTTGTTCTTGGGTACATATGTATATTTGCCTCTAGATACATACATAGATTGATTCTCTAGCACTTGTGTTTTTCTCCAACTAGGTTTTTGGTAAGATTTTCCTTTAGGCTTATAACCTAGTCCTCTTCTTTCAATTTGACGATAAGAATCGTTTAATATTTTATCAAGGATATCATTGTTACTCAAACTACTTACTTCTTGTTGCATCTTAACAATCTCATCCATTCTCTTCTTAATATCTTACTTTGCTTGATCTAGATTTGATAACAAAGAATCTCTTTCTTTCACAATAATATCATAATCTAGATGTGTACACAAAACAAGTTGTGTTTGAAGATCATTTACTTGAGTTTGCAAGTTAAACTTTTCTAGGGAAAGAAGCTTGCAAATTTCTTCTAAAAATTTCAGCTTAATATCATGATCTTCAATAACCTTTTTGAGATCTTTATTTTCAGATGTGAGAGCAAGAAGTTTAGCATGTAACTCATCATTTGCTTTATTATATTTCTTTAATTTCTTCTTGCACTCAATATACTTATTATGTGTCTCTTCAAGACTAGCAATTAGCACTTCTTTAGGTAAATAAAAAAGACTTACCTCTTCTTCTTCTTCTTCACTTATTGTAGCAATAAGGCATTCTTTATGCACATTTTCTGTCTTTGACCTCCATGTAAAGCTAGGTGTAGTGTGCCTTGTTCCTAAGCACCAATTGCAACTTGTTGAAGATTGGTCCATGGTTTTCCTTTACTTGTGGTTGTAGACAACACCACCCTTCATTCTTCAAGACTCGATTAGAGATCCTTGAAGCCCTACTCTGATACCAATTGAAAAACCACTAGAGGGGGGGTTAATAGGGTTTTATAGATATTTTAAAATAATTCAACTCAAACAACCACAATTGAGATAATAAGTAGGAGACAAGGTGTTTAGAGTGGTTCCAACCTTAGCAAATACTAAGGCAGTCAATCCACTACCCGGTTGCTTGCCCAACCGGGATTTTGAAAGTATTTAATTTTATTACCTCATAAGGATATTACCTAAAATTACAACACTTTCTACACCCTTTGGACAACCTTCACCTTGAAGTAGTCTCACCAACCTTGAAGCAGCCTTCCTTGAAGTAACTTCAAGCTCCCCCTTGAAGTAGCCTTCCTCTTGAAGTAGCTTCCCGTTGAGACAACCTTCTAGAAGTAGTCCAAAGATCTCTTTCTCCACCAAGAAGATCAAAACTCTCTCCAATCCGCAGCCTCCAACCCTAGGAGTAGCAAGGAGAGTACAAGCAATAAGAAAGAACAAGAAGGGAAACAGAAATTACAATTACCACTTGAAGCACAAGGCTTGATTTCCTATATCAAGCGTATTGATCTCCTAACCAATGAGTATGGAAGTGTTGGTTTGGTGGGTAGGAGATTCTAGCCTATAGGACACGAATTTGGAGCAAAGGAAATGAGTAGCAAGTACTAGAGTTGCTCAATTGCTCAAAATAGATTGCTAATTGCAAGTATGAAAGCTCAAGTATTGCACAAGTGTGTATGGGGTGTCCTAAGGCTTGTCCTATTTATAGGAATGGCCTATGAATGCTTAAGGATGTTCTAGACACTTTCTAGTGGGTTCTAAGTGCTCAACTAGCCATTAGGTGTCCATTAGTTGCTTTAACAATGACTAGTTAATTAATTCTGAAAAGTGCAAACAGAGACATTCTCGGTCGAGGAATTGTCGACCGAGATCCCAGTCGGTCGAGGTCTTTGTCGACCGAGGGACTGTCTGGAGCAAGTGTATATAACATTCTGATCCAACTCCAAACTACCTTGTCTACTGTGTCTAACGGCTACCTGGGTCATTCTCGGTCGAGGAATTTGTCGACCGAGAGTGTCGCGGTCAAGGAGTTTGTCGACCGAGAATGACCCTACTTCAATGTTTTGAACTAGATACTAAGTGTGTGTACGACTATGCAAATGTGACACTATTATAGGGAATGACCTATCTAAGTGTTGTGATTGGCTAGGGAAGATCTAACGCTTGATTTACATGTTGTCTATGTACTTGTACATTATATAATTGTACAAGTTTTTTACATTTGATTACAATCATGAAATTAACACATTGTGAGCATTTACATCTTCCAAAGTTGTGTCATCCACCTAGTTCCTGCAACACTCAAGTAGCACGTTAGATCAACAAGAATGAAATGTTTGTCATCATTAAAACAAAGGGATTATAATAATGTTCAATTTAGCCAACAATCTCCCCCTTTTTGAAGATGAAAAACATTTCCTAAATATAAAATAAGGAAATATAAATCATATGAGTTTCATACTTGAAGTTTACCTTTTGTATCCATTCTTGTTTTGCAAGTGTGTGTTGGATGAGAGATTATGAAACTCATTTTATTTTATGTTTTTGATTTTATATTATTTCAGAAAACTTGTACAAGTATATAATGTACAAGTCTTAGACAACACTTTTCACTCTCGCATCTAGTTCAAAACGTTAGATCTTCCCTAGCCAATAACAACACTTAGATAGGTCATTCCCTATAATAGTGTCACATCTGCACACTCATACACACACTTAGTATCTAGTTAAAAACATTGAAACATGGTCATTCTCGGTCGACAAACTCCCCGACCGAGACACTCTCGGTCGACAAATTCCTCGACCGATAATGACCCAGGTAGCTGTTAGACACAGCAGACAAGGTAGGTGGGAGTTGGATCAGAACGTTATATACACTTGCTCCAGACAGTCCCTCAGTCGACAAAGACCTCGACCGACTGGGATCTCGGTCGACAATTCCTCGACCAAGAATGTCTCTGTCTGCACTTTTCAGAATTAATTAACTAGTCGTTGTTAAAGCAACTAATGGATACCTAACAGCTAGTTGAGCACTTAGAACCCCCTAGAAAGTGTCTAGAACGTCCTTAAGCATTCATAGGCCATTCCTATAAATAGGACAAGCCTTAGGACACCCCATACACACTTGTGCAATACTTGAGCTTTCATACTTGCAATTAGCAATCTGTTTTGAGTAATTGAGTAACTCTAGTACTTGCTACTCATTTCATTTGCTACAAATTCATGTCCTATAGGCTAGAATATCCTACCCACCAAACCAACACTTCCATACTCATTGGTTAGGTGATCAATACTCTTGATATAGGAAATCAATCTGTGTGCTTCAAGTGGTAATTGTAATTTCTATTTCCCTTCTTGTTCTTTCTTATTGCTTGTACTCTCCTTGCTACTCCTAGGGTTGGAGGCTGCGGATTGGAGAGAGTTTTGATCTTCTTAGTGGAGAAAGAGATCTTTGGACTACTTCTAGAAGGCTGTCTCAACTGGAAGCTACTTCAAGAGGAAGGCTACTTCAAGGGGGAGCTTGAGGTTACTTCAAGGAAGGCTGCTTCAAGGTTGGTGAGACTACTTTAAGGTGAAGGTTGTCCAAAGGGTGTAGAAAGTGTTGTAATTTTATTTAATATCCTTGCGAGGTAATAAAATTAAATACTTTCAAAATCCCAGTTGGGTAAGCAACCGGGTAGTGGATTGACTGCGTTAGTATTTTCTATGGTTGGAACCACTCTAAACACCTTGTCTCCTTCTTATTATATCAATTTTGGTTGTTTGAGTTGAATTATTTTAAAATATCTATAAAACCCTATTCACCCCCCCCTCTAGTGGTTTTTCAAAAAGGATCAGAAGATCTCTAATTTTTGTAGCAATTCTAGAAGTTTCACAGCCTGCGTGCTCCAAAATGGTTGTCTCACCTAACAAGACAGTCATTTGGGATGCGATGGTTGTCTCGTTGAGCTTGACAGTCTTTTTGCACTTTCTAGTTTTACACAAAATTGGCAATTCAATTCCCATCAATGTTGGACATTAATTTCCTTACACAACAAGTAATGTACAAAAAAAACATATATGGAAATGTATACAACCTTACCTTGACCGAACTGGACCATCTTGCCCATGTGAGGTTGTCATCTAGGTCATCTAGATGGTCGACTTGTGACCCGATTTGAGCCAGTCGGTTGGGTTGGTTCATGTGTTAGCCAATTTCATCTCAAAATAGCACCGACCTCTAGACGCCCATCTCAAGATTTGAGACAGCCATTTGGCACACTCCAGACGCCTGTATCAACCCTTGAGATGGTCATTTGGCAGTGTTTTAGGTTGTTTGTTGGGTGAATCAAATACCTAAACACTTTAGTACTTAGTTGAATTGTCATTCAAGATCTAAACTCCTCTTCTACGTGAGTTCCTATGTGTGTGACCCTATAGGTCCCATATCACATTAGCAGTGAATGCCCATGACAACTTATGACATCACAAGCAAAGAGTGGTGCCTAGTCGCACATCAGTGCTACCCAAGTGAATGGAAAGTTGGGGAGCAACTTCAACCTACAATCTATGTATGGTGATACAGTGTTTGTATAGTTCCTTTGTCACTCATATCCAGATTGAACTAGAGGCATGGAGTGGTCATCCTCATTATTATTCAATCTTGTTCCTTGAACCAAAGAAGAGTGCATGAGATATATGTATGCTCAATATCACATATTGACTCACATGTGCATGGCCATACTTTTCTAAGTCTCACAAATAAGGATGCATTGGATATCATACTTTTGTAGGAGGGACAAATGCCATATCTATCACTCACATTCAGTCCCCATATGTCAAAGTCACCCAATCATCATCGTTAGAACAACCCATCTTTTAGGATTTTGTTTGATGATGTCAAAGTGGACCCAATAACATGTGATAAATGCATTGATTTCAGGTCTAAGAACTACAACCACCACCATCACTATGAGATCCGACTATGACTTCCATGATGATAGATTCCATGTGTCAGTCTTATAATGGGTCAGTCTAATACAATGTTCTCTAACATGTATCTATGTTCTTTGTTTGATATTGCCATATCATGACCAATGAGATTCGGTCATCAACCCACTCACACTCTGATTTTATGTGTTATTGTTGTCTACCAACCTTCCACAATAACAATCGATCAGGGACATAATGAAAATATGTATATGTACTCTTAACATCCATATGATCTCATTTATTCCAAGTATAATACTTGAAGACATACGTCATGGAGTAATATTATTCTCTAGACATTTATTATGTTATTCATTATCTCATAGCTGAATATACAAAATAAATTGGAAGCTTTTCTTTGTTATTAATCAAACCATTTATATGTTATCCAATACAATCATGAATATGATTCGCTCCCTAGGCATACATACCAACAGACTCCCACTTTCACTTTGAGCTAATCACATACGGATCTCATCTCGAGTGACCTTATGTGACCATCATGCTTCTGATGTGCATGTGCTTTTATAGCGAATTTAGCAACATTTGCTTTAAGTTGGTATTTTGCAATTTTCTAATCTCTTCATTGTATGACTAGTTGTTTGATATGGAAGTGTCATAGTATTCTGTCTGAGATTCCCAGTCTAAATCATAGTTTCATTGTTTCATCAGTATTTCTATTGTATCATCAATTGTTGGAACCTCACACAAGTTTACCCATATGAACTTCTTGATCCATACATTATCCTCTATTGTTCTTATAATATATAGATACTCAGATTCTTTTCTAGATTTGAACAACTGTCACTAGCTCAGAACCCTTTCTATCTTACAGTTCTCATTAAACATTAATTTAGATTACCATCCTTTATTTGTCAGTTTGGAAGCTTGCATCGATTTAAATCTTTATGCCCAACTCTTCCTTATCACCAAGGAACTAATCTTTTAAGTTCTTCACAAGCATCTAAGGATGTTCTTTTTGGTAGTCCAGGGACACTCACTAGTATTTGACATATACCATTTTGTCATGTACAATACATACGAGATTGCTAGGAAGGTATACATATATCCTCTCATCATGTACAATACATATGAGATGATTGGATATCTTCTCGTCATGTCCAATACATATGATAAAATAGCATAAGTACATAAAATTGCATTCAAGATATATCCAATTGCAAATGCACATGGCATCTATCCTTGAGTTCCTATTCTTCATAAGAACTAGGACACTAGGATCCTGAGAGACTAACTCGATGGAACATGGACATGTTTTCTCTCATTGAGTCTTGCATTGTTGAACCCTTCAACATCTTGCTAATGTATGGGCTCTTATTTAGGTCTAGATGCTTTCCATATCTATATCTATATATCACAATTCCTATTTCATAGGATGCTTCGCCTAAACCCTTCATATTGAAGGTACTTTCCTTGCTAGGTTTTAACATTTGTTGGATTAAGACGTCATTCCCCATCATTATGTGGAATATTATATTCTCCCACTAAATCTTTTTGTAATGACAAATTCCATCTTCACTTTGACTCAAGTCAAACCCTTTGATTATCTTGTCAAATAGAAGATTCCAGCTTTGAGATGCTTACTTCGCATCCACAAGTTGACCTTTGTACCCTATAGAGTTTATTTGCATTAATGGATTTATAAAATCATTAGGTTGTGTCACTTACACATCCTTCTAATTATTCCAATTAAGGAATGTTGTTTTAATATCCATATGCCAAATCTCACAGTCATACTAAGCTACAACAACGAGCATGATTTCAATGGATTTAACCATGGTAACTGGTGAAAAGTCTTCATCATGTTCAACAATTCAAACTAATTTGAAACTCTTTGCAACCAATCTACCCTTCCATATTCGTCTTCTTACAAAGAACCAAATGCATCCTATGGGTCTTACCCCTTTAGGTGGGTCCATCAAGGTCATACCTTATTGGCGTACATGGAATCCATCTTTGATTTCATGGCCTAAAGCCATTTCTCAAATTATGGCCCCTCAATAGTTTCTAGTGAGGTTGTTTATTCATCTCTATGATCAACTTTCCACCATTTGAGTTATAAGATATCATAATCTTTCAAGCTAAGGTGTGTTCTACTAGAACTATGAGTTTTGTGTTTTCATAAGGAACTTGAGATTCCACCACAACTTGTAATTCTCCTTGTTCCTATTATACCTCTTTCGGTTCTTTGTTTTCTTGTTTGTCTTGAACATTTTGAGTTCTACTTTTACTCCCACTAATTGCTTTGGAACTAATTTCCATTTAGGAATTCAGCCATCCTAGCAAGAAAAACTTTGTTGTCGGGTTGGAATATAAGTAGTATTCAACAAGCTAGCATTCATGTGATTTGTGGATAAAGCCATTTTAGAAACTATTTTTTTATATAAGCCTCCAATCCTAATCACTACAAAATACACATCCAGACACTTACCATGCCATATCTCATATGGTGTCTTTTGAACCAATTTGCATGGTACATTGTTTTTTTGTAAAGCATGTGCCAAAAAGAAATTTTAAGATTAGCTAGATTTTATTGATAATCTCACCATGACTTAACATGGTGCGACACCTTCTTTCTGATGCATCATTATGTTTTAGGCAGACTTCAATGTGATACACTATCACGATCTCTCCAGATGGTCCTCCAACTCTTGGTTTAAAATATTTCAACATTGATCACATCAATGTATCTTAATACTATTACCAATTTAGTTATGTACTTCATTTATGATCTCCTTGAACACTTCAAGAGATCCAAACATGTATTTCATTATACATAAATTTGAATATCTACTAATTGTATCAGTAACTATAATGAGCAATTTGTAACTACCTTTAGAATTCATTCTAAAAGGTCTATGTACATTAGTATGTACTGGTCCTAATGGAATAGTCGATCTCCCACTACATCTAGTGAAGTTTCTCTTGTCATATTTCCCAATAAATAAGATATGCATGTCTCTATTGGTTCAATAACCAAAAGAGTCCAGATAACCATCATATGGATTCTATAAATGCATTCCTTGTTTATGCTCTCTAAATGACAATGATATAAGTATTCAATAGTTTGAGTCTTCAAGTCATTCAGTATATGTGTCATACACATTTGTCTTTACAACTATCAAGTATAGTTTGTGAGACATATGAAATTTTCCATAAAAGATCATATCTTTAAAAGTGAAACATAATGTTCTTGTCATACAAAACATTTAACGTTTTCATCAATGGAAATTGCATAATAGCAATTCACTAATTCTATTATGTGCCCATGAATGACGATTCCAACTATAAAGGCAACAACCCTTGCTCTGCATAGTTCTATCTTACTTATCTTCAGGTCATAAAGTGGAGATCTCTATCTCGATCTTCTTCCTGAGATCCTCTATGAATAGGATAATTCCTTTCTAATGTCCAGACAAGTGACAGTGGTGGCATTCTCTTTTCTTTTTCCTTTAAGTGAAAAGGTCAGATTCCTTTTATAGTTACCCTTCTCCATATACTGAGTGCAAGAAACTTGGGCTTCGAATTATCCTCAGAACACTTCTTAGCCTTGCTTTTTGCCTAGGACTCACTTCCGCTAATAACCATCATGAATTTGTCCTTATTCTTCCTTGCATTGGCATCAACATGGCAAGCATTTGATAAACTGACTATATGATTCATACAACGCTTACATAATCATATTCATGATCAATTCTTAACCTAAGAGAAATCCCAATCATTCCATATGTCCAACCACATTGAGCACACGCGGTTCTATTGAGCCTCCCTTTATCAATTTGCACTCAATTAGCACTTTAGAGACATTATACCTTCTTTGCTTTACATGATTCTTAAGATGTGTTACCGTCTCTAGAATGTCCATGTTTTTTCATGTTGTTCATGCAACTCATAGTTCATACAATAGAGCATTAGGTAGTCAAATTTCTATTGCATCATTGACATGCTTCAATAAGAAAGATTTTAGCCTCAAGTGCATTCAGAGCGGGTTTCTCTTGCATTGGTCTATCAAGGACATAGAGCTTTCACTCATTGATGAGAAAATTTCTTAAAGTCCATAACTAATTGTGGAAATTTATCCCATTTTTTCCTTCTCGAGGATTGATCGCAATTTTAGTGTGTTTTATTTTTGAAATTTGAAAAAAAGAAATATTGCAACTTTTCAAAATATTTTGTATTTGGTTTGATTTGATGAAATTGATGACATTAATTAAGTCATTAATAACTATCACACCCACTATTTTATTCAATTTGATAACCCTCATGTATCAATTCAGAAGATTGTAGAGTAGAACCTTCTTGTGAGCCAAGATCCAAATATTATCAAAGTCATGAGCCAGCTACGACTGTCACCCACAACTTGATTCTATCTGGTAGGCAACTTTTTCCAATTGCATCATATGCAACTCTTAGTAGATCACATGTGCAACTCCTTTCCATGATCATGTGCATGCCTCTAGGTGCTTAATCCAATTAATGTCACCTAGTTAAGCCTGACCCAAAAGCCAACATGATAAATATGCACCCTACTAGGACATACCCACATATCTACCATCACATTTCCATGAGATAGATGGAATACCACGCTAGGGCATACCCACGCTTGGTCAATCAAGCTTTTCATGTGTGATGCTTATGGAAATTATATAAGACTTGATATTTTATTTGAGGGGTTTTCGTATAAAAATACATATACTCTATCCAATCACCACATATATGGTATGTATAATATACATGTTATAACCAAAAAAGCGAACATACAATAAATAAAATAGATAAGTGATGGTTATGGCCATACTAATGTAATTCCCTAGAGCCACAAGGAACTACTACCACCTATGGTCCACATCATATGCAACCTGTTTTTGGTGAAGATCTTTTGCTCGAACCAATCTAGGTTGATCGGTTCAACACTCGAACTGCTCAGCTTGCCTCCTGGTTGCTTGGTTGGGCTCGTGAAATGGTGGTTTGGTTCTTAGGTCCAAGCAGCAACTGGACACCTCCATCCGATCAGTTTGGCTACCAGTCAATCGATTCATCCTCCAGTCGTATAGCCTCCTTGGTCCTCCAGTCGATCGGGTTGTCTCACGAGCCACTTGTTTCATTTTTGTGTAGATCTCCATCTCATGTCAAAATATAAATTAAAACTATCCTATTTCTTATTACATTGTATATGGAGAAAATCTTGAGTTACATTTGAGGGAAAATAGGAAGAAGATCATTAATTTATATTTGGAAAGGAGAGAGAGGCTCAGTATGCAGACAGATTAAGAACATGAATAAATAACTGCAACCATTCACACACAGATATGGGGTTTTGGCCATAACCATGCTTCACATTCACCATCAAAACCAATTTTATGGCGATGCATGTAATATATATATATATATATATATATATATATATATATATATATATATATATGTATATATATGTATATCTATATATTTATATATATATATATATATATTTATATATATGTGTGTGTGTGTGTGTGTGTGTGTGTATGTTGTGGTTCTTTATGTGGTGATTAGATACACGATCACACAACTAGTTTAAATATTTGCATTGCATGTAATAAATAAACACAATAAACCAAAATCTGATCATATCGATTACCCCAAAACATAATTAATTCAAATGGTTCTAATAAAACTATAGGAAAATACGTCATCAGATAGGAAGCGGAAACAAAAATTTTATAGACATATTTCTCATAAATCAATAGATCGTGTCAATAACTATGTAATGGGAAGGATGGTTTCACGTAGATATACCTGGTCTTGGAGCTAGACTAGTGATAATCATCATCGATGTAGATGTGGACGCTATCTTGGATGGTGGTTGTATAGCTCCTAGTTGCACTGGGACTCGTCTGACTACTCCTCCATGGACAGTAGACTCAGACACCTGCTACAGAGGCTCCTCAGGTATTTTCATGGACTGCGAGTTTATGTGTCCTCCTAGCAACGAACAAAGGACTCCTTCCTCTAGGGTAGTCCACACAGACCAACTAGAACTCATGTTGTCCTCCTAGAATGGATAGGAAGGAGTTGTACCTCCCATTATTGTACTAATCACCAACCTACTCTCCTACAATAATGATTATCAATTGTTTCTCTCCCTTGGCTATCCCTGCCTAGTCAGGTAGGACTTTCCTAGGTTCTTGTGTTTATCACAATTAGAGAGGACAACAACTGTAAAAGTAACTAATTCTTAATTGTTTGTGTTATACTATGGGAAGCCCCCAACACCCTTCTATTTATATGTAGGGTTTGGGTCCAGGTTCCCTGTCAAAGTAGGAGTGGAAAGGACTGAAAGATCTTAAATTTTCACAATAACTCTGGAAGTTTTACAACCTGCATGCACTGAAACGGTCATCTCACTCAGTGAGATGATCGTCTGGGACGTGATACAATCATCTCATTGAATGAGACAATCATTTTGCACTTTCAAGTTTTACATGAAATTGGTAATTCAATTCTCATCAATGTTGGGCATTGATTTCCTTGAACAACAAATAATGTATAAGTGAAACAAATATGGAGATGTCTAAAACTTTCCCTTGATTGAACTGGACCATCTTGCCCATGCGTGATGGTCATCTCAGTCACCCAAACGGTCATCTGGTGACTTGAGTCGAGCCAGCTAGTTGGGTCGGTTCACGTGTTAGCCATTTTCATCTCAAAATAGCGCGACCTCCAAACACCCATCTCAAAATTTGAGACAGACATTTGGTACATTCCATTCGCCTATCTCAACCCCTGAGATGGTCATTTGGTAGTGTTTTTAGGCTATTTGTTGCATAAATCAAATACTGAAATACTGTAGTACTTAAATCAATTGTCATTCAAGATTTGAAATCCTCTTCTAGGTGAGTTCCTATGTGTGTGATCCTATAGGTCCCATATCATGGTTGCAATGAATGTCCATAAAAACTTATGGCATAACAAGAAAAGAGTGGTGTGTAGTCACACATATGTGCTACCCAGGTGAATGGAAAGTTGGGGAGCAACTTCAGCCTACAATATGTGTATGGTGTTACAGTGTTTGTATAGTTCCTTTGTCACTAATATCTAGATTGAACTAGAGGCATGGAGTAGTCATCCTCATTATTATTCAATATTGTTCCTTGAATAAAAGCATACTGCATGAGATATATGTAATCTCGTATCACATATTGACTCACATGCATATGGATTTACTTTTGTCAGTTGATCTAATCAAGAGGCCTTGGATATCATACTCCTGTAGGAGAAACAAATCCCAAATCTATCACTCACAGTCAGTCCTCATGTGTCAAAGTCACCCAATCATTACCACTATAACAACCCATGTTTCAGGATTGTGCTTGATGATGTCAAAGTGACCCAATGACATGTGATTAGTGTAGTGATTTCAGGGTTAAGAACCACAACCACTACCATCATTGGGATATGACTATGACTTCCATGATGATGGCTTCCCTGTGTCAGCCTCATGGTGGGTCTGTCTGATACACTATTCTGTAACATGTATATGTGTTCTTGGTTTGATATTGCCATATCATGACCAATGAGATTCAGTCATCAACCTACTCACACTCTGATCTTATGTGTCAATGTTTTCTATCAACCTTCCACAATGACAACTGATCCAGAACATAATGGGAATATGTATATGTACTCTTAAAATATGTATGATCTCATTTCTTCCAAGTCTAATACTTGAAGGCATACATCATCGAATAATAATATTATCTAGACATTTATTATGTTATTCATTATCTCATAACTGAATATACAAAAAAATTAGAATCTTGCCTTTGTTATTATTCAAACCATTTATATTTTATGCCATTATAATCATCATATGGTTGTCTCTCTAGACATACATATCAATAGGAAAATGATCTAAAGATGAATGTGGAAGGAGGCCTATGGTTTTTCGGGGGCAAACCATTATTGTTCAATAAATGGAAAATTGGGCAATCACTTGAAAAGAAAAAATTTATAGAGATACCTATATGGATTAGGTTTCCTAATCTTACTTTGGAATTCTGGGATGAATATATGCTAGGTCTTCTTGGTATTTTCATTGTCATATTGTTATGCTATTATTTTGCTACTAAGACCATGGCAAGATTGGATTTTGCTCTTATACAAGTCATAGTATTGAACCCCTTCATTTTTACTAAAAATATTATTTTGTAATGTGATGAGGGCCATAGGAATGTTATAGAAGTGATGTATGAATGGATTCCTAGGATTTTCTTAAAATATGGATGCTTTGGTCATGAACTTGGGTCATGCTCAGATCAGATTAAAAAGGAAGGAATTGATTCCTAAGAATCAGGGAAATCCCAAGGTAGATGTTTATAATTACTTGAATGATAAGCATTTGAAGAAGTCTCAACTCAAGCTAATGTCCCATATTTGAAGTCACTTAAAAAATATCGAGGAATACATTTGTCACAGGGGTCTATGAGTTAAGAACATAACACTGGTCATCTGGATGAGGCTATGCCTGAGTGTGTTTTGGATTTGTGAAGGAATGAAGCTTCAGAAGGTTCTGCTCCTTGTTTGGTTCAAAAGTCTCTGGGTTTAGGTGGGAGGTTGATTCCTATCCCTGAAAGTGATATATCTCTATTTATGAGTGATGGTTTAGACTTGTCTTCTCATTGTTTGGCTCTGAATTCTCAGGGTTAAGATGGAGATTTAAGTCAAACTCTTTTACTTAAGCAGGTTAGCAATGGATCTTCCTGTAGCTATTCTATACCGATGGAAATGGGTGACATCCTGGACAGTAAGCTATACATTAAAAAATAGTTGTAGGACAGAGAAGGATTTCTTACTGTGATAGGGAAAGGCTGTAATCAACAGAAAAAAGCTAATAAAAGTGTTTCTTTTGGTAAGAAGATTGTGGAGAATGTCGTAGTGAATATGTTTGATCTTCTAGAAGAGAGTAATGATGATTAGGTTTTTGTGACTGAGACTGGTAGGGTTCCAGTCAAAGACCATTTCAATGAGTCACAATCATGGGGTGTTTACCTGGAATTTTCATGGTCTTAATAAACCAAGACACTAGGACAAAATTAAGGAGAGCTTCTCTCTATATGATTTACCTATTATTGTTCTTCTGGAAACAAATATCAGATATAAGAAGATTAATAGGGTGATCAATAGACTTTGGAATGATAAGGAGTGGTGTTCTAACCATATGGTTCACCCACTGGGAAGAATCATTATTCTTTGGGATCAAATGTTGTTAAAATAAAAAAGATTAAGGAATATGACAAATTTATCCACTGTTGTGTGGAGTATAAAGATTGTGTTTTTTATCTTACTGCAATCTATGGTCAGAACGATGAGAAAAGAAGAGTTCATCTCTAGGAACTTATCAAGAATATCCATAGTAGTATGTTTTGGCCCTTGGATTCTGATTGGAGACTTTAATGCCATTAGATTCACCCATCAGAGAAAAGGAAGACATTTTTACTCTGTCAAAGCTCTTAATTATTTTAATTGGCATTTTTTATGGATATGGATCTCAAAGAAGCTTTTTTCACCTGGGATAACATGCAAAAGGGTGAATAGCTATTCTCTCAAAAATTGATAGAGTATTATATAATGAAGAATTTAGAGATGTTTATACTGATAAATGGGGTGGTCAAAAGTACTATTCATAGTGATCTTAGGTAGTTGATTATTAGGTTTGGCAAGAATCTAAAGAATAGAAGGGGATACTTCAAGTTTATAAATGCCTGGTCTGAGCATCCTGAGTTTCATGATATTGTTAAAGAGGCATGGAACCTAGAAGTGGAAGGTTGTCCAATGTTTAGAGTTTCAAAGAAGTTGAAAAATGTGAGAGATAAGCTTGTTAAATGGAACAAAGAGAAGTTTGGTAATATTTTGAATTGTGCTAAAGTTTTGGAGTTTGAAGCTACTAAAGTTGTTGATCTAAATATTCATAATATTTCTTTGATGGATTAGGATAATGAAAAAAGGGAGTTAGATTTAAAGGTTTTTGAAAGGGAGGAATCTTATGCCAATTAACTCTCAAGGGCTAATTGGTTAAAGCTTGGAGGTAAGAATACAAGAATTTTCTACAACAATATTAAAGATAGGACCTCCAGGGATCAAATTTTATGTTTGACCATTAATAGTAGTAAATCTTATGATGAAAGTACTATTTATGATCATATTCATGATTTTTACAATAACCTCTTCAATAAATACTCTGACAATAGTGATATTCCTTGGGAGGATGATTGGAAGTTTCCTACTATATCACATAAAGATTTGATATGATGAGAGTTTATGTGTATAAAGAAGAAATTGAAAGGGTAATTAAAGAAGATGATGGTGATAAAGCACCTGGGCTAGATAGCTTAAATGGGAATTTCATCAAAACTACCCGGGACATTGTTGGAGAGGAGGTATCTATGGTTGTTCAGAATTTTTTAGTCGAAATAAAATCATCAAAGAGTATAATAAAGCCTTATAGCCCTAAAGTTCAAGAGGACTCCTATATTAATGCTTGGCAACCTATATCCCTCTATAATTTCATATACAAAATCATTTATCAAGTGCTCTCTAATAGACTTTAGAGTGTGCTTCCTTCTATTGTCAGTCAAAATCAAGTGGTGTTTGTTAAATTTCAGAACATTTTTATGCTCATTTACTTTCTACTGAACTTATCAGTGATTTTAATCAATAAGGTTGTAGCAAGAAAATGTGCATTAAAGAAGATCTGACTAAAGCCTATGATTCTATTAAATGGTCCTTTCTCTTTAAAGTCTAGGAAAATATGAAGTTTCCCTATTGTTGGATTGAATGGATAAGAGCTATTATGTTTTCCTTGAGCTTTCATGTCTTGGTGAATGGTTGTCATTCCCAGGTAACTTTTCCTTCAAATGGCATAAGGCAAGGTGATCCCCTTACACCTTCCTTATTTGTCATTGTAATGGAGGGTTTATAAGCTATAATGAACAATGCATTTAAAAGGAGGATTATTGAGCCTATGAGAGCAGGAAACCTTAGTGTTTCCCATATCTTGTTCACAGATGATGTTATGATTTTTACTAAATCCAATGAGGAAACTGTTGTGAATATTAGAAGAATGATGGATTTCTTCATAAGAGCCTCGAGGCTAGTTATGAATCTAGAAAAGAGAAATGTCTTCTATAGTTGGAATGCAGATATTGATAAGTTGAGAAGTGTTCTTAACAGAGATAAAGGGTCCATTCCTATACATTATCTTGTCTTGCCATTATTCTATGGTAAATTTAAGAGCTCGTATTATTTACCTCTACTTGATTAAATCAGGAAGAATTAGAAAATTGGAAAACAAAAAATCTTTCTTTTGGAGGAAGAATAGAGTTAATGAACTCCACTCTTAATTACCTTCATCTTTTCTGGTCCTCAACCTTTCCTTTACCTTCTACTATTATGAAAGAGATAAATAAGATTTGTAGAAATTTCATATGGGGAGGTCCTTCTCTAAAGAAATAATTACATTTTTTTAAATGGAGCATTGTTTGGAGGCCTAAGAAGGAGTCGGGCCTGGGTATTAGGAGTGTGGAAGACACTAATAGGGCTAGTTTCCTGAGGAATGCATGGAATGTGGCCTCTAAAAGGATACACTCTGTGTGCAATGGCTCAAGGAAAAGCATATGAGAGTTGATTCATTCTGGTCATGTAATATCAAATCTAAAAGCTTCATGATGTGGAAGCATATTGTGGAGCAAAGAAGTACTTTACAATCCTTGCAAGATTATTATTGGTGATGGTAGTAATGTTGGGATCAAAGATCCATGGACACCTGGTAATAAGTTTCTGAGCAAATATAGTGATAAAATGAATATTATGAGGATAGGGTTTGGTAGCGTTTGGCTGTTAAGACGTATCATTATCAATGGAGGGTTGAGTATCCCTGAGAGGAGAAGTTTCTATGAACTTAAATGCTTTATTAAATATTCTAACATTCAACTTCAGTATAAGGATTGTATCACTATTAATCGAAGATCTACACTGAACTTGAAAGAGGCTTGGCATATTTTCAGAGAACCTAATCATGAGCTCAATTGGGCTTCTTCGTTATGGAGGTATAACCATCTGAGGATCTTTATCATTACTACTTGGAAGATGTTCCTTGGAAAACTTCCAACTCTAAATTATATGTAGAGATTTGGTATTCAGTTAGCTTCAAGATGTCTCTTGTGGGAAAGGGAGTTTGAATCTACTACCCATAATTTCTTTGATTGTTCCTTTGGTGGGAAGTTATGGTAGTTGGCTCAAAGTTGTTTCAGTATCTATATAGTTTTGAAAGGTCATGAGGATTGTGTTCTTAATGTCCTAAAGAATCAACAACTGTGTTTCATTGTTGTCGTTGATATGATCTGGTTAGAGAGGAACGACATAATATTTAGTGGAAGAAGTGTTGATGTGGATAGTTGCTGGATATATATTACTGATGTGATTCATTTGTATAGATAGTTTAGGTTTTCCACAGCTAATGTACATATTTCATGTTTTTTCCCATAAATATGAACTATGGACTTTGTTTTTCTCAATAAAAGTGGAAGGATCTTTCTAAGAAAAAAATAACTATGTGCATGATGGATAGGGATTTGTATAACATAATGAGAACCTTTCCATCGTCATTTGACTACCCATTATTCCCCAAAAGGAAATACGAACAGAGGAGGGTTTTGCAATTCTAGCACATTGCCAAACGAAAGGCTACTCCTTCCATGTTGATTGTTGGAGCACAAAGTGAAATTTTCATTTATTACATGGACAACATATAGGTGTATACTCCTTTGAGACTACATTGGGAGAACATCAATGACATCTTCCCCCACATTTATGCATTTAAGCTCCATCAGTGGATCTACTCACAAGCATAGATATTACCTCACAAACCTTCCTTCATGGTATATCATGTTGATGATATCTTCTCACAAATACATGGAGAAATAATATTTTATTGTTTACTTCTTCTATTGCACCTATCACTCTCTCTCTATGGATTCCTACTTTGACAAAAATGGTGAGGATGATTGTTGCAGCCTCTTTAGTTCTAATGGATCAACTCTGACATATATTAGTAGAGACTCAAATATGATAGTTAGTATTTACTTGATTGTAGAAACATTACTTCATAATCTCATTAAGTGAATAGATGACAATGATAGATCGATGGATTATAATTATTCAGACATGAAAGTGAATAGTATATATGGGTGATCCTAACCATTTGGTAGATTCTATATCCTTGTAATTGTATGATATATACATGTGCTTGTATACTTAGTAACTAGGTTTCTATAGAATAACTACATTCTAGATGGTCTAAGAACCCCTTATATGATCTAGATTAGGGTATCATTTCCTAACTACTAATCTGGTGTACATATATTATGTATGCAAGGGAATCCAATAGTAGAAAATACATTATATTCATTCTTACTTTCTTTATAAATTCGAATTTGTAGGACCATGTCGATAAATATCCTCTACATAGAATCTTGGATAATGACCTGAACCCATACAAATAATGAGTTTGACAACTAAGCTAGTAAGTATGCATATGATGTGTTTGTAGCTGCCTATACATCCATATCAATGTACCTCATAAGATATATGTGTATGTTGGATGACTAATATATAAGTGTATTGGAAAACCTAGGTATATATCTTTAGGTGTACTAAAATCATCAAATGATATTAGTATATAGGAGACCTTTAACTCTATAAATGCAAATACTATATACATGGAGCTATCAAATAGATGATGAGACTAGAAACCTTAATATATATTAATAGATTATAATGATTAGATGGCCAATCCATGAAAACTATAAACAACATTAAAGGTATATACACAATTGTATTAGTATGTTTACATATAATAACTTAAGGTATAAATCTTATGGATTTAATTTACTACTATTTCTATATTATATTATAGATTAATTAAATATCAAAGCATATTTCATAAAGAAATGTGGTTGTAATAATACTATAACCTAGATGATCCATTTCCTTGATGTTTTTTCATATTAGTACTTAGATGTTTACATATTAGTATATTGTTCATGAAGGATTTTGTAACTGCATTGGTCATTAGTGATAAAGTTCATTACACTAGTCTTATTCTTATCTATACTGAAATTCACATTACATATGTATACTTCATGGTACTTATAAATGTATTATGGATACAAGAGGTATATTTATCTAATTTGACCCATGTCATATCATATAGTATATGTCATAGAATGTGTAGAGAATTTTTTTTGGTTACAATATGTATGTATAAATTTATACATCCCTACATATTTATTTTAGACATGTTGATTTGGACCTTATAAGAATTATGATGTTCTTCATCTATTTATATAGTCTTAAATATATATTTACATATTAAAGACCGACATGAGAATGTGTCTATATATAAGCACTCTTATTTATATTACCTCATGAGACCTAAGGATACTATATATATGGTATTTCTTAGACATATGGATGATTTTGACATGCTAAGAAATTTATAAGGAGAATATAAATCTTTTTCAAGAATGATTTTCATTGGAGAAATAATGTGGCCACAATAGTGAATTTTGACAAAGAAATAACTTTTAATATCAATATGTAACATGTTATGAGAATGACATGTATTCAATCCAACCTCATGAGGCACAAGTAATGTTTAATGGGTACACACAAGGGAAGGGATATACTATTTTGTTGCATGTTCCATTAATTTTAAAATGACCATAAATTGTGTGCTTATAACATTATCTTTAATTTATGATATTTCTATCCACTAGATGGATGTGATGACATTGTTCTGACATAGTGATTTTAAGAGGAGAATTATATAGAACAACCTAAGGTCTCTAGTGAGTCCAAGGTGTTTAAGCTTGTTTAAGCCTTTGTATGGCTTGAAACAAGACCCCAAAGATACCACAATAAATGATTATTCGAAGTGATATTTTGACTTCATTTCTCTCTATTTTGATAAGTTAGTTTACTAAAAGTATCCTTGAAAGGTTTATTATCTTACACCTATTTGTTAACAAAGTTCCACCATTCCAATATGAAATTCGTAAATGAGATAACAATCACTTTTTCATAGTGAGTTTGAGTGAAAAGATATGGGTGTCACTAATGTGGTTTCAAAACATAAAGTTTAATAGTTCTTTTGATAGTATTATACTCTCTCAAACTCACTATCTTTAGATACTGGAGAGATTTAAGTACACTTCACATAATTCTATTATGAATACATAGGACTCATATGGGAGTAATGGGGTTTCATGATACAAATTCCTATTGAGAGGAGGTGTTGCTACCATGAGGTTTAACAAATAGACCATATTATCTCATTCCACATTTGAGGTTGAGTTGTGTGTAATACATGAGATTGGTCGGAAGATGAATGGATATATGAACTTATTTTTAAGTTACCTATAGTAACAAAGCCACTATAGTAGTAAGGATCTCCAAGTACAATAGATAACTGTAATGACCCCACCTCCCGGTAACCCCCAATTAAAGAAGACTGTAAGGTCGGTGTCATTATCCAATTAACAGGATCAAAGGTTCGACAAATAATCAATAATAATTATGAAATTCTACTAACTAAACTAAAATTTGGGTATAAAATTAAATCTTTACTTACCTTTGAAAAACTTTGGAAATCTATTTACCCAGAGCTTGAATCTACTTTATCTAATCTTCCTTGCACTTTATGTTTTAATTTCACAATGTGTCACTTTATAGTTTGTTCCTATCAGGGTTGAATCTAAAATGCCGACAAACAAAACATCGGTCAGTATATTGAAATATACTGGTATGTGGGGACAACCAAAAGTTTGCACATAAGGATAACAATCTAATTATCACAATCAAGTTAATTAACAAGCCAATTTACACTTTTCAGTATGACATTCTCCACCGCTTTTGCCCTAACCTTGGCATACCCACCTTAGGGTTTCCTTTGCCAATGACTTAAGGCCACCTTCTCAATCCCGAGCTTGGTGCCTGGGGGTCACCACGCATGGTTCCCACTAGTCATGCAATATCATAGGCCACCTTATCATTCCCAAGCTTGGTGCCTGGGGTCACCACTCAAGGTGTCCATTGGTCTACCCATATGGGCCTGACCTTTGGCATCATCCATCAGGGTGGCATGTAAGTGTGCGAATCCATACTTCTATTATTCATGTGATAATCATAGTGACTTTATAGTTTTGCAAGTATGAACATCCAACTATTTAGGTTGCATTCAATGTGAGGAAACATTCAGAAATCTTCATGAAACTAAAGCGGTTATTCATAATTAACCACATACCTGATTTGTAGATTCAACAAGCTAATAACAATTCCAAGAAAGCAAGTAATCCAAGGAGAAGTTCAACATTCAAATAATTCTTGAAAAGCATACGTAACTTATTTACTACACTTTACTAATAATATATTTATTTAATTGACTTGGATTCACTTTCTAGGTTTTCTAATCCGAATCAGGGGTTTTATTAGGGTTCTTTTTGATCTTTTGACAACTTTCCTCATTTATACCCTAGAACATCAGTTCTAAGTGCAAAACTCTAATTACTCACATATTCACATTAGATCCTTCTTTATCATCTTAGATTCCTTCCCGATTAACAATTCATAGTTCATTACGATCTAATTCACCTATTAATTCCCTTTATCAAAAATTCAAACTTTATCCATTAGAAAACCCTACTTATCATATTAAGGGTATCTATCCATGATTAGGAACTTTTATACTTGAAATAGCTCAGTATTATTATCTCTCAATTTTATTCAAGATTTTGAATAATTAAATCCATCAATAATCTCATTCACTACTATTAGGGTTTCGAGGCCCATTATACGCATGAAACTCTAAATTAAACAAATTACATGGAAGATTCATCTTTTTGACCTTACTGTACCTCTTTATGATTAACAGATTAATATCAACTTATTTCCAAATTATTCAAGCTAATTACCTTCTTTACCCTATATTAGGGTTTCTACATGCATTATCATGGTTTCATGGATTAAAACCCTAAAACAAGCCCAACATTATATTCAAACCTCACTTTATTTCTCAACATGTTATTAATACTCGAATTAACCCATTAAGAATCTTTGATTTGATCTCCAATTACAATTAGGGTTTTTAATCAAAGTTTAATGCATTATATAATCACTTTAAACACTTTTGAAATTAAAAGCAAAATAAGGTCCCAATAACATTTTTATTGAGTCCCTCTTGTTCTCCTGATCAAATTTCATATTTTGTACGTTTTCATCGGAGCTACCAATAAGTAATTACAAATTTTCCATGAATTTACCTTTTGGGCCAATCGCGAGGCGCCACGTATCCCTTTTATTTCTTTTTCTAACGATCACTTCTTCCTTGGCTTCGCGGATCCAACCCTAGATCTGGCTAGTTGGGAACTCAGTTTCCCGTTCCCTATTCTTCTTCCTCGCAGGGACGAGAGCCCCGCTCCTCTGTTTCCTCTATAGAACAGAGGAAATCTGGATCAGCTAGGCAGAGATCTGCTAGCCTACCCCGATACCTTTCTTCACCACCTCGGACTTCGACAAGCGCAAACTTGGGCTTCTCCCCCTCTCGGCCAGCCTTCTCACCATCTGGCCATGCCTATCCAGTGTGCAAGGGGCGATGATCGCCCAGCTATCCCAAGCCATGGAGCTTGCGGTACTAGGGGAACATGCCCCTTCTACTCTCTCTAGTCTCTTTGGCAAAGACTAGTTCTCATGGGCAGAGTTATACGAGATCGTAAGGGCGTCGAGGCCCTCCTCTTATAGACAGGGATGGCTAAGACGTTGACTTACTGAGGAACTTCCAGTTCCTAGATGCACTGGGATTTGGGGAAATCCCAATCCCGCACGAACACCACATAAAAAGGGGATCAAAGAGTCCACAATGATCTCCCGGTTCTAAAGGGAAAGTTATCAGGAACTGACACGCATCAGGAAGAGATGTGGAGTCCAGGGATCTCAGTTTTACTGTACTCCTTCCCTTTTCCTACCCGAGGTAGGAGAGAATGCAACCACTGTTGGATCTGAGATCCAACGGCTGCCATGCCATGTGCCCAAAAAGATATGGAAAATGAATCGTGTCTTTTAATACATATTTCTCACTTTAGGAGATTTTGTAAAAATAATAACTATCAAACCAATCATCCATTTAATACCAAATTTTAAGGGAATCTTATTAATGACTTAGTATATCATCATACCAAATTTGGGCTCATTATATGAATAATTAGGATACCTTTCTTTAGTTGCAAGTTATTACTCAATTAGGTATATTCCTCACCTAATTTCTCTTTTCTTCGCTATTAAATTATTACCTTGGATCTCCTTGGACTTCAAGAACCTTAATGGCTCGAAATCTGTGATGGAGTGGACTTTTGGAATCCTAAATGTCCAATGGCATAAGTGAAATCATATGGTTGAGTTATGTTGAGAGTTCCAATGTTTTGACAAAGTAGATGTGATGTTGATATCATGGTTAAGATCTCTCTTTTTATGCCCTCTTGAGGAATTTGATTGACTGGTCATACACTTGAGTTTAGGGACCAAAATGGAATGGAATGTCCCTTGATTTATGATAAAGATGTGCCAGAAGTTTCATAATGTTCGGAGGTCCGTGGAAGATGTTATTGAAGTTTGAGTTTTGTGAAATAATACAAATAACTGATGGATGATGATTCAATGCATATAATGCATATAAATTGTAGCATAGGTTTTAGGTTGGTATATTAGTTTTACGTACATGTATGGCTTAGCCTTTTCTCTCGTTGAGTGTCACGGATTGGCTATGCAGGGGCAAAAATCCAGCAGCTTGATAGACCATCTGAGAAAATCGTGGGGCACCGTTAGCCAGTCAAGCCTCGGCTTGCCCCACGTCATGGTCGTGGCCTAGAAAAGGAAAAGAAGTGGGTAGTTTTAGTTGCGCTTCAAATGACCTGAATCAGTCGACCCTATATCCAACATATCCATCATCAGTGCTGGAGGATGTTAACCGAGCACACTACAGATGTAACATCCCTGACCTGGGCTATGCCTTAACCCTAGGTGTTTTGATTAAGAAAGATGATTATATGCTTAATATTATCTTATGAAAAGTGTTTAGGGCTCATGAGAAACTTATGTTTCAATTTTGGTCCTGTTTAAATAATGATAAAGCAATGATTGCTTGTTTTGGACTAAAGTGCAAATTACCCAAGTTGAGGGGTTAACTTGCCAATTGCACATGATAAGATGTTTCTCTGATGTTGAGACATCATAAGAATGAATATGATGTAGTAGTATGGTTTCCACAAGCTTGGACACCAAGATTAAGCTTGTAAAGTAATGTATGTGCATTAAAACCTAGTTTTGGTGTAATGCGCAATTTACCCAAAACCTAGGGTTCAATATGCAAAATACCACCTCTAGAGTGTTCCTACTTCCTCTATGAATCATTTAGAGTAGAGATAATGAATGAGACACCATGTTTGAATCACTTATGAGTGATGGAAATGTTGGTGACGAAATGACCAAGAAAAAGGGTTGAATTTGAAGGCTTAACTTGAGTTGTATCAAGTTGAAAAGCTTATATATGTATGCCTATCGGCCATGGAGCCAAAGGAGGTGTCCCATATCGTCTTGTGAACTCTTGGCAAGGTTCATATCGTGCAAAGCACCTCAAGGAGGTGAGGTGTGACGGCCAACAAGTTTCCTTAGAAAAGTGTATCAGCTTGACTTAAAATGATGATTTAATTGATATATCTTATCCAAATGGGTAAGTGATGAACGAATTTGCATCTTGAAATGATCATCAACCTTTTTGCACGTCAAGATAAATGTTGATGCATGCATGGACACGTGTCACCCATGTATGACACGTGGCACCTACTAGCTCAAAATGTTGACACCTCATTTTTTGCCTTCCTTCATGATCGGCAAGTATATATACCCCTAGTTTGACCCCTTAATGGAATTTTGCGACCCTTACCACCCTCCTACCCTAAGGTATCGTGCATGGAGCTCCCATATCGTGAAGGGAAGCTGTGGTGTCGTGCAAGGGCCTTGGGGTATCGTCCATGGCATGACCATATCGCCCAAGTAGGTGATCTTGGCCATATTGAGTGATATCGGCCATAGAGTGAAGTGTTTTGGCTCCAAGTGAGTGCCATATCGTCCAAGTGAGTGTCATATCGTGCAAGAGGGGAGTCATATCGTGCAAGATCACAAGGGTGTCGTCCATAGGCCTTATGTATCGGCCATAGCAAGTATATCGGCCATACCATGCTGATATTGCCCATAGCAAGTTGATATCGGCCAATTGAAGTGATTCTGGCCACAAGTGAGGGGGTATCGGCCACAAGCAAAGTTGTGTCGGCCAAGAGGAAGTCCATATCGCCCAATATTGGTAGGGTGTCGGCCAAGGAGCTAAGGAACTCAAAACTTGACCCTAAGGTGAGGAAAAGATCATCTTCAACCTTGAATTGAAGCATGATTTTAGGGTTTTGATCTTCCTTTCTTTTCCTCTTCACCAATTGCTTATCCATGGTGATTCCTTGTATATGAAGGAGTTCTGAACGAGCCTTGGACCTTTGATAAAGTCATCTTCAACCTTTGGAGCTTGGAGCTTTGAAGTGGTTCTTAAGGCTGGTTTTATAACTTGAACCCAACCATGTTGTTATTCTTCACTTAAATTGTTATAATCAGTGAAATACTTTTAATTCCGAAATTTCCTGAAATAGTTGATGATATTATGAGTTCTAGTAGTTGCTTAGACCTGTTGCCTTGAACTATAACAGTTAGGACTAAGGTCTAGAGCTTTAATATGATGGTATCATCTTATAAAAGTGATATCGGGTGCAAGCACATAAGCAAGCACCCTTAACCCGATATGATGATGCACCCACTTCACTTGAATGATATGGATATGAACTAATACATTGTTGCACGTTATGAGGGTGTAGTATACACCTCTTGCACGATAGGGAGTCAAGTATAAACTCCATGCACGATACAAGGTTAATTGTATACTTGTATGTTGAGGTGAAACCCTAATTTTGGTAACCCGATATAAGTGAGGTATAACAAGTGTGGTTGCACGACATGGTTGCACGACATGGTTGCACGATAGGGTTGCACAATACACAACCCTAGACAACATGCTAGCCTGACATGGTGATAAGTTGATACCTCTTAAACATCATGGGCGACACATATATGTACCATGTTCCCGACACAATAAACCCTAACCCGACATGGGTGAGTGATGCAACCTAATGTTTGATGGTGTATCCCAATATGGTTTGGTGGCCTACACTCCAAATAACTTGTATATTGGGTTTATCCCAATATGGCAAACCCTAATTTGTCATGGATAACCCTATATGGTGAACCACCTGATATGGTGAGTGTTTAAACACCTCTAACCCGAGAAACCTTGTAAAGGTGAGGGTAAGACACTCTTAAGGGTAATGAGTGTAAAACCAAGTGATGGTGTGGTTAATACCTTTATAGGTGAAACACATAGAGTGGTTGATAACGGACAACCCTATATCAATAATGTCTTAACTCAAGATGAGTCCATATCATTGATGATGGTTGGATAACTCAAATGTGTGACTTATGACCAATACATTACATGATAAATGTGATGAGCTAATGGATAAAGTATTAGGATGGGAAATACCCTAATACAAGATAAGTTGTTGAACTTAAGTAAGATAATAGTGATGAGGGAAGTGATACATCAAGATATGATAGATATCACATCCAACACTCCAAGGTTGATACACCTTAATGCACCTCAAATCCAATATACTTGGATGAGTAATACATGAAGTGTGTTATGTCAAATATTACATTGAAATGTAATGAGTTTGATGCACTTTGATAAGTGTGGCCTAACATACCTTGAGAAAGGATTAAGCCAAGTTAATAAAGTATGATGTAGTCATACCCTGGTAAGGATGAGAGACGAACTCATACCTTGTGTTGATGATTCATTTAATGATAAATGAATGAGAATAAGTAAGTATGATTGAATACTTATGGTATCAATGTTGGCTCCTAGATGTGTGGAGAAATGAATTAGGGTTTGATCATTGATAATATGATCTTGAAAACCTAAATGGTTAATAATGGAAAACCCTAACCGTAATGAAGGGTAATGACATGTAAGAGAAACCCTAATCGATAAAAAAGGGAAACCCTAACCCTAATGATGGGAAGGTTGTATTTCTCTTATTACAATAGCCTTGTGAGCTATGATAAATATTTATATAACAAGTATAATGTTGAATGGCCTTATGAGCCATGTGAATAAGTTGTTGCCTAGTGAGAGGTGACAAGATGATTAATGGCCTTGTGAGCCATGTGAATAAGTTGTTGCCTAGTGAGAGGTAACAAGATGTGTGATGGCCTTGTGAGCCATGTGAATACTTGCACAACAAGTGAAATAAATACCTTATTCTGAGGACCTAGAGGTAATGGTTACCTGTTATAGAGGTAATAATGTTATGTGATGATCTAAGGGTTTGAATACCCAGATCCATTAATCATGATAATGATGATGTGAAGGGATGAGAACTCCCAGTAATGTGATAAGGGACTGTGATCCCAAGTATCATGTGTTTTAAAGATTTGAAAGTACTTGATAGATGTATTATACCTTTCTTTGTAGCATTTGTCATAATAATTCTTGTGTGAAAACTTGACTGATGCTAAAAGAATATGGTAATGCACTTAATTAATCAAGTGGAATTTTATCATGTAGTGCCCTGACCATAGATCCATCATCGTCAGTAGCTGGTGATGGTGAAACAGGTTTTCCTACGGGATCTCCTGATGAACGCATATTGTTGAATATGTGGGGGTGATGGGCGCAAATACCTTACGCCCTAATGAAGGGATTGACGTGAGATAAACATAAAATCTCTTGATTCTGATGATGAAGGCCGGATGATGTGGAGATAAACATAAAATCTCTTGATTCCGATGATGAATGCCGGATGATGTGGAGATAAACATAAAATCTCTTGATTCTGAAGAGAGGCAGCTGACGCTGTAACTCTGTAGCAAGTTGCCAGTATACCCTGGATAGCTACGATAAGCAGTTGACGTAGTCCTGCTTGTGGTCTCGCACTGACCGAGACGTGGGAGGTCATGCAGTCCGGCTCTTCCATTGACCTATGTATGGTACCGATTTCGACTTCGTAGTGGTCGGTTGGAGTATGAGCGGTATACCTCATCTCCTCAGGGCATAAGTGTGATTGTAAAATGTAATCAGCCATGTAGCATAATTGCCTAAGGATTGAATACGGAAATTCATTGGTTGATGTTGCATTCCTTTGTGCATTCCTTAGTGGATAGATGTTATTTATGTTTCCTTATATTCTCTGTAAGGTAGACAGATGAATTACTTATCTACCATGGGTAGATGCAATGTTCTCCTTAAGAAGGGAGATTACTTTGTTTTATTCATACAGTGATTTATCATGTATGTCAATATAAAAGAATCTCTGCTCAGTTTATTACTGCTTAATATGTGATAATAATATGGCCGGCGGAGAGTTATATCTCTCGCTGGGACAATTACAATTGTCTCACCCCCGTGGGATCCAATTTTTTTTAGGTGGATGTGCGAGGAAGTGAATATCTTTCTATAGAGGTGATACAACATCTGAGGCAGCAGCGATAGCTCAGGTTGAGTGTACTGTCTGTCGTGTCATATAGTTAGTAGTCCTATGTGTCGTCTCTGTACTCTCAGGTCCTCGGAGTTTTAAATGAACCAATCGGAGTTTTGGCTTAGTGCCTCAAAGTATTTATACTGCCTGTGTATATTTGTTAGCAGGATAGTCAATGTTGTAATCCTTAAAAAGGAATTTTACAGGTTGTGTACTTGTGAACCAGGATGAAAATGAAACACTTTGGTTCTTGTTTAAAGAGTTTTCCTGTGAATGGATCTCTTTGAAAAAGGTTTTAATTTTTAGTGATTTTTGCTAATCCGCTGCTTGACGAACGCTTCCGCATTAATTAATCGTGTTTTATAAGTTGGATGCTACAATTGTGGTATCAGAGCTCTAGGTTCACTGAGTCTACAGAGACATAGGACTAAGGTTGTTGAGTCTGTGTTAGTGTCCTCCAGTATACCCTATAATGATTTCTGCTTGTGCAGAGAAAGGGTAAAGTTTTAAAATGACTGGATAACACAAGGAATACATTGCTAAGGGCAATGTTGTTGCACTATGAAGAGGTGCAAGGGATCAGACAAGAATAGAATGAGTGCCTGAGAATCCCCATTAAGACCTGATCAGGATAGAGAATCCTATGATCATGCTCTTGTTGGGCAGATTAGGGCAACAGTAATACATATAGGGGACTGGATACTAGCCTTACAACCTAGGTTATCAGTACTTAATACTGAAAGCTTGAGCTTTAAAAGAGTTCCTGAATGACTTAGTCATGTTGGAACAAGGGAAAATATGGAAAAGATTAACTTATGGCAAGAAAGTAGACTCTGCCATGAGTTTACACAGATAATAAATCTGTGATGGCAGTGCCCAAGAAGGGACAATAAGCTGAGAAGTAGGGAATGGTCTCTATAATTTTAGAGACATTTGCCTAATGGTTCTAAAAAGCTAAGGTTTTTGGTACTAATAGTACAATAAATGCTTAATGTTCAAGAGCAGTAGCCATTAAGTAAAGGTAAAGATGTTAACCTTTTACCTGTAAGACCATGATGTGAGGACAAGGTATGTTATAAATGTGTATATGTTGAGTACACTAAACCCTTTTTTCTATAAAAAGGAGGATTGTTGATTTTGTTTTCCCTATTGGTTGCTATATAGGGAAGAAATGATGAGAATTAGAATTTGAATTCTGTTCAAGTATTCTTTTAAATGGTCTATATTGATCTTACCTCTATGAAAGAGGAAGAGGTATAGAATAGATGCCTAGATAAAATCCAGGGATGTTAAATCTTATGTTTATGATAATATGAAAAGCAAGGAATATGATAGCATGTAAGTGCATACTACTTGATCTCAGTACTTGTAAACCCTGATCAGGTATACAACTATTGATGATAAAGTGAGTATGGAAACTCTTAGATTGGTATCTTTTTGATTGCCCTGATCGAAGAATCATTCTGAAACAATCTAATGAGTATCATGAAATTGGAATTATGAAATGAATAAATGTATCATACCTTAAGTACAAGAAAGAGTGATCTGATATGATTTCAGATCAGTATGTGTATATGAGGAAGTAAAAATATGATCCTCATATGATGAGTATGAGAACAAGGGAGGTGATCCCTGTTCAATAAAGTTGTAAATATGATAAAGATCTTTTCCCATAATGTTGAAATGGGAAATGTGATGAAATCACAAAATGTTCATGGGCATGTTAGACAATAACAAAGAAAGGAATAATGACATGTAATCATCCTCATAATTCCTATGCTGATGGCAAGGAACCTAGGATGAGATAAGAGTAAATGATTCATGAATAGTTAAAAATTCATGAGATGTTAAGAGGAATATGATTCCTTGTTTTCTTACCTTTCGGGGACATGTCAATCAAGTGGGTCTTAGGACATCTGATGTGCATGAGATAAAAATAATCATGTTATGGATACTTAGAGAAGTATCAGTTTATCTTGGACTTAGGCTCCAAGATAAAGATATATGTAACAAGTAATGTCTCATGATGAAAGGAATATGAGAATGTGATGTGTTTTCAACACATGTGACTGATACCAAGGTAAGAGATTCTGGTATCTGAGAAATGTCAGATGATTTATGTGGGCTACCTGGAATGGTCAACCATGAAACCAGTCTATCTGTATATAACATAGTATGAACATCACATGTTAGGGGTTTATGCTTTGCATAAACATAACAACTAAATATGTCTTTAAGATAAGTTCTCAATTGGCTCTATGAGAATATTGTGCAAAGGAACATTATGCTGATAAAAGTTCTATGATGTCTCCATAACAATGAGGTATTATGAAGAGACATGATGATATGATGAATGAATAACATCTGTTCCCTTTATCTGGGATTTCGGGGACGAAATCCTTGTTAGGGGTTTATAATTTGTAACATCCCTGACCTGGGTTATGCCTTAACCCTAGGTGTTTTGATTAAGAAAGATGATTATATGCTTAATATTATCTTATGAAAAGTGTTTAGGGCTCATGAGAAACTTATGTTTCAATTTTGGTCCTGTTTAAATAATGATAAAGCAATGATTGCTTGTTTTGGACTAAAGTGCAAATTACCCAAGTTGAGGGGTTAACTTACCAATTGCACATGATAAGATGTTTCTCTGATGTTGAGACATCATAAGAATGAATATGATGCAGTAGTATGGTTTCCACAAGCTTGGACACCAAGATTAAGCTTGTAAAGTAATGTATGTGCATTAAAACCTAGTTTTGGTGTAATGCGCAATTTACCCAAAACCTAGGGTTCAATATGCAAATTACCACCTCTAGAGTGTTCCTACTTCCTCTATGAATAATTTAGAGTAGAGAGAATGAATGAGACACCATGTTTGAATCACTTATGAGTGATGGAAATGTTGGTGACGAAATGACCAAGAAAAAGGGTTGAATTTGAAGGCTTAACTTGAGTTGTATCAAGTTGAAAAGCTTATATATGTATGCCTATCGGCCATGGAGCCAAAGGAGGTGTCCCATATCGTCTTGTGAACTCTTGGCAAGGTTCATATCGTGCAAAGCACCTCAAGGAGGTGAGGTGTGACGGCCAACAAGTTTCCTTAGAAAAGTGTATCAGCTTGACTTAAAATGATGATTTAATTGATATATCTTATCCAAATGGGTAAGTGATGAACGAATTTGCATCTCTAAATGATCCTCAACCTTTTTGCACGTCAAGATAAATGTTGATGCATTCATGGACACGTGTCACCCATGTATGACACGTGGCACCTACTAGCTCAAAATGTTGACACCTCATTTTTTGCCTTCCTTCATGATCAGCAAGTATATATACCCCTAGTTTGACTCCTTAATGGAATTTTGCGACCCTTACCACCCTCCTACCCTACGGTATCGTGCATGGAGCTCCCATATCGTGAAGGGAAGCTGTGGTGTCGTGCAAGGGACTTGGGGTATCGTCCATGGCATGACCATATCGCCCAAGTAGGTGATCTTGGCCATATTGAGTGATATCGGCCATAGAGTGAAGTGTTTTGGCTCCAAGTGAGTGCCATATCGTCCAAGTGAGTGTCATATCGTGCAAGAGGGGAGTCATATCGTGCAAGATCACAAGGGTGTCGTCCATAGGCCTTACTTATCGGCCATAGCAAGTATATCGGCCATACCATGCTGATATTGCCCATAGCAAGTTGATATCGGCCAATTGAAGTGATTCTGGCCACAAGTGAGGGGGTATCGGCCACAAGAAAAGTTGTGTCGGCCAAGAGGAAGTCCATATCGCCCAAGATTGGTAGGGCGTCGGCCAAGGAGCTAAGGAACTCAAAACGTGACCCTAAGGTGAGGAAAAGATCATCTTCAACCTTGAATTGAAGCATGATTTTAGGGTTTTGATCTTCCTTTCTTTTCCTCTTCACCAATTGCTTATCCATGGTGATTCCTTGTATATGAAGGAGTTCTGAACGAGCCTTGGACCTTTGATAAAGTCATCTTCAACCTTTGGAGCTTGGAGCTTTGAAGTGGTTCTTAAGGCGGGTTTTATAACTTGAACCCAACCATGTTGTTATTCTTCACTTAAATTGTTATAATCAGTGAAATACTTTTAAGTCCGAAATTTCCTGAAATAGTTGATGATATTATGAGTTCTAGTAGTTGCTTAGACCTGTTTCCATGAACTATAACAGTTAGGACTAAGGTCTAGAGCTTGAAGATGATGGTATTATCTTATAAAAGTGATATCGGGTGCAAGCACATAAGCAAGCACCCTTAACCCGATATGATGATGCACCCACTTCACTTGAACGATATGGATATGAATGAATACATTGTTGCACGTTATGAGGGTGTAGTATACACCTCTTGCACGATAGGGAGTCAGGTATAGACTCCATGCACGATACAAGGTTAATTGTATACTTGTATGTTGAGGTGAAACCCTAATTTGGGTAACCCGATATAAGTGAGGTATAACAAGTGTGGTTGCACGACATGGTTGCACGACATGGTTGCACGACATGGTTGCATGATAGGGTTGCACAATACACAAACCTAGACAACATGCTAGCCCGACATGGTGATAAGTTGATACCTCTTAAACATCATGGGCGACACATATATGTACCATGTTCCCGACACAATAAACCCTAACACGACATGGGTGAGTGATGCAACCTAATGTTTGATGGTGTATCCCAATATGGTTTGGTGCCCTACACTCCAAATAACTTGTATATTGGGTTTAGCGCAATATGGCAAACCCTAATATGTCATGGATAACCCTAGATGGTGAACCACCTGATATGGTGAGTGTTTAAACACCTCTAACCCGAGAAACCTTGTAAAGGTGAGGGTAAGACACTCTTAAGGGTAATGAGTGTAAAACCAAGTGATGGTGTGGTTAATACCTTGATAGGTGAAACACCTAGAGTGGTTGATAACGGACAACCCTATATCAACAATGTCTTAACTCAAGATGAGTCCATATCATTGATGATGGTTGGATAACTCAAATGTGTGACTTATGACCAATACATTACATGATAAATGTGATGAGCTAATGGATAAAGTATTAGGATGGGAAATACCCTAATACAAGATAAGTTGTTGAACTTAAGTAAGATAATAGTGATGAGGGAAGTGATACATCAAGATATGATAGATATCACATCCAACACTCCAAGGTTGATACACCTTAATGCACCTCAAATCCAATATACTTGGATGAGTAATACATGGTGTGTTATGTCAAATATTACATTGAAATGTAATGAGTTTGATGCACTTTGATAAGTGTGGCCTAACATACCTTGAGAAAGTATTAAGCCAAGTTAATAAAGTATGATGTAGTCATACCCTGGTAAGGATGAGAGACGAACTCATACCTTGTGTTGATGATTCATTTAATGATAAATGAATGAGAATAAGTAAGTATGATTGAATACTTATGGTATCAATGTTGGCTCCTAGATGTGTGGAGAAATGAATTAGGGTTTGATCATTGATAATATGATCTTGAAAACCTAAATGGTTAATAATGGAAAACCCTAACCGTAATGAAGGGTAATGACATGTAAGAGAAACCCTAATCGATAAAAAAGGGAAACCCTAACCCTAATGATGGGAAGGTTGTATTTCTCTTATTACAATAGCCTTGTGAGCTATGATAAATATTTATATAACAAGTATAATGTTGAATGGCCTTATGAGCCATGTGAATAAGTTTTTGCCTAGTGAGAGGTGACAAGATGATTAATGGCCTTGTGAGCCATGTGAATAAGTTGTTGCCTAGTGAGAGGTAACAAGATGTGTGATGGCCTTGTCAGCCATGTGAATACTTGCACAACAAGTGAAATAAATACCTTGGTCTGAGGACCTAGAGGTAATGGTTACCTGTTATAGAGGTAATAATGTTATGTGATGATCTAAGGGTTTGAATACCCAGATCCATTAATCATGATAATGATGATGTGAAGGGATGAGAATTCCCAGTAATGTGATAAGGGACTGTGATCCCAAGTATCATGTGTTTTAAAGATTTGAAAGTACTTGATAGATGTATTATACCTTTCTTTGTAGCATTTGTCATAATAATTCTTGTGTGAAAACTTGACTGATGCTAAAAGAATATGGTAATGCACTTCATTAATCAAGTGGAATTTTATCATGTAGTGCCCTGACCATAGATCCATCATCGTCAGTAGCTGGTGATGGTGAAACAGGTTTTCCTACGGGATCTCCTGATGAACGCATATTGTTGAATATGTGGGGGTGATGGGTGCAAATACCTTACGCCCTAATGAAGGGATTGACGTGAGATAAACATAAAATCTCTTGATTCTGATGATGAAGGCCGGATGATGTGGAGATAAACATAAAATCTCTTGATTCCGATGATGAATGCCGGATGATGTGGAGATAAACATAAAATCTCTTGATTCCGAAGAGAGGCAGATGACACTGTAACTCTGTAGCAAGTTGCCAGTATACCCTGGATAGCTACGATAAGCAGTTGACGTAGTCCTGCTTGTGGTCTCGCACTGACCGAGACGTGGGAGGTCATGGAGTCCGACTCTTGCATTGACCTATGTATGGTACCGATTTCGACTTCGTAGTGGTCGGTTGGAGTATGAGCGGTATACCTCATCTCCTCAGGGCATAAGTGTGATTGTAAAATGTAATCAGCCGTGTAGCATAATTGCCTAAGGATTGAATACGGAAATTCATTGGTTGATGTTGCATTCCTTTGTGCATTCCTTAGTGGATAGATGTTATTTATGTTTCCTTATATTCTCTGTAAGGTAGACAGATGAATTACTTATCTACCATGGGTAGATGCAATGTTCTCCTTAAGAAGGGAGATTACTTTGTTTTATTCATACAGTGATTTATCATGTATGTCAATATAAAAGAATCTCTACTCAGTTTATTACTGCTTAATATGTGATAATAATATGGCCGGCGGAGAGTTATATCTCTCGTTGGGACAATTACAATTGTCTCACCCCCATGGGATCCAATTGTTTTTAGGTGGATGTGCGAGGAAGTGAAGATCTTTCTACAGAGGAGATACAACATCTGAGGCAGCAGTGATAGCTCAGGTTGAGTGTACTGTCTGTCGTGTCATATAGTTAGTAGTCCTATGTGTCGTCTCTGTACTCTCAGGTCCTCGGAGTTTTAAATGAACCAATCGGAGTGTTGGCTTAGTGCCTCAAAGTATTTATACTGCCTGTGTATATTTGTTAGCAGGACAGTCAATGTTGTAATCCTTAAAAAGGAATTTTACAGGTTGTGTACTTGTGAACCAGGATGAAAATGAAACACTTTGGTTCTTGTTTAAAGAGTTTTCCTGTGAATGGATCTCTTTGAAAAAGGTTTTAATTTTTAGTGATTTTTGCTAATCCGCTGCTTGACGAACGCTTCCACATTAATTAATCGTGTTTTATAAGTTGGATGCTACAACAGAGAGTCCCATCCTGGGAAGTTGCCCTGCTACAACTTAGGAGTAGTAGCGGCTGTTGAAGCGGATCACAGCAGTGGTGTAGGCGCAGCGGTGAGATCATGAGGAGGAGAAGCCGGCGTCCTATCATCTTCCTGAGACCAGAGACGCCACCCCGCCCGGCCTGGAGGCAGTGCTGCCATCATCAGGAGATGGCAGAATCGGAGATGGAGGGCAGAGGCCATGAGCAACTGGTCAGCAAGGAGGAGACCTCGTAATCTAGCTTTGGGCGGAGAACGACTCCAGTCGGGGCGGCGGTGTGGAGCAGAGGTGCACAACAGTAGCCAGAGGAGGAGGCACGCACGACGGCGGTGCCGTTCTATGGACGGGATCGCGAGAGAAGGAGCCACCTACAACGAGCCTGGAGGAGAGGATACCTGATCATCAATCTCATCTGCGGCGGCAGCTTCATGGAGGAAGAACCTCACGACGGCGTCCTCTCATGGACCGAGGAGAAAGAAGAGTTGTAGCCCTGGAGGCAGCACTCCCCTTCAGCTCTGCGGCATCATTTCAGGCTGTGAGCCTGCGATGGAAGCTTCCTAGAAGCGATGTAGACGAAGAAGACAGGGGGCGTCGGGCAGCCTCCCGTTCAGGCGAACAGAGATCGCTCGCATCGGCGCTGCATTGAGGAAGAACGAGGAAGCGGAAAGAAAGGGGGGACTGGGCCGGCAGCCTTGAACTGGGTCCACTTCACAGAACCGGTGACTCACTTGACACCAACAACAAGGAGTGACCCGCATAGACACGTGGCAAGGTGTGTTTGGCTTGAAGGTAGGAATTTCCAAATAATTCCTAGATCTTACATAATTCACAGTAAATAGCTCCGATGTCCAAAAAATACAAATAATATACCGAAATTCTCAAAATAATGCGTAGAACAACCTAGAACTATAATATCAGGCTTTTGATGCTCAAATCTCAGTGATATCATGAAAGATGTGTAATGCTTGTTTAGTGGATAACAAATAGCGAATGATGACATAAAATTATGGAAAAATGTCAGTAACTCCATAATAATGTTTTTAACCCGTATGATGTCTGTAATCATGATGTTGATGCACGAAATCATATAATTTGCTTAATATGGCTAATTCGGGCTAATAACCCTAATTAAAATGCAATAAATGCACACATGCTCAATAAATGATGAAATTCACAGAGTAAGCTCATATCAGTATATTGAACCTCAATTTTAATTATGAGATCATAATGATGAACAAAATCCATGTTATATGAAGATGAATATTACTACATGGTATGAAACCTTGTTTTAGGTTAATGCATGTAACCTAAGGCTAATAGGTTCACATAATGATGGAAAATATGATTATCAGTTAATGAGTAAATAATCTGGAATATGACATCAGTAAGATGAGTCTAAGACAGGAATACAAGTAATAATGCACATATCTTAATGAGATAAGCAAATCCTAATATGAACACGATTAGGGTTAAGATGAGACATAATAATATGAGAATCTGATGACAGTATATGTGGTCTTGTCTTGATCAGGTTTGACCAAGCTTATAGTTGACATCAGTGATATGTTATTAGGATATCTCTTTGGAAGGTACGCCATTACCTCTTACTTGGCTTATTATACAATATGCTTGTGTTATATGTGTAGTAAAATACTTGGCATATGGTATTGATTGAAATGATTGTTCTTGTATGATATGTTGCTCGATTTTCCATAGTTATGTCTATGAACACATGAAACATAAAATATCTGTTCCATTATATGAAAGCACTAACTCTTTGGTAGTGTGCTTGGAAGTGGCCTAACTCTTTGGTAGTGGTCACATTGTACATATGACCTAACTCTTTGGTAGTGGTCTGACCTAACTCTTTGGTAGTGGTCACCTTGTACAAATGATCTAACTCTTTGGTAGTGATCATAAAGGCCTTGATATATAATGGAAAATGTGCTAAAATATGTGTTCTCTTTTGTTAATGAATACCCTTGTGCAAGTATACACTAATCTTATATTCTTCTGTTACTGCCAAGTATATTAGTTTTATCTTATTGCCAAGATATGATGAGAGGTAAATAAAAGACACGTAGGCGTACTCAGTACAATATTCATGAAATATTGTGCTGACGTGTACCTCATGAATCTTTTGTTTAGGTTGTGGTTATGCTGTTGAAGATCCAGGATAGATGAGAGTTGTGTAGCAAGCGGATGTGCAGGTGGACCTGTTGTCTTAAGATCCTGTAGTTTAGTGGTAGTACATGTATATGTTATAGTTTGTTGTTCAATATGTAATATCAAATGTTGTAACAATTCATGTTGTAATTATATGTTGAATGGTGAACATGTGTGTAGGGTTTTATTATTGTTCATGTACATGTGCTACTGACTGTGTTTCCTTCTGACTCCCTTGATTTTCTTCTTCTTAGCGTTGTGTGGGATGTTTAAATTGGGATTCTCGTTGAGGTGAGGGTTTCAATTTGGACGTCACACATCAGATTAAGTTTTAGAAAATCCGGGGACGTCACAGGTGGTATCAGAGCATGAACAATAGCAAAGCCTGACATTTGCTCATTATGCAACTCAAAACCAGAAAACCTTGAACTTAATAATCTTTAGGGTTAGATTAGTCATCTTTTAGAGACTAGATACGAACCTAGCCTCTAGGTTAGCACCTATATGTCCGAGAACTAGGTCTAGACTGGTGCTTGTTGATGTAGCAAGTCCTTAGATGTCGTTCTTTCCTTGTAGTGCAGCGGTATGGGACGTTGCACTATTTGGAAATGATGTACATAAAAGGAAGAGAAACCCTAGACATATTGCGCACATTGTCTAGAGTAGCTACACTAGTCTACCCCTTGTTCTCACCCTTTGCACTAGTTTTCATGACACTAGACTCTCTACTATGTGTGGGACACTCGTTTCAGGATTTGGTTTTGGATTCCAACCGGATTGAACCGTGATAGTTTCTCTGACGCTTGTTTTATCGGAGAAAACTATATAATATTTTAATATGTATATGTATTACAAAAATGTGTCCCCACACATGTACGAGTAGGAGGTGGTCATGCAACCTAAGTGAAAGTGATGACATCAGTCTAGAAGAGAGAGTAGTTCTGGATTAGATGTCTAGAGCCTTTTTGAGATATATATGATAGATGGAATAAATGAAATAAGTTTTGATGGTATGATGTAAGTCTTACATAGATGATATAAGATGGTTATAATGGTCTATGTTTGTCTTTGAGGATGTAATTTTAGTTTTGAGGATTTGAGATAAGTTTTGATGATGCATGTAAATATGCTTTATGAGATAAGATAAGTTTAGTTAAGACAAGGTTGTGAGTCAGCATGAGCCTCAAGCTCTTTTACAAAGGAGGACCTCTAGTGTTAGGACCACTTTTTGGGTTATCTCAAGAGAGAGCGAGACCCACATGGAGAAGGTCAAAGAGCCTAGACTCCACGATATGAGAAATATGAGATATGTGATATGATATGTCCTAAACTAGACTACTCCTGAGTGAATGAGTTGAGTTGCTTTATGCATGATTCTTACAGTTTTGTGGAACCCTAGATGTCCTTGGGAGGACCAAACCCTAGAGATAGAGAGAGGCTCTTTATATGTGCATGTGAACATCAATATGAGTACCTGCCATCTGGGTGAGAGAGAGAGTCCAAGACCCTGGAGGAGGTAGCTATGTTAGTTCTGTGAAGCCTCATGCTCGGGTTGGTGGTTTCCCACATAGGAATCTAGTGGTGTACATAAGAAAGTTTTGGGTAAGATGTTTCATGGGTAGAAGACCTATGAATAATATGTCATATCATGTTTTGGTTTGTGCCTATGTGGCTAGAGCTTGTAAAGTATCACTAGTGCCAATGAGGTATATCTGAGAACCCTAAGTTAATAAAGGGAAGATAAAGTTATGTTACGAGTAACTCATAGAGATGAGTGAGCTCAGAGAGACTGAGCATGACACTACTCTCATGATATGGGTCAGGATAACCTCAGTTGGACTAGATAAAGTGTTGATATATGTTTGACTAGCCACTCACATAAGTTTGTTTAGCACGACTGTGATATAGTATATGTAAGGATGTGATCTAATCATGAGACGTGATATATGGACATGATATGAAGGAAACCTAGAGATGGTTTAATAGATACAAATGCATAAAGGTTAACCACATACGTGAATAATGACACTAATGTGAAATTGTTGGTTAATCTTGTGATTAAATCACTAGTAAATGTTGCAATTTATGATGAGCTATGAAATAAAATCATATGAAATGAAACATGTTACATGAGATGTTAATCTTTGTGCTTAATAAAGATGAAAAATATAGTTTGACAGCTAGCACAACATAATGCTTATGACACCTTGATATAATGTAAAAGGATAAAGTGAGTTAGTTATAGTTAACTCCTTCCTAAAAGGCATATGTTAATGCTGAACATGTTCTAACAATTAGCTCAATAAAGTGTTGATATAACGAGTTAGTTTTGTTAACTCCTTGAGAACATGTAATATGATGTGGGAACCCTAATGCATGGTAAAGATAAGGAAGCAAATCTAACATATGTGAGATATGGAATGACATAAGCTAAGTTTCTAAACCTTGAGTTCAACCCTGAATGGAGTGTTTGTGCACCCAAGATGGTTGTAAACCTCCTAATAGTGTTGTGGATACATGGTTCTAGGTAACCTTTACGGATATGTTACACATAGAATGGTTCCAACATGTGGATGAGAGCAAGAAAAGTTTACCCTAGAAGCATGGGTAGGGTTTACATTCGAGGACGAAAGTTCTTTTAAGATGTATATGATGTGACAAAGTGGGTTTCTGGCTTAATTTCGAGGATGAAATTTCTTTTAACGTGTATAGGATGTGATGGAGTGGACTTTTGGAATCCTAAATGTCCAATGGCATAAGTGAAATCATATGGTTGAGTTATGTTGAGAGTTCCAAGGTTTTGACAAAGTAGGTGTGTTGATGTGATGTTGATATCATGGTTAAGATCTCTCTTTTTATGCCCTCTTGAGGAATTTGATTGACTGGTCATACAATTGAGTTTAGGGACCAAAATGGAATGGAATGTCCCTTGATTTATGATAAAGATGTGCAAGAAGTTTCATAATGTTCGGAGGTCCGTGGAAGATGTTATTGAAGTTCGGGTTTTGTGAAATAATACACATAACTGATGGATGATGATTCAATGCATATAATGCATATAAATTGTAGCATAGGTTTTAGGTTGGTATATTAGTTTTACGGACATGTATGGCTTAGCCTTTTCTCTCGTTGAGTGCCACGGATTGGCTATGCAGGGGCAAAACTCCAGCAGCTTGATAGACCATCTGAGAAAATCGTGGGGCACCGTTAGCCAGTCAAGCCTCGGCTTGCCCCACGTCATGGTCGTGGCCTAGCAAAGGAAAAGAAGTGGGTAGTTTTAGTTGCGCTTCCAATGACCTGAATCAGTCGACCCTATATCCAACATATCCATCGTCAGTGCTGGAGGATGTTAACCGAGCACACTACAGAGAGTCCCATCCCGGGAAGTTGCCCTGCTACAACTTAGGAGTCGTAGCGGCTGCTGAAGTGGATCGCAGCAGTGGTGTAGGCGCAGCGGTGAGATCGTGAGGAGGAGAAGCCAGCGTCCTATCATCTGCCTCAGACCGGAGACGCCACCCCGCCCGGCCTGGCGGCAGTGCTGCCATCATCAGGAGATGGCGGAATCAGAGATGGAGGGCAGAGGCCATGAGCAACTGGTCAGCAAGGACAAGACCTCGTAATCTAGCTTTGGGCGGAGAAGGACTGCAGTCGGGGCGGCGGCGTGGAGCAGAGGTGCACAACAGCAGCCAGAGGAGGAGGCACGCACGACGGCGGTGTCGTTCTATGGACGGGATCGTGAGAGAAGGAGCCACCTGTAGCGAGCCTGGAGGAGAGGATACCTGATCATCAATCTCATCTGCGGCGGCGGCTTCATGGAGGAAGAACCTCACGACGGCGTCCTCTCATGGACCGAGGAGAAAGAAGAGTTGTAGCCATGGAGGCAGCGCTCCCCTTCAGCTCTACGGCATCATTTCAGGTTGTGAGCCTGTGATGGAAGCTTCCTAGAAGAGATGTAGACGAAGAAGGCAGGGGGCGTCGGGCAGCCTCCCGTTCAGGCGAACAGAAATCGCTCGCGTCGGCGCTGCATTGAGGAAGAACGAGGAAGCAGAAAAAAAGGGGGGACTGGGCCGGCAGCCTTGAACTGGGTCCACTTCACAGAACCGGTGACTCACTTGACACCAACAGCAAGGAGTGACCCGCATAGACACGTGGCAAGGTGTGTTTGGCTTGAAGGTAGGAATTTCCAAATAATTCCTAGATCTTACATAATTCACAGTAAATAGCTCCGATGTCCGAAAAATACAAATAATATACCAAAATTCTCAGAAAAATGCGTAGAACAACCTAGAACTATAATGTCAGGCTTTTGATGCTCAAATCTTAGTGATATCATGAAAGATGTGTAATGCTTGTTTAGTGGATAACAAATAGCGAATGATGACATAAAATTATGGAAAAATGTCAGTAACTCCATAATAATGTTTTTAACCCGTATGATGTTTGTAATCATGATGTTGATGCACGAAATCATATAATTTGCTTAATATGGCTAATTCGGGCTAATAACCCTAATTAAAATGCAATAAATGCACAAATGCTCAATAAATGATGAAATTCACAGAGTAAGCTCATATCAGTATATTGAACCTCAATTTTAATTATGAGATCATAATGATGAACAAAATCCATGTTATATGAAGATGAATATTACTACATGGTATGAAACCCTGTTTTAGGTTAATGCATGTAACCTAAGGCTAATAGGTTCACATAATGATGGAAAATATGATTATCAGTTAATGAGTAAATAATCTGGAATATGACATCAGTAAGATGAGTCTAAGACAGGAATACAAGTAATAATGCACATATCTTAATGAGATAAGCAAACCCTAATATGAACACGATTAGGGTTAAGATGAGATATAATAATATGAGAATCTGATGACAGTATATGTGGTCTTGTCTTGATCAGGTTTGACCAAGCTTATAGTTGACATCAGTGATATGTGATTAGGATATCTCTTTGGAGGGTACGCCATTACCTCTTACTTGGCTTATTATACAATATGCTTGTGTTATATGTGTAGTAAAATACTTGGCATATGGTATTGATTGAAATGATTATTCTTGTTTGATATGTTGCTCGATTTTCCATAGTTATGTCTATGAACACATGAAACATAAAATATCTGTTCCATTATATGAAAGCACTAACTCTTTGGTAGTGTGCTTGGAAGTGACCTAACTCTTTGGTAGTGGTCACATTGTACATATGACCTAACTCTTTGGTAGTTGTCTAACCTAACTCTTTGGTAGTGGTCACCTTGTACAAATGATCTAACTCTTTGGTAGTGATCATAAAGGCCTTGATATATAATGTAAAATGTGCTTAAAATATGTGTTCTCTTTTGTTAATGAATACCCTTGTGCAAGTATACACGTTTCTTATATTCTTCTGTTACTGCCAAGTATATTAGTTTTATCTTATTGCCAAGATATGATGAGAGGTAAATAAAAGACACGTAGGCGTACTCAGTACAATATTCATGAAATATTGTGCTGACGTGTACCGCATGAATCTTTTGTTTAGGTTGTGGTTATGCTCTTGATGATCCAGGATAGATGAGAGTTGTGTAGCAAGCGGATGTGCAGGTGGACCTGTTGTCTTAAGATCCTGTAGTTTAGTGGTAGTACATGTATATGTTATAGTTTGCTGTTCAATATGTAATATCAAATGTTGTAACAATTCATGTTGTAATTATATGTTGAATGGTGAACATGTGTGTAGGGTTTTATTATTGTTCATGTACATGTGCTACTGACTGTGTTTCCTTCTGACTCCCTTGATTTTCTTCTTCTTAGCGTTGTGTGGGATGTTTAAATTGGGATTCTCGCTAAGGTGAGGGTTTCAATTTGGACGTCACACATCAGATTAAGTTTTAGAAAATTCGGGGACGTCACAGGTGGTATCAGAGCATGAACAATAGCAAAGCCTGACATTTGCTCATTATGCAACTCAAAACCAGAAAACCTTGAACTTAATAATCTTTAGGGTTAGATTAGTCATCTTTTAGAGACTAGATCTGACCTAGCCTCTAGGTTAGCACCTAGATGTCCGAGAACTAGGTCTAGACTGGTGCTTGTTGATGTAGCAAGTCCTTAGATGTCGTTCTTTCCTTGTAGTGCAGCGGGATGGGACGTTGCACTATTTGGAAATGATGTACATAAAAGGAAGAGAAACCCTAGACATATTGTGCACGTTGTCTAGAGTAGCTACACTAGTCTACCCCTTGTTCTCACCCTTTGCACTAGTTTTCATGACACTGGACTCTCTACTATGTGTGGGACACTCATTTCAGGATTTGGTTTTGGATTCCAACCGGATTGAACCGTGATAGTTTCTCTGACGCTTGTTTTATCGGAGAAAACTATATAATATTTTAATATGTATATGTATTACAAAAATGTGTCCCCACACATGTACGAGTAGGAGGTGGTCATGCAACCTAAGTGAAAGTGATGACATCAGTCTAGAAGAGAGAGTAGTTTTGGATTAGATGTCTAGAGCCTTTTTGAGATATATATGATAGATGGAATAAATGAAATAAGTTTTGATGGTATGATGTAAGTCTTACATAGATGATATAAGATGGTTATAATGGTCTATGTTTGTCTTTGAGGATGTAAGTTCAGTTTTGAGGATTTGAGATAAGTTTTGATGATGCATGTAAATATGCTTTATGAGATAAGATAAGTTTAGTTAAGACAAGGTTGTGAGTCAGCATGAGCCTCAAGATCATTTACAAAGGAGGACCTCTAGTGTTAGGACCAGTTTTGGGGTTAGCTCAAGAGAGTGCGAGACCCACAGGAAGAAGGTCAAAGAGCCTAGACTCCATGATATGAGAAATATGAGATATGTGATATGATATGTCCTAAACTAGACTACTCCTGAGTGAATGAGTTGAGTTGCTTTATGCATGATTCTTAAAGTTTTGTGGAACCCTAGATGTCCTTGGGAGGACCAAATCCTAGAGATAGAGAGAGGCTCTTTATATGTGCATGTGAACATCTATATGAGTACCTGCCATCCGGGTGAGAGAGAGAGCCCAAGACCCTGGAGGAGGTAGCTATGTTAGTTATGTGAAGCCTCATGCTCGGGTTGGTGGTTTCCCACATAGGAATCTAGTGGTGTACATAAGAAAGTTTTGGGTAAGATGTTTCATGGGTAGAAGACCTATGAATAATATGTCATAGCATGTTTGGGTTTGTGCCTATGTGGCTAGAGCTTGTAAAGTATCACTAGTGCCAATGAGGTATATCTAAGAACCCTAAGTTAATAAAGGGAAGATAAAGTTTTGTTACGAGTAACTCATAGAGATGAGTGAGGTCAGAGAGACTGAGCATGACACTACTCTCATGATATGGGTCAGGATAACCTCAGTTGGACTAGATAAAGTGTTGATATATGTTTGACTAGCCACTCACATAAGTTTGTTTAGCACGACCGTGATATAATATATGTAAGGATGTGATCTAATCATGAGACGTGATATATGGACATGATATGAAGGAAACCTAGAGATGGTTTAATAGATACAAATGCATAAAGGTTAACCACATACGTGAATAATGACACTAATGTGAAATTGTTGGTTAATCTTGTGATTAAATCACTAGTAAATGTTGCAATTTATGATGAGCTATGAAATAAAATCATATGAAATGAAACATGTTACATGAGATGTTAATCTTAGTGCTTAATAAAGATGAAAAATATAGTTTGACAGCTAGCACAACATAATGCTTATGACACCTTGATATAATGTAAAAGGATAAAGTGAGTTAGTTATAGTTAACTCCTTCCTAAAAGGCATATGTTAATGCTGAACATGTTCTAACAATTAGCTCAATAAAGTGTTGATATAACGAGTTAGTTTTGTTAACTCCTTGAGAACATGTAATATGATGTGGGAACCCTAATGCATGGTAAAGATAAGGAAGCAAATCTAACATATGTGAGATATGGAATGACATAAGCTAAGTTTCTAAACCTTGAGTTCAACCCTGAATGGAGTGTTTGTGCACCCAAGATGGTTGTAAACCTCCTAATAGTGTTGTGGATACTTGGTTCTAGGTAACCTTTACGGATATGTTACACATAGAATGGTTCCAACATGTGGATGAGAGCAAGAAAAGTTTACCCTAGAAGCATGGGTAGGGTTTACATTCGAGGACGAAAGTTCTTTTAAGATGTATATGATGTGACAAAGTGGGTTTCTGGCTTAATTTTGAGGACGAAATTTCTTTTAACGTGTGTAGGATGTGATGGAGTGGACTTTTGGAATCCTAAATTTCCAATGGCATAAGTGAAATCATATGGTTGAGTTATGTTGAGAGTTCCAAGGTTTTGACAAAGTAGGTGTGTTGATGTGATGTTGATATCATGGTTAAGATCTCTCTTTTTATGCCCTCTTGAGGAATTTGATTGACTGGTCATACAATTGAGTTTAGGGACCAAAATGGAATGGAATGTCCCTTGATTTATGATGAAGATGTGCCAGAAGTTTCATAATGTTCGGAGGTCCGTGGAAGATGTTATTGAAGTTCGAGTTTTGTGAAATAATACACATAATTGATGGATGATGATTCAATACATATAATGCATATAAATTGTAGCATAGGTTTTAGGTTGGTATATTAGTTTTACGGACATGTATGGCTTAGCCTTTTCTCTCGTTGAGTGCCACGGATTGGCTATGCAGGGGCAAAAATCCAGTAGCTTGATAGAACATCTGAGAAAATCGTGGGACACCGTTAGCCAGTCAAGCCTCGGCTTGCCCCACGTCATGGTCGTGGCCTAGCAAAGGAAAAGATGTGGGTAGTTTTAGTTGCGCTTCCAATGACCTGAATCAGTCGACCCTATATCCAACATATCCATCGTCAGTGCTGGAGGATGTTAACCGAGCACACTACAGAGAGTCCTATCTTGGGAAGTTGCCCTGCTACAACTTAGGAGTCGTAGCGGCTGTTGAAGCGGATCGCAGCAGTGGTGTAGGCGCAGCGGTGAGATCGTGAGGAGGAGAAGTCGGCGTCCTATCATCTGCCAGAGACCGGAGATGCCACCCCGCCCGGCCTGGCGGCAGTGCTTCCATCATCAGGAGATGGTGGAATCGGAGATGGAGGGCAGAGGCCATGAGCAACTGGTCAGCAAGGAGGAGACCTCGTAATCTAGCTTTGGGCGGAGAATGACTCCAGTCGGGGCGGCGGCGTGGAGCAGAGGTGCACAACAGCAGCCAGAGGAGGAGGCACGCACGACGGCGGTGCCGTTCTATGGACGAGATCGCGAGAGAAGGAGCCACCTGCAGCGAGCCTGGAGGAGAGGATACCTGATCATCAATCTCATCTGCGGCGGTGGCTTCATGGAGGAAGAACCTCACGACGGCGTCCTCTCATGGACCGAGGAGAAAGAAGAGTTGTAGCCCTGGAGGCAGTGCTCCCCTTCAGCTCTGCGGCATCATTTCAGGCTGTGAGCCTGCGATGGAAGCTTCCTAGAAGCGATGCAGACAAAGAAGGCAGGGGGCATCGGGCAACCTCCCGTTCAGGCGAACAGAGATCGCTCACGTCGGCGCTGCATTGAGGAAGAACGAGGAAGCGGAAAGAAAGGGGGGACTGGGCCGGCAGCCTTGAACCGGGTCCACTTCATAGAACCGGTGACTCACTTGACACCAACAGCAAGGAGGGACCCACATAGACACGTGGCAAGGTGTGTTTGGCTTGAAGGTAGGAATTTCCAAATAATTCCTAGATCTTACATAATTCACGGTAAATAGCTCCGATGTCCGAAAAATACAAATAATATACCAAAATTCTCAGAAAAATGCGTAGAACAACCTAGAACTATAATATCAGGCTTTTGATGCTCAAATCTTAGTGATATCATGAAAGATGTGTAATGCTTGTTTAGTGGATAACAAATAGCGAATGATGACATAAAATTATGGAAAAATGTCAGTAACTCCATAATAATGTTTTTAACCCGTATGATGTCTGTAATCATGATGTTGATGCAAGAAATCATATAATTTTCTTAATATGGCTAATTCGGGCTAATAACCCTAATTAAAATGCAATAAATGCACACATGCTCAATAAATGATGAAATTCACAGAGTAAGCTCATATCAGTATATTGAACCTCAGTTTTAATTATGAGATCATAATGATGAACAAAATCCATGTTATATGAAGATGAATATTACTGCATGGTATGAAACCTTGTTTTAGGTTAATGCATGTAACCTAAGGCTAATAGGTTCACATAATGATGGAAAATATGATTATCAGTTAATGAGTAAATAATCTGGAATATGACATCAGTAAGATGAGTCTAAGATAGGAATACAAGTAATAATGCACATATCTTAATGAGATAAGCAAACCCTAATATGAACACGATTAGGGTTAAGATGAGATATAATAATATGAGAATCTGATGACAGTATATGTGGTCTTGTCTTGATTAGGTTTGACCAAGCTTATAGTTGACATCAGTGATATGTGATTAGGATAACTCTTTGGAAGGTACGCCATTACCTCTTACTTGGCTTATTATACAATATGCTTGTGTTATATGAGTAGTAAAATACTTGGCATATGGTATTGATTGAAATGATTGTTCTTGTATGATATGTTGCTCGATTTTCCATAGTTATGTCTATGAACACATGAAACATAAAATATTTGTTCCATTATATGAAAGCACTAACTCTTTGGTAGTGTGCTTGGAAGTGACCTAACTCTTTGGTAGTGGTCACATTGTACATATGACCTAACTCTTTGGTAGTGGTCACCTTGTACAAATGATCCAACTCTTTGGTAGTGATCATAAAGGCCTTGATATATAATGGAAAATGTGCTTAAAATATGTGTTCTCTTTTGTTAATGAATACCCTTGTGCAAGTATACACTTTTCTTATATTCTTCTGTTACTGCCAAGTATATTAGTTTTATCTTATTGCCAAGATATGATGAGAGGTAAATAAAAGACACATAGGCGTACTCAGTACAATATTCATGAAATATTGTGATGACGTGTAACGCATGAATCTTTTGTTTAGGTTGTGGTTATGCTCTTGAAGATCCAGGATAGATGAGAGTTGTGTAGCAAGCGGATGTGCAGGTGGACCTGTTGTCTTAAGATCCTGTAGTTTAGTGGTACTAAATGTATATGTTATAGTTTGTTGTTCAATATGTAATATCAAATGTTGTAACAATTCATGTTGTAATTATATGTTGAATGGTGAACATGTGTGTAGGGTTTTATTATTGTTCATGTACATGTGCTACTGACTGTGTTTCCTTCTAACTCCCTTGATTTTCTTCTTCTTAGCGTTGTGTGGGATGTTTAAATTGGATTCTCACTGAGGTGAGGGTTTCAATTCGGACGTCACACATCAGATTAAGTTTTACAAAATCCGGGGACGTCACAAAATCCCATCTTGGGAATGTTCCTTAGCCTTTTGCTTATCTTTTATCCATTGTTTCTCATTATCTCACTTATTTTTAATTTATTAAAAAAATCTCCTTTTAAGGATTTCTCTTTATTTCTCTTTTATTTTCCTCATTGGTATTCCTTTCAACATTAGGAATCCTTAAGATACGAAATTCCACCAAGGATTACTCAATTATACCCCTTTTCACTTATTTTCCACATTTCATCAATATTTTCAATTTCTTTCTTAATAAAGAAATACTTAATTGATATTTTCTTTTCTTCTTGCTCTCTTTATGCAACGTTGGACTCCTTGGTACCCAAGGAACCCAAGAGGCATGAAATCCCTCGTTGGATTTGCCTTATAGAGGTTTCTACCTCTTTCTTTTCTCAAATATTCAATTATTCATTCACTAATTGAATTTTCTTGTTATTTGGGACCAATCACCAATAAAGCCCACAACACAAACATCAAGGCTATTGTAAACAAAATCCATTTATTCAGACCATACTATATCATTATTTGTTCAAATGTCTTTAATATGAGAAATTACATTTCTCACCAAAAGAACCCAAAAATTGGGGTTGTAACATCCTTCCCCTCTTATAAGAATTTTGACCACAAAATTCCATCAAGCAAGCAAACAAACAGGATAAGTCTTTATTATGTCCATTAGGGCTTCCATGTGGCTTCACCCTTTCCATGGTGCTTTCGAAGAACCTTCATCATCTCATATTCTTCCATCTGAGTTCTTTCTTACCTTGGTATATCGTACCCTCATAGGTGACTCAGGACATTTCAGCCTCTCAAAAGCCGAATAGGTTCAAGGCTCAACACATGGCTTGGGTACCTCACATAGTGCTCTAGATCGGACTCGTGTAACACCTTATACATCATGTTATCTTGAGGGGTAAGGCTAAACACAACCATCTCCACCAATCCATCTCAAATGGACCCATATATCGGAGAGACAGCTTTCTCAGTTGTAGCTTAGAGGGGTCGGATTTTTACATCACATATTCTCCCACAGTGAACTGCATATCGGTTTGCTTTGCATCAGCTCGTGACTCATGTCACCACTAGGCTCTCTGTCTCAGCCATTGCACGATCAAAGCGACTTCATCTGCACACACTATGGTTCTTTTCTGACCTTCGCGAGGCCTCCTTCACCAACATCATCTTAATGAAGCGGTGACCAACACATACTCTCCATAAAACTTCTTGCATCCCGATAAGGCTATGGTGGTTAACATCACATCTTAAGAACTGTCTCTTTGTATCACCCTGAACAAGCACACTTTCTCTCATCAGACCCTCTAGTCTGGGTCACACTAACCATTAGTATGGGGTGTTAAACTGTACTATCATCGAGTTCTTCACGTACCCACCACTTTTTGGAAGGGAACCTTTAGCTCAAACTCAAAGACCTTCGAACTCACATCATGGTGTAGTTGAACCATCTCTTTTCATATGTAGTTCAACCAGATCTGTCCCTTGACAAACTCTTTCATTCTCATGTTATCTAGGTAAGGCAATCTACCATAATCCATATATTGCATCTTGACCTTCCTTGGTCTAGGGGAGACTTACCACAACTTCCATAGTGGTGAACTCCCACTCCCTCTCGGGGACACTTTATCCTCTATGTCAAAGCATTGGGTTATTGGTGTTCGTCCTTCACCTACTATCATGTGTGGTAACATACTACCTGCAATTCATCTTAAGCACCCAAAGTGCTACTGTCACTTACTATCTTTGTAGTATCATGGTGTATGGTGATCTTAAAACCCTGATCTCATGTATGTCACGATTCCTCAAGATCGATGCCTCAGAAACCCTAAACCACTATCAATAGGGTTTTATTACCTTCCTATACAAAGAAGTGTATCTGAGGTTCTATCACCATCCTTTCACTACAACAAGGTCTAAACTGGCTAACCAAACAACCATTAACTTGTTCAACATATCTTGTTACATCTGAGTGTTAGCCAAAACACATCTTCTTTCCAAACTTTGGGTTAGCCAAACAACCTCAACTTCTTCTAGCCTCTAGCTAAACTAGGTAGCTAGATCTCAACCAGAGCATTCATTACCACTTCTTATCCTTAGGTGTTAGGTAATGTTGAAGACATGCACCTCCATGTATTCTACTTATCATCTCAACTCAAACCCTAAGTTTGTACTCATCAAGAACACTCTCTGATCTCATCATTATGGTGATCAAACTCAACCTTGCATAACTTGCAATTCCACTTAGCTTCTGCTAAAAGCATCCTCATTTCTCTTGCTATTTGTAAACCATCCATGTAATGTTTACTCCACCAGGGTACGTTATCATCTTTGTCCTCATTCCTCATAGCAACGTTCCAACTCACATCATCTTTTATCCTTGGTGTATGGCATGTGTACTATCCCATCTCTCCCTCCCATAATAAGAGGAAATAAGCATTTGGCGGCTGTCCAAACACAAAATTATTCCTGTTCCAAGAGTAGAGATGATACATCCCACATTGCCAGTAGACCTTCAAATCTAAGTTGAAACGTGCAACTTCTGTCTCTACATCACAAACATCATGATATCAAAGTTACTTCCATGGAAAACTGGTCTCGAACCTACTTGGGTCACCACACAATCCTTGGTCATCTCCTCTAGGTCTATAGGGTGCCGACACTTTTGGGGTCATCCCTTTTCCCTTATGCATCCAGAGAGTGCCCTACTCATCTGCCCTTTGGGTCCCATGTGTTCATGAAGGTGATCAATCTCCTAACTCATGGCCCTCGAACAATGATAGTTGTTACCTCTCGACCCTATGGTCATGTGCAACTAGGGAATTAGGCAACTCCTTCTTCCGTCAGTCTTATCCCTACCTGAACCTAGGATAGACTTAGGATTATATCATAGTACATGTTCAACTTAGAACCTTATCCAATCCTTCATCATCTCTCTCTGCATTCTTGGGTTGTCTTTCATCCTTTCTCAGGGATCTTGGCGACCTGCCTACCTTGGTCAAGCCCCATACCGGTTACCTCCATGGTAACACCTCCACATGCACATAGAGATGGTTATCTATGGGTCTATAGGTTCATTCTCATTCCATGTACTCTTCACTTAGCTTCTCAAGATCCTTTGAAACCTCAACAAAACTAGTATGCACCCTACAAAAGGGTCCCTCTCCCAGGATGGGAGGAAACTATACCTTGATAACAACAGTCACAAAATTCCATATGTTTAGGGTGTACATCCACATGAGTATTCTTAGCCCTAGAAAGCTACTAAGGCACAAGCAGTCACCTACAAAACCATGCTAGGTTATACTTGTTTTCATCCTCATCATTAGACCAACTTAGTTGGGAGGGGTTCATCTAACATACCCTTAACGTAAGGGATTTCCTTTACCTCTACACATGAGGAGTACCATGCTCAAAAATCTAGAGACTCAAATCTCATCATGAGCATCAGATACACTGCTTCCCCTCTTAGGCCTAGGAACCCTAGGTTCACCTTTGGGTGTCCGACTGCATGCTCAATCTCTTAACCACGAATCAAGCATGTCCAAGGTATGCAATGTACTCCCATGATCCTTTTATATGAGCAACACCTCAGAGTTGAGTCCTCCTCAAGGACAACCAACTAGGTATGAAGCCCCACAACTGGTTACTTAAACCTCCTCAGGTCCAAGGCACTCTTTGTCTCATCTCAGTAGGTAAACTCCTATACCATAGGCATATAGGTTCCAGAAGCATCATCCTCTCTTTAAGGTTTGGTTCCCTTAATGCCACCAAGATAATATCATCATCCATGGATCAAGCACGAGGCAACCACTATCATCCACTTAGGTCGCATCATCCTCAACCTTCTGTTGTTCCTCATGTCTCGGAATCTAAGCTTCCAACCCTCTTGCTTGAGTCCTGCTTTCTCTCTCTAGAGTTAACTCTACGTCCAGCCATACTACTAGAGGTTCTCTCTCCATGAAGGATCAAGCTCACAGGCATAACTCTACGTGGGTGAATCCTATGCTCAACCTTATGTTTGCTCATGATTATCCATAGCCCCTTATGATTATCTCATAAGCCATCCATCATGTCCTTCTGGCCTTGTTTTAAACTTATAACTCGTACTACTGATGTACTCTGGGTGCAAGTTATATCCTACTTGCAACAACTCATAAGGTTTCTATAGGTTCTTATCTAACCTCATCCATGAAGGAGCTATCCTTCGCTCAAACATGCACAACCCTTCTCAGGGTTGGGTTGCCAAAGGTACTTGGTTATCAACTTCTCATGGCTCATATGGCATCCAAGGCATGTCTATCCCAACACCTGGTCTACCATGACATCTAACTCATCATGTAATCTCCCTCTCTAACCTTCACTTAGGGTTAGGTTTAACGTCATTCTCAAAGGATGTGCTAGGTCTCTACTTCTAATGGAGGTCTCTACCTCCAAGACTAACACTCTCTACTCATCCTCCTGCCAAGGAGGTCTATCCTCAGGCCTCTCCTGAGGGAAATGACAACTTGTGTCATACGACCTAAGCATGTATCTATTCCTTTTACGCTTACTCTATTAAGCTTATGTCCATGACATCTTATTTACATGCTTTTCATTAATTTGATGGTGGATCCCTTAATCCTTATCAACCTTACCCATACCTCAAGAGGGTGAGGAGAAGAGAGGAAAATCCTAATCCTTAACGTCCTTATCAGAATTTGAGTTGAGAAGGGATGAACAAGATGAGAGAGTCCTAAAGGTATCTTATTTCAAGTCATATCCTAAGACATCGGCCAGGCAGTCACACAATCTGGGAGTCCTCATATTCCGACTAGTGGTGCGGAAGAAAATATTGCCAGTCCCTGGAAGTGATCCTTTTCTAGACACCTCAATCTTTCAGACAATCCTCTAATAACTCCCTTGGGTTCTACAGAATTTGTAAAATTTAATAATTATTAAAGATTAAGTGAGGAACCTACGCTCTGATACCAATTGTAACGACCCCACCTCCCGGTAACCCCCAATTAAGGGAGACTGTAAGGTCGGTGCCGTTATCGAATTAACAGGATCAAAGGTTCGACAAATAATCAATAATAATTATGAAATTCTACTAACTAAACTGAAATTTGGGTATAAAATTATATATTTACTTACCTTTGAAAAACTTTGGAAATCTATTTACCCAGAGCTTGAATCTACTTTATCTAATCCTCCTCGTACTTTATGTGTTAAATTCACAATGTGTCACTATACAGTTTGTTCCTTTTAGGGTTGAACCTAAAACACCGACAAATAAAATGTCGGTCAGTATATCGAAATATACTGGTCTGTGGGGACAACCAAAAGTTTGCACATAAGGATAACAATATAATTATCACAATCAAGTTCATTAACAAGCCAATTTACACTTTTCAGTATGACATTCTCCACCACTTTTGCCCTAACCCTGGGATACCCACCTTAGGGTTTCCTTTGCCAATGACTTAAGGCCACCTTCTCAATCCCGAGCTTGGTGCCTGGGGGTCACCACTCATGGTGCCCACTAGTCATGCAATATCATAGGCCACCTTCTCATTCCTAAGCTTGGTGCCTGGGATCACCACTCAAGGTGTCCATTGGTCTACCCATCTGGGCGTGACCTTTGGCATCATCCATCAGGGTGGCATGTAAGTGCGAGAATCCATACTTATATTATTAATGTGATAATCATAGTGACTTTATAGTTTTTCAAGTATGAACATCCAACTGTTTAGGTTGCATTCAATGCGAGGAAACATTCGGAAATCTTCGTGAAACTAAAGCGGTTATTCATAATTAACCACATACATGATTTGTAGATTTAACAAGCTAATAACAATTCCAAGCAAGCAAGTAATCCAAGGACCAGTTCAACATTCAAAGAATTCCTAAAAAGCATATGTAACCTATTTACTACACTTTACCAAGAATATATTTATTTAATTAACTTGGATTCACTTTCTAGGGTTTCTAATCCGAATCAGGGGTTTTATTAGGGTTCTTTTTTATCTTATTACAACTTTCCTCATTTATACCCTAGAACAACAGTTCTAAGTTCAAAACCCTAATTACTCACATATTCACATTAGAGCCGTCTTTATCATCTTAGGTTCCTTCCCGATTAACAATTCATAGTTCATTATGATCTAATTCACCTATTAATTCCCTTTATCAAAAATTCCAACTTTATCCATTAGAAAACCCTACTTATCATATTAAGGGTATCTATCCATGATTAGGATTTTTATACTTGAAATAGCTCAGTATTATTATCTCTCAATTTAATTCATGATTTTGAATAATTAAAGCCATCAATAATCTCATTCACTACTATTAGGGTTTCAAGGCCCATTATACGCATGAAACTCTAAATAAAACAAATTACATGGAAGATTCATCTTTTCGACCTTACTGTACCTCTTTATGATTAACGGATTAATATCAACTTATTTCCAAATTATTCAAGCTAATTACCTTCTTTACCCTATATTAGGGTTTCTACATGCATTATCATGGTTTCATGGATGAAAATCCTAAAACAAGCCCAACATTATATTCAAACCTCACTTTATTTCTCAACAGGTTATTAATACTCGAATTAACCCATTAAGAATCTTTGATTTGATCTCCAATTACAATTAGGGTTTTTAATCAAAGTTTAATGCATCATATAATCACTTTAGAGACTTTTGAAATTAGAAGCAAAATAAGGTCCTAATAACATTTTTATTGAGTCCCTCTTGTTTGCCTGATCAAATTTCATATTTTGTACATTTTCATCGGAGCTACCAATAAGTAATTACGAATTTTCCAAGAATTTACCTTTTGGGCGAATCGCGAGGTGCCACATTTCCCTTTTATTTCTTTTTCTAGCGATCACTTCTTCCTTGGCTTCGCGGATCCAACCCTGGATCCGGCTAGCTGGGAACTTGGTTGCCCGTTCCCTGTTCTTCTTCCTCGCACGGATGGGAGCCCCGCTCCTCTGTTTCCTCTATAGAATAGAGGAAATCTGGATCAGCTAGGCGGAGATCTGCTAGCCTACCCCGACGCCTTTCTTCACCACCTCGGACTTCCACAAGTGCAAACCTGGGCTTCTCCCCCTCCTGGCCAGCCTTCTTGCCATCTGGCCATTCCTATCCAGCATGCAAGGGGTATTGATCGCCCAGCTATCCCAAGCCATGGAGCTTGCGGAACCAGGGGAACATGCCCCCTCTACTCTCTCTGATCTCTTTGGCAAAGACTGGTTCTCATGGGCAGAGTTATACGAGACCATAAGGGCATCAAGGCCCTCCTTTTATAGCCAGGCCTGGATAAGATATTGACTTACTGAGGAACTTCCAGTTCCTAGATGGACTGAGATTTGGGGAAATCCCAATCCCGCACGAACACCACATAAAAAGGGGATCGAAGAGTCCGCAATGATCTCCCGATTCTAAAGGGAAAGTTTCCAGGAACTGACATGCATCAGGAAGAGATGTAGAGTCCAGGGATCTCAGGTTTACTGTACTCCTTCCCTTTTCCTACCCGAGGTAGGAGAGAATGCAGCCACCGTTGGATCTGAGATCCAACGGCTGCCATGACATGTGCCAAAAAATATATGGAAAACAAATCATGACTTTTAATACATATTTCTCACTTTGGGAGATTTTGTAAAAATCATAACTCTCAAACCGATCATCCATTTAATACCAAATTTTAAGGGAATCTTATTAATGATTTAATCTATCATCATGCCAAATTTGGGCTCATTATATGACTACTTAGGATACCTTTCTTTAGTTGCAAGTTATTACTCAATTAGGTATATTCCTCACCAATTTCTCTTTTCTTTGCTATTAAATTATTACCTTGGATCTACTTGGACTTCAAGGAACCTTAATGGCTCGAAATCCCATCTTGGGAATGTTCCTTAGCCTTTTGCTTATCTTTTATCCATTATTTCTCATTATCTCACTTATTTTTTATTTATTAAAAAAAATCTCCTTCGAGGATTTCTCTTTATTTCTCTTTTATTTTCCTCATTGGTATTCCTTTCAACATTAGGAATCCTTGGGATATGAAATTCCACCAAGGATTACTCAATTATACCCCTTTTCACTTATTTTCCACATTTCATCAATATTTTCAATTTCTTTCTTAATAAAGAAATACTTAATTGATATTTTCTTTTCTTATTGCTCTCTTTATGCAAATTTGGACTCCTTGGTACCCAAGGAACCCAAGAGGCACGAAATCCCTCCTTGGATTTGCCTTCTAGAGGTTTCTACCTCTTTCTTTTCTCAAATATTCAATAATTCATTCACTAATTGAATTTTCTTGTTATTTGGACCCAATAGCCAATAAAGCCCACAACACAAACATCAAGGCTATTGTAAACAAAATCCATTTATTCGGACCATATTATATCATTATTTGTTCAAATGTATTTAATATGAGAAATTACATTTCTCACCAAAAGAACCCAAAAATTGGGGTTGTAACAATAACAATATAGATACACAAAATTTATACTCAAGTTTTTAAGGAAGTTAATTATAGTGGGGTTGTGGTTGCATACTATGTGGAAACCAAAGATTATACAATCAATTCTTTGACTAAAGGTCATTCCCTGGCCTTAGTTGAGAAATATATATTGGGGTTGGGTATGGAAACCCTGAAATAATTAATAGTATGTAATAACCAACTTAAATGAGTAGAGATCATGTAAATCAAGTTTGATTTGGTAATAACAAATTGTTGAGTTAACTGGCTTATACTATATAATCTTATTAAAGCTCTTTGCATTTGTGGGTCTCTCCCCAAGAATTATGTTTGTGTCATGACTGGTATTCAGTAAGATATTTGTTTCTAAATGGCGTCAAGATCTTGAATAGGATGTTGGCGGTACATACTTAGAGACCCCAACTAAGTGATTAATGTATGGATTTGTTAATTAATATCAATCATGATACTTGATTTTGTGCATGACCTCTAATGCATCATAACATTTTTGTTGTGTAGTATTTATTGTGTTGTTACTTAGAGACACTCTTAAACTCAAGGTTCATATTGAAGTGTATGTCCTCCTAGTTTCTATAGAAGTAACGTTTCATAACTTAGGCATAGTTCAACTTAAAAGACACTATTGTCAAATGCATAATAAGGATGGCCAATTGGTAGAACACCAACACTTCATACCTTGTGACAGATTGTTAGTATTGGTAGCTTTATGATATAATAAAGTTTACAAGGGTTAAGCTCCTAAACTCCAACACGAACGATAAGCCGATCACCAGGTTGACAAAGCTAGAAGAAGGCACGGTAAAACTAAACGCTGACGCCGCCATGGGTGGTCACAGCCTGTAGCACCTTCGTGGCCAGGGACAACCTCGGGCAATGGATGGGTGGTGTTGCCTTGCTCGTTAACATTAAGGACGTCATCGAGGCCGAACTTGAAGCGGTGGGGCTAGCATTGGAGATAGCTGCAAAGAACAACCTCAGATCCATCTGTGTCGAATCAGACTCATAGGTTGTTGTTCGCATAATGAAGGAAGAGGCACCCAATAACCCGAGATATGCTAAGACCATTCACCATATCCAGCGCCTTATGAGACCGAATTGGGAGGTTAAGCATACTTAGAGAGAAGGTAATATGGTGGTGGATATGTTGGCCAAAAACAATCTTAAAAACACTCAAAGGTATAGTAAGTACCCTCACCCCCGAGTATTTGTTAAATTTACTTAGCTTAGATTTATGTAATGGTAGAAGTACTACTATGTTTCCTTATTCTCATTTAATTAGTGCTTGTAATCTTCTATTGAATTTGCTCACAAGAGGAGGGCGGGATGAATAAGATGGTCTCTCGACTTATATAAAAAAAGTAGGTACAACTAGTACATCTAAGTAGAAGACAAAACAACTTTTTCTTTTTTGGAAATGGAGGAGAATTTTAGACCCACATTTCCCACTTCTAATGTAAGGCCTCTAACATAAATATAATTGATTGGATTAATTGGATGATTATTTTAAAATTTAACTATTATTTATGATGTAATACTATGATGAAGCTATGCTTAAAAAATTGAATCAAAACAAATCTTTCTTGCTCAAGTTATACATTTCCATGAAACATGTGGACCTTTATATAGTTTCCCTTCTTCTCAAAGTCTAAGGATAATTTTGTTAAGAATCTTACAATTTTTACTTCTCCTTTCAATGCTTTTGAATTTTATTTTAATTAGGGTTATGATCCTGCCAGCTTGTTGGTTGACGAGTCTTTGGTTCCCAATGAGGTCACTGGTTAACGAATAAAAGGATCCATAGATCAAAGAATTTTTGGTTGTGTGTGTGCCAGACCAATTGGGCCTTGGTCAATAAGAGTTCTGACGAGGCTTGACTCCCGGTGTTTTGATCGATGAGTTTTCGATAATGAGTGAGTAATCTTCTCTTGTGCCTGATGAGACCTGGGGTAGATCAGAATTCTTTCTCGATGATAAAATTGAACCATACTAAACTCAACCCACCTATTAATACCACCACTTCTCTCTCCTATCATCTTTTGTGATCTTTGTGTTGTAATCTAGAGGCTGACGAGAACCCATCATGGTCAATGATTGTAGGATCTCGTGGATGCATGTATAAGTCTGGGTTCTCCTTGGATGGATCTAAGGCCATTGATTTTATTTCTTTCCCCATTCGTGTAAGATCCTTACCTCTTAAGAATTTTCCTTGTTGTTCTTCACCCTCATTTCCCCTAGAGTCGAGTTTTAAGGTGTTTCTTGCTAGAAACCTGCACTAGGGTTTAAGAACTTATCTGTTCCTTCCCATTTCTATAGCATCACCCTATTCATGGAGTTAGGAGGAGTTCTTGGAGCTTTAGTGGACCAAGCTCAATATCTTATTGCTGATTTTGCAGTTTCCCCTCTTACACTACGGTTTTCTTCTCCATCAAGGTGAGTGATATAACCTTAAAAGTATTTCTTGCCTATTTTGTACATGCATGACTTTAATCTTTCTTTAAAAATACTTAGAATGCTAAAAGATAGTCTTTTATGTACTTTTTACATAACTAGATGATAATAAGAGTTCTTAAGTTTTAAACCAGACTTTATGGATGCTTCCCATTGTATATTGAATTTTTCTTGGAATATGAAAGGCTTGAGATTTGGAATATAAATGTTTTTACTCTTAAAATGTCACATATATGATGTTTTGGTATCCAAATAGCAAGGAAATCCAACCCATATTGTAACGTCCCAAGATTTGAGGCCTCCGATAGAATGATCTTAAAAGCAAAGATTGGACTATCCATATAATCGAGGTGTGCCTCCTTTTAAGGGATCCGATCACCAAAGAACTATGTGGTTAAACATGCTTAGCCCAGAGTAGTACTAGGATGGGTGACTATTTGGAAAGTTAATCCTAGCTTGCGTGTGAGGAGGACAAAGTGCACACTTAAGGCTAATGGTGGTGTGTGGAGCCATTTGACATTCCTAAAACTCTACTAGAGCCTTGGGTGGGTCTGGGTGTTACAAATGATATCAGAGATAGATCCCCTCTAGTAGGTGGGGCTCACATGGGCATGACACACTAGTATTAAGCCATGCGGTCTGGGCATGTTCTAAAGGGCTATCCTAGTTGATGGAGCAACCTATGTGCCGGAAGTTGTGGATGGGAGTTGGGTGTACATGTGCCATTCTGGGTATGTATTGAAATGGGGAGAGATTAGGAGGCCATATCATTCAGCCTTGATGAGGAAATCAAGATTATAAGTATGGTAGATCGTAACATCCCAAGACTTGAGGCCCCAGATAGAATGATCTTAAAAGGAATGATTGGACTACCTATGTCACCAAGGTGCACCTCCTTTTTAGGGAGCCCATCACTAAAGAACTTTGTGGTTAAGCATGCTTAGCCTACAGTATTACTAGGATGGGTTAACAATCAAGAAGTTAATCTTGGATTATGCATGAGTGAGGACAAAGTGCATAGTTAAGGCTAGTGGTGGTTTGTGGGGCCAGCCATTATTCCTAAAACTCTACCAGAGCCTTGGGTAGTGGGCCCGGGTGTTAGATATATACCATTCTTTGTTGTACGATGGTTATGCTATGAAAAGTTTAGGGCATGTAAGTACTATTATGATGTTGTAATGATGGTCAGAAAAAATCCTACTACTAAAAGTATCTCATCTATAATTAGGTTTGAGTGTATGATTTCTTGTTTCTTAGAAGTACCATAACTCTGACATGAAATTATTACTGGTGTGGATCTAAGTAACCTAGTAGACTTTTACATGTCCAAAATTGTGGTTTGACTCTTTTAACAATCAAGGATGGATGCTTATTCATGGATAGAGTGACATGAAACTATTTAATATGTTCTATTTCTTCTAAGGTTGCAAAATCCAATTAATGTTTAAGAACCTTTAGGGTTTTTGTATGTAACTTGATTAATGTAGTAAAAAAATGTAACCAACTTAAGTAATGAAGTGTAACCTTAATCCTGTATTACAGTATAGATAACCCTAAATTGTGTGTCTAAAATAAAGCAAATTTAGAAGGATCAAACTTTGAATTTATAACAAGAAACCTTCAAGGACCCCTACAACTCAATACAGGGTCAAAGTAGATATACGGGGTTGAACACATGGGCGTGTGTTATAGACTGGATTTTTTGTTTAATTTTGAGGATGAAATTTATTTTAGGGTGTGTAGGATGTTATGGAGTGAACGTTTTTTTGGAGCAGGTAAAATATCACTATAAACCAAAAAAGGGAGTATAGGGGTTACCCCATAAACTATACAAGTGGGTTCATATTAGCAAAACCCCATTGTCTCGCGACCAAGCTACCAATCGCAATATTGATCTTAGGCTTAGTTCGCAACCTTGCCAATATTATTTACAAAAAGGTCGAACAAACAGAGGTTGTCCCTTTCCCGCATGCCATGTGCCTTGTGATTACTTTCTTCCCAAATGAGAAAACACACCCCAGCTAGACCCAAACCAGCAAAATGTCTCAGCTGAGTACTTTTCCCCATAATCCAGCCAATGATGTCATCCATAGCATCAGGGGGGCACCTCCCTACCCCATCTTCAGACTCCATCTGCAACATAGGTATCTTGTGTACGAGCAACTAAAGAATAGATGGCCATGGCTTTCCTCATGTTCTTTACATAAGCTGCAAACCATGTTTGTATTCAGCCCCCAAGATCTGATTCTATCATAGGTGGGGAGCTTATGTAGGAGACAACGATACAAATAGCAGCTCCATTTAGGTATTTTGTATTTGTTCCACATCACCTCAAACCAGGGTACTAGTGGAGTATGGAAGGACATAGCCTATCCCATATTCCAACCAGCATGCCTCCACGTCCATCTTCCCATCACCTACACATACTCCATAGACATGGCTCTCCATCCTTTGGACATTGCCCTCCAAAAATTGGAAAAATTAGCTCCTACATTTGCCTCCAGGTCATCCCCATATCTCTATTTCATCCATCGTGCCCACATGGATGAGTTGTTCCTTAGGAACTGGTCAATTCTCCTATAAGTAGCCACCTTAGCGACAACTTCTATATCAGTAATATTAAGGCCACCTTCTTTATAACTTTTTGTCAAAGTATTCCATGCAAAAGAGTGGTGTGGACCCCCCCCCGTCAAATAAATGAGGAGGCGACAGCTCTCATCTTATCAAGGATGAAAGTCGACATTTCTGCTTGGTTACACTAGAACCTGATCTTGGGGGTAAGGACAAATCTTACCAACACAAGGCGACCAGCTAGTGAAAGGCGAATGCCCATCCACTTGGTCACTGTATCACAAAGGTTATCAACACACATACCAAAGTCCCTCCCTTTGGCTACACCCCCACCAATGGGGATGCCCAAGTGCTTTGTAGGGAACTCGCCTTGCAGGATCCTAACTGCCTCCTTTAGTCTCCCTCTCCTCGAATCACAAGATCATGAAAGATTAACCTTGGACTTTAAGTCACTGATGAACAGTCTAGTAAGATTTGTAAAAGATTTCAGCACCACACTTAGATGTTTCAAGGATTTCACTCACCCCGAAAGAAAAAAGAGAACATCATCTCAGCTTCCTGCTCTTGGACCGCATGCGCCACGGGTCTTCTCGATGCCTTTCACTTGGATCCCCAGTGAACCCATATGTCATCCTTGTCTCTAACCACTGGTGGTTCAGAGTGAACCATCCTTGCCCCCAGGCATTGTCCTTCAGCAAGCCCAAAAACCTTACATTTTTCACACCTGTCCGGTAATGCATCGTAAAGAACTTTGATCTCCAAAGCTTTAGCGTGAGGTAATTCAACCATAACCACAGGCGGTGGCTTCTTTTCCGCTTCAACTTCGATGCATAGATGTGCAGATCCAGTGAGATTCTCTATAGTGAGGAAATCTATGACCTTCGGAGTGCCAGTACCATACCCAATGATCGATATAGCTCATCTGGTTCAGTGTCATCCCACATCACAGAGCATAACCCAAATGGGGGCAGAAGTGAGAGCTGCTCAACACACATCTGCCTCGGGCATCCATTTCCTTATCAAAACCAATTGTAGATCAAAGAACCACGGGACTTGTGATAGCATTGTGTCCAGGTCCTCATCTACCGAGAATCTTACTAGAAACATGCCTCCTACTAAGGTGGAAATTTGGAGCTCTCCTTTCACTTTCTAGGTCCTCAACATCCATCCATATAGCTTCTCATCCGCCGCCACCTTCCCTAGGACTTGAACAATGATTGATCTTCGATGAAACTCCTCCATTGCCTCAATAATAGGATCTGAGAAGCTCATCCAAGGTCGATCATCCCCTTGCTTGAAGACAGACGCCTTAGTATCTTCAGGTCCAACCACCGACACGAAATTCCTATGGACTGTCATCATTTGGACAGGGTCTCCACCCAATTTCTTCCTTGAGTAACATCCACACCTGGGTCTGCCCAAGCCAACGGGAGGCTACCAGAAGCTGAGGGGTTAACTGGAGTAGTGGCTGAGGCAGTGGAATCTGCCCCATCCTGCTCACCCCCAGCCATGAGAGCAAGCTTATCGCCCAAAAAGAAGAGAGGGAGGGGAGCTCAGTGTGGAAAGTGAGGTACTTGGTTTATGTTCACAGTGTGTAGCTTGGATTGAACTTTTAAAGTAAGTAAATACCTAATGAGATAATTAAATCCATGTGTTTGAGTAATTTGAAGAGTTCCAAGTGCTTTGGCAAAATATGGCTGTTAATTTGTGTTGATACCATGATTAAGATCCCCAAGTTTATGCTTTTTTGGAGTATTTAATTGACAATTAAAATAGTTGAGTTTTGTCACCAAATTTGGATATAATGTATCTTGAGTTGATATAAAACTATGATTAAATTTTAGTGGCTATTGGAGGACCCTCGAGAAAGTTATTCAAGTTTGAATATGATGAAATAATGTGCATTTTGATGATTTATGGACATAAGTTTTGATCTATATCAGTGTCACGACCCCCTTTTTATCTTTGTTGTGAGATGCCACAGATTGGAGAGATGGAGACTCATTAACCCTTCGATGTTCTAATCGGATGACTTCCAGTTGTCATCTACCTTGCAGTTAGAGCAAGGTAGTGGGATGTTTACAACCATGACCGATCCACGATCTCACACCTAGGAACGAGGCTTAAGTGCAAAGATGTTGGGTTTTAGAGGAGGCAGAGAAGGCAGAGGAAACAAATTTTTCTCCCCAAACCCAGTATAAAGGAATCGTGTCAACGTATATACAATAGGAAGGATGGTTAGTAAAGGAATACCTTGTCCCGAGGCTCACTCTGCGACGTTACCTCGCGGCTTGCGTGGTCTTCAGCTTCGGTCTTGGACGGTGTCTGTGCAGCTCCTGGTCTCATCGGGATTGTTAGGATTGATAGTTGTCCTCCGAACAGCAGAAGTTTCCCGCCTTTGTAGTAGTCCACACGGACCACCTGGAACTCCGATCTCCTTGTCCCATAAAGAATTGGAAGGAGTCATACCCTCCTGTCAACATACTAGTCACCGACACACTCTCCTGCAACCAGTCACTTTTCTACAGTTGTCTTTCCCTTGATGTGCCTCCCTTATTGGGTAGCACTTGCTCGGGCTCTCTCGGTTACCACAACCAGAGAGAATGACAACTTTGTAGAGAAACTGGTGTTCTGAGTTGTACTGAGAGAAGCCCCCAATACCCCTATATATAGGAGGGTCATGGAACAGGGTTCTCTACCCCTGGCAATCGGGGATTAAAGAAGGAGTAGGAAGGGTTCGAGATTTTCCACAAAACAACCAACTTCACCAGCTGAACCGATCATTTCAAGCATGAACTAATCGGTTGGGGACCTGAGCCGATAGGTTCACACCTGAACCAATCGGTTGGGGCACCTGAGCCGATTGGTTCACTTATGAAATGATCAGTTCACTGCCCTGGTCAGTTCCTGATTGACTTCTCCTCTTTTGTTTTGAATTGATCCAAATACCAATCCTTGTTCCAATCAAATTGAACAAGTGAAACGAAAAGAAATTTCTCACCAATCTGACTTTTCTGACTTGCTTAGTTGGACCAGTTGAGCCTATCGGTTCAACCCTTGAACCGATCGGTTTAGCCTGTATTGAGCTGATTGGTTCATCACATGAGTTGATTGGTTGGGAGTGCAGACTGTGCAAAATTAGTCAATTGCAGTTTCAATCTATGTGATACTCTAATCAATCGATCCAACACCTTGAACACTATGATATTGAGCTATCAATTGATTGAGTGTTTAATTGAACTACTAAATCCTTTAGTAATCAATCTAAACATCGTTTGTGGATAAACTCCTCTTCTAGGTTAAATCCTATGTGTGTGACCCTGTAGATCCATTTCATGTTGGTAGTGAAAGTCCATAACACTTATGACTTCACAAGGAGAGAGTGGTGCCTAGTCGCACATCAGTTCTACCCAAGTGAAATAGAAAGTTGGAGAACAACTTTCAATCCTACAATCTGTGAATAGTGTTACAGTGAATGTATAATTCCTTTGTCACTAATGTCCTGAATGAACTCAAGGCATGGTACATTCATCCTTTCAACGTTCATCCATTTCCTTGATCTCAGAGAAGACTGGGTGAGATGTGTGTGACATCAATATCACATATTGATTCACTCATGCATGCGCATGCCTTTCTCAATCCTCCTCATCAAGTGTCCATGGACATCAAACTCCCTTAGGAGGGACAAATCCCATATCTATCACTCACCCCTCAAAAGCCCCATGTGTCAAAGTCACCCAATCATCACCTTTATAACAACCCATGTTTCAGGACTACATTTGATGATGTCAAAGTGTACCCAACGACATGTGTTGAGTGTAGTGATTTTTAGGTTGAAGAATCACACTCACCACCATCATTGTGAAAGCTGACAGTGACTACCAAATCATGGTTCCATGTGTCACTCTCATGATGGGTCTGTCCGGTACACTTGTTCTCTAACAAGTACCTATGTTCTTGGTTTGATATCACTATATCATGACTAATGAGATTTTGTCATCAACCAAAACACAATCTAGTCTTTAGTGTTATTAATGTCTATGGTTATTTCCACAATAACAACCGCCTAGGGACTAAACAAGAATGTATACTCTTAACATCCGTATGATATCATCATTTTGTTCCTCAACCCAAAAGCATATGTCATCGAGTAAAACAATTCTTTAAACATCTATCGTGTTACTCTATCATCTCAGAAACAGTTAAAACATATAGATCAGAAATTTCCTTTATTATTATTCAAATCATTTACAAAGTATCCCATTACAATCATCACATGACTTGCTCTATGGGCATACATACCAATAGACTCCCACTTGCACTTAGAGCCAGTCACCTAGGAATCTCAGTCCTTGTGACCTAGCATGACCATCATGCTTCTGTTGAGAAAGGGCCTTCGTCAGTGGATCAGGTATGTTGTCTTCAGTTGGTACTTTGCAAATCTTCACATCTCCTCACTGTACGATCTCTCATATGAGATGGAAGCGTCGCAGTATGTGCTTGGACCACTGATGTGATCTGGGATCCTTAGCTTGAGCAATAGCTCCATTATTGTCACAATAAATCTCAATTGCATCATAGCTATTGGGAACTACACCAAGTTCGGTGATGAACTTCCTGATCCACACAGCCTCCTTTGTTGCATGTGAAGCAGCAATATACTCGGCCTCTGTAGTAGAATCGGCAATTGTTTCTTGCTTGGAACTCTTCCAGCTCACATCTCCATTGTTTAGGAAAAATACAAATCCTGATTGCGATCTGTAATCATCTTTGTCGGTTTGGAAGCTTAGCTCGGTGTAACCCTTTACTACCAGTTCTTCCTCGTCACCGTATACAAGAAATTGATCCTTAGCCCTTCACAAGTACTTGAGGATGTTCTTTATGGTTGTCCAGTAAGCATCCCCGAGATTTGACTGGTACCTGCTCATCATGATGAGGGCACACGAGACATCTAGGCATGTGCACAACATAGCGTACATGATGGATCTGATGGCTAATGCATATGAGATCCCATTCATACTCTCCATATCTTAACAAGATTGGGGACATTGAGCTCTAGAGATGGTGACTCCATGTTGAATGGGGATGTTGCCTCTCTTTGAGTTCTCCATGTTGAACCACTTTAGCACTTTGTCAATGTACGTGCTTTGACTTAGTCTGAGAAGCCTTTTAGATCTATCTCTATAGATCTTAATACCTAGAATGTAGGATGCTTCTCTTAAATCCTTCATTGAGAAAGTATTCCCAAGCCAAGTATTTACCTTCTCTAAGGATGTGACATCATTTCCCATCAATAGTATGCCATCCACGTACAATATGAGGAATGTGGTCATACTCCCACTAACCTTCTTGTACACACAAGGTTCATCTTCATTTTGAATAAAGCCAAACACTTTGTCTTCCTCATCAAATTGAAGATTCCAACTCCGAGATGCTTGCTTCAATCCATAGATTGACCTTTGTAGCTTACAGACTTTATTGACATTATTTGGATCTACAAAACCTTCAGGTTGTGTCATGTACACATCCTCATTTATATTCCTAAGGAATGCGGTTTTAACATCCATTTGCCAAATCTCATAGTCATAGTAAGCCTCAATAGCAAGCATGATCCTGATGGACTTAATCATGGCAACTGGAGAAAAAGTTTTGTCATAGTCAACACCTTGAACTTGTCAAAAACCCTTTGCAACCAATATGCCTTTATAAGTTTGCACATTTCCATCCATGTCGGTCTTCTTCTTGAAGACCCACTTGCACCCTATGGGTTTTATCCCTTTGGGTGGTTCCACCAAAGTCCATACTTTGTTGGAATACATGGATTCCATCTCGTATTTCATGGCTTCAAGCCATTTCTCAGAATTTGGTCCCTCCATATCCTCTAGAAAGGTAGTTGGATCATCATCTATGATCAACTCACCACCTTCCTGAGTCACAAGGTATCCAAACCTCTCAAGCTCAAGGTGTGTCCTACTAGATCTATGAGATCCTTATGTTAGTTGAGGAGATTGAGATTCCACAACATTTTGTGAACCTCTATGTTCCTCTTGTACATCTACTGGTTCAATGTTTTATTGTTGGACTTGAACCTCTTCAAGCTCTATTTTCCTCCCACGGCTTCCTTTGGAAAAATTTCCTTTTCTAGGAACATAGCATCCCTGGCAACAAACACTTTTTGTCAGTTGGGTGGTATAAGTAATATCCCTTGGTCTCCTTAGGATATCCAACAAAATAACATTTATCAGATCTAGGGCCTAGCTTGTCAGGAAACATTTTCTTGACATATAACTCACACTCCCAAATCCTCATAAAAGACATATTGGGATGCTTCCCAGTCCATATCTCATATGGTGTCTTTTGAACCGATTTAGATGGTACTCGATTAACTATAAACGTGGCAGTTTCAAGAGCATAACTCCAGAAGGAAATTGGAAGATCAGCAAAGCTCATCATTGATCGCACCATATCTTGTAAAGTGTGATTCCTTCTTTCAGACACACCGTTATGTTGTGGTGTTCCAGGCGGAGTCCATTGTGATACGATACCACGGGCTCACAGAAGGTCCTCAAACTCTTAGCTTAAGTATTCTCCACCTCAATCGGATTGAAGTGCTGTAATACTTTTACCAAGTTGGTTATGTACTTCATTCATGAAATCCTTGAACCTTTCAAGGGTTTCTCACTTATGTTTCATCAGGGCCATACCTACTGAAGTCATCAGTAAAGGTAATGAAGTAATGATACCCACCTCTGGTATTAGTTCTAAAAGGCCCACATACACCAGTATGTATGAGTCCTAATAGATCACTAGCTCCCTCACCTTTACCTGAAAAGGGAGTTTTGGTCATCTTGTCCAACAAACAAGATTCACATGTCTCTATTGATTCATAATCAAAAGAGTTTATATAACCATCTTTAAGGAGTCTAGAAATGCGCTTCTCATTTATGTGCCCTAGACGACAATGCCAAAGATATGTTTTGTTTGAGTTGTTGAGTTTTTGCCTTTTGGTGTTTACGTTGTATACTCTTGTTTCTAGATCTATCAAGTATAGACCATAAGACATTGGGGCACTGCCATAAAAGATCCCATCTTTTGAAATGGAACACTTTCCATTCTTAATAATAAATTCAAAACCATCCTTGTCCAAACAAGATACGGAAATGATATTCCTATTTATGGTAGGTACATAATAGCAGTTCTTCAACTCTATTATTAGCCTACTAGGTAGAGTTAACTCATAGGTTCCTACGACATTGGCAGAAACTCTTGCCCCATTGGGAACACGTAGTTCAACCTTGCCTTTCCCCAAAGGCCTACTTCTCTTAAGATCCTTCACATTTGAACAAATGTGAGATCCACATCCGGTATCAAGTACCCATGACAAAGAAGTAGTAAAGTTAATCTCTATCACGTATACACCAGAAGTAGAGATCTCTATCTCTCACTTCTTCTTCCATCATTCCTTCCATACTCTCCATGTTTTGAGCGCAAATGATTCTGACATTGTCTTGGCGAGAGAACCCTTCTATCCCTCACCTTTGTCCTTAGGCTTTGTTCCATTGATCTCCAACAATGTACTATCCTTCTTCTTGAGCATACATAGAGTGGATTTAAAGGCTATTGATATATCTAGATTGTGCAGAACACTTCTCACAATTCCCAACCAGTTATGGAATTTATTCTCAATTAATTTGCCCATTTTAAAAGATGATTATTTTGCCATTCTACAAGAGAAAATTGCATTTTCCAAAACTCCTTTTGATCTGATTTGATTTGAATAAAATTTCACAGTAGTTAATTAGGCCTTTCATTAATTACCGCTCCCACTATTTTGATTCAAATTGACAGCCCTCACCATCAATTTGGAAGATTGCAGCGTACAATCTCCTAGTGGGTCAAGATCTGTATTTCATCAAGTCGTCAGCTTTGGCTGATCGCCCACAAATTGACTATTTAGGTAGGCCATCATGCCAATTGCATCATATGCAACTCTTGATGAATGAACATGTGCAACACCTTGCCATGAACATTCCGTGCCTATGGGATTATACGCTCTAAGAATCACCAGTTAAGTCTAACCCAATAGCCGACACGGTAAACATGCACCCTTCTTTGGCAGAACCTACATGTTTACCCTTCACACTTCGGTGAGATAGACGGTGCATCACACATTGGCATAACCTACGCTTGGTCGATCACGTTTTTCATGTGTTTCGCTAATGGAAGGCGTCAAAGACTTAATGTTTAGATGAGGATTTGGTTTTTATAGGTACATATAAATATCCATTCACCACAATATAGTAAGTATCATATACATGTTATATCCCACAGAAAACATGTGAAATAATAAAAGTGATTATTATGTCCATCCTAATGTGATTCCTCGAGCCAAGAGGAATCACGGTCATCTAGGGCCACATCATATGCAACCTATACAAGATGAACTATGTGCTTCACCGTTCTGGGTTTGAACAACTCATCTCCATGATTGATTGGCTCGCAATTAGGCCGGTCGCTTGGGTGCCACCAGTCGATTGACTGGCACCTCCAGCCGATCGGTTCACTAGTTGTCGTGCATCTCCTTAGGTCGCCACTCGCTCGACTCACTCCTTGAGCCGATCGTCTGGATCGCCAACCGATTGGTTCACGCCTTGAACCGATCGTCTTAGTTGTCATCAGATTGTCCTTCGTTCTTTGACATAACAGGAAATAAAAATCTATACTATTTTACATTTGAAAAAGGAAACCCGAGTTACATTTGGGGGGAGCAAAGGTAGGAAAGAAATCTTGAGTTATCTCAAGTTACATCAGGAATAGGAGATAGGGAATCGGTGTGCAGACCGATATGCAAGCAACCACATAAAACCAAGCACACATACATAGGGTTTATGATTGAGCTTCCACTCACGTGGAATTGCATGCACCACTAAAAATCCTAAAGATGGTAAGTCTTTAAGTTTAGCCTTGATTATACTAGATCGAGAACTCCACCCACGTATGCTGACATATGTGGAAGCCTTACCGTAGTATAGTTAAGGGTCGAATCCACGGGACAACGGTCTTGTTGGGAGCAACAAGATGGAAAACGTTGGAATTTCAATTAATCTCTTAATAGTTGGTGCTTAAATCAAAAGGTTGGTTTGGTTGTTTTAAGCTAAGATCAAGTAAAGTAAAGTAAAGTAAAGTAAATTTAAGGATGTTAAACAGTGATAAGGAACCACTAGGGTGTGATCGGCTTTCACCGCCACTACACATGGATCAAAACATGCAATATAAAACACAACCTACAATAAGAGTTAAATCAGTTAGTATCTTTGTAGACTTAGTTTCCTTTCGGAGAACTAACTATGAGAAGTGCGGGAATGTTGCAAAGTCAGCCAGCCCGAACAAATGGTCACCTACTTTGCATCATTCCCTTCGCAAAGTGTGTTCCTCGACTCATCAAGGTTGTACTTTCATACGTCAACTGATTCCATTTCATAGTATGAAAGCACAACGATGAAAGTGAGTTTACTCCACTTCTTGAGAAACACTACAAGATACCGAAACAGATGCATGGTGGATACATGCACCAAGAACCAGCATTCAATCGAGTTTCAAATCTAGTAGTACAAACATATACAATTCATACTAAAAGATAAAGGATAACACAAGTTGGTGATCAAGCAACAAGCATTCATTAAACGATTGATGTTGAACTGAAAAGAAATAACTTTATATTGCAAACTATGGATTACATTACATGAAATGAAAACATGGGTAGTGGGGCTACTCCCCGCACCCCAGTGAGAGAGATTACTCGCTCATAGCTAGGATAAAGAAGGAGGCGAGAAGAGAGAGAGAGAGCGTCATCCCCACAAAGTAGAGAAGAAAGTCAACCCCTTGGAAAGAGAGAGAGATATGATCTTCAAACTTCATAGGTTGCTTGGTGACGAGGTCTCTTCTTCCCACCTTCTTTGGTGAAGAGAGAGAAAGCAGCTTCAGAATGGAGAGTGGATCTCAGACCGGCAGCCTTTGGCCAGAGGATGGAAGTCGGATTAGCTCTGGAGTAGTAGAGGCGGCCTCTAGGCGTCTAAAAACTTGATACCTTGAGAGGACCCCTTGGGTCTTATTTATAGGGCTTAAGTGAAGTCCAAACGGTTTGGACAGTTTTGGATCCAAACGGTTTTGAAGACCGTTTGGATTCTAAAACCGTTTGGACTCTGAAACAGTTTGGACCCCGAGACCGTTTGGACCCCGAGATCGTTTGGACTCATGCGGTCTTGGGACCAATTTTCTTCATGCGGTCTGGGGACCGTTTGACTTCATGTAGTCTTGGGACCGTGTGAGTCCATGTGGTTTGGGGACCGTTTGGCTTCATGCGGTCTTGGGACCGTGTGAGTCCATGTGGTCTGGGGACCGATTGGCTTCATGCGGTCTTGGGACCAATTGGCTTCATGCAGTCTTGGGACCGATTGGCTTCATGCGGTCTTGGGACCGATTGGCTTCATGCGGTCTTGGGACCGTGTGAGTCCATGCGGTCTGGGGACCGTTTGGCTTCATGTGGTCTTGGGACCGTGTGAGTCCATGCGGTCTGGGGACCGGTTGAGTCTTCTATGATTTTTTTGTGTCTTTTTCTGTAAGTAAAAAGGGGAAAATTTAATCTAACAGTATATTTTCAATAAGAGAGGATAGTTAGGGATTCTATCTAATTTGTCCGAAAAAGAGTGTGGAAAACTGAAGAAAATAGCTAAGATAACATCACAAAATTGGATGTTATCACCCCACCTAACTTAGAGTCTAGCTTATCCTCAAGCTAGATAGAGTTGAGGCATGTAATGGCGAGGCAGTTTTATTTAGTTAAAATTTACATATTCTTGCTTCAATTATAAACTCGAGCTCTCCTAAGGTCATATCAGGTCTTATTGCTTGCCTTGACTCTTTCAGGTATTGAGAGTTTCTTGGGTCTCAAGTTTCTTCCGTATCTCGTATCCTGCATTGGGACCACTTTTTATTATGTGCATGTTGTTGACTCTAATCAGGTTTATACCTCTCTGGAAAACCTACTGGAAGCTAGAGTGGGTATGAGGGTTGGCTGAAGGCTTTATGTGTAACTCCCCCTTCAAGTGGGGGAGGGGTTGCCTATGCTTTTAGGAGTTCACTTTCGGGCACGACACATCTTCCTTTATGAGGGCAGCTAAATGTACCGGTCGGGTGAGTCCCTTATAAGCCTTTCATATATTAAGATACCTTAGGGTTCCACTACCGGACACGACACATCTGCCTTCATGAGGGCAACTGAATGTATCGGCCGGGTGAGACCTTCATTGGTTCTTTATATAGATCCTTATTTATGGCACAACTCTCATAGTTTTATTCCACTCTCTGGCTTTTATTTGTAGACTCACATGCTTAGGATTTGGGGTTTTTTGGGAAATTGTTTTGGGCGGCCAAGCCTCTTTTATTTGAAGAGGGGAAAGTTGTTCTTAGAGTTTTTCAACATGCACTTAATTGGTTTCTTTTTAATGGTCCACTTGCGAGACTTCTTGATTTGGAAATCTCCTGATGCCCCTCTCATCCTTGAGAGTTTGGCTTATTTCGACCTTGATACTGACATGTGGAGAGTCAGATGTAGAAGTGAAACAAAAACATGAAAGTCAAGAGTGAAGAGAGATTATTAAGTTGCCATTATATGTCCAAGAGCTATTCTAGTTATTATTCTTGAAGACTGACTTGATTCTAGAGTTAGCAGGGGTGACTTTATTCCAAAGATTCTTTATTGGGTGAATTATTTAAAACAAAAAACTAAATGTGTAAGGGAAACTAAGAAAATTTTGTATGAAATTGAAAGAGAAGATGGAGATATAGAAATGATACCTCACCCTTGTCTAATGTACTCCCCCCTAACTTATCATTCACTCTATCCTCAGAGTGTCAAAGTGATAGGTTGAGAAGTACACGGACAAGGGCGTCAGGCTTCTGTTAATCCTGAGTTTGCCCCTGGTGTTCTGAGTAGATTAGCTGCAAACTTTCCGTGTAGGGCGTGGTAATCCACGTCTATCATATCCTCTACTGGTCTATGAAGTTCCATGATGGTGTACATCCAGTAGAGGACGTGGAAGCCACAGTCGTTGGATTCCCGAATTTGTTGGGGACATTTGTGGTGGAAGGATGGGCGATGAAAGTGTTCTTTGCCGTAACCCCTTGTGTGGTAACTTAGAAGATTGATTAGTCTGTCTACACATTCCTTCGCCACCACCTCTGTGGGCATCTTTGGTGTCACTACATAACTCTTTTGTCGGGGATTGAACTGGCTGTCGGAACTATTGTAGATAGTAGTTGTTCCTTCGGGTAGGTTTGTTGCCAGAAGCATCCAGTGCTCATGATAAAGGAAGGGGAGCATGATAAACTTCAGTGTTGTATGTTGTAGGAAGGAAATTAGTGCTTCAGTTGTTCTGAAGTTCTTTAGTTGTAAGAGATCGTCCTTCATATATGTGGATGCCATATAGGTTGTAGGGTGATTCTGTCCGATAAGAAATTGATAGGCAGCCATCAAGCTCACAGATAGAGACCTTTTAAACTGTATGGTTTCTCGTAACGCGTCTGCCATGACCAAAATGTCACCGGACATGAAAACGAGGTCATCTTTCTCGGCATGAAGCCTTGACATGATGAGCCGAAGTTCATTGTTGGAGAGACGTTTGCAAGCACTGAGGTCGAAATTTGGGAAAGTGGGTTCTATGGCAGATTGGGGCACCATTTATGATGGCGATCTCCTAATGGTTGCCCCTGACAAAAGATCTGTTTCCCCTTTATCCTGTGCCAGATCAAATTGGGAAGGGTCCCATTTTCTTTGCTCGGGAACTATGGATGGTTGTTTGTTTTTCTCCAATTCTTTTAAGGTTTGTCTGAAAGGTCGCCGTTGCGAACGTTGGATTGCTGAAAAGTGGTAACGGGGGACGTCATCTAGTGCCATTGTCGGGTCCTTGAAGAACCTTCTATCACAAATAAGCTCCATGGCGTAACGCCCTCGTAGGGATTCAAAATCTTCGGCGATCAGCTCTGTAAAGGGGATTTCTTGGTTTAGTGCTTGAATGTGACGGATAGTGCAAAAAGCGCAATCCCCAGATCCCTCAGTTGTTTGGACTTGCAGGTTTATTATTTGGAACCATGGTTGGCTCCAGTCTTGACGTAGGGACGGGCGTGCGACCCAAATTAGCTTGAGAAGCCAGAAAGGTATACATCTTGCCTCTCCTGCTTCTTCTCCAACAAAATTTATTGTTCCGGCTGTTAGCTCAGTGGCGCAAAAATTGTACACCTTGGCGTCCCGAGCCTCGGTGTCCACAATCATAAATAACCAGTGATCGGAAACTTGAAATGGCACGGTAAGATATTGTGCCCTCCATGCTAAACCAGCACGCAGCCGCTCGATTGACTTTGCTCGTATATCTTTGTATAACAAGCCGACAGATAGAGCAGGTGAGGCGTTGAATACTGGATGCTACCTCGTAGAGCTTCTGTAAACTTCTATGCAGTTGGCAAGTAGGACACTGAAGATTGCCATTGACATCGTTGACCGTGGTCGTAGGATGTTGTGGAAATCTTCTTGTGTCAGCTTGCGCTTAGTCTTTGTATTGTGGTAGATGATGTCTCCCCCCTCTTTAGCATCATCGACAATAGTGTTTAGGATAAAGATGTTCTGAGCATCTAGTGTTGAGATGGCCACCATATCTAAATCGTGCATCTTATGCGGTAAAGGTGGTGGCGGGGGAAGCTCCTACGGAGGGGGTGAAGACGGTTGTTCCAAATATGCTATATAGCCTTGCAGATCTTTATCTGAATTAGAAGCAGAATCGAGTTCTTCATCTGTATCTAAACGTACTTGTTCTGATTCTTCCAGTTCTGGGGGAAGGGCACTGATTGGTCAGGTGCGGAAAAAGGGTGAGTGGTTGTTGCTGGTGGGCTTGTGCTGGTTCCTAAAATACATTGGTGGAACTCAGCAAAGGCCGCATCTTTCGCAGACTCCCCTATAGATCCCAAGGAAGAGTAATCGAGGAATTGGTCCCCATATGATATATTTACATTTTCGTTGTAGGTGGTGGACTTGGGATGATGTCCACCTTCTTGGTGGTCTTTGTGATATCCTTTCTAAGAAGGTTCTACTCCTTGGCTTGGGCCCTCCCCAGCGTTGTCTAGGGCATCAGATTTGTCATCTGAGGAGGTGGTATCGTTGTTAGAATCTGTAGAGGAGTCGGAGTCATCTTTGTCTTCATCATCGCCTTCTTTGTCTGTTGCTGCTTTGTCTGTGAGTTTCTTGTGTGCTGTCTTTTTGCACTGCCGATGGATGGTTTGTAACTCGTCAAACACCACTTGCACATGCTCGTATGTTTTGAGCAGTGTGTCGTGTGTTTCCTTGAGATCTTTGTATCGGTCCACGGCAGAGAGGAGTCGCACTGTAAGATCTGTTACTATAGCTCGTAATTGTTGTATTTCATTGTTCGTCGACTCCTCTTGGTGATTGCTTAATTATGTGAGTGTTGCTGATGTTATCCAAGCACGTGCTAAGAGCTGTTTGGTGCTGCTTGAGCTCGTGGAGAGTCTCAGGTAGAGGTTGAGTCTACGTAGAGATCTCATTTACTTGCTTGGCCATCGCTTCTTGCTGGCTTTTTACCCCAAGGATCAGCTCGGGCAAGTTGTTGAAGTGGTTGTCGACGTGATCAACTTGCTTGGCCATTACATCTTGTTGTTGCTAAAAACCTTGGAGGATGCTAGGCAAGGCGCGGTTCTATTCGTCGATCTTGGCTACCTGCTGAGATAGTCCATGAACACAAGAAAAAATGGAGTTCATAATGTTAGAAGGGTCGGTGAGGAGGTTTCGGATGGTGTCGAATTGACGTCTGAATTCCTCACCGACATTAGTGAAAGGGACCCTGAATATGGAAGGGTGGGATGGTTGGGGTCTGGATGGAAAGGGTGTCCTGCGGAAGAGACATTGTTGATGGTTCGGAGAACTGTGTGGTGACTATAGATGGTGTCACCAGTAGTGGTGGGGTGGTGGTGGATGGGAAAGGTGGTGATGTTGATGGTGAAAATGGTGGTATTGATAGTGGTGGGGGAAAGACTATGGAGATGGATGTGAAGGTGGTGAATTCGGGCGTAGTGGTAGAGAAGGGGATGCCCAAGGAGAAAATGGGTGAAGGGGAGGATGTAGGTGGTGGTGTAGTTGTGGAGAAAGATGGAAGAGTGGTGGATTGTAGAAAGGTGGAGGGTGGTGAAGTGGTGGTGGTAAGCTCAGCGGTTAGACTCATAATGAAGGAGTCTAGAGATGAGGTGGTGATTTGTTCTTCGGGGAGGATGGGTTCTGGCTCTGGATGTGGTTTTGATGTTGGTGTCCCCGACAGTTGTTGTTGTTGCAAAAGCCTTTTGGAAGGTCGTTTCACTGGAATTTTTGATATACGATCTGCCGAGGTTGTGATACTAAGATCGATCTGCCCCGCTTGGGTTGTCTTAGCTTGTGCTTTGACTGGAGCTAGGAGTTTGGTAATCTCTTCATCAGTAAAGAGAAGTTTGTCTTTGTCATAGTCTGCTAGCTCCAGAAGCAGTAATAGGGTCTTGGAAGATTTGACAGTTGGGCAGAAGATGTAATGTAATTTGGCATCCTTTTCTTTGATAATGTAGGAATTCTTCAAGGTCTGTTTGTTGGTAAGGATGTCGCCCTTGATCTTCGTGCAGCGCGGAAGTAATCTGTCCATCATGAGATATTTGATTATCGAAGTTATGTGCCCACCCATGCAAATTTCTTTCCCTATGGCGTAGGAGGAGAATTTTTGTATCAAGTGTCAGCCAATATTGACCGGTTTTCCATTCAGAATCGACCATAGGAGAAAAAGTTCAGCGGTTATGACATTTCCACTCTCCGTTCTGGGGAAGAGCGCACCAGTGAGGATCTTGTGAAGTGTACGCACGAACCCAGAATGGATATTGGAGGCTTTTCATGTCTTTGCCTCATAAGCTGGGAACCCTGTTAATGTTTTCCAGAAGGTGTGTCTATTGAATTATGAATTTTTCATTCCTGTATCTTTGGCCATCTTGAGATGCTCCGGGTTGTCGATGAAGATTTCATTCAGAAGATTTTCTATTATAGTGATGTCATTGCCAAAACGTTTGGTGACCAGCCTGCGGTCACCTCCGTCCCTTGCTCTGTGTGCAATGTCCACCGTTTCTTTGGTGAGATGGGTAAAGAATTCTGTGGTGGGTTCGATATATGATATTTCGGGGACAAAATAGAGTCTGGAGAGGTTAGCTTTGTCTAGTATGGTGAGGATTCTATCGTAGATCCCCATCTTGAGTAGTATGCTGGAGCAGACGTACTTTGTTGGTTTTAGCGTTTTTTCGATGGATAGGAGGGTGTGGATGTAAAGGTTTTCTGGTGGTGGTGCGGTGGTGGTGAGTATTGGGAAGATGGGGGTGATAATGGGGGTGGTAGTGGTGGTTGATGGGATATGGCCTGCTAGGGTTTGTTCCCTAGCAGTGGCGGGGTGGACCTGTTTTCTTGCCTGCTTTGTTGGGGGTTGTTTTGTTGCAGATTCTTGGACTTTTCGCTTCCCCTTAGATTTTTCGGCTGGGGATTCTTCCTCAGAGAGTGGCTCGTATGCAGAGCATTCATCATCACTGGAAGAAATTTCTACCACCTCTTCTGTAGGCTCCTCAGCTAGGCAGTTGTTGAGGCGATCAATTTCACACAAGAACGTTATGATGTTGACCTTTGGTGGGGCCTTTCCAGTCTTGTTGAAGTTATCTACGATCTATTGGAGTTTGGCTCGGTCTTCCATCAATTTCTCCTTTGTCCAAAATGGAGCGTCGGCAGTTCCTGTGGGTTGCTTTGCTGATGAAGCCATTTCTGAAAATAGAAAGTTATGTATTAGAATAACAAGTTTTAAAAGAAGAAGAATAATTTGGTATGTGTTTATGTGTTTTTATGTTTGAATGAAGTGTATGTGGTTTTGAAGGACCAAACGGTTTCAAGATCGTTTGGCTCCAAACGGTTTCAGGATTGTTTGGCCGCAAACGGTTTCAAGACCGTTTGGCGCCAAACGGTTTCAGGACCATCTGGCTCCAAACGGTTTCAAGACCATCTGGCTCCAAACGGTTTCAGGACCGTCTGGCTCCAAATGGTTTCAAGACCGTCTAGATCCAAACAGTTTTAGGACCATTTGGTTCCAAATGGCTTCAAGATCGTCTGCCTCCAAACGGTTTCAGGACCTTTTGGCTCCAAACGGTTTCAAGACCGTTTGGAAGCAGAAATGCCGGGGGCGCTGCGGACGGGAGAGAGGCAGAACCGGAGGTGAAGCAAATACGACGGAGATAGAAAGGGGAATGCCACGTCGGCACCGAAGATGTCGATGGTGGGAAAGACGGTAGCGGAGGCAAAAAGGCCAAAGGTGCGGTCGAGCAGGTAGCTGCGGCGGCAAAACAGGCATCGGCTAAAGTGGCGCGACTACCTGGTTGCAGTGGGTGAGGAAGACGACGGCCAGAGTGTCGGTAATGCAGATGCAAAGGTGGCGTCGGTGAGGAGAAACTTGGTCACGGGTCGCGCAGGAACAGAGGTAGAGATGGAACAGGAATAATCGTTCACAAGAGGGTTTACGAGAGGTCTGGAGTCGAAAGAAAGAAGAAGGAGGGGGGATTATATTTATAGGATTCGGGGTGGTTGACCTTGCAAAACCCTTAGGTCAAATGGTTTAGCGACCATTTGGACTCCAAACGGTTTCAGGACCGTTTGGCTCCAAACGGTTTCAAGACCGTTTGGGAGGGTTAAGGTTATTTTGATTTTTATATTTTTATATTTGTTTCGGTTATATAAATTTTTATATTTTTAGAAGATAATCCTAAGGTCACTTAAAAGAACAGAATATAAAAGAAGAATCTCAGATCTTGGGTTGCCTCCCAAGTAGTGCCTGGGTTTTACGTCGCTGGCTCGATGAGGGTTGGAAGCTATTATGATGATGTTGTGGCTTCTCTGATCTCAATAGTCTATCTCAGCATTTTATCTGCTGGAGTGTAGTATTTTTTTAATCGATGTCCATTGTCCGTCCTTTCTCCTCCATTGTCGTCGACAATTATGACAGCTCCAGCCGGGTATATATGTTTGATGATGAAGGGCCCGGACCACTTTGTGCGTAGTTTTCCAAGGAACAGTTTGAGCTTGGAGTTGAAAAGGCGTACTTTATCACCAGTGGTGATGTCTTTCCTTTTTAGATGAACGTCGTGCCACATTTTAGTTTTTTCTTTATAGATCCTGGCACTTTGATAAGCGGTCATTCTGAGCTCCTCTAGCTCTTGTAATTGCAGTTGTCTGTTTTCTCCGGCACTTTTAAAATCAAATTTCAGTTGTTTAATGGCCCACCAAGCCCTATGTTCCAGTTCCACTGGAAGATGACATGACTTCCCGTATACCAAACGGAATGGGGTTGTCCCGATTGGTATTTTTTAAGCTGTTCGGTAAGCCCAAAGGACGTCGGGAAGCTTGGTGGACCAGTCAGTGTGATGTCTACTGACTATTTTTTCTAGGATTGCCTTCAGTTGTCTATTTGAAACTTCAACCTGACCACTGGTCTATGGATGGTAAGGCGTGGCAACTCTATGGTTAACTCCGTATTTCTTTAAGAGGGATTCAAATCTTCGTTCCAGGAAATGGGTCCCGCCGTCAAATATGATCGTTTGGGGGACTCCAAATCTGGGAAAAATGATATCTTTAAACATCTTAATGACTGGTTTGGAATCGCTGGACACTATGGGTATGGCTTTGACCCATTTCAAGACATAGTCTACTACAACCAGAATGTAGGAGAAGCCATATGAATAAGGAAAGGGGCCCATGTGATCTATCCCCCATACGTTGAAAAGTTCGATCTCTCACCACATGGTGAGTGGCATTTCATTCCTTTTAGATATGCTGCCAGAAAATTGACATTTGTTGCAAGATTTGACAAAATCATAGGAGTCTTTTGCTATGGTTGGCCAAAAGAAACCTGATTGCAAAACCTTCATAGTAGTTTTCTTCGCACACATGTGCCCCCCAGTGGGGCTGGAATGGCAATGTTCTAGGACGAGGGTAATCTCTTCTTCAGGTAAGCAACGACGGAAAAGTATGTATGCGTAAAGGCGGAAAAGGTAGGGTTCATCCCAAAAGAATTGATTTGCATCGTGGAGGAATTTCCTTTTGTCATGATGGGAAGTGGAAGGATGAATGATTCCTGTAGCCAGATAATTAACAATGTCGGCGTACCAGGGAAATCCATTGGTAATCTTCATTAGTTGGTCATCTGGAAGAGAGTCACAGATAGGGACTTTATCTTCTTCTTCGACTTCGATACGACTGATATGGTCGGCTACAACGTTTTCCACTCCGCTTTTGTCTTTGATTTCCAAATCGAATTCCTGAAGCATCAACACCCAGCGGATAAGTCTGGGTTTTGCATCTTGCTTCTTAATTAGGTATCGTATGGCGGAGTGGTCAGTGTAGACGATGACCTTAGATCTAATCAAGTAAGAGCAGAATTTCTCGAACGCATAGATGACAGCTAAGAACTCCTTCTCTGTAGTAGTGTAGTTCTTCTGTGCTTCATCGAGCGTTTTAGACGTGTAGTAGATTACATACGATTTCTTGTCGATTCTCTATCCTAATACAGCCCCTATGGCGTAATCGCTGGCGTCACACATGATTTCAAAAGGTTGTGACCAATCTGGGGCTCTTAGTATGGGTGCAGAGATTAAAGCATTTTTCAGAGTTGAGAAGCTTTGTAGGCATTCTTGGTTGAAATTGAACTCGGTGTCTTTGGTCAGAAGTTGGGTCATGGGTTTTGATATTTTTGAGAAATCTTTAATAAATCTTCTGTAGAACCCAGCATGACCAAGGAATGCACGAACTCCTTTTATATCTTTTGGTGGCGACAACTTCACGATAACATCGATTTTTGCCTTATCGACCTCAATTCCTCTGTCACTCACTCTATGCTCGAGTACGACACCTTCAGTTACCATTAAATGGCATTTTTCCCAATTCAGGATGAGGTTCATTTCCTCGCATCGTTGTAAGACTTGTCCAAGGTTGATTAGACAGTTATCGAAGGAATCCCCATAAACTGAAAAATCATCCATGAATATCTCCATTATAGATTCGGTTAATCATACAAAAATTGCAGACATACACCTTTGGAATGTAGCGGGTGTGTTGCACAGCCCGAATGGCATTCTTCTAAAAGCATAGGTTCCAAAGGGGCAGGTAAAGGTAGTTTTCTCTTGGTCTTCCGGGTGTATGGGGATTTGGTAGAACCCTGAATAACCATCTAGATAGCAGAAGTACTTCTGATGGGCTAAGCGTTCAAGGACTTCGTCGAGAAAGGGCAGAGGGTAGTGATCTTTTCGCGTTGATTTGTTAAGTTTCCTATAGTCGATACACATCCTCCACCCCGTCACAGTCCTTTTCAGTACTAACTCATTCTTTTCGTTTAGCACGACAGTGGTTCCTCCCTTTTTAGGAACCACTTGGATGGGGTTGACCCAGTGGGAGTCTGAAATTGGGTAGATTATCCCGGCTTTCAGCAATTTGAGGACTTCAAGGCGAACCACTTCTTTAAGATTGGGGTTCAGCTTCCTCTGGTGTTCTCATGATGGCTTAATTCTTTGACCATAGGCAATCTATGCATGCATAAGGCTGGATTTATACCCGTCAGGTCAGTTATTTTGTACCCAATGGCTTTCTTGTGCTTCTTTAGCTCAACAAGAAGTCTTTCTTCCTGGTTTTCTGTCAGGGTGGAAGTGATGATAACCGGACATTATTTTTCCTCGTCCATGAAGATGTGTTTAAGTCCCATGGGTAGAGTCTTCATCTCGGGAGCCTTGGGTGTTTCTGTTGCTTCTAAAATGGTGACGGATTTGAGCTCCTCAACGGTGGTTGTCGGTGCTTCTTCAGCTTTCTCTAAATGTTGCAAACATTGTTGAACTAATTCATTTGCAGAAAATTCGACTTCTGGGTTGGTTAGAACATTCTCTAACTCATCAGATGGATCAGATATTTCTAATTGGGACATTTGATGTATTGCATCTAAGAGAAAGGCCTCCTCTTGAATGCTAGGACCTTTCATGCTATTGAGAACTCAGAATTGAATTGCTTCTTTTCTGAGTCTTAGGATGATCGTGCCAGCTTCAACATCGATAAGCGCCTTGGCTGTGGCAAGGAAAGGTCTGCCAAAAATTATTGGGTATCTCAGATCCTCCTTAATATCCATGATGACAAAATCGCACGGGACATAGGCATCATTGCCTATCCTGACTGGAATATCTTTGATAATTCCTAGAGGTGCAATGATTGTGGAATCAGCTAACTGAATTGTCATCGTTGTGGGCAGCAAGTTAGTGAAACCTAATCGTTTACACATCGAATATGGCATAATTGATATGCTAGCCCCTAAGTCAGCTAATCCCTTTTTGCTCGAGGCATTTCCAATGCAGCATTGAATCCTGAAGGAACCTGGGTCCTTTTTCTTTGGCATCTTTTTAAGGATGATATCGGAGGTGGTTTGAGCTAGTTTAACAATCTCTTGATCTTCGGTAATGTTTTTCCTTGATAATAGATTTTTTAGATATTCAGCCCAGGATGGTACTTCAGAGAGAGCATCAAGGAGAAAAATGTCGATATAGAGTTTCTTCATTGCCTCCTTAAATCTTTGGAACCTAGTGTCCATTTTAGTCTCTCTCAATCTTCCTGGGTATGGTATCCTTAGTTTATACTGTAGAATTTCTGGCTCTTTGGAAGCTTGCTCTTCTTCTTCGCCTCTCGTGTTATCTGCAGTCTTCTGAGTTCTTAGGTTCGGGCTTACAATTGACATAAAGATAGGTGTATCATCATCATCATGAGTGATTCTCGTAGATTCGTGAAGGGTGCGCCCAGATCTTGTAGTAACTGCATTCAACTGCTCAAGTCTATTTTGGTCGTGTCTAGGGTTTGACTCAGGTTGTCCTGCAAAAGTGCCTGCTGGAGGCTTTAGTTGTGCAGCAATTTGTGCTAGTTGAGCTTCTACTGCCTTTTGCTGAGCTTGTTGATTAGTGAGCATAGTTTGTTGGGACTCTAGCATCTGCCTTATCAAATTCATCTCATCTGAGAGCTGGGAGGGGGTATTTTTCTGAGCGAGCTGTTGTTGTCCTTAATGTGGTTGTTGCGGTGGCAGTGCTAACTGAGGTTGCTGCAACTGAGGGTGCAGTTGTGGGTGAAGAGGAGGATTGTTATACTGATAGTAGTTGGATGGATTTCTAGGGTAGTTGGATCTTGGGAAGTTGTTTCTGGGGTTCCCTTGATTTTGATTAAAGTTGCTTTGGAATCCAGGTGGCAACCTATTGGAGGGTCTGCCTTGTGTCTGGTGTTGCGGATTGGCAGTCCCAACAGGGTTCCCGTATTGAAATCCTGGGTGGTTTCTTGGTTGATTAGGATTATAGTAAACTTGTCTAGGGATGGAATGAATAGAATTAACTTGTTCTGGCATTTTCTCATCAGGTTGTTCAATGATTGGCTCGTACTACTACTGTGGTGGGTGCATATCCATCATCACATTGTAAAGCAGACCGCATGATAGAGTTGGGTGATCGGATGCGTGACATGCTTCACAGGTACCTGTGGAAGCTTTCACCTGTTGGACTTGAGGGTTTTTCTTCTTATCAAACTCTCCACGTGAAGTTTCAAGAGCCTGCTGTTTATGAGCTATGGTCTTTAAGGCTTCAGCAATAGCCTTCATTTCCATTAATTCCTCAGCTTTGTAAACTTTGAGGACTCCCTTGCCAGATGATCTTCCCCAATTGGATTGATTCTCAGCTCCAAGTGTGACGATTTTTCAGGCATCCTCATAATTCTTTCTCATAAAATTTCCTCCAGATGAGGAATCCAGATATTGCTTGATGTCATCACTCACTCCCCTATAGAATGTTTCTATTAATTGATTTTGGGAGATGTCGTGATGAGGACGTTTTCTTAGAAGCTCCTTGAACCTTTCCCATGCTTCTGCGAGTGATTCTCCAGGAAGTTGGGCGAAGTGGTTGATCTGCCCCCTAATTTCGTAAGTTAACGAGGGGGGGAAGAACTTCTCCAGGAACGTTTCTTCCAAGGGAGCCCAAGTGGTGATGATTGGCTCCCTATCAAGCGAATTGTACCAACTCAAAGCTCTTCCAGACAGAGTGAAGTGGAAAATATGTAGCATTATTGCGTCGAAAGTGACTCCAGCTTGCGAGACAAGTCGGCAAAGTGCCTTGAACCTCTTCAAGTGATCCATGCAGTCATCTCTAGAACCTCAAGAGAATGAAATGCCCTGCATGATCTGAATCCATTGGGTTCGGATATCGAAGTTGGGTATGTTGATGATCGGAGGCCGCACTGGATGATTGTCTTTGTAGTTCTTAGGGACAGCATAATCCTTCAATTTCTTGTTTTTTATCTCTAGCTGGGTAGCTTGGTTGGCTGCTTCATTTTCAGCTCGGATGCGGGCTTGTTCTTTCGCTCAGATCTCCGCTTGAATCTGAGCACGGGTGTCAGTGATGAGTTCTGCTCTTTGAGCGGCTATGGCGGCATTGACCCTTTCCATTACTAGTGTAGCTTGACGTTGATCTTCAGCCATTTGCCTAGATCTTTGGCGGTTGAGTCTGATGTGGCGGTGGAAGCTTCTCTCTACCTCAGAGTCGTACTCTGGATCAGGGGAGATTCTGAGGTTATGCAATGATTGCATACACGTCTTCTACCTGAGTAGAGAAAAGAGACACACCTTTTATATGAAGCAAGAGATATGATGGATTCAAGAAGATATGGGCTTATGGTTGAAAGAAAATGTAAAACCCTAACCAACTAGCAAGATACTAAATGATATTAAAAGGTTCTGTTGTCCCCGACAACGGCGCCAATTTTTGATGGAGCTTCCACTCACGTGGAATTGCGTGCACCACTAAAAATCCTAAAGATGGTAAGTCTTTAAGTTTAGCCTTGCTTATACTAGATCGAGAACTCCACCCACGTATGCTAAGATACGTGGAAGCCTTATCGTAGTATAGTTAAGGGTCGAATCCATGGGACAACGGTCTTGTTGGGAGCAACAAGATGGAAAATATTGGAATTTCACTTAATCTCTTAATAGTTGGTGCTTAAATCAAAAGGTTGGTTTGCTTGTTTTAAACTAAGATCAAGTAAAGTAAAGTAAAGTAAAGTAAATTTAAGGATGTTAAATAGTGATAAGGAACGACTGGGGTGTGATCGACTTTCACCGCCACTACACATGGATCAAAACATGCTCAAACACAACCTGCAACAAGAGTTTAATCAGTTAGTATCTTTGTCGACTTAGTTTCCTTTCGGAGAACTAACTATGAGAAGTGTGGGAATGTTGCAAAGTCAGCCATTCCCGAACAAATGGTCACCTACTTTGCATCATTCCCTATCGCAAAGTGTGTTCCTCGACTCATCAAGGTTGTACTTTCATACGTCAACTTATTCCATTTCATAGTATGAAAGCACAACGATGAAAGTGAGTTTACTCCACTTCTTGAGAAACACTTCTAGATACCAGAACAGATGCATGGTGGATACATTCACCAAGAACCAACATTCAATCGAGTTTCGAATCTAGTAGTACAAACATAGACAATTCATACTAAAAGATAAAGGATAACACAAGTTGGTGATCAAGCAACAAGCATTCATTAAACGATTGATGTTGAACTGAAAAGAAAGTAACTTTATATTGCAAACTATAGATTACATTACATGAAATGAAAACATGGGTAGCGGGGCTACTCCCCGCACCCCAGTGAGAGAGACTACTCGCTCATAGCTAGGACAAAGAAGGAGGCGAGAAGAGAGAGAGAGCATCATCCCCACAAAGCAGAGAGGAAAGTCAACCCCTTGGAAAGAGAGAGAGAGAGAGAGAGAGAGACGATATTAAAACTTCACAGGTTGCTTGGTGATGAGGTCTCTTCTTCCCACCTTTTTTGGTGAAGAGAGAGAAAGCAACTTTAGGATGGAGCTTGGATCTCAGATCGGCAGGATTTGGGTGGAGGATGGAAGTCAGATTATCTCTGGAGTAGTAGAGTCAGCCTCTGGGCATCTAAAAACTTGATACCTTGAGAGGACCCCTTCGGTCTTATTTATAGGCCTTAAGTGAAGTCCAAATGGTTTGGACAGTTTTGGATCCAAATAGTTTTGAAGACCGTTTGGATTCTGAAACCGTTTGGACCCCGAGACCGTTTGGACCCGGAGACCGTTTGGACTCATGCGGTCTTGGGACCGATTGGCTTCTTGCAGTCTGGGGACCGTTTCGCTTCATGCGCTCTTGGGACCGTGTGAGTCCATGCGGTCTGGGGACCGTTTGGCTTCATGCGGTCTTGGGACCGTGTGAGTCCATGCGGTCAGGGGACCGATTGGCTTCATGCGGTCTTGGGACCGATTGGCTTCATGCGGTCTTGGGACTGATTGGCTTCATGCAGTCTTGGGACCGATTGGCTTCATGCGGTCTTGGGACCGTGTGAGTCCATGCAGTCTGGGGACCGTTTGGCTTCATGTGGCCTTGGGACCGTGTGAGTCCATGCGGTCTGGGGACCATTTGAGTCTTTTATGATTTTTTTGTGTCTTTTTCTATAAGTAAAAAGGGGAAAATTTAATCTAACTGTATATTTTCAATAAGAGATGATAGTTAGGTATTCTATCTAATTTGTCTGAAAAAGAGTGTGGAAAACTGAAGAAAATAGCTAAGATAACATCACAAAATTTGAGGTTATCAGTTTATTGGCCATAACCATGCTATACATCCACCAAAAAACTCATTTAAGGGTGACGTGTATCGAGTGCATTCATATTACATATCATATATGTATTTTGGGATTTGTGGATCTAGGATTGGACATGCATAAAGCCAATTTTATTCGCATCGTATGCAATAAATAAAGGAGACAAACCAAAATTGATCATATTGATAATCCTACAGCATAGAGCAATTGACATGGCTCTGATACCACTGTTGGGTTTTAGAGGAGGCAGAGAAGCCAGCAGAAACAAAAATTTTCTCCCGAAACCCAGTATAAAGGAATCACGTCAACGTCTATACAATAGGAAGGATGGTTTATAGAGGCATACCTTGTCCCGAGGCTCGCTCGGTGACGTTACCTCACGGTTTGCGCGGTCTTCACCTCTGGTGTTGGACGATGTATGTGCAGCTCTTGATCTCACTGGGACTGTCGGGATTGACAATTGTTCTCTGAGCAGCAGAAGTCTCACGCCTCTGTAGTAGTCCACACGGACAACTTGGAACTCTGATCTCCTTGTCCCACAAGGAATCAGAAGGATTCATACCCACCTATCGATGTACTAGTCATCGACACACTCTCCTATTACCAATTGCTTTTCTACAGTTGTCTTTCCCTTGTTGTGCCTCCCTTATCGGGTAGCACTTGCTCGGGCTCTCTCGGTTACCACAACTAGAGAGAACGACAACTTTGCAGAGAAACTAGTGTTCTGAGTTGTACTGAGAGAAGCCCCCAATACCCCTATATATATAGGAGGGTCATGGGATAGGATTCTCTACCTCGGGCAATGCAGGATTAAAGCTGGAGTAGAAGGGTTTGAGATTTTCCACAAAACAACCAACAACACCAGTTGAACTGATCGTTTCAAGCATGAACCGATCAGTTGGGGACCCGAGCCGACCAGTTCACACCTGAACCGATCAGTTGGGGCACTTGAGCCGATCGGTTCGCTTCTAAAATGATCGGTTCACTGCCCGAGTCAGTTCCCGATTGACTTTTCCTCTTTTGTTTCAAATTGATCCAAATACCAATCATTGTTCCAATCAAATTGAACAAGTGAAATGAAAAGAAATTTCTCACCAATCTGACTTTCCCGACTCACTTAGTTGGATCAGTTGAGCCGATCGATTCAACCCTTGAACCGGTCGGTTTAACCTGTCCTGATCTGATCGGTTCATCACATGATTTGATCGGTTGGGAGTGCAGACTGTGTAAAATTAGTCAATTGCAGTTTCAATCAATCTGATACTCTAATCAATCGGTCCAACACCTTCAACACTATGATATTGAGCTATCAATTGATTAAGTGTTTAATTGAACTACTAAACTCCTTTAGTAATCAATCTAAACATCGTTTGTGGATACACTCCTCTTCCAGGTTAAATCCTATGTGTGTGACCATGTAGGTCCATTTCACATTGGTAGTGAAATTCCATAACACTTATGACTTCACAAGCAAAGAACGGTGTCTAGTCGCACATTAGTGCTACCCAAGTGAAACAGAAAGTTGGAGAACAACTTTCAATCCTACAATTCATGAATAGTGTTACAGTGAATGTATAATTCCTTTGTCACTAATGTCCTGAATGAACTCAAGGCATGGTATAGTCATCCTTTCAACGTTCATCCATTTCCTTGATCTCAGAGATAAACTGGGTGAGATGTGTGTGACATCAACATCACATATCGATTCACACATGCATGTGCATGCCTTTCTCAATCCTACTCATCAAGTGGCCATGGACATCAAACTCCCTTAGGAGGGACAAATCCCATATCTATCACTCACCCCTCAAAAGCCCCATGTGTAAAAGTCACCCAATCATCACCTTTATAACAACCCATGTTTTAGGACTGTGTTTGATGATGTCAAAGTGTACCCAACAACATGTGATGAGTTTAGTGATTTCAGGTCAAAGAATCACACTCACCACCATCACTGTGAAAGCTGACAGTGACTACCAAATCATGGTTCCATGTGTCACTCTCACGATGGGTCTGTCTGGTACACTTGTTCTCTAACAAGTACCTATGTGCTTGGTTTGATATCACTAGATCATGACTAATGAGATTTTGTCATCAAGCAACACACAATCTAGTCTTTAGTGTTATTGATGTCTATGGTCATTTCCACAATAACAACTGACTAGGGACTAAACAAGAATGTATACTCTTAACATCTGTATGATCTCATCATTTAGGTTCTTAACCCAAAAGCATATGTCATCGAGTAAAACAATTCTTTAGACATCTATCATGTTACACTATCATCTCAGAAACAGTTAAAACATATAGATTGGAAATTTCCTTTATTATTATTCAAATCATTTACAAAGTATCCCATTACAATTATCACATGACTTTCTCTATGGGCATACATACCAACAAAAACTAACTGAGAAGTTGTAATCTCTTCATTAGAAGGAGACTCTTGACCCTTGATTCATGGTGGTTCATTGAGTGGGGAGGGAAAACAGACTTCCCCTTTCCTCATGCTCTCTATTATGGCTAGCAGGTGGTTGCTAGGAGTAAATAATGGGAAGCTACATTTAGCTAAGAGTTTGGTAGAGACCTAGATATTCTCTGAACCCATTGGAATCTTAGCATTGAGTTGCTTGTTCAGGTGGAGGCCTCTCCCATGGTATATGAAGAAGGTCTTCTTGACACCAAGGAACTGGCTCAGGGGAGGATGATGAGGCATCCTCACCACAAGCAAAGAATGCCCATGAGTTCGTCCAGGTTTTTTGATGTCTGAGGAACCTATTCCAAATGTGCTTCATGCCTGGGAGGATTCTCCCCTTTCCTCTATGCCATGGCAGCAGCAAGGGGATCTATAGCTAGTTTTAGAGTTTATGTGGTTGTGGGAGTTTGGAAGTCAAATGTGAAGCTGATGGTGGACAAAGGAGTTGACGAGGAGCATTGACATCACTCTGATTGCAAGCCGGAGAGGAGGCCAATGGCGGCGGAGGCTTCATGTTGTGAGAAAGAATTCACGCATGCATTAAGTGGAATGAAGTAAAAAAGGGAGCAGACCAGTTTCAGTTGTTGGATCGTCGACTCAAGTAGTGAACCACCGAGATCTGGTCAGTTGATTCATGCCAGACTAAGAGAGGATGTGCCCCCCTTGCTAGCCATGTGGTGATGACCGATTGGCCTAAAAGGTAATAAAAACCTAAAAAATATGCAAATCTTCAATAAATCACATAAAATAGACCACTTATCAGAAAAATACAAATAATATATCAAATGTTTATTAAAAATGAATAGGACAAGATGAAAGCATAATATCAGGCTTTTGATGCACTAATCTCAATGATATCATGTAAGTTGTGAGATGCTTATCTCATGGATAATATCAAATGATGACCTAAAAATATGATAAAGTGTTAGTAGATCCATATTCATGTTTATAAGCCATTTAAGGTAAGTGATTATGATGTTAATGCACGAAATCATGTAATTTTCTTAGTATGGATATCTAGGTCTAATAACCCTAAATAAAATGTAGGAAATACATTTATGAACAATAAATGATGGAATTTATAGCACACCCTCATTTCAGTAATTGGAAGGTAATATGTAACTTTGATATCAATTGTTGTGCATGAAATTCATGTTACATGTTAAATGATCCTAAAATGATGAGAAAACCTTAAATTGGGTTAATGTATGTAACCAAAGGTTAATATGTTCACATAATAATGTGAAACAGAATTTTTAGTTAATGAACCTAACTTGGAACATAATTTGAAACTAAGATCAGTAAGATAAATATTACAAGATAAGACAAGTAATGATGCACACATCCTAAAGACAAAGATAAACCCTAAAATGAATCAACTAGGGTTAATAGGATGAGAACATGATGGTATGTGTGATCTTGTCTTTATCAAGGGTTGATATAGTGTGGTAGTTGACTTAATGAATATGTGGATTAGGATATCTTGATAAAGGTACGCTTTACCTCTTACTTGGCTTATTATATAGTATGGTTGCATTATATGTGTAGTAAAATACTTGGCATATGATGTTGGATGAAATGATTGTTCTTGTATGATATGTTTCTTGATTTACAATACTTATTGATATGAACAGATGAAACATAACATATATGTTGCATTATATCTAAGCACTTCAACTCTTTGGTAGTCAAGTGATGGAAAATAAAGTACTTCAACTCTTTGGTAGTCAAGTACTTAAAAGTGATCCAACTCTTCGGTAGTCTGATCACATTATGAAATGATACAACTCTTCGGTAGTCAATCATAAGGACTTTAGTGCATTCAACCTTTGGCGGTCAATGTGTGGATGATATAATGGAAAATGTGCCTAAAATATGTGTTCTATTTTTTTAATAAACATCTTTGTTCATTTACATGCCTTTTGTTATATGTTTCTTTATAACTGCCAAGTATTAGTTTTATCGTATTGCCAAGTCATAGTAATGAGAGGTATATAAAAGATACGTAGGCGTACTCAATACAATATTCTTGATTATTGTGCTGACGTGTACCACATGTAATCTTTTATTAAGGTGATGTGGACATGTGATCTTGAAGATCCAGGATAGTTGAGAGTTGTGTGGCGAGCTAACATATAGGTGGATAAGTTGTCTTAAGATCCTATTGTTTAGTGATAGTACATGTATATGTAGAAGTTTTTTGTTCAATATGCATTATCAAATGTTGTAACAATACATGTTGTAATTATATATTGAATGGTTAACATTTGGTTGTATGGCTTTATTATTGTTCATGTGCATGTGCTATTGTTGTTTTCTTCTGACTTTCTATGATTTTCTTCTTCTTAGCCTAGTGCGTGGTGTTTAAATTGGGATTCTCATTGAGGTGAGGGTTTCAATTTGGACATCACACATCAGATTAAGTTTTAGGAAATTTGGGGACGTCACAATTTGGGTCCGTTTAGGACGCTTAAGATCTCTCTCTTAAGTCAATTAAGTCAATCTAATAGTTTATATATGTAAATAACTAGAAATATTATAGAAAAATGTCATGAAATAAAATAAAACAAAATAAAGAAAAGAAAATAGAGACTATTAGATTCAACTAATCTGGGAGAAGGAGTTCTTGGCTATGTAACCACAAGTTGGATAGTCTATGCACCCGATCTCTAGTGTAGGCAACCCTGAAACACCTTAGCAAGCAACGTACATCAAAACATAGCACTCACTGTGGTAGTTGTTCCTGCGGGGGTCATCCCACTCACTCTCCCCCAGTGTGACTAGACCCCATGTACGATAAAAAAATGTCTCTCAAAGAAATCGAATCAGTACCCCTGAATATTCCAGATACCTTCTCGGTCCAGGATATTCAAAGATTCTAGGAATAGAAATGATTTGTATAGAACACAGACCGTGGTCCTGGGTGGGCAGACCTGGACCCGACCAGTTTAAGTGTGCTCGACCATTTCCAAGGAAAGTGTTGTATATAGATCACCCTTTGATGCCCTCCTTTCATAATCAATCCAAACTACCTTCTCTTATCCATTTATATGACTAATCTCTTAATCTAGGAAGAAATGAAAGTTCAAGCAAGAAAGAGATCAACCAAACCAACAATCATAACAAGAAAGAGAAGATAGAAAAAAATTCCAAGATTTGAAATAAAACTACCTTCTTAAGGTAAAAGTACATAAACATGCCCAAAATAGGCTACATAATCACGAAGGAGCTCAACTAGACATGGACAAGCATAGTTGGCACCAAACAAAGATGGAAGAACATCATTTGTACATAAACAAAAGAGAAAAGTAGAAGAAAGAGGAAGAAGAAGAGTTTTATCCCATAGAGGAGAGGTAGTTGTCACTCCTTAGCCTCAATTCGGGCTAGATCTTGTCCTTTGGGTACGTCTCCTTAATCTTCTTGACTCCTTGGCCTCATTTTTCCTTGATTACACTCCAAATAGAAGCCTTGGTGGATGTATGGTGGTGGAAGGTGGATGGGAATGGTAGGAAGTGAGTGAATGGTGGTTGAAAGTGATGGTGGATTGAAGAAAACCAAAGGTATGGGTATAGGGTGTGACCTTCAGTCCTTTTAGACATTGGAGCACTCTCCTGGAGCTCTAGGAACCACCCATGAGCTAAATCAAAATACATAACCCTCTCTTAGGTAAAAAGGGGTGGGTATTTATAGGCATAGGTGGAATGTGTGTAATAAGTGGTTGCTAGCTATTTGGTTGTCACTAATGATCTAGTTCCTAAATTTTCATCAACCAACCCAACAGGGATGAGTTGGGCCCGATGGGGCTAAGCTTAATGGTTTCTGATGTTGGCCGCTAATGGTTCAAATATTTAGTGCTCATTGTGGATTTTCAGTCTTAGTGATTGCTAAGATTTTTATAGATCAATGTTGTCTTCAAGCCAGTAGTCACTGAAGCTCAAATCCTTAGCGTCCGTTATGAATTTTCAGTCTTAGCAGTCACTAAGGTTTTTATCAATCATAGATGATCTGAACATTGATGCTTCATCGGTGGGCCTGAATGGGCCAATCCTAGTAATCGCTAAAGTCATGGCAGTCGTTGTTGTCTTTGCTGAGGCTCAAATGTTTAGCGGTCTCTGAAAAATGGAAGATCAGCGGTCATTAAGGATGGTAGGCAAGTGGTCACTGATGTTTTCAACTATTGCAAAAATTATGTGATGAACCCGATTGGGATGAATTGGGCCCAATCGGATCCATAAGAAATTTTTTGGAGAATCAATATCTTCTTAAGTTTGGTGCTTGCAAGTCCCAAATTGGCTAGTTGAGAAAAAGATATAAATTATCAAGAAATAAGAATCTATAATTACTTTGGACAAATTAAGGGTATACTGACATGGAACCAAAAATAAATGCTTAGCATAAATGCCTAATTTTGAGTGGTATCAACTACCCCAAGTTTAAACCCTTGTTGTCCTCAAAAAAGACTATGCTCAAAGAGCAAAAAAGATAGCATCCAAATTAGTCTTGGCAATAAATGTTAAGGTTAAGAAAACACATTTAAAACAATTTTTCTCCTGACCCATGTTGTTTCAGAACAAACACCCACCAATCGAGCACTACCTGCTAAAGTACGATGAAAGACCATCCATGAAGGATTAAGCAAATTCATTGCAACTTCTCCATACTTGTGAGTGTTTAAATCATAATTATACAACATTAAATCATTGTCACGTAGGTGATAAGGTAGGTAATGGAGGCGAATGATGGGATATAAACATGTGTTCATGTAAACTGATCAGGAACTAGGCACCTCCCATTTATTTAGGTCCTAAGAAGAAATAAAACGAAAAAGATCTAATGACTTCTGAGGATCACGATCTGCGTACGTTTGGTCTACATAGCGAGAAACTATCCCTATAGTACAAGCTAGTTGGCCCAGAGCAGTGAGATGAACTCCTCGTACTGTGCTCGAACCAACCCTACTACTGGGTTGATCTCATAGTTCTCCTATGGATTCCAAGGGACTCTCTAATGAGCTTTTGAGGTGGTACAACAGGTAAAAAATACCCGCGTTCATAGGCACAGTCATACACTGAGTGGGCACCATCTTCAACTCTGTTTACAGAGAAAACAAACACTCATAAATTGATTCACACTCAAGCTTTTATTCTCTGCATTCTAATTTATATGCCTGAGTGAGGACAAGTTTTTGAATATTTTGGGATATGTGGGCGGCAAAGCCTCTTTTGCATTATTTTTTCATCTTTTTGACTCAATCAAAGGTGAGAGGGCATTGATCATCAAGGAAAACACTTCAACCTGGTTATAGTTCAAAACTCATCATTATTCTCTTGATACTTGCATGAAAAGTAGTAATTGTGATTCAAGGATCCTTAGAGTAGAGGCAAGTTTTTGGATAATGTGACTTGGAGTTTCAATCAAACTATAGATTTTTCCAATGGTCCTATATCTTGGGTATGTCATTCACAACATAGATCAAGGGAGTAACATTTTATGTTATGAAAAAGGTGCATAACCTTAGATTGATTGCCAAACATAAGGAAAGAGTCAAAGAGCTAGACAAGCAAGATATTAAGTAGTTTAAAATGAAAATTGTGAAATTTTAAGCACATGGATAAGCATTTAACTATAAGATTCACATCACTTAGACATAATTGCAAATCTAAAAATTACAAAATAGAGTCCTATAAAGAAGTAAAGCTAGGATAAAATGTTCAAAAATCTAAAATGTATGCCTAAAAGCATGAAGTAGACATGCATGCATGAAAAATGAAGAGATAGAAGGGCGAATAGACCTACCACCCCAATCTTAAAACTTTGCTTATCCTTAAGTAAAACCTAAACTCGAGATATCAAGGAAGGAATGCATGGATGTATTATCAAAAAATTTGTTGAAGTTATAAAATGATGCATATATGTAAGGATATATTGATGAAGTTAGAGGAAATAAACTATCTAAGGAAGAACACAAAAAAAGAATTTATTTTAACAAAAAGAGAAAAGAATGGAGTAAGAGAAAGGGGGTGTCTACCCAACAATACCAACATTGGGATCCCAAATCCTATGTTTTGGGACTAGTGTCACCTATGTCTTGTCGATTGGGTCCACCATGTAGGAGTAGAATAGATGGAGATATGATACCTTTAGAGTCTGAAAAGGAGGAATACAATCTGGTGACTCGGTGAAGTCATCTTTGTACTGAAATTGATTTGAACTACACTATAATAAATTCTTCGTAAGATCATCCTGAGGTACTGATGTGGCTTTTTGAATGCACTAACAAATTCACTCGGAGTTTATATCCCCGAGCTTTTACCAAAACCAAGTGCAACAATACCACCCGCAAGCAGACGGATCTTATCGCAGTATAGTTGAGGATCGAACCCAAAGGACAACGTTTTTAAGAATCTTTGTCAGTTAGATCTAGCTTAAGTAAGACTAATATATAGAACAATAGGTTGATTTGGGTTTGATTAAACTAATTGCAAGAAAGTAAATGCGGAAAGAAAGATGAGTTTAGATCAATGATATGGAATCGCTGGGATGGTACCGGGTTTGACCACCGCTACACTCACAAACATACTCTTTTACAAACAAACCAGGCACGATATAACACTCCAAATAGAGCTGCTGCAGAACCCCCCATACGGGCGTTAGGTCCGCGTAAGCAACACCATAGGCAGCCGATTTCACATTGCCATCCGGATCACATGTCTTACGGCTCTGAAGATACAGAAATCCACAGAGGTTGTGAACCCCCCATACGGGCGTTAGGCGCACAGAAGCGTCACCGAAGGCTAGATGGCTCGTCCCCTCGCGGATCATACACTTACGACCTCGATGAAATCCCATCCTATTTCTAGTTTGGGAGTCAGCCGCGTTAACCGATAAACAAGCAGGAAGGTGACATGCGAGCAAACATCGACGTTTAGCAAGATGATGCAAAATCCAACTAAGGTTGTGAACCCCCTATACAGGCGTTAGGCGCACAGAAGCGTCACCGAAGGCTAGATGGCTCGTCCCCTCGCGGATCATACACTTACGACCTCAAGGAACCCATCGGAAGTTATCGTCAAGGGTCAAACATGCTAAACGACGTTCCAACCCATGCCTTGAAGTTATCGCAACATAGGAACCCATGCATTGAAGTTATCGCAACATAGGGAGCACAAAGATGAAAACACGCACATAACCAACCTACAAGCTTAACGATAAACGACAAAATGAAGAGTTATATACATTGCCATGGAAAGTTTAACAAAAGAACATGGTTTGCATGGGCAGCGGGGCTAGTCCCCGCACCCCAGCGAAAGATGACTACTCGCTCATGATACGAGATACAAGAAGGATAGGAGAGAAAGATAGATCCGCCATGAGCTCGGTGCAGAGGGTGGACGCAGCTCGGTGAAGAAGATGCGCTCCTTGCGCCATCTTCTTCCTCTTCTTGGCCTCCTTGGACGCAACACCAGCAGTAGATGGAGTGGAACTTGATCGGTGTGGTGCTCTGGCAGCCTTTCGGCGTCCGGAACTGATGCCTCGAAATGGGGACCCTGGGGGTCTATTTATAGTTTCAGATCTGATCCCAAACGGTTTGGATAGGTTGCTGGAAATATCTTCTCCAAACGGTTTGGAGACCGTTTGGGCGCCAAACGGTCTTGAGACCGTTTGGGCGCCAAACGGTCTTGAGACCGCTTGGGCACCAAACGGTCTTGAGACCGTTTGGGCATCAAACGGTTTGGAGGTCGTGTGAGCGCCAAACGGTCTTGCTTTGATCGGTCCTGGATTTGGCATGGTCGCGCGGCTTTAGTTCTTCAATCGATCCTTGCGCTTGCATCGAACGGTCTTGGGACCGCGCGGGACCAAACGGTCTTGGGACCGCGCGGGACCAAACGGTCTTGGGACCATTTGGGACCAAACGGCCTTGGGACCGTTTGGGACCAAACGGTCTTGAGACCGCATGGGACCAAACGGTCTTGAGACCGCATGGGACCAAACGGTCTTGAGACCGTATGGGACCAAACGGTCTTGAGACCGCATGGGACCAAACAGTCTTGGGACCGCATGGGACCAAACGGCCTTGGGACCGCATGGGACCAAACGGTCTTGGGACCGCATGGGACCAAACGGTCTTGAGACCGCATGGGACCAAACGGTCTTGAGACCGCATGGGACCAAACGGTCTTGGGACCGCATGGGACCAAACGGTCTTAGGACTGCATGGGACCAAACGGTCTTGAGACCGCATGGGACCAAACGGTCTTGAGACCGCGTGGACTTCTTGGGCAACTGGTTTCGTCTTGTTCTTTGTGTATTCCAGCAAACGATCTTGAGACCGCATGGATCCAAACGGTCTTGAGACCGTTTGCATGGAGTTGCCTGCTACACCTGCATAAAATGAAAGATATTTAGTTAAAACCTTGATTATTGAATCACTGAGTAGTTTTGTGCATTATGATTCATATTAGGGTGAAAAGATGTGGAATAGATATTAAATTGTTCCAAAAAGGTAATTGAAAATCATGATGAGTATGCACTCATCAAAACACCCCGAACTTAAATCATTGCTCGTCCTCGAGTAACATAAAATTTGAAACCGTTTCCTGATGGAATACTTTCGATCCGTGTGATTTCTTCATCTTCACATCACAAATGTTTTCTTTTTGCTCAGTATGAGTGAGTACCTCAACTTCCTGGGACCACGAAACACGTCTTTCCATAGCTTCGTTCCTGAGTTCGTTTCCCAACAACGCTTCCTCCCCACCTTTTCCAACACCAAGCATGTCGAAGAGTTTTGTAGGAGTTCAGGGATACCCGTAGAATCGACAAGTATGCATTTGATCTGACACTGGTGTAGTTCAGGATGGTAGGGCATGTATTGTGCCCTTAGGTAGAAAAAGGAGTGAAAGGTGGTATGGAAAGAAGAAGTAAATCTCTCCTCTATTCGACTCGAGATTTTTATTTGTTTTACAATTTCATTTATTGCATATTTTTTTGTGTGCGCTATGGCATCTTTTGTTGCAGATCTCTCCTCTATTCGACTCGAGATTGCATTTATTTTGTGTGCATTTTGGCATCTTTTTATTGCAGATCTCTCCTCTATTCGACTCGAGATTGCATTTTTGGTGGTACGCCCCTATTTATTGGAAGGGGTATGGAAGAAGCGGATATGGGGAAAGTGGCGTGCCACCCCGAACTTAGGGTTTGGCACAAGTTTGGCTATTTTGGTGGTATTTATGGATGGAGGGATACGAAGATGATAGAAGAAGTGTAGAAGAGAGTTCAGATCAGGATGCAACTTGATTTACAATTCAAAACCGGGTTATTCTCTTTGTCATACTCTGCTCAAATAATGACTTGATGCGGATCCGGTGGGGTTTCTGAGCCATTGTTCCACTAGTCAGTTAGGAAGCGCGACGTGTTTGATCCCTATCAGTTTGACAGATACTTATCATTATGTAAAAAGAATTATGGTGTTAGGAATCATAAGTTTCACAGGATGATTTCAGGCAAGTTTCAAAAGTCAGTCTTGTTGAGGATTTGCTTTGAATAAGGAGGATGTTATGATAGAAGATGCATAGCAAAAAGTTAGTTACATTTTTATCAACAAAAGACAAAATTTCATCAGGTATCTGTTCAAAATTTTGAAAAATTTTATGATAGAGACATATTGAATATGAAAAGAGGGTGTGTATGTGGAAGTGGAATACGTACCACCCACCCTCCACCCCGAACTTAGAGATTTGCTCGTCCTCGAGCAAACCCTAAATTCAAGATGGAGGGGAAAGGAAACACCAGGTATGACTGTCGAGAATGAATTCGTTCTGATTAGCACCAATCCGATCTCGTGTCCTGAAAGAAAAACTCTCTCATAAGGCAAATTTTATTTAAAGAAAATTTAGCTATAAGGAACAAAATTTGAAAAGGAAAAGTAAAATAGATTTATTGGTCGGGTTGCCTCCCGACAAGCGCCTTTGTTTTATGTCGATGGCTCGACAGAGTTCTTCGGAATTATGGTGGGTCCTTTGGATTGCTGAATTCCAACATTATTTCGGTGCCTTTGTCAGCTGGTGTGAAGTATCTTTTCAAGCGGTGACCATTTGCTATAAATTCACCAGACCCGTCGCTCCATAAAGAGAAAGCACCATGGGGAGAGATGCTTTTGATGATGTAAGGTCCGCACCAACGTGAGCGGAGTTTTCCTGGGAACAATTTTAATCTGGAGTTGAAAACTAGAACTTGGTCTCCCACTCGTATGTCTTTTTGTTTCAGATGTCCATCATGCCAGAGTTTTGTACGTTCTTTGTAGATTCGTGCATTCTCATAGGCTGTCATTCTGAGTTCATCCAGCTCATGGAGTTGCAGAATTCTGGCTTGACCCGCTTGTTTCATATCGAAGTTTATTTGTTTAATTGCCCACCATGCCTTATGTTCAAGTTCGACTGGCAGATGGCAACTCTTTCCATATATTAATCGAAAAGGGGTAGTCCCAAGGGGAGTCTTATAAGCAGTGCGATAAGCCCATAAGGCGTCGTTGATTTTTGTCGCCCAATCTTTTCGATTATGTCCAACGGTTTTCTCAAGGATAGCCTTAAGTTGTCGGTTGGAGACCTCTATCTGTCCACTGGTTTGTGGATGATAAGGCGAAGCTATCTTGTGTGAGACGCCATATTTTCATAGAAGAGCTTCAAGGCTTCTTTCAATGAAGTGGGATCCTCCGTCAGATATCACGGTTCTCGGCACTCCGAACCGTGGGAAGATAATATCTTTGAATAGTTTGATGACTGGTTTTGAATCACAAGTGACGGTTGGTATAGCTTCAACCCATTTGGAGACGTAGTCCACCGCCACAAGGATGTAAGAGAATCCATTAGAAGATGGGAATGGCCCCATATAGTCCACTCCCCAGACGTCAAATATCTCGACTTCTTGCCATAGATTCAGTGGCATTTCGTCTCTCTTGGTTATATTGCCAGCTCTTTGACACTTATCACATGATATGACAAAATCATAACAGTCTTTGGATAAAGTTGGCCAGAAAAATCCACATTGCAAAACTTTTAAGGCAGTCTTTTTAGAGCTCATATGCCCACCCACGGGTCTTGAGTGGCATTGTTCCAAAATAGAATGGGCTTCTTCTTCGGCGACACAACGTCTATACAATCCATCTGCACAGAGTTTGAAAAGATATGGTTCATCCCAATAGTAATGCTTCACATCATGCATAAATTTCTTCAGAGCGTTCCCGGTGTATTGAGGATGGATGACTCCGGCGGCAAGGTAGTTTACTAAGTCTGAATACCATGGTTCGAATCCTGAGACTCTCATAAGCTGATCATCTGGTAGAGAGTCATTTATCGGAATCCCTTCAGCATCCAGAGTGTGGATGCGACTCAGGTGATCTGCCACGACATTCTCCGTCCCTTTTTTATCTCTTATTTCTAGGTCAAATTCTTGTAGAAGGAGTATCCATCTGATCAGCCTTGGCTTAGCATCTTTCTTTGTCATAAGATAACGGATAGCAGCATGGTCAGTGTAAACGATTACCTTCGAACCAGTAAGGTAGGATCTGAATTTGTCGAAAGCATAAATGACTGCTAAAAGCTCCTTTTCAGTAGTAGCATAATTCCTTTGAGCTTCGTCGAGGGTCTTTGATGCATAATAGATCACATAATGTTTCTTCTCTATGCATTGTCCTAAGACAGCACCCACCGCGTAATCACTGGCATCACACATAATTTCAAAGGGGTGGTCCCAATCGGGAGCTCTAATGATGGGAGTAGTTGTAAGGGCTTTCTTCAGCATATCAAAACTTTTGACACATTCTTCATTGAAATTGAAATCAGCATCCTTTAAAAGTAGATTAGTCATCGGCTTCGTTATCTTGGAAAAATCACGTATAAACCTTCTATAGAATCCAGCGTGACCAAGGAATGCGCGAACTTCTTTTACATTTGTAGGGATTGCCAGTTTAGAGATGACTTCTATCTTGGCCTTATCAACTTCAATTCCTTTATTACTAACCTTGTGGCCCAAGACGATGCCTTCCTTTACCATAAAGTGGCATTTCTCCCAATTTAGCACCAGATGTGCTTCTTCACAACGTTTGAGGACCATGGAGAGATGCTTAAGACAAGAATCAAAGGAGTCACCATATACGGAAAAATCGTCCATGAAAACCTCCATAACTGTTTCAATAAGCCCTACAAAAATGGCAGTCATGCAACGTTGAAAAGTTGCAGGGGCATTACACAGACCAAAAGGCATTCTTTTAAAAGCATATGTCCCGAAGGGACAGGTGAAAGTTGTTTTTTCTTGATCATCTGGATGTATGGGGATCTGATAGAATCCAGAGTAACCGTCCAGGTAACAGAAATATTCTTGATGGGCCAATCTTTCCAAAACTTGATCGAGGAAGGGCATAGGAAAATGATCCTTCCGAGTTGCCTTGTTTAATTTTCTATAATCAATACACATCCTCCACCCAGTCACTGTTCGGGTGGGGATGAGCTCATTGTTTTCATTTCTTGTGACAGTAGTACCTCCTTTCTTGGGTACAACATGAACTGGGCTCACCCATGGTGAGTCCGATATCGGGTATACTATTCCAGCTGTAAGGAGTTTGATGATCTCACGACGGACCACTTCCTTCATATTCGGGTTCAACTTTCGTTGATGCTCGATCGTTGGCTTATGGTCTTCCATCATGGGGATTCTGTGCATGCACAAGGCTTGACTGACCCCTGTCAGATCACTTATTTTGTAGCCTATGGTTTTCTTGCTCTCCTTTAATACCTCCAGAAGTTTCTCTTCTTGTTTGGTCGTTAAACCAGAGTTAATAATGACAGGACAAACTTTGAGATCGTCTAAAAACATATACTTCAGCCCTTCAGGTAGGTGCTTCATTTCTGGAGGTTTTGGTTTTTCACTGATTTCTTCTGGGGTTTCGGTAACCTTTAATTCTTCATAGGTAGCTTCAGGATTTCCTTTAGCAGAGTCGGGAGGTTCGGTGCAATCCTTATCTTGTTGGTCAGTAGGTTCATCATTAAAAAGGTCATATAGAGAAATTTCCAAGGGATCGCATGACTCGTGATATTCTAGAGTAAGTTGTGACATCTGCTCAACACAATCTATCAGATAGACTTCCTCCTGTATACTCGGTCTTCTCATGCTTTCAAAAACTTTGAACTCCAGAGTTTCTTTACCTAACCTGAGCAGTAAGGTTCCGGCTTCAACATCGATAAGGGCTATAGCAGTGGCGAGGAATGGACGACCGAAGATAATAGGGTATTTGGTGTCTTATTTTATGTCCATGATGACAAAATCACATGGGACATATGCGTCCTTGCCTACCTTGACCGGGATGTCTTCGAGAATTCCTAACGGCTTTTTTACCGAATTATCCGCAAGTTGAATTGTCATAGCAGTTGGAAGCAATTCTTCAAACCCTAGTCTCTTGCATAGACTGAGCGGCATAATAGAAATACTCGCGCCAAGATCTGCCAATCCTTTCTTGCATGATGAGTCGCCAATGTGACATGAGATTACGAAGGATCCTGGATCTTTTTGTTTCTTAGGCATCTTGCTTAGTATGATATCTGATGTGGTAGCAGCCAATTTTACAGTTTCATATTCTTCAGTGATGTACTTCTTGGTGAGAAGCGACTTTAGATACTTGGTCCAGGCTGGTATCTCATTAAGAGCATCTAGGAATGGTATATCAACATGGAGCTTTTTCATAGCCTCTTTGAATTTGATGAATCTAGTATCAAGCTTGGTTTCCCTCAGACAGGACGGGAAAGGAACACGAGGCTTATATACAGGAATATCCGGTTTAGGTGTCTCTACTTCTTCATCGATAGATTCCTCAGAACTTCCCTTATCAGTATTTCTTTCCTTCGGTTGCGATTCTGGTGTTGTCGAGTTTTGGTCCGTCAAAGGTTCATTCTCCTCAGGGATATCCATAGTTGTTTTTGTTGGGGGATCCAAATAACTTTTCCCTGATCTTGTGGCGATAACCTTCAGCTGCTCCAGATGTTTCGGATTGTTCTCAGGTTGTCCGGCGAAGACTCCAGCTTGTGGCTTAATACTAGCAGCAAGTTGAGCTAGTTGAGTTTCAATAGCCTTCTGTTGGGCTTGTTGATTGGCTATCATTGTTTGTTGTGTTTGCAATAACTTTTCAATGGTAGATAGCTTGTCATCAGAAGGGATGGATCCTGTTTGACCCTGTTGTTGGTTCAAGCTTTGATACTGAGGGTTATTCTGATAATTATTATAGTTTCTGTTCTGAAAGTTTCCCTTGAAGTTTCCTTGATTCCCAAAGATCTGTTGTTGGTTAAACTGATACCCAGATGGGCCACTTGGTTGATTATTCGGAACAAATTGATGCGAGTTCATAGCTCCTGAAGGATTTCCGTACTGGAAGCCTGGGTGATTCCTATTTTGATTCGGATTGTAATAGTTCTGCCCAGGGTTGGTGTTAATAGCATTAAGATTTTCCATCTGGCAATTATCTCCTTGCCCACAGGCGTTGCTTAAAACTACATCATAGAGAACATTGCATGATAGTGTGGAATGGTCAGTGCCTTTGCACGCTTCACAAAACAAAGAAGTGGACTTGACTTGTTCTGGTTGCCTAGTTGGAGAATGTCCTCTTCCAATCGCAGCAAGGGATGATTCTATGTGATCTTGCTTTGCAACCAAGACTTTCAAAGTTTCAGCTATAGATTTGTATTCTGGGATAGCATCAGCCATAGCTACCTTTAAGACTCCTTTACCAACAGATCTGCCCCAGTTGGCTTGATTTTCTGCTCCCAGGGTGACTACTCTCCATGCGCTGTCGTAACTTTGCCGCATGAAGTTCCCTCCAGACGAAGAGTCAAGGAACATCTTAACATCATCTTCCACACCCCTGTAGAATATCTCTATCAGCTGGTTCTTAGGAATTCCATGGTGTGGGCATTTGCGTAGGAGCTCCTTGTATCTATCCCAAGCTTCGGAAAGATTTTCTCCTGGGACTTGAGTGAAATTTGTGATTCGTCCCCTGATCTCATATGTAAGAGATGGGGGGTAGAACTTTTCCAGAAAGGCGTTTTGAAGCTGCTCCCAGGTGGTGATGGGTACATTACTCTGTAGTGAGTTGTACCAACTAATGGCTCTATCAGCCAGTGAGTACTTGAAGAGACGGAGTCGAATAGCATCATCAGAGACTCCATTTTGCTTCGTCATAGCACACAGGTCAATGAATCTGAGAAGATGACCTTGGCTGTCTTCAGCTTGTTTACCGTAAAATGGGTTGTTTTGAAGCAAGGTTATCCAATGTGCTCTAATCTCAAAGTTGGCAGCTTTGATGGGAGGAGGCTGCACTGGATGATAGACATTCGCGGCCTTTGGGATAGAGAACTCTCTAAGATCCTTCTGAAGTTCCGCTGCCTGTGCTGCTAAGATCTCCTATTGAACCGCAGCTCTAGCTTCTTGCATGAACCTTTCTCTCTGCGCATTGATGGCTTGAGCCACCCTACGGGCTACTTCTTCTTCTTGCGCCATTCTGGCTTGATTCTCTCGGATCTGACGATGGAAGGTTCTATCGATTTCGGGATCAAAGCTCGCAGTCAGTCCGAGACTATCCGAACGGTGCATGCACTAATCGTCAAAGAGCACCTGAAATTTGAAAAGGTTTGAAAGTGAGATCCTTGGTGTAGAATAAAGATCAAAAAGATGAGCGATAGTTTCAAAAAGAAAACAAAATCCTAGATTAGTCTTAAAAGAACTAGATTTGACTGACTGATTCCGTTGTCCCCAGCAACGGCGCCAGAATTTGATGTGGCTTTTTGAATGCACTAACAAATTCACTCGGAGTTTATATCCCCGAGCTTTTACCAAAACCAAGTGCAACAATACCACCCGCAAGCAGACGGATCTTATCGCAGTATAGTTGAGGATCGAACCCAAAGGACAACGTTTTTAAGAATCTTTGTCAGTTAGATCTAGCTTAAGTAAGACTAATATTTAGAACAATAGGTTGATTTGGGTTTGATTAAACTAATTGCAAGAAAGTAAATGCGGAAAGAAAGATGAGTTTAGATCAATGATATGGAATCGCTGGGATGGTACCGGGTTTGGCCACCGCTACACTCACAAACATACTCTTTTGCAAACAAACCAGGCACGATATAACACTCCAAATAGAGCTGCTGCAGAACCCCCCATACGGGCGTTAGGTCCGTGTAAGCATCACCATAGGCAGCCGATTTCTCATCGCCATCCGGATCACATGTCTTACGGCTCTGAAGATACAGAAATCCACGGAGGTTGTGAACCCCCCATACGGGCGTTAGGCGCACAGAAGCGTCACCGAAGGCTAGATGGCTCGTCCCCTCGCGGATCATACACTTACGACCTCGATGAAATCCCATCCTATTTCTAGTTTGGGAGTCAACCGCGTTAACCGATAAACAAGCAGGAAGGTGACATGCGAGCAAACATCGACGTTTAGCAAGATGATGCAAAATCCAACTAAGGTTGTGAACCCCCTATACAGGCGTTAGGCGTACAGAAGCGTCACCGAAGGCTATATGGCTCGTCCCCTCGCGGATCATACACTTACGACCTCAAGGAACCCATCGAAAGTTATCGTCAAGGGTCAAACATGCTAAACGACGTTCCAACCCATGCCTTGAAGTTATCGCAACATAGGAACCCATGCATTGAAGTTATCGCAACATAGGGAGCACAAAGATGAAAACACGCACATAACCAACCTACAAGCTTAACGATAAACGACAAAATGAAGAGTTATATACATTGCCATGGAAAGTTTAACAAAAGAACATGGTTTTCATGGGCAGCGGGGCTAGTCCCCGCACCCCAGCGAAAGAGGACTACTCGCTCATGATACGAGATACAAGAAGGATAGGAGAGAAAGATAGATCCGCCATGAGCTCGGTGCAGAGGGTGGACGTAGCTCGATGAAGAAGATGCGCTCCTTGCGCCGTCTTCTTCCTCTTCTTGGCCTCCTTGGACGCAACACCAGCAGTAGATGGAGTGGAACTTGATCGGTGTGGTGCTCTGGCAGCCTTTCGGCGTCCGGAACCGATGCCTCGAAATGGGGACCCTGGGGGTCTATTTATAGTTTCAGATCTGATCCCAAACGGTTTGGATAGGTTGCTGGAAATATCTTCTCCAAACGGTTTGGAGACCGTTTGGGCGCCAAACGGTCTAGAGACCGTTTGGGCGCCAAACGGTCTTGAGACCGCTTGGGCACCAAACGGTCTTGAGACCGTTTGGGCATCAAACGGTTTGGAGGTCGTTTGAGCGCCAAACGGTCTTGCTTTGATCGGTCCTGGATTTGGCGTGGTCGCGCGGCTTTAGTTCTTCAATCGATCCTTGCGCTTGCATCGAACGGTCTTGGGACCGCGCGGGACCAAACGGTCTTGGGACCGCGCGGGACCAAACAGTCTTGGGACCGTTTGGGACCAAACGGCCTTGGGACCGTTTGGGACCAAACGGTCTTGAGACCGCATGGGACCAAACGGTCTTGAGACCGCATGGGACCAAACGGTCTTGAGACCGTATGGGACCAAACGGTCTTGAGACCGCATGGGACCAAACGGTCTTGGGACCGCATGGGACCAAACGGCCTTGGGACCGCATGGGACCAAACGGTCTTGGGACCGCATGGGACCAAACGGTCTTGAGACCGCATGGGACCAAACGGTCTTGAGACCGCATGGGACCAAACGGTCTTGGGACCGCATGGGACCAAACGGTCTTGGGACCGCATGGGACCAAACGGTCTTGAGACCGCATGGGACCAAACGGTCTTGAGACCGCGTGGACTTCTTGGGCAACTGGTTTCGTCTTGTTCTTTGTGTATTCCAGAAAACGGTCTTGAGACCGCATGGATCCAAACGGTCTTGAGACCGTTTGCATGGAGTTTCCTGCTATACCTGCATAAAATGAAAGATATTTAGTTAAAACCTTGATTATTGAATCACTGAGTAGTTTTGTGCATTATGATTCATATTAGGGTGAAAAGATGTGGAATAGATATTAAATTGTTCCAAAAAGGTAATTGAAAATCATGATGAATATGCACTCATCAGGTACCCATCAAGGTATGAATCTGAATGGACATGCCGTAGGATGTTGACACAGGATGCCATGGAGGGGAGAGGTTGAAAGTTTCCCAAAGGACTCCTCTCTTCTCTCTCCACCTCTGAACTTGAGGTTGTATGCTCGGATATATTTTCATGTATAGTCTGATTCATCCAATGATCTTTTAAACAAGAAGTACCCTTAGGTAAATCTATTTGTTGTTCTACCACCCCAAGCTTGTCAAATTCTATGGGAGTCTGGGGTATCTTCATGTTTAGCAACCATGTTGTGATGGATTGTCCATCTTGCTCCTTCGATGTCAACCATCCCTTGTAATAGAATGGTAGTGTATGTCATATCGTGCTTCTCCAGCTCATCATCATTAGTATACTCATTGTCCCAAATCCAACAGTTGTCATCGTCCTTAATGCATAGATAAATGACATTTTCACATGCTATTTATTATTGATTTTGGTGCACTATTGGTTCATTTTTATATGAATTTGTGCATATTTACTATCATTAGCATATGCCACTTATTTGCATAAATAAATGTAATATTAATGTTTCTGGATGATTTAATATATTTGAGAGCTTATGTTCAGTTTTTGTGTATTTTAAGTAATTTAAAAGAATCTTCATAGCTCGATACTTCTGACTTTGGAGTCAGCGATACCGACACTTGCTCAGTTTGGAATAGAGAATAATTGATAAGACTTGGTAGTACCAACCCATAAGTTGATACTACCGACAACATCATAGGTTTGGACTGAGAATTAATTGAGGAAACTTTGTATTATCGACTCCAAGATTGGTAGTACTGACATCTGCCCAAGTGACTACAACAATTGAAGGCATTGGTATACTGACACCCAGTCAGTAATAGCGACACGGAGGGATCAGGCAGATATGAAAATTAAGTCTAATCCAATGACTGATAATTAATGATGCCCTAAGTCACTTCTATGACTTAGAGGAATTTTGACCAACCATATCAATCTCATTCTATTCCGTCAGATGGCATCTGAGAGCAAGGAGAGGAGAAAGCAGAGAAGAAGGTCACGTTCTGGATAATTCATGCACCTCTAGAGGATGGATTTGCAGCCATAAGGCAGAAAATTGTCACATTCGCTAGAGAGGATCAACTGGACCATCCTTCTCAGGGTTTCATTTGTTTTACTAATGTTTCCTAAATTTTTCTTCTTCTATCCTATGTACTTGACAATAAAACCATGCGGGGCTAAACCCTGTGTTCCTTAGGACCTAGGAGTAGCCCAAATATGCATTATAATTGACTTTTATGCATTAATATATAAATTTATCTTGATTTATGGACTTATTTCTATGATATTGTCATGAACTATCCATGTTTGATCACCATAGGTAGTTAATTAGACCTTTAATTCCTTTGAAAAAGGGAATTAGTGGTTGGAAAATTCATAGAAATACATGTTTTATATCGCCCTTTGAGAAAGGTGGTTTACGAATGTGAAGAGATTACCCAGAGTTTTTAATAAAGCACCTAACTAATAACACAATCGATACAAGAGTGGGCTTGGTATTAGATTAGGTAGTGAATTACGTTGTGAGAGTGAGCAATTCTTGCTAAAAGCTCTTAGTCCAGGGTTAGGAGAGATATTTATTGATGTCATATTGTTAATTGCAATTTTAACCAAGGTGGAACTATAATCCTAAGGAATTGACTCCAATTGAGGTTAACAACCAATAATTTTAGATTCAATTCCCATTTTATATAAGTAAACCCTCAATCGAGTTTTCATCAGCTTAGTTGATCACATTACAGTAGTAACAGTTTCTAGATTTACATTTCCTCATGTTCTATATCCGGGCCTCATTGGCCTATGTTACTCTGATAGTGTGCACTTCTATTTTAGAATGTATAGTAAATCTCCTATCATGTTTTTGGCATCGTTTTTGGGGAAATAGAAAATCTAGCACTACGAGTGTTGTGATCAGCACCTCTAGGCCATTTTTTTATTTTACATCTGTTCTTTATTCAAGAGCATAGTTCAAAACTTTTTAGTTGTCAACTCACTAGTATTTTGTGTTCTCACATTGTTGTTAAGTTTTAGGTCCTAGTGCATAGTTCACATCGAACCACAGATTACAGAGAGTCTACTCCATCCATTGTAGATAAGGAGGAGATCCTTCATAGGGCTCGAGATTTTGGAGCTTCAGCTGAGAATCTTATCCCAATTTCACCACCTCCAACAGAACAACTAGAACAATTAGAGATGGAGGATGCAGAAGCTAAGGAGCAGACTATCTGGGAGAAAATAAAGGCATCTTCTACAATAGCTCAGTTAGGCCCGATAAAAAGGTAGGCTATCAATGTGAGTAGCTATAAGATAGATGATGACTTGGTGGCATTGTTGAGAGCTATGACATCATGAAGATTGATAGAGTGTCAGCAACCATCATATATCTAAAATTATTCAAATCCTCACTGGCGGATAATGCAAAGGCATGGTTATTAAATCTCAAACTAGAATTAATAGGAACATGGGACTAGATGATAGATGCCTTCTTTGAACTATACTTTCCCCCCAAAATACTAATGAATTAGTGAGAAAGATCAACAACTTCAAGAAGAAGGTAAAGGATTCATATTGTAAAGCCCGAGAGTGGTTTTAGAACATGCTCAGGAAAGTCCCTCATCATGGGATTGATTTATATGGGAAAATAAAGATATTCTACTATGGTCTATATAAAGGGGAGAGGATTAGTCTGGATAGTGCAAGAGCATGTTTCTTATTAAACAACAAGGCATCCAAGTTTCATGAGATTCTGAAGAACATGGCTAAGAATTAGTCATGGGGAGATGAAAGAGTAGTTTCAACATCAGTTAAAAGCATTAGGGAGTCTAAAATCATCATGCACTGAATGAGAAGCTACATTACCTTACAAGGAAGCTTGAGAAGAAATCTGACACCTCATCTAGAGGTGAGGAGGAGGATTTATTGTACTTGGGACAACAATATCAGTAGGACAATGGCCCCAGTAAGATAGATAAGATTGAAGACATGTTAGGCAAGCTAGTGAGTCAAAATGAGACTTTACTGGACCATATAAAATGGCTGCAACAAAATCACGAGGCACAAATTTGGAGCATCCAAAATCAAATTTCTCAGCTATCAGTAGAAGTGGCCTCCTTGAAGAACCCCATTCAACAAGAATTTCCTGGAAATGTAGAGCCATCTCATCAGCATCACCAGGTGAAATTTATTGTTGTTGTCAAGGAAGCATAGCACCCCATTGAGGAGTCACCCAAGAAACACACTCCAAAGCTAGATTGGGTGTATATGCCAAAAGTTTCATTCCCTCATAGCCTATATGGTAGACCAGGAGGATGCAACACACCAAATAAGGAACTTCAAAGTTCCACAATTATTATGTCCCCACCTCCACTTCCAGAACATGTATAGGTGCAAGAAGAACATGTGAAAATTCTACTCTACAGTGGAATAGTCATAGTGAACAAGGAGGCACCCACAAGTCAGAAGCAACAGACACATGCCATTCAACTCACAGTATATGTGCAAGGTTTTATCCTAGAAGTTGGCATTGAATCAAGCTTAGGGGAGGAGATCCCTAATGCACTAAATATTCCACCACACATGCGTATAGAGAAGCCACATGTTCCATTCTTAGATAGTTTGAAGTAGAGAAAAGAAGAAAGGCATTTTAAAAAGTTCCTAGACATCTTCCGGAAGCTCCATGTCAACATCCCACTGGTTAAGGCAATAGAGTGTATTCTTGCATATGGAAGATCCTTGAAGGATATCATCAATAAGAAAAGACGTATCAAAGACACAAATATTTTGTGTGTTGATGAAATGGTGAGTTCCATAATCCAAGGAAAGCTGACAAGGAAGAGAAAATATCTGATGTGTTTCTACATACGTTGTTCTATAAGAAATCAACATTTCCAACAAACACAATGTGATTCTAGAGCAAGCATAAATCTCCTGCCTCTTGCCACCTTTTGAAAGTTGGGATTGAATAAGCCTACGGAAACATCCATGAAAATAGAGTTGGCATATGGATCAATTGTGAGGTCATATGGGATATATGAGGATGTTCTAGTTAAAGTAGACAAATTCATCTTTCCTGATGATTTTGTGGTCATGGATATGCCTGAGATTCTAGGATCATAGATGTTGTTAAGAATTCCATTCCAAGATACAGTTGACGTGATCACTGCCATTGGTAGTGTTACTTGACACTTGAGATAAACAATGCTAGAGTGGATTTTATACTTCTAGATGAATCTTGACAACCATCCAGTGACAACCCAGGTTGAAGAAAGTGCATCTCATCAAGCCTATGATGTAAACCAAGGGAGATTGTTGGGAGGAAACCCAACCATCATTTTTTGTTCTTTACATTCATTTTTTTAGTTTAATAATTTTAATGTGCATCTTATTAGTTTCATATAAAAAGGGGAGGTTTCTTGATCATTTTTGTCTGGTATGTAGGTTGATGATAAGTCGGTACTACTGACCACTGAGTCAGTATAACTGAAGACATCACAGGGGAGTGAATAAAAAGTTCAAAAGAAATCGGTACTACCAACCATAGGCTCAATAGCACCAACTTTTTGCAGAAAAAGAGCTGAATTAACTGATAAGGACTCAATACTACCGACACCCAACTAGGTAGTACCCTTGGCCAACCATATCCAAGTTCAAAATACTGAGATGATGCTCAGAGGTATCGAGAAAATTCTTATACTCGGTACTACCGACACCAAGTCGGTAGTACCGACACCTAAAGACCAGTAGCCCCAAACATTTTAGGGGATGTTCTACCCATTCGATCCTACCATGCCACATCCTTCACCATGACCCATGTGATCAGTACCACTATTCCACCTCTTAAGTTAGAATTCTGACTATGCACACATAGTCAAGTTCAATCTTGGGGTTCTAGAACAACTCTATACTTAGTCTTTATTTTTCTTTTAGTCTTTATTTGCTTTATAGCTTTTACCTTTCAGAGTTGTAGGATCCACAATCTATCTAGTGTAAAAGTGGATCTTAGTTCATGATTCATGTCAATGTCATGTGCTTTCGAGTGTTTGCAATGGAAATTAAAATGAGAAAATATATAAAAAAATCTGTCTTAGTTGCAAATTTCTTGAGTTGCACCACCTCGAGGAAGAGTATGGGTTAGTCAGCTTAAAGACATTTAATATGAATGGACATATTAATTATCCATGCAGTGTGGGTGAAGATGGGGTTGGAGCATAAATAGATCAAACAGTCAACGAGATCTTAAATTGAAGTTTAAGAAAGAAATCCTAAGGTTACCATGTATACAGGTCATTAGGGAGGGGCATATCATAGTTCATTAAAGGCATTGTCTCTTAATTATGTTATTTCATCCACTTTCCACTCATGCTGACTCACCACCTTAAGATGATCATGTAATCTGAATTATTTCCTTTTGATTGCATTGCATGGCATAGCAGGTAACATGATAGTTAGTTTTTCTTTTATTGCATTCGGGACCAAATGAAAAAAATGACATATATATACATGAACAATTTCTATGCATATCATATTTTTTTGTGGAAGCCAGGAGGCTATTTATTCATCTCGCCCTCCTCGTGCAAGCCAATATGGAAAGACATTACAAGGCATCAAATTTTCATGAAGCAGAAATGGAAAAGGAAATGTGGTAGTACTACTACCATTACATCTATCTTCCAGTAAAACATTCTCAATACAATCTGGCGGTCGGGTATAGTCAAAATACCCATTGAATCTCTTTTGGTGTTGCTTTGCTAGCAGATCTGCTACTTTATTACAGTTCCTTGGAGCGTATCCTACACTCCATTCAGCCTTGTCCTTTAACCTTCTTTGCATTCTATCAATGAACCGCACAAGCTTAGGTTTACTTTCAGGCTGGCATTTCAGTAGATCTATTAAGACCTTGCAATCAGTTTCGAATATGACTCTTTGGATATTATTTCGTCCTACAATCTCTATAGCCAGATCGACCGCCATAGCTTCTTCTATGAGTGCAGATTCGGTTGTCATTATTCTAGCATGCCCATGGATCCAACGTCCCTCCTGATCCCTTGCCACCACAGCTATTGTAGACTTCCTTTTAGTCCAAGCCGCATCAGTATTGATTTTGATATACCCAACGGATGGGGTGGACCATCCAGGTTTTTTTGGTATTCCTGAGTTGTGCTCTGAAACCTCTATCTTCCATGCTGTGTTGTTTAATTGGATCTCCTCCTGAATGCGTTGCACCAGGGTCTGCACTGGCATGATGTCTTTGTTGAATACTTGTTTGTTACGAGCATTCCATAAGCTCCAGCATGTAAGAAGGAACATGGGCCGATTTGGTCCCGTAGAAATTACTTGTTCCTTGAAGCATATGTCATCATTGTTATGAAAGAAATCATATGCAGTATTGATCTTCAAAACAGTGATCCACACTACTTTTGAGTAAGGGCAGTCCTGAAGGGCATGGGTGCACATTTCCTCTAGTACTTGGCAACGTTCACATCTAATGTCATTGGTTAGCTTTCTCCGGACCCAACGGCTATTAGTCAACAGAGCTCCATGTATAGCTAGCCATGCAAAATATTTTACCTTGGCAGGGGCTTTTGTACCCCACATGATGTTCCAGCATTTATCTGCCATGTTCACCTGTGTTCCTCATAGTAACTAGTAGGTTGAACTTGTGGTAAAGGTCCCGTCTACAATTCCTTCCCATACCCTCATATCTGGAGTATTAGTGTTGCTCGGAGGCTCAATCTTTAAGATATCGTTAACCAGCTTCAGTGGCAACCAGTAATTTAAGAAATCACAGTCCCATTGGCCGTTATCCAGAACTATGCTAGCTACAAGCAGGTCTCATAATGTCTCTGGTATTGTTTGTCGTGCCTGAGTAGCGAGGATGACTCCCGGTCTGACCCACACGTCATCCCAAAAACGGATTGACCTTACATTACGAGGTAACATATAAGAGTTCTTAGAAATCAGTTGTTTACATTTAAGTGTAGCCTTTTCTAGGTGGGATAAATTTTTCCCCTTACCATCCATATATTCCATGTATCTCCTATTCATGTACTTGCTCCATAGCGTATTTCGTCCGCTTGCAATGTCCCGCGAATTCTTTGCTATGAGGGTTGTATTTCATTGCCTCATCTTCCGCACCCCGAGTCCACCGTGGTCCTTGTTAACGGCTACTTTGTCCCATGCCACCAAGGACATGGGATTCACTTTATGGCAGCCGCCCCATATGAATCTTCTAATGCACCCATTGATCCTTTCGTAGAGGTCTAATGGTAGTAATGTTGTTTGCATCACATAGGTAGGTAACGCTTCAAGTATCGCCTTAGCTAAACAGCACCGGCCTGCGAGTGAGAGTGTTCTTGCAGCCCAGCCATTAGTCTTTGACTCAATTCTATCCAACACATTTTTGTAATTCTTCTTGGTCACTCTTGAGTGAATGATTGGTACTCCCAGATAACGTCTGATATCTTCAGTTTCATGGAACTTGCATATACAATTGATTCTAGCCCGTATCGCTGTAGGTACACTGGCGGCGTAGAAGATTTGTGTTTTGGTAATCTATATTGCATGCCCTGATGCTTCCTCAAATCTTCTGAAAAACTTTTTAATAACCCTCATATGTTTGTAGGTTGCCTCTCCAAACAGAATCAGGTCGTCAGCGAAACACAGGTGAGAGATTTGTAATCCACTCCTCCCCATTTTAATGGGTTTCCAATCTTTCCTTTGGACCAGTTCATTGATCATTTGACACAGCCTTTCAATGCATAGCACGAAAATATATGGAGATTGTGGATCTCCCTGTCTAAGTCCTCGACTAGGTTTGAAGGGGCGGGTGCAGGTGTCATTCCATAAAATCGAGCTTTCACCTATACTTAAAGAGTTTATAATGTACTTCCTTATGTTGAGAGGCAGCTCAAGTTTGTTCAACGTGTCATTTATGAATGCCCATGAAAGCTTATCATACGCCTTAGACAGATCAATCTTAATGGACATGTATTTTGGGCCCTTTCTTCTCTTCATCAAATGAATAACTTCTTGGGTAATATCTATGTTATCAGTGATGCGTCTACCTGGTACAAAGGCACTCTGGGCTTGAGAAATCTAGTCTGGTAGGTACTCCTTGATTCTCTCTACTACAATCTTTGAGATCAATTTCAAGCAAAGGTTATTTAGAGATATCGGGCACAGTTGATCGCACGTAACTGGGCTTTTGGTTTTTGGGATCAAAACTACGGTTCAGTCACATAATTCATTAGGAAGATTTTCTCCTCTTAGTGCCCTCTTTGCAATAGTCAGGATGGAGTTCCTTATAGTCTTCCAATGATTTTGGATAAACAAGGCATTAATACCATCTGGCCCGGCCGCCTTATATGGGTTAAGGTTTTTCAATATACATGTGCATTCATCCTCCGTCGGTTCATCTGTAATGTCTTTAAGTTGTGTCGCCATCAACCTTTTGAAGTTTGCGGGTATGGTATCAAGGATCTCCTGGATGCGCCTCTTTGGCTCTGTCAGTAGGGTCTGGAAATGGTTACTAACCATGTCTTTTATTTTTTATTCTTCAGTAATCCACTCCCCTTCGTTGTTCTTAAGAATCAAGATGGTATTATGACATTTCTGTTGTTTGACATATGCGTTATAGAACTTTGTGTTTGAGTTCCCGTTTCTCATCCAATATATATGGCTTTTAAGTTTCCATTCTTCTTCTTCCTCTTTCAGAATGTTATCGAGTGCAGCTTTCATATCAGTATAGATTCCTTCTGTAATGGGGTTATAACAGTTGGTGAGGTCTTTCTCCAGTCTTCCCAGGTTTCTCAGGAGAATGGTTTTCCTCCGTCTGTTGGCTGCATCATTTTTTTTATCCCACTGGATCATCGAATTTTTGGCATTCTTTAGAGCCGTGCTGAAGTTCGCTTTTTGGTCCCACTGACTCGCAAGCAGATTCTTGAGTCCTTCATCGCGTGCCCATGAAGCTTTTGCAACGAACCTTCTTTTCCCTTTATTGGTTTTAACACATTTGACAAGGAGTGGGTTGTGGTTAGACTACAATCTCGGTAGGTGTTGAACATGAAAACGCTGCTGAGCTTGAATGAATGTCGTGTTTGCTACTGCTCTATCTAACCAGTGTTGCAGAGCTCCCCTCTTAAAGGTGAATTTAGGTCCTGAGAATCCAATATCAGATAATCCGGCTTCCAGCAGAGTTTCTTGGAATGTTTGTGCCTCCGAGTAATTGTAATGCCTACTGCCACTACGTTCATTAGGGCTGCATGTTGTGTTAAAATCGCCCAATGCTATCCATGGTTTGGTAAACGTTTGTCCCATCTTCACGAGGTGCTTCCACAACAACCTCCGGACAGTAATGTGAGGATTCACATATACAAAGGTAATCAATGTGCTATTGTTTACGCAACATGTAATGAATTGTCTGTGATAGTTTATGATGGCTACCTCACAATCAGCTTCATTCCAGCATACCCATATGCCTCCTGAAAATCCTTGAGCTTCCACTCAGAATGATTTCCCAAAGCCTAGTTTGGCTATGGTTTGTGTAACTTTTGTACCGCTCAGCCATGGTTCAATAATTGCCACAATCCTTGGTTTATAAGTTGTCATAAGTTCCTTCAGATTTCTCTGTGTTTCCTTCTTCCCAATCCCTCTAATATTCCAGCACAGGACGTCTAGCATTGTGTTTACTGGATGCTAGTTGATTGTTGTTCCTTGACAAAACCATTAACCCCAATTCCTACTCCGTCTCCTTTAAAGGCCCCAACAGACACATGATTGTTTGTTTTTTCTTTTTTCGTATTTGTGCATTCTTCTACCTCCATATTCTCCTGAGTTATTGTTTCAAGTAGGGAACCGGGGTTATCAGAGAGTCTTGCATATGGGGGGTCAGGTTCTGGTTCTGGTCTTGTTGGGCTTCGTCTTTTCGGTTCAGTAGGGTTAATAGCTTTTTTCTTTCTAGTGTGTTTCATTTTGGTCCCATTAGTCGAATGTTTCCTGCTTGTGATGGTGATTTTTTTCGTAGCTAAGACCTCATTGATACTATTCAGTTCTTCGTTAGACATACTTTCCTTTGGGGCATAGAGACTGGCAGTAGACATTGGTGTATTTGTTCCTCCTTCTTCACTCTCGATTACAATGATTTCGGTTACCTCATCAACTGCTGGACTGACTGCTACATGAGGATTTTCTGGCGGCTTCGCGCTAGTTGCTCTTTTGTCTTCCTTGCTTGTGTTTGTGATATCCTGTAGAATTTTATTTGCTTGTGCATCCATCGTAGCTTGTTTGGTCCCCTTCTTTTTCCTCCAGATCTTCTCAGTTTTTCTAGTTTTATCATGCACTTCTGGCTCAACTGATATTGTCCCCGTCTCCCTAGTTGCCTCGTCCCCAACTACTTCTTCTTCCCACAGACTTGCAAAAGGATTATTGTATTGCATGTTGTGAGGGATAAGATGGTCCTCCTGCTGGTTATTTCTCCATCTTTCCTTCTTTGATTTTTGTGTGTGCCATTGATCTTCTGCTTCCTTTGTTCCCGTGTTACCATCACTAGATCGACTATTGGTTGGGTGATACTCGCCCTCCGATGGGTATTGATGTGAAATACAATTCTTTGATGTGTGTCCCTCCTGTCCACATGCGGCACAGGTCCATGGTAATCCCTCATAGACAACCTCGTACTCCTCCCCGTTTATGAAGATCGCATCTGTAAGGTCCCTTGAGGTATCCAGTTCGACAGCAAGCCTTGCAAAACGGCTTCTTGTCCTACTGATTGTATGGTCGTCAATTTTGATCAGCCGTCCCAGTGCCAGGCCAATGTATTCAATCATAGTTGGTACATAGAGATGAAGCGGCAGATTCATGATTCGTACCCAAGCCCCAAAACTCTCCGGATATTCTTCCTTTAGCTTAAAAGTAGGGTACCACTCCCACACAAGAAGATTCAGTCCGAAGATCTTCCAAGGTCCTCCTGTTAGGGCCTCCTTGAAATCTTTCTTGCAAGATATTTGAACAACAAAATGGCCCATCTCCATTTCATACATGTTGAAACGGCCAGATATTTTCCACATAAGCTTGAGGCGATCCCCTAATGTCATATACCCAATTTTTGATCCCAGTAACCTGACAACCACAGCATAATGCCATGGCTTGGTCAGTTTCTCTTCAGCCGCAGGATTAATAGATAGTGAAGGTTTGCCTTCCTCCTCTCCTAGATCAACATCCTCAGCCGCCAGCGAATCTTCAAAGAGTCTTTCGATGAATGTGTCGTTGTACCCCTGTGTCCGATTTCCCGTCACCACCGCGCTGAAGGACAGTAGTGGCGTGTGTTGGGTTTTTCCATGTTGTTCTTTGTTTGCCATAGCACCATCCCCTGTTGTGATTGTGATCGTCTTTTTGTGACTGTCAAGTATAGCTCTCCTTTTGTTCTGGGAACCTTCCACCTGGTTTGTGTGATTATTGTCCAGTGTCCTGTCTCCGCTACCAGTGCTTTCGTTTTGCGTTCCTTTTAGGCCCAAATAGTTGAACTGCAATCCTACTATTGGGACCGTGAAACTCACGCCCCCTTGTTTGGTCATGTGATCCGTATCGCCTTGTTAGTTCCCCTCTATGCATATCATTTAGTTGCATAACAATTTCATGTAGATTCGATGCATTTTAATCATTCATTTTTACATCATGATGTTGTATTGTTTTCCTCTGAAATAAGAGTGTAGGGATACACATCCTAATCCTCAGAAGAAAAATAAGAAAAAAAATAAAAAGATGAAATAAATGTGGCATGTCATGTAAAGCCCAAGCATAACTTTCCATCATGTTAATTAGTGGGCCAATGAAAAAAAAATAATGGTATGAAATAAAGAGGGAGAAAGGATGTCCTCAACTCTTCACAAAAAGATGGAAAATTTTACATAATATATTCTCTAATGTACTTTATTCTCAACCATTTGATAAGATTTTCAATACATGCATCATTCCACCCATATGATTCATGAATTTTACATTTTCTTCACCATATTGGTTCATCATGTTTTATTTTTGCATAAATAATTTGGATGCTACTTGTGATTCTTCATAATCCACCTATTTTGTTCCATCCATTTCTCTTATTGATAGGCCACTTAAACGATTATTCTCCTCACTTCTTCTGATACGGAGAAGTGCTTCCAAGTAGTTGGTAGTTAGGAAAGAGAAATGTAGAATAGGGAATCACATGATGTTAACTGCTCTCTTGATAACGTTCATTGATCTAAGGGTGGACAACTTTTATGGATATTTTTAGTCAGTATAGAGTAGTTGATTGTTCAATGGTTAGTAAAGGCCAGTTTAGGACCACCAGGTGGGGATGATTGAGAAATGAAATTCATACTTTATGTCCTTCTGTTGACTTATCTCAAACAGATATGAGGGTATGTTTCTCGAGGATGAGAAACTTTATGCTTAGGAGAGTTTAATGCACTGGATAAATGTCATTTTATAGGCTATTTATTTTTTATTTTTGTACACTACTGGTTCATTTTCATATAAATTTGTGCATTATTTACTACCATTAGCTTGTGATACTTATATGCATCACATAAATGTAATCTTAATGTTTATGAATGATTTAATAAATTTTGAGAGCTTATGTTTGGTTTTTGTGTATTTTAGGTAATTTATAAGAATATTCACAACTCGATACTTCTAACTTTGGAGTCAGTGGTACCGACACTTGTTCAGTTTGGAACTGAGAAAAATTAATAAAATTTGGTAGTACCAACCCATAAGTCGATACCACTAAAAAAATCATAGGGATGGACTTAGAATTAATTAAGGAAACTCAATACTAACGACTCCAAGCTTGGTAGTACTGACTGCATCCCAGGAAATCGCAACTATCGAAGGTGTCGGTAGTGTCAACATGACAGGATTAGGCATATTTAAAAATTAAGTCTAATATAACGGATGACAATAATGATCCCCTAAGTCACTTCTGTGACTTAGAGGGATTTAGGACAATCCTATCAATCTCATTATATTCCTTTAGATGGTATCCAAGAGAAAGGAGAGGAGAAAGCATAGAAGAAGGTCACATTCTGAATTATTCAGGCACTTTGGAGGACGGATTTACAGACAGAAGGTAGAAAATAATCACATTCGCTAGAGGGGATCAATTGGACCATCTCTTCTTCAATTTTACTAATGTTTCCCATTTTTTTCTTCTTCTCTCCTATGTATTTGGCGATGGAAACCATGCAGGCTAAACCCCTTGTTCCTTAGGACCCATGAGTAGCCCAGTTATGCATTGTAATTGACTTTTATGCATTAGTCTATCAATTTCTCTTAATTTTGGAACTTATTTTTATGAGACAGTCATGAACTATCCATGCTTCATCACCATAGGAAATTAATTAGACCTTTAGTTGCTTTTAAAAAGGGAATTAATGGTTGAAAAATTTATAGAAATACATTTTTATATCACCCTTTCAGAAAGGTGGCTAATGAATGTGAAGAGATTACCCAGAGTTTTTGATAAAGCACCTAACTAATAACACAATCGATACGAGAGTGGGACTGGTATTAGATTAGGTAGTGAATTATGCCATGAGAGTGGGTAATTCTTGCTACATGCTCGTAGTATAGGATTAGGAGAGATATTTATTAATGTCATACTGTTAATTACAATGATAACTGAGGTGAAACCATAATCCTAAGGAATTCACTCCAATTGAGATTATCAAGCAGAAATTTTAGATTCAATTTCTACTTCAGATAATTAAATCCTCAATCAAGTTTTTGTCTTCCTAGCTGATCACATTATAGTTAGTATTGGTTTCTAGATTTACTTTTCTGTGTGTTTGATATTAGGTCCTCATTGGCCTATATTACTGTAATAGAGTGCACTTGTGTTTTAAGGCATATAGTAAATCTCCTACCAGTCCTCATCAAACAAATTGTTCAAAACCATAATTAGTGTACTGCTCAAAGTAACATGACAAATCTCAAACTGAGAGATATCACCTTGCTCTTGATAAAAGTTTAATTCAGGCTCCTAAAACTGACCCTTATGTGATGAAGGCATTTTATTGCACTGGTGAGGATAGAAGTCATTATCATAATTATAAACTCATTCATGCATGTGTCTTGTATCTTCTATTGGTTGGTCAACTAAATCATCTGGAAAAAATGAAGGGTTTCCCTAGGTTGGTGGGTCTTCATAGATAAATCCTAGTGAATCCAGTTGATGGTATGAATAGGATGGTGAGACAAAATCCACTTCATGCCCAATGGGATGGTTTTGATGAATGTAATCTTTATGTTCGTGTGATGGCACTTGCAAATGTGTGGTAACTAAATTGATGAGTTCTTGAAGTTTGTTACACTATTCAACATCCTTATCATGAAGATGTTGGACATGAGAAGCAATGCTTTCAAGATCCGTCAATTCCATCATGTACTTTTGTAGGGAACTCATTGTATCAAACTAATGCACTAGGATGAATCCTTGTTCAATGGTTTGAAGTATACTTATACTATGGTCTGCGATCTTGGTGGCTACTTAGAGTTGATAATCCTACTTTCCTAGTAGTTGCTGAAGCGGATCGAGTTGTTCTTGGAAATGAGGAGCTACAGAGGAGGTTAGTGCATCATCCCTTTCTCTAGCTAGCTCTACTACTCCAGTCAATTTTTGATCCCATGGCATTTCCAAGGTCAAGGGTTGATTGAAAATCTCCCTTGCTAAGACATCTAGTAATGATGACGGTGGTGGTTTATATAGCTCAAATAATTGGAGTGTACAACCTTCAATTATTTGCCAGCATTTGAACTACAAAAATATTTGGTAGGACAAGTAGACAATATAACCTACCTTGCAGAAGCGAGGTCCATGGCTAAAGATATGTAAGAGAAATAGGAAAGCTATTTAGTATGTATGGACAAGTATGTGCATAGAAAAAGAAGAACTATGCATATATATAGGCTTATGGATGACACAACAAAATCTTTGGTTGTTTAAATGTGGGAAACCACGTCCCGAGCAATAGCACCAAAAAGTGGATAGACCTAAATTGCACATCGGAAATGAGGTGAATTCAGAAGGATTGAACTTTAAATTTATAACCTAAAACCTTCAAAGACCCCCAAAACTCAATATGGGGTCAAAGTAGATATATAGGGTCAAACACATAGACGTGGTTACATTTAGGACGCTTACAATCACATTCCTAAGTCAGTTACGCCAATCTGATAGTTGAAATATGTGAAGAAAGAGAACTACTAGCAAAATGTCATGAAATAAAACAAAACAAAGTAAAGAAGAAGAAAATAGAGTCTATCAGATTCTACTAATCAGAGAAAGGAGTTCTTATCTATGTAACCACAAGTTGGATAGTCTATGCACCCATTCTTGGGCATAGACAACCCTCGAACACCTTAGCAAGAAACCTACGTCAAAACATAGCACTCACTATGGTTGTTGTTCCATTAGGGATCATCCCACTTGCTCTCACACATCATGAATAAACCCCATCCACGATAAGAAACCTCTATCAAGGATATCATATCAGCACCTTTGAATATTCTAGATACCCTCTTAAGTCTAGGATATTTATATATGCCAGGAACAAAAGTGATTTGTACAGAACACAGACCATGGGCCCGGGAGGGCGGGCCTAGACCTAACCAGGCTCAAGTGTGCCCGACTGTTTCCAACACAAGTGTTCTATATAGATCACCCTTGGACATCCTCCTTTCAGAATCAATCCAAACTACCTTCTCTTATCTATTTCTATGACTAATCTCTTGATCTAGATAGAAATGAAAGTTGAAGAAAGAAAGTGATCAACCAAACCTACAATAATAACCAGAAAGAGAAGATAGAATAGAAAAAGTACTAAACCTAAATTAAAACTACTTGCTTAAGGTAAAAGTACATAAACTTACGCAAAACGGGCTACATAGCCAAGAAGGAGCTCACCTAGCCATGGACAAGCATAGTTGTCACTGAACAAAGATGGAAGAACATCATTTGTACAGAAATAAAAGAGAAAAGTAGAAGAAAGAGGAAGAAGAAGAGTTTTAGACCATAGAGGAGATGTGTCTCTTGCTCCTTAGCCTCAGTAATGGTTAGATCTTGTCCTTTAGGTCCTCCTCCTTGATCTTCTTGACTCCTTGGCTTCCTTTCTCCTTGATTTTGCCCCAAATAGCAGCCTTGACAGATGTATGGTGGTGGAAGGTGGTTGGAAATGGTAGGAAGTGAGTGAATAGTGATGGAAAGTGATGGTGCATGGAATCCAACCGAAGGGACGGACATAGGGTGTGACCTTTAGTCCTTTTAGACCTTGGAGCACTGTCCTAGAGCTCTAGGAACCACTCTTGAGCTAAATCAAAATGTTTAACCTTTTCTTAGGTAGCAACGGGTGGGTATCTATAGGCATAGGTGGACCGTATGTAATAAGTGGTCGCTAGCTATTTGGCAGTCTTTAATGATCTGGTTGCTAACTTTTCACTGGCCAACCCAAACGGGCCGAGCTAGGCCCGACCGGGCCAAACTTAGCATTCATTGATGTTGGTCACTAATGGTTCAAATATTTAGCAGTCATTGTAGATTTCTAGTCTTAGTGATTGCTAAGATTTTTATCGGTCGATGATGTATTTAGGCCAGCAGTCACTGAAGATCAATTCCTTAGAGGTCATGTGGATTTTTAGTCCTAGTAGTTGCTAAGATTGTTATCGGTCACAGATGATATGATCACAATGCTTCGTGGGTGTCAGGCCAAGCCTAGTGGTTGCTAAACTTGTGACGGTCGTTGTTGTCTATGATGAGGCTCAAATCTTTAGCCGTTTCTAAGAATGTAAGATCATTGGTTGCTAAGTATGTAAGGCTAGTGGTCCTTGGTGTTTTCAACTGCTAGAAAAATTATGTGATGAACCCAATCGGGCCGAGCTGGGCCCGATCGGGTCCACAGGTAGAAATCTTAGAGAATTGATATCTTCTTAAGTTTGGTGTCTGCAATCCCAAAATTGGATAGTTGAGAAAAAAGATATAAATTATTAAAAGATATGAATCTATAATTATTTTGGGAAAATTAAGGGTATCATGACACATAACCTTGAATAAATGCCTAAATTTGGTTGTTATCACCTGTGATGATGGAGAGTGTCAAAACTTGGTGGATAGTAAAATGAGTAATTTGAAAGGATCTTAGAGTCATATACTATTGAGTATATGTAGGTGTCGGGGATGGTATATCCCTTTCATCATGATTTCAAAGTTTTAGAGAGTAGTTAAGTTTGTATCTCAGATGTTGACGTGATTGAGATTGACAACGGTTGTAACTCATATTTGAGGGTTTATACCCTAGTTTTTGGTTCCCTAGCCTATGTATCCAATACTAACTAGGTTATTTTACTAGTTGGGCCAATGTGCCACTATGGTTTATACTCATATTGGTCTAGGGGAAGAGATCTTTATTATTCCAATCATACTAGATCTTATACAGGGCTGATTTCAAATTTGTAGTGGTCAATTAGTAGTTTGAGTGGTACACCTCAAACTAAGTAGAGCTTAATAAAATATGTAATATTTTCATGTAGTATCACTATTAGGAGTACTTGGCAAATCATATCGGATGACGATCTTTACTATGTTTTCTTTGAGTAGTATATGTGATTTTTAATCTGATAAGTGAAATCAACTATACTCAAGACTCTAACTAGGCCTGATCTTTTGTATAAGTTACATAGTCTTTCAACTCTATAATACTATCAATCTTAACTGCTTAAAGTGCATAATCTTCTTGTAAGAAATAAATGTTATTAGAGATTAAATCATTTCGTTGGGACATGGGTATCACCTTGCGGATTTCCACACCATTTTTAAGTGATCAGTAGTGTGGTCAAACATATGGTGGTGAGGAGGCCTAATTTGAATACCTATAGAGATAGAGAGGTTGGTTGGGTTTTGTAGAGTCCTAGAGTCATTCATGTACTGTCAGATTGGGGATTCTGTATATCGTGGACCATTGGGTAAATGTTTCTAGGGAATGTTTGGATATCTTTTTTTGGTTCTAGTTTTGTTTTTGGTAACTTGGTTAATTAGCGTTGAAACACTATTCTGGTTTTGAGTAATCCCGTTCAGTGTGGTGTGTTTCTACATTTGGTTGTATTAGATCCATAGGTTCATTGAGCCTATATGGACATAGGACCAATGTTGTTTTGTTTGTTCTTACGTGTCCAACATATCTAACCATGGTCTATGGTTGTGCAGATATGTCTGGAGAACGTGAAGAACTTCATGAGAGTAACTTTGTGGCACTGGGATGTCACCGTAGGAGAAGTTAAAAGATATAAGAGTACCCGAGATGGGGCTAGAATAGCCTATCATGTCTCCATTTGACCCCTCAAGCATAGCGGATCTAGCTTTTTAGTCATTTTTGGATAGCTAATGGTGACAATCATGCATTTGGATGGCAGAACATTGGCTCCTCAACCGAGGGAACCTATCCCAAATCTTGAATCTCATGGTTTATAGAAGTCCTTTGAGAGGTTGAAACATGTGGGATGCATAGAGTATGTGGACACAGTAGGAGGCATGGTGGATGATGACATATGGTTGATGGAGTTGTAAAAGGCATTCAAGATCTTGAATATCTCTGAGGAGGACAAGGTGGCACATGTGATCACCTTTTGAAGGGAAACATTGGCCACTAGTGGGAATGTTGAGGAGGATAGGAGACCAGGTGAGGTGGTAGGTTGGGAGGTTCTTTGGCAAGCATTTGTGAGAAGTTACTCCCTAGAGAGGTATATGGGAGAGAAGATGGGTCAGTTTGAGTGGTTGCACCAAGGATCACTGTTTGTAGATGATACCAAGAAATGTTCATGGAGTTGTTGAGGTTCTCTCCTCACATGGAAATCCTTCTTGAACCTTCAGATCCTCTCCTTATATGTGGCTTCCACATAAGGGCAGAACCTCAACAACTCCACGAACCTTGCCTGGTATTTTTTATAGACCATGATCCTTGGTGTTACCGCTCAAAGTGAGCCATCTTCTCCTCCAAATACATATCTAGAAAGTAACAACTCACAAACTCCCACTAAAACTCCTCCCTACTTACCACCACATGTGGTCTCTTCTCCTCCTTAATAGCCTACCAATTGCTAATGATGCCCTTCAAAAGGTAGAATACATGCATCGTCTTGTCCTCCTCAAAGATAATCAGGATCATGAATGCCTTCTACAAGTACATCAACCATATGTCAGCATTGATCATGTATGTTTTGCTTGCATACTTCATGATCCTCACACGTTTCAGCCTCTCAAAGGACTTCCCTAAAACAATCCCACACATTTGGCTACCAATAGGCAACAACTAGGTTCCATGCTATGAGCCAGCCAAAAAGAGTGGTCAATCCATGAGTTTGTATAGGTCAAATGAAACACTTCCATTCTAACTTATCTACATCTACATATGTATTTGTTCTAGTTTACCTAGGTGTGACATTCTCATTAATCACCAGAGATGTGACAAATAGTTGTAACTTTCCTATTTGTAGTAGAACTAATAACCTCATGTTAGAAACATCCTTGGTTGGTTTCATGGTGTTGGGGAAGGTGTCCATATTGTGTTTTTACTTTCTTGGGATGCATCATTCAAGAGGATCTTATGATACTCGATATGTATATATTCATATAATCCTAGGGATGGATACATGGGAGAGGTATGAGATTTTTCTAGATTGTGGAACCAAAGTTGCGAAGTTTTGTGGGGGTACGTATTGGACTTTTGAAAGAGATATAAAGATTCTTCCTACCTCTCTAGTTTCGGTTATGATAGTAGAGAAGTTGATGAGACAAGGATGTGAATATTCCTTGGCACATGGCATGGATACCAAGGTGAAGAGTCCTAGTATCTAGGATGTACCTATAGTGAGCGAGTTTATGGATGTTTTTCCTAACAAGTTTCCCGATGTTCCACCTTTGAGGAAGATTGATTTTGAAATCAATTTGGTTCATTTCACTCCACCCATGGCATAGACACCTTATAGAATTACTCCATCCAAGATGAAGGAGTTGAAGAAGCAGTTGCAAAATTGTTGGAGAAAGGTCTCATACGGCCAAGCACTTCCCCTTGGGGCGCACTAGTGTTGTTTCTAAACAAGAAGGATGGTCTATGAGGCTTTTCATAGACTACTGAGAGTTGAATAAGGTCATAGTGAAGAACAAGTACCCATTATTGAGCATAGATGGCATGTTTGATTAGTTGAGAGGTGTTGGTAGTGTTTTCTAAGATAGATCAAAGGTCAAGGTATCATTAGTTGAGGATCAAGGTAGATGACATACCTAACACTACTTTTATAACTAGGTATTGTCATTATGAGTACGTGGTTATTCGTTTTGAACTAACCAATGCACTATCAAAACTTATGGACCTAATGAACAGGGTGTTCAGACTGTACCTTGACCAGTTTGTGGCAGTGTTCATAGATGATACCTTGATATACATGCAAAAACATGAGAAACATCTTTGGAAAGTGTTGGATTTGTTGAAGTAGCATAGGTTGTATGCTAAGTTTGGCAAGTGTAAGTTTTGGCTGACTGAGGCATCCTTCCTTGATTGTGTTATCCCTACAAAAAGGTGTTTGTGTGGACCCTAAGAAGGTGGAGTTAGTGTTAGTGTAGGAGCATCCTAAGACACTAACTAAAATTTGAAGCTTCCTAGGTTTAGTTGGTTACTAGAGAAGGTTCATAAACAACCTCAATGTAGTAGCTCTACCTTTGATCAAGCTAACTAGGAACGGTGTTCCTATTTTGGGGAAGGCATGTGTCAACATTCTTTTTTAACTGTGCCAACAAACCTTCCAAGTGTACATTCATCTATCAAAGCATCACCAACATGTAGCCGTGGAGTACATCTATACTTATCAGAAGATGATGATGATGATGAATTCCTTCTTAGCGCATTAGATACTACATTTGCCTTTCCAGGATCATAGTGTATCATACTATCATAGTTCTTGATCAACTTCATCCATATCCTCTGCCTCATGTTCAGATCCTACTTCGAGAAGATGTAATGAAGATTCTTGTGATCTATGAAGATTAGGCACTTTCTCCATATAGATAGTGTCTCCAAATATTCAAGGAAAGCACTACAACTACTAATTCTAGTTGGGTAGTTATCCTCATGTTTCTTAATCTATTGAGAAGGAAAAGAAATTAAGTTCTTTTCCTTCATCATCTCACATCTCAACCCACTCTTCAAGGCATCATAGAAAATTTTGTAGCCTTTCTTAGGTTCTGACAGCACTAGTAGTGGAGCACTTGTCAACTTTTCTTTCAACAACTGTGAAGTTGGCATTGAGACAACAGATCAGAGATGCTTAGAAGGATGATACTATGATATAGAATATTAGGTCAAGTTTGAGGGATATGATACTAGAGGACGTAATTCCTCAATATATGTGATGCATCCTTGAAGTAAAAGATGTATAATAATCTTAAGGACTTGTATCAGTGGATAGGATCGAAGTTTGATGTGGCAGAGTTTGTTGGCAAGTGTCCAGTATATTAATAGATCAAAGTAGAGCATCAGATCCTATTGGGATGTTGCAACCCTTGCCTATTCCATAGTGGATATGGAATCATATCACTATGAACTTTGCGATTGCTCTACCTAAGACCACGATTTCATTTTTGGTGATCATTTATCTTTTTCAAAGTCAACCTACTTTCTACCAATCAATACCACCTACATTGTAGAGAACTTAGCACAGACCTATGTCGATGAGATGGTTTGTTTTCATGGCATACAAGTTACCATAGTATCAGACATGGGCCCTCAATTCACAAGTAGGATTTAGGAATGTCTACATACAACTTTGGGGACATAGTTGAGGTTTAGTACAAGCTTCCACCCAAAGACATATGGATAACAGGAAAGAACCATAAAGACATTAGAGGATCTATTGAGAGCATCTCTACTTCAATTTGTTGGCAGTTGGGATATTCACCTGAATCATATCGAGTTTGTCTACAATAATAGTTACCAAAAGAGTATATACATGGCATCATATGAGTCTTTGTATGGCAGGCATTGTAGGTCACCTCTTTTTCTAAATGATGCTGGTGAATATTAACTTTTGGGTCCTAATCTAGTTCAATAGATCCCAGAAAAGATCAAAATAATTCAACAAAAATTGAAGTAAGCACACGATAGGCAAAACTCTTATGTATATAATCATCATAGACCTTTGGAGTTCCAAGTTGGAGCATGTGTAAATATTAAGGTTTCCTCTTTGAAGGGTGTGCCAGGGTTCAGTAAGAAGTGTGAGTCGGCCCCTAGGTTCATGGGAGCTTACCCTATTCTATATGAGTTGGGAAGGTGGCTTATATGTTGAAGTTACCACCAGGGTCACATCATTTACACAACTTGTTCCATGTTTTAATGTTGAGTAAGTGCCATTCTGATGTATAGAAGACATTGTAGCCAGTGGAGGTGGAGATATAGGAGGATGTTACCTATGTTGAAGGTGTTGGGAAATATGAGCACAGAGCATACCAGAAAAAAAAAATTAATCAAACTATATTCCCATAACAACAAGATCGTGTTAACTACTATGAGATAGGAAGGATGGTTTAATGAGTTACATCTGGCCCAAGAGCAAGACCAACAGCAACAACTCATTGTAGTGAAACTATCTATGTAGTTTCTCTTGGATGGTGGTTGTGCAGCTCCTGGTCTTCACCACAGGTGACGGACATGAGAATGAAAAACTACTAGAGGGGGGGTGAATAGAGTTTTTGAATTATTTTAACAATTTATTGAATTCAAACAACCACAATTGAGATTGGAAGAAAGAGACAGGTGTTTAGAGTGGTTCCAACTATAGCAAATACTATAATTGTCAGTCCACTACCCGGTTGCTTACCCAACCGGGATTTTGAAAGTATTTATTTTATTACCTCTCGAGGATTTATACAAAATACAATACTTTCCTTTACACCCTTTGAATAGCCTTCACTTGAAGTAGGTGCACCAACTTTGAGATAGCCTTCTATGAAGTAACTCCAAGCTCCCCCTTGAAGTAGCCTTCCTCTCTAGAAGTAATCTCCCGTTGCACCAGCCTTCTGAAGTAGCTCAAAGTCTCCTTCTTCGCCAAGAAGATCTTCACCCTCTCCAATCCGCAGCCTCCAACCTAGGAGTAGCAAGAAGAGTACAAACAATAATAGGGAACAAGAAAGAAAACAGAAATTACAACTTATCCTTTGTAGCCCAAGGCTTGATTTGCCTAGATCAAGCGTATAGATCTCCTAACCAAGTGTGTGGACTTGTGATTGCAGTGGATAGGATATACTAGCCTATAGGACACGAATTATGAGCTAAAGAAGAAAGTAGCCAATGTTCACAAAGCTCAATTTGCTCACAACAGATTGCTCAAGTGTGCTCAAGTATTTCTCAAGTGTAACAAGTGAGTTTGAGTGTCCTATGGCTTTTCCTATTTATATGAATGGCCTAAGGATGCTTAAGGACGTTCTAGACAACTTCTAGGGGTTTCTAAGTGCTTAACTAGCCGTTAGGTACAAAGTTGTTGCTTTAACAACGGCTAATTAAATTATTCTGCAGTTGCTGTCAGAGACCATCTCGGTCGACAAATGGTCGACCGAGACACCTACTCGGTCGAACTTTTGTCGACCGACAGGCTCTCTGGAACAAGTGATTTGCAACGTCTTTCTCCAACTGCCAACTAACTTGTCTGTTGTGTCTAACGGCTACTTTGGATCTTTCTCGGTCGAGAAGATTGTCGACCGAGAGTGTCTCGGTCGAGGAGTTTGTCGACCGAGATTGATCTTGTTTCAAGGCTTCAATTTAGGCACTAATGATGTGTGTGAGTGTGCAAAAGTAATCCTATTTGAATGGGATGACTTGTCTAACTGTGGTGTTTAGCTAGGGAGAATCTAACGCTTGATTTACATGCAATTCTAAGTACTTGTACATTATATTTTTGTACAAGTTTTTACAACAGTTATTACATTGCATGAAAATATAAATATGTAAGCTTGTAGATTTTCCCTTGTTGCTTTGTCATCCTGCACACTCAAGTAGCTCGTTAGATTAATAAGAATGAAATGTTTGTCATAATCAAAACAAAGGGATTTATAGATGTCCATTTAGCCAACAGAGAACTTCTACAATGACTCATGTGGTCTCACCACGAACTATATACTAACTTTTCTCTCCTAGAAGCAACCAAAGGACTCTTGCCTCTAGAGTAGTCCACACAAAGCAACTAGAACTCCTATCATTCAACTAGAATAGATAGGAAGGAGTTGTTCCTCCTATAGGCATACTAGTCACAAACTTACTCTCCCACAACAATGATCATCAGTTGTTCTCTCCCTTGCTATCCCTCCCTAGTCGGGAGGACTTGCTTGGGCTCTCTTGGTTACCAAAACCAAAGAGGACAACAATTGTCTGAGCAATTAATTTTCAATTTTCTGTGTTGTGTTTTGGGAAACCCCTAATATCCCTCTATTTATAAGTAGGATTAGGGACAGGGTTCCCTGTCTGTTTGGGATTTGTGTGAGAGTGGAAGGAACCAGAAGATCTTGAATTTTTGCAACCTGCAAGACATGAAATGGTCATCTCATACACAAGATGGTTGTCTCGCATGTGAGCTGATCATTTTACAGCCCAAAACATTTGTCTCACTTGTTTCCTATTCACATATGAATTTAGCAAAATTGTTTCTAATTAATGCAAACATTAATTCATTGTCCCAATCAAATTGAACAAGTGAAACAAGTAATCTTTCTCATGAACTCAGGAAATCTACTAGAACCTTCATTCGGGTCAGCCGTGTTGATTAATTCACCAGGTGAACTGGTCGTCTCACTCAACCCGAGCGATCGGTTCACCCAATGAGTCGATCAATTGGTGCCTTATTCGTGCATAATTTTAGCCAAATAAATTCTAATTAGCCTAATGATATAAACGATTGTCTCAACACTTGAGCCGATCATTTGTTACTCCAAATGGCTGTTGGATAAAATGGACATTATGATAAATCTCTTTGTTTCGATGATGACAAACATTTCATTCTTGTTAATCTAACGTGCTACTTGAGTGTTGCAGGAATGAGGTGGATGACAAAGCTCTAGGGAATCTATATGCTTGAATGATTGTAAATGTCATGAAATGTAATGAATTGTAAACTTGTACAAATATATAATGTACAAGTACTTAGACTTCATGTAAATCAAGCGTTAGATCTTCCCTAGCCAATCACCACACCTAGATAGGTCATCCCCTTCAATAGTGTCACATATGCACACTCATACACACACTTAGTGCCTTAATTGAAAGATTGAAACAGGGTCAATCTCGGTCGACAAACTCCTCGACCGAGACACTCTCGGTCGACAAACTTCTCGACCGAGAAAGACCCAAGTAGCCGTTAGACACAGCAGACAAGGTAGTTGGTAGTTGGAAATGAACGTTGCTAACACTTGATCCAGAGAGCCTGTCGGTCGACAAAACTTCGACCGAGTAGGTATCTCGGTCGACAATTTCTCGACCGAGATGGACTCTGACAGCAACTGCAGAATAAAGTAACTAGTCGTTACTAATGCAACTAACTTATACCTAACGGCTAGTTAAGCACTTAGAACCCCCTAGAAAGTGTCTAGAACGTCCTTAAGCACTTGTAGGCCATTCCTATAAATAGGACATGCCTTAGGACACCTAAAAACATCTAAGCTACACTTGTGATACACTTAAGCATACACTTACAATTGGCAATCTATTTTGAGAAATTGAGCAACACTTGCATTGGCGATTCATCTACTTGCTCTAATTTCGTGTCCTATAGGCTAGTATCTCCTATACACTGCAATCACACTTACATACACATTGGTTAGGAGATCTACACGCTTGATATAGGCAAATCAAGCCTTGTGCTTCAAAGGATAAGTTGTAATTTCCATTTTCCTTCTTGTTCCTTTTATTCTTTGTATTCTCCTTGCTACTCCTAGGGTTGGAGGCTGCGGATTGGAGAAGGTTCTTCTCGGAGGAGAAGGTGGACTTCAAGCTACTTCAAGAAGGCTATTGCAACGGGAAGCTACTTCAAGAAGGCTATTGCAACGGGAAGCTACTTCAGGAGGAAGGCTGCTTCAAGGTTGGTGAAATTACTTCTAGGTGAAGGCTTCTTCAAGGTTGGTGCAATTACTTCAAGGTGAAGGCTGCTTGAAGGGTTTAGGGAAAGAATTGTAATTTTATGTAAAGTCCTTGCGAGGTAATAAAATTAAATTCTTTCCAAATCCCGGTTGGGTAAGCAACCGGGTAGTGGACTGTCTACCTTAGTATTTGCTAAGGTAGGAACCACTCTAAATCCTTGTCCCCTTGTCCAATATTCTTATGGTTGGTTGATTGAGTTAAATAATTGTTAAAATATCTTTAAAACCCTATTCAGCCCCCCTCTAGTGTTTTTTCAATTGGTATCAGAGAAGGCTTCAAGGAACCCTAACAAGGTCTTGAAGAATGGGTGACGGGGTGCTCAACAACCTTAATCTTGAAGGGACACTTGTTGATAGGCCTCCAGTGTTTGATGGAACAAATACACATATTGGAAGAGAAGGATGCAGTTCTACTTCCAAGGCATCAGTTGGGACTTATGGAGGATGGTGTCAACCCCATACGAGCTTCCTCAAACGCAATATGCAGAGTGGGATGCAAATACGGTAAAGTCAGCTCAAATGAATGCCAAAGCTGTAAGCATTTTATATTGTTCAATTTCAGTAGGAGAATTTAATAGAATATCAAACTGTGACACAGCCTATTACATTTGGCATAGACTGTCCATAACTTATGAAGGTGCGGTTCAAGTTAAGAATTCTAAAATTAGTATGCTTAAACAGAAGTTTGAACACTTTCGTATGGATCCGAATGAATCCATTAGTGAAATGTTTGCAAAATTCTCTTCTATTGTTAATGGTTTGAATGCCTTAGGAAAAACTGTTCTTGAAGAAGATCAGGTATCAAAGGTACTTCGATCACTTCCTCCCAAATACAAGCCCAAGGTGACAGCCATCGAAGAAGCTAATGATCTCACTAAACTGAAAATGGAGCAACTCATTGGCAATCTAGAAGCTCATGAGGCAACTTTAGAAGAGGAAGAAAGAAGAGAACGTGAACGTCAACAAGGGAAAAAGATGGACATTGCATTCAAAGCATCAACCAAGGACAATCATGACACAAGTGAAGATGATAGTGAAGAAAAAACTCTCATTGTAAATGGTAAGCAATATAAAAGTTTTAAAACTAATAAAACTTCTAGTGTTTCTTCTTCCAGGTGCTTTGAATGTGGCAAAAAGGGACACATGAAAGGTGATTGTCCAAAACTCAAGAAAGGGAAGAAATCATCTCACAAAAAGAAAGAAAGAGCATATAAAGCTGCATGGGATGATTCAAGTGATGATAGTGATGATGGAACAGAAGAAGTAGAATGTCTCATTGCTACAACAAATGAAGAAGAAGAAGAGGTAAGTCTTTTTGATCTACCAAAAGAAGATCTAATTGCTAGTCTTCAAGATACTCATGAGAAATATATTGAGTGCAAGAAGAAACTTAAGAAATCAAATAAAATAAATGATGATTTAAATGTTAAACTTCTTGCTCTTGCATTTGAAAATGAAGATCTCAAAAAGGCAAATGAAGATTATGATCTTAAGTTAAAATCTGTAGAAGCTGATTGCAATCTTCTTTCCTTAGAAAAGCTAAACTTGCAAACTCAAGTAAATGATCTTCAAAAACAACCTGTTCTATGTTCACACTTAGATTATGATGAGGTTGTCAAAGAAAGAAACTCTCTCGTATCTGATTTAGATCAAGCAAAGAAAGATATAAACAAGAAGATGGATGATATTGCTAAGTTACAAAGAAATATAAATGAGTTAAGAGGAAATGACATGCTTGAAAATATTCTGAAAATTTCCTCTAGTTATAATGGAAGAAGAGGATTAGGATATGATCCAAAGAGAAATAAACCCAAAAGAGCTAAAGCATCCAAGACTAAGATTATGTTTGTACCTAGGAACACAATTCCTAGGAAGAGAAATGAAGTTGACTCTATTAGTTGTCATTATTGCATGCGTCTTGGACATTATTCATTTTCATGCCCATATAAGAAAAAGAATGATGATTTAGCTTGGATTCCTAAAACTTAGAAGCTTAAATTTAACTAGTTGAGATTTGACCTAAACTGATTCTTGATATACAAATGTCATATCTCAACACAATTGAGTTCTAACTTGCATAATCTTATTTTTCTTGGAATCAATAAATAGTTCTGAAAACAATACAGAAACTTGATCGGTCGAGAAATCTTCGACCGAGCAGTCAGTCGGTCGAGAAATCTTCGACCGAACAGGTCACTGATTTTAGTCTGCTGTAAAATTGCTGAATTTTTTTTAATTGATCAAATTGCTATCTATTTGTGGTTAATGATTGTGTGTACATGCAAAACAAAGTATAAATTCTGGAAATCATCCTTGAAAACTTATATGATATTAATTTGGTTTATTCTCTAAATGATTTAAGTTAAAACTGAAAATTATGAATCATGTTGATTTAAGTCAAATTACTGCCTTCATGGTCTATTCTAAGTATTCTTTGATTTATTCACATAGAAACCATATGTTGAATTTCATGTTGTTCATTACATCATGGATATGCTTTCAACATTTCATTATTCAACTTTCTATATATATAAAGTTGATGCTTGTTGCATGAATAATGATTATTGCATGAATGATCATTGATGGTACATAGGCAAGCAAAATGATTTGTTGGTGATATGTTGTTTTAATGCTTGCAACACATAAGATAAAAATTTCTCAATCGGTATCTTTAAAGACTTGAGATATTAATCGTGTTTTCATTTTTTTTTAAGAATTATATGAGGGTACAAGAAGAAATGGAATCTGATATTTATGTACCTACAACAAAGTTTATATAAATAGTCTAGGATAATCAAGGACGAATGTTTTCATATTGAGTATCATTTAAAATGCTTCAAATTGATATCTAATCAAATTACATGTAGATATTATACTTCATATATGAGTGTTCAATTTGGAAATCTGCAAATTTGCCTCTTGGTTGAAATGAAATTTGACCAAGGGGCGCTATGGTCGAAGTCAAGGTCGACCTAAAATAAGCTTTGACAAAATGCTTATTTGGACATCATTTTATTGTACTTAATCTTAGTATACTTTTGATAAAGGTCAAAATCAAAATTTAAAATCATATGTGACCTTAGAAGCTTTAAATTGCTTTAATGGTAAGATTAAGGGGGAGCTCATAAAAACAAATTTGATTATTTGATTAAGAAGCTTACAAAAACATTGTAAATATCATTTGGAGCTTGTTACGACCTTAGTATCTTTACTCTTGGTTATGAAGAAATCTATGAATTTCATAAAAATGATATATCTTGTTGTTAAAGGAACTCTCTAAACAAATCAGGGCTTAACATCCCTTGTAAAATGGGTGAGAAATCAATACATATGCCATGAACCTAACATGATCTCATATCATTTCAAGGCTTAACATCCTTTGCAAATGATTGAGAAACAAATTGTGGCTAAATTAGACAAAAATGATATTAAATCCATGTTCCTAATAGAATATCTATCTAAGGGGGAGCATAGTATAAAATTAAGGGGGAGAAGAAATATAAAATATTCAACTTGGATATCTTTTTGAAATGACAAAGGGGGAGAAAGAATATAAAAATATAAATGAGTAAATGAGTTATAAATAAGTTTCATAACATCTTAGCCAGCACTCACTTGCAAAACAAGAATGGCTACAAAAGGTAATCCTCAGGTATGAAACTCACATGCTTTATATTTCCTTATTTCATATTTAGGAAATGTTTGTCATCTTCAAAAAGGGGGAGCTTGTTGGATAAAATGGACATTATGATAAATCTCTTTGTTTCGATGATGACAAACATTTCTTTCTTGTTAATCTAACGTGCTACTTGAGTGCTGCAGGAATGAGGTGGATGACAAAGCTCTAGGGAATCTATATGCTTGAATGATTGTAAATGTCATGAAATGTAATCAATTGTAAACTTGTACAAATATATAATGTACAAGTACTTAGACTTCATGTAAATCAAGCGTTAGATCTTCCCTAGCCAATCACCACACCTAGATAGGTCATCCCCTTCAATAGTGTCACATATGCACACTCATACACACACTTAGTGCCTTAATTGAAAGATTGAAACAGGGTCAATCTCGGTCGACACACTCATACACACACTTAGTTCGACTCCTTGACGAGAACTTCTGAAAGGATTCCTTGAGGTCGTAAGTGTATGATCTATGAGGGGACGAGACATCTAGCCTACGATGACGCTTCTGTGATCTAAACATCCCTCAGGGAGGACCACAGCCTTAGTTGGATTTTGTATCATCTTGTTTATCATCGATGTTAGTTTGTAGATCTATCACCTGCTTGCTTATCAATTAATGTGTATGACTCCCAAACTAGAAATAGAATGGGATTTCTTATAGGTAGTAAGTGTATGATCTGTGAGGGGATGAGCTATCTAGCCTTCGATGATGCTTCTGTGTGCCTAACGCATGTATAGGCCCACAACCTTTGTTGAATTTTTGTATCTTCGGAGCCATAAGTAAGTGATCTGGTTGGTGACGAGACATCTGATGCCTAAGGTGATGCTTATGCGAACCTAACGCCTGTATGGGGGGGGGGGTTCTACAGCAGCTCTATTTGGATAGATATATCTTGCATGGGTTGTTTGCGATTGAATGTGTTTGTGTGTGTAGTGGTGGTGAAACCCGATACCATCCCAGTGTATCCATATCACTGATCTAAACCCAACTTTAATTCAACTTTTATTTTCTTGCATTAGTGTAAGTAACCTCAAATCAACCAACCGTTTTAAATATTAGCCTTAACTCGAACTAGACTATACTGACAAAGATTCTTAAAAATGTTGTCCTTTGGGTTCAATCCTTAACTATACTGCGATAAGACTCGTCCTCTTGTGGGTGGTATTATTGGACTTGGTTTTGGTAAAAGCTTGAGCATTTCAACCTCGAGTGAGTTTGTTAGTGCGAGAAAATCACACGTCAAATTCTGGCGCCGTTGTTGGCGACAACGGAATCAGTTAGTCAAGTCTAGTTCTTTTAAGGCTAATCTAGGATTTTGCTTTTTCTTTTTCGAAAACAATTGATCATCTACTTGAATTTGACTCTACTTTGTGAATCTAATTTTCAAAATCTTTTCTATTTTAGGTACAACCCAAGGCATAGTGTATGCACCGTTCGGACAGCCTCAGACTCACAGCAAGCTTTGATCCTGAGCTAGACAGAACTTTTCATCATCAAATCTGAGAAAATCAAGCAAGGATGGATCAGGAAGAAGAGGTAGCCCAAAGGGTTTCTCAAGCCATCAATGCACAGAGAGAGAGGCTCATGCAAGAAGCCAGGGATGTGGTTCAGCAGGAAATCCTAGCAGTACAAGCAGCAACACAAGAAGCTAAACTACAAAAGGATCTTAGAGAGTTCTCAATCCCAAAAGTTGTGAATGTTCATCATCCAGTACAACCTCCTCCTATCAACGCTACTAATTTTGAGATTAGGGAACATTGGATCATATTACTTCAAAACAACCCTTTCTATGGCAAACAAGTAGAAGATAGCCAAGAACATCTTCTGAGATTTATCGATCTATGTGCTATGACAAAGCAAAATGGAGTATATGATGATGCCATTAGACTCCGTCTCTTCAAGTATTCCCTTGCTAATAGAGCTATAAGTTGGTACAATTCATTGCAAAGTGAAATACACATCACCACCTGGGAACAACTGCAAAATGTGTTTCTAGAAAAATTTTATCCTCCATCTCTCACATATGAAATCAGAGGGAGAATAACAAACTTCACTCAAGTTCCTGGAGAAACCCTTGCTGAAGCTTGGGATAGATACAAAGAGCTTCTATGCAAGTGTCCACACCACGGAATTCCCAAGCACCAACTAATTGAGATTTTTTATAGGGATGTGGATGATGATATTAAGAGATTCCTAGATTCCTCGTCTGGAGGAAACTTCATGCGTCAAAGTTATGACAGCGCATGGAGATTCGTCACCCTAGGAGCAAAAAATCAAGCAAATTGGGTAGATCTATAGGTAAAGGAGTTTTGAAAGTAGTTATGGCCGAAGGTACTCCTGAATACAAGTCTATCGTTGAAACATTGAAGCTTTTAGTTGCCAAGCAAGACCATATTGAATCATCTCTTGCTGCTATTGGAAGAGGACGTTCACCCACTCGACAACCGTAACAGGTCAAGTCTTCTTCCCTGTTCTGTGAACCATGTAAGAGCACTGATCATTCCACTTTATCATACAATGTTCTCTATGATGTTGTTCTGAGCAATGTATGTGGCCAAGGAGATAGTGGTCAAATGGAAAATCTTAATGCTATCAACACCATTCCTGGTCAAAGTTATTACAATCCGAATCAGAATAGGAATCATCCCAGTTTTTAATATGGAAACCCTTCTAGAGTAATAAACTCGCATCAATTTGGTTCAAACAATCAATCTAGAGGCCCACCAGGATTCCAATATAATCAACAATAGAATTTTGGAAATCAAGGAAATTTCAAGGGGAACTTTCAGAATAGGGACTACAATAATTACCAAAATAACTCTCAGTTCCAGAATCTTAATCAACAGTAAGGACAGCAAGCAGGTCCAGTTTCTCCTGATGACAAGCTATCAGCCATTGAAAAGATGTTGCAAACTCAGCAAACCATGATAGCTAACCAACAAGCTCAGTAGAAGGCTATTGAATCTCAACTAGCTCAACTCACAGATAGCATAAAACCACCTGCTGGAGTCTTTGTTGGCCAATCTGAGAACAATCCTAAGCATCCTAAATAGTTGAAGGCAGTCACCACTAGGTCAGGGAAAGACTATTCGGATCCTCCTGAGAAGACACATGTGGTTATTACAGACGAGGATGAACCTGTAATTGCCCAAGTCTCAACAACATAAGAGACTCAATCAAAAGATGATAAGTCAGAAAAAGGAAATTTTGTGAAGTCTGCTCAAGAAGATAAAGAAACTCAGACTCCAGAACCTGATATCCATGTGTACAAACCTCGTATACCTTTTCCATCTCGTCTAAGGCAAACAAAGCTTGATACCAGATTCAATAAGTTTAAAGAAGCTATGAAGAAACTTCATGTTGATATACCCTTTTTGGATGCTTTGGCCAAGATACCAGCATGGACAAAGTACTTAAAGTCACTCCTCACCAGGAAGTATATAACTGAAGAGTATGAGACAGTAAAACTGGCCACAACTACATCTGATATCATATTGAGCAAGATGCCCAAGAAACAAAAAGACCTGGGATCCTTTGGAATTTCATGTCACATTGGCGACTCATCATGCAAGAAAGGATTGGCAGATCTCGGTGCAAGCATCTCTATTATGCCACTTAGCCTATGCAAAAGACTAGGGTTTGCAGAATTGCTTCCTACTGGCATGACTATACAGCTTGCAGACAATTCGATAAAATGTCTGTTAGGAATCCTCGAAGATGTCTCAGTCAAGGTAGGCAAGGACACATATGTTCCATGCAACTTTGTCATTATGGACATAAAAGAAGATGCCAAATATCCTCTCATCTTTGGTCGTCCATTCCTTGCCACTGCAAGAGCCCTGATCGATGTTGAAGCGGGTACCTTACTGCTCAGATTAGGCAAAGAAACTCTCGAATTCAAGGTTTTTGAAAGTATGAGAAGACCAAGTATGTAAGAAGAAGTATATCTGATTGACTGCATTGAGCAAATGTCACTTTTGACTCAAGAGCATCATGAATCAGATGATCCTTTAGAAGTTGCTCTAACGAATCCATCAGTTGATGAACCAATTGACGAACATGTAAAAGATTGTGTTGAATCCCTCGACTCCGCTAAAGAAGATGTTGAAGCCACTAGTGAAGAACTCAAGGCTATGGAAACTACAAAAGAAACATACGAAAAACCAGAGGCTCCTGAAATGAAGCCCATGCCCGAAGGACTGAAGTACGTGTTTTTAAACAATCTCAAAGTTTGCCCAGTTATTATCAATTTCGATCCAACAACTGAGCAAGAAGATAAACTCTTGAAGGAATTGAAGGAAAGAAAGAAAGTCATCGGTTATAAAATGAGTGACCTCACTGGAGTCAGTCAAGCGCTGTGTATGCACAAGATCCCTATAATGAAAGATCACAAGCCTACTATTGAGCATCAATGGAGGTTGAATCCAAATATGAAGGAAGTGGTCTGTCGTGAGGTCATTAAACTGCTCACAGCTGGAATAATCTATCCAATATCAGATTTGCCATGGGTGACCCAGTGCATGTAGTCCCAAAGAAAGGTGGAACAACTGTTATACGGCATGAGAACAATGAACTCATCCCCACTCGATCAGTCACAAGGTGGAGGATGTGCATAGATTATAGAAAATTAAACAAGGCAACTTGAAAAGATCATTTTCCAATGCCTTTCCTTGATCAAGTCCTAGAAAGGTTAGCTCACCAAGAATATTTCTGTTATCTTGACGGTTACTCTAGATTCTATCAAATACCCATACATCCAGATGACCAAGAGAAAACAACCTTTACCTGCCCATTCAGAACATACACATTTAAAAGAATGTTGTTTGGTCTCTGTAATGCTCCCACAACTTTCCAACGTTGCATGGCTGCCATATTGGTTGGTCTTACTGAAACTATTATGGAGGTTTTCATGGATGATTTTTCTGTATATGGAGATTCATTCAATTCATGTCTAAAGAATCTCTCCCTGGTCCTCAAACGTTGTGAAGAAGCACATCTTGTGCTGAATTGGGAAAAGTGTTATTTTATGGTAAAGGAAGGCATTGTCCTTGGCCATAGGGTCAGCAATAGAGGAATTGAAGTAGATAAAGCCAAGATTGAAGTGATTTCTAAACTGGCTATTCCAACAAATGTAAAAGAAGTCCGTACTTTCCTAGGTCATGCAGGATTTTACAGAAGATTCATACAGGACTTCTCAAAGATAACCAAGCCAATGACAAATTTATTAGTAAAGGATGTTGAATTCAATTTTGACGAAGAATGTGTCAAAATCTTCAACACACTAAAGTAGGTTCTCACAACAACACCCATCATTAGAGCTCCCGACTGGGAACACCCTTTTGAAATTATGTTTGATGCCAGTGATTATGTTGTGGGCACTATTTTAGGGCAATATATAGATAAGAAACACAATGTGATCTATTATGCATCAAAAACTCTCGATGAATCTCAAAGGAATTATGAAACTACTGAGAAAGAACTTCTAGCAGTCATGTATGCCTTTGACAAGTTTAGATCCTACCTAATTGGTTTGAAGGTCATCGTCTACACAGACCACGTTGCCATTCGTTACCTCCTGGAAAAGAAAGATGCAAAACCCAGGTTAATTAGATGGATCCTCCTATTATAAGAATTTGATTTATAGATAAGAAATAAAAAGGGTACAAAGAATGTTACAGCAGACCACCTCAGCCACATCCATACTCTGGATATTGAGAAGATTTTGATCAATGATTCTCTGTCGAATGATCAACTAATGAAAGTATCAGAAGCTATACCATGGTACTCAGATTTTGTGAACTACCTTGCTACTGGGGTTATCCATCCCCAATGTACTGGGAATGCACTAAAGAAGTTCATGCATGATGTGAATCAATATCATTGGGATGAGTCATATCTCTTTAAACTATGTGTTGATGGTCTGTATCGACGATGTATCGCCGAAAAAGAAGCTCACCTTATTTTGGAACAATGTCACTCAGGACCGGTGGGAGGACATATGAGCTCTAAAAAGATTGCCCTGAAGGTTTTACAATGTGGATTCTTCTGGCCAACCATATCCAAGGATTCCTACAACTTTATCCTGTCATGTGACAAATGTCAAAGATCAGGCAATATAACAAAGAGGGATGAGATGCCGCTGAATCTATGGAAAGAAGTAGAGATATTCGATGTATGGGGGATAGACTACATGGGTCTATTCCCATCTTCTCATGGATTTTCATACATCCTAGTGGCAGTAGACTACGTCTCAAAATGGGTTGAAGCTATACCAACCATCACTAATGATTCCAAACCCATCATCAAATTATTCAAAGATATTATTTTCCCCCATTTTGGAGTGCCACGAACCATGATATCTGACGGAGGGTCCCACTTCCTTGAAAGAAGCTTTGAAGCTTAATTGAGAAAATACGGTATAACACATAAGGTATCCTCACCTTACCATCCACAAACAAGTGGATAGGTAGAGGTCTCTAATCTTCAACTAAAGGCTATTCTGGAAAAAATTATAGGACGCAATTGAAAGGATTGGTACAAAAAAATCAACGACCCCTTATGGGCCTATCGAACTGCTTATAAAACTCCCATTGGGACAACACCTTTTCGATTAATATATGGAAAGGCTTGCCACCTGCCAGTCGAACTAGAAAACAAGGCATGGTGGGCAATTAAACAATTGAACTTTGATATGAAAGAAGTAGGCCAAGCCAGAATTCTGCAACTCCAAGAGTTGGATGAACTCAGAATGACAACTTATGAGAATGCACGAATTTACAAAGAACACACAAAACTTTGGCATGATGGACATCTGAAAAGAAAAGACATACAAGTGGGAGATAAAGTTCTGCTATTCAACTCAAGATTGAATTTATTTCCAGGAAAACTCCACTCACACTAGTCTGGACCATACATTGTCAAGAGCATCTCCCCACATGGTTCTTTATCATTATGGAGTGAAAAGTCAGGTGAATTTGTAACAAATGGTCACTGCTTAAAGAGATATTTTACCTCAACTGACATAGGCACTAAAGCAATGCTGAAACTCACCAATCCAAAGGATCCACCGTGAAGCTGAAGGATTCATTCGAGCCATTGACATAAAACAAAGGTGCTTGTCGGGAGGCAACCCGATCAATAATTTTGTTTTACTTTTCTTGTCAAATTAGAATATTTCTTCAATTTTGTTTTTACCTTCTAGATAATTTTCATTAAATAAAATTCGCATCGCAAGATGCTATTTTAAGATCTAATTTCTCTTTACTGTTAAGATTTTCAGATAAGAGGATGTGCGCTAATTGGAACACAACCACATCTGGTGGTCATTATGGCATGAATTTTCCCCTCCATCTTGGATTTAGGGTTTTCTCAGGACGATCAAATCTCTAAGTTTAGGGTGGAGGGTGGGTGGTACATACCTCACTTTCCACCTACACCCATCCTTTTCATACTTAAGTTTTCACTATCACATTCTTGATAAAAAAATTCAAAATTTTCAAAATTCCTTAATGTTTTTAAAAGAAACTGAACAGATACTTGATGAATTTTTGACACTTCCTGGTTTCATTAAAAGTCACTAACTAACCTGATATGCATTTGGAATCATTATATCCTCCTTACTCGAAGTAAATCCTCAAAAGGACCACTTTTTGAAACAAGCTTTTTGATTGAAATCATCTTGTAAAGCTTATGATTCCTAACATCATGATACTTTTGCAAAAATGATATGTGTATGTCAAACTGATAGGGATCAAACACGACATACTTCCTAACTGACTAGTGGAACAATAACATGGAATCTCCACTAGATCCTCATCAAGTCATTATTTGAGCAGAGTACGATAAAGAGACCAACCTCGTGCACTGAATTGTAAATCAAGATGCATTCTGATCTGAACTCTCTTCTACACCTCTTCTATCATCTTCGTATCCCTCCATCCATCAAAAACAAACAAAAATATCCAAAATTGTGCCAAACCCTAGGTTCGGGGTGGCACACCACTTCCCTCTTTATCCGCTTCTTCCATACCCCTACCAAATAAATAGGGGTGTACCACCCAAAATGCAATCTCGAGTCAAATAGAGGAGAGCTTTGCAAACAAAATGATGACAAAGTGCACACAAAAAGAAATGCAATCTCGAGTCGAATAGAGGAGAGATTCGCACAAAAAAATGAAATAAATGAAATTGCAAATCATAAAATAAAAATCTCAAGTCGAATAGAGGAGAGATTTATTTCTTCTTTCAATACCATCATTCACTCACTTTTCTACCTAATGGCATAAATATTGCCTACCTTATCCTGAAAAACACCAGTGTCAGATCAAATGTCACTTGTTGTTCCACGGGCGTCTCTGGACTCTTAAAAAACTCTTTGACATGCTTGTTGTTGGAAAAAGTGAAGAGGAAGTGATTTTGGAAAATGAACTCAGGAACGAAGATATGGTAAGATGTGTTTAGTGGTCTCAGGAGGTTGAGATACTGAGTCATATTGAGCAGAAAGAAAATATTCATGATGTGAAGATGAAGTAATCACATGTATTGAAAGTATTCATTTGGCGACTGTTTCAGATTTTATGTTACTCGAGGATGAGCAACGTTTAAGTTTGGAGTATTTTGATGAATGCATATACATCATGAAATTCAATTATCACCTTGGGACAAATTCAACTCTATATATACTTTTTCACTCATTAAATATCAATATGAATCATAATATGCAAAATTACTTAATTGATTTGATTATCAAGGTCTTAACTGAGTTTATGTTGACTTAATGTAGGTCTTGATAAAGCTAAACAATCAGCTGGGGGCCATCCTCACTCACCCTTGGTTCTGTCCAATCGATCTAAGCAAGCGAATCCACCCATTCGGCCTCAAGACCGTTTGAGCCCATTCGGTCTCAAGACCGTTTGAGTCCAAACGGTCTCAAAACCGATAGACCAGTAGAAATTGTTTGGAGTCTAACTCAAGCCTGTGCAACAACAGATCAAGATCATGAAGCAAAAAAATCGCCATGACCGTGTTCTCATCACCACGACCGTGGTGCATCGCCAAACAGTGCCAAGCCTCCAACCGCCATGACCGTGTTTGACACACCACGGCCGTGGCGCACCACCAGCATCGACCCTCTTTCACCCGCCACGACCGTGCGAGGCAGCACAGCCGTGTGACAGCTACCTCACCGTGACCGTGGTGTCATGCCATGACCGTCGCACAACGCCATCAGAGCCCAATTACTCACGCACCACACCCGTACAAGGTGGCACATCCGTGGACAGCAGCATTACCACGACCGTGGTGCCTCACCTCGGCCGTGGTGCGTCGTCTTCAACCTCTGACCAGCACTCATTTGCATCCCCAAAGCAAGACCGAATGGAGGTGGTTCGCATGCCAAATGAGGTCGCCCCAGGGACGTTGCACCTGTAGATGAAGGCCGAAGATCGTTTGATAGATCAGAGGGCTACTAGATCGATTGACTCAGCAGACTGTCTACTACTCGTTTGCGGAGCATTGACCGAAGCAAGACCATTTGCTCGATTCTAATCCCAGACCGATTTGATGCAGCTTGGAAACCATTTAGATTAGCAAGAAATCGAGACCGAATGGAAGACTGGTTGATGTCGAGGTCGCGAAGACCGTTTTACAAGCAAACAGTTTGTAGACCATTTCAGCGGCAAACGGTCTGTGAGACCGTTTAGTCTCATTCGGTTTCCAAACCGTGAGAGCAAAAATATTGAAGACCGCATGAGCTATTCATTCGGTTTCCAAACCGAAAGGAGCCAAAGCCATTTGGTTTCTAACGGTTTACAGACCGTTTGCCCAAGTTGTGCAAGACCATTTGAGCAAAAATATCTGGACTGGAAACACACCAGAAATGTGAAGGCCAGTCATGTGCCTATAAATAGGACCAGTAGGGTCCCCTTTTGAGGCATCGGTTCCGATACGCCGACAGGATGCCTGTACACAGGTCCGATCCAAATCCAGTATCATCCATGCCAGTCTCATTCCACCTACTGTCTGTACTGCAACCAAGGAGGTTGAGGAGAGAAGGAAGATGGAGTGAGGGAGACTGTCCGGTCTGTCTTGGCAACTCCCATTCGCGTCCAGATCTGCTTCGACATGATGTAGAAGGTCGTATCTTCTTCACCGAGCTGCGACTACCTTCTGCACCGAGTTCATGGAGGATTTCTCTCTCTTTCTCATTCTTCTTGTTTCTCGCATCATGAGCGAGTAGTACTTTTTCACTGGGGTGCAGGGACTAGCCCCGCTGCCCATGTAAATCATGTTCATTTGTTAAACTCTCCATGGCAATGTATGTAACTTTTCATTTTGTTGTTAATTGGTATGTTCGTAGTTGATTATCTCCTTGCTTTCATCTTTTTATTTCATGTATTGCAAAATATTCTATGTATGGGATGGAATGGCGGTTTACAAGTTCGACTCCTTGAAAAGAACTTTTGAAAGGATTCCTTGAGGTCGTAAGTGTATGATCCGTGAGGGGACGAGACATCTAGCCTACAGTGATGCTTCTGTGGTCTAAACATCTCTTAGGGAGGATCACAGCCTTAGTTGGATTTTGTATCATCTTGTTTATCATCGATGTTAGTTTGTAGATCTATCACCTTCTTTCTTATCAATTAATGCGGCTGACTCCCAAACTAGAAATAGAATGGGATTTCTTCGAGGTAGTAAGTGTATGATCCATGAGGGGACGAGCCATCTAGCCTTCGGTGATGCTTCTGTGTGCCTAACGCCTGTATAGGGGGCCCACAACCTTCGTTGAATTTCTGTATCTTCATAGTCTTAAGTAAGTGATCTGGTTGGTGATGAGACATTTGATGCCTAAGGTGATGCTTACGTGAATCTAACGCCCGTATGGGGGATTCTGCAGCAGCTCCATTTGGATAGATATACCTTGCATGGATTGTTTGTGATTGAATGTGTTTGCGTGTGTAGCAGTGGTGAAACCTGATACCATCCCAGCGATTCCATATCACTGATCCAAACCCAACTTTAATTCAGCTTTTATTTTTTTGCAATTAGTTTAAGTAACCTCAAATCAACCAACCATTTTAAATATTAGCCTTAACTCGAACTAGACTAGACTGACAAAGATTCTTAAAAACGTTGTCCTTTGGATTCGATCCTTAACTATACTGCGATAAGACTCGTCCGCTTGCGGGTGGTATTATTGCACTTGGTTTTGGTAAAAGATCAAGGATTTCAACCTCGAGTGAGTTTATTAGTGCAATAAAATCCCACGTCAGGTGCCTAGTCGCATATCAGTGCTACCCAAATGAATGGAAAGTTGGAGAACAACTTCAACCTACAATCTATGTTAGGTGTTGCATAATTCCTTTATCACTGATATCCAAAATGCACTCGAGGCATGGAAATATCACCTGGTTAATGTTCAATCCATGTTTTTTGAACCAAGAGCAAACTGTCTGAGATATATGTGACCTCAATATCATATATTGATTCACATGTGCACGTGCATTCCATTCTCAATCTCTCTTATCAAGTGGCTAGAATATCAAACTCCAGTAGGAGAGATAAATCCCATATCTATCGCTCACATTCAGTCTCCATTTGACATAGTCACCCAATTATCACTTTTATAACAACCCATGTTTCAAGATTGTGTTTGATGATGTCAAATCATATCGAATGGCATGTGATGAGTGCAGTGATCTCAGATCTAAGAATCACAATCGCCACCTTCACTACGAGAGATGACTATGACCATGAATTATGGTTTCCATGTGTCACTCTCAAGGTGGGTCTGTCTGATACTCTATTCCCTAACAAGTATCTATGTGTTTGGTTTGATATCCCATAACAAGACTAATGATATTTTTGTCATCAACCAACCCGCACTCTAGTCTTTAGTATTATTGGTGTCTATCTACCTTTTGCAGTAGTAACTGACTAGGGACATAATAAGAATGTACCTACTCTTGACATTTGTATGATCTCATTTTTCCAAGTAACGTACTTGAAGACAAACGTCATTGAGTAATGTCATTCTTTAGACATTCACTTTGTCTCCTCATTATCTCATGACTGAGAGATATGGACTGAATCAAAAGTTGTCCTTTATATATATATATATATATATATATATATATATATATATATATATATATATATATATATATATATATATATATATATATATATATATATATATATATATATATATATATATATATATATATATATATATTATGTCCATTCATTCGCTACCTGTGCGCGTAACTAACCTTAGTTACCCGTGCATCTATTTTGTAATAGGAAGATACATATTTGTAATGAGATAGACATTGTTTTTAATGAGATGAGTAAATTTGTAATACAAATACTCTTTTTGTATTACATGTATGATTATAGTAAACATGATATTTATCATAGCAGTTTACACTGTATTACAAAATGAGTGTTTGTATTACAAATTTCGGCATCTCAATACAAACATTGTCTATGTCATTACAAATAGGTACATTTCCATTACAAAACATATCCACGGGTAACTAAAATTAGTTACCCATGCAGGTAGTGAATATATATTGTGTGTATATATATATATATATATATATATATATATATATATATATATATATATATATATATATATATATATATATATATATATGCATATATATGCATATATATATACATACATATATATACATATATATCCACATATATACATATATATATGTATATATATATATATATATCAAATCCTTTATATGCCTTGTCAATCATCAAATGATTGGCTCTATGGGCATACCTAACCAACAAAAGCTTCAATGTTGATCTTAGATAGGCATGTGTAGAATCTTTGAAAGAAGGATATAGCTTTAGTGAAGGCATTATGGCATCACAGTGGTGTAGAGAAAGCCACTTGGGAGTTGGAAGATGAGATTCATTAGAAGTATCCTTATTTGTTTGCGTAGGATTTTGGGGTGAAATCCTTGTTAGGGTTTATAGTTGTAAGGTTCCTAACTTTTCTTAATAATACTGGATTAATTGGATGCCTAGTTTTTAAATTTAACTCTACTTTATGATATTATACTAGATGATGAGGCTATGTTTGAAAATTTGAATCAAAATAGACTTTTCTTGCTCAAGTTATATATTTCCATGTATCTTGTGGACCTTAATTGAATGTTTCTTCTTCCAAGAATCTAATGATATTTGAATACTTTCTTGAGTTGCTTCATGATGTTCTTAAGAATCATATATATTTACTTCTCCTTTGGATGCTTTTAAATTTTCACTTTCATGAAGCTTATGTGTGCTTTATGGGGTAGTGGTCCTTTTATGTTTGGCAATTGACGGTCAATGATCGACGAAGAGCCTTCCAACTTATCAGTCAATGAGTCTTCAACACTCAATGAGATCACTGGCTAACCAACCAAAGGATTCCATCATTTGATAAAGTTTTTTGCGTGTGTGCTTGACTGATGACTGAGATTTGATCCACGAGATTTCAAATGAGTCTTGACTGAGAATGTTTTGGTAGATGCGTTTTTAAGCGAGTAGTCTATCTTGCGCCCAATGAGAACTAGGTTTGATGGGATTCCTTGACCGATGACCAGACTGAATCACACTAACATCCACCCACCTATAAATGCCCCCTCCTCTCTTTGTACTCTCATTTTTTGTGATTTGTTGTTGTGATTCAAATGCTAATGAGAACCCATCAGGGTCTATGATCACATGATTCCATAAATGCATGCTCAAATTTGAGTTCTCCTTGGACTAATCTAAGGCCATCAATTTTGTTTTTTTGATCCATTCATGTAAGATGCTTACCTCTTAATCATTTTCCTTATTCTTCACCCTCATTTCTCTAAAACTAAATTTCATGGTGCTTCTCATTGGAAACATGCATATAGGGTTTAAGAACTTCCTCTCTTCTTTCCCTTTTCTATAGAATCACCTTATTGGTGAAATTAGGATGAGTTCTTGGAGCTTTGGCAGACCAAGATCGACATCTTCTTTCTTATATTGGAGTTTACCCTCTTAGACTACAATTTTCTTCTCTATCAAGGAAAGTGAAATAACCTTAAAAGTATTTCTTACCTACTATATACATGATGACTTTAATCTTGCTCTAGAAACTCTTAGAATGCTAAAAAGCAGTATTTTAGGTATTGTTTTGTATAAATAAATAATGATACAAGATCTTAATCATTAATTCATACTTTATGTGTGTTTCATATTGTATATTGAACCTTTTCTTTGAATATGAAAGGTCTGAGATTTGGAATATAAGTGTTTTGACTCTTAAAATGTCGCATATGTGATTGTTTGGTATCCAATGAGAAAGGAAACTCAAATCATGTACAATTTTTTGTTGTATGATGGTCATACTATGAACATTTTAGGACTTGTAAGTACTGTTAGGATGATGTAATGATGGTTGGACAAAACCCTAGTACTAAAAGTAGCACATCTATAACAAGTTTTGCGTCTATGATTGTCTATTTCTTAGAAATACCATGACTGATGAAATTATTATTGATTTCGATCGAAGTGTCCTATAAGGCTTTAATATGTCTGAAATTTGGCTTGACTCTTTTAACAAAAAGGAAGGATATATATGCCTAGATAGAGCAACATGAAACTATTTTATACATTATATATCTTCTGATGTTGCAAAACCCAATTAATTTGTATGAACCTTTAAGGTGCTTGTATGTAACTTGATTGATGTAGTAAAAAATATTTAACTGATTTAAGTAATCAAGTGTAACCTTAATCATGTAGTATCATACTAATGTAGAACTATCCCAGTGTTATAATTTGCTGGATTGTGAAATGAGCAATTTGAAAGGAGTTATGAGTCATATAAGTATATGTGGGTGTACGTAGAGTATATTCTTGTCATCCTAATTTTATTTTTTTGGAGAACGATTGAGGTTGTGTCTCAGATATTGATGTGATTGAGAGTGATTGTGATTGTAACTAGATTTGGGGATTTATACCCTAGTTTCTGGTGTCATGGCCTATGTATCCATGACAGACTAGGTTGTTTTAGTAGATGGGTTGATGTACAACTATGGTTGTTACTCATACTAGCTGGGGGGAAGAGATATTTAGGATTTTGATCATCCTAGATCGTATACAGGGTTGATTTTGACTTCACAATGATCAACTAACAGTTTGAGTTGTACACCTCATACTATACAAAGATTAATAAAATATGTAGTTGAGTCGTGCAGTATAACTATTAGGGTTACTTGACAAATCACATCAGATGACTAGGTTTGCTATGTTTTCTTTTAGTGGTATATGTGATCTTTAACTCGGTAAGAAAAAATCAACTGCACTTGTGTCTCTAACTATGTCTGATCTTTTTCTTAAGTTCAATAGTCTTTCAACTCTATAGTACAATTTGTCTTAACCGCTTAAAGTACATAATCTGCTTGTAAGCAATAAATGTTAGAAGAGGTTATATCATATTTCTGGGTTATGGGTCTCACCTTATGAGTTTCCACACTCCTTTTAGGTGATCAACAACACAATCATACATGGGGTGGGGACACATAATTTGAAGATCTATAGAGACAGAGAGGTTGATTGGGTTTTGTAGAGTCCTAGAGTCATCCCTATAGTCTCAGGCCCGGGTAGGGGAGTTTTGTATATTGTGTATATCGACTCAAGTTTTTCATATAGATTGTAGCTGAGGCTACTAAACTCATGTAAAACTTACCTTATATATATATATATATATATATATATATATATATATATATATATATATAGAGAGAGAGAGAGAGAGAGGAAGTGTGTACCGGCCAAAAAAATGACATATGTGGAATAGATTAATTTAATCCTTACCATATAGATAAAATCAAAATTTAATAGATTAGATGTGTTCAAAATTTAATAGATTAGATGTGTTCCTCACAGTAAATTCGCGAGACTTGCTCTGGAGATCGATACCACAAAGAAGTTCATCCCATCTATACTAATTAATAGAGTCGAGTATGATATTGACTACGAGGGATTTCCTTGGGTGTGTGCTAGATGCGGGGAGGAAGGCCACATATCAAAGCATTGTACCCATGAGGCAACAACGGAGACGGAATAGAGGAATGAAGACGAACAGCAAGCTAATAAAGAAATAGCGGACAACAATCAGGATACTCAGCAATGGCAAACACAAAAGTGGAAGGGAGGGAGGAAGCCAAAGACAGCCCAGTCGGACCAGGCAGCAACAACGACACCTAGTGGCGCAAACTGCTTCGCCAATCTTGACAATGAAGACAGCCAGGATTCAATCCCAAAGGAGAATATTGCAGAAGCCATTGCTTGCACCAGTCATGCCACCACCCACAACACCAAGGTCTGGAAGAAGAAGACGACTAATACTCCATCCAGAGAATGAGAGGTCCTTCGGAGTATTATCAATATGCAGGTGGACAAGCCGATAATCGAGGAGACGCACAAAGCTGTAAACCCTAGAGTAGATGAGGTGGTGGAGGTAATTAATGTCGAATATGTAGACAGTCCCATTGTAACTGGTGAATGCCTACAAAGGATGGCGGAGGACGGTCTCCCTCCCAAAGTCATGATGGTTAATGAAGCGATTGCATCCCTACGTCTCACTGATGGTCACAGAACCAGAGGCAATGTGACTAAAATTAAAAGGAAGGGACAGATCAGACAAACGCCCCCAAAAGAACCTCTGTGGAGGAACAGCAGGCACATCCAACAAGAAGATTCTGAACCCGAGCAGGAGCTAAGCCTGGGTGCGGTGGAGGTACAGATGACGAACGGAGACCATGACGGAGACGAGAACAAGGAGAATGCAGCACCTCAGATCGACGTGTAATCCAGACAGTACATCCACCCAATCTACCTTAATGCTAGATATCTTGTGCTGGAATATACGAGGTATAGCTAGAGAGGAAAGCAAGAGAGCACTCAAAGACCATATCAACCAATATAAACCCAAAGTCGTAGGTATCCTAGAGCCTTGGATCAGCGGCGACAAGGCTACAAAGACCATCAAGAGCCTCGGCTTCTCTAATTCGTTTAGGGTGGAGGCATGTGGCTCCTCGGGCGGAGTTTGGGTTTGTTGGAATAGCTATGACTGCCATATTGAGATTATCAACTACCACAGACAGTTCGTAACCTGCAGTTTGAACAAAGAAACACTGATATCTTTTGTCTACGCCATCCCACACCTCACTACTAGAAAATTTCTATGGAAACATCTGGTCTGTATGGGGAACAACTTCAATCTACCATGGGTAACCTTGGGAAATTTTAATACCACTGCGAACCCAGAGGAAAGAAGCGGATCTAGCCACTATAACTTTAACGAGGCGAGGGTTTTCCACGAGACCTTATTGGAGGCCGGCTTAACGGACCTGGGGTTCTTGGGACCCAAATTCACCTTCAAGAGGGGTGCCTTGCAACAACGTCTTGATCGAGCTGTGGAAAATGATGCTTTTGTGTGGGGGTATTCCCAATTTTTAGTAGTCCATCTACCTCGTGTCCCATCCGATTATAGCCCAATCCTTCTTAAATCGAACAAACCAAAGATCCAGCACAAATGTTTTATAGTTAAGGTGGCTTGGTTGTCTGATAAGAACTTTAAAACTCTGATGCACGCCCACTAGAAAGGTAATAGAGATTTTAATACAGCCCTAAAAGAGGTGAAAGAGAAGATAATCTGTTGGGATCAATCTAAAACACAGAACCACAGAAAGAAGAAATATCTCCTTCTTTGAAATATCAGCAACCTCGAGAAATAAATCGCCGACATGTATAATCCTATCACATATGATATCTACACAGCTATGAAGGCTGAGTTGAATGAACTTTTGAAGTTGGAGGAAGAAGAGCTCAAATAGAGAATTCATTTAAACTGGTTGAAGAATGGCGAAGTGAACTCTAAGTTCTACCATGTGTATATTAACTAGAGGAGGAGACACAATACTATTGCCAAATTAAGGAACGTCGAGGGTTACTGGGTTTCTAACGAGTCTGACCTACAGAACCTGGTATGCGGTCACCTTTAGTAGCTCCTCACAGAGACAGACTTCAACCGTAGTAGTGTTATAATGGAGATACCAGGTCATTTCATATAGCTCGATGAGGATCAAAAGAGATGGGTGGCGCCAAACCAAGTGAAGCTGAAACCTTCAACATCCTTAAGGATATGAATCATTATAAGGCAGTTGGGCCCGATGGAATCAATGGCTTGTTTGTCCTTAAGAATTGGCAGACTATCAGCAGCTTTGTGATGCACACTTTAAATAATGCTCTAGCAGGAAGAATATTGAGTGATTATATGTGCAAATCCACTATAGTGTTGATCCCCAAGACCCCCAATCTGGAATCCTGCGAGCAACTACGCCCAATATCTTTGAATAATATATGTCTTAAACTTGCATCCAAGATCATAGTGGAACGCCTCAAGGGGTTTATGCAGACGTGGATTGGTCCTGCCCAAAGCAGCTTCATCCCAGGCCGACGAATCACAGACAACATAGTAATGACCCAAGAAGTAATACATACTATGAAAAAGAAGAAGGGGGCAAAGTGTATGGCGATTAAAATCGATTTATCGAAATACAATGACAGGATGACATGGGAGTTCGTACATGATACCTTACAGAAACTTACGCTTCCCCAGAATATTGTGAGGTATATAATGAATTCGATTACAACAGGTGAATGATCGGTCGTATGGAATGGCAATCTCACTAAGGCCTTCAAAGCCAATAGGGGCCATATATCTTTGTATTGTGCATTGAACGCTTGATCCAGATGATCGAACAACTTGTTGACAGTAAAAAATGGAAGCTTGTTTCTATCGGGAGGAAAGAAATTAAGCTATCCCATCTATGCTTCACGGACGATATCATTCTCTTCAGCAAGGCATCCAGTAAGCATATGAGGATCATTAAACAATGCTTCAAAAGATTTGGGGAGGCATCAGGCTAGCCTATTTCTATCAAGAAGACACAAATTTTCTTCTCTACTAGTGTACCTAGAAATACAAGGCGAAAGGTGACTAATATTGGTGCTTTCAAGGAAACATCCGATCTCGGAAGATATCTTAGCGTTCCTATCATCCATTCAAGAGTCAATAAGAGAATGTACGCTGACATCGTGCGTCGAGTAGACAGTCGGATCAATAGTTGGGTAGTGAGAAGCCTCTCTTTTGCAGGTCGTTGCTGCCTGGTGAAGGCCACACTTACTGCTATTCCTACTTATGCCATGCAGACTGCTTATCTCCCTCTAGGGCTCTGTGACAGGATAGACAATAGCATTAGAAAGTTCTTCTGGGGCGGCGGCCAGAATGCTCACCCCATACCACTTGTAGCCTGGAATAAAGTGACCTGCAGAAAAGAAGATGGATACATGGGCATACGATCTATGAGAGAATGGAATTTAGCCCTTATTATGAAGAATGCTTGGGAAGTATCTGTGGGTAGAGACACTACGTAGTGTCGGTATATTAGACCCAAGTATGAGCAATATTCAGGGGTAACCTCCATAATGTCTCCAGGTTAGCGAAGGTTGTCCTCAAAGGAAAAAGTTTTATTGAGGAAAACGGTTTCAAAGAAGTGTTGAATGGAACCGGTACTAAGTTTTGGACTAATTACTGGTGTTCTGAGGTGATAAGACTATCTGATCTAGCTGTCCAACCTATACCGGAGGAGATGGCTGACTTGCAAGACGCAAGTGTCAGCTTGGGCAATGGAGGTTGGGATATAAATTTTATGCAGGACTGGCTTCCCAAGGAGGGAGTCGATCTGGTCTTGGCCATTCCAGCACCCTCCCCGCAGGCAGAAAACTATGTGTTGGTTTGGAAAGCCACCACAAACGGGCTATATTCTACCAAATCTTCTTATACACTCCTGAGGAATCCACGTGATCTGCGAGTCGAAGGAGATTGGGATGCTGTGTGGAAATCCAAAGTGGCGGCAAAGGTTAAACATTTCATGTGGTTGTTTATGCATGGAGCCCTCCTTACTAATCATAAGTGTGTACACCGCCATATGGCAACGGATGCAAGATGTGTAAGGTGTCAGGAGCAAGAGGAGACTGATATCCATGCCATCCGAGATTGTAATCTAGTCAAATTGATATGGGAACGGTTGCTTAGAGGGGCTCAACCTATACCCTTCTTCATGGTTGAAGCTCGCATGTGGATCAAGCAAGGTTTACGGTCAGCGGGAGACAAAAAGACCTTGTTCATGCTCTCGTGTTGGCACATCTGGAACTGTAGAAATCAACAGGTCTTCAAGAAGGTTATCAAACCCAATGAGCACGTGTGCAGATTCATAAGGTCTGAGGTGTATGCGACGGAGAAGGCTTGGCAAAAGAGAGATGATGGCTGGGTAGAACACTCTGTCGAGACATCTGAGGCCGGCTGGAGGAAGCCGTCTGTGGGGAGACTCAAAATGAATGTCGCCGCCGCCATCCTCAGGCAGAAGAGTGCAGCAGCATTGATAATTAGGGACGCCGCATGTGGCTGGAAGGGGGGTTTTGGCACTCTTTATTCTAACGTTCGATTTGCGTTCCACGGAGAGCTCTTGGCTTTGCTTTGTGCCTTACAGAAGGCGGAGGAATTGTTATTGGAAGAACTCGATATAGAATCTGATTGCAAGTTGGTGATCTATGTAGTCAGCAACAAGTTGTTGATCACCCACGGCACATGAGGCTCATACACACGACAGATTCTGGTCAGACATGGTCAATGGACCCTATCCCATACTCACCGAATGAGCAATGCAGTTGCGGATGGCCTAGCAAAGTATCACATTAGAAACAGGCAAGGAACATTTCACTACATTAGACCGCCAGAGGCAATTAATAAGTGGTTGGACAAAGATTAGTGTAATGGTAGTAGTACTACCAATTTTCCTTCGTTTTTAACTCCTAGTATGTCTATTTTGTTAAGCTTGCCTGCACGAGAAGAGTGAGATGAATAAGAAGTTCTTCCATATTCCCAAAAAAAAAGTCACAACCATACCGTTTTGGCATAAAAGAATGGTGTACCTAAGTACACATAACTTGCATGTACCGTCCTACTCTCCACCTTTCATTGTATGACATGTGGCTTACTTTTGGGCCCACCGTAACACTAATTTATTATGCAAACCATTAATATCCATTTTCCATGAATAGCAGCACTATTTCGTTAGTGCAAATAGAAAATATCCCTATGAAACGTTTTGATATTTGTCTTCAATGTATCCTCTCTCTCTCCTATCTCTCTCTCAATCAGAGCTTGATGTTAGCTTTTTTCTTTTAGAATTTCAATTATCTGAAGGTACGGTGATATTTTCAGTCTCAATATAGAAATAATTTACACTAATATGTGTGTTAATCTGAATGGTCTAGTCCCCCACAATTAAGACTTTAATGTGTGAATTTATATATTTTTTTTCTTCATTTTTACTTATTTATGATCTAAGTTGTCACAAAATAATAAAAGACTGACGGACTAAATCATAGTAAGGAAGGAACGATCTCGTTGGCATTTTATGCACTTTTCCGCAGTACTTATGTGCTATTAACTATACACTGAACTACGTTTGTGTAGATGAATTTAATCAAATTGTATATCATCTTATTTATGCACCTTGTATTCGAGTTCAATTCTTAAAACCATGTTTGTTCTTATTCCAATAGATCATAAATATGACCATCATCTATATTTTTATTCACATTGTTTAAGTGGATCAAGGCATAAATAAATAAACTCCATAATTAATTTCAATTATTTATTGTGCTTTGTTATATGATTTTTTATGTATATATATATATATATATATATATATATATGTGCGTACTTGATACGCTATTGAAATCCATAAGTTCATTTTCCAATATTTTTTTATGAAAATTATTCGTCATGAGTAGTTGAAACGGATCCCATATTTCAAGAAAAAATTCTGGAATAAAATCATCAAATCAATCACGAAACATTCAATAACCATTGTATGTAACTAAATTATATCTCTGAAAAGAAGTTTTATTCGTTTCCTTACCACGTTAAAACCAACTCTATTAAAATAAAAAATCAAACGCACATAAGGACTATTATTGCCGACGTTACTTCATTAATATGTTATCAATGCGGTGGGCCTGATCTGAAGCGGTAGTAAATTTCTTAAGACATGGTGGTTGGTACATGCATATTGTATGTACCGGCCGGTACACCATTCCTTCATTCATATATATATATATATATATATATATATATATATATATATATATATATATATATATATATATATATATATATATATATATATATATATATATATATATATGGGCCCATCTTTATTGCCCGCGCGGGTAGCTACCCGCCCACCATTCTGACTACTTTTTTTCAAAAAAAAATCACAATTGTAGAGGACTATTTTGTCTAGCTCTCCAAAAAATTTTAGCCAAAAATAATATCATTTGCTCCTCCAAAATAAAAAAGACTCGTCCTTATATATATCTGTTGTATATTTTGTACAGAATTACTCTTTTATTCGTGTAGTTACTTTCTGATCACCATAGTTACTTTTTTGACAACAGAGTTACTTTTTTTGCCAGGAGAGTTACTTTTTTTACTGCTGGGTAGCGAAAATCCAGGCTACCCATGCGGGCAACGAATGAACGCCTATATATATACATATACATATACATTTATACACACACACACACACACACACACACACACACACACATATATATATATATATATATATACATACATACATACATACATATATACATACACACGCACACGTGAAGTTAGCCTTTATCTAAATATTTCTTGAGAATATTTGAAGATTTTTTTTATTTAAATTAGGTACCCTTTTGGTAACTTTGTTAATTACTATTGAATCACTTTTTTATTTTGACTAATCTCGTTTAGCGTAACACCACACATAAGATGAAGCATTGAATTTATTTGCGAGTGCATGTTACATTGTTATTCTAAAGATTTAGAAGATGATCTACTCACTTTAGGGTCGGTGTGGTGATCACGATACACACACTAAGTGATCATGATACACACACACTAACGCACATGTTTGTCAAAATTATAATTGTATGCTATTGCTACGTAAGACAATTTAATTTTAATAATCACAAATTGATTTGGTATATAATAGGTTACAAGGCAAACGGACAACAAACTTTGTCGCCAGACCTTGGCGCAAATTGTTTTGTACCGACTACACTACTTGCTTCAACTTGCGCTGGGCTCGGAGAGGATACCGGCCTCATAAACAAGCATGACGCACATAGCCTTGAAACATCAGAAAGCCTGTCCGTAAGATGCAATTAGCCATTCACTAATTTTAAAAAGCCGCAATAGCTGCAAATCGCTCCGTACCAACTACACTACTGAGCTTTAACTTGCACTGACCTGCGCTTTTTGTTGGGAGTTCGGAGATCGACCTCACAGAACAGACACGCAAATCAAACTAAGCCATATAACACGAGGCGCCACATAGTTAACTTGGAGAAAAGCAAACTAGAGATTAATGCCGGTGTCAGTATTCATGCATTGGCTGAGTGGAAGCTCTATTTAATCGACCGCGCGCCTCTGCAACAAGATAGAACGAAGTCAACGGTATCAAAACCACAATAACATCACCGTTTTATTCCCATGGAGACAAAATACTCGTGTATGATAACGTAAGGGGAAAAAAATGCCAAACCCGTAGCTTTGACCTTTGATTTTATATGTCATTCAGAAAAAAGAATGCAGAACGTTGATCTCGCGTATTCACATCTAGCATATAGTACCGGAGTACCAATGTAGTACGCATTTGTGTATTTCCAAAATGCATCGTCAACTTAAAATATTTGAGCCTAAAGATATTCTCTTCATGTGACTCAACCTATAGGGATTTGAGATATAAGCGGGGCAGGCAAACCAACGGCAGTCATAGTTTATCAGCGAAAACCACTATCCAAAACTTTGAGGTTGGAATCAATCATGAGATCTCCTTCATGTGAGGAGCACAAGTTTAAAGTATTCTTCACTTTTTAGTTCCGTAGTTTGAGGAGAATGCGTAAGAAGGGCATCATAAAAGAAGATGGGATATGAACAATTAGTGACGAAGTTAGGGGGCATCACACAAGTGAGCGTTAAAGTTCAAGCATAGTTTCATATGTGTTGATATAAATATAATGTAAAAATAAAAGAGAAAATAAATAGTGATATATTTTTTAGATGATTAATTAAAGAGAACAGAAAATTACAAAAAAATGATAACAAAAATACTAGAATTGCCTATGATGACTGGACATTCCTAAAACCATTCTATATTGCCATTGTTAATCAAAGAAAAAAAAAATCTTTTTCAATATAAGAAATGGGACATTCATTAAGCATGTCATCCTCAAACTTGTTTTCCGGTCGACTCTTAATGACATGCATTGCTGATAAAAACTCTTCCTCGTGAAGTTATAGCAATAGGTAGAAATATTTCTACTATAAAAAGGTTTAGCACCAATGGAAAATCTTTATTTTTTTTAGACTAGACTAACTCTTCTGCAAGATTAGCGATTGTTGTCAGTTGAAAAAGATCACCATAAGACCAAACATGGAGAATGTAAGTACCAAGATGTATATGGAGTTTTACAAGATCTACTTTAGAAGAAAAATAGAAGGATAAAATTTGTTAGTCATAACAATGTCTATTTATTATTAAAAAGCTAAATTGTGTGGGTCGTATCAATTTCTTTTTATTTAAAAAAGCTAAAGACATTAGTTGGATTGAGATAGTCAACATATAGAAGCAAAATCATATTAGTGTCATTGAAACAATCCTGAAACTCTGTAAATATCCAATCAATCATTGTGTGGAATATATCAAATCGAAGATGTTGATTCGTAATTTTTGAAAATATTTTCTTGGCCATTCACATGGAAAAAATCTTCAATCATGTTGGGAACATCTATCCCTTATTTCTCACAAATTCAGTCACTCCTTGAATAAATACCTTCCAATGATCATCTTCCTTTGTTAGAATGTGTAATTTTTATTTGTGAAACTTCACTAATGCCATCACATTAAACATGATTTTTTTCCTATGTAGTGTTTTTGGTAGGTCATTTTTTTCCCCAAAACAAAGTCATCAAATGCAAAAGGAAGACAAACTCAAGACATTGAATTTTGACTTGAGAAGATACTCACAAAGCCTTTTTTTTATCTTTTTTGTCATATTCAATGTTATCTAACACAAGAATTGATGAACATTAAAAAAATAAATTGAGTTACAAATTGTAGTGAGAACTCCAATGTGTATTATGTTCTCTTTTAATAGAGAGCTCTTCATTCAATATTGTACTAGTATTGAGTTCAACAAAACCCAATTCATATTTTTTTCTTTCCACTTCCTTTACTCAAAGGGAATCACAATGCTTGCTTGAGCCACCCAAAAATTCCTTATGCTTTGAATTGACTCAAATAGAAACGCTATAAGTGGACATGTTTCTACTAAAACAATAAGAGATAGTAGAGTTTGGTGAGGAAATCAATAGATGCAAATTCGGATGATTTTTGTATCACAATTATACTTTTTGGACCTTTAAATTTTCCTTTCATATTGATTGACTCAACATAATTTTGGTCTCATAGTTTTGAAATACTTAAATTTTTTGTATAGAAAAGAATAAATTTCTAACTTTGGGGAGATAGAAGTTGTATTAGTTGTACACACAATACCAATGGAACACTTTATTATCTCCCCTATTGAGTTTGCATATCTCAATACTATCATACATGAGTCTCGTATTACATCACTGAATATAGTGGATTCAGCATTACCAGATTCCCTTTCAACAAGATATCTTATTTCAATAGGAATTATATGTAAGTGGTCTTTTGAATATGTGATGGAGTTAATTTTATATTCCTAAGAGTATTATCCAAAACCACTTTATTACTTTTATCATTTTGGGAAGTAAGAAATTATGACATCTTTGGAATCTCTTCTGTTAGGTGAAACTACACCTTTGTTGTGGTCATAAAATGCTAATAGTTGATTTAAAAGATGCTAGACACAATCCATTGATGCCTCTTATCTAGTACAGTATTCCATTTTTACTTCTTGACCTTGTTTAGTCGACGAGGTATTGATATTTTTATCTTGATTCCTTAAACCATAACACATTTTGTTCATTATAAGAAACATTAATAAATTGTTCAACAAGTCTTTTTATATCCTTCCAGTTTGTGTGTCCTCTATCAAAAAAGGAGGGATAATAGCTAACTTGTGGACTGAAATTAAATTAGAGGAAAATGCAGTGTTCTTTTATTTTTTTGTATTCCAACCAACTATGATTCATTAAATCAAGATGGGTAAAAGTGATGATATTTTTCCCAAATTGTGTAAAGGAGAAGTATATTCTTGTGGGTTTGATATGGACCATGTTGCAAGTAAGTTATTTGTGGTAACAGAGCATGAGAAGTTAGTCAATCTGACTATTTCAAGTTATCCTCTATTGTTACTATACATATGTCTAATCGGCAGTTGAGTAATCCTATATCAGTTATTTTGATACCTAATCCTAAGTTGTGGAGTACTAAAATTATAATAATAGTACATATCTAATTTCATCATTACCACTTCCTAAACCACTTGTGTGGTTGAGAAAAATATTTTGGTAACCCTAATCATCCCCATCCTCTCTATTTTGGTGGAAATTTCTCTACATGAGAGTTGGCACTTTTGTGACTATCATTTATATATTGCCTTAATGGGAAGTCAATTTAACTACTATAGAATGTAGGTTTTCTTGGAAACTCTTAGTTAGGTTTAATCCTAACTCTCACCTTAGCATGTTTCTTTGTTGTCTTTCAATCATGCCTTGACTACATCCACTTTGAGAACTGAGCATGCATTAATAACAAACTTTAAAATCGAAAATGAGTTTTTGATTTATGATGTTATCTTTTTCTAAGTGATAAACCGAACAAGAGCCATTATGATTGGGAAGACCTTCCCCTCAAGATGGAGATAGCTGTTGTAGAGTTTTTTTCTAAACCTATTTGCCTAGGATTTTGGATACCATTATGCTCAACTTCTAGTCTTCTCACACACTTGGGGCAGTTGAGAAAATCTATAGATATTCCTTAAAATCCTTAGGAGTTCATCAATATCAACTTCAAAATTTAGGCTGGATACCTATATAATTCCTTTAGGGCATATGAATGTACAATTATCTAACACCAAGAGTTGAATGCCCATGTATTAGTAAACACTGTCCCTCTCCCATTATATATATGTCATATATTCTTTTGGTATGCCCTATAGATTCTAGTTATGGTAAAATCTGTGAGTGCAAGTGCATCATGGTCAAATGGTTATTGATGTTGAAGTCAGTGACTTGGATATGCTCTGATTTTAGAGAAATTTTTAGAATTTCATTGCAATTTTTTCTTCATCAGACTTATTTTGCATGATTATTCTATATGTGGAAAGAGTGAAAAAAACATTGAGGGTTTTATCAATGATTTTTGGAATTAAATCACCAATTGATAAAATGTTAATTCTAGAGAAACCATTTAGAAAATAACCCTTTGACTAGTTAGGGAAACCTTGAGACCTAGTCTGGAGAAATGAGTGGAAGTAATTGTGGATATACATGACTCGGTAGGTCGACCCTGAATTACCTCTTTAGGGGGTTAGTTAGATTACTCTACGGAGAAGTTTCTTGTACCTTAGTATTTTAGGAGAGTAATTGAATTTAAGATTGTCTGAGCTTAATAATTGATACATTAGGAAACTCTTGGGTAAATTTGTCAATTAATGTTATGTAAAAAAGTTTTCCATTATTTGAGCAATTAAGTATTTCTAAGATGTACATCATGGGTAATAATTGGATAAGATAAAGTGAATACATATAATAAGACGTTCTTGTCCACATAAGGTAAGTTTCTAGATTGTATGGATCCAGTTTGTTGGTAGTATAAAGAGGATATTTAAGTAGGAAAATAATGAAGTAGCCTAACATATTCAAAGTTGATATTCATGGACTTATGTACTAACCTGTTGTAGGGGTATTGGTGTGTATAAATTTACATTGGAAACAAGTAAAACATTTTAGGAAATGACAAACACAATGAACCCACGTGGTAATAAATAAGCCAAGGAAATTAAAAATTAAATAACCACTAACTGTAGTAGGGTACCATAGACATGTGTATCTAATGTGTAGATTGAGATCATAGTGGTTAGATATGTAGGGTTGCATGCAGTACACCATACTAATCATAGGTGGATGGTAAAATGTGTAGACTGACTAAACTCTAATGTTACACCATTGGAAATGGGCAACATGGAATGGATTAGTCATGAGTTGTAATAAATAACCCCTCTTGATGAATCTTATCTTAAGGGATGTAATCTAGTAGGTGTCATCCATAATGGTGTTCTAGGTTATGAAGGGGTTGATTTTGAAGGACAAATCCTCTTCAAGGGGTGCATGTTGTAACATAAAGCTCATATATTAACCCTCCCTTTTTCTATTTGCCTTTTCTATTACATTTTTATATATTATTTTTTCCTAAATTATATTAAAATTAGGAGTAAATGTAGTTTAGAGTTATCATGCATTCTTAAATACTAAGGTTCTAGGATAACAAAATTAACTAAATTTTCATGTGGGCCTAGTATTAAAGCTTCATCATTTTGGTCTCGATTTGGCAACCTAGATTCATCATAATCTTAATAGATGAAGGAAAAAAATAAACATGATTAGTATATAAAATTTATCAAAATAAATTTGTTAAATGCATACATATGAAATGGCCTTCAAAGGAGAAAGTGATGATAAAAATGGATTTATCATATTCCCATTAACCTACCTACCAAGTTTTATGTTGAATATACATTAATTTCCCCCAAACATTGAATTTGGAAAAGATACATATTGATTGACCTAAATTTGATCAATTTAAATGATTACATCGATTTATATAAGTTTTGTTTATTTCTTGATGTAACAACAATGTTCATATCTTGCATATTCTCCTTCAAAAAATTGTAGATGTGTATGCATCTCCTATAACCGATAATAATGTTCCCTCCTTCTATGCCTATTCTCCTTTTTTGTTCCTCTTGTTCTCATTCCTTCATTTCCTTCTTTCTACAGCCTATTACTAAACTCAGTCACATATAACACCTACATCTCGATTGTCATTGGCTTGTAATGCGGTAAAACATTACCAATGATCGAACTCTATCCCACCACTGCCACAAACCTGGACTACCATGTTCCTTTCACCCACCACTCAACGCATGCAATTGAATGCCACCTTTGCTCGATTCTCTTGTTCACAAAGTACCATGTTCCTCCATCGAAGCACAATACTAGAAGACATGGGAGAGGGTAATGAGTCATAATCCTGAGGAAGATAAGAATTTCAATGGGTTCTCGTCTAAATTCTCACCCACTCTTATTGAACCATCCCAAAGCATATTGCAAGAATGCTACTCCCACCAATGACATTGGTAGAATTTTGGAGAACTGGGCTCATATTGCAATGTTCCTCGGTCACTACTAGCCACCAAGACATTAGAGGAAGCCCCTAGTGGTGGTTTAAGAAGTAGGGGCCCCACTAGCATTTACCAAAACCACACTCTTGTACAACACAACAAATCAAATAAAAATCCATGTTGATCTGATGTGTCAGAAGAGAAATAACACAACTAGTGAGAGAGGGAGAAGGTGAAAGAAAAATCCCTTGCTAGTGGGTCAGACCACCCCCACTTAATGTGGGCCCACATCCTAATTATTTAAGCATGCCAACCATAAGGTGTGAGTTGAGTGTTCTAGCGAAGGTGATTTCACCCTATACCCCTTTTCCCTCGTGGAATCATCATACGGCCTTCATGACACTTTTTATTGGTGTAAGATTAGATATGAACCTTTTTTACCTTCATTTTGTTTGATAAATGACTAGCATCTCTAATCTAAATAATTTTGGCATGATTACTTCAATCTATCTAACATGATATCCAGATGACATGATGATTTAGACTATAAATGAAACCTAGATTCTAATTATGTGAACATAATTATTTCAGTGTTAGTAGCTATATATAGGTATGCTATGTCCGGTGTTAAAGAACGGGACTAGATCTACATAATTATATTATACTCCATTGGAAAACGAAACCCTAAAAAAGGCTAGTAAGGATACTTTAATATTCAATGTTGATTAACATCTCACTAATTCAAATGGACAACCTTATTAAATAAATATTTATAATAAATTTCTCACTTTAAAGAAAATTATGGTGGAGTTATATGTGTACAAATGTTAGGTTGAGAAGGATGAACTAGGACCTCTTGAAATAGGGATAGTCCTAAAAATAGGTATCTATATATTCTCCTTATTTTGGGCATATAATGTGACTAAAGTCTAATTTATTATCAATGAGGCATATTTTGGATTACACGCCTATTATTGAATCTCTTAAAATTCTTGAAAATAAGAATTTTTATCCACTTATATTTTTGTTATTTATTAAAATCATGTTTCTGTTGTATAGAGTTGTATGACTCAAAATAATATATGTCGAAAAATGAAATTGGACAATATCTTCTAAATTTGGTATGTGTATATAATAGATAATTAGACAATAAATAAGAAAAGGAAAACAACAAAATCATCTAGGTCCTAATCAACTAGATATATGAAATCATTCAAATGGAAGTAAAAAGTATAAAGATAATAAAAAGAATATTCAATTAATGAAGAAAAGTAGTAAGGGATATCATTCCCTTTTAAATAATTCCATAATCATGAAAAAATAAAATAATTGCATGTTGATTACCTTAAATATTAGCATAATATAATTTTTAGGGTTGGAACTCGATATGCTTTAAACCAAGGGCATGAGGATTAACACCTCAGTGCCAAACAAATATAGCAATTTAGGAGGACTTAAACCTCAGTGTATGGCTAAAGAACTAAAATCTTAGTGCCAAGAAGGAGGACTGAGACCTCAATGTCTAAACATAACGTATTATTGGACAAAACCTCAGTTCATGGAAAGAGGACTAAAACCTTAGTGACTAAAAATATGGTATAATCATCTAGATATGACTAGTTAAAATCACACATGCATAATAGAATAGGCAAGATCAAAAGTATGTTCCAAATAATATTCATGCACCATAAGGGTAAGAGAACATTCATGGAATAGCAAGTGGGGTCAAATAACCCATAAATATAGATCATATAATTTTAGTTCTTGTTGAGAGAGAAACAAATAATAAATTGATCTGACAATAATATTTTCCAACAGAGGTGCAATGGAAATCAATTTAGGATATCAGGTCACAAAATAGATCAAGAGAGAGGGAATTTAGTGGTTTCCCAATTATGAATCAAACAATGCAACATGAATGATAAGTAGTCTTAAAGGTATTCACGGTCAATCCATATGTCCAAGTCAAGGTCATAAAAGACCTATTAAAGATTTAGATTAATTAGATAAATATGACCCTTTTATTGTCCTTGGTTTAGGTTACAAAAACTACTCTATTGTTTAGGTTTTATTTTTTTAATTACAACACATTTTTTGTCATATTTTTATGAGTTATGATATATTTTTAAAAAGTTTGCAATTTTGGTCCAATTAGAAAACCCTAAAATTATATCGCAATTAGTTTTCGAAGCTTATATATTTGGGCAGAGTATAATTTTCCAATGACAGAATATATTTATTTGTGTTTTCTAAATTGTATATAAATAATTATGGATATTCTAAGGTAATTAAAATTAGTTTTCTTGTTAATGATAAGTATTTCAAATTACTAATGTACCCCTATGTGACAATATAAAACCATATAAAGTGATGGGACAGTTCACTCAATTCGGTTGTCTGAAACTTGTATGACAAGAAATGAAGTAATTGCGAAAAAAGACATGAATGCCTTATAGGGAGTGCCATAATTAAAACAAATCTAGGGAAAGATCTAAATTTTCCTTCTTCTCCCTTGCAATGCACATGAGACATGAGATGAAATAGAAGCTTGATTTTTCTCAGGTCTTCCCAAGCATCTGGACAAGAGGCACATGGGAGGATTCACCATGGAGAAACCTCCATTGTCATTGAGGCCAACTAATAGAGTCAAGAAAATAGAATCGAGGTAGAACGTGGAGATATCAGACATGGAAAAGCCTCCAATCATCACTAGTTCAAAAATGGACGATAAACACAAAGGATGAAATTATATGTGATGCCATGAAGTAAGGTTGAGGGATGATAAAAAAAAACTTCACAAGTCTTCTCTATACTCGTGAAAGTACGTTACTCATAAAGGGGAAGCTTGGAGTGGTATTCCAGCATTATTTTGATAATGAATATAAGTTGAAGTTAGAAGCAGATATTTAGCATTTGTGAATTCCAACTAGTGGTGCTTACATTTCCATCTTCCCTTCATGAAGGTGTGGTTCAGGGAATTACTCCTCTTTGGATACAGGAAGGAAATGAGGTACTTTTCCACCACCACAAAGGTGGGGTTGGATATACACACTGGGTGGTAGGGAGACCCGATTAGAAGAGGAGAAATAGTTTATACTACTCTAAAATGCTAAAAAGATGATAGATGGAGGTGGGATTTGGTATACACATATATGTAATTTCTCACAAAAAAGGCAATAGAAGGAAAATATGTGTTTGCTTAATATGGAGATCATGTTGGCAAGGAAGGGCCCAATAGATGTGGATTTTTTTTTAATTGGTGATTCATTCAACCCATCTCCTGCGTTCGAAGTCATGACCTCTCAGTCTTACATCATTACTTTTACCACTGGGGTGCCACTTCATTGGCAATAGATGTGGATTTTAATAGGAAATTAAGAGCTAAAGATATCTTAGAGAGTAGTGGAGAGAGGAGGGAGAAACTATAGAGATAAAATTTTAAGGGAGGAGGAGTCACTGTATCATCTATTTCCTTTTCCTATCCATAAAAAGGAGACATTTTAGTAGCTAATGGAAGAATCTAGAGCAACAAGAAAGACCCACAATGTTCGATAAGTGGGCCAAAACAAGGGATAATGGGAATCCATTCATTATAGTACTTCAGGGAAAGTCATTGCATCGATCAAATAACTACCATATTTATGTATTTAACACATATTTCTTTACAATTTTAATTTGGATGTCTAAGCATTATATAACTAATCTCAAAATTAACCCCTAGATATTTTTTCTCTGTGTAGAATTTTATTTTTTAATTAGTTTCTTCTTTTGGAATAATCCACCTATTTATTTAATAAATTTAAGTTTAATGATATTATATATGTAGATATTATTCTAACTAACAAATGTCCCTAATAAATATGGTAGTTGTTCCCTTTAGGTTCTTGTAACCATTAAGCACTTTCTTTATTACCTACATAAATTATCATTTATAGATTATTCTATTATATATTAGGGTTATCAATGTTAATTTCATATTTATTTCAACAAATAAATATGTAAGGATGAGATTTGGGAATTAGGGTTATATTCCCATAATTTATACACATGCTAACCATTACTCCATTCAATATTCCTTTTTAACTCATCTAATGATATAATTATTCAAATAAGAACAAACTAGTTCTGCACTAATATATATGTTCTTTTCTATGTCCATTGGGGATGCCATCATTGTTGTTGATATGTAAAAATTACATATTATTTAAAGCACTAGAAAATACTTTATTTGAATTGTATACATTAGTATGGTTAATGGAACTTCAATATACTTGTGTAGGATTTAGTCAAGATCTCTCTCTAATATTTTAAAAAGTAATTTGTTTTCATATTATATTCTCACGAAATACTTCCCTCTATTGCTATTTTCAATTTTTATCATTATTTATTCAAGTTTCCTTTTATTCATTTGATCCTATAATATACATTGTTCTCTTTTATGCCTCTTAACGTGCTTTCTGTCATGCTAACTAGAATGTATATGTTCAATATCATCTTGGCCATTACAAAACATATTATTTGGGTTAGTTATAATAGTAAGGGTTGTAAGACACTAATATATGACATTCAAGTATTAGGACTAAATATGTCATTTATCAATATTTTGGTTTTTAGCCTATATTCTTTACTTTACTAGTTCCTTTACAAACTTAGGTGTCACACATATTTACTTCCAAGTGAAATAGGGTGAACAATGTAATTTTTTAAATATCCATTTATTATACTCATCAAGGAACTAGTCCTATAATCATATTATTTAGATATATTAGGGTATAAATTTCACCACGTCTGAGGATATACTCCTAAACAAATCCCAAAGACATCCAAACCATGGAATAGGGTTCCTAGGGTTAGGAGGTTAAGTTTAAATATGTTACAAGAAGGTACAACATTGCCCACAATGTGAACCGACTCATGATCTATCGTTTTAGGTAACAACAAATAAAACATCATGCATTAGATCATATTAACTACCCATGCAAAACTCAGGAAATAAGAGTACAAAGACACTTCAGACAGATCTATATTATCCTTTTTTAAGTCTCTATCATCTTGGCCTTTTTGTTGCTTCTATTATACCTGAGAACACGTGAAACAATCAAGTAAGACTCATAAGGAGTCTAAATGAGAGGATAAATCCGGCCAAGATAGATAAGCATATGTTGACAACATATCGTACAAATTGAACTCAGAATGAAAGGTGATAATGGTCAATTCGACATCTAATGACAACTTGATGGTGTTTTTAGAATTCAATTCATCTATCTCATGATGTAAAAACATAATGTCATCTTGTAATAGTTAAATTAACATATCATATATCTCAAATAAATAATAATAAAGTCACTTACAGTGCTAAGAAGGCTACATACAGATATCATGTAAGGAACCATGATCAGAAATAATAATCATATCCTAGTCATTTCTATTACATTTCAAACCCTTTCCTAGTTAACTTGGAACATATCTTCCGAATTACACGCTAATGACCACAAAGTCCCTAATCCCATAGTAAAAGATCTCAAGAGTGTCTAGTCCGACTAAGATCTTGCCACACTTCAACCAATGCTGCTATAAAAGTAGAGGTTGATCTATATGTGGCCTAATAAAAGTGAGGTCTACCTTGGGTACACATGTCATATAGCTAACACAGACAATACAATGATATAAATATATAACATTCATATATCATCAACATTTTATATCATAGTAGGAGATATTTACTCATCCACAATCACATAACGTGTTATTTCAAGGCTTTGATGGGGACCATGCCTCCTATTGATTCTTGGTGACCTTCATACATTAATTAATATACAACTATGAGCACCTTTCATGATCCCTAGATTTCTAAATAATGATCATTTTTCTTACACTAATTTATGAATAGTAGAGAAGTTCTAAATTTTAGAGGCATTAATTACATGATTAGGGTTTACTCTTTACTTAATACAATTGGTCATCTTTTAAGTTGGGTTTGTAAAAAAGAATACTATCCTAATTTATCTTGCTCAACTTGAAATATTTGAATTACCATTAATGTCCATAGGCAATATAATAAATAGTGCAATGTCAAGTTGTAAATTATCTAAATGTGTAATAAGATGAGAAACATATAGTATACATGCAACAACATGAATTTTAAAATTATATTTAAGTCATTATTAATAGTTCCCAAGCCTTTAATTTTCACCATGGTAACTTATATCAGCTAGTGGGGCTTATCTTCTAAGCCATAAACATGGTTATGTCATTAATACCCAACAGTAGACTTAAATAAGACATATTTTCATTTTTCTCATGTCGTATTCGGTATACATAAACTTATCTAAGTAGCAGATATAATAATATCATTTTCTCATTTTTAGAAGTTATCATTTAAGTAAAGTGTGACATATCTAGAAGGATACCAATTTATATCATAAGTGTAACATGTCACTAAAGAAGTATACTACCCAATCTTTGAAGATTCATGAAAATATAAATTAATTAACACCATACATTTCTTTTCCTAAAGCCATTTTAATGATCACATAATACATAGAGGCATTTTGTACATTTGAGTACCAAGAGTATGTAGGAACATTTATATTATTAACCTCCAATAAATCTTTGATTTATTTGATCTCATCATTTTCTATTTATATCACAAATTTCCAATTATAAATAGAGATTTTTAATCTCTACATCTCAACTAGAATATGACCCATGATAGAGATGAATGGAAAAGAAGGATCCATGTAGCTGACCCCAACATAGTTAGGATTAAGGCTTATTTGATGATGATGATGATGATGATGATGATGATGATGATGATGATGATGATGATGATGATTGCAAATTTCCAATTAACCTTGACCACCGACCCTTGACAATGATCCATGGTAGAAGCTTCATGGCATTGACTTCAAGTCATCGACCTACTTGTATATAAGTAATTCCTAGATAACATTTCGTCACATATAATTAAATTGTAAATCATCCTTAACCAACTTCACTGAATGTCATATCAAACAATAATAAAATAAGTAGAAGAATAGGTTTCTCTCCTAAGAGGAAAGATCCCAAAATATAAACACTTCCGTATATAATTAACCTCATCTAAGAAACCACCCATTTTTCATTAATGATTGTGTGAGTAACCCTAGAGTGTGATTTATTATTGTTATATTGTATTATTTTCTTGCATATAAAATATCAAACCAATCATTTGATCGATGTTACATACAATAATCCAAGTCCATGCTATTTTTCATTACATACGAATTTCTTTAGTATAAGTATCTGTTTGGATCTTCCCCATTGTAAGTATAATATGTGTTCTTATAAAGAAAAGGGATAGAATTTCAATCATGTATTAGTTACCTAGTTTGTACAAGAAATGATTCACTAGGGTACCATTCGTCCACATATAAGAATGCATGAAGGAAAGTGAACCAAACAATTGTTTCATGACAATTTAGTACTTAATGAACATGATTGGAATATGATTTATCTATATGAATTGAAATATTATGTCTTTTTAGGTAACCCATTTATTTAAGATCAAATAAAAGTTTATTAACATGAAAGAATGGTTATATATGTAGTTACTCGAGGATTGAGCCTTAACATGAGTAGCTTTCAAATGGGAAGTAAACCACTTGTTAGGAGAATGAGATTTCAATAGAAAGAAGCATAAATTATATATTCAGGGACAACAAAATCCCCTAAACATCCAACCTTGCATGCACTAGCACCAACTAGTCAAAAGAGGAAGAAAAGAAGGGATTGTACATAGAGAAGACATACTTCCTTTGGAAATATAGAGATCACAAATTCAAAGAGGGACAGAGACTGCAACGAATGGTAGAAAATGTGGGTAGAATAAAAGAAATTTACATGGATTTGACCTCTACAAGGTTTGCAAATCATTTCTACTTTGCATTTTACAAAAACTTTCTAAATAACCAATATGCAAGGGGCTTTTTCACCAAAATCGCCTTCTTCTACTTAAATCCAACAATTTGAAATTGATCCCAAAAACATACTAATTTTTTTTAAACTTCATGTTGGTTTGTATGATCTCTACTAGGTTGAATTGACCTAAAAAATATGCATCATCCTAAAAATTGGTTGCATCAACCTAAACCAGCCTGTGTTGACCTCAAAACATTATCAAAGAAGAAAGCACCCACTTAAACCCCTCATGACACACATGAACCTCCTCTTATCCCACGTTGACCCCAAAAAAGTGGATAACCACTAGAGGGGGGTGAATAGGATTTTTATAATAATTTTAAAATTAATTATTCAAACAATCAACCACAAAAGATTAGACAAGGGGACACATGGTTTAGAGTAGTTCCACCCTTAGCAAATACTAAGGGAGTAAATCCACTACCCAATTGTTTCCAATTGGGATTTTGAAAGCACATGTATTTTATTACCTCACAAGGATGTTACATAAAATACAACTACCTTCCCAAACCCTTTAGACAACCTTCACCCCGAAGTCATCTCACCAACTTTGAAGCAGCCTTCACTTGAAGTAACTTCAAGATCCCCCTTGAAGTAGCCTTCCTCCTTGAAGTAGCTTCCCATTGAGACCTTGTAGAAGTAGTCCAAAGTCCACCTTCTCCTCCTGAGAAGACCCTTCTCCACCTGAGAAGATACACCCTCTCCAATCCGCAGCCTCCAACCTAGGAGTAGCAAGGAGAGTACAAAGCAGATAAGAAGGAACAAGAAAGGAAAAAGGAAAATACAATTACCACTTTGGCACAAGGCTTGAATCCTATATTAAGCATTTTGATCTCCTAACAAATGTATATGAATGTTAAGTGCAGTGGGTAGGAGATGCTATCCTATAGGACACGAAATTGGAGTAATGGAAATGAATAGCAAATGTTGGAGTTGCTCAATTTCTCACAAGAAAGGATTGCCAATTGTAAGTATGTATGCTCAAGTATTGCACAAGTGTATTTTGTGTGTCCTAAGGCATGTCCTATTTATAGGAATGTCCTATGAATGCTTAAGGATGTTCTAGACACTTTCTAGGGGGTTATAAATGCTCAACTAGCCATTAGGTATCCACTAATTGCTTTAGCAACGGCTAGTTTATTAATTCTGAAAAGTGCAGACAGAGTTCGTCTCGGTCGAGAAGTTTTTCGACCGAGAGTCCGTCGGTCGAAGTTTTTTTCGACCGAGGGATGGTCTAGAGCAAGTGTATATAACGTTCGATTCCAACTCCCAACTACCTTGTCTACTGTGTCTAACGTCTATAGAACCTATTAGAAGAAATAACCCAGGAGACTCTCGGTCGAGAAGTTGTTCGACTAAGTGTGCCTCGTTCAAAAAAGAGTTTGACCGAGAATGTCTCTGTTTTGGTGGTTCTAGATGAATATTAAGTGTGTGTATGAGTGTGCAGTTGTGACACTATTATAGGGGATGACCTATCTAAGTGTTGTGAGTGGCTAGGGAAGATCTAAACACTTGATTTACATGATATCTAAGTACTTGTACATTATATACTTGTACAAGTTTTTACATTTAATTACAATCATGAAATTAAAACATTTTGAGCATTTAGATATTCCAAAGTTGTGTCATCCACTTAATTCTTGCAATACTCAAGTAGCACGTTAGATCCAAAAGAATGAAATGTTTGTCATTTTCAAAACAAAGGGATTTTGATGATGTCCATTTAGCCAAAAAAAAGTACAATCTAAGCACTCAGAACAAATGTTTCAATTGCTCCTAAGTGCACATTGACCTGGTCTAGGGTACACATAGGCCAAACACCATGACCAAAAAGGCAAACTCAGTCCAAAAACACATAAATTACAAGGAGAAGGAAATTTCATATAACCTTGCCTAGTGTACCCATCCCTAGAAAGGTCAAAGTAGCACAACCAAAGCCCTATATGGTCCCAGATTGATCCCACACTATATTTATTGATTTGAATGATCCATATGGCACACAAAGTACTTTTTTGTAAGTTCATAACTTTCACATTTTCATTGAACCAAAATTTACCCATAAATAATCCTCATAATTTACAATATTTGTGGATTATTACATGACATCACTGTTAATATTTGAAGTAATTCTAAATATAGTTTCATGCAATTAGGGTCTTCTAGATCTTGATCCCAAAATCTTAAATCAATAGGAGATAATACCAATCAAGGCATAACTCTATCAAGAGATTTTGATGTATCCAAATGCTCCTATTGTCATTAGCATGTAGTCCTCATGGTCTCATCTTAAGTTTTAATGATACAATCTTCTTGGATTATTCCAAGGTAATTAGTCTTATGTATCTCTTATCAAGTTATGAGAGAATTTTGTGATCTTTCTAGGATTTTGTCATGTCAATTTTTTTCCCTTTTTCATGCCTCTCTTTGTCTTTCTAAATTTTATGTTTATTATAATACTTATTAATAATTCATCATGGGGTTTTAATTACTTGTATAATTTCTTTCCATTGTATTGTTCTTACCAGATAGTTATGTGATGAATGCGTATGCATCTTAGCTTTAGTTGTGATTGCAGCTCAATATTGCATTCATTTCCATCATTTTAGCGTAGAACTAGCTTACATTTAGGTTTCCTATATTTCATGATAATTTTAAGGTTTTGATCTAAATTCTTTGGTTTCATGGTAGGCTTGAGCTTCATTGCATTGAAGGACTGTAAGAGACACTAGCCAAATTCTTGGTTGAAGCAAAGTGTTTGCATCAGACCTGCCAAGCCATAGGTTTTGATTGATCTACGCCTCCATCAGTTGTCATTACTGTTGATCAAGACCTACATTGGTGTGGACCCTTGACTACACAGCAATACCCCCCTACATCTGCCAAACCTTCAGTCTACATTTTTTGCCTTTCCTTCAATTGATAATCAGAGAAAGCCTAGTGCCCACCTTCTGATGCTGGCCAACATTTGAAGACGGATGGGAACTTCTCACCTAGACTTCCAATGGTTTTCCAACCCACCTTTTAAAGGAATTGTTGTGTTCCTCATCTGATGAACATCCATCATCCATCTTCTGATGGTACTCATGTTGTGCCTTTTGATGGTTTTCAAGACTTTACACTCTAAAGGAAGTTATACAAGAAACTTCTGAAGGTTCCCCTATGTCAACCTTCCAAAGGGACGTCAGCTCATCCTTCCAATAGAACTTCTACATTCTCTTATGATGGTCCTCTAAACCCTTTATCTAGTGATGGACATCCAGGATATTCAACTACCAACATAAGTCTTATGGATCAATGATCCATCATCTTCCGCATGCTATTATTGTCTCTTCACCTTCTCTATTGTGCCAAAAACTTAACTCCAGTGTCTTGGAGGGTTCCCACCCTATCCTCAACCTATAAAGAGAAGACCTTCACTTCTAGAAAGGGCCATCTACCATTTGATGCTGACAGGCAGCAGAAGTCCATACTCATCTTCCACCTCCAAAAACCTTCAAGAATTTCCATCAGTTGACGAACATGAACCAAAGACACTTCCAACTCCTACGTCACCAAGGTTCCAACCTTAAAGGAGGTTTTTTCTATGGGATCTCCATCCACTGGTTGATAAATTCTACTTTAATCACTCAAGTTGCTTTCTCTATACATTAGAAAATAAAGTTCATGAGGAAGAAGGAATCAAAAATTGAGTTCATCCCTAACAAACATCTAGGGGTGTCCTCACCTATTTGTTGAATCCAACCTCTTAGAGTCTAAAGAACCACTTCTGCATTCATTACTTCCACTCCTTCTTCTTTGATTATGTCTTTCTTTCTTTCTTCCCTTGTTGTTTTTAATGCTACTTCCATGAATGAGTAGTCCTCTCGCTAGGGTGTATGGAGTAGCCCTACTACTCAATTTTGTTCTCTTTACTACATCTTTTATTGTATCAGAATCACTAGTTTTGTGCTTGTATGCTTGTCTGATCAGTAGGTTTGCATGCATGTCATGATATTGGATATAGAGAACTTTGAACCCAAGATCTAAGATATTAATTGTTTTTGTTAAACACCTAATGAGAACTTCACATAATTTTTTCCAAGGTAGTATATGTAAGATCTCTTTGTAATGTGACAACAAGCTCAGAATGATACTTGTTCGAGCTTTAATCCTAATGTTGAAAGGGGATTTACCTGGCCACAACATATACATTTTCACTCTTCATATGATGTAGTGAGAGAGTAAATGATAGGCAGCGGTGGTGAAACCCATTCCACCCTAATGTTTCCATCATTTGATACCCAATTTTTTAATCGACCCCTTTATTAATTGCAACCTTAGATAATAAATCTATCTGACTTCTGTGCTAAATACTAGTACTCATTTTATTACCTTAATCGATTGATCATTAAATACATTTTCATTTGGGTTTGATCCTAAACTATACTATGATGAGATCTGTCTGTTTTGGAATGGTGATTATAGTATGTTGGTTAAGATAAACTCTAGGAATTTCAACCCTAGTGAATTTGCATGTGCAATAACACACACATCATTATGCTTCATTGAGGTGGTTATATTTTTTCATTCCAACACTTATTCCACTAGTTGCTACTTCCATGTACAAGTTCCTTACCTTCTTCCTTAATACAAACCCCTAGATTTGAGTTGTCTCATCAACCCACGAGTGTATCACATGCTTATACCACTATTTCTCTTTCTTATGACTATCTTGCTAGTGCCTAGAACATTTTCTTGCCAATCAATCCTTCTTTACAAAACCATATCACATTTACATATGACACTTTTGTCCTAACCATTCTCTAATTATTAGTATACTTTTAAATTTCTACCACAATCAACCTCCATATCATTTTTAACTTTTTTTATCATCCTAGAGTTTTATATTTGAATTCAATAATATAAGAGGAAATGTGTATCCTTACTCATCTTTATATCATGTCTAAATTCTAATTTCAATTGTCATCACTTAGCCTTAATGGTAGTTGATTCTATGTCAAGTTTAGGTTTCCTTTTCAACTTTTTTCTAACTGACTTGGCTTCTCATTATTAATCACGATGGAGTACATTTCCTAATTTTTACTTAAATTTCTAGAATAATATCATCTTAGATTGTCTTAACTATCGTACATCTCACTCTTACAAAATCCCATCCTCCTTCCATTTGTACATGGTTATTCCTTAAGTAAACTTCTATTGTTTCCTCATTTTCTACATATTCACACAAATTGAACTAAGCATGAAAGGTAATAATTATCAATTCAACATCTAATGACAGTTTGATGGTGTTTTCTGAATTCAAGTCATCTATCACATGATGTAAAAACATAACATTCTCCTATAATAGTTAAATTAACATATCAACTATATCAAATAAATAATAATAAATTCACTTATAGTACTAAGAAGACTACATATAGATATCCTGTAAGGAATCATGATCCGAAATACTCATCATATCCGAGTCATTTCTATTACATTTTAAACCCTTTCCTAGTAAACTTGGTACATATCGTCCAAATTACAAGCTTATGACCAATAAGGACCTAAGCCCACCGTAAAAGATCTCAAGAGTGTATAGTCTCACTAAGATCTTTCCAGGCATCATCCAATATAGGTGTACAAATTATAGGTTGATCGGTATGTGGCCTACGTAAAAGTGAGGTATGCCCAGGGTACACATTTCATACAGCGAACATAGACAATAGAATGATATAAATGTATAACATTCATATATCATCAATCACATTTGCAGAACATTTTACATCATAATAGGATATATTTACTCATCAACAATCACATAACATGTGATTTTAGGGCTTTGATGGGGACCAATCCTCCTATTTATTCTTAGTGTAGAGGCATTAATTACATGATTAGGTTTACTCTTTATTTAACACAATTAGTCATATTTTAAGTTGAGTTTGAAAAATGAATATTATCTTGGATTGTCTTGCTCAACTAGAAATATTTGACTTCTCATTAACATACATAAGCAATATAATAAATAGTGCAATGTCAAGCTATAAATTATGCAAATATGTAATAAGAAGAGAAACATATAGCATACATGCAACAACAATATTTTTAAAATTATATTTAAGTCATTATTAATAGATCCCAAGCCTTTACCATGCTCAATTACATTTGCTAGTGGGGCCTATCTTCAGAGTCGTAAACATGGTTATGTCATAAATATCCAATAGTAGATTTAAATAAAGCATATTTTCATTTTACTCATGCAATATTCCATATGCATAAACTTATCTAAGCAGCACATATAATAATATCATTTTCTCATTTTTAGAATTTATCAGTTAAGTAAAGTGTGACATGTTTACATGGATAACAATTTATATCATAAGTGTCACATGTTACTAAAGAAGGATACTACATGGTCTTTGAAGATTAATTAAAATATAAAGTAATTAACAAGCTTACATTTCTTTTCCTAAAACCATCTAAATGATCACATAATACATAGAGGCATTTTGTACATTTGAGTACCAAAAGTACATAAGAACCTTTCTACTATTAACCTCCAATAAATCCTTGATTTATTTGATCTCATCATTTTCTAATTATATCCCAAATTGCAAATTAACCTTAATTGTTGACCCTTGTCATTGATCCATGGTAGCAGCGTCATGGAATTGGCTTCAAGTCATCAACCTACTTGTATATAATTTATTCTTAGACAATGTTTAGTCACATATTATTCAGTTTTTCATCATCCTTAACCAAGTTCACTGAATATCATATCAAGAAATAATAAAAGAACTAGAAGAATAGGTTTCTCTCCTAAGAGGTAAGATCCAAAAATATAAACACTTCCACATATAATTAACCTCATCTAAGAAACCACCCATTTTTCATTAATGACTATGTGAGTAACCCTATAGTGTGATTTATTATTGTTAGATTGTATCATTTTCTTACATTTAAAATATCAAACCCATCATTTGATCAATATTAAGTACAATCATCCAAGTCAATGCTATTTTTCTTTACAGAAGAATTTTTTAGTATAACTATTCATTTGGATCTTTACCACTGTAAATATAATATGTGTTTGATTAAGAAAAGGGATAGAATCTCAATCATCTATTAATTATCTAGTTTGTACAAGAAATGGTTTCATTAGGGTACCATTCATCCACATATAAGAACACATGAAGGAAAGTGAACCGAACACATGTTTCATGGCAATTTAGTACTTAAAGAACATGATTGGAATATGATTTTTGCATATGAATAGAAATATTATGTATTTCTCGGTAACCCATTTATTTAATAACAAACAAAAGGTTATTAACATGCAAGAATGGTTGTATATTTAGTTACTCTAGGACAGAGCTTTACCATGAGTAGATTTCAAATGGGAAGTAAACCACATGTTAGGAGAATGAGATTTCAATATAAAGAAGCATCAACAATATATTCAGGGCCAAAACTAAAAGCCCCAAAACATCCAATCTTGCAAGTACTAACTCCAACTAGGCAAAAGAGGAAGAAAAGAAGGGATCATACATAGAGAAAACAGACTTCCTTTGGGGAATATAGAGATCACTACTTCAAAGAGGGATAGGGAGTGGAAAGGATAAAATAAAAATTTTGGTAGAATAAAAGAAATTTACATGGATTTGACCTCTACAAGGTTGGAAAATATTTTCTACTTTGAATTTTACAAAGACTTTCTAAATAACCAGCATGTAAGGGGCTTTTCCACCAAAAACACCTTCTTCCATTTAAACCAAAAAATTTGAAATTGATCATAGAAACACTCTAAATTTTGTTGGTTCAACCTCATGTTGTTTCTATTTCTCTCCTAGGTTGCATTGACCCCAAAAAATATGTATCATTCTGAAAATTGGTTGTATCAACCTCAATCAGCCTTCCTTGACCTCAAAACATGGTCGAAAAACAAAGAACCCACTTAAACCCCTCTCGAGACACATCAACCTTCTCCTCTCCCACTTTTACCCCAAAAAAGTACAACCAAAGCACTCAAAATAGATGTTTCAATTTCTCCTGAGCATGCATTGAGCTGGTCTGGGGCACACATACACCAAAGACTAGGACCAAAAAGCCAAACTCAATCCAAAAACACATAAATTACAAGGAGAAGGAAATATCATATAATCATGCCTTATGTACCCATCCCTAGAGAGATCAAAGCACTACAACTAAAGCCCTATATGAGCGTAGATCGATCACCTACTATGTGTATTGATCTGATTGATCCATATGGCACACAAAGTACTTTTTGTAAGTTCATAACTTTCACATTTTCATTGAACCAAAATTTACCCATAATTACTCCTCATAATTTACAATATGCCTTTGGATTATTACATGACATAACTTCTAATATTTAAACTAATTCTAAATATATCGTCATGCAGTTAGGGTCTTCTATATCTTGACCCCAAAATCTTAAATAAATAGGAGTTAATACCAACCAAGGCATAACTTTGTCAAGAGATTTTGATGTATACACATTCTCCAATTGTCATTGGCATGTAGTTCCCATAGTCTCATCTTAAGTTTGTATGATATAATCTTTTTGGATTATTCCAAGGTAATTAGTCTTATCTATCTCTTATCAAGTTACGAGAGAATTTTGTGATATTTCTAGGATTTTTTCATATCACTTTTTCCCTTTTGCATATCTCTCTTTTTCTTTTTCTTTTTTTATTGTAATACTTATTAATAATCCTTCATGGGGTTATAATTACTCTTATAATTTCTTTCCATTCCATTGTTCTCACCAAATATTTATGTTGTGAATGCATATTCATCCTAGCTTTAGTTGCGATTGCAGCTCAATTTTGCATTCATTCCTAGCATTTTTTCTTAGAACTAGATTGCATTTAGGTTTTCTATGTTTCATGATAATTTACAAGGTTTTGATCTAAATTTTTTATTTTCATGGTAGGCTTGAGATTCATTGCATGGCAAGATAGTAAGACATGGTGGCCAAATTTCTAGTTGAAGCAATAAGTTTGCATCAGACTTGCCAAGCCATTGATTTTCATTGATCTACCCCTACATCAGTTGTCATTACTATTGATCATCAGTGCAAACCATTGATCACACATCAATTCTCCCCTACGTATGCCAGACCTTCATTCTAAATTTTTCTACCTTTCCTTCAATTAATAATCAAAGCAAGCCTAGTGCCTGCCTTCTGATGTTGGCCTATGTTTGAAGACGGATGGGAACTTCTCACCTAAACTTACAATAGTTTTCCAACCTACCTTTCAAAGGAATTGTTGTGTTCCCCATCCGATGGACATCCACCACCCATCTTCTAACGGTACTCATGTTGTGCCTTCTGATGGTTGTCCCTACTCTGCCTTACAAAGGAAGTTTTGCAAGAACCTTCCAATGGTTCCCCTATGTAAACCTTACGAAGGGATGTCATCTTAGCCTTCTGATGGAACTTCTACATTTTGTTCTAATGGTCCTATAAACCCTTTGGCTACTGATGGTCATTTAGGTTGTTCACCTACTTATAGAAGTCCTATGGATCAACAACCCATCATCTTCCCCATGTTTTTTTTGTCTCTTCACCTTCACTACTGAGCCAAAAACATAACCCCAAGACATCATGGAGGGTTCCCAACCCTAGCCTCAGCCTTTGAAGAGAGACCTTCACTCCCAAAAAAGGGATCTTCCATTTGATGCTGAGAGGCTACAAAAGTCCATACTCATTTTCCACCTCCAAAAACCTTCAACCATTTCCATCAATTGACGAACATCAACCAAATAAGCTTCCACCTCCTACGTCACCAAGGTTCCAACCTTAAAGGAAGTTTATTCTATGAGACCTCCATCCATCAGTTGATAACTTTTGCTTCCATCACTCATGTTGCTTTCTCCATACATTAGAAAATCGAATTCATGAGGAAGAAGGAATGAAACTTAGAGTTCATCCCTAACAAACATCTAGAGGTGTCCTCACCTATTTGTTGAAGTCATCATCTTAGAGTCTAAAGAACCACTTTTGCATATTAGGGCTTCCATTCCTTCTTCTCTAATCACGGCTTTCTTTCTTTCTTCCCTTGTTTTTTTAGATGTTACTACCATGAAGAGTAGTCCTCTTAGTAGGGCGTGTGGAGTAGCCCTGTTACTTGATTTTTTTTCTTTTTACTGCATCTTTTATTGTATGAACTATTACATGCTTAGAATCAACAGGTTTGTCTGATCAGTAGGTTTACATACTTGTCATGATCTTGGATGTAGATAAATTTGAACCCAACATCTAGGATATTAATTATTTTTGTTAAACCCCTGATGGGAACTTTAGATAATTTTTTATAAGGAAGCATATGTATAATCTCTTGGTAATGTGACAATAAGCTCAGAGTGATATTTGTTTGGGATTTAATCCTAATGCTAAAAGGTGGATTTACCTTGCCACAACATATATGTGTTCACTCTTAATATGTGTAGTGAGAGAGTGAATGGTAGGTAGAGATGGTGAAACCCATTCCACCTTGATGTTTCCATCATATCAAACTCAATCTTTGACTCAATCGCTTTATTAATTGCAAAATTATATAATAAATATATCCAACTTTTTTGTTAAATACTAATTCTTATTTAATTACCTAAATTGATTGATTATTAAATACATTTTCATTTGGGTTTGTTCCTGAACTATACTACAATAAGATATGTGTGTTGTGGATGGTGATTATTATATGTTGGTTAAGGTAAACTCTAGGAATTTCAACCCTAGTGAACTTTCATTTGCAATGTCACACACATCATTATGCTACATTGAGGTGGTTAGATTTATGCATTCTAACATGATTTTACCGTGCGTATAACGTAAGTGCATGCGTCAGAATAGTATAGGCCTTTGTGAGGCCTGAGTCGAACTCAGGGACACTAAATTGTCGGTGGACTACTATTAACTGTTCCCAATCAGCTAGACCGGTTAAAAAGTTCTGAGATTTGTTGAAAAATAAAAGAAAATAAAATAAAACAGAGTAATCGATTAAGGGTTTAGTTTAATCAATTCAAATAGAGATCTTTAGGATTGCGGTTTCACCGCGGGTTTTCATTGTATGAATTTCCACATAGTTAAACAAATACATCTCTCAATCTGGGTAGTGGCATGTAGTCAAAATTGTTCACTGTCATGATATAATTTACTACCTAAGTCTAGGTTGGTTCCACCGTCTTAGTAACCTATACCCTAAACTAGGTGCATTAAAATCGACCTCTGGGTTTCCACCATTAACCGTACATCACCTTGTTTAAGGAATTTATGAGTTAATGCGAGTTTCATCTCTTTTCAACCGTTAATTCTTCTTTCAAAGCAATTAAAGGCATTAGATTATCATTAGGGTGATCAAGCATAATGATATAATGGAGAAAATGAAATCATACCACGGATTTAAGAGACAAATTATGAATTACTATGATAAAAGTGTCATACAATGATTGCCCGGGCTACTCCCGGTCCTAAAGACAAAGGGGATCAGCCCCGCATGTTCATCTCTAAGCAACACATGATTGAAGAAAGGGGAAGCATGGAGAAAAATGTGGATGAAGTAATGTAAACCCCTGAACGGAGAAGATCCAAGCGTTCCTCGGCGTAGAATGTGTGATCTACAGCCTTTTGGCGGTGGAAAACGTCTTCTTCGGCTCTCGGAACGGTCGGGGTGTGCTTCTGGACTCTGTTCTCTTCTTCTCCTCTCCTCGTGATGTGTGCAGCGGCTAAAGACATGATAGATGACTCCTGGCCGCCGTCATTAGGTATAATCACCAAGTTAGGTCGCCATAATATCACCACCGTTGGATACGGGCCAATCTGGAACAAACAATAATCTGGCGACGTCGATACCATCGACGCGGGTCGATGGTATCCACCCCTCATGATATTGGCAAGCCTTCCTTCTTTTCTGTCATCACGCCTAATGCTGACTCGATACCATCGATGGGGGTCATTGGTATCGACACCCTTAGGTTTCAGTTTTGTCACCTTTCCGTCGCTGAAGCTATAAGCGTCGATAGTATCAACTTTGGTGTCGATAGTATCGATTGGTTGATCGCTGGCAACCTGAAGGTATCTCACTACCATCGACTTCCCAGTCGATGGTATCGACTCTTCTTGGCTCATCTCAGCTGTCTACCTGTGACTGTGTCGATACTATCGATGGATGTCGATGGTATCGACAGCTGTATATACTCATTTTTCCTGAAATTGCAAGACAAAGCCAAATCAGCCGAAATAAAACTCTTTATTATAATCATTTATGATCAAAAAGATAAAATAAGGGAGATTTTGATACTGAAAAGGATTATAGACTAGAGTAAGTGAATTATACAATATTAACCACCAAAGTGACCAATAAACCCATAAAATGCAAGTAAAACAAGTCTTTAAATGCGACTCAAAATCATCGCATCAAACTCCCCTAAGCTTGAACATTGCTCGTCCTCAAGTAACAAAACTCTAGAATAGAATTGTGAGGGTCAACTAAAGAACAAATTATCACAACATACTTTGCCATATGATCCCCGCCATACATTCACAATCCGACGCTTACTAACCACAGAATGATAATTACCCTCAAGGCGACAATAATCATCCATAAAAGATATCTACCTCAAAACTGATGAACACTATCACATAAGGAAGTTAACATAATAAACTCCTCCGGTCCAGACTCAGTGCATCTTGTGATCTTCTATCTACGTTGCTCGTCCTAACTACCATCTAAGTGGAAGCAGCTCTCCTGATATGAAAAAGTGAGGAGATAATCATGGTGGCCTACCAATTCGAGCAACGAGTGGATGGAATAGGTGGCTGTGTAAGAAATGGAAGCATAATATATTTTTAACATGCACAAATAACAAAAATGATCTAAATGATGCATATGCAAATGAAAATACCCTAATGCCTACATTTGGGTGGAATGATGCATGCACTATCATTCCATCTCAAGGTGAGATGGAATATCTAAGAAAACTACACCATGTACTTATTCTTCTTAGTATGCAAGTAAGAACAAGTTCCTTTCTCCCTCTCATTCCTACTTACTTCTCAATTCTTTTTTCTTTTCTTTTTTTCTCTTTTTTTCCAATTTTTTTCAAAAAAAAATTTCAAACCCTTATTTTAATAGATGAGAATGAATTATTTGTCGGGCTCACTTCTTGTTACATAACTTATACATTTGAAGCATTCTATTTGGAGGGTATGGAACAAGTTCACCACCTTTAATGTTTCAGAAGACATAAGATGCATTATGTACTATATGCACAAAAAATGTGAATGCAGCTACACAATGATAGTTATGCAATTAAATGACACACACATAAGGATAATGTGCATGTATAACTACTTATCTACTTTTTTTTCATGCAAAAATATGTAAGAATAGTTGTAATGCAAGACCTATCTACATGGGATGCAATCAAAGAGATGAAAACTGTAATGTGCTTCCAGTTCTTATGGTGGAGTATGAAAATAATGGGGTGGATAGATCACAAGATTAATTGACTGAACCTTTAGAAAATATTATGTGTCCCTCCTTACTGACCTGTGTAATAAATAAGAAGTTTCTCTCTCTTATTTCAAATTAAGGTCTCATTATCATTTGGTCAGTTTAGGCTTAAACAATGTGCTTCCACTCTTCGTGAATCATAGGAATGTACAGTTGTGGTTTCCTATTTTAGAGTTGACAAACCCAATTATTTTCTTAAATCATGTGCTCAAGGTTGAACAACACAAGCTTGCAAAATCACTAAAAATTTTCAAATTTACCCCTGATTCCCATGTACAAACATAGAGATGACACACATGACTTAGACATCCATAATTACACTAGATAGAGTGTGGATCCTATAGAAAACTAAGAACTAAGAAAAATAAATGACAAGAGACAAAGCAATAAATAATAAAACTAAGAAAAATAAATGATAGAAGATGTTCCAACTCCCCCCCTAAGCTTGAATTCGACTATGGTCTCATAGTAAAAAACAACCTTAAATGATGGAACAGTGATACCGATCATTCTGCAGGTGGGGGCGGGTACTGCGGGGCTGTAGGGTCCCAAGATGGGTACTGGCCCTGGAAACTCGGATCATACTGGGGTATCGACAGAGGTTGAGGATACCCCCCAAAATAATTATTGGCTCCAGTAGTTGTCGTAGAAAGGTTGTTGTTGCATCTCCATCCTATGCAACCTGTCATGGATATTTTGTTGGTTGGCGAAGAGGAGACGCTCATTCTCATAAATAGCCCGTTGGTTGTCGAAAAGCCGGTTCGTGGTATCCTAAATACCGGCGAATGAAGCTATATGTTGCTGCTGGTTCTGATGAATCTCTTGCAGCATCGAGTACATTCCTTGCATCGAATAGACATCCTCTCCTTGATGAGAGGGCTGAGGTGGCAGAGGCTATATGAAGAGGATGATTCACCCAGGTGGAAATGGGGATGCTTCTAGGGTGCTACTCGTTCCCGAAGAGGAGTGAAAGCCTCCTCTTCCTCTTCATGCTTGTCACTGTCATCATCGTTGTCATCGTTACCGCCGTCTTCATCAGAGTCGTCGATGGCGATGACAAGCCACCTGAAATGTTGAGCTCCCTCGATGTTGAAGACGGGGTCTGGAAGTGCACATTCTTGATATGCATGATTAACATGGCAATGTGCATAAGCCAAGCCATCACGGAGCAGGAGGAGGTTGGAGCGGTGCAGATGATGGAGGTTGACCTTGTTCCTGTTAGAAAGCGGAGCGAGTTGGGAGAAATCCAAATCAAGGTAGAGAGCCAACGGTGTGATGAGCCCTCCAAAGTGGATAGGAGCCTTCTGTGTGCTCCTCCGCAGAGCCAACACGCTCATCCAGAAGAACGCGCCCTAATTGCACTCCTCGCGCTTTAGCAGTTTATACAGAAAGAATAAATCTGTCTCTTAGAATTTTCTAAGAGACAGATCACCATGAGCAAATAGCGTCATACAAAGCATGCGGTGCAGAATCCGCACAAAGGGATGCTCGAAGTCGACTACGACAGCGTTGTGGTAGCTCACAGACTTGTCGGGAGGCGCAGTCACCAGCTTGGTGAAGATGTCATCATAATCAATCTGGTTGTCCGGCCTCCGGTGCTGGTAATCGTCATGATACCAGTTATACATAGAATTGAACTGGTCAAGAGTGAGGGTTTAATTGTTGTTGTAGAGTCTGAAGGACATGCGCCCTCTCTTCCCCTCTCTATCGGTGGCAATCAATTCATTGGGTACAACATTGATGTCCAATGACGCCATGAACTCTGCCACGAGCTCCTTGTATGTCGGCCACTCACCGAAAAATGATTGGCCATCAGCATGGTACTCCAACTCGTCGGGCCTCCTGGTCATATGCATTGCCTTCCCCTTCAGGATGTAGGCAAGATTGGGCTCGAATCCAAGGTAACGAACCATGTCCCGATCAACATATCAAGTTGGCTCGATCTTCCTCTTCATCAACTCCTCGTACACCTTTCGAACCTCCGTAGAAGGATGAACAATCCTCGGACAAGGAATGGATCCCGGTGGTGGAGGAACAAAGGTTGGGATCTCCATCGAAACTGCCCATGAAGAAGATGCTCCATCTGTCCGCACCATTGTTGCAGAAAAAAGAAAAGGATAGGAGATGGAGCTCGATGAAGGCCGGAGATGATAATCTCCACTCGGTGCAGGGCTCGGTGAAGAAATCATGATCTTTGGATGCTCGTAACAGGCCTCCGGTCACACAACAATGCTCAATGCACAAGTAGAAGGAAGAAGGTCTTAAGATGTGAAGAGAAATGACAATCGATCCCTCCTTTTATAACCTTATCCGTCACTGTTGTGGACCCGTCGATACCATCGACGGGGTTTCGATGGTATCGACACATGTAGCACAATCCGAGTTTCATGAGTATCGACGGCTGTCGATAGCCTGATGTGGGTGCCCGGATCGATGATGTGTCGATCCCATCGACGGGTGTCGATAGTATTGACCCATCCCACGGACCGACTTCCTTGATGTAGCGATCATCGTTGATTTCCTATCGCGGATCGGTGACATGTCACATCGATACCATCGACGCAGGTCGATGGTATCGACCCTTTGTAGGTCAAACACCCTCGTGAGGCCCGGCTGCCGCTCTCTCACTGTTGCTGGATCGATACCATCGGCAGGCCCGTCGATGGTATCGACTTCACTAAGACAAATTCGTCTATAAATCTTCAGGGATCTCGCGAGTATCGACACCCCTGTCGATACTATGGACCCCCAATCTTGCGATTTCCTCAGCGTTACTAATGGTAGGTCGATACCATCGACGAGGTCGTCGATGGTATCGACTCAGATTAATTTCTGCAGTCTCCTAACTGTACCCATGTCTCTACCATCGACACAAAGGTCGATGGTATCGACTCTGCCTCAGCCCTGCACACCGAACAAACGATCAAGGTACCTTTTTTACACTAAAAACGAAATTAAACGAAACTATTTTGTAAAAGCAAACGAAAATAGACGAAACTACCAATGGTTGGGTTGCCTCCCAACAAGCGCCCTTATTTAACGTCTTAGGCTAGACAAAATCAAGCTTATCAGCTTGGAGCTTCAGAGAGAGTTCCTAGGGGATCACTCGGCAGTTTAAACTCAACTCTATCCTGGCCAATCCTTAATGTCAAGGTACCTCTCCCGATAGCAGTGATAACATTAGTCGTCACTTAAAACGGCCTACCCAATAGCATCTCACAACCCTTTAGTTGCGGCATGTCCATGATGATGAAATCCACTGGAAAGATAAACCTGTCAACTTTGACAAGTACATCCTCACACACTCCGTATGGCTTCACAAAAGACCCATCTGCCAACTCAATAGTCATAGCAGATTTCTTTAGTTTCTTCAACCCAAGATTTTAGAACGTGGACAACATCATAAGATTTATGCTAGCGCCTGAATCGCACTGTGCATATGAGAAGTTATGGCCGCCTATGGAACATGGGATGTAGAAACCTCCTGGATCCGTCCTTTTCTGTGGTAAACTCCCATTGATAATTGATCTCACCATCTCATTCACCCGACAAACATCTGTGTCTTTTATTCACCTTTTCTTGGTGATGATATCCTTGATAAATTTTCCATATGCGGGAATCTGTTCTATCATGTCCACAAACGGAATATTAATATGGAGCTTCCTAAACATCTCCAAGAACTTCCTGTAATGTCTATGCTCTTTCTTCGGCCTCAGACTATCCGGAAAAGACACAACAGCCTCCTTTAGACGCTTGTGAGGTGGCACATATGGGCTTTTCGGGGTCTCCTCCCCTAAGCTTGCTTTGCTGTCCCCCTCTGGCGTAGGCTTTGGCACATCAATTTCAGTTGGTGTGACTTGAGGTTGCTCATATGTTTTAGTGTTTGTAGCTTCACTAGTAAGTATGTCTTGCACTTGCTCTTCTTTCCTAGGTGTGGGAACGGCCGTGATGGCTTCTTGGCGGGATTTTCTAAATGGTAAATATCTGCCAGGTAGTCCATATAAACTGTGGAGATATGGTACTCTCGGTATAGCCTCCATGTCAAAAATCATTTTGCGTTCTTCATGGACCTCCACCACCGGGGGCTCTGCCTCATTAATCACCGATATATACTTCACATGATGATGTGCTTGAACAAGCTCTGCATCATTACCAGTTGGTCTTTGTTGATTTGCATGCTTCATGGCCGCCACTTCATTGTCGATTTGAGTCACCGTCGCCTCTAGTGTCCTCAACTATGCTCCATGACTATGCAATGTCTGCTCAAATTTTGTCAAAATCTCACCCTGGGACTGCAACTGCTTAGTGAACACACTCATCATCTCTTGATTTTGTTGCACCACTTGACTAAGCAACTCAGTGCTTTTATCCTCTGCCTTTGATTGTGGTTTTTCATCTGGATCTTGTAGGAAGTTGTTTGGATCCTTCCATGAGAATTTTCTATCCTTCCTCCAAGCATAATCATTGTTCCTATAGCCCTGTTGTTGCATAAATTTGACTTGGGCTTCCTCATCGGATACATCCTCTTTCTCCACCAGCTTCTTGGCTATGACATCTAATTTTCCATTCAGCTCCCTGATGGCCCTAGACTCACCTTCAACTTTAACTTGTTCTAGTGCATCCCTATCACCCCAGGACTGCTTTTTGGCCATGTTCTTCAAAATCCCCCAACACCTAGTGCCAGTGTTGTTCAGGAAGAAACTGGAACCAGCTGAATCCAGGTTGCTTCTATCATGCTCAGAAAGAGAAAAATAGAAAATCTTGACCTATTTTTCCTTATCAAGTCCATGATGTGGGCACCTCCTCAGCATTATCTGAAAGCGCTCCCAAGTCTTAGAATATGTTTCACCGGCTTTCTGATTGAAATTATGAATTTTTCTTATTAGATCATTTGTCTTCTCGGGAAGAAAGAATCTTTCAAAGAAAACTTCAACCATGTGGTTCCAAGATTCCACATACTCGTCGTCTAAGTTATGTAGCCATTCCCGAGCATTTCCCGCTAGAGAACTGGGAAATAATTTCAAATAGAGTGTCTCTTGCGGGAACATGTCTATCTTAATCATGTCACATTTCTCCACGAACTGGCTTATGTGAGTCACCGGATCTTCATTCTTAAGCCCGTGAAATGCATTTGATTTGACCAAATTTATTAGTGCCGGATCAATCTTATAAGTTGGAATGTTGACTGCCTGCTTCTTTATTGGCCCCTTTGATGCTGATGAGGAAGAAGCCTTTATCTTCTCCCATATTGTCTATTCTTCTGCCATCACTTTTGTTTCAGAATCCGAATCTATATCTTCAAGTTGGGTTTGAATGTTGATCTCCTCGTCATCTGGTTCCAACGGGGGAACCTCTGGTGATGCTTGTGCGTAGTCTACGCTACGCGTCCTCACCATGCACTAGTACCTACAAAGTAATAATTTAGGTTCAGTATAGTGCGATACGATTGCTAAATAAAAAAATATATAATCGTTGAATTTCAAAATTATCAATAAAATAAAATGTGGCCTAGAGTGTGTGTATGAGTGTGCAGTTGTGACACTATTATAAAGGATGACCTATCTAAGTGTTGTGAGTGGCTAGGGAAGGTATAAATGCTTGATTTACAGGATATCTAAGTACTTGTACATTATATACTTGTACAAGTTTTTACATTTAATTACAATCATGAAATTAAAACATTTTGAGAATTTAGATCTTCCAAAGTTGTGTCATCCACTTAATTCCTGCAATACTCAAGTAGCACGTTAGATCCAAAAGAATGAAATGTTTGTCCTTTTCAAAACAAAGGGATTTTGATGATGTCCATTTAGCCCAAAAAAGTACAATCTAAGCACTCAGAACAAATGTTTCAATTGCTCCTAAGCGCACATTGACCTGGTCTAGGGCACACATAGACCAAACACCATGACCAAAAAGGCAAACTCGGTCCAAAAACACATAAATTACAAGGAGAAGGAAATTTCATATAACCTTGCCTAGTGTACCCATCCCTAGAAAGGTCAAAGTAGGACAACCAAAGTGCTATATGATCCCAGATTGATCCCACACTATATTTATTGATCTAGATGATCCATATGGCACACAAAGTACTTTTTTGTAAGTTCATAACTTTCACATTTTCATTGAACCAAAATTTACCCATAAATACTCCTCATAATTTACAATATCTTTAGATTATTACATGACATCACTTTTAATATTTAAACTAATTCTAAATATAGTTTCATGCAATTAGGGTCTTCTAGATCTTGATCCCAAAATCTTAAATCAATAGGAGATAATACCAATCAAGGCATAACTCTATCAAGAGATTTTGATGTATACAAATGCTCCTATTGTCATTATCATGTAGTCCTCATGGTCTCATCTTAAGTTTTAATGATACAATCTTCTTGGATTATTCCAAGGTAATTAGTCTTATGTATCTCTTATCAAGTTATGAGAGAATTTTGTGATCTTTCTAGGATTTTGTCATGTCAAAATTTTTCCCTTTTTCATGCCTCTCTTTGTGTTTCTAAATTTTATGTTTATTATAATACTTATCAATAATTCATCATGGGGTTTTAATTACTCTTATAATTTCTTTCCATTGTATTGTTCTTACCAGATAGTTATGTGATGAATGCATATTCATCTTAGCTTAAGTTGTGATTGTAGCTCAATATTGCATTCATTTCCATCATTTTATCTTAGAACTAGCTTACATTTAGGTTTCCTATATTTCATGATAATTTTAAGGTTTTGATCTAAATTCTTTGGTTTCATGGTAGGCTTGAGCTTCATTGCATTGAAGGACTGTAAGAGACACTAGCCAAATTCTTGGTTGAAGCAAAGTGTTTGCATCAGACCTACCAAGCTATAGGTTTTGATTGATCTATGCCTCCATCAGTTGGCATTACTTTTGATCAAGACCTCCATTGGTGTGGACCCTTGACTACATAGCAATACCCCCCCTACATCTGCCAAACCTTCAGTCTACATTTTTTTCCTTTCCTTCAATTGATAATGAGAGAAAGCCTAGTGCCCGCCTTCTGATGCTGGCCAACATTTGAAGACAGATGGGAACTTCTCACCTAGACTTCCAATTGTTTTCCAACCCACCTTTTAAAGGAATTGTTGTGTTCCTCATCTGATGAACATCCATCATCCATCTTCTGATTGTACTCATGTTGTGCCTTCTGATGGTTGTCAAGACTTTACACTCTAAAGGAAGTTATACAAGAAACTTCTGAAGGTTCCCCTATGTCAACCTTCCAAAGGGACGTCAGCTCAGCCTTCCAATAGAACTTCTACATTCTCTTCTGATGGTCCTCTAAACCCTTTGTCTAGTGATGGACATCCAGACTATTCAACTACCAATAGAAGTCCTATGGATCAATGATCCATCATCTTCCTCATGCTATTATTGTCTCTTCACCTTCTCTATTGCGCCAAAAACTTAACTCCAGTGTCTTGGAGGGTTCCCACCCTATCCTCAACCTATAAAGAGAAGACCTTCACTTCTAGAAAGGGCCATCTACCATTTGATGCTGACAGGCAGCAGAAGTCCATACTCATCTTCCACCTCCAAAAACCTTCAAGAATTTCCATCAGTTGACGAACATAAACCAAAGACACTTCCACCTCCTACATCACCAAGGTTCCAACCTTAAAGGAGGTTTTTTCTATGGGATCTCCATCCACTAGTTGATAAACTTTACTTTAATCACTCATGGTGCTTTCTCTACACATTAGAAAATAAAGTTCATGAGGAAGAAGGAATGAAAATTTGAGTTCATCCCTAATAAACATCTAGAGGTGTCCTCACCTATTTGTTGAATCCAACCTCTTAGAGTCTAAAGAACCACTTCTGCATTCATTACTTCCACTCCTTCTTCTTTGATTATGTCTTTCTTTCTTTCTTCCCTTGTTGTTTTTAATGCTACTTCCATGAATGAGTAGTCCTCTTGCTAGGGTGTATGGAGTAGCCCTACTAGTCAATTTTGTTCTCTTTACTGCATCTATAATTGTATCAGAATCAATGGTTTTGTGCTTGTATGCTTGTCTAATCAGTAGGTTTGCATGCATGTCATGATCTTGGATATAGAGAACTTTGAACCCAAGATCTAAGATATTAATTGTTTTTGTTAAACCCCTGATGAGAACTTCACATAATTTTTTCCAAGGTAGTATATGTAAGATCTCTTTGTAATGTGACAACAAGATCAGAGTGATACTTGTTCGAGCTTTAATCCTAATGTTGAAAGGGGATTTACCTGGCCACAACATATACATTTTCACTCTTAATATGATGTAGTGAGAGAGTGAATGATAGGTAGCAGTGGTGAAACCCATTCCACCCTAATGTTTCCATCATTTGATACTCAATTTTTGAATCGACCACTTTATTAATTGCAACCTTAGATAATAAATCTATCTGACTTCTGTGGTAAATACTAGTACTCATTTTATTACCTTAATCGATTGATCATTAAATACATTTTCATTTGGGTTTGATCCTGAACTATACTACGATGAGATCTGTCTGTTTTAGAATGGTGATTATAGTATGTTGGTTAAGATAAACTCTAGGAATTTCAACCCTAGTGAATTTGCATGTGCAATAACATACACATCATTATGCTTCATTGCAGTGGTTATATTTTTTCATTCCAACACTTATTCCACTAGTTGCTACTTCCATGTACAAGTTCCTTACCTTCTTCCTTAATACAAACCCCTAGATTTGAGTTGTCTCATCAACCCATGGGTGTATCACATGCTTATACCACTATTTCTCTTACTTATGACTGTCTTGCTAGTGCCTAGAACATTTTCTTGCCAATCAAGCCTTCTTTACAAAACCATATCACCTTTACATATGACACTTTTGTCCTAACCATTCTCTAATTATTAGTATACTTTTATCTTTCTACCACAATCAACCTCCATATCATTTTTAACTTTTTTTATCATCCTAGAGTTTTATATTTGAATTCAATAATATAAGAGGAAATTTGTATCCTTACTCATCTTTATATCATGTCTAAATTCTAATTTCAATTGTCATCACTTAGCCTTAATGGTAGTTGATTCTATGTCAAGTTTAGGTTTCCTTTTCAACTTTTTTCTAACTGACTTGGCTTCTCATTATTAATCACGATGGAGTACATTTCCTAAAATTTACTTAAATTTCTAGAATAATATCACCTTAGATTGTCTTAACTATCGTACATCTCACTCTTACAAAATTCCATCCTCCTTCCATTTGTACATGGTTATTCCTTAAGTAAACTTCTATTGTTTCCTCATTTTCTACATATTCACACAAATTGAACTAAGCATGAAAGGTAATAATGATCAATTCAACATCTAATGATAGTTTGATGGTGTTTTCTAAATTCAAGTCATCTATCTCATGATGTAAAAACATAACATTCTCCTATAATAGTTAACTTAACATATCAACTATCTCAAAAAAATAATAATAAATTCACTTATAGTACTAAGAAGACTACATATAGATATCCTGTAAGGAATCGTGATCCGAAATACTCATCATATCCTAGTCATTTCTATTACATTTTAAACCCTTTCCTAGTAAACTTGGTACATATCGTCCAAATTACAAGCTTATGACCACAAAGGCCCTAAGCCCACCGTAAAAGATCTCAAGAGTGTATGGTCTCACTAAGATCTTGCCACACATCATCCAATATAGGTGTAAAAATTATAGGTTGATTGGTATGTGGCCTACGTAAAAGTGAGGTATGCCTAGGGTACACATGTCATACAGCGAACATAGACAATACAATGATATAAATGTATAACATTCATATATCATCAATCACATTTGCAGAAAATTTTACATCACAATAGGATATATTTACTCATCAACAATCACATAACATGTGATTTTAGGGCTTTGATGGGGACCAAGCCTCCTATTTATTCTTGGTGTAGAGGCATTAATTACATGATTATTTTACTCTTTATTTAACACAATTAGTCATATTTTAAGTGAGTTTGAAAAATGAATACTATCTTGGATTGTCTTGCTCAACTAGAAATATTTGACTTCTCATTAACATACATAAGCAATATAATAAATAGTGCAATGTCAAGCTGTAAATTATGCAAATATGTAATAAGAAGAGAAACATATAGCATACATGCAACAACAATATTTTTAAAATTATATTTAAGTCATTATTAATAGATCCCAAGCCTTTAATTTTCACCATGCTCACTTACATTTGCTATTGGGGCCTATCTTCAGAGTCGTAAACATGGTTATGTCATAAATATCCAATAGTAGATTTAAATAAAGCATATTTTAATTTTACTCATGCAATATTCCATATGCATAAACTTATCTAAGTAGCACATATAATAATATCATTTTCTCATTTTTAGAATGTATCAGTTAAGTAAAGTGTGACATGTTTACACGGGTAACAATTTATATCATAAGTGTCACATGTTACTAAAGAAGGATACTACATGGTCTTTGAAGATTCATTAAAATATAAAGTAATTAACAAGCTTACATTTCTTTTCCTAAAGCCATCTGAATGATCACTTAATACATAGAGGCATTTTGTACATTTGAGTACCAAAAGTACATAAGAACCTTTCTACTATTAACCTCCAATAAATCCTTGATTTATTTGATCTCATCATTTTCTAATTATATCCCAAATTGAAAATTAACCTTAATTGTTGACCCTTGTCAATGATCCATGGTAGCAACGTCATGTCATTGGCTTCAAGTCATCAGCCTACTTGTATATAAGTTATTCTTAGACAATGTTTAGTCACATATAATTCAGTTTTTCATCATCCTTAACCAAGTTCACTAAATATCATATCAAGAAATAATAAAAGAACTAGAAGAATAGGTTTCTCTCCTAAGAGGTAAGATCCAAAAATATAAACACTTCGACATATAATTAACCTCATCTAAGAAACCACCCATTTTTTGTTAATGACTGTGTGAGTAACCCTATAGTGTGATTTACTATTGTTAGATTGTATCATTTTCTTGCATATAAAATATCAAACCCATCATTTGATCAATATTAAGTACAATCATCCAAGTCAATGCTATTTTTCTTTACAGAAGAATTTTTTAGTATAACTATTCATTTGGATCTTTGCCACTGTAAATATAATATGTGTTTAATTAAGAAAAGGGATAGAATCTCAATCATCTATTAATTATCTAGTTTGTACAAGAAATGGTTTCATTAGGGTACCATTCATCCACATATAAGAACACATGAAGGAAAGTGAACCGAACACATGTTTCATGGCAATTTAGTACTTAAAGAACATGATTGGAATATGATTTTTGCATATGAATAGAAATATTATGTATTTCTCGGTAACCCATTTATTTAATACCAAACAAAATGTTATTAACATGCAAGAATGGTTGTATATTTAGTTACTCTAGGATTGAGCTTTAACATGAGTAGATTTCAAATGGGAAGTAAACCACATGCTAGGAGAATGAGATTTCAATATAAAGAAGCATAAACAATATATTCATGGCCAAAACTAAAAGCCCCAAAACATCCACTCTTGCAAGCACTAGCTCCAACTAGGCAAAAGAGGAAGAAAAGAAGGGATCATACATAGAGAAAACAGACTCCCTTTGGGGAATATAGAGATCACTACTTCAAAGAGGGACAACGTGGAAAGGATAATAGAAAATTTGGGTAGAATAAAAGAAATTTACATGGATTTGACCTCTACAAGGTTGGAAAATATTTTCTACTTTGCATTTTACAAAGACTTTCTAAATAACCAGCATGTAAGGGGCTTTTCCACCAAAAACACCTTCTTCCATTTAAACCAAAAAAATTGAAATTGATCATAGAAACACTCTAAATTTTGTTGGTTCAACCTCATGTTGTTTCTATTTCTCTCCTAGGTTGCATTGACCCCAAAAAATATGTATCATTCTGAAAATTGGTTGTATCAACCTCAACCAGCCTTCCTTGACCTCAAAACATGGTCGAAGAACAAAGAACCCACTTAAACCCCTCTCGAGACACATCAACCTTCTCTTCTCCCACTTTTACCCCAAAAAAGTACAACCAAAGCACTCAAAATAGATGTTTCAATTTCTCCTGAGCATGCATTGAGCTGGTCTGGGGCACACATACACCAAATACTAGGACCAAAAAGCCAAACTCAATCCAAAAACACATAAATTACAAGGAGAAGGAAATATCATATAATCATTCCTTCTGTACCCATCCCTAGAGAGATCAAAGCACCACAACTAAAGCCCTATCTGAGCGTAGATCGATCCCCTACTACGTGTATTGATCTGATTGATCCATATGGAACACAATGTACTTTTTGTAAGTTCATAACTTTCACATTTTGATTGAACCAAAATTTACCCATAATTACTCCTCAAAATTTACCATATGCCTTTGGATTATTACATGACATAACTTTTAATATTTAAAATAATTCTAAATATATCGTCATGCAGTTAGGGTCTTCTATATCTTGACCCCAAAATCTTAAATTAATTGAAGTTAATACCAACCAAGGAATAACTATGTCAAGAGATTTTGATGTATACACATTCTCCAATTTTCATTAGCATGTAGTTCCGATTGTCTCATCTTAAGTTTGTATCATATAATCTTTTTGGATTATTCCAAGGTAATTAGTCGTATCTATCTCTTATCAAGTTACGAGAGAATTTTGTGATATTTCTAGGATTTTTTCATATCACTTTTTCCCTTTTGCATATCTCTCTTTTTCTTTCTATTTTTTTATTGTAATACTTATTAATAATCCATAATGGGGTTATAACTACTCTTATAAATTCTTTCCATTCCATTGTTCTTACCAAATATTTATGTTGCGAATGCAAATTCATCCTAGCTTTAGTTGCGATTGCAGCTCAATTTTGCATTCATTCCCAGCATTTTAGCTTAGAACTAGATTGCATTTAGGCTTTCTATGTTTCATGATAATTTACAAGGTTTTGATCTAAATTCTTTATTTTCATGGTAGGCTTGAGATTCATTGCATGGCATGATAGTAAGAGATGGTGGCCAAATTCCTAGTTGAAGCAATAAGTTTGCATCAGACTTGCCAAGCCATTGATTTTCATTGGTCTACCCCTACATCAGTTGTCATTACTATTGATCATCAGTGCAAACCATTGATCACACATCAATTCTCCCCTACATATGCCAGACCTTCATTCTAAATTTTTCTACCTTTCCTTCAATTAATGATCAAAGCAAGCATAGTGCCTGCCTTCTGATGTTGGCCTATGTTTGAAGACTGATGGGAACTTCTCACCTAGACTTACAATAGTTTTCCAACCTACCTTTTAAAAGAAGTGTTATGTTCCCCATCCGATGGATATCCAGAACCCATCTTCTAACGATACTCATGTTGTGCCTTCTGATGGTTGTCCCTACTCTACTTTACAAAGGAAGTTTTGCAAGAACCTTCCAATGGTTCCCCTATGTAAGCCTTACGAAGGGATGTCATCTTAGCCTTCTGATGGAACTTCTACATTTTGATCTAATGGTCCTATAAACCCTTTGGCTACTGATGGTCATTTAGGTTGTTCACCTACTTACAGAAGTCCTATGGATCAACAACCCATCATCTTCCCCATGTTGTTTTTGTCTCTTCACCTTCACTACTGTGCCAAAAACATAACCATAAGACATCTTAGAGGGTTCCCAACCCTAGCCTCAGCCTTTGAAGAGAGACCTTCACTCCCAAAAAAGGGAATCTTCCATTTGATGATGAGAGGCTACAAAAGTCCATACTCATTTTCCACCTCCAAAAACCTTCAACCATTTCCATCAATTGACGAACATCAACCAAATAAGCTTCCACCTCCTACATCACCAAGGTTCCAACCTTAAAGGAAGTTTATTCTATGAGATATCCATCCATCAGTTGATAACCTCTGCTTCCATCACTCATGTTGCTTTCTCCATACATTAGAAAATCCAATTCATGAGGAAGAAGGAATGAAACTTAGAGTTCATCCCTAACAAACATCTAGAGGTGTCCTCACCTATTTATTGAATTCATCATCTTAGAGTCTAAAGAACCGCTTCTGCATATTGGGGCTTCCATTCCTTCTTCTCTAATCATGGCTTTCTTTCTTTCTTCCCTTGTTGTTTTAGATGTTACTACCATGAAGAGTAGTCCTCTCACTAGGATGTGTGGAGTAGCCCTGTTACTTGATTTTTTTTCTTTTTACTGCATCTTTTATTGTATGAACTATTACATGCTTAGAATCAAAAGGTTTTTCTAATCAGTAGGTTTACATACTTGTCATGATCTTGGATATAGAGAAATTTGAACCCAAGATCTAGGATACTAATTATTTTTGTTAAACCCCTGATGCGAACTTTAGATAATTTTTTATAAGGAAGCATATGTATAATCTCTTGGTAATGTGACAATAAGCTTAGAGTGATATTTGTTTGGGATTTAATCATAATGCTAAAAGGGGGATTTACCTTGCCACAACATATATGTGTTCACTCTTAATATGTGCAGTGAGAGAGTGAATGATAGGTAGAGATGGTGAAACCCATTCCACCTTGATGTTTCCATCATCTCAAACTCAATCTTTGACTCAATCCCTTTATTAATTGCAAAATTATATAATAAATCTATCCAACTTTTTTATTAAATACTAGTTCTTATTTAATTACCTAAATTGATTGATTATTAAATACATTTTCATTAGGGTTTGTTCCTGAACTATACTACAATAAGATCCGTCTGTTGTGGATGGTGATTATTATATGTTGGTTAAGGTAAACTCTAGGAATTTCAACCCTAGTGAACTTTCATGTGCAATGTCACACACATCATTATGATTCATTGAGGTGGTTAGATTTATGCATTCTGACATGATTTTACCGTGCGTATAAAGCAAGTGTACGTGTAAGTGTAGTATAGGCCTTTGTGAGGCTGGAGTCAAGCTCAGGGACACTGAACTATCGGTGGACTACTACTAACTGTTCGCAATCAGCTAGACCGGTTAAAAATTCTGAGAGTTCTTGAAAAATAAAATAAAATAAAATAAAATAGAGAAATCGATTAAGGATTTAGTTTAATCAATTCAAATGGAGATCTTTAGGATTGCGGTTTCACTACGGGTCTTCATTGTATGAATTTCCACATAGTTAAATGAATACATCTCCCAATCCGGGTAGTGGCCTGTAGTAAAAATTGTTCGCTGTCGTGATACAATTTACTACCTAAGTCTAGGTCGGTTCCACCATCGTAGTAACCTATACCCTAAACTAGGTGCATTAAAATTGACCTCCGGGTTCCACCATTAACCGTACATCACCTTGTTGAAGGAATTTATGAGTTAATGTGAGTTTTGTCTCTTTTCAACCATTAATTCTTCTTTCAAAGCAATTAACGGATTAGATTATCATTAGGGTGATCAAGCATAATGATATAATGGAGAAAATGAAATCATACCACGGATTTAAGAGACAAATTATGAATTACTATGATTAAAGTGTCATACAATGATTGCCCGGGCTACTCCCGGTCCTAAAGACAAAGGGGATTGGCCCTGCATGTTTATCTCTAAGTAAGACATGATTGAAAAAAGGGGAAACACGGAGAAAAATGTGGATGAAGTAATGTAAACCCCTGAACGGAGAAGATCCAAGCGTTCCTTGGCGTAGAATGCACGATCTATAGCCTTTCGGCGGTGGAAAACGTCTTCTTCGGCTCTCGGAACGGTCAGGGTGTGCTTCTGGGCTCCGTTCTCTTCTTCTCCTCTCCTCATGATGTGTGCAGTGGCTAATGACGTGATAGATGACTCCTGGCCGCTGTTATTAGGTATAATCACCAAGTTAGGTCGCCAAAATATCACCACCGTTGGATTCGGGCCGATCTGGAACAAACAATAATCTGACAGCGTCGGTACCATCGACGCGGGTCGATGGTATCGACCCCTTGTGATATCAGCAAGCCTTCCTTCTTTTCTATCGTCCCGCCTGATGTTGACTCGATTCCATTGACGCGGGTCGATGGTATCGACACCCTTAGTCATTTGTTTTGTCACCTTTCCGTCGCTGAAGCTATAAATGTCGATAATATCGACTTTGGTGTCGATAGTATCGACTGGCTGATCGCTGGCAACCTGAAGGTATCTCGCTACCATCGACTTCCTAGTCGATGGTATCGACTCTACTTGGCTCATCTCGGCTGTCTAGCTGTGACTGTGTCGATACTATCGACGGATGTTGATGGTATCCACAGCTATATATACTCGTTTTTCCTAAAATTGCAAGACAAAGCCAAATCAGCCAAAATAAAACTCATTATTATAATCATTTATGATCAAAAAGATAAAATACGGGAGATTTGATACAGAAAAGGATTATAGACTAGAGTAGGTGAATTATGCAATATTAACCACCAAAGTGACCAATAAACCCATAAAACACAAGTAAAACAAGTCTATAAATGTGACTCAAAATCATTACATCACATTCCAACACTTATTCTACTAGTTTCTACTAACATATACAAGTTCCTTACCTTCTTCCTTGATAAAAACTGTTAGACTTGAGAAGACTGATCATCCCACAGGTGTATTCCATGCTTATATCACTTCTTCTCTTGCTTATGACTATCTTGCCAGTGCCTAGAACATATTCTTCCAAATCAAACCTTCTTTAAAAAACCATATCACCTTTGCATATGATGCCTTTGAACTAACCATGATCTCATTATTAATATTATTTTATCTTTGTTCCACAAACAACCTCTATATCATTCATACGTAGTTGTTCCTTAAGTAAACTTCTATTGTCTCCTCATTTTCTACATATTCATCTCATTGAAGACTGATGAATGCATATTCATCATCTTTTTCATCGCATCTATTTGGTATTTGTTTAGGATTTTATATCACTTTTACCAAATTTTGGGAAATAATGGCAATCCACTTGCTTTTGACCCATTTATCATAATTCTTATTATTTTGCTCATATTTTGTAGGTTCCACACTCATCCACATTCTCTTAGATCCAAAATACAAAAGCCTACTTCAATTACTTGGCGATCAAATGACTAAGGGCTTTAATTCAAGCATTTCGACACTTCAATCAATCGAGTCATGTGCCTAAAACAATCTTCTCCAGTATTCAAGTTGGTCATCACGTTTTGTTGATCCATTGATTCATTTTGTTCCGATAAGGCACGACCCTCCATTGAGCCATACAACCCTCAGCTTGAACCGGTCGACTCAGTGTCTAAATCGGGCAGCTCAAAGTCCTAACCAGCCGACTCAAGTCCTTGGAGCACAAGTCTCACTTACAAATCGCACTGGCCCTAAAAGACCCTATGCTGCCACACATTGCAAGGGTTTTGACTTGCTTCCATGAGCCCACAAATTCATGAATGTGAATTGGGCGACTTAACTTCAGATTTGATCAACTAACGGTCCGCAAACAAACTTTACAACAACTGCCAGTTAGAATTTTCTCCCTTGTCATTGGGGTTTCTACCCCTCCTTCTCCCTATAAAAGGAGGGTGGAATCTGAAGCATAATTCATCTCTTTTTATCTAGTTTTTTAGTCTATTCTTTTACATTATGCCTGAGTAGTTCCCTTCTAGGGCATGGGGACTAGCCCAATAGCCTATTCTTAGTCGATGTAATTGAATCCTTTGTTTTAATGAAAGAATGGTTTCCTTCCTTTTCTACTTTTGATCGTTGGTTGGAATGATGTTATGGTGACCATCACTACAATAAATGGGATTACTCAAACCAAATTGTGAAATTATCACTAACCATAAAATTACCACAAAATAGGGTAAATTAAGACCAATTGCAATTTAATATCTCAAGCAGAAGTATTTTGTAAACAAGCCTTCAACATAGGCCATTTGTATTTCGCATATACCAAGATATGTTACATATTAAGTCCAAAGGCTATCAAGCCATATCTGATACATAATGCAACCTGATCATATGAACAACCTCTTTTTATACAATCGTGGCATAAAACCAAAATCTTCATGTCAATAACCAATACAGCAAAATGTCTCCCCAAAACCTGAGAGTACAGGGATGACACATAAGAATCTGCTAAGACACTACACCAGTAGCATGTCCAACCTTTAGACAGCAACTTCTCTCCTTGCTGCTCAAGTCCTACACCACGACCTCGACCTTCTCATCCATGACACCTAAAAATTTTGGAACCCACAACGTGAGACCAAACGTCCCTGTGAGAGTTATAACTCGTCTTCAATGTTTGTTATAAGCATAACACTATAAAGACCAGTAAACAAATTAGATTGTTCTTCTTAAGAAATTTAAGTAGTTACAATTGAGCAATATAACATTTCATACTATTAAAAGGAATATGAATATAATGTACAACTTATATAAACTAAATCGTACAAGAAATAAGGCATGGGTTCATCCAATTTCATTTGTATTTGACCCTAAACAATATACTACATGGTTGTTTACTCATTTTTATTCCCTGAGGATTTGAGGCATACCACTTAAATTCAACTAACCACTACTAAGTCAAAATCAATACCATACAAGATCAATGGAAGAGTTGGACTCCATGATCATCACCAACACTACTTGGTCTGTTCAAGTCTGCAATGTAGTGACATATAGTCATACTACTAAAAGATAACAACTTGTAGTCAAGGCTACAGTCCTATAGAGAAAATAACCCATAGTCGAGCTATGGTCCCATAAACAACTAGTCTTCCTTGGTACATGGCACAATACTAGACAATTGGCTCTCACATAGTCGTTTAATAATAAACAATATATCACTATTTTCACAATTTTAGGACACAAGGAAATATATCACTTGCACCTCGCATATTCAACAATATGCACTCTGGGTTTTCATACAAGAGTTACTCGTTTCACCACCCAGCTAGATATTGATGTTGTAGATGGATCTATGGTACATAGAAACTATATGATTAGGGTTTCACTTGATTAAACATGCCACATGTGTATCTTTTAATGTGTCAATCAAGTTACAATGTATTAATCCAAAACAATTTCGACAAAATCAAGGCATGATGCAACTTGAGAAGATATAAAATGTACTAATCGAGAACTTGTCTCGTCATCACATCACTTTAGTAATAATACAATTCTCAATGTTATCATCAATATCACATCACTGTGGGATATCAATCCCTCAACTTATACACAAGGAACTTGTTAGGTCATTAGACCAATTCATATACTCATGTTCATTCAGTATTATAACATGCCTCAACATTATTCATAATCACCACTCTGTATTGCATAGGCATACCATAGCATTCCCTTAGCTATGTCATTCATCCCACCTGCAAGTTAGTGTTACACATGTAGGAGAGAGAAACATCATGACTGAGTAAAGCCTTCAAATAAAGTGAACTCACTTATCATGTTATTATTGAATTAGAATTAGGTTTATATGTATACCGAATTAGGGTTTCATAGCATGATACCACCTCTAAATCCTAATTCTACCACTTCCCATATTGTTGAAGAGTTTAAGTATTATCATTGATGGTTATCCATTCATAATTGCATCGTCTTAAGTAGGTTATTATGCACATATGACTCATGTTTGCTCATATATATAAGCATTCTAAATAACCATTAAACCTATGATTCAATACAAACTCACCAGCGTCTGCTCCGTAGGGAACAGGGCGATTCAAGGTTTCTCCGTGCGGCGGACGACTCGAGGGAGGGGCTATCGTCCTCCGGTGAGCGCCAGCCACTCCCCCCGGGCCTTTTCTCGCCTGATCTGTGGCCTCTAATCTTGGTGGCAAGAGGAGCTGGGTCCTACCACGTCTCCTCTCCCCGTTGGGTGTCGGTCCCTGGATCTCAGATCTTAGTTCCCTGGCGGCGGCCGCGGGTGAGGAGGCTAGCTTTCTGTGTTGGCCATTATGGTCCTCCCTAGTGGCTATCTTGCGATGCCTTTGAGGCGAACTTGTCTTTGCTTCCCGCTGATCAAGATGCTCAAGCTCCCCATCTCCTTCTGGTTTATTAAGTTGTGTCCTGTTTGGTTTTTCCTTCTCATGTCTTTGCTTGTCAGTTGTAGGGTGTTAGTGGTTGGTTCTCATCCTTCTTTGTCACCGTGAATCGGTGTTTATCAGTCCACTTTCTGCGATCTCTAGCGGTTGTTTGATCACTGCTTGTCAGCGTTTGTCTGCTCGCTGCTTGTCAGCGTTTGTTTTCTTGTGCCTCCATGTTGATTTGGCTTGTTTTGTTACTTGGTTATATGGCGTCCTTTGAGATGATGATTCATCGGAGCACCGCACAGATCCAGGCTCTCTATCACTACTACACACTCAAGTTGAAGGAATTCTTAATGGAAAGTTGCTTAAGACAGCATCAAGGAAGAAGAATCAATACAGAAGCATTCTACTCTCTTTCCGATATGGGTTGCAGTGATGTTAAATTGATCTTTGTTTGCTTTTGGTGTATTTTTGACTCAAATTGTAGATGTCGTATGGCTTACAAGTAATGAATCGATCCATTTGCCCTCAAAAAAAATTAAACCTATGATTCAATATTTTATAACACCATTATCTCGATCTCCCAACACATAAATGTCGACTGACCAACAATGGGATGTCACGACTGCTACACAACTCATGTGCCTTGGCCTCTCCCATAGGTGTTGTGATAAAAACACCTCAATCCAGCCTCAACTAGCTAGATGGTTGACCATAACATAGCCTAACATAGCGTCACACTTAACACTAACTCAGAGTACCTTAACCCCTTAACAGGAACGACGTCGCACCCTTGACACTAGAGTCAGCTAATGCTATGTTGCGAATGTGACATGACGTCATTGTGACCCCATCGAATAAGAAACAAAATGACCTCTTCTCTTAGCAACACCACAACCTCAACTCTCTTGGCAATGTCGTAACTGTCTGCTCGACCATCTTGGTTGTATCATCGTTTGGCAATTGTTTTTTTCTTCTACAACAACGATGCATTGCGACCTAGGTAATAGGTAATGCCCAGCCTAGGATTAGGGGAGTGTAGCGATCAAAGCTACCCCATACAAGGTGTTGACCATGACAAAAGTCTAAGAGACATCTCTACCATCTTCTCTACTCCATCATTGTTCTGGACAAAGGTCGAAACAGAAAGATAACAACAAGGAATGACCAGGCATCAATGGAGTGATTATCTCTCTGGATCGTGGTGTTTAACAACCTAAAATGTGATGTTGGAAGATCATCCAAAGATATAAACTTAGAGAAAGTGAAACTAATATTCTTGTGCATATATAAAAAACCATAACTTCCTATTTGTTTCAGTATAATGGATCAGGTAAGAAGGTAGTATAAGAACAAGTTTAAAGATGCACATAATATGATTGTGAAAAGTTATAATCCCACCTATTCTTGAAGAGAAATTATTTCCTAAGATTCCAAGCTCCAAAAGACTCTTCCATGCTTCAAAACCTTATCAAAAGGATCACTTCCATGAAAAGAAAAAGATCATGATTACAACAAAGCTCAGGAAGGAAGAAAATAGACCCAACATATCCTAAGGAACAAGAACAAAGAGATGGGATCATGTTTTCAAACGGCCACCAAGGATGGTCCACATCTCATGACTGAGAATGATGAAGAAGATGAAGTTTTTAGGAGAGAGGAAACATTCTTAAGAGTAAGATCACTTACCAAGATAGGAAACCTCCACAAAACCACCACCAAGGTGTTGATCTAGCACACGATCTTCATCAAAAGAAGATGAATCAATCACCCAATATCCAAGTTCCAACCTTCCTTGCTCCTCAAGCTCCCAAGAACAATCTCAAGGTAGAAGAGAGAGTTGTGGGCTAAAAGGATTAATTATTTATGAAGAGGATGGTTTATATACCTCAAAGGAGGGAAGTAGAAGATCTTGAGGTGTCAACATATTAGATCATCAAGGGACACTTTCCCATCAAAGAATTATCCTTATATCCATTTATATGCACACACACAAAATCATGATTATTCAATAGAGTGTCACAACCTCTAAGGTTGGTTTCCCTCATGTCTCGGTTGAGACACTCTCGAGAAATCCTTTGTCTCGATCAAGACACTTCAAGGGTTGGAACCCTAGGTCTCATGTACATAGGTCGAGACACTAGAAGTCAAGATGTCTCGACCCATCCTTACAAGATTCTCTCATTTGAGACAACACTACACAAGATGTGTTGCATTCGATATCTTCACCAAAAGTGGTGTAGGGACGTAACATCAAGCCCTAACTCAAACACCATATCAACCATACAAACCCTATAACCTTAGAAACCTTAATTTGACATCATGATGTCATACCACATTCATTATTCAAACAAGGCACCCCTTGACACCATTTTCTCTCTCATGATGTCAATAGCTCAAGATGTACTCTCTTCATATGTAATTTTTCAAGATAACCCTCACTTATGAGTAAATTGAAAATTAGTCCAAAACAAACATATAAATAACAAGGACAACTCAAACATTAATCAAATTGGACCCAGATGAAAATGTAAGCCTATCACATTATATTAGAACATCTCAAGAGTTTAAATTTGGGTTTAACATCTCATTATATAAAGTAAACACACTAAAACATTAAGATAGGTCAGGGATCTTACAATTATAAACCCCTAATAGGGATTTCACCTCCGAAATCCTAACCAAAAAGAGATGGATACTTTTTTCACATCTCATCCTCAAGCTCCCATGTTTCTTCTTAAACACCATCACGAAGCCATAAAACTTTAACTAACACAATGTCCTTCTTCTTCAACTTCTTGATCCTTCTATCCTGAATCAACATAGGTCCCTCTTCATAAGATTTTTTATTATCAAAGTCCACTTCCACAGGTTGAACCGTCAACTCTGTATTAGGGTGACACTTCCTCAGCATAGAGATATGAAACACAGGATGTAACTTTTGTAACTCAGGTGACAACTCCAACTTATAGGCCACCTTCCCAATACATGCAACTACAGGATAAGATCCCATATATCTGGGAGATAACTTACCCTTCTTACCAAATTTTAGAACACTCTTCCAAGGAGAGACTTTAAGATACACCATGTCTCCCACTTGTAAATCTAAGGGTCTATGACGATTATCAGCATAAGATTTTTATCTGTCTTGCGCTACCTTTAACTATTGCTGAATGACTTTGATCATTTTTATTGTCTACTACACTAACTCAGGACCTAAAAGCTGATATTCCTCTATCTCATACCAATACAAAGGAGATGTATAATGTCTCCCATACAAGTCTTCATAAGGTTCCATACCAATGCCTCTTTGATAACTATTATAGTAGGAAAACTCTACTAAACTAAGGTGGATATCCCAACTGTCCAAAAATTATAACACACAGGCTCTTAGTAGATCCTCCAAGGTTTGAATTGTCCTTCCAGATTGTCCATCTCTCTGTGGATGAAATGCAGTATTGAACTTTAACTGTGTACCCATCATTGTATGCAAATGCTCCCAAAAGCTGCTAGTATACTGAGGGCCTTTGTCTGATACTATAGTAGTTGGGACACCATGTGGACGCACTATTTCATTGACATACACCTATGCAAGCTTCTTTGCTGTATATGTTGTCTTTACTGGTAGAAAGTGTGTTGACTTTGTCAACCTATCCATTATTGCCCAAATGGAATCACAACCTTTGTCTATGCTTTGTAAGTCCAATCAGAAAGTTCATTGTGATATGATCCCATTTCTACTTAGGTATGGGCATTGGTTGGAAAGTCCCTACATGTTTTTGATGTTTGTCTTTAACCTACTAACATACAACACACTTAGACACAAACTCAACAACATCACATTTTAATCCTCGGCACCAATATATATCTTTCAGATTTTGATACATCCTGGTGCTCCCTGTATGCATAGCATACATAGAAGAGTGATATTCTTCTAGAACTAAAGTCCTCAAATTATCTATATCTAGAACAACTAATCTACCATGATAACATAATGTCCCACCATCAGATTCATAGAATCCATCACGCTTCTCATTACTTAACTCTTCCTAAATTTGTCGTGCCATAGTATCATTTTGTTGTACATCTTTGATTTGTTGACTCAATGTCAGATTTACATGTAATTATGCTAACAAACATGCAAACATGGACACTTGTAACTATACATTCATCTTTCTAAGAGAAACCAACAGATCTCTCTTGTGGCACATCAAAGCATTCATCTATGCTTTATTAGAGGATGACTATGCAGAAGATTTCCTACTTAAGACATCTTCTACTACATTTTCCTTCCCTAGATGGTAATCTATAGTGTAATCATAGTTTTTAATCGGCTCCATCTAATGGTATTATCATATGTTCAAATTCGTATTTGGAAAAGATATATTACAAGTTCTTCTGGTTAATGAAGATCTGACACTTCTCACCATACAAGTAATATATCCATATCTTCAAGCATGGACCACACTAGCTAACTCCAAATCATGTGTTGGATAATTATTCTCATATTTCTTAAGATGTCATGAAGAAAAAGAAATTACATTCTTATCCTACATCAACACACAACCCAGACCATTCTTAGATGCATCACAAAAGATCATGTAAAATTTTCCTTATCCTGGAAGCACACAGCGGTGCACTGGTCAATCTCTCCTTTAGAATCATAAAATAAAAATGACATCTATCATATTAAACAAATGGTAAATATTTCTAGGTAAGCTTCATTAGGGGTAAATTGACTGCACTGAAGTTCTTAATGAACCTTTTGTAATATCCTACAAAACCTAAGAAGCTACAAAACTCTGTAGGTGTCTTTGGTTGATCCCATTCCAACTCTGAATCTACTTTCTTTGGGTCTACACAGACTCCACTTGAAGATATTACATGTCCTATAAAAGCCACTTCCTTTAACCAAAACTTGAACATATTGAATTTTGCATATAATTGATGTTGCCTCAACAAAGTCAAATCCTGACGTAGGTTTTGTTCATGTTGTTGGCCATTTCTAGAGTAGATCATGATGTCATCTATAAAGATAACTACAAATTGGTCTACATGGGGTCTAAACACCCTATTCATCAGATTCATAAATGTTGTTGGTGCATTGGTTAGCCCAAATGACAAAACCACAAACTCATAATGACCATACCTTGTCCTAAAGTATATCTTTGGTACATCATCTGCCTTAATTTGTAACTAATGGTAATACAACCTCATATCAATGTTAGATAAAATTGTGGCACCTCATATATGATCAAACAAATCATCTATATGCAACAAAGGATACTTATTCTTAAGTGTCATCTTATTCAACTATCGGTAATCTATACACAACCCCATTGATCCATCGTTCTTCTTTACAAATAGAATGGGACCACCCCAAGGAGACGTGCTTGGCCTATTGAAACCTTTCTCAAGCAGTTCGTACAATTGTTTCTTAAGCTCTTTCATTTCTACCAGTGCCATCATATATAGTGTATGTGCTATGAGTTGGGTACCTGGAACTAGATTGATTTCAAAGTCAATCTCTCGAGGAGGAGGTATGTCGGGGAACTCATTAGGAAACACATCCTCAAACTCTTTTACAAATGGCACTTCCTAAATACTAGGACCCTTCATCTTTGTATCCACCACATGTGCCAAAAATGCATCACAACCATGTCTCATCCATTTTTCTACTATCATAGTTGAAACTCGACATGTTGGAAGAATCTTCCTATCACCTTGGAAGACCGATGAAATGTCACCATATACAAACGTCTCCATCTTGGAACTACAGTCCAAGATCACTTGATACATTTCCAAAGTATCCATCCCAAGGACCAGGTCAAATCTATGCATATCAAGTGGTAAAAGTTCCACTTTGATATTGTGTCCTAGAAAGGAAAGAATACAAGACAATCATACTTTCCGTAACTCTACGGAACCAACTAAGGGAGTCTCTATATGAAGATTATCATGTCTACGACTAACAGGCAAGAAATAGTTAATTATCACTTCTTTAGTGATGAAAGAATGTGTCACACCCGGGTCAATCAAAATAGATATGAAACATTAAGAAGATAAATCAGAATGATATAATTTCATCTGACCTGTCAAGACCCTTGGGTTGACAAATCCTTCTGGATGACTCATTTCATAGAATCGAGTCGTCGCCTGGTGTCTCCCTCTACCTCTGCTAGCATGTCTGATGAACCAGCTTATGACGCCTGTCTGCATCCTCTACCACTATGTTGTTGTCAGTGTTGTGAACTCTACTTAGGTTGTCGAGTCACTTCTTCATCCTTCACATGATAGTACCACTTAGTATGCCCCACCTGCCTACATTTGAAATAGGTTTTTCCCTCATACCATGGCCTAGACGGACCTGTCACAGATACTAACATCTCACTCTGACCTCCTATAGGTGGTAAACTACAACATCTGCTTCTTATGTGTCCACTGTGATTGAGTTATTGACCTTTGCTGAGATTGTGGTGCTGAGTACCTGGGCTTCTTGAAGCCTTCAGAAGATTATCGTTGGTACTGCATAGGCCTCTTCTTAGCCTTTTAATCATGTTTCTCTAGCACATATCTCTCCACTCTCCTAAATGACTCCATAAAATTTGAAAACCTTTCTCTATTTTCTAAGGATGATATTGGGGTTGATAGTTCAGTAATCAATCCCTTCTCAAAGTGCATGATCCTCTCCTTTTCTAGTTGTTTCCATATGTGGACAAAACCTAAGAAGCATAAACTTAGCTTCATAACCACTAATTGACATGGTTCCTTATCTAATGTTCTCGAACTGTACAATCTTTTCATCTAAGTCTCAGGGAAGTATCGACTTACAAACTCCCACCTAAATTCCTCCCATGTAATCGCAATTCCCAGCCTTTTCTCCTCCTGAATAGCCCACCAGTGGCCAGCACTCCCTTTCAACAAGTATGCTACATGCTTTACTTTGTCCTCATCATGGATGTTGAGGATTTTAAAAGCCTTCTCCATCTCAGTGAGCCACATATATGCATCGGTTGGATTAGATGTATCTACATATTCCAATGCCCCTACATGTCAGAGTCTCTCAAAAGTCTTCCCATACCCATGAGTTTCAGAATCAGGGCCCTCTGTCCTAGGTTCAATTAAAGGCATCTTGTTCATCATATGGTTCATCGTAGTCATAAATTGTCCAACCACAGACTCTAAAGAAAGGTTTCTACATTAGCTGGATTGACTTGAGGTATCTCGGGCACAATGTCTCACCCTTATTACCTCGTATCAGCATCTCCTGGTCCAGCAATGTTACTTTCTGCAACATGTTCATCATGCTCTCTGGACATCTTTTCTATCTTCTTCTACTTCTACAACAGCAGAATCTACTATAAGATATACTGGAGGACATTAGAACAGACTCAAACCCTAGTCCTATGTCTTTGTAGACTCAACAAACCTATATCTCTGATACCAACTAAACTGTGGTGACCATCACCCCAATAAATGAAATTACTCAAAACAAATCATGGAATAATCACTAACCACAAAATTACCGCAAAATAGGGTAAATTAAAACCAGTTGCAATTTAATATCTCAAGTAGAAGTATTTTGTAAACAATCTGTCAACATAAGCCATCTGTATTTCACATATACCAAAAGATGTTATATATTAATTTTAAAGTCTATCAAGCCATATCTGATACATATTGCAACATGTTCATATGTACAAACCCTTTTTATACAATCATGGCATAAAACCAAAATCTTTGTGTTGATAATCAATACAACAAAATCTCTCCCTAAAACCTAAGGGTACAAGGATGACACCTAAGACTTTGCTAAGACACTACCCCAATAGCATGTCCAACCTTTAGACAACTACTTCTCTCCTTGTTTCTCAACTCCTACACCACGACCTTGACCTCCTCACCCACAACCATCGAAAAAAGTTGTGGAACCCACAAGTTGAGACCTAACGTCCCGACGAGAGTTGTAACTCTTTATCAACGTCTATTATAACCACAACACTATAAAAAGTAGTAAATAAAGTTGGTATTTCTTCCTTAAGTAGTTTAAGTAGTTAGAATTGAGCAATTGAGCAATCGAACATTTTATATTATGAAAAGGAATATGAAGAACATGTACAACTATTATAAACAATATAATACACGAATGTTTTTTTATTTTTATGCTTTGAGGGTTTGAGGCCTACCACTTAAATCCAACTGAACACTACTAAGTCAAAATTAATACCATACAAGATCAATGTAAGAGTTAGAATCCATGATCATCACCAACACTACTTGGTCAGTTCAAGTATGCAATGCAATGACATATAGTCATATTTCTAAAAGACCGCAACTTGTAGTCAAGGCTACAGTCATGTAGACAAAACAACTCATAGTCAAGATATGGTCCTGTAAACAACTAGTCTGACTTGGTACATGACACAACACTAGAGAACTGGATCTCAAGTAGTTGTTCAATAATAAATTATATATCTCTATTTTCCCAATTTTAGGACACGGAAATATATGACTTGCACCCCGCATATTCAACAATATGTGCTTCAATATTTCCCAAAGGAGTTACTCGTTTCACAACCCAGATAGATATTGATGTTGTAGAGGAATCTATGGTACAGGGAAACTACATGATTAGGGTTCCACTTGATTAGACATGCCAATTGGGTATCTTTTAATGCATCAATCAAGTTGCAACATATCAATCCTAAACAATTTCTACAAAACCAAGGCAGGATGCAACTTCAGAAGATATAAAACATATTAATTGAGAACTTGTTTCGTCATCACATGGCTTTAGTAACACTTCCATTCTCAATGTTATCATCAATATCACATCACTATGGGATATCAATCCCTTAATTTATGAACAAGGCACTTGTTGGGTCATTAGACCAATTCATATACTCATGTTCATTCAATATTATAGTATGCCTCAACATTATTCATAATCAACACTCTGTATTGCATAGGCATACCCTAGCATTCCCTTAGCTATGTCATTCATCCCACCTGCAAGTTAGTGTTACACATGTAGGAGAGAGAAACATCATGATAGAGTAACAACCTTCAAATAAAGTGAACTCACTTATCATGTTATTATTGAATTATAATTAGGGATATATATACCCAAATAGGGTTTCATAGAATAATACCACCTCTAAATCCTAATTCTATCACTTCCCATATTGCTAGAGAGTTGAAGTATTATCATTGATGGTTAGACATTCATAATTTCACCGTTTTATGTAGGTTATTACGCAAATATGAGTCATGTTCGCTCATATATATAAGCCTCTCAACTAATCATTACACCAATGATTCAATCTTTTATAACACCATTGTCTCGACCTCCCAACACATGAATGTCGACTGACCAACAATGGGATGTCGCGACCTCGACACAACCCATGTGTCCCGACCACTCCCACTGGTGTTGTGATCAAAACACCTCAACCCAGCCTCAACTAGCTAGATGGTTGACAATACCACAGCCTAACAGAGCATCACACTTAACACTAACTCAGAGTACCTTAACCCCTTAATAGGAACGACGTCACACCCATGACATCAAAGTCAGATAATGATACGTTGCGGCAGCGACATGGCGTCGTTGTGACCCCATTCAACAAGCAACATCACAACCTCTTTTCTCAACAACTTCTCTACCTCAACTCTCTTGGAAATGTCGCAACCGTCTTCTTGGCCATCTTGGTTGTAAAATCATTTAGCAACTAAGTCGGTCTGCTACAACAATGTTGCATCGTGACCTAGGTAATAGGTTATGACTAGCCTAGGATTAGGGGAGTGTTGTGACCAAAGCTACCCCATACAAGGTGTCGACCATGATAGAAGTTTAAGAGACGTCTCGACCATCTGCTCTACTCCATCATTGTTTAGAACCAAGGTCAAAATAGAAGGATAACAGCAAGGAATAATCATGCATCAATAGAGTGAATATCTCTTGGATGGTTAGCCATTCATAATTGCACCATCTTATGTAGGTTATTACACAGATATGAGTCATGTTCACTCATATATATAAGCATCTCAACTAATCATTACACCAACAATTCAATATTTTATAACACCATTATCTCGACCTCCCAACACATGAATGTCGACTGACCAACAATGGCATGTCACGACCTCAACACAACCCATGTCTCCCGACCACTCCCACTGGTGTTGTGATCAAAACACCTCAACCCAACCTCAACTAGATATATGGTTGACAATAACACAACCTAACATAGCATCACACTTAACACTAACTCAGAGTACCTTAACCCCATAATAGGAATGATGTCACACCCACGACATCAAAGTCAGATAACGCTACATTGCGACAACGACATGGTGTTGTTGCGACCCCATCCAACAAGCAACATCACAACCTCTTTTCTCAACAACGTCTCTACCTCAACTCTCTTGGAAACGTCGTGACCGTCTTCTTGGCCATCTTGGCTGTAACATCATTTAGAAACTGAGTCAGTCTGCTACAACAATGTTGCATCGTGACCTAGGTAATATGTAACGACCTTCCTAGGATTAGGGGAGTGTTACGACCAAAGATACCCCATACAAGGTGTCGACCATGATAGAAGTCTAAGAGACATCTCGACTATCTGCTCTACTCCATCACTATTCTGAACCAAGGTCAAAATAGAAGGATAACAGCAAGGAATAACCATGCATCAACAAAGTGAATATCTCTCTAGATCATGGTGTTTAACAACCTAAAATGTGATGTTGGAAGATCATCCAAAGATATAAACTTGGAGAAAGTGAAACTGAGATTCTTATGCATATATAACATACCATAACTTCTTATTTGTTCAAGTATAATGGATCATGTAAGAATGTAGTATAACAACAAGTTTAAAGATGCACATAATAGGATTGTGAAAAGTTATAAAACCCGCCTATTCTTGAAAAGAAATTATTTCCTAAGATTCCAAGCTCTAAAATCTTCACTCAAGCTTCAAAAACCTCAGCCAAAGTATTCCAAGAAAAGAAAAAGATCATGATTACAACATAGCTTGGGAAGGAAGAAAAGAGACCTAACCGATCAAAATGAACAAGAAGAAAGAGATTGGGTCATCTTTTCAGATGGCCAGCATGGATGGTTCACATCTCATGGCCGAGAAGGAGGAAGAAGTTGAAGGTTTTAGGAGAGAGGAAACATGCTTAAGAGTAAGATCACTTACCAAGATAGGAAACATCTACAAAACCACCACCAAGGTGTTGATCTAGCACAAGATCTTCATCAAAAGAAGATGGATCAATCACCCAAGATCCAAGTTTTGACCTTCCTTGCTCCTCAAGCTCTCAATAATAGTCTCAAGGTAGAAGAAAGAGTTGTGGGCTAAAAGGATTAATTTCTTGTGAATAGGATGGTTTATATACCTAAAAGAAGGAGGGAAGTTGAAGATCTTGAGGTATCAACATATTAGATCATCAAGGGATACTTGCCCACGAAAGGATTATCCTTATATCCATTACATGCAAAAATAAAAATATTCATGATTATCCAACAGAGTGTCATGACCTCTAAGGTTATTTTTCCTCATGTCTAAATTAGGACACTCTCAATCATCCCTTTGTCTCAATTGAGACACTTTAAGGGTTGAAACCCTAGGTCTCATGTACATAGGTCGAGACACTAGAAGATAAGATGTCTCAACCCATCTTCACAAGATTATCTCTGTCGAGACAACACTACACAATATGTGTTGCAGTCAATACCTTCACCAAAAGTGGTATAGGGTTGTAACATCAAGCCCTAACTCAAACACCATATCAACCATGCAAACCCTAAAATCTTAGAAACTCTAATTTCACATGATTATGTCATACCACATCCATGACTAAAACAAGGTGCCCCCTGACACCATTTTCTCTCTCACTATGTCAATACTTCAAATGTACTTTTTTCATGCGTAATTTTACAAGGTAACCCTCACTTATGGGTAAATTGCAAACTAGTCCAAAACAAACACATAAATAACAAGGATAAATCAAACATTAATCAAATTGGATCCAGATGAAAATGTAAGCTTGTCACATGATATTAGAACATCTCAAGAGTTTAAATTTAGGTTTAACATCTCATTATATAAAGTAAACACACTTAAGCATTAAGATAGGCTAGGGATCTTACAACTATAAACCCTTAATAGGGATTTTGCCTCCGAAATCCTAAGCAAAAAGTGATAGATACTTTTTTCGCATCCCATACTCAAGTTCCCTGTAACGCCTGGGCCCACTGCCCTAGGCTCTAGTAGAGTTTTAGGAATGATGACTGGCCCCACAAACCACCACTAGCCTTAACTGCGCATTTTGCACAAGCCAGTGTCAACTTCCCGATTGGTCACCCATCCTAGTACTACTCCAAGCTAAGCACGCTTAACTATGGAGTTCTTTAGAGATGGACTCCTGGAAAAGGAGGTGCACCTTGGTGATATGGGTAGTCCAATCATTCCTTATGAGATCTTTTTATCCGAGGCCTCAAATCCTGGGATGTTACAATCTCCCCCACTTAGACTCTTGATGTCCTCGTCAAGGCTCAACTATATGGCCTCATAATCTAACCCCATTTCAGTGCAGACCCACAATGGCACATGGACACTCAGCTCCCGATCACGGAATACCAGCGCAAGGGCGGCTCCATCTCGTCTCTGCAGATAGCCCTTTCCAACTTGCTTGGACCGTATGGCTCATGTCCATGTGGGCCCCACCTACTGGAGGGGTTATGGCTCTGATACCATTTGTAACGCCTGGGCCCACTGCCCTAGGCTCTAGTAGAGTTTTAGGAATGATGACTGGCCCCACAAACCACCACTAGCCTTAACTGCGCATTTTGCACAAGTCGGGGTCAACTTCCCAAATGGTCACCCATCCTAGTACTACTCCAAGCTAAGCACGCTTAACTATGGAGTTCTTTAGAGATGGACTCCTGGAAAAGGAGGTGCACCTTGGTGATATGGGTAGTCCAATCATTCGTTATGAGATCTTTTTATCTGAGGCCTCAAATCCTGGGATGTTACATTCCCACATTACTTCTTCAACACCACAGTATTACCACAAAACATTAAGTAACACATTGTCCTTCTTCTTCGACTTCTTCACCCTTCTATTCAGGTACAACACAGGTCCTTCTACATAAGATATATCATTATCTAACTCCACTTCTACAGGCTGAAGAGTCAACTCTGTATCATGGTGACACTTCCTCAACATAGAGATATGAAACACGTGATATAAATTTTGTAACTCAGGTGACAACTCTAACTTATAGGCCACCTTCCCAACAAGTGCAACTATAGGATAAGGTCCCATATATTTGGGAGCTAACTTACCCTTCTTACCAAATCTTAGATCACCCTTCCAAGGAGGGACTTTAAGATACACCATGTCTCCCACTTGGAACTCGAAGGGTCTACGATAGTTATTAGCATAAGATAGTTGTCTGTCTTGCGTTGCCTTTAATTGTTGCTAAATGACTTGGATCTTTTCTGTTGTCTGTTGCACTAAATCATGACCTTATGGGTAATATTCCCCTATCTCATACCTACACGGAGGAGATCTACAATTTCTCCCATACAACGCTTCATAAGGTGTCATATCAATGCTTCATTGATAACTATTGTTGTAGAAAGCTCTATTAAACTAAGGTGGATATCCCAACTTCCCAAAAATTGTAACACACAGGTTGTCCTTAATTGTGTACCCATCTGAATTGTCCTTTCAGATTGTCCATCTGTCTGTTGATAAAATACAGTACTAAATATTAACTATGTACCCATTGCTACATGCAAATGCTCTCAAAAGTGACTAGTAAATTGAAGGCATCTATCTGATACTATGGTAGCCGAGATACCATGTAGACGCACTATTTCATCGACATACACTAGTGCAAGCTTCACAGCCATATATGTTGTCTTTATTGGTAGAAAGTGTGTTGACTTAGTCAACCTGTGCACTATCACCCAAATCAAATCACAACCTTTGGCTATCCTTGGAAGTCCAACCACAAAGTCCATTGTGATATGATCCCATTTCCACTTAGGTATAGGCATTGGTTGCAAAGTCCCTGCATGTTTCTAATGTTTGGCTTTAACCTACTGACATACAACACACATGGACACAAACTCAACTACATCACATTTTAATCTTGGCCACCAATATAGATCTTTCAGATTCTGATACATCTTGGTGCTTGCTGGATGCATAGCATACATACAAGAGTGAGCTTCTTGTGAAACTAAAATCCTCATATTATTTATATCTGGCATGAAAGTTCTCATTTATATATTCCATGAATGTTATCATTTATCTATTCCATGACAAATGACAAATTGAGAATTTACTTTAAAGATAAGGAATATCATCACATCATTTAAAAATCTCCCATTCTCCAAATGTCCATAGCAGCATAATAATTTTCTTAAATAAATAAAATGATATGCTTAAAGTTCTGTGAAGACCATATATAGATATCCTTTAAGTAATCATGATTAGGAATAATTCATATTCCTTATTTGTATTTATGATATTTTTGACTCCTACTGTAGTTAATTTTAAGAGAACCATTCAAAATACAAGCTTATTATTTCAAAGCCCTAGTTTATCAAAAAGGATCATGGGAATATTGAGTCTCACTAAGATATACCACACCTCACATAGTGAGGGTACAAATTAGGAGTTCATCATCCCATGACATACATAAACATTAGATCCACCACGGGTAAATGAATCATGGCACCTATCACATTACATTGATATTTTTGTCATATAAACATATTAGATTTAAATTATAACAACCACATTGTCATAACTTCCATAAAAAATAGGAGATACAACCTAGTCATCACTCATATAACATGTGATTTAAGTAGGCATACCTCATGTTCATTCTCTATAACCCACATATAATCAAAAAAATATAGCTTGAAACACTTCTCACAACCCCTTAAATTGATGCATTCATTCTCCATCCCCAGTTTCTAAACTAAAGGTGTAACGACCCCACCTCCCAGTAACCCCCAATTAAGAGAGACCAAGAGGTTGCAGCCGTTATCCCAATTTCCCGGATCAAAGGTTCGACAAATAATCATTAATAATTATTAAATTCTACCATGACTATGCTGAAAGCTGGAATAAAATAAAACTTTGCATACCTTTTTCAAAAACTTGGATATATAACTTCTATCCACCTCTGGACTCTGTTCTAACTAATCCTCCTTGCACTTTAATTCTTAATTTCACAATATGCCACTTTATAGTTTGTCCTTTTCAATTTCGTACCTAAAATGCTGACAAACAAAATGTCGGTCAGCATAAATGAATATGTCAGTATGTGGGGGAAGCAATAATCATTCAATTAACTGTAACAACATATTGCAAGCAATTATGGTTTAGCAAGCAAACTTTACATCTTAAACATAACTTCGCAATCCATACATATCCTAACCTCTGCGTTGTCCCTGCAGTGGACCTGGATACTACCCCTCATACGGTAGATCCCAATTAACCCTGCATGATCCTACCTAACATGTAGATCAATATCTAGGGTTGAAGAGTCGCATGGCACTACCCATAGGTAGCCCAATCACTAACTCATTTGAAGAGTCGCATGGCACTACCCATAGGTATCCCAATCCCTAATTGATGATAGCCTAGACCATGCTCTAGGTTAATTTTTTCATCATTAGCAAAGCCACAAAGGAGGACCAGGATCTGAGCTAGTCATGTATACATATTTATGGTGATAATCATAGTCACTTTATAGTTGCATGAAATAAAAGTCATCCAAGCAGTTATTTTTAGGTAATCGATTAAACATCAGGGAATGCCATGAAACTAAATCGATTAACCATAAGCGTAACCACATACCTGATCCAGAGCAACTTGATGTCCAAGCAATAATATTCAAGAACAATCAAATAAGCAATCAACAATATCCTGAAATTAATGCATAACATCCATTTGTTATAGTTTATCCAAAACATTCTCACGATAGACTTGGATTCCACCTTAGGCTTTCTAGGCCACTTTAGGATTTTATTAGGGTTTTAGCCTCCATAATACCTTTATCACATATAATACTCTTTTTCACTAAAACTACCATCTTTATCCTTTTAAGTTATTTCAAGATCATTAAACTCAATTATCACATACGATTTCTTTCAAATTAACAACTCATATTTCATTATAGTTCAATTCATATATGAACTCTATTTATCACTAATTCCACCTTTATCTACTAGAAAACCCTAATTACCAAATTAAGGGTATTTATCACAATGAGGAACTTTTATACTCAAAATAGCTTAGAATCATCAAATCTCAATTCTATCCATGGATTCGATCAATTAAAGCCATTAAGAATCATAATTACTAACATTAGGGTTTCAAGGCCCATTAAAGCTTATTTATGTACATGGAACCCTAAATTAATCAAATTATGCATAACGATTGTCCTTTTGTGTCTTTTTATAATCAATAGGTTAATATCAACTTTAATTATCCATATAACCCTCCTCAATACATTAATCATCTTAAATTAGGGTTTCTTAATTATTAATGCATTAAAGTTGATAACTTCCACTACTTTTCGAATTTCAATAGGAATTGCCTTCTAAATATATTTTTAATGGATTCCTCACATATTTCTAAGCAAAATACATATATTATATGTACCAATCGGATCTACCAATATTTAGATATGATTTTTTTAAGAATCACTTACTCGAACCAATGAGAGGCTGACACGTCAGCCATCCCATGCAATGTAGCTTCGCCGATTTGGAAACATAACCAAATTATGCTTAACCCCTCGTTTAAGTGCTCAGCGCTTCATACCCCAGAGGGGTAAATCCATCCAATGTGGCTTGGTCGTCTTCCTCCTAGCGTTACCCTCTACTGCTATTGCAGTAGGGATCAGGTGCGGCCCTGCCACCCTTTCCAGACCTCGACGGCCACTAGGGACGGTTCCCCTGCCTCTGTTGTGCCCCTTCATGCACGGACATGCCTTCAAAATGTGGCTACGACAGATGGGCTTCACGCCTGTATGGTCTGCAACCGCAGACAACCAGTGGCCATTCTTCTTGGCATTACACAGGTGCAGATAGTGGTTTCGCCTCCCTCCGATGATGTGGGAGAAACCTGCTTCCATCATCCCTCCTTCTATAGCCCCTCATCGCTCTAGGGGTCGCGCTCCTCCCTATTGTTTAGGGCCAAGATGGATGCAGGGTTTGGAGAAGACAGGAGATACTCGAGACCCTCTTGGACTCGATGTTATGGGTCCAAGCCCTTTATAGGGATAGATAGCAACGCCCTAGCACGCCTATCCATGAGGAAAACAAGTCCCTCATCAACTATGGCAACCATACTTTCCTTATTTAAAAAGTAAGTTCTCTTTTTTATTATCTTCTTAATAAACCATATTCCTTAGTTATTAAGAATTCAAAAATTATCTCTCTTACCTTCTTTGCTTGGATTTTAATTCATTGGCCATGAAAAAAATACTTCCTTATAGAAAAAGTATTTATTTTTTATAATACCAAAAGTCAGTAATTATATAACACATTATCCTTATATTAAGACTTTTGTATTATTTGTATTTTCTCTTTCTTCTTCATATTGGGACTCCTTGGACCCCAAGAAATCCTAAGATTTCAAAAACCTTTTTAAGGATACTTATTATCCTTCTAGATACATCTACATTCTTCATTTCTCATTATCTTACTTATTTCTTTATTAAGATATCTATTTTCAAAGATTTTTCATTATCTTTCATCTCCTTTTTCCCCTTTCCTATTTTTTTCCATTAGCAATCACATCTAAATGAAATTTATTCAATTGTGACCATTAATGCCACTTTCCAGAGATTTCTATGTATTTTTATAAATACTTTGCTTAATATTCATTATCTTATATCTTTTTATATTATTTGGACTTTTCTTCCTTTCTTCTCTTTTATATCCATTATTGGATTAATCTAATAATAATAAGAATCACAAAATTCCTATCCAAAGGGATATTTGGAAAGAAATCCATTCTTTGAAGCAAAGAATACAACCTTTTCAATTAAGTCCATATTCATAAAATCATTACATTTCAGTTATGAAAACATATGCAAAAATGAGCTTGTAACATCCTTCCCCTCTTATAGGAATTTTGCCCTCAAAATTCCATAAAACATACGAACAAGCAGGATAAGACTTCAACATGTCCATCATGGCTCCCATGTGGCTTTACCCTCTCCATGGTGTTTCCCAAGAACCTTCATCATCTTATATTCTTATATCTGAGTTCTTTCTCACCTTGGTATCTTGTACCCTTATAGGCAACTTAGGTCATTTCAGCTTCTCTCAAATCTAAATAGGTTCATGGCTTAGCACATGGCTTGGGTACCTCACATAGTGTTCTTAGATTGGACTCGTGGAACACATCATATCACATTATTCTAAGGGGTAAGGCTAAACATAACCATCTCCACCAATCCATCTCAAATGGATCCATGTATCGGGGACTTAGCTTTCTCAGCTATAGCTCAGAGGGGTTAGATTTTCACATCACATATTCTCCTACAACGAACTGCATGTCAGTCTACTTTGCATCATCTCACGACTAATGTCATCACTGGGCTCTCTTTCAGTCATCGCACGATCAAAGCGACTTCATCTGCACACACTATGGTCCTTTCCTGACCTTCGGCGAGGTCCATTCACCAACATCGTCTTAATGAAGTGGTGATTGACACGACCTCCCTTACAAAGCTTCATATATCCCGATATTGGCTATGGTGATTAACATCACACCTTTCATAGGACAATAACTGTCTCCATGTATCACCCTGAACGAGCACACATGCTCCCTTCAGACCCTTTAGTCTGGACCATACTAATCATCAGTTAGGGGTGATAAGTTGTACTAGCATCGAGTTCTTCATGCATTTACTTCCACCTCATGGAAGTGAATCTTTAGGTCATACTCCAGAACCTTTGAACTCGCATCAAGGTTTAGTTGGACCATCTCTCTTACATGTAGTTCAACCGGATCTGTTTCTCGACAGTACTCTCTCTTTCTCTTAGATCATGCTATCTAGGTAAGGTGATCTACCATAACCCACATTGCATCCTGACCTTCCTTGGTCCAGGGGAGACTTACTACAACATCCATAGTGATGAACTCCCATTCCCTCTCACAGACTCATATCCTCTATATCAACTCAATGGGTTATTGGTGTTCGTCCTTCACCCCCTGACATGCATGGCGACAAGCCGCATGCAACTCCGTACACTTCTTTGGCATCCAAAGTACTACTACCTCTTATTATCTTAGTAGTACCATAGTATATGGTGAACTTAAAATCATGATATCTTGTATGTCATGATTCCTTAAGGTTGGTTCCTCATAAACCTTATAAACACTCTAGTCGGGGTTTGATCACCTTCTTTTCCAGAGAAGTGCATCTGAGGTTCTACGGCCATCCTTTTATTGCATCAAGGCCTAGGCTGGCTAACCAAACAACCACTAACTTGATCAACAGATCTCGTTACATCTGAGTGTTAGCCAAACATATCTCCTTTTCCAAACTTAGGGTTAACCTAACAACCTCTTCTAGCCTCCAGCTAAACTAGGCAGTTGCATCTCAACTAGAGCATCCATTACCACCTCACATCCTAATTTATTAGGTAATGTTGAAGACATACACCTCCATGTATTCCACTTATTATCTCATCTCAAACTCTAAGCCTATCTTAAACAAGGGAACTCGGACCTCATTTTCTTGGTTATTGAACTCTACCTTGTATAGTTCATTAGTTCCACATAACTCATGATAAAAACATACTCATAAGATGACTACCTTAGTTCTCTTGGTGTTTGTTCAACATCCACACATAGTACACTCCACAAGGGTATGTTATTATCTCTATCCTCATGCATCATAGAAACATTTCCACTCACATCATCTTTATCTTTGGTGTATGGCATGCGTACTGTCCTATCTCTCACCTCCATAACAAGAGGAAATAAGCATTTGGCAGTCGTTTAAACACAAAGTTCTTCTTGTTCCAAAAGTAGAGATGGTACATACTGTTGGATCAATGGGCTCTAGAAGGGGGGGTTGAATAGAGCTTCACAAACTTCACAAAAGTGATTAAACCACCAAATTATATTAAGTGCAGAACTTAAATCAAAACAGCAATTTGATGTCCTAAACTAGCATACAAAGCAAGGATAAGAGACAAGGAATAGCATGCACTTGGACAGGTGGTTTAGAGTGGTTCCATGTCCTAAACTTAGGAGCAATGTCAGTCCACTACCTAGAGTTGGTTAGGCTCTAGGATTTGTATCTTGGTTCTCTTATATATATCACACAATAAGATTACAAGCTACAACTACCAACCATCCAAGGACTTATATATCAAGCCAAGATCTTCTACCTCACCAAGGACTTACCCACCAAGCAAGTAGTCTTCCGCCTTCTTCAAAGGACTTACCCACTCTTGCTCTAGTCTTCGGCCTTGCAGGATTTACCTATCTTGCTTGAGCTTTGCCTTGCACCTCTCCTTCACTTGGAGAGCTTTAGCACCTTCCTCCTTCACTCGGAGGCCTGGAGCAGCTAGCCTTCTTCTCCTTCACTCGGGGAAGAACAGCAACCTTCTTCTCTTTCACTCGGAGAAGAAACTTCAATCAATCTTCATAGAGAATGGAGATGGGAGAAGTGGAAAGGAGAGCTTTACAAGATTACAAATGATAGCTCTCATACATGGGATCCTAACTCACTCATACTCACGAATTTGCTTTGAAGGTAGAGAGAGAAAGGGGCTCAAAGGATTAGAAACCACTCAACTAAGGCTAGGACCAAGCATATGTGAATGAGCAACCTTGGAATGAAGTCCAAGAGGTCCTATTTATAGTTGAGGGTGTCCCTTTGAGGTTGGGAGAGTTAAGGGGCACAAACTAGCCGTTTTACAACTTGCAACGGATCTATTTTGAGTCCCACCTACTCCTCCAACGGTTGGAATTGCTTTTTCTGCATTCCAGTACAGTCTGATCGGCCGAGTTTCAATAAAGGCAACTCGGCCGAACCACTAAATGACAAGTCTGAAAGATAGACTGTCGGCCGAGTTCCCTTGGAGAAACTCGGCCGATCGGTCGACTTTCAACTTGGACCGATCAGTGGATCGACCGAGTTTCCCACCATAGGAACTCGACCGACCAGGGATCGGCTGAGTTGGTAACTCGGCCGATTGCCCAGAAAATTCCAGAATATATGGATCGGCCGAGTTTGGAATTCGGCCGACCAAATCCCTGTTATGGGTATTTTGGAATTTTCGTAAAACTATACAAATGATGGATTTTTGAGTCCCAAACAATTTATCCATCTTAGTTACAATACAAAACATGAGTATAAGTGATTACATTAATTGTTCTAAGCCTCTAAGGGCTATATTACAAAACGGTCAAAAGTCACATGTTTTGCATGTGCTGGATGAGTAGCTTTGGAGTTGAATGTGATTCTTCTCTTGTACCTAATGTCTGAAACAATCTCAAATAGATTTGTTAGATACATATGAATGGAATGGTTAAGTCATTATCAAAATATGGGCAATGTGCGACACCTAGGTCAACATTCTCCCCCTTTTTGACAATGAAAAACCATTCCTCAACATATTGAAAAGAATGTGAAAGTTATACCTTTTCTTAGGGAATTGCAAGGGGATGCAAATATGATCAATTTGTAGTGCTCCCCCTCAATTCATGCTTACTCATTCCTGCATGGTTAGTTAAAAAACAAGCAACCACAGCACATATGTATATTATATGATTCTAAGCAAGTCTAGATGCATTTCAGTTAATAGACAAGAAAAGAACCATACAAGCAATAAAAACAATATGATTGAGCTTTTTCTCCCCCTTTGTCATCTCAAAAAGGCAGGGGGGTAGAAGAGCATAAAAGCAAGGTCTTCTCCAACAAAAACACTCAATCAAATCACTCCACAGAAAGACAGAGGAACACCAAGATAAACCATGAAAGCAAAGCATGTCATTAATCAAAATATGGAAAACACGACAAGATAAACCATACGAAGCGTTTCCATAAACCATAAAACAAAACTACACGGATATCATAGAGTAGAAATAGTACAACTCAGATGATGTGCCTAATGTATATAGTACAATCATAGTCCAAAGAGATATAACATGGTCATCTGAGACTAAAACTAGACACATCAGCCCCTAAGCTAAACTACTCTATGTCTACATCATCAACAGCAGCATCCATGTCCTCGTCTGGCCGATAGTCCTCATCGCCATCATCAGAAGGAGGAGCAGCAGCCGGTGTAGCCTCGGCATCATGATCAGCATCGTCGTCATCATCCTCGTCTTCAGCATCCGTCGCAGTAGCCTCATCAGCATCAGTCTCAGCATCCTCCTGGTTAGGCATATCCTCGTCTGGAGGACCAGAAGCACGCCCGGGCCACCTCGCACTCTGCTCGGACCAAGACATGCCTAGAGCATGTAACTCATAGGCAACCTCAATGGGGGGAGCAGAAGAAGTGTACTGGGCCAGAAGCTCAGACAGACGACCACCTGGGAGCGCCAGAACCGGGGAAGGGCATCCACCTGCAGAGGGTTCAGCGGAAGCAGAAAAGGGTGGAGCAGGGTAAAACTGGCTATACGCGTAAGAGGCGTAGTCACCACCGGGGTAGGGCTCGTAGGTGGGGTAAGGCTGAGGGCAGGATAAAGACATGGAGGACATGATGTGGCACAGGCGTAGTCACCACCGGGGTAGGGCTCGTAGGTGGGGTAAGGCTGAGGGCAGGATAAAGACATGGAGGACATGATGTGGCACAGATCCTGATGATGGTGTTGCTGGACCTGCATGTTGTAAGCCTGCTGGTGCATGAGATACCCCATGAGGGCCTCATTTGAAACGTGGAAATCAGCAAAGGCAGGCTGCGGAGGAGTCTGGAAGGAAGGCTCAGGTGGAGGAGGGGTAGCTGTGGAGGGTGGAGGTGCAGTTGAGGAAGGTGGAGGTGGAGGTGCAGCAGAGGAAGATGATGCACCAGGGGTAGGCACACTCTTTTGGAGAGTGGTCTCACTGATATAAACTCCTTTGCGATCAGAGCGGTAGAGAAAATCGGCAAAGAGAGATTTTCTAGTGGCATGCTGGAAAAGACTACAAATAAGGGCAGGATATGGAAGATGTGTGCCCTTTGTGTTCTTTCCCGAGTCAAAACAGGTCATATGATGAAGGATGTAACGGGCCCATTTGACTCCTTGATTGTTCAGCAGAAGATACATCATCATCGCCGTATTCTCGGCAATGTCTGTTTGATTCTTCTTTGGGTGGACATTGCAGCTAAGGATAAACGCCAAGACGCGGCGAGGGGCAGAAAGGGCGGAGGAAGGCAAAGTACCCCTTTTTCTATAAGGAAAGTTGGGTTGCTTGAGAAATTTGTGGATGTCGGTCAAGTCAACCTCAATTGTCTTATAAACATCATCGGGGTACAAAAGATCAAGATAGAGAGGGTAGTCGGTGATCCAAGATGCCGTGCCAACATTTCCATTGAGATAGAGATTGAACGAACGCTCAGTAATATGGAAAGGTTGTCCGGCGATCATGGACGTCAACACAATAGAGGTGTCCGCGGATGGGACCAAAGAGTCATAGTTCCAGCGCAAATTTGCGTAGAACTCACGGACGGCTTTGGAACTGTATTTCAAATTATAAAAGCGGGCATCCTCTATGCAAAATGCCTAAAGGTGATGGGTGTGAAAGATTTGACAAGCTTCAAGGAGGTCGGCGTGAAAACTGTTGGGTTGATGAAGAGCTCGAAAAGGGAAGGGAGAGCGAGGAAGGAGCTCTTTGAAACGAGAAACAGCAGCATTGTCAATAAACGAGAGATTATTGAACACCATATACCTTGGAGCACGGGGAGTCGCCATGGCAGGAGCAGGAACGGCTCGTTTCCGGCGTTGGGACCTCATGGAGAGGAGAAAGAAGAAATAGAGCTGAGCCGCGCGGAGAGAGAGAGCAGACGACGCCCCTAGAACAGCAAGAACGAAAGCACAAGGTCGATCGGAGGTGAAAACGGCTGGAAAGAGGGAAGAGAGGACCAGGGTTAGGAAGGGTCGGGGTTTACGGCTAGGGTTCGGTCGACTTTGCTCTAGTTGAGAGGGAGAAAGTCGGCCGATTCCTATATATATAAAACCAGTCTGCCGCCTATCGGTCGAGTTTGGGAAATGGAAACTCGGCCGATCGAGCGCACAGGTGCCCTGTATCCCGACCGTTCGGCCGAGTTGGAAACTCGGCCGACCAAAACCCTGATGTGGGAAAACCGAAATTCTAGCCCTAGCCTCAAATGACCGAATGCAAATTTTCTTTTTGGTCTAGATTGTATATTAAGCATATTTAGGCACATTCCCATCATCATAGGGTACTATTTGTCGATTAAAACCCTATTTGCGAGAAAAGCCCGAAAAAGAGATAGAAACTAGAGAAAAAATTTGCAAAAACAAGCATTTTGAGCAATTAAAGCCTTTATAAGCAAGAGCAACACATATAAGATGTAACCAACTAATTAGAGAGCAATTCAATATCATCAAGAGAAATTATGAGCAATTTTGATCTAATAAAATTAAATTGTTCTCTAGCAAGCGGTTTAGTGAAAATGTCGGCCAACTGATTTTCTGTATCCACATGTGTGATATAAATATCCTTTTTGACAATGTGGTCACGGAGAAAATGATGGCGAACTTCTATGTGTTTAGCTCTACTATGCAATATTAGATTATAAGAAATATTGATTGCACTAGTATTATCACAGTAAATAGGAGAAGCATCAAAATGAATGTTAAAGTCTTGGAGCATTTTCTTCATCCATAGGACATGGGCACAACAACTTCCGGCTGCAATGTACTCAGCTTCGGTAGTTGATAATGCCACTGTGCTCTGTTTCTTGGAGAACCAAGACACCAAGCATGGTCCCAAGAGGAAGCAAGTGCCACTTGTGCACTTTCTATCAATCAAGCAACCTGCGTAGTCAGCATCACTATATGCCACAAGAGTAAAGTCCCTTGACTTAGGGTACCATAGTCCAAAATTTGGAGTTTTGGCTAAGTACCTCAAAATCCTCTTGACAGCAATAAGATGTGATTTCCTAGGGCTTGATTGAAAGCGAGCACACAAGCCAACACTAAACATTATATCAGGTCTAGAGGCAGTTAAATAAAGTAGACTTCCGATCATACCTCTATAGAGCTTCTCATCTACCTTCTCACCTTCTTCATCCTTGTCAAGTTTGGCAGTGTTTGACATGGGTGTATCCATCGGCTTCATGTTCTCCATCCCAAAGCATTTGAGTAGCTCAGTTGTGTATTTGCCTTGGTTGATGAAGTTTCCTTCCTTTGTTTGTTTGATTTGAAAGCCGAGGAAGAAGGTCAGCTCACCCATCATGCTCATCTCAAATTCACTCTGCATAAGAGAGCTAAACGCTTTGCAAAGATCAAGGTCAGTTCCGCCAAATATAATATCATCAACATATATTTGAATTATGAGAAAATGGGTAGAAGTGTGTTTTAGAAATAGAGTACAATCAACTTTGCCCATGATATACCCGTTATCTAACAAAAAGTTCTTTAGTTTCTCATACCAAGCTCGAGGTGCTTGTTTGAGTCCGTAGAGAGCTTTTTGCAAGAAATATACATGATTGGGTAACTTATCATTTTCAAAGCCTGGAGGTTGAGCAACATATACTTCCTCCTCGATTGTACCATTTAAAAACGCACTTTTAACATCCATTTGATAAAGCAAGAAATTTTTATAACTAGCAAAGGCAAGTAGCATACGAATAGATTCTAATCTAGCAACAGGAGCATAGGTTTCATCAAAATCAATACCTTCTTGTTGATTGTAACCTTGTGCTACTAACCTTGCTTTGTTCCTTACCACTTTTCCTTGCTCATCAAGCTTGTTGCGGTAGACCCATTTGGTGCCAATGATCTTTCTATCATTTGGTCTTGGCACTAAGGTCCACACACGGTTCTTCTCGAACTGCTCAAGCTCTTCTTGCATGGCAAGGATCCACTCATCATCACCAAGGGCCTCTTTGACGTTCTTTGGCTCCAGTTGAGAGATGAAGGCACTATCTGCTTGTTCTTTGTTGTGAGCAGCTCGTTTCCTCACTCTTTCAAACGGGTTGCCAATGATCAACTCCTTGGGGTGATTCTTTGCAAAGCGAGGAGTGGGATCCTTCCTTTCTTCTTCTTTTTCTTCTTCTTCAACCTGCTTACCTTTGTCTTTGATGTTGAGCTCTTTTAAGATAGGAATGATTTCATCTGCAACATCATCATCACCAATATGCTTGCCAATGACAGGGTTAGTTTCAATAAATTTAACATTTATAGATTCTTCTATTTTAGATAGTTCAATGTTAAACACTCTAAAAGCCCTGCTAGTAGTGCTATAGCCTAGGAAGAAAGCCTTGTAAGATTTCGGATCAAACTTGTCGAGAGAATCCTTGGTGTTTAAAACAAAACAAGGACATCCAAAAACATGAAAGAAATCAATAGACGGCTTCCTACCACGCCATAGTTCATAGGGGGTTTTCTTAAAAAACCGATGTGTGAAAACTCGGTTTTGCACAAAACATGAGGTGCTAACGGCTTCAGCCCAAAACTTCTTAGGAGTGTCATACTCAAGAAGCATGGTCCTAGCCATCTCTTGTAGCGATCTATTCTTCCTCTCAACAACTCCATTTTGTTGGGGTGTGCGAGGAGAAGAGAAATTGTGCGAATAACCCGATTTTTCACAAAAATGCTCAAAAAGATCATTTTCAAACTCTCCCCCATGATCACTACGGATGGAAACAACATGGCAAGAAGCTTCGTTTTCAACTCGTTTACAAAAGCTCGAGAAAACATCAAGTGTATCGCTTTTAGAAACGAGAAAGAAAGTCCAAGTATATCTAGAAAAATCATCGACAATCACAAGACAATACTTGGAGCCGCGAAGCGTTTGTGTTCTCATAGGTCCGAAAAGATCAATATGAAGAAGCTCTAGAACTCTCTTGGTACTCATGACTCCTTTGGATTTGAAGGAGGATTTGGTTTGTTTCCCTTGTGTACAAGGTTGACATTCCTCATCCTTTTCAAAATCCAATTTAGGAAGTCCTCGAACCAAGTCTTTTTTGTTCAGTTTCTTCATTTGATGCAAGTTCACATGACCCAAACGACGACGCCAAAGCGAAAGATCGTTTTTATCCACAACTAAGCATCTATTTAGTATGGGCTTTAGAGCATCTAGAACAATTACATATAGATTACCATTTCTAGTTCCCTTATATATAACATTGTAAGACAGGGAATCTAGAAGCAAGCATTCTAAGGAAGTAAAAAGCACAAGATAACCATTATCACATAATTGGCTAACACTAATTAAGTTGTGATGTAGGCCATCAACAAGCAAAACATTCTTAATGCACAATTCATTACCTACATCACCCTCACCTATAACCTTACCCTTTTTGTTGTCCCCAAAGGTTACCGATCCTCCTTTCTTCTTCACAAATTTGTTGAAATGGCTGATTTCTCCAGTCATGTGCTTAGAGCAGCCACTATCAACAATCCATTTCTTTGTGACCTGCAAGAAAAGAGGATGTCGGAACCCAACTCAAACTTTGGGGTCCGGGGTTAGCTTGGGGACCCATTTCATATTTGGGTTGGTCCCCTTAGGCTTGTAAGGACAATAGGTAGAATAATGATCATCATATTTGCAATGCATACATACCATGGGGTTTTTAGAGCCGGAAGACTCTCCATTGAAAATTGGAGTTTCCACACTCTTTTTCTTACCCTTCTTCTTCTTCTTACCTTTTGGAGTAGTCGCATTGTATCCTAGACCACTAGTACCAACTTGTTTGGTAGAGTGCTCTAGAACATCATTTAGAGACTTCTTACCCGAAAGAAACCTTTGCAAAGTAGATCTTAATTTAGCATTATCATCACTAAGATTTGTAGTGGTAGTAGATAAACTAGCAAGATCTTCTCTAGCATGCAAAAGGTCGGCCTCAAGACAGAGGGCTTTAGTAAGAAGAGAATCTTTTTCAAGAGTTAAGTTTGCAACTTCATTTCTAGGCAAGATAGGTCTAGAAGATAAATCATTTGTTTGTGCAAGAAGTTTAGCATTTTCATATTTAAGGACAACAATTTCTCTTTGATAAGAATACACTTCATCTCTCCTAGCATCATCAATAAGCTTAAGTTCAACATTTTCAGTTTTTAGAACATCTAGCTCATCTAGGCAATTTTGGTTCTCTATCTTAAGATTTTCAATAGTTTTAAGATAAGTACCATTCTCAACCTCTACTCCATTATATTGAAGTTCAAGGTCTATAAATTGCCCTTGCAAGGAATCTATGCTATCAAGATGTAATTTCTCATTTTGATCTAGAATATCAATCTTGGCATAGAGATCATCAACTATCTTTCCTAATCTTTTTCTTTTAGCTTTACATTTAGCAAAAGATGATTAACAATCATTAAGCATTTCAATGAGGGTTTCCTTAGATAACTCAAGTAAACTTTCATCACTTACCTTGCTTACCTCACTTACCTCAATTACGTCTTCACTAGTAGAAGCCATGAGTGCAAGGTGACATTCTCCATCCTCGGAGCTTGAGGAACTTGAAGTAGAAGACTCCTCCCATGCCGCATGAGCTGCATCTTTGGATCGTCTTTCCTTCTTGTCCTTCTTCTTGTACTTGGCTTCTCTTTTGTATTTGTCATCCTTCTTGTGGCTGCTCTTATGATAGCCCTTCTTGGCTTTTGGGCAGTCATTCTTGTAGTGGCCCTTTTGACCACACTCGTAGCACCTAGGAGTGGAGGAGGATGGTTTGCCCTTGAAGTGTCTTCCTTTTGAATAGTTGGCTTCATGATCATTTGCACCTTCATCTTCGCTTGAGGAAGGGCAGGGAGACTTCATGGCAAGTTGTTGTTGTCGCATCATTTCTTCAACTTGAGCTTTGAAGGTTGTGTCTTTCATCTTCTTGGACTCCTTCTCTTCTCTTTTCTCCTCTTCCTCTTGCTTGTCGAGCCTTGGTTCATGTGCTTGGAGATTACCAACCAGCTCCTCGGTTGACAACTCGCTCAGCTTGTAGACTTCTTCAATTGAAGTGACCTTTGGCTCCCATCTCTTTGGAAGAGATCTCAAGATCTTTGCATTGATGGTACCTCTATCCATGACACTCCCAAGGGCTGCAAGGCTGTTCAAGATGACATTCAACCTTGTGTACATGTCCGCAACTCTTTCATTCTTCCCCATCTTGAAGTTCTCAAGTAGGCCGCCGAGCATATAGACCTTGGCCTCCTTGACTTGCTCTGTCCCTTCATAGGTGACACACAACTTATGCCAAATCTCATGCGCTGTGTCCCAAGAAAAGATTCGGTTGAACTCCGATGGTGAAAGGGCGGCGTAGATGATGCTCACAGCTTTAGCATTGAGTTGAGCACGCTTCATCTCATCTTCCGTCCATGTGGTGATGTTCCCCTTCGGCTCTTCATACTTGAGATGGACTATCTTCCACATCTCGTAGCTCACACCTTGGATGTAGAATTGCATCCTTCTCTTCCAATATAGGAAGTTTGTGCCGTCGAAGACCGGGGGTCTCATGGAGAAGCTTCCTTCAAGATTGAGTGACCCAAGAGCTGAATCGCCCATCTTCTCCTACTTGTTGAAGTAGCTTGGAGAAGACCTGCTCTGATACCACTTGTTGGATCAATGGGCTCTAGAAGGGGGGGTTGAATAGAGCTTCACAAACTTCACAAAAGTGATTAAACCACCAAATTATATTAAGTGCAGAACTTAAATCAAAACAACAATTTGATGTCCTAAACTAGCATACAAAGCAAGGATAAGAGACAAGGAATAGCATGCACTTGGACAGGTGGTTTAGAGTGGTTCCATGTCCTAAACTTAGGAGCAATGTCAGTCCACTACCTAGAGTTGGTTAGGCTCTAGGATTTGTAACTTGGTTCTCTTATATATATCACACAATAAGATTACAAGCTACAACTACCAACCATCCAAGGACTTATATATCAAGCCAAGATCTTCTACCTCACCAAGGACTTACCCACCAAGCAAGTAGTCTTCCGCCTTCTTCAAAGGACTTACCCACTCTTGCTCTAGTCTTCGGCCTTGCAGGATTTACCTATCTTGCTTGAGCTTTGCCTTGCACCTCTCCTTCACTTGGAGAGCTTTAGCACCTTCCTCCTTCACTAGGAGGCCTGGAGCAGCTAGCCTTCTTCTCCTTCACTCGGGGAAGAACAGCAACCTTCTTCTCTTTCACTCAGAGAAGAAACTTCAATCAATCTTCATAGAGAATGGAGATGGGAGAAGTGGAAAGGAGAGCTTTACAAGATTACAAATGATAGCTCTCATACATGGGATCCTAACTCACTCATACTCACGAATTTGCTTTGAAGGTAGAGAGAGAAAGGGGCTCAAAGGATTAGAAACCACTCAACTAAGGCTAGGACCAAGCATATGTGAATGAGCAACCTTGGAATGAAGTCCAAGAGGTCCTATTTATAGTTGAGGGTGTCCCTTTGAGGTTGGGAGAGTTAAGGGGCACAAACTAGCCGTTTTACAACTTGCAACGGATCTATTTTGAGTCCCACCTACTCCTCCAACGGTTGGAATTGATTTTTCTGCATTCCAGTACAGTCTGATCGGCCGAGTTTCAATAAAGGCAACTCGGCCGAACCACTAAACGACAAGTCTGAAAGATAGACTGTCGGCCGAGTTCCCTTGGAGAAACTCGGACGATCGGTCGACTTTCAACTTGGACCGATCAGTGGATCGGCCGAGTTTCCCACCATAGGAACTCGACCGACCAGGGATCGGCTGAGTTGGTAACTCGGCCGATTGCCCAGAAAATTCCAGAATATATGGATCGGCCGAGTTTGGAATTCGGCCGACCAAATCCCTGTTATGGGTATTTTGGAATTTTCGTAAAACTGTACAAATGATGGATTTTTGAGTCCCAAACAATTTATCCATCTTAGTTACAATACAAAACATGAGTATAAGTGATTACATTAATTGTTCTAAGCCTCTAAGGGCTATATTACAAAACGGTCAAAAGTCACATGTTTTGCATGTGCTGGATGAGTAGCTTTGGAGTTGAATGTGATTCTTTTCTTGTACCTAATGTCTGAAACAATCTCAAATAGATTTGTTAGATACATATGAATGGAATGGTTAAGTCATTATCAAAATATGGGCAATGTGCGACACCTAGGTCAACACATACCACATACCAGTACACCTTCAAATCTAATTTGAAACGTGCATCACATGTCTCTATATCATGAACATCTCGATGTCAAGGTTACTTCCATGGAAACTGGTCTCAAGCCCACTTGGGTCATCACACCATCCTTGGTCATCTCCTCTGGTTCTATAGGGTGCTGGTACTTTTGGGGTCATCCCTCTTCCCTTATGCTTTAGAGAGTTCCCTCCTCATTTTCCCCTTGGGTCCCATGAGTTCATGAAGGTGATCAATCTCCCAACCCATGGCCCTCAGACAATGATAGTTGTTACCTCCCGACCCTATGGTCATGTGCAACTACGGAATTAGGTAACTCCTACTTCCATCGGTCTTATCCCTACCTGACCTTAGGATAGACTTAGGATTCTAACATAGTACATGTTCAACTTAGAACCTTACCCAAGTCTCCATCATATCTCTCTGCATTCATGGTCTGACTTACATCCTTTCATAGGGGTCATGGCGACCTACCTACTTTGGTCAGGCCCCATACTGGTTACCTCCATGGTAACACATCCACATGCACTTAGAGATGGTTATCTATGGGTCTGTAGGTTCATTCTCATACTATGTACTCTCCACTTAGCTTCTCAAGATCCTATGGGACCTCTTTAAGTGACCTCACCCAACACAAGCTGGTATATACCCTATAGAAGGGTCCCTCTCCCAGAATGGGAGAAAATAAAGGTCACAAACATCCTTATGTCCAGGTTTTACATCCACATGATCATGTTTACCCCAAACAAGAAAGTAAGGCACATAGCTACCCAGCAGACCACTTACTAAACCATGCTAGGTCTCCATGATAAGTCCTACTTGTTTCTATTCCTTTATATAGGACCATCATATGCCACCAACCTATATGTGAGAGGTTCATCAAACATACACCTTAATCCAAGGGGTTTCCCATTCCTGTAATCATGGAGAGTTCCATGCTCAAATCTATGGAAACTCAATTCTCATCATGAGCATCAGGTACACCCAAGTACTACTACTTCCCCTCTTATAGGTCTAGGAACCCTAGGTTCACCTTTTATGCAACAGTTGTCCAAATGCATGCTCAACATTCTAACAACGAACCAAGTATGTATGAGGTGCATCATGCACATCCTATTATCCTTCCACTTGAACAACACCTCAGAGTCGAGTCCTCCTCAAGGACAACCAACTAAGTATAAGGCCTCACAACTTGCTACTAAACCTCCTCGGGATCTAAGGAACTCTTCTTCCTATCCTTAGAAGATAAGCACCTATATCATCTACACATAGGTACCGGCAGCCCCATCCTTCTTCTAGGGTTTGGTTCCTTTAAAGGCAACCACAACCATTCACTGAGGTCGCATCATCCTCAACTTCAAAAAGTTTCTCCTAACCCAGAGTCTAAACTTCCAACATTCTAGATCGGGTCTTGCTCTCTCTCTCTAGAGCTTAACCCTACAACAACCTTACTACTAGAGGTCCTCTCTCTAAGGTGGATCAAGCTCACCAACATACACCTACATGGGTGGAACCTATGTTTGCTCCAGATAATCCATTAATCTTTATGCTCATCTCATAAGCTATCCATCATACTCTCCTGGCCAGAGTTTTAGCATGATGTCAGCACTATAGACGTACTTTAGGTGCTTACTATGCCCTGCTCATATCATCCCATAGGGTTTCTATAGGGTCATCACTAACCTCATCAATGAAGGAGTTATCCTTCACCCTAACATGTACGACCCTTCCTAGGGTTGGGTCACCTAAGGTACTAGGTCAGCCAGCCTCACATGGCTCACACTATCATAGGGATTCAAAACCAACATCATGTCAACCCACACACAAGGTTGACCATGACTTCCATCTCATCATGCCATCTCTCTCTCTAACCACCACTTAGGGTTAGGGTTAGCATCATCCTCAGAGTATGTGCCAGGTCTCTACCTTTAATGGAGGTCTCTTCTTCCAAGACCAACTCTACTTCATCCCCCTGACAAGAAGGTCTAACCTCAAGTCTCTCCTGAGGGCTTGACAACACATGTCATACAACCTAAGCATGCAACTAATCTTTAGTTTACACTTAAACTATTAAGCTTATGTCCATGACATCTTATTTACATGCTTTTAATTAATTTGTTGGAGGATTCCTTAACCTTATTATACATACCCTAACCTTAAGAGGGTGAGGAAGAGAGAGAAAAACCTAAACCTCAGAATCTTAATAGAATTAGGGTTGAGAAGGGATGAAAATAGATGAGAGAGTCCTAAACGTATCTTATTTCGAGTCAGATCCTAAGACATTGTCCAGGAAGTCACACAGATCTAGGAGTCCTCATATTCTGACTATTGGTGCGGAGGAAAATATTGCCATCCCCCGGATGTGATCCTTTTCTAGACACCTCTGTCTTTTGAAAATCCTCTAATAACTCCCTCGGTTCTATGGAATTTGTAAAATTTAATAATTACTAAGGATTAAATTAGGAACCAACGCTCTGATACCAAATGTAACGACCCCGCCTCCCGGTAACCCCCAATTAAGGGAGACCAAGAGGTCAGAGCCGTTATCCCAATTTCTCATATCAAAGGTTCAACAAATAATTAGTAATAATTATTAAATTCTACCATGACTATGTTGAAAGTTGGAATAAAATAAAACTTTGCATACCTTTTTCAAAAACTTGGATATCAAACTTCTATCCACCTCTGGACTCTGTTCCAACTAATCCTCCTTGCACTTTAATTCATAATTTCACAATATGCCACTTTATTGTTTGTCCTTTTCAATTTCGTACCTAAAATGCTGACAAACAAAACGTCGGTCAGCATAAATGAATATGTCGGTATGTGGGGGAAACAATAATCATTCAATTAACTGTAACAACATATTACAAGCAATTATGGCTTAGCAAGCAAACTTTACATCTTAAACATAACTTCTCAATCCATACATATCCTAACCTCTGCATTGTCCCTACAGTGGACCTGGATACTACCCCTCATATGGTAGATCCCTATTAACCCCACATGATCCTACCTAACAGGTAGATCAATATCTAGGGTTGAAGAGTTGCATGGAACTACCCATAGGTAGCCCAATCACTAACTCATTTGAAGAGTCGCATGGAACTACCCATAGGTAGCCCAATCACTAACTCATTTGAAGAGTCGCATGGCACTACCCATAGGTAGCCCAATCCCTAACTCATGATAGCCTAGACCATGCTCTAAGTTACCCTTTTCATCATTAGCAAAGCCAAAGAGGAGGACCAGGATCTGAGCTAGTCATGTATACATATTTATGGTGATAATCATAGTCACTTTATAGTTGCATGAAATAAAAGTCATCCAAGCAGTTATTTTCAGGAAACTGATAAAACATCTGGGAATCACCGTGAAACTAAAGCGATTAACCATAAGCGTAACCACATACCTGATCCAGAGCAACTTGATGTCCAAGCAATAATATTCAAGAATAATCAAATAAGCAAAAATATCCTTAAATTAATGCATAACAACCAAGTGTTATAGTTTATCCAAAACATTCTCACAACTTGGATTCCACCTTAGGCTTTTTAGGCCACATTAGGATTTTATTAGGGTTTTAGCCTCCATAATACCTTTATCACATTTAATACTCTTTTACACTAAAACTACCATCTTTATCCTTTTAAAGTTCATATATGAACTCTATTTATCACTAATTCCACCTTTATCTACTAGAAAACCCTAATTACTGAATTAAGAATATTTATCACAATTAGGAACTTTTATACTAAAAATAGCTTAGAATCATCAAATCTCAATTCTATCCATGGATTCGATCAATTAAAGCCATTAAGAATCATAATTACTAACATTAGGGTTTCACGGCCCATTAAAGCTTATTTATGTACATGGAACCCTAAATTAATCAAATTATGCATAAATATTATCCTTTTGTGTCTTTTTATAATCAACAGGTTAATATCAACTTTAATTATCCATATAACCCTCCTCAATACATTAATCATCTTAAATTAGGGTTTCTTAATTATTAATGCATTAAAGTTGATAACTTCCACTACTTTTCGAATTGCAATAGGAATTGCCTTCTAAATATATTTTTAATGGATTCCTCGCATATTTCTAAGCAAAATACATATATTATATGTACCAATCCGATCTACCAATATTTAGATATGATTTTTGTAAGAATCACTTACTCGGACTAATGAGAGGCTGACACGTCAGCCATCCCATGCAACTTAGCTTGGCTGATTTGGAAACATAACCAAATTATGCTTAACCCCTCATTTAAGTGTTTGGCGCTTCATACCCCGGAGGGGTAAATCCATCCATTGTGGCTTGATCTTCTTCCTCCTAGTGGTACCCTCTGCTGTCGTTGCAGCAGGGATCAGGTGCGGCCCTGCCACCCTTTCCAGACCTCGACGGTCACCAGGGGTGGTTCCCCTACCTCTGCCGCTCCCCTTTGTGCACAGACATGCCTTCAAAATATTATCCTTTTGTGTCTTTTTATAATCAATAGGTTAATATCTACTTTAATCATCCATATAACCCCCCTCAATACATTAATCAACTTAAATTAGGGTTTCTTAATCATTAATGCATTAAAGTTGATAACTTCCACCACTTTTCAAATTGCAATAGGAATTATCTTCTAAATATATTTTTATGGATTCCTCATATTTTTCTAAGAAAAATACATGTATTATATGTACTAATCTGATCTACCAATATTTAGATATGATTTTTGTAAGAATCACTTACTTGGACCAATGAGAGGCTGACACGTCAGCCATCCCATGCAATGTAGCTTGGCCGATTTGGAAACATAACCAAATTATGCTTATACCCTCATTTAAGTGCTCAGCACTTCATACCCTAGAGGGGTAAATCCATCCAATGCGGCTTGGTTGTCTTCCTCCTAGTGGAACCCTCCACTGCCATTGCAGCAGGGATCAGGTGCGGCCCTAGCACCCTTTCCAGACCTTGATGGCTACCAGGGGTGGTTCCCCTATCTCCGTCGTGCCCCTTCCTGCACAGACATGCCTTCAAAATGTGGCTACGGAAGTTGGGCTTCACACCCACAAGGTCTGCAATCATGGACAACCAGCAGCTGTTCTTCTTGGTGTTGCATAGGTGAAGATGGTGGTTCCGCCTCCCTTTGGCGACGTGGGAGAAACTTGCTTCCATCATCCCTCCTTCCACAACCCCTCATCACTCTAGGGGTCGCGCACCTCCCTGCTATTTAGGGCCAAGATGGATGTAGGGTTTGGAGAAGATGGGAGATACTCGAGACCCTCTTGGACTCGAGGCTATGGGTCCAAGCCTTTTATAGGGATAGATAGCAACGCCCTAGCATGCCTATCCACGAGGAAAACAAGTCCCTCATCAACTATGGCAACCATACTTTCCTTGTTTAAAAAGTAACTTCTCTTTTTAATTATCTTCTTAATAAACCATATTCCTTAGTTATTAAGAATTCAAAAATTATCTCTCTTACCTTCTTTGCTTGGCTTTTAATTCATTGGCCATGAAAAAAATACTTCTTTATAGCAAAAGTATTTCTTTTTTATAATACCAAAAGTCATTAATTATATAACACATTATCCTTATATTAAGACTTTTGTATTATTTGTATTTTCTCTTTCTTCTTCATATTGGGACTCCTTGGACCCCAAGAAATCCTAAGATTTTGAAATCCTTTTTAAGGATACTTATTGTCCTTCTAGATGCATCTACATTCTTCATTTCTCATTATCTTACTTATTTCTTTATTAAGATATCTCTTTTCAAGGATTTTCATTATCTTTCATCTCTTTTTTCCTCTTTCCTATTTTTTTAATTAGCAATCACATATAAACGAAATTTATTCAATTGTGGCCATTAATGCCACTTTCCAGAGATTTCTATGTATTTTTATAAATACTTTGCTTAATATCCATTATCTTGTATCTTTTCTATTATTTGGACTTTTCTTCCTTTCTTCTCTTTATATCCATTATTGGATTAATCTAATAATAATAAGAATCACGAAATTCCTATCCAAAGGGATATTTGCAAATAAATCCATTCTTTGAAGAAAAGAATACAACCTTTACAATTAAGTCCATATTCATAAAATCATTACATTTTAGTTATGAAAACATATGCAAAAATAAGGTTGTAACAAAAGGAAAGTTCTATGGTGCAAAAGGAATACATAGTAGGATAGCGATTAACTCTTTACTTACTAAAACTACTCATCATGAATGTCCATTTATAGAAGAAGGTATACTATATGTCTAAGTTTTATTCAATTAGAGATATTCAAATTTTTAAGGTTATTAGAGATATTTATCTTATCATTAATATATGTATAGAAGTAATATTAAAGTTGTTCAAGACTAAGAAGTACACAATATGAACAAGAAAAAGAATTATCCACATATGATATAAATCCAATCTCATGAATTCCTCATTTGTATTCAATATATTATTAAATTCCCTCAAGCCTTTAGTATTCACCATGATCACATGCATCTATCCCTAGGGCTTATCACCAAGTCCATTTGTATTTTTTTCCATATATTCTTAATAGTGGCCTTAGACAAGACATCATAATTACTGTACTTAAGATGACTTCCATATTCATACAATCAAATGAGGATGACACATGATAATGCCATCTTTTAATATATAGAATTTTTCATCAAGTATCACTTACAGAAAAGCATGACATGTTTAGAATGATATTCATTTGTATCACAAGTCTAAGATGTTACTAAAGGTGGATAGAACATTGTATAATTCTCAAGAATCATTAAGCAGTAAATCAATTACGAAGCTTTCATGTCTTTTAACAAGGTCTTATTAATTATGACATAATGTAAAAAACCATTTTAAACATAAAAGTAATATAATTATATAGGAATATAGGTTTATTTAGTTTCTCATATTGATCCAATTAACCCTAGGCATTGACCCTTGGAGTTGACATGTGATATTTTCCCATAACCTTGACCTCAGGCATCAACCTACTTGTATATAAGTAACCCTTAGATGAATATTTATAATAGATCATTATGTTTGTCATTATCCCTAACTACGTTCACATAAGATCATATGAATCAATAAGAGGAGAAGTGGAAGAATATGTGTATTTCTTAGGACGTAATATCCCAAAATATGACAATTAATACAAGATTAAAATGTTTTAAGAAACAACCCATTTTTAATAAATGACTTCATTAATAACATTTCTCATTGTTGTTTATTTTTATATTATAATACATTAATGCAATATCAACCCCAGATCCATAGTTTAAACAATATTAAGCACAATCATGCATTTCTATCCCATTTTTATCTTGCAAGAGGATTCTTTTTTCTTCAACATAAATAGTTACTTTGATTTTCTCATGTTTGACTCCAAAACATCTTTCAATAAGATAAGGAATAGAATATCAGTCATCCATTAGTTAACTAGTTTGTGCAAGAAAATCATTCATAGCACTTGTTACAATCCTATCCTTTCTTTTTTGGTAATCTTAGAGCTAATAATAACCCTAGTTTTAGTTATTGCTTGATTACTATCTTGCATGTATTTGTTGTTAACCACTACTTGATTTTAGTTTAAACATTTGCATGGGTGAGTTTAAAGTACATGTATTGAGCATATATCAAGATTTGGGTTTGAACAAGCTAAGACACAATATTGTAATATCCCACACAAGTCTATGAGAAGAGAAATGAAGGAATTAAGTAATTATTTAATTCATAATCCTCTATGAGAATTTTATAAAACTTTTACTATATATTCTTGAAAAAGTAATATGAAACCAATGCTAAAAGGATGGGTGTATTTGAGTCAAAACAAGAAAATTTTTGTATTTTAGTAAGCATGCACATAGCAACCATCAATCTTTCTCAATCGACGACTGTGAATAGCCAATTGTGGCATCGATAGAAGTCAACCGATGATGCACGTGTTTCAAAATAGTGATCAAGTAGACAAATGATCGAGCAGGCTGATAAGAGTGAGCAGCGTCACTAGTCAATGTCAATCACAAAAGTGCCATAAATTTTGATAAATTAATTAGAATTTCACAAATTTTGTTTTTCTTTTTTATATTTTGATTATTTATACAACCAAATCCCTAAACCTTTAAAGAGTGAATGATAGGGTTACTCCTATGAAAATTTTAGTGACGAACAAAATGAACATGGAATAATAGTAGAACCAGTTATAGATCCATTGAAGTATGTTTAGATTAGTAATTCCTCCTTAGATCTCTCTTTGTTGGACAAAATTAGTAGAATTCTTCTAATCCTAGAACAATTTTGTTCTCATTCCCTTCTTCTTCCTACTCCATATGGGTTCATCAACAAAAATGGTAGTTTGTGAACTACAAGGGCATGATTGAGAGCTTTTAGCTCGAATCTAATCCCAATACGTCAAATCGGGACAAAAAAGATTAGAATAGTGATTACAATATAGAATTAAAGCAAAGGCGGCTAGGTATTCATGTTGAAAGTTGGGGATTTATCTTTGCTCCATGATTTTTATATAAGCGTAAATATGAAGAACTTACCCTCATCTATTTGCTACATATTTATTTTTGGTTCGGTAAGCCCTAATTCGAGTTTCCTACTACATGTATGATTAGAATGGCTAAAGATTGCTAGATGGGGAATTAGTTCAGTCCTAAGAGTGATTACATGGTCTTAATGGGTTTTAACATAGAAATTCTAGAGGCATAGATACATCTAAGTTTTCTTTAAACCTTCTATAGTAAAAAAAGATATAAACTATGATCAAATAGTTTGATACCTTCAAATTATTGATTTGAGACGATAGATTTTTTAGTTCTTGTTAGTATTATTTGCTAATTTTATCTAGTTCATGCAATATATAATTTTAAATATTAGTAGCATAGTGCAATTCATGTAGATCAGAAGAGTAGCATACAATATAAAAGTTCAATGGTATACCTTTACCACATATCATTCCAACATATCAACTAAACTCAAATTATTCGGTTCAAGTAAAATATATTACTAAAATCTAACAATTTAGTTGTATGTCCATTTACAATATTAGAAACACTCAAATGTATTTTATTGTGATTAGACAACACATTCAAATGTAGAATACATTGCTAACATGGAGTGATATAATTATAGCCTAAAAGAGAAGAAAATTTTGGTAGATTATTGTATAATTAAATTGAAGAATCAATTAGACATTACATGCCCTGAATACCATAGATTCCTTGTGCATGTCTTAGCTTCAATGGAGGAAACAAATTACCCACCAATATCATCCAAGAGAGGAATCCAGAACATGTTAGAGGGTCTTGAGAATTAAACCTACTGTAAATGACATCTTCAATAATAGCATTGGTACCCAACAATAATTGAGATTATGATGGTACCAAGTTTCAGTATATTTATAGAAAGGGACCCAAATTAATCATAGATTCAGGTGGCACAAAATTTCATTACTACTCAATGAGTCATCCCTTGTGGCACTTCTGATGTAGGAATCCTATTCGATATTCTCTAACTCTCTACTTGAGCACCCAAGTTTAGAGGAGGGGTCCAATTTATCCATTGAATTGAATAGCCATAGAGGTCATACGTGAAGAGGCTTATTATACATTGAGAAGCTAGGTAGTTGTCTTATAATCCCATGTCATATATAAGCCTTTTACAATAAGATTGTAGATTGTAATGATTCGTTCACATATTTTAATACACTTCATGTGGGTCTAGAGCATGAATAAAATGGGTGAAAGATTAAGAAATCATATGCAAGGATCTATTGTTAACTTATCCTCATTGTTTCAAGATGTTAATGCATTTTTTTAGCATTGCTCATTAGTTCAATATTTAGTAGCTTGATTTTTTGCATCAATTGTTGTTTATTTAATAAAAGATATATGTATTATGTTGTATACTCATTAAATTTCCATTCACTAACCTAGTAGATCAAATACTCTACTAAATATTTTTTTAGGTAACCATGTTGATTATGGAGATTAAGATATTTTGTATAGTCTTGTGAAAAGAGGTTATTAGTAGATTTGTAAGGTAGAATCAATAATTGTTGGTCCCTGTCTACTCTAGGTCCTTTATTGTGTGAAAAAAAGAGTTGTATTAGTCAAGGGATAAACCAATGTTATCTCTTTTCATGTTGGATAGCTTGTAAAATCCATGCTCATTCATATGAATATGTTGAGATATGAAGTAATGAATGTCAAAATTCCTTATAGTTTGTATATGAGAAGATTGAATATGTGAAAATGTGTCCATCTATGTGTACTATCTTATTTAGGAAACAAATGAGACGTGTTTTGTTTTAGCAATCGTAATCACCTCATACCGTAATCATATCTTCTAATTAGAGATTATGGGATTTTAGGTTTGACACTTTGGTATCACAGCTTAGGTTGAGTCATCAGGAACCATTTAGATGGTTAGAGTCATAAGTGTGGCAATTAGAAGGTGATGTGGCTATAGCTCTGGGAAGTCTAAGCATTTGGATACCTTTCCCCAATATCTATATACTTTGGTTGACCATTATCAAACTACTATGTGTATACATACATGTATGCCCTAGATAGGTATGCATTGGAAGGATGGGATAGAAAGAAACCCCAGAAGAATTAGGTTTATAACATCACAAAGTAATAAGAGAATAAGATCATAAAGATATAATATCATTAAAAAAATATATTGTTGATTTGAATAAAAAAGGATATAAATGCTCTTAATAATATGAATCCCAGATACCCAATTTTCAAAAGTATATCATTTCATTAAGATAGTTGTACATTAAAAATTTACATCAGATATTGTTTGTTATCCTTTGAATAAAGTACACTTGAAGTTTTTCTTATAGGAGCTCCCCTATGTAAATAACCTTTTCATATGTTTGCCAAAAAATAGGATTTGGTTAATCCTAGGTAGATATTGGCTTCATGATTTTAGGTTTGTCCTGGTCTAAGTGGTGGGATGAAATATTGGGATCTAATGACTCCACCTAACAATCTAATAAGAGTAAATGCTCAAAAAGGCAAACCTAGAATAGAATGAGAATATACTGTTGGGTTTTTGGGGAGACAGAGAAGGCAGCGGAAACAAAAAAATTCTCCTCCCAAACCCAGAATAGAGGAAACGCGTCAACGTCTATACAATAGGAAGGATGGTTTGTAATGGCATACCTTGTCCCGAGGCTTGATCAGTGATGTTACCTCGTGGCTTGCGCAGTTTTCACCTCCAGTCTTGGACGGTGTCTGTATAGCTCCTGGTCTCACTGGGAATGTCGGCATTGACAACTATCCTCTGAGCGGCAGAAGTCTCCTGCCTATGAAGTAGTGCACATGGACCGCTTGGAACTCCGATCTGCTTGTCCCAAAAGGAATCAGAAGGATTTGTATCCTCCTGTCAGCGTACTAGTCACCAACACACTCTCCTGCAACCAGTTGCTTTTCTGTTGTCATCTTTCCCTTGATATGCCTCCCTTAATGGGTAGCACTTGCTCAGGCTCTCTCTCAGTTTCCAAAACCAGAGAGAACGACAACTTTGCAGAGCAACTGGTGTTCTGAGTTGTTGTTCTTGAGAAGCCCCCAATACCCTTATATATATTAGGGTCATGGGATGGGGTTCTCTACCCTGGACAATGCGGGATTAAAGTAGGAATAGAAGGGTTCGAGATTTTCCACAAAATAACCAACCTACGCCAGCTGAACCGATCGGTTCACACCCTGAAATGATCGTTTCGGGCCCTGAGCTGATCGTTTGGGACCTGAGTCAATCGTCTGGGGCTCTGAGCCGATCGGCTGGAGCTCTGAGCCGGTCGGTTTGTGGTCCTAATCCAACTCAAATTGACTTTCAAATTTGTTTCCGATTAATCAAATATTAATCCTTGTCCAAATCGAATTTGTGCAAGTGAAACAAATTGTATTTGCAAAATAGTCTTCTATCTTTCCAAACGATCTCAGTTGGTCACATGAATCGACCGGTTCATCAATTGAGTCGATCGTCTCATTGCACATGATTCGATCGTCTCACCAGTTGAACCCATCGATTCACCAACCTGAGCCAATCAGTTGGACCCTATGAGCCGATCGGTTGGGGCAGCAGACTGTGCAAATCAGTCAATTACAGTTTCAATCAATCTGATACTCCAATCAATCAGTCCAACACCTTGAACACTATGATACTAAGCTATCAATTGATTGAGTATTTAATTGAACTACTAAACTCCTTTAGTAATCAATCTAAATATCATTTGTGGATAAACTCCTCTTCTAGGTGAAATCCTATGTGTGTGACCCTGCAGATCCATTTCATGTTGGTAGTGAAAGTCCATAACACTTATGACTTTACAAGCAAAGAGTGGTGCCTAGTCGCACATCAGTGCTACCCAAGTGAAAAGGAAAGTTCGATAACAACTTTCAATCCTACAATCTGTGAATGGTATTACAGTGAATGTATAATTCCTTTGTCATTGATATCCCGAACAAACTCAAGGCATGGAACAGTCATCCTTTCAACGTTCATTCACTTTCTTGATCTCAGAGTAGATTGGAGGAGATATGTATGACATTAATATCACATACTGATTCACACATGTGTGCATGCTTATCTCAATCCTACTCATCAAGTGGCCATGGATATCAAACTCCCTCAGGAGGGACAAATCCCATATCTATCACTCACCCCTCAAAAGCCCCATGTGTCAAAGCCACCCAATCATCACCTTTATAACAACCCATGTTTCAGGACTGCGTTTGATGATGTCAAAGTGTACCCAACGACATGTGTTGAGTGTAGTGATTTCAGGTCAAAGAATCACACTCACCACCATTACTGTGAGAACTGACTGTGACTACCATGTCATGGTTCCATGTGTCAAACTCGTAGTGGGTCTGCCCGGTACACTTGTTCTCTAACAAATACCTATGTGTTTGGTTTGATATCTCCATATCATGACTAATGAGATTATGTCATCAACCAACACCACAATCTAGTCTTGTGTGTCATTGTTGTCTATCTACCTTCCACAATGACATATGACTAGGGACATAATAAGAATGTACAAACTCTTAGCATCTCTATGATCTCATTGTTCAGGTCCTGAACCTGAAAGCATATGTCATTGAATATTATCATTCTCTAGACATTCAATTTGTTCTATCATTATCTCATATTACTGAACCAGAAAGAATTGGAAGCTTGCCTTTGATCTTTATCAAATCAATCTTAATGTATCCCACCAATCATCCCCTGATTGGATCTCAGGGCATACATACCAACAGACTCCCACTTGCACTGAGAGCCAATCACCCTTGAATCAGATTCATAGTGATCTTCAAACATGTCCCACATGTTACTGTGCTCTAGTGCTAACATAGTGAGTTATGGCAACACCTTGCCAAAGTCAGTATTAATTGTATGTCTCTCATCTCTTTGCTATACGTCACACGTATGAGATGGAGTTGTCGTAATATGTGATCTAGTATTCCTTTGCTAACCTTTATCCACATTGCATGACCAAGTACTCCTTACTTGTCATCAAAGATCAGAATATCTATAAGTTCATCCCATTAACTTTCAGATCCATATAGTATCCACTAATGTTCTCTAACACATGGATACTTGGCTTTTCCTTTTAAAACTACCTTATTGGAACATTTCCATTTATCAACAAACATTTACTTTTATATATATCCCATATATATTATGCGATTAATTTTTTGTCCTTTTCGGAAGTTTGCATCAGTGTAACTCTTTACAGTGAACCCTTCCTTATTTCCATAGAACTAGTACTTATCAAGTTCTTATGGTATTCCAGTGACCCTTACTGGAACTAGATAGACATCCACTCGTCATGTCCCACATACGAGTTATGAGGATGAGCACATCATATTGTCATGTCCTACATACAAGATGATAAATGCATTTCATTCTTGCCATGTCTATACATGTAAGATGATGGGATAATTACGTACATGAGAGATCCATACCTATTCTTAGTGTTCCTATTCTTCATAAGAATTGGACACTTGGCCTTGGGATACCAACTCCATGTAACATGGACATGTTTTCTCCCACTGAATCTATGCACTCTAAACCCTTCAGTATAGATTGCCAATGTATGCTCTCTCTTTTCAGGTCAAGAGGTTTTTGAGAACTATCTCTATAGATCTCTATTCCTATCACATAGGAAACGTCTCTATCTTCCTTAAAGATAGTTTCCACTTTGGATTTCCATTCTAGAAGATATCCATTCCTCATCGACATGTGGAATGTGAATACGCTCCCACTAAATCACAGATCTCTCTTTATCTTTGTCATATCAATCAAACCCTTTGACTACATTATCAAAGTAAAGATCCAACTCTGAGTTGTTTGTACTCAATCAATCATATTGACTAGTCCATTGTAACTTATATACTTCATTTGGATTAATGGATTCATAAACCTTATAGGTTGTGTCATGCACACATCCTTGTTTTATTCCTTATAGGAATGTGGTTTTAGTATCTGTATGCCAAATCTCTTAGTCATTAAGTTGCAATCAACAAGCATCATCCTTCTCTAAATGTTATCCATGTGTCTTAACGCTTAAGACTCATTTGCACTTATGGATTTCATCCCAATGGGTGCTACCATCAAGGTCATACCTTATGGTTTACATGGAAGTCATTTAGGAAGTAATGGTCATAAATCATAACTCAAAATCCAGTTCCTCATATTCATCTAGATAGTTGATTCATCACATGACCAACTCATCACATAGATAATCGAGGTGTATCTGTCAAGGATATAATAACTCACAACCCTATGTGATTCTTAATGTCCTTTATTAGTGTTGGGTATGCTTTATTTAAGAATAAATTAGTTATTTGATAATCATCCTCTAACTCCTTAGAGTATGACTCCTTGTTGATTTAGACATCACCATGCCTTAATCATGAGTTTACTATGATACATTATCATAATCACTCACAAGGATCTCAAACATTTGGTTCAAGTATTTCATTCATTGATCTCATCAAGAATTAACACTTTACCAAATTCGTACTTCATTTATGATATTCTTGAACACTTCAAGATATTCATATTGGTATTTCTCTAAACACAATTTGAAGTATTAGCATTAACTCTAATAGGTATGTAAATACATGTCATGTATTATACCTACTAGGATAATCATTCTCCCACTTCCTTAGTGAAGATTGATTAATCATGTCCAAGAGATTCATGTCTCTTACTGGTTCTCTAACCAAAAGAGTCTAGATTTATTCATCATATGGAAACCAGAAATAAATTTCTCATGATTTATGTTAATTTGATTGTTTGAGTTATCAATAACTTTTAGGTATCATTTTATCTTATGCATACCAAGTACCACAAGATAAATAAGGCATTTCCACAAAGATTCAAACATCAACTTTATTAATTGCCATCATTGTCATACAATATACAAAAATAATGTGTTTCTATCCATTGGAAAATTTGAAATAGAAGTTCATAACTCTATTACATGCCTTCAAGGCTAAAAATAAACTAAATTACTCTTATCTATGGCAGAAACACTTTCCCCATTTATTGAGTGCTTTACATTTTATATCTTGGTATTATATACCTCAAAAATGTTACAAGTTTATTTCATGACACCTTCAGGTGGAGACATCTGTCGCCTCCTTCTTCTTTAGTTCTTCCAGATAGAGTGGACAATTCCTTTTCCAATGTCCTGGCTTTTGAAAATGGTGGAAATTGCCTCTCTTGGTCACGCCTCCCTTGGCCTTGAGATTTGAAGATGACTTGGGTTGTTGGATAGCATCAGAACCTTTCTTAGCCTTGCCCTTGCCCTTACACTAGGACTTGCCTTTCATGCTACTGATCATCATCACAGACTTAGGCGTGTCCTTCTGCATCTGTGCCTCGGCTGTCCTCAACATGCCTAACAACTCTATTAATAGCTTGTTAAAGTTGTTCATGTTGTAGTTCATCACAAATTGACTGTAAGATTTTGGCAACGATTGTAGTATCACGTCAGTAGCCAACTCTTGGGTCAGGGGAAATCCCAGTCTTGTCAGGTTCTCCACATACCCAATCATTTTGAGCATGTGAGGACCGATTGGATCTCCTTCTGTCATGACACACTTGAACAACGCCCTGGAGACATCATATCTCTCTTGTCGTGTTTGATCTTCATACATGCTCTTGAGATGCCGAATCATCTCAATGACACCCATGTTCTCATGTTGTCTCTGCAACTTGTGGTTCATGGAGCACAACATCAAGCACTTTGCATCAATGGCATCATCAGAATGCTTCTTATAAGCATCCCTTTCTGCCTTTGGTGCGGTAGGAGCAGGTTCCTCTAGAATTGGAGTATCCAGGACATAGAGCTTTCGCTCTTGAGTGAGAACCATTCTCAATGTCCTAAACTAGTCGTGGAAGTTAGTCCCATTCAACTTGTCCTTTTCAAGGACCGATCGCAATGAAAAGTGATTGTTGTTTGTTGTCATTTGAACTACAAAAGGAAATATATGCAATTTACTCCAAAACTCAATTTTGACTTATTTGATTGATTTGAAAGGTTGACGATATAATTAGGTCTTTAATTAATTATCTCTCCCACTATTTTGTTCAAATTGATAGCCCTCACCATAAATTCGGAAGATTGCAGTGTACAATCTCCTAGTGGGTCAAGATCCTGAAATCCTCTAAGTCATGGACCAACTAGGGTTGTCACCCACAACTTAGATCTTCCAGGAAGGCAACTTTTGCCAATTACATCATATGCAACTCTTGAAAGATGTCATATGCAACTCTTTGTCATGATCACCTCCATGCCTCAAGGTTCTAGATCCTATCTAGGTCACATTGTTAAGTTCGACCCAAAGCCAACACGATGAATATGCACCCTGCTAGGGCAGACCCACATATCCATCCTTCACACTTCCACGAGATAGACGGTGCACCACGCTAGGGCGTGCCGACACTTGGCCGATCAAGCTTTTCACATGTTTCGCATTTGGAAGGCATCTAAAACTTTAATATTTAATGAGGGATTTGGTTTTTATAGGTACATATACATATCCAATCACCACAATATATAGTATGTATCATATACATGCTATATCCCACAGAAAACATGTGAAATGATAAAAGCAATTATTATGGCCATCCTAATCAGATTCCTCGAGCCAAGAGGAATCACGGTCATCTAGGTCCACATCACATGCAACCTGCACAAGATGAACTTTGTGCTTTTCCTTTACTGGGTTTGATCAACTCATCTTCAAGATTGATCAGCTCGCCATCAGGCCGGTCGGTTGGGTGCCACCAGCCGATCAATTTGCTCCTCCAACAGATCGGTTCACTTGGTCATCGTGCATCTCCTCATGGCCACCATCCGATCATCTCGCTCCTCGAACCGGTCGTCTAGATCGCCAACCGATTAGTTCACTCCTTGAACTGATCATCTCAGTCGTCCGCTCTTTGACATAACAGGAAATAAAAGATCTATCTTATTTACATTTAAATTGGGAAACTCCGAGTTACATTCAGGGGGAGCAAAGGTAGGAAAGAAATTTTTGAGTTATCTTGAGTTACATCAAGAATATGAGATAGGGAATCAGTGCATAGACCGAGATGCAAGCAACCACATACAACCAAGCACACATACATAGGGTTTATTGTCCATAACCACGCTATACATCCACCACAAAACTCGTTTAAGGGCAATGCGTATCGAGTGCATTCATATTACATATCATATATGTATATAGGGATTTGTGGATTTAGTATTGGACATGCATAAATCCAATTTTATTTGCATCGTATGCAATAAATAAAGGCAACAAACCAAAATCAATCACATCGATAATCCTAAAGTATAGAGAAGTTGACGTGGTTCTGATACCACTATTGGGTTTTTGGGGAGACAGATAAGGCAGTGGAAACAAAAAAAATCTCCTCCCAAACCCAGAAAAGAGGAAACGCGTCAACGTCTATACAATAGGAAGGATGGTTTGTAGAGGCATACATTGTCCCGAGGCTTGCTCGGCGACGTTACCTCGCGGCTTGCGTGGTCTTAACCTCTGGTCTTGGATGGTGTCTATGCAGCTCATGGTCTCACCAAGACTGTCGGGATTGACAGTTGTCCTCTGAGCGGCAGAAGTTTCCCGCCTCTGAAGTAGTCTACACGGACCACATGGAACTCCGATCTCCTTGTCCCACAAGGAATTGTAAGGAGTTGTATCCTCCTGTCAGCATACTAGTCACCAACACACTCTCCTGCAACCAGTTGCTTTTCTGCCATTGTCTTTCCCTTGTCGTTCCTCCCTTATCGGGTAGCACTTGCTCGGGCTCTCTCTCAGTTACCAAAACCAGAGAGAACGACAACTTTGCAAAGCAACTGGTGTTCTGAGTTGTTGTTCCTGAGAAGCCCCCAATACCCCTATATATAAGAGGGTCATGGGACAGGGTTCTCTACCCTGGGCAATGCGGGATTAAAGCAGGAGTAGAAGGGTTCGAGATTTTCCACAAAATAACCAACCTGCGCCAGCTGAACCGATCGGTTCACACCCTGAAATGATCGTTTCGGGCCCTGAGTCGATCGTTTGGGACCTGAGTCGATCGTCTGGGGCTCTGATCTGATCGGTTGGAGCTCTGATCTGATCGGTTCGTGGTCCTGATCCAACTCAAATTGACTTTCAAATTTGTTTCTGATTAATCAAATATTAATCCTTGTCCAAATTGAATTTGTGCAAGTGAAACAAATTGTATTTTCAAAATAGTCTTCTATCTTTCCAAAAAATCTCGGCTGGTCACATGAATCGACCAATTCAACAATTGAGCCGATCGTCTCATTGCACATGAGTCGATCATCTCACCAATTGAGCTGATCAGTTCACCAACCTAAGCCGATCGGTTGGACCCTATGAGCCGATCGGTTGGGGTAGCATACTGTGCAAATCGGTCAATTGCAATTTCAATCAATCTGATACTCCAATCAATCAGTCTAACACCTTGAACACTATGATACTGAGATATCAATTGATTGAGTGTTTAATTGAACTACTAAACTCTTTTACTAATCAATCTAAACATCATTTGTGGATAAAATCCTCTTCCAGGTTAAATCCTATGTGTGTGACCCTGCAGGTCCATTTCACATTTGTAGTGAAAGTCAATAACACTTATGATTTTACAAGAAAAGATCGGTGCCTAGTCACACATCAGTGCTACCCAAGTGAAAAGGAAAGTTGTAGAACAACTTTCAATCCTACAATCCGTGAATGGTGTTACAGTGAATGTATAATTCCTTTTTCACTGATATACTGAATGAACTCAACGCATGGAACAATCATCCTTTCAACGTTCATTCACTTTCTTGATCTCGGAGTAGATTGGAGGAGATATGTATGACATCAATATCACATACTGATTCACACATGTGTGCACGCCTATCTCAATCCTACACATCAAGTGGCCATGGATATCAAACTCCCTCAGGAGGGACAAATCCCATATCTATCACTCACCCCTCAAAAGCCCCATGTGTCAAAGCCACCCAATCATCACCTTTATAACAACCCATGTTTTAGGACTGCGTTTGATGATGTCAAAGTGTACCCAACGACATGTGTTGAGTGTAGTGATTTCAGGTCAAAGAATCACACTCACAACCATTACTGTGAGAACTGACTGTGACTACCATGTCATGGTTCCATGTGTCAAACTCACGGTGGGTGTGTCTGGTACACTTGTTCTCTAACAAGTACCTATGTGTTTGGTTTGATATCTCCATATCATGACTAATGAGATTATGTCATCAACCAACACCACAATCTAGTCTTGTGTGTCATTGTTGTCTATCTACCTTCCACAATGACATCCGACTAGGGACGTAATAAGAATGTACAAACTTTTAGCATCCGTATGATCTCATCGTTCAGGTCCTGAACCTGAAAGCATACATCATTGGGTACTGTCATTCTCTAGACATTCAATCTGTTCTATCATTATCTCATATGACTGAACCATAAAGAATGGGAAGCTTGCCTTTGATCTTTATCAAATAAATCTTAATGTATCCCACCAATCATCCCATGATTGGCTCTCAGGGCATACATACCAACAGACTCCCACTTGCACTGTGATCCAATCACCCTTGAATCATATTCATAGTGATCTTCAAACATGTCCCACACGTTATTGTGCTCTAGTGCTAACATAGTGAGTTATGGCAACACCTTGCCAAAGTTGATATTAATTGCATGTCTCTCATCTCTTCATTGTACGTCACACGTATGAGATGTATTTGCCATAATATATGATCTAGTATTCCTTTGCTAACCTTTAGCCACATTGCATGACCAAGAACTCCTTACTTATCATCAAAGATCAGAATATCTATAAGTTCATCCCATGAACTTTCATATCTATATAGTATCAACTAATGTTCTCTAACACACAGATGCTCGACTTTTCCTTTTAAGACAACTTTATTGGAACATTTCCATTTATCAACAAACATTCACTTTTATATATATCCCATATATATTTTGCAATTAATTTTTTGTCCTTTTTGGAAGTTCGCATCAGTGTAACTCTTTATAGTGGACCCTTCCTTATTTCCATAGAACTAGTACTTCTCAAATACTTATCAAGTTCTTATGGTATTCCAGTAACCCTTACTGGAACTAGACAGACATACAGTCGTAATGTCCCACATATGAGTTATCAGGATGAGCACATCATATTGTCATGTCCTACATACAAGATGATAAATGCATTTCGTTCTTGCAATGTCTATACATGCAAGATGATGGGATAATTGCATACATGATAGATCCATATCTATTCTTAGTGTTCCCATTCTTCTTAAGAATTGGACACTTGGCCTTGGGATACCAACTCCATGTAACATGGACAAGTTTTCTCCCACTGAATCTATGCACTCTAAACCCTTCAGTATAGATTGCCAATGTATGCTCTCCCTTTTCAGGTCAAGAGGTTTTTGAGAACTATCTCTATAGATCTCAATTCCTATCACATAGGAAATGTCTCTATCTTCCTTAAAGATAGTTTCCACTTTGGATTTCCATTCTGGAACATTTCCATTCCTCATTGACATATGGAATGTGAATACGCTCCCACTAAATCACAGATCTCTCTTTATCTTTTTCATATCATTCAAACCCTTTGACTACATTATCAAAGTAAAGATCCAGCTCTGAGTTGCTTGTACTCAATCAATCATATTGATTAGTCCATTGTAACTTATAGAATTCATTTTCATTAATGGATTCATAAACCTTATAGGTTGTGTCACGTACACATCCTTGTTTTATTCCTTATAGGAATGCAATTTTAGTATTCGTATGCCAAATCTCTTAGTCATTAAGTTGCAATCAACAAGCATCATCCTTCTCTAAATGTTATCCATGTGTCTTAACACTTAAGACTCATTCGCACTTATGGATTTCATCCCAATGGGTGCTACCATCAAGGTCATACCTTATGGTTTACATGGAAGTAATTTAGGATGTAATATCATAAACCATAACTCAAAATTTGGTTCCTCATATTCATCTAGATAGTTGATTCATCACATGACCAACTCATCACATAAATAATCAAGGTGTATCTTCCAAGGATATAAGAACTCACAACCCTTTGTGATTCTTAATGTCCTTTATTAGTGTTGGGTATTCTTTATTTAAGAAGAAATTAGTTTTTTGATAATCATCCTCTAACTCCTTAGAGTATGACTCATTGTTGATTTAGACATCACAATGCCTTAATCATGAGTTTACTATGATACATTATCATAATCACTCACAAGGATATCAAACATTTGGTTCAAGTATTTCATTCATTGATCTCATCAAGAATTAACACTTTACCAAATTCGTACTTCATTTATGATATTCTTGAACACTTCAAGATATTCATATTGGTATTTCTCTAAACACCATTTGAAGTATTAGCATTAACTCTAATAGGTATGTAAATACATCTCATGTATTATACCTAATAGGATAATCATTCTCCCACTACCTTAGTGAAGATTGATTAATCATGTCCAAGAGATTCATGTCTCTTACTGGTTCTCTAACCAAAAGAGTCAAGATTTATCACTCATATGGAAACTAGAAATGAATTTCTCATGATTTATGCTAATTTTATTGTTTGAGCTATCAATAACTTTTAGGTATCATTTTATCTTATGCATACCAAGTACCACAAGATAAACAAGGCATTGCCACAAAGATTGAAACATCAACTTTATTAATTGCCATCATTGTCATACAATATGCAAAAATAATGTGTTTCTATCCATTGGTAAATATGAAATAGCAATGCATAACTCTATTACATGCCTTCAAGGCTGAAAATAAACTAAAGTACTCTTATCTATGGTGGCAACACTTTCCCCATTTATTGAGTGATTTACATTTTATATCTTGGTATCATATACCTCAAAAATGTTACAAGTTTATTTCATGACACCTTCAGGTGGAGACGTCTATCGCCTCCTTCTTCTTTAGTTCTTCCAGATAGAGTGGACAATTCCTTTTCCAATGTCCTGGCTTTTGACGATGGTGGCAATTTCCTCTCTTGGTCATGCCTCCCTTGGCCTTGAGAGTTGAAGATGACTTGGGCTACTGGCTAGCATCAAAACCTTTCTTAGCCTTGCCCTTGCCCTTGTGCTTGGACTTTCCTTTCTTGCTATTGATCATCATCACAGACTTAGGTGTGTCCTTCTTCATCTGTGCCTCAGCTCTCCTCAACATGCCTAACAACTCTGTCAACAACTTGTCAAAGTTGTTCATGTTGTAGTTCATCACAAACTGACTGTAAGATTCTGGAAACGATTACAGTATCACGTCAGTAGCCAACTCTTGGCTCAGGGTAAATCCCAATCTTGTTAGGTTTTCCACATACCCAATCATTTTGAGCATGTAAGGACCAACTGGATCTCCTTCTGTCATGACACACTTGAACAGTGCCCTAGAGACATCATATCTCTCTTGTCGTGCTTAATCTTCATACATGTTCTTGAGATGTTGAATCATCTCAATGACACCCATGTTCTAATGTTATCTCTATAACTCATGGTTCATGGAGCACAACATCAAGCACTTTGCATCAATGGCATCATCAGAATGCTTCTTATAAGCATCCCTTTCTGCCTTTGGTGCGGTTGGAGCATGTTCCTCTAGAATTGGAGTATCCAGGACATAGAGCTTTCACTCTTGAGTGAGAACAATTCTCAATGTCCTAAACCATTCATGGAAGTTAGTCCCATTCAACTTGTCCTTTTCAAGGACCGATCGCAACAAATAGTGATTGTTGTTTGTTGTCATTTGAACTACAAAAGGAAATATATGCAATTTAGTCCAAAACTCAATTTTGACTTATTTGATTATTTGAAAGGTTGGTGATATAATTAGGTCTTTAATTAATTATTGCTCCCACTATTTTGTTCAAATTGATAGCCCTCACCATCAATTCAGAAGATTGCAGTGTACGATCTCCTAGTGGGTCAAGATCCTGAAATCCTCTAAGTCATGGACCAGCTGGGGCTATCACACACAACTTAGATCTTCCAGTAGGAAACTTTTGCCAATTTCATCATATGCAACTCTTGTAAGATGTCATATGCAACTCTTTTCCATGATCACCTCCATGCCTCAAGGTGCTAGATCCTATCTCGATCACCTTGTTAAGTCTGACCCAAAGCCAACACGATGAATATGCACCTTGCTAGGGCAGACCCACATATCCATCATTTACGCTTCCACGAGATAGATGGTGCACCATGCTAGGGCGTGCCCACACTTGGTCGATCAAGCTTTTCACGTGTGTTGCATTTGGAAGACATATAAAACTTTAATATTTAATGAGGGATTTGGTTTTTATAAGTACATATACATATCCAATCACCACAATATATAGTATGTATCATATACATGTTATATCCCACAGAAAACATGTGCAATGATAAAAGTGATGATTATGGCCATCCTAATGTGATTCCTTGAGCCAAGAGGAATCACGGTCATCTAGGTCCACATCACATGAAACATGTACAAGATGAACTTTGTTCTTTGCCTTTACTAGGTTTGATCAACTCATCTTCATGATTGATCGGCTCGCCATCACGCCGGTCGGTTGGGTGCCACCAGTCGATCGATTGGATCCTCCAACAAATCGGTTCGCCTAGTCGTCGTGCATCTCCTCATGGCCGCCACCTGATCGTCTCGCTCCTCGAACCAGTCATCTGGATCGCCAATCGATCAGTTCACTCCTTGAACCGATCGTCTCAGTCATCGTCAGGTTGTCTGCCATTCTTTGACATAATAGGAAATAAAAGATCTATCCTATTTACATTTAAATTGGGAAACCCCAAGTTACATTCGGGGGGAGCAAAGGTAGGAAAGAAATTCTTGAGTTGTCTCGAGTTACATCAGGAATAGGAGATAGGGAATCGGTGCACAGACCGAGATGCAAGCAACCACATACAACCAAGCACACAAACATAGGGTTTATTGGCCATAACCACGCTATACATCCACTACAAAACTCGTTTAAGGGTGACGCATATCGAGTGCATTCATATTACATATCATATATGTATATATGGATTTGTGAATTTAGGATTGGACATGCATAAAGCCAATTTTATTCGCATCATATGCAATAAATAAAGGCGAAAAACCAAAATTGATCACATCGATAATCCTAAATTATAGAGTAGTTGATGTGGCTCTAATACCACTGTTGGGTTTTTGGGGAAATAGAGAAGGCAGCGGAAACAAAAACTTTCTCCTCCCAAACCCAGAATAGAGGAAACGCGTCAACGTCTATATAATAGGAAGGATGGTTTGTAGAGGCATACCTTGTCCCGAGGCTTGCTCGGCGACGTTACCTCGCAGCTTGCGCGGTCTTCACCTCTGGTCTTGTACAGTGTCTGTGCAGCTCCTGGTCTCACTAGGACTGTCAAGATTGACATATGTCCTCCAAGCGGCAGAAGTCTCCCGCCTATGAAGTAGTCTACACGGACCTCCTAGAACTCTGATCTCCTTATCCCACAAGGAATCAGAAGGAGTCGTATCCTCCTATCGGCATACTAGTCAACAACACTCTCTCTGGTAACCAGTTGCTTTTCTGTAGTTGTCTTTTCCTTGTTGTGCCTCCCTTATCGGGTAGCACATGCTTAGGCTCTCTCTCGGTTACCAAAACCAGATAGAATGACAACTTTGCAGAGAAACTGGTGTTCTGAGTTGTTGTTCCTGAGAAGCCCCCAATACCCCTATATATAGGAGGGTCATGGGACAGGGTTCTCTACCGCAGGCAATGTGGGATTAAGCAGGAGTAGAAGGGTTCAAGATTTTCCACAAAATAACCAACCTATACTTGTTGAACCGATCAGTTCACACCCTGAAACGATCATTTCGGGCCCTGAGCCAATCGTTTGGGACCTAAGTCGATCGTCTGGGGATCTGAGTCGATCGGCTGGAGCTCTGAGCCAATCAGTTCATGGTCTGGATTCAACTCAAATTGACTTTCAAATTGGATTCTGATTAATCAAATATTAATCCTTGTCCAAATCCAATTTGTGCAAGTGAAAAAAATTGTTTTTGCAAAATACTCTTCTGTCTTTCCAAACGATCTCGGTTGGTCACATGAATCGATCGGTTCAACAATTGAGTCGATCGTCTCATTGCACATGAGTCGATCGTCTCACCAGTTGAGCCGATCGGTTCACCAACCTGAGCCAATCGGTTGGACCCTGTGAGTCGATTGGTTGGGGCAGAAGACTGTGCAAATCAGTCAATTGTAGTTTCAATCAATCTGATACTCCAATCAATTGGTCCAACACCTTGAACACTATGATATTGAGCTATCAATTGATTGAGTGTTTAATTGAACTACTAAACTCCTTTAGTAATCAATCTAAACATCATTTGTGGATAAACTCCTCTTCCAGGTTAAATCCTATGTGTGTGACCCTGTAGGTCCATTTCACGTTGGCAGTGAAAGTCCATAACACTTATGACTTTACAAGAAAAGAGTGGTGCCTAGTCGCACATCAGTTCTACCCAAGTGAAAAGGAAAGTTGGAGAACAACTTTCAATCCTACAATCCATGAATGGTGTTATAGTGAATGTATAATTACTTTTTGACTTATATCTCGAATGAACTCAAGGCATGGAACAGTCATCCTTTCAACGTTCATTCACTTTCTTGATCTCATAGTAGATTGGAGGACATATGTATGACATCAATATCACATACTGATTCACACATGTGTGCATGCCTATCTCAATCCTACTCATCAAGTGGCCATGGATATCAAACTCCCTCTGGAGGGACAAATCCCATATCTATCAATCACCCCTCAAAAGCCCCATGTGTCAAAGCCACCCAACCATCACCTTTATAACAACCCATGTTTCAGGACTGCATTTGATGATGTCAAAGTGTACCCAATGACATGTTTTGAGTGTAGTGATTTCAGGTCAAAGAATCACACTCACAACCATTACTGTGAGAATTGACTATGACTACCATGTCATGGTTCCATGTGTCAAACTCATGGTGGGTCTGTCCAGTACACTTGTTCTCTAACAAGTACCTGTGTGTTTGGTTTGATATCTTCATATCATGACTAATGAGATTTTGTCATCAACCAACACCACAATATAGTCTTGTGTGTCATTATTGTCTATCTACCTTCCACAATGACATCCGACTAGGGACATAATAAGAATGTACAAACTCTTAGCATCTGTATGATCTCACCGTTCAGGTCCTGAACCTGAAAGCATACATCATTGAGTACTGTCATTCTCTAGACATTCAATCTATTCTATCATTATCTCATATGACTAATCCAGAAAGAATTGGAAGGTTGCCTTTGATCTTTATCAAATCAATCTTAATGTAACACACCAATCATTCCATGATTGGCTCCCACGGCATACATACCAACATATACATACACTAAGATATTGGAATCTATGGAATCTATGAGATAACTAAGAATCCATAAAAAATTATTAGTTGTGTGAAACATTTAGTAGGAGACAAAAAACCCTAAATTGAGGCAGGCATACTTTTGGATACGTTGAGGTTACACTCTTGTACGTGAACCCTAGCCATCATTGTCCTCAAGAGACAGACAAGGAGAGTAACGAATACTAGCACGTCATCAAGAAGAAGGATACTCCTTCCCACCAGCTTATGAATCCAATCCATCCACATGGACAAAGTATAGATGCGAACATTGAGTTGCCTATGTTCAAAGGATGGACGATGACCGTTTGTGCCCTCTAGGAGCAGTGCACATCACCGAGGAAAGGGACATCTCCAAGCTTGATACAGGATAAGGTATATACTTGCATCCTCTTTCTGAATGCACTTTTGTCGATGAGATCTGCTGGTATGGTATATGTGGAGATAAAAAATTTATTACTTCCATTGCACCAGTCACCTCCACATAAAAAATAGTGGTATCAGAGCCTCATTGATCTATGGCGTATTTGAATTTAATTCAATATGATCAAAATTTCTGTATACTATTTTTTGTGGTTGCATGCGATGCAAACTTAAACTGTTAATATGCATATCTAAACATAATTCCACATACGCCGTAGACCTATTATTTTTTACTTGTTGGGCGGGGACACCCACATAGGGGTGTTGCCCCTGTATACTCTGCATAGTCTATTTGGAAGTCAATGATTGTTTAATGGGGAACGTCCCACATTAAAAGGATTGCAATCTTAATGTATATACATGTATATATGGATATACCTATAAAATCATACATGTTGCCATTGAAAATGTTTTGTGTGGTGATTGCATGCATGGTTATGTCCTATGACACCTTTTCGTGAATGTTATGGTTGGATGTACATGGTAATGCTTAGATCCTTTTATATAAGTATTCAGCTTGCATGTTGAGCCACATCTCTTATCTCTAGATGGAATTAATTATATTCCCTCTATACTCCCCTCAGAATGTAACTCGAGGTTTTCCTTTTCACATTATGTAATAGAGATAGGAATAGATTTAGTTTGGAAGACTTGTGGTGAAAAGGAGACCTGAAGATCCAACTCCAGGGAGCGTCTATGGAGATGCAAAACAAAGGTCCAACACCAAGTAGTTTTCATGAAGTTGTTCATCTTAATATTGATCAAATGCAGGTTCATATGATATTTACAGGTTGTCGTTGCATGAGATGTGAAAAACCACAGGTGGATAGTAACCTTTTGTGGCTTCAAAAGATTATAGTAGTATGGCCACAACCAATGCTTTTGTGTTTGGGGATTGCATGTCTATTGATTGCAAAATAGTATGTATATGATACATAATTGAAAGTATGTGGTGTTCGGATATGTATGGATTATATATATATATATATATATATATATATATATATATATATATATATATATATATATATATATTCCCTCAATTAAAATATTAAGTCGTACATGCTTTCTAAAAGCAGCACACATGAAAATTGTGATCGACTAAGTGTAGTTTACGCCAAAGCATGGTGTGTCGTCCATCTTGTGGAAGTGTGATGGTAGATACGTAGATCTGCCAAAGCAGGATACATATTCTATTATGGTGGCTTTTGGGTCAAGCTTAACTAGGCGATCTTAATGAGATTAAGTACCTAGAAGCATAGAGAAGGAATATGGCAATGAGTTGTGCATACCATCTATCCAAGAGTTACATATTATGCAATTGGCAAATTTTACCTACCTAAAGTGTCAGGTTGTGGGCAATCAGCCAAAGATGACTCATGATTTGATGAAATATGGATCTTGGCTCACTAGAAGATTGTATGTACAATCTTACAAATTGATAAATGAGATTTCTCAATTTGAATAGAATAGTGGGAGCAAGCGATAATTGATTAAAGGTCTAATTAAATATCATTAAATATTATTTTAATCAAATCAAATCAAAGTGTTTTGTCAAATTGTAAATTTCTTTTATAAAAACAAATTCCAACAATCAAAACATTTTTCTTGTGATCCATCCTTGAGAAGGACAAATTGAATGGGAATAATTTCCATGATTGGTTCAAGCTAAGAATTGTTCTCACACAGGAGCACAAGCTCTATGTCTTAGAAACACCATAGCTAGATGTACCTGCTCCCAATGCACCCAAGGATGATAGGGATGCTTACAAGAAGCACTATAAAGATGGCGTGGATGTCAAGTGTCTGATGTTGTGCTCAATGAACTATGAGTTGAAGAGACAACATGAAAACATGGGTATGATTGAGATGGTAACACATCTTAAGAACATGTACCAAGATAAGGAAAGACAAGAGAGATATGATGTCTCCAAGGCATTATTCAAGTGTAACATGGTAGAAGGAGATTCAGTAGATCCCCATGTGCTCAAACTTATTAAGTATGTGGAGAACCTTTCTAGATTGGGATTTCATTGGGGTCAAGAGTTGGCCATGTATGTGATTCTGCAGTCCCTGCCAGAATCATATAGCCAATTTTTTATGAACTACAATATGAACAATTTTGACAAGCTGTTGTCAAAATTGTTTGGCATGTTGAGAATAGCTAAAGTGCAAATGAAGAAATACAAGACCAAATTTATGATTATGATCAATAGAAAAGGGAAGTCAAAGGGAAAACAAAAATCTAAGAAGAGTTCTAAAGCTAGCACGAAATCCAAATCATATGCATTCAAAGCAAAGGGAGGGGTGAATAAGGGAGGCAATTGTCACCACTATCACCAGCATGGAAATTGGAAGAGAAATTATCCTCTCTACCTAGAGGAACTAAGGAAGAAGGAGGAGATAAAGATCTCCACTTTAGGTATATATGTTATTGAGATAAATTAATCTACTTCTTCGTCTTGGTTATTAGATACCGGATGTGGATCTCGCATATGTTTATATATGCACTATTTGAAAGGAAGTACGCCTTTACGAAAGGGAGAGGTTGAACTATGTGTTGCAAATAGAGAAAGAGTTGTTGCCACTATAGTTGGAACCTATAATTCAGCTCTGTCCACGAGACTTGTAATAGAGTTAAATAACTGCTATTTTTTACCTATCATAAATAGGAACATTATTTCTATATCTTATATGGAGAAGGATGTATATGAATTTCATATTAAGAATGGTCAATGTTCTGTTTCAAAAGATGAGATCTTTTATGGAAGTGCCCAGATGTCTTATGGAATTTATTTACTATATCTTGAGATGAATGTTTATAACGTAAATACCAAAAACTTGATAACTCAAACAAAACATATCTCTGGCATTGTCGTCTAGGTAACATCAATGAGAAATGGATTTCTAGACTCCATAAAGATGGTTATCTATACCTTTTTATTTTGAATCAATAAAGACATGTGAGTTTTGTTTGTTGGGCAAGATGACCAAACCTCCCATCACTAGAAATAATGAGAGGGCTAGTGATCAATTAGGACTCATACATAATGATGTATATGGCCCTTTCAGAATGAATTATAGAGGTGGTTATCAGTACTTCATTACCTTTATTGATGACTTCAATAGGTATGGTTATGATTACTTAATGAAACATTAGTCAAAAACTCTTAAAAAGTGCAAGTATTTCAGGAATGAAGTATAGAACCAACTTTGTAAAAGTATTAAGGCGAAGGTGATGAGTCGGTCATTGATGATGAGCCTACTACCTACCTAGAAGTTGTTAAGGGACCATAGTCTGAGAAATGTCTTGAAGCAATGAGATTTAAGATAGAATCCATGTACACTAATAAGGTATGGACCTTGGTGGATCCACCTAAAGGGGTAAAACCCATAGGGTGCAAGTGGGTCTTCAATAGGAAGACCGACATGGATGGTAATGTACCGACTTACAACGGTCGATTGGTTGCAAAGGGTTCCAAACAAGTTCAAGGTGTGACTATGACAAAACCTTTTCTCCATTTTCCATGGTTAATTCCATCAGGATCATGCTTTCCATTGCAGCTTATCATGACTACCTGAAGTCTTGCAAACTCCAGTCTTGTGAACTCTACAGTCAATTTATTCACCCTCAGTGGCTTCCCCAGGAACGATCCAATATAAGCGAACATCTCGTCATCCCAGAGTTCTAGCGGTAAGTCGTGTATCTTCACCCAGATAGGAAGTTCCGATAACTTTAATTTCTCCATCAGTTCTTTGCACTCCCACTTCTTAATCAACATTGGCCTTCCCACAATGAACCATAGACCTCCGTCTAGTGTCGTCTATATATCATCATCATTAGAGAACATTAGAATGAAGTATCCCTTCCCTCTAGACCTGATTTCAAGAGAACCTTTCACATTCCATATGTGAGCAAGGTATTTGACCAACGACGGACAATGCGGCATCATCCCTACAATGTAGCCTGCCACCGCTCTCCCCCATATACTAAGGTTTCTTTCAGCAATCGATTTGGAGTAAAGAAGTTTTCCTTCCAACAGTTGAATCTTCTTCTTCTCAAGTAGATTTGTCCTCTGGCTTTGCTTGTTAGAGATGATGTCCGCCCAGGATCTAGTCTCTGCCACTGCCTAGACTGAAGAGATGCTCCCCTGTGCTCCCACTTTGCCTGGGTCCATAGGCCTCTCCGCATTGATTCACACCACCTCGCCTACAGGATTGCCATTAAGGATTGACTACGTCGTCGGCTTCACAATCACCTCCTGAGTTGCCTGCTAAATCGCCCTAGCGTCTGGAGCCATCGAGAGCCCTTGCTTTTTGCTCCAACTCTTGACCCAACCTAACCATGTTCTCCTACATGTCTTTAATAGGTTGCTTGTGGACTGAGATGGAATTAGGGTTTTGACTTTGGACTTACGTAAACTCTATCTAAGGTATGTCCATCTTCCCAATTATCTAGGCAATACTATGATCACCAACAAATATTCCCATATGAGGCATTTCTTGGTTAAATCTCATTCATCATTGGATATATTTTCCTATTCCCTTGCTATTACCTAATTTATTATTGATACCATCAGATTCTATTATTGAAGGTCACCTGGACTATTTTTTAGATAATCTCATCCTTTTATTTGAATCAAATTGATGATGACTGAAATTATATCTTGCCTTTATATTCTATGCCGCAAATAGACTAGTATATTTACAATAGCATGTATATTTATTCTTACCATAATGTTTGGGTACACCTTTCCACCCTGAGTGCACCTTTCCACTTGTATTATATATATTGGGCACGCCTTTTTGCCTAGGGCACGCCTTTCCACCCGACTTAGGCTTGAGATATTATGGGTCTCAACCCTACGTAAATAAAAGTAATCTAATTGTTTACATGCACTATTAATGAATTGTTATTGTTGTTATATGGAAAGATTTTCTTTATGTTAGTCAACTTTTTCATTTATAATCCCTATCTCTTGACCTAATATTTCTCTTGATCATCCCTTATTTTGATGCTCTTCTTTTGGAACTTTCTAAAGTAGTTTCTAGTTGTTATTTATAGCACACACTTAGTTTTCCTGACGTCCTTTCCTTTTAATTTTCTCCTCGTGGGTGTTGTTTCTTGACCCACCCAGAGGTAGCATAACCCTAGGTGTAGGACATGGAGGACAATACATGTAGACATGGATTTAGCTTATGGAGAAGACTCTTTATGGGAGATAGAATTGAGATAACAAGATATTCCTCTACTTAGATCCTAATATAATTTCTTTCATGTAAGCCCCTTAAACAAGAAAATATTTTGTAATCTTACATAAATTGAATATAGTCACGAAATCGTATTTTGATGCTATTCTTTGGTCTTTTTATATTATCATTTGAGAAATGAAAAAAAATTACATCTATTCCAAGATACCTTGTGTGTTTGTTGTGAATAGATGGATTTATTCCTCAAATTAAGTAGGGAGTGGATCCCCTCTCTGGTCCCACTCTTTACAAGAGGTATCAGAGCTACAGTGGTCGAATTTCTGACTATTTCAATTATGTCCCCCTAATTAATATACTTACCTTACATAGTCACACTCTAAGTGAGACATTTACCCTAAAAATGACCTATGTTATTCATGAGATGAAGCAAGGTTTATTTAGGATCATAAGAGGTACACACAAGAATCATGATTAGTAAACCTTAATATGATGAGGATTTAGGTATATGGATGAGGATTCAGTTAATTTAGTCGGTTATTTAAAATCAGTTCAATTAAATGGATAATTTGTAGTTTGAGATTTTAACCATTAACCTGACTGAATTAGTGTCGGTTAATTTGATTATGGTTAATCAGTTAATGTTTAATTGAATCAGTTACTTTGGTTAATTGAATAACACTCTGTGACTAATATTGTATAAAAATACTCATAAAATTTTGAACCATCGTTATATTATAGTAGTATTGCATATAAATATAGCACTATGAGGTTAATCAAAAGTTGACAACTATGTAAATCTAGAGGTTTTTGAACTAAAAGTACAACTATATATGAATATCTAGGATATTTATTTTGAATAAATTGTGGCTATTCAGTTAATTCAGTTAATCAAATAGAAAATATTTTTAATCAACAAATTTATAATTTAACTAATTAACCAAAGTAAATTAACCAAATTAACCGAATTAACCAAATTGTCCAAATAAAATTAACCATTCAGTTTTAACCATTTTATTAATCGGTTATTAACCAATTCTACTCACCCCTATTTAGGTACTCCTACCCTACCATATAGGTTAAAGGTGACTCACTCTTGAATCTTAAGATCTAACTTCAGGGTGGAATTTGGAGTGAGAATGTAGTAGGATAAGGAGGTTTTAACTTGGATTTTGTGACTTGGCTTTAGAATCGAATTTCAGCCACCATGTTTGTTTTACATCACATATTTATCGATAAAAAATATTTTCATTACACTATTATATGTAAAAAGAATTTTTTATGGATTTCATTGATGTTTTCTTGAGCCAAGTCACAGAGAAGAGATGCATGAAGAATTGATAGGGAAACACTAGAATTACCCTAGTTTTATTCTTGAAGTGATGACTGGGAAGATATGTCTTTTGATAAAACTTTAGTCGTTGTACCCTATGACTTTTTGGTTTCTCATGTGAACCCCAGCGTTGTTAGGTTAGTAACACAAGGACCTGAAACTGATTCATTACCTATGAACAAATAAATACTTCAAATATTCACAAAGAAATGATCCATAGGTAACCCTAATACCATGATGATGTTTAGTTTGGCTTATTAGGTTAAACCATTGAAGGGCTGAATGGTATTGGTGGATAACATATGGATGTTGCGATTTTGAGGACAAAATTGTTTTAAGGACTGGAGTGTTGTAACATCCTAAACTTTAGGATTTTATCCTACTCCTGTGAATAGGATATTAGATTGTCTGGTTCTTTAGATTTGACCAAATGAGGATAAAGTTAATTTTAATGAACATGGTCACCAGAGGCAAATCAACCACTGCGTGCATTTTGGTAATGCTCTTTTCCCCTCTTTCTAGTTTCTGCCTTGTTGTGGTTGATTGTGAGACACAATCTCACATCTTGTTGATTCTTTTCTACAATCAATGGTCTGGTTGGCTCTATTTGATCACTTTGATACTCTGGGAAGTTTTGTGCACTAGTGTCCATTCTAGTTTGTTCCCTATCTCTTCTCCTTAAGCCGGCAATGGTGGGTATCTTGGATGTGTCCTTGACGTGTCCTCCTTGATGTGTCCTTGATGCAATTAGCCTCCTATTGTTTTAGTTGTATCCCCCTTCCTTCTCTTGTCCTAGAAAAAATCTACTCTCTTCGAAGGACATTCTTATGGGGACACAAATGTCACAGAACATGTCCATCTTGTTGATTGGGGTACTCTTTGCAAACCTTGAAGCATAGGAGGTTGGGGAATTATAAATCTTCAACTACACTCTCCCCGTCAATTTAGTAGGATCCTTGTTTCTCTTTGTGTAAATCATAGCACTATTCGGTCTGAGCTTGTTATGGCTAAGTACTATATGAGAAAAAGAAAACCCAAGGATAATCAGGCTAAAAGTTCCTTATCTCCTTTTTGTAAATATCTTTAGAATTGACATTTTATCATTTAGAATTCCATAACCACTACCCCTGGATCATTCCTTAATATCAATTTCTGGTCCGACTGGGTCCCCCACTCCATGAGACTTATCTGCAACCACACGATCAAGCTCTAGGTTCCTTCAACGTTAAGTTCAAATGATATTTTCAAGGGATCTAAACTATTTTCCTCTTCAGTATCCAATGTATGTTCATTTGGGCCTATCAGTTGAAGATTTGGTCTTTCTTTTCTCCAAATTATATCCTCAACAATAATTGAACCGAGATTCAATGGAGTGGGAACCTCTAGTTTATAGTCTTTGAAGTGTACTGTTATTTTACTCATTGTGGCGTGACAGATCACTTAGGGTCTTTACTTTGGAGTTAAAATGCCCACGAAAGTCATCAGTCCACGTTTGGTCCTAACCTTTTTTTTTACTACTTCGGTGGGTTATTGAAAGGGTGCCCAGCCCCACGTCGTACTCTTAGGGCATCGATTCGGCTTTGGCTTTCTTTCTAGGTATGCCTCCCACGCCTAGAATGTTTTGCCTTCATGTACTCTTTTCATATCATGGTATTTGTCGTGTTTCTGTGTCTATTTCTATGATATGGTTTATTTATAAAAAATATTTTGAAAAAGTTATGACCCGAGACAAAGTTGTAATTTCTTTAGAAAAAGCAGTCTACACCAAAAGGATGCATGTACTCATCTGCTCTTGCCAGCTACAGGACGGACGCATCAGACCATGGCTGCAACCCGCACAGAGCAATTGAGGAACCACACCACTCTGGGACGTCTGACCTCATAGTCTTGTTCCACACTAGCCATTACTACCGGCCAAGACCTCACTCAAGCTTTGCACACTCCTCCTGCAGTCCATGGCTCTGGCTTCCTTATAAATAAGCACACCACCGGCCGAGTCGGGATGAGGGCCAGACGGCAGCCACTACTCGCTACTAAGCAACCGGGGTAGCAGAACGGGACGCCAACAAAAGCAGAGGAAGATGGAACAAAACGGCGACACAGAGATGGAGGGCAGCAGCCAGCAGCAGAACCAGAGGAAGGTGGAGAGGGAGACGTCGTCCAAGAGGTGGAGCAACCGTGTGGCCTCCGTCGAGATGCAGCAAGGCCAGGAAGCCAGGGACGACGGATGGCCGCCTCAATCTCCGCTGCCGCTCGGTCAGAAGCACGCCGACGGTGCAGAAGATCAGGTACAGCCTTTCTCCGTTCTTGCATTTGATTCTTGCTTCTTGATCATGAACTCTGCCCTTCTTAGATATATAAACCGTATGTAGTGAAGTTTCTTATGATCGTATCTCGTTTTTTGCTCGTCTCCAAGCAGAAGAAGAAGCCGCCGGTATGGAGGACGTTCATGGGGTACGTCGGGCCAGGCTTCCTCGTGTCCTTGGCATACCTTGACCCTGGAAACCGTAAGAACACCACAACCTGCATAATTCCCAAACCGCCAGAACTTTCCATCGCTTTCTATACCTCTGTTTCGACTCTCAGTTTGTGCTCACTTTCATTCACCTGCGCCATATCCAAACTATGATTTTGTTGCTGTTGTTGTTTGTTGATTGCAGTGGAGACGGACCTACAGGCTGGAGCCGCTCACAGATACGAGGTATAATGTACAGTACAATCAGATTTGATACTGACCAACTTGCAAGTAGATTCCTTACTCACCAAGTTGCAAGTAGATTTCATGATTTGATTGAGCAGAAATTTAATAAAATTGCGGTTGGTTTTTATGTGACTGCGCAGCTCCTCTGGGTGGTGCTGGTTGGACTGGTGTTCGCTCTCATCATACAGTCACTGGCGGCTAACCTCGGAGTCACAACAGGTACAGACACATGAACTAATGGTTAATCATGATATTTACTTCATCATTCTGATTCGGTTACTGCTGGAGAAGCCATCCCCTCCAAAAAAGGCTCTCAATAGTGTTGTTACAAAATTTAAGCACACTGTTGGTTCAGGGAAGCACCTGGCGGAGCTGTGCAAGGCGGAGTACCCACAGTACGTGAAGATCTGCCTCTGGCTTGTGGCGGAGGCGGCAGTCATCGCCGCCGACATCCCAGAAGGTTATACGGCCATGACCGAGCAGCTGAACTTTGTTACCACGCGCGTTCCATTATCCACTTATACTGATTGACTCAAACTCCATCTCCTCCATCTGTGCAGTGATCGGGACGGCTTTCGCACTCAACATACTCTTCAACCTCCAGTTGTGGATAGGTGTCCTCCTCACGGGTCTCAGCACCCTGCTGCTTTTGGGGCTGCAGAGGTACGGTGTCCGGAAGCTGGAGCTGCTGATCTCGATGCTGGTGTTCGTGATGGCCGCGTGCTACTTCGGCGAGCTGGCGTACGTGAAGCCGCCGGCAGGGGAGGTGATGAAAGGGTTGTTCGTGCCGAAGCTTACCGGGCCTGGAGCAACTGGGGATGCCATAGCGCTCTTGGGAGCGCTTGTCATGCCGTAAGGAACCTACTCGATCGGACCAGTCTCTACATCCTGGAGGACGATTTCTCTTTTGCTGATTCACTCCTCTGTGATGTGCTGTTGCAGGCACAACCTGTTCCTCCACTCCGCCCTGGTGCTCTCCAGGAAGGTTCCAGCCTCCGTCAAAGGCATCAACGTACGTAATTAAGCACGTCCGGCTTAACACCGGACCAAACCAACAACTCCAACTCGGTATAGCTTCTCCCCTGTTTTTAGAGAAGAACCCACCCTCTAATTTTGTCTGGAACGCGTGTTATTTTTTCCGCAGAGCGCTTGCAAGTACTTTCTGATCGAGAGCGGGTTCGCCCTGTTCGTGGCACTCCTGATCAACATCGCCGTCGTGTCCGTCTCTGGGACGGTGTGCGCCGCCCCGAACCTATCACCGGACGATGCCGAGAGGTGCGCAGACCTCACGCTCAACTCCGCCTCGTTCCTCCTCAAGGTACACTCATAACCACATCGAGCTGCTGGACCCGGTTGCGCATTTCATCAAACAGTTGGAGTTTATAGATTAAAGGATCGGTACTTTTCCCAATATACCATCATCAAATCCGATCATTATGTCGTTTCCGTACGTGTAGAACGTGCTGGGGAAGTCCAGCTCGACGGTCTACGCCATCGCGCTGCTCGCGTCCGGGCAGAGCTCCACCATCACGGGCACGTACGCGGGCCAGTACATCATGTCTGGGTTCTTGGACCTCAAGATGCGGAGGTGGCTGAGGAACCTGATGACACGGTGCGTCGCCATCACGCCCAGCCTCGTCGTGTCCATCATCGGCGGGTCCGCCGGCGCAGGACGGCTCATCATCATCGCATCGGTATCTGAGCTATATATCTATTATTCAAATCGGCTTCCCCCTTTTTATTCTTCTTATTACATGTAGACTGAGTCGAATCGTTGTGATCCTGCAGATGATACTGTCATTCGAGCTCCCGTTCGCACTTATCCCTCTGCTCAAGTTCAGCAGCAGCCGCACCAAAATGGGCCCACATAAGAACTCCATTTATGTAAGGATTTCCTTCCTTCTGACTTGATATCTTCTTTTCAGGACCTCTCATGGCACCAGAACTCACAGCACCCTTGTTAATTCGCGCATGCAGATCATTGTTGTGTCCTGGATCCTCGGCCTCTGTATCATCGGCATCAACGTATACTACCTCTCCACGTCCTTCGTCAGCTGGATGATCCACAGCAAACACCACAAGGCCGTCACCGGGCTCGTCGCCGCCGTCGTCTTCCCGCTCATGGCCGTCTACCTCATCTCCGTCGCGTACCTCATGTTCCGGAAGGACACCGCCGTCACCTACATCGAGGCCGAGGACGTTTCCCAGGTCGAGATGGAGAAAGGGCAGCGCACGCAGGATGGCGGCGACGAGGGGACGGGAGATGTGGAGGCAAGAGCACCGAGAGAGGACCTCGCCGATATCCCCCTCCCGCCATAAATTGGCTTGACTCGCCGCCGACTTCTTTTCTTCCGGGATATGTATGTACGTAGTATAGCAGCCGTAGCGTACAGAACGAGGCGTATAAATGTAATTAGCACCCGTAATTGTAATTGGGGTGCGCCTTTTCCTTAAAGCGAATGGAAAGTTAATGGAATGGCCACCCAGATTCACTCAAAGGCTCACTTGGAATACATTAATGATATTAATAAGGCTTTGGTTTGTTTTCAGCTACAATTCTCATCCGACTGTGTGTTTGGATTAAAGTCGCGACAGCTTGTTTTCCAATTCTATGTGTTTAGTTGGGTAGTATAGACTCAACCCACTTAGTAAGTGGAAACCGGCCTTAGTTTTTGGCCTTGTATAACCGACCGCACCATGTACTTAGTAACTAAGTTAGCCGGTAACTTGTAGCCCAATATGAGCACGACCTGTTTGGCACCAAAAAGGGTGAAAAAAAAGTAGAGTAACGCTATCTACAGAACCCTCCGTACCCGTCCACATACTCGATTCTGGGGACTACACAAAAGGCTAATCTCAGCCATTATCTCTCATTCAGATTAACTCCACGCCAACTTAAAGAGTCTTAAAATTCTTGAGAGCCTACAAAAGTATAGTTTTCTCTCATGCGCATTAACTGCACACCAATTAACTCCATGCAGAAGTTGGAAAATCTCAAAGTTCTTTCTCCACTCCTCTCTCTCTCCAGCCTTAATTTTTGAAAATTTATTTTTTCTCTCTTGCAACTCTACTCTCCAGCTTCATTTCACCCCATCAACGTTCCCGCACTAGTACAGTACGTACATTTACAATATATGGTTGAAAGTATTGTACTTTTTGTATATACTTTTGTCAAATTCTAGCCAAAATGTTGCATTTTGAATGTATACAAAATGTAGAGGTTAATATTGTATTTTTGTACAATGTGGTTGTTAGTGTTGTGCTTCTTGTGTACAATTTTGACAAACGCTACATTCTAATGTATGCAAAATGTAGTATTATAATGTTACACACTCATGTTGTACGTCTTGTACTATGCGTCTATATGTATTGTCAAATGATATTAATATTATACTTTCTTACTATACGTCTTGTATCGTACCTATTAAAGATACAAATATGTGATTAGATGGTAGTAACAAGATTTGAGAGCTACACATAATATACTGTTGTTAGTACTATACGTATTTTACTGTAAATCATGTTCTGTACGTAAAAATTGAGGTTAAATGATAATCATTATGCATGAATAAATAACGTTGTGTAAAGTACTATATTTAAGATTAAAATTTAAAAATGATATTGATGTGTATATATAACGTTATTAGACGCAACATATGAAATAAGTTACAACAAAAAGTATAAATAAATGTTTGTACATTACGTGTATTTATAGTACATGATTACAGTACGTGAGTTGGAAAAAATTACAAATGAACAGAAAATTATTCTAAATATGTTTCGTAATCTGTGGTGGATTAAGATATTACAGGTGCAATTATTTGAGAAATAAATACAATAACTACACTTTTCATGCACTTTGCATGACTTTTGTATGGACAATAACGATTGTATGTGTAATAATTCTTTGATGCATTAAACTATTGCATGGACAATAACGTCTGCAATTGGAATAACTCTGTGATGCATTAAATTTCATCTTTCCCCATATTCCGGGTATGCCAGCGGGTGAACAGCTGACTGTGACTAGAATTTTCCAAAAAGTATATCCTTCTTTGGGTGTTTTGATGTAAAATTTGTACCCTCTCCGCCCCTCCCACACATAATAGTTATAAGAAAAATCAACAACTTCCTATTCAAGTGTGTTTGATTCACCACATAGACATGTCTCCATTGTCATAAACACATCTCGCCTTTCCAGTATCGTTGTCAGAAGTGTATCCATGTTGTGTCCCAACAGCTTGAGCTTCCTATGTGTTTGAGATTCAAAAAGAAGATAAACATTCAACAGTGGGAATTCTTGAGGTAAACATTTTGTATGCACTCGTCTTTCCGTGGCCGTTGCAAAAGGCATTGTACCGATCTCTTGGGAACAATGGTTGGATTATCATTGTGCTCTAATGGGTCTCCTCCAAACTCCTCATCCATGATGAACTGGTCCTCCAAACTCCTCAACATAAATCTGGAGTTTCATGCAAATGACCTCTTAGCTTCCAATGGACAAGGCTTGATATTGTGTCATCCCAATGTTTTACAGATCTATGATTTCTATCTTGGAGGCGCACCAAAACAAACGGTTCTCCTCCATCTCCTTCTTCATCCACAATGTTGATATATCCTCAATGCAACACGCAAATCACAAGGATGTGTTCTCTCTCCCCGTGGACAATTTTAGATTAGTGCCGAGTGGGCATTTTCTTAGTGTAATGTGAATGTGAACATGATCTTGTGAATAAAAATGCATCAATAGACGAATGGATATGACATGTGGGCATTTTTGAAAACTTAAGCATTCCCTTTTCCACTCATCGAGTTTGTTCTCATAGATTCATCCATCCAAATGCGATTGCTGCCAGCGACAGACTAGCACAACAACCTATATTTTGGGGGAATATTTTTGAAAACTATGTAGAGGATTCATAAATGTTTTTAGACCCCCAAACCCAAAACTATGTGGTACATATGCTAATTTTGAGGAAAGAAGATGGAAGTGAATTGTTTTGGACCCCAATTGTCTAATTGACCCAAACTGAACTCTATATGAGCTATTTTGGGCCTCAAATATATGTGAGGCAAAATTAGGTAAACTATGCATAGAATCCAATCCTGGTTAAAGAATTTACTGAATAACTGGGTTACCATATTAAGGTTGAACGTTGAATTAGTGAAACTAGAAGGAAGTGTCTCCGTACAACACATCAAGGACCTTCATTTGACTATCCATTGTAGTAAATACATCTCGCCTTCCAAGTGTCTTTGTCAGAAGTGTATCCATGTTGTGTCCCAATAACTTGAGCTTCTTATGTGTTTGAGATTCGAAAAGAAGATGCACATTCAACAGTGGGAATTCTTGAAGTGAACATTTTGTATGCACTCATCTTTCCATGGTCATTCCAAAAGGCATTGTACTGTCTAGGGAACAATGTTTGGGTTATCATTGTGGTCTAATGGGTCTCCTACAAACTCCTCATCCATGCTTACTAACATGGAGGACCACATTGTGGTGTGGGAAAGAATTTATGAGACACTTTTGATCTGTTGGGTTTGTTTCTCTACCCTCAAATTGTTCCATTTCTCATCATAAATCTGGAGTTTCTTGCAAATGACCTCTTAGCTTCCAATGGACAAGGTTTGATATTGTTCCATCCCAATGTTGTACAGATTTATGACTTCTAGCTCAGAGGGGCATCAAAACAAGTTGTGCTCCTCCATCTCCTTCATAAAAAATATCGATATATCCTCAATTTGCAACATGGAAATCACAATGTGCTGTTCTTCCTCCCCGTAGCCAATTTTAGATTGATGTTGAGTGGGTTTTTCTTAGTGTATTGTGAATGTGAACTTGATCTTGTGAATAAAAATGCATCAATAGACAAACGGATATGACATGTGGGCATTTTAGGAAACTTAGGTATTCCCTTTTCCACTCATCAAGTTTTTCATCCCATATTCATCCATCCAAATGCAATTGCTACCAGTGAAAGACTAACCCAACAACCTAGATTTTGAGGGAAGATTCTTGAAAACTATGTATTGGATTCATAAATGTTTTTGGGTCTCAAATGCATTTGGGCCAAAATTAGGTAAAATCAATATATAATCCAATCATGGTTAAAGAATTTATTGAATAACTGGGTCAACAAATTAAGGTTGAACTTTGAATTAGTGAAACTAGAAGGAAGTGTCTCCATACAACACATCTAGGACCTTCATTTGGCTATCCCTAATAGTATGTAAGGTCCCAGAGGGGCAAGAATTTTTGAAAATTCTAAATTGGATTTTTACGTCTTTGACACCACAAAAATCAAAATCAGATGATAGATATTCTAATATCTATCAAGGTGTGACTTCACTTAACATGTAACAAATCAAATCCAGAAATAAGGTGGAAATTTGGTCTCCTAGGGCCTCTATTCTTTTATATCTCTTTCTTGGAGGTTGACGGGATGGCCACTCTTAATTCCCTAAAAGGGTCATCTATAATACATTAGTGATAGTAATAAGGTGTTGGTTGCTCTTTTAACCACAATTCAGATCCAACTGTGGGGTTGGGCTATAGTCCCAACACCCTACTTTTCAATTCCATGTGTTTATTTGGGTAGTATAGACTCAACTCACATAGTAAGTGGAAGTCAGCCTCAGATTTTGGCCTTGTATTACCAACTATTGTTGGCTAAATTAGACATCAACATACCCTTTGTTTTGATGATGACAAACATTTCATTTTTATGGATCTAACATGCTATTTGAGTATTTCAGGGTTCAAGAAAATGAGGAGATCGTGCTAAAGATCAATGTGCTTAAATGTTTAATATTTTCATGATTGTACTCAATGTAAAAACTTGTACAAGTATATAATGTAAATATACTTAGATATCATGTAAATAAAGAATTAGATCTTCCCTATCCATATAAAACCCTTTATTACACTCACATGAAGACTTTAGGTTTGATAGGTTTCATATGAGTCATCAATAGGACCTTAGATACATTGCACATCCTTATAAAAAGTCCTTCTGGGTCGACAATATTGTGGACCGAGATATAGCTGTTGTAATAGGTTTAAACAAGAGAGAAACAAACATATTTAAAAACGAACCCAAACAGTCATCCAATCGATAATATTATAGACCGAGAGTCATCTCGTCGAAAATATTGTGGACCGAGAAAAGTTCTAGAAATTTCACATTTCATGAACATTTTTGCCATTGCAACCCAACTACTTTTTACCTAATGGCTAGTTAAGCACTAAGAACACTCTAGACACTCCCTAAAACGTCCCTAGACACTTGCAAACCATTCCTATAAATAGGAGATGCCTTAGGACACCTAAAACACACAAGCTACACTTGAACATTCATTCTAGAGAGCAACAAGGCTGAGATTCACTTGCTATCTTCTTCCTTGTTCTCTAAAGTTTGTGTCCTATAGGTACAATCTCCTAGCCACCACATTTAGCCATGTCCATATTAAGTGGATAAGATATCTATACGCTTGATATAGGATCAAAGATATGTACTTCATTGGTTATGTATTTATTTCTTCCAATCTTTTTCTTTTATATTATACTTTGTTCTCCTTGACTACTCCTAGGGTTGGAGGCTATTGAAAGGGGGTTGCTTGGTGCTACTTCAAGAAAGTGAAGTCTTCTCCAAGGTGTGCTTGAGGTTACTTCAAGAAGGCTACTTCAAAGGAGGTTGGAACTACTTCTAGGTGAAGGTTATGTCAAGGTGGTGGAGCTACTTCAAGGTGGTGAAGGCTACTCTAAGGTGTGCTTGAGGTTACTTCAAGAAGGCTGCTTTAAAGGAGGTTGGAGCTACTTCTAGGTGAAGGTTATCTCAAGGTGGTAGAGATACTTCAAGGTAGTGAAGGCTGCTCCAAGGTTTCTTGAGGTTACTTTAAGAGGGCTGCTTCAAAGGAGGTTGGAGCTACTTCTAGACGAAGGCTAACTGAAGGTGATGAAGCTACTTCAAGGTGGTGAAGGCTGCTCTAAGGTTGCTTGAGGTTACTTTAAGAAGGCTGCTTCAAGGAGGTTGTGGCTACTTCAAGGTGAAGGCTACTTCGAGTGGAAGATGATTGTATTTTTTTGTAACATCCTTACGAGGTAAATAAAATAAATCACTTTTAAAATCCCAATCAGAAACAATTGGATAAGTGGATTGACAACCTTTGATTCAAAGGTTGAAACCACTCTAAATCTAAGTGTCATCCTTGTTTCCTCCTCCTACTTTTCTTTGAGTGTTTTAATTATTTTTAAAGTACCAAAAGCTCTATTCACCCCCCTTAAGATCTTTCAATTGGTATCAGAACAGGTCTTCAAGGAGCCCTAACATGTCTTGAAGAATGGGAGATGGTGTACTTCACAACCTTAACCTTGAAGGAACTTATGTGAGCCGGCCACCACCATTTGATGGAAGCAACTACACCTATTGGAAAAGAAGGATGCAATTCTACTTCCTAGGGATCAGCCTAGAGATTTGGAGGATGGTATCTTTACCTTATGCACTTGCTACTACTGAATATGCAACATGAAATCCTGAGTACGGTAAGGCAAGTTCAACTAAATGCAAAAGCGGCAAGTATATTATATTGTTCTATTTTTTTTAGTGAGTTCAATAGGATATCTTCATGTGAAACAACTTATGAAATATGGCATAAATTATTAATTACACATGAAGGTACCACTCAAGTTACAAATAACAAAATCAACATGCTTAAATAAAAGTTTGAACAATTTTACATGCAACCTAATGAATCTATTAGTGAAATGTATGCAAAATTTTCTTCTATTGTTATAAGATCGAGTGCATTATGTAAGTATATAAGTGAAGAATACCAGGTGTCCAAGATCCTTAAAATCCTTGCCTCCAAAATACAAGCCAAAGGTGACGGCCATTGAAGAAGCAAAAGACCTCACCACAATGAGGATGGAGCAACCCATTGGCAATCTAGAGAAACATGAGGTCACCCTTGAAGAAGAAGAAAGATTGGCAGTCGAACACAAAAGGGATAAAAGGAAGGACATTGCATTTAAGACAACAACTAAAGCTATCACTCAAGAAAGTAATGAAACAAGTGAAGAAGATAGTAAAGAGGAGGCTCTCATTGTAAATGGTAATCAATATATAATATTAAAATCTAACAAAAACTCTTGTGTTTGTTCTTCTTCCCTTAGGTGCTTTGAATGCGGCAAGAAGGGACATTTAAAAAATGAGTGTCCTAAAGTCAAGAAGGGAAATAAATCCTCTCTCAAGAAGAAGAAAATGCATACAAAGCTGCTTGGGATGACTCAAGCGATGATAGTGAGAGTGGAGAAGAAGAAGTAGAATGTCTCATGACTAAAGAAGACAAGGTAAGTTGTTTCATTGCAACAACCAATGAAGAGGAAAATGAGCTAAATCTTCTTGATTTATCTAAAGAAGAGTTAGTCACTAGTATTAAAGAATTACATGATAAATATGTTGTTGACTGTAAAAAGAAATTAAAAAGGCTTACAAAAACTAATGAAGATTTGTATGCTAAATTGAATGATCTTACTTTTGAAAAAGAAATTTTTATGTCTGAAAAAGTTACCTTGAAATAATCTATTAATGATTACAATATCAAGTTTCTTGCTCCAGAAACCTACAATAATCTTCTTTCTCAAGAAAAGTTTGAATTGCTTGCTAAGATGAATACATATAAAACTCAACATGTTCGATGTTCTCATTCAAATTATGATATCATCGTTAGTGTCACACCCCGATATCACACTAACCACTAATCACGAGATTAGGGCGCGACGGAGGGATTATCACATAACAAATCACTGAGAAACTTTTCTTTTTAAAACCTCGTAATGATATCCGGATATTGCTGTAAATAAAACATAATAACTATTGCGGAAGCATTTCAATTAAACTGGCTAGAGAATATAAACAGAGTTTACAACATGTATGTAACATTGTTTAACAGAAAGTAAAATATAACAGTTAATTTACATCTTTTACACATTCGCCATACATACTCTCTCTCACCCACACCATGTCCCAAGGACCGAGGGGAAAGGACTAAGAGACATCTAACTAAACTAACTACATATACCTTCTACTGCCAAAAACTAGGATGGAAAGATCCTTCAGATTCTTGATGTTGTTGTTGACCTGAAAATGTTTGAGTAGAGGAGTGAGCCTACTCGCTCAGTGAATAGTTTTTCATTTAACTATCATTAAACAACTCGTTAAGTTTATTATTTAGATTAATATACAAGAAATACAACACTGAGCAGTTCTAAAACAATATAATTGAAATAACAAAGAATGTAAATATTGCATCCAAAGAATAACTACTAGAAGACTATGCTCTAGTCTTCCTTAACTCTTTCATTTATAAGGAACTCTGTGAACCTATATGATCATATTTTAGCTTATGCCCTGATCTATGCAGTGTACTCTGCATAGAGACTCGCAGTGCACTACGGACACACCGTACAAGACTTAGCGACACACCCGGGAAATACTAAGTCTGACGCCAGCCCTGTTCTGCCACAGGACCACAGGCTCTCCGGCCTCAATGCACTACTCCGAGTGCTCTAGACTCCTCCTCTAACCTGAGCACACAGGCGGAGAGTCTCACGGGGTTACCTCCATGACTCTGCACGGATCTTGTTGCAATAACCCCTATTTTCTCCAGTGCCACCGTGACTCCGCATGGATTATTGTTGAACACTGTCTCTCTGTCCTCGTGCCACCATGACTCTGCACGGTTAATGTTGCAACACGAGTTTCACCCCTAAGAAGCAGATCTCTCGAAGGGGTTCTACGGTGTTCAGGGCACCTAAGTCGAACATTAACATTATAGGTATATTTTAAACAGAAATCATAACTCATTAAACATTTCTCACAAGGCTCACACAGCCTGCCATATCATATCATAAGAAACATCATAACTCATGTATTCAACATATATCATGTCTCAGTAACATTCCTTTCTAGGGCATGTCATATCTCATCACCTGTAATTTACGAGATATGTATTGTGAAAATAAGAAACCCTGTAGTATATATATACCAACTCAAAGAGAATAAGTATGTAAAGTTAAATGCACAAGAAACATACAATTCAACAGTTAAGCATCACCACATCTCATACGTGCATATTGAATTTATTCAATTTAACATCTTAGTGCACTGCTAAGAGTAATTTATTTCACATATAAGAAATCATCTGTAGTATTTCTATTCCAGTAATTGTATTAAGCACTTTTGCTTTCCATTGCACCAAATAAAATCATTGAACTGTTCTACACTGATCAGAAGCTGTTCTAGATCATGTTTAATCATACAGAAGAAATTTATAAAATAAAATTCAAGTTTCATCAAATACTGATAAAACGCCTGATAAAATAAAATTCAAGTGCAAAAATGCACAGTTTACCGAAAAATTCCAACGAAGGAGTTAAATGATGATAACTAAATGAACTCCTACTCACAGTGTTTCGAACTGTCCGGGTTCGTCCAGAATTGCGTTCAAGGCCAGATTTTGGGCGATTTCGGATCGTCTTCTTCCTTTGATTTATTGGTTTACTGTTCCTGCAACTCAGCAGCAGAACAGCAGAATAACTTCTTCACGAACAAAGTCTGAAATTGGTTCAATTGATAGCTAACTCTTGAGCTAGGGCTGCGGATCCGTACCTGGGCCTTAAGGCCGAACTCCATGGCACCGTTTCGAGGTGCTGGCCACGCCCAAGGCACTCTTGGACGGACCTGCTGTAAGCAAGCAACCGTTTCCCCCATGAACAGGTTGAAGGGGAGCTCAGCTACGGATGAATCGAAGGCTAACAACTACGAATTCCTGCTTAGGAACCCCGGACGAGCTCAAGGGCACCGATTTGGTGCTGCTCCTCGCGCCTAGGAAGGCTCCTGGCCGCTCGTTGCAGCTGGCCGGACGGCAACTGCTACTGCAGGTCGGCACCCAGACTGGTTGTGGTGACGCGCTCCTAGGGCGAGGAAGAAGGAAGAGGGTAGGCGGAGGTAAATCACCGGTCAAGCTCACCCAAGAGCTTCCTTAGCTGGTCGCTGGGTGCCACTGGCTGTGCTGCAACGCAGTAGGTTGGGCGCAGCACGGGCGCCGCTAGGGCACGACTGGAAGAGGAAGGGAAGAAGAGAAAGAAGAAGATGGGGACGGACGGGTTAGGCGCTGCTGGAGGCGAGGCTTCGAAGCCCTAGAATCGCCCAAATCACCCCTCCATCACCCTAGGCGCGGGCTCCCCTTCCTGTTCTATCGGGCCGCTGAGTCGGTTCTATTCTGTCGGCTGGGTGAAGAAGAGAATAAGCGTAAAAAGGGAAACCAAAGAATGGAATAAGGTTATTAACCTAGAAAATGGAAAAATTGCAACCTAGGTCCAAGAAAACTGAAAAGGATGTAACTTTTGCCTCGAGGGTCCAAATCAGATGATTCTTTTTGCAAAACATCGATCACGGAATCCACTACGACCTCGAAGCAAGAAATCTTAATTAGTATCTTATCACAACTGGTCAAAGCACCAATTGCATCTTGGCATTTAACTTAACTCAACAATTAACACTGAAATTGTCATTAGATACCTCAGATGATTTCATCTCAACTATTAATTCATGACATAGGTTAGATTGGTTATCCATGATGTTTAACAGAGTGCTTAGCACTAACTGAGGTGCTTCACGTAATTCAAGGTATTTACTGGCTAACCCTGATATGGGTTGTAACAATCTCCCTCCCTTATAAGAATTTCGTCCCGAAATTCCTAAAAGAGAAAAGGAAACTTGTTACGCATCTCTGACTCAAGCTCCCACGTAGCTTCCTCTAGGTTATGATTCCTCCACAAAACTTTCACCAAAGGTATCTCATGATTCTTTAGTTTCTTGATCCTCTAATCAACTATCTGAACCGGTCCTTCAACATAGGACACGTCTGTTCTGAGCTGTGCAGGTTCTGGGTTTACTATCTTTACTTATTCAGATGGCAATTCCAACCTATAGGCTACAGGTCCAATCCTCTCAATGATAGGATATGGGACCATAAACCTAGGAGTCAGTTTGCCTCTCTTGACAAACCTCATCACTCCCTTCCATGGTGAAACTTTCAAGTACACTTCATCACCAACTTGAAACTCAAGAGGTCAACGCCTCTTCTCAGCATAGTTCTACTGTCTGTCCTAAGCAACTTTCAACTATTCTTTGATCACAGTAACCTTTCGAGTGGTCAAACCTACTATCTCTGGTCCAGGAATCTGCTTTTCACCTACCTCATACCAACATATGAGTGATCTACACTTTCTGCCATATAGAGCTTCATACGGGGTCATACCAAGACTGGAATGGTGAATATTATTGTATGCAAACTCTATAAGGTTCAAGTGTTCTTCCCAATTTCCACTGAAATGCAAAACACATGCTCTCAGCATGTCCTCAAGAGTCTGAATGGTCCTTTCTGACTGACCATTCGTTTATGCGTGAGAAGTTGTATTGAATCTTAACTTTGTGCCCAAATCACGATGTAACTGATTCCAAAAACCTGGATGTGAACTTAGGATACCGTGCAACCTGAATATCTCATCCACGAATATCTTAGCCAACTTCGAGACATCAAAGGTTGACTTAACAGGAAGTCAATCTATCCACAATCACCCATATCGAGTCACAACCTCTGGGTGTCCTGGGTAACCCTATCACAAAATCCATTGTGATATGTTCCCATCTCCATTCTGGTATAGGAAGAGATTGCAAGGTACCTGTAGGTTTCTGGTGCTCATCCTTAACTTGTTAACACACTTTGCATTTAGTCACATACTTAACTACATCCTCTTCATACCAGGCCACCAATACAATTCTTTGAGATTCATATTCATCTTAGTGTCACCTGGATGCATGGCATACATCGATGCATGTGCTTCCTCAAGAATCTATTCTTTCAAATCATTATCTCGAGGTACATGCAACCTGTCATGCTGATACAACACATCATCATCTGGAAACCTAAGCTTTGGTCTTTTTCCCCTGTCATGTCATGCATGATCTGTTGTAACCCACTGTCATCCTACTATAGTTCCTTGATCTAATCATAAAAAGTAGGTTTGACTTGCATCTGCGCAATTAACCCACTTTGTTCTGTCACTCCCAAGTCTAAGTTCAACTTTCGCATTTCTATTAGCAGGTCTCTCTCGAAACATGCCATAGAAAATGCATCAACTGTTGAACTTGATTTTATGCTCAAAGCATCTGCTACCACATTCACCTTACCAGGATGATAATCTATGGTCACATCATAATCTTTGATCAATTCTAACCATCTGCGCTGTCTAAGATTCAGATCCTTCTGGGTGAAGATATATTTTAAGCTCTTATGATCTGTAAACACCTGACATGTCTCACCATAAAGATAGTGACGCTGTGTCATAAGAGCATGAACTACAACAACTAACTTCAGATCATGTATCGCGTAGTACTCCTCATTCTATGCTACTACTTATTATTACTACTGTAAGAATTTATTTCAAAATTATATCTTACTCTTTTCTCCGAGTCATTTTCATATTGTGTATCTACCTTCCAGATTAGCTAACTTTAAACCCTGGATTTTATTAGTGCTAGGTTACCTTTCATAGTGCAAATCGTATGATCTTGTTTTATAAAGATACTAGTATTCAAGGTCAAATCACTAGCGACATCCCTTGAACTACTTCAACTCTAAACATTCTAGGGTTTGGTCCTTATCAGTAACATAGCATTATTGTGGTGTGACTTTGCTTCCTTAGTTTGAAATCAAACTTTAGATCTCATAAGTTCATCCATCCACTTGTAATGAATACAACAGATATGAATAATCATCAATGAACTATAGATATATAACAGAAATGTAACATCAACCAAGTTCTCTAGCATAACTTATTAACACAAAAGCTACAAATAAACATGATACTTGTTACCCAAGCATCACACATGGCTCACAAGGCCATTCATATCTTGTCACCTCTCACTAGGAAACAACTTATTCACATGGCTCACAAGGCCATTCACATCTTGTCACCTCTCACTAGGCAACAACTTGTTCACATGGTTCATAAAATTCGTACATATTATTACTTTTATTAAGCAACAACAACATCAACACACAAAAAGCCAATCAACATTTATTATATAAATGTCACAGCCCAAACTTGGCTATATTCATCATCTCATCATACCTGCATGGTTATTAGGCATGATAACAGTCATACAAGATATTCATCACATCATGTGATACAATAGTAACACCACCATTCCTTAACCAGGAATTAGGGTTCACTATCAAACATGGCTTATCATTCCCTTTTTCCCCAAATTAGGGTTAGGGTTCCCCGTTTCTCATTAATTCAGACCCTCTTGAGTTAACCAACTTTATCTTGTATTAAGGTATCTCCCCTCTTAATGCATTCCATCACAGAATACTCACCTTTAGCATATAATGCATAGGCCACACATTAGAATTGTCCAGCTATCTCACATGATATGGACTTATCTTAGTTTAAAGCATAACTTTATTATAAAGTTGCCTATAAACAATAGCAATGATACACCCTCAGCTAGGGTTTCACAATGATACACCCTCCACTAGGGTTTACTAATCATGTATTGGATCCATGCATTTGTTATGCATTATTGATTAGTACCATTAAGGGTATTTCTCACCTAATCATTAAGTTTAATATGAACCTTATTGTGTTCCTTTATTTCTAATTAAGGATTGCTCATATGAGGTCCCAATGTTGGGTCTCCGATATCAGTTCCAACTAATTCTTAGTTGTTCTAATCTTTCCCTTATATCTCAACATCTTAGTGTATATACATTTTTCACCATGATTCGGGTCTAAATTATCCAGGATCTACTTTTATTATACTGTTAATAGGAGTCATTAGATCTCAGTAACGCATCCTGCCAGCCGGACCAGGCCGAACCTGTAGTCCTGAAGCCAAGAGCTACTCAGGATTAACCAACTCCTATTAATCTCAAACATGTGGAAAGAATATCCACCTAGGGCATACTTATTTAAACATAATTTCTGGTATACTTAATACAAAGAATATAAACAATAAATAAATCACTTCATGACACACAACAATATTAAAGAATCATATTTATTCTATAAACTGAAAATCTAAATCCATACATATAAGAGCATTTCTAATGATTTCCAATCAAATAAGCAATATAAAGCAAGAGTTGCATCACATCCTATGTTTAATCTCTTACTCCTGCATAAATTTCCAGTTTCTTAACCCTAAGATTTCTAGGGTTTCTCTCTAGACTATCCTTCCTCTGCATACCTGGCCAGGGCATCCAGAGAAGAATAGACAGAGTAGCTTGATACTGGTCAATCTAAGTATTCAGACACCTGGCTAGGGTATCTAAACACTCAGACCTCCCAGAGCTAAAGACATATCACTTCTTATTTTCCTCACTTATAACTTTATCTTTTGATCCTAATGATCCCTGATGACTCAGCCTAAGCTCTCTACTTGGTTCTCGTGACCACATCCTCTTCCTTCCATCTGCAATAGTATAACAGAATACTTCCTGTTAGAAAATTGCAGTTAGAAGGAAGACACCTAAGTCCTAATCCTATTGGTCTCTTATCGTCCCCTGACCTTGACTTAGAGTATTCATATACTCAACCTATGCTCTGATACCAAGATGTCACACCCCGATCTCACACTAACCACTAGTCACAAGATTAGGGCGCGACGGAGGGATTATCACATAACAAATCACTGAGAAACTTTTCTTTTTAAAACCTCATAATGATATCCGGATATTGTTGTAAACTAAAACATAATAACTATTGCGGAAGCATTTCAATTAAACTGGCTAGAGAATATAAACAGAGTTTACAACATGTATGTAACATTGTTTAACAGAAAGTAAAACATAACAGTTAATTTACATCTTTTACACATTCGCCATACATACTCTCTCTCACCCACACCATGTCCCAAGGACCGAGGGGAAAGGACTAAGAGACCTCTAACTAAACTAACTACATATACCTTCTACTGCCAAAAACTAGGATGGAAAGATCCTTCAGATTCTTGATGCTGTTGTTGACCTGAAAATGTTTGAGTAGAGGAGTGAGCCTACTCGCTCAGTGAATAGTTTTTCATTTAACTATCATTAAACAACTCGTTAAGTTTATTATTTAGATTAATATACAAGAAATACAACACTGAGCAATTCTAAAACAATATAATTGAAATAACAAAGAATGTAAATATTGCATCCAAAGAATAACTACTAGAAGACTATGCTCTAGTCTTCCTTAACTCTTTCATTTATAAGGAACTCTGTGAACCTATATGATCATATTTTAGCTTATGCCCTGATCTATGCAGTGTACTCTGCATAGAGACTCGCAGTGCACTACGACCACACCGTACAAGACTTAGCGACACACCCGGGAAATGCTAAGTCTGACGCCAGCCCTGTTCTGCCACAGGACCACAGGCTCTCCGGCCTCAATGCACTACTCCGAGTGCTCTAGACTCCTCTAACCTGAGCACACAGGCGGAGAGTCTCACGGGGTTACCTCCATGACTCCGCACGGATCTTGTTGCAATAATCGCTATTTTCTCCAGTGCCACCGTGACTCCGCACGGATTATTGTTGAACACTGTCTCTCTGTCCTCGTGCCACCATGACTCCGCACGGTTAATGTTGCAACACGAGTTTCACCCCTAAGAAGCATATCTCTCAAAGGGGTTCTACGGTGTTCAGGGCACCTAAGTCGAACAATAACATTATAGGTACATTTTAAACAGAAATCATAACTCATTAAACATTTCTCACAAGGCTCACACGGCCTGCCATATCATATCATAAGAAACATCATAACTCATGTATTCAACATATATCATGTCTCAGTAACATTCCTTTCTAGGGCATGTCATATCTCATCACCTGTAATTTACGAGATATGTATTGTGAAAATAAGAAACCCTGTAGTATATATATACCAACTCAAAGAGAATAAGCATGTAAAGTTAAATGCACAAAAAACATACAATTCAACAGTTAAGCATCACCACATCTCATACGTGCATATTGAATTTATTCAATTGAACATCTTAGTGCACTGCTAAGAGTAATTTACTTCACATATAAGAAATCATCTGTAGTATTTCTATTCCAGTAATTGTATTAAGCACTTTTGGTTTCCATTGCACCAAGTAAAATCATTGAACTGTTCTACACTGATCAGAAGCTGTTCTAGATCATGTATAATCATACAGAAGCAATTTATAAAATAAAATTCAAGTTTCATCAAATACTGATAAAACGCCTGATAACCACTGATATCAGTGCAAAAATGCACAGTTTATCGAAAAATTCCAACGAAGGAGTTAAATGATGATAACTAAATGAACTCCTACTCACAGTGTTTCGAACTGTCCGGGTTCGTCCGGAATTGCGTTCAAGGCCGGATTTTGGACGATTTCGGATCGTCTTCTTCCTTTGATTTATTGGTTTACTATCCCTGCAACTCAGCAGCAGAACAGCAGAATAACTTCTTCACGAACAAAGTCTGAAATTGGTTCAATTGATAGCTAACTCTTGAGCTAGGGCTGCGGATCCGTACCTGGGCCTTAAGGCCGAACTCCATGACACCGTTTCGAGGTGCTGGCCACGCCCAAGGCACTCCTGGATGGACCTTCTGTAAGCAAGCAACCGTTTCCCCCATGAACAGGTTGAAGGGGAGCTCAGCTACGGCTGAATCGAAGGCTAACAGCTACGAATTCCTGCTTAGGAACCCCGGACGAGCTCAAGGGCACCGATTTGGTGCTGCTCCTCGCGCCCAGGAAGGCTCCTGGCCGCTCATTGCAGCTGGCCGGCCGGCAACTGCTACTGCAGGTCGGCGCCCAGACTAGTTGTGGTGACGCGCTCCTAGGGCGAGGAAGAAGGAAGAGGGTAGGCGGAGGTAAATCACCGGTCAAGCTCACCCAAGAGCTTCCTTAGCTGGTCGCTGGGCACCACTGGCCGTGCTGCAACGCAGCAGGTTGGGCGCAGCACGGGCGCTGCTAGGGCTCGACTGGAAGAGGAAGGGAAGAAGAGAAAGAAGAAGATGGGGACAGAGACGGGTTAGGCGCTGCTGGAGGCGAGGCTTCGAAGCCCTAGAATCGCCCAAATCACCCCTCCATCACCCTAGGCGCGGGCTCCCCTTCATGTTCTATCGGGCCGCTGAGTTGGTTCTATTCTGTCGGCTGGGTGAAGAAGAGAATAAGTGTAAAAAGGGAAACCAAAGAATGGAATAAGGTTATTAACCTAGAAAATGGAAAAATTGCAACCTAGGTCCAAGAAAACTGAAAAGGATGTAACTTTTGCCTCGAGGGTCCAAATCAGATGATTCTTTTTGCAAAACATCGATCACGGAATCCACTACGACCTCAAAGCAAGAAATCTTAATTAGTATCTTATCACAACTGGTCAAAGAACCAATTGCATCTTGGCATTTAACTTAACTCAACAATTAACACTGAAATTGTCATTAGATACCTCGGATGATTTCATCTCAACTATTAATTCACGACATAGGTTAGATTGGTTATCCATGATGTTTAACAGAGTGCTAAGCACTAACTGAGGTGCTTCATGTAATTCAAGGTATTTACTGGCTAACCCTGATATGGGTTGTAACAGTTAGAAAAAGAGATTCTTTGCTTTCAAGTTTAGATCAAGCAAAGAAAGAAATTGCTAAGAAAATTGATGAAATTACTAAGTTACAAAAACATGCTACTAGTCTAAAGAGTAATAGTATTCTTGATAAAATCTTGGAAAACTCTTTTGCACAAAAAGGAAGAAGGGGTATAAAATGTACCTAAAGAGAAATCCTACCAAAATCCTAGAACTATAAAAACATAAAAACCCAAAAACAAGGTTATGTATGTGTCTAAAGACAATCTAGCTAAGAAGAAAAATGAAATTGATTATATTTGCTATCTTTACTATTTACATCTTGGACATTATTCATTCTCTTTCCCACACAAGAAAAAGGATGCTGACTTGGTTTGGGTTCCAAAAATCCCAACTTTGAAATGTTGGACATATTAGTTGAGATTTGACCTAAACTTCACCTTAAAATTTATAACATCTTATCTCAACTGAATTAAGCTTGAACTTGTATATCTTTGTATATTTTGATTGCTTAATGTGTTATCCAAAAACAATGGGATCATATGTTGACATTAGAAATGATGACTTTACTAAAAATACACAGAACTTCATCTCAGTTGAAAAAATGTTCGATTGAGATCTCTTTCGGTCAAAGAAAAGTTCAAGCAAAGGTAGTTATGCCAACATTGTTTTTACTGACAAATATTCCCAGTCAAAAAATAGTTTGACCAATGATTCTTTTGGTCAAAGAAAAATTCGGTCGAAGATAGTTCTGGCAGAACCATTTTTTGAAAATAAAAGCATTCAATTGCAATTAATTTTGGTGACTCAAACTTGTAATGGATTCATCATATTTGATTGTTCTAAATATTTGAATGATCTGAATCAAAAGGAGCACTATATGGGAACCAAAACTTTATACTTTGCAGGTTTGGATGGCCTATAGAGATTGCCCCAATAAGCATATGACCGGAAATAAGAAGATTTCCACACACATGGGGAAAAGGTAAGATTATTGGATACATTTAAAGAAAAAGTAAAACTATTGGCATAGGTGAAGTTGGTACGATTTTTTTATGCTATGTGTAAAAGAATTACATCATAAGTGCTATGAAAATGGTTATGACTCATAAGAAAATATCAAATTTATGTATTCTAGGAGATCAAAAGTAAGACTTCTTGTCAAAACTAAAATTTTGCTCACTAGAACTCATTCATATAAATATGGTTCTATAACAAAAGATGGTGAAGACAAATTTGATCTTAAGTCACAAAAAGGCTTTATCCTAGAATATTCAACATCTAACAAAACATCCATGATTTATAAGTCTACATCTAAGAGAATTAAAGAATAAATGACAATTATAAACAAAAGACTTAATGGTATCCTAAAAGGAGTTGATTATTGGACAATTTCTGCATGAGCTTAAATAATGCATAAGTTTCAACTCCTAGGCCTAAAAGCAAACATTCAATAGGAACTAAATGGACATGACGAAATAAATAAAGCTAGGATATAATGAAAGGAAATAGATTTTGATATGACTTATGCATTAATGGTAAGACTTGAGGTCAGAAGGACATCAAACTCTTCAAATGGATGTAAAAATAAAAGGAGTATTAAAGAAGAAATCTATGTTGCTTAAACTCATAACTTGAAACAAGATTGAATATGCATACAAAAAGAAGTTTACTGATGTCAATAAATGTTATATCTTAGTTCACTCTAGATAAAGATGCATTACTTGGAAATCTACAAAAATTCTCTCGGCCAAAAAGGTGTTCGACCGAGGGGCGCCCCGATCGAAGTCATGGTTGATCGAAAATAAGCTCGACAAAAATCTTATTTATAAATCACATCATTCAATTATACCCAACATTGGTATATTAAATATGTTCATCATGTTAAATACTTAGAATAAGATAAATTTTTAAGATAGTGCAAGAAACAAGATTGCTTATAAAAATCGACTCATAGTACTACTTAATCAATTGATTTTAAAGTTGGTTATGGTTTGAAATACCTTAGTATTTTTAAGATCACTTTTGAGTTATGTATATATTTTTGATCTTGCTCTGAATTGGATTCTCTATAACAATATGTGCTTAACATCTCTTATAATTATTTAGAAATATATTTATTGATCCCACCATGATCCTAAAGGAATCTCATATCATTTCAGGACTTAACATCCCTTACAAATGGTTGAGAAATTAATTGTGGTTTTTAAATTGTGGCTAAATTTGACATTTTTTGAAGTAAACAATTAAGGGGGAGTAATCAATTAAGGGAGAGTCTCATTGATTTACACATATGATTATCTTTTTGAAATGATAAAGGGGGAGAAATGAAATAAAGAAAAATAAAGTAAAATATTCAAAACATTTTGATGAGTTTCATGATCTCCCAGCTTAACAATAATTGGTGCTAAATTACCTTAAGAGATGGATATCATGTTCCATATCTCTTTAGGAATATTAGCATAAATTTTATGAGATCAAAGAACCTATTCATCTCAGGTATATCCCAGGTATGAAACTCGGTTCCATTTCAAATATTTTACTTATATTTTAGGAATATTTGTCATCTTCGAAAAGGGGGAGATTGTTGGCTAAAATGGACATTAGCATACCCTTTGTTTTGATGATGACAAACAGTTCATTCTTATGGATCTAACATGCTATTTGAGTATTTCAGGGTTCAAGAAAATAAGGAGATCATACTAAGTGGATAGTTGAAGATCAATGTGCATAAATGTTTAATATTTTCATAATAGTACTCAATGTAAATACTTGCACAAGTATATAATGTAAAAGTACTTAGATATCATGTAAATAAGCGTTATATCTTCCCTATCCATCCAAAACCCTTTCTTACACTCACATGAAGACTTTAGGGTTGATAGGTTTCATATGAGTCATTAATAGGACCTCAAATTTATTACAAATCCTTATAAAAAGTCCTTCTCGGTCGACAATATTATGGACCGAGATATAGCCGTTGTAATAGTTTAAATAAGAAAGAAGCAAACATATATCCAGATGAACCCATACAGTCATCCGGTTGATAATATTGTGGATCGAGAGTCATCTGGTCGACAATATTGTGGACCGAGAAAAGTTCTGGAAACTTCACATTTAACGAACATTTTAGCCGTTACAACCCAACTCATTTCTACCTAACAGATAGTTAAGCACTAAGAACACTCTAGACACTCCCTAAAATGTCCCTAGACACTTGCAAACCATTCTTATAAATAGGAGAGGCCTTAGGACACCTAAAACACACAAACTACACTTGAGCATCCATTCTAGAGAGCAACAAAGCTGAGATTCACTTGCTATCTTCTTCCTTGTGCTCTAAAGTTGTGTCATATAGCTACAATCTCCTAGCTACCACATTTAGCCACATACATCTTAAGTGGATAAGAGATCTATAAGCTTGATATAGGATCAAAGCTATGTACTTTGTTGGTTAAGTATTTCTTTCTTCCAATCTATTTCTTTTATATTGTACTTTGTTCTCCTTGAATACTCCTAGGGTTGGAGGTTGTTGAAAGGAGGTTGCTTGGTGCTACTTCAACAAAGTGAAGGCTGCTCCAAGGTGTTCTTTAGGTTACTTCAAGAAGGCTTCTTTAAAGGAGGTTGGAGCTACTTCTAGGTGAATGCTATCTCAAGGTGGTAGAGCTACTTCAAGGTGGTGAAGACTTCTCCAATGTGTGTTCAAGGTTACTTCAAGAAGGCTGCTTTAAAGGAGGTTGGAGCTACTTCTAAGTGAAGGATATCTCAAGGTGGTGGAGCTACTTTAAGATGGTGAAGGTTGCTTGAGGTTACTTCAATAAGTGTGCTTCAAAGGTGTTTGGAGCTACTTCTAGTGAGGTCTATCTTAAGGTGGTGGAGCTACTTCAAGGTGGTGAAGGCTGCTCCAAGGTTGCTTGAGGTTACTTCAAGAAGGCTGCTTCAAGGAGGTTGAGGCTACTTCAAGGTGAAGGCTACTTTGAGTGGAATGTGATTGCATTTCTTTGTAACATCCTTGCAAGGTAAATAAAATAAATCACTTTCAAAATCACAATCGGAAACAATTGTGTAAGTGGATTGACAACCTTTGATTCAAAGGTTGGAGCCACTCTAAATTGAAGTGTCTTCCTTGTTTCCTCCTCCTTCTTTGCTTTGAGTGTTTTAATTATTTTCATAGTACCTAAAGCTCTATTCACCCCCCTCTAGGTCTTTCAACTATAACATGTACTTAGTAACCAATTTAGCCACCATCATGTTAGTTGAATTATCCCACAACTTGTTGGGTGCCAGATAAGTGTCAAGAAGAAAACAAATATTTCCTTATTTGAGTATTTGATGTAAAAGATGTACCCATCACACATTAAATTGTTATAAGAAAAATAAACAACATCTTGTTCTTGATTCCAACCTCAATCATCTTAATTGTATGCATGTTGATCCCAAAAACTTTATCTTCCAAGGTGGTTTCAAATCTGACAATCATGTCCACATTAAATAATGCTAGATCTGGACAAAAATTCAAAATTGTTTCATTCCAATGCCATACAGATTGGCAATCTCTAACTTGGAGGGTCTTAGAAAGTAAAAGATGGCTATCCATTGTATTAGATAAGAGAAACCAATCTCCTATAAATAGGAGAACAAGAAAGCGTACAAGACATAAGACAATACCTAATGGGTCAAAACATGTAGGCCCATATTACAAACTAATACTAAAAACAATAACTAAATAACTCTCAACACTCCATCTCGAGCTCAAGTTGGGAGAATCCAAAATCATCTTGCAAAAAGAGAGTTGGACTAAAATAAAAAATAGAATAAAAAAATAAACCAAGACTATACAAGAATCCCCCCCCTCAAGATTACATTAAAACGCTCAAACAGTTAGACACTCCCCTCAAGTAGATACTCCATAGTAGGCAAGCAGGTCGCAGAAGTTTATTGATCAGTTGGAGCAGAAGTAAGCAGCAAAAGAGCATCATGGTTTTTATCACAAACGCTAACGTCACGTTCCAGAGACTGTTGGTTCACAGTAAAAAAGTCCAGAGAGTGCTAATTCATAATAGTAGTAGCCAACGTACAAATAAAGTACAGACGGACCAACGTGCGAAATAGAGCACAGACGAGTCAGAAAGTACTGCCACACAGAAGCAGAAAGTTGATGAACAAACAAGGCACAAACAAGTAAAAATGTCAATATGCGCAAAGCATGGACAATGTCAACGTACAAACAAAGAACGGACAAACCAAAGAGTGTTGGCACACAATAGTAAAGTGGATGTAGCCGTATAGAAGGTCATCAGCTTAAATAAGTAAGCCGTAGACATGAAGCTCCAGAATAGTAAATTCTCCAAAAATCATATAGCAATAAGTCCACAAGTCTTCAATAAGTCAGATCCACGCGATATATAAAGCAGCAGAAAGACCATCATAGATATAAACAAAATAAAATTTCTTTCCTCATCTCATCTCTCCTCTATTTCTCCCCCTCACACCAACCACCGAAAGAACCACGAGTGGTTGTGGTGGACAATGATAAAGAAATGCCCCAAACCAAAAATTAGGAAAAGAGGGATAACTTATCCGTTTATATTTTCCAAACATCCGATGACGGAATCGGATTTAATTATCATTTTGCATTGCAAATATGAGAATTCCATTTGCCTTGTAGACAGTTATAATATCTCTTGCACTTGCGGTCAACCTTCCTTCACGATCTTAATAACTTGCCTTTCCTTTCTTTTTATATCTTTCCTTGCCGATCCAGTAGATGATTTCCGTCATTTGCATAACCCTCCCGCTACTATACGGATGACAAGGGTGATGTGGGCGTTAACCTCGAAAACTATGTACGCCTAGCAGGTGACAATCATAGGAAGATGATCGCATGTATCGTAGAGCCAACTTGCCTTCATGACCTTAAATACTTGCCAATTGGAATAGCTTCCTATTTATCTTCGTTTTATAGTAAAGAACGAAAACTTTGGAGAGCGGGACATCCACCCCGTGCTTCTTGACCAAGTCACCATCACGTATGTTGATGAGAGCTGTTGAAGCGTGTTGGATTGGAATGAGGCAGCCAAGGATTTGTCTTGGGACGAGAATAAGCCTCCACTATGTTTCTCCTTTGTACTTAGGACGACTAACATAATTAGGTGGAGCACGACGGCCAACCCTTGGGAGGAGCGCTCTAAGGTGCATCCACGGATGATGACGACAGGTTACTCAGCCAGATGATGTATTTTGGTGTGAGTCGAGCAAATATGTTGGTCAAGGCGTCGACATTTGGTTTGTTGTGCCCACACAACTCGTGTTTTCTGCAACTGGTCACTAATAAGGTGGCAATGGGTAATCTGGGCAGTGGAAAGCATAGACGGTGATGAATATGAGTTCGGCCATCCCTAAGATCTGAACTTGTGTTTGGGAAAGATGGGATCGTGGGCTCTTCTCGGAAGTGATATTGGGGGAAAAGGATTTATGGCGGCTTGGCGGCAGGGCCGGCTCGTTAGGGGGGCGACCAGAGACCCAACAAAGAGGGGGATCCATAATTTTATTTTTCTAAACACCTCTTGCTGTTTTGAAATCTTAATTTGTGCCGTTTGCGATTTCTACTAACCCTTAGACAGTTATTCTCCTGCTCCCGTTCGTTCCGCTTGTTCACGTTCGACGGACTCTGCTGTAGCGGCAACACTGCTTCTCCACAGAAGTCCATGACGCCTCTTGTCGTCGTTCACGTTCGGCGCGTCATGTTCTCCTTGTCCACAGACATCGCTGCTCCTGCTCCGCAGACGTCCATGAGGACCACAATGCCTCTTGCTACCGTACTTGTGTAGTCGTCGCTAAACTTTTTGCCAACAACCCAAGCATGGGGCGAGAACCGAGAAGGATTCCTGCTCTTTCCCCTGAAGGACCATCCATACTGAACAATCCAGAATTGGCAGTGGAGGTTCATGTATTATATAGAATTCTGACTTGATCTTGGCGTATTGCACTGCAGACTTCACTGGCTAAGGCCCCGATTAGTTCGCTATAAGTGGACTGAAAATCTCTTCGCTCATTCTTACCCTAGTTGCCGACTCGCATGCGTTCTTACTCGACGGCAGATTGCTATTGTCTTTCATAACTTGTTGTCGTTGTATACGATTTATTTTGCTAGTCTTCTTTTGAATGTATAACTGAGAAAGACTCCTATACAATTCTAAAATCTATCGCATATGCATCTAGGTGACGGGGAGTAGTTGTTAGATGGATTAAATTAATACGACTGTTATCGAACATCTACTGACATTGAACAATCTATTTGTACATGACTGAACAAGTCTAGAGGCAAAATAGTACTCCACGTTTGTTTCATTCAAGTTTCTTCTAGAAAACAAGATAGAAATATATATAAGAAACAAAAATGTGGAGACTGAACCAGATAGAGCAACTTCTGTTAAAAACTCAATGATTAAACCAGTCATTTGAACTCGATTCCTACGAACTGGACTTCAGTTCCAAAAAAATAACTTCCTTAAAAACTCTAGTTACAACAAACCAATAGGAGCCACAATATACAAAATTATTGATTAATAATTGCAGCGTACTCGATCACTATGTTGTGATTTGATTTTAAATATCACATTCTACTAGTCTATCTCTTGCCGCCATGTGTATTGAAATTAATTAATCAGAACGTGCTACTATTAGAAAATAAAAGTTTTGTTCTCATATTCACTTTAACGTATTTCTGTTTCATGTTTGGAAACGTCCAAATCAACTAAAAAAGTATATTCTAGTTGTTATTCTTGTCACGTGTTTGCTTTTTTAAACAATGATGTTGCAACGATACTACATGAATTTTTAAAATGACACAATAAATCCATCACTAATCTTTTACTTTGGTTGTCTTCTATGTTTGGCAATGTGGTTTACTCAACATGCCTCTAAAAAATATCTATCCAGAAGTGAGAAAAGAAGAAAGAAGAAAGAAGAAAGAAGAAGGAAGATGAGTAATTTCTAGCTACTTATAAAGGTGCGTTTGATAAATTTATTTTTGTTATCCCGTGAACTTCTGAAGATGTTGATAATCCTGATCAATCTAATGAAAAAGTGAATGATGATGATCATGTTACTATAGAAGTCAAAAATATAATTGGGAATGAAAATGCTGATGAGGTTGAGGATGATATTGACGTCATTGATTTAAATATTGGCAACTTAGATGGCATTGAACAACTTCTCCCTCCTTTTGATATTTATGATCCCTTAAATTGGGATAATATTGACAACAAAGTTAGGGATATTTTAGTTGAAAAAGGCCCTAAAAGAGAACTGAATCTTGTGTTTCCTTTAGATGACAATAAGAGGCACTTCTCAAATGCTTATTATTCTTGAAAATTGAGCAAAGAAGAGACTCATGATAGGAAGTGTCTAGTTTACTCAAAACATGCAGATAAAATTTATTATGTTTGTTGTAAGTTATTCAAGTCTGAGAACAATTAAAGTACACTAGCTCATAATGGGCTCAAAGACCAGAAACATGTTAGTGAGAGACTCAAAGAGTATGAGAATAGCATCGAGCATCTCACTAATATGATCACTTGGCATGAACTAAAAGTAAGATTTAGCAATGAGCAAACTGTTGATAAAGAATTACAGAAAGAAATTTCAAAGGAGAAAGAGCATTGGAGACAAGTTTTATTAAGAATAGTGTCCGTCGTTAAGTGTCTTGCTAAATGTAATTTGTCTTTTCAAGGATCAAATGACAAACTTTTCCAAGATAGCAATGGAAACTTTTTGGGGATAATCAAAATGCTTGCAGAATTTGATTTGGTAACGCAAGATCATGTTTGACGCATTCAGGATCATGAGATTCATCATCATTATCTTGGCCATTCAATTCAAAATGAGTTGATATCTCTTTTAGCCCATAGTATTAAGAGTTATATATTGAACATCATTAGAGGGGCTAAATATTTCTCCATAATTCTTGATTGTACTCCTGATGTGAGCCACCAAGAACAAATGAGTCTCTTCGTACGATGCATGAACATGTCTGGTTAGAAAATAAAAATAGAGGAGTTCTTTTTAGAGTTTTTGAAAGTTGATGATATGAATGGATTGGGGATTTTTAATGAACTTGTAAATTATCTTGAGTCTCTTGATCTTAATGTGGAGGATGTGAGAGGTCAATGTTACGACAATGGTTCTAATATGAAGGGAAAACACCAAGGTGTGCAAAAGTAGTTACTCGAGGTAAATCTTAGAGCGTTAAATATGCCTTGTGCTTATCATAGTATTAATCTCAATATTAGTGATATGGCTCATTCTTGTGTTCTGACTATTTCTTTTTTTGGAATTATACAACACATATATACATTATTTGCAATTTCTCCAAAAAGGTGGAAGTGTTTACTTGATAGTGTCTCAGGTTTTACTGTTAAATCACAGTCCAATACTCGTTGGGAGAGTCGTATTAAAAGTGTCAAAGCTATTAGATTTCAAGCTCCTCAAATCAGGTTGGCTCTATTGGAATTATCCAAGTCTCGTGATGATGTTAAGACACAAAGTGAAGCGAACAGTCTGGTTTACTCGATCGAGAGTTTCAAGTTTCTATTGGGTATTGTTATTTGGCATGATATTTTATACATTGTTAATACATTAAGTAAGAAGTTGCGATAAAAATATGTTTGCATTGATGCTACTGTTAAGTTATTGAAAGATATGGTGTCTTTTCTTGAGAAATACAAAGATGAAGGATTTGTTTCTAGTATTGTTGTTGCTACTAAGATTGCCCCTGAGATGAATGATGAGCCAACTTTTCAAGTTAAGCGTCGCATTGTTAGGAAAATAAAATTTGATGAAAATGATGATGATGATATTATTAAATCATAGAAAGAGTCTTTTCGAGTGAATTAGTTTCTAGTGGTTGTGGATATGGCAATCTCTTCTTTGAAAGAGAGATTTGAGCAAGTGAAGATATTTGAAGATACTTTTAGATTCCTATATAACTTAGAGATTTTAAAGTCATTAGATGAAGCTACCCTTAAGGCATGTTGCACTAAGTTTCATGCTACTTTTTCCCATGAAAGTTCATCAGACATAAACTAAGTGAGTTTGCCAGAAGAGCAAAAGTCATCTATTGAAGTTCTTGAATTTGTGAAAGATGCAGACTGTTTCCCTCATATTTCAATTGCTTATCATATTTTGTTGACAATTCCAGTGACAATAGTATCTGTAGAAAGGAGTTTTTCCAAGCTAAAGTTGTTGAAAAACTACCTTAGATCATCAATGTCTCAAGAAAGATTGAACGGTTTGGCAATGTTATGTATTGAGAAGGATATGTTGGGAAATATTGATGTTGACACTGTTATTCAAGATTTTACATCTAGAAAGGATCGAAGAAGTAGTTTTATATGAGAGTGAAGCTTGATAAAGAGATATGTATATTTAATTTTTATGTTCTTTTTAGTTTGATTTGTAAGAACATGTTCTATTTTTTACATGACAATTTTGACAATTATGACTAAACCTGTGTTTGTTTAAATTTGTTAAATAAGAGTATATAGATGGCCCATTTTTTATCTTTGCCCCGGGGCCTCTAAAATGTCTGCAACGACCCTGCTTGGTGGTGGTATGGTTGATGTCGGCTGAAGGGTACTGGGAACAATGAGGGTTGGAAATTATGGGAGTTTTAGTTGTTGGTATTATGACGACCACAATGCATAAGAGTAGAAACTTGGAGGTAGGATTCAAAAGACCATCGATCTTGAATATACTCTTGTTGGGAAATGGACATCTGCTAGCAGATAGAGAAAATTCTTTCTTTCAGGTTGAGGAAGACAACAACATATCACTGAGACTGGGTAGATGCCCGGTGGGCACCCAAGCCAAGAAGGGCAACTGCCGCTCGCAGGCGGAAGAAAATGTTTTTATCTCCTCTAAGTTTATCACTACTCTGATACCATCTTAGAAAGTAAAAGAAGTCTATGCATTGTATTAGATAAGAGAAACCATGCTCCTATAAATAGGAGAACATGAATAAGACAAACCCTAATGGGCCAAAACACGTAGGCCCATATTACAAACCAATAAAAAAACAATAACTAAATAACTCGCAACATAGGGCATCAAAATAGTTGTTATCCTTAGTCTTCTCCATCGGTGGTGATAACACCTCCTCTCTTGCAACGTGCAATGAGGACTGATACACTAAGCTCATAAGGTTGTGTTCCTCCTCTTAGTAACTAAATTTAAATTGATGTTGATAGGGTGTTTTCATAGAATATTGTGAATGTGAACATAGTCATCAGATGAAAATGTGTCATAGACAAATGAATAAGAAATGGGGGGGACTTTAGAAAATGAGATATTCTCTTTTGCACTCACCATGTTTTTTGTGGTGATATCATTCATTTATGTACAGTTCAAGTGAAAGGGATGGAGTAATAATCATGAATTTGGGGCAGATATTCTTCAAAAATGAAAAATGGAGTTGTACATTTTTCAAATCCCCAAAATTGAAAATTGGATGATATATGCTAATATCGATGAAGATGTTACTTTTCTTAAGATGTGACAAAGCCATTCAGGAAATTATGTGGAAATTTGATCTTGTAGGGCCTCTGTTCATTTATTTTTTCTCTTGGAGGTTGATGAAATGACCACCCCTGATTCCCTGGAGGGATCACCTATAATACATTACTGATATTAATAAGGTGTTAGTTTATCTTTCAGCTACAATTCACATCGCAGGGTTGGGATACAATTGCAACACCTTATTTTTTAGTTCCATGTGTTTAGTGTTTGATCTAGGGCTCTAGAGTGGGGGGGGTAATAGAGCTTCAAAACTTGCACAAGAATAGTTAGACCTTCAAATTAAATCAATTGAAATGAAATGCTAAAAGTGAATTTGAAGTCCTATCTAAATAAGCATAGTAAGGATGAGAGAGATTGAAACAAACACTTGGACAAGGTGTTTAGAGTGGTTCCAATCTCCAAACTAGGAGGTCGTCAATCCATTACCTAGAGAGGTGAACCTATAGGACTTTGCAACCCATGTATACTTACTTATATTTCATTATAATACATACAAGAATATCATCTTACATCTAATGGCTTACCTATCCAAGGTCTAGTCTTCTACTGCACAACAGGTCTTAGCCACTCTTGCAAGTAGCTCGATTCCTTCTCCTAGGACATCTCCTCCTTGCAACAAGTCCTCAACCTTGAGCATTTACCCACCAAGCTCCTTGGATTTTATTCCTTGTCCTTCTCCTTCACTTGGAGAATATCTTCACACCTTCTTTCATCCTTGAGGAAGAACAACAACTCCTCCTTCCCTCAGAGAAGATCAATTCAGCCTTTTCTCATTGAGAAAGGGGATTTGGAAGTGTAAAGATGGAGAGTTTTACAAGTTAGCAAAGAGGTAACTCTCTGACAACATACCTATCTCACTCAAAATCATAGAATGCTTTGTAAATGAGAGAGAGAGTAAGGGGCTGAAAGGGGTTTAGCACACTCAACTACAACAAGGACCAAGGATAGCATGAATGAGAAACCTTGTAATGAACTCTAAGAGGTCCTATTTATAGTTGGGGTGTTCCTTTGAGTGTGGAATCACTTAAAAAATGAAAAATTGCCATTTTACAATTTACAATGGATCTATTTTCATTATTAACAACTCTCTAAAGATCACTTTTTATATATTTTCCACACAGTGTATTCGGTCAAGTTTCAGTAAAGGTAACTCGACCTATCCACTATCCGATAAAGTCAATTTTTGAACTACCGGTTGAGTTTGTCCTGTGATAGCTCACCGATAAGCTAAAATCAACTTTGGTCAGAAAGTTGGTCGGTCAAGTTCTGTGAGTGTACAACACGATTGATCCAATCATTTCCAAAAATCCATCACTGACTGGGTGAGATTCAAACTCGACCAATAAAGTTGTTGTGATAAATTTTCCAAAATGATTTTAAGTGATCAAACGATGGAATTAAGTGTCCTTGATTTTTTCTCATCTTAGTTACAAGTCATATCATCAATACAAATGATTACAAAAATATTCTAAGGTGGTTTGGAGTGTTTCCTACAAAAGTGCATTTTCATTGCTTTTGACTTGGACTTGGACAAGATAGGGCTTGAGGAATTTGATCCTTTTCATATACCTAATGCCTAAAATCAATCTCAAACAAACATATTAGATACATATGAATGGAATGGTTAAGTCATTATCAAAATATGGACAATGTATAACTCTCAAGTCAACATTTATTGGGTAGTATAGACTCAACTCATATTTTGAACTTGTATAACAAACTATAACTTGTACTTAGTAACTAATTTAGCTAGTATCTTGTAACAAGAGTTATGGGCACATTTTGTTGGGCACCCCCAAAATGTGAAGAAGAAAAGAATATTTACATCTTTGTGTATTTTTTTGTAAAAGTTGTACCCCTACCACATAAAATAGTTATAAGAAAATGAACATGATCCAATATGATTTTGTTTGTTTTAATTCATCATGGGGACCTTCCTACATTGTTGTAAACACATTTTGTCCCTACCAATCTTATTTGTCAGAATTTTACCCATGTTGAGTGCCAACAACTTTGGCTTCTAAAGTGTTTCCATATCTCACAGTCATATCCACATTCAATAATGCTCATTCTCAAAGTTAGCATTTGTATGCACTTTTATTTCCTTCATCATCATTAAAGGCATTGTACCAATCCCGATACACAAGTATGGTTACGGTGTGTTTTAAATGGTATCTTCCAAACTCCCATTCCATACTTGCTAACTATGTTGTGGTGATTGATATGAGTTTTAGTGTTCAAATATTTTTAGTAAAGAAGAGTGAAAGATACAATTGATCCAGTGGGCTTATTTAGATACTCTCAGTTGTATCTATTTTTCAACATAAATCTATAGATTCTTGCCAATCACCTTTGAGTTTCAACTACATCAAATCCAAATTTGTTTCATTCTTATGTCGTACAAATCTACAATGTCTAACTTGGAGGGGAAGGGAAATAGTTGTTCTTCATCATCTCCGTCTTCCACAATGTTGCATATCCTCTATTGCAACATGCAATAAAGACTCATGCACCAAGCTCACAAGGTTGTGTTCCTCCTCCTAGAAACCAATTTATATTAATGTTGAGAGGGTGTTTTTGTAGAACATGGTGCATGTGTACTTGGTCATCAGATGACAACGGGTCAAGAGACAAATTAATGAGACATGGGAGAAACTTAAATAATTGATATATTCCTTTTTCCTCTCATAGTTTTTGTTGTGATGATATCATTCATTTATGTGCAATTTAGGTGAAAGGCTAGTGTAGGAATCATGATTTTGTGGAAGAAATTCTTGAAAGTTGAAAATTGGATTTGTATGTCTTTTAAATCCCACAAATCCATAATTGGATGATAGCTATGATAATATCTATTATGGTGCACCTTTTCTTAAGGTGTAACAAAGAAAATCCAGAAATAAGGTGGAAAATTGATCTTTTAGGGCCTTTATTCATTTGTGTTTCTTTCTTTGAGGTTGATGGAATGGACACCCCTGATTTCCCAAAGAGGTCACCTATAATACATTAGTGATACTAATATGATGATGGTTTGTCTTTCAGCCACAATTTGCATTCAAACTATGGCAACACATCCCACTATCACACAGACATCGAGGTGTTACGCGAAAACGTGCGGAAATCACCATAACCACATATTACCAAAATACAGGTTAATTAAAACCGATTGCGGAAAATGGATAAACTGCGAAATTATTACATATAGGTCCTCATCCTACAAGAAAACATGTTATATAAACATATACGAGCCCATATATGTGTCCGCAGCTTAGAGCAATAGCTTGTCTTGTCATCACATGAGTTCATCACCTGTTATATATACATAATGGCCCACATCTGGCCAACAGCAGGATATACAAAGGATTAACAACCATACATCGTGAAACAACGTCAAAATGCTCCCAAGGACCTGAGAGTACAGGGATGACTCTAGACTCAACTACTAAACACCAAAACAGTAGCATGTCCATCTCTTGCCTTCTACTACTCATCTTACTACTCGGCCGCAACTCCGCGACCATCACCTCGTCTAGCTCGAACACCTGAAAACCAGCGGGGTGAGACAATTGAACATTGTCCCAGCAAGAAACATAACTCCCCGCCGAAACTATAAAACCAGAAGGATAAAGCTACATCAGTAGATATCTGGTAAAGGCATAATAAGAGCAGTCTATATAGCAAAGCTATTGTACTATCAAGCTTACCAGGATGTTCATAAAACATATCACCAATTATCTCTTTATGGAACATGATTAACAAGATAAGATATATTTCCACATAACAAGAGGAACATATAAATAACTGCAAGATATAGCAAGATTAACTACACAAGCAAGGCTTCAACCAATGTTCCATGTTTTGTCTTAAGAAGTAACCACTATATGGATGGATTATGTATTATTATTCCCTAAGGAAGTGAGCCGTACTGCTCAAATCCAACCTTCGGTTGCAAAACCCAAAGCCGGTGCCATACAAGGTCAATGGAAGAGCCGGACTCCATGACCTTTCCCCTCGTAGTCAGTGTACGAGTACAACACAAGCAGGACCGCAGTCTCATGCTTAAGTGGTCTCAGCCACAGGGTCAGCTCCATTGGCTTCCCATCCTCTAGCCCGCCTTGGTACAGGTCACAGTGCTAGTATATCTGAGCCACGAGCCTGTTCACCGTGCTCTGAGCCATGAACGCATTCATGCTCCCATATCACATATCCTGAGCCATGGGCCTGTTCACCATGCTCTATTCATATCCTGAGTCTGCAACCGTAGATGCACTCGAATCCTCACTATTTTAGGCTAGGAGAAACCTCGCATATTCAACAATATGTGCTCTGGGTTAACCTGTAAGAGAACCCATTTCACCATCACCAACTCCTGACGATGATGGATCTATGGCTAGGGCAACTACATGATATATTTCACTGTGATTAATTAGTATCTTTTATATGGATTGTAAGATTCAACCAAGTTATAAATCATGCAAACTATAATAGAAAATAAACAACAACATTATGCTTTTATTGTAGTCACATCAACCTGATCCATCACAAGGATCCAACATCACATGTTATCACTTGGCCTCTTTCCAATCATCCAGATCCATCTCAAGGATCATCACATACCATGGAATCTCAATCCCTCATCACAGATACTGCCACTGCCTCTCAAGGCTTCATCATCATCATAGAATAGCAATCCCAAGTACTTTAGCCAAACACATCATGCATGTTATCTCATCATCAAGAGTAACTACCAAAGCAATGTTACTCATCATATATATACCTCATAGCCTTTTTCTTGGCTAATCATCACCTGCATGGTTAGTGTATACAATAATCATAGGCTTAACAGAAAGATGATACTTATCAATATAGGTGACATTGATAACTATATACTTTATCAATCATGCCTCAACTTGTGATCATGAGCTTAGGTTTCATCATAAAGCAAACCATATTACATGCTTACCATTATATCAGCTTTATACAGATAATCAAGATGATCACATACATGGTTAAAGACATATGCATTACATAAACAAGCTTTACCATATCAATTACTATTTCAACATGTCGATTTATATGAGGGGCAAGACTCTCACTAAAGGCACCACAAACCCTCACCATAAGTGGTATCGGGTAGGGCTCACCCTATCGCCCAACCATAACGGCCGACACAAGAAGGGTATCCTTCAACGCAGCGTCACCACCAAAGGAAACAACATCAAGGCATGCAACAACAAGGAAACCAAACGTGCGACGGGGTGTCGGGCACCCAGCCCTATCGGGCAACGGCCTGTGTCGGGTTCAGCTGCAACGCCCGTCACAAGGTGTATATCGGGCAACATGATGTCATGCTGTTGGGTTTATCGTGCAACAGCCCGTCATAGAACATAACCAGCAACGCCCCCTTCAAAGCACAACGACACCTAGCTGCGTCTAAGTCAGGTGTACAAAGCTCAAACAACCATCAAAGGGGGTCTATCATCTAGCCAACTAAACCAGGGTCGAACAACCGTCACAAGGCAGAGTGGTGTGACACCCGTCACAAAGACAAGGGTATCGTCCAACTCACCAGCACACATGTATCGTCCAAGGTGTTAGGTCAAGAGGGTTGTCGGGCATCACCTCCCCAAGCTCATCACGACCAAGGTGCAACTTACAAGATCGTCACTAACCTCAAGCACAAGGGCACCAAACCCTAAAGAGTCAAGAAGATGGCTCACCTCTCAACTTGAACGAGAGAGGGGTCTTGCACATCATCTATCACCAAATGGGCAGCACAAGGACCAACCCTAGCAAGGTTCACCACTACCACCAAGCTCACCCTTCAAGTCCAAGGTGAGAGGAGGGTGTTTCTCAAGCTACTAGATCACAAGCTCACCTCTCAACTTAAATGAGAGAGGAGTGTTGCTCATGATTCTAGGACTCAAGCTCACTTCTCAAGACCTAGGAGAGAAGAGAGTATTGCTCACCAAGAAACCCTAGAACACATGGTTCGACCAACAAGAACAACTAAGCAAGAAACAAAGCTAGCAACATATAAGAACATGAAAGGAGGTAGTATAGTTAGGGTTAGGAGTTATGCAACCCGCCTCTAGCAGCTCCAAGCTCCTAGAACCACCAAGCTCCAAGGAAGAAGAAGACTCCAAGAGGATTGGCCACCAAGAAGGCTCCTCCAAGGGTGTCATCCACCAAGCTTGCAAAAGAGGAGGGTATCGTGCACCAAGGTGGAGAAGGAACCAAGAGACTAAAAAGGATCCCTAGAAAGAGGAAAAGAATGCATATATAGATGGGGTTGGAGGAGAAAACAAGGTAGAGCCAAGCAAGGTGTCGTCCACCTAGGGACACTTGTCCTAGTGCACGAGCCACCACTCTAGCAAGCGCTAAACACATGTCTAAGGTCATTGCTACATGCAAGCATCAAGCACCAAGTGTCCACTAGTGGTGACACAAACGAGGTCAAAGCTAAGTCAAAGGATCTAGGGAGACACACTCCCCATGGGCGACACGGCTCCATGGGAGACACACTCCCATGGGTGACACACTCCTCTCCTGCCTGATACAAGGCCCAAAGGGAACAAAAGTAAGGCACCACAAGGCCCAACAAGCTCAACCAAGCCCAAAAGAACTCAAGCAACAAGCCCAAAACTTCCTCTCTACACTAGAGGAAGCAAAGAGAGAGAGGAACACCTCACAAGGTGGCAAACTTGCCCACAAACCCTAGACTTGGGTTATTTGCAAGTAGCACCTCCTTCTCTCAACAAAGCACAACCAAGCCCTAATAACCACTAAATGTGACTAGCAAGTAACTAAGCATCAAGGTTAAGCAAAACAAACAGGGTAAACCCTAAATGAAGGTCAGGGTCCTTACAAGCTAACCCCCTTTAAGGGATTTCGTCCCCGAAATCCGAAGAGAAAAGTGAGGGAAACTTACTCCTTATCTCTTCCTCAAGCTCCCACATGGCTTCCTCAATGCCACGATGATGCCAAAGAACCTTCACAAGAACCAGGTCCTTCCTCTTCAGATTCTTAACCCTTCTGTCAAGGATCGCCACAAGACCTTCCTCGTAGGTCACATCTTCATCAAGCTCAACTTCAACTGGTTGTATTACTGTTCCCAAATCTGGATGGCTTTTCTTCAGCATACTGACATGGAACACTGGATGTAACCTGTGCAATTCTAGAGGCAACTCTAACTCGTAAGCTACTTTGCCAACACGTGCTATAACTGGGTAAGGCCCCATATATCTGGGTGCTAGCTTACCCTTCCGGTCAAACCTTAGCACACCTTTCCACAGAGAGACTTTAAGATATACTTTGTCTCCTACCTAGAACTCCAAAGGTCGTCGACGATTGTCTGCATAAGACTTCTGCCTGTCCTGTGCCACTTTCAATTGTTGTTGTATCACCTTGATCTTTTCTGTTGTTTGTTGTACTAACTCAGGACCTAAAAGCTGATATTCACCAGACTCATACCAACATAAAGGAGATCTGCACTTCCTTCCATACAAAGCCTCATAAGGAGCCATGTCAATGCTCCGTTGATAACTGTTGTTGTAGGAAAACTCTATCAAACTGAGATGTATATCCCAACTGCCTAGGAACTACAAAATGCAAGCTCGAAGGAGATCCTCCAAAGTCTGAATAGTCCTCTCAGACTGTCAATCTGTCTGTGGGTGGAAGGCGGTACTGAACCTCAACTGTGTTCCCAATGCTTTGTGCAACTGCTCCCAGAAATGACTCGTGAACTGAGGATCTCTATCATAAACTATCGTCGTTGGCACACCATGCAAACATACTATCTCATCCACATATACTCAAGTGAGTTTCTCGACTCTATACGTTGTCTTTACTGGCAAGAAATGGGCAGACTTCGTCAATCTGTCCACTATCATCCAAATGGAGTCATGATTCCAAGTTGTCCTGGGTAGACCAACTACGAAATCCATGGTTATATGATCCCATTTCCATTGCGGTATCGGCAAGGGTTGCAACGTACCTTCCGGCTTCTGATGTTCAGCCTTCACTTGCTGACATACCGCACATCTCGCCACAAACTCAGCTACATCTTTCTTCAAGCTGGTCCACCAATACAAGTCCTTCAGATTATGATACATCTTGGTGACACCTGGATGCATAACATACATCGACGTGTGTGCTTCCTCGAGCACTAACTTCCTCATATCATCAACATATGGAACTACCATCCTATCATGATAGCAAACTAGCCCATCCTCAGACTCATGGAACCCATCACGCTTTTTGCTGCCAAACTCTGATCTGATCAACTATACTGCATCATCTGTCTATTATGCATCTTGATCTGTTGTCTCAATGTAGGCTTGACTTGCATCTGTGCTAAAAGTCCAGTTAACAAGGAAACTTCCATCTGCACATTCATCTATCACAAAGAAACAAGCATATCCCGTCTATAGCATACCAGAGAACTCAATTGTGCCTTCTTTGAAGAAAGAGAAGAGGACTTTTGGCTAAGCGCATCCGCTACCACATTCGCCTTACCAGGATGATACTCAATAGTGCAGTCGTAATCATTGATGAACTCCATCCATCGACGCTGTCGCATGTTCAACTCTTGTTGTGAAAAGATGTACTTCAGATTCTTATGATCCGTAAAGATATGACACACTTCCCCATATAGATAGTGTCTCCAAATCTTTAATGCATGAACCACTACTGCCAACTCCAAATCATGAGTCAGATAGTTTTCCTCATGTTTCTTAAGCTGTCGTGAAGCGAAAGAGACCACATGATCTTCCTACATCAGCACACAACCTAAACCTTTCTTGGAAGCATCACAGAAAACAACACAGCCCTTTCCAGGCTCTGGCAGGATTAACACTGGAGCACTGGTCAACTTCTCCTTCAAACTTTGGAAAGCTTGCTGACATCGATCATCCCAAACAAAAGGTACATCCTTCCTGGTCAACTTCATCATTGGTAACGCAATCGCACTGAAATCCTTGATAAACCTCCTGTAGTATCCTGCTAAACCCAGGAAACTACGAACTTCTGTCGGCATCTTCGGCTGCTCCCACTCTGCAACAGACTCCACCTTCCTTGGATCCACTTTAACTCCTTCTACAGATATCACATGACCCAAGAAAGTCACTTCTTCCAACCAGAACTCACACTTACTGAACTTGGCATACAACTGATGTTGGAGAAGAAGAGTCAACGCTCATCGAAGATGTTTCTCATGCTCTTTCCTGTCCCGACTATAGATCAAGATGTCATCTATAAAGACTACAACAAACTGATCTAGAAACGGATGGAACACTCTGTTCATCAAATCCATGAATGTAGTAGGTGCATTGGTTAGCCTGAACGGCATAACCAAGAACTCGAAGTGGCCATACCTCATCCTGAAAGCAGACTTTGGTATGTCATCTGCCTTAATCCTCAACTGATGATATCCAGACCGCAGATCGATCTTTGAAAACACTATAGCACCACACAACTGATCGAACAGATCATCTATCCTTGACAACGGGTACTTATTCTTGATTGTAACCTTATTCAACTGTCGGTAATCTATACATAACCGCATCGATCCATCCTTCTTCTTGACGAACAACACTAGAGCACCCCAAGGTGACGTACTTGGTCAGATGAAACCTTTCTCCAACAACTCTTGCAACTGCTTCTTAAGCTCTGCCATCTCCACTGGAGCCATCCTGTATGGTGTCTGTGCCACTGGCTGCGTTCCTGGTACCAGATTGATCTCAAAATCAATCTCTCAGTGTGGAGGAACACCAGGAAACTCCTCAGGAAACACGTCGACAAACTCTCGAACAACTGACACCTCCTTGAGACTAGGACCTTTCACCTTGGTAGCCACAACGGTATCCACCACGTGAGTTAAGAACGCATCACATCCTTGCCGTAAAAACTTCTCTGCCACCATAGCTGATACTAAGCATGTCGAAAGAATCTTCCTATCTCCCTGGAAGATCCACTTCTCTCCGGCATCATCAAACACAACTTGCTTGGAACCACAATCCCAAACAACCTTATACTTCTCTAAGGTATCCATCCCAAGGATCACATCGAAACTGTGCATATCAAGTGGTATGAGATCCACTTGAATGCTGTGTCCTGAGAAAGACAAGACACAAGATGGACACTCTTCTTGAAGCATTGAGGAGCCATCAAGAGGGGTCTCTAATAACAAACTATTCTTCTTACGACTAACAGGTAAACGACAGTTTTCAAGCATACTATAGGCGATAAAAGAGTGTGTAGCACCCGAGTCAACCAGAAAAGATATAAAGCAAGAAGAAGACATATCAGAATGAAATAACTCCATCTGACATGTCACCACTCACGGGTTGACTATCGCCTCCGGCTGACTCATATCATAGAATCGAGTCGTTGCTTGTTGTCCACGTCCTCTACTTCTTTGAGCAGACGATTCATCTTGCGACGCTTGACCGCGTCCTCGCCCTCTGCTACTACTAGGCTACTGTCTATCTGATCCTTGTTGATTCTGTCTTGGCTGCTGCGTCACTTCAACATCTCTATTTGGGCAATGTGACTTGAGATGCCCGGTCTGACCACAAAGATAGCATGCCCTATCTTCGAACCGTGGCCTAGATGGCCCTGTCACTGCCACTGAAGCTGTACTATGTGCTTTTGACGGAGAAGAAACATAACCTCTTCCCTTACTCAAAGACCACTGCGACGGTGTACTGGAACCTCTCATCACAAAAGGTGCTGAAAACCTTAGCTTCTTGAAGCCACCAAACCTCTGTCCTTGGAACTTAGCAGGCCTTTTGTGAGACATAGATTCTATTTTCTCCCTTACTGATCATTCGATCCTCTGGACAGATTCCACAAACGTAGCAAACCACTCACGGTTCTCCAACACAGAAACAAGTGTTGTCAGCTCAGAACTCAGACCTTTCTCGAAACGTCTAATCCACTCCTCATCTGTTGCTACCATGTGAGGACAAAACCTCAACAGATCCATGAACTTAGCCTCATACTCGGTGATATTCATCGCACCTTGGTGTAAACACTCGAACTAACTGATCTTCTCATCCAGATACGTCTTCGGGAAGTATCTGCTGACGAACTCGCGTCGGAAAACTTCCCAACCGATCACCTCACCAGGTCGCTTCTCTTCCTCGATGGTCCACCAGTGACCAGCACTACCCTTCAGAAGGTAGACATCGTGCTTTACTTTGTCTACTTCGGGGTTGTCAAGGATCCAGAAAGCCTTCTCAAGACTTGTCAGCCACATATCGGCATCCGCTGCATCAGCCGTTCCAGCATAATCCGAAGATTCGACTCGGCGAAGCCGCTCGAAGGTCTTCCCAATACCCGATGCTTCTCCATGGGGAGCCTGTGCTCTCGGCGGAGGCACGGGCAATCGCTCAACCATGAGATTCATCATAGCCATCATCTGCCCCATAAGCTGTCGATAAGCATGATGTTCAAGAATGGCTGGGTCAGGTTGGGGGACCTCAGGCACCCGATCTTCATGTGCCTGCCCAAAAGCTCCATCAACTGATGCAACATCACTGTTTTCGGCAACGTGTTCTTCATGGATTCCAGACATCTTAACTTTTCTTTCGCTGAGGGCAGAAGACGATTGTAAGGAAATCTGGAAAACTCATAAGAACAGACATAACCTAGTCCTAAATCCCTGTAGACTCAGTGAACCTAGAGCTCTGATACCAAAACTTGTGGCAACACATCCCACTATCACACAGACAACGAGGTGTTACGTGAAAACATGCAGAAATCACCATAACCACAGATTACCAAAACACGGGTTAATTAAAACCGATTGCAGAAAATGGATAAAATGTGAAATTATTACATATAGGTCATCATCCTGCAAGAAAACATGTTATATAAACATATACGAGCCCAGATATGTGTCCGCAGCTTAGAGCAACAACTTGTCTTGTCATCACATGAGTTCATCACATGTTATATATACATAATGGCCCACATCCGGCCAGCAACAGGATATACAAAGGATCAACAACCATACATCGTGAAACAACGTCAAAATGCTCCCAAGGACCTGAGAGTACATGGATAACTCTAGACTCAACTACTAAACACCAAAACAACAACATGTCCATCTCTTGCCTTCTACTACTCATCTTGCTACTCGACCGCAACTCTGCGACCACCACCTCATCTAGCTCGAACACCTGAAAACCAGTGGGGTGAGACAATTGAACATTGTCCCAGCGAGAAACATAACTCCCCATCGAAACTATAAAACCAGAAGGATAAAGCTACAACAGTAGATATTTGGTAAAGGCATAACAAGAGCAGTCTATATAGCAAAGCTATTCATACTATCAAGCTTACCAGGATGTTCATAAAACATATCACCAATTATCTCTTTATGGAACATGATTAACAAGATAAGATATATTGCCACATAATAAGAGGAACATATAAATAACTGCAAGATATAGCAAGATTAACTACACAATAAAGGCTTCAACCAATGTTCCGTGTTTTGTCTTAAGCAGTAACCACTATACGGATGGATTACGTATTATTATGCCCTGAGGAAGTGAGCCGTACCGCTCAAATCCAACCTTCAGTTGCGAAACCCAAAGACGGTGCCATACAAGGTCAATGGAAGAGCCAGACTCCATGACCTTTCCCCTCGTAGTCAGTGTACGAGTACAACACAAGCAGGACCGCAGTCTCATGCTTAAGTGGTCTCAGCCACAGGGTCAGCTCCATAGGCTTCCCATCCTCTAACCCGCCTTGGTACAGGTCACGACGCTAGTATATCTGAGCCACTGGCCTGTTCACTGTGCGCTGAGCCATGAACGTATTCATGCTCCCATATCACATATCCTGAGCCATGGGCCTCTTCACCATGCTCTATTCATATCCTGAGTCTGCAACCGTAGCTGCACTCGAATCCTCACTATTTTAGGCTAGGAGAAACCTCGCATATTCAACAATATGTGCTCCGGGGTAACCTGTAAGAGAACCCGTTTCACCATCACCAACTCCTGACGATGATGGATCTATGGCCAGGGCAACTACATGATATATTTCACTGTGATTAATTAGTATCTTTTATATGGATTGCAAGATTCAACCAAGTTATAAATCATGCAAACTATAACAGAAAATAAACAACAACATTATTCTTTTATTGTAGTCACATCAACCTGATCCATCACAAGGATCCAACATCACATGTTATCACTTGGCCTCTTGCCAATCATCCAGATCCATCTCAAGGATCATCACATACCATGGGATCTCAATCCCTCATCACAGATACTGCCACTGCCTCTCAAGGCTTCATCATCATCATGGAATAGCAATCCCAAGTACTTTAGCCAAACACATCATGCATGTTATCTCATCATCAAGAGTAACTACCAAAGCAATGTTACTCATCATATATATACCTCATAGCCGTTTTCTTGGCTAATCATCACCTGCATGGTTAGTGTATACAATAATCATAGGCTTAACAGAAAGACCATACTTATCAATATAGGTGACATTAATAACTATATACTTTATCAATCATGCCTCAACTTGTGATCATGAGCTTAGGTTTCATCATAAAGCAAACCATATTACATGCTTACCATTATCTCAGCTTTATACAGATAATCAAGATGATCACATACATGGTTAAAGACATATGCGTTACATAAACAAGCTTTACCATATCAATTACTATTTCAGCATGACGATTTATATGAGGGGCAGGACTCTCACTAAAGGCACCACAAACCCTCACCATAAGTGGTATCGGGCAGGGCTCACCCTATCGCCCAACCATAACGGCTGACACAAAAAGGGTATCCTTCAATGCAGCATCACCACCAAAGGCAACATCATCAAGGCGTGCAACAATAAGGAAACCAAACGTGCGACGGGGTGTCGGGCACCCAGCCCTATCGGGCAACGGCCTATGTCGGGCTCAGCTGCAACGCCCGTCACAAGGTGTATATTGGGCAACATGATGTCATGTTGGTGGGTGTATCGTGCAACATCCCATCACAGAACATAACCAGCAACGCCCCCTTCAAAGCACAACGGCACCCAGCTGCGTCTAAGTCAGGTGTACAAAGCTCAAACAACCAGTAAAGGGGGTCTATCGTCTAGCCAACTAAACCAGGGTCGAACAGCCGTCACAAGGCAGAGTGGTGTGACGCCCGTCACAAAGACAAGGATATTGTCCAATTCACCAGCACACATGTATCTTCCAAGGTGTTAGGTCAAGAGGGCTGTCGGGCAACACCTCCCCAAGCTCATCACGACCAAGGTGCAACTTACAAGATCGTCACTAACCTCAAGCACAAGGGCACCAAACCCTAAAGAGTCAAGAAGATGGCTCACCTCTCAACTTGAATGAGAGAGGGGTCTTGCACATCATCTATCACCAAACGGGCAGCACAAGGACCAACCCTAGCAAGGTTCACCACTACCACCAAGCTCACCCTTCAAGTCCAAGGTGAGAGGAGGGTGTTGCTCAAGCTATTAGATCACAAGCTCACCTCTCAACTTAAACGAGAGAGGAGTGTTGCTCATGATTTTAGGACTCAAGCTCACTCCTCAAGACCTAGGAGAGAAGAGAGTATTAATTTCTCACCAAGAAACCCTAGAATACATGGTTCGGCCAACAAGAACAACTAAGAAATAAACAAAGCTAGCAACATATAAGAACATGAAAGGAGGTAGTATAGTTAGGGTTAGGAGTTATGCAACCCGCCTTGAGCAGCTCCAAGCTCCTAGAACCACCAAGCTCCAAGGAAGAAGAAGACTCCAAGAGGATCAGCCACCAATAAAGCTCCTCCAAGGGTGTCGTCCACCAAGCTTGCAAAAGATGAGGGTATCATGCACCAAGGTGGAGAAGTAACCAAGAGACTAAAAAGGATCCCTAGCAAGAGGAAATGAACACATATATAGATGGGGTTAAAGGAGAAAACAAGGTAGAGCCAAGCAAGGTGTCGTCCACCTAGGGACACTTGTCCTAGTGCACGAGCCACCACTCTAGCAAGCCCTAAACACATGTCCAAGGTCATTACTACATGCAATCATCAAGCACCAAGTGTCCACTAGTGGTGACACAAAAAAAGGTCAAAACTAAGTCAAAGGCTCTAGGGCGACACACTCCCCATGGACGACACACCTCCATGGGCGACACACTCCCATGGGAGACACACTCCTCTCCTGCCCGATACAAGGCCCAAAGGGAACAAAAGCAAGGCACCACAAGGCCCAACAAGCTCAGCCAAGCCCAAAAGAACTCAAGCAACGAGCCCAAAACTTCCTCTCTACACTAGAGGAAGCAAAGAGAGAGAGGAACACCTCAAAAGGTGGCAAACCTGCCCACAAACCCTAGACATGGGTTATTTGCAAGTAGCACCTCCTTCTATCAACAAAGCACAACCTATCCCTAATCACCACTAAAGGTGACTAGCAAGCAACTAAGCGTCAAGGTTAAGCAAAACAAACATGGTAAACCCTAAACGAAGGTTAGGGTCCTTACACAAACATGGGGTTGATCCATAGTTGCAACACCTTGTTTATCTATTTCATGTGTTTATTTGGGTATTATAGTCTCAATTCACATAGTAAGTGGAAACTAGCCTCAACTTTTGGCCTTGTATAACCAAGCATAACATGTAATTTAGCTAGTATCTTGTAGCATGAGTTACAGGAATAAACTATTGGGCACCAGTAAAGAAAAATATTTCCTTATTTGCGTATATTCTTGTTAAAGTTCTACTCCTTCCCACATAAAATAGTTACAAGAAAATGAACAATATCCAATCTAACTATGTTTGCTTCACCATGAAGATCTGTCTACATTGTAGTAAGCACATTTCATGCCTCCAATGTTATTTGTCACAATTGTACCTATGTTGATTCCCAACAACTTTTTCTTCCAAAAATGGTTTTAATTCAGAGAATCGTGTCCACATTCAATAATTCTAGTTCTCAAAGTGAATATTTTGTATGCACTTTTCTATCCATGATGTTGCAAAAGGCATTTCACCAATTTTGGGTATCAACCAATTACATTATCATTTATAGGATTTCTCTTGAACCCCCGATCCATATTTACTAATTGTATTGTGGTGTTTGACGTGTGTTTTTGTTCTAAGGTTTTGGTAAGGAAAAGTTTAAGATACTCTTGATCCACTAGGTATGTTTATCTTCTCCTAATTGTTTCCATTCTTCAACATAGATTTATAGCTTCTTAACAATGAGCTTTGAGTTCCAAATACACCAATCCCTTATTCTTTTCATCCCTATATCATATAGATCTACAACCTCTAATTTGGAGGGTCATCCAAATAGTTGTACTCCTTTGTATTCTTCATCCACAATGTTGATGTATCCTCTATTACAACTTGCAACAAGGACTCATGCACCAAGCTCCCAATGTTGTGTTACTCTTCCTAGCAACCAATTTTAAATAAATTTTGAGAGGTGCATAGTACACTATGAATGTGAACTTGGTCATTGGATCAAAATGCATCAATAGAAAAATAAATGAGATATAGGGGAAACTTTGTAAAATAAGATATTCCCTGTTCCACTCATCGTGTTTGTTGTAACAATATCATTCATTTATGTACAATTCAAGTGAAAGTCTAGTGTATACTCAACTGACATAGTAAGTGGAAATTAGCCTCAACTTTTGGCCTTGTTTAACCAACTATAACATGTACATAGTAACATAATTGTCTAGTATCGAGTCATGCTAGTTATGGGCATAACCTATTGAGCACAAAAAAAGTTTGAAGAAGAAAAAATCATTTCCTTCTTTGTGTATATTGTTGTGAAAGTTTCACCCCCTCCCACTTAAAATAATTAAAATAAAAATTAACAATATACAATTTGATTTTGTTTGATTCACCACATGGACTTGTCTACATTGTTGGAAACACATTTTTTGCCTTCCAAGCTTATTCATTACAATTATACCCACACTGAGTCCCAACAATTTTAGCTTGCAAAGTGGCTTCAGATATGACGATCACATTTACATTAAATAATGCTAGTTATTAAAGTGAACATTTTCTATGCACTTTTATTCCCTGGTCATTGCAAAAGGCATTATACCAATCCCAGATTACAATCACAATTGTGTTTTTGTTTACAGGGTTTCTACCAAACTCCTCATACATACTTCCTAATAGTATTTTGGTGTTTGACATGTGTTTCAGTTCCAATTTTTTGGTAAGGAAGAGCTTAATATACTCTTGATCCATTGGGTGTGTTTATCCACTCTCAATTTCATCATTATTAAACTCAAATATATAACTTATTGCCAGTGACCTTTGAGTTTCAACTAGACAAATGAATGCGAATGAGGGACAACTTTAGAAAACTAGATATTCCCTTTTGCACTCATCATGTTTGTTGTGACAAATTCATTCATTTATGTACAATTCATGCCAGCGAAAGGCTAGTGTAGGAATCATGATTTTGTGGCAAAAACTCATGAATCCCCAAATTTCAATTTTTCCCAAAGCCAAAATTTGATGATACATATGCTAATTTTATCATGAGAATGCTTTTATCTTAAGATATAGCAAAGAGAATCTAGAAATTAGATGGAAATTTGATCTTATATGGCCCATGTTCGTTTGTGTTTATTTCTTGGAGACTTATGGAATTCCCACCCCTAATTCCTTGAAGAGTCACCTATAATGATTTAATGATATTAATAAGGCATTGGTTTGTCTTTTAGCCACAATTTGCTTCTAATTGTGAGGTTGGACTAATGTTGCAACACCTTACTTTTTAATTACATGTGTTTAGTTGGGTAGCATAGACTCAACCCACATAGTAAGTGGAAATTAGCCTCAACTTTTGTCCTTGCATAACTGATGCAACCCTAATTAGGGCTTTATCTTGTGTGACTTTGTCCTTTAGTCATATCTAAACATGTCAGAATGCATATTACATATCCCAATAAATGGAAAATTGTCAAATGCACTTATTGAGGTTATTTTCAAGTTTTTAGGTACCTTGACCATGATTTGTATGTACAAGAGAGAAGGAGGATGATTTAAAGGTTTCTCTACCCTTGGAGGAGCCTAAATAGAGTCCAAGACCTTACCTACCCCTAGTGACCAAGAGTTAAGCTAAAATAAAGAACGCCATGGATAGTGAATATGAATATCATAATGCAAGGAATAAACAATAGCAAGACCGTGGTACCACAAAACAATTGTTCTACAAATGCTAAAAATCACAAAGAAGTAGTTCAATGTAATCTCCATAATGGTCATTCTAGCCAACAAAGTCGTGCCAAGAAGGACCCAACACGGTCATGCTAGCCAAAGAGATCCTGCAACAAAGATTCTAGTAGGCTTGTGCCAAGAAACATGGCCCACACCCAACTCTCCCGCAAGAGTCATGATACCGACTTGGCCCTTCCACCTCGCAACTAGCATGACCGTGCTACCCAGTACGACCATGCTATCCAACATAGTCATCCTACCAAGCACCCAAAAACTCAAATTCAACCTGACATTTTCACCTACTTTGCTCTGCCCATTCCACTCTACCACGACCATTACCATACCCTCCACCACTGCCATGGTTCTGAAATGATAGTTCACTGATTCCATTGTTTTTCCTATTCTACCTCCACTTATCCCTATGCTTTCCTGCCCACTATGGTCACATTCTTTTACCTGGATTTACTTTGATTTTAGAGAATGTAAGATTTATATAGTATATGATTAACAAACTCTTGAATTTAGAAAATCCTATAAACTGAGTATTTATGTTTGGTATGCTGGTTATGGTAAGTTAATATTCTAAAATTTAAGTTTGGTTTGCTACATTTTAAGTATGAACTTGTGTATCTGCTTAACTATATGCAAACTTAGTAATTATTGCATGTTTCTATGACATTTTTTATCTTTTGCCAACATGATTTCCCTCCTCAGTGATCCATTGGATGTTCAACAAAAAATGTTGATTTCTAGCCACTATCATTGGCATTTTGTCAAGCAACAGATGATCAAGAACCGGACACAAAACTTCTAAAAACTAGTCCTCAATCACAGATGGACAATAAACATGTCATCCCAACAAATCCTTACCATCGCAATCAATAAGACACCACAAGCCAAAACACCCCCATCTCTTCTTCTCCATTTCCGGCCCAATTGGCAATGCCCCAAGCAGCCCTCACATTGCACAAATCATCAGGCATTCCCACACATGCAGCAGGGGAGTAGTAGCACTGCACCTATATCTCAGACATCATAGGGTACACTTGGCAACATGCGACTCCAAAACTTCCATCTGTGCAGATTTCTAAGAGCCATTGTCATGGTCGGGCCCAAGGAGAATGGTGAGCTCGTCCTTGAATCCAGAATGGATGGACATGTCTCATTCGTCAAGGTCTTTCTGAAGCATGAGGGCTCGTCACCTTGTCTTCTCTACGTCTCCTTCTAGGGTGCACAATGTGGTGACTGTTCTCAACAATGCTATGCAGTGGCGACTTCTCCAACACGTACTACGGTGGTTGACACGGTCATCGCCATTTGGAATAAAGGAAGAAGAATCATGAGGACTGGGGATAGTTGTGAGGATAAGGGGAAGTCGCAAAGAGAAGGGGGACACGTGATAAGGATTGAAATGTCCGACAATTTTGAAAAGGTGTCCTTAATCCAAAGTCCATTATATTAGGAAAATTCCTAGAATTTTGACTTTTTACTGCTCCAACAAAGCAAACATAAACTTTTGGTTACCACAGTCACTAATGCAATCCAATCTAGTGAAATCTAGAAAAAAAACATGCCCTATATGTATACCTTAGTGGTGGCTAGGGATTGGGGTTAGAACTTATTTCCACCTACTCTAGCATTCATCAAGCTATCCAATCTCATCCACCTACTCCCACTCCAAATCCATCATCTTCCACCTCAAAACCCTAGATTTATGTGGTTTTGGCCACTATTTGTCCATTTTAATGTCATTGCCCTTAGAGGAGGGAAGTACTTAAGCTTGCAACAGATGGAGAAGGATATTTCAATCTCTACACCAAGCTCCATGGCTTCTTATATCTCATTTTTTCTCCATTTTTGTATTTTTCATTGTCATGAGTAGCTAAGCTCCTAGGTGGGCTTTTTGGGATTAATAAGTGATTGGTAACTTTATTGTATCATTTTATAAATATTTTCTTCTAAATTTATCTCATTTCGCATGGACCACATTGTGGTTTATGCTTGAAATCACCAAGGCTATAGGGGAAATTTCTTAGGTGTAGCTATTTTGGGATTCACTCTTAGGTCCAAATAGTGAACCCTATCTAGCTAGCCATCGTATTATATAAAAATTCATTCTCTTACACCTAGGTGAGAGATATAAGTTGAAAGTATAGAAGAACTTAGTTTAATTGGTTTGGAGATACCTAAAGATAGATGGTCGGTTATGTGAGGTATAAAACCCTAATTTTTACCCTCCATTACTACCCTTGGCCCCCAATTCCCCTAAGAACTTCTATCATATAAACCTAGAATTTTTAGACCTAGTTGAATTCTACCAAAACCTAATCCAAATGAACCTCAAAAGGTTCTATAGGGGGTGATATGGGGTAGTTGCCCTATACACACCCAATTACATCCATGTCCAATTAATAGTTTCGGGAAATTATCTGGCATCCAACTTGTTGTTTGGTTTCATAATCAAAATGACTGAGTACTGCTTGCATGTTTTCACCCCCTAACCTAGTTGATCATCACAGTTTTGCAACAACCCACACTTTCCTTAATGTATAGAAACTGTAATTCTTCTCTTAATTAGCTAGTACTTTCTTAGTCTTCTTACTTTCTTAATTAGTCGATTGTAATTGTTCATGGTAGCTAGGTCTTGTTTGTGCAATTAATTATTGTTATAACCTCAATTTTCATAGGTTTGGGTTGAAATGTAATTTCTCCATTAAAGATATATGAATATGAAAATTGTATGTTTGAGTTCTTTGTGTGGATTTCTTTGCTAAATGTCTTCTATATGTGTGGCTTCATGGGCGTTGTTTCTTAATGAGCCCAATATCAGAAAAGGGAATAAAAGATAAAAAGAAATCCTTAATAAAGGAAATTGAAATAATGTTAATGAAGGTTGTAGAAACACCTAGAAGGCTAAGAGTTTGTTCATCATGAGAGGATTTCAAATCCTTAAGATTTCTTGGGTTACAATGAATCAAAATAAAGAAAATAAAAGTGAAAGAGAGAGAAAATATGAATAAACTATGCCTTAATAAGTGCTAACTTGTATATGAAGAAAACCTCTCTTTCCTTTGAAGTTTGGGAATCAAACTTGGTACATGAGTAGATAATGTCAATACAAAGTTTCCCTTAAAATTTAGATGAAAAAGGATAAACGAATGAGGAATTATGGATTTCATAAGATTCCTAAAGTGAAAGAATAATCTTTTGAATAGATTAAATGTCACAATTTAATTGGGAATATAAATTTGGTTTATTTATAAGCAGACAATCTATACCCTAAATCTCATGATCTGGATTGCATATGTCTAGATCCCAGTCTGAGAAGGAAAACAATGTAGTTTGCTTTTTGCTCTTTTTCGATCCTTGATGCATGAGAGAGGTAGGAAACTTGTCCATCAAGTGCGGGAGCCTTTCCCGAATCAAATAATTATGACTTTGGGGGACTCTTACGGAGAGATCATGTTTCTCCCAATTGGGATTCTCTCACCAACCCTTCCTATATAAGAGGGGAGGGGTACTCTGTGGTACTAGCAAAGCTAAAAACCATCCTCGTGTGTTCGGAAGGGATCAACAAACTCATTGCTACAACCACTTTGAGATTCTACCCCGACCTACACCCTCATCTCAGAGCAACTATTGCCATAGGGTTAGCAGTGTCATCTCGGTGGTGGATAGCAGTAGATGAGGAATTGGTGAGTTTGTTGAGTTCGTAGGAGCACGACTGTGTTGTGGGCGGTCTTGGTTCACACGTGAAGGGTGCAGAGCTCAGAGTCAACGTGCATGTTGACCATCGGGCTGTTGAGGGGCGAGACACCGAGGTTGAAGATGACGCTTGAGCAAAGTACCTTCTTGCCCCTCCGGTCCTTCAGACCAGGTAAGGGTATATCTGTCCTTTCATTTTGTTTTATCTTACACGAGGTGCACTGCTTTATGGGTCAGGGTGCTGATGCGGTGTGAGCCGATTGGCTCATGCCTGGCCCCACTGGTGTGTCTCAAAGGAGTTGAAAGGGACGTGTGTGAATCCCTGATTGACCAAAAAATGGTTAATTAGTAAAGTTCATATCTAATTAATGGTAGATTGTATGAGAACATGTAATATATAAAAATGATCAGGAAAATACAAGGATTTCAATAAAAATGGTTTTAGAGCCTGAATCATATCATAGTTTGAAAAGTAGTTAAACTTTCTAATCTTAATGCTTTATAATGAGGAAAAACCCTAATTTGATGTTATGTGAAATTGAATGATTAATATGGATAATTCGTTGACGTTTTAATGTTGAAGTAGATGATCCATGTGCTAAATAGCTTAATTTAGGGTTTGATATATATATCAATGGGCATTAAAGGGCTTAGAAACCCTAATCTAGGTTTAATGATGGGTAATGAGATAAACTTCAAAAATCCTTTGTTTAAAAGTGATACTAGGATGATCCTAAGCCTATTAGGTGATAGGAGGAGGTTCATATGATTAAGTTGGATAATTAGGGTTTTGCAGCTAGAACTACTATTTTAGGGTTTTGTGGATATAAAAGATGAAAGTTGTAAATAGATCTAAAGGAACCATAATGAAACCCTAATTCAGATTAGAAACCATAGAAAGAGATTCCAAGTCAATAAAATAGATTCTTGATGAGTGTTTAATAAATAGGTTGTACATGCTTTTCAGGATTCTATGCTTTTGTGTGCTTGCTTGGATTGGATTGCCTAATTGATTGGACTGTGTTTATTTCTTGTGAAATCTCCTAATCGGGTATGTGGTTAATTATGAGTATACACTCTGAGTTTCTCAGAGGTTTTATTTCTTGTGAAATATCCTAATTAGGTATGTGGTTAATTATGAGTACACACTCTTAGTTTTTCGGAGGTTTCACAATGTTTTATCTATTGCAATGAAAATAACTATTTGGTTGCTTTTATTTATGCAATCTTTAAAGTGGATATGACTATCACAATTTAAGTATATATATGTGACTATCTCGAACCTACATACCATCTCTGGATGTATGATGCAAGACCAAGCCCCAGAGGGAAGGTCTGAAGTGGTCAAGTCCCAGAGGGAAGACCAATGGGCACCCAGAGAGGTGACCCTAGGTACCAAGCTTAGGATGGAGAAGGTAACCTTAATGTCCCTTGAAAGGACTGAACCCTAAGAGAGGGTATCCTAGAGTAAGAGTAAAAGTGGTTGGGAAGTCACATTGAAAACATAATTGTGCATTATTAACAACTACTTGTTATGATTAGGTTGTTAGAGCTTATGTGCAATATTTTGTTTGTCCCCACATACGAGTATATTCATTTATATTGACCGACATTTTGTTTGTTGGCATTTTAGGAAATATCTAAAATTGAACAAACAGTAAAGTGGAACATGTGCAGATTAATGTTAAAATTATAAAGGAGGATTTAGGTAGATAGAATTCTACTACGGGTAGAAGTTCTAGTTACCTATTTTTGAAGGTATGTTAAAACTAAATTTTTATTCTAGTTCTCATTTTAGTCTTTGGTAGAATTTATTAATTATTTTTTATTATTTGCAAAACCATTGATCCTATTTTAGGATAATGCCTCTGACTTCTTGGTCTTCCTTAATTAGGGGTTACCAGGAAGTGTGGTCATCACAATTGGTATCAGATCGTGGTTTTCCATTTAATCTCTAAAATTATTAAATTTTACAAACTCTTTAGAACCCAAGGGAATTATTAGAGGATTTATCAATGATCGAGGTGTCTGGAAAAGGATCATGATCTGGGGGCTAGCAATATTTTCCTCTTCCCGATAGTTGGTTTACGAGGACTCCCAGAATCCATGTGACTGCATGGCCAAAATATGAGGAATTGACTTGAAGTAAGATACCTCTAGGTCTTCTCATCTATTTTCATCCCTTCTTTACCTCTTATTTATGGAGAAACATTAAGTGCTGAGGGTTTTCTCTCTCTCCACCACCTCTTGTGTTCAGGAATTGAGAGTGTTAAGGATTAAGGGATCCTCCACCAAACAATAAAATGCATGTAAATAAGAGGACATGGACGTAAGTTAAAGCTTATATATCTTCTAAGTTATAAATTTGTATTTAAAAGATTTCTAACTTGTGTGAAACAACATGGCCTATCTCAAGACCGCAACTATTCCCTTTGAGGCCACCGAGAACCCTACTGGGAGTAGGCCTCCCCGCAAGAGGAGGGGATCTTCTGAGAAGAGGAAGAGGGACCATGGTGATGAGTCCTTGAAGAAGAGAAAGAGACCTAAGGGAGCCTAAGAAGAAGGCTCAGACCCTAAGTTGGTTCTCTTCTACAACCCATAGATGAACCAGGAAAAGTCCAAAGGTGAAGTCAAGCCCCAGGAGAACCCGATTGGTGTCCCAAGACCTATAGTAGTAGTCCACACCCCTGATGCCCTCTGGATGGAATAGCAGAAGAAACTAACTGAGGCCATTAGTGTCCTGGCCCTCAGGGATATAGCCAGAGATGAAAATGGTGAACTGCTTCCTTTTTGTCCCTGACTTGGAGTCACCATTCTGGACTTTGTCAAGCTGAACATTGAGAAATTATGGGGAGAGGATAAGACTGAGGTGGTCGACAAAGTAGATGCTTGGCTACTAGCAGTCGAGAATGGTTTTTTCATGATGGAGGTGCAACCAAACAAGGTGTTGTTTGCTACTCACCTCTTAGAAGGAGCAACCAAGATCTAGTGGGAGAACCACATCATTTGTCAAGATCTAAATGAGGATCTTATGGCATGGACTGACTTTAGGAGTATCTTCATAGACAAATTCATTCCCACCTCATCTAAGAAGGAGAAGGAAAGGGAGTTCACTGATCTGATACAAGGTAGCCTATCTGTCGCAGACTTCGGCTGCAAGTTTCCCATCCTAGAGTGATTTGGGTACATGATGACTGAGGAAAGATGGGTGGACCATTTTGTAGAGCATATTCACCCTACCATCAAGCCTCATGGGATGGTGAGTAAACCAACAACCTTCACTAATGCCTACAACACCACCATGAACATGGAGAAGATGGTGATTCCTGGTCAGAACCCATCTAAAGGGCACTTGGGTTTTACTGAAGGTACCCATGGCTAAAAGAATGATCACAAGAATGGACAAGGGCATAACCATGCCAAGGGAAAGCATGGAGGCAAAGGAAAACCACGTGGTGAGAGCCACTTTCAGAAGTGTCATATGTGTGGATGGAAACATCTTAGGAAGTGCCGCTTTGAGAAGAGGGTGTGCTTCCATTTCCAGTAGGAGGCAGACTTCATTGCCAACTGTCCTCTTCCTGATCCAAGAGGTCTGGGTCTGGTGGTAGCGCAACTGGTGGTAGACGCACCCCAGCAGGAGGAGGAGCACTAGTTGGAGGTCCACCTTTTGGAGAGCGGAGACATGCTAGAGTGTTCACCATCGACAATGAAGAAGCTCAAGCGAATGCTAATCAGTTGATAAAGGGTATTAACCGTAGAGTTTTCCCTTTAAGTTTAGTTTGATCATGTAATAGTAGTTTAATACATTATGAAACTATGTAGGCATGCTTGAAGTCATGGGACAAAATGTAAAATCTCTTTTTGATTCTAGTTCTACTAATAATTCTATTTTGAGAAATCGAGTAACTATGCTTTGTTTGGACATCAAGGATTTATGTTATGTTATAGATGATACAACCACGAGTGGTCAAATATATACATCTCACCCCCATCTTACTAGTTAAGTACCTGAATCACAAGCTTCCTACTGACTTTATCCTCCTCGATATGAATGATTTTGATGTAATCATTGGTATGGATTGGCTTTACACCTATAGAGCACATATTGACTGTAGGGAAAAGAAGATCCTTATTAGGAAACCTGGTCACCCACACTTTATCATTCGAGGAAGGAGAGATGCGACCTCCAACCTATATGTGTTGGATCTAAAGGTCAAGCAGAAGATATCCAAAGGCTGTCAAGCTTTCCTAGCAGTAGTCATTGAGCCAGAGCCTAAGGTGTGATCTCTTGAGGAAATAGAGGTAGTCAGGGAGTATGTAGATATTTTTAGATGATTTGCCTGGAATTCCCCCTAAGAGAGAGGTGGACTTTTTGATAGAGCTAGCTCTTGGGACAAACCCTATATCTAAGGCACCTTATAGGATGGCCCCTGTTGAGTTGCTCGAGTTGAAGAAATAACTGTAGGAATTGCTAGATAAAGGTTTCATTAGACCTAGTACATCTCCATGGGGAGCACCAGTCCATTTTGCGAAGAAGAAGGATGGATCGCTCAGGATGTGTATCGACTACATGATGATCAATCAAGATACCATTAAGAACAAGTATCCCTTACCCAGGATAGATGACCTTTTTGACCAACTCAAATCTGCATGAGTCTTTTCTATGATTGATTTGAGGTCTGAATACCATCAGGTACGAGTCTAGAGTGATGACATCCCTAAGATGGCTTTCTGAACCCGTTATGGCCACTATGAGTTTGTGGTTATGCTGTTTGGGTTGTCCAATGCACCCAGTGTCTTTATGAACCTCATAAATAGTGTGTTCCAACCCTTCCTTGACTCCAACATTGTTGTTTAATGAGCCCAATATCAGAAAAGGGAATAAAAGATGAAAAGAAATCCTTAATAAAGGAAATTGAAATAATGTTAATGAAGGTTGTAGAAACACCTAGAAGGATAAGAGTTTGTTCATCATGAGCGTATTTTGAATCCCTAAGATTTCTTGAGTTATAAGGAATCCAAATAAAGAAGATAAAAGTGAAAGAGAGAGAAAATATGAATAAACTATGCCTTAATAAGTGTTAATGTGTATGTGAAGAAAAATCCTCTTTCCTTTTGAGTTTGAGACTCAAACTTGGTACACGAGTAGATAATATCAATATAAAGTTTTACTTAAAATTTGGATGAAAAAGGATAAACGAATGCAGAGTTATGGATTTTATAAGATTCCTAAAGTGAAAGGATAATCTTTTGAATAGATTAAATGTCACGATTTAATTGGGAAAATAAATCCGGTTTATATATAATGCAGATGATCTGGACCCTAGATCTCATGATCTGGATTGTAGATCTCATGATCCGATGGTGCTGGGTCATCGTCTAGATCCCAGTCCAAAAAGGGAACTAGTGTAGTTTCCTTTTTGCTCTTTTTTGATCCCTGGTGTGCGAGAGATGTTGGAAACTTGTCCATCAAGTTCGGGAGCCTTTCTTGAATCGAACAACCCTGACTTTGGGGGACTCTTGAGGAGAGATCATGTTTCCCCCATTTGGGATTCTCTCTCCAACCCTACCTATATGGGGGGGTACTCCGTGGTACCAACAAATCTACAAAGCATCCTCGCGTGTTCATAAGGGATCAATGAACTCGTTGCTACTGCCAATTTGAGATTCTACCCCAACCTACACCCTCATCTTAGAGCAACTACCACTGGAGGTTTAGCGATGTCATCCCGGAAGTGGATAGCAGTAGATGAGGAATTGGCAAGTTCATTGAGTTCGGAGGAGCATGGCGGTGCTGTGGGCGGTCTTTGTTTGTGCGTGAAGGGAGTAGAGCTCAAAGTCAACATGCATGTTGACCATAGGCTACTGAGGGGTGAGGCATCGAGGTTGAAGATGATGCTCAGGAAAAGTACCTTTTTGCCCCATCGGTCCTTCAGTCCAGGTAAGGGTATCTTTGTCCTTTCATTTTGTTTTATCTTGCATGAAGCACGCTGCTTTGCGGGCCAGTGTGGTGACGTGGGGCGAGCTGATTGGCTCATGCTCGACCCCACTGACGTGACTCAAAGGAGTCGAAAGGGACGCATGTCAATCCTTGATTGGCCAGAAAATGGTTAATTAGTAAAATTCGTATCTAATTAATGGTAGATCATATGCGAACATGTAATATATGAAAATTGATCATAAAATGCAAGGAATTCAATAAAAATGGTTTAGAGCCTGAATCTGATCATAGTTCAAACAGTAGTTAAAGTTGCTAATATTAATGCTTTATAATGAGGAAAAACCCTAATTTGATGTTATGTGAAACTGAGATGATTGATATGGATAATCTATTGTCCTATTAACCTGTTGTTAATAAAGGGACGTTTTGATGTCTAAGTAGATGATCCATGTGCTAAATAGCTTAATTTAGGGTTTGATATATCAATGGGCATTAAAGCGCTTAGAAACCCTAATCTAGGGTTAATGATTGGTAATGAGATAAACTTCAAAAATCCTTTGTTTAAAAGTGATACTAGGATGATCCTAAGCCTATTAGGTGATAGGAAGAGGTTAATATGATTAAGTTGGATAATTAGGGTTTTACACCTAGAACTACTATTTTAGGGTTTTGTGGATATAAAGATGAAAGTTGCAAATAGATCTAAAGGAACCATAATGAAACCCTAATTCAGATTAGAAACCATAGAAAGAGATTCCAAGTCAATTAAATAGATTCTTGATGAGTGTGTAGTAAATAGGTTGTACATGCTTTTTAGGATTCTATGCTTTTGTGTGCTTGCTTGGATTGGATTGCCTAATTGATTAGAGTATGCTTATTTCTTGTGAAATCTCCTAATCATGTATGTGGTTAATTATGAATACACGCTCTTAGTTTCTCAGAGGTTTCATGACGTTTTATCGATTGCAATGAAAATAACTATTTGGTTGCTTTTATTGCTGCAATCTTTGAAGTGGATATGACTATCACTATTTAAGTATATATGTGACTGTCTCGAACCTACATACCATCTCTGGATGTATGATGCAAGACCAAGCCCCAGAGGGAAGGTCTAAAGTGGTCAAGCCCCAGAGGGAGAATGGGATCAACGTAATGATTGAAAAATGAAAATAATGAGTTGGGGAGATATGAAGAGTGCCTTGTTTATGAAATACTATTCTATTGCAAGGCTAACACAAATGCAACATGCTATAGTAAATTTCAATCAAGTATATAATGAGATGTTCCATGATGCTTGTAAAATTTCCAAAAGATGTTGAGGGAGTGAATCCACCATGAAATTCTATTATGGAAGATTTTTCAATATTATTTCTTCTATCTCTCTCAAATGAGTCGATCTTTAGTGATTCTTCTTATGGAGGTGCTTTCATGGCTACCTCCCCGAGGAGAGAATCCTTTATTTGAGCATTTGATGGAAAATTCAAGGCATCAAGCTTATAGCGTTGCTAATGATTGTGATCGAGCCATTGGTATGACATTTCAGCTCTAATGATTCAAGCCCACAAATGATGAAGATCCTCATTTAAATGATGAATATTATGAGGAATAAAATGTTCAATGATCCTAGTCACTCTGTTAATTCTATTAAGACCTTTGTTGAGGAAGTGAATGCCCTTCACTCTCATAGAAACCACAAGCAAAAAGGTCAAAGGTATAGTTCAAGATTTCAAGATGAAGTCCTCTCTAGTCTTAAAGTTTTTGACGAGATTTACAAGAATGTGAGAAAACTTGAGCAAAGAGTAGCACAACTCTCCTAGATAGTTATCCTCCAAACAGAAGGGAATTTTTTTTTCAACCCATGGTGAACTCTAATGATGCAATTAGACCAACGGGTGTTTCTCAAAACTTCTATAGTCCACCCCCAATGCAAGTGCATCCCACATATTAATCTCAAGGCCCTCATAAACCTTATATGCCTCCATCACCACAACCACCCAACCATTACACCTACCACCATAAACACTCCTCTCCACCTAATTTCCAACACCAAGGACCACCTCCACCTTCTCCATAGTAACAACAAGCACTCCCTTTTCACTATCAACAAGTTAATGATGTGACCATTCTAAGGAGTGGAAGAGTTATTAACTAGACGACATGTCAAATGGATAACGATCATGTGAACCAAGGGTTGGTTGATGGAACAAGGACAAAGAAAGATATTGGTGATATTGTGATTGAGATATATGAAGATGATCTCGCGATACCCCATGTGTATTTTGTGATACTGTGTATTCCTCCCTATACTCCATTTCTAGGTTCTACTATACCTAGTGGTGCACCCATGATTCCAAGACATCCTCACGTCATGTGTCAAGATAATCATGTTGATCCAATTAAATTAAATGCAAATTAACCCCCATTATTAGATGCATTGGATGAGCCGCCATTGTCAAAAAGGAGGCAAAAACATAACGTTGACAGCTTATATATCTTTAAAAAAGTGAAATTTAATATCCCTTTTTTGGATGATATCAAGTAGATTCTAGATTATGCCAAGTTTCTCAAGGATATATGCACTTTCAAGAGAAAGTTAACGAGAAAGATGACTAAGAAAATCAAGTTTACAGAACAAGCAATCTGTAATCTACAACATGCACTTTTTTGTGAAGAGGAAAGAACTAGGAGCCCCACTCGTACCTAGCTACATAGGGGGACCTCAAATATACAAATCCCTCCTTGATTTTCAATCTAGTGTCAATTTGATGTTATATACTGATTATGTGGAGCTGGGATTAGGAAAGATGAAGCCTTCCAAATGTACTCTTCAATTGGTGATCGTTCAATAAAAGTACCTAGAGGAAGGGTATATCATGTCATTGTCATGATAGACAAAGAAAAGGCAGTGATGTTCCGAATGGATTTTATTGTTCTTTACATGGAATTAGAGGACGAGAAGATTCCCATCACCTTGGGAAGATCATTATAGTCTAAAGTCGATGCCAAAATATATGTGCATACTGAAATGGTGATAGTCTCTTTCATGGTCATAAAGATAAAGATCAATATGTTCCAGACCCCCCATGAAAAAAGATGAGATGAGGATGTTCAGGATTATCACTTAGAAAATTCAAACTATTATTTGAAATATGGGGATTTGTATGGAACATCTTTAATACATTATATGATTAATGGGATCCACAAAATTATTGAACTCCAATGAGAGAGCCATCTACTTCAAGAATGGACCAATATGGATTTATAATGGTGGAGTGATTGAAATCCAATGAGAGAGCCATCTACTTCAAGAATGGACCAATAAGGATTTCTAATGGTGGAGTGATTGAAGGAACTACAAATCTTGGATGAAGGCTTAAACCTTATCTCTAGTGGGAGAAAACCCACCTAGGTTTGGGCACTTTTTCATCCAATCTTCTCTTTTTGTTACTTATTGGTTGTTTTATACATTTTCCATGAAACACACACATACACTACACTTGATGGTTTTTTGTTTGTTGGTGAATCATGTTAGAATATGTGTGTTGATGGAAGGATGATGCATGGAAGATTTAGACAAGGAGGAGATCAACATTAAGAAAATAAGAAGTGATATGAGTGAAAATGCTACATGAAAGAAGCCAACACGGCTGTACCACACAACATAACTGTGGTGCCAGTTGACCAAATTGATCATTTTTCTCAAAAAGGGCCATGTTGTCTCTACCCTGCCCACTAGAATCCATGTTGAAATCTCCCCTCTCAACGACTATCCACCAAAACTCCATGCCATTTACCCTACCATTATAGGCTCTATATCATGTTGACGACAACATGATAAAAGTTTGGGGTGGTAGGGAGTTAAGACCTTGATTTAGTTCATATTCCTCTATGTTCCTTGTTATAATTTTTTTACCCAAGATGATCAAATAGTATGACTAACCTTTATCCTTGTCCAACCATACTTGTTTTATGATTTGCATACATGCATGCATATAGAAAATTTTCTTGCAATTTTGTGTAAAATTTTGATTTTCTTTCCTTTCCATGCCATGCATTACATTTCATTTAGATTTTTTGTAATTTCTTGTGTGTTTTAGTTATAAGTTTCTTCTTTTTCATTTATTTCTATCAAGTGTTGACTAATATGTGATATAGGGTAAGTTGGCACCATTTTAGCCATTTTTCCCAAACTCAAAATTGCTTGCCTAAAAGCATGTTTACTCAATTTTCGTACTTAAAATTGAAAATTTTAACCTCTAAAAGATGCATGTCATATTCTCATGGTCTATTTCTAAATTGTCTATATTTTTGACTTTGTACATGTGAATCACCTTTTTCATGCTTGTGAAATGCTTGGTTGAATTGTGAACTAAACAAGACACAAATTCTTAGCATTTATTAGATCTCATGATAGAAATGTTGTTGTTGTGTTTGCTCATTTACCTGGTGTGCCATTAATTGATGAAGAATGTTGGGAGTAATCTTCATCAAGGAGATTTCATGCTGAAACCCACACTGGTGACTCTTCTTTTGACTCATTTTTCTTTCACCATTTCATGCCTCTTTGCCTCATAAAAAGATGCTAAAAGCACAAAAAGAGCAAGACTTGGCCACCCTCCAATATCTTGGGATGGACCACCCTTTCTCCCCTCCACTTCACTCTTAACACCATATGGCCTAACTACACCACGGGAAAAAAAAATGAAAGTAGAAATAAAATAAAAGACGCTCCTATATAATAGGACGTCAATAAAAAAGAAGAGTGATCCTATGCAATATCACTCTAATGTCTTTCTTCTATTGGCTAAATGGACATCGTCAAAATCCCTTTGTTTTAAAAATGACAAACATTTCATTCTTATGGATCTAACATGCTACTTGAGTATTTCAGGAACAAGGTGGATGACAAAGTTTTGGAATATCTACATGCTTAAATTAATTTATTTTCATGATTGTAATCAAATGTAAAGTTGTACAAATATATAATGTACAAGTACTTAGATATCATGTAAATCAAGTATTTAGATCTTCCCTATCCACACACAACACTTAGATAGGTCATCCCTAAGTGAGCATCACAATTGCACATTCATTTCTTACACTTAGCATATGAGTTAAAAGTTTTGAAATAGAGTTGGTCTCAGTCGACAAACTTCTTGACTGAGATATGCTCGGTCGAACATTTTCTCGACCGAGAAACTCCCAAGTATAAAGAACGAACATCTTTGCATAACCTACTAAAAGAAATCACAGAGAAAGGCTTGGTTAAACTTTACTTTGACCGAGACAATATCTCAAGCAGGTATTATAGTTGTTAGACTTGGTTATATAACCGTTAGAGTTAGTAGAAAAAGTGGTTGGGAGTTGAGTTGAACGTTGCTCCAGACTCACCCTCGAATGACAATCGTTGACAAACTTCTTGACCAAGAAGGTGTCTGTGTACACTTTTCAGAAGTAATTAACTAGCCATTACTAATGAAATTAGTGGATACCTAACAGCTTGTTAAGAACTAAGAACCCCCTAGAAACTGTCTAGAACGTCCCTAAGCACTAGTAGGCCATTCCTATAAATAGGAAATGCCTTAGGACACCAAAACTCACTTGAGTACACATACTTGCAATTGAGAATCAATCCTTGTGAGCAATTGAGCAACTTCAACATTTGAGCAACTTCAACATTTGTGAGCAATTGAGCAATTGAGCAACTTCAACATTTGCAAATCATTTCCATTGCTGGCATTTCGTGTCCTATAGGATAGAATCTCTTACCCACTATACTTCCACTTCCATACACATTGGATAGGAGATCAAAATGCTTGATATAGGATTCAAGCCTTGTGCTTAAGTGGTAATTGTAATTTCCTTTTTCCTTTCTTGTTCTTTCTTATTACTTTATACTCTCCTTGCTACTGCTAGGTTGGAGGCTGCAGAGTGGAGAGGGTGAAATCTTCTCAGGTGGAGAAGGAGGAATTTGGACTACTTCTAGAAGGTCTCAATGGGAAGCTACTTCAAGGAGGAAGGCTACATCAAGGGGGAGCTTGAAGTTACTTCAAGTGAAGGCTGCTTCAAGGTTGGTGAGACGACTTCGGGTGAAGGCTGTCCAAAGGGTTTGGGAAGATATTTGTAATTTTTTGTAATATCCTTGAGAAGGTAATAAAATTCAAATACTTTCTAATCCCAATTGGAAACAATTGGGTAGTGGACTGACTCCCTTAGTTTTTTCTAAGGGTGGAACCACTCTAAATCCTTGTCTCCTTCAACATCTTTGTGGTTATTTGTTGGTTGAATTATTTGAAAAATTATTATAAAACCCTATTCACCCCCTCTAGGGTTTTTCATTTGGTATTAGAGCAGGCTTCAAGGAACTTTAACAAAGTCTTGAAGAAATTAGGTGATGGGGTACCCAACAACCTTAACTTGGAAGGAACACTCATAGCTCGGCCTCCACCATTTGATGGCACCAACTACACCTATTAGAAGAGGAGGATGCAATTCTACTTTCAAGGAATTAGCTGGGATCTTTGGAGAATGGTTTCAAATGCATATGATCTTCCTCAAACCGACTATGCTACATGGGATGCAAACACAGTGAGATCATCTCAATTAAATGCAAAACTGGTAAGTATTCCTTATTGTTCAATTTCTGTAGGTGAGTTCAATCGAATCTCAAATTGTGAAACTGCATATGAGATATGGCATAGACTCTCTATTACCTATGAAGGAACTATTCAAGTCAAAAATTCCAAAATTGGCATGCTTAAACAAAAGTTTAAACAGTTTTGTATGGAACCAAATGAGTCTATTAGTGAAATGTATGCAAAATTTTCTTCTATTGTTAATGGTTTGAATGCATTAGGTAAAGACATTAGTGAAGAAGATCAAGTGTCAAAATTTCTTAGGTCTCTTCCTCCTAAGTACAAGTCTAAGGTGACCGTAATTGAGGAAGCCAATGACCTCACCCGACTAAGGATGGAGCAACTCATTGGAAACTTAGAAGATCATGAAGCAACTTTGGAGGAAGAAGAAAGACGAGAATGTGAAATTCAACAAGGAAGAAAGAAGGACATGGATTTCAAGGCTACAAAGGCCATCACTCAAGAAAGTGATGAGACAAGTGATGGAGATGAGGGAGAAGAAGCTCTAATTGTAAATGGTAAGAAATATAGAAGATTTAAATCTAACAAAGTTATTGGTTCTTCTTCTTCCTCCTCTCCTAGGTATTTTGAATGTGGAAAGAAGGTACATCTCAAAAATGAATGTCCTAAAGCAAAGAAAGGGAAGAAAAGCTCATCCAAGAAGAAGGGAGAAAAAGCATACAAAGGTGCATGGGATGAGTCAAGTGATAGTGAGAGTGGAGAAGAGAATGTGGAGTGTCTCATGGCCAAAGAAGATGATAGTGATGATTCTCAAGAGGTAAGCCTTCTTGATTTTCCAAAAGAAGATCTATTTGTTAGTCTTCAAGATACTCATGACAAATATGTTGATTGCAAAAAGAAACTAAAGAAGATTACTAGAGCTAATGAGGATCTATATGCTAAATTAAACAATCTTTCTTTCGAAAAGGAAAATATTGCTTCTGAAAACTTGACCTTGAAATCATCTTTAAATGATTGCAATATGAAGTTGCTTACTTTAGAAACAAATCATGATATTCTTTCTCAAGAAAAGGTTGATTTGCTTACAAAACTACACAATTTTCAGACTCATCCTATCCTATGTAATCATCTAGATTATGATGCTATTGTTAAGGAAATAGATGATTTATCATCTAATCTAGATCAAGCAAAGTTAGATATCAAAAAGAAAATGGATGGGATTGCTAAGTTACAAAAAGAAGTTAGTAGCTTGAGAAATGATGGTATTCTTGATAAGATCCTAAAGAACTCTTCTGGTTATAGTGGAAGAAGAGGTTTAGGATATTTTCCAAAAGAAAACTCTTATCAACCCAAACCTAGGAAAACTCAAGCACCCAAGACAAAGATCATATTTGTACCCAAGAACACAACTCAAAATCCTAGAAAGAGAAATGAAATTGATTCTATTTGTTATCATTATTGCTTGCGTCTTGGACTGTAACATCCCTGACCTGGGTTATGAACTAACCCTAGGTGTTTTACTTAAATATGTAATTAGATGCTTGTCATTATCTTATGAAATGTAATTAAAGCTTTTGAGGAACTTATATTTCCATTTTAGTCCTTTTTAAACAGTGTTGTAATATTGTTTTGTTAAATTTGGACTATTGTGCAAATTACCCAAGTAGAGGGGTTAATTTGCAAATTACACATGTTAATATGTTCCTATGATAATGAGACATCATAAGAATGAATATGATGTAGTGATATGGATTACAAAAGCTTGAGCATCAAGATATAGCTTGTAGAGCAATCCTTGTACTTTAAAACCTAGTTTTGGTGTAATGTGGAAATTACCCAAAACCTAGGGTCCAACATGTAAAATGTATGCTCTAGAGTATCTATCATGTTTCTTGGAATAGAGTTGAGCAAAGAAATTGAGAGGGGCGCCTCATTTGAATGATCAAATAATAAAGATAACCTTAATATCTAAATAACCAAGTTTTAAGCAAAATGGCCTTTTATATATATATATAGCTTATTAAGATATATGACTTCTTTTACTTTAACCTTGGATAAGAGAGAGGTTTTGCATGTGAAAAGGAGGAAGAAACGTGGCCAAGGGTGGAGTGAGCATGAGTGGATGGGTTTAAGAAATAAAAGAAATAACTATCTTTTTTCTTTGCCTTGGTAATATCCAAAAATATATAAGCACCCTTTTTCCTCAAAGTAAAGGATCGTTCCTTTAGCTGTTTCTCCTCATCTTCTTGCTTTGGACCGACCAAGAGGGAGCCCTGGAACATAGGAGGATGACCAAGCTAAGTTGGTAAGTATGGATCATCACCTAGCTCGAATTCATGGTGGAAACTCTAATACAAGGTTGGTTTAGTAGTTTTCCTTACACAACTCTTCTTTCTAGCCATCTTCTCCATCCAAATCTTGAAGAACGGACCTTGGGAAACCTTTGGAGCTTCATCCACCATTAAATCTACAAATCGTGGAGCTCTATATCAGATCTTAAGGCGGGTTTTATAACTCTAACCCTTAAGCTTTTATTTTGCATCTTCTTCTCTTAGAATAGTTGCTTATACTTCTCCTTTAGACACTTTTAAGTGTTCTTGATAGTATTTCTGTGAAGAACAGCCCTTGTTCTTGAGGTAGAAGATGATGACGTTATTTCCAATGTTTATTCAAAATCCACTTTAGCAAACGGTCTCCAACTTTTGCACAAACGGTTTCCCAAACCATTTGGGAGCAAAAGGTTTCACAAACCGCATAGAAGCAAACGGTTTAAGACCTTTTGTATGTGTTGACCAGGCATTGACCATTTGGAGGTCTGTTGTAAATAATATGGACTAATCACCTACCAAAAATAATCATCTAATTCCAGTAAATCACCAATTGAAGGCACATCAATCACCTAAACCCCAATTGGGTTATTTGCTGATTTCAATAATACAATCATGTTGAAGTTTGGGTTGAGTGGCCCAAACGGTTTCAAAACCATTTGGGGATCACCCAAACGGTCTCAAAACCGTTTGGTTATCACCCAAGACCATTTTGAGGTCTAGGGTTAAGTAGGGTTGACCAATTGAGGGTCCAATGATATCAAGTTGTTGAACAATTAAGTGCTGATTTGCTGACCTAATCTAGGGTTCAACCCTTAAGAGAATGACTTGGTTTTTGATGAAATAATGGGCAAACGGTCTCAAGAGCGTTTGGAGAATGTCAAAACGATCCCAAGACCATTTGGGGGTCACCCAAGACCGTTTGGAGGTCTAGGGTTGACTATGGTTAAGTGGTTAAAGATTCAAAGGCAATAAGTTGTAGTACAATTAATTGTTGACCTAATGATCGATCTAGTGAGTCAAACCCTAAGGGGTTGAGTCAGGTTTTGGTGTTGACTTGGGAAAACGGTCTCAAGACCATTTGGAGGTCATCCAGATGATCCCAAGACCATTTGGGGTCAGGTCATGACCAAATTGAATGATGGTTCAATGGTTTCAAATCAATTAGACTCATGTTGATGTATGTTGAAGAGTAATCAATTCCAAACCCTAATTCAATTGATCCAAGCCCTAATTTGTGATCAATTGAGGGTCAATTGAGTGTCTAATCAGTACAGGGTTGAGTTAATTGACTCAAATGATAAGTGGCTAGCAAGTGCATGACCAATTGAGGGGTTCAACATTGGAAACCCTATTGCAATTGAAGTGGTTGAGACACTTTTTGGTCCTTGTGGTTTTGAGGTGGTTTGGACCAAACGGTCTCAAGACCGTTTGGGTCACCATTTGGGACCAAACGATCCCAAACCGTTTGGTGCTCATGCGGTTTCAAGATCAATTTTTCCATGTGGTTTCAAAGTCAAAGTTGGCCAAACAGTCAACAAGACCAAATGGTGTTCACCCCATCTTGGGCAAACGGTTTTGAGTGTGCACTTTATCAAACGGTTTCAAAAGTCAAACTAGACCAAATGGTCAACACCACAAAATGGTTTCAAGGTCCATCCAAGACCGTTTGGTGGGTTAGTGTGCAAGACCGTTTGAGGTCTAAAAAGGTTAAGAACGTTTGATACCGTAGTGGTCAAGATGGTTTAGTGGTTGACTAACCTAAACCTTATAGATATCTAAAGTGATTAAGAGACTAAGTAATTAGTGGATTAATGCATGTTATGACCAATGGTGAATGTTACAAAAGTATCCTTGATGGGATAGTGTGACTAATACCCCTTGATCAAGTAAACCCTAATGACCATAATGGTGATGACATAACGTATGTTGTCAAGGTTAATTTGACTTAGTCTAATCAAGGGTGATGTAATCATCATCTCATAGAAAGAGGAGAGAGAAGACTCCCTATATGAATGAGAATCAAGCAATAAATCTCCAATATGTTTGAATGTGTCTAATTAGGGTATGATCCTTCATAGTGAGATCATGGAAACCCTAATTATGATGGTTAATGAATCTTAACCCTAATTTGGGGCACTAAGGGAAGTAATTCCCATACATGATGATAGTATAATCTTAATTCATTGTAATGAGAATAGTAAACCCTAATCTAGGGTAATGTGATGTAATGTGAATAGTAAACCCTAATCTAGGGTAATGTGATGATGTGAACAGTAAACCCTAATTCTGAGTTATGCTTTCAAGCATGAAACTCCATGATTAAATTATGAAATGAGGAATTACTATTCCTAATTTAGTTAAAGGAGTTGGTTAACCCTAATTGAATTAAAAAGGGAAACCCTAACCCTAATAAGGGCATAGTGGTACAACATTTGAATAGTAAAGTTATCTTTGCTTTGCAATGTGCTGATTTAGAGATAATGTGTTTATTATCAGATATATTAATTATGTAGGTCTTTATAAAATAGTGAACATAGCCAGGTCAGAGCTATGATGTCACATTCATTGAAAGCACATTATAAGTTTTGAATGTAATGATTTGCTATGTTGCATAGTGAAAGGAAACATAAGAGATTGACAGGCTATATGAGCCATAGGAAATATCAGCATTGCTATTATTTTGTTTGTACTGTCAAATGACTTGAGGATAGTATGATACTTGGTAACAAGTGTTTTGATGATTTAAGGGTTTGAATACCCATGTTCTTGAAACATAATGATGAAATGGTTAGGGATTGATATCCCAATGATAACTAAATGTGAATTGAACTTGATACAATCAATACTCGTTCTTTATAGCAATTGTCTTATTGGTTTATGTTTGAAAACATGCCTGATGCCAAAAGAATGCTATAATGTACTTAAATAATCAAGTATAATGATATCATGTAGAGCCCTGACCATAGATCCATCATTGTCAGAAGTTTAATGATGGTGAAATAGGTTTTCCTAAGGGAACTCCTGGAGAGCATACTTTTGAGTATATGGGGGTTATGGATGCAAATATCCTTACGTCCTAATGTAGGATTTGATGTGAGATGTATCTTTAATCTCTCAATCCTTCATTATATGTATATGCCGAGATGATGTATCACTAATCTCCCGATGATATTGTTAATGCCACATCGATGTGAGATAAATAAGAAATCCCTCGATGGCGAAGAGAGTACAGAACGCCACTATAACTCTAATAGTGAAGTTGCCAGAATACCCTGGAAAGCTATTATAGCAGAGACACAAGATGTTCTGCATGATGATCCTCACACTGACTGAGGAAGATGAGGTCACAGGAATCCGACTCTTCTGATGACCTATGTATGGTACCGATTGCGATTTTGTAATGGTCGGTTGGAGTATGAGAGGTGTAACTCATCTCCTCAGGGCATAAATATGTTTGAAAAACATAATCAGCAGTGTAGCATAATTGCTTAGGTTGAACTATGAGAAATAATGATTGATGATACATTGTTTATAGTGTTCTAATTGCATAACTAGTATACATGTTATTCATATTCTTTATTGATACAAGTCTTATCATTCAATCATCTTATAATTGAAATGATTGCCTAGAGAATGCTTCTCTACTTAGTTTAATCAAGGAATTACCTACTATTAAATAATATAGTCCTGCTACTCGTTGTTATCTTAATGATTGCAATAACAATGCTTCTGACGGAGAGTTATAACTCTCGCTGGGACAATTATTCAATTGTCTCACCCCTGTGGGATTCGACTTTTACATAGACGCCGAGGACAAAGGAACCCATCAGTGGGTGAGCAACAACAACAACAACAATAGCAACATCAGGGACAACAGTGATCCTCAGGTGGAGACACTGTTTGTCAAAGTCTTGTAGATAGAATGTCCTATATGTCGTCTCTGTACTCTTAGGTCCTAGGAGTCAGTAGATGTTTAATATAGATCTGAGATTTTTGGCGTAAAACCTTGAGATTTTGTATCTTGCCTTAAATAGTTAACATGGCAATTGATGTTATCTTCCTCGAGATGTGTCTTCTATAGAGATGTAATGATGGATCAGTTTGTATATAACTTATCATACTTTCTTATGAAAGAGTTTTATTGTTTATAAATCTCTTTACAAAAAGTTCTAATTTTTAGTAATTTTCAATAATTCTGTTGCTAGTTATTCACTTCCGCTTTCGTTGATCTCATTTTTCGAGAAGTATCATCACAATTTAGTGGTATCAGAGCTCTAGGTTTGCTGAGTCTACAGAGACATAGGACTTAGGTTGTTGAGTTTGTTCTAGTATCTTCCAGTATATCTGATAGTGTCTTCTTCTCACCAGGAGGAGAAGATAAAACTAAGAATGTATGGACCACACGAGGAACATGTTGCTGAGAGTAGTGTTGGTGCACCTAGAGAAGGTGCAAGAAACCAAGAAAGAGAAGAACCTGTACCTGAACCACCCCAGTTCAATCCAGCTAACATGGGGAACCCAGCTGTCCAAGCCATGTTTGGGCAGTTTATGACTACCATGACACATTTGACTGATAGGATGCCTATACCTATACCTAGGGCACCTACCCATCCTGAAGGAAAAGGAGTCGGAAAGACGTTTGAATGACTTCGCCGAGTTGGAGCCACAGAGTATGCAGGAACAGCTGACCAAGCAGATGCTGACTTGTGGTTAACTGAACTAGAGAAGGCCTTTAGAATCCTAAACATACCAGAAGTTGAGAAGGTTATACATGTTGTATACCTTCTCAAGGGGAGTGCTGGTCACTGGTGGACCATGGAAGAATAGAAAAGTCTAGGTGTGGAGGTTGCATGGGAAGTTTTTCAACGGGAATTTATCACAAATACTTCCCTAAAATGTTTCTGGACGAGAAAATCTCTCAATTTGAGAGGTTAAGATAGGGACCTATGAACATTAGCGAATACGAGGCTAAGTTCATGGATCTATTGCGGTTCTGTCCGCACATGGTTGCTACATATGAAGAAAGGATTAGGTGTTTTGAGAAAGGGTTAAACGCTGAGTTGACCACCCCTGTGTCTACTTTGGAGAATAGGGAAAGGTTTGCTACCTTTTTGGAGTCGGTCAGGAGGATAGAGAAGTCTATGTCAGAGAAAAGACAGACCAAGAACAAGAGGATGTATCCCAGTTCCAAGGATCCTCATCTAAAGATTTCAAGAAACCTAGGTTTTCTGTGCCTACACCACCACCTAGATTCAGTACCCAGACACAATGGACGTCGAATAGGGGTAGAGGAAGAAGCTTACTGCTAGAAGGATCTCATAGCTCAACATCTATGTCAGTTACAAGACCACCCAGACCACAACAAATGAATAGAAGTTGTTATATATGTGGAAAAATGGGACATCTGATGAAAGATTGTAGAGCCAGAGAAGTGAGTGTAACTCAAGCTCAAAGGCAGATCCAGCAAGGATCTCAAAGGAGACAATTTCCAAGAGGAGCTAGAGGACGTGGACAAGCGTCCCAAGTTGGATCATCGGCACCAGGTCAGAGAGCACCGAATCAACCACAAGCAACGATAAGATTCTATGCAATGAATCCACCTGATGTAGTGATCAACCCTCGGGTTGTGGCAGGTCAGATGGAATTGTTATATTCTGATATATCTACATCTTGCATTGTATCTGTTTTAATTGATCCGGGTGCTACACACTCCTTTATCACTCAAAGAGTGATTCTTGACTACAACCTGATTGCAAGTCATAGGACAGATAGTTTGTTGCTAGAAACTCCGTTGATGGGATCCGCTGTGTTGCAGGAGGTATGTTCTCCCTACATTCTCCTCTTTTCTGAGCATCGCATTCAAGTGGATCTTATACCGCTTGAGATGCATGGATTCGATGTAATCCTAGGAATGGATACCTTAGAAAGGTATAAGGTTGTCTTGGATTGTGTGTCCAAGCAAGCTGTGTTCACCGATGAAAGTGACACATGGATCTTTCAAGGAGAAAGAAAGATTCTACCAACCTGTCTTGTGTCAGCTATGATTGTTGAGAAGCTGATGAGGCAAGGATGCTTTGCATTCTTGGCCCATGTGGTAGATACTACCATGGAGAGTTCTAACCCTGCTGAAGTTTCGGTAGTCAGGGAATTTGAAGATGTATTTCCTAAAGAACTTCTAGGTGTACCACCGCCCTGAGAAATAGATTTTGAAATTAATCTAGTTCCGGACACGCAACCTATAGCACAAACACCATATAGGATGGCGCTTGCTGAGATGGAAGAACTCAAGAAATAATTACAAGAGCTGCTTGAGAAAGGTTTCATCCGACTGAGTACTTCACTCTGGGGTGCTCTGGTCCTCTTTGTTAAAAAGAAAGACGGTTCAATGCGATTGTGCATTGATTATAGACAATTAAATAAAGTAACAATAAAGAATAAGTATCCTCTACCAAGGATTGATGATCTCTTTGACCAATTGCATAATGCAACCGTCTTCTCAAAGATAGATTTGAGGTCAGGATATCACCAACTACGTATTTAGGATGGTGACACACCTAAGTCTGCCTTTAGGACAAGGTATGGTCACTATGAGTTCAAAGTTATGTCGTTTGGACTAACTAATGCACCAGCTGCATTTATGGAACTCATGAATATAATCTTTCGACCTTTTCTTGATCAGTGTGTTATTGTCTTTATAGATGACATCCTGATCTATAGTAGAGATGCTCAACATCATGAACATCATCTTTGTCATGCTCTAACTTTTCTAAGAGAGCATAAGTTATATGCTAAGTTTAGCAAGTGTGAGTTCTGGTTACCAGAAGTTTCTTTCCTTGGACACGTAATATATTCCTTGGGTATTTGTGTTGACCCTAAAAAGGTAGAATCTATCCTGTAATGGGAGTAGCCGAAGACACCGACAGAGATCCGTAATTTCTTAGGGTTGGCAGGCTATTATCGGAGGTTCATTAAGAAATTCAATTCTATAGCTTTACCCTTGACTAAGTTGACAAGGAAGAATGTTCCTTTTACCTGGAGTGATAAGTGTCAACAATCTTTTCAGTTATTGAAGGAGAGATTGACAAGTGCACTTGTGCTTGTGTTACCTGAACAAGGAAAAGGATATATAGTTTTTTGTGATGCCTCTAAGAATGGACTAGGATGTGTGTTGATGCATGATAAACAAGTGATTTCTTTTGCTTCTCGAAAGCTTAAGAAACACGAGGAAAATTATCCGACACACGATCTAGAACTAGTTGCTGTAGTTCATGCCTTGAAGATCTGGAGACATTATCTTTATGGAGAGACGTTCCAGATTTTCACAGACCATAAGAATCTTAAGTATATCTTTTCTCAGCATGAGCTTAACATGAGGCAACGCCGCTGGATGGAGTTAATCAAGGATTACGACTGTACAGTTGATTACCATTCAGGGAAGGCCAATGTAGTTGCAGATGCTTTGAGTAGGAAATCAACAACACCAGCCCTAGATAGAACACAACTGAATTCCTTAGTGTGCTCAAGGAGAGATATGCTTATCTCCTTAAGGCAAAACAATGTACAGTTAAAAGTATCATTGTTAGCCGGGTTGTTAGCTGAGATCCATATAAAACCTACTCTGAGACAGCAGATCCAGGAGGCACAGCATGTTGATGCTGCAGTTCAACAGATTAGATCGGAGTATGGAAGTGAGAAACGAGATGGTTTCCATGACTCAGATGATCAAGTAGCTTGTTATCATGATATAATGATAGTACCGGATGTGGATAACTTGAGGAAGTTAGTCCTGGAGGAAGCTCATTCTTCAATGTATGATATGCATCCAGGAAGCACCAAGATGTATCCAAACTTGAAAGATATGTATTGGTGGCCTGGAATGAAGAAGGATGTTGCTGAGTTTGTTATGTGGTGTCCTGTGTGTCAGCAAGTTAAAGATGAACACCAGAAGCCTACAGGATTAATGCAACCTTTAACCATACCGCAGTGGAAGTGGGATCATGTAACCATGGACTTTGTTGTTGGTCTATCCAGGACAATCAAAGGACATGATTCCATCTGGGTAATAGTTGATAGGTTGATGAAGACAACCCACTTCTTACCTGTCAAAACAACCTATTCTGCTGAAAAGCTGACACAGTTGTATGTAGATGAGATAGTGCGACTGCATGGAGTCCCAGTTACCATTGTTTCTGACAGAGGTCCCCAGTTTACGAGTCATTTTTGGGAGCGACTTCATAAAGCCTTAGGTACACAGTTAAGGTTTAGTACAACCTTTCATCCTCAGACTGATGGACAGTCAAAAAGGACTATACAGACCTTGGAGGACTTGCTTAGAGCATGTGTTCTCCAGTTTATAGGGAGTTGGAATCTGCACCTAAGCTTGATAGAGTTTGCCTACAATAACAGCTATCAACATAGCATTGACATCACACCTTATGAAGCTTTGTATGGTAGACGTTGTAGATCACCCCTATGTTGGTATGAAACTGATGAATATCAACTTTTAGGTCCTGATCTTGTGCAGCAGACCACTGAGAAAATTAAAGTAATACAACAACAGATAAGGACTGCACATGATAGGCAGAAATCTTATGCTGATAAGCGTCGTAGACCTTTAGAATTCCAGGTTGGAGACAGAGTGTACCTCAAAGTTTCACCCTGGAAAGGAGTTCTTAGATTTGGAAGGAAAGGAAAGTTATCTCCTAGGTTTATGGGGCCTTATCCAATCATTGAACGGAATAGAAGAGTAGCTTATAAGCTAGAGTTACCACCAGAGTTATAGAATTTACACCCAGTGTTCCACATTTCCATGTTAAGGAAATGTCACTCCGATACAAAATCAGTTCTGCAACCTATGGAAGTAGAATTGAATGATGATGTATCTTATGAGGAAGGACCTGTATCGATCCTTGATAGAAGGATTAAGAAGCTGAAAAAGAAAGACATAAGTCTTATGAAAGTCCTATGGAATCACCGTGGTGTTGAAGAAGCCACATGGGAACTAGAGGAAGAGATGAGAAGGAAATACCCTGCTCTTTTCTATTAAAATGTTTTGTAATGATTTTGGGGACGAAATCCTTGTAAGGGGTGGATAGTTTGTAACATCCCTAACCTGGGTTATGAACTAACCCTAGGTGTTTTGCTTAAATATGTAATTAAATGCTTGTGGTTATCTTATGAAATGTTATTACAGCTTTTGAGGAACTTATATTTCCATTTTAGTCCTTTTTAAACAATGTTGCAATATCATTTTGTTAAATTTGGACTATTGTGCAAATTACCCAAGTAGAGGGGTTAATTTGCAAATTACACATGTTAAGATATTCCTCTGATAATGAGACATCATAAGAATGAATATGATGTAGTGATATGGATTCCACAAGCTTGAGCATCAAGATATAGCTTGTAGAGCAATCCTTGTACTTTAAAACCTAGTTTTGGTGTAATGTGCAAATTACCCAAAACCTAGGGTCCAACATGTAAAATGTATGCTCTAGAGTATCTCTCATGTTTCTTGGCATAGAGTTGAGCAAAGAAATTGAGAGGGGCGCCTCATTTGAATGATCAAATAATAAATATAACCTTAATATCTAAATAACCAAGTTTTAAGCAAAATGGCCTTTTATATATATAGCTTATTAAGATATATGGCTTCTTTTCCTTTAACCTTGGATAAGAGAGAGGTTTTGCATGTGAAAAGGAGGAAGAAACGTGGCCAAGGGTGGAGTGAGCATGAGTGGATGGGTTTAAGAAATAAAAGAAATAGCTATCTTTTTTCTTTGCCTTGGTAATATCCAAAAATATATAAGCACCCTTTTTCCTCAAAGAAAAGGATCGTTCCTTTAGCTCTTTCTCCTCATCTTCTTGCTTTGGACCAACCAAGAGGGAGCTCTGGAATAGAGGAGGACGACCAAGCTAAGTTGGTAAGTATGGATCATCACCTAGCTCGAATTCATGGTGGAAACTCTAATACAAGGTTGGTTTAGTAGTTTTCCTTATACAACTCTTCTTTCTAGCCATCTTCTCCATCCAAATCTTGAAGAACGGACCTTGGGAAACCTTTGGAGCTTAATCCACCATTAAATCTACGAATCTTGTATCTCTAGATCAGATCTTAAGGTGGGTTTTATAACTCTAACCCTTAAGCTTTGCTTTTGCATCTTCTTCTCTTAGAATAGTTGCTTATATTTCTCCTTTAGATACTTTTAAGTGTTCTTGCTAGTATTTCCTTGAAGAACAGCCCCTGTTCTTGAGGTAGAATATGATGACATTATTTCCAATGTTTATCCAAAATCCACTTTAGCAAACGGTCTCCAACTTTTGCACAAACGGTTTCCCAAACCATTTGGGAGCAAACGGTTTCAAACCGTTTGAATGCAAACAGTTTCACAAATCGCATAGAAGCAAATGGTTTAAGACCATTTGGATGTGTTGACCAGGCATTGACCATTTGGAGGTCTGTTGTTAATAATGTGGACTAATCACCTACCAAAAATCATCATCTAATTCTGAGTAAATCACCAATTGAAGGCACATCAATCACCTAAACCCTAATCGGGTTATTTGCTTATTTCAATAATACAATCATGTTGAAGTTTGGGTTGAGTAGCCCAAATGGTTTCAAAACCGTTTGGGGATCACCCAAACAGTCTCAAAACCGTTTGGTGATCACCCAAGACCATTTTTAGGTCTATGGTTAAGTAGGGTTGACCAATTGAGGGTCCAATGATATCAAGTTGTTGAACAATTAAGTGCTGATTTGGTGACCTAATCTAGGGTTCAACCCTTAAGAGAATGACTTGGTTTTTGATGAAATAATGGGCAAACAGTCTCAAGACCATTTGGAGAATGTCCAAACGATCCCAAGACCGTTTGGGGGTCACCCAAGACCATTTGGAGGTCAAGGTTTGACTATGGTTAAGTGGTTAAAGATTCATAGGCAATAAGTTGTAGTACAATTAATTGTTGACGTAATGATCGATCTAGTGAGTCAAACCCTAAGGGGTTGAGTCAGTTTTTGGTGTTGACTTGGGAAAACGGTCTCAAGACCATTTGGAGGTCATCCAAATGATCCCAAGACCGTTTGGGGTCAGGTCATGACCAAATTGAATGATGGTTCAATGGTTTCAAATCAATTAGACTCACGTTGATGTATGTTGAAGAGTAATCGATTCCAAACCCTAATTCAATTGATCCAAGCCCTAATTGGTGATCAATTGAGGGTCAATTGAGTGTCTAATCAGTAGAGGGTTGACTCAATTGACTCAATTGATAAGTGGCTAGCAAGTGCATGACCAATTGAGGGGTTCAACATTTGAAACCCTATTGCAATTGAAGTGGTTGAGACACTTTTTGGTCCTTGCGGTTTTGAGGTGGTTTGGACCAAACAGTCTCAAGACCATTTGGGTCCAAACAGTCTCAAGACTATTTGAGTCCAAACGGTCTCAAGACTGTTTGGGACCAAACGATCCCAAATCGTTTGGTGCTCATGCGGTTTCAAGATCAATTTTGCCCATGCAATTTCAAAGTCAAAGTTGGACAAACGTTCAACAAGACCAAACGGTCTTCACCCCATCTTTGGCAAATAGTTTTGAGTGTGCACTTTATCAAATAGATTCTAGGTTTCTAGGGTAAGTGATAGTGAGCAATTGAGGGTTGAGGGTACAGATGGGAGTAGAGATGAGGGTGTTTGACCTCATGCCACTAGCCACTCTAGCCTTTAGAAGGCCCTAGGCAATTGCATCACTCTCACTTACACTAGCTACTTAAATCTCACACTCACTTGTAGCAGGAGGGATGTGTATGTAGGAACAAAGGGGGCTAGCTAGGGATCCACTAATTGGACCTAGGAGCCAATCCTAAGATTGCCACATACACTCCAATTCCTCCTAGAAGCTAAGTGTCATCAAACATCTCAAAGCAAGCAATCAATGTTATAAGCACAAACCACATGCAATAAAATAGGAAAAGAGATAGAAGCAAGAAGTAATCATCATAGATAGAAATTGAGTTCATTACAAGCAATTTTCCCCCAACATGGTATCAAAATTACATTTTAACCCCAAACAACCCACCACTAGGGGCTTAGCTAGACATGATCAAGAAAATAAGAAAAGAAAGGGGTAGAAGAAGTAGGGACTCCATGAAGCTTGATGTAGAAGCCTCCTTCTTCACCTCCAAGCTTTCTGTAGACGTCCTCCCTCCTCCAAGGGTGCAGGGGTGCATGAAATGGTAGGGGATTATGGATGAAAACCTAGGGAACTAGGTTTCCATGGTGGAATGAGGGTGGAAATGGTGGATGGTGAGCCAAAATGCAAAGGGTTTGCACTCAAAGCTCAAGGAAGGAGAATGGAGCTTGGAGCAGCTATAGGGGCATCTCACCTAGTGCTATGGCCGCCACCCAGGTATATATAGGTGGTGGTGGAAGCACTAGGGTAAGTAGGGGCAGTTTAGGAAAAGTAGTGAAAAGTAGGGTAGGGTTGGTGGACCACCACAGTCATGGTTGTGTGCCACGACCATGGTGAGGGTGGTGGAGAATGGTCGTGGAGTGGTGAAACAGTCATGGTGTGAAGGAATTTGGAAAAAGGTCAAGTATGGTGGTAGCCACGGCCGTGGTGGGATGCCACAGTCGTGGTGTGTTAGGGGCACCACAACCATGTTGGTTAACACAGTCGTTTTGGAGGAGGAAGAGGTGGTCGTGGCGTAGTAGCACGGGAATTTTAGTCTTCATCGGCCACGGTCGTGGTAGTCGGCCATGGTCGTGGCGATCTGGGGGTGACAACCTGTAACTCTGGCAAAATAGATGCAATAATTCTGACAACCGTGGCAGGGTGCCACGATCGTTTTCTCTTCTACTGACCACGACTGTGTCGATGGCCACGACCGTGGTGTCTTCAATGGCCACAGTCATGGCAGGTGGCCACGGTCGTGGGATTCTGTAGAAAAACCCTGTTGGAAAGGGCACGTCATTGCAAATAAACGCACGACTGTGGCGTTGTGGCCACACCCGTAGCGAGGCTTGCATCACTTTATTACACTTCAATCTTCGTCATTCTCGGATGTCTTTGCTTGGGGACGATTCTTGACCATTGGAGGTAGGTTGAGGGAGACTTTGGGGCCTTCTTTGGGTCCCTCCATGAGTGGGGGAACCCTCGAACTCCTTCTTTCTCTCTCTTCCATCTAAGCATGGGTCAAGTACCTGAACAATAGTGCAAAGAACATCCATAAGCATATTTGTAATGATAACCATATTAGGGAAAAAGACTTGTAATCTAACATGTTTAGATGCAACTTAAGTACAAAATGGCACAGGATGGAGCCCTAAAATAGGTCTACATCACCACCCCAAACTTAAAAACATACTTGTCCTCAAGTATGCTCTAACTCAATATCTCTACAAATTTTCCACAAACAAGAAATGACAAATGCAATGTAAAAGATGATTATTGTTGAATGGTATCAAAGATGACTGGATGCATGCATTTCACCTCTCTCCTCTCCTACTTTCATAATCCAATCATGAAAAGAGCACAAAGCACATGAACTTCGAATATAGAGCATAGAATATACAAGTTATCCATATCTCTTTCATTAAGTTCCAGGTAAACTGTTTCATGATAGTGTTAATCAAGGATGACTAGGAGTGTTGTTTCACATTCATGCATTCAGTCTTATATTTCAAATCATACCAGATGACCCATGTGGCTGCGGAAAAAGGCAAAATGAGCTAAGTTTGATGCTTCTTAGCTCAATGGGTATGAAAGTGGAAGAAAGGGTTGCGGTAAGATTTTTGGAGTGTTTTTACGCACTCATCTTTTCTTTATTTGAATGCTCTTAAATAGGAGCATCGTTTTATTTTGTTTTTTCCTTTCTTTTTCTTTTCTTTTCTTTCTTGCCCTTGGTATAGATAGGGCAAATGGTGGATAGAGTGAAGCGGGGAGATAAAGATATGGCCACCCCAAACTTTTGGAGGTGGCCAAGGCTGATTATGTGCACTAGGGCATCTTTTTATGAGGTGGAGGGGCATGAAGATGGTGGAAGAAGAATCGGGTCAATGAGGGGTCATTGGTACGATTTTTCACATAAGACATCCTGCATGAAAGTTAATCCAATACTTCATCCTAGATATCACACCAAATGAATGAACAAGAAGAAATTTGATATATCAAACAAGTGATTCCACAAATACTAAGCGTTCAAAGCTTGCTCAAGTTCACAATTCAACCAAATCAATCACAATCATAAGAGAGGTGATGCACATGTAAAAAGTCAAACATTGATGCCACTTAGCAATAAAGCATAACATTTCACTTGCATTTGTCAAAGGTCGTCATTTTTACTCAAAATAGTAGAGATTGGGTCAAAACATACTTTTTAGACAAGAAATCTCAAATTTGGGCAAAATTGACCAAAATGGTGCCAATTTGCACTAAATCACATCTAAACTTACTTTAGGGGAATTTAAAGCATAAAGCAACAAATCCTACTTAACATGCATATGAAATTATCAAAAACTACATGAGAATGCAATCCATGATATGGAATAGGAAAAAGAGCAAAAATTTTGAAAAATTACACAAAAATGCGAGAAGTCAACTACATGCCATACAAAGATGCAATGAAAAGAACAATAACAATAAAACTAAGCTCGATGGAAGAGGTGATAACAAAATGACAAAATGAGAGAGATAGGGTGGTGCATACCGCCCTACCCACCCCAAACTTTAGAATCATGTTGTCCTCAGCATGAAACTATAGCTTAGGGGAGATAGGGGAAGTTCGTGGTCAGGGTTGGGTAGCACGGCTGTGGTGGGTGCCACGGTCGTGTTGTCGATGAAGAACTCATCGGTTTGACCTCACCACGGTCATGGCAGGATACCATAGTCATGGTCATTTCTCTTCAACACGGTCGTGGCTGAAGCCCACGGTTGTGGCGATTCTTGCAAACAACCTGTAACTTCAGCCAATTAGATGAATTAATTCCCACAGTCATGGCAGGTTGCCACGGACATGGCCCACTTTCTTCAACACGGCCGTGGTGTCGTACCACAGTCATGGCGATTCTTGCAAACAACCTGTGACTTCGGCCAATTAGATGCATTAATTCCCACGGTCGTGGCCATGTGCCACGGTCATTTTTGGCCACTTGAGCCACGGTCGTGGTAGAGCTCCACGGTCGTGGTGTTGTTGTTCCTTCAATTTTCCAAATTCAAAACTTGCACTTCAACTTCCTTTGTTCTTTGGCCACAAATCTGACTGAATGACCATGATTCACTTCTATACCCTCTCTCTCTAATGTCTATCACCTGCCATAACATCAAAACTCAAAAGAAAACTATCAAGCACAAGTGTGTGTGTGTGTTTATGTAAAGAAAAACAAAAGTATCAAAAAGCAAGGTTCGAGAATCTCAAACCACGTGGGTTGCCTCCCACTAGCGCTAAATTTTACGCCTTCAGCCGAGCTTATTGATTGTAGATCTCTGTCACTTCTTTGGAACCTTCAATAGATCCTTGTAGTAAATTCATTTCTCATCTTCATCCAAGCACTCTTCTTCATCAGATTCTTCCTCTACAAGGATAATAATATCAAAATCTTGATTGGCCTTGTCCGGGCCGACTTCAACAACGGACTTCAACCTTTACCCATTAACGACAAATTCCTTTGCACCTTCTTTCTCACAAATGACCACGACCCCTGATGGATATACTTTCTTGACAAGATAGGGTCCTTCCCATCTAGACCAGAGTTTTCTGGGAAAGAACTTCATTCTCGAGTTGTATAGCCATACCCATTTTTCGGGCTCAAAGTCCTTCTTCCTAATCATCTTTTCATGGAGGAACTTTGTTCTCTCCTTGTAACTCTTTGACAACTCATACGCCTCATGGCACATTTCCTCTAGCTCATTGAGTTGGAACTTTCTCTTCATTGCTGCATTCTCTTTATCAAAGTCCATATTCTTCAAAGCCCAAAGCGCTTTATGTTGCATCTCTACCGGTAAGTGATGACTTTTTCCATAGATGAGCTTGAAGGGTGTGGTGCCAATAGGGGATTTGTAAGCAGTCCGGTATGCCCATAGAGCTTCATTGAGGTGGAGTGACCAATCCTTGCGGTCTGGTATCACCGTTTTCTCCAAAATGAGCTTTATCTCCCAATTGGCCAGCTCAACTTGGCCACTTGTTTGAGGATGATATGGAGTGGCAACTCTATGGTTCACTCCATGTTTCTTGAGCAATCCCTCAAAGGTGCAGTGCATGAAGTGACTTCCCCCGTCACTTATCATTGCTCTTGGAATGCCAAACTGACTGAAGATGTTTGATTTTACAAAATCACAAACAACGTTTTGGTCATTTGTCTGAGTTGGAATGGCTTCTATCCATTTTGACACATAGTCAATGCAACTAAGATTTAGATATACCCAAATGAAGGAGGGAAAGGACCCATGAAATCAATTCCCCATACATCAAATACCTCTACCACTAGAATGGGTGATAGAGGCATCATGTCCCTTTTGGAGATATTTCCCACCTTTTGACATTTCAAGCAGCTCTTGCAGAATTCATGTGCATCTTTGAACAATGAGGGCCAATAAAAACCACACTGAAGTATCTTGGCAGCTGTGTGCTTTCATCCAAAGTGTCCTCCACATATCCCAGAATGGCACATGGAGAGGATGTCTTGTTGTTCCACTTTCGACATGCATCTTCTTACAAGTTGATCCGGGCAATACTTGAAAAGGTGAGGGTCATCCCATGCATAATTCTTCACCATAGAAAACAGTCTTTTTCTCTCCTTCCTTGTCCACGTGCAAGGTATCCTCCCACTAGCCAAGAAATTGGCTATGTGTTGGTACCATGGCCCTCTAGAAGATGAAAGGAGGAAGAGTTGTTCATGCAGCATGGTTTCCTTGATTAGCCTTGTCTCATCAAAGGGGTGATCAATCTGGGAGAGATGATCGGCTGCGCCATTTTCGACTCCCTTCTTGTCCACTATCTCGATATTGAACTCTTGCAGCAATAGAATCCATCTTATCAACCTCGGCTTCAAATCCTTCTTAGACATGAGATATTTGAGCGTGACATGATCCGTATAAATCACAACTTTGTTTTGCAGAAGATAGGAGCGGAATTTGTCCAGAGCAAAGATGACGGCGAGCAACTCTTTTTCAGTAGTGGTGTAGTTTCTTTGTGCTTCATCAAGAGTCTTGCTCACATAGTAGATGGAATGAGGAATTCAGCCAATCCTTTGGCCCAGCACAGCCCCCACTGCCATATCAGATGCATCAGTCATGATCTCAAATGGCAAAGAGAAGTCGAGGGGATGCATGATCGGAGCAGAAATCAACTTCTCCTTCAAGTGATTAAAGGCTTCAATGTATTTGTCATCAAAGTGAAACTCGACATCTTTTTCAAGAAGGTGGCACAGCGGTCTTGAAATTTTGCTGAAGTCTTTAATAAAACGGCGGTAGAAACCAGCATGTCCCAAGAAAGATTGGACATGTATTACGGTGGAAGGAATGGAGAGGGTAGATATGAGGCCCACTTTGGCCTTGTCAACTTCAATCCCGTCTTTAGAGACTTAGTGGCCTAGAATGATGCCTTCGGGTACCATGAAGTGGCTTTTCTCCCAAGATAGAACTAGTCGAACTTTCACACATCTCTTGAGGATGGCAACCAAGTGTAACAAGCATTCATCAAAAGTCTTTCTGAAAACTGAGAAATCATCCATGAACACTTCCAAGGAAGAATCAAGCATATCTGCGAAGATTGATGTAACACACATCTGAAATGTGGACGGGGCATTACACAACCCGAATGGCATTCTTCGATAAGAAAATGTGCCACTCGGGCAGGTGAATGTTGCCTTCTCTTGATCGGTGGGGTGTACGATGATCTGAAAGTATCCAGAATACCCATCAAGGAAACAATAGAAACTCTACCCAGCCAGTCTCTCTAGAATTTGATCAAGGAATGGGAGGGGATAGTGGTCTTTCTTCATCTTCTCATTGAGTTTTTGATAGTCCACACACATCCTCCACTTAGATTGTTCTCTCACTGGCATTAGTTCCCCATCAACATTTTCAGCAACGGTGATTCCACCCTTCTTGGGTACAACTTGGATGGGGCTCACCCAAGTGCTGTCAGAAATAGGGTAGATAATTCTGACATCAAGCAATTTGACTACCTCTTGAGTCACCACTTCTTTCAATTTAGGATTTAGTCACCTTTGCATTTGGTGGGTTGGCCTCGCATCTTCTTCAAGATAGATTCGGTTCACACAGATGGAGGGATCAATACCCCTCAAATCAGCAATGGTCCATCCAATAGCTTGGATGTTCTTCTTCAGAACCTTCATCAAAGCCCCCTCTTGTTTGGGTGAAAGTATGGATGAAATGATCACCAGGAGGGTGTCATTTGCCCCTAGAAAAGCATACTTCAAACCTTCAGGAAGTGATTTCAGCTCAAGTGTGGGGGGCTCTTCAAGAGAGTTTTTCAATGGCTCAGAGATGGAAGGGAGGTCTTCACTTGCAGCCACCAAGGCTAGCTCACACTCTTCATCATCTTCTTCATCATCCTCAGGAAACTCAACTATTGGATCTAATCCTCTACCTTGAGTGGTAGTTTGAATCTAAGAAGGTAGGCATTCTTCCACGATCTCATCTAGACACTCAACTAGATAGAAATATTCTTCTGTTGCACCTATCACTTCGGCCTTGGATGAAGATTTAAAAATGTTCAACCGGATCTTCATGTGCATGAATGTCACATACATCATACCAGTCCTCACATGAATGATCACATCAGTTGTGGCTAGGACGGGTCTCCCCAAGATGATAAGAACCCTCCTCATGTCTTTCTCCATATCCAAGATGATAAAATCAATAGGAAAGAAAGAAGATGTCTCGTCATCTAGTCTCATGAGCACATCATCAACCCGCCCTGTAGGCGTCTTTACCAACCTATCATCTAACTACAAAGTGCAATGGGCTGGACCCAACTGTCCCATATGTAATTATGCAAAAACGTCATACGGCATGAGGTTCATGCTCGAGCCCAAGTCTAGGAGAGCTTGGTCTATGCGGTGCGCCCCAATGTAGCATGATATGATAGGAGCACCGGGATCCTTCCTCTTTCTTGGAATGGTGTGCTGTAGAATCGAGCTCATTTTCTTGATAAGTTTTACCTTCTTCGGGGTTCTCCCCGTAGTTCTTCTCTTGAAAGTACAAAGATCCTTTAGAAACTTAGCATATGAAGGAATTTGCTTGACTGCATCAAGCAAAGGGATATTGATCTTCACTTGTTTAAAAGTTTCCAGAATGTCCTCGGTATGCTTTTTCCTTCTTTTCTCGGCAGAAGGCTCCTTAAGAGCCTCGGGGAAAGGGGGGAGTTGGGACCCCAAATGGTCCATCTCAGTAGTATCATCGAATGGTATCATGGGAATCATAGTATCATCATTCAGTATCTCAGTATCAACTATAGGAATCACGGTATCAACGCTGCCTCTTATCACGGTATCATCAATCTGCATCTCAACATCAACCTACTCAGCCTCAGTATCATCTCTACCAACAACTGTACCATGGGGGCTCTCCAAAGTCCTGCCACTCCTTAATGTAGTCACTGCCTTCACATGCTCATGGGTGGTAGGAGAGGGAGCTTGTAGAGGTGGTTGTGGCTTTTGGGGTGGTGGAGGCCTTTGGTGAGGGGAGTTGGGATTTTAAAGAACGAATTGGGGTTGCGGTTGTTGTTGTCATGGGGGTTGGTATTGCGGAGGTGGTTGTTGGTAGGTGTGAGGTGGAGGTGGAGCATATTGATAGTTGAGTGGCGCTTGGGGAGGTGGAGGAGCATAGGGGTTTGGTGGGGCTTGGTAAGATGGTGGAACATAAGCACTCAAAGTGTTCCCTAGAAAAGCCCCATCATTGTTCGGATTTAGCATTAGTTGAGATGGAAGTCTACCTTATTCCCTTCTAGCCAAAGAGAGAGAAATCTGATCCAACCACTGCTAAAGATGGTTAATAGACTGCCCATGTGCATTGACATCTTTTTTTACTTCATCCAGGCTTCTTAGCCTTCCTAGCATTTCCTCCTCAAACTTGGAGCTGTAGCGTGGCTTCGCTGCCCCTGTCCTAGCCCATCCTCGTTCTGTTGTTTCCAAGAGAAGTTTGGGTGGTTCCTCCACTCGGGAGTGTAGGAGTTGGAGATTGGGCCCTGGTTGTTGCAGCCACCAAAGGAATGTAGAGCATTGACTTCCTCGTCTATAGTATCAACCGCCATTGTGGGCTGGCTGGAAGAGCTACCCACTTGATTTTTCATCATCTGCATCATATCGGCCATCATCTTCATCATATCAAGGTCGTTGGTATTGCGACTCGGAGCTGTGAAAGAAGGTGGAGGAGTGTAGCTTCGATCACAATGCCCCCCTTTTATGGAAGCACGATGGCGGGAATTTTCTGCGAGATGCTCAAACAATGGCCATGATTCCTTGGGCGGCTTTTCCATGAAAGTGCCCCCACAGGAAGAGTCTACGTTGTTTTGGCTTTGCTCCTCAAGCCCGGTGTAGAAGGCCTAAACGAGATGCCACAGAGGAACCTCATGATGGGGGCAATCGTGAAGTAGCTTTTGGAACCTCTCCCACGCCTCGTGGAAGGGCTCGTTCTCTTTCTGGGCAAACGATGTGATGCACCTTCTCATTAAGATAACTTGGCGATGGGGAAGAACTTCTTGAGAAACTCGTTCGTCGCCTCATTCTAAGTGACCAACTCTGGCTTCGTCACATACCACTCCTTGGATTTCTCCTTGGGGGAGAAAGGAAAGAGTGTCCTCCTGATTGAGTCGTCGGTGGTGGCGGGAGTGCGGAAGGTAGATCACGTTTCAAGGAACGCGTCTATGTGGTGGTAGGGATTCTCGTTCTCCATACCGAAGTATGTAGGGAGAAGTCCCAAGAGTGTCGGCAGGATGGAGAACTGTTGACCTGGCATTTGGTCAACCAGAGTGGCGATGGGGGAGTTGTAGTTCCCCAGCGTGAAGTACTCGTGGAGCGGGCGATGTGGCGGTGGAGGTTGAGCATCCAGTGGTGGGTTGTTTTCAGCTATCTCGGCCTCTCGGTGTAGGTTGCGGCGAGCTTAATGCCTCCTTCTACCAATCTCAGGGTCATATACCACCAAGTCGGTGCAAGTAGAACGCGTGCTACACATGCACAACTGTCACCTGCGCAAGGCACAAACAAACAACAAGAAACCAAGTTAGCAAACCAAGATGCAAAAGTAACACAAAGAACAAATAATAGCAATGGTGAGGGCAAAAGGAAAGGCTAAGCTACACTATCTAACTAGGCTGAGTGCCTCTATCCCCGACAACGACGCCAGAAAGCTTGGTGCATCCCCGTTAGTGGTGCTTTTACACCCCACAAGGTCGGAGAGCACGGGATATGGGTGATCTTATGCTTTTGACATGTATGTTATCCCTAACCGAGTTGATCACTAAGACTAAAACAGGTCCTCCGCAAGCGTACGTGGTATTGTTGTAGTATAGGTGATTGGCAAGATAAGGGGTCGAACCATAGAGATAGAGGGGGCGCTAGAGTTAGACAGAGTGGGCTACGTTCCTTTTGCAGAACTTAGCGTTTTAGGGTTTTAAAAGGTTTGGTTGTTGATTAAGCTAATTGAACATGTAAGAAATGCAAGATGGAAACTAAGTTATGGAAGAGCAAGCAAATTAGTAAACTAAGTTAACAAACTAACTAAGCAAGAGCAAGAAGAGATACTCTACTCTAGCAAGGCGAGAAGCAATTAATAGCTAAACTAACCACTAGCAAGGGCAAGATCCTAAGTTAACACTAAAGAGCAAAACTAAGCAACTAACTATATTAAGCAAAAGCGACTAAACTAGACTAGCATGAACAAGCTAACTAAGCAAGATATGTTTTAAGCAGTTGATTAGGATAGGTGGGCCGTTTGGGGGATGTAACATTGATATTAGTTGGGGGAGATCATTAAACATGCAAGATTCTCATTTCATATCTAGATCACCAAACCAAACAACAAGGACAATGCCATTAGAATATACCCTATACTAATAGTAGAAGACTAGGGTTAGGTGTAATTCTAATGGGATTAGCCAAATCTAGGTTTCTAGGGTAAGTGATAGTGAGAAATTGAGGGTTGAGCGTAGAGATGGGAGTAGAGATGAGGGTGTTTGACCTCATGCCACTAGCCACTCTATCCTTTAGAAGGCCCTAGGCAATTGAATCACTCTCACTTACACTAGCTACTTAAATCTCACACTCACTTGTAGCAGGAGGGATGTGTATGTAGGAACAAAGGGGGCTAGCTAGGGATCCACTAATTGGACCTAGGAGCCAATCCTAAGATTGCCACATACACTCCAATTCCTCTTAGAAGCTAAGTGTCATCAAACATCTCAAAGCAAGCAATCCATGTTATAAGCACAAACCACATGCAATAAAATAGGAAAAGAGATAGAAGCAAGAAGTAATCATCATAGATAGAAATTGAGTTCATTACAAGCAATTTTCCCCCAACATAGTATCAAAGTTACATTTTAACCCCGAACAGCCCACCACTAGGGGCTTAGCTAGACATGATCAAGAAAACAAGAAAAGAAAGGGGTAGAAGAAGTAGGGACTCCATGAAGCTTGATGTAGAAGCCTCCTTCTTCACCTCCAATCTTGCTGTAGACGTCCTCCCTCCTCCAAGGGTGCAGGGGTGCATGAAATGGTAGGAGATTATGGATGAAAACCAAGGGAACTAGGTTTCCATGGTGGAATGAGGGTGGAAATGGTAGATGGTGAGCCAAAATGCAAAGGGTTTGCACTCAAAGCTCAAGGAAGGAGAATGGATCTTGGAGTAGTTGTAGGGGCATCTCACATAGTGCTATGGCCACCACCCAGGTATATATAGGTGGTGGTGGAAGCACTAGGGTAAGTAGGGGCAATTTAGGAAAAGTAGTGAAAAGTAGGGTATGGTTGGTGGACCACCACGACCGTGGTGGTGTGCCACGACCGTGGTGAGGGTGGTGGAGAACGTTCCTGGAGTGGTGAAACGATCATGGTGTGAAGGAATTTGGAAAAAGGTCAAGCATGGTGGTAGCCACGGCCGTGGCAGGATGCCACAGTCGTGGTGTGTTAGGGGCACCACGGCTGTGTTAGGTAACACGACCGTTTTGGAGGAGGAAGAGGTGGTCGTGGCACAGTATCACATGCGTTTTAGTCTTCATCAGCCATGGTCGTGGCAGTCGACAATGGTCGTGGTGATCTGGGGGTGACAACCTATAACTCTGGCCAAATAGATGCAATAATTCCCACGACCGTGGCAGGGTGCCACGACTATTTTCTCTTCTACTGACCATGACCGTGTTGATGGCCACGACCGTGGTGTCTTCAATGGCCATGGTCGTGGCAGGTGGACACGGCCGTGGGATTCTGTAGAAAAACCCTGTTGGAAATGGAATGTCATTGCTAATAAACACACGACCGTGGCATTGTGGCCACGACCGTGGTGAGGCTTGAATCACTTTATTACACTTCAATCTTCGTCATTCTCGGATGTCTTTGCTTGGGGACGATTCTTGACCATTGGAGGTAGGTTGAGGGAGACTTTGGGGCCTTCTTTGGGTCCCTCTATGAGTGGGGAACCCTAGAACTCCTTCTTTCTCTCTCTTCCATCTAAGCATGGGTCAAGTACCTGAAAAATAGTGCAAAGAGCATCCATAAGCATATTTGCAATGATAACCATATTAGGGAAAAAGACTTGTAATCTAACATGTTTAGATGCAACTTAAGTACAAAATGGCACAGGATGGAGCCCTAAAATAGGGATACATCACACCTCTTGATGAGGAATGTAAAGAAGGACACCATGATGAAGGGTATCATCCTAAATCAAGGAGAATTGGGAGACATAACTATAACAGCAACAACAATGATAACCAAGAAAATGATAATGATGATGATGATGATGATGGAGGCCTCTCCCTCCGCGATACGGTGCTACCATGGCCAACGAATCTAGGTGCCCAGTAATCACCTTGAGGTTCGATGATTCAAATTTTGAACAAAATCCTGGGGTAATTGGCATTATCCAGAACAAGGCATTTGGAGGAAATTCCCAAGATGAAAATGCTTATCACCATCTAGATTCCTTTAAAAATATTTGTGACATTGTAAAGATGAAGAGAAGGCCACAAGAGGTGATATATTGTAAGGGTTTTAACTTCTCTTTGAGGGACAAAGAATTGTAATGGTATCTCTCCTTACCTAATTAAACCATCAATGGATAGACTCCCTTGGCTGACGCTTTCGCACCAAGTTCTACCCCATTGAGAAGACTCTCAGGAATAGGCATAAGATCACTAGGTTCATGTAGAATCTTGGGGAGAATCTATATGAAGCTCAGGAATGATTTCAAGAATACCAAAGAGACTACCCTCAACAAAACTTTAACAAAGGATTTCTGGTGACCAACGTTTACAATGGTCTACATTTATAGAGAAAACCTCACTAATTGTAGCAACAGGAAGTGACTTCCTAGGGAAGAATCCAAGAAAAACCATGATAATAATTGGTAACATGACTACTTTGCAAGACGATTTGGATTATGAAAGAGTTCCATCCAAGAAAGCACATTTGAAGGAACAACCGCTATGATTAAGGCACTGGAAGCCATAACTTCTCAAATTCAAAAGATCTCATTCGATGTAAAGAAGTTGAAGGACATTGGAAACAATGGAAAAAGAAAAGTCGAGAAGGTCGTGAAGTATGTTACCTATGGAGACAGAGGCCATAATTTTGACAACTACATGTACACTCAGCTCAATGAATATAGCTGTTGGGTTTTAGGGGAATCAGAGAAGGCAACAAAAACAAAAATTTTCTCCCTACAACCCAGAACGAAGGAATTGCGTCAACATCTATACAGTAGGAAGGATGGTTTGTAGAGGCATACCTTGTCTCGAGGCTTGCTCGGTGACATTACCACGCGGCTTGCGCGATCTTCACCTCTAGTCTTGGATGGTGTCTGTGCATCTCTTGGTCTCACCGGGACTGTCGGGATTGATAGTTATCCTCCGAATGGAAGAAGTCTCCCGCCTCTGTAGTAGTCCACATGGACCACCTGGAACTCTGATCGCCTTGTTGCACAAGGCACCAGAAGGAGTTGTACCCTCCTGTTGGTGTACTAGTCACCGATACACTCTCCTACAACCAGTCTCTTTTCTGTAGTTGTCTTTCCCTTGTTGTGCCTCCCTAATTGGGTAGCACTTGCTCAGGCTCTCCTAGTTACCACAACCAGAGAGAACGACAACTTTGTAGAGCAACTGGTGTTCTGAGTTGTACTTGAGAAGCCCCCCAATACCCCTATATATAGGAGGGTCATGGGACATGGTTCTCTACCCTGGGCAATGTGGGATTAATGTAGGAGTAGAAGGGTCTGAAATTTCCACAAAACAACCAACTGCATCAGCTGAACCGATCGTTTCATGCATGAAACGGTCGGTTGGGGACCTGAGCTGATCAGTTCACACCTGAACTGGTCGGTTGGGACATCTGAGCCGATCAGTTCACTTATGAACTGGTCGGTTCACTGCCTTGGTTAGTTCCCGATTGACTTTTCCTCTTTTGTTTCAAATTGATCCAAATACCAATCCTTGTTCCAATCAAATTGGACAAGTGAAACAAAGAGAAATTTCTCACCAACCTGACTTTCCCAACTTGCTCAGTTCGACCAGTTGAGATGATCGATTCAACCCTTGAACCGGTCGGTTCATCCTGTCCTGAGCCGATCGACTCACCACATGAGCTGATCGGTTCATCAACCTAAGATGATTGGTTCATTACATGAGCCGATCGGTTGGGAGTGCAGACTGTGCAAAATCATTCAATTGCGGTTTCAATCAATATGATACTCTAATCAATCAATCCAACAACTTGAATACCATGATACTAAGCTATCAATTTATTGAGTGTTTAATTGAACTGCTAAACTCCTTTAGCAATCAATCTAAACATCATTTGTGGATAAACTCCTCTTCCAGGTTAAATCCTATGTGTGTGACCCTACAGGCCCATTTCACATTGGCAGTGAAAGTCCATAACACTTATGACTTCACAAGCAAGGAGCGGTGCCTAGTCACACATCAGTCTTACCCAAGTGAAATAGAAAGTTGGAGAACAACTTTCAATCCTACAATCCGTGAATGGTGTTATAATGAATGTATAATTCCTTTATCACTGATATCCAGAATGAACTCAAGGCATGGAACAGTCATCCTGTCAACGTTCATTCACTTTCTTAATCTCAGAGTAGATTGAAGGAGATATGTATGACATCAATATCACATACTGATTCACACATGCGTTCACATGCCTATCTCAATCCTACTCATAAAGTGGCCATGGATATTAAACTCCCTTAGGAGGGACAAATCCCATATCTATCACTCACCCCTCAAAAGCACCATGTGTCAAAGACACCCAATCATCACCTTTATAACAACCCATGTTTCAGGACTGTGTTTGATAATGTCAAACTGTACCCAACGACATGTGTTGAGTGTAGTGATTTCAGGTCAAAGAATCAAACTCACCACCATCACTGTGAGAACTAACTGTGACTACCATGTCATGGTTCCATGTGTCAAACTCACAGTGGGTCTGTCTGGTACACTTGTTCTATAACAAGTACCTATGTGTTTGGTTTGATATCTCCATATCATGACTAATGAGATTCTGTCATCAACCAATACCACAATCTAGTCTTATGTGTCATTGCTGTCTATCTACCTCCCACAATGACATCCGAATAGGGACATAATAAGAATGTACAAACTCTTAGCATCTGTATGATCTCATCGTTCAGGTCTGAACCTAAAAGCATATGTCATTGAGTACTGTCATTCTCTAGACATTCAATCTATTTTATCATTATCTCATATGACTGAACCAGAAAGAATTGGAAGCTTTCCTTTGATGTTTATCAAATCAATCTTAATGTATCCCACCAATCATCCCATGATTGGCTCTTAGGGCATACATACCAACAGACTCCCACTTGCACTACGAGTCAATCATCCTTGAATTATATTCTTAGTGATCTTCAAACATGTCCCACATGTTACTGTACTCTAGTACTAACATAGTGAGTTATGGAAACACTTTGCCAAAGTTGGTATTAACTGCATGTTTCTCATCTCTTCATTGTACGTCACACGTATGAGATGGAGTTGCCATAATATGCAATCTAGTATTCCTTTGCTAACCTTTAGCCACATTGCATGACCAAGCACTCCTTACTTGTCATCAAAGATCATAATATCTACAAGTTCATCTCATGAACTTCCAGATCTATATAGTATCCACTAATGTTCTCTAACACATGGATACTGGTCTTTTCCTTTTAAACGTCTTTATTGGAACATTTCCATTTATCAACAAACATTCACTTTTATATATCTCATATATATTTTGCGATTAATTTTTCTGCCCTTTTCAGAATTTCGCATCAGTGTAACTCTTTATAGTGAATCCTTCCTTATTTCCATAGAACTAGTACTTCTCAAGTACTTATCAAGTTGTTATGGTATTCTAGTAACCCTTATTGGAACTAGACAAACATCCACTCATCATGTTCTACATACGAGTTATCAGGATGAGCATATCATATTGTCATGTCCTACATACAAGATGATAAATGCATTTTGTTCTTGCCATGTCCATACATGCAAGATGATGGGATGATTACATACATGATAGATCCTTATCTATTCTCAGTGTTTCCATTCTTCATAAGAATTTGACATTTGGCCTTGGGATACTAACTCCATGTAACATGGATAAGTTTTCTCCTACTGAATCTGCATATATTGAACCCTTTAGTATAGATTGCCAATGTATGCTCTCTCCTTTTAGGTCAAGAGGTTTTTTCGAGAACTATCTCTATAGATCTCTATTCCTATTACATAGGAAACATCTCTATCTTCCTTAAAGATAATTTCCACAAAGGATTCTATTCTAGAACATCTCATTCCTCATCGAAATGTGGAATACAAATACACTCCCACTAAATCACAGATCCCTTCTTTATCTTTGTCATATCAGTCAAACCCTTTGACTATATTATCAAAGTAAAGATCCAGCTCTGAGTTGCTTGTACTCAATCAATCACATTGATTAGTCCATTGTAACTTATAGACTTCATTTGCATTAATGGATTCATAAACCTTATAGGTTGTGTCACGTACACATCCTTGTTTTATTCCTCATAGGAATGCAGTTTTGGTATCTGTATGCAAATCTCTTAGTCATTAAGTTGTAATCAACAAGCATCATCCTTCTTAAAATGTTATCCATGTGTCTTAATGCTTAAGACTCATTCACACTTATGGATTTCATCCCAATGGGTGCTACCATCAAGGTCATACCTTATGGTTCACATGGAAGTCATTTAGGGTATAATGGTTATAAACCATAACTCAAAATCTAGTTCCTCATTATCTAGATAGTTGATTCATCACATGACCAACTCATCACATAGATAATGGAGGTGTATCTGTCAAGGATATAAGAACTCATAACTCCTTGTGATTCTTAATGTCCTTTATTAGTGTGAGGTATTCTTTGTTTAAGAAGAATTTAGTTATTTGATAATCATCCTCTAACTCCTTAGAGTATGACCATGCCTTAATCATGAGTTCACTATGATACACAATCATAATCACTCATAAGGATCTAAAAAATTTGGTCCAAGTATTTCATTCATTGATCTCATCAAACACTTTACCAAATTCATACTTAATCTATGATATTCTTGAACACCTCAAGATATTCATATTGGTATTTCTCTAAATACTACTTGAAGTACTAGCATTAACTCTAATAGGTATGTAAATACGTCACATGTATTATACCTAATAGGATAATTATTGTCCCACTACCACTACTGAAGATTGATTAATCATGTCTAAGAGATTCATGTCTCTTACTGGTCCTCTAACTAAAAGAGTCTAGATTTATCCATCATATGGAAACTAGAGATGAATTTCTCATGATAATGCTAATTTGATTGTTTGAGTTATCAATAACTTTTAGGTATAATTTTATCTTATGCATACCAAGTAACATATGATAAACAAGGCATTGCCACAAAGATCATATCTTTGAATTTGAAATATCAACTATATTGATAGCCATCCTTGTATCAATAAGATGCAACAATAAAGTGTTTCTATTGGCAAATTGAAATAGCAGTTCTCAACTCTATTTCATGCCCTTTAGGCTGAAATAAACTGAAAGGTACTCCTATCTATGGCAGAAACACTTGCTCCAATGATGGGTATTCCTTTCTTGGTCCTTTCGTAAAGGCCATCGCTTCTTTGTAGATCTTGTATATCATATATAACAGATCCATATCTTGGTATCATATACCTCAGATAAAGAAGTGTTTATTTTATGATACCTACGGTGGAGATCTCTATCCCCTCCCTTTGTCTTATTTTGTTCTTCCAGATATAGAGGGCATTTCCCTTGTTCACCCTCCCATGTGCCTTGAGGTTGAAGACGACTTGGGCTACTAACTAGCATCAGAACCCTTCTTATCTTTGCCCTTGCCCTTGCCCTTGGACCTGCCTTTATTTTTGTTGATCAGCATCACATACTTAGGCTTGTCCTTCTTCATCTATGCCTCTATTGTCCTCAACATGTCCAACAACTTTGTCAACACTTGTCAAAGTTGTTCATGTTGTAGTTCATCATGAACTGTATGATTCTGTAACATTTGCAGTATCATACCAGTAGCCAATCTAAGCTCAGAGGGAATCATTCTTAGTCAGGTTTTTACACATACCCAATCACACTGAGTGTCTGAATACCTTACTGGATCTCCTTCTGTCATGACATACTAAGACAGTGTCTTGGAGACATCATATGTCTCATGTTGTCTCTGCAACTCATAGTTCAAAGAGCACAACAATAAGCACTCCACATCAATGGCATCCTCGGTTTGCTTCCATAAGCATACTTTCAGCCATTAGTGTGGTGGGATCGAGTTCATCCGGTTCTGGTATAACTAGGACTTAGAGCTTTTGCTCTTCGATTGAGAACACTTCTCAATGTCCTAATCAGTCATAGAAATTATTCCCATTAGTTTGTTGGTCTCAAGGACCGATCACAAATAAAGTGATTATTGTTGATTAGCCATTTATTGTACAAAAGGAAATATATGCATTTTAGTCCAAAAACTCATTTTTGACTTATTTGATTGATTTGAAAAAGCTTTATGATATAATTAGGACTTTAAGTAATTATCGCTCCCACTATTTTTGTTCAAATTGATAGCCGTCACCCTCAATTCGGAAGATTGCAGCGTACAATCTTCTAGTCGGTCAAGATCCATATTTCATCAAGTCATGAGTCAGCTTTGGCTGATCGCCCACAACTTGACTATTTAGGTAGGCCATCATGCCAATTGCATCATATGAAACTCTTGGATAGATGACATGTGCAACTCCTTCCCATTCATCCCATGCCTATGGGCTTAGATGCTCTAAGAATCACCAGTTAAGTCTAACCAAAAAGCCGACACGGTAAACATGCATCCTGCTTTGGCAGATCCTACATGTCTACCCTTCACACTTCCGTAAGATTGATAGCGCACCACGCTTTGGCATAACCTACGCTTGGTCGATCAAGTTTTTCATGTGTGCCACTAATGGAAGGCGTACAAGACTTAATATTTAGATGAGGGATTTGGTTTTATAGGTACATATACATATCCAATCACCTTAATACATAGTACGTATCATATACATGCTATATCCCACAGAAAACATGTGAAATGATAAAAGCGATGATTATGGCCATCCTAATGTGATTCCTCCAGCCAAGAGGAATCACGGTCATCTAGGTCCATATAACATGCAACCTGTACAAGATGAACTCTGTGCTTTGTCGTTCTGGGTTTGATCAACTTATCTCCATGATTGATCGGCTCGCCATTAGGTCGGGAAGTTGGGTGCCACCAGGCGATCGACTGGCACCTCCAGCCGATCGGTTCACTGGTCATCGTTCAGCTGCTCTGGGCCGCCACCCGCTCGTCTCGTTCCTCGAACCGATCGTCTAGAATGACAACTGATCGATTCATGCCTTGAACCGATCGTCTCAGTCGTCGTCAGGTTGTCCGCCATTCTTTGACATAACAGGAAATAAAAGTTCTATCCTATTTACGTTTGAATTGAGAAATCCCGAGTTACATTTGGGGGGAGCAAAGTTAGGAAAGAAATCTCGAGTTATCTCGAGTTACATTCAGAAAAGGAGGTAGGGAATTAGTGCGTAGACCGAGATGTAAGCAACCACATTCAACCATACACAGACATAGGGTTTATTGTCCATAACCATGCTATACATCCACCCCAAAACTCATTTAAGGGCGATGCGTATCGAGTGCATTCATATTACATATCATATATGTATATTGGGATTTGTGGATTTAGGATTGGATATGCATAAAGACAATTTTATTCACATCGTATGCAATAAATAAAGACGACAAAACAAAATCGATCACATCGATAATACTAAAGTATAGAGTAGTTGATGTGGCTCTGATACCACTGTTGAGTTTTAGGGGAATCAGAGAAGGTAGCAGAAACAAAAAATTTCTCCCCAAAACCCAGAATGAAGGAATCACGTCAATGTCTATACAGTAGGAAGGATGGTTTGTAGAGATATACCTTTTCTCGAGGCTTGCTCGACGACATTACCTTGCGGCTTGCATGGCCTTTACCTCCAGTCTTGGATGGTGTCTGTGTAGCTCTTGGTCTCACCAGGACTGACAGGATTGACAGTTGTCCTTCGAGCGGCAGAAGTCTCCCGCCTCTGTAGTTGTCTACACAGACCACCTAGAACTCCGATCGCCTTGTTGCATAAGGCATCAGAAGGAGTTGTACCCTCCTGTCAACGTACTAGTCACCAACACACTCTCCTGTAACCAGTCACTTTTCTGCAGTTTTCTTTCCCTTATTGTGCCTCCCTAATCGGGTAGCACTTACTCGGGCTCTCGTAGTTACCACAACCAGACAGAACGACAACTTTGTAGAGCAACTAGTGTTCTGAGTTTTACTTGAGAAGCCCCCAATACCCCTATATATATAGGAGGATTATGGGACATGGTTCTCTACCTGGGGCAACACGAGATTAAAGCAGGAGTAGAAGGGTCCAAAATTTCCACAAAAAACCAACTGCGTCAGCTGAACCGATCGTTTCATGCATGAAACGGTCAGTTGGGGACCTGAGCTGATCGGTTCACACCTGAATCATTCGGTTGGGACACCTGAGCCAATCAGTTCACTTCTGAACCGGTCGGTTCACTACCCTGGTCAGTACCTGATTGACTTTTCCTCTTTTGTTTCTAATTGATCCAAATACCAATCCTTGTTCCAATCAAATTGGACAAGTGAAATGAAGAGAAATTTCTCACCAACCTGACTTTCCCAACTTGCTCGATTGGACCAGTTGCGTCGATTGGTTCAACCCTTGAACTGGCCGGTTCAGCCTGTCCTGAGCCGATTGACTCACAACATGAGTCGATCGGTTCATCAACCTGAGACGATTGGTTCATCACATGAGCTGTTCGGTTGGGATTGTAGACTGCACAGAATCAGTCAATTGTAGTTTCAATCAATATGATACTCTAATCAATTGGTACAACACCTTGAACACTATGATTTTGAGCTATCAATTGATTGTGTGTTTAATTGAACTACTAAAATCCTTTAGCAATCAATCTAAACATCATTTGCGGATAAACTCCTCTTCTAGGTTAAATCCTATGTGTGTGACCCTGCAGGCCCATTTCATTTTGGCAGTGAAAGTCCATAACACTTATGACTTCACAAGCAAGGAGCGGTGCCTAGTCACACATCAATGCTACCCAAGTGAAATAGAAAGTTGGAGAACAAGTTTCTATCCTACAATCCATGAATGGTGTTATAGTGAATGTATAATTCCTTTTTTAGTGATATCCCGAATGAACTCAAGGCATGGAATTGTCATCCTGTCAACATTCATTCACTTTCATGATCTCAGAGTAGATTGAAGGAGATATGTATGACATCAATATCACATACTGATTCACACATGTGTGTGCACGCCTATCTCAATCCTACTCATAAAGTGTCCATGGATATTAAACTCCCTTAGGGGGGACAAATCCCATATCTATCACTCACCCCTCAAAAGCCCTATGTGTCAAAGCCACCCAATCATCACCTTTATAACAACCCATGTTTCAGGACTACGTTTGATGATGTCAAACTGTACCCAACGACATGTGTTGAGTGTAGTGATTTCAGGTCAAAGAATCACACTCACCACCATCACTGTGAGAACTGAATGTGACTACCATGTCATGGTTCCATGTGTCAAACTCACAATGGGTCTCTCCGGTACACTTGTTCTATAACAAGTACCTATGTGTTTGGTTTGATATCTCCATATCATGACTAATGAGATTCTGTCATCAACCAACACCACAATCTAGTCTTGTGTGTCATTACTATCTATCTACCTCCCACAATGACATCCGACTAGGGACATAATAAGAATGTACAAACTCTTAGCATCTGTATGATCTCATCGTTCAGGTCCTGAACCTGAAGCATACATCATTGAGTACTGTCATTCTCTAGACATTCAATCTATTTTATCATTATCTCATATGACTGAACCAGAAAGAATTGGAAGCTTGCCTTTGATGTTTATCAAATCAATCTTAATGCATCCCACCAATCATCCCATGATTGGCTCTCAAGGCATACATACGAACAATAGCAACCAACAAGATACTAAATTTTTTTGTTATGTTAACTTCAAGAGACTAGATCACCCTTGTTTCTCCTATGGAAACAAAGATGTAGTTGAGACTGGCCACCAGTTAACAACCCTCCCAAAGGACCACTCAGATTCTGGAGAGTGAGAGGACAGACTGTGTTCACCTATAACACAAACTACGAGCAACATAGAAGCAATAATCATGGTCAAGGGAAAGGCTAGAATCAAAATAGAAATTTAAATATGCCATGCCAAGATCAAAATTAGAACTAAAGCAATAATCAGTCTATTATGATGGCTAACTTTTTGAGTTCGTAAAGAGACAAGTATCAGTGAATGAGAAATTAACCCAAAGTTCTATCACCAACATCAGTGTCGAAAATGTGATACAAATTCAATTGGGAGGCGTGATAACTTAAATGGATGACATGCATACCCATCAAAAGCATATTGACCAGCAACTAGCAAAACTATCGAAACTGATTAAGATCCTGTAGGGAAAGATACCATCTAACATTGACAGTGCGAAAATGGCCACTCCCCATTCAAGAAATGTTTTAGAAAATCCAAATGGCAAGACTATCCAAGAAAGCAACTCTAACATTGCATCGCAGCTCAAACTTGTTATGATATAGGAAGTGCATGAAGCAGAAGTATTTATCGAGAAGAATAAAGCCAAAGAGAAGGGCAAGGGAAAGAAGATTTCTAAAGAGAAGAAATCTGACCATGTTGAGGAGGCATTTGCAAATAGAGATTTGTACTCTCCAAGAGTCCCCTTACCCTACAAACTGACTAAGTCCCACATAAAGAAGAGATATGAAAAGTTTTTAGAAGTTGTAAAGAAGCTACAACTTGATGTACCGTTCTTGGATGCCATCGAGGAGATGCCGACCTATGCCAAGTTTTATAAGGATCTGATTATGAAGAGAAGGTGAGGATACCATGTGGAAATAGTGAGACTATCAAAAATTTCCAACACTTTTGTATAAGCAAATATGCCCACAAAGAAGAAGGATCCAGAAGCATTCATTATTCCATTAAATGTCGAAGACAATGAAGTGAGACAAGGACTTGTAAACCTTAGAGAAAGTATGATTCTCATTCCCCTTACTCTAGATTAGAGGTTGGGACTTACTAGTATAGTAAAAATTGGAATGAGAATTCAACTAGCTGACCAAACCTTCATAGAATCAATAGGAATTGTGGAAGATGTCCTGATTTGTGTGGGATGATTCTTTATCCCATGTGATATTTTTGTGCTTGATATAGTGGAAGACTCAACATGCCCAATGATCTTTGGAAGACCATTCCTCTCCATTGGAATAGAATTAATATATGTCAAAGACGGGATTAACCCCATACGGGTAGTAAATGACCACATTGACATCCATGTGCAAAACTCTATGAGAGAACCTTCTCTTTTCAAGTCAGTTTATTTCATGGGAAGCTAAAATTATTCCTATAAGTCGATTAGTGAAATAGTAACTCTCTCCAAAAAATATGAGTGTCGGTGGGAATCTCAAGAAAAAGATAGAATGTGTGTAGCAGTTATTCCCACACTAACATGAATGAATCAAATAGTGAAGTTCATCTTCTTTTGTTTTCATTGTGAAGAGGTCCAATAAGAAAATGCCATAGTTTATCCACTAACATGAGCCCTGAGCCAAAAATTTCATGATTGGGGTCGTGTTGGCACATAAGAAAGATAAAAGGCACTGTGTGACTTACTATGCTAGCAAGACTCTCAAAGAGGTGCAAGTAAATATATGACCACAGAAAAGGAAATGCTTGAGATAGTGTTTTCTTTTGACAAATTCAAATCATATCAAGTAGTATCACAAGTGAAAGTATACACAATTCATAGTGAAATAAAATATCCAATGAAAAAAGAAGACATTAAATGTAGGCTCTTATGATGGGAACTGTTACTTCAAGAGTTTGACCATGTAGTAATCGATAAGAAGGGGAAGAGAATGTAGTTGTTGACCATTTGTCGAGAATCATTATGGCTGATGAAAACAACCTACCAGTTAATGACAATTGTCCTAACGAGGTGCTAATGATGGACAAGTATATTGAGACCAAGGAACCATAGTTAGATGACATATGTAACTACATAGCTTGTCGATAGTTGCCACTAGAAATCAATATAATGAGAAGAAAAAGTTATTTTCTGACTTGATTAATTATTACTAGGATGTTCCTCTCATGTTCAAGAGATGTGTTGATAATCTATATCTCTGATGCATCCCAAAAAAGAAGTGCCTCAAATTCTCAAAGAATGTCACTCTTCACCTTACGGAGGACATTTAGGCAGAGATAGGACTGCAACAAAAATCTTGCCATCTAGTTTCTATTGACCATCTCTATTCAAAGATGCCCACACATTTGTAAGGACTTGTAAGAAGTGTCAACTCATTGGAAACATTTCAAGGAGGAACCAAATGCCCATGTTGGATTGGATAGAGGTAGAGATTTTTGATGTTCTAGGGATAGATTATATGGGACCATTCCCATCCTCCAGAGGAAATCAGTACATACTAGTTACAGTGGCGTATGTGTCAAAATTGCTAGAAGCAATAGCTACCTCGTCGTGTGATGTGAAGCATGCAATCAGAATGTTTGAAAAGATCATCTTCCCTAGATTTGATTCTCACACATCGTCATCAGTGACGGGGGATCCCATTTTATTGAGAGACAGTTTGCAGCTCTGTTGAAGAAGTATGGAGTAAGGAACAAGGTTTCCGACCCCTTTTACATTACACCTCCAATCAAGTAGAGATGTCCAATAGGTAGATTAAGCAAATACTGGAGAGGATGGTAGGGAGGAAGAAAAAGGATTGATCCATGAAGTTAGATGATGTTCCATGGGAATATCATAGTGCTTATAAGACCCCTATAGGAACCACTTCCTATAGATTAATATATGGCAAGTATTGCCACTTACTAGTAGAATTGGAACACAAAGCTTTATGGGCAATCAAATTCTTGAATATGGATCTAGAATTAGCGGGAAAGAAAAGATTTCTACAACTACAAGAACTAGAGGATCTTAGACTCCATGCTTATGAAAACACAAGAATATATAAATAAAGGACCAAGGTGTGGCATGATGCCCACCTAAACAAAAAAGATGTATCTGAAGGAAATAAGGTTCTCTTTTTTAACTCAAGAGTTAGACTCTTTTCGGGGAATCTAAAGTCAAGGTGGTCTGGTCCCTTCACCGTATCAATGATATACCCATCAGGGATGATGGAAATTTTTAGCAATAAGATTGGGATGTTCAAGGTGAATGGAAAAAGATTAAAGAGGTACTATGAAGATGAAGCATTCACGAGAAGAGCAGAACTCCAACTACAGGAACCATCATTGACACCTCTAGAGAAAGTCCAAAATAATTAACCCAAAAGATAGTCAAGCTAAGGACTATAAATTAGTTCTTATTGAGAGGCAACCAAAATAATTCTTAACATATTTTCTTATCTTCTATTCTGCTATATATCTTTTTCAATAATTAGATCTCAATAATTTATAAACTAGAAGTTTTGTCATTATTTTTAGCAATTTTATCCTGTTTCAGAATTTATAGTGTACATAGAATAAAATCAAGAAAATCTGAGAACCAATTTTTATTACAGCAACCATCTATAGGAACCATCTATCCTTTAAAAGGACAAAGAGTAAAGAGGTACTATGAAGATGAAGTGTTCATGAGAAGAGCGGAACTTCAGCTAGAAGAACCATCGCCAGCACCTCCATAGGAAGTCCAAAACAATTAACCCAAAAGATAGTTAAGATCATCATCATCATCATCATCATCTAAGCCTCAATCCCAACTATGTTGGGGTCGGCTACATGGATCCTTTGTTTCCATTCAGCTCTATCATGGGCCATATTCTGATTGAGATGTAGAGATTCAAAATCTCTCTTTATAAGCTCATCCCATGTTAATTTAGGCCTTCCTCTTCTTCTATTTATAGTGTTTGGATCAATAGCATTGCTTCGTATAGGCGCACTAGTAGGTCTATGTTGCACATGTCCGTACCATCTGAGTCGGCCCTCACACAACTTGTCCTCAATGCTCGCCACCCCCACTTTATTCCTGATATAGTCATTTCTCAAATGATCTTTTCTTGTCTTCCCACACATTCATCTCAGCATACACATTTCAGCCACGTTCATCTTGTTGAGACCTTGTTTCTTCACCGCCCAACATTCACTCCCATAGAGCATGGCTGGTCGTATAGCTATTCTATAAAACTTACTTTTTAACCTGAGAGGGATCTTCTGATCACATAAAACTCCAGTTGCACTCCTCCATTTCAACCATCCTGCAGTGATCCGGTGACAAACATCATTTCGGACATCCCCGTCTATTTGAATAATAGAACCTAAGTAACGAAATTTGTCACATTTTGGTATATCTACTCCGTCCAACTTGGCTCCATCATTCACACTGCGAGATTGGCTGAAATTGCAATGCATATACTCAATTTTGCTCCTACTAATCATCAATCCATTTGATTCCAATGTCTTTCTCCAACATTCAATTTTATCATTCAATCCATATTTTGTTTCGTCAATCAAAACAATATCATCAGCAAATAACATACACCAAGGAATATCATCCTGAACATTCTTTGTTAACTCATCCATAACCAGAACAAATAGATATGGGCTGAGTGTGGATCCTTGGTGTACCCCAACTGTAATAGGAAAAGTTGGTGTCTCTCCTCCAGGAGTCTTGACACTTGCAGTAGAGCTATCATACATGTCTTTGATCAAGTTAATGTATTGGATAGGCACACCCTTTTTCTTCAAAACCATCCATAACACTTCTCTGGGTACTCGATCATAAGCCTTCTCTAGATCGATAAACACCATATGAAGATCTCTTTTGCTTTGTCTATACTTCTCCATAAGACTCCTTATCAGAAAAATAGCATCTGTTGTTGATCTTCCAGGCATGAAACCAAATTGGTTGTTTGATACCTGCATTATAGATCTTAACCTCTGCTCAATAATCCTCTCCCAAAGCTTCATCGTGTGACTCATCAGCTTGATACCTCTATAGTTTGTACAGCTCTGAACGTCACCTTTGTTCTTGTAGATTGGGACTATAATACTATTTCTCCACTCATTCGACATCTTCTTGGTCTTCATGATCTTGTTAAAGAATTTTGTTATCCATGTAACTCCCTCATCCCCCATACTCTTCCATACATCAATGGGAATATTGTCTGGTCCGCATGCCTTTCTCATTTTCATCTTTTTCAAAGCATTCTTGACCTCAAATGGTGAAACTCGTCGTGTGTAAATGATATCTCTTGTATTCATGTCACACGATTCGCTAACAGTATATGCAGTATCTCCATTGAAAAGCTTATGGAAGTAATTTCTCCACTAGTTTTTGATATCATCGTCCTTCACCAATACTCTACCATCTTCATTCTTTATGCATTTTACTTGACTCAAGTCTCTTCCTTTCCTTTCTCTTATACGAGCCATTATATATATATATTTTTCCCCTTCTCTAGTGTCCATCTTCTTATACATATCATCAAAGTATCTAGACCTTGCCTCCCAAACCACCTTTTTAGCTTCTTTCTTTGCTTGGTTGTATCTTTGGAACATTGCATCATCTCCAGATTTGGGCAAGCTCCTATAGATCTCCCTTTTCAGTTTAATAGCCTTTTGTACTTCATCATTCCACCACCAAGTCTCCTTCTGTGGAGGTCCAAAACCTTTAGACTCCCCCAAAACCTCTTTGGAAATTTTTGTTATGCAGGAGCTCATGTTATGCCACATAGTGTAAACATCAGACTCCAAGTTCCAAGTTACCTCCTTGATGAGTTTATCATGAAAAGTCAATTTCTTTTCTCCTTTAAGATTCCACCACTTGATCCTGCTATCTTGGTTTCCGTTATGTTTTCCTTTATTGATCTTCATGTTAATATCCAAAACTACCAACCTATGTTGGGTCGTGAGTTCTTCGCCAAGAATCACTTTACAATCCTTGCATATGTTACGATCCACCCGCCTTGTAAGGAGGTAATCAATTTGGCTATAGTTGTGCCCAAAAGATAGTTAAGATAAGGACTATAAATTAGCACTTCTTGGGAGGCAACCTAAGGAATCCTTAACATATTTTCTATCTTCTAGTCTGCTTTTTACCTTTTTCAATAATTGGATTTTAGTAATTTCTAAAGTAGAAGTTTTGTCATTAGTTTTAGAAATTTTATTCTATTTCATAATTTCTAGTAAAATCAAGAATATTTGAGGCCCAATTTTTATTGCAGGGACCATCTATAGGAAATGTGGATCCTTTAAAAGGACACCATCAGATGACAAGTCTACACGAACCACCAGATCACATTCGTCTAGTCCTCTAATGGATGGCCAAAGATAAAATCCATTAGATTTTGGAATATTTTGTCTAATTGTCAGTTTTGATGAGGCTAGTGATGCCATCAGAAGGCACCAACTACTTGCAGAACCATTGAATGTGTGCATCTAAGCTACCATCAAATCTTGAGAATGACTAAGTAGATAGACATCCAGTCCAACCATCAAATCATATCAAATGATGGTTCTGATAAGCCATTGAATCTCACAAACCATCAGATCACATAAACTGATGGTTTTGACATACCATAAGATTGTCATGCCATCAGATCTTGGACATTGACTACCACCATTTAAGGCATCTACACATCTACACCATCTAATCTCACAACCACCGAATCACTTCACTTGTGCACCATCGAAAGGTGAGAGTTGATAATCGCACAATGTCTTGTTCACATGGAACCCCTATAAAAGGCCTTGAGCAGATCGATGGATCCCACACTCATAAACCCTAGCCGTGTGAGAACTCGGAGCTAAGGAGACCAAGTCACCCTATGGAGAACCATTGGAAGGTGTCATCCCCAACCTCATACCATCAACTGACGATACACTAAGGAGAAATCCATTCAATCTACTGATGGTTCATTACAGGAGGAACATGAAGCCTCACCAAGAACGTCGTCTAAGGTTGTTTCCCTAGCCACCAATATAGGACCTCGACGACATGAGTAGTGGAGATGGTTTGAAGGGGAGGCTTGGATATCTTCAGTGACGATCGGGGAATTCCTTCCATTTCTATTTTATGAGCTCAATAACAATTTCACCTTCCCCGCCTTGACCACCTTATTCACAGTGTCTACTCGACTTCTTTGTGGCTCTTTGAAAACCATCAGAATACACTTCGTATACGGTTGACTTTTGCCCTTTGACAACCATTGGTTTTTGCCACTTCTCACTTGTTTGCACCCTCTAGGGGAAACCATTGTTTCCCAACTCATCAATTGTTGACCACCATTTCCCAACCCATCGACCCTCGCTCACTTCTTCTACCACCAATCATTACTAGTTCCTCCCCTATTTTCCAACCATCAATAGTTTACACCTCATTCACAACCATCTATTGTTAACCACCATTTCATGACCATTGTTTGAGGATCCAATGATACAACCATCGATTGTTATCCTATAGAGTCAAAACCATCAATTATCTTAGCACTAAAACCTCACCAGGAAAACCCATCGGTTTGCTTCTCCCTCTCTGGAAACCACACATTGTTAATTTTTCTTAGTAAACCATCGGCTTATAAGATCTACTATGTCTCTACTTATTGGACTAACTTATATAGAGATACATTAGTATATACAAAGCAACAATGGTAGGTAATCAGGATAGGGGTTGTAAATAGTGGGACCCAATAGGGGATCCACTCTTCAAGAAACTAAGGAATAAGTCCATCCAATTACAAATAGAAAGGAAAGGAGGAAATTCATTTATTTCTCAAATGGTCTATATAACATACAACATAAAAGTTAATAAGTAGAGGAAGCAAAGCTATTATAAATCTACATGATGATCCATTTACATTTTTTTCCTCACCCAAAAGGTGGAATGTCAAAGTAAAATGATGTACCTCTATTATATCTAATGTTAAATAAGACCTATTGTAGAGGGAAATCCGGCCATTCCAAACTATCATTAGGACCAATATCATGTATATGATCTCTTTGCATCTTTGTCTTCTAATGTACCTACACCTGGGTGGAAGGGAACATCACCCAAATCATAGGAAACAAGGTATGCATCAACAAAGGATGAGTATGTACATATAATTAACACTTTGGGCATTATATTGGATTACAAGCGCATAAAGAGATGTTCCCACCAGAAGGGGGGCGATTTGCAATTAGGTAAGTTCAAGAGAATTATATCAAGTGAAATGAGGCATATTAAAAATTAAGATTACAAGCATGTGAATAAAAGTGCCTTGCCATCATAATTATCAACAATCTCAATATAAAACAATAACTTTTCCATACATGACAATGTAGACTAAATATACTTAAAACATGGCCATAACACCATAGTATAATGGCCTAAAAGAAAAAAGGGTGGAAATTCACACCATGGGTGGAATATGCTCACCCTATATAAGTATGGTTGTATATAAGTACCACTATTCTAGACATTCTAGTTAAACATGTAGAAAGCATAAAATAGAGAGGCAAGACTATCATTTTCATCAATTTCACATAAAAAGACAATCATATCAGTAAGGGTCCAAAGTCCCATTATAATATAGTAATTAAAAAATCCCTAGACTTTAAATGAATCCAAATTAGGAAATTTGAATGTCCAACAATTGAGTTTCAAGTAGAATGTATAATCAAGAGATGCCACTATAAAAGAACTAGGTTTAAGTCAAATAATGTCCAAAATAAAATAGAGGTTGTAGATACCTAATCTTCACAACTAACCATCTCTCTTGGGGTTTATTGTAGAGTTCATCCTTCTTGACCTAAAAGAGTGTTACACACCCATTACTTTGTAATACAAATGATAAACTAGAGTAGATATAATCCCATTATTGGTTACCTCATGTGGTTTAAGGTTTTTAAATCTTGAAACTACCCATACTTGAAATATATAGGATTTAAGTGCTCAACACTGACTACATTAAATAATAGCATATGATTTTTGTAAATTTGTCAAATTACATACTTTCTACTTAGCATTGTTAATACACTATTATGTGTATATCTCAATATGTTGCATTTATGTGCTACATAGACTAAGATAATAGTTTCAACGAATTCATATTTCAAAAATATTATCCAATATATATATATATATATATATATATATATATATATATATATTTGACTAATTACTTACTATCGTTAATAAACTAATAAGCATTCATTAGAGAGTTGATGATGGGCCCATATATTTACTAGAACAATATTTATCATTAATATTATCAGAAGTGTTATGTATGTCATCTTTATTATTATTAAGCAATCAAACTATATTCAAAATACAAGTAATTAGTATTACTTATAGCACAGTGTTTCTATTTACATATGTTAATATGGAATTTAGGTATGTATAAATATGTCCATGTAAGACAAGTCCTTACGACCTAGATGTATAATATATCCTAACTATTTAGATAATCATGTTAAGATACTATCTCATGTCTCATTAATGGTTTAGTTTTACCAAAATTGGAGTATACATGAGGGAACTATGAACATACTGATTAGCTGAGATCAAAGAAAAGATGGTTCTCTTATACAGGAGGTTGTGCCAATATCTGTGGCTAGTTCTTCCCAGCGGTAGTCAGGCTGACCCCAATAGCAATGTTGAAACAATAGGAAGTAGTGGTTCCAGTCGAGAGGAAACCTCACATTGGGTCTTAGCAACATTTATCCCAACCATGTTGTTTGGTACGGTTCCATAGTCCTCAACAAATGATAGGTAGAGGTTGCATAGAAGAGAAGGTTTTGGAAACAACATAGGGGAGCTGAAGTTGTGGTTTCAATCTATTGGTTGGTGTCGGATGAGATTCACTCTAGTCTATCACCAGGTCATCGAGGTGGATTCCACAAACTTTAGACTACTATTTTCTAGTGTCGATCAGATTCCTAGATGGTCAGAGGATCATAGAGGGGAGTTGTCATTTCATGTAGAAGTTGTTGTAGGTTCATGGGAAGAAGAAGAAGAGGTGAGGATAGGGGGTGACTTGGTAGTCAATTTTGGTTAGGTCTACCAATGGTAGCTCTGATGGTGTTATCCATCTCATGATCCATCATTAGGCAATGGAATCGGTGATGACAACTCCTTGTTTCTCTATCGGCTGGCGCAAGGAGGGAAAGAAAAACTATGGCTAGGGTTTAGGTGGTAGGTGGTGGCATTGTAGGTGAGGAAAATAGTTGTTTGTGGTTATATTATGAAGGTGTCATGGAAACCTTATAGGAGATCATGGTGGCAGAATTGACCATGTAGATCAGCCATGATCAATGATGAAGGGATGAAGAGAGGGAGGAGAGAAAGATGTAGATTAGGAGAACCCAGGTCTAGCCAAGACCAAAGAACTGGTAGTGGTTTGAACCATGACTAGGATGGATAGAGGAGGTGCATTGGTTATGGTGGCATTGAGGAAGATTACATTGGTGTCAATGGTTGATGAAGAGTCATTGTTGCTAGAGGTTAGGCCCTATTGGCTTGACTAGATCAGGAAGGAAGTAGTGGACAAAGGGTGGTGTATTTGTGGATGGAGGAGGTGCCTATTTTCATTCCACCTGGAGGATAGGAGCCACATCATTGGTAGTGTGCATTGGTGATAGGGAATCATCATCCATGCTCTGTGACATGAGGAGGGAGAGAAGCATGGTGTCTAGGGTTTGTCAAATGCTAAGGAAAATAGAGGGGACTAAAAGGGAGGAGGCATGAAAGATGGTAGAGGTGGTAGATGCACCGCTGGTTATTTGGGGTGCGACGTTTGTGACTCTTCAATGGAGGGGCATGGTTAAGGGCTACGAGACATAACAGCCTTGTTACATAATGATGATAAAAAATTAGATGTACTACAATTGTAAATATATAATAATGACATTGTTTTTTTTTTTTAAGTTAAATAGAAAATTTTCATTATGGAGGAGCCATATGGCTTCTACATGAGGAGAAAAACAAATTAAAAGACCACATAAAGATCAAGAACATATAAAAACCACCACAAAAACTCATATTGGAATCTGATAAGGACAATGATGTATAGATCCCTCTTCTCCTTTACTGGCTAAGGTGGCTTTCTATCAGGAATACCTTCAACCTGAGTATGTATATGTGGTAGAGTACATGCACCATATCGGTGTTCCAAAAGGATATTTTCCCCGCACTTGCTGCCATACAAACTCAACAACAAAATTGACTGAGAAAGAAAAATATACCATGAGAAGAGAAAGCAGCGATGATTAACAGTGATATAGACAAAACAAGAGAACAATCTAAATAGAAAGCCAGTAAAATAGAAACGGGATAGGAAACTCATCACATCCAGGCTCAACGACAGGGAGGAAGAAAACCACTCCCTCCAAAGACACCATGCCCACACACCTCTCGAAGAAGAGACCCTGCTGATGATGGGCAAGAAGAGGCCGAGGGGGAGCGGGGAACCTCTTAGCGGAGGCCAAACCCCCTCCCCCTAGCTAGCCGCTTATGGAGGAAGAAACCCTAGTGGCGCTAGGGTGAGAGCGCGGGGAGAGAGGACCTTCGGCAAAGGGAGTAATAATGACATTGTTATTTCCACTTAATCAATAAATTGAATGTGCAATGAAGTCAAATTGACATGAAAATAGGTGTCAAGGCTAATTACAATATGGGGGATCCAATTCCACCTTCAATTCCTCATTTTGGTATTTTTCAATTTTTTCCCTTTTACTAGAGTGATAAGTATACATTTATTGTATTTATTTCCCATTTTATTTGTATCATAGTGTTTTATATTTATCTATTTCTCCTATGTTCTAAGCATAGGAATATTCTAGACTACCCAATTATGGCTAAAACAAATTAATTGATAAATTGGAAAATGGACTATGAATCAAAGGCTCAATTAATTAATGTTGTCATTAACCTTATTTAAAAATATTATTCATTAAAATTATGTTTTCTTTGGTCCAATTAATCTAGTTTGGTTTCTATGAAGGGAAGTATTTGTTACTAACATAAATAAAGAAGGGCCTAAGGAGTGGGATGGTTAAACTATATATATGTATGTGTGTGTGTATATATATATATATCCAAATTTTAGTATATTACAACACTCCGCCCCTTAAAGTGGATTCGTCCCCAAAATCTATCCATCACTAGCCATATGTACTGACTCATATTTCTAAACCAATCTCAGGTTTCTAATACATTTAATGTAGTAGATCATAGTACATCACCAAGATTAGATCATATTATTCCATGTGCCAAGTCTCTATTTATCTTATCATCTAATATGTTGAGTGTGGTAAGTTACACCAAACCTTGTATTATCTTAGTATCATTATATTAATTATTAAGGTGATAACCATTTCCATCTATCATGATTAGCATCACTCTATAAAAATTATAATTTTTTACTAAGAAATCTATCTTAGTTATGTTAATCATTCTAGATAAGGGAATATAAATTTCAAAAATCTATTTAATTATGTCAGTAATGTTCACGTTGGTAAAATTTGTAAGTCTTACTCATATGCCATGGTTAGGTAGTAGCTACATATCTATGGTCTTACTACTATATGTTACTCATATATAACTTAATACTACAACTATGTACTTGAGACGGTCCTAAGTTTAATAACATTCCTATAGGATATAGCATGAATACTCCACCCCTAACAAGGATTAAGATATATCCTAATTAACCATAAAGAGGGTCAACATGGGTAGATCAACTAGGTCATCTATGTATAAACTTTTACATCATATTCCATATATCACATTAAGGCCTACAGTCTTAGGGTTGAACATTCCAGTCAAGGGGTTATTTACTATTGAGTTTCTCTACTACTAAGACTTTTTATGGTGGTGACTTGGATTCAAAACCATCAATAAAATTTGAAAACTTATCTTTTCAAACATATAAATTAATAATGAAAATATGTTTATCGATAAAATCCTTGTGATGAAAATTCAAAAAATGGTGCCAAATTCGATCAGAGAACCAAGCCATCCACCTTCAACAACATGATCCACATACTAATATTTTGTCATCAATTAATTCAATAAAAGAGTTATAATTATTCTATCACCTAAAAGTTGAGATGACTACCTCTCTAATATATAATCATAAGAGGGAGAAAGGGTTTCTTATTATGCATGGTCAACACCTATAAAAAAATAACAAGGCACAACATCAACTATTCCATGTGCCACTCTTAAATATAATTTGCACTGCCTTTTCTTGAAAACTAAGGGAGTCACTGTAGTATTTAACATTATAGGAAGAGATTTAGGGTTTTCCAATCACTAGTTGGTTTACAAGTATACTTCCTTCACAAGATAAGGTAACCTATATAGTCAAGATACTCATCTCAACTACTAGATGAACGTGTACACTATTGAAGATGAGAGAGATGAACACCTAAGGATATCTATTGAAACTTATATCTTTCCTCAATGAAAACTCATGTATAAGGCTTATTATACTCAATGAGGCTGGTAGATTAATTTGGATAAATCTATGTGGCCATACTCCATGTTAAATACAAAGCATGTCAATCTACAACATAGCCAATTCAGATTCACATTTAGCATTGATGGGATATCATAGTTTGGAAAACTTGGGCTAGGGTCAATGTTTGTTACTCATGCATGATCGGTTCTCAAATGGACATATTTGAGACATGTTAGAAAACCACAAAGGGAAGGGGTTAAGGAGGGAACTAGGATTAAGTCTAGCCATTAGTGTTAAAGTCAACCTAACTTCATAGTAGTTATCTAGCTTCCCAACTTATACATAGTGAAATTCTACTTCCATGAAGAAGGTAGGCTTCACTAGGGTTACCCAAAACATGTGCCTCATCTGCCATTGTGGGTTGGGAGTAGTATCGACCAATCTAGATTGGGATTGAAAACCCTAATTGGTATTCCACTACTAAGAGATAGATTCATCAACAAGCATTAAGGGTCACCTTCCTAATTAATGGTCACCCTAGGATAACTCGAAACTGTCAAATTACCAACTTCTTAGGCTCTGGTACCATATAGTAAAGAGTGGAACCTGATAGTGGATTCACTCTTCACTAAATTGAGGAATAATTTCATCCAATTCCAAATAAAAAGGAAAGGAGAAAATTGATTTATTTCTGAAATGGTATATACAACATAGAGCAAGAAAATTAATAAGTAGTAGAAACAAAGATATTACAAAGTTATATGATGATCCATTTACAATTTTTTCCTCACCCAAAAGGAGGAATATCAAAGTAAAATGATGTACATCTAATATATCTAATGTTAAACAAGACTTGTTGCAGAGAGAAACCTGGCCATCCCAAACTATCCTTAGGTCCAATGCCATGTATATGATCTCCATGTATCTTTGTATTCTAATGTACCTACACCTAGGTGCAAAGGAACATCACCCAAAAAATAGGAAACAAGGTATAGGTCACCAAAAGATGAGTATGGTCATATAATAAACACTTTGGGCATTATATTGGGTTAAAAGTGCAAAAATATATGTTCCCACAAGAAGGCTGCTATTTGCAATTAGGTAAGTTCATAAGAATTATATCAAGAGAAATGAGGCATGTTAAAGTTTTCAAATTATAAGCATGAGAATAAAGTGCCTTTCCCTAATAGTTAGCAACATTATCAATATAAAACAATAACTTTTGCATGCACAACAATGTAGACTAAATGTTACACCTCGATCTCACAATTTCCACTAATCATGAGATTAGGGCATAAATTGAGGATTTAACGTAATACAAAGATCACCCTTAACTTTTTCTTCTCTTTCAAAACTCTTTGTTTTCTCGCATTGTACCACATAAACCAACTTTACAAGGGAATCTAAACATTGATTTCTCTAATCTGATTTCAATAGTTAAAATGCATGTATGAACATTCATTATGTTCCTCATAATTTTAAGCACATAAGACTTGCTAATTCACACATATTGCTGAAAGAGGAATAATGTTATACATCATCATTTACAACTCTCTCTTATTTCTTTATAAGGACCTAGAGTGACAAGGACCGACTGAACTTAACTATACTCAATCTTAATTCTTGTGGCAGATCTACTCTGATGTAATGATATCTTCTTCAAGTCCATGTGATTTCCCTAAAAATTGTGAGTAGAGGGGTGAGCCTACTCACTCAGTGAATGAGTACTTCAAAGAAATAGTTTAAAGCACTGATATAATTACAGATATACTTTTGAGCAATTGATATCAATTATAACAACAATAAGCTTTAAAGAGTCTAATAATTGACAATCATTTATATGACATGATACTCTAAATATCTATAAGAGTGAATCAATATATGAAATGCTTGATTGATCATAAAGAGAACTAATAATTCAAAAACATACAAAGAATAATTGAATAATTGTAGACACTTATTTGACCTCTCATTCATTTTATTATGCCCTGATCATATGCAGTATACTCTACATATGAAGACTCGTAGTGCACTATGATCACACCGTACAAGACTTAGCGGACACACCCGGGAAATGCTAAGTCTGACTACTCTCCTGGTCTACAACAAGGAAATGGCTCTCTGGCCTAAACTGGACTCCTCCTCTAACCTGAGCACACAGGCAGAGAGTCAAGCCACCTCTTGGCTTTTCTATACTCTAGTTCCACCAGGGCTTTTGGTTGATGTTGGACACTACAAACTATAATTTAAGGAGACTTTCACTAGGGCTTCGTCCCCCATGCCACCTGATAGCACATTCCGACCCCTATATACTGGACGCTGCCAGGTTAGGTTGTTTCACCCCTAAGATACATACCTCACATAGGGGTTCTACAGTGTTCAGGGCTCCTAAGTCTATTATTTTATTATTCCTAGAAACCTCTTTCTACATTGTACCCTTCTCTTACTTATACTTGACTCTGGTATCTCTAAGGTGTCGCATCTACTTATTTGAAGTTATAATACAACATGTATATCATTTCAAACTTGGCAGAGCAGTATATTCAAAACACTGTAATATACTGAGTAATCAACATACTATACATGCAGACAGACTAAAATTCTTAAATAAATGGATTACATGTCCACTTGGCACATACACACTAGAATCATGAAATTTATCATCTTATTACACTAATAAGAGTTAATTACTTGACATATGAGTAATCACAAATAGCACCTGCAACTTATCCGTAATTTCTCAAAGAACGTGCATATCAACCCAAATCTTAAGTTGTGCATCTCATAACTCAATTAAAAGTTAATTACTTATCATTACAAGAATTATTAAAAATAACTGAGAATATTATATCACAACACTTGATTCATTGAACACCCTACCCTTAGGGTTTCATTTAATCACAACAAATGCTACAAAGAAAGGTGTAATACATCTATCGCGTACTTTTCAAATCATTACAACACATGATACATGGGATTTCAATCCCTTATCACATTACTAGGAATTCTCATCCCTTCACATCATTATCATAATTACTGGATCTGGGTATTCAAACCCTTACATCATCACATAGCATTGTTACCTCTATAACAGGTAACAATTACCTCTAGGTCCTTAGACCAAGGTTTTCATTTCACTGGTTGTACAAGTATTCTCATGTCTCACAAGGCCATCACACATCTTGTCACCTCTCACTAGGCAACAACTTATTCCCATATATGGCTCCCATAAAGATTTCATGTGACATAAAAATTCACTGAATAAAGACTACTATCAACAAATCATGTAAAATCAATATATGTATGAAACCTTGGAACTGAGCTGAATTTGAGTTTCAATGCCATTCACTGGGATATCATGCATCAATAATAACATTGAATAAATAAATTCTATCATGTCAAGAAAATCCCTTCAAATGGATTTCAGGATACCTATTCACAAATATCCAAATTTCCTCGCATCTAGGGTTTCACCCTCTTCACTGAGATACCAAACAAACACTACTCACTTTAAATGAAATCCAAGATAGTATTTGACATATATGTAATATGAATTTAGATAAACAATCATTCAAAACCAAGGAGATCTAGATAAGCAACTTTCTCTATTTACTTATACAGAAAATTTCAGTCATAGGCAAATTCCCTATATTTTAGTTTACTCTTATAACCTTTGTGAATACTTAGTAAATTATCATTAGAATGCATTGTATATATTTCTAATATGATTTTATCATCTTAAATTCATTCAAACAAAGGAAGAATCCATTTCATATCATTTTGCAACAACTTAGAACAAATAGGCAATTCAGGGTTTGTAGTCGCATACTAAGCAATTAAAGATTATGGCTGATTTAACCAATTTTCATGCAATATACTACTTAAAGGAATTTCCCACTCAACCTAAGGTGTGAAAACACCTTAAAATTCACCCAATTCTTCTTCCTTTCAACTCAGAAATCCTAAAAATGAGGGATTATAAAGAAAGAGTGAGAAAAGGGGAAGTTTTGATACCATTTTGGATAAAATAAGAGGAGGGACGGAATTTTTACATGTGAGAGAAGACTCACCATGAAACTATATCCAAAGAAGCTAAACTTACATGATTTCATCATTCTTCAGACTGCAAAACCCTAGGTCAGCATCTCCATCAATTTCTCCTCTCAAACCCTAAATCTCTCTATCTAGTATTTCGTTTCTCTAGATTGAATCATGAATTATGATAGATCCTTGTGTGTTAGGTTGACCATATAGAGCAATTGAGCTGCTTGGGTTAATTGCACATTGACCCCTCACTAAACTTTTTCTTATCTCAGTAGATTTTTTTGTCATAAAAAGGTTTCTGTGAATTTGTATATTTTAGAGATCAAACCTTATCCAAAAATTATGATACATTATCATGTTGTGTATACTTGAGTTAAGAAGATTTTATTTAAAATTTGAGATCATTCCAATCTTCCATTAAATAATTAAAAATCGAATAGTGCACTCCTATCCAGAATTCTACAGAAATGTTAGTTACTATAATTCATCTACTGATAAGGTCTAAACACATCTGAAAATTATAAAACTTTTACATGTTCTTTACAATTGTGTTTTAGATACCTAGTTAAAATTTAAGATCATTTGGATTTACCAATAAATAATAAAAAATAAAACACTATACTGCTAAAAAGGACTTTATCAACATTTTGGTCGAAGTATAGTTCGACCGAGAACCATAATATTCTGAAAGAACACTCAAATATTCTGAAATTTTTCTCCAATATGAATGATTGAGTTGTACACATAATATCCAAAATTTAATTAAATAAAAAATTTGTAGAAAAAATGAAAAATAATTTACCACACTACTATCTTGATCAAATTCCATACTCATGTACCATCAAAACCCTAATTTCAGCCAACTAGGGTTTATATTTCTCAAACCCTAATTTCTCAAACAATAGAAAACTTAACATTATTATTATGTTTAAAACATCATAATTGAATTATCATCATTAATTATATTTAAGCAATGATCAATCCAATAAAGCATATAATCATCCAGGTAAACCCTAGTTTACCAATTAAGCTCAGATGCGGTCATAACACTAAATATACCTAACACATATTTAGGCATACATGTTAACTCTCTCTCTAAAGTTTCCTCTCTGATCCCTCTCTTCATCTAGGGTGACATGGCGGGGGGAGGGACGGCGGCCGCCGTTCCTCCAGGTGAGGCAGTCGGTGTTGCTGGGATCGACAAATGGAGCACTCCCGGGGCTGATGTCACGGTGGCTAGGGATTGGGCCAATGCGGTTGAAGGACCTACGATGCTAATCTATGGCAGCGTCGCCGCTAATCCTAAGAAGCCTTTTAGAAAAGAAGGAGACAAATAGAGGTGGACTAGGTTCACACAACCAATCATGAAGGAGATGGACGAGTATCAAAAATTCTCCGCAATTGTTCAAATTGTGGGGACCTCGGTGAATGTGATGCAACTCAAAGGTTGGATGATTAGGTCTTGATAGCTGAGGGGTGAGTTGGAGGTGTTTACCTTGACATATGGGCTTATTCTCATTCGGTTCACCAATGGGAAGGATCTCCAAGCGGCAATGAGCAAGGGACCATGGTTCTTCGACGACCAACTGGTGCTGGTCGGACCATGGTCCCTTGAGGCGGATATCAGGCAGACCGCTCTGAAGACGGCCCCGGTCTGGGTGTCACTACCGGATGTGGGGAAGCATTGGTTGGCTAGGGAAATTAATGTAATTGTGCATGCTATCAGAGAACGAAGGGCCATAGAGAGGCGGGTGGATGGCTCGCTTCTTGGTTGTACCCAATTTTGTGTAGATATCTCTACTAATGAGGAGCCACCACCTGAGGTTATGGTAAAATTACCTGACGATGGTGAATGGGAGGTTAAAGTCATATATGAGGCCTTTCCAGATCGCTACGACACCAGCAAGGTGTTCGGGGACAGCAATGGGGGATGCCCTGGGGAGAGACGGGCCTCACCGCTCCTTTAACACCCCATCGTCACCCCTGATACAAGGCGACCGTAGAAAAGGGGACAACAACCCCCTAAGAGGAATGCCGGCCTTCATAGGGTTCAGGCAAACCTTAAGAGGCAATCGGAGAAGGTGCCCACCACCAATAAGAACAAAGATGTTCTTGTGGTCATTGAGGATGGTGAAATCCCACATGATGAGGTGGAACGCAGTGGATCAAAAGATAATGATGTGGAACCAAGTGATGGATCTGCTGACTTGTTGATCGAAAAGTCATCGATTGAGCAGGATACTATGACTAATGACTCTACTGGGGCAACCAAAAAGCTTACAGTAGGTAACCAGTTCGAGGTCCGTAACCAAGACCAAGAAGTCGATGCCGATGGCGATACAGGGGGCACCCATAGCCGGAGTCCCCGAAACACTAGAAGGTCGACAGCCAAGCCCAAGAGCAAACCCAAATCCAAGTCAGTTGGAGGAGGGTTGACCAACCAAACTTAAAGATGACCATTCTAGCTTGGAATGTTAGAGGAGCTTCCTTGCCTGGTTCACAAAGTAGGCTAAGGAAAATTCTCAACAACATCAAAATTGAGATTGTGTGTTGCTTCGAGACCAGAATAAGAAGGATAACAATGGAGAGAGTAAGTTCCATCTTCCCTAACCATTGGGACTATGTTTCAAACCTGGAAAAAACTAATGGAGGAAGGATTGTCATAGGGTGGGATACCAACCAATGGCAGATTGAGTTGATCAATTCCACGAACCAAATCATCTATGTGAGTTGCTTCAATAACGGAGGGTTTTCTTGTATACTGTCTGCGGTATATGGTGAAAATCTTGAGAAGGATCAGGATAGGTTGTGGCCTTCTATAGAGGCCACATCACAAGATGAAGTCCCCTAGTTGGTTCTGGGGGACTTCAACACCACAAAGAGCATCAAAGAAAAGGTGGGAGGCAAGAGGGTCCCTGATAGAATCCTAAACAAATTCAACTATACCATGGATAAGGTAGGTCTTCATCAACTCATCACCATTGGGGGGCTGACAACCTGGTCTAATAAGAAGGCACCAAGAAGATGGATATCAAGCATGTTGGACAGAGGTCATGTGAACACATCCTGGTTGGACATGTTTCCTAATGTAGCCATCAAGCTTGGGTCACACCACTTCAGTGACCACGCCTGGATGGAGGTACGTATTAAAAACTCCTCCCATCCTAACTGCCCTTTTAGGTTCCTCAACTTGTGGTGTGAATGGGATGGCTTCAAAGAAATGGTAGAGGAAGCTTGGCAAACACATATAGAGGGTAATCATCTTTATGTTGTGTTGAATAAGCTTTAGTGTACAAAGCAAGAAATTAAGAGATGGTCGAAAGAGAAGGTGAACCTGCCCAACCTCCTCCACAAAGCCAGAGGTGACTATGATAAGGCTGCGGTGGATCTGAGGCTGAATCCTGCTTCCCAGATGGCTATGGAAGCTGAGATGAAGATGGAAGATAGAGTAAAGAAAATGGAGAAAGAGGAGGAACTGCTTCTCTAGCAAAGGAGCGGGTTAAAGTGGATCGTAGATGGTGATCGCAACACCAAGGTGTATCATGCTCCCATTAGGAAGAAAGAATTGCAGGACACCATTTATGAGCTGATTGATGATAAAGGTGAAATGGTAGACAGCTGGGTGGAGATTGCTGATTAGGCTACTCTCTTCTTTAAGAGAGTGTACAACAAAGGCACCAACAACCTACTTTCTGCCGGAATTGATGATGGGAACCTAAGAAGGAAAGCCACGTATGATATGAATGAATCTCTTTGCAAAGAGGCCATGAACGAGGAAATCAAAGAAGCCACCTTCTCAATTCATTAATCAAAGGCCCCTGGGCCTGACGACTTTAATGGATGTTTCTTCCAAATGATGTGGACAACAATAAGAAAAGACATGTGTAATGCAGTGAGATGGTTTCTACGTGGAGGGGCCATGGTTATGGATGTGAATTATTCTTTTATCAAGTTGATACCCAAGACCAGAAATGCTAGAGAGCTAACTGATTACAGGCCTATCGCCTGCTGTTCTGTACTCTATAAGGTCATCACCAAACTCCTTGCCAAACGTCTGAGTAGAGTTTTACCCCACATCATATCATCAAACCAGAATGCTTACGTCAAAGGCAGGAGTATGTCGGGATGCTCCCTTCTAGCCACAAAGTTTCTAAATGACTTCAACAGGAAAGATTCTACATCCAAGGTGTGCATGAAGGTTGATATTAGCAAATCCTATGATCATGTGAATTTGGGATACTTGTGGGGTATCATGGAGACTATGGGGTTCAACCCTGGTTGGATTTTGGTGATCAAACATTGCATCACAACTTGCTCTTTCTTGGTGTTGGTGAATGGTTCCCCTGTTGGTCTATTCCCTTCATCCAATGGGTTGAGCCAAGGTGACCCTCTATCCCCCCTCTTATTCACCTTGGTCATGGAGGGGTTGATAGGTCTTATTAACTGTGTAGAAGAAATGGGTACATCAAAACCTACAAAGTCAAGGGAGTTAAGGTGATGACACATATTGTTTTTACGGATGATGTCCTACTGTTCTCTATGGGCAATGTCAAGAGATTCAAACAATATAGCTCGGTCCTTCACAAGTTTGATAGGCTCACAAGGCTTTACATCAGTGCCATTAAATCACACTCCTTCTTCTCTAAATCTTGTGATAATAGAAGGGGAAGGCTTAAGGATGACAATGGCATGGAGAGTGGGGCCTTCCTGACAAAATATCTGGGGTACCCACTCTGGCAGGAAGGGGCTCAACTTCGGACTTTAAAGATTGCCTTGGCAGTTTCAGATGCAAAGTCGACAATTGGAGCGGGCTGCACATATCGATGGTTGGGCGGTTGGTTCTGGTCCGAACCATGCTTCAGGCTATGGTTAGATTTTGGGCTAGCATGGGGGAGATATTGGCGTTGGTTTTACATACAATAAGGTCCACCACTGCGAACTTCATATGGATAGGGAAGACCCACTCTATTACTTGGAACAAGATTGCAAGACCGTACACTGAAGGAGGCCTACAGATCTTGGGACCCGAGGAACTCTTGCACATGGGGACCAGTAAAAGAGTCGGGAAATTCATGAAAGAAAAGGAGAATAGTTGGGTTAGCTGGATGAGTAGACGGTATGGGCGGAGTTTGCATAGTCAAGAGAATACCAGACCTTCCCGAGTCTGGAGGGCGATGTGTAGGATGGTTCAGGATAACTGGGACCAGTATGTTGTTGACTCTTTTGGCTATTGGTCCTTACGTGACAACTCAACATTGATGAACACCAATACTGGCACCGTCCTCGCTCCGGGGTGGGCCAGTAGCCTGTGGGGCTTTGCGCACTTCCCTAAATGGAGCATTTTCTACTTCAGAGCCATTCTTGATAGACTGCCGACGAAAGATATAATGATAAAATGGGGCTTAGAGGTTAATGACAAATGTGCTCTGTGCAAGGTGGTTGCCAAAACAAGATCACATCTTTTCTTTGAATGCAGTTTGACCAAACGAATGTGGAAGATCATATGCCTCAGGAATGGGTGGGGGTAGGACATACATTCCTCTCTAGAGGAGGCCTTCGAGTGGACAATAGGTAAAACTAACTAGACAAAGGCAGTTAGAAGATTCACTAACCTTTACATCATAGGGACCAACTACCTCATATGGTATGAAAGGAACAATAGGACTCATGGGTGTAAGTAGAACAAGCCCGAGGATCTGCTTGAGCACTTAGATAAAGAATTAAAATGGCGCATTTTCTATAAACCTGAGATTTTGTGTAATCTCGAGGTGAATACATGCATTCACTGGGATTTTTGTAGTTAGTCCCCATGTACATCTCTTTGGGCCCGTCTTAGGGTGCCTTGCTCTGTTGTATAGTTTACTATACACCCCCCCTTTTAGTTTAATATATTTACCTTTTTCCAAAAAAAATATACCTAACACATGTCCAAATATACCTAAAATAGGTCTAAAATACCATAGAATCTTGACCTAAAACAAAATAAGGGTGGAAATGCATCTCAGGCGGGATACGCATCCCCATGGTAACTATGGTTGTACATAAGTACCACTATTCTAAATATTTTAGTCAAACATGTAGAAAGCATAAAATAGAGAGGCAAGACTATCATTTTAGTCAATTTCACATGAAAAGACAATCATAACATGAGGGGTCCAAAGACCCATTATAACATAGTAATTCAACAATCATTGGAACTTAAATGAATCCAAATAAGGAAATATGAATGTCCAACAATTGAGTTTCAAGTAGAATGGATATTCAAGAGATGCCTCATTAGAAGAATCAGGTTTAAGTCAAATAATACCCAAAATAAAATAGAGGATGTACATACCTGATCTTCATAACTAACCATATCTCTAGGGGTAAATTACATAGTTTGTCCTTCTTGATCTAAAATGGTGTTACACACCCATTAGTCCATAATCCAAATGATAAACTAGAGTAGATATAATTCCATTATTGGTTACGTCATGTGATTTTAGTTTTTTAAATCTTGAAATTACTCATACTTGATATATCTAGAATTTAAGTTCTCAACACTGACTATATTAAATAATGAAATATGATTTTTAGTAAATTTGTGAAATTATATACTTTCTACTTCGAATTCTTGATACATTATTATGTGTATAGCTCAATATGTTGCATTTATGTTCTATATATAGTAAGCTAATCATTTCATTGAATTCACATTTCTAGAATACCCTCCAATCTATATATATTTGACTAATTACTTACAAACCTGAAAACTAACAAGCATACATCAATGAGTTGACTAAAGGCCCAAATACCTACTAGGAAAATATTTATCATTAATAGTATTGTAAGTATTATCTATGTCATCTTTATTATTATTGAGAAGTCAAACTGTATTCAAAATAATAAGTAATTACTATTACATATACCACAATGTTTCTATTTGCATATATTAATACGAAATTTATGTATGTATAAATATGTGCATGTAAGATGAGTCATTATGACCGAGATGTAAAAATATCCTAATTGTTCAGATTATCCTATTAAGATACTATCTCATGTCTCATTAATGATTTAGATTTATTTAAACTAGAGTATACTTGTGAGAGCTATGAACATACCAATTAGTAGACGTTGAAGCATAGATGGTTCTCTTGTGAAGGAGGTTGCGCCAATGTCTGTGGCTGCTTCTTCCCAATGGTAGTCAGGATGACCCCATTAGCACTAGTGACGCAACAAGAACTAGTAAATCCATTCGAGAGGCAACCTCACATTGGGTCTTGGAAACATTGATCGCAACTGTGTTGTCTGGTAGGGTTTCATGGGACTAAAAAAACAAAGGGTAGAGCTTGCATATAAGAGAAGGTTCTAGGAATTGGTTGGGGGAGTTGGAGTTGTAGTTGTTGGTATATGTATGCCTGTAGAGCCATCCCAAGTGATTGTATGGAGTCGGATATTAATTAATCAATTAATGCGATTATTTGGTTAATTAATGAATTCCGGAATATTCTAATTAATCCACAGACATTTTAATTAACGCAACGTTTCTGTTTACCGATGGGTTTAGGAAACCCTATTTCCCTTCGTATCCTATTTAAAGGAGGATTGACGGCCGATATCTATAGAAGATAGATAGACACTTTTAGTTTATGCTCACGCATGTAAACCTAGCCGTCACCGTCCTTAGGAGAGAAAGGAGAGAAATGCGCCGCTAGCACGCCGCCGCAGAGACACACTCCTTCCCGCCGGCTTGAGAAGCGCGACGTGGAGTTTCGTCCATCCGTGTGGACGAAGTAGAGATGCAAACGCATTGACGCCTGTGTTCGGAGGACGTCGACGACCACATGTACGCGCTACGAGCGGCGGACATCACTGTCACAAAGAAGCGCCGCCGGATAAACCTGCGACAACGAATGGGAGAGAAGTTCCGTCCGTGTCGACAAGCAGCGTTGCACCGTCGTGCAGCGGGACATCTCCGGACTTGCTCCGCGATAAGGTATATCCCGCAAAAAATCCTTCCAAATACGTTGTTGTCGACGAGATCCTATTTCGGGTTGCGTGGATTTTATCGCTTCCGCCGCGCATGTTTTCTCCACAAAACCCAACAGTGGTATCAGAGCAGCGTCGATCTACGACGTATTTGGATTAGTTTCGATATGATCAAATTGCTGTATACTATTTTTAAGTTGCATACGATGCAAATTAAACCTGTTAATGTGTAAATCTAAACCTAATTCCACATACGCCGCAGGCTACTGTTTTTGACGTTATGGACGGGGTCGACTATGGAAATCCCCGCACAGGGGCGCTGCCCCTGTGTACCCTGCAAAGTCTGTGTGGGAGTCAAGAAATCATTTAATGGGGAATGTCCCGCATTAAAAGTACTGAAATTTTAATATGTATATATGTATATGTAGATATACCTATGATAGCATACACGTCGCCTTTAAAATCTATTTTATGTGGTGAGTGCATGCACAGTTATGGCCTAGTATCCCCTTGTGTGAATGTTGTGAATGAATGTGGATGTCAATCTTGTGGATATGTTTGTTTGTGAATTCTATGGATGTATAATGGTTACATATGGATCCTTTGTATAAAGTATTCGGCTTGCATGCCGAGCCTCATCTCTTATTTCAAAGTGTAATTAATTCTTTCTTTTTATATTTGTACTCACATGATGTAATAGAGATAGGATAAGTTTTAGTTTTTGTATACTTGATGTAAGGAGGCCACTTGAAGATCCAACTCCAAGGAGTGTCCATGGAGAAGCACCATGAAGATCTAATTCCAAGAAGCAACCTGAAGATCCAACTCCAAGGAGCGTCCAAGGAGAAGCAACAAGAAGATCCCATTCCAAGAAGAAACTTGAAGTTCCAACCTCACGAAGCATCCATGAAGTTGTTCATTGTAATGTTGATCATTATAGGCTTACATGTTGATTCATAGGTGTTGCATGAGATGCATAAGACCATAGGTGGACCATAATCCTTTGTTTCTCCAAAGGATTACAATAGTATGGCCATAACCGATGTATTTGTGATTGCATGTCTATCGTTTGTGGTTGTGGATATAGTAGTATATGATACGTACTATAAGTATGTGGTGTTTGGATATGTATATGTATTAATAAAATCCCTAATAATATTAAGTTTTAGTTGCCTTCCATAAAGCAACACACATGAAAAGCTTGATCGACTATGTGTGGGCACGCCTCCGTGTGGTACACTGTCTATCTCGTGGAAGTGTGAAGGTGGGTATGTGGGTCTGCCTCCGCAGGGTGCACACTCATCGTGTTGGCTTATGGGTTGGACTTAACTAGGGAACCATGATAGGATCAAGTACCTAGAGGCACACAGATGCATTATGGCAAGGAGTTGTGCATGATCATCTATCCAAGAATTGCATATGATGCAATTGGCAAAAGTTGCCTACCTTAGTATTTGGTCTTTGACGCCAGCGTTGGTTGGGCATTGATCCAATTATTTTAGGTCTTGGCTCACTAGAAGGTTGTGCGTTGCAATCCTCTGAGTGGATAGTGAGGGCTATCAATTTGAATAAAATAGTGGGAGCGTAATTAATTAAAGGCCTAATTAATCTCGTTTATCAAATCTTTACAAGTCAAAATGTTTTGGACTAAATGCAAATTTTTCTTTTGTAGCAATCAAATGGAAACCAACACTCACACTTTCTCATTGCGATCGGTCCTTGAGAAGGACAAACTTACCGGAACCAACTTTCAAAACTAGTTTAGGACACTGATAATTGTTCTCACACATGAGCATAAGCTCTATGTCCTTGAAACACCAGAGCCAGAGGAGCCCGCCGTAAATGCGCCCAAGGCTGAAAAGGATGCTTACAAGAAGCACCTTGATGATGTCGTCGATGTCAAATGCCTGATTTTGTGCTCAATGAACTATGAGTTGCAAGAGCAACATGAGAACATGAGTGTCATGGAGATGGTAACACATCTCAAGAACATGTATCAACATCAAGCAAGACAAGAGAGATATGATGTCTCAAAGGCTTTGTTCAAAAGCAAGATGAACGAGGGAGACTCAGTTGGCACCCACATACTCACCTTGATTGGGTATGTGGAAAGTCTATCCAAGCTAGGATTTCCCCTAGGTCAAGAGTTGGCCACTGATGTGATTCTACAATCGTTGCCTGAATCATATAGTCATTTTGTCATGAACTACAACATGAACAATTTTGATAAGTCGTTGTCAGAATTGTTGGGCATGTTGAGGACAGCTGAAGCACAGATGAAGAAAGACAAGCCCAAGTCTGTGATGGTGATCAGCAAGGCAAAGGGAAAGTCAAAAGGAAAAAGCAAGGCTAAGAAAGATTCTAAATCTGGGCAGAAGCCAAAGTCATCCGCGCTCAAAGCTAAAGGTGGGATCTCCAAAGAAGGCAGTTGTCACCATTGTCACCAGCCTGGACATTAGAAAAGAAACTGTCCTCTCTACCTGGAGGAACTGAGGAAGAAGAAGCAGGGGATAGCGATCTCCACTTCAGGTATATACGTTATTGAGATAAACTTAAATACTTCTTCATCATGGGTACTGGATACCGGATGTGGATCTCACATATGTTCTAATATGCAGGATCTGATAAGAAGTAAGCCTTTATGAAAGGGCCAAGTCGAGCTACGGGTTTCTAATGGAGCAAGAGTTGCTGCCACCACAGTTGGAGTTATTAGTTTATCTTTGCCTACGGGCCTTGTAATAGAATTAGAGAATTGCTATTACGTACCTGCCATTAATAGAAATATTATTTCTGTATCTTGTATGGACAAGAGTGGATTTGAATTTCACATTAAGAATGGAATTATTTCTATATCTAAAGATGAGATCTTTTATGGAAATGCCCCTATGTCTTATGGTATCTACTTGTTAGAACTTGAGACTAGCATATATAATGTAAATACTAAAAGGTTAAAACTTGACAACTCAAACAAACAATTCTTATGGCATTGTCGTCTTGGGCACATAAACGAGAAGCACATATCTAGACTCCATAAGGATGGTTATCTAGACTCTTTTGATTTTGAATCATTAGAGACATGTGAGGCATGTTTATTAGGGAAGATGACCAAAACTCCTTTCACTGGACACAGTGAGAGAGCCAGTGATCTGCTAGGGCTCATACATACTGATGTATATGGGCCTTTTAGATCAAATGCTAGAGGAGGCTATCAATACTTCATTACCTTCACTGATGACCTTAGTAGGTATGGCTATGTATATCTTATGAAACACAAGTCAGAAACTCTTGAAATGTTCAAGACTTTCATGAATGAAGTAGAGAAGCAACTTGGTAAGAGTATTAAAGCACTCTGTTCAGATCGAGGTGGTGAATACTTAAGCCAAGAGTTTGAGGACCTTCTGAGAGACCGTGGTATTGTATCACAATGGACTCCACCTGGTACACCACAACATAATGGTGTGTCAGAAAGAAGGAATCGTACATTATTAGACATGGTACGATCAATGATGAGTTCAGCCGAACTTCCAATATCTTTCTGGGGATATGCTCTTGAAACTGCAGCGTTTACACTTAATTGTGTGCCTTCCAAATCGGTTCAAAAGACACCATATGAGATATGGAATGGGAATCGTCCCAATTTTTCTATGTTAAAGATTTGGGGATGTGAAGCTTATGTTAGGAAACAATTTCCTGAAAAGCTTGGACCCAAATCAGAAAAATGCTATTTTGTTGGATACCCCAAGGAAACTAGGGGATACTACTTCTACACACCAACTGACAACAAAGTGTTTGTTGCTAGGACTGCTGTATTTCTTGAAAAGGAATTTATTTCTAAAGGAATTAGTTGGAGGAATGTAGAACTCAAAGAAGTTCGAGACCAACAAGAAAGTAGAGAACCTAAGGAGGTACATAAGGAACATGAAGACTCACAAGTTGTTGTGGAATTTCAAGTTCCAAATGTAACACAGGAACCTCGTAGGTCTAGTAGGACACGACTTGAGCCTGAGAGATTTGGATTTCTCGTGACTCAAGACAGTGATGAATTGGGCATAGCAGATGAGCCAACTTCCTATCTAGAAGCTACTAAGGGACCAGAATCTAAGAAATGGCTTGAAGCTATGAGATCTGAGATGGAATCCATGTACACCAACAAGGTATGGACCTTGGTGGATCCACCCGAAGGGGTAAGACCCATAGGGTGCAAGTGGGTCTTCAAGAAGAAGACTGACATGGATGGAAATGTTCAAACCTATAAAGGTAGATTGGTTGCAAAAGGATTCCGTCAAATTCAAGGTGTTGATTATGACGAGACCTTCTCACCAGTTGCCATGGTTAAATCCATCAGGATCATGCTTTCCATTGCAGCTTATCATGACTATGAGATTTGGCAGATGGATGTTAAAACAGCATTCCTTAATGGGAATTAATTGAGGATGTGTACATGACACAACCTGAGGGTTTTATCGATCCAAAGGAAGCCAATAAAGTTTATAAGCTACAAAGGTCAATCTATGGATTGAAGCAAGCATCTCGGAGTTAGAATCTACGCTTTGATGAAGTAGTCAAAAAGTTTGGCTTTAGTCAAAATGAAGATGAACCTTGTGTTTACAAAAGGGTTAGTGGGAGCACAGTCGTATTTCTCATATTGTATGTGGATGACATACTATTGATGGGAAATGACATCCCTACTCTTCAGACAGTAAAAGGTTGGCTAGGGAAGACTTTCTCTATGAAGGATTTAAGCGAAGCATCCTATATACTAGGGATCAAGATCTATAGAGATAGATCTAGAAGGCTTCTAGGCCTAAGCCAAAGCACATACATTGACAAGGTGCTAAAGAGGTTTAGCATGGAGGGTTCTAAGAGAGGTAACTTGCCCATGTCCCATGGGGTTACGATCTCTAAATCCTAATGTCCTAGTTCATGTGATGAACGGGCACGCATGAGTAAGATTCCATATGCATCAACAATTGGATCTATCATGTACGCAATGTTATGTACTCATCCTGATGTGTCATATGCTTTGAGCATGACGAGCCAATATCAGTCAGATCCAAGTGAATGTCACTGGACAGCCGTAAAGAACATCCTAAAGTACTTGAGAAGGACTAAGGATCAATTCTTGGTATACGGCGGTGAGGAAGAGCTTGTGGTAAAGGGTTACACCGTTGCTAGCTTCCAAACTGACAAAGATGACTACAAATCGCAATCTGGATTTGTGTTTTGCCTGAACAACGAAGCTATGAGCTGGAAGAGTTCCAAGAAAGAGATGGTTGCAGATTCTACAACAGAGGCTGAATATATTGCCGCATCTAATGCTGCAAAGGAAGCTGTGTGGATCAAGAAGTTCATTTCTGAACTTGGAGTGGTTCCAAGTGCTGGTGATGTAATTGAGTTGTTTTGCGACAACAATGGAGCAATTGCACAAGCTAAAGAACCAAGATCGCACCAACATTCCAAACATATTCTACGGCGGTTCCATCTCATACGAGAGATCGTACAACGAGGAGATGTGAAGATTTGCAGAGTACCTACAGAAAGCAATGTGGCTGACCCGCTCACAAAAGCACTTTCATAGCAGAAACATGACAGACATGTTCGATCACTTGGATTGAGATTCATGAGTGATTGGGTATAAGTGCAAGTGGGAATCTGTTGGTATGTATGCCCATAGAGACTATCATTCGATGATTGTAATGGGATACTATGTAAATGATTTTTAATACTACATTGATCATATCAATAAAGGCAAGTTTCCAATCTATATGTTTGTGTTTTATATTGTGAGATGACCATAAAACTTATAGATGTCTATAGAATAATATACTCAATGACATATGTCTTCGGGTTGATGACCTGAACAGTGAGATCATATGTATGCTAAGAGTATGTATTCTTGTTTTGTCCCTAATCGGTTGTTATTGTGGAAATATCCATAGACATCAATAACACATAAGATTAGAATGTATGTTGGTTGATGGAAGAATCTCATTATCCATGATATGGAGATATCAAACCAAATACATAGATACTTGTTAGAGAACAGTGTATCAGATAGACCCACCTTGAGAGTGACACATGGATACCATGATTGGTAGTTAGAGTCACATCTCATAATGATGGTGGTGATTGTGGTTCTTAGACCTGAAGTCACTACACTTATCACATGTCGTTCGGTGTACTTTGACATCATCCACCGTGGTCCTGAATAAGGATTGCTATAAAGATGGTGCTTGGGTGCACTGTGACACATGGGGATGACTGTGAGTGATGTAGATGGAATTTTTCCTTCCTACGGGAGTTTGATATTCCGGACACTTGATAAGTGAGACTGAGAAATGCATGGCCATACTGATGTGAGTCAATATGTGATATTGAGCTTACATATATCTCAGACAGTCTTCTTTAGTTCAAGGAACATGGATTGAACATTGAAAAGGGTAACAATTCCATGACTCGAGTTCAATCCGGATATCAGCGACAAAGGAACTACACAATCACTGTAACACCAGTCATGAATGATAGGTCAAGTTGTTCTCCAACTTCTCCAATTACTTGGGTGGCAATGAAGTCTTGCTAGATACCAATCATTGCTTGTGAAATCATAATATGATTATAGATATCACTGCCAATGTAATTTGGAGCCTAGCGGGTCACACACATAGGATGTGTTGGAATAGGAGTATAATTGTGGATTTGATTGGAATTGCTCTGAATCACATTGATTACTAAAATGTTTATGTAATGGATTAGAATGATATTGGAGTGACTGGCTCTAAGTGCAAGTAGGAGTCTGTTGGTATATGTATGCCCGTAGAGCCATCCCAAGCGATTGCATGGAGTCGGATATTAATTAATCAATTAATGTGATTATTTGGTTAATTAATGAATTCCAGAATATTCTAATTAATCCACGGGCGTTTTAATTAACGCAACGTTTCTGTTTACCGATGGGTTTAGGAAACCCTATTTCCCTTCGTATCCTGTTTAAAGGAGGATTGACGGCCGATATCTATATAAGATAGATAGACGCTTTTAGTTTATGCTCACGCACGTAAACCTAGCCGTCGCCATCCTTAGGAGAGAAAGGAGAGAAACGCGCCACTAGCACGCCGTCGCAGAGACATACTCCTTCCCGCCGGCTTGAGAAGCACGCCGTGGAGTTCCGTCCATCCGCGTGGATGAAGTAGAGATGCAGACGCATTGACGCCTGCGTTCGGAGGACGTCGACGATCGCCTGTATGCGCTACAAGCGTCGGACATCACTGTCGCAAAGAAGCGCCGCTGGATCAACCTGCGACAGCGAACGGAAGAGAAGTTCCATCCGTGTCGACAAGCAACGTTGCACCGTCGTGCAGCGGGACATCGCCGGAGTTGCTCCGCGATAAGGTATATCCCGCAAACAATCCTTCCAAATACGTTGTTGTCGACGAGATCCTGTTTCGGGTTGCATGGATTTTATCACTTCCACCGCACATATTTTCTCCACAAAACCCAACAGTAGTTTCATTCTGTTGGTTGGTATTGGACGAGATTCACACTAGTCTGCCGCCAGGTTGCCAAGATGGATTCCACAAACTCAAGACTATTATTTTCTGGTTTTGATCATATTCCTAGATGGTTAGAGGATCACAGAGGGGAGTTGTCATTTTAGGTAGAAGTTGTTGTAGCTTGATGGGAATAAGAAGAGGTGAGGAGAGTGGGTGACATGGTAGTCAGTTGTAGTGAGGCCTATTGATTGTAGCTCTGATGGTATTTTGTGTGCACTCGATCCATCGTTAGACAATAGAATTGGCGATGACAAATCCTTGTTGTTTCTCCAGCTAGAACAAGGAGGGAAAGGACAATTGTGGGTAGGGTTATGGTGGTAGGCATTTGAACCACATGTGAGGGAAAGAGGTGGTTTGTGGTTAGCTTATAAAGGTGGAGGGGCAACCTTGTAGGTGATCATGGTGGTGGAACTAACCCTGTAGATCAGCCAAGATCATTAAGGGAGGAATGAAGAGAGGAAGGAGTAGAGGAAGGTATGTTTAGGTGAACCCAGGTCTACCCAAGACCAAAGTGTTGGTAGTGGTATGCACCGTGACGAGGATGGATAGAGGAGGTGCATTGGTGATGGTGGTGCTGCTGAAGATTATAGTGGCATAAATGGTTGATGAAGGGTTGTGGTTTCTGGCAGCTAGGCCCTATTGGTAAGACCAGATCAGGGATGAAGGAGTGCAGATAGGGCGGTGTATTCACGGATTTACAAGGTGCCTATTTTCATTATGCCTGGAGGCTAGGAGCTTGATTCCCAGCGGCATGCCTTGGTGATAGGGGTCGTTGTCTAGGTTGTACGGTGTGAGGAGGGAGAGAAGCATGGTGTCTAGGGTTTGTCAAAGTCTAATGAAAACAAAGGGGACTAAACGGGGGAGGCGCGAGAGGAGTAGTAGAGCACGGTAGCTACACCGTTGGTCATCAGGGGACTAGCATTCCCGACTATTCAATGTGAGGGATGTGGTCAAGGGCTAGGAGGTGTAACACCCATGTTACATAAATGATGGGAAAGAATTAGATATACTATATTTGTAATTATATAATCAATGACATTATTATTTCCACTCAATCAATAAATGGAAAGTGCAAAATAAGTCAGTTTGACATGAAAATAGGTGTCTAGGCTAATTATGATATGGGGAATCTGATTCCACCTTTAACCTCTCCCTTTGGTACTGTCTGATTTTCCCTTTTTTATTAGAGTGATAATATATATATATTGTATTTATTTCACATTTAATTTGTGTCATAATGTTTTATATTTATCTGTTTCCCTATTTTCTAAGAATAGGAATATTTTAGACTACCCAGTTATGTATAAAACTAAATAATTGATAAATTGACAAAATAGACTGTTAATCAAACTCTAAATTAGTTAATGTTGTCATTAACCTTATTTAAATATATTATTTGTTAAAAATTATGTTTGATTGGGTGCAATTACTCTAGTTTGGATTCTATGAAGGGAAGTATTTAATACTAACCTAAATAGAGAAGGGCCTAAGGAGTGGGATGTTTAAATTGTATATATAGAGAGATAGAGAGAGAGTTAATCTAGAATACACTCAAGTGTATTTGGAGAATAATGCAGTCAAGTAGTTTTCAATGATGCAATATATTTTTTAAATCTAATCCATTGATATTATTAAACATATTGTGAATAGCTCATATATAAAATATGAGTGCATTTGGACATTTATAGGTCATGTTATAAAGTCTGCAAAATTAATGCAATTCAAATTAGTTTTGTTCTTTGATTTTGTTGTCCTCAGATGAGTGCCTTACACTCATCCAAATGGGCTCAAAATTTGTATGTAGCCTAATTATAATATGTCAATGAATATCAGTGGTTTAAATTTTGTAAAAAAGTAATCTTGATATGCAAACATCACTTGAGTGTAGTAAGTGAGATATACATTGGAGTGTATTCTAGCCCGAGTATATATATTTGTTTATTTATTTATTTATATTCAAATTTGAGTATGTTATAAGATTTGAGTGATTGAAGAGTCTGCATAGACACAAAAACTTAAGGAATCCATGACTTGTGAGGAAATAGAGAGGATTGAAAGAATGAAAGACAAAGCAATAACATATATTAAACTACATGAGGATGCTACCCATGAAAGCATCAAAGCAGACTAGAGGCAGACAGGCTCAAGAGTCTAGCTGAGCTAATCCCTAAGGAATCTTCTAGTGAAGGAGAACACATAGGGACCGAGGTTTTTTAATACACACCTTCAAAAGAAGCTCAAAAATCAAGAAAAAGGGGTGTACCAAGTCCTGACCAAGTGAGGCCTCGAATAGTAGCCAAGACATCTGTAGAGGGGACTCTAATAGAAGTAATTGTACCACAAAAAATGGTGGTTGCCAGTGTTGTTCCACAACCAACAAGTGTAGTCTATAAGAAATAGCCTGACAAGTATGTCCTGTCCAGGGATGATGAACATAGTAAAACATGGGGCAGAATGTTTTCAAAGAAGAACTTTAAGGCCACCAGCTTTGGTGATGTAGAGACCCTAAAACGTCTAGTAATCTATGAAAGGGTGAAGAAAAACCTCAAAAGGATAGGAATTTACAAGATCTATTTCAACAAGAAAACCTCTTATGATGAGCTTAATTTTGGAATTTATGTCATCTTTAAAGATGTTTCCAGTTACAAAAGAAGAAGCAAAGGAGTGTGGGGAATATTTGAAACTAAAAGTGTGCATTATCAAGGAAGACTACATACTGACAGAGAAGTGGCTCAATTCAATCTTCACAGACTCTGATGAACAAGTAGAATGGCCAATAGGGCATGGGGAGACAGGGATGCATGGGGCTTTCTAATAGAGAAGACTTGGGAAAAGTTTTCATGAGAAGGTTGATGCAGTTCTAGACAATCAAAATCCACCATGATGCATTTTAGCTTCATGAGAGTTGTGCACAAGCTCTCACTAATACCCTGACCTTCAGAGAAGATACAGGAAATGTACTAATATTGGATCTCCACATACTATAGAGTATCAAGGAAGGCAAGCATGTTAACATTGTAAAGATATTAATCGAAAAGCTAGCAGTGGCAATTGGGCCAGAAGGCCCCTGCGATTTCTACATGGGAGGCCAGATTACATATATTGCACATCGTCTGGGGTATCCCGGTGAACTGAGGTTCTTCCTAAGGTGAGAGTGAGATGCACTCATTGACGCCAAATATCTAACTATCACCAACGTCTTAAAAAGGCAGAAGCAAAACCACTACCACAGATTCTATAGTTCCGAACACTATCTGCCCCTCCCTGAATGGAGTGACTATGATAATGACAAACTCATATTCCACGAGGAGGAAATTGTAAAGATAAAATCTATAAAAACTATGAGTGCACATGAGCTGACTGAGTAGCCCTCAAAGAAACCAAAGGACGTCTCCACAAAGCAACAAACAAGTAAGAGGATAATATTACACCTTACCGAAAGGCTGGCGACTAAAACCAAGATAAAGGAACCCCCTGCACCCAAGATAATAAACCTGGAAGACAATAAAATAGAAATTTTAGAGACCAAATCCGTCATCACCATCCCTAAAACAACTAAAGGGCTAGAGTTTGAACCCCAAATGATTATACAAGACAAGAAATGGAAGTGGTGGTTGTCCCAGTCCAAAAAAAGGAAACTCTACTAGAAGCGGGCATTGCCTCCTGCTATAAGGAACCTGAGGAAGCTACAATCCAAAATAGAGTTCATGCATCCTTAAACATATCTAAAGGAGGGATGCCAGAAGGAGAAACCACAACCTGAGCACGAAAAGCATCTCAAAGGAGGCCACAGAGAATCCACAAAAGCAAATGAGGCTGGACATGAAGTACGCACCTTGAGTAGACCAAAACAACAACATCAGGTGCCTACTATGAAAAAGATCATGTAGATAGGGCAAGAAATTGAAGACTTTTGTGAGATCATCTCGACCTCTACTCTAAATATTTTTATTTAACTACAAACATGTCTGTAATAACCTCATAGGTGCAGAAAATAGTGGTTGATATTCTACCCATACTCAACCTTCCACAACAAATGTAGCAGTTGGCAGCAAATCAGTTGCAGGTTATGGCGGCACTGGCAGGAATGACAAATGAAGTTGCCCTTCTTCAAAAAATGGGATAATCTATGCTAGGAGAACATGTATCTACAATATGAAGTAGTGAAAAGGAAGGAGGCCCCTACAACCAGCAATGAGGAATCCCCGAAGATACAACATATCATCGCCACTAAAATATCATATGTCAGACCAGCCGATATCGACATCCATCTCAAGGATAACATGTTTCTAGATGCAGTACAAACGGGACAGGGTGTAGTCCCAAGAGGATAAGTCACTTTAGAATGCACTTTTTAACTAATAGAGTAAGAGTCTAAGGGGAGCAGGCAAGTGTCCACCTGGGAGGACAATCTCTCCACTTCCCCAGCCTCACCAGGCATTCCACCAATAATCACCATGATGAGGAACCTAGAACACTAATAGATCAGGGTGTCCTACAGTTCTCACAAGACGACATCCTCGCCAAAGACATAGAAGCAATTGGCGAGAACGATGTCACACGGAAATCACCTAAAATAAGGGAGGAGGCATACGACACTACCAAAGATGTTATGGATGGGTTGGATCCACATTTTGGCTTCAAGGCTACACCACCACCAACGGATTACGATACCCTTGTAAATGAACTATTGTTGGACACATCTATTGTATGGGGAGAACTCCCCATTTCCTTTGAAGTAGAGATAGAACAGCAAGTGACTGAATTTGATGAAGAAAACCTAGATAGCATGTTCAAGGACACACCTCCAAAATAGGCCAACCCAATGTTTCATGATTCACTACAATTTCTTATTGTAGAGACATCTAAAGTTCAGCAGCACTACCACCGTTTTCGTGTGAAATGGCAAGTATGAACATGACTTATGTGTCATGAATGCTGCTATGCAATGTTCATGTCCTAGTTGACATATTGGATGATGAGAACCCATACAAGACATAATCTACAACAACAATCAGTACACTCTGACAAGGAAAGATCCACATTCATCTTTTAGGCAAAAAGCAACTATAAGTAGAACTTTTTTTAAAGTCTCGTGTGGGACTATTATAGAAGAATATATGCACAGAGACAAAATTGGGCCTTTTTCAATGCGACATCCAACCTTGCGGCCCATCTATATAAAGAAACAAGTAATGCAACCTCAGTCATAGAGCTTCAAGACACTCTGGATAAAACTAAAGCCTTAAAGTTCATAACTTAACCATTCAAGGCTTACAATAACTAGCTCCTAATGGTGGTTGATCTTTCCACAAGAAGAGTCATTACTTACAATTTTAGTGCAAGGAACCTGTCATGTGGGAGAATGATCTTTAATAATCTAGAGAATAGGATGATTCAAGAAGTTCCAACATGCCTAAAAAATTTAATACAAGGAGTTAGCAGATGGTATCGTCCATAAGAGATCTCCATTGACTATAGTATGCCTCGAGAAAAAGACAACTCAGGGGGATAGTTCATTTATAGCAATATGGATGATAGAAGTCATAAATAGGGGGGGTCTCGCTCGAGTAGATATTAAACAAAGACTTCCATGCATTAAGGGGAAAATATGTCATGGAAATAATACATACATACAATTTTTCTAAGATGCACATATGATTGATATTTCAAGGAGGATGTACTCTCTTATCCCCTTACCTATAAGAATCCTATTGGTAGAACAACTAAAGAAACTAAAGGTAACAACATAAACCTCTACTCCAGAAGAAAGCACAGCTAGCCAACCTGGTATCCCCTCCCTCTACTTCAAAGATATTTATGTCCCCACCACAGATTCAAGCATTCCTTCCCCACCATCACCCTCAACATCACTACATCACCTCCCCAACTAGATACAATTGCAACCACTTCTTCACCTCAACAAAACATGATCACACAAGAGACATAAGAAACAACAACAGAAGAGGCAGTAGCAGATTTTACAAAAGAAAAAACCCTTATCGTGTCCAACAAAGATGAAAGGACCCATGAGGCAGAAGTTGATGCCCCCAACAACAAATATCACTAAGAGGTGGTAGTCTAAGATGAAATAGATGTGCCATATGATCAACCAACTACCCACTTTTAAAACTTTGATGAACTGGCATGTTATGGGTTGTCGGTTGAAGAAGACACCTTCCTCCTGGATGAACTGCGACTGAGAGAGGATGACGTCATAACATTTTTTGAACTGGATAACGTATAAATACTACTACTAGACCTTCAAGACATCTTAACAATTGGAGGTTACATGACCATCAACATCATCACAGCTTGTCAGTTACTTCTAGATGATGAGCTCCTTGATGTATACATGGCCTTTTTTGAAAGAGTTGGGAACATTGTGTTGAAGAAGGAATATGGTGAACTACAGCACCTGATTGATCACTTACAATACAATGTCCCTCAATGGATATGTGTACCTATTTTGCATGACCGCTACTAGGCGCTATTATTGGTTGATACGTTGAAACAAATAACAATCTTTTACAACAATTCAGGCATCACATTTATCATGAAACTTACAACATATCACAAAATAGCTAACATAGTCATAGAGAAAATGGCCTCCCATGTGTCCAAAAAAATCATGGAAATGATGTGAACGTATGGTTGTGGCCTCCTTTTGAAGGTTTAAAGTTTGAGAAGCCACTATTCTGTTATTGAGAGCCCACAAAAAGAACCTCTCTCCAATGACTGTGGTTTCTATGATTTATTTTGGATGCAGATACTTGCCACATTGGATCAGAAGGTAGAACACTGCCAAGATGATTATTATCACCATCTTTGAGGCCAATACACAATGAATATTTTATCAGTGGAATAGGTGCAACAAAGAGGCCAAGTCTAACTTTCCTACTCTAGATCAACCTCATTCTCTGACACCTTGAGGAAAGGTTGTATGATAAGTTTGGGGGTCTAAATAGGTGAGCTTGGTAATTTTTATGGTCAACATTTCAATTTCATTTCAATTTTCCCTAGCTTGTTTTACCTTACCCTTTCCTTGCTATGTCTTAGCGAAAACTTTGCCAAAATTTTGAAATTTTTGAAAAGCCAAATGGCTGATTTTGACTAAAATTTTGCACATGTATATATTCTCACCTCCTTGGAGAAAAATATTGCTGCACAAGAAGTTTCAAAAGGTAATTTTGAATCCAATTTTCATGGGTGTTATCACCTCTCTACCTTAGAACTTCTTCTCCTCATACTACCTTGTAGCGTAATAGTTTCAAGAGTAATACCATGTTCTATAAATTCATCTAATGAGAACTCTTATGTATAACCATGTCTCTATGCCATTCTTATTTTAAGACTTCATAGACAGCAAAAGAATGCCATGGTCCCTATCAATTTCCCTGAAATAAAGAGGACTTAAACGGTTGCAACCCCGAACGGTTACACTAACCTCCTAGTAAAGGTTCAAAAATACATACCTCTTGCACATAGGCGAAACAACTACCCCTTCTAGTGCTTAAAATCCCCATTTTGGGATAAAAATAGGCTCGACAACCCAAAACTTCCTTAAAATTTCCTATTACCCCAATATCATGTGAGCAAGAATAAAAACCTAGTAAAATAAAGTCATGAAATTTGTGCCCAAGAAAATGCCGAAAAACTTTGCCCGGTTGGTGTATTGATGTACTCAAGATTGCAGATATGTCGTGCTTGGTAGTTGAGTCTAGAAGCCAAACTTTTACACCTAATTTTCAAAGGAAACTTCACATAACCACCTGAAGTTACATCTAGACCCAAATTAGGTAACACTATTGTTACAACAGTAATCATGGTTGAGCTGACCTAAGAAAAGGCAGGAAACACCTCAACGTTAGCCTACTTCAACACATTATCTACGACTCTCTATAATAAAAGTTGGGTCTGAAAGTTAGCCCTAGGATGAACCAAATACTAGGACAACTAGGAAGATAGGTTGCAACAATCTTCCCCCTGACATGGACCCTAGCACGATATGTGTCTAGGGTGACGATAATGGGTGATCATCCCTCTCCCCTGTGGTTTCCCCTCTCTCTTGAGTGGTTTCCTTTCACTTGCAGGTCCAAGGTGCGGGCTACTTCTTTGGCTCGTAGTCATGAAAGATGGAGGACGATCTTGTTGACAGATGTGCGAGACTAGGGTTATAGGAGAATGAGCAGGAGGTTATCGAGTTAGAGGAAGATGAGCCCATCAAGAAGGAGGATCATGTTGAATTGGCACTGGTGGATAGATTACTTACTGATAGACTGTATAATTTTTGGGCACTAAAAAGAACGCTTACCCAAGTGCGGTCTCTGTCGAACAAGACAGTTTTTTAGCAGATTGATTCAACCATTTTCATCATTCAATTCCTTCATTGGAAGGAAAAACAACGTGTCAAGGACGGCGGCCCATGGAACTTTGATAACAGATTATTGCTTACTAAGGAGGTTGAAGGGACAGATCTCCCAGTTCAGATACAGTTTGAGGAGTGTCTGTTCTGGGTAAGGATTTATAGGCTCCCCTTGGGGTACAGATCTGAAACTGCTATATCACCGATTGGTAAAAGGATTGGACGAGTAGTCCAGATCAATCGAGATGACTTGTGATGGGAGGCGTCGTTGAGAATCCGAATTGGAATTGATATCAAGAAGTCACTGATCCGTCTCTACGATTAAAGGATTGGAAAGGAGCTATTGTCTCTCTGGAAGTTAAATATGAGCACCTTTCTAATTACTTCTGCTACCTATGTGGCCTCCTTGGCCACGTAGATCGGGATTGCGAACAGGAAGACACCCACGAGATACATGAGAAAGCATGGGATCCTTGGCTCAAGGCATCTCCAAGGAAACTGAGACTAACTATGGTGGAGGAACTCTACAGGGAAGGGACTACAAAAAAAAGAAATTAGTCTTCCAAACAAAAATAGGTTGCTCAAGATATGTGGAAGATGATAGATATGGACTAGTGTGATCATCTGAAAAAAGAAATTAATATTCTGGTTGTTTCCTTTGGTGATTTTAATGAAATTCTGTCAAATAATGAAAAGTGGGGTGGTCCGCCCAAAACTGAATAGTGGATCCAAAATTTTAGAGATGCAGTGGACATGTGTGAACTTCTCGATTTGGGCTTTTTCGGGATCCCTTACACGTGACAGTGAGGTCTATCGATGGAAACTCTGGTGAAAGAACGCCTTGATAGGGGGTTATCTACTCTGGACTAGATTCATTTATTTTCTATTTGTAAAGTCATCCATTTGCTTATCTATAGATGGGATCATGCACCTATTATTATTGCAGCAGATACATAGAGACAATCTAAAAAGAAGAGGGAGAAGTTCTTTTGCTTTGAGCCAATGTGGCTCACTGAAAAAGATTGTGAGAAGGTTATCTCAGACTTCTGGGTAGGTCATGCATGGACTGGTATAGCTGACAAAATACAAGGATGCAGGGAAAAACTTTATATATGGTTCAAAAAATACTTTGGTAAAACAAGGAGGAAAATCAAAGAGATTGAGTCTCATCTTAGAGAGGAACAAAAAAAGGTGTAAGATGCTAGAGTACATTCTAGGTGTTCTAAACTATCCAAGGATCTGGACCATTGGTATAGGATGGAGGGATCTTACTAGTGTGCACGGGCTAGATTGAAAGAGATAAAGGAAGGTGGTAGAAATACCGCTTACTTTCACCTCAAGTCTTCACAGCATAAGAGGAGGAATCACACCATCATCCTAAAAGATAAAGATAGGACTTGGCAGACCGGTGAAAAGGAAGTCGAAAAAATTGTTACATAGTGATCGGCCTTTTTCACGCGTCTGGAAACGAACGCGGGACAAAGGAAGGAATCAAGCTTTAAATTTATAACCCAAAACCTTCTAGGCCCTCGCAACTTAATTACGGGGTCGAAGTAGATATACAGGGTCGAACACAGGGACGTGGTGACGTTTAGGACGCCACAGATTTCTATTCTTGAGTCAGACAAGCCAAAACGATAGTCGATAAAAGAAAGTGCTAGAACTAGTCTAGCGGGTTGTCACGATTAAAATAAGGAAAAGAAAAGAAAACAAAAGCAAAACAAGAGAGAGCGCGAGGTTCTACTAACTAGAGAAAGAGAGTTCTTGGCTATGTAACCACAAAAGGGGCAGTCTATGCACTCGTTCTCGGGCGTAGACAACCCTCGAACACCCAAGCAAGCATCTAGCACGCACAGCGGCATCTGTCCTGTGGGGTCATCCCACTCGCTCTCGCGATGCGTGACTAAAACCATCAACGATATGTCATTAACCCTCTCTCAAGGGATGACATATCAACACCTCAGTATATGCTAAGTGCCCTCTCGGGTCTTAGGATATTATGGGGTGTTAGGAACAGAATACCTTGGATTGTCCTCCTCTCAGGTTCAGATCCAAACTATCATCTCTTAGCTATTTCTACAACGGATCTCTCAATACAGGCAGAAATAGCAGTTCAAGCGAGTAAGAGATCAACCAAACTAGCAATCATAACTTGGAAAGAGAAAATAGAACATGCAACATACTAGATCTGATATGAATCTACTTGCTTAAGGCAAAAGTATGTAAACATGCCCAGATTGGGCTGCATAGCCAAGAAGGAGCTAACTAGCCATAGACAAGCATAGATGGCACCGAACAAAGATGGATAAATATCGTTTGTACAAGAAACAAAGGAATGCAGTAGAATGAAAGAGAAGAGGGAAGAGATATAGCCCGTAGAGGAGAGGTGGCTCTCGCTCCTTGGCCTCTGTGTAGGCCGGATCTCGCCCCTGGGGTCTTCTCTTTGTCCCTCTGGACTCCTCGGTTCTCTCTCTCTAGACCGTATCAGGCAGCAGCCGTATCGGTCGGCGGGCGTATCGGGCGGCGGGCGTATCGGTCGGCGGGCGTATCGTTCGGCGCGGCCGTATCGGGCAACAGCCGTATCGGGCAGCGGCCGTATCTGTCGGTGGGCGTATCGGTCGGCGGGCGTATCGGTCGGCGCGGCCGTATCGGGCAACAGCCGTATCGGGCAGCGGCCGTATCGGTCGGCGGGCGTATCGGTCGGTGCGGCCGTATCGGGCAACAGCCGTATCGGGCAGTAGACTTTTGGGGAACCCGACACACTAGCTCCTTGGTCTAGGAACTAGCTCTTGTAGGGTCCTTCCTCCAGCCCTCGGCTCTCTCCAGCTCCGAAGAAGCATTCTTGTAGGTTGGCAGCTGCTATTGATAGGTAGTGAGTTGATGTAAGTTGTAGCTTTTATTGGTCCACGTGTCCTTCATCCGTGGCTTCAATCTTGAGGAACCAGGTCGGCCAATATGACTGTCACTCGGCAACCGTATCGGGCAGCCGTATCGGTCGGTGGCCGTATCGGTCGGTGCACCCGTATCGGTTGGCGCCCGTATCGGTCGGCGCAACCGTATCGGTCGGCGGCCGTATCGGTCGGCGCACCCGTATCGGCCAGGCCATATCGGGCAGTCATATCGGGCATCTTTGTCGGGTGTCCATCTCATCCAGACCATATCAGGCAGCTATATCGGGCACCCGTATCAGGCAGCCATATCGGCCAGCTGCTGCGATTCTTGTCTTTTCCTGATCTGGTACTTGAAAGTCCCAAAATTGGCTAGTTTCGGTGCCTACAAATCTAAAACAGGCTAATTAGCTACATTATTGGCTATTTTCACTACATTATCTAATGGAGAGATAGAAAACATAAAACATGAACAAAAGAGTGCATATTAAGACTAAAGTGGCACAAAACTATAGATAAAATGCATAGAAAATATGCGCTAATTTGGGTGTTATCAACTACCCCAAGCTTAAAACTTGCTTGTCCTCAAGCAAGACTGTGCTCAATGAACAAAAAGATAACATCCAAATTAAGCTTGGCAATAAATGCTAAGGTTAAGAAAAATAGTTTAAAGCACCAATACTCTTGATCCATGTCATTTCAGAACAAACCCCCACCAAACAAGCACAATCCTGCCAAAGTAAGATCAAAGAATTTCCAGGCAAGATTAAGCGAATTCACTATAGCCTGCCAATACTCATGAGGGTTTGAATCATAATTATTTGATCATGAAAGAGTTGTCACTTAGGTGATCACGCGAGTTATGAGTAATGAGCCATCACCATGAATCCATGCATACCAATCTAGAATATCATGCCTCTCACTTATTCATGTCCTAAGAAATAAAGCAAAAAGACTCTAATGACTTCTGAGGATCCCGATCTGCGTTAGATTGGTCCATGTAGCGAGCAACAGTCCCTGCAGTCCAAACCAGTTGGTCCAAAGCAGTGAGATGAACTCCTTGTACTGCGCCCGAACCAACCCTGCTACTGAGATGATCTCATAGGTCACCTAGGAGGTTCCTAGTGACTCTCTAATGAGCTTTTAGAGTGATACTACCAGGCACGACATATTCGCGTTCATGAGCGCAGTCATACACCGGCTGGGCACCATCCTCAACTCTCCTAAAAGAGAAAACAAACGCTCATTTATTGTTCACACTCAGGCTTTTATCATCTGCATTCTATTTTTAGGCTTGGGTGAAAACTATATAGATATTTTTGGGATTTTATGGGCGGCCAAAACTCTTTTGCACATTTTTATATTTTTCATCTTTTTGACTCGATCTAATGTGAGAAGGCATGTAGTCCATCAAGGAAAAGCACTTCACCTTGATCATAGCTCAAAACTCATCATGATCCGCTTGATACCTGTGTGAAAATATAGCAATTATGATTCAAGAATCCTTAGAATAGAGGCAAACTTGTGAATCCACAGCTAGGTTCTTTGATCAGGTTTTAGCTCATTCCAACGGTCTTTTACCATGGATTTGCCATTCACGACACAGATCAAGGGAATTTAGCTTTAAGCTATGAAAAAGGGACATAACCTTAGGTTTATTACCAAACTCAAGGAAAGAGTCAAAGAGCAAGTCAATCAAAAGGTCAAGCAATTTTTAAGATGAAAATTGGGCATCTAGGCATGAAGCCAAGCATTTATCTATTAGATTTGCACCATATAGCCATAATTACAAAGCTAAAAAGCTGAAAATTTTGAAAATTTAAGACTAAATGCAGGAAATAGACATGCATGCAAGAAGAGTGAAGAGAAAAGAAGGGCGAAGCCTACCACCCCAAGCTTAAAATTTTGCTCGTCCTCGAGCAAGTCTCAAACTTGAAATAGTGAGGCAGGAATGCATGAGTTTAACGACATTTATTGAAGTTCTAAAGATGATGCATGGGTGCAAGGATATCAAAACAGTTAGAGGAAAGGAATTAACCAACAAGAACATGAAAAGCGAAATTTATTGTAATAAAAGGGTGGGAGGGTGGTAAGAGAAAAGGGGGTGGCTGCCCCACGATACCGACACTGGGATCCCAAATTCTGAGTTTTGGGACCAGTGTCACCTGTGTCTTGCCGACGGGTTCCGCCACATAATATGAGTAGAATAGGCGGATGTGTTGGCCCTGCCGAGTCTGAAGAAGAAAAGTAAAATCCGGCGACTCGGTGAAGTCATCTTTATGCTGGAAGTGACTTGAACTGCACTGGGGTGACTTCTTTGGTAAATCATCCTCAGGGTACCTTTCATTATATGAATCTGAATATGAAGGTCCTGGGATGTCGACACAGGATGAGATGGAGGGGATAGGTTGAATGACTTGGGTGTTATCCATTTCTCCTCCCTCCATCTCTAAACTTGAGGTTAGATGCTCAGATAAATCATCATGTACAGTATGAGTCATCCAATCATCTTCTGAACAAGAAGTACCCCCTGAAGAATCTATTTGTGGTTCTACCACCCCAAGCTTATCACTTGACATGCAGTCGAGGGTGTATTCATGCTTAGCAGCCATGTTGTAGTGCACCGTCCATCCTACCCCCTTGACGTCCACCCTACCTTGTAAAGGTATGGTGGCGAACGATGGCTCGTGCTGCTCCAACTCGTCTTCGTTACTATACTCACTGCTCTATGTCGAGCAGCTGTCATCGTCGTCGTCGTCGAACAAATTGTTCCAAACCATGGTTGATGTACTGCTCAAAGCGAAGTGACAAGTCTCAATATGAGAAATGTCACTCTGGTCTGGTTCAATATCTGACTCTGGTTCCTCAAACCAACCTTATGGCTGTGAGGAAACTTGGCTTTTAGAGTCTTCATCATCGTCATCATAGACCCATTCATGCCTATGACTCATATCTTCCATTGGTTCATCAGCTGGGTCATCTGGATAGAATGAAGGGCTTCCCCAAGTGGGTTGGTCTTCACAGAAAAATCCTAGCGAATCCAGTTGATGGTCTGAATAGGATGGTGAGATATACTCCGATTTAGATCCAATGGAATGTCCTTGATGACTAACGTCTTCATTATCTTGTGATGGCATTTGTAATTGGATTGTAACCAAATCAATGAGCTCTTGGAGCCTCCTGCCTTGTTCAACATCTTTATCATGAAGTTGTTGTACTTGAGCAGCAATGCTTTCAAGACCCGTCGATTCTGCCATGCACATTGGTTGCTGACCTACTGTACCAGACTGATGCTCTTGAATGAATTCTCGCTCAACAGTTTGAACTAGACTTCTACTGCAGTCCGCAGCCTCGGTGCCTACTTTGAGAAGACGATTCTGCTCTTCTAGCAGTTGTTGCTTGGGATCGACATCTTCTTGGAGATGAGGGACTAGGGAGGTGAGCGCCTTGCCACTCTCTCCAGCTAACTCCACTGCCTTAATCAGTTCTTGATCCCATGCTAGCACGGGAGTCGATGGTTGACTGGCAGTCTCCTTTGTTGTAATTTCAACATATGACAACGGTGGAGGTGAGTATAACTCGACTAGTTGTAGAGCACGACCTTCAATTATTTGCCAGCAGTCAGAACTGCAGAAAAACTCGGGAGGACAGGCGGACAAGATGACTTGTCTTGCCGAAGCAAGATCCATGGCTGAAAAAGGTACAAGAAAAAGAGAAGGTATTCAGTATATATGAACACGTATGTTTAAAACAAATGAAAATTTATGCATATATATACAGGCTTATAGTGACAGAATAAAAATCTACTAGGCGTGTAAATGTGGAAAACCCACGTCCCCGGCAACGGCGCCAAAAGTTGACCGGCCTTTTTCACGCGTCTGGAAACGAACGCGGGACAAAGGAAGGAATCAAGCTTTAAATTTATAACCCGAAACCTTCTAGGCCCCCGCAACTTAATTACGGGGTCGAAGTAGATATACGGGGTCGAACACAGGGACGTGGTGACGTTTAGGACGCCACAGATTTCTGTTCTTGAGTCAGACAAGCCAAAATGATAGTCGATAAAAGAAAGCGCTAGAACTAGTCTAGCGGGTTGTCACGATTAAAATAAGGAAAAGAAAAGAAAACAAAAGCAAAACAAGAGAGAGCGCGAGGTTCTACTAACTAGAGAAAGAGAGTTCTTGGCTATGTAACCACAAAAGGGGCAGTCTATGCACTCATTCTCGGGCGTAGACAACCCTCGAACACCCAAGCAAGCATCTAGCACGCACAGCGGCATCTGTCCTGTGGGGTCATCCCACTCGCTCTCGCGATGCGTGACTAAAACCATCAACAATATGTTATTAACCCTCTCTCAAGGGATGACATATCAACACCTCAGTATATGCTAAGTTCCCTCTCGGGTCTTAGGATATTATGGGGTGTTAGGAACAGAATACCTTGGATCGTCCTCCTCTCAGGTTCAGATCCAAACTATCATCTCTTAGCTATTTCTACAACGGATCTCTCAATACAGGCAGAAATAGCAGTTCAAGCGAGTAAGAGATCAACCAAACTAGCAATCATAACTTGGAAAGAGAAAATAGAACATGCAACATACTAGATCTGATATGAATCTACTTGCTTAAGGCAAAAGTATGTAAACATGCCCAGATTGGGCTGCATAGCCAAGAAGGAGCTAACTAGCCATAGACAAGCATAGATGGCACCGAACAAAGATGGATAAATATCGTTTGTACAAGAAACAAAGGAATGCAGTAGAATGAAAGAGAAGAGGGAAGAGATATAGCCCGTAGAGGAGAGGTAGCTCTCGCTCCTTGGCCTCTGTGTAGGCCGGATCTCGCCCCTGGGGTCTTCTCTTTGTCCCTCTGGACTCCTCGGTTCTCTCTCTCTCTAGACCGTATCAGGCAGCGGGCGTATCGGTCGGCGGGCGTATCGGGCGTATCGGTCGGCGGGCGTATCGGTCGGCGGTTGTATCGGTCGGCGCGGCCGTATCGGGCAACAGTCGTATCGGGCAGCGGCCGTATTTGTCGGCGGGTGTATCGGTCGGCGGGCGTATCGGTCGGCGAGGCCGTATCGGGCAACAGCCGTATCGGGCAGCGGCCGTATCGGTCGGCGGGCGTATCGGTCGGTGCGGCCGTATCGGGCAACAGCCGTATCGGGCAGTAGACTTTTGGGGAACCCGACACACTAGCTCCTTGGTCTAGGAACTAGCTCTTGTAGGGTCCTTCCTCCAGCCCTCGGCTCTCTCCAGCTCCGAAGAAGCATTCTTGTAGGTTGGCAGCTGCTATTTATAGGCAGCAAGTTGATGTAAGTTGTAGCTTTTATTGGTCCACGTGTCCTTCATCCGTGGCTTCAATCTTGAGGAACCAGGTCGGCCAATATGACTGTCACTCGGCAACCGTATCGGGCAACCGTATCGGGCAGCCGTATCGGTCGGCGGCCGTATCGGTCGGCGCACCCGTATCGGTCGGCGCCTGTATCGGTCGGCGCAACCGTATCGGTCGGCGGCCGTATCGGTCGGCGCACCCGTATCGGCCAGGCCATATCGGGCATCTTTGTCGGGCGGCCATCTCATCCAGACCATATCAGGAAGCTATATCGGGCACCCGTATCAGGCAGCCATATCGGCCAGCTGCTGCGATTCTTGTCTTTTCCTGGTCTGGTACTTGAAAGTCCCAAAATTGGCTAGTTTCGGTGCCTACAAATCTAAAACAGGCTAATTAGCTACATTATTGGCTATTTTCACTACATTATCTAATGGAGAGATAGAAAACATAAAACATGAACAAAAGAGTGAATATTAAGACTAAAGTGGCACAAAACTATAGATAAAATGCATAGAAAATATGCGCTAATTTGGGTGTTATCATATAGTTTTTTCATGAGTTGTTTACATCTAGTAATCCGATGGGATTTGCTGAGTCTATAGGGGCATCTCCCAGGTGGTTAATTCCCATATGAATAGTGAACTAGAGAGGGATATAACTGACGAAGAAATCTTTGCATCTCTAAAACAAATGCATCCTAATAAAGCTCCAGGACCAGATGGTATGAAACCAACATTTTTTCAAAAACTTGGCATGTGGTTGGTACTGATGCATCGAACTACATAAAGGGGTGGTGGAAGGGAGACTACAACATTGAGCTAGTCAACTCTACTCTTGTTGTCTGATCCCAAAAGTAGCCTCGCCGACAGGGCTTAAAGATTTTCAACCTATCAACCTGTGCAATGTAATTTACAAACTGGTCTCCAAAGTCTAACTAATAGGATCGAACCTTTTATGGACTCCATTATTTCTGAAAATCAAAGCGCTTTTATCCAGGCATGTTGATTATTGACAATGCTATTATTGTCTATGTACTTTTCAATAAGATGAATGAAGTAAAAGTGAAGAAGGGTTACTTGGTACTTAAACTCGACATGTCAAAAGCCGACGATAGAGTGGAATGGGAGTTTTTGGATTATGTCCAAGAGAAGATGGGGTTTGGGAGTCTATGGAGAAGGAACATTCAGGAATGTGTTTCTATTGTCAACCAGAGTTTCATTGTCAATGGTGGCCATACCCAAAGAACAAAGCCCTCTTGAGGCCTGCAATAGGATGACCCTCTCTCTCCTTACCTTTTCATTATTATTTTGGATTCTTTCTCTACCTCTCTCCTCCAGCAGCTAGCTCAAACCTCTTACATGAGGTGAGGGTGAGTAGCCACACACCATGTATTTCTCAGCTTTTCTTTGTAGATGACAATATTCTCTTTGCGCGGGCATCCCAACATGAATGATTGATTGATAAAAAGATTACATAGATGATGATTATAGAAGAGAGAAGAAGTATCCAATCCCCTTTTATACTCGAAAGCCAACCATGGAAGAAGAGAGTTGCTTGGAGAGGAGCTCTTGGAGGCGTGAAACTCTAAGGAAAGTCCTAGGTCCGTTTGTGGCTTTAGATCTTCGAAAAATGACGTCTCTTGATGTCTCTTAGGTGCTCTTCATGTTTGGGATGAGTTGGGGGTTCTATTTATAAGAATATGACCCATATCTAAAGTCCCGAAGTGATTAGGTTGTTTTCCACCTACGTTTACGGTATGGTAGAGACTGTATACAGTTTGTACCACGAACTGTATTTCCAAACCAGCAACATTTACAGTCCAAAGTTGAAATGTAAATGGTCCGGATGGGACCATAAAAATAAATACAGTCCCCAGGGCCTCCAGGCAGACCATGTATGGTGTGGAGGTAATAATCGTAAATACACCCGTAGGTGCCCAAAATGCAGCCCGAAGATGCCGAGACTTGATGTAGACGTCCGGTTCATGAAGGAAGCTTTTCTAAAGAATTTAAGACACTTTATCAACAAATGTATAGCTTATATTCAATGCAGTCTATTTGATGTCACAGAAACATACCTTGAAAGTCTAAGTACAATTCCTAAACAAAACAATGTTCTTGATCTCTAAAAGCGATATATGTATCCTAATCACATGAAATGACCTCCATCTTTCCCAGCTAACTCATCGTCCGTTGTGAGATACGAATTTGCGGATTACCGTACGTGAGGAATAACAACATGGCGCTCAATTCAAACGGCATCACCAACAGGGAAATAACGCATTCATTTTTATGTCTCTGAAGATGCTGTACAAGGATATATACATGATGGTACACAATCGAATTCTTGTTACAAACTCTCAACGCACTACAAATGATAATTATTTTACAATGACAACTACCGATGATTTAGTCAGGATAAACAAAAGTCACGTAGATGCAGGTCATAGTACTCTTTCTCCACAAACAACATGCACCGACCTAGATTTGGTAAACCAGACACAAGCTTGAAGATAACCTATCCATTCCCAAGTAATCAATGAACCTTTTCGTTAATCAGACTGATTCATCTAGAAAAGGTCAGTCAGTTCACTAAGAAATTAATGCCGCGCGCTATAAACCGACCACCACATCGGCTTCGTGGTCACCTGCGGCGGACGTTCGCATGCTCGTTTCGGACCTGCTTCCGAGGTCCAACCACCACTCCTTCTTCCGCTTCCAGAAGCACCCGGCGAGTCTCCAAGATTCGAGAGTCGGTGGTCGGCCCAGCACCGGCGCAGCTGACACGGACCGCGCGAGGCGAGGGGGGAGGTTGAGCCTGTACCCTGCCGGTGGGGTTTGAGGGAGGTTAAGGGGCTGCAGGTCTACTGGTTCCCTAGGTACCCCTGGTTTGAGCTCCCACTTGAACGGCACGGCGCCGGGGAGTCGGAATGCCCCTTCCGGCGTCTGGCTCTCGTCCTCGAGGTCCGAGACTCTCCCCATGGAAGCCGGTTAATGGAGAGGAGGTCGTGTATGTACGGGGTTGGCTTCCGCGGTGTTTGCGCTGCGTACGGGCGTTCGTTTGGTTGGTTGTCGGACGGAGAGAGGAGGTGGGGAGAGAGGGAGAGAGGTTGGTGGAGATGGATGGCGGAGGATGGATACGAGGGCCGGGATTTATGGACAAGCGGCCGGCGTGTGCCCGTGCCGGGATGGTCGGTGAGAGAGAGAGAGACCGGCCAGGGTCCATTTTTGTGCTAACGGATCTAACTTTTCAAGACGCCGATATTTTCCAGTCAACGACTCAACGTATCATACCGAACATTTCTGACGCTATAAGCCCCATCAAACGCGCATCATTTGCTCATCATAACGGGTTTGGCTAAAGAACGTTCCATTTTAGTTTAGTGATCCCTGACCTAACAAGCGTTTTTTCTGATCTGACTAACGGAAATGCCATCCAAAATTATCCTTCTTGGTGCGTGTGATTCCTCGGATGCGCGTCCATAATCGACAGGGGAAATACATAGTTCGCTCGTTCCTTAGTCCGTACGTGTATGGGTCGATGACGTGGCCGACCAACTTTTATTTTTCTTCAGAAGCTCAAAGGAAGTTCAATCCGTTGCAATGGGCCAAATCCCAAATCAATAACAAATAAGAAGAGCCACACACGGTTCTGACGCAATTCACAACATTTTTTCCTCTCTAAAATTAACTTAATTATACAGAAAGTGGGATTAAATGAAGGTAATACTTTTTATAATTATAGATGCGCCTTTTGTTGTATACAAAACCTATATCATATCTTAGAGATTAGAGATGTATGTCTCTTAAGATAAAGTATTCTAAAAGACTCAAATTATCGTAACATAAGATGTCTTTGTTTGAATTTATTAGTTTTCTAGGTGGAATGTGGTTTATAGTGTTATTTTACAATTACAGACAGGTCCTTCTACATGCTATGAAGAGGGTAAAGTGCAATATATGGTAATATTTACTTTTTAATCTCGGACAAGCCCTTCTATTCTATACCATGTATGAAGAGCTATAGAGGGGGTGAGATGCAATGTCTAGTATTTTGGGTCCAATCTAGTATTGTTTTTAGTTCTTAAATATGCTATGAATTGGGTGGGGTGCAATTTGTGCTAATAATGTATGCCAATGTTCTCTTGAATATGTGGGAATCAACATAAATTTTCTATCTATCTCTTTTTCTCTTTTTACTAGTCTTCTTTTTCTTCCTAAACACAACGTCCGATACAATATTAGTCAACATATTCATCACCCCCGAGTATATTGAAAACTCTTCTTAAAGAGCAAAAGAGGGTTGTCATATGGGTTATTTAACTGGGAAACCTCCAAGAATCAACAAATAATACACCACCACGTCTATAATGTTCCAAGTAATCTAATGTTCTAAACTCTCGGACATATCTAATGTTTTGGTGCATGTGCGGGACATATTTTATGCCTACATATAATGTAACGAGTGTGGGATGTTCTTTGTGATTTGTTTTTATTATATGTTAATTTGCAATGTCTCCTTGTATTCTAATCTTGAATATATATAAAAGAGTGAGAGGTGTTATATACAATTTCCCCTACTTTTTTTTTATTTACAAACTAGTTTCTTATTTCTAATAAGGTAGTCATGTGATGCATGGGTTAGTTCCTACATGTAGTTTTTTCCTTGTAGTGTTCATTTACAAATATGTAGCTGTCTATTCTAATAGGCTATGCGAACAATCGTGGGTAGGGTCAAAAAAGTTTTTTCTTTATTTTTTAAACTAAAAATTGGAACTTATCTTACTATATATGAAAATTCATGGGAAAGATTGCACGTAGTTTTTCCTTAATTTTTTGAACTAAAAAATTTCCATTCTATGTTCTAATAAGATTGTATGTAAATCCACAATCATAGATGATTCTCATGAATCTCGATGTTGCTTCACATCATCTTAATGTGGCTTCTATGATTTGAAGTGTGGGGGAACCAATGCCAAAGGAGGTGGCTTTAAATGTCAACACCAGATTGATCCATATAGTGACATCGCTGATGCTAGGAAGTAATCTTCATTCTTATAAGTGTGTGGAAGTCTAGGTCGATTTCCTATTTATCCCTCTCTTCTCTTTTACAAACCTTCTTTTTTATCTTCCTTAATATTGTGCCTGGTATGAAATTAGTCCAAACAATATTAATATATCACTTTTCCTTCCTACTTATCATATTGACAACTCGATTACCTATTAACTCCAATCTTGCCTACTTATTCTTTGACTAACAAAGTGATGCAATATCACATTGACAATCTTCAAAGTGATCTAATTTTCAAGTTTGTTTAATGCATGAGTTTATCCAATCCCCACCTTCAAAGAGATGTGGCATTGCTTCTAACTCATCTTGGGTGTGGAAGCAACTTATTTACAGCTGAGATACCATTTCTCATAACATCGATTTCTCTGTCGGTAATAGTGACACAATTTCTCTTTGGAGGGGTCCTTGGGTCAAGTGGAGAACATTCTTGGACATGATTCAAATTTAAAGCTTGGCAAAGGTAAATTGGTCAGGATGAATTGTTTGTTTGAAGGCAGTGATTGGATTCAGCTTAAATCTAGGAGACAAAAAGCTATTATCGAATATGTTAAAGAACTTTGCCCTCTTGTTTTTGGAAGGAGGATTCCATCAGGTTGAATGGGACGGTACCTTTGCACTTTAAAGATTTCTGGTAAGAAGTTCGTATGAGAAGTGAACTAAAGTCCTAGTCAAAGTGGCTTTGGTCTACTAAAGCTCCCAAAAAAAGCATTGTTTGTGTATGAAGGATGTTCCTAATGAAACTTCCTACTCAAGATAATTGAAAGAGAACAGATTTCAATTTCCATCGAGATGTGAACTTTACAGGAGTAAGGAGGAAAATCTTAACCATATGTTGTTTGAGTGCTGTTATGTGAAAGGGATTTGGTCTATGTCTCAAATTGAGGGGTATATCAATAAGTATCATATTAGTCTGATGGACTATGCTCAGTCCTTTAAAGGAAGAGCTAGGATCATTATAATTCAGGTCTTCTACAATATCAGGATGAGTAGGAATGGGTGCATTTTTGAAGGAAGAAACACTAACAATCCTACAATTTGGATATATATACAAAATCTGATATAGATAGTTTTTATAGACAATTAGCTTAGTCTGTCTTGCATTTTGTTCCTTTATTTTCTTTCCTATTTTGTACATACTTTTCTAAAAATTAATGGAAAAAGAGGGAGCAACACACTTTTAAGGACAAAAAAAACACATATATTAATTATATAATCTCTAAAATTGATACTTTTTGAGCTGAATGTGTCTCCTCATGAGCCACATAATCTATCTCCTTGTGAGACACATAATGCATCCTGGATGGCGATCCATTCATGTGTGTTTGGCATGAATTGAACTCCAAAACCACATGATTTTTAAGTAATTATATGATTTCATGATCATTAGAAACTAAAAAAACTAGAAAGAAGACATCTACTTGTACAATAGTGAATTCAGAAAATTCATCGCTTCTTTTAAGGAAAAAAACCAACGAGTTCAACATGGTACGTAAATCAATCTATAGATTATGAAATTATTGTGTTGAAATAAAGCAAACATATGAAAGTAGAATGCCATTTGAGTCACTCCATAATTGTGAATGGTGGGGCCAAGTTGAACACATTGAATGTACCAAAATATGATGTGTTTCTTTACTCGAGTTCTACTAATCAAATATATGGCAATATTCAAGATGGTTTTTGTCACAAGAATACATTTAGATGGACAGATAGATGTTTGCAACTGGAGTAGTATGTGACAAGAATTTTTTCTCAGATTAGAAAGTATTTATAAAATAGTCATAAGAAAAATAATGCAACATGGATGTGAATATTGGACTAGGTTTTTTATAGGATGAATGTGTTTGAGCTATGTGTACCGAGGTATCTGATGTGACAAAACAAGGAAAATTGCATGAGAAATAAAAAATAAAGTGGGGGTGGTGAGTTTTGAGGACAAGTTGCTTGAGGGTCACTTGAGATGACATGGACATATGAAGCATAACCTAAAAACAATTCCAATTCAAAGAAATGATATTGAGTCAAGCATAGTTAAAAGTAGGGGTGAGCAGAATTTGGTTAATAACCGATTAACCGAACGGTTAATTCCGAATGGTTAATTTTATTGGGTCAATTTGGTTAATTCGGTTAATTTGGTTAATTTATTTCAGTTAATCGGTTAAATGGTTAATTTGACGGTTAAAGATATTTTTGGTTTGGTTAACCGAATTAACTGAATAGTTAGAATTTATTCATAAATAATATCCTACACATGTGTATATACATATATAGTTGTAACTTTATTTCAAAATTCTTCTCCATATATATAGTAATCAAGTTTTTACAAGCCATAAAAAATTAAATTTACAACAATACTACTATAATATAACAATATTATCCCTAATTCTATGACTATTTCAAATAATATTATTACACGAGTGTTATTTGGTTAACCAAATTAATCGACCAAATTAACCATTAACCAATTGGACAATAACTGAATTAATGAACTCAATTTGGTTAGGTTAATGGTTAAAATCTCAAACCACAAATTAACCATTTAACTGAACCGAATTAACCGTAACCGACCGAATTAACTGAATGCTCACCCCTAGTTAAAAGAAGAACAAAATGGCCAATAATTAACTTGGGAAGATGATATAAGTACATCAAATCTTTACATATGGATTATCATGTGGACCATAATAGAGCTAGTTGAAAAAAATGGATCCATGTAGCCGACTCTAACATGGTTGTGAATGATGCTTATATGACAATGTAGGTGATACTTTAATATATATATATATATATATATATATATATATATATATATAATAGATGACACACATATATAAGTCATCCAAACATGGGAGTTTCAACATGGACTCTAGATTGCAACATTATCTACTCACCGTGAAAATTAGAAATACATCAAATTTTTACTATATGTCATTCAATACTATTGTCCAATGTACCACTAAAAGGCCATTTTTGGTGGAAGAGACACTTTAATATTGGATTGAATTATGCTAATCGAAGTCAAGCTTCTAAGCTAATTGGCGAAGCCTTATGGAATTGAAGGTTAAATTTGTTATGTGGCACATGCACCAACCAAAAGCTCCAAGAAGAACCCAGACCGTTGGAACATTTATTTAAAAAATAGGCTAATGAAAATTTTCTCATACTTTGGTCATATTAATTACATCTATGATTTATATGGATTTCCATATGCCAGTCATTGTCTAGAAGAATTTTATGTGTTATTCATCCTTCTTCACATTTTGTGTTCATTTTATGGATTAAGGTATCTATCATCTAGAACACCCAATGTTCTTTTGCAAGACATTGATGTGAGATATATACTGAAGAAAAATTGTTTTTAAGAACAAATGGATGAATATCAAACTAGAATACAACACACATAATAATCAAACTTTAATACATATAAAGTTGTCCTAGAAACATAATGAAATAAAATTGCCAGAGTGATTTGGGTGGAAAGAATTGTATCTCATCTAGCTCTTCAATTGTATAGGGATTTTTCGTGTCAAAAACTACAAAGACAATGACATAATTCATAAGTTTGATTTGATTTTTCATATTATCAAATCAGTCTGTTTATTTATGATGATCAAGACTATATAGGTTACCTTTTATATTAATCGATCTCTAGTTCCGCCTATCTAACAATCAGGTCCATATACCACATCACGTAGTATCCACAAGCTGAATTATTATATAGTATAAGTCACTATAAATTTATAGTTATGTGAAATGTTAATAAATAAAAGTAAGCATAGTTGGCACATATATGCATTGGAGTCAGAAAACTACCTCAACATTCTTCCAACTTAATAATTTCTTTTTTTAATCTACCTTTCCTCCGACCTTTTTGGATTCTTTTACAGTCCATTAGTTGAATTAGTAAATAGTCATGTAATGACGCAAACATTAATAAATGTTGAAGGATATCAAAGTTTACTCACATAAATAATGCTATTTTCATTGTGTGTCCCCCATTATCTACGTTGTCATGTGAAGGATCTAGATAATACTCAGTTAGCATCTCAGAGACATTTACCAACAACTCCTAATGATGATTACTGAGTAAATAAAAGGAATAATAAAAGAAAACTCAAAATCCACAATGAAATGTATTCATAAGTCAAAACTATAAGCAAAGTGCGTCTAACTTACTCAACATTGAAAGGAGTTATAGTAACACTCTCTCTCGCATTACTAAAATATTTAAATTTAGTAGATAAGTAATCAGTAATAGATTTTGGGTCTTTATCTACATGGTAAATTAATGATGAAACTAGAAATGCTACATTGGCTAGTATAAACTCTCCACACACCCTATATAAGTAGATGCAAAGATATATGTATGCATTAATATATAAGAACATATCAATATAAATTTTCACATTTATAGAATGAGGTGTTTATCCATAGATCTCACCATATCCAAAGTTATACCACAACTTTATTCAACCAAGCATAAGTAAACAACTCAGCAATATCTGTCAAGAATACACTAGTATCGTGAGCTTGACCTATAACATCCTCCTTAAAATGGGCCATCATAGTCGACCCTTCTTCTAAGTCACTTAGCCATATTGCCAACCCCCTACAGTAAGGACCTAGTGAGTCGATTAGGTCCTTTTTGGTCCAAGTAGGTAATTGAATATCTGGAGGAGGGAGTAGAGGATGAATGGTAGGGGGTTTCTTAGGTGTTATGATCTGCATACATATATTCTCATATAAATTGCCAATTATATTCACAAGTAGAGAAAATAATTGCTAATGCTAACATAATGAAAATTCATCATACATTAGTATAGATAACTCCCGCTTGGGGCCATATAACCATGCCACCTTCAACATCACCTATCATCTTTTGCTCGGGGTGGCCATGTGGCTGTGGTACATGTTTCCAAGCTTCCTGATAGACACAGGAATTGTATCAATGGGCATTGGAACACCTTGAATCATGTCACTCGGAAGGGGTGGATAAGTGTTTCCCACTGCTACGACACATAATCCATGTTCTACTAATATAAGAAGACATGACCTCAACCCCTAAACATTTGTATATACTATTATATATACGTAAACACAAACATATTATAAATTCACCTAAAAGACTATTATATCACAAAATGACTTACATTGGGCATGCCAGCTAACATGTGTATGGGATTACTCCCAACCACCTATGTTGTAAGGGGGTCTACCTTATATGAAGAGAGGATGACACATGTAGTGTTTGAAGGGGTTGAGACTAAGAAGCTCGATATTGTCTCATTGCATCCTTTATTCTCTTTGAAATCATGTCTTTCTCCTGCTCTTGTGACAATCCTCCTTTTTTGACAGATTTGCATTTCTCTGGAGATCCAAAAAGGATCTTATACTGACAACAGCCCCATCGCCCTATCATAGCCAGGATGCTCTAGAGTACCCAGAGCAACCATCAATTCATCCCTTTGGCTCTCACCTATGATATTTCATTCGTTTCTTTTCCCTTAGATCTCATACTGATCATCATCAATAATAATTGACCAGTTAAACTTAACAGTCAAGGTCAAAAATTAACATGCACTCTAAGAGTTGAATTTAACCATTTTTGCAACCACCTCAATAGTTGCCAGGGTGTTTATTTCTACAATTTAGTTTGCCCTTGTAGCTATCCACTCCCCATGGTGAAGTAATGGTGTAGGAGTAGTAGAAGACTCAACAAACCCAGGAGTAGGCTACTCAGAAGAAGACACTTCCACCATGTGTCTAGCATCACATTAACCATGTCTGCTGGAATCATTTTGTTCACATCTATATCGTTGACAATTTATTCTTCAAAAGAAGAACTGCTATCAACATCTACTGAACTCATAGTAGGAATATCTTCATGACAGTACCATTCTATATAGTCTTGTATAATCTCGTTGCACATGACATGAATTTTGATTTTATTAATAATGTCAACTTTCAAGTTGTTACTGCAATTCTTAATAGGACAATAGAACCTATCTCCAAGTTGTTTCCTATGCTCCTCCACAAATTTTATAAACTAAATAAGATTACTCATAAATTCTAGAGTGAAACAATTTGAACTGGACATCCATGATCGATCCATTCTATGATCACAAAGAAAACAAGTATTGAATCAAGTATTTTGAGATTATGATTTAGAGATTAGGATTTAGAAATTAGGGTTTAGATATTAGGGTTTATCGTTTAGGGTTTTGGGTTTATTGATTAGGGTTTAAGGTTTAAGGTTTACACAATATGGTTTACGGTTTAGTGGTGAATGTGTAACACCTTTCCATTCCAGAACACCTAATCTCACTAGTAAGTGTATAATGTGTATTTGGTTTCAAGAATACTTTGAAAACATTTCCCCGTTGTTCTCTGAGTACATCAATGTAGATGGGAAAATACCCATCTATATATGTACTTAAAGAAAAAATAGGGAAGTGATGATGAAACATCTTGAAAATTGAATACACATTATACACTTCCATCCTATGTGAGATTAAGTGTTCAAGAACAATCCCAAACCAGGGACTATCCAATATTTACTCCTAGTGAGTACATCTCAGATGGGTTTCTAGGCCAACACCATGATTTATAAATTAGGGTTGATAGGTTAAGGCCGATATCCATGCCACACATCTACCAGTCTATTAGAATTTATTTTCATAAATTGGGTAGAGGGTTGGTCTTATAAATAGTGCTAGACATAATTAGATAGCCATAAACAATTTATATGAAAAATTTATAAACAAACCAAACAAAAAACTATATATGTATTTTGAAACTATAGATGAACAAATCAAACAAACAACTATATTATAGCTAAACAAATCAAATATACAAAAAATGTAACTGAAAACAATAATAAAAGAAAACACACACATTATACACAGAGTAGAGAGGAGTTGGAAGATGGAGGTGGCCTAAGAAGGAAGCAGCAACAATGGTGGCTGGTGATGGTGGCTTAAGCAGCAACAACAAAGGAAATGGCAATGTCACACGACTCATGTAGAGGTTGCTTGCAGTAGCAATAGTGGTGGATGAAGAAGATGTTGATGGTGGCACTGCCAGAAATAGAAGATTAAGAAGAAGCAGTAGCGAGGGAAGAAGATAAGAGAAGGCGGAAGTGACAACGATATAGTAGTAGTAGTGGGATAGAGTAGGGCAGAGAGATGACCTGATCACCAGTGCTGACCAAACTGCACAATGAAATAGAGAACGTGGAAAAGAAAGTTTTGTGACTGTAGTTAAGTAGAACATCATCATTTGTTGTTACAAAAGGCCAATGACTAAGATTTTCATCATCAGTTGTCGGGAAAAATTGATGCCATACTTCACTCTACGTCTCCATTTATACACCAAAAAATAGATGACAAATGTACTTAAACCCTATTACAAACACCAACCTAACTAAGACATGTGTCTTCATTTCTTGAGAAAAATTGACGCCATAGTTCACTCTATATCATCGGTTATCCACCAACAAACCAAGGCCAAGTATACTTGTCCTTATTAAAATACCAACATCTCTAAGACATTTGTTGTTGATTACTTAGGATAAATTGACACCATAGTTCACTCTATGTTGTTGTTTATCTTGTAAAAAATTAATGCCACATGTACGTATCCCTATTAAAAAAATGTCAACCTTACTAAAAAGTGTTGTCAGTTTTTAGATGAAAACCAATGACATAATTCAATATCTACATTGGTTATCACCAAAAAACCGATGCCATATGTACTTATCTCTTATAAAAACTTCAACCTAACTAAGTCATGTATCGTCAGTTTCTAGCAAAAAAACCTATGATATAACTTAATTTGGGAGGGGAATATTTTCACAGGGTATGTGGCATGAATCCTTTATCATCGATTCTTCTAGAAAAATTGATGACATAAGTTTCTTAGAGGTAAAACTTTTCACGACGGGTGTGACCTATGACTTCAATTTTATGGAGAGAAACTAACAATAAAGTCTTTTTTGGATGCAAAATTTATTTTGTGGGAATGGCTTTGTCATAAATTTTTTACAACTTAGGCAATAGGTCTATATCAAAATTTTCCACTTAAGAATTGAATTTCGCAGGCTAAGACGTCAGTTCTTTGCAATGAAACTGATGATATAGTAAAAGCGGTACATGTATTTTTCTTAATCAATCAGACTTGACTAGTACTAATTCCTGTGCTTTACCAACCGATGATATAGGCTTGTAGTATCAGTTTTATGTAAAAACTAATGTTAAGAAAAGTGACACAAGAGGTAAAAAATGTATTAGTTTCTTCGTCTTCTATTATAGCCACCTTTCGTTTCCTCCAGTGCCTCTTCTCCACCTCCTTCCTGGACCTGCTCCTATAGTGGGATGACCAACCTCTAGGATTTGCAGTTGGCGGCACAACCAGCCACCAAAGGAGTAGCTCCACCAACACTACCTGTTGACCACCATAGTTGTGTGCTTGAAACTTCCTTCATGAGGAAACCAAAAAGTAGTGATAGGGTGACCCTAAAGCCTTCCACAACCTCCCATTTCCATCTAGTCTCCTAGTAACTACCATTATTCTCCTTCCCTTTGAACTATGATGGATCTATTAACATTTTAATTTCTCTAGGTTCATGTATCTCTATTGTTGGTTTTGGGTTTTTGCACCTCTGAAACCTACACCTAGGTTTTATTCAAGCACGCTTCATGTATAGAGGGTATGGGGATCACCCATAATCTAGAATCATGTTTGATCATTACTTGATCCATTTTTATTATAGCCAAATGAGTCGCACAATCTTCAACTAATTTGCCTCATTTTTTCATCCTTAACTTCTATAAGCTATCAAGAATTCAATTCACAATTCTTGGGTCTCTCTCTCCTTCTCCTATTCCTAGTACCTCATAGTGACCAGCCATGATGAAGGAACCACCCACAAGTATTTGCCATGGAGTTACTCAAGAAAGAGATAGTTGAGTTCAGAAGACTTGAAGGAACTCATTAATATTAATCCTAAGGTTAGAGGAGGTTGAGATCTCTCTTTGAACTTCCAAAATTTTGGAACTACTGTTTCTTATGTAATGAAAAGAAACAAGCTTTGTGGGCTTTTTCTGGATTGACTCTAAGCCGATTTTGATGTCATCACATTGGCATGATAAATATAGTCTAATCGTAGTACTTTGTCTTTTTGGCCCCTCGTGTTTTAGTGGACAAAATTACTTGTTTGCTGGTGTCATTCATAAGTTTGAAATAACGTTACAAGGGACTAGACATCTTTGCAATGTGTTTTGTTTACAACTTATTGAAATCTCATAATCTTAAAAAATTATATAAATAATTATCATGACATCAAATGAAATATAAGTAAATAAGGTTCAAAATTAGAAAAATGAAATTTACACGTTCTAGATTAGATTTCCCCAAAAAGCTACATGTATCTTTTTTAACCCTGAAACTTGTATATTCAAATTAGGTGTTTGAAAGACTTGACTTTGAATAGTAGGAGAATTTTTGGAATATATATGCCTATTTTGAGGTATGTTCTATATATTTTACATGGACACTTAATGACTAAATCTTAATTTGTTAATGTTGAGGCATATTTCTATCGAAACTCCTCTTCTTGAATACCATTGAACTTCCTTTTTGAATATTGTATATTATTCAATGAATCCTCCAGTATTGATTATTAGAATCATATGTCCCTTTTAAATGAGACATGTGACTCCATCTTGGATGTTCTCATCCCTTTCTATACTTGATTGTTAATTTGAAAAACACCATGATCTTCCATTCTCTATTTGCATGTGAGATTTGGACTAGAAATATTGAATAGTAGTTTAACCATGTTTTAGACACTAATGATTTAGTCCTCCAATCATGACATTAAGGGTTTAGTCCTCCTTCCAAGAACTGGGGTTTTATTCCCCCTGCCACATGATATATTTATAGGCATTGAGGTATTAGTCCTCGTTCCACGTAATGGGGTTTTATTCCCCCTGCCATGTTTTATATATGGACACTGAGGTTTTATTCCTCATACCATGGATAGTGGTTTGTTGTTCCTTAGCCCTACTTTAGTTTATTCTAGTCTTGTTTATTCTACATGCACATTCTTTTTATATGTTGTTAATTTTGAAAAAAGGCAATAAATTGTTTATTCGTGTTTATTCTACAACAAAGTTGGTAATTCCTCAATTGTTCAATTACCTACTCATTGGGTGATTATTTCATTGATTACTATTATTGAACTATCTAGTTTTTATAGCCCTTTTTTTGGGAACACCCTTCTTTCCCTCCATTATACTTGCATTCTTCTAATACTCAAATAATTTGATTATGCACATATACCAATTTTATCTAGAGCATTCCTTCTCTTTGTCTTTCCTCTTCTTGGTTGTTCCGAAACCACCTAGGTGATAGGTCACTTAGAAGACAATGACATAGGAAGATCAAGTTCATGTTTATGATTATGAGGATAGCTTGGAATGGATGGGTTTCCCTCTGCAACTGGCCTTATGTGTACTTAGTTTAAGGTTTAGTTTATAATACAACCTTTATAAGGTGAGGAACAATTATATATTGGTACACTTTGTAACTTTTTCATATTTGCTTTTCCACTTATTATCCTTACATGGATAATTGTATCATATGGATCCCCTCTCATGGCCCAATCTTTACAAATTCTATGGTGTTCATGGCATTTAAGGTCTAATTGATTCTTTGGTTTCACCAACCAATGATCTACTAAGCTTTTCTTAGCTTTAGCCTATAATTAAATCATTCATTCTTGATTCTATATTGTGTACTATATTTCACTATTGAATCATTAATAAATTTCTATGTATTTTGGTATTTTGAAAAAGAATACAACTTACTTGCATATTCTCAACATTGTATTTCTCTTGACCGCAATAATCTAAATATATTTGAATATACTAAAATGTTCTATGCAATAATGAAAATACTAAACTTTCATACTGAATATTGCTGATATGATCTAACTAAATTTCTTTGAGCTTCTGGTATGCAAAATTGGGAATAACTTGAACTAACTGAACTGATCGTCGAGTAAATAACATTGAAAGGAATATCGTTCTTATCATCTATATTCATAACTAAAATGTATCAAGAAATCTAATAGAATACTTTAGCATATGTTCCAAAACTAAATATTCATTACAAACTGGATACATCAACTCTTTATAAAAGATTGTGTTTGAAACTCATACGAATCATGTACATGCATTATAGAACTGGAATGATTCACCTTTGATGAGTGTTCATATCTATTTAGTTTATATTTAAAAATTGATGTTAGGGGCTCACTAAAACAAAATAGATAAACTAGAAGAAGTTACAATCATGTTCTTCATGTTTTGGTTTAGATTTATGAAAACCATGGCTAAAGGGCAATTTCCACTCACGTGGAGTTCATTTCACCAAAATCTTGGCAAAAATAGGCAAAACAACTGATTTTTGACAAAGCAATTTACTTCTATATAAATCTTGATTAGAATAATAAAATTTTGTCTCCTATCATATAAATAAAATTAGAGTATTGTTTTGAACTTCATCTCGAAATATGAAATTTTGAGCCATTTTCACCCTAAACGACCAAAACCCACCAAATTAGGGCAAAAGCTTTTGAAAACATGAGAATTCATAAACGATCTATACTGTAACGGTTATTTTCAATAAGGTTTCATTTAAGTAGATTTCTATAAAATAATCATGTATCTCAAATTTTATAATAAGATTCCCATTTTACAACAAAATCAACAAAATTCTCTAGAATAGGGCTATATAGCATAAATAGTTCAAATTGAGTTTATTTCATACTCTTAAGAGTTTCCCATTTTACATTATCTTTCTCTTGAGAAACTCTTACTTTGCTCTTAAAACTTAACTTTAACTTTACTCTTAATATTCATGAAGGTGATACAATAATAGGAGTAGTAAAAACTTGACATTCAATTCATCATACATTCATTGACTTTAAGCAATTGAAATAGATAACACATTCATAACATTCATTGCATACATACATACATAAAAGAAAACATTATTGATGCTCAATTGGCATGGACCACTTACCTTATACTTGGGGAAGATTTGATTTCCTTTCCTAGGGTCAGTAAATCCTACTCACATCATTGGGGTTTGAAAACCCTAAGCATCTTGTTCATAACATTCAACATATCAATCCATGTTCCATTTATCACCTAAAACCCTAATGTTGATACACTTGTATTCTTATTCTCAATTTAGGTCTAATATTCTCTTTTTATCCAAAAATGTTAGACTTTGACAATCCATGTTCCATTTATCACCTAAAACCCTTACAAAAAGGTCAGACTTTCTCAATCATAGGAGGCCACGTCAGAGAAACGTTACTTACCGAGTGGGCCACGCAGGCTCAGCGAAGCCAATGGATCACAACTGCATCAACAAGGTTTTCCACACAGGCGACTTTTGCTTAAAGCCCAAAAGACGAAAGTGCCCCAGACATCCAAAGTGCGAGTTGAGGGCGGACTGGTAAATTAATTGAGACTCATCTTCAACCTTTGGCTGCATCGCAAGCAGACCCATGTCGGTCAACCTGAATGGTTGACTTCAGGAAAGGGTGCTCTTGGGTGGAAAGTGAGGACTCCGACCTCTTCACCTCATTCGTCCAAACTCACCGATGATCCCAAACTCGCCGAAGGTGGTCAGATTGAGGAGAACAGTGAGGGGAGTTCTCTGTACCATGTGTAGTAGAACCACTGGAAGGGGACGATGCTGGTAGAGGAATTGAGGGTGGTGTGAGGAGTCTGGAGTCAAGAGGGGTATTTCTGAATGAAAGGATTGATTGCAAGGGGTACCTACCCTTTTCATCAGTCGGGCCCAAAGAGGGTTGGCCGACGGCTGGTCAGAAAATTGGGCGAATTCTGTACAGCCTTCCCTTTTCTGTGAAACTAGGGATGAACCTATATAGAAAGTCCTCACGAACTTATTGGAGATATTTCTAGATGTTCTCGTGGACTTGAGAGATAGAAGTGTGTGATAGAAAACTCTGTTTACTATTTCCTTATTTCCTTTTTGGTTGAAGGTGGGAGATGACTTGGACGTCGTCGGATCTTGATCTAACAGCCATGGGGTCGCACGACAAACGAATAGGTCGGACCTTAGTTTCCTAATCAAATTATAATATGTGACATTTAATGCATTTCCCTCAACCATTTTCACTTTAAGAAAATTTATTTAATTGATATCTCCTTTTCCTTAATCCTGATTGGTCTCATATTTTAAAGGAATTTTTTTAATATTTAATTCTATCTATGGTAAAGATTTGGGGACAAAATATGAAAGTTAAGTATTTGTTTCTTTCCTCTTAAGTATTCAACTTATTTAATTGATTAAGACATTAATTAACCTCCTTTTCCATCCAAACTTGGCAATCAACCTCAATTAGGTGTATTCTTTGTTTAATTATAAAATTGAACCGAATATAATTCATTAGTTTCCTTTAACATCCCTTTTCTAGAAAATTCCACACTATTCCCATTTAGTCATTTAAATTTAACTTTAATGCAGTGATTGATTGGGCATTGTGAAAAAGACTTTCCTTTGTGAAATATGGATCCAAAAATCAAGATTAATAAGAAGGCTTCTTATTAAAATCATCTAACTCTTAATTTCGAAATCTTTCTCTTACTCTCTCTTTCATCTCTTTCTAACCTTTTCAAGATTAGGAAGCCAACATTTATATCTTTGAATTACTTGTGACACATAATGCACCTAAAAGAAAGATGCATTATGAGTTATATTTTATTCCTCTCACTTCATTATATTTAATAAATTTTCTTTTATGACCTTTTTTACGTTAAGACCCTCAACTATTTCTATTTAAGAAAAACTACATTTTGAATGTCAAATTATTCTTGAAAAATTGGGATGTTACAATTCTACCCACCTTAAATAAATTTCATCCTCGAAATTTTTCTTAGGATACTACCTACCTTAGGGTTTTGCTTACCTCTTTATTTAATGACAAACAACATTTCAAGATACATTTATGTTCATAATTTTGCATAAAAAGAAGTATGTTTCATGTGGAATTTTGATTGCATAAAAACATAAACTAATCATTCCTTTGGTCTCCTTCTTAACTTTACTTAGGGCTTATGAAACTAAACTTGGCACTATATTTAAGACTTCTACCTCAACTTTGTCATGGCTTTCTAACATTAGGTGTAGATGACAATCAATTTTAGGTCTTTTGTATTGCCCATCTTTTTGGCATTCCCAGGTATGTGTTGATCAGGCACATACCCAACGATGAGAGATCCTATTATGCTATCTTCACCAACATAATAGTACACATGTCCCATACCACACATACTATTATAAAGGGGAAATATGCACAACAAGTCTAACTCTTATGACATCCCTCTACATTCCGCACATGGTGTGCACCAACCAATGAGAAAGAGAGGATATGCCACTAGCTAAGATTAGGTCAATACCTAAGATCCAAACTAGATATACACCTATCCCTAATACATATTTCTACTGTAGGGTGAAAACTCTTTCTATCTTTGCGTATGATACTCTTCCTTAGATTCCTTTCCTATACCTTAATCTCATATCATTATTCTAGGGTGACCATGTGAATCATATTTTCCTAGTGGCCATTTACCAAATTGCTCTGATACCGTATTGTAACACCCTGATTTTTCACCACATAATTATATCACTGAGTGAAAGCTCTTTACTCAAGGGGGTGTCACATAAATGATAATCTTTTGCAATTTTAATAAATAGAACACTTTGCATTGAAAGAAATATGATTCATACATAGTTCAAGATAGGAAAACTACATCAAATACATTTAATCTACTTTGGTAGAAAGACTATACATGATATACATTCTATCTAAACTTTGGATCATCTTGGCAAATGGCATTTGTGGGCATCTCGCCCCCAGCCATGCATAAAACCAATTGGTAAGTGGAATTGAACATATTATAATATAAAGAAAACTTGTAAACTAAAAATAGACTTTGAACATTAAACATTAAACATTGAAAAGACATACAATTAATTTTTAAATTCTCTTTTATCTTGACCTATATAAGGATCCTCGGGTTGCACATAAGTACCTCTTCTCTTATGCACTGAAGTGCCTCTTGGGTTGCACAGAAGTGCCTCTTCTCTTATGCACCAAAGTGCCTTTTAATTTTTGCTCTGAAGAGCCTCTTAATGAGGACCTTATATAAGCTATATTTTACATTATCTTTCTCTTGAGAAACTCTTACTTTGGTCTTAAAACTTAACTTTAACTTTACTCTTAATATTCATGAAGGTGATACAATAATAGGAGTAGTAAAAACTTGACATTCAATTCATCATACATTCATTGACTTTAAGCAATTGAAATAGATAACACATTCATAACATTCATTGCATACATACATACATAAAAGAAAACATTACTGATGTTCAATTAGCATGGACCACTTACCTTATACTTGGAGAAGATCTGATTTCCATTCCTAGGTTCAGTAAATCCTACTCACATCTTTGGGGTTTGAAAACCCTAAGCATCATGTTCATAACATTCAACATATCAATCCATGTTCCATTTATCACCTAAAACCCTAATGTTGATACACTGTATTATTATTCTCAATTTAGGTCTAATATTCTCTTTTTATCCAAAAAGGTCAGACTTTGACAATTAGGATCGTTTAAACAAGTGATGGAATTAAATCCATGAATCTTGGGTTTTGATGCATTAGATCATATTAAAGTAAACACCTTTATGCATTTTTTGAATAAGAAGCATTATCCATTATCAATTATATTTTATTTGTATTCCTCTCGTTTTCCTGATAAATTTGCATATAAAACTTATTTTGATCTGACCATCCTAGCAATTTCTATGAATTTTGCAATATTAATAGATCTTGGCCAATCACAGGAGGCCACGCCAGAGAAATGTTACATACCTAGTGGGCCACACGGGCTCAACGAAGCCAATGGTTCACAGCCACATCAGCAAGGTTGTCCATGTGGGTAGCTTTTGCTTAAAGCCCAAAAGAAGAAAGTGTCCCTAACATCCAAAGTGTGAGTTGAGGGCAGGCTGGTAAAATGATTGAGACTCATCTTCAACCTTTGGCTGCATTGCGAGCAGACCCAGGCCGGTCAACTGAATGGTTGACTTTAGGCTAGGGTGCTCTTGGGTGGAAAGTGAGGACTCATGCCTCTTCACCTCGTTCGTCCGAACTCGCCGATGGTCCCAAACTCGCTGAAGGTGGTCGGATTGAGGAGAACGGTGAGGGGAGTTCTCTATACCATTTGGAGTAGAACCATAGGAAGGGGACGATGCTGGTAGAGGAATTAAGGGTGGTGCTAGGAGTCTGGAGTCAAGAAGGGTATTTTTAATGAAAGGATTGATTGCAAGGGGTACCTACCCTTTTATCAGTCGGACCCAAAGAGGGTTGGCCGACGGCTGGTCAGAAAATTGGGTGAATTCTGTACAACCTTCCCTTTTCGATGAAATTGGGGATGAACCCTGTACGGAAAGTCCTCAAGAACTTATTGGAGATATTTCTAGATGTTCTCGTGGACTGGAGAGAGAGAAGTGTGCGATAGAAAACTCCATTTACTATTTCCTTATTTCCTTTTTGGCCAAAGGTGGGAGACGACCTGGACGTCATCTGATCTTGATCCAACGACCATGGGGCCGCACGACAAACTAATAGGCCAAACTGTATTTCCTAATCAAATTATAATATGTGACATTTAATGCATTTCCCTCAACCCTTTTCACTTTAAGAAATTTTATTTAATTGATATCTCCTTTTCCTTAATTCCGATTGGTCCCAAATTTTAAAGGAAAGTTTTAATATTTAATTATATCTATGGTAAATATTTGGGGAAAAAATACAAAAGTTAAGTATCCTTTTCTTTCCCCTTAAGTATTCAACTTATTTAATTGATTAAGACATTAATTAACCTCCTTTTCCATCCAAACTTGGAAATCAACCTCAATTAGGTGCATTCTTAGTTTAATTATAAAATTGAACTGAATATAATTCATTAGTTGCCTTTAACACCCCTTTTCTAGACAATTCCACACTATTCCCATTTAGTCATTTAAATTTAACTTTAATGCATTGATTGATTGGGCATTGTGAAAATGACTTTCCTTTGTGAAATCTAGATCAAAAAATTGAGATTATAACTTATCATCCATATCATATATATTCTTTACCCTTTTGAGCAACTATCATGGAAGGAGAGAGGAAAAGAAAAGAAAAAAAAGAGTAATTGTATTTATGAATCTTATTCTAAAAGATATCAAATGAAAGAAGGCTTCTTATTGAAATCATCTAAATCTTAATTTTGAAATATTTGTCTTACTCTCTCTTTCATCTCTTTTTAACCTTTTCAAGATTATGAGAGAGAAAAGGGAAGCTAACATTTATATCTTTGAATTACTTGTGACACATAATTCACCTAAAACAAAATATGCATTATGAGTTATATTTTATTCCTCTGGCTTCATTATATGTTAATAAATTTTCTTTTATGGCCTTTTTACATTAAGACCCTCAATTATTTCTACTTAATAAAAACTACATTTTTGAATTTCAAATTATTCTCAAAAATTTGGGATGTTACAAAAGCAATCCTATCTATCAACCTATACATGGAAACTAACCAAACTAGGCAATTAAGGAACCGATTAGAAAATAATTAGCTAACTAGCACAAGAAATCACAAAGGATCACTAACTAAACTAGCAAGTCCTAGCTACCATGGACAATGCGATTGACTAATTAAACAATTAGAGAGACTAACTAAGCAAGGAATAGCTAAACAAGAGAAGAATTAGGGTTTCTATCAATTAAAGGAAGTGTATATGTTAGGCGTAATAACACTATCACCTATGTCGGGGGTCATAACATGCAAGCATTACTCATTCATTTAGATTATTAAACCAGACAACAAGTTTGATGATAAAGAATTTCCATAAACTACTAATTGGAAAAGGATGTATAGGGTGTGTATAGGGGAACTACTCTCCATAATCCCCTATTCAACCTTGTGAGGCTCATTTGGAATAGGTTTTAGATGGAATTCAAATAGGATCAGGAAAGTTTAGGTTTATAGGATAGAAGTTCATAGGGAAACTGGGGGCCGAGGGTAGTAATGGAAGGAAATTGTTGGATCTATAATGGTCTCTAGGGGGGTGAATAGAGATAAACCACTTAATTTTTTTTATTATAACTTCAAGTTATATCCAAATATAATGTTGCACATATGAAATTTGAGTGCAACTAAACATGCATAGAAAGAGAGAGAACGATTGAACAAACACAAGATAATACAAGTTATTTATGGTGGTTCCAACCTCCAAACTAGGAGATGTACATCCACTACCTAGAGTAGTAAAACTCTAGGATTTTCAACCACATCTCACTCCTTATCTTTCATTATAAGAGTTACAACATAAGGTCTCATGTTCAAGGTCAAGGGTACCTAGAATTCCTTTTGAGGACAAGGGAACCAATTACCTTACAAAGGTCTTACCTATGCATGACCAAGAGTTTTCTACCTTACCAAGGACTTAAATACTCTTGCAATGAGTCTTCATCCTTCTTCAAGAACTACCCACTCTTGCAACAAGTTTTCTGCCTTCAAGGATTTACCCACTCCTAACTTGGATCTTCTACATTGGACTTCACCTTCAGCAAGGAGAAGCTTTCACCAAGGGACTCATTCCCTTCTTCTTCTTCACCTCTCTTATCTAAGAGAGAGAATCTTCATCTTCATGGTAGAACTAGAGATTGGGAGGTGGAGGAAGTGAGAGCTTCACAAGATATACATGTAGGACTACATGTCTTATAAATCTCCTACTCACTCTAATAGATGTAGCTAGTGATTAAGATCATGAGAGCGGATGGAGGCTCGTAGGAGGAAAATCTCTCCCAACTATAATATAAGGACCTTTATTTTGGTTGGATAACCATGAGATAAATCCCAAGGGGTCCTATTTATAGTTGATGTTGCGAATATGATCGAATTCTAGCCATTTTGGGCGTTCCAAAAGATACATTTTTGAGTTTTGCAACACTCCAACGACTGGAAACACTTTTGTGCACTTTTCCATATGATGTTGTCGACTGAGTTGTCTTTTAGGAAACTCAATTGATGACATTATACGACAAGTCAAAGTGCAGCTGTCAGTCAAGTTGCCACCAGGACAAACTCCTCTGACCCTAGGCATTTGCCAAAAGTTAGATAGGTTGTTGGCTGAGTTGTCACTAGGACAAACTTGGCCAACGAGCCTGACTGTATTACTTTTGATAAATGTCCAAGTACTTAAACATTTAAATTAAGTATTATTTATTTTTTATAATCTTAATTACAAATTATATAATCATTACAAGTGATTTACATCAAAGCCTTATGGAGGAAACTATCTAATCTTCAAACTTAATCTTTATGCATGTATGACTTGATTTCTCCAAGTTAGGATGCACAAGTTCAAGCATTTGGAGTGTATCTATCCAATCTGAAATAACTCATGTAGAAGCATTAGACACAAAAGAGTGGAATGGTTAGTTATCATCAAAAGAAGGGATTAGTCAATCTAGACCTTGAGTCAACATTCTCCCCCTTTATGAAAATGACAAACCATTCCATAAATGTATTGAAAGCATTTAAATAAAATCATACCTTTGGAGAAACCTAGGGTGTCCAATTCATATGCTCCCCCTCAATTGATGCTTAATGGATTCACATACTACCCCTCAATTGATTCTATTTCTCCTGCATGGTTAGCTTTCATAATAATTCATAGAAACTATGTTTTGTTACTCATATATTTTCTACATATATGTTTTCTCCATTTACATAAGACATGTCTTCTCCCCCTTTTTTATTTTAAAAAGTGAAGGGGTTGAACAGGTATAACACAACTTGTTAGAAAAGGGAGTGTAGAAGAGTAAAAACTAGGGGCTTGTCTAAGCAATGTATATAAAGCAAATCAAGATATGCATTAGAACAACCATGGATGTAGTTCTAGAAAATAATCAAGATATGGATATGCAAGCAAGTAACTCAAGATAGTAGATATGCAATTTAAGGAACAATCTTGAGCATGTATGAAACAAGATACAAGCCTATCATATAGTTGGATACTAAATGATGTGTTATTTACCAATTGATAAATAAAAACTAGAACTATATTTAGATGGACTACTATCAGATGTTGTCAGAAGTTAGATCTACTAGTAGGGATTTGATCATAGACAAAGATGAACAAGTTAAAGAATAGGCTATGAGTAGATGTAGACAAATATCCAATCAAAGAAATATGCTGAAACATGAAAGGATATTATCACTAGAAAATATGCATTCTTACCAAAACATATTTACCACTAAGAAACTCAAGGTGGCATCAAAAGATACAGAACTAGATAGATAAGAAAGTTAGAGCACAACGAAGGCAATTTAATCCACAACCAAGAGATTCAAAGAGATCATCATCAAAACATGCATAATAACCCAAGACAAGTAATTGCATGATATAGAGATACCAATTTTTAGCAAATAGAAAGACAAAGTTATATGAAAGATAGGAATTTTGAAGCATGGAAATATGTATGTCATACAAGGTACCAAGGGGATGCCATAGAATAAGGCTATTGGTTGAGAAATTCTAGATAAGAGGAAAATTCTCATCCAAAAGCCATATGTACATTCTATGCACAATGTTGTTGATTGAGTTTTTGGGTTGAACTTCTCAACCGACAACAACTATTGTTAAGCCCATTGGTGCTTGTTGGTCGAGGCATGAAAATAGGCATATGTCAAAAAGCACATATATATTAGAAAAATATATCTAGAGGTATGATGAAAATATGAACCATATCCAAATATGTTTAAGCAAGTTTTGTAAAGTACTATAAAAGCATTGGGGGTAGTTTTGAGCAAGAAAGTGATGAGAATAACAATAAACTGAATATGACTCAAAAACCATATGTAAAGTACATACAAACTTGGAAAAAACAAGTTATGATTGGATATGAGCAAGGACATCGTTACTTCTATTCTTACCATTTCATTTCCACTTGTTTTCAACCCTTACACATCTCACCTTTCTTCTTTTATGTGAATTAAAAAACCAAATTTCAAATCAATCCCTCATGCAATCCATTTTTAAGTCACCTACAAGAATAAATATTAAATGGTTCCCAATTATGTTTTTGGGTTCAGAGGGTTTAGCTTAAAAACCCAAGTCATGTTGCTCTTGGATGCTTTCCTAAAAGGGCAATATGTAGAATTATGATCAATTTCATTGCAATAGTTGCAAGTTCCCTTAGCCTTGGAACTAGAGGATTATCCATGAAGGATTAGAGGTCCTTCGTCTTTGTTTTTCCTTTAGATACTATCATACCCTATACGATGTCTACTAATTTGTTTAGTAGTATGGTGTAGGATATCATTTAGATACTTTTTACCACATATAAACTTTTGTAGAGAGGATATCAAACTATGATTAATATGCATAAGAGAAGTAATAGCGGAAGATAATTGATTCATGTCATCTCTAGCATGCAAACATGCTTGGTTTCTAAGCAAAAAGATTTGGTCATGTAAGAATATTTTTCAATGTGAAGAGCATCAATATTATTCTCTCTACTAGTAGAACTAGAACAAAATTCAAGGACATTGATTTTAGCAAGAAAGGAAGCATTTCTTTTTCAAGCAGAGCAATCTTAGAAAAAAAGATTATGTTTTCATATTCTATTCCTTGCATAACAAAATCTTTTTCCTCTTTTTCAGTTTTAAAACATTAATGTCTAGCATGAGAGAATTCACAACTTTAGTATGCTCTTCATTAGAACTAGACATAAGAGGTTGAGCTTCTAGAAATATAATATTATCAAGCAAATTAGAATTTTCTAGTTTAAGAGAGGCTACTTGACTAAGATAAGCATTGTTTTCTATTCTACACTCTTGAATTTCAATTCAAATTCTAGAAAAAGATTTTAGAGATCATTAACATCATGTTGCATGCGAATGTTAGCATGTTCAAGATCATCTTTTTATTCATGCATGTTATCAACAATCTTAGCAAGCTTTTTCTTCTTATGCTAAGTAGACTTAAGAGATGCATGAGTAGAAAATACGGTGACAATTAATGATTTGTTATCTAAAGAGTTTAGATTTACCTCATTTGAATTTTTATTTGAACTTGCCATGAGATCAAATTTGCATATTCCATTTTCACCAGAGCTAGAGCTAGATCCTCCACTATAATCTTCACTTGAGCTTGAGTTAGAGGAGTCACTAGAGCTTTTGTGCCATTTGTTCTTCTTGTACTTCTCTTCCCTTCTCTTGTGATGATGGGTTTGTTTCCTTGTGGACAATAATCCTTGATGTGACCCTTCTTTTCACATTTGAAGCACTAGGTGGAAGTAGAAGACTTGCCTTTGTAGAATCTACCTTTGGATTACATGACATATTCTTCAATTTGAGAGGATGGAGAAGCTTGACTAATCTCTTGTTATTGCACAATAGCTTCAAATTGGACTTTGATCTCTGCCTTCTTCTTCATTTTGGTATCTTTCTCATATTGTCTTTCTTTATCCTCTTGCTTGACAAGTTTCACTTCAAAGTCTTGTAGATTTCCTATGAGTTTCAATAGGAATATCACCAAGTAGACTTTATTTTTGTAATGGTGGTTACCTTTGTTTCTCACATCTTGGGGAGAGTTCCTAAGGATATTAGAATTTATCTTTCCTTGATCCATAGGATGACCTAGGACAACAATACCATTTACATTGGTGTTGAGCCTTGTGTACATTTTAGCAAACCTTTCCTTCTCACCCATCTTGAAGTTTTCAAGAAGACCATTGAGCATGTAAACTCTACTTTCCTTCATTTATTTTGTCCCTTCATAAGTGACACATAGATTTATCCATATCTCATAGGTCGTGTCACAAGAAGAAACCCAATTAAACTTGGCGGGGGAAGAGAGGCATAGAGAATGTTGATGGCTCTTGCTTTCAAGGTTGCTTTCTTTAAAGTAGCTCCATCCTATTCTTCTACCCTATGTGTTCGATACCTTGTATGGAAGATCTACCATTATCAAAACTTGATCCTTTGATGTAGAATAATAATATTCTATTACAATAGAGGAAGTTGCTCCCATCAAAGATTGGAATGTTGAAGCAGTATCTCTACCTTAATTAATTGCCTATCTTCTCCTACTTGTGGAAGTATTGCTTTGAGAATATGTGCTATGATACAAATTGTTGGATCTATAATGGGCTCTAGAGGGGGAGGTGAATAGAGATAAAACCAATTACACAAAATTCATTATACCTTAAAGTTATATCCCAAGATAATATTTTATATATGAAATTTGAGTGCAACTAAACATTCATAGCAAGGGAGAGAGATTAAACAAGCACAAGATAACACATGTTATTTATAGTGGTTCCAACTTCCAAATTGGGAGATGTACATCCACTACCTAGATAGGTCAACCTCTAAGAATTTTAACCATATATCACTCCTTATATTCCATTATAAGAGTTACAAAATAAGACCTCCTTGTTCAAGGTTAAGGGTACCCAACATTCCCTTTGAGGACATGATAGCCAATAACCTTGCAAAGGGCTTACCTATCCATAACCAAGAGTCTTCTACCTTACCAATGACTTACCTCCTCTTTCAATGAGTATTCATCCTTCTTCAAGGACTTACCCACTCTTGTAACAAGTCTCCTACCTTAAAGGATTTACTCACTCTTGACTTGGATCTTCCGCCTCTAACTTCACCTTCACCAAGGAGAAGCTTTCACCTAGGGAATCCTTCCCTTCTTCTTCACCTCTCTTAGACAATAGAGAGAATCTTCATCTTCATGGTAGAATGAGAGATTGGTAGGTGGAGGAAGTGAGAGACTCACAATATATACATGTAGGACTAGATATCTTACAAATCCGCTACTCACTCTGATGGATGTATCAAGTGATTAATCCCATGAGAGTTGATGAAGTCTCTTGGAGGAAAATCTCTCTCAACTATAATATAGGGACCTTCATAGTGGTTGGATAACCATGACATGAAGCCCAAGGGGTCCTATTTTTATTTGAAGCTACATACTAGCCAGTAGAGACACTTAGGATCAAATTTTAGCCATTTTGGGTGTTCCAGCAGATACATTTTGACTTTCACAACACTCAACGACTAGAAATAATTTTTTGCACATTTTTGTATAGTGTTTTTGACTTATTTGTCTTTTGAGAAACTTGACCAATGACACTTGATAAATGTATATTTATCCCTTTTATTTATAAATTTTTGATATTTGTTTAGGATTATTTTGTTATTTATTCTCTTAGTTTCATAATTAATTGTGTTATTTTAGATTTTTCTCTTTAATTGGAGTTTTAATTCTATTTTCTTGGATTTTGTAGGAAAATTATACAATTTGCAGCAGTCCTGAAATTCATATATACCTTCCACCAAATGTGACATAACTCTTGCATTCCAACTCCAAATTGAGTGTACAAGTATTCATTGGAAAGATAATTTAATTTCCTAAAATAAAATCTTATTATTTTGACCGCTTTTGTTCTTTTCACGGGAGAGAAATATGTTAGAAATTTCTGCTGTGAGAATCTACATTAAAGGGAGTTACATGGTCAAGATAATTAAAGACAACCAACTTTCGATTTGACCAGATCCTGGAAAATTCAAAAATTGGTCTCCCTCTCTTTTCCCCCTCTTTTGAGGGAAGCCTACCCCCTCTCCCTCCTATAAAAGGAGGGACTCTTCACTTGTAAAAGCATTCCCATTCTTCATTCCATTTCATCTAATTTTTAGTTGTAGACCACATCTTGTATAATGTTGGATCTCATTTTAGTTTGCATTTCTTCTATTCTTGTTATGTCTGAGTAAATTTCTCTGGGGCATGGAAGTATCCCCTTAGCCCGGTTCTATTCAATATAATCAATTATATCCCTCCATCGAACAAATGTCTTCTCTCTATTTCTTTGTGGTTATTTGGATGATCTGATATATTCTTATGGAGTGATATGACCGTGGATCTCTATAAGAACGAAACAATAGTCCCTTAATTGCGATTATCATCTTTTCGTCTATTTAATCTTATTATTATTATAATCTTTGGTGACGCGACCACCTGAGCCTTGGGTTTGAACATCAGTTTGAATTCACATGCTTTTTTATATGACCGTGGATAATGGAATGTTGGATGATTGGGCAATGATCTGTGAACGTCGGGACCAACGAGTTCACAGGAAGTCCGACCCTTGTGAGTTTGTTCATAAGAACATGTAACCACAAGGTCCTAATTTGATACTTGGAGTTTAGAATTTTATTAGTTGAATAGGAATGTGGTTTTGGTGGTGATCTTCCAGACCCCAGATCTTTATTTTGTTATTAGTTAAATTTTATTTCAGCACTTCTATTTTTGTTCTTAATATTAACAACTCTCTCAAATCAGGATTTAATTCTTGTACTTACGATCGGATTTGGATTTCAACTTTGCTTTTCCACCGTCCCTTGGATCGATACCTATCTATAGTAAGTTGACTTGTTGTTCGCAACAACTTGACAACCGGGTTAGAAGGTTAAAATCTAGGACTTTTCCTAGTGATTGTTGCATGTACAGTGATGCGCATCAATTTGGTGTCGTTGCTGGGGACGGCATAGTTATTTTTCAGATCTGGTTGCCTGTATATCTTATATAATCCTTGTTCATATTCTCTAACTTTCATAACTTTAGTCTTTTATATAATTTCTTTTAGATTTTTGTAATTTCTTTTTGCCTTCCGAGCACAATTCCGTAAGTGTATCTCCTCTTTTTGCTGAGTTTCCATTCTAGCAGTACTGCTTTCTAGTTACTTTTTTTTGTAATTTTAGTTTATTTCATAATTTTTTAGATTTATAATTTTTAGTTCTCTTTGTAATTTTTGACTAACCTCTTATTTTGTGATCTTTCTTCTCTCATTTGTTGATTGACATATCTTTCAGGAACTTTTCTTTTCAAATGGAGTGGACATCCCAATATCCCCCATAATGTTACTATTGTAGTCTTTACCACCATGCATTTATTGCTTGCCCAACTCTACCCCATTATTATGATAGCACCCCTTTTAATTGTGAGCCCTTTCATCCTGGTGGGAATAATGTAAATCCACATTTTTCTGAGAACCATTATGGGGAACCTAGCTATCCATATTCTAATGGGGGATATGATCAACACAATTTTGTGGGGTGTAACCAAAAAAACCTTGGGGGTTATGAGCATGCTTATGAAACCCAATGTAATCCTCAACAAGAAGAGAGACTTAGGGCCCTAGAGAAGATAGCAGTAGAAGGAGAAACAAAACTAAAAACCAGCCAAACCTTCTTAACAGCCCTGCTAGAAGCCCAAACCCAAAATATCGATTGTTCAAATATGTTTCCTCATGATTTGGTGACACCTTATAATATTAAATCTTCCTACCAAGATGGACGCAATGGAAATTACAATCCACCATCGTTTGGAGATTATTATGAGGAGCAATGCCACCCAAAGCAATATGAGGAGTACTATGGCCAAGGACACTATGGGGAGTGTGGCAAGGATGAACAAAATTTTGGGGTGTATAAATCCTATGGTGAAATGCAAATTAATCTTGAACTGGAAGAGAGATTTAAGGCCCAAGAAAAGATGGCAGCAGAAGGACATGCAAAACTTGAATCCAATCAAGCCATGTTAGCCATCTTACTAGAGGATCAATCACAAACTCCCCCTATAGAGCTTGAGAAACCCAAGATGGTTCTTCTTGATGACGACGATGACGATGATCCTTATTTTGTGTCATATATGTCAAATCCTGAAGAAATAGCATAAACCATTGATCCATATTTTGTGTGTGATGAGGACGTTGGTATCCATATCTTTCTTTTAGAGACTCTTTTACTTGAATATGAAATGTCAAAGCAGGATAGTCATTATGAAGATCTAAAAAATCCTCCCATCATCAACATAAAGCTGAATTATACCATAGACCAATACCCTTCTTTTGAGTCTATTTTAGATAATGAGCATCTAACCCCCTTTATGATTCTTCCCAAGCGACCACAGCCAATTTTCATCCCACACATGGCTGATCTAGAAGGAGAGATACCACCATTGGAAGAAGCCCACACACCCCATTCTGTTGTTTGCAAGGAAGACATCATCATCCCTCCTAAATACTTGGGGAACCCTTGTACAAAAGCATTAGAGACATATGTTATATCAACAATGAAGCTTACCAAACCCAATGTTGATGACATTAATTTTAAGGAGAAAAAAAACACTTTTGTAAATGATTTTAAATATTTTGTATTAGCATCAATTCTCCCATATGTAGGTCATCATGATGGTGGAAAACTTGAACCAGATCCTCCACCCGACTCAGTTCATCATGCTCTACTGGCATTACTGGTCGGGTACCTGCCAACCTCCCCCAATCCACATCCATCTTCAACACTTCCCTTGCTATCGAAGGAAGATCTATGGATATTATTGGAGGGAATGTGAGGTGAAAGAAAATATGAGAACCCCACTGAGCTTATACAATTACCCTATCATAGGGTACATTATGAATCTCCTCAGATAAAGGTCCCAACCCTCATACAGATTTCCTTTAGTTGGACGTTTTTTGAGATACTTGGGCCACCTAGAATTCCTCGCTCTTCTCTTCCCTCCATCTCGGGTTTTGATTTTGCTCGAGATGAGAAAAATCTAAGTCCGGGGTGGAGGTGGGTGGTATGTTTCTATTCCACCCCCTTATCTTTTCTATTCTTGCATTATTTCTACCTTTTTTTCATATAGTTGCTTTGTTCATGGCCATTATCTAGTCGGACATGTTTTTATTTCTTTTGTTGTAAAATGGCCTTAATCTAGTCAGCCAATATTAATAGATGTTTATCATTGTACCCCTTTGAGTTTGGTAAATCTTTTGCAAAAAAATGTTACAAATTGCCATGTCTGAAACCACCATGTCACCTAGGATCCCAAAATAGCATCACTCCTTCAAAAAGTTGGCAAGCTGTATGGAATCAAAAAACTAAACACAAACTTTCTCTGTTTTTAAACATTGATTAACTTGATATAAATCTTGCATAATGTGATTGACATGAATGTTCTTTCTGATGTAATGACGCTTTAAAAAAAAAGGAGAAAATAAATATGTGAAGTTATAGGCACAAGGACACCTTTTGTTTCCCCCTTATTTTCTCTCTAAAAAAAAGAAGCAAAGAATCACCACCAGAAAAAAATCAAGTCCGGGGTGGCATGCTTCCCATAAAAAAAAATTCCATACCCCACAAAGGGGTGTACCATCAAAAGATGCCAAAAGTGCACATGAAAAAAATTATGACCAATGTTGCCACAACTCCACAAATCTAAATCCCAAGTCGAATAGAGGAGGGATAAAAAAAATTCATCACTTCCTTCTTTATTTTCACACCCCCTAACTTCATCTTGTTCTTGTGAAACAACTCACAAAAAAAAATACATTTATAAAAATGAGAGTGTCAAAGAAAAAGTAAGATGAAGCATGTTTTTCTACAAAATCTTGATTTAGAACCAAGATATGATATTTGTTTTTAATAGGGAATATAGAATTTTGTGTTTTGTGGTTTTAGGAGATTGGGTTGCTTGGCCATATTTGGAGGTAAGGAATAAAGTTATGTTACAAGGGTGAGGATAGACATGTTGTTAGTATAAATTGGAATAATTTGTGATTTTATTTATTTGAGGACAAACAAAGATTCAAGTACGGGGTATTTTGATAAATGTATATTTATCCCTTTTATTTATATATTTTTGATATTGGTTTAGGATTATATTGTGTTTTTTATTCTCTTATTTTCATAATTAATTGTTTTATTTTAGATTTTTATCTTTAATTGGAGTTTTAATTCTATTTTCTTGGGTTTTGTAGGAAAATTACACAATTTGCAGCAGTCCTGAAATTCATATATATCTTCCACCAAAAGTGACATAACTCTTGCATTCAAACTCCAAATTGAGTTTACAAGTATTCATTGGAAAGGGAATTTAATTTCCTAAAATAAAATCCTATTATTTGGACCTCTTTTGTGCTTTTCACGGGAGAGAAATATGTTTGAAATCGCTTCTGTGAGAATCTGCATTAAAGGGAGTTACATGGTCAAGATAATTAAAGACAACCAACTTTCGATTTGACCAGATCCAGAAAATTCAAAAATTGGTCTCCCTCTCTTTTTTCCCCCTCTTTTGAGGGAATCCTACCCCATCCCCCTCCTATAAAAATAGGGACTCTTCACTTGTAAAAGCATTCCCATTCTTCATTCCATTTCATCTAATTTTTAGTTGTAGACCACATCTTGTATAATGTTGGATCTCATTTTAGTTTGCATTTCTTCTAGTCTTGTTATGTCTGAGTAAATTTCTCTGGGAAATGGAAGTATCCCCTTAACCCGGTTCTATTCAATATAATCAATTATATTCCTCCATCGAATAAATGTATTCTCTCTATTTCTTTGTGGTTATTTGGATGATCTGATATATTCTTATGGAGTGATATGACCGTGGATCTCTGTAAGAATGAAATAATAGTCCCTTAATTTTGATTATCATCTTTTCATCTATTTAATATTATTCTTGTTATAATCCTTGGTGACGCGACCACCTGAACCTTGGGTTTGAACGTCAGTTTGAATTCACATGCTTTTTGATATGACCGTAGATAATGGCATGTTGGACAGTTGGGCAATGATCTGTGAACATCGGGACCAACAGGTTCACGGGAAGTCCGACCCTTGTGAGTTTTTCCATAAGGAAATGTAAACACAAGGTCCTAATTTGATCCTTGGAGTTTAGAATTTGATTAGTTGAATAGGAACGTGGTTTTGGTGGTGATCTTCCGGACCACAGATCTTTATTTCTTGATTAGTTAAATTTTATTTCAGCACTTTAATTTTTGTTTGCAGTATTAACAACTCTCTCAAATCGGGATTTAATTCTTGTACTTGCGATCGGATTTGGATTTCAACTTTTCTTTTCCGCCATCCCTTGGATCGATACCTATCTATACTAAGTTGACTTGTTGTTCACAATAAGTTGACAATCGGGTTAGAAGGTTAAACTCTAGGACTTTTCCTAGTGATTGTTGCATGTACAACGACACACATCAGCACTATATGAAAAGTCAAAGTGCATGTGTCAGTCATGTTGCCACCATGAAAAACTTATCTGACCCCAGGCATTTGCCAAAAGCAAGATAGGTTGTTGACTGAGTTGTCACCAGGACACAATTGGCCGACAAACCTAACTTTAATCACTTTTGACAAATTTCCAAAAGTTCTTAAATGGTCAAATTAAGTTCTCTTGATTTTTCTAAGATTAATTAAAAGTCATCCAATCATTACAAGTGATTTACATCAAAGATCTATGGAGGAAACTATCTATTCTTCAAATTTGATCTTTATACATGTAGGACTTGATTTCTCCAAGTTACGATGCACATGTTTGGACATTTGGAGTGTGTCTATCCAATCTGAAATAACACAAGTAGAACCATTACATACACACGAGTGGAATGGTTAGTCATCATCTAAACAAGGGATTAGTCAATTTAGACCTTGAGTCAACAAAAATGAGAATTTTACACCTCACACCACCTAACATCTAGCCTTTAGCTAGCCCCAATCCAATTACACTAAGTGCTTCTAAACTATCTAATTAGATATCTCATCTAGGTTTAGGAGAATTTATTGATATGTAGGAAGTTGGTTAGCTAGCTATTGTGCAATGGCATGGAAATGGAGTGAATAGAGGCCACAACCCTAGAAAGATAGGGTTTTAAGGTGGATGATTGTGAAAATGGAGTAGGAGTAGGTGGGAGAGAGTGGATAGATCAATGAATTCTAGAGTTTGGAGAGAATAAGTGCTAACCTCATCTCCCAACCAACACCAAGGTATATTTTATGGATAGGGAAGCATATGGTTAGGTGGGGGTGTAATAGGAAATAAGTGGGAAAACTAGCTGGCCACCACAATTATTTTGGCACCCCAACCATGATAGAGGGGATGATGATGGATGTGGTACAGTGAAATGGGTGAAATTTTAGGTTAAATTTTGATTTTTGGGTGATTGGTAGAATGACCGTGCTAGGTACATGAATATGCTAGGAAACACAACTGTGCTGGTAGTGATGTTGAATGACCATGTTGGGTATCACGTCTGTGGTGGGGGAAGGCGTGGGTTGTTTTCTACGGCATGAACCTACTTCTATCTTGGAAGCATTTCCATCTGGGATGGCACAATGGTGTCGGGTCCTTCTTAGAATTACCATGTGGTGCGTCCTTCCAAAGATGCGCACACTTATCAATTAAATTTGACTAGATGCACCCCAGAAGCTTAGAACACACATGTACCTTTCAAAATGATAAGGGACATACACTGACACACTCATATAAACTAAAATACTACACACACAAGCACATAGGGTCATTTTGTAGTATTGGAAGGAGGCAAGTATATGGTCGATCCACAAGGAGAAAAGGGGGCACTAGAGCGGATAGTTAGTTTTGGGCTAGGTTCCTACTACTGAGTCTAGGGTTTAAGGGTTTTAAGGAGATTTGTGGATTAAATTAATGGTGAAGAAGAAAGAAATTAAAGGAGAACAAACAAGATCAAAAATCTAAGTTAACCCTAGGCAGTTAGTTCTGCTAAGAAAGAAAAGACAAGGCAATCAAGAAGATGAGCAAGCTACACTATAGCATGAAAGAAGATATCTACACTACACTAAGCTAACAAACTAGGTACAAGAGAAATTAAAGACCTAATTAGAAAGAACAAAGCAAGAACAAGGCAAGAACCTAACTAAGCAAGTAAAGAGTTAACTATGCCAACACTAGCTAAGCAAGAAGGCAATTAAGGTTTTAATGCAATAAAGGGTAATGTGGGCTATTTGGGGGATGCACTTATCAATTAGGGTGAGGGGGATGACATGTGAACATTATTATGCTTTCATTTAGATTACCAAACCAAACAACAAATTAGAGGCTAATGAATTTCCCTAAACTACTAACTAGCCATGGATAGAATAGGTTGTGTATAGGGGAACTAGTTCCTAAAACCTCCTACTACCCTTACAAGGATCAACTGGGTTAGGGTTTAGGTGTAATTCAATTAGAGTCTAAACAAGCCTAGGTTTCTAAGTTAGAGGGTCTTAGGATGATTAGGGGTTGAGGGTGGTAATGGGAGTGGAAGTGAGGTTTTAGGCCTCACATCACCCACATTATAGCCTTGAGAAAGCTCCATGATAAGCACACTAAATTCATATATTATAGCTACTTAGATATCTCAACTAGGGTTAGGGGAATTGATTAGCATGTAGGAGGATGGGTATCTAGATAGGGATCGATGAAATGGACCTAGGAGCAAATCCCAAAATTCACTCACATAAGCAATTTCTCTAAATTCCTAGGTGATTTCAAGAACAAACCAAGAATCCATCCATGGAGAATGAGATGCAAATAGAACATAATTGTTAGAAAATTAAATGATAGTGTTTAGATATCATTTCCCCCCAACATGACATTAAAGTAACATTTTTGGCTCCAAATAGCCCACCAAAGGGGCCTAGCTACTCATGGAAATTGAAAATACAAAAAGAAAAGAGAAAGAGGGAGAATTAGCCATGGATCTCATTATAGATGGAGTGATCCTCCTCACCAAGTGTTGCAAGGCATGGAATGATGGTGGAATAGGGTTAAAACACTAGGAAACTAGGGTTTTGGTGGTGGAAATGGAGAAATGGAGTGGAAATGAGGTGGAGAAGTGAAGTAATGGATGAAATACAAAAATGGGGATCTAGGAGGGGGTGAAGATAGCTAACCTCATTCCCCAACCACCACCTATGTATATATAGGTGGTGGGGAAGCACTAGGTCAAGTGGTGGTAAAATAGGAATTGTAGTGGAAGAATTGTATGTAGCACAACCGTGCTAGGCAGCAAGACTGTGGTTGGGTGTGAGTGGGACGTCCATGGTGGATGGGAATGGCTATGCTGAAAAATGTTGAAAAATCACAGCAATAGTTGGGGTTTTGAATTGATGGTGGCACGACTGTGGTGGTGCATGGGTGGCATGACAATGGTGGGTACCACGACCGTGGAGGCCTGGGAGTTGAGTTGCCTATTCTTGACACCACGCCAATTTTGCACTGATTGTCACACAGACATGTTGTGTGGCAAGGCTATTCTTAGTCTTGTACCATGGCCATGCTAGGTAGCACGACCGTGCTACTGAGTTTGTTCTACAGTGTCTTCATCTGTGACTTGAGCTTGAGTCAGCATAACCATTTTGAGATAGCACGACCATGTAGGTCTCTGTATCCACACTTTGAGTTGAATCTCTGTGTTTCCTTGGACTTCTTTACTCCATTTGTGTCTTGGCCACTAGGGGTATGTTGAGGGAACTTTGGACTTCACTTTAGGCCTCTCTAAGCGTAGAGAAACCCTTATATCACTCTTTCTCTCTCTTCCATCCAAACATGGTCCAAGTACCTAAAAAACATGCAAATAACATCCATAAGTACATTTTAAACAAATATGCATATTAGGGTAAATAACATGTAATGTAACAGGTATAAATGTGAGTAAAATGCAATATGACACAAGATGGAGCCCTAAAATAGGTCTACATCACCAACCCAAACTTAAAACATACTTGTCCTCAAGTATGCTCCAACTCAATCTCTCTACAATTTTTCCACAATAAAGAAATGACAAATGCAATACAAGAGATGAATATTGGTTAAATGGAATCAATGATGACTAGGTACATGCATTCCACCTCTCTCCTCTCCTCTTTCACAAACCAATCATGAAAAAATGACTGAGCATATAAACTTCAAATATAGGACATAGAACACACAAGCAGTCCATATGACTTTCATGTAGCTCCGGGTAGACCGTTTTATGATGGCGTTAATCAAAGATGACTAGGAGTGTTGTTTCACTTTCATACATTCAATCTTATGCTTCAAACCACACTAAGGGACCACATGGTTGTGGATAAAGGGTGAAGTGAGCTAGGTTTGATGTTTCCTAGCTCAATGGGTATGAAAAAAAAGAAAGGATTGCAAGAAGAGATGGGAGTGTTATAACACTCATCTTTTCTTCATTTAGATGTACTTAAACATGAACATCTTTTATTTTATTTTTTCCTTTTCTTTTCTTTGCCTTTGGTGTAGGTAGGGCATTTGGTGGTGCAAGTGAAGCAGTGAGATATATATATGGCCACCTCAAAACATTGGAGGTGGCCAAAGCTGAATTTGTGTACTTTGGTGTCTTTTCATGAGGCAGAAGGGTAATAAGATGATGAATGAAAAGTCGAGTCGAACAAGGGTCACTAGTGTGGTTCTCCACATAAGATCTCCTACATGAAAATTATTCCAACTTGATAATTAGGATGACACATGATGATTAATGTGGAGTTATAACTTTAAATAAACTATTATGCAAGAGAAATAGGGTTGGTACCCTTATTCTATATCCTAAACTCAAGTCAAGCCTAAACTTTAGATTAGGGCCGAATAGGGTTTTATCTAATGGAAGTGATGGTGACAATTTAGTATTTACATACTTGCATATTTGAATGCTTGATTTGCTTGCTTGAACAATATGTATGAAGTATAGTTATATGATAATATGCCTGGCTCACCAACAAGGTACGCGGTTATGATTATGGCTATCCAGAATATAGTTTTTTGATGTTTTCTAAATGATTTCTGAGGATTGATTGAATAAATAAACTATTGGTTGTTTATTTAATTCATGTTCAACTATAATGCCAATATGAGTATCACATAAATATATGCTAATATTCTAAACCCTAGGCTGACGTGTATCAAAGGGTGATGCACATGAGCCCTGGATGGGACAGTGATCACACCCAAGATAATATGTCCAGTAAGGGTTAAGATATGTAAAGAAGATACCAGTTCTTATTTGAAATATTTGATACTTATCATGTGATCATGTTAGTTGCACACATTGTGGTTGCCCCCCTCATACACAATATAGTAATATCCTGACCGTGTTTTGTTTGTCAACATTTTAGGTATATGTTTCACATGTTAAAAGACACAAAGAATAAGATTAAATGTATCAAAGATAATAAATCTAAACCAAGGAGGACTAGGTAGATGATACTTCTTCTCAATAGGTATTGGTTCCGTGAGGTATATAATTTTTTGCAATTGTAAACAATATTTGAAATTTAATTGAAATTGTTTTCTATTATTTGTTATTTGACTAATCTGGATTCTTGGGAATATAGGTAATGGATCTCAACTTGAAGATCTTTCCTTAATTGGGGGATGCAGAAAGTGAGGTCATTACATTTGGTATTCAGAGCCCCATATTTTCAAATAATATTTAATAGTTTATAATTTCAACTTTAGAAAATATGATGGAATTATTAGGGTACTTTCTAAAGACTGAGGTGTCTAGAATGGACCACGATCGCAGGCTGGAAAAATTTTCCTCTACACCACTAGTTAACTTACAAGGACTCCTGGGCCCGTGCATCCTGCCTAGCCAAAGTCTGATGATTATGCTTAAAGTAAAATACCTTTAGTGTTCCTTCTCATCTTGATTCATCCACTTCTCATCCTCTTTCTTAATAAACCCTAAAAGGAACATCCCACCTCATCTCAAGTTAAGGTTTTTGGGAAGAAGTAGGATTAAGGCATCCTCTACCAATCAGTGTACATACAATGAGAAATGATAATGTACGTGTAATGTGGAAATAAAAATGTACATGTAATGTGGACATAACAACCTGGAAATAATGATAAAGTAAAGAGAAGAAAGTTGTTTTATGGGTTTTCCTTGTGTGGGTATGTGACGTCCCCGGATTTTCTAAAACTTAATCTGATGTGTGACGTCCAAATTGTAACCCTCACCTAAGTGAGAATCCCAATTTAAACATCCCACACAAGGCTAAGAAGAAGAAAATCAAGGGAGTCAGAAGGAAAACAATTAGTAGCACATGTACATGAACAATAATAAAACCATACAATATATGTTCACCATTCAACATATAATTACAACATGAATTGTTACAACATTTGATATTACATATTGAACAACAAACTTCTACATATACATGTACTAACACTAATCTACATGATCTTAAGACAACATGTCCACCTATACATCAGCTCGCCACACAACTCTCACTGTCCTGGATCTTCAAGATCATAACCACAACCTTAACAAAAGATTACATGTGGTACACATCAGCACAATATTCAAGAATATTGTACTGAGTACACCTACATGTCTTTTATATACCTCTCATCATATCTTGGCAATAAGATAAAACTAATACCTGGCAGTAACAGAAGAATATAAGAAAAGTGTATACTTGCACAAAGATGTTCATTAACAAAAGAGAACACATATTTTAAGCATAATTTCCATTATATCATCCATGAATTTACTACCTGAGAGTTGAATGCATTAAGGCCTTATGCTCGACTATGAAAGAGTTGGATCATTTCATAATGTGATCAGACTACCAAAGAGTTGGATCACTTTCAAGTACTTGACTACCAAAGAGTTGAAGTACTTTATTATCAACACTTGACCACCAAAGAGTTGAAGTGCTTAGATATAATGGAACAAACATATTATGTTTCATGTGTTCATATCAATAGGTATGGAAAGCTCAAGCAAGATAGCATACAAGAACAATCATTTCAACCAATACCGTATGCCAAGTATTTACTACCATATAACACAAGCATATTGTATAATAAGCCAAGTAAGAGGTAATGGCGTACCTTCCAAAGAGATATTCCTAATCACATATTCCTCATGTCATCTATATCTTTGTCAACCCTGATCAAGACAAGATCATATACTATCATCAAGTTCTCATCATCTTACATCTCGTCTTAACCCTAATCGTGTTCATTAGGGTTTTACTTAATCTCATTATGATATTCTCATAATTACTTGTATTTTTGTCTTATATTTATCTTTCTCATGTAAAATTCTAGATTATTGTTCATCAACTTGATATACTCATGTGTCACATTATTATGTGAACATATTTAACATTATGTCACTTTCATTAACCATATTAGGGTTACATCACATGTATTACGGGTGCTCTTCATATAACATGAATTTTGTGTATATAACTGATCTCAAACTTATATATTATCTTCTAGTTACAGACATGAGAGTTTTCTATAAATTTCATCATTTATTGAGCACGCAGGTATTAATTGCATTATCTTTAGTGCTATTAGCCCTAATTAGCCATATAAAGCGAATTACAAACTTTCGTGCATCAACATGACCATATCTAACATCATATGCATCATATACATGATTATAGACTTACTGACATGTTATCATAATTTTAGAACTTCGTTTGATATTTATTATCCATTAAAAAAGCATTACACATCTTATATGATATCACTATTATTAATGAATCAAAAGCCTAGTATTATCATTCTACTACGTTCTACACATTTTTCTGAGAATTTTGGTATATTACTTGTATTTTTCTGGTAATCGATCTATTTTCTACAAATTATCAAAGATTTGTAAGATTTTGGGGTATTTACCTCCTTGAGCCAATGATAGTCCGCCACATGTCCTTCAGATGGGGCGCGACTCCTTTCTTGGTCCATTGGGATCCAACTGGTTTGAGCTAATGGACCCGACCTTTTGTCTGTGACCCGGTCTGGCCTTCCCCCTTTCTCTCGCGTTGAGTCCACAGAGGGACTCTCTGTTCCGCAGAGTGCCGCCACCTTGTCTCTCCTTCGGCGAGTGATGCACCCCACAGAGGTGCTCCTTTCCAACCCCCATGGACACCATTGTCTTCGTCATTGACCATCGGACCTCCTCGGCTACTCACCTCCCAAGGATTGGTTGTGGAGTACCACCTCTACTAGGGCACCGCCGCGACAAGGTGTTGGTTCTCCTCGCAGTTCAATGAACTCTCCGGCACTGCTACCATGGCGGAGCAAGCAAGAAGAACTACCCCTCCTTGGCCTTTCCTCAAACAGACCTTCATGGCTCCTGGCTTCTCATGCGGATTCTGTTTCTCGCAACACTATCAGGATTGATCCCCATGGCGATGAAGTAGGAAACGTGGCCTCCTCGTCATCTATATATTTTACTGGAAGCAGACTCGTGGTAGATAGTCCTTCCGGTGAGCGAATAAAAGTGGGCATCACCAGACTGGTTCCTCGCTCCATCGCTGCTCCTCCTCGCAGACTACTTTTGATGCCGCCTCCATATCCATGAGTCTCCATCGGTGAGGACTCAGTTTCCGCCTGCTACTCCTAGTCAACTAATGAAGGCTCCTTCACATTGTATGACAACTAGGAAATGTCTACTGCTGCCGTAGTTGCTGATCCTGATGTTGAATCAAACAACTCCACCTCCTCCTCGCTTCCTGTCTTCTACTCTAACCACTTCTGATCATGATGCTGCTTCTGATCACAATGCTCCCCAACTATGAAGTGCGGTGGATAACTAGTACAACTAGGGAGGTGGGACTCCCTCCCTCATCCCGGTTCTCATCCCACTTTATCAAAGCCACGACCATGCATTTAGTTTCCACATTAGTCAAACTAGTAACTGTACACGAACATGGCACAAACATGTCCATTAGTGCCTCATGCACGACTAAGATGGAGCCCCCACCATCTTGGATTTAGGGCTAGGGTCTATCCACTTCACCAATCCACAGCAAGGAGTAAGGTCGCATGACACTACAACAAAATGAGATCTAAGCTAAATAATCAAAACTTTGGTAAACACATAAACCAAAATTCACATTATTTCATGGTATTCAAATCTAAATAACTCCCTCTAGGAACATCCAATTGCCACCAAATTTTAACCTTAAATTCCTCACTACTCAAGGTACCTTGTACATGAATTTGGTGCCAAACTCAATTGTTAGACCATCCAATTTATTACTCCAAAAAGGCATGAAGTAGGAATCTCAATCATGATATTAACCTCAATCAACACTCCAACTTTACTAGAACACTTGGAATTCTCATAACAACTCAACATGTATGGCTTCACTTGTGTCATTGGACATTTTAGGATTCTAAAAGTCCACTCCATCACATCCTACACACCTTAAAAGAAATTTCGTCCTCATTATTAAGCCAGAAACCACTTTATCACATCATATACATCTTAAAAGAAATTTCATCCTCGAAATTAAGCCATACTCATACTTCCAGGGAAAACCTTATATTTCCTTCATCCACATGTAGGCACTATTCTATGTGTAACATATCCACAAAGGTTACCTAGAACCATGTATCCAAAACACTATTAGGGGGGGTTTCAAAAGTACCAAGGGTGAAACCTCACTCCATAGAAGGCTCGAACAAGGGTTTAGAAGCTTAGGTTATGTCATTACATATCTCATATGTTAGATTTTCGTCCTTATCTTAACTCATGCATTAATATTCGACATCATACTATCACGTTCCAAAGAAGTTAACTAAAGTCAATCGATTAAGTCAAGGTGTCATCAACATTTATTGAGATCATTTTTAGAACATGTTCAACATTAACATATGCCTTTTAGGAGGAGGTCAACTATAGTTAACCCACTTTATCCAACTAATCATATCAAGGTGTCACCATGATTATATTGTGTTATTTGTTACAACATATTCAACATATTCGTTAAGCACTAATATTAACACCTTGTGTGTCATATGTCATTAATATGATTCTACATCATACATCACTTTCATGTTTGGTTACAAACTTTTTTAGTGACTTCATCACTTGATTAACCAACTATATCACATTATCATCATCCTTCATGTATATCGTTAACCATTTATTCATTGCTATCTATTAGACCATGACTAGGTATTCCATCATGTTACCTTCATATATCACATCTCAATATTAGATCACATCCTTACATATATTATATCATGGTTGTGCTAACAAACTTATACAATTGGCTTATCAAAACTTTATCTAGTCCAATTGAGGTTTTCTTGACCCATAACATGGGGGTATTTCCATGCTCAGTCTCTCTGAGCTAACTCAACTCTATGAGTATCTCATATGCATATACTTTATCTTTCCTCTCTTAGTCTAGGGTTCTCAGATTACCTCATTGGCACTAGTTATAGCCTTACAAGCTCTAGCCACATAAGCATCAACCAAAGCATGCTATGACATTCTCTGTATAGATCATCTACCCATGATACAAGCTTACCCAAAACTCTCTATATATACACACCACTAGAGTCCTACATGGGGAACCACCAACCCGAGCAGGAGGCTTTACTCAAACTAACACATAGTTACCTCCTCCAGGGTCTTAGGCTCTCTCCCTCACCCATATGACAGGCACTCATATTGATGTTCACATATGCACATATATAACCAGCCTCTCTCTGTCTCTAGGGTTTGGTCCTCCCAAGGACATCTAGGGTTCAACAAGACTATAGGAATCATGCATTAAGCAACACAACTCATTCACTCAGGAGTAGTCTAGTTTAGGACATACCATATCACATATCTTAGAATTCTCATATCTTGGATCTTAGGTTCTCTAACCTTCTCCCAATGGGTCTCACTCTCTCTAGAGTTAACCCCAAAATTGGTCCTAACACTAGAGGTCCTCCTTTGTAAAAGAGCTTGAGGCTCATGTTGACTCTCATCCTTGTCTTAGCTTAACTTATCTTATCTCATAAAAGCCTAGTTACTTGCATCATCAAGACTTATCTCAAAACCTCAAACCTAACTCATGTCCTCAAGGACTAACATAAATCATCATAAACTATCTTATATCATCTCTATCAAACTTACATCATATCATCAAAACTTATTTTGTCTATTCCAACTATCACATATTCCAAACAAGGCTCTAGACATCTAATCTAGAACTACTCTCTCTTCTAGACTGATATCATTCACTTTTCACTTAGGTTGCATGATCACCTCCTACTCGTACATGTGTGGGGACACATTTTTGTAATACATATACATAATAAAATATTATATAGTTTTTCTCCGATAAAACATGTGTCAGAGAAAACTACCAAGGTTCGATCTGATTGGAATCAAAAACCAAATCCAGAAAATGAGTGTCCCACACATCGTAGATAGTATAGTGTCATGAAAACTAGTGAAAAGGGCGAGAACATGGTGTGGACTAGTGTAGCTACTCTAGACAACGAGCGCCATATGTCTAGGGTTTCTCTTCCCTTGATGCATGTCATTTCCAAATAGTGAAACGTCCCATACCGCTGCACTACAAGGAAAGAACGACATCAAAGGACTTGCTACACAACAAGCACTAGTCTAGACCTAGTTCTCCGACATCTAGGTGCTAACCTAGAGGCTAGGTCAGATCTAGTCTCTAAAAGATGACTAATCTAACCCTAAAGATTTTTAAGTTCAAGGTTTTTGTTAGTTTGAGTTGCATAATGAGCAAATGTCAGGCTTTGATATTGTTCATGCTATGATACCACCTATGACGTCCCCAGATTTTATAAAACTTAATCTAATGTGTGATGTCCAAATTGTAACCCTCACCTAAGCGAGAATCCCAATTTAAACCCAATTTAAACATCTCACACAAGGCTAAGAAGAAGAAAATCAAGGGAGTCAGAAGGAAAACAATCAGTAGCACATGTACATGAACAATAATAAAACCATACAACATATGTTCACCATTCAACATATAATTACAACATGAATTGTTACAACATTTTATATTACATATTGAACAACAAACTTCTACATATACATGTACTACCACTAATCTACAGGATCTTAAGACAATAGGTCCACCTGTACATCAGCTCGCCACACAACTCTCACTATCCTGGATCTTCAAGATCATAACCACAACCTAAACAAAAATTTACATTCGGTACACGTCAGCACAATATTCAAGAATATTGTACTGAGTATGCCTACGTGTCTTTTATATACCTCTCATCATATCTTGGCAATAAGATAAAACTAATACTTGGCCGTAACAGAAGAATATAAGAAAAGTGTATACTTGCACAAAGATGTTCATTAACAAAATAGAACACATATTTTAAGCATAATTTCCATTATATCATCCATGCATTTACTACCTGAGAGTTGAATGCATTAAGGCCTTATGATCGACTACTAAAGAGTTGGATCATTTCATAATGTGATCAGACTACCAAAGAGTTGGATCACTTTCAAGTACTTGACTACCAAAGAGTTGGAGTACTTTATTATCAACACTTGACTACCAAAGAGTTGAAGTGCTTAGATATAATGGAACAAACATATTATGTCTCATGTGTTCATATCAATAAGTATGGAAAGCTCAAGCAACATAGCATACAAGAACAATCATTTCAACCAATACCATATGCCAAGTATTTACTACCATATAACATAAGCATACTGTATAATAAGCCAAGTAAGAGGTAATGGTGTACCTTCCAAATTGATATTCCTAATCACATATTCCTCATGTCATCTATATCTTTGTCAACCCTGATCAAGACAAGATCATATACTATCATCAGGTTCTCATCATCTTACATCTCGTCTTAACCCTAATCGTGTTCATTAGGGTTTTACTTATCTCATTATGATATTCTCATAATTACTTGTATTCTTGTCTTATATTTATCTTACTGATGTCATATTCTAGATTAGTGTTCATCAACTAGATATACTCATGTGTCACATTATTATGTGAACATATTTAACATTATGTCACTTTCATTAACCATATTAGGGTTACATCACATGTATTACGGGTGCTCTTCATATAACATGAATTTTGTTTATATAACTGATCTCAAACTTATATATTATCTTCTAGTTATAGACATGAGGGTTTTCTATAAATTTCATCATTTATTGAGCATGCAAGTATTAATTGCATTATCTTTAGTGCTATTAGCCCTAATTAGCCATATAAGGTAAATTACATACTTTCATGCATCAACATGACCATATCTAACATCATATGCATTATATACATGATTATAGACTTACTGACATGTTATCATAATTTAAGAACTTCATTTGATATTTATTATCCATTAAATAAGCATTACACATCTTATATGATATCACTATTATTAATGCATCAAAAACCTGATATTATCATTTTACTGTGTTCTACACATTTTTCTGAGAATTTTGGTATATTACTTGTATTTTTCTAGTAATCGAGCTATTTTCTACAAATTATCAAAGATCTATAATATTTTGGGGTATTTACCTCCCTGAGCCAATGGTAGTCCGCCATGTGGCCTTCAGATGGGGCGTGACTCCTTGCTTGGTCCACTGGGGTCCAAGTGGTTTGAGCTAATGGACACGGTCTTCTGTCTGTGACTCGGTCTGGCCTTCCCCCTTTCTCTCGCGTTGAGTCCACAGAGGGACTCTCTATTCCGTAGAGCACCACCGCCTTAGCTCTCCTTCGGTGAGTGATGCACCCCATGGAGATGCTCCTTTCCAACCCCCATGGACACCATCATCTTCGTCATTGACCATCGGACCTCCTCGGTTGCTCGCCTCCCAAGGATCGGCTGTGGAGTTCCCCCTCCACTAGGGCGCCGCCGCGGCAAGGTGCTGGTTCTCCTCGCAGTTCAATGAACTCGCCGACACTGTTGTTGCCATGGTGGAGAAAGCAAGAAGAATTGCCCCTCCTTGGCCTTTCCTCAAATAGACCTTCATGGCTCCTGGCTTCTCACGCGGCTTCCGTTTCTTGCAACACTGCCAGGCTTGATCCCCATGGCGATGAAGTAGGAAACGCGGCCTCCTCATCATCTATATATTTTACTGGAAGCAGACCCGTGGTAGACAGTCCTGCTAGTGAGCCAATAAAAGTGGGTGTCACCGGTCTAGTTCCTCACTCCATCGCTACTCCTCCTCACAGACTGCTTCTGATCCCGCCTCCATGTCCATGAGTCTCCGTCGGTGAGGACTCAGTTGTCGCCTGCTACTCCTAGTCAACTAATGAAGGCTCCTTCATGTTGTATGACAACTAGGAAATGTCAGTTGCTGCCGTAGTTGCTGATCCTGATGTGGAATCAAACAACTCCACCTCCTCCTCACTTCCTGTCTACTACTCTAACCACTTCCGATCACGATGCTGCTTCCAATCACGATGCTCCCCAACTGTGAAGTGCAGTGGATAACTAGTACAGATGGGGAGGTGGGACTTCCTCCCTCATCCCGGTTCTCATCCCACGTTCTCAAAGCCACGACCATGCATTTATTTGCCACATTAGTCAAACTAGTAACTATACGCGAACATGACACAAACATGTCCATTAGTGCCTCATGCACGACTGAGATGGAGCCCCCACCAGCTTGGATTCAGGGCTAGGGTCTATCCACTTCACCAATCCATAACAAGGAGTAAGGTTGCATGACACTACAACAAAACGAGATCTAAGATAAATAATCAAAACTTTGGTAAACACATAAACCAAAATTCACATTATTTCATGGTATTCAATTCTAAATAACTCCCTCTAGGAACATCCAATTGCCACCAAATTTTAACCATAAATTCCTCACTACTCAAGGTACCTTGTATACGAATTTGGTGCCAACATCAATTGTTAGACCATCCAATTTATTACTCCAAGAAGGCATGAAGTAGGAATCTTAATCATGATATTAACCTCAATCAACACTCCAACTTTACTAGAACACTTGGGATTCTCAGAACAACTCAACATGTATGACTTCACTTGCGTCATTGGACATTTTAGGATTCTAAAAGTCCACTCCATCACATGGTAACCTAGATGGAACTAGGGTTGGTTAGGAAAATCCCTAATGGGTCAAGGGACCTAGAAACCCTAAGAGACAGTGTAGTCTCTCTAACCTGAACCCAAACCCTAATCCTGAGAAATGGGAGTAGAATGGGTAAAATGAAGACCCTACACACATGAACCCTAATTAGGGTAAGATTTATGAGAATTAAGGAAAATGTAAATAAGTCTATATGTCATAGATTTTCATGCATGATTATGGTGAAATGTATGCGTGATGCATGTGAAAAAAAGAGAAATTTGAATATTCATGAGAGATATAAATGACCAATGGCTATACATGAAAATGGAAATATGAATATAACTTGCTCGTTGCCTTACTGCTATCTATGGGAGTCTAGTCATTCTAAAAATGACTGTGAACCAAACATGGATAGGAAGGTTGCTAAAGCGCCAAGCCCGGATGGGAAGGCCCATGAAATACAAAGCCTGAATAGGATGGTATATGAAGTGCCAAGTCCAGATGGGAAAGACAATGGAATACCAAGCCTGGATAGGAAGGTGATGCGATGATTTTGTGTCACATTTATAGACTTGTTTTATATGTGTTTTATGCATTTATTATTCATTTATGTGGTTAATATTTCATAACTCATCTACTTTGGTCTATGATACTTCTCTATGGCAAATCTCCCTTATTTCGGTATTTTGAGCACAAATTATTTCAAGAATACATTTTGTGTAGGCTTATGTGGTTTCATGTTATAATTTCAGGAAAAACAAGTATCTGCTTCCATCGATACCATCGACCGGACCACAGGTTGTCAGCCGTAAGGAGCAGAAGAAAGTCGACACTATCGACAGGAATTTCGATGGTATCGAGATACCATCAGGTTGCTAGCGAAGAGTGAGTCGATACTATCGACACATATGTCGATACTATCGACTAGTGGAGCTACAGTGACGGTAAAAGGACAAAAATCGACACCTATGAATGTCAATACCATCGACCCGCATCGATGGTATCGAGGTGGCATCAGTCGCGACAAAGAAAAGAAAAGAAGATCAGCCGATACAGTGCAGGGTCGATACCATCGACTCGCGTCGATGGTATCGACACCGTCAGATACATGTTTGTTTTAGATTGATCTGAATCTGACGACTGTGGTAATTTGGTGACCTAATTCGGAGATTATACCTAATGACGGCGGCCAAGAGCAATGGAGCACGTCATTAGCCGCTGCACACGTCCCGAGAAGGTGTGGAGAGAAGAACAAAGCCCAGAAGCACGCCCCAGCCGATCCGGACGCCGTAGAAGATGATTTCCACCATCGAAAGGCGGGAGAACGTGTATTCTACATTAAGGAACGCTTGGATCTTCTCCGTTCAAGAGTTTCACCACTCAATCACGTTTTTCTCCATGTTTTCCTTTTTCTACTCCACGTTTTGTTCTGAGATGAACATGTGGGGCTAATCCCCTTTGTCTTTAGGACCGGGAGTAGCCCGGGAATTCATTTTATGACAATTTTATCATAGTAATTCATATCTTATCTCTTAAATCCGTGGTATAATTTCATTTTCTCAATTATATTGTTATGCTTGATCACCATAATGATAATCTAATACCCTTAATTACTTTGAAAGAAGAATTAATGGTTGAAAAGAGACGGAATTTACATTAATTGACAAATCCCTTGAACAAGGTGGTGTAAGGTTAATGGTGGATACCAAGAGATCGTTTTTAATGCACCTAGTTTAGGGTATAGGTTACTACGATGGTGGAACCGACCGAGACGTAGGTAGTGAATTGTACCACGACAGTGGACAATTCTGATTTCAGGACACTACCCGGATAGAGAGATAAATTTGAATAACTGAATAGAATTTAATACAATGAAAAGCCGCAGTGAAACCGCAATCCTAAAGATCTCATCTTGAATTGATTAAACCAAACATTTAATCGATTGCTTTGTTTTGTTTTATTTCATTTTCTTTTAATTTTAATAACAATTTCCAACTCTTTAATTGGTCTAGCTGATTTTAAGTAGTTAGTAGTAGTCTCCGACAATTCACGTATCCCTGAGTTTGACTCGGGCCTCACAAAGGCCTATATTACATTGACGCGTACACTTGTGTTTCTACGCACGTAAAAAGCGTGTCAAGTTTTTGGCGTCATTGCCGGGGAGACGGTAAGTTGTCGGCACTACGAGTGCTGCAAGCGGCCACTGTAGGCCACATTTTTAATTTTTTTACCATTTTAAAAAGTCATACTATATTCTATAAATTTTGTAATCGTCAAGCACGGTACTGACCTTAAATTTTCACTGTGTAGGTACTGTGTATGGTGCAGACGCGTAGTACCAACTACACGCAACAGGCACCAGAGGTTCCACTGACAGGACCTGACGACGAGGAAGGCCACAATCAAGATCACTTAGAAGAAACAGATTCAGAATCCGAACAAGAAGAAATGGCAGAATCACAGACAATATGGGAGAAGATCAAAGCTTCTTCTTCATCTGCTACCAAGGGACCGATCAAGAAGCAGGAGGTTAATATTCCGACATACAAGATTGATCCTGCATTAATCAACTTGGTGAAGTCGAATGCTTTCCATGGGCTCAAGAATGAAGACCCCGTCGCGCACATAAGTCAGTTTGTGGAGAATTGTGATATGATAAAAATAGACATATTCCCACAAGATGTTCTCTACTTGAAGCTCTTCCCGAGTTCTCTAGAGGGAAACGCACGGGAGTGGTTGCACAACCTGGACAATGAATATGTGGAATCCTGGGACCACATGGTGGAGGTTTTCTTTGAAAGGTTCTTCCCGCCTAAGAAGACCAATGATATGATCAGGAAGATCCACAACTTCACCCAGAAAGCAGGAGAGACCTATTCTGAGACCTGGGAAAGGTTTCAGATCATGCTCAGGCGGTGCCCGCATCACGGGCTTGACAAGGAGACACAGGTCAGGATCTTCTATTTTGCTCTCTCCGAGCATGATAGAAGCAACCTCGATTTAGCAGGCTCAAGATTCTTCTTGAACAACACAGATACCATATGTTGGGAAATCCTTAAGAACATGGCCAAGAAGCAATCGTGGGGCGATAGAGACGCCGTTGAGCATGTTCGAGTGGCAGGGGAATCTAAAGCGATCAAGGAGCTGAATGAGAAGATGGATCTTCTCGTGAAGAAACTGCTTGCAAAAGAGGGTACTGAGTCCAAGGATGAGGCTCAAGTTAAATTCATGAGGCAGCAGCAAGGCTACAGAAATAATGATTATTCATGGAGGAAAGACAAGAAGTTCTCCTGGAAGGATCCAAACAACTTCTTGCAGGATCCAGATGCAAAACCCCAGCTAGTAGCAGAGGATAAGAGCACAGAGTTACTAAATCAAGTAATAAAGCAAAATCAAGAACTCATGACTACTTTTGGCCAGCAAATAAAGCAACAAGGGGAGTTTATGAACCAATTTGGGCAGACACTACAGAGCCATGGGGCTCAAATGAGGACAATAGAGACGTCCATGGCACAAATGGCAGCGGAGATAGCCAATTTGAAGAAACCAGCGCACCAAGGTTTTCCGGGTAACACTAATGTTCTAGGAGGAAACCAGCAGGCGAAGGCCATCTTGCTAAGGAGTGGAAAGAAACTATTAAATCCCAGAGCCGATGAACCAAGCAAACCCCAAGCAGAAAGTGAAGGTGAGGCCACTAAGGAGCTGCCCATACCGGTCACAGAACCAGTTGCGGACATAGCAGTGGATGCTACGGAAGATCCTATTGCAGATGAGCAGGAGACGCCGCAAAGGATACCGTATGTGCCACCTCATCAAAGGGCACAAGCTGTCCCGGTCCCATATCCAAACAGTGCTAAGGCAAGGAAAGTGGATGACCAATTTAAAAAGTTTCTAGACAGTTTCAGAAAGCTTTCAGTCAACATCCCTTTATTGGAAGCTATTGAGAAAATCCCTTCTTATGGAAAATTTCTGAAAGACATCATCACCAAGAAGAGAAAAATCCTAGACACGGAGGTTGTTGTGCTTAAGGAGCAGGTGAGTGCCTTCATCATGGGTACATTGCCACCAAAGAGGCAGGATCCGGGTTGTTTCAACATCTCATGTTACATTGGGAAAGTTAAGTTTGGTGAAGCGCTATGTGACTCAGGGACGAGCATTAACTTGATGCCCCTATCTACATTCAAGAAGCTGGGATTAAAAGAGTCATGTCCGAGCAACATGACAATCCAATTGGCGGACAATTCAGTGGTAAAGCCATACGGTATTTGTGAAGACGTGTTAGTGAAAGTGGATCGATTTGTTTTTCCAGCAGATTTTGTCGTCATGGAAATGCAAGATGAACAAGGCAATGAGCTACTACTCGGACGACCCTTCCAAGCTACAGATGACATGATACTTGAGATGGGGAGAGGTCGTTTGACCTTAGGTATAGCCGATGACCGATTTGATACGATCATGCCTTCGAGCGCCACGTCACCTAAATCTAAGGAGCAATGCCACATGGTAAAACATTGTGACAACAATATCTCACTTTGTCTAGGGAAGCCATTTTTAGATATGGCCCATGTAATGACTAAGGTCGAAAAAGGGACTTTGGCTGTGGATATCATGGAGCAGACCAAGGTGGTATCCCTTTGCAAGGCTGTAGGTTTTCCGAACGATGAGGAGGAGGACATTCCTCCCTCTACTGAAGATGAGGCTATAGCAAATTCAGTTTTTGATGCATATCCTGAATTACCACTTGAGGCCTGCTTAGTCAATATCACTCATGATTGGATAAGAAGTAAATCACTGAAGGAGTGTGCCAAGATGCTTCATATGTTGCCATGTTTCTATGCAAGGTTCTATGAAGATTTAGGCGAACTCCCACCACCGCTTCAATCATCCTTAATCAGCCCGCCGAAATTGGAATTGAAGTCACTGCCACCGCACCTCAAGTACGCATTTCTAGATGAGGAAGAAAAGTTGCCTGTGATTATATCTTCTTATCTGAGTGCTGAGGAGGAGGACCAGTTGCTGATAGTGCTGAAGAACCACTGGGGAGAATTTGGGTGGTCTGTTGCAGATATCAAGGGGATCTCCCCTACTTTATGCCAGCACAAGATTAGGCTCGAGGAGGGAGACAAGTCGGTGAATCAACCGCAACATCGACTAAATCCGAGAATGATGGAGGTTGTGAAGAAGGAGGTGATTAAACTTCTTTCCGCAGGTATCATCTATGCTATTTCTGACTCGACATGGGTGAGTCCCACACAGGTAGTCCCTAAAAAGGGGGGAATCACTGTTACTCATAATCTCTTAAATGAACCTGTCACCACCCGCTTGGTAACCGGGTGGCGTGTCTGCATAGATTACCGACAAATGAATGCTGCTACGCTAAAGGATCACTTTCCTCTTCTGTTTATTGATCAAATTCTAGAGTGCTTAGTCGGTCGATCACATTTTTGTTTTCTAGATGGGTATTCGCGGTACAATCAGATTTCGATAGATCCTAAGGACCAAGAGAAGTCCACCTTCACTTGTCCTTATAGAACATTTGCATATCGCTGTATGCCTTTTGGGTTGTGTAATGCACCGGCGACCTTTCAGCATTGTATGTTCGCCATTTTTTTCTGATATGGTAGAACGTTGTTTAGAGGTCTTTATGGATGATTTCTCAGTTTATAGTGCATCTTTTGATGAATGCCTTTGCAATCTGGATAAGGTGTTACAACATTGTGAGGACACACATTTGGTCCTCAACTGGGAAAAATGTCACATGATGGTGAGTGAAGGAATAGTGCTAGGACATAAAGTTTCTAGTAAAGGTTTGGAGGTAGATCCGGTAAAAATTGAAGTAATTTCCAAATTGCCCCCACCAAATTCGGTAAAAGGGGTAAGGAGTTTCTTAGGTCATGTCGGTTTTATCGTCATTTTATAAAAGATTTTTCTAAAATTGCCAAACCTCTATCTGAGCTTTTAGAAAGGGATGTTGTTACTTCAATGAAAAATGTCTACACGCTTTCAACGTGCTTAAGGAAAAATTGATTTCCGCACCGGTTGTGCAAACACCGGATTGGACAAAGCCGTTTGAACTCATGTGTGATGCATCTGATTTTGCTGTTGGAGCTGTGTTGGGACAGCGGGTGGACAATAAACCCACTGTGATTTTTTATGCCTCTAAGACCTTGAATGACGCCAACTCAATTACACGACTACTGAGAAAGAATTGCTTGTCGTTGTGTTCGCTTTTGAAAAATTTCGGCAATATTTAGTTGGATCGAAAGTCGTAGTTTGGACGGACCACGCCGCTATTAAGTATTTGATGGAGAAAAAAGATGCCAAACCTAGATTGATTAGGTGGATCTTGCTTTTACAGGAATTTGATATCGAAATCAAAGACAAGGCGGGGATTGAAAATGTTGTAGAGGATCATTTGTCTAGGTTAGAGAGGGTAGATGAAAACTATTTACACATACCCGTTACCGAGACATTTCTGGATGAACAGCTTTTGAAAGTGAATTCTAAAGATCCGTGGTTTTCATATATAGTGAACTATCTTACCTGCAGAATCATTCTGGATGATTGGACATATCAAGAGAAGAAGAAATTTTTCCATTCTCTACGATATTATTTTTGGGATGACCCTATTCTCTTAAAGCAATGCAGAGATGGTGTCCTACACAGGTGTGTACCTGAGGTGGAATACGAGAGTGTTCTTCGTCATTGCCACACACTACCTACGGGAGGACACCATGCAAGCTCTCGTACAACAGCCAAAGTATTGGAAAGTGTCCTATACTGGCCTACCTTGTTTAGGGATGCTTATGAGTTCGTGAGGCAATGTGATTCTTGCCAAAGGGCGGGTAACATTTCGAAGAGACAAGAGATGCCCCTTAATGTTTTCCAGGATGTTGAGGTATTTGATTTATGGGGTATATATTTTATGGGACCCTTTGTGTCCTCAAATTCTAATTTGTATATCCTTTTGGCTGTTGATGATGTGTCGAAGTGGGTAGAGGCAATACCCACAAGGACTAATGATTCCACTGTAGTGTGCAGGTTCGTTAAAGAAACTATCTTCTACAGGTTTGGTGTGCCCAGAATGATCATTAATGACAGGGGTACACACTTCCAGAATCAAAATTTCTCGACACTATTGAGAAAGTACGGGGTCAAACATAACATTGGTACCCCGTACCACCCGCAAACTCAAGGACAAGTGGAGGTCTCCAACTGAGAAATTAAGAAGATCTTGGAGCGTACTGTGGCTTCCACAAGGAAGAATTGGAGTGCCCTACTATCGGACACGTTGTGGGAATACAGGACGGCATATAAGACACCTATAGGCACCACGCCTTTTAGGTTGGCTTATGGTCGGGCTTGTCACTTACCGGTGGAATTAGAGCACAAAGCACATTGGGCGCTTAGGAAGCTAAACTTGAATTATGATGAAGCGGGGAAGAAGAGGTTACTTGAATTAAATGAACTTGATGAGCTGCGAATGAATGCATATGAAAACTCTCAGATATACAAGGAGCGCACAAAGTTGATTCATGATCGCCACATTCAGATGCGAGTTTTTGAGAAAGGAGATCGTGTCCTTTTGTTCAACTCCAAGCTGAAGATGCATCCCGAGAAGCTGAAATCCCGATGGAGTGGACCATTCACAGTAGAGGAGGTCAGACCACATGGCGCAATCATGGTGCGTGATGGCAAGACCACGTTTTTGGTCAATGGACAGAGGTTGAAATTGTATTTTGGTGAAGATTGCACGAGGAAAGTGAATGAGGTCAAACTCATTGCACTTCCGGATGCATGATGAGCTTCAAGTCTTCTAGCCTAAGACGTTAAATAAGGGCGCTTATTGGGAGGCAACCCAGCCATCGATACTTTATTTTAGTTTCTGTTACATTTGTAGTTTGATTTGTTTTGAATTTGTCTTTAGTATAAAAAAGATACTGTGATCGTTTGCTCATTGTGCAGAACTGAGGCAGAGTCGATACCATCAACCCTTGTGTCGATGGTATCGACCGGGGTACAGGTTGGCGACGACAGAAATCGCACTGCGTCGATACTATCGACGGCCTCGTCGATAGTATCGACACACCAACAGGTTGATCGCAAAGTCCAAGTCGATAGTATCGACATGCCAGTCAATACCATCGAGATCTCTAGAGATATTCATAAGAAAACGTCTCAGTGAAGTCGATACCATCGATGGGCCTGTCGATGGTATCGATACAATCATATACAGAAAGGCGGCGGCCGGCCTCGTGAGGGAGTTTACCTAATTAGAGAGTCGATACTATAGACCTGTGTCGATAGTATCGACGCGCCACATCACCGATCTACGAGAGAAGATCAATGGCGATCGCTGCAATCAAAAAGTCGATCCGTGGGACGGGTCAATACCATCGACACATGTCGATAGTATCGATGCGTCAGTGATCCGGGTCATGCAGATCCAGCTATCGACAATCGTCGATACTAGCGGCATGTGGATTGTGCTACACGTGTTGATACCATCGACCCGCGTCGATGGTATCGACGGGCATGCAGCAGCGCCGTCGTCAGTTATATAAGGAGGGGTTTGTCGTCATATGACGTCACACCTTCAATAAGTTCTTCCTTCACTTGCGCCGAGCATCCTCAAGAGCAATCTGAGCCCGGTGACGAGCATCCAGGAGCACATTCTTCATCGAGCGGAGATTTCCTTCTCCGATTTTCACCAAGCTCTTTCTCTACCATCCTTCTTCCGCAACCATGGTGCATGTTGCTGGTGCATCTTCTTCGCGCGCCAACCTGATGGACATCCCGGAGTTCGTGCCGCCACCCCCTGCGTCGATTCCACGCCCGCAGATTGTTCACCCATCCGCGGAGGTCAAGAAGATCTATGAGGAGATTCTAAAGAGGAAAATCGAGTTGACTCGTTATGTTGAACGGGAAACGATCCGCAACTTGGGGTTCGAGGCTAATCTGGCCTACATTCTCAAAGGGAAGGCGAGGCATACGGGTAGGAGGCCCGAGGAGCTGGAGTGCCATGTCGATGGCCAGCCGTTCTTCAATGAATGGCCTACTTACAAGGAGCTGCTGGCAGAATTCATGGCGTCGTTGGACGTCTGTGTCGTGCCAAACGACATCATAGCCACATACCGTGATTGGATCAAAGGCCGGGTGTCTTTCCGGATGTACAATAATGACTACAACCTTACACTCCGTCAGTTCAATAAGATTTACAACTGGAATCATTCGCAAAATGACTACCGGCGGCCAGACAACCAGACGGATTACGACGCTATCTTCGTCGAGCTCGTGACGGTGCCGTTGGGCAAAGCTGTGAGCTACCACAACGCGGCGGTGGCGGATTTCGAGCATCCGTTCATGCGGGTTCTTCACCGCATTATCTGCACCACTTTATTCGGCCGTGGTGATCTGGCTCTCAGCAAGTTTCAGGAGACAAACCTATTTTTCCTGAACAAGCTACTGAAGCGCCAAGAATGCAACTCGGGCACATTCTTCTTAACGCGCGTTTTGGCGGTAAAGAGGAGTACACGGAAAGCTCCAATTCACTTTGGAGGGCTTATCACAAAGCTAGCCTCTTACCTTGGGTTGAATTTCCAGTAGCTTACTCCTCTCTCTAGCAGAAGAAAGGTTAATTTGCAGCATCTTCACCGATCAAACCTTATCTTGCTTCGGGATGGTTTACCTTATGCCCATTGCCATGTAAACCATGCTTACCAAGAATGCTCGCTTCTCGATCATGTCTTCAATATCGAAGGGGCACAACACTTCTGATGGCCTATCATAGCCATTGCTGACTCTGATGAAGACGGCAGCAACGACGATGACAACAACAATGACGATGAGGCTGAAGAGGAAGAGGAGGCCTACACTCCTCTTCGGGCATGAGTGGCACCACGGACACGTCCTCGCATGCATCCGGGTGCATCTTCATCGTCGCAGCCTCCACCACCACCACCGCCCTCGCACCCAAGCGAGGATGTCTATTCTATGCAAGGCATGTATGCTATGTTGTAGGACATACAGCAGATGCAACAGCATCACACTACAGTGTATACCGGTATTCAGGATACTACGAACCGGTTACTTGACAATCAGCGGGCGATCTTCGAGAATGAGCGCCTCCTCCTTGGCAACCAACAATAGATTCATAACCGGTTGCATAGGATGGAGTTGTAGTAGCAGCCCTTTTATGATCACTAATGGAGTCAGAACTACTTTGGGGGGTATCCACAACCTCCACCCATGCCCCAGTTTGATCCTAGCTTTCAGGGAGAGTACCCATCCTGGGACCCTACGGCTCCACAGTACCAGCCTCCTCCAGAAGAGTAAATCGGTATCTCTGTTCCAACCTTTAAGGTTGTTTTTTACTATGAGGCCATAGTCGAATTCAAGCTTAGGGGGGGGGGGGGGGGGGTAGTTGGAACAGCTCTATCTTTTATTTTCTCAGTTTGTAGTTTTATTTTGTTTGATCTTGTCATTTATTTCTTGCAATCTTAGTTTGTTTGTAGGATCCACGTCTATCTAGTGTAATTGTGGATGTCTTAAGTCATGTAGCATCTCACTTGCATGTACATGGGAATTAATGGAAAATTAAAAAAATTTGAGTGTTCGCAAGCCTGCGTGTTGTTCAACTTTGAGCACATAACTTGAGAAAATGATTGGTTTTGTCAACTTTAAAATAGAAAATCACAACTGTACATTCCTAATGGTTCATGAAAAGTGGACGGAATTGGGGAGCCTAAACTTACCAAATGATAATGAGATTCTAATTTGAAGTAAGAGAGAGAAACCTCTTAACTATTACACAAGTCAGTAAGGAGGGACACATAATACTTTTCAAAGGTTCAGTCAATTAGTCTTGTGATCTTTCCACCCAATTGTTTTTCACAATCCACCACAAGATTTGGAAGTAAAGTACGGTGTTAACCTCTTTGATTTATATCATGTAGATAGGTTTTGCATTGCAACCACTTTCATATGTTTTGCATGAAAAATAAAAAAATAGAATAGTTATACATGCACATTACCCTTAGGTGCATGTCATTTAGTTGCATTCATAATTTTTATGCATAGAGTATATCATGTACCTCATTTCTTCTTTGATGGTGAATTAAATTGTTCCATACCTTCTAAATAGTTCAATATTTGAGTTATGCAGAAAAAGTAAGCCTAATAAATTATTCATTGTCATTTGTGGATATAAGGGCTTGAAAAAAAAAGTGAAATTTTTTTTTGTAAAAAAAATATGAAAAAAAATGAAATTTAAAGAAAAAAAAAAAAGTTATTAAGAAGCAAGTAGAATAAGAGGGAGAAAGGAACATAGTCTCATTCACAGTTTAAGATGAGTAAGTACATGATGTAGCTCAGTTAGATATCCATCTCATTTTGAGACGGGATGTTAATGCATGCATCATTCCACCCAATCTTAGGCATTAGGGCATGTTCATGTGCAAATGCATCATTTAGGGCATTTTTGTTTTATGCATGTTGAAACCGTATAATGCTTTCATTTCTTCCATTAGCCACCCATTCCATCCACCTGTTGCTCGAATTGGTAGGCCACCGTGATTTTCTCCTCATTTGTGAATATCAGGAGAGCTGCTTCCATATAGATGGTAGTTAGGCCGAGCAAGATAGTATAGGAGATCACAAGATGCACCGAGTCTGGACCGGCGAATTTTATTATGTTAACTGCCTTATGTGATAGTGTTCATCAGTTTTGAGGTAGATATCTTTTATGGGTGATTACTGTCACCTTTAGGGTAATTATCATTCTGTGGTTAGTGAGGGCCGGAATGTGAATGTCCGGTGGGGATCATATGGGATGTCTGTTGTGATGATTTGTTCTTTAGTTGACTCTGGAAATTCTATTCTAAGGTTTAGTTGCTCGAGGGCGAGCAATGTGCAAGCTTAGGGGAGTTTGATGTGATGATTTTGAGTCGCATTTATAGACTTGTTTTATATGTGTTTTATGCATTTATTAGTCATTTCTGTGGTTAATATTGCATAACTCATCTACTTTGGTCTATGATACTTCTCTATGTCAAATCTCCCTTATTTCGGTATTTTGAGCACAAATTATTTCAAGAATACGTTTTGTGTAGGCTTATGTGGTTTCGTGTTATAATTTCAGGAAAAACAAGTATCTGCTTCTGTCGATACCATCGACGGTGGTCGATACCATCGACCAGACCACAGGTTGCCAGCCGCAAGGAGCAGAAGAAAGTCGATACTATCGACAGGAATGTCGATGGTATCGAGATACCATCAGGTTGCTGGCGAAGAGTGAGTCGATACTATCGACACATATGTCGATACTATCGACTAGTGGAGCTACAGCGACGGTAAAAGGACAAAAACAGACGCCTATGAATGTCGATACCATCGACCCGCGTCGATGGTATCGAGGTGGCATCAGTCACGACAAAGAAAAGAAAAGAAGATCAGTCGATACAGTGCAAGGTCGATACCATCGACTCGCATCGATGGTATCGACACCGTCAGATACATGTTTGTTTTAGATTGATCTGAATCCGACGGTTGTGGTAATTTGGCGACCTAATTCGGAGATTATACCTAATGACGGCGGCCAAGAGCAATGGAGCACGTCATTATCCGCTACACACGTCTCGAGAAAGTGTGGAGAGAAGAACGGAGCCCAGAAGCACGCCCCTGCCGATCCGGACGCCGAAGAAGACGATTTCCACCACTAAAAGGCGGGAGAACGCATATTCTACGTTAAGGAGCGCTTGGATCTTCTCCGTTCAGGAGTTTCACCACTCAATCACGTTTTTCTCCATGTTTTCCTTTTTCTACTCCACGTTTTGGTCTGAGATGAACATGTGGGGCTAATCCCCTTTGTCTTTAGGACTGGGAGTAGCCCGAGAATTCATTGTATGACAATTTTATCATAGTAATTCATATCTTATCTCTTAAATCCGTGGTATAATTTCGTTTTCTCAATTATATTGTTATGCTTGATCACCATAATGATAATCTAATGCCCTTAATTACTTTGAAAGAAGAATTAATGGTTGAAAAGAGACGGAATTTACATTAATTGACAAATCCCTTGAACAAGGTGGTGTAAGGTTAATGGTGGATACCGAGAGATCATTTTTAATGCACCTAGTTTAGGGTATAGGTTACTACGACGGTGGAACCGACCTAGATGTAGGTAGTGAATTGTACCACGACAGTGGACAATTCTGATTTCAAGCCACTACCCGGATAGAGATATAAATTTGAATAACTGAATAGAATTTAATACAATGAAAACCCGTGGTGAAACTGCAATCCTAAAGATCTCATCTTGAATTGATTAAACCAAACATTTAATCGATTTCTTTGTTTTGTTTTATTTCATTTTCTTTTAATTGTAACAACAATTTCCAACTCTTTAATCAGTCTAGCTATTTGCAAGTAGTTAGTAGTAGTCTCTAACAATTCACGTATCCCTGAGTTTGACTCGGGCCTCACAAAGGCCTATATTACATTGACGCGTACATTTGCGTTTCTACGCACGTAAAAAGCGTGTCAGAAGGTATATGTTGTGTCAAGCCCGGATGGGAATATTTGAAGAATACCAAGACCAAATGGGAAGGTATGAAAGTCCACTACATGGACAAACCCCATAAGAGGGTATCCCAGAGATTGAGCAAACAAGGTCTGAGAAGTTGTAATAATAAATGTATAAACATGAAAATATAAATCTTTAGGGATAATGTGCCAACCCAGGGTGGGTCAAGCCAAGAGTTGGAAGATGACCTGTGGGGGAGGCAAAACCTTAGACCTCAAGGTCAAGTAGTGTCTAGAGAGCCTAACTTCCTCACGTGAGCCAAGAAGGCACCCTAGGTTAGGACCTTCACTAGAAAGGTAAGTCGATCATATCAATTTAAAGATTGATGTAACCATGAATGCCACTTAATATACAAGATGAAAGCACATATATTGAGTAAGATACTTGAACCCAAGTATTCCATCTTTGAGGAATATGAGGAAAAGTCACTATGGAAGTGGCTGAACATATGAGACTAAGTTCGGAAAAGAAATGTTGCCATGAGTCCAATGAGGGAACATAAAGTGAATAATGAGGATTATAAGAGATGGTGGAGTCTGGTTTAAAGAATTTCATGCAAAAATAATGTTCTATAAATGAACCCTTGGGAAGGATAGAGCCCAAAGTCAATTCTAAGGTCAAGCAGGGAGTATTAAAGGTACATGGACTGATGGGATTAGGAGTTGATTGATCCCTGAATGAACAAGACCATGTGGTTAGGAGGTAACAACTATGTTAGCCCAAGGCCCATGTCTCAAGAGATTAGACACCTTCATGAAGTTCATGTGGACAATGAGTGTATGTGAGGGGCACTCCTTAGATGCATAAGGATAAGATCACTCCAAAAAGTACCTATACCCCTAGAAACCTCAAGGAAGTGGCTAAGGCTCATAATACCTAAGGTGTAAATGAAAAAGATACAAAGAAGTTGTGTAATAATGAAATCATAAGAGGAGTTGTGTACAAACTCAAAAGTGAAAAGATATTTGACTTCATGAAATATAATAATACTAGGATTAAAAAGTATGTATGGTTTAGAGTTACGTTGAGAATGATTCAACCTAAAATATGAAATTTTGAGTTATGTGTGGATATACCGTCTCTACTCTTGGAATGGATTGAACTTCGTATTTGTGTTGTTGTCAAGTGCTTATTTCATCTCATTATGAGGGGGAGATATTGGGTAGATGACACATGTTATGATTAAAGATGACATATGAGAATGAATACCTTAAATGAACTTAATGACATAACCTAGGGTTGGAGGTGTTACCTCACCCTTGTGTGGAAATAAATGAGTAATAAGTCAAGAATCCAAGTGAAAGGATAATCACCAAGTGGAACTAAAATCAAAAATGAAAAATGTAATAATTAAGAGATGATACCATGTAATGTGAATTAGATAATTGGGTGTCTTGTAAATACGAAGGATGTGGATATACCTTGAATTTAATTCAAGTACCAATCCTAGTAATAACGTGTCAAATTTTCATATCAATAAAAGATGTTAGATATATCAAAGAAGGGTTGCTAACCCTAAGGTTTGAAATGAAGATGAGTTATCATTCACCTTAGCTTACTAGAATTGAATTTTGGGGACAAAATTCCTTTTAAGGAGGGGTGAATGTTATATCCTCGATTTTGATAAAATTGAATTGTATAAATATAAGCCATGGATTAATAAGTAACATTCCCCAATGAGATTACTGGTGGAATAATAATCTTAATCACCTTTGTGGCATGGGTGCTTCTAGCACAAGATAAATAAATAAAAGGAATAAGAGCTTTTGCACATAAATAAATAGTAATGGTTTTATGAATAAATAAAGAAGTGAAATATGATATAATAGTCAAGTTCCCAAAGAAAAATAAAATACACGGCATTTTAGTTAATTAAAAGAGAAATTATCTAACCAATAGTGAAAACACAATGTTGAGGCAACAAGAAAAATTACAATTGGAAATAATAATGGGAAGGAAGAAAATTCTAGAAATTGGATATTCCTTAGGATACTAATAATTGGTTAAATAAATGTCTAAAAGGAACAATTTTTTAATGGAGAAGATATTCCAATAAAATCCCTATCAATATATATCACTTGGGAAAGGTTTTGAGGAGTTACAACATAACAAGGAGAGAGATATCACAAAATGTTTCTTAAAAAGATTAATACTCAAGTTATTTAAAGTATTTCGTGTGGTGGTAGGTACTTTCCTTGATTTCTTTGCCTTGGCAACCAAGTCTCTTCGTGCCAAGGGGGTTGGCTAATTCCAAAATAGGAAGTGAAAGAGTACCCTTTGGTAGCTTTACATTAAGAAAATATAAGCATGCCTTGTGAAGATAAGTGGGGATGAGGATGGTGCTTAATGAGAATAAATACTTTCCACCCAAGTGAATCAGGGTTGTCTCCTAAACATGATTCCTCCCGGTGCCACTCTCTTTCCCTCTTTCCCTGCCTAGTTTTTGGTTAATCGTGGCCCTACCGAGGGCTATATAAGAGCCCCTACATCGATGGTAGATCTAGTGTCTATTGTTCACTGAAGTCATGTGGTCTCCATTCCCTAATTCCCTCTTGTTTGATGCGACCAAGATACATGAGGATGACAAAGACCTTATGAGGTCTGTTAGTGGTGCCCTAGAGACAGCAAAGGACTTCACCGCTGACCTGTACAAACTCACGATGAGGAAGAACCCAACAAGGTTCCTTGATGTATCATGAGAACAAGAAGAGAAATGAGGATTCTGATGAAGTTTCTCCACCTCTGGGTTGCACGTGGATTCCTAAGTATGGGCCTCAACTCCCACTTTTTAGTCCTTTATACTATTGCATTACACAACCTAAAAGAGGCCTAGCCTACTCTCTATTTGTCTATCTCCAGCTGTGAGAAGCATGACAGGGGAGTAGGGGGAGGGGGCAGGTGAGGCATTTTGGACCCCCCTAAGGCTTCATGGCCTGGGATTCTACGGGGATGAGCCCACAACTGCTACGCCTAGGGCGGCAGTTCGTTGGGTCATGGGGTGATAACCTCCCATTTTGTGGTGTTATCTTAGTAATTTTCCTCAGTTTTCCATACTCTTTCTCAGATAAATTAGATAGAATCATTAACTTTCCTCCTTTATTTCAAATATACCATTAGATTAACTTTTCTCCTTTTTATTCTTACAAAAAAATACAAAAAAAAATCATAAAAGTTCCAGACGATCCTGAGACCGTTTGGAGACCAAATAGTCCCAAGACCGTTTGGAGACTACCCGGTCCCGAGACCGCATGAAGTCACACGGTCCTGAGACCATGCAATGCCAAACGGTCCCGAGACCACATGGAGTCACATGGTCCCGAGACTGTATGGAGCCAAACGATCTCGAGACCGCATGGAGTCACACAGTCCCGAGACCGCACAAAACCAAATGATCCCGAGACTGCATGGAGTTACACGGTCCCAAGACCGCACCAAACTAAACGGTCCCGAGACCGCATAAAATCAACCGGTCCCGAGACCGCACGAAGTTACACGGTCCCAAGACCGAATAAAGGCAAGCGGTTTCAAGACCGCAAGGACTCAAACGGTTTCCAAACCAAGAGAGTCCAAACGGTCTCAAAACCCAAATGGTTTCCAAGACCGTTTGGGCCTAAAACTGCCCAAACCGTTTGGACTTCACTTAAAGCCTATAAATAAGACCCAAAGGGTCCTCACAAGGTATAAAGTTTCAGACGTCCAAAGGCTGCCTCTGTTGCTCTAGAGCTGTTCCATCCTTCATCCACCGCCCCGAGGCTACCGTTCTGAGATCCACACTCCATCTAGAAGCTGCTTTCTCTCTCATCGCCAAAGAAGGTGGGAATAGGAGGATTCATCATCGAGCAACCTGCGAAGTGTGAAGATCGTCGCTATCTCTCTACAAGGGGTTGACCTTCCTCCCTCCTTTGTGGAGATGATGTTCTCTCTCTCTTCTCGCCTCCTTCTCTATCCTTGCCATGAGCGAGTAGTCTTATACACTAGGGTGCGGGGAGTAGCCCCTCTACCCATGTTTTCAGTTCATGTAATGTAATCCATAGTTTGCAATAGAGATATACTATCATTTCAGTTCAACATCAATCATTTAATGAATGCTTGTTGCTTGATCACCAACTTGTGTTATCTTTTATCTTTTAGTATGAATTGTCTACGTTTGTACTATTAGATTCGAATCTCGATTGTATGTTGGTTCTTGATGCATGTATCCACCATGCATCCGTTTCAGTATCTAGGAGTGTTTTTCAAGAAGTGCAGTAAACTCACTTCCATCGTTGTACTTTCATACTATGAAATGGAATCAGTTGACGTGTGAAAGTACAACCTTGATAAGTCGAGGAACACACTTTGCGAAGGGAATGATGTAAAGTAAGTGACCATTCGTTCGGGGATGGCTGGCATTGCAACATTCCCACACTTCTCGTAGTTAGTTCTCCAAAAGGAAACTAAATCTACAAAGATACTAACTATTTAGACTCTTATTGCAGGTTATGTTTTTATGTTGCATGTTTTGATCCATGTGTAGTGGTGGTGAAAGCCGGTCACATCCTAGTGGTTTCTTATCATTGTTTACAACCTTAAATTTACTGTATTGCTTTGTTTTACTTGCACTTAGTTTAAAACAACCAAACCAACTCTTTGATCTAGATACCAACTGTTAAGGAGTTAAGTGAAATTATATCATTTTCTATCTTGTTGCTCCCAACAAGACCGTTGTCCTGTGGATTCGACCCTTAACTATACTACGATAAGACTTCCACGTATCCTAGCATACGTGGGTGGAGTTCTCAATCTAGTATAAGCAAGGCTAAACCTAAAGACTTACTATCTTTAGGATTTTTAGTGGTGCATGCAATTCCACGTGAGTGGAAGCTCCATCAAAAATTGGTGTCGTTGCCGGGGACAACAGAACATTTTAATTTCATTTATCATCTTGCTAGTTGGTTAGGGTTTTACATTTTTCTTTAAACATTACTCCATATCTTTTGATTTCATCACACCTTTTGCATCATCTAAAAGGTGTGTTTCTCCCTCTACTCAGGTAGAAGACGTGTATGCAACCATCGCATAACCTCAAATTCTCTCCTGATCCAGAGTACGACTCTAAGGTAGAGAGAAGCTTCCACTGCCGCATCAGACTTAACTGCCAAAGAGCCAGACAAATAGGTGAAGATCAATGCCAAGCTGCATTAGTAATGGATAGGGTAAACGCCGCCATAGCCGCTCAAAGAGAACAACTCATTGTTGACACTCATGCTCAGGTCCAAGTGGAAATCTGAGCTGAAGAACAGGCCCACATCCGAGCTGAAAATGAAGCAGCTTACCAAGCTGCCCAGTTAGAGCTAAGAAACAAGCAATTAAGGGACTATGTTGTCCCCAAGAACTATGAAGATATCATCTAGTCTGGCCACCAATCATCAACATACCCAACTTCGAAATCCGGACACAATGGATTCAAATCATGCAGGGCATCTCATTCTTCGGTGGTTCTGGAGATGACTGCATAGATCACTTGAAGAGATTCAAGGCACTTTGTCGACTTGTCCCACAAGTCGGAGTTGCCTTTGACACAATAATGCTTCATCTTTTTCACTTCACTCTATCCATAAGGGCTTTGAGTTTGTACAACTCACTTGATAGGGAGCCAATCATCACCACCTGGGCTCCCCTGGAAGAAAAGTTCCTGGAGATGTTTTTCCCTCCTTCATTAACCTACGAAATTAGGGGACAGATCAACCACTTCGCCCAACTTCCTAGAGAAACACTCATAGAAGCGTGGGAAAAATTCAAGGAGCTTCTAAGGAAGTGCCCTCATCACGGTATCTCCCAAAATCAATTGATAGAAACATTCTATAGGGGGGTGAGTGATGATATCAAGCAATTTCTGGATTCCTCATCTGGAGGAAATTTTATGAGGAAGAACTACGAGGATGCTTGGAAAATCGTTACACTTGGAGTTGATAACCAATCCAATTGGGGACGATCATCCACTAAGGGAGTTCTCAAAGTTTATAAGGTTGAGGAATCAATGGAAATGAAGGCTATTGTTTAAGCTTTAAAGACTATAGCTCACAAACAGCAGGCACTTGAAACTTCATTTGCAGAATATGATAAGAAGAAAAACCCCCAAGTCCAACAAGTTAAAGTTGCCACAAGGACTTGTGAAGCCTTTCATGCATCTGATCACCCTACACTATCATGTGGTTTACTTTATAATGTGATGATGGATATGCAACCAATACAACAACAGTATGAACCAATCATCGAACACCCTGAAGATCAGATTCCCGAACAAGTTAATTATATTCATTCCATACCGGGACAAGCCTACTATAATCCAAATCAACCAAGAAACCACCCCGGTTTTCAATATGGGAATCCTGTGGGGACTGCTAACCCGCAACATCAAACACAAGGTGGATCCTCCAATAGGTTGCCAGCTGGATTTCAAAGTAACTTTAACCAAAATCAAGGGAACCTTAGAAATAATTTCCCTAGATCCAAATACCCTAGAAATCCCTCCGCCTACTATCAATATACCCATCCTCCTCTGCACCCACAATTACATCCTCAGCTGCAGCAATCGCAGCAACCTCAGTTAACATCACCTCCGCAACAACCACATCAAGGACAGGAACAACTCACTTAGAAAAATGCCCTTTCCCAGCCAACAAAGGAGATGACTATGATCAGACATATGTTACAATCGCAACAAACCATGCTTGCTAGTCAGCAAGCTCAGCAGAAGGTTGTGGAGGCTCAACTAGCACAAATTGCTGCCCAATTGAAACCACCAGTAGGTACTTTTGCTGGTCAACCAGAGTCAAACCCGAGACACAATAAAAATAGACCAGAGCAATTGAATGTCATCACTACAAGATCTGGTTGTGTCTTTCATGAAACTATGAGAATCTCTCATGATGATGATACACCTATCTTTACTCTGAATGCAAGCCTGAATCTAGGAATTGAGAAATCTACAGAGACCACAAAAGGCAAAGAAAAGGAACAAGCTCCCAAAGAGCCAAAAGTTCTACAATATAAACCTAGGATACCATATCCAGGAAGATTGAGAGACTCTAAAATGGACACTAGGTTCCAAAAATTCAAGAAGGCAATGAAGAAACTTTACATCGATATCCCGCTCCTCGATGCCCTCTCTGAAGTACCAGCTTGGGCTAAATATCTGAAAACCTTTCTATCAAGGAAATATATTACTGAAGAGAAATAGACGGTCAAACTGGCTCAGACCACCTCCGATATCATTCTTAATAAGATGCCAAATAAAAAGGACCCTGGTTCTTTCGGTATTCAATGTTGTATTGGAAATGCTTCGAGGAAAAAGGGATTAGCTGACCTAGGGGCTAGCATATCTATTATGCCCTACTCCATGTGTAAAAGATTGGGCTTTACTTACTTGCTACCCACAACGATGACAATTCAGTTAGCTGATTCCACTATCAATGCACCCCTTGGAATTATTGAAGACATTCTAGTTAGGATAGGCAAGGATTCTTATGTCCCATGTGATTTTGTCATTATGGATATCAAGGAAGATTTTAGATACCCAATAATATTCGGCAGACCCTTCCTTGCCACAGCCAGGGTGCTCATTGATGTTGAAGCTGGCACGATCATTCTGAGACTGGGAAAAGAAGCAATTCAGTTTTGGGTCCTCAACAGCATGAAAGGTCCCATCATTCAAGAGGAAGTATTTCTCTTAGATGAAATACATCAAATGTCCCAATTGGAAATATCTAAACCATCTGATGAGTTAGAAAATGTCCTAATAAATCTAGAGGTCGAATTCTCAGCCAACGAATTAGTTCAACAATGCTTGCAACATTTAGAGAAAGCTGAAGAAGCACCACCAGCCACTTTCAAGGAGCTCAAATCTGTCACTATTTTAGAAACAATAGAAGCACCTAAGGCTCCCGAGATGAAAACCCTACTAATGGGACTTAAGCACCTCTTCCTGGACGAAGAAAAACTATGTCCAGTAATCATCAGTTCCACTCTAATGAAAGACCAGGAAGAAAGGCTTCTCGTCAAGTTAAAGAAACATAAGAAGCCATTGGGTACAAAATAACTGACCTGACAGGTATAAACCCAGCCTTATGCATGCATAGACTGCCCATGGTAGAAGAATTTAAGCCTTCAAGAGAGCACCAGAGAAAGCTGAACCCCAATCTTAAAGAGGTGGTTCGCCTTGAGGTCCTCAAACTGCTGAAAGCCGGTATTATCTACCCCATTTCATATTCCCAATGGGTCAACCCTATCCAAGTGGTCCCCAAAAAGGGAGGAACCACTATCGTGCTAAATGATAAAAATGAGCTAGTGCCCACAAGGACTGTCACGGGGTGGATAATGTGTATCGACTACATGAAACTAAACAAAGCAACACGAAAAGATCAATACCCTCTACCTTTTCTTGACGAAGTCCTCGAACGTCTAGCCCATCAAAAGTTCTTCTATTATCTTGATGGTTATTTCGGGTTCTATCAAATCCCTATACATCCGGAAGACCAAGAAAAAACAAATTTTACTTATCCCTTTGGGACCTACGCTTTCAGAAGAATGCCTTTTGGACTGTGCAACACACCTGCTACCTTCCAAAGGTGCATGTCTGCTATTTTTGCAGGGTTAACCGAGTCCATAATGGAAGTATTCATGGATGATTTTTTAGTTTATGGAGATTCCTTTGACAACTGTCTACTTAACCTTGGACAAGTCTTACAAAGATGCGAGGAAACAAACCTTATCTTAAATTGGGGAAAATGCCATTTTATGGTAACTGAAGGTGTCGTCCTCGGACATAGAGTGAGTGATAGAGGGATTGAGGTAGACAAGGAAAAAATTTATGTCATCTCAAAACTGTCACCGCCAAAAGACATAAAAGGAGTACGAGCATTCTTGAGTCATGTTGGGTTTTATCGAAGATTCATTAAAGATTTCTTAAAAGTAGCAAAACCCATGACCCAATTATTAACCAAGGACGCCGAGTTCAATTTTAACCAAGAATGTCTACAAAGCTTCACAACCTTAAAGAACGCTCTAGCTTCGAAGCCCTCTTAAAGAAATACGGAGTCAAACATAAAGTTTCCACACCTTACCATCTACAAACTAGTGGTCAGGTCAAAGTTTTGAATAGACAACTGAAGGCAATTTTAGAGAAAACCATCAATAGACACTGTACTGACTGGTCCATCAAGCTTCCCAATGCCCTTTGGGCTTACCGCATAGCTTATAAAACACTGATTGGAACAACCCCGTTCCATCTAGTATATGGGAAATCATGTCATCTTCCAGTTGAACTGGAACATAAGGCTTGGTGGGCCATTAAACAACTGAATTTTGATTTTAAAAGCACCAGAGAAAACAGACAACTCTAGGTGCAAGAACTAGAGGAGCTTATGATGACCGCATACCAAAGTTCCAGGATCTACAAAGACCAAACCAAGATGTGGCACGATGGCCATCTAAAAAGAAAAGACATCGCTATTGGAGACAAAGTCCTTCTTTTCAACTCCAGACTCAAAATGTTCCCCGAGAAACTTTGTACAAAGTGGTCCGGGCCTTTTACCATCAAGCACATATATCCGACTGGAGCCATCATAATTGTTGACGACAATGGAGGAGAGAGGACAGTCAATGGCCATAGATTGAAAAAATACTATACTCCAGCTGGTAAAATTCTGAGACAAACTATTGAGATCAGAGACCCCACAACATCACCATAACAAAATCAAAACTTCGTCAAGCCAGTGACGTAAAACCCATGCACTACTTGGGAGGCAACCCAAGATCTGAGTATCACCATTTATTTTGATTTTTTATTTTTGTTTCTTTTGTTTAATTTAGGTTTATCACCTTTAATATGAAAATATAAAAACTCACATAATCAACCAAAACAAACATAAAATTTTAAATATCAAAAACCTAAAAAACCACCCTAAACGGTTTTGAAACCGTTTGGAACCAAACGGTCCTGAAACCGTTTGGATCCAAACGGTCCTCAAACCGTTTGGAGCCCAAATGGTCTCAAAACCGTTCACCTTGGGGAATTTGTATCGTCGCCCCTGAATCCTATAAATATAACCCCTCATCCTCCCTTTTTTCTTTCTTTCAATTCTCGAACCCTCTAAACCCTCACGAGCATTGTTTCATCTCCTCCGTTCTCACTCCCGCGCAACTCGCGATGCTGGTTCTCTCCGCCACCATCACTGACACTTCCGCGTGTCTTCACAACCTCTGCACCATCGTTTCTGACATCCGTTGCCTCATCGTCGTCATCATCACTTGCGCAGCAAGGTAGACCTACGCCACCGCAACCGCCGGCACCTCCGTCATCACGATGCTATCCGTTTTTACCGTCGCCAATGCCTACACTACCGACGCATTTCTCTAGTCTGACGACGCACGCATCGTCACTGTCGTCCACCTTTTCCACCAATTCTACCATCGTCCGCTGCGCCCCCGACGTTCCACCTTCCAAACGGTCATGAAACTGTTTGGAGCCAAACGGTCCTGAAACCGTTTGGTCTTACAAACCACTTGAATTCCGCTAAAACCTAAAAACATTAACACTTACATAATGTAAACTTCTCTTTTAATAAACTTGATATTTTTGCAAATCCAAACCATCTTAACACATGATTTTCTGCAAAATTTTCAGATATGGCCGAAACAACCGACGACCCACACTAGACAACGGAGCAACTGATGGAGGACCATGCTAGGATCCAGAAGGTCGTAGACCTATGAAAAGACTGGACAGATCCCACCAAAGGTCAACATGATAGCGGTCATGTGTGAAATCGACCGCATCAACAGATGTCTAGCTGAGGAGCCTGAAGAAGAAGTGGAAGAAATCTCTTCTAGTGACGAAGGTTTCGAATACGAGCCAAACTCCGAGGATGAATCCCCAACCGAAAGGTCCAAGGGGAAACGAAAGGCCCAGGAAATGCAACAGAACAACCCACAAAAAACGGGCAAGGAAGCAGGTCCACCCACTACTGTTAGGGAACAAACCCTGGCAGGATACATCCCGTCAACCGCTACCACCACCCCCACTAACACTCCCGCAACTACCACTACTCCTGTCTTCTCTGTCATCATCACCACCGCACCACCACCTGAAAACCTTTTCATCCACACCATCCCATCCATCGACAAAACTTTAAAACCAATAAAGTATGTTTGCTGAAGCGTACTAATAAAGATGGGGATATATGACTGAATGCTCACCCTACTCAATAACGTAAATCTCTCAAGATTGTGCTTTGTCCCCGAGATCTCATACGTCGAGCCCAAAACAGAATTCTTTACACATCTCAACAAAGAATCTGTGGACATTATGGACAGAGCAAGGGATGGAGGCGACCGCAGGCTGGTCACCAAACTTTTTGGTCACAAAGTTGTCATAACAGAAAATTTATTGAACGAAATCTTCATAGACAACCAGGAGAAGCTAAAAAAGGCCAAAGATGTTAGTACAGAGAGCTCCCAATTCAATAGACACAACTTTTGGAAATCCCTAACAGGGATCCCAAATTATGAGGCAAAGACCTGTAAGGCCTCCAATATTCATTCTGGGTTAGTGCACACACTTCACAAAATTCTCACCAGTGCGCTCTTCCCCAGAATAGAGGGTGGGAATGTTATCACTGCTGATCTTTTTATTCTGTGGTCCATCCTACATGGGAAGCCAGTCAACATTGGACGACACATGATACAAAAGTTTTCAGCATACGCCCTAGGGAAAGAAATCTGCATGGGCAGACACATAACTTTCATTCTTAAATACCTTAAGATGGAAAGATTACTCCCTCGGTGCACGCAGATCAAGGTTGACATCCTTACTAATGAGAAAACTTTGAAGAACTCTTATATTATCAAAGAAAAGGATGCAAATTTACACTACATTTTCTGCCCTATAGTAAGATCTTCCAGAACTCTGCTATCGCTTCCGGAGCTTGTGGATTATGACAAAGAAAAGCTCCTCTTCACTGATGAAGATCTTACCAAAATCCTAGCTTCGGTCAAAGTACACGAGAAGAAAACCAAAGCGGGCCATACAAAACTTAGTATCACAGTCCCAGTAGCTAGGTTAACAAAAATACCATGAAAACGACCATCTAAGGCACATTTACAACCACAACAGTTGTCGGGGATGTCGACATCAAAGCTAAATCCTAAGACAAAATGCCCTCCTCTTGAGGACCATATCAATACCTCATCATTAGACTCATTCATCATGAGCCTAAATGATGAGCTCGCCACCACCGCCACTCCTACCACACTACCATCCATTACTATCCCACAATCCACCACCTTCCCACCTTTCTCCTCAACAACCCCAACAATAATTCCTTTTTCCACATCCACACCTCCACCCACATCTTCCACCTCAACCTTTTTCCCTTCGGGTATCCCATTCTCCACTCCAACACCTGACTTCACCTCCTCCGCTCCCATCTCCACCCTATTCCCCTCAACATTTTTGATCCCACCATTCTCACCGGGAATGTCACCATTTTTTTCATCTGCCACCACCCCGAAACTGCTGGTGACTCCATCAATAGTCACCAAGCAGGTTGCGGGACCATCAACAATGTCTCTTTTTCAAGACACTTCCACCCTTCCACCTCGACCTCAACCACCCCCACCCTTCCGCAGTTGGGGTCCCTTTTACAAACGTCAGTGAGGAATTCAGACATCAATTCGATGCTATCCGAAACCTCCTCACCGACCCTTCTAATATTTTACAATCTATTTTTTCTTATATGCAGGGTTTCAATACACAAGTAGCCAAGATTGACAAGAAAAGTTGTGCCTTGCCAGGCATCATCTCAAGCATCCACCAACAGCAGAAAGTTGCAACTATAAAAGTCGACCGCATTGACGACCGCCTGCAACAACTGCCACAGTTGGTGCTTGGGGTGAAGAGCCAGCAAGATGATCTGGCCAAGTAGGTCGATAGGATTTCTGCACAAAATCAACCATTGCCAAAAACCCTACGCGAGCTTAAGCAGCAACAAATTGCTTTAAGCACGCGCTTGGATGACATCAGCACCACCCTCACGCAACTCAATAACCGCCAAGAGGAGTCATCCAACAATGAAATCAACTAATTAAGAACTCAAGTGATGGACCTCTCTGCACAACTCCTCTCTGCCGAGGCTTGTTATTTAGATCTCAAAGAAACTCACGACGCACTGCTTGAAACACACGAGCATGTGCAAGTGGCTTTCGACGAACTACAAGCACTCCATCGGCAGTGCAAGAAGCCTCCACCAAAGAAGACAACAGATAAGGCGGCAGATGAAGAAGATGATGAAGAGGAAAATGAAGATGAGGATTCTGACTCCTCGGTTGACTCCAACAATAGCACCTCCTCAGATGATAAATCTGATGACCCAGACAATGTTGGGGAGGGCCCCAGTCGAGGAGCTGCACCAAAACAACAGAAAGATCACCACGAAGGTGATAAAGACCCCAAATCCCCTACTCACAATGACAACGTCAATATGTCATATGGGGATCAATTTCTTGACTATTCTGTAATAGGATCTCTGGGGGAAACTACCAAAGAAGCAGCTTTTGCTAAGTTCCAACAATGTTTATTCGGAACCAGAACGAGTCAACAACAAGCAACACCAGCTCAACATTTCTCCGCACCAGAGCAATCGATGCCCTTACCCCCAAAACAGGAAGAATTAGAAAGACTCACTTTAGATACAGATGAAGATCTCGAATCTGCTTCTGATTCAGATAAAGATGAAGATCTGCAACACTACATAGACAATTTTGAGCATACTTCTTCCCACCTTCCGCAAGAGCTTCCCCTGTCGCCACCTCTACCTCACAAGATGCACGATCTAGACATGGCGGCCATCTCTACTCTAGATGCTCAAGATATATTCATCCTAAACACTATAGTAGATGATGCCAAAGAAGGGGGTGATGTTATCTACCATAATACAAAGACCCAGTGCAAGTTGAGACACGAAGACTTCCGCACCATCCTTCGACCACATTCATCGGTGAAGATGGCAATTTTCCGTGTCCTCCTTGACCCTTTGGGTCTTATTTATAGGCTTTAAGTGAAGTCCAAATGGTTTGGGCAGTTTTAGGCCCAAACGGTCTTGGAAACCATTTGGGTTCTGAGACCGTTTGGACTCTCTCAGTTTGGAAACCGTTTGAGTCCTTGCGGTCTTGAAACCGTTTTCCTTTATTCGGTCTTGGGACCGTGTGAAAAGACCTGCTACCCTAGAATATGTACGTAAGTGCAGGGGCACGAGAGTCATTCCAAACACCCATAATCTAATGAGCCGAATAATAATAAAAAGGATTCTTTCGTTAATGTGTCAACATCTAATTGGCTAATAAAGGTTTAACTTTAGCATAATTGTATAAAATAATTAGTAACTCAGATGAAGACAGATTATATATGAAATTTGATCAGGAAAACATGTAGAATCCAAATAAAATACTTGTATACCTAATTACTCTTGTAGTTCTAAAAATATAAAAATATGGGTTAAGGTGGTGATTAAAGCATACAAGCCCTAGTTTTGGTGATTATGATGCTTAAATTAGTAAATTTGGTTAAATTGAGATGCTATTTGATATTGATTAACACAACGAGGATCTAAGATAATCACAATGATAATTTGGGTATCCAAAGTGGGAAGTCATGCATATAAGGAATCAGGGTTAAAGATGATAACTTGTGCTATGTTGTTAATGAGTTTAATGTAATCCAAGTATTTCTAATGGAAGGATATGATCAATCTAATGACTAGGGTTTAGAACCTAATCTTCTTAGGATATTAAAGTTATATAATTTGGCATAGTTGCCCTTAATGGCATAAAGTGTTTGACTTGATAATCAGGGTGATATAGGATGGCTAATGTAGAGTTATAACTTTAAATAAACTATTATGCAAGAGAAATAGGGCTTTGTACCCTTATTCTATATCCTAAACTCAAGTCAAGCCTAAACCCTAGATTAGGGCCGAAGAGGGTTTTATCTAATGAAATTGATGGTGAGAATTTAAAATTTACATGCTTACAAATTTGAATGCTTGATTTGCTTTCTTAGACAATATGCATGAAGTATAGTTATATGATAATCTTCCTGGCTCACCATCAAGGTACGTGGTTACGATTATGGCTATCTAGAAAATAGTTTTCTGATGTTTTCTGAATGATTTGATTCGATAAGTAAATTGTTGGTTGTTTATTTAATTCATGTTCAACTATAATTGCAATATGAGTATCACATAAGTAAATTTTAATATTCTAAACACTAGGTTGACGTGTATCAAGGGGTGATGCACATGAGCCCTAGATGAGATAGTGATCATGCCCAAGATAATATGTCCAGTAAGGGTTAGGAAATGTATATAATATACTAGTTCTTATTTGCAATATTTGATACTTATCATGTGATCATGTCAGTTGCACACATTGTGGTTGCACCCCACATACACAGTATAGTAATATGTTGACTGTGTTTTGTTTGTCAACATTTTAGGTATATGTTTACATGATAAAAGACACAAAGAATAAGATTAAAGGTATCAAATGTATTAAATCAATACCAAGGAGGACTAGATAGAGTATACTTCTTCTCAAGAGGTATTAGTTCCATGAGGTATATCATTTTTTACAATTGTAAACAATATTTGAAATTTAATTGAAATTGTTTTCTAATATTTGTTATTTGACTAATTTGGACCCTTGGATATATGGGTAATGACTCTCAACTTGAAGGTCTTTCCTTAATTGGAGGACATGGAAAGTGAGGTCATTACAAGGGCATACCACCCCAGACTTTTGAATCATGATGTCCTAAGAATGACACTAAAGTCCAGGAGTGATAGGGTTGATGATCACTATGGTGGCTCCACTTGTTTTCCTCCCTGTGGTGGAGGATGATGGTAGTATCTACCTCAGTAGTCCTCCTGTGGAGGTGGGAGGGAATCTTGATATGCAGATAGTGTACCCCACCAATCTTCCCCCCATTGGGGGTTCCTTTGGGCTTGGGCATGCTGGAACCGATACACGTGGTTGGTCTGATGGTGCATCTACTAATATAATCTAACCACAATGCATCATGTGTATGCTGAAATCCCTCATGTGCCCTCAGAATGATATCCTATGTACTTTGAATACCCTCCAGATGTGCATATATTGTCATATGCGTTCATTTAAGGCTGCTATGGATCTGTTTTCCATGTCTCTGCCTCTCGTCTTCTCACTCGACGTGTCTCTCTAGCCTCTGATTCCCTCTTTTGCTCCTCTTCTTGTGACTCTCCAAGTCCCTTGAGCATATCACTGGGATGTTGTTACCATGTATCCCTAGGATGTTCCTCTTCCCACCTCCTCAAGATATCCAAAAAGTTTGGAGATGGACCACACCCCTCTAGGAGAGGCGTAGCATAGTAGGGGAGATCCAGCAAAACTCTTGCATAAGGAGGGTTGACCTGGTAAAAGATCATCTAGTCAATCACTAAAATCATGGATGAATGAATTAGGTAATGCAGGTCCACGAGCTTCCCTCCTCCGACCTTGGTGTAACCAGATAAATTATGATCCAGGACTAGAAAATATAAAGTCACAATCCCTCCCATGATAAAAGGGTTCTTGCTCTTGGATGGGACTATCTTCATATGATCAATGATGAGTGATCCCAAATTTATATGCTTGCCCTACACCATCCATGCAACCACAGAAAGGTATTTCTTTGTACTGCTACCTTGTTTCTCATACCGAGTGAAAATGGTGTTCACCGAGACCTTCTGAATGTATCTCAACACGAGATTATGAATCAAGATTGTCTTCGATTTTCCCACTACAAAGTTTCTTTGCCCTATAAGCCTGTTGCATGGGGTTGTAATGTTCACACTGGTATCTTTGTCTGTGATCCCTTGATCAAGTAGGGCTTCTACCTCAGGGGTGGGAGAAAAACTGCTATTGAGAAAGGATGCAATGATGAGGTAAGTTCCATTTCCCAAGGTGACACTAATGGCATCCTATGAGACTTTCTCTAAGGTGGAAAAGAACTATTGTGTGAGTTCAATATAAGTATCATGGATATGGTCAGCTCCTCAAATAACCTAATGAGTTCCAATATATATTGAAAAAAAATCAAAGATGCCCAAAGTCTCCATCATAATCTAGAAAGCATAGTGAGTGGCAATCACTCAGTGTGACAAACACTCTGGGTGATTTGGCTTCTTCACCTTCATGCTTCCCACTTTAGGTATTTCTTCTTGCTGCTCATTAGGTTCATTCTCTTATTGTACATCCTGCATAACTTCATCGTCGCCATCTAGGAGTAGTTACATTCGTGCTCGAGGCTGAGGTTTTGGCAGCAGTGCAATGGAGGTCGATGGATGTGCCACTGAAACTGATGGCCTAGCTGAGGAAATAGAGGTTCGAGCTAACAAGGGAGTGGCGGGGATTCTCTAGATGATGATGCCATTTCTCTCTATGATTGTGGGGATGCTTATTCTACAATTGGATTGACCGAAGCATCTAATTCCTCCTCTGAAAAACATGTTGTTCTGCCGAAGTTGGAGGCAGACAATGGCAATGGAGGGGCAAGGAATGTTGATGGGGCTGAAGTAGAGGTGTTCTTGGACCGACGACCATAGGAGATGACCTCCTTTGTCTTGGATACCACTTGATTAGTTATCTTCTTCATTTAGAACTGGTTTTGGTTGATAAATTGGGGAATTTTGAATTTCTCCAAGAATGGGTCTGTTGGGGTGGAATGCAGAGAAGAGGTAGATTTTGTGGATGAATGTGGGTGGAATATGGAGGTTAAGGTAGTGGAAATGATGGGGGAGTGATTGGAGATGGAGTGGGGGTGATTTGGTGGATAATCAAATGTGGAAGAGGGTTGGATGCAAGATGCAAGGCGTCGGGTCGCACAGAATGACCATGCTATTCGTGAAGAGTCGAAATGAATAAGTGAGGTAATGCTACTGGAATGAATGATTAAGTGGCTGAGTCAGGCTGCAACACGACCGTGCTGCACAATAAGGATGTGGTGTGTTGTTAGCCACATGATTGTTCTTCCACACAGAGTCTGTTCTACTTTTGGGTCACACAATCATGCTTCCTTACACGGTCGTTCTGGGTTTGTTCTTGTTTTCTTGATTTTTCTTGATTCTCCTATTGGTTGGAGTGTGCCACCATGACCGTTCCATGATACCAAAGTTGTGGTGAGTATTTTATTAGGTATTCCACACTTAAACCTCATCAAAACATCACATCTTTGATAAAAATTGATTTTTCACGAACCATTTTCTAAAGATCACCTAATTTTCCTCATATCACCATTGTTTTCACTTGTACATCTTAATACTAAATAAAAAACTATTAAAAACAAGTGTGTGTTTTCTTGGATATCTATAAATATAACCAAAAAGTATCAAAATGGAGAGGTTGGGTGAAAAAGTCCCCAAACCTAGGTGGGTTGCCTCCCACAAGGGCTAAGTTTCTTACCTTCAGTTGGGCTTCTTGGATATTCTTCAATCATTCATCCATTTGGAAATAAATCCACCTCTCACTTGCATTCACCCTATGCCCATCATCCCTTTGGTCACAAAAGCTATAATCAATTCTCTCATCTAGACCCCTTCTCTCAAATGACCATTCAGACTCTTGAAGTGGTCATGTCCAATATCCTCATCTCGGGTTTGTCGGGTTGAGGTCTTGTACATGTTGATCTTTATCTTCTTGTCCATGAAAGAGACTATCATTGTGCCACTACGTACATGTATCTCGACATCAATTGTTGATAGGAATGACCTTCCCAAGATGATGGGAATCTTCCTATCCTACGTCTCCATGTCAAGAACAATAAAATCTGCCAGGAACACTGTGCCCCTTTCCTTGTCTATCATCACCAAAACATCATTTACTCTTCCTCTAGGCACTTTGATTGAGAGATCTGCCAATTGGAGAGTGTAATGAGCTAGTTTCATATTGCCTAAGCCCAGGTCCACATAGACACTATATGGCATCAACCTAAATCTCCTCGGCTTGGGTTTGCAAGCCATATGAATGGAACGACATAGGAAAGCCACCGTTGTACACCTCCACTCCCCGATGCGATGGACCGAAAGATTGGATTATTTCTTATGATTTTTTTTTGTAGATATCCAGCCAAGGCTGGTTACAAACATTGTGTTACATTAGATGAGGAGAACTGACAGGGATGAGATAAGGCCTCATTATTCAAATCATATAGAAGCTGATGGGGGCATGAGGGATGTACTCCAAAACTAGTAGGTTGTTTAAGACATTGTTTAGCTAACCAGTCAGCAAGTTTGTTTTGGTTCCGGTTGATGTAGTACACCGTTGGAGTAAGGTTTTCTAGGATGATCCTTCTAATAGCAAGAACCAGCAGCATATACTTTCTAGGAAGTGCTTCCCCTCTGCTAATCCATTGAAAAATCTTCTTGGAGTCAGTAAATATCATCCCTAGCTGGTGTTGACACTTAGATAAGTACTCCACCACATATTTGACTTCCATCAGCTCCCCCCTCATAGGATCGCTGCCTCTGCCTCTCCAGGTATGCCCGAAAATCCAACTGCCTTCAGTGGTGCATACAATCAGGCTTGTAGCTATTGAATTTGTTGCTTTGTTCACTGACGTATCAACATGTAACACGATGCCTTGATTGAGGATGGGAAATCCGCACCTTGCAGCGCCATCAGATCTTAACTCAGCTCATGGGGATTTCTGGAAGGCCACTTTTGAGATGCTTATATCCAATTTACAGTTGTTTTCCACCACCGCCAGCGATATCTGATGATGCTCAAAAATGAAGATGTTCTTGACTTTCCAAAGCCACCAGCAAGTAATGGCAAAGGTTAGGGGCTAATCAGGAACCTTGTTTAAAGCTTTGAGGTTTTAGGTGTTCCAATCCACCGCTGAGACGCAATGGAAGAATAGAGAGGCCTCCTCAGGAAACAACTTCATCCAAACAACTTTGGCAGTTGGGCAGTCCCTCATGGCGTGGAGAACAAATTTGATATCATGTTGACACCTTAGACAGGAGGTGTCCATGGTGAGATTCCTAGTGGCGCACATTTCATTGGTTAATAGTCTATTGTGGTAGACTAACCATAAGTGTATCTTAACTCTTTGTTGAACTAGTTGGCTCCAAATGACCATTACCCCAACAGCTTGGTCAAAGGGCTCTTCATTCGTGAGGCTTCTGCAGGCATATGTTGTAGAGAACAACCCATCTACATTTATGTTCCATATCCTTTTATCCCCACCATATTCTTGCTTAGGAGAAGGCATGTAGAGAATATACTTTGTGGACTCGTCAGTGAACCAGTAACGTAGAAAATCATGGTACCATTGCCCCTTGTTCAAGACAAGACTTTCCACCTTGAGGTCAGTAAGATCATCTGGTATCATCCTTCCTGCCCTCAATTCTGGTTGAATTCCTTCCCCTATCCAGAAGTCATTCCACACATTGATGTCATTGTCTGAGATTAGAGCCATGCTTGAATTAGACTTGATGAAGGGAAAGATAGTTTTAATGCCTCTCCAAGTGTGTGATCCATCTTTGTTCCAGGCATTCTGTCCTCCATACTTCGCATGCATGAGTGTAATCCAAGGGATTTCAAGATTTTGTATAAAGTTACAGGCTAGTTTAGCCACCAAAGCTTTGTTGAAATCCCTCGCAGGCTTGACTCCTAGTCTTCCCAAGTGACGTGGGAGCGGGACTTTGTTCCAAGCAATCAAACTGATTTTAGATGCCACAGGAGAGCTACTCCAAATGAAGTTTCTTGTGAGTTGATCAATCCGGTCAGCCATGGATATGGGCAGGATAGCTATTTGCATGGCATAGCATGATTACGATAGAATGACCGACTTTGAGAGAGTAACTGATGGAGTTTTGCAACGCCACTAAAAATCCCAGAGATGATGAATCTCTAGGTTTAGCCTTGCTTATACTATGGTAAGATCTCCACCCACGTGTGCTAGGACACGCGGAAGTCTTATCGTAGTATAGTTAAGGGTCGAATCCTCGGGACAACGGTCTTGATTAGAATTAATCAAGATGGAAAATGTTTTAGTTGTACCTGATTACTTAACGGTTGATATTTAGATCGAAAGTTTGATTTTGTTGTTTAAACTAAAAAGTAAGAAAGTAGAAATTAGGGTTGTAAACAATGATTAAAAACTACTAGGATGTTATCGGGATTCACGCCACTACACATGGATCAAAACATGCAACATAATAAATCAACCTGCAAAGAGATTCTAATCAGTTAGTATCTTGTAGACTTAGTTTCTTTTCGGATAACTAACTACGAGAAGTGTGAAGTATTGCAACGCCATCCATCCCAAAATGAATGGTCACTTGCTTTGCATTACTTCTTCATGAAGTGTGTTCCTCGACCTTGCCAAGGTTGCACTTTCATACGTCAACTGATTCCATTTCATAGTATGAAAGTGCAACCATGGGAGTGAGTTTACTCCACTCATGAAAGCACTCTAAGATACTGAAACAGACGTATCGTGACTACATACATCCAGAACCAACTTTCAATCGATATTCAGATCTAAGGGTACAAACATAGACAATTCATACCGAAAGACAATAGGTAATACAAGTTGATGATCAAGCCAAAAGCATGCATTTAACGATTGATGTTGAACTGAAAAGGAGAGTATCTCTATTGCAAACAGTTGAATTACATTGCATGAAATGAAAACATGGGTAGCGGGGCTACTCCCCGCACCCTAGTGAATGAGACTACTCGCTCATATCAAGGACAAAGAAGGAGGCGAGAAGAGAGAGAAAGAACGTCATCTCCACGGAGGAGGGAAGGATGAACCCTTGGTGAAGAGAGCAACGATCTTCGCACTTCGTGGATACTTTGATGATGGATCTTCTCTTCCCACCTTCTTTGTTGTTGAGAGAGAAGGTAGCTTGAAGATGGAGCGTGGATCTCAAACTGGCAGCCTTGGGGCAATGGATGAAAGATGGGAGTGCTCTGGGACTGGAGAGGCAGCCTTTGGGCGTCTGAGCGTCCCCCCTTTTGAGGACCTCTTTGGATCTTATTTATAGGCTTAAGTGGAGCCCAAATGGTCTTGAACCTGTTTGGGTGCTGAACACGTTTGGCCGCTGAACCTGTTTGGTCCTTGAACCCATTTGGGCACTGAACTCATTTGAGCGCTGGACCCGTTTGAGCACTAGACTCGTTTGGGCGCCGAACTCGTTTGAGCGCTGGACCCGTTTGAGCACTGGACTCGTTTGGGTGCCGAACTCGTTTGGGCGCTGGACCCGTTTGGTTGCTGAACACGTTTGGGCGTTGAACTCGTTTGAGCACTGGACTCGTTTGAGCACTGGACTCATTTGGGCGTTGGACCCGTTTGGGCTTATGCGGTCTCGGGACCATTTAGAGTTCATGCGGTCTTGAGACCGTTTAGCCTTAAACGGTCTTGGGACCGTTTGGCCTTAAACGGTCTTGGGACCGTTTGGGGTTTTTGTAATTCTTTTGTGTTTTTCTGCAAGGAAAAAGAAGAGAAAAGTTAATCTATTGATGTGTCAGCGATAAGGTAAAGATTTAATGATCCTTTCTAATTTATTTAAGAAAGAGTATGGAAAACAAGGGGAAAACTAATAAAATAGCATCACAAAGTGAGAGGTTATCAGTAACCCACCCAACCAAAGAAAGAAATTGGTGCTGCCAGCTTGTGATCCTTCCATGGATTCGTTCAATGAGGAATTGGAAGTGTTCTTTACTCTTTCTCTTATGAATAATATGCACTCCAAGGTGGTGTCCCAGATTGGAGGTTTCCTTGATATCAAGCATTCTGCATATTCTCGCTCTTATTCTCTGAGGAGAGTTGGTAGAGAAGAAGATAGAGGATTTGTCATTTGACAAGAATTGACTGGAAGCTTTACTAAAGAGTCGAAGATAGCATTTTATAACCCTTTCTTGTTTTGGGGTGGCTTCTCCAAACAAAATAATCTCATCAGCAAAACATACATGGAAGAAAGAGAGGTGTTGTTTGGTGAGTTGTACCAGCTTCCATTCACCTCTGGAGACTTGGTCCTCAATGAGTTGGCTCAGTCATTCAAGGCATAAAACAAATAGATAGGGGGACAAAGGATCTCCTTGCTTGACTCCACAGGAAGGTTTGAAGGTGCCAATGATGTCACCATTCCACACAATTGAAGTTTCTCCTGATCAGAGCAGTTGCATTATGATAGAGATTATAGTTGGTGGAATACCAGTTCTTTGAAGCGTATCTTCCACAAAGGGCCAGCTCATCTTATCAAACGTTTTGATGAGGTCCAGTTTGAGAGGAAAGTAATGCTTGTGAAATTGTTTGGAATCCATGGAGCTAATGATTTCTTGTACGAGGACCACATTATCACCTATCTTCCTTCCCAGCACAAAGCTGGATTGGAAGGGTGATATCCATCCCGACAGAAAAGGTTTTAATCTTGCAGCGATCACTTTGGACAAAAGCTTGGTGCATACGTTGTTCAAAGAAATTGGCCTGAGCTGGCCACATATTTCAGGATGGGGAATCTTGGGGATGAGTACCAGTGTAGAATTGGTACAACCGTCCTCGAGAGGGGCTCCGTTGAAAGGGGCTTGGATGAAATGGACTAACTAGTGTTGGAGAATGCTCTAGTTCTTCTATAAGAAAGCCACATCAATACCATCCGGGCCTGGAGCCTTTAAAGGTGCCATGGTGCTAAGCATCTGCCAGATCTCCTCTGTTATTTGTAATTTGAGTAAGTTGGCCTTCTCCTAAGCTGAGGGTAGGGTGAAAGCTCCGATGAAGGATGAACAAGCTTGTTGATGTGCGGTTGTAGGTGATTCCTGGTACACGTTAGAAAAGAAATCTAAAACATGTTTATTCAGATTAGCACCTTCCTCCATCCAATCGCCAGCATCATTCTTGAGCATTGTGATTACGTTGCACCTCCAATCGACAGTGTCATGGAAGAATTTCGTGTTGTTGTCGCCAAGGGCCACCCAGTCGCACCTTGCTTTTTGTTGCCATTTGGCTTCCTCCCTTCTTAGAATAGCATCGATCTCAGCTTGGATATCCACCATCTTCCTGGCGATGATGCGGTCAAACTTGATGGATAGTTGCAGCTGGTTCCAACGTATTTTGTGTCTTAATCGGTCCTTCTGTCTTTGATCATCTTTCTTGGTTCGAGCAACCCAGTGGGATGCCTTATTAAGGAAGGTGTAACCAGCTTCAACTAAGGAGGCACTGGTGTCCCAGTTCTGCATAAGAAAGTTCTTGAATCCGTCTGTCAAATTCCAACTGGGTAGTGTTCGGGGTAATGGCTTCCTCTTGGGTAGCTCATGGGCAATGTGGCCTGGTTGGAATCCTCAATTGTGGGTCCGATCTCTATTCTAGAGAAGAATGAATTCTTTTCTTGATACTTGAAGAAAAGAAATGGGAAAAATCAATCTTATCAAAAATAGAAAAATTTCTTTCGATCATCCCATTTCTAGGACTCACCGAAACATCTTAGATAGTACCACAATCTGTTCGACGTACAATAATGTGTTGAACTACTTCAACAAGTCTACACATGAGGTATTCTATGAAGAACTACTGAACTCAATCACTTGATGTTGTTAGTCAACAATTTGATTCAAAATAGGTGGCTTAGTCGCTCATGACTCAATCCCTTGTCACTACTTTGCACTGGAGAATACAATACGAAATTCTAAGAAATATGAAAATTATTCTATTATATTGAATTATTATATAATAATTTAATCCTTTGTATATGTAGAAGTTATTAAATCCTTTATCGTGGAACTTGAATAGAATTTTTTTATTTTTACACGATATGGACCATTTAAAAAAGGATCATACTTTTTAGGCAAGTATCCTTCTTCAAACTTCTATTCTAAATAAATAATATTTGTTTATAATCAATATGATTTATAATCAATATGATTTATAATCAAATAATCATCCAAATTCTAATCAATCCAATATTATATTCACACTAGATCCCAAATCAAGTAGGGATTTGTCTATGAGATGTCCCCCTATATAGCCAGGTATAAGTGGGGCTCATGGATCTTTCCTCTTTACTAGAAGTGAGTGCTAGATGATGGAGCTCACTTTATCAATCAACTTGACTCTCTTTGGTATTCTCTTCGTTGATCTTCTCTTCATAGTACATAAGTTCTTGAGAAACTTGGTGTAAGATGGGATTTGCCTGATAGCATCCAATAATGGAATGTTGTCCTTCACTTGAAGAAACACCTCAAAAATGTCAACATTGTGCTTTTATATCATTTTCACTTTTGGGCTCATCTAATGCTTTGGGGAATGGTGGTTCACTTTTTTTTTCCTGGCTTGCATCAATGTGATTCTATTGTGGCATGCCATGAAGTGGAACATTAGGGCTAGTAGGACCTACAAATGGAGTGTGAGGTGGAGCACATGGCATCACAAACTCAAAAGGAGGCATCATAGAATCATCTTCGAAAATCTCAATCACAGTATCATCAGATGGTTGCCTTTGCTTTGCTTTATTAACCTTTACTTGACTCACGTGCTATTGAAGAGATTTCCCACTCATTAAAATGGTCACAACACTTCCTTGCTCATGGTGGAGAGAAGGAGCATCTTGTGGCTGTGGAGGAGGTGGAGGTGGCACTTGGTGTTGAAATTGAGGTGGAGGGGAGAATTGAGGTTGGAAGGTGAATTGGTGGGAAAGTTTTGGTGATGGAGGGGAAGGAGGTGTATAAGGCTTTGGATGGCCTTGGAAGTGGTATATGGGCTGCATTTTCATGGGAGGTGGACTATATAGAACTTGAGTGGAATGTATGGGTCCACTTGCTTCATTAAAATGAAAAAATTTCCTCCTGGAGAGCATGTATGTAAGATAGCTACTCTATCCTTTCCTCAATCCTTGTAACATTCTTTTGGACATCATCAAAGCTTTTTAATCTAGATGGAACCTCTTCCTCAAATGTTGAGATATATCTTGGGCTTTGTTGTTTTGGGTAGCTATAGGGTGAGGTGCCTTCTTTTCTTCATCAAAGGAACCAACATAATTCACATAATGGCAAGGAACATTTATCACTTGGTTCTTCATGAAACTCACCATGTCACCAAGAATCTTCATCACTTGTGGGCTTGAATCACCATGAACTGGATATGTCACATGAAAGGGGCGGTCATCGTCATTCATCATGCTAAAAGCTCGAATCCTTGAACTTTCTACCAACTACTCAAACAATGGCCATGTACCTTAGGTGACCTATCCATAAAAGCTCCTCCACAAGAAGAATCTACTATAGCTTTCCCAGTTAGAGATAAACTAGAATAAAAGGACTGAACTAGCCACCACAAAGGGATCTCATGGTGCAGGAACTCTCTCAACATCTTTTGAAATCTCTCCCAAGTATTGTGAAACTGCTCACTGTCCATTTGACTAAAACTTACTATGGAACGCCACATTCGTGTCAACCTTTCTATAGAGTAGAATTTCCTTAAGAAGGCATTCTTCATATCTTCCCAATTCATGATGTCCCTTTTCAAATAATACCAATATTTGGCTTTGTCTTTGAGGGAGTATGAGAACAAGTTCAATCTAGTTGTGTCATCACTGGCTGTCTGCATCCTGAAGGTGGATCATACTTCAAGAAATGAATCCAAATGCTTGTAGGGATTCTCACTCTCCAAGCCAGATAAGGTAGGAAGGAGCCCAAGAAGACCTAGAGGGATGGGGAATTTCCCCTGGCATTTGATCAATTTTACTAGCAATTGGATATTTGTAGTTGCTAGGCATGAAGTAATCTTTAAGTGGTTTGTGAGGTGCATTTTGGCCTTCCATCTTATCTTCCCCGAGTGGCTTGTCACATGCAAAAGGCACAACCAAACAAAAGAAAGCAAGTTAGCAAACCAATATGCACAAAGAATGCAAAGAATAAAGAATAAAGAATAAAGAATACACATGATGAGGGTAGTAGGAAATGATCAAAGTAAAACTAACTAGCTAGGTCGAGTGCCTTTCTCCCTGACAACACTGATAAAGATTGGTGCATCCCGCCAGAGGTTCACACACTAATAAATTGGATTAGACTACATGCATCCATGACCTCAGAACACACATGTATCTTTTAAAATTTATAAGGGACCTACACTAACACACTCACATAAACTAAAACACTACACCTACAAATGCACAGGGTCATGTCATAGTATAGGAAGGTGACAAGTATTGGGCCGATCCATAGGGAGAAAAGGGGGAACTAGAGTGTAGTTAGTTTTAGACTAGGTTCCTACCATGAAGTCTAGGGTTTAAGGGTTTGAAGGTGGTTTGTTGATTACACTAATGGTGAACAATCAAGCAATTAAAGGAGAATAAACAAGATCAAAACCTAAGTTAATCTTAGATAGTTAGTTCTATTAAGCAAGAAAAGACAAGGTAAGCGAGAAGATGAGAAAGCTACATTAAAACAATCAAGAAACGATCTACACTACACTAAGCTAGCAAACTAGGTACAAGAGCAATTAAATATCTAATTATCAAGAACAAAGCAAGAATAAGGCAATAAGCTAACTAAGCAAGTAAAGATCTAACTAATCTTACACTAGCTAAGTAAGAAGGAAATTAAGGTTTTAAAGCAATAAAGGGTAATGTGGACTGTTTGGGGGATGCACATATCAATTAGGGTGAGGGGGATGACATGTGAACAATATGATTTCATTTATATTACCAAACCAAACAACAAGGTAGAGGCTAATGAATTTCCCTAAACTACTAGCTGACCATGGATAGGATAGGTTGTGCATGGGGGAACAAGTCCCTAACACCTCCTACTATCCTTATGAGACTCAGCTGGGTTAGAATTTAGGTGTAATTCAATTAGAGTCTAAAAAAGCATAGGTTTATAGGTTAGAGGATCTTAGGGTGATTAGGGACAGAGGGTAGTAATAGGAGTGGAAGTGAGGTTTTAGGCCTCACATCACCCACATTCTAGACTTGAGAAAGCTCCATGCTAAGCACACTAAATTCATCTAAACTAGCTACTTAGATCTCTCAACTAGGGTTATGGGAATTGATTAACATGTAGGAAGATTAGTAGCTAGCTAGGGATCCATGAATTGGACCTTGGAGCAAATCCCAAAATTCACTCACATAAGCAATTTCTCTAAATTCCTAGGTGATTTCAAGCACAAACCAAGAATCCATTCATGGAGAATGAGATGAAAATAGAACATAATCGTTAGAAAATTAAATGATAGTGTTTACATATCATTTTCCCCCAACATGGTATCAAAGTAACATTTTTGGCCCCAAACAGCCCACTAAAGGGGCCTAGCTACTCATGGAAATGGAAAACAGAAAAAGAAAAGAGAAATAGGGAGAAGTAGCCATGGAGATCGGTGTAGATGGAGTGCTCCTCCTCTCTAACTGCTTCAAGGTCATCCTCATCCTTCCTCTAAGGTGCAAGGACATGGAGTGATGGTGGAATAGGGTCAGAACACTAGGAAACTAGGATTTTGGTGGTGGAAATGGAGTGGAAATGAGGTGGAGAAGTGAAGGAATGAATGAAATGTGAAAATGGGGAGCTAGGATGGGTAGAAGGTAGCTAACCTCATGCCCCAACCTCAAGCTATGTCTGAACAAGGTGGCCTAGGAGTTTATTTGACTTTTCTTGATACCATGCCCATTTTCTATGACTATCACTTGGTTGTGATGTGTGGCATGACCGTTCTTAGTCTTGTACCACAGTCATGCTAGGCAGTACATCTATGCTGCTGAGTTTGTTCTCCAGTGTCTTCATTTGTGACTTGATCTTGAGTCAGTACGACCATTCTGAGGTACCATGGTCATGTTGGTCTATGTATCAATACTTTGAGTTGAATCTTTATGTTTCATTGGACTTCTTTGCTCCATTTGAGTCTTGTGCATTACGGGTAGGTTGAGGGAACTTAAAACTTCACTTTAGTCCTCTCAAAGGGTAGAGAAACCCTTAGATCACTCTTACTCTCTCTCTTCCATCCAAGAGTGGTCCAAATACTTGAAAAACATTCAAATAACGTCCATAAGTACAATTTACACAAATATGCATATTAGGGGAAATAACATGTAATCTAACATGTATAGATGTGATAACACCTCATTTTGTAAACTTGCACTTATTTTATATCTATATTAACACCCCTTTTGTGGATTTTTCTATCTATTTTAATATCTTTGAACAATATATGAATCTGACTTAATAATCTTTCGCAATCCATGCAGACCAGTAGCAAGTCACGACCATGATGCCATCTTAGCCATAATGGTCCATGGATGTCTTGCCCAAGGCAAAGCCAATGATCAATAGTTCCTAGCCACGACCATGACACCAGTCACGACCGAGATGATCCATCACAGCCACGATGTAGAATGTCAACCGAGTAAATATGTTACAACCAAGACTGGGTCGTGACCCGGATAGAAGAAACAATCACGACACCAGTCGTGACTATGAACATGTGACAACCTCTGATGGAGTCGCGGTCATAAGATACCTCCTCACTAAGATTGAGATAAATTCTACTACCGCTATTGAAGGTCACGACTGCAACAATGGTCTCGGTGAGACATGCGTCGCGACCGCAACAAGGTGCTAAGTCAGTGGGAAATGCCTATAAATAGGCCCTTGACTCCACACAAAAGAGGAGGGAGATCATCAAGAGCAACAAAGTGTTGCTCAATTCTTGAACCATCCTCATTCATTTCCATTGGTCTTATATCTTTGAAGATGAAAGTTGGAGGAGAGAGAAGATCTACCATCCTCTTGTTCAAGAGAAGGAGTTGCCATCTTCCATGCATGTACCATATCTAGATCTGAACAAGTATCGTTGATGTATCACCTCCTTCTTTCTCTGGATCTATTATCTTTCTCACGTTGTACCTTTCCCCCTTCATTATTCTTGACGTATCTACACTTTTGTAATGTCATTATGCTTCCCATTAACATGTGTGGATAAACAACTTACTTAGGTTGGGAGTAGCCACTAAGGCTCTCCCAACATGTATATACTTGCATCCCTTTGAATATATATATGCCCCTAGAAGGATTATCTCCATACTCTTGTTCTTAATGCTTCACTTGTATGCTTATCTACCATGTTGTGATATATGATTGTTAGTGCCTCGAAAGAGTAGTACTAGCTTTATTGATAAATGCGTACTGATCTTTTTTTACATCTGTAAATATCTTTTAAGAATGTTTTGTTGTTTATTTTCTTAGTTTTATAATTAATTATATTAGTTTAGATTTTATCTCTTTATTTGGAGTTTTAATTATATATGGGGTGATTTTGTAGGAAAATGGCTTACACACTCCAATCATTAATTTCTCTTGGAAGATGTTTTGCACAATTCCCGCAATTCTTGAAATTCATGTATAGACAACACCAAAATAGTCATAACTGCCACATACAAATTCCAAATTTGGAGTTTAGATATGTTTTAAAAATATAATTTCAATTGATACAAGAAAAATATATTTTCTGATGACTTTGGTAGTCATTTGACTATCCAACCAAATAGTGAACGTGCTTGTTTGTTTTCCCGCAGTTCTTGATTTAAATATATATCTTGCACTAATATAGGCATAACTATCACACCCAAAGGCGGGGTTTAATGTTTAAATACGTGTTGAAAAGGAAATTCAAAGTCCTACAAAAAAATATGTTTTTGGGCATATTGTAAAGCTTGTTACCAGCCAAAATGTATATGAAACTTCGGGAATGAGAATCTATGGAGTAGAGTCAGAATTTGAGGGGTCAAAAGAAGACAATCAATGATTTTCTTTATTGCCTATTGAGGAAGAGATTTCTCTTGATCAAGACAAACAACAGATGCTTCTTCCATTCATTCCCCTCCCGTTCAAGTTTTCCACCCCTCCTTCCCCTTTAAAAGGAGGGGGGACTACACAAGAAAAATCATCGAATCTTAGTTGTAAATCGAGTCTTAGTTATAATAGAGTCTTAATATATAGTCGTCAATTTTGTACTCACATTTTATTTCATATTTATAATCTTTCATTTTTGCAATACAAATTCGATTCTTCATCTCTGGATCTTGGTTATTTTCATTCTTTACTTCTCAGTCTTTTCTCTTAGAACAGAGGATTAAGGGATCAAGCCATTTAACTGACACCATTTATATCTCCTTGGAGATTCTTTTTCCTTAGGTCTATGACTTCTTTCCTTCTTCCTTTTACTTCCCCTCTTTTGGTTAGTGAGTAGTTTTGTTATCGAGGCAAGGGAGCAACCCCTTAGCCATGTGCTGATTAAATCAAAGTTTTACATGATCTTTTAGATAAATGGTTTTTGGTTTGGATATCGATGATATTAATGAAGTGAACTATCATTTTCATCGCTTGTTAATCTTGGTGGATGCGACGGTAGAACCCAACATTTAGAATAACTAAATTGATTTCATGAAAAATTTGGATGAGACCTCAAAAAAGTCCCCATTAGGATGATTGAACTAGGATCTGTGAATGTCAGGACCAATAGGTTCATGGGGAGTTCATCTTTTATGAATCATTTATGAATGTTTCACATACCTTCCATTATCTACCTTATTGTGTAATTTCTTAGGTCTCGTTACATATCGTCTAGGGTGGTGAAATCCCTTAGCTTTGGTATTTCTTTCTTTTGATTAGTTGATCTTTAGTTCAACATCTTTTTTTTGTTTTAGTTTAAACAAACTCTCAAAATGGATTTTACATTCTTATTCTCACAATCAAATTTGAAACTCAACTATCTTTATCGCCATCTCTGTGGATCGATACCTTTTTGTACATTGTTGGTTTGGTGCTTGCATCAAGTTGATGACCTGCTAGAAAGTTAAACTCTAGGAAATTTTTCCTAGTGATTGTTGTGTGTTACAACAGTGCACATCAATTTGGCACTGTTGCCAGAGACAACACAGTTGTTTACCAGCTTTGGTTTCTTATATATCTTGTATAATCTTATTTCATATTCATTAACTTGCATAACTTTAGTCTTTTTTATAATTTATTTTTTTAGATTTTTATAATTTTTTTTGTCTAGCGAGTAACATTCCGGTAGTGTATCTCCTCCTTCTCCTGAGTTTCCATTCCGATAGTACTATTTTCTAGTTTATTCTTTTCATAATTTTTAATTTTGTTCTATAATTTATTTTTGTTTCATAATTTTTTTAGCCTATTCAATAATTTTATCCTTATAATGGCGGCACGTGGAGAAGCTAGGGCAAATGGCGGCGCTAGGGCTGGAGACCATCGTTTCCAGGAAGATGATGGAGACGGAGACCCGGTAGGAGGGCAAGGCTCTGTCCCGCTGGGATCGACGGGCATCCTGCTCAACTACACATCTGGCAGCCGAAGCAATAGTCAGCACCATCGTGAGCCTGTTCGGAAAGGGGAAGACTGCTCCATGGAAGTTGATGGTTCTGGAAGTAACCCCGACTTTCCGCCGTTGGTCGGGGACGTGATGACAGGTGTGGCTACAACTGGAACTGGAGTATCAGACAAAGCCTGTACTTCCTACAAGGAAGCGGTGGGAGGGAGATCAACGGGGAATCCACATGGGTTTATCCATATCGACACAGACACCTGTGGCGTCTCGCTGCATGCATCCGATATCGAGAAATCCGCTGATCAAGGATACTCGGCTTTCCGCGTTCGGCAGGAAGCCCTTGAAGAACTTCTCAATCCATGGCAATACTCAGTCGTCGTCAAGCTCCTGTCGCGTGAGATTGGCTACCTCACCTTACGGGATAGGTTGAAGGAAATGTGGAAACCACTGGGGGGATTCAATTTGATAGATATTGCAAACGATTATTTCATTAGTACAACTCCAGGCAGAAGAAGACTACATCAACGCCCTCGCGGGAGGTCCCTGGCCCACCTTCTTTTCATCTCTAAGCCCTGGAGGAAGATGCTTTCATCGCCGCTGTTGCGTAGGGTGACAAGGCAAAGCATGAGGGGAGCGCACGAGCAACAGGTTGTTACGGAGAGGAGAAACAACATGGCGCAACGAGTGGTGGCGGAGAGAAGGAATCACTTGCTTGCGACGGCCGTTGCGCTGGAGGAAGTGATACCCGACATTAGGGTTATGATGAACAGGGAGGAAGAGGCGGAGGATGTCCTTAGGGTTTCTACTGAGGAACCTAGGGTTTCTGCTGAGGAAGCCCAGGTCGTAGGGGGAACTGCGGATTCTAAATCTTTACGGGTGGAGAATCCTGCGTCGAGAGAAGAGCAGAGGACGACACATCAGCAACCAATGCCAACGACGCCGTCACAGGGGGCGCCATCGCAGGGGGCTTCGCTGACGCCGTCGGGTCCGGGGGAACAGAACTTTGTTTTGGATGCTTCACGATCAGATGGGACCCTATCGCCTCTGCTGGAGATAGGGAGGACGATGCAGCAGCGAAGAAAGATGCCACTTTATGGAGTCCCACATGACTCTTGTTTCTGATGCTTAGGAAGAGGGCACTGGCAAGCGCAGTGTAAGAGAAACAAGGTGTGCTATGTGTATTTACAAAAAGATTCTCAACTTCAATTAGGTTGAAAAAGTAGGGGGGGCACCTTCTTTTCATCTCTAAGCCCTGGAGGAAGATGGTGTCATCTCCGCTGTTACGTAGGGTGATAAGGCAAAGCATGAGGGGAGCGCACGAGCAACAAGCTGTTACGGAGAGGAGAAACAGCATGGCGCAATGAGTGGTGGTGGAGAGAAGGAATCACTTGCTTGCGACGGCTGTTGCGCCAGAGGAAGTGATACCTGACATTAGGGTTATGATGAATAGGGAGGAAGAGGCGTAGGATGTCCTTAGGGTTTCTGCTGAGGAACCTAGGGTTTCTGCTGAGGAAGCCCAGGTCGTAGGGGGGACTGCGGATTCTGAATCTTTACGGGTGGAGAATCCTGTGCTGAGAGAAAAGTAGAGGACGACGCATCAACAGCCAATTGCAATGGCACCGTCGCAGGGGGCTTCGCCGACGCCGCCGGGGCTGGGGGAATATAACTTTGTTTTGGATGCTTCACGATCAGATGGGACCCTATCGCCTCCGCTGGAGATAGGGAGGACGATGCAGCAGCCAAGAAAGATGCCACTTTATGGAGTCCCACATGACTCTTGTTTCCGATGCTTAGGAAGAGGGCACTTGCAAGCGTAGTGCAAGAGAAACAAGGTGTGAAGGAAACCGGGTCATGTTGCAGCAAGATGTATGCATAAGCATACGCAGAACGTCCAATAGGTTCGACCTCCTAACCTGTAGTCTACGGTGGTGTTCCCTCCACTGCCGTCAGGGATACCGGCAAGGGGTGCTCCACAGCACGTCCCCAAGAGATTAGCGGTGGACATTGGACCAGATGATGACAGAAGGAAGCAGAAGATGGACGCCTTACAGAGAGCTGTGGAGATATCGTGGAACAGCGACACATCTTGGGCGGAGATTTTTCCTGTTCTGAAAGGGGCATGGCCTAGCGCAGCCGACCTGTACAGGTTCGAGATGAGAAAAGCCATTGCATTTTTCTCCTGTAGAGAAGAAGCCAAGGAGATGATCGAGAAGGGTTTATCGATAGATAGTAGGTGCAGACTTACAATCAGACACATGTTTGAAGGGGAATAGCACCAGCGCAAAGAAGCTTTCTGGTTCTGGATGTCGGGATTACCTATCGTTTGTAGGGATGATGAATCAATTGCTAGACTTATTAAACCCTTTGGGAACCTTGTCCATATTTCTGATTGGCAGAGAGAAGCTGATGATGTTTCAGGCATCCTCATTCTAGTTGAAGCCTTCAGTGATGATATCCCCCAATTCATTTCGGTTACTTACAGTGATAGAAGGACGGCGGTGCAACTCCTTATGCTAGCTAGAGGAATGATTGGCAGCAACTCTATCACTATGACAGAGGGGGGGGGTGGATTATGGGGTTCCAAAGGAAGCGATGGTCGTGAATGAGAAGGCACCAGCATCACAGGCCTTAGTGATGGCTTCGGTGAGGGAGGCGCACAGGTCTCGTGATTCTTCACCATCCAGGAAGCAACAGGTGAGATATGATAGATCACCAAGGAGAATGATTATAGATGGGGATGGATATAGAAGACATCTCCCGCATATGAGATTGGAGGAGTTTTTTATTGAAAATATTGATCGATACAGAGCACGCAGCAGACATAGAAGATCAAGGAGAAGGTCGGTATCTAGAAGACTCGTGCATCACCCTTTCAGGTACATATCTGGGGAAATGAGAGAGCAATCCAGAAGAAGTTTTGTCCAGGATGACAGTGAATTTTTTGAAGACTTCTATGATGATGATGAATGGAGATATAGCAGCTAGGCGAAGCTCCTTCTAGGCGGCTTGTTTGAGAAAGCGGTACTCTTGTTTTTTTATGAATTGTAAGTCCTTATTTTGGAATATTAGAGGGGCTGCCAATAACCCTACGCAAAGAGTTTTGGGAAGGATTTGTAGAAGATTCAAACCTGGGATTGTATGTCTTTTCGAGCCTTTCCTTTACGCTGAGATTGCTAAAGAGCTGTTAGATATTGTCCATTTGGATTGGGCCGTTGACAATTCTGATGAGGGGGGCAAGGTCTGGTTCTATGTGGAGGGAATATGAACCCGGTTGTCGTCAGGAGCCATAAGCAGCATATCACTGTTAAGATTGACAATGGAGATGACACCTACTATTTCGTTACTGCGATATACGCGAGTTGTGAAGGGGCTGAACGAAGAGAGCTATGGGATGAGATTCTTGTAATGTTAGGGGTTATTGGTGATAGCAGTTGGTTGATAGCCGGTGATTTTAACGTCATTAGAGGGCCACATGAAAAGAGAGGAGGTGATCCCCTGAGGTTTCAAGACATTTTTGATTTCAACTCTTTGATCGCTGATGCACTTCTTAAGGAAGTGCCTTTTAAGGGCAGCAGGTTTACGTGGGTAAACAAGCAGATACTGACTCCTACTATTTGGGAGCGCTTGGATAGAGCTTTAATCAATGATGCCTGGCTAGTGAGTAGACCGGCAACCAGATCTATACACCTCACGAGATCGAGGGTTTTTGACCATTGTCCGATTATTATGATCCTGGGTGATAGGAATGTTGATAGTCGAAGGAAGAGTTTTTTCTCTTTTTAGTCCAGGTGGTTACTTAATGATGATTGCTTGAGAATCATTGAGCAGGTTTGGAGCGAGCCGGAGGTGGGTCATCTGTCCTATGTGTTCTATTGCAAGCTGAAAAAGGTTAGAGCTACTCTAAGATCTTGGAGTAGAGAGGTGTTAGGGGACACAAGTCAGAAGATTAAAGACCTAGAGGACGTCGTTTTCACTACCTAGAAGGCCTTTGATGAGAACCCCACTATGATGAATGAAACGAATCTGCGTATCGCGGAGATGGAGCTACAACAGCTGCTAGATTTGGAGGAAGCTACGTGGAAAGAGAAGGCTAGAATTGATTGGCTCCATGAGGGGGAGAGGAACACACCCTTTTATCATGCGGTGGTGAGATCCAGACGTCGACATAGAAGCATCAGATCTCTTGTCCTAAGTGATGGATCGGTGGTGTTGGACCTCGAGGAGATGGCGTGAGAGGCGGCGGCGCATATGGAGAAGATGTTTAAGGAGGAGGCTCATACTGATAACACGGAGCTTGATAGGCTGTTGGAACATATCCTGGAGGTTTTCTCCTTTGATGATAATTGCGGGCTTTCCGTTGTCCCACAGGAAGAGAAAGTAGCTAAGACGATCCAGGAGATGGACCCCTCATCGGCCCCTGGACCTGATGGTTTCACTCTTCACTTTTATAGAGCAGCTTGGCCTACCATCAGTGCGGATTTCCTTGCTATGGCGAGTGAGTTTTTTAGAGGACAAACATTCCATAGAGCTCTCTTCTGCTGCCGTATCCTTTTGATTCCGAAGAAGGAGAACCCGAAGCACCTCTCGTCTGATTTTAGACCGATCTCGATTGAGAACTTGGCTCTACGAATTCTTGCCAGAATTCTGAATAACAGGTTGACACTTTTGATGCCGGCTTTCATTTCTAAATCTCAAGGAGCTTTCCTGAAGGGCAATGACATTACGCACCATATCCGTCTTGCGAAGGAGATCATGCATGATATTAACCAGGGACAACAGGCCCCCAATGTGATGATCAAGATTGACATGTCGAGAGCATATGACAGAGTGGAATGGAAGGTGTTGCGGAGGATTTTAAAGGCCTTTGGTTTCATCCCGGAGGTGATTGATCTTTATCTTAGTTTTTTTGTGCAACCCTGGGCAACGGTCAATGTGGGAGAACACACGGCGGGTTTTTTTCCCTTTGCTAGAGGACTCAAGCAAGGAAATGCCTTATCTCCGTTCTTGTTTATTATCTTTGAAGAAGTCATTTGTAGGCATTTCGACCATTTGGCAGATGAGCGTGCAATTTCCAGATTCCAAACGAGAGGGAATGTGATGGCACTGTTAATGCTTCTGTATGCGGATGATATGGTTGTTCTGTTTGAGGCTGATCAAGCATCCCTGCAAGAGGTCTTGAACACCCTTAGATCTTATGAGGCAGCTACCGGTCAAAGAGTTAACTGCAACAAATATGTGTGTGTAGTAGGTGGATCTGATATTGACAAGGCATCTGAGATTGCTGCGACGTTCGGCATTGAAAAAGCCTCAGATATTTTCCTTTATCTTGGCGTTCCGATTTCCAAAGGAAGATATAAGCTTGCTGATTACGAGTTTCTCCTCAAGAAGATCAATTCCAAAGTGGCGGGATGGAAGGCCAAGCTTCTCTCATTTGCAGGGAGGCAATTACTGATTGCGCATGTGCTCTCCTCTATCACGGTTCATGCGGCGGCTGCGATTGGGTTACCTGCTGGAAATATTCTTCGGATTGAGAAGAAGTTCTCAAATTTTCTATGGGCTGGCAGAGATGATCGACACAGGAAGGCGTGGCTAGGATGGCATCGTGTGGCCATACCGTTGGACAAAGGCGGATTGGGGTTGTAGCAACTGCATGTTATCAATGAGGCCTTCGTATCCAAAGCGCGCTGGGAAGTCCTCACCAAGGACTCTCTTTGGGCGAATTTCGTTAGGGAGAAATACTCTAATCATTCCATAGGGAGATCGGAATCCTATCCTGGCCATTTGAAGTTGAGTAGCACACCATCCCCGTTCTGGAAGAAGATTTGGGACACCTTCCCAAAGGTATATCGGCGATGCAAATGGGCTATAGGCCAGGGCAATATCCTTTTTTGGGATGATTGGTGGTGTGAAGAAAGGCTTGTTGACCATGCATTATATGCAAGTGACAGAAGACACCCTTTCCATGTGAAGGATTTTTGGGACTCCGGATATGGTTGGGACTGGAACTCTCTTAGCCAAGTGGTGAATGATAGGGGCCTGGACCTGATCAGGAAAGCTGATGCATGGATTTCTGATTTGGAAGATAAGAGGATTTGGGATGCTGAAGAATGCGGCAGGTTCACCTTGAGATCGATCAAAAAGATGTTGATGAATGTGCACCAAGAAGGTCCTAATAACTTGGGAAAGATTTGGAAGCTTGATTCCCCCAAGGCATGCGCTATCATTTGGAAAATGACCAAAGGGGTCATTTCGACTGATGATGTGGTTCATAGAAGATGTTGCATCCAGTTTGCCTCACGTTGTGACTGCTGTGATGAACCGAAGGAGGAAGACGTACAACACTTGTTTTTCCGCGGACAAACGGCGCTGTTTTTCTGGGAGAAGTTCTGAGAAATTACAGAAAAGGAGCTTCCTCATGACGTCCAATCTCTCAATGACGTGTGTAGGAGGCCTGGTGGATGATATCTCTCCATGGATAGCAGGTTATATTGCTCTTAATATCCCTTTATGCATATGGAGAGTGAGGTGTTCGAATCATTTTGATGGGAATAGTAGACCGGTGGGGCACGAGTGGGGCAGCTTGATTAGCAGCGTCGATATGATGATTAAGAAGAAGGTGTTCTCGATTACAAATGATCCAAGCCTTTTCTCCAGGATGAACAATGCCAGAATTTTGGAGCCGAGGTTGAGGATGAAGAAAGTGCGCCTTATTAGATGGACAACCCCAGACCTATTTAACCTGAAGCTCAACGTGACTATAGGGAGAGATTTGGATGAGTATGGAAATAAGCGCAGATGGGCAGCAGGCATCATTCGCAATCACTATGCAAACACTTGCTTGATATTTCGTGCTTGGCTCAAGAATGATGATTTCAAGCTGGCGTATATACAGGCGTGCATCGTTGGGCTGAAGTTGGCAGGTGATCAATTGCTCCATATTTCATCTATTGAGGTGGATGATAGATATATTTATAACATCCTTTGGAAGGATGCTCTGGTGCCTTGGAGAGCGAGAACCTACGTTAAGGAGCTTAGAGATGAGCTGCAGATGGCTAGTATCAATGGTGGCTGTGTGCATAAGATAGTAAATGCCATTCTGAGGGAGATTGGAAGGATGGGTCGTAGATCTTCTAGCATCTTTGTTGCTACGGATCCTGGTAGATTCCCTAACAAGATTCGTGGGATGATCAGTTTAGAGAAGAGAAAGACCCCCTACGTCATTGTCGAGCAAGTTTTGGTCGATGATTGATCCTTCTCTGTCTTTGTTTTGTGGTGTTTTTTTTTCTTTTCCTTTTCTTGTGGGCTTTGGGGAAGATACCCGAGATATAAGAGCGGGAGATGTAATCTTATGATGAGTTAGCCCACAAGAGGGGTGTGGGATGAATAAGAGCGACCCCTGGCTTCACAAAAAAAAAGGTCCCTGACCCATCTTTGGATCATACCTAACAGTTCAACGGTGGGTTCCTAGCTTTAACCCGGACGCGTCGGTGCCCCTGAACTTGGTTTCTTGGGTTCGTATACCTAACCTTCCGATTCACCTATATCAAGAGGTCCTTCTCAAGGAAACCGGGGATACCCTAGGGAAAACAATTAAGGTTGACATGAACACCAAGATGCAAAAACGAGGAAGGTTTGCACGTCTAGCGATTGAAATCAGCATGATGCGCCCTCTCACCCCGACCATCTTTGTTGATGGAGTCAAGTACTGTGTGGAATACAAGAACATCCCGTATATCTGTTTTCATTGCGGGAAGGCCGGTCATGTCGAGAAAGATTGCAGGTTGCGATTGGAAGCGGAGGCCGAAGCCCGACGAGCAAGCGTCGACTCCGGAACCCTGGTCCCCCAAGAACCCCCCAGAAGAGAAGGTTTCTCTGAGTCCATCCATGCCAAGCCAATCGCAAGGAGGCTGAAGAAAAATCAGCCTGCTCCGTAGCCAAACAGACGTCCCAACCCAGCAAATAACAGATTTCAAGAGCTTGAGGACATGGTAGAAGAGGACACTAACCATGAAGTGGTTGACGTAGAGAACGACGCCGAAAGAATCACATGCGGTATTGATTGGAACCGGAGGAAAAGACAGGGGCGACAGAACAGGAAAGAGGGGGAGGTATACCCGACCCAAGATCTATCGCGTGAACAAGTCCGTGTAGAATGCCCTCCGCGCCCTAATTTGAACACCACAGAGACAACGGCCCACATTGCAGTGGTCCCTTCCAGAGACATGGTCTTGCAAGGCAGAGACCAATCCTCCCATCCCTTTGTCACATCCACCTTCCATATGGGTACCCAGCCTAGTGGAAAGGGCTCCTATGTGAAGTATAGAAGTCCCACGAAATCGTCTATGGGGATTCATCTGAGGAATCGGAAAATCGTGAACACAGGAGACCCTGGTCGAGCTTCTACCAGGAAAAGAGGGAAGCCATCATTACTCCAAGACCTAGAGCAAGAAGTGCGGAAGATGGGATCATCCACCATCATTGAGGAATGTCAATGAACATCATGTTCTGGAACGTGTAGGGTGTTTGTGACAAAGACACCCAAAACACGGTGAAGGAGTTAGTCAATCGATATCATGTCTCTGTGTTGGGGCTGTTTGAAACCCGTTGTAGTGGCCCTCGTGCTTTTAAGATCATCAAATCCATGGGGTTCGCCCAATCCCACCGTGTGGAAGCGGTGGGCTTCGCCGGGGGTATTTGGGTCCTATGGAAGCAGCATATTCAAATGGATATCCTTCTGTCTCACAAGCAGTTCATCCATTTCCAAGTTAATGGAGATTTCTTAATCACCTTTGTCTATGGTGGAACTACACAAAGCGCTTGTAAACTCCTTTGGAATCACCTCTCCTCTCTTGCCCCGACCATCCGATCCCCTTGGCTGGTTGCAGGGGACTTCAATGTGGTTATGTTTCGGTCTAAGAAATTCGGCGGCGTTACCGTTGACAATGCCAATAGCAGGGACTTTGTGGAATCTATCAAGCCTGCGAGCTGTTCGACTTGGGGGCCAATGGGGCACGCACAACCCTTCGTAGGGGGATCCTTCACGAAAGACTGGACCGAGCCTTAGGCAACTCTTTATGGCAAAACTCTCCTTTAGCTGGACAAGTAGCTGTCCTCGAGAAGAATCACTCAGATCATGCGCCTCTCCTTGTTTCGTCTCAAACTAGGGGTCCTCGCCACCAACCGGTCCCCCGTACTGCAGCCAGCTGGAAGATGTTGGTGGGATTCAAAACCTTTCTAAAAGATCACTGGGACGCTGATTCTACCCTCTCGGAAGCAGGTGCTTGCTTTATAAGCCAAGCGACTGATTGGGTGGCGAGGAAGAAGAAAGATGATCGAAGAAAGAAGGACCAACTCGGCAACAAAATTCGATGGAACCAATTGCAGCTGGCTCTCCGCTATGATCTGACGATTGCTAAAGACACCATAGCCTACTAGGCGGAACTCGATTCCATACTGCGTAGGGAGGAAGTTGATTGGCAACAGAAGGCGAGGTGCGACTGGGTGGCGTTGGGATACAACAACACGAAGTTTTTTCATGCTTCGGTCAAGGAAAGACGAAGGTGAAACACTATCACAAAGCTCAAAAATGAGAACGGCGATTGGGTGGAGCAAGGTGCCGATCTAAACAATCTTGTTCTAGATTTTTTTGCTAACGTTTATCAGGAAACCCCCTCCGCACACCGCCTCTACGCTTGCGCATCCTTCCTAGGTGTCTTTCCGACCCTATCTCTCCAGGAGGTTGTTGATATGCACATAGTACCCACCACTGAGGAGATTTGGAGATCTCTCCACGCCATGGCCCCGTTGAAGGCGTCGGGTCCCGATGGAATCGACGCCTCCTTCTACCAAGAGCACTGGGACATTCTACATCACCAAGTGACGCGCTTTATCCAAGCTTCCTTCCAAGGAGAATCCATCAACCCCAAGTGCATGGATTCGACCCTCGTCCTCATCCCAAAGGTGCCACACCCGGAGACGTGTGGTCAGCTGCGACCCATCTCGTTGAATAATGTCTGCACCAAGTTGTTGTCCAAGGTGATTGCAAATCGGCTGAAGCGCTATCTTCCTGCTTGGATTTCCCCCTATCAATCTAGTTTCATTCCTGGGCGAAAGATTGGAGACAATGTGGTGCTGGTTCAGGAGATTATACACTCCATGGAAGCCAAGCAATGATGCAAACAATTTTTTGCTATCAAACTTGACCTCATTAAAGCTTTCGATAAGATGAGCTGGACCTTTGTTGAAGACACCCTTCGCAGAACAGCCATACCAGATAATGTGATCCACATCATCATGCAAATCCTAAGTTCAGGCAAGTCTTCTGTCCTGTGGAACGAGGATATCATTGGCAGTTTTAAACCCTCCTGTGGTGTCAAACAAGGGGACCCTTTGTCTCCATACCTCTTTGTTCTTTGCTTGGAGCGCATGAGTCAGATGATAGAAGAACAGGTTTCTCACGGGAATTGGAAACCCATCTGGCTCACTAGGCAGCACCTCCCTTTTTCCCACGCCTACTTTGCTGATGATATCATCTTGTTCGTAGAATCCACACCAGGACAAGCTCGGGTTGTGAGGAGATGTCTCAAGCTCTTCAGCAAGGCATCGGGGCAACACCTCTCCAATGCAAAATCCTCAATTTTCTTCTCGACGAATACCAATAGAACTCTTCGGGCAAGGATCTGCAGAATATTGGACATTAAAGAGACCACAGATCTTGGTCGACACCTGGGCATTCCCATCATTCACAAACAGAAAAGCAAGGAACATTTCTAGTTCCTAATCGAGAAGATTCACAGTAGGATATGTAGTTGGCAGCACCGTCTCTTCTCTCTCGCTGGAAGGGTTACCCTAGCCACTTCGGTTCTCCAGTCACAATCTTGTTATTCAATGCAATCTGTCCTCCTTCCTGTTTCCATTACGGACAAGATTGATCAGCTCACCCGGAACTTCTTATGGAGCAGCTCACACACAACCACCAAACTGAGCCTAGTCACCTGGAGGAATGTCTCTAAACCCAAGCACCTGGGAGGCTTGGGCATCAGACCAGCTAAGACCTTTAACTCAGCTCTAATTGCGAAGCTAGCATGGGAATTCACACAAAGCAAGAGGATCTTGTGGATAGCCCTCATGCAAGACAAATATGGGAGGCAGCGCACGGATCACGGATCAGGCTCACACACTTGGCGAGGGATCAGGACACTCATGCCCTTCATCCTTTCTAACTCGAGAGTATCTGCTATCTCTGCCACTGAGACCAATCTGTGGGACGATAAATGGATTGGTGATGGCTATGCACCTGAACTCATAAGTGGGTGTGTGATTCCAGAAGATATAAGGGACATGGTTGTTGCTAGCTTGGTTTCAGATGATGGGTGCTGGGATCAGGACTTTATCCGATACTGGTTCACTGAAGATACAAGCAAGGCTATTTTATCCATGCCAACACCAATACACTCATATGGTTCGTACAGAAGAGTGTGGCTACACACCCCTGACGGCCGTTTCTCATCAAATTCAGCCTACAAATGTCTCACTCAAACTGCTCTCAGTGACAATAATGGATGCTTTGCTATCATTTGGTCCTTGGCTATACAACAACGGTTTAAAACCAACCTCTAGTTAGCATACCACAATCATTTTCTTACAAATGATCTACGGGTGACCCGACATCTCACCGACAACGCATCTTGCTCTAGGTGTAATCACCTGACAGAAACAGTCCTACATGCTATTAGAGACTGTCCAGCATCACACGATCTCTGGACAAGGCTAGTACCTTAGGCTGCCACCGACTTCTTCTCCGGTGTTTCTATTTAGACTTGGATAGAGTACAATCTTAAGAAGATGAAAAAGGAGGTGCATTGGGCCAATCTGTTCGCCATCGCTTGTTGGTGGCTCTGGAAAGGAAGGAACACTCATATCTTTGAAGGTCAATGCATTCCCACTTCTATTATGGAAACGCATAGCATAGACGATCTTCAGACTGCTGCTGATGCCTTTTTGAAGAAGGAAAGCCCGACCTCTCCAATCTCCTTAACGCACTGGTAGGTTGACCCATCAGTACAGTTCGAAACCATCTTACATGTTGACACAGTTGTGAAAGCTTCGGAAGACATCCTAGCTATGAGCCTCATTATACGTTCTAAGGAGGGTACTTGGATGGGACGTCAAACCAAATGTGAAAGAGGTTTAGATCCTATGAGGGGGGAACTTCTTACTATCAAGTATGGTCTGGAACATGCTGCTCAACAACCAAGCACTTCATGCATCATCTTCTCTGATTCTCTTACTACAGTAAAGTGGATCCGAATGGAGGAGGAAGTCCCTTTAAAATACAAGCTACTGGTTCATGCTATCCGATATTATTGGCCCGGACTGAGCTCGCCATCCATCAGTTATATCAGAAGGAATCAGAACACCTTAGCTGACTGGCTAGCCAAGCAATGCCTCAAGCAACCATCGCCCATCAGTAATTGGCCTTCTTGCCCTCAACCTCTTCTGAAAGACCTTCAGACGGATGCTCTTTCCTTTCCTTTCCAGCAATTCTCTTTGTCTTCCTCAGTTAGTCTGTAACTAGTAGTTTTTTCTGGTGTTTCACAAAAAAAAATTATCCTTATTCTATAATTTCTTTCTTATATTTTTTTGTAATTTCTTTTTACCTTCTGAGCACTATTCCATATGTGTATCTCCTCTTTCTATTGAGTTTTCATTCCATCAATACTAATTTTTAGTTATTTTTTTTGTAATTTTAGTTTATTCCATAATTTTTTTTATCTTTATAATTTTTAGTTCTCTTTGTAATTTTAACTGACCCATTATCTTGTAATCTCTCTTCTCTCATGCGTTGATTGACATATCTTTCAAGAACTTTTAGTTTGTTCACCAAAAATCAAAGCCCAAGACATTGCTGACCATTTCACTAGCCTTCCTATCACGGATGAGGAGGGCATCCCAATATCCCCCACAATGTTATTATTGTGGTCTTTACCACCATGCATCTCTTTCTTGTCCGACTTTATCCCATAACACCCCTCTTTAGGAGCCCTTTCATCCTATTTGATACAATGTGAATCCATATTTTTTTAGAACTATTATGGGGAACCTTTCTATCCATATTCTGAGGGGGGGTATGATCAAAATAATTTTTAAGGGTATGACAGCTTTGGGGGAAGTGGACCTATTTATGATACCTAATATAGTCCTCAGCAAGAAGAGAAACCTAGGTCCCTAGAGAAGATGGCAAGAAAATTGATAACTAGCCAAACCTTATTAGCCACTTTGTTGAAAGCCCAATCCCAAAACCCAAATGTTCCAAATATGTTCCCCCATGATTCAGTGACACCTTATAATATTGAATCTTCCCACCAGGATGGATGTAATGGAAATTACAGTCCATCATATTCTAAAGATTATTATGAGGAGCAATACCACAAGCAACATGTTGAGCATCATGCCCAAGATCATTATGGGGGGCTATGGCGAGGATGGACAAAATTTTGGGGAACCCAGTTATGAAACTCAGTTCACTGCCCTACAAGAAGAGAGACTTAAGGGCCTATAGAAGAAAAAGGACAAGCAAAACTAGAAACTAGCCCATCCTTGTTAGACACCCTACTAGAAGCCCAATCACAAAGACCCCCAGAGGAGTTAGAGCAACCCAAAATAGTTCTCCTTGATTATGACAATGATTATCCCATGTTTACATCATTGATGTCAAATTCCACTGAGTTCACTCTGACCAACGAACATCAGCATTTGTATGAGGAATACCCAACCTCTCCATTAGAGGCTTTGATACTTCAATATGAAAAATCACTATAAGAAGGTCATCTCTCTATGTCTGCGACACCTGAAGAAACCAACCTTCTTGAGGAAGGTCTCCCATTTAAATAGCTCTATATTCTTCCTCATCCATCCATTGTTCCACATGTTGATGAACCCGATGAGGTGATTCCACCTCCGTAAGAACCTTACATGCCACCATTATATTGTGAGGTGATCCCTTTTGAGCCCATTGAGTTGGGCACATGCTCTATAAAGGAATCAGATCTCCCCTTCAGCATAGTATATGACCCCCATGACTCCATATACATCCATATTGATGAAATGTTTCATGAAGTAGAGATGGAGAATCCCCCAACTGAGATGGAACAAACCGGAGTAATCAATTTTGATGATTATTACAACAATTACATCATATACGAGTTGTCAATGCCAAATCTACCAGCTTCCATCTATGGGGAAAAGGATCTACATGTGCCTTGTTGCATGATCCTCCAGGAAGACATACGACCCCATGTGATTATTTACCCGAATGACAAACCAGTTCTTCCAATACCAGCATCCTCTCCACTACATGTAGATACATGCGAAAAAAGGATACATGGCCCAGATCCTCCACCTTATCTTCCAAATCTGTCACTACATGCGTTACTCATCGAGTTCCCACCAACCTCCCCCAATCCACGTCCATCTTTAACACTTCCTTTGCTATCAAAGGAAGATCTGTGGATATTACTGGAGGGAATACGAGGTGAAAGAAAACATGAACACCCCACTAAGCTTCCACAACTACCCTATCATCAGGTACACTATGAAGCTCCTCTAATGAAGGTCCCAACCCTCATGCACATCCCCTTTAGCTGGACATTCTTCGAGCTACCAGGGCCTCTTGGAAATTCACGCTCTTATCTTCCCTCCGTCTTAGGTTTCAATTTTTCTCAGGACGAGCAAAAATCTAAGTTCTAGGTGGAGGTGGATGGTATGTTTCTATGCCGCCCCTTATCTTTTTTATTCTTGCATTATTTCTACCTTTTTATTTGTTTTGCATATAGTTTCTTTATTCATGGTCATTATCTAGTCGACCATGTTCTCTTTCTTTTGTTGCAAAATGGCCTTTATCTAGTCGGTCAATATTAATAGATTTTATCATTGTACCCCTTTGAATTTAGTAATGTTTTGCAAGTATTGTTACAAATTACCATGTCTGAAACCACCATGTCACCTAGGACCCCGATATAGCATCACTCCTTGGAAAAGTTGGCAAGTCGTATGGAATCAATTGAAACCAAACATAATTTTTCTCTATTTTTAAACTATGGATTAACTTGATATAAATCTTTTATAATGTGATTGACATAAATATTCTTTCTTATGTAATGACACTTTCAAAAAAGAAAAAAGAAGAAGTAGAAGAGAAAATAATTGTGTGAAGTTATAAGCACAAGGACACCTTTTGTTTCCCCCTATTTTCTTTCTATTAAAGAGAAGAAAAGAATCACCACCAGAAAAAAAATCAAATCTGAGGTGGCATGCTTCTCATATCAAAAATTCCATACCCCAAAAAGGGGCGTACCATCAAAAGATGCCAAAAGTGCACATGAAACAATTGTGACCAATGTAGCCACAACTCCACAAATTCAAATCCCAAGTCAAATAGTGGAGGGATAAAAAAACATCACTTCCTTCTTTGTTTTCACACCCCCAATTTCATCCCATAGTGAAACAACTCACATAAAAATATAATAATAAAAATGAGAGTGCCAAAGCAAAAGTAAGATGAAGCATGCTTTTCAACAAAGTCTTGATTTAGAAACAAGATATGATATTTTTTTGATAGAGAATATTGAATTATGTGTTTTGTGGTTTTAGGAGATTGGGTTGCTTGGCCAAATTTGGAGGTAAGGAATATAGTGATGTTACAAGGGTGAGGATAGGCATGTTATTAATATAAATTGGAAATATTTGTAATTTTATTTGTTTCAGGACAAACAAAGATTCAAGTTCAGGGTATTTTAATAAATGTGCATTTATCACTTTTTTACATCTTTTAAATATCCTTTTAAGATTTTTTTGTTGTTTATTTTCTTAGTTTTATAATTAATTGTATTAGTTTAAATTGACTCTCTTTATTTGGAATTTTAATTATATTTGGTTGGATTTTCGTAGGAAAATGGCTTAATCACTCCAATCATTGATTTCTCTTGGAAGATGTTTTGTAGAATTCCCACAATTCCTGAAATTTATGTATAGACAACAAAAAAATAGTCATAACTGTCACATACATATTCCAAATTTGGAGTTTAAATATGTTTGGAAAAGATAATTTCAATTAATAAAAGAAAAATATATTTCTTGATGATTTTGGTATCATTTGATTGTCCAACCAACCATTGAATGTGCCTATTCATTTTCCCGCAATACCTAATTTAAATATATACCTTGCACCAAAATAGGCATAACAGTCACATGCGAAGGTGGAATTTAATGTTTAAATATACGTTGGAAATAAATTCAAAGTCCTATAGAAAAAATATATTTTTGGGCGTATTTTAAAGTTTTTTACTAATCAAAATTCGCATGAAATTTTTGAAACGGGTATTTGAAGAGAGAAAGTCAAAATTTGAAGGGTTAAAAGAAGGCAATTAATGATTTTCTTTATTGCCTATTGAGGAAGAGATTTTTCTTGATCAAGACAAACAACAACCACCTCTTCCATTTGTTCTCCTCCTCTTTGAAGGTTTCCATCCTTCCTTATCCTATAAAAGGAGGGGGGACTCCACAAGAAAAATCATCAAGTCTTAGTTGTAAATCAAGTCTTAGTTGTAATAGGGTCTTAGTATATAGTCCTCAATTTTGTACTCCCATTTTCTTTCATAGTTGTAATCTTTTATTTTTTAAATACAAATTCAGTTCCTCATCTCTGGATCTTGGTTATTCTCATTATTTACTTCTTGTTCTTTTCTCTTGAAATAGAGGATTAAGGAATCAATTCGTTTATCTGGAACCACCTAGATCTCCTTGGAGATTCTTCTTCCCGTGGTCTATGGTTTCTTTCCTTCTTCCTTTTATTTCCCCTCTTATGTCTAGTGAGTAGTTTTCTTACTGAGGTGAGGGGAGAAACCCCTTAGCAATGTGATGATTAGATCGAAATTTTACATGACCTTTTAGAGAAATTGTTTTTGGTTTGGATATCAATGATTTTAACGAAGTGATTTCTCATTTTCATCGCTTGTTAATCTTGGTATATGCGATTGTGGAACCCAAAATTTAGAACAACAAAATCAATTTCATGGAAATTTGGATGAGACCTCAGAAAAGTTCCCATTAGGATGATTGAACTAGGATCCATGAACGCTACGACCAATGGGTTCACAGCGTGTTCATCTTTTGTGAATCATTTACGAATGTTTCACATACCTTCCTTTATCTTTCTTATCATGTAATTTCTTCAGTCTCATTTCACGTCAGATGGGGTGGTGAAATCCCTTATATTTGGTATTTCTTTCTTTTGATTAGTTGATCTTTAATTCAAAATCTTTATTTTTTTATTTTAGTTTAAACAAACTCTCAAAATGGATTTTACATTCTTGTTCTCACAATCAGATTTGATACTCAACCATCTTCATCACTGTCTCTGTGGATCGATACCTTTCGGTACTTTGTTGCTTTGGTGCTTGCATCAATTTGAGGACCTTCTAGAAGGTTAAAATCCTGGAAATTTTTCCTAGTGGTTGTTGTGTGTTACAACAACACACATCACTTACCTAAGTGTTATGAAGTAGTATGAATGCATGAAATGTTGGAATACTAAAGCTAATGGTCATATGGTTTTCTTTGTGATTGTTAGTTTGTCATCTTGAGAGAGAGAGAGAGAGACAACGTTATGATCTAGATCTATCCTAAGCTTGAGAGAGGAGGGAATAGACATATATGATGATTTCTTGTAATCTCGCTAAGGGTACACAAAGGGATGTGAGTACTGCATGTTGGTGAGAGATCTTAGTAGATGAAACCTGATCCATATTCTCTTCCATATGTTGGTTATATATTTCTTATTTGACCTTATTACCTTATTTTGTTTTCTTACTTTTGCTTTTATTGCCTTGTTTGGAGTGACATTGTTTCATAAGGAACACCATTTTAATCTACCCTTCTGTATGGTATATTTTAGTCTAAGGCTCTACATTCCTAACACATAACAACATTGTCCATATGGTTTGACCCCGGTTTACTACATCAGACCCCATATAATAGTTGAGGGGGTCTGAGTGTCGGGTTATAAATCTAAGATTCTGAATACTCTGGATTCACTCCGGTTTGGATGTGTGATTTAGGTCGGTCAACATTTTGGCACAATTGTCGGGGACAAGGCAAAACAATATTGATGAGAATACTATTCTATTCACTATACACCCGTGTGTCAAGCTTAGCAATAAGCTTGATTGTACAAAAACTATAAAACTTCTAAATCTAGATTCCTTAGAATATTTTATTTTACACATCTGGGTTTCTGACGTGACTGTGCGATCTATTTATGTAGCCTGAAGGGAAGCAAATTTAATCAACACTTTACCCTCTTTTCAAGACTCCATGCCACCTCATAGAGACGTTAGCCTTACTAGGGAGGATCAGAATGTAAGATTCCAACATAATCATCCACCTCCAGAAACTAAAGAAGAACAAGAGGAACATCACTTTGATGGTCATTATCATGAGGAAGAAGATCTTGAAGAGAGATGAGAAGAGGAGCAACACCATCATGAGCATTGCCACCTCCACAACAAAAGACACAAAAGGAATCATCGAGATCGTAGACATGATCATGATAACACCAAGGAGGAAGATGATGAAGAAGAAGATAAAATGCTTAGAGAATTGGCTACTACCAGAGCTAATGAGTCAAGATGCCCCATCGTTATCCCATAATTCAATGCAGCTAATTTCGAGCTAAAACCTGTTATCATTTCAATCACCTAGAACAAGCCTTTCTCGGGAAATTCAAAGAACGGGAATCCTTTCCATCATCTTGACGCCTTCAAAAACATATGTGATACCTCAAGATGAGGGGAGTGCCTCAAGAAGTCATATATTACAATGGATTCATTTTCTCTCTAGAGGATAAAGTTTTTCCTAGTATCTCAACCTATCTCACCAGTGTATAGAAGGATGGAGGCTCCTTGCTGATGCTTTCGTCACTAAATACTACCCTCCTGAGAAAATCATTTGAAATAGGAAAAACATCACTTCCTTCATGTAAAGACCTGGAGTGAATCTCCATGAAGCTTAGGAACGGTATCAAGAATAGAAAAAGGATTGTACTCACCATAACTATCATAAGGGATTTCTATTGATAATGTTTTACAATGGGCTATCCCATGGAGTGGACCTCCCTGAATGCAGCTATCGGGAGTGATTTTCTTTGTAAGAAGCCAAGAAGAACTATGAAGATCACCAATAACATGGCTTCACTACAAGTAGGCATGGAGTATGGAGAAGTGATTGAGGATTAGCCAAGAAGGCTGGCTATGAAGGACCTTCAGTCGAAGACAAAGCTCTGGAAACCATTATGGCTCAAATTCAAAAAATTGCCAAAAATGTCAAACAACTGAAAGACACTAGAGGACAAGGCAAGAAAACTATTGATAAAATCATGACCTCTATCACATGTGGTGAAGGAGGCCATGGAATCGATAACTGTAACTATACATGGCTAGAAAAAAGTGAAAGGGAAGAAGAAATAGAAAATGTCTCTTATGAAAATTTCAAACGTCCAGATCATCCAAGATTCAATTATGGTAACAAAGACGTTGTTGAGAATTCTCATCAACTGGGTACTTCGTCTAAGCCACCGCTAGGATTTGAGAAAAAAGTGGTCCGACTCAGTATACCAGAACTACTAGCTATCAATCAAACAAGAACAATTATCAAGGACAGTATCAAAACAAAAATGTGAGCCGTCAAAATCAAGGATAAAAATTAGACCAAGGATAACAACTAGCCTGACATGATTGCTCAACTATTTGATTTTCCAAAAAGGCAAGCTTTGGTAAATGACCAGCTTACTCAAAGCGCCATCACCAACTCAGGAATGTTAACCATGGTGCAAACTTAGATGGTGGACATGCAAACATATCAAATACATATTGATCAACAATTAGCCTAGTTGGAAGAGCTCATGAAGAAACATCTAGGGAAGATCCCATCGAACACAAAAGGTTGTCGATCCAAAGACTAAAACCATCATTTTAGAGGAGTAGTCTGAAGTTCCAGTAAAGGAAGACAAGGCCACAGAAAAAGACAAAAAGAAGAAAGATGCAAAGGACAAGAAGTCAGATCCCACAAAAGAGATCTTTACATAGAAATACTTATGCAATGAGAGTCTTGTTCACCTACAAGTTAATCAAGTCTCACCTAAAGAAAAGATGTGAAAAGTTCATGCAGGAAGTAAAGAAGTTGCACCTAGATATTGCGTTTCTAGATGAAATTGAGGAAATGCCTACCTACTCCAATTTCTTCAAGGACATGATTACAAAGAGGAGGATAGGTGATCTCATTGAGACAGTACAACTAGCCAAGATGTCAAGTACTTTTGTTCAAGCTACCATGCCAACAAAGAAAAGAGACCCAGGAGCATTTATTATTCCATTCAATGTTGGAGACAATGTAGGAAGAAATGGAATCACTGATCTAGGAGTAAGTATTAGTCTTATGTTCCTTTCTTCATCCCAAAGGCTTTGACTGACAGACATGGTGAAGTCATGTATGAGAATTTTAGCTTTCCAATTACACCTTTACAAAGTCAGTAGGAATGGTAGAGGATGTCCCAATCCACGTCGGAAGTTTCTTTATACCTTGTGATATAGTGGTCATTGACACCATCAAAGATCCATCATGCCCCATGATATTTGGAAGACTATTTCTCACCCTAGGAGAGCCCTAATAGATGTCATGGAGGGAATCATAACTCTCCGCGTAGGTAATGCACACTTCAATTTTTGTATAAAATATGCCATGAGAGGACCCTCTTGTTTGAGTCAGCCTATTTTATAGATTTTTTTACTCAATATTGCAAGGAAGTGGAAGAAATCAATGTAATAGTCGACCCTCTCATGTGAGCCTTAAACGATCCTGATCCTAATCTGGCAGATCCTGGATTAGTTGAGATTCTAGATTGCTTGAATCAACTTGAGGAGGAGGTCTTCAGTGATGAAGAAGGTACAATAGAAACTATTATGTATGCCTCTCTAGAACAAACACCAGAAGAAAAAGCTACACCAGAACCAAAACCCGACCTGAAGCAGCTCCTGGAAGGGATGAAGTATGAATCCTAGATGCTGATGAAAGAAATTATGTTATCATAAACTCTTCTTTGATAGAAGATCAAGAAGAAAAGTTGCTGAAAGAACTCAGACTATATAGGAACGATATAAGGTATTCGGTGGAGATATAAAGGGCCTCAACCCAACTATATGCATGCATAGAATCAATTTAGAGGAAACTACTAAACATTTGGCTCAATCACTAAGAAAATCAAATTACATTTTGAAAGAAGTCATAAAGAACAATGTAATAAAGTTATGTGATGCATGTATCATGTATTCCATCAGTGATAGCAACTGGGTCATCCCGATCCATGTTGTACCAAAGAAAGGAGGGATGATTATAGTGAAGGGAAGCAATGGGGATGAAGTAGCCTCTCGGATGGTTACCGGATGGCGAATGTGTATCGACTACCATAAGCTCAGTACCACCACGGGAAAAGACCACTTTCCCCTACTATTCATCAACCAAGTTCTAGAAAGGCTTGCAGGACAATCCTATTTATATTTTCTTCATGGATATTCTGGATTTTATCAAGTCCCTATCCACCCTCATGATAAAGAAAAGACTACTTCCACTAGGGTCTATGGGATGTATGCCTTCAGAAGAATGCCTTTCGGATTATGTAATGCACCTGCCACTTTCTAAAGGTGCATGATATCCATGTTTTCAAATTTTTTGGAATACATAATGGAGGTATTCATGGATGACTTCTCAATATATGGACCCTACTTTGACATATGTCTTGAAAACTTGTCTAAGGTTTTGCAAAGATGTGAGGAGAAGCAGCTGGCGCTTAATTGGGAAAAATGCCATTTTATGGTGACAGAAGGAATAGTGTTAGGGCACAAAATTTCTGAGAAAGGCATCAAAGTGGATAAGAGCAAGATAGAATCTATATCAAAATTATGACTACAAAAATCCATCATAGGAGTGAGAAGTTTTCTGGGACATATTGGGTACTATAGAAGATTTATTAAAGATTTATCAAAGGTTGTGAAGCTTTTGTCAAACCTTCTTGTTAAAGATGTGGATTTTAATTTGCCTGATAAATGTCTTGAAGCATTCAAACTCCTAAAGAATGCCCTGACCATAGCCCCGATACTACACCTAATTGGGAATCGCCTTTTGAAATCATGTGTGATGCTAGTGATTATGCCATCAGAGCCATTCTAGGGCAAAGAAAAGATAAGAAACACCACATGATCTACTATGCTAGCAAAACGCTTGATGAAGCTCAGGTAAACTACACCACTACCAAGAAGGAAATGCTAGCAATAGTATTTGTTTTCAACAAGTTTAGGTCCTACTTAATAGGGTTAAAAGTGAAGGTGTACAAGGATCAAGGGTCCATAAAGTATCTTATGCAGAGTAAGGACACAAAATCAAGACTATTGCGATGGGATTTGTTGCTACAAGAGTTAGATCATGAAATCAGTGACAAGAAAGGAACGGAGAATGTGGTCATTGAGCACATGTCAAGAATAGTGTTCAATGAAGAAAATCAGTTGCTAGTGAATGACAACTACGCCGATGAAGCCCTATAGTTGGCCAAGTCAGCCAAACCAAATCTACCTTAGTTTGCTGACATTTGTAGCTATCTATCATGTGGGCAGTTACCCCTTGAGATAACTTACAAATAAAAGAAGAAACTATTCTCTGATCTGAAAAATTATTACTGGGATGATCCTCTTTTGTTTAAAATATGCTCTGACAATTTATATCGTCGTTGTGTGCCAGAAGAAGAGGTGCCTCAAATCCTCAAAGAATGCCATTCACATTATGGAGGTCACCATGGAGGCAAAAGGACCGCAACTAAGGTCCTACAGTCAGGTTTTTATTGGCTGAAACTCTTCAAAGAAGCTATGTCTTTTGTCAAATCCTAGAAAGAATGCCAACTGGCTGAAAATATTACAAAAAGAAATGAGATGCCTTTGTATGAATGGGTGGGAGTGGAGATCTTTGATGTCTAGGGAGTGGATTATATGGGACCTTTCCCTCCCTCTAGAGGAAACAAGTATATTCTGGTAGTAGTAGACTATGTCTCAAGTGGGTAGAAGTTGTAGCAACTCCCATATGTGACTCTAAGGCTGTTGTGAGACTGTTCGAGAAGACCATTTTTCCTAGATTTGGGGTTCCATGCAATTTCATTAGTGATGGGGGATCCCATTTCACAGAAAAATAGTTTGAAGCATTGTTGAAGAAGTAAAATGTTAAGAATAAAGTTGTCACACCATACCACCCCCAAACGTCAGGACAGGTCAAAGTTTCAAACTAAAATATTAAGCAGATATTAGAGAAAGCCATTGACAGGACCTGTAAAGATTGATCCATGAAGATAGATGATTCCCTGTGGGCATATAGAACTTCTTACAAAATGTCGATAGGGACTACCCCCTGCATGCTTATCTATGGAATGTCGTGCCATTTTACTATTGAACTAGAGCGCAAGGCCCTTTGGTCCATCAAATTTTCAAATACGGATATGGACAAAGTTGGAAAGAAAAAGTAGTTGTAGTTTCATGAGCTCGAAAAACTGAGGCTACATTCCTATGAGAACGCCTGCATCTACAAGCAAAGAACGAAAGTGTGGCATGATGCCCACATCAAGCACAAGGATATTTCCAAAGGAGACAAGGTCCCGCTGTTCAATTTGAGAATCAAACTCTTTCCAGGGAAACTCAGGTCTAGATGGTCATGTCCATTCTCTGTCGTCAAGATCTACCCATCTGGGATAATGGAGATTATCAGTGAAAAGACTGGTACTTTTAAGGTGAATGGGCATAGAGTCAAAAGATACTATGAAGATGATGCTTTTGTCAGTAGGATAGAACTGGATTGAGAAGAACCATAGCCGGTACCAGCTGAAGAACCATGAGAAACAAGAAAAGGGATAGTCAAGCTAAAAGACTTTAAATTAGTGCTTCTTGGGAGGCAACCCTAGAGTTTACAGCTTTCTTTCATATTGCAAACTTACCTTTAGTTCCATCTAGTCTAAATTGTGTACATATTTAATCTAAACTTTCTCTCTCTAAGTAGCCTTTAGTTCCTCTAAAATAGATGGTCTATTCTGAATTCCCATCTTTGTGATTTTATCCTCAATTGCTTTAATGATGTGCTATGAGCTTTCTTAGTTCAAACATGAATGTTTGCTCTTAAAAATCCTTGTATCAATTGAAACACTTTTTAGTGTCTCATTCGCGACACCTATCGCCATCGAGATAGTCACTTTGATACTTTAGCATCATGACCCAAACACACATCTTGACCGTGATACCCATCACGATCATGACATTCATCACAGTCACGACACCCGCCAAATATAAAAGAGGAAAGTCTTTGCAACAATGGTTTCCCTTTTACTCTCTCCCTTTCTCTCGTGTCGAGCTCTGAAGAACCCTAGCAAGGTAGCACCAAGGAGTGATGAAGTGTTCGTGATCGAGAATAAATCACTAGAAGATGTATATGTAAGTCCTCTGGAGTGACAAGCACCCACCATCGCTTCCACTGACTTCATCATTCTCCCTTGCCCCGTTGTTCTCTTCCTCTATGACCCTAGGAAGGTACCGTGCTCATTTCTCCCTCTCTAAATCATCTCTTTAATTGATTCAAGTCTTTACACTTTCTTCTTCTCGACGCACTAATCATTTTGATCCTATCCTCATTCCCGATCATCATCTTCCTAGAACTTTAACTTCTACCCTTTGGCTTCTTGCTCTTTAGCCGCAGCTGCGTTCAAAGTCACTATCTACCATTTCAATTCACTGCGGTTTCAGAACTGACAATTACCTCCACCCTATCTACCTCTTCCTTCATCCCTCCATCTGGAATCATAGTCATGATAAAGCCTCGATCGATATAGTCATCGTGATCGTGACACACCTCATTTTCTTTTATGTTTTCTGACCGGTCGTGACCGTGACATTTGTCACAATCATGATAATCATATTGACCATGACGTTTCAGACAAACTAACCCCTTGGTCGTGATGCCCTAGTTATGCAGTCTCAACAACCATTGTTCCAACTAAATGGTCACTCACATTTTTTATACTTTCTCTTCAATTTATCCTCCACATCTTCCACCAATCCATCTTTCAATCCATCTCATTTCCCTGACTCTAAGTATACATTTAGGTTGCGACACGCACTCACAGTCTCGATACAAACTTTTTTCTACTAAGTCAGGGAACCAAGTTTTCAGTTGCACACACATCGCGGTCGTGACAACCATTCCAATCATCACGATCACAACATGCTCTCTTTTACATTTCTGGTATGTCTTGATCGCACACCCATCGTGGTCATGACAAACACATATCTTGATGTCGCGGTCATGACAATTTTATGTTTTGATATCTATATCGACCAATATCCTAAAAATAGTAATAAATGCATACCTGAATAGTAATTTATATCATGCACAATATTGACTATTAAGTACCTGACAACCCCGTGTTGCTAAAAATTGTAGAATGTCAAATTTGACAGTTGACATCTTGACAATGAAGGCGGCCTCTCTAAAAGGAGGAGAAGAGGTCCTCAAAAAAATCACCAAAGCAATGAATGATCACCTTGATCTGTCGCCAGGAAAGAGATTTCGAATGGAGCTAATGAAGAAAAGTATGAGTATATTCTAGGCCACAAGATACTAGAGGAATATGAGGAGTCTTAGGGGATTGCAGAGATAGAGACTTCAGAATACAAGCCTGAATAAGAGCCTAAGAAGAAGGGGAAGCGAAAGGCCAATGTGCTAGTAGAAACTAGAACTAAGAAGTTGAAGAAGGCGGTTAAGGTTGACTCAGAGGCCCCGATATGAGAATATGAATCTAGAATAGCAGAGAAAGAAGAACCAAGTGTAAAATCTACAACATCAGGACAATCAGTAGCTTTCATACCACGAGACTCGATGTACAAGTTCGACTATGAGCTGATCGGTATGACTAAGGTGTTCAAGCCTATGAGGTACATTGATGCCAAAGATTTCAAGAGGCTAGGGATCCATGACAGAGTAATGGATTTCATCATGGAAGCAAATCCGCACCATATCGACTCAACTAAGATGATCTCTCTGATAGAACTCACTGCCGAGTTCATCTCCTCAATTGAAGTAGTGAATGTCGATGATAGAGAAAGGGGGAAGCAGGAGGAGACTTCAAGCTACATGTGAGGATGGGAGGGAAGGATTTTTATGTGACAGAGGCAATTTTAAACAAAATCTTCACATATAAGGATGAAGAAGCCAAGGCCTGATCAGCAACACGGGGATATAAGACCACTATTGGGTATAGAAACCACAAGACATGGGAGAAGATCACAGGAGAACATGTGCATAGCCCAAAGAACTCAAAGGCAACAAAAATCTCCTCGTACTTTATTAGAGTGATGTAGAAAATAACTTCAAACACAAAATTTACAAGATCGGAGATAGGGGAGTATCTAAAGGAGACATGTTCCTCATCTATTCAATGATGAACAAGAGACCAGTAAACATAGGAAGGATCCTGATTAAGAAACTATCAACTGCTTTAGGACATATTGCCAAAAGATGAAGGATCTCTATAAGGGAGGGAAAATAACCCAAATTGCCTCCTACTCCCTGCCAATTGAGAAGTTGAGAACATATGAAGAAATAGAAGGGTACACAAAGATAGATATCAAGTACCTTACAACTATTGGAATTATAGTACAGAAGAAGGAAAAACTCTTCTACAAGAAGTCATATTCAAAGTTGTTGCTCCCCCTACCATAGATAGCATATATTGAATCCCAAAAGTTGCAACCCATCAAAGAAGAGGTGAACAAAATGCACTCGAGTGCAATTAGAAGAGTTGTAGATCTGCATTCACCTACTAGCACTGGAGCCAGGCTACAACCAGAACTGGAGATAGAACAACAAAAGCCAATAGAAAGGAAGAAACTGGTGACTAGTAAACACAAAGACAAGGCATCATACACCACTCCTAGAAAGATAGAAAAAGCAAAGCAACCATCTCTAGAGGATGAAATATCTCACCATAATGAAGGGTTTGATAATGCACCGGCCTCCCCCATCTCAAACAAGGTGTAGGAACTGCTAAACCTAGAGAGGGATGACTAGCCAAGTGCCTCTTCTGCTATGAAAGAATGAACTGTAGAGGTTGAGTAGGAATCAAGCCATGACCCTGAGGCCTCCAAGAATGCCCCAACCGCTCCTACATTCGAAGAAATGCTCGAGTAGCCTGAAGCATCAACCACCACACAAACAATAGATGTTGGAAAAAAAAAGTGCAACAAAGGAAAGCGTGCAAGAAGAACTAGCTCAACATTCACAACTAGTCCCTAAAGAAGCAACAACAACACCATCAACACCTACATCCTAACAACAACAACACCCACAAACCTTTCGTGATGTATTAGGGCATTGATTTGAAGCCATGTGGGCACATATGAAACATTATTCTGAAGTTAATTTCCATATCACCTCTAGCCCGTACACAATAATGACGCGGGTACAAGGTTTAAATACAAAATTGAATTGTTTCCTCAGTTCATGCAAGAGGTGATCAATAACCAAGAAATGATGATAGGGGCTATCAAGACTATTTTAGAAGAAATGGCGGACCTCAGAAAAGAGAGGGATAACATAGGAGTTGAGAAAGATATGATGTGAAAAGGGTATGAGGAGGCGTTGCAATACCTAAAGAACAAACACTAGTGCTTAGAGGAAGAGCAAAAAGAAATGACAACAGAGCGCCAGGAGCTAGATAATTGGTGAAATAGAAAGAGGTGAAGGCGTATGACCAGCCCCTCCCCATCTCACACTTCGTTAAGCCCTTCAAGCCCAGATCACGAGGATGATGATGTAGGCAGAGCAGGTGCACCCTCATCACCAAAAGATGAAAGTGTGAATGTAAAGCCCGCCCAAAGGGAGGATCCAACTGTGAAAGAGGAACCACCACAACCTAAATAACCACAAGGTGATGATGGGAACAAGACAAACACCTTAGCAATCGAGTTTGATTTGAACTATGCTCTCAAAACTGAGGAGCCAACACCCATAGAGGCAGCCCCCACTGATGCCAACAAATTTCACCCGGTAGAAGAGAGCAATGGAAAGTTAGCAGTTATGTCGACGAATCAACGCTACAATGCTGCATCAATGAACTGGGTATCTCTCTAGATGCCTGTGATCTCTATTTGGACTTTTGGGAGGACAAAGAGCGTCGTGACGACATATATGATGACAAGATGGAAGCAAATTTAGTGGAACTAAATGAAGCAGTGCTTGAACCGCCATCAAAGGCAACCCAACTCATAGAAGAGTTTATTAAAGAAATTACCACCAACAACATGATGCAAGCATAGACACATGTGAATAAGGTTATTGAAGAGCCGACCCTAGCTCCTGATGCCCCAACTTCTCCTATACAAGCAACTGGCATAGGAACATCTCACGATGATGAAAGCAACCTCGCTTCATTCTTTATCAATGAGACAGCTAAAAAGAAAATCCCACCTACTGATCAAGAAGAGTTGGGTGTTTCTCCACCTCTCCCATGCAAGATGGTAGGCATTGACATGGCCTCACTCTCTAGAATAACATGCATGGATGTCCATGTTCTGGTATATGTGCTAGATGAGAACCTTCCAAGAAGAATTGTTCTGTATCATAACAAAGGAAGGTCTCTGACTAGGGAATACTTTAGAGGGATCTTTTTGAAGAGAGCACATATTCACAAGAAGTTATTTAAAATGCTCTATGAGACATCGCTTGACGAGTTCCTTCACCCTGAGAAAGTGTAACCAATGTTCAAAGGCAAAACTCATATGATAGGGAAACTATTCAATCAAAGGTTTAATTCTAAAGATGTCAAAGAACTAAAATGGGTTGTGAAGAGGGAAGAGACCCAATTTGTAACCCTACCTATGAGGACAGTCAAGCACTGGGCTTTGATAGTTGTGAATCTATATGAGTGCCACACCACAATGTATAACTGATGTGCCACTGAGTTGGAAATCACTTTCCTGATCTACAAAAGGAAGGAAGCCAGGAATATCCTGAAGGTACCACTACGTCTGTAACATGCAATCCAAGTACTAGGACACTGCCACCAGGGAGTCTGGAAACAATTCTCTATATGTAAGAAGGTACCTCAAGAAGAGGCAGGGACAATGGATTGTGCTTTTATTGTGTTAAGAATGATGCAAGCCATCAACAAGGGAATTATGCTAGAAGACCTCTACAATGAAGATCATGCACAACCTACATGTGTCTATGCAATGGAAGTGATCTACGATCTCTACTTCTTCAACGATCCAATGATGCCCTCAGATGTGGTACCACGTATGATTCACATTGGAGTCCCCTTACCTAAAATGAAGGCATGGCGAGAACACCTGAAGACCCTGTGGATTGATCCCGATGAACCAGCCAGGACAACTGCTTGGAAAGAAGGGTGGGCATCATACAGTCAACATATAGATGCCTCTCGGAACAAAGAACAACAAACTCAGGTTGCATACAAGAAAGAAGTCATCTCTGCAGTTGAGAAAGAGTAAGAAGAACCTACTAATGATGAGCCTGAAGAGGGAGAAATTAATGAAGATGATATGCCTAAAATTAATCTAGATGGGCCAATAGGAGAAATAGTGTCTACCTTCCAGAACTTAGACAGATGGGCTTGTGAAGGCCTATCATTGGAGTCTCTGCAGTTTCTAATGAACTGCCTAAAAAAGGGCAATACTATAGGGGAAATAATCTTTGAGAGAGATGGCATATGTGTGCTAAAGGATAACCTCCATAAAAGTTTGAAAATAGGAGGGTACCTTTCAGTGAGACAATGTCTGCGTACCAATTGCTTCTAGGGGACAACATGCCAAATGTACACATGGTGTATTTCTTGCTTGTCGATGAATTTCTAAAAGACAAGAAGTTAGGCAAAAAAGAGCACTTGCAGCCATGTCTGATGAACTCTCTTCCAGACTATGTATTCGTTCCTATTCTACATGATAACCGTTGGACCCTTCTAGTAGTCAATGTCGTAACGAAGACTATGATTCTATATAATAGCTCAGATCCAACCTTCGCACCAAACAAACACACACACATGACTACTACGAAGACACGTATCAGAAGAGAAAGTAGCTACATGTGCAATATCAATCATCAAGATGATTTGTAGTCAAGGAAAGGGATACGTGCATATAAAGGGCAAAGACTTCAAAAATACAAAATTATACCACAGAAGCCCACATCAAATGCACTTGTCCAACAATTGCAGATTATATTGCCTGGCTTGGATGACAACATTGGCCCTACAAAATACAAAAGTAAAAAGCATGCAACATGAAAACTATCATGTACTATGAGGAGTGATCAAAATAGGCAATCATTGGAAACTAACAAAAATAAAAATAAGCCCATTTATACCTACAACTTCATTTTTGACACTCCATGATGGAGTGAATGATAAGTTTATGGGAGGGATTATAAACGGGCTTGAGAGGTACAATTTTGTCACTTAATTTTAACTTCCACTTGTGCAAACTCTTACTTTTATCCTTGCGCAATAGGAAATTATGAAACAACTTTGAAATTTTTTGAATAATCTTGAACAAATTCTTTCTATAGTTCACAATTTTAAATCTCCCTATGTGATTCAACTTTACCTTTTTTTAGACTTGTTTGTCCTCTTTCTACCTTGTAGTATAATCATTTCTAGAGTGATAAAAATGAGCTACTAATACACATAAAAGTAAGAGATACAACAATACGATCTTATCTCATTCTTACAGCAAAATATTGTGTAAATTAGAAGAACACCTGAATCTATGGAACCCCTCGAAATAGGAGGACTTTACCAGCCACACTCCCAACCAATCACCCTATCCTAATAGTTCTAGCTAGAAAGTCTACACCTCCCATAAGATGGAAACAGATTCCCCTACCTGTTACCTCCCATAAGATGAAAATAGTTGCCCCTTCCAGTTTCAAATATCCCCGCATTGGGATAAAAAGAGGCTTGGCCACCAAGAAGTCCTACCAACCCTCTCCCAAGCCTGAGAGTATGAAAAGACAAAAAGAAAAAAAACCATGAGAGTTGTGCCTAAAAAGATGCTGAAGGATCCCATACGACTGGTGTATTGCTACACTCATGAATACATATATGTCATGCCCGAGAATGGAGTCTAGAAGCCAAGTTATACCTACCTACATTTTGAATCAAACCTCATAAAACCACCTGACACTACATCGGGACCCACATGGGTAACACTGTCTTTATGACATCACCATGGTTATGGGAGACTGAGGAGTGCAAGAAAACACTAAAAGCCTAAACCTACCCAAGAACAATAGCATAGACGCAACCAAAATAAAGTTAGGGTGTGAAAGGTACCCCTTGCGAGAACCATTTACAAGTATAGCCAACAACCTAGGGCAGTGAGGTCATTACGAGGGATAGTCCTTTATTACAAAAGGTATTGGCAAAGGTACCAAGTCGTGCAACTCTACAAATGAAGGGGGGTAATAGAATCTTAGGATCTGAACCAAGCATGTCACAAAGGTTTTATAGTAAGAATGAGATAACTCTGTAATGGTGTGTCCATCAAAAAGAAAAACATCTATAGCTCATCTCTCAATGATTTGATCCTATCTATTAGCCTGAGGACAAGCTTGACTCTAAGTTTGGGGGAGTTGATAACACCTCATTTTGTGAACTTTTTGCACCTATTTTATTTCAATATTAACATCCCTTTTGTGGATTTTTCTATCTATTTTAATATATTTGAACAATATCTAGATCTGACTTAATATCCTTTTCCAATCCATGCAGACTAGTAGCAAGTCGTGACCATGACATCATATTGATCATAATGGTCAGTGGATGTCTCCCCCGAGGTAGAGCCAATGATCAATAGTTCCTAGCCATGACAGCAACACCAGTCACGACTGAGATGATCCATCGTGGCCACGATGTAGGATGTGGACTGAGAGAAGATGTCACAATTGAGATGGGATCACAACCCATACATAACAAACAACCATGATATCATTCGTGACCAAGAATGTCATCGTAACCGTGATGTTTGACAACCTCTGATGGAGTCATAGTCATAACAATACCTCCTCACCACGACCGATACAATTGTTACTTCTACTGCAAAAGGTTGCGACCGCGACAATGGTCTCAGTCGAGACATGCGTTGTGACCACCACAGGGCGTTAAGTCAGTGGGCAACACCTATAAATAGCCCCCCGACTCCACAAAAAAGAGGAGGGAGATCATCAAGAGTAATGAAGTGTTGCCTAACTCTAGAGCTATCCTTGTTCATATCCATTGGTCTTGAATCTCTGAAGATGAAAGTTGGAGGAGAAAGAAGATATTTTATCCTCTTTGAGAGAGGAGTTTCCATCTTCCATTCCCGTACCAAATCTAGATCTGAAGAAGTATTGTTGGTGTATCGCCTCCTTCTTTCTTTGGATCTATTATCTTCCTCACAATGTACCTTCCCTCCTTAGTTATTCGTCATGTATCTACACTTTTCTAACACTGTTATGTTGTCCGTTAACATGTGTAGATAAAGACCTTACTTGGGTTCGGAGTATCCACTAAGGCTCTCCCAACATGTGCCTTTGAATATATATATATGCCCCTAGTAGGATTATGTCCATACTCTTGTTTTTAATGCGTCACTTGTATGATTAGCTACCATCTAGTAATGTATAATTGTTTGTGCCTCGAAAGAGTATTACTAGCATTATCTAAGTGTTATGGAGTAGTATGAATGCTTGAAAATGTTGGAATACTAAAGCTATTAGTCATATGGTTTTCTTTTTTATTTTTCATTTGTCATATCAAGAGAGAGACAACCTTATAATCTAGATCTATCCTAAGATCAAGAGAGGAGGGAATAGACATATATGATGATTGCTTGCAATCTTGCTAAGGGCATAAAAAGGGGTATGAGTATTGTATGTTGGTGAGAGATTTTAGTAGGTGAAACTCGATCCAAGTTCCCTTCCATACTTTGATTACATCTTTCTTGTTTGACCTTATTCCCTTGTTTTATTTTCTTACTTTTGCTTTTATTGCCTTGTTTGGAGTGTCTCTATTACATAAGGAACACCATTTTAATCTACACCTTTGTTTGGTGTATTCGAGTTCAAGGCTCTATGTTCCAAACACTTACCAACCTTGTCCCTATGGTTCAACCCTGATTTACTACATCAGACCCCATATAATAGTTGTAGGGGCCTGAGTGTCAGGTTATAAATCTAAGAGTCTGACTACTCTCAATCCGCTCCATTTTGGATGTGCAATTTAAGATCGTAAAGAGGTGATTTAAATGCAATATGAGAAAAGACGGATCCGTAAAATAGGGCTACATCACCATGTTATCCAGCATGGCCATGCTGTTGAGCTTGTATTGATATGCTTATCTGTTGATCTTCTCTGTGATTTTTATCCATTGTAGCATGACCTTTCTGTGGTACTACAATCGTGCCAGAGCTTCTTCCTTCCAATTTGGTCTTCATATTCACCATCCATAGATTTCTTTTCTTTATCTCGACTCTTGGCTGCTAGGGGTAGGTTGGGGAATCTTTTGAACTCACTGACTTGCCTAAATCCCACATTCAAAGGGAGTGGATCTAGAGTAGTCGAACTCATAAATTTATAACCCTATTCTTAGGCCCCCATAACTATTATTATGGGATCTAATGTAGTGAATCTCAGTTGATCCACAGGGACAAGGAGTGGTATGTGTTAAGAATGTTGAATGTTAGCTTAGTTACACCTACCAAAGACTAAGATTAAAGTTTGGGGATGCTTAGGAAATGATGTTACTTCAGCAAACAAACAAAGTAAAACAAGTAAAATAAAGCAAGAAATGAAACAAGATAAAAAGTAAAAATAAAGAGTACTATATCAAGTATGAATGGGAACTTGGATTGGGTTTCACCAACTAAGGTCTCTCACCAAAAAGAAACACTCACACCCATTGTATACCATCAGAAAGATCATAAGAAATCATTATAGATGTCTATTCCCTCCCCTATCGAGCTTAGGATAGAACTAGATTATAAGGTTGTCTCTCTCTCTCTCGAAATGGCAAATAAACAATCACAAAATAACTATATTATTATTAGCTTAAGCATTCAAACATTCTCATGCATTTTTGCAACACAACAACACTTAGATAAGATTAGTATTACTCTATCAAGGCACTAACAATCAAACATCACAAGGTGGTAGCTAATCATACAAGTGAAGTATTAAAACAAAAAACAAGGAGATAACCTTTGATAAGAGAATATATTCAATGGATATAAGTATTTACATGTTGGGAGAGCCTTAGTGGTTGCTCCCAACCCAAGCTATGTGTTTAGCCACTCATGGTGGTGAGTAGAATTATGAAATTATAAGGAGGAAGATACATGAAGTGTTGCCGAGATGGAATGGAAGAAATGAGAATAGGAAGGTAGATTTAGGGGAAGGAGTGGGGGAGATATATCAATGATGGCCAAGAATGATCAAGGTTGAGGGTTTGGTGATCCAAGTTGAATTTGGCATGATGCAGGTGAAGATCCTGCTTGTTGTCCTCCTTCCCTCGATGAAAAACTTGAGCTAGGCAAGGTGGAGGCAATTGGATCAATAATGAATATGTTAGACTCTCACCCCAAGAACCAATGGTCGATGGCAAGAATAAACTCCAACAACGCTTGGGCATCTTTTTAATGTGGTGTCCCCTTCAACAATTCCCCATGCGTCCTTTTTATAGCTTTTGTCTCCTTGTCCTTTTGCTTGCTGCCACAGGTATAGGCATGTTCCCTAAGGAGCATGCTTAACGTCCTTAGAATGACTATTTAGTTAGACCATCAAATCTTTAATATGGGCTTGCAGACCTTCAATGGATATTGCTTTCCCGTTGGTTATTGAACCAAAGTGGCCATTAGTTGTTGAGCCAAAGAACCCATCAATTTTCAAGAAATGATGGCTCTAGCAATGGTGATCTGATGGGCCATCATCTTGGAAGATCGATGTTAATACTGATAGGAGGGTTGCCTAGGGAAGCCATCATATCCTGACATTCGATGGTCTGACAGAGAGAAGGTTGGGTCCAAGTAAGTTGTCATATTTTGACACTCAATTGTCTCATGGACCAGCCATCAGATGTGAAGCGATGATCCTCAACACATTCTCCTAGATCAATACCATCAATTATGATCCTATGGTCCCTTTGGTAGCTGCTATGCAGCCTTGTTGTGGTCTCCATCGTTGTGGGAACCGTTGGAAACCCTACTCCATGATAGACTCCTTTAGTACTTAGTTACCTGCATATAATGTCAAAGTTACCTGCAAGACAAAGTATAGGAATTATATATGTGTAAGAAGATAGTCGAGATAACTTTGCATAATGAGGGGATATAAGGAGCAAATTGAGGCATGAAACATCCACAAAATTGGATGTTATCACCCCCCAAACTAAGAGTCTAGCTTGTCCTCAAGATAACAAATAGAATCAACGCATCAAGTAAATACCACAAGCTTTATTTATTAATTTATTTTCTTGGTATTAACATATCAATATGCCATCCTTAGGTCAAGAGATATGTTTGACTACTTGGTCAGCTCATAATTTCCCAAATTCATTCTGCTATATCTACAGTAGCCTGAATTTTATTTTCTACTGCTACCTTCATGCATCGTAGAAGGAGGATTCCCTTCACAACATACATGTAACCTCTCTTCCTTTTTTTGATAAATCCACGGTTCTATTCATTAACTTGCCAAATTAGCAGATATAAGGCCTTGAAAGAGAGGTTGTATATTTCCCTCTTTTCTTGAGCAACAGAAATCACCTCTTAGTGCTAGCAAGGTGGCTTCATGTGCCATTTTATTACATGATCTAGGAACATGTGAAAAGGAAAAGCAAGTAAGATAGGGATGCGAGCTGAATAATGTCATGCACAACCAGCCCCAAATGGTCTATACGACTGTGTGGAGATGACAACGCCAACTAGAGGATCAAAGAATCTATTTCCAGAAGAAGATTGTCACTGCCACAGTCCAACGCTGTGATGGAACCTTGAAGCATCGCCATGCCTTCGCCCAGCTCGATAGCCCAACCAGTCTTATGTCTATGGCCTTGAACAAGCATCACATTGTTGGATTCGTCACACATGACCATTTCGGTTGCACACAACACCCGGTCATTCGTTGCAAAGTCCATGTTCAGCTTGACCTTCCCTCTTTTAGGTAGCCACCAATGTGGAACCACCACCGCCTGGGCCGGTTGAGGGACTGAGGTCTCACACGAACATGCTCGTACATGATCTCTGATGAAGGACATTGCCTCCTTAATGAAGTAGCCCATCGCCTTGCCCCCTTCATTAAAAACATAGTGATTCCTATACTTCTAGATCCCCCACATGGATGCCAATGCCTCATCAAAAAAAGGATCAAAATCACTTTGCTTTAGTTCCACCAGTAGTTGGCCCAGTGTGAGGTGTGTGGTCGTCTGAAGCAAGCAAGAGATCAGGCTTTCTGCCCATATTTTTCTCACTTCCGAACATTGGAACAACATATGGAAGATCAATTCTTTAGATCCTTAGAAAAGGGGATACGAGCCATCTACCTTACAGTGTCTGTTAAAAAGTTGGCCCAAGGTAGCGAACTCGCCAGAGGAAATACAAAAGTTTAGGAGGCCATTTTGGGTCCCAATTGAGAGTCCATACTTTATCATGCGGTGTAGACTGAGTGGCAATAAAAGATTGCCTCACCAAGTGACCCATCCAATAAGTTGACTTGGTTGTAAAATTCCCTTTGTTGTCCAGCCACCAGTATGGTCTGTCTTCCGGAAGGAACCTACTGATCGGGGTGTCTACAATCATTTTACCGAATTTTGGTGGAAAGATAGACTGAATTTTGGTTACATTCCAAGACCGCATATCTAATTCCATCTGATCGCAAACTTGAGTGAGCAGATCATCATTACTAACACGATAATCACCAAGTGAGCCATCATAGTTGTATACCCACCTGTCAGCCCAGATATTGATGCAATCACCGTTGCCTACTCTCCCCTTCAATCCTTCTCAAATCACAACCTTAGTACCACAGATGCTCCTCCATATGAAGCTTGTGTTATGACCCCTTTGCGCCTCTAAAATACCAGAACATGGAAAATATCTAGCTTTCAACGTCTTAGCAACCAAGGTCTCTAGTTTTGTCACGAGTCTCCAAAATTTTTTCTCTAGAAGAGCTTGGTTAAATGCATGCATATCATGAAAGCCCACCCCTCTTGATATTTTGGGCTTGCAAAGATTGGCCCAACACTACCACAATATTTTCCTTTCATTATCCTTGGCTCCCCACCACAAACATGCGATGCAACTCTGTATGTCATCAAGGAGACCCGCCGATAGTTGGAAAACACTCATATATATGCATGAATGGCTTGAGCAATGGATTTCATAAGAACCTCCTTCCCTGGATTAGATAGAAGTCTCTCTTTCCATCCCTGTAATTTCTTCCATATTATCTCATTTATGAAACTAAAAATTGTGGTCTTGGACCTTCCTGTAGCAGTAGGTAGTCCCAAATATTTTTCATGGCTATCCACCTCTTTGACCCCCAATAGATCTCTCAGCCAAGTCCTCTCATTATCTTTCAGGATGCTAATGTGATTCCTCCTCTTGTGCTGTGAAGACTGGAGGTGAAACTAAGCGGTATTTTATCACCTTCCTTTAGCTCTTTCAATCTAGCCCGTGCACACCAGTAAGATCCCTCCATCCTATACTGATATTCTAGATCCTTGGACAATTTAGAACACCTGGAATGCACTCTAGCATCTGACATCTTTTTTGTTCCTCTCTAAGCTGAGACTCAATCTCTTTGATTTTCCTCCTTGTTTTTCAAAAGTGTTTTTCGGCCCATATATAAATTTTCCCCCCACATCCTTGTGTTTTGTCAGCTATACCAGTCCATGCATGACCTACCCAGAAGTCTGAGATAACCTTCTCACAATCTTTTTCAGCAAGCCACATTGGCTCAAAGCAGAAGAACTTCTCCCTCTTCTTTTTAGTTTTTCTCTCTGTATCTGTTGCAATAATAATAGGTTCATGATCCTAGATATAGATAAGCAGATGGATGACTTTACAAATGGAAAATAAATGAATCTAGTCCAGAGTAGATAACCCCCGATCAAGGCATTCGTTCACAAGAGTTTCCATCGATAGACCTCACTGCCACATGTAAGGGCTCCCAAAAAAGCCCAAATTGAGAAGTTCACACCTGTCCACCGCATCTCTAAAATATTGGATCCACGGTTCAATTTTGGACAGACCACCCCACTTTTCATCATTTGATAGAATTTATTAAAATCACCAAAGAAAACCACCAGAATATTAATTTCTTTTTTCAGATGCTCCATCATCTTCCACATATTATGCTTGTGTTGTTGTGCTGACCAGCCATAAATTCCCACCACCCTCCACTTTTGTTTTCATTGGCCCTCATTAACTAAATAGTTGAAATGGTGTTGAGAATAGCCACATATGACCATGTCAACGTCCCTCCACCACAAACCTAGGCCTCCAGAAAGACCCTCACTAGACAGACATAAACCTTCTGTAAAGCCACACTCTTTTTTAATCAAATCAAGCTTGTTTTAGTCTATCTTAGTTTCCAAAACAAAAACTAAGCTTGGGTGTTCCCTCCAGTACCAGGTGTGAAGGGATTTCTTTCTGTTGAGTTTGCCCAGACAGTTCCAGCTTAGGATTTTCATTACTGTTCGCGGGCTTGGTCCTCACCAGTACCCTCTACTTGAAGTGAAAAGCTTCGCTCATCAACACCCATCCTGTTGACAACACTATGGTATTTTTTTACTGGAAAGATCAGCCCCAAGCCCCCATCAATGTCCATTTGGCCATTATCTGTGTCCCGGAATTGCTTGCTCCCAACCATTATCTCTAGACTATCATATCATGGTTCTGGTTCCTACTCACTCATCAATACTTTCCTTCTAACAATTTTTGGTTTATGAAGATTTACCATCGCTTTAGTGTTTTCCTTCTTCCTCTGTCCTTCTCCACCCCTATCATTTTTTTCTTGCGCTAACCCCTGGTGATAATCTTTCCTCCCATCCTTGGGCAAATTCTATAGACGAAATTTTTTCTAAGGATGAATTAACCAACACATGATTGCCTTTATACAAATTGTTAGCCAGTCACGAGAATACCTGAGACGTAAGAGGTGTCGCCCCACCCAACAACAATGCCTCAGTATTCCTCTGATCCACATGCACTGGTTTGGTAATCGATGTACTTTCCCTCTTGCATCTGATTCATCTATTATTACGGATTGAAACTATGATGATCTTGTTCCAGTGTCATTCAACTATAAGGTTTCTACCTCCTTTGTCCTCCAAACAGGCCATGGAGATGTGTTGTGCATGATAACCCTTTCTATATTAGACCCTGCCGTGACCCCCTCATCCTCCTCTTCCAGACCTACACCCTTCTCTGCACCTATTCATTTATACTTCATTAACAAGTAATAATCTTCCATCTATGTTGACCACACCACAGTGGGAGGTGTTCTTTTCCCAAACAACTCCTTTTGTTTGTGGGTTGCATGGAATCCCTCTTGATCACACTAGTCCATATATCTCGAGCAACCTATTTTTTTTTGGAAGACTACTTTCTTTTTTGTAATCCCTTCCTTGTAGAGTTCCTCCACCATATTTGGTTTCAGTTTCCTTGGAGATGCCTTGATCCAAGGCCCCCGTGCTTTCTCATGTATCTCGTGGGTGTCTTCCTGTTCGCACTCCCGATCTACATGGCCAAGGAGGCTGCATAGGTAGCAGAAGTTAGGAAGGTGCTCATATTTAACTTCTAGAGAGACAATAGCTCCTTTCCAATCCTTTAATCATAGAGACAGATCAGCGTGTTCTTGATATCAATTCCAATTCAGATTCTCGATCACGCCTCCCATCACAAGTCATCTCGGTTGATCTGGACTACTCGTCCAATCCTTTTACCAATCGATGATATAGCAGTTTTAGAATCCTTACCCAGATTTGACACTCCTCAAACTTTATCTAAACTGGGAGATCCGTCCCTTCGACCTTCTTAGTAAGCAATAATTTGTTATCAAAGTTCCATGGGTCATCGTCCTTGACACAATATTTTTCCTTGTAATGAAGGAATTGGATGATGAAAATTGTTGAATCAATCTTCTTGAAAACTGCCTTGTTCGGCAGAGATCGTGCTTGGATAAGCATTTGTTTTAGTTCCCAAAAATTATATGATCTATCAGTAAGTAATCTATTCACCAGGGCCAATTCAATGTGATCCTCCTTCTTTCCAGCCTCATCTTCCTCTAACTCGATAACCTCCTGCTCCTTCTCCTATAACCCTAGTCTCGCACATCTATCAGCCAGATCGTCCTCCATCTTTCGTGACCACGAGCCAAAGAAGTATCCCGCACCATGGACCAGTAAGTGAAAGGAAACCACTTGAGAGAGAGGGGAAACCACAGGGGAGAGGGATGGTCACCCACCATTGCCTCCCTAGACATGTATCACACTAGGGTCCATGTCAGGGGGGAGATTGTTGTAACTTATCTTCCTAGTTGTACTAGTACATGGTTCATCCTAGGGGTAGCTTTCACACCCAACTTTTATTATACAGAGGTCATAGATAATGTGTTGAAGTAGGCCAACGTTGAGGTGTTTCCTACCTTTTCTTAGGTCAGCTCAACCATGATTACTTTTGTAACAACAGTGTTACCTGATTTGGGTCTAGATGTAACTTCAGGTGGTTATATGAGATTTTCTTTGAAAATTAGGTGTAAAAGTTTGGCTTCTAGACTCAACTACTAGGTACGACATATATGCATTCTTGAGTACATCAATACACCAATCGGGTGAAGTCTTTCGACATTTTCTCGGGTACAAATTTCATGACTTTATTTTACAAGGTTTTTATTCTTGCTCACAGGCTAAGGGGTAATAGGAACTTTTAAGGAAGTTTTGGGTTGTCAAGCCTCTTTTGATCCCAAAATGGGGATTTTAAGCAGTAGAAGGGGTAGTTGTTTCTCCTATGTGCAAGAGGTATGTATTTTCGAACCTTTACTAGGAGGTTAGTGTAACCGTTCGAGGTTGCAACAGTTTTAGTCCTCTTTATTTTAGGGAAATCGATAGGGACAATGACATTCTTTTACTGTCTATAGAGTCTTAAAAATAAGAATGGCATAGAGATGTGGTTATACATAAGAGTTCTCATTAGATGAATTTATAGAACATGGTATTAATCTTGCAAATATTACTCTACAAGGTAGTGTGAGGAGAAGAAATTCTAAGGTAGAGTGGTGATAACACCCATGAAAATTGGATTCAAATTTGCCTTTTGAAACTTCTTATGCATCAATATTTTCCTCCAAGGAGGTGAGAATATATACATGTGAAAAATTTTAGTCAAAATTAGCCATTTGGCTTTTCAAAATCTTCAAAATTTTGGCAAAGTTTTTGCTAAGATATAGCAAGGAAAGGGTAAGGTAAAACAAGCTAGGGAAAATTGAAATGAAATTGAAATATTGACCATAAAAATTACCAAGCTCACCAATTCAGACCCCCAAACTTATCATACAACCTATCCTCAAGGTGTCAGAGAATGAGGTTGATCTAGAGTAGGCAAGTTAGACTTGGCCTTTTCATTGCACCTATTCCAATGATAAAATATTCATTGTGTATTGGCCTCAAAGATTGTGATAATAATTATATTGGTAGTGTTCTACCTTCTGATCCGATGTGGTTAGCATCTTCATCCAAATTAAAACATAGAAACCACAATCGTTGGAGAGAGGTTCTTATTGTGGGCTCTCTTTGATAAAATTGTGGCTTCTCAAACTTTAAACCTTCAAAAGGAGGCCACAACCATACGTTCACATCATTTCCATGATTTTTGTGGACACATGGGAGGCCTTTTTCTCTATGACTATGTTAGCTATTTTGTGATATATTGTAAGTTTCATGATAAACTTGACACTTGAATTGTTGTAAAAGATTGTTATTTGTCTCAACGTATCACAATAATAGCGCCTAGTAGCGGTCATGCAGAATAGGTACAAATATCCATTCAGGGACATTATATTGTATGTGATCAATCAGGTGTTGTAGTTCACCAGATTCCTTCTTCAATACAATGTTCCCAACTCTTTCCTAAAAGGCCATGTATAAATCAAGAAGCTCATCATCCAGAAGTAACTGAAAAGCTGTGATGATGTTGATGGTCATGTAACCTCCAATTATTAAGATGTCTCGAAGGTCTAGTAGTAGTATTTGAACGTTATCCCGTTCAAAAAATGTTATGAAGTCATCCTCTCTCGGTCACAGTTCATCCAGGAGGAAGGTGTCTTCTTCAACCGACAACCCATAACATGCCAGTTCATCAAAGTTTTAAAAGTGGGTAGTTGGTTGATCATCTGGCGCATCTATTTCATCTTAGACCACCGCCTCTTAGTGATATTTGTTGTTGGGGGCATCAACTTATGCCTCATGGGTCCTTTCATCTTTGTTGGACAAGATAAGGGTTTCTTCTTTTATAACGTCTGCTACTTCCTCTTCTGTTATTGTTTCTTATGTCTCTTGTGTGATCATATTTTGTTGAGGTGAAGAAGTGGTTGCAGTTGTATCTAGTTGGGGAGGTGATGTAGTGACGTTGCAGGGTGATGGTGGGGAAGGAATGCTTGAATCTGTGGTGGGGACATAAATATCTTTGAAGCAGAGGGAGGGGATACCGAGTTGGCTGTGCTTTCTTCTAGAGTATAGGTTTATGTTTTTTCCTTTATTTGTTCTCCCAATAGGATTATTATAGATAAGGGGATAAGAGAGTATATCCTCCTTGAAATATCATCCATATGTGCATCATAGAAAAATCTTATGTATGTATTATTTCCATGACATATTTTCCCCTTAATGCATGGACGTCTTCATTCAATATTTGTTCGAGTGAGACTCCCCTATTTATGACTTCTATCATCCATATAGCTATAAATGCACTATCCCCTGAGTTGTCTTTTTCTCGGGGCATACTATAGTCAATAGAGATTTCTTCCAGACGATACCATCCGCTAACTCCTTGTATTAATTTTTTTAGGCATGTTGGGACTTCTTGAATCATCCTATTCTCTAGCTTATTAAAGGTCATTCTCCCACATGTCAGGTTCCTTGCACTAAAATTGTAAGTAATGACTCTTCTTGTGGAAAGATCAGCCACCATTAGGAGCCCGTTATTGTAAGCCTTGAATGGTTAAGTTATGAACTTTAAGGCTTTGGTTTTCTCCAGAGTGTCTTGAAACTATACGACTGAGGTTGCATTGCTTGTTTCTTTATATAGATGGGCCGCAAGGTTGGATGTCACATTGAAAAATGGACTGATTTTGTCTCTGTACATATATTATTATGTAATAGTCCCACAAAAGACTTTGAAAAAAGTTCTACTTATAGTTGCTTTTTGCCTAAAAGATGAACGCATATCTTTCCTTGTTAGAGTGTACTGATTGTTGTTGTAGATTATGTCTTGTATGGGTTCTCATCATCCAAGATGTCATCCAGGACATGAACATTGCATAGCAGCATTCATGACACAGAAGTCATGTTCATACCTTCCATTTTACACAACAACGGTGGTAGTGCTGTTGAACTTCAAATGTCTCTACAATAAGAAATTGTAGCGGATCATGAAACATTGGGTTGACCTATTTTGGAGGTGTGTCCTTGAACATGCTGCCTAGGTTTCCTTCATCAACTTTAGTCACTTGTTGTTCTATCTCTGCTTCAAAGGAAATGGGGAGTTCTCCCCATACAATAGATTCATCCAACAACAGTTCATTTACAAGGATATCACAATCCATTGGTGGTGGTATAGCCTTGAAGTCAAAATGTGGATCCAGCCCATCCATAACATCTTTGGTAGTCTTGGATGCCTCCTCCCTTATTTTAGTTGATTTTAGTGTGACGTCATTCTCGCCAATTGCTTCTATGTCTTTGGTGAGGATGTCGTCTTGTGAGAACTGTAGAACATCCTGATCTATCAGTGTTCTAGGTTCCTTGTAATGGTGATTATTGGTGGAATTCCCTGGTGAGGCTGGGGAAGTGGAGAGATCATCCTCCCAGGCGGGCACTTGCCTTCTCCCCTTAGACTCTTTCTCTATTAGTTAAAAAGTGCATTCTAAATTGACTTCTCCTCTCGAGACTACACCCTATCCCATTTATACTGTAGCTAGCAACATGTTAGCCTTGAGATGGACGTCAATATTGACTGGTCTTACATATGATATTTTAGTGGCGATGATATGTTGTATCTTCGGGGATGTCTCATTTCCGGTTGTAGGGGCCTCCTTCCTTTACACTTCTTCATATCATAGGTACATGTTATCCTAGCATAGATTGTCCCATTTTTCAAATAAGGGCAACTTCATTTGTCATTCATGCCAGTGCCGCCATAACCTGCAACTGATTTGCTTCCAACTACTACATTTGTTGTGCAAGGCTGAGTATGGGTAGAATATCAGCCACTATTTTCTACACCTACGAGGTTATTGCAGACATGTTTGTAGTTAAATAAAAATATTTAGAGTAGAGGTCGAGATGATCTCACAAAATTCATCAATTTCTTGCCCTATCTCCATGAACTTTTTCATAGTAGGCACCTAATGTTGTTGTTTTGGTCTACTCAAGGAGCATACTTCATGTCCGGCCTCATTTGCTTTTCTGGATTCTCTGTGGCCTCCCTTGAGATGCTTGTCGTGCTCTAGTTGTGGTTGCTCTTTTTATATGGTTTCTCCTTCTGGCATCACTCCTTTAGATATGTTGAAGGATGCATGAGCTCTATTTTAGATTCTAGCCTACTCATGTTCCTTGTGGCGGTAGGCAACACCCTCTTCTAGTAGAGGTTCCTTTTTTGGACTGGGACGACCGCCTCTTCCATTTTTATGCCTTGTATAATCATTTGGGGTTCAAACTCTAGCCCTTTATTTTTTTTAGGGATGGTGATGACGGATGTGGTCTTTAAAATTTCTATTTTATTGTCTTCCATGTTTATTATCTTGGGTGCAGGGGGTTCCTTTATCTTGGTTTTAGTCTCCATCCTTTTGGTAAGGTGTAATATTATCCTCTTACTTGTTTGTTTCTTTGAGGAGATGTCCTTTGGTTGCTTTGAGGGCTGCTTAGTCAGCTCATTTGCGCTCATAGTTTTTATAGATTTTATCTTTAAATTTTCCTCCTTGTGGAATATGAGTTTGTCATTATCATAGTCACTCCATTCGGGGAGGGGCAGATAGTGTTCAGATCTATAGAATTTGTGGTAGTGGTTTTGCTTTCTGCCTTTTTAAGACATTAGTGGTAGTCATATATTTGGTATCAATGAGTACATCTCACTCTCACCTTAGGAAGAACCTCAGTTCGCTGGGATACCCCAAATGATGTGCAATATATGTAATCTGGCCTCCCATGTAGAAATCGCAGGGGCCTTCTGGCCCAACTGCCACCGCTAGATTTTCGATTAATATCTTTACAATGTTAACATGCTTTCCTTCCATGATACTCCATAGCATATGGAGATCCAATATTGTTACATTGCTTGTATCTGCTCTGAAGGTTAGGGTATTAGTGAGAGCTTGTGTACAACTCTCATGAAGTTCAAATGCATCATGGCGGATTTGGATTGTCCAGAAATGCATTAGCCTTCTCATGACAACTTTTCCCAAGTCTTATCTATTAGCCAGCCTCATGCATCCCTATCTCCCCGTGCCTTATTGGCCATTCTACTTATTCATCAGAGTCTGTGAAGATTGAATTGAGCCACTTCTCTATCAGTATGTAGTCTTCCTTGATAATGCACACTTTTAGTTTCAAATATCCCCCACATTCCTTTGCTTCTTCTTTTGTAACTGGAAACATCTTTAAAGATGACATAAATTCCAAAATTAAGCTCATCATAAGAGGTTTTCTTATTGAAATAGATCTTGTAAATTCCTATCCTTTTGAGGTTTTTCTTCACCCTTTCATAGATTCCTAGACGTTGCAGTGTCTCGACATCACCAAACCTAGTGGCCTTAAAGTTCTTCTTTGAAAACATTCTGCCCCAGGTTTTACTATGTTCATCATTCCTGGCCAGGACAAACTTGTCAGGGTGTTTCTTATAGACTACACTTGTTGTTAGTGGAACAACACTGGCAACCACCATTTATTGTGGTATAGTTACTTCTATTAGAGTCCCCTCTGCAGATGTCTTGGCCACTATTCGAGACCTCACTTGGTTAGGACTTGGTAAACCCCTTTTTCTTGATTTCTAAGCTTCTATTGAAGGTCTGTATTTAAAAACCTCAGTCCCTATGTGTTCTCCTTCTGTTACAACCCCGACTTTTGGGTTCTTTTGGGTGAGAATTGTAATTTCTCCTATTAAAGATATTAGAACAAATAATGATATAATTTTTTTTGAATAAATGAGTCTCATTTACAATAGCCTTGTTGGTTGTTTTGTGGGCTTGATTGGCTATTGGGCCCAATAACAAGGAAAAGACAAAAGGAACTCCATTATTAATAAGAAATGGAGAAAAGAAAAATGTAGAAACCTCTGGAAGGCAAAAGAATATAATCCAAAAGTGGATTTCGTGCCTCTTGGGTTCCTTGGGTCCCAAGGAGTCCAAAGTTGCAAAGATAATACACCAAGAAAAGAAAAGGCCAATTAAGTATTTCTTTATTAAGAAAGAAATTTAAAATAATGATAAAATGTGGAAAATAAGTGAAAAGAGGTATAATTGAGTTATCCTTGGTGGAATTTCATATCCAAAGGATTCCTAATGTTAAATGGAATGCCAATGAGGAAAATAAAAAGAAAGATAAAGAGAAATCCTCAAAAAGATATATTTTAATAAGAAATAAACAAGATAATGAGAAAGAATGAATATAGTTGCATCTAGAAGGATAATAAGTATCCTTATAAAGGAATTTCGAAATATTAGAGTTCCTTGGGATCCAAGGAGTCCCAATGGAGAAACAAAGAAAGAGAAAATCAATAAATATAAAATAAGAGGATAATGTTCTACATAATTAATAACTTTTTCATATTATCAAAAGGGGATGTTAATTGCTTTAAGGAAGTTGTTTTTCATGGACAATGAATTAAAAGGCAAGAATAAAGAGAGTAAGGGAGAGTATTTTCATATTCCTAAATATCCAAGTAATAAATAATGTCAAAAGATAAGGAAGAGAGAGAGGATTTCTTCACTATGAAGGAATATGGTTTCCTATTAGGAAAGGGATTTGCTTTCCCTTGTATGAACATCTTGGGGCGTGGATACCCTCCCCTATATAAGGGGTAGAGCCCGGGGACGAGTTATAAAGAGTTCCATGTATCCCTCTCTTCTTCTTCTCCTTCTTTGTAAGCAAACCCTAGCCTAGAGTAGGGATCTATCCCTAGAACTAAGAATGTTCATTTTGTGGTCTTTCTTGAGGCGGGAAGCCTCCACAATCACCCCAGACCAATCGGCTACTGCCCCTTTAACCTCGGCTTCGCGCAACTGTTGCCGACCTACTACAGTTGCAGCAGCGGTCGCATGCTTCTCCCACTTGGGAGCGGCCACCTCAGCAGCAACATGGAGCCCTACAGATGCGGCGGAGGTGGCGGGAGGAAAGGAACCCTTGTCGGTGTCGGTTGGGTCCATGGCGGGAGGAAAGGAACCCTTCCCGGTGTCGGTTGGGTCCAGAACCAAGAGCTAGAGCCGCGCCAAGGCTGCAGATCGGCAGCTAGGGCGGCTGCAATCAAGTTGGTCGAGGTTGAAGAAGGGCAGATGTGCGTTGGACCATTTTGCCCTCCATGGGCTAAAGAATCATTTAACTTAACCAAGGGCAAAGACGTACTTTCGAAATGTTTTCAAGCTGCAAAACAATGTTGCATGATAGAGGCTACGTGGCACCTTCCTATTGGCCCAAGTAAGGTTTTATTGCAAAATTCATATCTAAATATTGGTAACTCCGATAGTAGCAAATAATATAGGTATTTTGCTTAGAAAAATGAGAGGAATTCATTAAAAATGGTTTTAGAGGCTAATTCCTCATGATGTTCGAAAAGTAGTGTAACTTATCAACTTTAATGAATTAAAGATTAAGAAACTCTATTTTGAGGTGATTAATGAAATTAGTAGGGTTTAATGGATGATTAAAGTTGATATTAGCCTGTTAATCATGAAAAGATACATTGAGAACAAAAAGGATGAACTTTGCACGTAATGGTTTAATTTAGAAATTCATGTGCATAAATATGCTTTAATGGGCCTTGAAACCCTAATATTAGTAAAATAGACTCATAATGGTTTTAATAATTCAAAATTGTGAACAAAGTTGAGATATGATTATTCCAAGCTATTTCAAGTATAAAAGTTCATAATTGTGGATAAATCCCCTTAATGTAGTAATTAGGGTTTTTCTAATGGATAAAGGTAGAATTAATGATAAATAACGTTCATATGTGAATTAGACCATAACGAACTACGAATTGATGATAAATGAGCATAATGACTTTGTGATAGATTAAAAGGATAAAATGGTAGCTTTAATGTAAAAGAGGCTTAATGGACTTAATTAATGATTACTTGTGTTGTTTCTAAAATTAAGGTTATATGTTGTTAAAAGATAACCTTAGTATCTTTCATGAAGAATAGATGAGATAATTAGGGTTTGTGAGTAATTGTATAAAAATTAGGGTTTAAAATAGTAAGAGATGAAGGGAAACCCTAATTGTAATAAAAACCCTAAAAGTGGACTAGAAACCCTAGGAAGCGAGCTAAGTTTAATAGATATTGATGGTATGATTAATAATAGGAAATTGTATGCATATTTTAGGATCTCATAATGTGCTTGCTTATTTGGATTTCTTGCATGGAATATTTCTATCTCAAATCAGCTTGATCAGGTATGTGGTTATGGTTATGATTAACCACCTTAGTTTCATGGCGATTCCCAGAGATTTTATCGGTTGTTTGAAATAAACTGCTTGGATGACTTTTATTTCATGCAACTATAAAGTGACTATGATTATCACTATAAATGATTATGTATAAAACTGGCTTAGGTCCGGATCCTCCTCTGTGGCTTTGCAAATGCTAAAATGGGTAACCTAGAGTAAGGTCTAGGCTATCATGAGTTAGAAATTGGGCTACCCACGTGCAGTTATATGAGACTTTATAGCACGCCATGAGTTAAGGAGTGGGCTACCTATGGGTAGTGCCATGTGACTCAACCCTAGAAACTGATTCACTGGTTAGGTAGGATCATGAGGGGTTTAATGGGGATCTACCATAAGGATTGTAGCATCCATGTCCACTACAGGGACAACGTAGAGGATAGGATATGTGTTGATTGTGCAGTTATATTTAAAATGTAAAGTTGTTTGTTAAATCATAGTTGACTGCAATATGTTGTTACAGTTAATTGCACGATTATTGTTTCCCCCACATACCAGCTTTATTCTGACCGACGTTTTGTTTTTCGGCATTTTAGGTACAAGTGAAACGAACAAACAGTAAAGTGGCATATGTGGAATTAAATATGAAATAAATTTCAAAGGAGGATTAGTTAGAATAGACTCCATGTGGATAGAAGTAGATATCCAAGTTTTTGAAAAATATATGAAAAGTTTAATTTTATTACAGCCTTTCAGCTTAGTTTGGTAGAATTTGATAATTATTATTGATTAATTGTAGAACATTTGATCCAGAAATTGGGATAATGACTCTGACCTCTTAGTCTCCCTTAATTGGGGGTTACTGGGAGGTGGGGTCATTACATTTGGTATCAGAGCATAGGTTCCTCATTTAATCTTAAATAATTATTAAATTTTACAAACTCTGTAGAACCCAAGGGAGTTATTAGAGGAATTTTCGAAAGATAGAGGTGTCTAGAAAAGGATCACGTCCGAGGGCTGGCAATATTTTCCTCAGTACTGCTAGTCGAAATATGAGGACTCCCAGATTAGTGTGACTGCCTGGCCAATGTCTTAGGATTTGACTCGAAATAAGATGCATGTAGGACTCTCTCATCTTTTTCATCCCTTCTCAACTCAAATGTTGTTAAGGATTATAAGGATTATGGTTTTCTCTCTTTTTCTCACCTTCTTGAGGTATGATAAGGTTTAAGGAATCCTCCACAAAATTAATAAAAAGCATGTAAATAAGATGTCATGGACATAAGCTTAATAGATTAAGCATAAAAGAATAGATGCATGCTTAGGTCGTATGACATAAGTTGTCATGCCCTCAGGAGAGACCTGAGGCTAGACCTTCTTGTCAGAAGGATAAGTAATGAGAGTTAGTCTTGGAGGTAGAGATCTCCATTACAAGTAGAGACCTGGCACATCCTCTAAGGATGATGTTAACCCTAACCCTAAAGTGAAGGTTAGAGAGAGAGATGACATGATGAGTTAGATGTCATGGTAGACCAGGTGTTTGGATAGACATGCCTTGGATGTCATATGCGCCATGAGAAGTTGGATGACCGAGTACCTTTTGCAACCCAACCATGGGAAGAGTCGTGCATAATAGAGTGAAGGATAGCTCCTTCAATGATGAGGTTAGAGAAGAACCTATAGAAACCTTATGGGCTTATATGAGCATGGCTTAGTATGCACAGAGTACGTCAGTAGTGCTTATAGTAGGCTAAAACCCTGGCCAGGAGAGTATGATGGATAGCTTGTAAGGTAAGCATAAAGATCTATGGATAATCTTGAGCAAACATAAGTTGAACATAGGCTTCACCCAGGTAGGGCTATGCTTGTGAGCTTGATCCATCTTCATGGAGAGAGGACCTCTGGTAGTGAAGTTGTTTGTGGAGTTAGCTCTAGAGAGAGAGCAGGACCCAAGCAAGAAGGTTGTAAGCCTAGACTCTAAGATATGAGGATAAGTGGGGAGTTGAGGATGATGCGACCTAAGTGGACATTTGTGGTTGCCTCATGCATGATCCCTGGAGGCTGATGATGACTTGGTTGCCATGAGAGGAACCAAACCCTAGAGAGAGGATGAGTCTGCTGGTACCACTATACCTATGGTATAAGATGAGAAGAAGAGTTCCTTAGACCTCGAGAGGTTTAGTAACAGGTTGTGAGGCCTTGTACCTTGTTGATTGCCCTTGAGGAGGACTCAACTCTAAAGTGTTGCTCGAATACAAGGATGACAGGAAGTGCATGTCATGCCTTATACATGCTTGATACGTTGTTAAGAGGTTGAGCATGCAGTTGAACACCCAGAAAGTGAACCTAGGCCTAAGAGGGTAAGTTGTGTACCTAATGCTCATGATGAGATTTGAGTTTCTGTAGATGCAAGCATGGTACTTCTCATGGTTAGAGTAAAGGGAAACCCCTTAAGTTTAATGTATGTTTGATGAACCCCTCACAGCGAAGTTGATGACATGGGAAGGTATGATCTTGATCCAGCATTGAGGAAAGAGAACAAGTGTGACGTAGCATGGGTTAGAAGGTGGTCCGCATGTGCCTTAGTGGCTTGCTAAGGTTAAGTGTGCTCATATGGATATAAACCCTAAGGATGTTTGTGACCCTATTGTCAAGAGTTGTAGTTTCCTCCCATCCTGGGAGAGGGACCCTTTGGAAGGGTGTATACCAGTTTTGTGGGTTTTGAGGAAATCTAAAGAGGTCTCATAGGATCTTGAGAAGCTAAGTGAAAAGTACATGATATGAGAATGAACCTATAGACCCATAGATAACCATCTCTAAGTGCATTTGGATGTGTTACCATGAAGGTAATCGGTATGGGGCCTGGCCATGGTAGGCAGGTCTCCATGACCCCTATGAAAGGATGAAAGTCAGCCCATGAATGTAGAGAGAGATGATGATGAAGGCTTGGGTAAGGTTCTAAGTTGGACATGTACTATAATAGAATCCTAAGTCTATCCTAGGGTCGGGTAGGGATAAGACCGATGCAAGTAGGAGTTGCCTAATTCCCTAGTTGCACATGGCCATAGGGTCGGGAGGTAACAACTATCATTGTTTGAGGGCCATGGGTTAGGAGATGGATCACCTTCATGAACTCCTGGGACCCAAAGGGTAGATGAGTAGGGTACTCTCTGGATGCATAAGGGAAGTGGGAAGACCCCAAAAGTGTCGGCACCCTACAGACCTAGAGGAGATGACCAAGGAATGTGTGTGGACCCAAGTAGGTTCGAAACCAGTTTTCCATGGAAGTAACTTTGATATCGAGATGATTGTGATGTAGAGGCATATGTGGTGTGTTTCAACTTAGATTTAAAGGTGTACTGGCAAGGTGGGATGCACCATCTCTACTCTTAGAATAGGAAGAACTCTGTATTTGTACTGCAACCAAATGCTTATTTCCTCTTATTATGGGAGTGAGAGATAGGACAATATGCATGCCATACACCGAGGATAAAAGGTGATGTGAGTTGGAACGTTGCCATGAGGTATGAGGATGGAGATTATAACATACCCTGGTGGAGCGCATGATACATGGATGGTTTACAAACATTACGAGAAACAAGGTAGTCATCTTATGAGGATGTTTTATCATGAGCTATGAGTTATACAAGTTTGAGTTCGAAAAACCAAGAGAATAAGCTCAGAGTTTTCTTGATGAAGATAGATTTCGAGCTGAGATGAGGTAATAAGTGAAATACATGGAGGTGTATGTCTTCAATGTTACCTAACACCTAAGGATGTGAAGTGGTAATGGATGCTCTGGATGATATACAGCTGCCTAGTTTAGATGGAGGCTAGAAGAGGTTGTTAGGTTAACCCTCAGTTGGAAAAGAGATAAGTTTGGCTAACACTCAGATGTAACAAGATCTGTTTAACAAGTTAGTTTTTGAAAGGATGGTTGTAAAACCTCAGATGCACTTCTCTGAAAAGGAAGGTGATGAAACCCCGATCAGAGTGGTTTAGGGTTTCTGAGGAATTGATCTTAAGGAATCATGATAATATGGGAGATCATGATTTAAGATCACCATATACTGTGGTACTACCAAGATAATAAGTGACAGTGGTACTTTGGATGCCTAAGATGAAGTTGCATGTGGTATGTTGCCATGCAAGCCAGGAGGTGAAGGACGAACACCAGTAACCTAGTGTATTTATATAGAGGATAAAGAGTCCCCGAGAGGGAATGAGAGTTCATCACTATGGATGTTGTGGTAAGTCTCCCCTAGACCAAGGAAGGTCAAGATGCAATATGGTTATGGTAGATCTCCTTACCTAGATGACATGAAAAAGAAAGAATACTGTCAAGAGGAAGATCTGATTGAACTATATGAGAGAGATAGTTCAACTACACTAGGATGTGAGTTCAAAGGTTCTTGAGTATAACCTAAAGGTTCACTTCCATAAGGTGGAAGTAGATGCATGAAGAACTTGATGCTAGTACAGTTTATCACCCTACCTAATGGTTAGTACAATCCAGACTAGAGGGTCTGATGAGGGCATGTGTGCTCGTTCAGGGTGATATAGAGAGACAGTTCTTGTTCTCTATAAGATGTCATGATGACCACCATAGCTTGTATTGGGATGTAAAGAGGCTCTGTAAGGGAGGTTATGTCGGTCACCACTTCATTAAGATGATGTTGGTGAAGGGACCTCGCGAAGGTCAAGAAAGGACCACAGTGTGTGCAGATGAAGTCGTTTTGATCATGCAATGGCTTAAAGGAGCCTAGAGATGACATGAGTTGTAAGCTGATGCAAAGTAGACTGACATGCAATTCACTGTGGGGGAATATGTGACATGAAAATCTGACCCCTCTAAGTTATAGACAAGAGAGATGAGTCCCTGATGCATGGGTTCTTTTGACATGGTTTGGTGGAGAAGGTTAAGTTTTCCCTTACCCCTCAGGATAATGTGATGTGTCATGAATTCCATGTGTCCAATTTAGAGCACTATGTGAGGTACCCGGGCCATGTGTGGAGCAATGAACCTAGTGAGCCCCAAGGGAGGCTGAAATAACCTGAGTCACCTATGAGGTTTATTGATGCCAAAGTGAAAGAACTTAGAGAAAAGATTATGTGATGATAAAGGTTCTTTGGAAGCTCCATGGATAAGGCAAAGCCACATAGGGGCCAATGATGGACATGGAAAAGTTTTATCCTGAATTGTTTGATTGCTTGGTGGAATTTTGGGGACAAAATTCTTATAAGAGGGGGAGGATGTTACAACCCCAACTTTTGGGTTCTTTTAGGTGAGAAATGTAATTTCTTGTATTAAAGATATTGGAACAAATAATGATATAATTTGTTTTGAATAAATGATTTTCGTTTACAATAGCCTTGTTGGTTGTTTTGTGGGCTTGATTGGCTATTGGGCCCAATAATAAGGAAAAGACAAAAGGAACTCCATTATTAATAAGAAATGGAAAAAAGAAAAATGTAGTAACCTATGGAAGGCAAAAGAATATAATCCAAAGGTGGATTCCGTGCCTCTTGGGTTCCTTGGGTCCCAAGGAGTCCAAAGTTGCAAAGATAATACACTAAGAAAAGAAAAGACCAATTAAGTATTTCTTTATTAAGAAAGAAATTGAAAACAATGATAAAATGTGGAAAATTAGTGAAAAGAGGTATAATTGAGTTATCCTTGGTGGAATTTCGTATCCAAAGGATTCCTAATGTTAAATGGAATGCCAATGAGGAAAATAAAAAGAAAGATAAAGAGAAATCCTCAAAAAGAGATATTTTAATAAGAAATAAACAAGATAATGAGAAAGAATGAATATAGATGCATCTAGAAGGATAATAAGTATCCTTATAAAGGAATTTCGAAATATTAGAGTTCCTTGGGATCCAAGGAGTCCCAATGGAGAAAAAAACAAAGAGCAAATCAATAAATACAAAATAAGCAGATAATGTGCTACATAATTAATGACTTTTTGATATTATCAAAAGGGGATGTTAATTGCTTTAAGGAAGTTGTTTTTCGTGGCCAGTGAATTAAAAGGCAAGAATAAAGAGAGTAAGGGAAAGGATTTTCATATTCCTAAATATCCAAGTAATAAAGAATGTTAAAAGATAAGGAAGAGAGAGAGGATTTCTTCACTATGAAGGAATATGGTTTCCTATTAGGAAAGGGATTTATTTTCCCTTGTATGAACGTCTTGGGGCGTGGATACCCTCCCCTATATAAGGGGTAGAGCCTAGGGATGAGTTCTCAAGAGTTCCATGTATCCCTCTCTTCTTCTTCTTCTTTGTAAGCAAACCCTAGTCGAGAGTAGGGATCTATCCCTAGAGCTAAGAATGTTCATTTTGTGGTCTTGCTTGAGGAGGGAAGCCTCCACGATCACCCCAGACCGATCGGCTACTGCCCCTTTGACCTCAGCTTCGCGCAGCTGCTGCCGACCTACTGCAGTTGCAGCAGTGGTTGCATGCTTCTCCCTCTTGGGAGCGGCCACCTCAGGAGCAGCATGGAACCTTGCATATGCGACAGAGGGTGGCGGGAGGAAAGGAACCCTTGCGGGTGTCGGTTGGGTCCAGAACCAAGAGCTAGAGCCACGCCAAGGATACAGATCGGCGGCTAGGGCGGCTGCAATCAAGTTGCTCAAGGTTGAAGAAGGGTAGACGTGTGTTAGACCGTTTTGCCCTCCACGGGCTAAAGAAAGATTTAACTTAACCAAAGGCAAAGATTTACTTTCGAAATGTTTTCAAGTTGCAATGCAACGTTGCATGATAGAGGCTACGTGGCACCTTCCTATTGGCCCAAGTAAGGTTTTATTGCAAAATTCATTTCTAAATGTTGGTAACTCCGATAGTAGCCAATAATATATGTATTTTGCTCAGAAAAACAATAGAATTCATTAAAATGGTTTTAGAGGCTAATTCCTCATGTTGTTCGAAAAGTAGTGTAACTTATCAACTTTAATGAATTAAAGATTAAGAAACTCTATTTTGAGATGATTAATGAAATTAGTAGGGTTTAATGGATGATTAAAGTTGATATTAGCATGTTAATCATGAAAAGATACATTGAGAACAAAAAGGATGACCTTTGCACGTAATTGGTTTAATTTAGAAATCCATGAGCATAAATATGCTTTAATGGGCCTTGAAATCCTAATATTAGTAAAAGTGACTCATAATGGTTTTAATTATTCAAAATTGTGAATAAAGTTGAGATATGATTGTTCCAAGCTATTTCAAGTATAAAAGTTCCTAATTGTGGATAAATCCCCTTAATGTAGTCATTAGGGTTTTTCTAATGGATAAAGGTAGAATTAATGATAAATAACGTTCATATGTGAATTAGACCATAATGAACTATGAATTGATGATAAATGAGCATAATGACTTTTTCATAGATTAAAGGATAAAATGGTAGCTTTAATGTAAAAGAGGCTTAATGGACTTAATTGATGATTAATTGTGTTGTTTCTGAAATTAAGGTTATATGTTGTTAAAAGATAACCTTAGTATCTTTCATGAAGAATAGATGAGATAATTAGGGTTTTTGAGTTATTGTATAAAAATTAGGGTTTAAAATAGTAATAGATGAAGGGAAACCCTAATTGCAATGAAAACCCTCAAAGTGGACTGGAAACCCTAGGAAGCGAGCTAAGTTTAATAGATCTTGATGGTATGATTAATAATAGGAAATTGTATGCATATTTCAAGATATCATAATATGCTTGCTTATTTGGATTTCTTGCATGGAATATTTCTGTCTCAAATCAGCTTGATCAGGTATGTGGTTATGGTTATGATTAACCGCCTTAGTTTCATGGCAATTCCCAGAGATTTTATCAGTTGTTTGAAATAAACTACTTGGATGACTTTTATTTCATGCAACTATAAAGTGACTATGATTATTACTATAAATGATTATGTATATAACTGGCTTCGATCCGGATCCTCCTCTGTGGCTTTGCAAATGCTAAAAAGGGTAACCTAGAGTAAGGTCTAGGCTATTACGAGTTAGAAATTGGGCTACCCACGTGTAGTGCCATGAGACTCTATAGCACACCATGAGTTAAGGAGTGGGCTACCTACAAGTACTTCCATGTGACTCAACCCTAGAAACTAATTCACCGGTTAGGTAATTTCATGAGGGGTTTAATGGGGATCTACCATAAGGAAGGTAGCATCCAGGTCCATTGTAGGGACAGCATAGAGTATAGGATATGTGTGGATTGTGCAGCTATATTTAAAACGTAAAGTTGTTTGTTAAATCATAGTTGACTGCAATATGTTATTACAGTTAATTGGACAATTATTGTTTCCCCCACATACCAGCTTTATGCTGACCAATGTTTTGTTTGTCGGCGTTTTAGGTACAAGTGAAAAGAACAAACAGTAAAGTGGCATATGTGGAATTAAATATGAATTAAAGTTCAAAGGAGGATTAGTTAGAATAGACTCCATGTGGATAGAAGTAGATATCCAAGTTTTTGAAAAAGTATGAAAAGTTTAATTTTATTACATCCTTTTAGTTTAGTTTGGTAGAATTTAATAATTATTATTGATTAATTGTAGAACCTTTGATCTAGAAATTGGGATAACGGCTCTGACCTCTTGGTCTCCCTTAATTGGGGGTTACTGGGAGGCGGGGTCGTTACACCTTCACTAGAAGATTCCTTAGGAATTGGCTCAGTTAGACTCTTGAGCCTATCTTCCTCTAGTCTTCTTTGATGCTTTCATGGCTAGCATCCCCATGTAGTTTAATATATTCTATTGCTTTGTCTTTCATTCTTTCAATCCTCTCTATTTCCTCTTGTGTCATGGATTCCTTGATTTTTTGTGTCTATGTAGATTCTTCAATCACTCAACTCCTATAACATACTCAAATTTGAATATATATATATATATATATATATATATATATATATATATATATATATATAGACTCAGGCTAGAATACACTACAATGTATATATCACACGCTACACTCAAGTGATATTTTCATATCAAGATTAGTTTTTTTACAAAATGTCTTCATTTACATATTATAATTAGGCTACATACAAATTTTGAGCCCACTTGGATGAGTATAAGGCACTCATCCGAGGACAACAAAATCAAAGAACAAAACTAATTTGAATTGCATTAATTTTGCAGACTTTATAACATAACCTATAAATGTCCAAATGTGCTCAGATTTTATATATGAGCTATTCATAATATGTTTAATAATATCAACGGATTAGATTTTTTAAAAATATTGCATCATTAAAAACTACTTGAATATATTATGCTCCAAATACACTTGAGTGTATTCTAGACTAACTCTCTCTTTGTCTCTATATATACACAGTTTAACCATCCCACTCCTTAGGCCCTTCTCTATTTATGTTAGTATTAAATACTTCCCTTCATAGAATCCAAACTACAGTAATTGCACCTAAGAAAACATAATTTTTAACAAATAATCTATTTAAATAAGGTTTATGACAACATTAACTAATTTAGACTTTGATTAACAATCCATTTTTTCAATTTATCAATTATTTAGTTTTATCCATAACTGGGTAGTCTAAAATATTCCTATTCTTAGAATATAGGGAAAATGAATAAATATAAAACATTATGACACAAATTAAATGTGAAATTAATACAATATATGTATACTTATCACTCTAATAAAAGAGGGAAAATTAGACAGTACCAAAGGGAGAAGTTGAAGGTGGAATCAGATTCCCCATATTATAATTAGCCTAGACACCTATTTTTATGTCAAATTGAATTATTTTGCGCATTCAATTTATTGATTGAGTGGAAATAATAATGTCATTGATTATATAATTACAACTATAGTAGATCTAATTCTTTCCCATCATTTATGTAACATGGGTGTTATGCCTCCTAGCCCTTGACTGTGTCCCTCACATTGAAAAGTTGTGAATGCTAGTCCCCTGATGACCAATGGTGTAGCTACCCTCCTCTACTACTCCTCTCACGCCTTCCCCTTTTAGTCCCCTTTGTTTTCATTAGACTTTGACAAACCCTAGACACCATGCTTCTCTCCCTCCTCACACCACACAACCTAGACGATGACCCCTATCACCAAGGCATGCCGCTGGGAATGAAGCTCCTAGCCTCCAGGCATAATGAAAATAGGCACCTTGTAAATACATGAATACACCGCCCTATCTACACTCCTTCGTACCTGATCTGGTCTTGCCAATAGGACCTAACTACCAAAAACCACAACTCTTCATCAACCATTGACGCCACTGTAATCTTTTAGCAGCACCACAATCACCAATGCACCTCCTATATCCATCCTCGTCATGGTGCATACCACTACCAACACTTTGGTCTTGGGTAGACCTGGTTTCACCTAAACACACCTTCCTCTACTCCTCCCTCTCTTTGTTCCTCCCTTAATCATCTTGGATGATCTATAGGGTCAGTTCCACCACCATGATCACCTACAAGGTTGCCCCTCCACCTTTATAAGCTAACCACAAACCACCTCTTTCCCTCACATACGGTTCAACTTCCTACCACCTAAACCCTACCCACAATTGTCCTTTCCCTCCTTGTTCTAGCTGGAGGAGCAACAAGGAGTTGTCATCACCAATTCTATTGGCTAACTATGGATCGAGTGCACACAAAATATCATCAAAGCTACAATCAGTAGGCCTCACTACAACTAACTACAATGTCACCCACTCTCCTCACCTCTTCTTCTTCCCATCAAGCTACAGCAACTTCTACCTAAAATGACAACTCCCCTTCGTGATCCTCTGACCATCTAGGAATTTGATCAAAACCAGAAAACAATAGTCTTGGGTTTTTAGAATCCATCTTGGCAACCTAGAGGAAGACTAGTGTGAATCTCATCCAACACCAACCAACAGTATGAAACTACAACTCCAACTCCCCCAAGCTATTCCTAGCACCTTCTTTTATATGCAAGCTCTACCCTTTGTTTTTCGAGTCCCATGAAACCCTACCAGACAACATGGTTGTGATCAATGTTGCCAAGACCCAATGTGAGGTTGCCTCTCGACTGGATTTACTAGTTCCTGTTGCTTCACTAGTGCTAATGGGGTCAGCCCGACTACCATTGGGAAGAAGCAGCCATGGACATTGGCCAACCTCCTTCACAAGAGAACCATATATGCTTCAACGTCTACTAATTGGTATGTTCATAGATGCCACAAGTATGCTCTAGTTTAAATAAAACTAAATCATTAATGAGACATGAGATAGTATCTTAATAGGATATTTTGAATAGTTAGGATATTTATACATCTCGGTCGTAATGACTCATCGTACACGCACATATTTATACATACATAAATTTTGTATTAATATATGCAAATAGAAACATTGTGGTATATGTAATAGTAATTACTTATTATTTTGAATACAGTTTGATTGATCAATAATAATAAAGATGACATAAATAATACTTACAATATTATTAATGATAAATATTGTCCAAGTATGTATTTGGGACTTTAGTCAACTCATTAATGTATGCTTTTTAGTTTTCATGTTTGTAAGTAATTAGTCAAATATACATAGATTGTAGGATATTCTTGAAATGTGAATTCAATGAAACAATTAGCTTACTATATATAGAACATAAATGCAACATATTGAGCTATACACATAATAGTGTATCAAGAATTCGAAGTAGAAAGTATAAAATTTCACAAATTTACTAAAAATCATATTCCGTTATTTAATATAGTCAGTGTTGAGAACTTAAATTCTTGATATATCAAGTATGAGTAATTTTAAGATTTAAAAACCTAAAACCACATGACTTAACCAATAATGGAATTATATCTACTCTATTTTATCATTTGGATTATGGACTAATGGGTGTGTAACACAATTTTAGATCGAGAAGGACGAACTATGTAATTTACCCCTAGAGATATGGTTAGTTATGAAGATCAGGTATGTACATCCTCTATTTTATTTTTGGTATTATTTGACTTAAACCTGATTCTTCTAATGAGGCATATCTTGAATATCCATTCTACTTGAAACTCAATTGTTGGACATTCATATTTCCTTATTTGGATTCATTTAAGTTCGAGTGATTGTTGAATTACTATGTTATAATGGGCCTTTGGACACCTCATGCTATGATTGTCTTTTCATGTGAAATTGACTAAAATGATAGTCTTGCCTCTCTATTTTATGCATGCTACATGTTTGACTAAAATATCTAGAATAGTGGTACTTAAGTACAACCATAGTTACCAAGGGGGCGCGTATCCCACCTGGGGTGCGTTTTCACCCTTATTTCTTTTAGGTCAAGGTCCTATGGTATTTTGGACCTATTTTAGGTATATTTGGACATGTGTTAGGTATATTTAGTCTACATTGTTGTGCATGTAAAAGTTATTGTTTTATATTGAGATTGTTTCTAACTATTAGGGAAAGGCACTTTATTCTCATGCTTGTAATCTGAAAATTTTAACATGCCTCATTTATCTTGATATAATTCTTATGAACTTACCTAATTGAGCCCCCTTCTTATGGGAACATATATTTTTGCACTTTTAACCCAATATAATTCACAAAGTGTTTATTATGTGTACATACTCATCCTTTGTTGACCTATACCTTGTTTCCTATTTTGGGGGGGGGGATGTTCCTTTCCACCTAGGTGTAGGTACATTAGAAGACAAAGATACATGGAGATCATATACATGGCATTGGACCTAAGGATAATTTGGAATGGTCGTGTTTCTCTTTGCAATAGGTCTTGGTTAATGTTAGATATATTAGATGTACATCATTTTACATTGATATTCCACCTTTTAGGTGAGGAAAAAATTGTAAATGGATCATCATATAACTTTGTAATAGCTTTGTTTTTGCTGCTTATTAACTTTCTTGTTCTATGTTGTATATACCATTTGAGAAATAAATAAATTTTCTCCTTTCCTTTTTATTTGGAATTGGATGGAATTATTCCTCAATTTAGTGAAGAGTGAATCCACTATCAGGTATAGCCTAAGGAGTTGGTAACTTGACAGTTTCAAGTTATCCTAGGGTGACCATTAATTAGGAAGGTGACCCTTAGTGCTTGTTGATGAACCTATCTCTTAGTAGTGGAATACCAATTAGGGTTTTCAATCCCAATCTATATTGGTCGATACTACTCCCAACCCACTATGGTGGATGAGGCTTAGTTTTTGGGTAACCCTAGTGAAGCCTACCTTCTTCATGGAAGTAGAATTTCACTATGTATAAGTTGGGAAGCTAGTTAAACTACTATGAAGTTAGGTTGACTTTAACACTAATGGCTATACTTAATCCTAGTTCCCTCCTTGACCCCTTCCCTTAGTTGTTTTCTAACATGTCTCAAATATGTCCATTTGAGAACCGATCATTCATGAGTAACAAACATAGATCCTAGCCCAAGTTTTCCAAACTATGATATCCCATCAATGCTAAATGTGAATCTGAATTGGCTATGTTGTAGATTGACATGCTTTGTATTTAACATGGAGTATGTCCACATATATTTATCCAAATTAATCTACTAGCCTCATTGAGCATAATAAGCCTCATACATGAGTTTTCATTGAGGAAAGATATAAGTTTTAATAGATATCCTTAGGTGTTCACCTCTCTCATCTTCAATAGTGTACGCGTTCATTTAGTAGTTGAGATGAGTATCTTGACTATATAGGTTACCTTATCTTGTGAAGGAAATATGCTTGTAAACCAACTAGTGATTGGAAAACCCTAAATCTCTTCCTATAATGTTAAATACTACAGTGACTCCCTTAGGTTTCAAGAAAAGGCAGTGCAAATTATATTTAAGAGTGACACATGGAATAGTGGATGTCGTGCCTTGTTAGTTTGTGATAGGTGTTGACCATGCATAATAAGAAACCCTTCTCTCTCTTATTATTATATATTAGAGAGGCAGTCATCTCAACTTTTAGCTTATAGAATAATTATAACTCTCTTATTGAATTAATTGATGATATAATAATAGTATGTGGATCATGTTGTTGAAGGTGGATGGCTTGGTTCTCTGATCGAATTTGGCACCATTTTTTGAATTTTCATCACAAGGATTTTATCGATAAACATATTTTCATTATTATTTTATATGTTTGAAAAGATAAGTTTTCTGATTTTATTGATGGTTTTGAATCCAAGTCACCACCACAAGAAAGTCTGAGTAGTAGATAAACTTAATAGTGAATAACCCCTTAATTGGAATGTTCAACCCTAAGACTGTAGGCCATACTGTGATATAGATAATATGATGTAAAGGTTTTTACATAGATGACCTAGTTGATCTACCCATGGTGCCCCTCTTTATGGTGAATTAGGATATATCTTAATCCTCGATAGGGGTTGTAAGGCCCCTGAACTTGCTTAATGAGTTGAATGAGCTTAATTACCATATTTTAATGATTATAACCCTAATATAACCTTTTTATATCTTTTTAAATCATAAGACAAGCTTAAGTTTCAAATCTATTCCAATTTGGACACTATTTGAGCAAGTTATGCAATTTTCTGTACATTTTGGACTTTTCTACAATTTACCCAATTGAGGGGTTTTCATTGCAATTTATCACAAACATTATGTTCCATAGATGTTATATTATCATTCTTTAGATTTTTGAGCCATGGGAATCCTAGTTGAGCCATGGTTTGAAGGTGTTTTCATCAAGGGTATTTTAGGGTTTACCCTTTCATGGATGAGCTACCTTTAGTAGCTACCAACTAATAAATTATGTGATTGGCTGGGAAATTCGACAAAGGAAAGCTAAGTAGGTGAATAGGGATGGTGGGGTATCTGCTTGTGTGTGTGCTTGTATATTATTAATAATTTAAGGCCATAGACACATGGGGAAGCTACTTTTACACCTCATGTTTGCTTCTATCCTTATCCATGGGCTATATTTACCTCCTCTTTGCCCAAATTTGAAACTATGCTTTCTTTCTCTTTCCTTTAACCTTGATCAACGAATCCAATCTGTTTTTATATGGAACCAAGTGCTCTATGGTAGAAGACAACCCCTTTTTGTAGAAGAAGATCTCCTAGAGCTCCATCTAGCCCTACCTAGGGTTTCTAAGGTCATCTTCTAGGGAATTTGACCAAGGCAAGTATTTTTCTTCCTCACTTCTCCATTTTTCTTGCCCTTATCCTTCCTTAGACCTTCCTCCAGGTCAGAACCCTACTACTCCATGGTGAAAGTGGCTCTACAACTCAAAAATCTATCCTTCTTGTTTCTTTTTCTAGGATTTTGCTTCTTTGTGGAGAGAAGTACCTATTTGGCCAAGTTTAGATCTGAATCCAAGGTTTTCTTGCCCTATTTGCTCAAGATTGTTGCTGTTTGGGATCTGACCTAATCCATAGAGGCGAGTTATATAACATTCTTCACTTATATTGCTTACTAGAAGCTTGTTAGTTCGTGTTAATGTCTTAAGGTGTTGATTTAAGCATAGAGAAACCATGCTTGTTTAGAATTTCGAATTTTTGTGGTGTTCCTTGTTCTGTTCCAGTTCTATATGAACTTGTAAATATGTATATGACCTTTCTAAGGTGTGACATGATCTGGGACAGGTTGATAGTGTGGCATCCAACTCACAAAAACATAATTTACTTAAGCGGAAGCATTCATTAGCAGCGGAATTACTGAAAATCACAAAAAAATTTACAAATAGATCCATGTACTAAAAACTCTTTCATAAAAAACCAAAGTAATTCAATTACATTCTGGTTTACTAGCACATCTCTTGTACCATTCCTTCTCGAGGATTACAAACATCAACTACCCTGTTAAACTATACATAGGCAGTATAAGAAATCTCGAGGCATCAAGCCAAAATCTCAGATCAACATTAAACTAATTACTGACTCCTAGGACCTGAGAGTACAGAGATGACACATAGGACTCTATTTACAAACATGACAGACAGTGTCTCCACCTAGATGTCACTGTTTTCCTTACTGTTGTTGTTGTTCTTCACCCGCTGTAGGGTTTCTGCTTCTTCTTCTATGTCTACCTAAAAAGTTGGATCCCACGGGGGTGAGACAATTGAAATTGCCCCAATGAGAGATATAACTCTCCACCAGAAACATTATTATTGCAATTAACATAATAAAACTGAGCAGAAGAATCATAAGTATTCGACGGCAGATAAATCAATGTCTAAACATATTAGAGCATTATTCTCTATTCAAATCATTTTAGCAATATCTTGATAAAGCAGCATGTCACTTATTCAATAAGGAATATGAAGAACATGTACAACATTTATCCATCTAAGATATACTAAGAAAGATATCATCAACCTATGATTCTCATATTTCAAAGTTAAGCAAATATGCTACACGACTGATTACATTTTACAAGCATACTTAAGCCCTGAGGAGATGAGGTATACCGCTCATACTCCAACCGACCATTGTGAAATCGAAATCGGTACCATACATAGGTCAATAGAAGAGTCAGATTTCCAGGACCTCATCTTCCTCAGACAGTGTGAGAACTAAATGTAGGACATCTTGTGTCTCTGCTAAATAGCTTTCCAGGGTATACTGGCAACTTATCTATTATAGTTACAGTGGCATGTTGTACTCTCTTCGCAATCGAGAGATATTATGTTTATCTCATATCGATCCGGCATTAACATTATCGGGAGATTAATGATACATCCATCCCAGTATTTGGGAGATTAGTGATACATCTATCCCAGTATTTGGGATATTGGTGATACATCCATCAGGGCGTAAGGATATTCATGCCCATAACCCCCACATACTCAAAAGTATGCCCTCCAGGAGTTCCCATAGGAAAACCAGTTTCACCATCACCAAAATTCTGACGATGATGGATCTATGGTCAGGGCTCTACATGATAAGATTTTACTTGATTAATTAAGTACCTTGACATATTCTTTTAGCATCAATCATGTTTTCAAACATAAATTATTATAAAAAATGCTACCAAGAATGAGTACTATTTCTATCAAGTCTTTTTTGAAGCTTTATAAAACATTGGGATCTCAATATCCCTTGTTATATCAGGGGCATTCTCATCCCTTAACATCTCATCATTATGATTATTGAATATGGGTATTCAAACCCTCACTTGTTACCACTTATCAGGTAGCTGATACCTTCAGGTCATCTAACCAAGGTAAACATGATACTTGCAATACAGGTATTTCACATGGCTCTTAAAGCCCCTTAATCTCTTGTTACCTTTCACTAGGCAACACTGCATATTATGGTTTATAAGGCCCATAAACAATTTTATTAATAAAACATCATAGCTCATACCTGGCTATGTCCAACATCTCATGATACCTGTATGATTAGTGCATATGATAACATGTATATCAAATCACATATTAGCATTATGCAATTTAAGAGTAACATCACTATTTTCACATTAGAGCTAGGAATTCCCAATTCATGTCAATTAAGAATCCTCATACCATTACCCAACATTAGGGTTATGGTTTATCATCATATTGCCCAAGATTAGGGTTTCATACACTATAACCCATGATTTGGGCTTCACGTACCTTTACTTTGTATCAGGGTTAGGATTTCATATCAAGGTGTCACATATCATTACACATCATTACCTTAGGTTAGAGTTTCACATCACATTATTGCATTAGAGTTTCACTTGACATCACCCTCAATTTGGGTTTCATATGTCATCATCCTTGATTAGGATTTCATGTGACATCACCTTCAATTAGGGTTTCATATTACATCACCCTTGATTAGGGTTTCACATTACATCATCCTCAATTAGGGTTCATATGACATCACCCTCAATTAGGGTTTCATATCTTTGCCCTCGATTGAGGTTAGGGTTCATCAATCTTCTTAATTAGGGTTTCATGATCTCTTTATCAAGGATCATTCCCTAATTACACATTTTATTCATGTTGTGAGTATTGAGATTTAACCATTACATGATTATTATACATGTATGGATTCTTTCTCTCTTTCATCCTCTTTAGGATAATACTTACTTCAAACTTGATTAGATTAGGTCAACTCAACTTAAATGAAGGGTTGACATAGTGTATTAAGTCATTTCTTTCATAATCATCAAAGGTTAACCCCTATAAGGGTACCAATCATCTAAATACATTATTTATTCAACCATTGTACTTATCTTTGCTAAACATCATTATCAATCATGGAATCAACTGATCTTTCATCACTTTAAGTCTTCAATCAATTTTGTATATGTTGAACATCCATTTGGTCTTGATCTTTGAATCTCCAAATGGTTTGAATTCAATTGCCCTCCAAAGGGTTTTGAAACTGTTTGGGCATCTAGGGTTAAGACCATTTGCCTGCCAAATGGTTTTGAAACCGTTTGGGCACTCAACAAACATAAACTGTTTGAATAATTCATCACTAAGATCGATTGGACAAACCAGTAGTTAAAACCCTTTGAAAATTGAAACCACTTGGTCATTCAAATGGTTTTCAAACCATTTGATTCCAAACAGTTTCAAGACCATTTGGACTCAAATGGTCTCAAGACCGTTTGGTCCAAAACATCTTGAAACCGAATGAATCATTTTGGGTTACTTTCAATCAACAAAATAGGGTTCTAATTATTCAACCCATCAATTATTGTAATCATTGGAATTTCTTCAATTGAAACAATTGAATCACCATTCAATCATGACCTCAACTGACCTCAAATGGTCTTGAGGTCGTTTGACCTCAATCAGTCTTGAGACCGTTTGGTGTCAAATGGTCTTGAGACCGTTTGACCCATCCAATCACTGAAATTGATTGAATTCAATTAGGGATCCTTCAATCAATCGATTAGGGTTTGCAATCCATTGATCATTCTTCTAGAATTAATTATAATCAAATCAATTTAAGCCATTGGATATTCATCAATCACTTCAACAATTAACCTCAATCGGTTTTAAAACCGAATCAATCCAATCGGTTTTGAAACTGAATCTATCCAATCGGTTTTGAAACCAAATTAGCTCAAACGGTTTTGCAAACCCTTTGCTCCTTCTTTTGTTGAGGTGTGTGCTTAAGATGACATCATCATCTTCAAGCTCCAAACCTTCTAAATCAGTTGTGATTCTTATGGTAATTTCAACAACTAATCGAAAGGGAATCAAGAGAGTAGAATGGTTCAACACATAATGAACAAATTGCAAGCAATAATGACATTTAAGGGTTCAAGTTATATAACCCACCTTCAAATCTGAATCCAAGCTTCAAGCTCCATGTCTCCAATGGTGAATGAAGCTTTCACAACCTCCCAAGGATCGTCCTCAAGCTTTTGAGTGAAAAGGATTGGCTAGAGTTGAAGATTGAATGAAGAAAAGAAGAAATCAAGCATTGATTTTCGATTTCCACCATGAAATCAAGGTTGAAGATGACTATGGAGCTTACCTACAGGTTGGAGTTCGTCCTCCTGTTGCTCCTATGCTCCTTTGTGCATGTTCAAAGCAAGGCAAGAAAAAGGGATCAAAAAAAGCCTTTCATTTGGCTTGGAAATGGGATGTATATAAGGAAATTCAATGAGAGAGAAAGTCTTATAATCCTTTAATTTCCAAAATTGGTGCCACATACTCTCCTCCATCCCTTGCCTACGAAGCCATCTCCTTTACCTTGCAATTCTTCTTAATTATCTAAGAATTAAAAGAAAACAAATTAAGCACCTTAACTATATAATACTAATATCCCATATTTAGTGGATATTACTTTTTAGTTAATTAATGTGAGTGGGTTCTCCACTCACTTAGGAATTTTGTGGCCTTTGCAAGGCACAAGGACGTTCACACTTTTGCAAATTCAACCATATCAATTTTTATTGAAGGGAACTTCAATTAATATATTTATTTTTGCATTAAATTGAATTAGGGTTGCAATTATGCTTAAATATTGATTATTTTAATATCAAGATTCTCTCTCCTCCAAAGTGATTCAACTGAGGCGCCCTTCTCATTTTATTTTCTCTACATAATGCCAAGAAACATTTGGGACCCTCTAGATGTGATATTTTTCATATTGAACCCTAGGTTTTGGGTAAATTGCACATTACACCAAAACTAGGTTTTAATGCACAAAGATTGCTCAGCAAGCTCTATCTTGGTGCTCAGGCTGTCACAAACCATACATATGCATAATTTTCATTCTTATGATACTTCAACACTTGAGGAACATTTTACCATGTAACATTTGCAAGTTAACCCCTCAACTTGGGTAATTTGCACTTTAGTCCAAGACAAGCAAAACAGTGTTTCAACATTATTGAAAAAGGACTAAAATTGAAACATAAGTTCCTCTTGAGCCTTAATTACTTTTCAAGAAATAAGAGCAAGCATATAATTAAATTTATTAAGCAATACATCTAGGGTTAACACATAACCCAGGTCAGGGATGTTACAAATTATCCACCCCTAATAGGGATTTCGTCCATGAAATCATCAACAAAAACATTAAGAGAAAAGAGAAGGGTACTTCCTCCTCATCTCTTCCTATAGTTCCCACGTAGCTTCTTCAACACCACAATGATGCCAGAGAACTTTTACGAGACATATGTCTTTCTTTTTCAGCTTTAATCTACTGACACACCGGACACCGTATAACAAACTCAGCTACATCCTTCTTCAATCCTGGCCACCAATACATATCCTTCAAGTTATGATACATTTTGGTGCTCCTTAGATGCATTGCATACATCGAAGAATGGGCTTACTCCAAAACCAACTTCCTTAAGTTATTGGCATCAGGAACTACCATCCTACCATGGTAACAAACTACTTGATCCTCTGACTCATGAAAGCCATCCTATTTCTCACTACCATACTCTGACCTGATCTGTTGAACCACAGTATCATCTTGATGTGCTTCTTTAGTCTGCTATCTCAGAGTAGGTTTTATGTGCATCTCAACTAACAATGCGGCTAACAACGATACCTTTAGCTGTATATTGTTTTGCCTCAAGGAGATAAGCATATCTCTTTTAAAGCACACTAAAGAGTTCAACTGTGCTTTATCTAGGGTTGGTGATGATGATTTCCTACTTAGTGCATCAGCCACTACATTAGCATTCCCTGGATGATAATCAATTGTACAATTGTAGTCCTTGATTAACTCCATCCAGCGGCGTTGTCTCATGTTCAACTCATGTTGTGAGAAGATATATTTTAGATTCTTATGGTCTGTGAAAATATGGAATGTTTATCCATAGAGATAATGTCTCCAGATCTTCAAAGCATGGACTACAGCAGCTAGCTCTAGATCAAGTGTCGGATAATTCTCCTCATGTTCTTAAGCTGTCGAGAGGCAAAAGAAATCACTTGATTATCCTACATCAACACACATCCTAGTCCATTCTTAGATGCATCACAAAAAACTATGTACCCCTTCCCTTGCTCAGGTAACACTAGCATAGGTGCACTTGTCAACCTTTCTTTTAGCAACTGAAAAGAATGTTGACACTTGTCATTCCAGACAAAAGGAACCTCCTTCCTTGTCAACATGGTTAGGGGTGAAGCTATAGAACTGAAGTTCTTAATGAACCTCCTGTAATAGCCTGCCAGTCCTAGGAAATTGTGTATCTCTGTCGGTGTCTTTGGCTATTCCCATTGTAGGATAGATTCTACCTTCTTAGGATCAACATGGATACCTGAGGCAGATATTACGTATCCTAGAAAAGAAACTTTTGGTAACCAGAACTCGCATTTGCTAAACTTAGCATACAGCTTATGCTTTCTTAGCAAAGTTAAAGCCTGACGAAGGTGCTGCTCATGTTGTTGGGCATCTCTACTGTATACCAGGATGTCATCTATGAAGACTACTATGAACTAATCAAGAAAAGGTTGAAAAATTCTATTCATGAGTTCCATGCATGCAGCTAGTGCATTAGATAGTCCAAACGACATAACTATGAACTCATAGTGACCATACCTTGTCCTAAAGGCAGACTTAGGTATGCCACTCTCCTTGATACGCAACTGATGGTATCCTGACCTCAGATCTATCTTGGAGAAGATAGTTGCACCACACAACTGATCAAACAAGTCATCAATCCTTGGTAGAGGATACTTGTTATTTATAGTTATTTTATTCAACTGCCTGTAATCAATGCATAACCGCATCGATCCATCCTTCTTCTTAACAAAGAGAACCGAAGCACCCCATGATGAAGTACTCTGTAACGAACTCAAATCTAGGTATCACCTCTATTTTCCTTTTTCCTAAAGAGCTTAAATTTTATTTCTCTTAAACTTTGTTGAGTAGTAATTTTCGACCCTGATAATAATCTTGGGGTAGTTTTGACTTTGTATCACCACCCATTCACATAATCATTTGTGGGTGTCACATTGAGAAATTTTGGAAATTTAATTCGCATATTGTGGAAAAATCGTACATAATGTTAAGTTTGAAGCTAGATCTAATGAAATATCTCTTTTTTATCCTAGAGAGAGTTTTAGTGAGGAAGAACTATACAAAAACCATCCTTTTATAATAGAAAATGAATTATCCTTTTAATAGGCGATTTAACATTCATTTGTTAGCAATAGTGCATAGCTAGTTAATAATGGGCTTTTGAGGTCAGGATCATACTCTTTGATTGGATTAATAGCCAGTCTAAAAGCTTGAGAGTTCAAAGGAGGTTAAATGCACACTTTAATTGTCTAGGAGAGAAACATACAATGTTAACATTAATATTTTGACTTCAATTTGTCACGCTGGTCTTGACATAAGAGAATACCGCATACCTCCACTTTGGTAACGTATTGCTGAGGAGACTATCGAGATCACTTGATCTGACGGACTAGAAAGTGAGAGAGATTTAGTGTCATCCCCAGCAACAGTTGCACGCAGGCCGACGAGAGACTCTCCGCTGCTCGTATGCGTTTTGTGCCTTAATTGCTCGCATTTTCACTGGTAGCCATTTTGGGAGATCAAGTCGATCAAATGGAACCCTGGCTTGAGTCCTGGGGTGCCCTAAGCATCGAACGCCTAACCGGCTGCCTCCGTGCTTGCCCAAAATGCCTCATCGCCCTACCTTTTTAGATCCCATTGCAACGGGATCGTCCACGAAGGAGAATTGACTCCTCCTTCAGAGTTTTCTCTACAAAATTTCTTCCGAACACCACTATCTTCTCCCACTGGAACCATCGTCATCCCCATCGAGGATCCAGAAGCACTTTCTCTTTGTTTACCCTCAGATCAATTGGAGGTAAGGACACCATCTCTGGCCCCTATGCTTTCGTTCTTCATCTTTAGTTCGCACTGGGATTGCCCCACCTTCTGGCTCGACGAAGGTCACCGCCACAACCATTGTAGTCCTCATCGGTGGAAGGACTGACATGCTCTGGTCCTTGAATTTAAACTTTTTCACTCAACGCTGATTCTTGGAGGTACTTTTAATTGATTGGCTACTCGTTTTGGTCTCCCTTTCATCCACGATGTTGTCCCTGTATTTCTGCTTCCCACTGTACCGATTCACAACTAGCCATCAATGGAGCTGGGAAGTTGTCCTCTGACCCGGCAGCGGTGCCTGATCCCTCACAGGATTTTGGTATGGCCTAGTATGAAGGGCCATTCCAATTGGATCGGTGCCCATTTGTTTTGCTTCCAACCCAAATTACTGTCGAGGCTTTGACGGCGGAAGAGTTTAAGGCCTTGTTTTGGTTCTGCGTTGTTAATCATAGACACCCTGATTTAGAAAGGTCATTACATGTATGCCTTCAAGCCTTGCTCCCAGCATCCGATGATTCTTGGTTTGACGATCGCACGCTTTGCGGTAATTTTGAAGACGGAAGCATACCGAACACAGACCCTGGTTTGGCTTTGCATTGAGTTCAGGCCAACAAAGTATTGGTAACCCAAACGTGAATACGGTTTAGATTCAGTAAAGGATAATTCTGAATGGCATTCTAAATTCGCCAGTAGCCATCTACTCACACCTTGGTTTCTCATTTTGAATCACACTTAAACACTGCTAGAAATTGTTTACTCAGTAAGTATAATCTAGTGTTACCGTACAAGAAAACCGAGAGTCAAATTAGTTTGGAAAATTCTTGATAATATGACTTCGGTAAAACTATACCTATGCATTTGAATGTCAGAATTATATAAATTAGGACCTGCTATATCAGGGGGGCTATCGCATATTTGGTATAGTTACAGGGCCTAATGCTGAGTTGCATGAAGAATACTTAGTGAGTCTGAATATTCTATAAAATTTAATATTAATCTAAATACCATATTATGACTAGGTGGTGGCATTAATCTGGGTCCAGAACTAGGTGATCATTTTATTGACTTAAATAAGACCAAAGAAAGGTATGTACTCCTCCCTATTTATAACTGGCAATATATATGACTAAATTTTCCTATAATGAGGCATCTTTTGTAATACTTGATCTTATTCCATTTGTCAGACAATTCATTCACTCTCATTTGACTTATTGTTATATTTCTAAAATTTCTTTTATCATGTTAATTTGGGTCAATGACCCCACCTGCTATTATGTCTGCAAATATGCCATGTACATTTGTAAAAAAATGAATCTTGCCACTCTATTTATGCATGTTAGATAATTCGACTAGTTTAACTATCGTAGACGCTTATGCGTAACCATTAGGGCGCGTCTATATCCGCCCGGGGTGCGTATTTCCACCTCTTTTTATACAGGGGCGCGTCTATTTACACCCAGGGTGCGTCTATTTCCACCCATGTTACTTAGGCCATTGACTCAGTGGTGTCGTAGCCCTACTTTAGTTACTTTAGTCAAATGTATCGGCATGCAAATGTTTATATTATTGGATTGTTATTTATGGCAAGAATGGTGTAATAATTGTTTATTTATAATGTCTCATTCTTTTGAAAATTCATTCTCTTGTTACTTCTCCTTGAAGCTTACCAAATTTTTAATAGTCTCTTTTTTATGGGAACATCTTACTTTACTTTTTAAATGTCCTAGTTAGTCTTTTAACGTACATACTCAGCTTTTGTTGATTTATATCTTGTTTTTCTATTATTATGGGTGTTCCCTCCACCCAGGTGTAGGTGTTCTACAGGACAGAGATTCAGGATGATTGTGAGCTAATTGGTGGATATAAGGACAATTTGAGATAGCCTTGTTACCCTCTGTATATGGGCATATGTGTGAATAGATGTAATCTTTTCATTCTTTGTACCATCTTTAGGGTGAGAAAGTTATGTACATCAGTATATTTTGTAACTTTGTAAATAGTAATGTTTTCCGCTGCTTAATTATTTCACAGCTCATGTTTTTACCATTGAGTGGGCCCTCTATCGGGTCCCACTCTTTACAGAATGGTATCAGAGCCTAAGCAGTCGGTAACTAGACTATTTCAAGTTATCCTAGATTGTTCCTTAATAGATAGATGATCCTTTAGAGGTTGTTATCATACCAAAACCATAGTCATGTTTACCAATTATGATTTCATCCCTATCCAATTTGGTGGTATATATGCATTCCAATCAAAGTATGTGAATGACCTAGTTTGGGTGAACTCTTACAAATGCTACCCTCTCTTTATATTCATAGCTTTCTATACATAAAGGTTGCCTCTCCTAGGATGTAGCCTCTACCTCCCACCCTGGCGGAGGACAATTCATCTACTATAGAAAAAGTAGGTTGACTTGAACTCACAAAATTTTGCATAACCCTAGTAAAAGTCATTAAACCTTTTTCTTTTTTTATTTCCTAGCATATGATACATGCATTATGTGAACTATGCATGCATGGATACAAACTTAGGATGTTGACATGACTTTTAGATTTTGAGGTATTATATGATGGCACATGATGATATGAACTAGATCCTTTAAGGTTGGTCTAGTCTTTCCTGCAACATGGAGTTATCTCAACATAATTTTGCTTAACACTTACCACCCAAGAGTTGATTACTAACCTAGTTGAACTTGTGATATCTCATAAATGAGGGTTTGTTGAAGGAAGATATATGTTTCAAGAAACAATCCTTTATATTTTATCCCTCACATACCCATAAGGTAGAAATGATGTTGATCTTCCTTGTCTTATAACAGAGTGATCACATATTTGGATCACATAATAAAACTTTGTACCATATTGGTTTTCCCCGAGGACACGTGGAGACACAATTATATTTAGAAGCTACAATTGATACTCTATTACTTAAAACTTTAGATGTGCACCGATACTTAGGTCATGTGAGGTAGGTACATCTAGGGTTGATCCTTAAAAGAGTTGACCACTCTCTCATCATCGTCGTGTAATTAGTTTACCTCATGTATGAGATAGAGTGTAGTTTGACTATCTAGTGCACCTGCGCTTGTCTTGACACCATGGAGGAAAGACAACTAAGGTAGTAGAGTCCCTAATCTTTTCTTATTATGGTTATCCATGGTGTTATAAATAAATGATTTTTTGGTATGTGATGGCATAGATCACGATTAAGAGAATGGTTAAATAATGAAGGTCGTGCCTAGTTGGACCTACTAGAGGTTCACTGCATGCTAGAAGAAATATGTATCCCCTCATTAAAATTGGCATATGCATGTTGTAATCTTTGATGAGGTGTGTAGAGAATCCGCTTTTGTGAAGATCAACTGATGTTTAGATGATAGTATATTTTGTATGTGACAACAAGTGGTTGACTTGGTTCTCAGATTGATTTTGGCGCCATTTTGGATTCCCATCGCTTGGTTTTCATTGTCAAACATATTCTCATTATTATATTATATTTACAAAAAAAACTTTTTCAGATTTCATCGATGATTTTTGAACCAAGTCACCACAAGAAGGAAGTTTTAGTAGCACAAGAAACCTTTGATTTTCATGTTCAACCCTCTGAACCTAGGCATAAGTGTGATGTAGGAAAAAAATATAATAGTTATGATCTAGTTGGCTGCCCTCTTGATTCTTTGTATGATGAGATATGTCCTTCAAGGGTTGGAGCCTTGTACACTTCAGTCTGTAATATTATTGGATGAATAGTTGTAATCAATGGCTATTAGCAAAAACAAAAACTAAAAATTGATGATATCATCCTCAATCTTAGTATAAATTTCCTAGACCAATTCATGATATGAGAAGATAATAAGACGTGATGGATTAAGTTATGTAAATTCACGTTGAGTTCTGCATACAATTGTTATGTGACTATGTTATGCTAGGACCCCTATATTAACTTTGTCTAGTGAATTAGAAATTTATAATTGGTTAGAAATTTACAGCTTAGTATTTTGAGTTGTAGCTTGGTGGCAGTTTAATAGGGCAGTTGATGTTTGTAATCTTTGAGAAGGAATGGTACAAGAGATGTACTAGTAAACCAGAATGTAATTGAATTACTTTGGTTCTTTATGAAAGAGTTTTCAGTACATGGATCTCTTTGTAAAAAGTTTTAAATTTTTTAGTGATTTTCCGTAATTCCACTGCTAACGAATGCTTCTGCTTAAGTAAATTATGTTTTTATGAGTTGGATGCCACAATTTAGTGGTATCAGAGCTCTAGGTTCGCTGAGTCTATATAGACATAGGATTAAGGTCATTGAGTCTGTTCTAGTGTCTTCTAGTTTATCTGATAGTGTCTTCTGCTCATATAGGAGAAGAAGAACTTGAAGATGTCTGGATCACATGAGGAACATGCTACTGAGAGTAGTGTTGCTGCACCAGGAGGAGGTGCAAGGGACCAGACCAGGGAGGAACCTGTGCCTGAACATCTCGAGTTTGACCCAGCCATAATAGAGAACCCAACCTTCCATGATCTGTTGGGGAAATTCATGGCAACAATGACTCATATGGCAGATAGGATGCCACCACTGGCACCTAGGGCATCAGCTCATCAGGAAGGATAGGGCACTGGCAAGACATTTGAACGACTTCGCTGGGTTGGAGCCACAAAATATGTTGGAATAGCTGACCCAGCATATGCGTACATGTGGCTAACTAAGCTGGAAAAGGCCTTCAGGATCCTTAATATCTCAGAAGCTGAGAAGGTGAGACATGCAGTGTACCTTCTTAAGGGGAGTGCTGGCAACTGGTGGACCATAGAAGAAGGCAAGAGGCTAGGAGTTGAGATCAGATGGGAAGTATTCCGACGAGAATTCATCAGTAGATATTTCCCTAAGACGTTTCTAGATGAGAAAATCTCTCAGTTTGAGAGGTTAAGGCAAGGACCAATCAACATTAGCGAGTATGAGGCTACGTTCATGGAGCTTTTGCGGTTCTGTCCACATATGGCTGCTACTGATGAAGAGAGGATTCAACGTTTCGAGAAGGGGTTGAACGCTGATTTGACCACTCCTATGTCTGCCTTAGAGAACAGGGAGAGGTTTGTCACTTTTGTGGAGTCCGTCAGACGGATAGAAAGGTCAGTGACTGAGAAGCGTCAGACCAAGAGTAAGAAGGTGTATACTTAGTTTCAAGGACAAGGGTCCAAAAGTTTTAAGAAACCAAGATTTTCTGCACTAATAGCACCACCAAGGTTCAATACCCAGACGCAATGGACGTCAAATAGGGGTAGAGGTCGTAGTTTGCCACCAGAAGGAGCCCACAACTCAGCATCAGTGTCGGTGACAGGACCACCCAGGCCACAGTCAAGGAATAGAGGTTGTTTTATATGTGGAAAGATGGGGCATTTGATGAAAGATTGTCGAGCCAGAGAAGCAAGTGTGACTCAACCTCAGAGGCAGAGTCAGCTAGGCTCTCAGAGGCGACAATTTCCGAGTGGCGCTAGAGGATGTGGACAAGTGTCCCAAGCTAGATCATCAACACCCAATAATCGAGCACCGAGTCAACTGTAGGCGACGATGAGATTCTATGCAATGAACCAGCCCGAAGTAGTTGTCAACCCCAGAGTTGTGACAGGTCATATGGAACTATTTCATTTTGATATGTCTACATCCTGCTTCGTATCTGTTTTAATTGATCTAGGTGCTACACATTCCTTTATCATTAGAAAAGTGATCTTTGACTGCAACATGATTATCAGTAATAGAGAAGATAGTATGTTATTAGAAACCCCTTTGTTGGGATCTGCAGTGTTGTGGGAGGTGTGTTCTCCCTGCATTCTTTTCTTTTCTAAACATCGCATTCATGTGGATCTCATACCACTTGAGATGCACAGGTTTGATATAATTCTTGGAATGGACACCTTAGAAAAGTATAAGGTTGTCTTGGATTGTGAGTTCAAGCAAGCTGTGTTCACAGATGATGGTGACACATGGATCATTCAGGGAGATATAAAGATTCTTCCAACGTGTCTTGTGTCAGCTATGGTAGCTGAGAAGCTGATGAGACAAGGATGCTTTACATTCTTGGCACATGTGGTAGACACTACAATGGAGAGTCCTAATCTTTATGAAGTTCCTATAGTTAGGGAATTTGAAGATGTATTCCCTGAAGAACTTCCAGGTATACCTCCACCCCGAGAGATTGATTTTGAAATTAATCTAATCTTCAGCACACAACCAATAGCACAAACACCGTATAAAATGGCACCTGCTGAGATGGCATAGCTCAAGAAGCAGCTACATGAGTTACTTGAGAAAGGTTTCATCTGACCGAGTATGTAAAGAGTGGGACCCGATAGAGGGCCCACTCAATGGTAAAAACATGATCCGTGAAATAATTAAGCAGCGGAAAACATTACTATTTACAAAGTTACAAAATATGCTCATGTACATAACTTTCTCACCCTAAAGGTGGTACAAAGAATGAAAAGATTACATATATTCACACATATGCCCATATATAGAGGGTAACAAGACTATCTCAAATTGTCCTTATATCCACCAATTAGCTCACAATCATCCTGAATCTCTGTCCTATAGAACACCTACACCTGGGTGGAGGGAACACCCAGAATAATAAAAAAACAAGATATAAATCAGCAAAAGCTGAGTATTTACGTTAAAAGACTAACTAGGGCATTTAAAAAGTAAAGTAAGATGTTCCCATCAAAAAGGGACTATTAAAAATTAGGTAAGCTTCAAGGAGAAGTAACAAGAGAATGAATTTTCAAAGGAATGAGGCATTATAAATAAACAATTATTACACCATTCTTGCCATAAATAACAATCCAATAATATAAACATTTGCATGCCGATACATTTGACTAAAGTAACTAAAGTAGGGCCACGACACCACTGAGTCAATGGCCTAAGTAACATGGGTGGAAATAGACGCACCCTGGGCGGAAATAGACGCGCCAATGTATAAAAAGAGGTGGAAAGACGCACCCCGGGTGGAAATAGACGTGCCCTAATGGTTACGCATAAGCGTCTACAATAGTTAAACTAGTCAAATTATCTAACATGCATAAATAGAGTGGCAAGATTCATTTTTTTACAAATGTACATGGCATATTGCAGGCATAATAGCAGGTGGGGTCATTGTCCCAAATTAACATGATAAAAGAAATTTTAGAAATATAACAATAAGTCAAATGAGAGTGAATGAATTGTCTGACAAATGGAATAAGAGCAAGTATTACAAAAGATGCCTCATTGTAGGAAAATTTAGTCATATAAATGCCCAGTTATAAATAGGGAGGAGTACATACCTTTCTTTGGTCTTGTTTAAGTCAATAAAATGATCACCTAGTTCTGGACCCAGATTAATACCACCACCTAGTCATAATATGATGTTTAGATTAATATTAAATTTTATAGAATATTCAGACTCACTAAGTATTCTTCATGCAACTCAGCATTAGGCCATGTGACTATACTAAATATGTGATAGCCCCCCTGATATAGCAGGTCCTAATTTATATAATTCTGACGTTCAAATGCATAGGTATAGTTTTACCGAAGTCATATAGTCAAGACTTTTCCAAACTAATTTGACTCTCGGTTTTCTTGTACGGTAACACTAGATTATACTTACTGAGTAAACAATTGCTAGCAGTGTTTAAGTGTGATTCAAAATGAGAAACCAAGGTGTCAGTAGATGGCTACTGGAGAATTCAGAATGCCATTTAGAATTATCCTTTACTAAATCTATACCGTATTCACGTTTGGGTTACCAATACTCTGTTGGCCTAAACTCAATGCAAAGCCAAACCAGGGTCTGTGTTCGGTATGCTTCCATCTTCAAAATTAACACAAAGCATACGATCGTCAAACCAAGAATCATCGGATGCTGGGAGCAAGGCTCGAAGGCATACATGTAATGACCTTTCTAAATTAGGGTTTCTACGATTAACAACACAGAACCAAAACAAGGCCTTAAACTCTTTCGCCATCAAAGCCTCGACAGTAATTTTGGTTGGAAGCAAAACAAATGGGCACCGATCCAATTGGAATGACCCTTCATACTAGGCCATACCACAATCCTGTGAGGGATCAGGCATCGCTGTCGGGTCGGAGGACAACTTCCCAGCTCCGTCGACGGCTAGTTGTGAATCGGTACAGTGGGAAGCAGAAATATAGGGACAACATCGTGGATGGAAGGGAGACCGAAACGAGTAGCCAATCAATTAAAAGTACCTCCGAGAATTAGCGTTGAGTGAAAAAGCTTAAATTCAAGGACCAGAGCCTATCAGTCCTTCCACTGATGAGGACTACAATGGTTGTGGCGGCGACCTTCATCGACCTAGAAGGCGGGGCAATCCCAGTGCGAACTGAAGATGAAGAACGAAAGCATAGGGGCCAGAGATGGTGTCCTTACCTCCAATTGATCTGAGGGCAAGCAAAGAGGAACTGCTTCTGGATCCTCGATGGGGATGACGATGGATCCTATGCGAGAAGATAGTGGCATTCAGAAATAATTGGGTAGAGAAAACTCTAAAGGAGGAGTTGATTCTCCTTCGTGGACGATCCCGTGGCAATGGAATCTAAAAAGGTAGGGCGGTGAGGCATTTTGGGCAAGCACGGAGGCAGCCGGTTAGGCATTTGACACTTAGGGCACCCCAGGACTCAAGCGAGGGTTCCATTTGATTGACTTGTTCTCCCAAAATGGCTACCAGTGAAAACACGAGCAATTAAGGCACAAAACGCATGCGATCAGCGGAGAGTCTCTCATCGGCATCAGCGCAGTGTAACGCCTGCGTGCGACTGTTGCTGGGGACGACACTAAATCTCTCTCACTTTCTGGTCCGTCAGATCAAGTGATCCTGATAGTCTCCTCAGCAATACGTTACCGAAGTGGTAGGTATGCAGTATTCTCTTATGTCAAGACCAGCGTGAGAAATTGAAGTCAAAATATTAATGCTAACATTGTATGTTTCTCTCCTAGACAATTAAAGTGTGGATTTAACCTCCTTTGAACTCTCAAGTTTTTAGATTGGCTATTAAGCCAATCAAAGAGTATGATCCTAACCTCAAAAGCCCATTATTAACTGGCTAGGCACTATTGCTAACAAATGAATGTTAAATCACCTATTAAAAGGATAATTCATTTTCTATTATAAAAGGATGGTTTTTGTATAGTTCTTCCTCACTAAAACTCTCTCTAGGATAAAAAAGAGATATTTCATCAGATCTAGCTTCAAACTCAACATTATGTATGATTTGTCCACAATATGCAAATTAAATTTCCAAAATTTCTCAATGTCACACCCATGAATGAATATGTGAATGGGTGGTGATACAAAGTCAAAACTACCCCAAGATTATTATCAGGGTCGAAAATTACTACTCAACAAAGTTTAAGAGAAATAAAATTTAAGCTCTTTAGTAAAAAGGAAAATAGAGGTGATACCTAGATTTGAGTTCGTTACAGAATACCACCCCTTAAAGAGGATTTCGTCCCCGAATAGGCAGTATAACAAATCTCGAGGCATCACGCCAAAATATCGGATCAACATTAAACTAACTATTGACTCCTAGGACCTGAGAGTACAGAGATGACACATAGGACTCTATTTACAAACATGACAGCCAGTGTCTCCACCTGGATGTCACTACTGTCCTTGCGGCTGTTGTTGTTGTTCTTCACCCGCTGTAGGGTTTCTGCTTCTTCGTCTGCATCTACCTAAAAAGTTGGATCCCACGGGGGTGAGACAATTAAAATTGCCCCAGTGAGAGATATAACTCTCCACCAGAAATATTATTATTGCAATTAACATAATAAAACTGAGCAGAAGAATCATAAGTATTCAACAGCAGATAAATCAATGTCTAAATAGATTAGAGCATTATTCTCTATTCAAGTCATTTCAGCTATATCTTGATAAAGCAGCATGTCACTTATTCAATAAGGACTATGAAGAACATGTATAACATTTATCCATCTAAGATATACTAAGCAAGATATCATCAACCAATGATTCCCATATTTCAACCTTAAGAAAATATGCTACATGGATGATTACATTTTACAAGTATACTGAAGCCCTAAGGAGATGAGGTATACCGCTCATACTCCAATTGACCATTACAAAATCAAAATCAGTACCATACATAGGTTAATAGAAGAGCCAGATTTCCAGGACCTCATCTTCCTCAGTTAGTGTGAGGACTAAATGCAGGACATCTTGTATCTCTGCTAAATAGCTTTCCAGGGTATACTGGCAACTTCACTATTAGAGTTATAGTGGCATGTTGTACTCTCTTCACAATCGAGAGATATTATGTGTATCTCATATCGATCCGGCATTAACATTATCGGGAGATTAATGATACATCCATCCCGGTATTTGGGAGATTAGTGATACATCCATCCCAACATATATAATGAAGGATTGAGAGATTTAATGTTTACCTCACATCAATACCTCCATTAGGGCATAAGGATATTCACGCCCATAACCCCCACATACTCAAAAGTATGCCCTCCAGGAGTTCCTGTAGGAAAACCTACTTCACCATCACCAAACTTCTGACGATGATGGATCTATGGTTAGAGCTCTACTTGATAAGATTTTACTTGATTAATTAAGTACCTTGACATATTCTTTTAGCATCAATCATGTTTTCAAACATAAATTATTATAACAAATGCTACGAAGAATGAGTACTATTTCTATCAAGTCTTTTTCGAAGCTTTATAAAACATTGGGATCTCAATATCCCTTGTTATATCAGGGGAATTCTCATCCCTTAACATCTCATCATTATGATTATTGAATATGGGTATTCAAACCCTCACTTGTTACCTGATGCGATGATTTTAAGTCGCATTTAGAGACCTATTTCATATGTGTTTTGTGCCTTAATTACTCATTTTCATGGATATTATTGCATAATTCACTTTATTTGGTCTTTGCCATCATTTTATATCAAATCCCCTTTGTTTTACTATTTTGAGCATTATTTATCATCTTATTATAAATTGTGTGGATTTACTTGGTCTTGTTGTGAAATTTCAGGAAAAACAAGTATCTGCTTCCGTCGATACCATCGACGGAAGTCGATACCATCGACCAAGCCACAGGTTGTCAACCGAGAAGAGCAATACAGAGTCGATACCATCGACACCTAAGTCGATGGTATCGAGATCCCTTCAAGTTGCTGGCGAGGAAACTGTCAATACCATCGACCCAAGTCGATGCCATCGACACAAGGGGAGCTACAGCGTCGCTAAACGACAACAACCGATGCTAAAGGAGTCGATACCATCGACACACAAGTCGATGGTATCGAGATCACCACAGGCGCTCAGAATAAAAGAAAGGAAAGCTGCCGCTAATCCGCCGGGTCGATACCATCGACCCGCGTCGATGGTATCGACGCCGGCAGATATGCGTTGGATTTGTTTTGATCTCGATCGGACGGCTGTTGTTATTTGACGACCTAATTAGGGACTTATACCTAATGACGGCCGCCCAGATGAGAGGATGGGATCATTTTTGGATTGCACGAGTGCCGAGGAGGAGAGAGAGGAGAACGGAGGTCGAGAAGCTCATCTCGGGTGATTCGGACGTTGCCGAAGACGATTTCCACCACCGATAGGCGGGGAAAGCTCGTGTTCTACGCCAAGGATCCACCGGTTCTTCTCCGTTCAGGGGTTTTCCCATTTATTTCCCGTTTTTCTTATGAATTCCCCAATTTCTACCATGTATTTGTGTGAGATGAACATGAGAGGCTAAAAACCTCAATCTTTAGGACCGGGAGTAGCCCGGGAATGCATTGTATGACATTTTCATAATAATAATTCATATTTTTCTCTCAAATCCGTGGTATAGATTCGTTTTCTCCATTTCTATTGTTATGCTTGATCACCATAGTAATAATTTAACACCCTTAATCACTTCGACAGAAGGATTAACGGTTGAAAAGAGACGAATTCTACATTAATCCATAAAACCCTTGACAAAGGAGTTGTAAAATTAATGGTGGGAACTGAGAGACCGTTTATAATGCACTCAGTTTAGGGGAATGATTACTACGACGGTGGAATCAACCTAAATCTAAGTAGTGAATTACACCATGACAGTGGGTAATTCTATTTTCAGGCCACTACCCGGATAGAGAGAGAAGTGTGAGGAATTATATGAAACTTAATACAATGTTGACCCACGGTGAAACCGCCATCCTAAAGATATCCCTTTGAATTGATTAAATTAACCTTTAATCGATTGTTTTCTTTGTTTGATTTTTATTTTCTTTTTAATTTGAACAACAAAACCCTACTTTGTTAATCGGTCTAGCTGATTGCGATTAGTTAGTAGAAGTCTCCAATAATTCACGTATCCCTGAGTTCGACTCGGGCCTCACAAGGCCTATATTACTCGACGCGTATACTTGCGTTTAAGCGCGTAGTAAAATACACGTCAAGTTTTTGGCATACTTGCGTTTAAGCGCGTAGTAAAATACACGTCAAGTTTTTGGCGCCGTTGTCGGGGATACGGCGAATTATTGGCACTTTGAGTGCTAAGAGTGGCCATTCTAGGCCACATTTTTTATTTATTTTAAAACAATTTCAAAAAAAAAATTCCTTTATTTCTCTATAATTGTGTTGACTCGTTCAAAGCATTGTACTGAACCCCTATTTCCATTTTTCAGGTACTTTGCATGGTGCACACACGTAGTCGAGACTACGTGAATCGCACACCTGAGGTTCCATCTGCGGGACCAGAGGACAAGGACTACTACAAGGAGGAACACCACAGTGATATAAATTCTGAATCTGAGCAAGAACAAGAAGAAGTAATTGCTGAAGCACAGACAATATGGGAGAAGATCAAGGCGTCTTCTTCCTCGGCATCAAAGGGGCCTATAAAGAAATAAGGGCTAAACATTCCAACCTACAAGATCGATCCAGCACTGATTAACCTGGTTAAATCAAACGCATTTCACGGATTAAAAAATGAAGATCCAGTGGCCCACATCAGCCAGTTCGTGGAGAACTGCGATATGGTGAAGATAGATCGATTTCCGCAGGATGTGCTCTACCTCAAGTTATTCCCGAGTTCCTTGGCTGGAGTGGCAAGAGAGTGGCTTCATAACCTCGACGACGAGTTTGTTGAATCATGGGATCACATGGTGGAGGTTTTCTTCGAGAGGTTCTTCCCTCCTGAGAAGACCAATGATATGATCCGGAAGATCCACAATTTCACCCAACAGACGGGTGAAACTTATTCTGAGACTTGGGAGTGATTTCAAGTCATGTTGAGGAGATGTCCACACCATGGACTGGACAAGGAAACCCAAGTGAAGATCTTCTACTTTGCTCTCTCCGAGCATGATAGAAGCAATTTGGACTCGGCTGGCTCCGGATTTTTCTTAAATAACACTGATACAAGATGCTGGGAAATACTGAAGAATATGGCACGAAAGCAATCTTGGGGAGAAAGAGAAAGAGGCCCAGTTGAGCAAGCAAGAGTTGCCAGTGAGTCAAAGGCAATGAGAGAGCTGAACGAGAAGATGGATCTTCTCGCTAAGAAGTTGCTGCAGAAGGAAGACAATGAGTCCGAGGATGAGGCTCAGGTCAAGTACATGAGGCAACAGCAGGGGTACAGGAATAACGATTATTCATGGCGGAAGGACAAGAAATTTTCATGGAAGGATCCAAATAACTTTCTGCAGGATCCGGACGCCAAGCCTGCACCGGTCACGGAGGACAAGAGCACGGAGTTGCTCAATCAAGTCATAAAGCAAAATCAAGAGTTGATGAACACTTTTGGGCAGCAAATAAAGCAGCATGGTGAGTTTATGAACCAGTTTGGGCAGACTTTGCAGAGCCACGGGGCTCAAATGAGAACTATAGAGACTTCCATGGCACAGATGGCAGCCGAGATTGCAAGCTTGAAGAAGCCGGCACATCCGGGTTTTCCGGGGAACACCAATGTTCCCGGGGGAAACCAACAGGCTAAGGCCATCTTATTGAGGAGCGGTAAGAAAGTGTTAAATCTAAGGGCGGATGACACAATCACACTGCGGGACACAGTTGAAGAAGCAACAGTCAAAGAGCAGCCCGCACCTATCATAGAGCAAACTAAGGACATAGCTGAAGATGGTAAGGAAGAACAAGCCACTGAGGAGGAACCACAGAAATTAACTCCCTATGTGCCACCTCATCAAAGGGCACATACCGTTCCGGTCCCCTATCCCAATAGTGCAAAAGCAAGAAAGGTGGATGCACAGTTTAAGAAATTTCTGGACAGCTTTGGGAAGTTATCAGTGAATATTCCTTTACTAGAGGCGATTGAACAAATCCCGTCTTATGGGAAGTTTCTCAAAGATGTAATCACCAAGAAGAGAAAGATACCCGACACTGAGGTCGTGGTATTGAAGGAGCAAGTGAGTGCTTTTATTATGGGCACTTTGCCGCCAAAGAGACAGGATCCCGGTTGTTTCAATATTTCTTGCTTTATCGGGAAGTTCAAATTTGGCGAAGCACTTTGTGATTCCGGGGCAAGCATCAATCTGATGCCCCTTTCTACGTTCAAGAAACTTGGATTGAAGGAGTCGAGGCCAAGTAACATGACCATCCAATTGGCCGATAATTCTGTGGTGAAACCGTATGGAATCTGTGAGGATGTTTTGGTAAAGGTAGACCGCTTTGTTTTTCCGGCTGATTTTGTCGTTATGGAAATGCAGGACGAGCACGGCAATGAGTTACTACTTGGTCGCCCATTCCAAGCTACAGCTGATATGATCTTGGAGATGGGGAGAGGTCGCTTGACCTTGGGCATTGCGGATGATCGCTTTGAGATGGTCATGCCCAATGGTAATGCATCTAATAAAGCAAAAGCACATTGCAACATGGTTAAGCATGTGGAACAAAATATCTCACTTTGTCTTGGGAAGCCATTTTTGGATATGGCTCATGTTATGAGCAGGATAGATAATGGGACCCTAGCAGTGGACCTTATGGAGCAAACTAAAGTTGTCTCTTTATGCAAGGTTGTTGGGTTTCCAAATGATGAGACTGAGGACATTCCATCTTCATGGGAGGATGATGTGATTATTACTTCCGTCTTTGATGCATATCCGGAATTGCCTTTGGAGGCGTGTTTGTTAAATGTCACTTATGATTGGATGCAGAGTACTTCACTCAAGGAGTGTGCCAAAATGCTTCAAATGCTTCCATGTTTCTACACGAGGCACTATGAAGATTTGGGTACACTTCCCCCACCGCTACAATCATCTCTTATTTGCCCACCTGGTCTGGATTTGAAGCCATTGCCCCCGCATCTGAAGTACGTCTTTCTAGCTGAGGAGGACAAGTTACCAGTGATTGTTTCTGCATACTTGAGTGCGGATGAGGAGGAGCAACTACTGATAGTGCTCAAGAACCACCGTTGAGCTTTTGGGTGGTCTGTGGCGGACATCAAGGGGATCTCCCCTACACTTTGCCAACACAAGATTCGGCTCGAGGAGGGAGCCAAGCCAGTCATACAGCCTCAAAGACGTCTAAATCCAAGCATGATGGAGGTTGTCAAGAAGGAAGTCATAAAGCTTCTTGCTGCAGGGATCATTTATGACATATCCGATTCAACGTGGGTGAGTCCCACACAGGTAGTCCCTAAAAAGGGGGGAATCACTGTCACTACAAATCTTTTGAATGAACCTGTCACCACCCGATTGGTAACCGGGTGGCGTGTTTGCATTGACTACCGCCGATTGAATACCGCAACTCTTAAAGATCATTTTCCATTGCCATTTATCGATCAGATTTTGGAACGTCTAGCTGGTCGGTCGCATTTTTGTTTTCTAGATGGCTATTCGGGGTACAACCAGATTTCTATTGATCCTTTGGATCAAGAGAAGTCTATGTTTACATGTCCCTATGGGACGTTTGCTTACCGCCGTATGTCGTTCGGTTTATGCAATGCGCCGGCGACTTTTCAACGCTGCATGCTCGCCATATTCTCTGACATGGTAGAGCGGTGTCTTGAAGTTTTCATGGACGACTTCTCGGTGTATGGAGCGTCTTTTGATGAATGCCTTTATAACTTAGATAAGGTGTTGCAGCGGTGCGAGGACACACACTTGGTCCTCAATTGGGAGAAATGTCACATGATGGTGACGGAAGGAATTGTGCTAGGACACAAGGTGTCTAGCAAGGGTCTTGAGGTAGACCCCGTAAAAATTGAGGTGATTTCTAAGTTACCCCCACCAAATTCTGTAAAAGGGGTGAGACGTTTTCTAGGACACGCCGGGTTTTATCGGCGATTTATTAAGGATTTTTCGAAAATCGCAAAGCCATTATCGGAATTGTTGGAAAAAGACACAGTTTTTTATTTCAATGAGAAATGTCTTCACGCATTCGAGGTTTTGAAGGAGAAGTTGATTTCAGCTCCGGTTGTTCAAACGTCGGATTGGACAAAGCCATTCGAGTTGATGTGTGATGCGTCCGATTATGCTGTGGGAGCTGTTTTGGGGCAAAGGGTAGATAACAAGCCTGCTGTGATTTTCTACGCCTCAAAAATGCTTAATGATGCTCAATTGAACTACACAACTACGGAAAAGGAGTTACTGGCCGTCGTGTTCGCCTTTGAAAAATTTCGGCAGTACTTAGTGGGTTCTAAGGTGGTTGTGTGGACTGATCACGCTGCAATAAAGTATTTGATGGATAATAAGGATGTGAAGCCTAGACTAATTAGGTGGATTTTGCTCCTACAAGAATTCGATATTGAAATTAAGGACAAGTCGGGAATTGAAAATGTGGTGGCTGACCACTTGTCTAGGTTAGAGAGGGTTGATGAACAAGGTTTGCACATACCCATTACCGAGACCTTTCCCGATGAGCAACTTTTAAAAATTGATTCTAAAGAACCATGGTTTGCGGAAATTGTGAATTATTTGGCTTGCGGGATCATCCCGGAGGATTGGTCCTATCAAGAGAAAAAGAAATTCTTTCATTCATTGAGATATTATTTTTGGGATGACCCGATTCTCTTGAAGCAGTGCAGGGATGGTATTCTTCGCAGGTGCGTGTCGGAGGTGGAGTACGAGAGTGTTCTCCACCACTGTCATGCGTCGCCTACAGGAGGACACCATGCTAGCTCACGGACAACAGCTAAGGTGTTGGAGAGCGGCCTTTATTGGCCCACTTTGTTCCGAGATGCCTATAATTTTGTTAGGCAATGTGACCCGTGCCAGCGCGCAGGTAACATCTCAAGGAGACAGGAAATGCCCCTGAATGTATTTCAGGAAGTTGAGGTATTTGATTTATGGGGCATTGACTTCATGGGACCCTTTGTGTCCTCAAATTCAAATCTTTATATCTTACTTGTTGTAGATTATGTGTCGAAGTGGGTGGAGGCAATCCCCACAAGAACTAATGATTCGAACGTAGTGTGCAGGTTTGTCAAAGAGAACATTTTCTGCAGGTTCGGGATTCCCCGAATGATCATAAGTGACGGAGGCACACATTTTCGAAATCAGAAATTCGCGACACTTTTAAAGAAATATGGGGTCAAGCACAACATCGGCACCCCATATCATCCACAGACGCAAGGACAAGTAGAGATATCAAATAGAGAAATCAAGAAGATTTTAGAAAAGACCGTAGCATCCACAAGGAAGAATTGGAGTGTATTGCTACCGGACGCACTTTGGGCTTATCGAACGGCGTACAAAACACCTATAGGCACCACGCATTTTAGGTTGGCGTATGGCCGGGCTTGCCATCTTCCGGTGGAATTAGAGCACAAGGCCCATTGGGCGCTAAGAAGGCTGAACTTGCGCTATGATGAGGCCGGGAGAAAAAGGATGTTTGAATTGAATGAATTGGATGAGCTACGCATGACGGCGTATGAGAATGCCCGCATCTACAAAGAGTGCACAAAGCTGATACACGATCGCCATATAGAGATGCGCACGTTCAAGAAGGGAGACAACGTTCTATTGTTCAACTCTCGTCTCAAACTGCATCCCAGGAAGCTGAAATCCCGGTGGAGTGGACCCTTCATTGTGGAGGAGGTGAAACCGCACGGAGCGATTCTCGTGCGTGATGGAGATGCCACGTTCTTGGTGAACGGGCAATGCTTAAAGTTGTATTTTGGTGAGAATTACAAGAGGAAAGTGAATGAGGTCAAACTCATTTCACTTGTGCATGAATGAGATGAAGGGAAGACGTCTAGCCAAAGACGCTAAACAAGGGCGCTTGTTGGGAGGCAACCCAACCATCGGTACACTAGGATAGTTTAATTTTAGTCATAGATTGCTTTTATTTCGTTTGAATTTTAGTTTAAAAATGATACCTTGATCCGTTTGTTGAATGTGCAGGCACAGGCAGGGTCGATACCATCGACACACCCGTCGATGGTATCGACATGGGTTCAGGTTGACACCAGCAAAAATCGCACTGCGTCGATACTATCGACACCCCCGTCGATGGTATCGACATGGTCACAGACAGGTCGCAATAAAAGTGTTGATGGTATCGACACCCCAGTCGATACCATCGAGATCTCTGGAAATATTCAGATGAATTTTGCTCAGTCAACTCGATACCATCGACGGCCTCGTCGATGGTATCGACATCATGACAGGTTGAATGCAACACAATGGCGGTGTCGCAATAAAAGCAAGTCGATACCATCGACACCCGTCGATGGTATCGATGGACATGTCACTAATCTGCACACAGACATCGACGACGATCGCAACAGCCACTTCAGCGATCCGGGTGCTGCATCGATACCATCGATTTCCTTCGATGGTATCGACCCGTCAGCAATCCGGGTTTCTCGATCCAGCAAACGTCAGCCGTCGATACTCGCGAGGGAGGCAGATACCCGCGAAATGTGTCGATACCATCGACCCGCGTCGATGGTATCGAAGGGTCAACAGGGGCGCCGATCAAGCCTATTTAAGGGGACTTGCAACGTCACTTGACGTCACACCTTCAGAGCAAGTATCCTCCTTTGCGTCGAGCACTCCCCCGAGCCCTCCAAAACTGAAGAGAAGCGTCATCGAGCGGAGATCTTCATCGAGCAGAGAATTTCTTCTTCATCTTCACCGAGCTCTTTTCTTCTAATCCCATCTTTTCTCGCAACCATGGTGCACACCGCCAGAGCGTCGTCCTCAAGCGCTCACCCTTTGGATATCGAGGAGTTTGTTCCTCCCCCACCCGCTTCCATCCCTCGTCCACGCCTAATTCATGCCAACATGGATGTGAGGAAGGTTTACGAGGATATTATGAAGCGAAAGTTCGAGCCCACCCGGTATGTGGACTGGGGCATGATCCAGGAGCTGGGGTTCGAGGCCAACTTGGCCTATGTGTTGGCCGGGCAAGCGCGGCACACCAATCGCCTTTATGAGATCGACTGTCACGCAGATGGGCAGCCGTTTTTCGGCGAATGGCCCACATACAAGGAACTGGTGGCTGAGTTCATGGCGTCTCTTGATATCTGCGTCGTACCAAATGACATGGTACCATCGGACCAGACGTGGATCAGGGGAAGGGTGTCCTTCTGACTCTTCAACAACAATTACAACATCACGTTGAAGCAGTTCAACGACATCTTCAACTGGAACCACAGCCGCAACGATCACCGACGCCCCGACGCACGCACCGACTACGACAAAATCTTCGCCGAGCTAGTTACAGTGCCAGTAGGAAAGACTGTGAGCTACCATAATGCAGCAGTAGCAGATTTTGAGCACCCGTTCGTCCGGGTCCTGCATAGGATGTTGAGCTTGACTTTCTTCGCTCGAAGCGATCTTGCTTTGAGCAAGTTTCAGGAGAGTGACCTGTTCTTTCTCTACGCACTCCTGAAGCGTCAAGAGTGCAACTGGGGGGCGTTCTGGCTACAGCGCGTCCTGGCGGTGAAGAGGAGCACAAGGAAGGCTCCAATCCATTTTGGTGGTCTTGTCACCAAGTTGGCGCTTTACTTGGGGCTGAACCTTCAGTCCATGACTCCGATCTTTACGAGGAGCAAGGTGAACGTGCAACATTTGCACCGTTCAAACCTTATTCTTTTTTGGGACGGGTTGGCGTACGCTCATTGCCACGTCAACCAAGCTTATCAGGAGAGCTCCCTACCGGACGACGTCTTCAACATAGAGGGCAAGCAGCACTTCCGATGGCCAATCATAGCCATCGAGTCCTCTGAGGAAGACGGCGGTGGTGACGAGCAAGAAGGTGAGGCTGCAGAGGAAGAGGAGGCTTTTACACCTCTTCGAGCACGTGTGGCACCACGGAAGCGTCCTAGGATGCATCCGGGTGCATCTTCATCATCTCAGCCCCCGCCGCCATCACCACAGTACGAGCAGCCAGCTGCGGATCCCTATTCCATGCAGGGGATGTACACCATGCTGCAGGACATCCAGCAGACTCAGCAGCAGCACATGGGTATGTATACCGGCATTCATGAGACTACGAGCCGGGTACTTGACAACCAACGGGCTATGTTCGAGAACGAGCGGCTCATCCTCACCAACCAAGAGCAAATGCACACCCGGTTGCAGCGGATAGAGACGCAACAGGAGCCCTTCTTTGACCAATACTGGAGTCAAGACTACTTTGGAGGCTATCCACAGCCTCCGCCGAGGACCCAATATGATCCAAGCTTCCAGGGGGAGTACCCGTCTTGGGATCCTACGGCACCGCAATACCCACCACCGCCTCCGCAAGATTGATCAGGGTATCACTGTTCCACCCTTAAGTTGGTTTTTGACTATGAGGCCATAGTCGAATTCAAGCTTAGGGGGGTGGCTGGAACAGCTCTATCTTTTATCTTTTCTTTAGTTGTTTTTAATTTCTGCTTTGTTATTTGTTCTTGCAATTTTAGTGTTTGTTTTGGATCCACATCTATCTAGTGTAATTATGGATGTCTTAAAAATTGTCATCTCACTGTTTTCATGGGAAATTTAAGGGAATTTCAAAATTTCTGGGTCTTTTGGATAGCTTAACTTGGTTGTCCTTGGGAAACTTGTCTTATGAAAATGATTGATTATGTCAACTTTGAAGCAATATGTCACACCCACACCCCCATTGACTCATGAAAAGTGGATAGTAACGGTTGTTTGAGCCTAACCTAATCAAATGGTAATGAGACCTTAATTGGATATACGAGAAAGAACCCTTTGAACTACTACACATGTCAGTAAGGAGGGACACATGATATTTTTCTAAGGTTCAGTAACTTAATCTTGTGATCATTCCACTTCATATTTTTCTATAATCCACCAAAGAATTGGAAGTAAAGTACAGTTTTAATTCCTCCTTGCGTGCATAGCATGTAGATAGGAGTTGCATTGTTATTTTCATACTTTTGCATAAAACGAAAAAAAATATAGTGATTCATGCACATTACCTTTAGGTGCATGTCATGTAGTTGCACTCATAACTTTCATGATTTTCATGCGTAAGTACACCATGTACCTCAGTTTGTCTTGAAAAGTGATCTAAATTGTCCCATACCCTCAAAATAGTACAAAGATTTCCAATCATGAAGAAAATAGCCTAACACATGTATCTCTAAGCAATTATGGATATGTGGGCTAATAGTAAAAGAAAAAAAAATCTGAAAATTTGAAAGAAAAAAAATGAGAATTTAGAAGGAAATGGAATAAGAGGGAGAAAGGAACATGATATCACTTGCATAACAAGGAAACTGAGTACATGATGTGGCTTAATTAGATTTCTATCTCTTTTTGAGGTGGAAGGTTAGTGCATGCATCATTCCAGCCAATTTTAAGCATTAGGGAATTTTCAATGTGCAATTGCATCATTTAGGGCATTTTGTTGTATGCATTTTGAAACTGTGTAATACTTCCAAATTTTTCCATGAACCACCCGTTGCTCAGATTGGTAGGCCACCGTGATTTTCTTCTCACTCATGTTTATCAGGAGAACTGCTTCCATATAGATGGTAGTTAGGGCGAGCAACGTAGTGTAGGCGATCACAAGATGTACTAATGCTGAATCGGCAAATTTTATTATGTTAACAGCCTAATGTGATAGTGTTCATCGGTTTGAAGGATAATTTATTTTATTGATGATTATTGTCGCATGTAGGGTAATTACTGTTCTGTGATTAGGAAAGGCCGGTTTGAGAATGTCCAGTGGGAGTCATGTGAAAAGTGGGTGATGTATTGATTGTTAGTTGACATCTGCAATGCTATTCTAAGGATTAGTTGCTCGAGGGCGAGCAATGTTTAAGCTTAGGGGAGTTTGATGCGATGATTTTGAGTCGCATTTAGAGACCTATTTCATATGTGTTTTGTGCCTTAATTACTCATTTTCATGGATATTATTGCATAATTCACTTTATTTGGTCTTTGCCATCATTTTATATCAAATCCCCTTTGTTTTACTATTTTGAGCATTATTTATCATCTTATTATAAATTGTGTGGATTTACTTGGTCTTGTTGTGAAATTTCAGGAAAAACAAGTATCTGCTTCCGTCGATACCATCGACGGAAGTCGATACCATCGACCAAGCCACAGGTTGTCAGTCGAGAAGAGCAATACAGAGTCGATACCATCGACACCTAAGTCGATGGTATCGAGATCCCTTCAAGTTGTTGGCGAGGAAACTGTCGATACCATCGACCCAAGTCGATGCCATCGACACAAGGGGAGCTACAGCGTCGCTAAACGACAACAACCGACGCTAAAGGAGTCGATACCATCGACACACAAGTCGATGGTATCGAGATCACCACAGGCGCTCAGAATAAAAGAAAGGAAAGCTGCCGCTAATCCGCCGGGTCGATACCATCGACCCGCGTCGATGGTATCGACGCCGGCAGATATGCGTTGGATTTGTTTTGATCTCGATCGGACGGCTGTTGTTATTTGACGACCTAATTAGGGACTTATACCTAATGACGGCCGCCCAGACGAGAGGATGGGATCATTTTTGGATTGCACGAGTGCCGAGGAGGAGAGAGAGGAGAACGGAGGCCGAGAAGCTCATCCCGGGTGATTCGGACGTTGCCGAAGACGATTTCCACCACCGATAGGCGGGGAAAGCTCGTGTTCTACGCCAAGGATCCACCGGTTCTTCTCCGTTCAGGGGTTTTCCCATTTATTTCTCGTTTTTCTTATGAATTCCCCAATTTCTACCATGTATTTGTGTGAGATGAACATGAGAGGCTAAAAACCTCAATCTTTAGGACCGGGAGTAGCCCGGGAATGCATTGTATGACATTTTCATAATAATAATTCATATTTTTCTCTCAAATCCGTGGTATAGATTCGTTTTCTCCATTTCTATTATTATGCTTGATCACCATAGTAATAATTTAACACCCTTAATCACTTTGACAGAAGGATTAACGGTTGAAAAGAGACGAATTCTACATTAATCCATAAAACCCTTGACAAAGGAGTTGTAAAATTAATGGTGGGAACTGAGAGACCGTTTATAATGCACTTAGTTTAGGGGAATGATTACTACGACGGTGGAATCAACCTAAATCTAAGTAGTGAATTACACCACGATAGTGGGTAATTCTGTTTTCAGGCCACTACCCGGATAGAGAGAGAAGTGTGAGGAATTATATGAAACTTAATACAATGTTGACCCACGGTGAAACCGCCATCCTAAAGATATCCCTTTGAATTGATTAAATTAACCTTTAATCGATTGTTTTCTTTGTTTGATTTTTATTTTCTTTTTAATTTGAACAACAAAACCCTACTTTGTTAATCGGTCTAGCTGATTGCGATTAGTTAGTAGAAGTCTCCAATAATTCACGTATCCCTGAGTTCGACTCGGGCCTCACAAGGCCTATATTACTCGACGCGTATACTTGCATTTAAGCACGTAGTAAAATACACGTCATTACCACTTATTAGGTAGCTAATACCTTCAGGTCATCTGACCAAGGTAAACATGATACTTGCAATATAGGTATTTCACATGGCTTTTAAAGCCCCTTAATCTCTTGTTACCTTTCACTAGACAACACAGCATATTATGGCTTACAAGGCCCATAAACAATTTTATTAATAAAACATCATAGCTCATACATGTCTATGTCCAACATCTCATGATACATGTATGATTAGTGCATATGATAACAGTTATATCAAATCACATATCAGCACTATGCAATGTAAGAGTAGCATCACTATTTTCACATTAGAGCTAGGATTTCCCAATTCATGTCAAATAAGAATACTCATACCATTACCCAACATTAGGGTTATGGTTTATCATCATATTGCCCAAGATTAGGGTTTCATACACTATAACCCATGATTTGGGCTTCGCGTACCTTTACTCTATATCAGGGTTAGGATTTCATATCAAGGTGTCACATATCATTACACATCATTACCTTAGGTTAGAGTTTCACATCACATTATTGCATTAGAGTTTCACTTGACATCACCCTCAATTTGGGTTTCACATGTCATCATCCTTGATTAGGATTTCACGTGACATCACCTTCAATCAGGGTTTTATATTACATCACCCTTGATTAGGGTTTCACATTACATCACCCTCAATTAGGGTTCATATGAAATCACCCTCAATTAGGGTTTCATATCTTTGCCCTCGATTGAGGTTAGGGTTCATCAATCTTCTTAATTAGGGTTTCATGATCTCTTTATCAAGGATCATTCCCTAATTACATATTTTATTCATGTTGTGAGTATTGAAATTTAACCATTACATGATTATTATACATGTATGGATTCTTTCTCTCTTTCATACTCTTTAGGATAATACTTACTTCAAACTTGATTAGATTAGGTCAACTAAACTTGAATGAAGGGTTGACACGGTGTATTAAGTCATTGCTTTCATAAGCATCAAAGGTTAACCCCTCTAAGGGTACCAATCATATAAATACATTAGGGATTCAACCATTGTACTTATCTTTGCTAAATATCATTATCAATCATGGAATCAACTGATCTTTCATCACTTTAAGTCTTCAATCAATTTTGTATATGTTGAACTTCCATTCGGTCTTGACCTTTGAATCTCCAAACGGTTTGAAGTCAATTGCCCTCCAAAGGGTTTTGAAACTGTTTGGGCATCTAGGGTTAAGACCATTTTCCCTCCAAATGGTTTTGAAACTATTTGGGAACTCAACAACAGAAACTGTTTGAAAAATTCATCACTAAGATCGATTCGACAAACCAGTAGTTGAAACCGTTTGAAAATTGAAACCACTTGGTCATTCAAACGGTTTTGAAACCGTTTGATTCCAAATGGTTTCAAGACCATTTGGACTCAAACGGTCTCAAGACTGTTTGGTCCAAAACATCTTGAAATTGAATGAATCATTTTGGGTTACTTTCAATCAACCAAATAGGGTTCCAATTATTCAACCCATCAATTATTGTAATCATTAGAATTGCTTCAATTGAAACAATTGAATCACCATTCAATCATGACCTCAACTGACCTCAAATGGTCTCGAGGTTGTTTGACCTCAATCGGTCTTGAGACCGTTTGGTGTCAAATGGTCTTGAGACCGTTTGACCCATCCAATCACTGAAATTGATTGAATTCAATTAGGGATCCTTCAATCAATCGATTAGGGTTTGCAATCCATTGATCATTCTTCTAGAATTAATTATAATCAAATCAATTTAAGCCATTGGATCATCATCAATCACTTCAACAATTAACCTCAATCAGTTTTGAAACTGAATCAATCCAATCGGTTTTGAAACTGAAACTATCCAATCAGTTTTGAAACTGAATCTATCCAATCGGTTTTCAAACTGAATTTATCCAATCGGTTTTGAAACTGAATTAGCTCAAACAGTTTTGCAAATCGTTTGCTCCTTCTTTTGTTGAGGTGTGTGCTTAAGATGACATCATCATCTTCAAGCTCCAAACCTTCGAAATCAGTTGTGATTCTTATGGTAATTTCAACAACTAATCGAAAGGGAATCAAGAGAGTAGAAAGGTTCAACACATAATGAACAAATTGCAAGCAATAATGACATTTAAGGGTTCAAGTTATATAACCCACCTTCAAATATGAATCCAAGCTTCAAGATCCACGTCTCCAATGGTGAATGAATATTTCACAACCTCCCAAGGCTCGTCCTCAAGTTTTTAGTGAAAAGGATTGGCTAAAGTTGAAGATTGAATGAAGAAAAGAAGAAATCAAGCATTGATTTTTGATTTCCACCATGAAATCAAGGTTGAAGATGACTATGGAGCTTACCAACAGGTTGTAGTTCGTCCTCATGTTGCTCCTATGCTCCTTTGTGCACGGCCAAAGCAAGGAAAGAAATAGGGATCGAAAAAAGCCTTTCATTTGGCTTGGAAATGGGATGTATATAAGGAAATTCAATGAGAGAGAATGTCTTATAATCATCCTTTAATTTCTAAAATTGGTTCCACATACTCTCCTCCATCCCTTTCCTACGAATCCATCTCATTTACCTTTCAATTCTTCTTCATTATCCAAGAATTAAAAGAAAACAAATTAAGCACCTTAACCATATAATACTAATATCCCATATTTAGTGGATATTACTTTTTAGTTAATTAATGTGAGTGGGTTCTCCACTCACTTAGGATATTTCGAGGCCTTTGCAAGGCACAAGGAAGTTAACACTTTTTTAAATTCAACCATCTCAATTTTGGTTGAAGGGCACTTCAATTAATATATTTATTTTTGCATTAAATTGAATTAGGGTTGCAATTATGCTTAAATATTGATTATTTTAATATCAAGATTCTCTCTCCTCCAAAGTGATTCAAATGAGGCGCCCCTCTCATTTTATTTTCTCTACATAATGCCAAGAAACATGAGGGACCCTCTAGAGGTGATATTTTTTATATTGAACCCTAGGTTTTGGGTAGATTGCACATTACACCAAAACTAGGTTTTATTGCACAAAGATTGCTCAGCAAACTCTATCTTGGTGCTCAGGCTGTCACAAGCCATACCTCTGCATCATTTTCATTCTTATGATGCTTCAACACTTGAGGAACATTTTACCATGTAAAATTTTCAAGTTACCCCTCAACTTGGGTAATTTGCACTTTAGTCCAAGACAAGCAAAACATTGCTTCAACATTATTGAAAAAGGACTAAAATTGAAACATAAGTTCCTATTGAGCCTTAATTACTTTTCAAGAAATAAGAGCAAGCATATAATTAACTTTATTAAGAAAAACATCTAGGGTTAACACATAACCCAGGTTAGGGATGTTACAGATAGCATCAACCAATGGTGCTAAGCACAAAATAGGTGATGATTCAAATTAGTGTTTTCAAGCTATTTCCTTCCCTATCACACCACCGATGGTTATACCATTCAATAGCCAATAGTGTTGCTATCTTGGAAACTGATGTTCGTGATTAAGGGTGTAAAATTTATGGTGACAACCTATGGTCACCCCCTTAGGTCAGGTTTTGGCTCAATTAGACGTATACTTATCATCCACTAAGTATTCTAATGATGTTATCAATTGATGATGACATTAGCTTAATATTTGATGGTGTTAAATGAATGTATTATTGATCTAACAACCAATGGTGATCTAATGATCACAATTATTGGTGGATCAGGTCATCACCATGTATTATGAGTTAAGAATGTAATTGTAGATTTGACTAAACCTTGAACCAATGGTTCCTTGGTTCAATTGATCTAATGGTTAGACCTATACTTCAATTGATAACCTTGAACAATGAACCTGATACAATGAATAATATTGGATGCTTTAACATCCAATGAATTAGAATAAATCACATGGTATTATATGTGGGTCCTAGTGATGATAATTCAATGGTTCAGTATCATTAATTTGTAGTCTTATATTTGCCATCTTATAGTTATATTTGATAAATTGTTATAATAAGTGGATGTGTAACTCCCATGTGATCTAGCTTGTTATACCTAACCTTAGTGTAATTACATTATGTTGATTGGTTATAAACAGACCTCTTGATTGATTAACGTGATAATGAATTACACTCTTCTTGTGTTGAAACCACATTGTAGTACTATTTGAATATCATAGTGCCTTGCCATGTTAGTATCTATGGACACATATGTGCTAATGATCTTTTTACCCTTGTTTAAGGCATGGAATGATGATGATAACCTTACTATGAATAATGTAATGGTCTTAACGACCTTTGGACATGTTTGAAGCCATGATTGAGGTGAAATCCTCTTCATGTTCCAATAAGGGTTAAAACCCTGGAACTTGTGATAAGATATTGGTATCTTGTAAAAGTATGATGATAAGTGTGGTCCATTAATTTGCAATGAATGATAGCATGTGGTAATGTGATTAAGATTTATATCTCAAATGTTTTATATCTTTTGAAGTTGTTATACATGTACTCTTGTTAGAAAATAATTAGGGTTTGAATGTGCATTTGTATGATTTAGCCTTAATTAACCCAATTGTCATAACTAATTAAGTGAAACTCCAATCATGTAGTGCCATGTGCCATAGACTTCCCCTTTGGGTGCTCCCATGTTGTTTGTTAAAAAGAAGGATGGTTCAATGAGGTTGTGTATAGACTATAGATAGTTGAACAAGGTGACAATAAAGAATAAGTATCCTTTGTCGAGTATTGATGATCTTTTTGACCAGTTGAGAGGTGCCACTGTGTTTTCAAAGATAGACCTGAGGTTAGGTTACCATCAATTGAAAATTAAGGCTGACGACATACCCAAGTCAACTTTTAGGACTAGGTATGGTCATTATGAGTTTGTGGTTATGCCGTTTGGGCTAACCAATGCACCTACAACTTTTATGGATCTAATGAATAGGGTGTTTAGACCTTATCTTGATCAGTGTGTGGTCGTGTTCATAGATGATATCCTGATATACTCCAAGGATAGTCAACATCATGAGAACACCTTTGCTAGGCATTGACTTTGTTGAGGCAGCATCAACTATATGCTAAGTTCAGCAAGTGTGAATTCTGGTTATCTGAAGTGTCTTTTTTGGGCCATGTTATATCTGCAAAAGGCATTTGTGTGGATCCCAAGAAACTGGAATCTGTCCTAGAATGGGAACAACCAAAGACACCAATAGAGATCCCTAGTTTCCTATGTCTGGCGGGTTACTACGGGAGGTTCATCAAAGACTTTAGTTCTATAGCATTACCCCTAACTAGGTTAACCATGAAGGATGTTCCTTTTGCTTGGAATGACAAGTGTGAACGTTCTTTCCATCTTTTGAAAGAAAAGTTGACTAGTGCACCGATGTTAGTACTGCCAGAGCAAGGAAAAGGCTATATTGTCTTTTGTGATGCTTTAAAGAATGGGTTGGGATGCATGTTGATGCAGGATAAAAATGTGATTTCTTTTGCTTCACGACAGCTTAAAAAACATGAGGAGAATTACCCAACACATGATCTGGATCTTGCAGTGGTGGTCCATGCTTTAAATATCTGGATAGATTATCTTTATGAAGAAAAGTGTCATATCTTCACTGACCACAAGAATCTACAATATATCTTCTCAAAACAGGAGCTGAATATGAGGCATAGGAGATGGATGGAGCTGATTAAGGATTATGATTGCACAATAGACTACCATCCAGGGAAAGAAAATGTGGTAGGTGATGCATTGAGTAGAAAGTCATCTTCATTATCAACGGTTGATAATGCACAATTAAATTCCTTGATGTGCCATAAGGGAGATATGCTAGTGTCTCTTCGCCAGATAAATGTACAGCTAGAAGTTTCCTTGCTGGCATGATTGTTGGCACAGTTACAAGTGAAACCTACCTTGAGACATAAAATTCATGATGCACAAAAAAATGATACTGTGATACAGAATATCCGATCAAGGATTGGCAGTGAAAATAATGATGGCTTTCATGAGGCAGATGATGGTATAGTTTGTTACCACAATAGGATAGTAGTTCCTGATGTTGATGGGTTGAGGAAGATGGTACTTGAGGATGCTCACTCCTCCATGTATGCAATGCATCCTGGAAGTACCAAGATGTACCAAAACTTGAAAGACATGTATTGGTGGCCAGGTCTAAAGCGTGATGTGGCAGAGTTCATTGCCAAATGTCCAGTCTGTCAGCATGTGAAGGTTGAGCACCAGAATCCTACAGGGACATTACAACCCTTGCCAATACCATAGTGGAAATGGGATCATATTACTATGGACTTTGTGGTTGGTCTTCCTATGATATCCAAGGGTCATGATTCCATATGTATGATAGTAGACAGATTGACTAAGTCAGCTAATTTTCTATCAGTTAAGATGACGTTTACAGCAGAGAAGTTGGCACAAATATATGTTGATGAGATAGTCTGTCTGCATGGCATTCCAGTGATTATAGTTTCTGATAGAGGTCCACAGTTTATAAGTAATTTTTGGGAGCATATGCATTCTGCAATGGGAGCACAGTTGAGATTCAACACAACTTTTCATCTGCAGACCGATGGCTAGTCTGAAAGGACTATTCAGACTTTAGATGATCTCTTGAGGGCATGTGTGCTGCAATTTCTTGGTAGTTGGGATGTACATATGACTCTGATAGATTTTGTGTACAACAATAGCTATCAAATAAGCATAGATATGGCTCCTTATGAGGCTCTGTATGGGAGACAATGTCAGTCTCCTCTTTGCTGGCATGAGACATGTGAATATCAATGTTTGGGTCCTGAGCTAGTACATCAGACTACGGAAAAGATTGAAGTGATACAATAATAGTTGAAAGCAGCCCAGGACAGGCAGAAATCTTATGTAGATAACTAACATATACCACTTAAGTTCCAAGTGGGAGATAGAGTATATCTTAAGGTTTCTCCTTGGAAAGTTGTGCTGAGGTTTGGAAAGAAGGGTAAGTTGGCTCCCAGATTTATGGGACCATACCCTATCCTAGCTCATATTGGAAAGGTAGCATATAAGTTGGAGCTACCACCAGAGCTACATAGATTGCATAATGTCTTTCACATCTCTATGTTGAGGAAATTCCATCCAGATACTGACCAGACAATCCAACAAGTAGAGGTTGAGTTAGATGAGGATATCTCCTATGTTGAGGGTCCTGTATTGATCCTGGATAGAAGGGTGAAAAAGCTGAAGAGAAAAGATATAATACTAGTGAAAGTTTTGTGGAATGATCATGGCATAGAGGAAGCCACATGTGAACTAGAGAATTATATGCGTAGAAAATACCCATCTCTTTTTGTGTAGGATTTCGGGGCGAAATCCTTGTTAGGGGTTTATAGTTGTAAGGCCCCTGAACTTGCTTAATGATTTGAATGAGCTTAATTACCATAATTGAATTCTTATAACCCTAATTTAACATTTTATATGTTTTAAAATCATAATACAAGCTTAAGTTTCAAATTTGGTCCAATTTGGACACTATTTGAGCAAGTTATGCAATTTTCTATACATTTTGGACTTTTCTACCATTTACCCAATTGAGGGATTTTCTTTGCAATTTGTCACATACATTATGTTCTTTAGATGTTATATTATCATTCTTTATATTTTTGATCCATGGGGAACCTATTTGAGCCATGGTTTGAAGGTGTTTTCATCAAGGGTATTTTAGGGTTTACCCCTTCACGGATGAGCTACTTTTAGTAGCTATCACCTAATGAATTATGTGATTGGCTGGGAATTTCGACAAAGGAAATCTAATCAGGTCAATAGGGACGGTGGGGGAGCTTCTTGTGTGTGTTCTTGTATATTATTAATACTTTAAGGTCATAAACACATGGGGAAGCTACTTTTACACCTCATGCTTGCTTCTATCCTTATCCATTGACTATATTTACTTCTTCCTTGCCCAAATACAAAACTATGCTTGATTTCTCTTTCCTATAACCTGGAGCAACGAATCTATTATATTTTTCTGCAGAACCAACTGCTCTAAGGTAGAATACAACCCCTTTAAGAAGGTCTCCCAGGGCTCCATCTAGCCCTACCTGGGGTTTCCAAGGTCATCTTCTAGGGATTTTGACCAAGGAAAGTTGTTTTCTTCCTTCCTTCTCCATTTTTCTTGCTCTTCTCCTTCCTTAGAACTTCCTCTAGGTCGTAACCCTACTGTTCCATGGTGAAAGTGGCTCTACAACTCAAAAATCTATCCTTCTTGTTTCTTTTTCTAGGATTTTGCTTCTTTGTGGAGAGAAGTACCTATTCGGCCAAGTTCAGATCTGAATCCAAGGTTTTCTTGCCCTATTTGCTTGATATTCTTGCTGTTTGGTATCTGACCTACTCTATAGAGGCGATTTATATAACATTCTTCACTTATATTGCTTACTAGAAGCTTGTTAGTTCATGTTTATGCCTTAATGTGTTGAATTAAGCATAGTGAAACCATGCTTGTTTAGAATTACGAATTTTTGTGGTGTTCCCTGTTTGGTTCCAGTTCTATATGAACTTGTAAACATGTGTACAACCTGTATAAGGTGTAACATGATCTGGGACAGGTTGATAGCAACAACCTATGCTGCCAAGCACAAAACAATTGATGGTTCAAATTAGGGTTGTCAAGCTATTTCCTTCCCTATCACACAACTGATGGTCATACCATTCAACAACCAATGGTGTTGCTATCTTGGCAACTAATGTTCGTGATCAAGGGTGTCAAATGTATGGTGACAACCTATGGTCACCCCCTTAGGTCAGGTTTTGACTCAATTAGATGTTTAATTATCATCCACCAAGTATTCTAATGATGTTATCAATCGATGATGATATTGGCTTAATATTTGATGGTGTTAACTAAATGTATTACTGATCTAGCAACCAATGGTGACCTAATGATCACAATTAATGGTGGATCAGGTCATCACCATATATGATGAATTAGGAATGTAATTGTAGATTTGACTAAACCTTAAACCATTGGTTCCTTGGTTCAATTGATTTAATGGCTAGACTTATACTTCAATTGATAACCTTGAACAATGAACCTGATCCAATGAATAATATTGGATGATTCAGCATCCAATGGATTAGAATAAATCACATGGTATTATATGTGGGTCCTAGTGAAGATAATTCGATGGTTCAATACCATTAATTTGTAGTCTTACCTTTGCCATCATATAGTTATATTTGATAAATCGTTATAATAAGTGGATGTGTAACTCCCATGTGATCTAGCTTGTTATACATAACCTTAATGTAATTATATGATGCTGATTGGTTATAATCAGACCTCTTGAATGATTAATATGATAATGAATTACACTCTTCTTGTGTTGAAACCACATTGTAGTACTATTTGAATATCATAGTGCCTTGCCATGTTAATATCTATGGACACATATGTGCTAATGATATTTTGAGCCTTGTTTAAGGCATGGAATGATGATGATAACCTTACTATGAATATTGTGATGGTTTTAACGACCTTTGGACATGTTTGAAGCCATGATTGAGGTGAAATCCTCTTCATGTTCCAATAAGGGTTAAAACCCTGGAACTTGGGATAAGATATTGGCATCTTGTAAAAGTATGATGATAAGTGTGGTCCATTAATTTCCAATGAATGATAGCATGTGGTAATGTGATTAAGATTTATATTTCAAATGTTTTATATCTTTTGAATTTGTTATACATATACTCTTGTAAAAAGAATTAGGGTTTGAATGTCCATTTGTATGATTTAGCCTTAATTCACCCAATTGGCATAACTAATTAAGTGAAACTCTAATCATGTAGTGCCCTATGCCATAGATCTATCTGAGTGTCAAAAATTGTAAGATAGTGAAATGAGTATTCCTAAGGGATACTCGGAGTGCATATTGATGAGTATGTGGGATGCTTGTCATCCTGAATTCAAGTGTTAGGGAGGATGACAGTGGTCATACCTAGCCCTCAGTTTGAGAATGGTTGTGGTCATGTCTCGATGATTTTATATATATATATATATATATATATATATATATATATATATATATATATATATATATATATATATGAGATTGGAGTACAACTTTGTTTGTACCTCGGATGGTAGGGTATGCGTACCGACCTCCTTTCACTAGTGTCGTGACATGTACCAAGCATGGACTAAGCTTTTAGCAGCTTGACCTTATGTGTCATTGTGGCAGACCCGTACTGACTGGGGACGGAGAAGATCTTAGGATTCTGGTTCTTCCTAGATCTTGTATGGCACTAATTTCAACTTAGTAGTGGTTAGTTGAGACTTGAGTGGTATTTCTCAAATCCCTCAAGGCAATGTAATAAAAGAAGTGATATAAGCCGTGTAGTATACTGTCTATGGTCAAATACGTCTCACATTATTTGATTATTCTTTAACTTGTCTTTATACTACTCAGTGTTTACAAGATGATATCATATGACCTTTGAGTAATTATACTTCTTGTCAAGTTAATTTGCTTAAAGGCTTAGTGTGCTTAACCTAATAAATCTGCTTAAACTGCTTATTCATTACTATATCTGCTCAGTTCATTTACTGTCAATCAATATGTTATAATGAATATATGTTGGAGAGAGTTATATCTCTCGCTGGGACTGGGTCTCACCTGTGGGTCACCACATTTTTTTTAGGTGGTCACTGGCAACGAGGTCGAGGTCGCACTGTGGATCCTTGTACTCTCAAGTATGGGTATGAGATGTGTTTTCTAGATGATATACTTGTATCAATATGAGAATTTGGTAGTATGCCAATGTTTGTAAATATATGGCATGTACATGTGAAATATCTTTTGTATGTAGGATGTGACTGAGGTCTTTGGACCCGTATGTAAATACTTGTTATAGTGTGTGAGAATGGAATGATAGACTTTTTATAAATATCTAGAGTTTATTTACATTGTTGGAATTGGTTTTAATTATTCTGCATTTTGACTATGTGATAAATTATTAGTTGATCATGTTTTGTGTTTTGAGTAATCTCATTAGCATGACAAGGTGTCACAGGGGTGGAGTATTCATGCTATATCCTATAGGAATGTTATTAAACTTAGGACTGTCTCATGTACATAGTTGTAGTATTAAGTTATACATGAGTAACATATAGTAGTAAGGCCATAGGTATGTAGCTACTACCTAACCATGGCATATGAGTAAGACTTGCAAATCTTACCACCATGAACATTACAGACATAATTAAATAGGTTTTTTAAATTTATACTCCCTTATCTAGAATGATTAACATAACTAAGATAGATTTCTTAGTAAAAAAATTATAATTTTTATAGAGTGATACTAATCATGATAGATGGAAATGGTTACCACCTTAATAATTAATACAATGCTACTAAGATAATACAAGGTTTGGTGTAACTTACAACACTCAACATATTAGATGATAAGATAAATAGAGACTTGACACATGGAATAATATGATCTAATCTTGGTGATGTACTATGATCCACTACATTAAATGTATTATAAACCTGAGATTGGGGACAAACCCACTTTAAGGGGCGGAGTGTTGTAATATACTAAAATTTGGATATATATAGACACACACACATACATACATATATAGTTTAACCATCCCACTCCTTAGGCCCTTCTTTATTTATGTTAGTAATAAATACTTCCCTTCATAGAAACCAAACTAGATTAATTGGACCCAAGAAAACATAATTTTAACGAATAATATTTTTAAATAAGGTTAATGACAACATTAATTAATTGAGCCTTTTATTCATAATCCATTTTTCAATTTAGCAATTAATTAGTTTTAGCCGTAATTGGGTAGTCTAGAATATTCCTATGCTTAGAACATAGGGGAAATAGATAAATATTAAAACTATGACACAAATAAAATGGGAAATAAATACAATAAATGTATACTTATCACTCTAGTAAAAGGGAAAAAAATCAAAAAGTACCAAAAGGAGGAATTGAAGGTGGAATTGGATTCCACATATTGTAATTAGCCTTGACACATATTTTCATGTCAATTTGACTTCTTTGCACATTCAATTTATTGATTAAGTGGAAATAATAATGTCATTATTATCTAATTACAACTGTAGTACATCTAATTCTTTATCATCATTATCAAGGGTGTTATGTCTCTCTTGATATAATCCTCTTGAACTTACCTAATTGCAAATCGCAACCCCTTCTGGTGGGAACATCTTTTTATGCACTTTTAATCCAATATAATGCCCAAAGTGTTAATTTTATGTACATACTCAAACTTTGTTGATGTATAACTTGTTTCCTATGATTTGGGTGATGTTCCCTTCCACCCAGGTGTAGGTACATTAGAAGACAAAGATGCAAAGAGATCATTTACATGATATTAGACCTAATGATAGCTTGGAATGGCCGAATTTCCCTCTATAATAGGTCTTATTTAACATTAAATATATTAGATGTACATCATTTTACTTTGACATTCCACCTTTTGGGTGAGGAACAGATTGTAAATGGATCATCATGTAGCTTTGTAATAGCTTTGTTTCCTCTACTTATTAACTTTCATGTTGTATGCTATATATACCATTTGAGAAATAAATGAATTTCCTCCTTTCCTTTATATTTGTAATTGGATGAACTTATTCCTCAGTTTTGTGAAGAGTGGATCCCCTATCGGCTCCCACTATTTACAACCCCTATCCTGATTACCTACCATTGTTTCTTTGTAGATACTAATGTATCTCTTTATAAGTTAGTCCAATAAGTAGAGACATAGTAGATCTTATAAGTCGATGGTTAACTAAGTCAAACTAACAATTTATGGTTTCTAGAGAGGGAGCAGCAAATCGATGGGTTTGCCTGGTGAGATTTTAGTGCTAAGATAACTGATGGTTTTAACTCTATAGGATAACAACCGATGGTTGTATCATGGGATCCTTAACCAATGGTCATGAAAGGGTGGTCAACAACAAATGGTTGTGAATGAGGTGTAAACTATTGATGGTTGGAAAATAGGGGAGGAACTAGTGATAATTGGAGGTAGAATAAGTGAGGGAGGGTCGATGGGTTGGGAAATGGTGGTCAACAACTGATGAGTTGGGAAATAATGGTTTCCCCTAGAGGGTGCAGACAAGAGAGAAGTGGCAAAAACCAATGGTTGTCAAAGGGAAAAAGTCAACTATAGACGAAGTGCATTCTAATGGTTTTAAAAGAGTCGCAAAGAAGTCGAGTAGGCACCGTGAATAAGGTGGTCAAGGCGTGGAAGGTGAAATTGTTATTGAGCTCATAAAATAGAAATGGAAGGAATGCCCCGATCATCACTAAAGACATCCAGGCTTCCCCTTCAAATCATCTCCACTACTCATGTCATCGAGGTCCTATCTTGGTGGCTAGGGAAACAACCTTAGACGACGTACTTGGTGCAGCTTCATGTTCCTCCTTAATGAATTGTCTGTAGATTGAATGGATTTCTCCTTGGTGTATCATCCGTTGATGGTATGAGGTTGGGGATGACACCTTCCAATGGTTCTCCATAGGGTGACTTGGTCTCCTTAGCTCTGAGTTCTCACACAACTAGGGTTTATGAGTGTCGGATCCATCGATCCACTCAAGGCCTTTTATAGGGGTTCCATGTGAACATGACACTGGGTGATTATCAAGTATCGCCTTTCGATGGTGCGCAAGTGAAGTGATCCGGTGGCTATGAGATTAGATGGTGTAGCAGTGTAGATGCCTTAAATGGTGGTAGTCAATGTCCAAGATCTGATGGCATGACAATCTTATGGTCTGTCAAAACCATCAGTTTATGTGATCTGATTTTTTGTGAGATTTAATGGCTTATCAGAACCATTAGTTGATATGATTTGATGGTTGGAGTGGATGTCTATCTACTTATTCATTCTCAAGATTTGATGGTAGCTTGGATGGACACATTCAATGGTTCCAAAAGTAGTTGGTACCTTCTGATGGCGTCACTAGCCTCATCAAAACTGACAATTAGACAATATATTCCAAAATACAATGGATGTTATCTTTGGCCATCCGTTGGAGGACTAGAAAAATGTGATCTGGTGGTTCATGTAGACTTGTCATCTGATGGTGTCCTTTTAAAGGATCCACTGTTCCTATAGATGGTCCTGCAATAAAAATTGGGCCTCATATATTCTTGATTTTGGTATCTGCCATTAGATGATTTTCTTACAAAAACATCTACCAAACTAGTAATGGTATGTCACCTATTGAAGCTCTCTATGGTAGACCTTGCCGTTCATCTTTGTATTGGGATGATGTTGGTGAACATTTTCTAGTGAAGATAGATGCTATGCAGATGACGATAGATAAAGTTCATCTAATTAAGAAGTGTATGAAATATACTCAAGATTGACAGAAGATGTATGCTGACAAGAAGAGATCTGATGTTATCTTCTTAGTGTGTGATTATGTGTTCTTAAATATCAATCATGTACTATCTATTTCTAGATCTAAAGTTAAAGGCAAACCTAGTCCCCACTATGTTGGGCCATTCGAGATATTGAATAAGGCTAGAGATTATGCATACCGCTAGCTCTTTGTAACACCCGGGCCCACTGCCCAAGGCTCTAGTAGAGTTTCAGGAATGACGACTGTCCCCACAGACCACCACTAGCCTTAACTATGCACTTTTTCCTCACTCACACGCATGCCAAGATCAACTTCCCGATAGGTCACCCATCACAGTACTACTCCAAGTTGAGCACGCTTAACTATGGAGTTCTTTAGTGATGGGCTCCCTGAAAAGGAGATGCACCTTGGTGATATGGGTAGTCCAATCATTCCTTATAAGATCATTTTATCCGAGGCCTCAAATCTTGGGATGTTACAATCTCCCCCACTTAGACTCTTGACATACTCGTCAAGGCTCAACTATATGGCCTCATGATTTGACCCCATTTCAGTGCAGACCCATAATAGCCCATGGACACCCAACTCCCGATCACAGAATACCAGCGCAACGGTGCTACGTCAACCATGGACATCCCTTTCCTACATGCTTGGACTGCATGGCTCAATATTGGCATGCCATGTCCATGTGGGCCCCACCTACTGGAGGAGTTATGGCTTTGATACCATTTGTAACGCCCGAGCCCACTGCCCAAGGCTCTAATAGAGTTTCAGGAATGACGATTGTCCCCACAGACCACCACTAGCCTTAATTGTGCGCTTTTTCCTCACTCACGTGCATGCCAAGATCAACTTCCCGATAGGTCACCCATCCCAGTACTACTCCAAGCTTAGCACGCTTAACTATGGAGTTCTTTAGTGATGGTCTCCCTGAAAAAGAGATGCACCTTGGTGATATGGGTAGTCCAATCCTTCCTTATAAGATCTTTTTATCCAAGGCCTCAAATCCTGGGATGTTACACTCTTCCTCCTACCTATGATAAGATTCATAATGTGTTCCATGTCTCTGTATTGAAGAAGTATGTGAAGGACCCTTCTCATTTTCTTACTATTGAGCCTTTTGATATTCATGAGAATCTGACATATGAGGAGCTACCTGTGAAGATCTTGGACTCCTAAGTAAAGCAACTGAAGAACAAGGAGATTGAGTTGGTGAAAGTTTTGTGTAAATATCATGGTTTTGAAGAAACCACTTGGTGTTGAGAGAGGAGATGTTGTGTACTCACCCTTCTCTTTTTGTTTGATATTTTTGGGATGAAATCCTTTTTAACCGGTGGAGTGTTGTAACATAATAAAGTCTGAATGTAATCTCCATGTAACCCTTTTCCCTAAGTTATCTTCTCATTTCTATCCTTTATGTCCTTGTTGATGAATCAATGGAATTTATAGTGGTTTGGTGAACATTTGTTCAATAATTATACCAATAGAAGGTTTTATGCACAATTACCTAAGTTAAAGTGTATTTAAAGAACTAAAATGCAAACCATAAAGCTTTATATACTCCTTTCATGCCTCCCTACCAAAAAAATGATCCATATTACCTCCCTCCTATTTCCTATTTCTTCCTCTCTCTATTTTGCCTCAGAGGAGTTGTTCCAAGGTAGAAGAAGATGCCATATTGGTGAAGAAGGTCTTCTAGGGTTTCATCTAAGCTCATCTAGGGTTTCTAAAGTCACCTTTTGGCATTTCAGACCAAGGCAAGTAGGTTTCTTTCCCCTCTCCTTTGTTCTCCATGCTGTTATTCTTCCTTCCACCTTCCTCTAGGTCAGAACCCTGGTCTTCCATGTAGGAACCCCATCTAAAGCTCAAAAAATCTTTTGTCCATGCTCCTCTTGCTTAGGGTTTGTATCCTTGGAGAAGAAGGTGATTCTTGTTTGAGTTTGGAGCTTGTGCTTAGATCTACCAACCCATCTTGCTCATGTTTCCTGCTTATTGGGATCTGGTCTTCTTCTTAGAGGCAATTTATATAACTTTCTTCACACTTTTTTGCTTATTATAAGCTTGTTAGTTCATATTCTTATGATTAAGTGATTATCTCCACCTTTAGATGATGTTCTTGTTTAGGATTTCATTTATTTACTATTCTATACTTTGTTACAAGCTCTAGACGAAACTGAAATGATTGGTACATCCCTCCTAAGGTAAAGGATGACCTAGGATAGGTTGTAGGGGGCCAAGTCATGGGCCGACCCCTCTCCCTCTCTCTCTCTTCTTTGCTTGCAACTAAATTGTTGACATGTCATTTTCTGGTTGGTCAGAATTAGAAAATTCATATCTTTAAAATTTCTTGTCCAAAATTAACAAAAACATATCTTTTATTGATCAAGAGAACCTAATTAATCCAACGGATGAAAAAGGTCCAATCTTAGGGATTTTATGCAATAATGTCCAATATGTACACTAAAGGCCAAAGTTGAACTTGGAACATCTAGAAGTGGTGGAATTTGGTATTTGGAATAGTAAAGAGGTATGTACATTCTTACACCCTAAGTTAGGATATTTGCAAGCTAAACCCTATATTCCCTAATGAGGCACTATATTAACCCTATTTTCTCTATTCATGACTCATTTGCTACATTGCCTCAAAAATTAAGAATGATATTCTATTTCTGGGGTCTTTAACCCCACTTCCATGTTTTAAATATATGATGGTTCTACTTTCCATAGTTTCTCTTAGAATGTTAATTTTATTAGACTATTTAGCTAATGTAGTGGTACTTATTTACAACCACACATAGATAGTGTATGTGTTATTTTGCCCCGGGGAATGTGTTGTTCTCCCCCATATATAATTTGTGTAGGTAACTAGGAATGTGTTATTTCCCCCCTCACCTATAGGTCAGGGTTCGGTTGGTGACTCAACCCTACTTAGTTAATGTAGTCAATATTAATCATGCATGTAATTCCTTTACTTTAGCAATGTTATGCATCTATTTTGATTATGCCTCATACTCTTGATCTCTTCATCTATTTATGAACTTATATCCTTTACTTCCGTGTTATTTTCTTTTTTTGTCTTTGATCATATTCTTGACACATACCTTGTTTTCTTTCTCTCATGCTGGGTGATTTCCCAACCACCAAGATTTTGGACAAGGTGTTGAACAAGATCAAGGAAAATAGGACCAACAGTAGATTCAAGACTTGCTTGAAGGATGTCTAGGTTGCTAAAGCTATATCCTTTATTTTCTCATCTTTCCTTCTAAAAAACTTATTTAGTGAACAATGATGAAAGCCATGTAATAGCTTTAGTTTCTTTTCCTTTCTGCTACAATTGACATTTTATATGTATTTGGTGCATGCTTGTTTACTTGGAATATTTTACATGCATCCCTCAATAACTATTATCTTTGTGAAAAGATGGATGTTTTGTATTTCCTTCAAATTTTAGTAAGGAAGTGATCTCACCTCTTTACAGAACCAACTTAGATATAAATCTTTTATCATAGTCATCAATCAAAGAACCAAGCACAAGTTTTAATATTGTATCTTTAAAATATTGCCTAGATATTGTATAACTCCTTCACAACCCTTCATGACTACAACTTCATCTTGCATAGTGTGTATCTTTTAGAATCAACCTTCGTTTATCAATAATTATGATTAGGGTCAAAAAAATTAGTGGTTTTTGAGTAAATATTATGTAATCAAGTGAATACATAGATAAAAACTTCACAACCCCTACCCATGTTGCTGCTTTGGAATAAAGTGGGAATTATTAGTCATGCCATCTTCCGCTATCTCCTAAAACTTGATATATGAATGGATTTATCTAGTTTTCTAAGTCATTCCATGGCCAACATTTTAAATTTCTTTTCTCCTCCTTCTTACATCCTTTATTGCCTTCTAATATCTGAAACCTAATTTAGTAATTTGTGTTTTTGAATCATATAAAAAGAGAAATTTGTAGATTGTACCAATTTTTATATATATAATGGTATTTCATTATACCCATGTTACTAAGAGGTCTCAAATTAAAGCCCCAACCACGGCATGAATTTTATACCCATGTTAGTTAATTGATTATTTCAATATATTCTACATGTGTATAACGTCCCTCTATTAGATGAGATTCAAATACAAATTCTATGTAGGAGTGGTAATCCCATGATAGTTAAAGGGTCCTTGTAAGTATGTTTACAAGAATATATGAAATAAAAGAGATGAGAAGGTTCCTATAGATTAAGAAAAGTGGACTTTGAATTGAGTTGCCTTTCTCTTCTCAATTTTGAGTTTCAATTTCTTTCCCAATGTTCCATTTTGGTTTGGTTGCAATTTGTAGTCCCCTCTATTAATTTGTATGCATGCCACTTCCTATGATTGAGTATTCACATTTTGTCAAGATCTATCTAACCTTACACTCAATGTTTCAATCAGTCCTCTATCCCTTATCTTTAAGGATGGAAGTTGGGTTATCTCAAATTTGAACATGGCCCATAAAGTGAAACTATGTTTAAACATGGCCCTAAATCAAGTTTGTTTTATAAAGTATAATGCATTTTCAAAACAATGACTTTTTTCATTAAAGAACTTCATGGGATGTTCCATTCAATATAATATGTGAAATTTATTCGGATGCCATGATAAAGGCACATATCATGGAGTATCATGTTACTTTTAGGTTAAACGAATTGCATTGAGATTGCTTCCATCTCTACAAGCAAAAAGTAGCATGATAATGTAATGAACCAAATGAGCATTGTTGAGTTTTATTTAAAGGATTCATGGTTGTAAATTCATGTTGTATCTAGGATTCCAGCTTTATTTGTCCACTTATCCTCCAACATATGCAACTCACTATTACTAATTTAAATAAAAAATTTCATATGATCTTTCTCTACCCTCTTCTACCTTAAATTCATATAAAAGTGATGTGAGGTCCTTAGTAGATAAGATTGGAATATATGTTTAACTTTCTTGCATAAATACACATTCGAATGTAGGTTTTTAAGATGGCTCAAATATTAAAGTAGCATGTACTTTAACTGTTATATCCATTATAGCTCTTTTTGAAAATGGTTGAATTTTTTTTCCTACTTTGTATATTTTGATGTAAATGTTGTACCCCCTCCCACATAAAATAGTTATAAGAAAAGTGACTACATCCAATTTGATTATGTTTGACTCACCACGGGAACCTGTCTATATTGTTACTAACACACTTTGTGCATTGCAAGCTTATCCATCACAATTGTGTGTGTGTTGAGTCCTAACAACAATAGGTTCCAAAGTGGTTTCAAATCTAACAATCATGTCCACATTATACAATCCTAGTTCTCAAATTGAGCATTTGTATGCACTTTCCTTTCCTTGGTCGTTGCTGAAGGCATTGTACCGATCATGGGACACAAGTAAGGTTTCGTTGTGATTAACATGATTTCTTTCAAATGCCCAATCCAAACACACTCATTATATTGTGGCATTGGATGTGTTTTTTAGTCCATAAGTTTAGGTAAGGAAGAATTAAAGATACTCTTGGTCCATTTGGTTCATTTAGCTACTCTCAAATGTGTCCATTGTTTGACATAAATCTACATATTCTTACGAATAACCATCAATTTTCAACTGAACTAAAACCCCTAATTGTTCCATTCCAATGCCATGCAGATCAACAACCTCTACCTTGGAGGGAGAATAAACATATTTGTTCTCCTTAATCTCCTCCATCCATGGTGTTTATGTATCCTCTCTTGCAACATGCAACGAGGACTCGTTCACTAACCTCACAAGGTTGTGTTCCTCCTCCAAGCAACCGAATTTGAATTAATGTTGAGAGGGTGTTTTCATAATACATTGTGGATGTCAACTTTGTCACTCGGATGGAAATGTGTCAATTGAGGAATGAATGAGACATGGAGGAAACATTATAAACTGAGATATTCCCTTCTCCTCTCATCATGTTTGTTGTGACGATATCATTCATTTATGCACAATTCAAGCAAAAGGATAGTGTAATAATCATGATTTTGGGTAGAAAGTCTTGAAAACAAAAAATGGAATTGTACATCTTTCAAATACCCAAAACCTGAATTGGGAGCATATATATGCTAATATCTATTGAGGTATGCCTTTTCTTAAGATGTAACATAGATAATTCAGAAATTACGTGGACATTTGATCTTGTATGGCCTCTGTTCATTTGTGTTCTTTCTTGGAGGTTGATGAAATGGCCACCCCCGATTCCCTGAAGGGCCACCTATAATACATTAGTGATAATATTAAGGTGTTGGTTTGTCGTATAGACACAATTCACGTCCAAGCATGGGGTTGGGATATAGTCGCAAAACCCTATTTTTTATTTCCATGTCCTTAAAGGGTAGTATAGACTCAATCAACATAGTACATGGAAATCAACCTTAAATTTTGGCCTAGTATAACAATATGTTACATGTACTTAATAACTAATCTATCCAGTATCATGTAACTTGACTTATGGGCACAACATGTTTGGCACTAGAAAAACATGAAGAAGAAAAAAGAATATTTCCTTCTTTGTATATTTTGATGTCAAAGTTGTAACCCCTCCCACATTAAATAGTTGCAAGAAAAATAAACAACATCCAATTTGATTGTATTTTACCCAACATGGGGACTTGTCTACATTATTGTAAACACATTTCATGCCTTTTGAGCTTATTCGTCACAATTGTACCCATGTTGTGTCCCATCAACTTTAGCTTCCAAAATGGTTTTAGATCTGACAACGATGTCCACATTCAATAACTAGCACTCAAAGTGAACATTTTGTATGTACTTTTCTTCCTTGGTCATTGCAAAAGGCATTTTATCAGTCTTGGGATACAAATAGGTTTATGTTGTACTTTATAAGGTTTCTTTTAAACTCCCTAGAAATACTTATTAATTGTATTGTGTTGTTTGACATGTGTTTTAGCAATGAGGTGCCAATATGGATGATTTCGAGACAACACTGGGTTTGTTTACCTACTCTCAATTATGCCCATTTTTCAACATAAATATATAGCTTCTTTCCAATGAAATTTGAGTTTCAACTAGACCAAACCCAAATCTTTTTCATTCAAATTTCATGCAATTGTACAACTACTAACTTGGAGGGCATCAAAATAGTTGTGTTCCTTTGTCTCCTTCATCTACACATAGTTTTGATGTCTCCTCTATTGCAACATGCAATGAGGACTCATGAACCAAGCTCAAAAGGTTGTGTTCCTCCTCCTAGAAACCAATTTTAAATTGATGTTGAGAGGGTATTTTCATGGTACATTATGAATTTGAAATTGGTAATCAGATGAAGATGAGTCAATGGAAAAATGAATAATACATGGGGTAAACTCTAGAAAATGAGATATTCCCTTTTCCTTTGGTTGTGTTTGTTGTGATGATATTATTCATTTGTGTGCAATTTAAGCGAAAGGGTTGTGTAAGATTCATGATTTTGGCACAAAAATTTCTGGAAAACTAATTGGATTTGTAAGTCTATCACATCCCAAAAAACCCATAATTGGATTATATATATGTTAATATATACATGGTGCACCTTTGCTAAAGATGTAACAAAGTAAATCTAGAATTTAGGTGGAAATGTAATCGTGTTGGGCCTATGTCCATGTGTGTTTATTTCTTGGATGTTGATGGAACGAGCACCCCTGATTCCATGAAGGGGTCACCTATATTGTGTTAGTGATATTAGTATGGTGTTGCTTCATCTTTTAGCACTTATTCACAACCAAGCATGGAATTGGGATACAGTCACAACATCCTACTTTTCAATTCCATGTGTTTAATTAAAAAGTATAGACCCAACCCACATAGCAAGTGGAAATCAGCCTCAACTTTTGGCATTGTATAACTAGTTGTAACATATACTTAGTAACTAATTTAGCCGTTATCATGTAATCCTAGTTATGGGAACAACCTATCCTGAACCAAAAAAGCGTTCAGAAGAAAAATATGTTCCTTCTTTGTGTAGTTTGATGTAAATCTTGTACACCCCCCACATAAAGTAGTTACCAAAAAATGAACATGTGATGTGACTATGTTTGATTCACCAAGAAGGCCTATCTACATTGTTGTGAACACATTTCATGTCTTCAAAGGTTATTCATCATAATTGTAACAATGTTAAGTTCCAAAAACTTTAACTTCCAATTTGTTTGCATATCTGACAATCATGTCCACATTTAATACTTATAGTTCTCAAAGTGAACATTTCGCATGCACTTTTCTTCCTTGGTTGCGAAAAAAGACATTGTACCAATCTTGAGGCACACTCATGGTTACATAATGCTTTACATGGTTTCTTTCAAACTCCCCATCCATATTTACTAAATGTCCAATGGTGTTTGACATGTGTTTTAGTTGTAATAATTTGATAAGGGATAGTTTAATATACTATTGATCCACTGAGTTTGCTTACCATGTATGAAATTTTTCTATTTTTTAAAAAAAGTGTAAAGCTTCTTGTCATTGACCTTCGAGTTTCAACTACACCAATCCCAAATTATTTTCATTCATGTTTCATACAAATCTCCAACTTCTAACTTGGTGGGTCTTCAAAATAGTTGTGCTCCTTTGTCTCCTTCATCAACAATGTTGACATCTCTTCTATTACAACATGCATCAATAAACAAATGAATAAGTCATGGGGGAAACTTTAGAAAATGAATTATTCCCATTTTAGCTCATCTTGTTTGTTGTGATGATATCATTCATTTATGTACAATTCAAACAGAAGGTTGGTGTAAGAACCGTGATTTTGGGGTTAAAATTCTTTAAAAATTGAAATTTGGACTTGTACGTCATTTAGATCCCCAAAACCCAAAATTGGATGATAGAAATGCTTATATATATCAAGGCATGACTTTTATTCAGATGTAACAAAAAAATCTGAAATTAGGAAGAAGTTTGATCTTGTAGGGCCTCTATTTATTTGTGGCTCTGTCTTGGAGGTGGATGGGATGGCCACCCCTGATTCCTTGAAGGGGTCACCTCTAATACATTAGTGACATTGATAATATTTTGAATTCTCTTTCACCTAAAAATTCACATCCAAGTGTGGGGTTGGTCTATAGTCTCTATACTCAATTTTTCAATTCCATGTTTTTAGTTGGGTAGTACAAACTCAATCCAAATAGTAAGTGGGAATCAGCCTTAGCTTTTTGCCTTGTACAACGAACTATAACATGTATTTAGTAACTAATTTATCCACTATCATGTCGCAAGTTATTGGCTCAACCTGTTGGGAATCCAAAAAGCATGAAGAAGAAAAAAAATCTTATTTGTGTATTTTTAATAAACATTGTACCCCTCCCACCTAAAATACTTAATAGAAAAATGAACAAAATGTTGTGCTTGATTCAACACAATGACATGTCTGCATTGTTGTAAACACATATTGTGCCTTCCAAGCTTATTCGCCAAAATTGTATGCATGTTGATCCCAATAACTTTAGCTTTTAAAGTGGTTTCAAATTTGACAATCATGTCCACATTAGATAATTCTAGTTCTCAAACTGAACATTTTGTATGCACTTTTCTTTCCTTGATATTTGTTACAGGGATTGTAAGAAGGGTTACGTTGGTCTTAACAGAGTTTCTCTGAACTCCCCATCCATAATTACTAACTTTACTATGGATTTGTATGCATGTTTTAGTCCTCAATTTTTGGTAATTAACAACTTAATATACACTTGGTCCATTAGGTTTATTTAGCTACCTAAATTATGTCCATTTTTAGAATAAATCTACAACTTCCTATCAATGACCTTATATTTTTAATCAAATCAAAACCCAAAATTGTTTCATTAAAATTCCATACAAATTGACAACCTCTAACTTGTAGGGCATCAAAATAGTTGTTCTCCTTTGTCTCATCCATGCATGGTGTTGATGACTCATCTCTTGCAACATGCAACTAGGACTCATGCACCAAGATGACAAGGTTGTGTTCCTCCTCCTAGAAGCCAATTTCAGATTAATGTTGAGAGGGTGTTTTCATAGTACATTGTGAATGTGAACTTGGTAATCGGATGAAAATGAGTCAATAGATAAATGAATGAGACATGTATGGGGCTTTAGAAAACAATATATTCCCTTTTCCTCTCATCGTGTTTTTTGTGCCAATATCATTCATTTATGTACAACTCAAGAGAAAGACTACTATAATAATCATGATTTTGGGTCAATAATTCTTGTAAACTAAAATTTGGATTTGCAAGTCTTTAACATCCCCAAATTTGGAAATTGGGTGATACATAAGTTAATATCTATTGAGGCGAGCCTTTGCTAAAGATGTAACACAGACATTTTGGAAATTATGTGGAAATTTAATCTTGTAGGGCCTATGTTCATTTTTATTTATTTCTTGGAGGTTGATGGAATGGTCACCCCTAATTCTGTAAAGGGGTTATGTATAATAAATTAGTGATATTAATAAGGCAGTGGTGTATCTATCAGCCATAATTCACATCAAGGTGTCAATTAGGCTACAATCGCAACACCTTATTTTTCAATTCCATGTTTTTAGTTGGGTAGTATAAACTCAACTCAAGTTTTGGCCTTGTATAAAAAACTATTACATGTACTTAGTATCTAATTTAGCTAGTATCTTCTAACACATGTTATGAGCACAACTTCTTGGACACCCGAAAAAGCACTAAGACAAAAAAAGATTATTTTCTTCTTTGTTTATTTTGATGTAAAAGTTGTACCCCTCCCACATAAAAAAGTTACAAGAAAAATGAACATCATACAATTTGATTATTTTTTACTTGATTGACCACAGAGACCTGTCTACATTGTCATAAACACATTTGTGACTTTCAAGCTTGTTCATCGCAATTGTACCAATGTAGAGTGCAAAAAACTTTAGCTTCCAAAGAAATTTTAGATCAAACAATAGTTACATTCAATCATTCTAGTTCTCAAAGTAAACATTTTGTATGCACTTTTTTCCTTCATCATTGTTAAAGGCATTGTACCAATCTTGGGACACAAGTACGATTATGTTTTGCTTCACATGGATTCTTTTGAACTCCAAATCCATCTTACTAATTCTATAGTCATGATAGATGTGAGTTTTAGTTCTAAGGTTTCAGTAAGTAAGAGTGTATGATACTCTTGATCCACTAGGTTTGTTTAGCTACTCTTGATTGTATCTATTTTTCAACATAAATACATAGCTTCTTTTCAATGTCCTTTGAGTTTCTACTATACAAAACCCAAATTTATTTCATTCTTGTGTTGTATAGATCTACAACCTCTAACTTTAAGGGGCAAAAAAATGTTGCGCTCATTCATCTCCTTCTCCATGGTGTTGATGTTTCCTCTATTGCAACATGGAACAAGGATTCATGCACCAAGTTCACAGTTTGTGTTCCTCCTCCTAATAAGCAATTTATATTAATGTTGATAGGGAATTTTTACAATACATTGTGAATGTAGATTGGGTTGTTGAATGAAAATTTGACAACATAAGAATGAATGAGACGTGGGGATACTTCCCTTTTCCTTTCATCGTGTTTGTTGTGATGATATCATTCATTTATGTGTACTTTATTTAAGGCTAGTGTACGAACTAAAACTTTAGGGAACAAATTTATAAAATTTGAAAATTGGATTTATATGTCTTCAAGATCCCCAAAATCCAAAATTGGATGATAAATATGCTACTATCAATGTGTTCCTTTTATTAATATGTAACAAAGAAAATTTGGAAATTAGGTGGAAATCTGATCTTGTAGGGATTTTGTTCATTTGTGTTTCTTTCTTTGAGGATGATGGAATTAGCATCCCTATTTTTTTAAGGGGCCACCTATAATACATTAAAGTGTGAAAAAGAAGAAGAAAATATTTCCTTCTTTGTGTATTTTGTTGTAAAAGTCTCCCCCCTCCCACATAAAATAGTTACAAGGGAAATGAAAAACATCCAATTTGATTGTGTTAGATTCACCATGGGAACTTGTCTACACTTTTGTAAACACATTTTGTGCCTCTGAATTTTATTCATCACAACTGTCCCCATGTTGAATTCCAACAATTTTAGCTTCCAAAGTGGTTTTAGATCTGACAATCATGTCTAAGTTCAATAAAAAGTGAACATTGTATGCACTTTTCTTCCTTGGATGTTGCAAATGGCATTGTACCAATCATGAGACACAAGCAGGGTTACATTATTCTTTATAGGGTTTTTGTCATGGAACTAGAATCCCAGTCCCATGAACCAAATGAATACCAAAGACAACATGTGGAAGTGTGAAATTCTTAGCATACATGAACAAATAACAAGATAAAGGAACCAACAATATTCTCAATATTCAATAAGATATATTAAACACCATTATCTTATTACAAGCTTACAATTACATATTCAAGAGTACAATTTTACCAGACTTCTCATGTATACTAGGGATCCTACAACAAGTACACCTGACATAGCTCACCAAGCCCATCAACTTCTAGCCATCTATGAACCTATAAAATATGTGAAACAAGGCAGGTCAAGCACACGAGGTGTCAAGTACAGGGCTAAAAGATACATATGCATAAGCTTTGCACAATATGAAAAGAGTTACAGAGGTAACGAACAAGAAATAAATGAGTTAAATATTTAGCAAAATGAGAGCTTGTGTTTTATGTCATTTCACTCCAATTATACCATCATTTCGTGCATTCATCAATATCATGTATTCATGAGGCCTTTTATGGACAACTTCTTACTAGAAGAGTTTGTGAGGGTGTTGAATATTAGCTAATCCTTTTATCAACGATCCACCCTATCTTGATAACTCAAGTAGGACACCCATCCTCATGTCCTTACCCCAAAACTTTAGGGAGGTGCAGGAGGTTTGTATAATGGAGTTTCTATATTATGTTTTCAAGTTGTAAAACACAGTACGAGACAAACATCGAGTAAAATACTAGAGTACTACATGGAAATATTTGAGCAAGTAAACAAGCATACATATGTATCACATTTCAAGAAATAAAGCCATAGTCATATAATTATTAAAGCCCATACCTGATTCAGAGGTTCGTAACTTAACTTATCCTTAATCATCTAACCTTAAGCAACACCTGATTAACAACAATATTACTTGCATGCATTAGATTCTCATCTTTAACCCTAACTAGCTTCATTTTAGGTTTTTGGCCAAGTTAGGTTCAAAGTTTCTTATTAGTACATTATACGATCATATAGTGATTCAGGGTCCATCATAAGGGTGCGGTTCAAGAATCAAGACATTTTGAGGTTCCATGCATTTTATATGATCATATCAAGATTTTCGTCACTCATGAACAATATAGGGTCAAAAACTCATAATAGGGCATACATGGTAATGATCCAAACAAGAAAAGGAGCCCAAGAATAAAGCATGTTTTAGGTCAGCAAAGTTTGGGAATATGAATCACATTCTAATATGGGTGGATGTCCCCTAGGGCTTAGACATCATATTCACAACATTGGATATCAATGTTTCAATCATGCATGTAATCATTCATATAGTTCATATGACATTACGGGTCAACATAAGACTTAGGTGGACATCCACATCAAGGGAAAGCATTATTAATAGAGTCAACTCAAATGAGGGAAGGGAGTTCATAAAAATAAAGTTCGTGTGAGATTAGGATACAAGAACCCCAATTCAAGGCACAAAGGTCACATTAGGCAACCTAAGGTTACAAACTGCACCACAGAGCAAGATGGTTGACCATTGACTTTAAGGACACCAAACATCCCAAGATTACTAATTTTGAAGATATAATATTTTTTGATAAATCAAGTAGGTCAAACATAGCATTTTAATCAAGGTATATCATGTGTTCATATAAAAGGGGCACAAACATGCATTAGGGTTCATATGGAACAAACATAGTCAAAAAGGAGTGATCGTAAGTGTTAGAGTCACAAGACGTCATTAAATATTGATTTGAGGGGCCTAAGAAAGTTATATACACTATCTAGGCCAAGAGAGTTACCTCATTTGATCATAAAGATATACCATTACCAAGGTATTGCATGCACACATTAAGAGACACATACCCCACTCATAGGAAATAGGGGTCTTGGGGATGATCCTTGGGTTAAGGGGAGACCCAATGCTATTTATTAATGGTTGAGTTGAGGTTAGAGTAATAAAGATCCAAGTTTGATTTATCAGCATTCATCACTCTTATACCATCAAAATCAAAGTTCATTAAAAGGAGTAATAGAGACATTTCATTCACATAAGAGCCATGAAACTATTTTTAATAGCTAGATCTTTTTCTTCTCATCAATTTTCATACATTATATGTGGATTTTGGCCAAAGAAGCAAGGAGTTACATTTTTTTTGAAGTTTCAACAATAATCATAATGGAGGGGAGGATTTTTACCTCCAGATTGGGCCTCCCACACATGGTGGGCCTTGGGCACACCCTTCCTAGGCCAACGATGACCCAATCTAGTTGGCTCGCATCTTCCTCTTTACGTGATTCCTCTGTTCCCTGCATGGAATAGTGTGTGAATAGGGGACTCCATCAAGTCCCTTTGGCATTGCACTCGTGGGAGTGGGAGGGCGATCAGGAAGGCCGAAGGCCCGTCATCCGCTTTCCCTGGATGTGGGAAGGAGCTTTGTTGTTTAGGCAGTCCATTACCCAACGCCGCCGGCCTACTGGTCTTTTCTTTCAGTAGAAACCATGGAAGGAAGACTTGAGTAGGTTGGAGGGGTAGTTGCAGGCACGATGGAAAATAGATAAAGGAATCCCACCACTCCCATGGTGGTGACACTACATGAACAATGAGGGTCTGGCCTCATTTCTAGGGCAAAGGGGTGGCGGGATGCATGCCATGTAGCCCTGCGACTGTGCCGGTTGCTAGAGAGGAATGAGGGAGGATTCACAATAGGTGTGTGGAGGCAGTCAAATGAGAATGATAGTGAGAGGGGAAAAGGAGTAAGGGTTGGAAACAAGGGCTTTAAAAGGAGAAAGGCGGCTAGGATTGCAAGGTAATGTATTTAGTGTTTTTTTCAAGCCATCAACCATCATGGGGTTGTATTGCACTATTTCCTAATTTGGCTGGAGGATGAAGAATCGAAGATGATCGCTCCAGCCACGCGATCCTTTCCCAAAGAAGAAGAAGAGGGATAGATGGTTGGGCCTCAATTTGGCATTTGGGTTCATGTAGGCTGGCCCACAATAGAGAAAAGAGTATCAAATAAGGGGATCAAACATGTAATCTTCATGATGTCAAAAATAGAGTTTTATAAGTCCAATTGACATGATTTTTGCATCACTGAATTGGTAATTAAAAACTCTACAACATGAAGTACCTTGGAGGGTAAAAGAGTACATTGATGATGGCTAAAAGTAAAATGGACAATAAAGGAACATCAAGGCACAAAACTCAGGTAAAACATGCAAGATAGTGTTACATTGTGAATAGCAGAGTCATTGTGACCTCAAACACACATCAAAAAACCTAAATCATGAACTTGAAATCAAACTGAGTCATTTGAGTCACAAAAGGGAAGGGAAAGTTTACAAAGGAGGGGGAAATTGTAGGTTATCACTTCCTTCCCTCCTTAAAAGCAAATTTCATCCTCGAAATTCATTCAAGATTGTTCTTAAGAGTCAAAGTCTACATCCATATTCATCATTTTATATTAACTAGCCAATATATATCAAGACATCTTCCATCATATGGTGCCCTAATAGGTTTCCATCAGTAAGGTTGTAACCATCATGATTTGTAGATTTGAGCACTACTTAGGTTATCGACATAGAAAACATATTTTTAATGTTGGATTTGGCATCCCATATCCTTATATAATTATGGTTTTATTCATGTATCCATAAAAGTTCAAGGTGTTATGAAATCTATGTTATCAATTTCTCAAACGAACATGTTCATCAACATAACTTCTATACGAGATTATCATAGAACGTGTATTTCCTCATTGTACTAGATTTCATGCATGTTTAGTTTTCCCCAAAATTCAACCTACAGCCCCAATTATGTTTTCATTTCTCATTTTGAATCTGAAATTAAGCAATTTGTTCATCATGTTTATTTGAGTTATGACCCCAAGGGCATTGTCATTTTGAGTTAATCATTTTTTGGGGTATGATATTTTGCATGTTATTCCTGATTATTCAAGCTTAGGTCTCTAGGCATCATCGTAACAAGTTAATGATTTCAAAAATACACATCTTTTTTTGTAAGGTATTGTTACATATTAGGTCTAGCTTATGCGAGTGGCTTACCATATATGCATCAAGTTTTTAAGTTAAGTAAAATATTTCATATATTGAGCATCATTTTCAAAACAACGTCAGCATTGACATTGAGGTTTCATAATTATCTAACTTTAATTTCAAATGAGCTCTACAAGCTCAAGCCACTCAAGCTAATACCTATCTATATCCAACATGACATGCTAGCCAAAACAATCTACCCATAACAAAATTCCTACCCAACTTTCAAGAAACAAGGGCAACCACTAGATTCCTTTACATACAACAACTAACTCGAGTATGAGGCTCATCATGGATATCACATGTCATGTACATATTGTTAGGGTCTTGGGACATCTCCCTCACCTATATGGAAAACGTCATATATTAAATTGCTTCTTTTTCAGGGTTAGATCTTTTCATGGAAAATCTAGGGTTCAACATTTTCAAGAGAACCACACACTAGGTGACTCAACTCATATACTTAGAAGTAATCTAGCTAGGGACTCATCGTCATGTGTTTCATCGTGCATATTTTTCAACATTTCACATATTTTGGAGTTTAGGTACTCCGACCTTCTCCCGTGGGGGGTCGACTCATATCAAGAGGCCACCCTTTTTGTATGCCCCATGATAGAGGTCCTCTTTTGTAAAGAGATTGAGGCCCACATTGGCCTCAAATCATATGTCACATATCACATCTCAACACGTACAAGGATAAGTACAAGAAAGCATGCCAACCCACTAGCTATGAGTACATCAACCAAGTCACATATATCATACAAGGTGCTAGATTTAGCTAGGGTTGCATGGTCAAACTCATATCATGTCATAAAAACATGATTGACCCCTTTCAAAAACAAACTTGGGTCATATCCACATCAACATCATTATCAACATCATCCACATCATCATCATCATCATCATCATCATCATCATCATCATCATCATCATTATCATTATCATCATCTTCATCATCCTCATCATCATTATCATCATCATCTTAGATTATCTAGGCTACTCACTACCCTAACCTTTATCATGGCTCTAGACAACTCTAGAGACTACAACTATCATCTAAACTCCCTCATCTATACTGATGTTATATCTCTTTCTCTTAGGCTACATGGACACTCACTGCCATTTTGTGTGTGATAACATTTTTCATATGTACATATACTAATACTTGAAATAGGTTTTCTCCAACATTGAAACTGGCGATGAAAACCACCATACTCCATTCGATCAAAACCAAAACTAAAAAAAGTTACCACACTTATTAGGCAGTCTAGTCCCATGACACCTAGAGAACTAGCAAGAACATGGTGCACTCCTATGTAGCTACCCTAAGAACATGCCTAAAACATATGTCTAGTGCAGTAATAAGAACTCCCTTTTCTCATCCTCCTAAACCTACAACCCATACTACAGGACTAAAGGAGGAGAAAAGAAGGGCTCTAAGGATTACACAAGTCTACACCTAGTTCTAGAACATCTAGGTTCTAACCTAGAGGCTAAGTCGACTTACTCCACTAAGGACAACTCATTAAGTTTCTAAGATTGAGATGTAGGGTTATGTTTAGTTTGTGGTCCATGTGAGAAATTTTTAGTGTAGTTATTGTTCATTCTCTGATACCATCTGTCACGAAACTGGAATCCCAGTCCCATGAAACAAACGAATACCAAAGACAACATGTGAAAGCATGAAATGCTTAGAATACATGAACAAATAACAAGATAAAGGCACAAACAATAGTCTCAACATTCAACAATATGTATTAAATAGCATTATCTTATTACTAGCTTTCAATTACATATTCAAGATTACAATTTTACGATACTGCTCATGTATACTAGGGATCCTACAACAAGTACACCTAACATAGATCACCAAGCCCGTCAACTTATAACCATATTTGAACCTATAAAATACGTGAAATAAGGTGGGTCATGTACACGAGGTGTCGAATACAGGGTTGAAAGATACATATACATAACCTTTGCATAATTTGAAAAGAGTTGCAGAAGTAACGAACAAGAAATACACAAGTTAAATATTTAGCAAAATGAGAGCCCATGCTTTATGTCATTTCACTCCAATTATACAATCATTTTGTGCATTCATCAATATCATGTATTCATAAGGCCTTTTATGGACAACTTCTTACTGGAAGAGTTTGTGAGGGTGCTCAAGATCAGCTAACCCTTTTATTAATGATCTGCCTTATCTTGATAACTCAAATAGGACACCCATCCTCATGTCCTTACCCCAAAACTTTAAGAAGGTGCAGGAGGTTTTTATAATGGAGTTTCTATATTATTTTTGCAAGTTGTAAAACACGGTATGAGAGAAACATCGAGTACAATACTAGAGTATTACATGGCAATATTTGAGCTAGTAAACAAGCATACATATGTATCACATTTCAAGCAAGAAAGACAGTCATATAATTATTAAATCCCATACCTGATTCAGAGGTTCTTAACTTAACTTATCCTTGATCATCTAGCCACAAGCAACACCTGATTAACAATACGATTACATGCATGCATTAGATTCTCATCATTAACCCTAACTATCTTCATTTTAGGGTTTTGGCCAAGTTAGGTTCCAAGTTGCTTATTAGTACAATATATGATATTATAGTGATTTAGGGTCCATCATAAAGGTACAGTTCAAGTTTCAAGTCATTCTGAGGTTCCATGCACTTTATATGATCATATCAAGATTTAGGTCACTCATGAACAATATACGGTCAAAAACTCATAATAGGGCATACATGGACATGATCCAAACAAGAAAAGGGGCCCAAGAATAAAGCATGGTTTGTATTAGGAAAGTGTGGACATAGGATTCACATTCTATTATGGGTGGATGTCCCCTAGGGTTTAGACATCATATTCACAACATTGGATATCAACATTTCAATCATGCATGTAATCATCCATATAGTTCATATGACATTACGGGTCAACATAAGACTTAGGTGGAAATCCACATCAAGGGAAATAATTATTTATAGATTCAACTCAAATTAGGAAAGGGAGTTCATAAAATATAGTTCGTGTGAGATTAGGACACAAGAACCCCAATTCAAGGCATAAAGGTCACATTAGGCAACCTAAGGTTACAAACCTCACCACAGACAAAGATGGTTGACCAATGACTTTAAGGACACCAAACATCACAAGATTACTAATTTGGAATATATAATATTGTTTGATACATCAAGTAGGTCAAACGTAGAATTTGAATCAAGGTATACCATGTGTTCATATAAAAGGGGCACAGGCATGCATTAGCATTCATATGGAACAAACATAGTCAAAAGGGCATGATTGTAGGTGTTAGAGTCACAAGACATCATTAAATACTGATTTGAGGGGCCTAATAATGTTATATACACTAGCTAGGCCAAGAGAGTTACCTCATTTGATCATAAAGATATACCATTACCAAGGTATTACATGCACACATTAAGTGAAATATACCCCACTCATAGGAAAGAGGGATCTTAGGGATGATCCTTGGGTTCAGGGGAGACCCAATGTTGTTTATTGATGGTTGAGTTGAGGCTAGATTAATAAAGATTCAAGTTTGATTTATCAACATGCTTCACTCTTATACCATCAATATCAAAGTTAAACAAAAGGAGTAACAGATACATTTCATTCCGATAAGAGCCATGAAACTATTTTTAATAGCTAGATCTTTTTCTTCTCATCAATTTTCATATATTATATGTGGATTTTGGCCAAAGAAGCAAGGAGTTATGTTTTTTTGAAGTTTAAAAAATAATCATAATGGAGGGGAGGAGTTTTACCTCCATATTGGGCCTCCAACGCATGGTGGGCCTTGGGCACACCCTTCCTAGGCCAACGATGACCCAGCCCAGTCGGCTCACGTCTACCTCTTTACATTATTCCTCTATTCCTTGTGTGGAACAAGGCACAAATAGGGGACTTTGTCAAATCCCTTTGGCTCTGTGCTCGTGGGAGTAGGAGTGGGAGGGGTGGTGAGGGAGGATGAAGGTCCCTTGTCTGCTTACCTTGGTTGTGGGGAGGAGCTTCATTGTCTAGGCAGTCCATTACCCAGCACCGCTAGCCTACTGGCCTCTTCTTTCAGCATCAACCACAGAAGGAAGACTCGGGCAGGTTGGAGGGGTAGCTGAAGGTGTGATGGAGACTAGGTAAAGGAAGCCTGACACTCCATGGTGGCAGAGCCGCATGAACAACGAGGGTCTAGCCTCCTTGCTAGGGAAAAGGGGGTAGCGGGATGCATGCCATGTAGCCATGCGGTTGTGTCGGCTACTAGAGAGGAACAAGGGAGGATTCACAACAGGTGTGTGGAGGCAGGCAACTGAGAATGAGAGTGAGAGGGAAAAAGGAGTAAGGGTTGGAAACAAGGGCTTTAAATGGAACAAGGGGGCTAGGGTTGCAAGGAAATGGATTTAGCATTTTATTCAAGCCATCAACCATCGTGGGGTTGTATTGCACTATTTCCTGATGTGGTTGGAGGAAAAAGATGATCGCTCCAGCCACATGATCCTTTCCCAAAGAGGAAGAAGATGGGTAGGCGGTTGGGCCACAATTTGGCATTTGGGTCCATGTAGGCTGGCCCACAATAGAGAAAAGAGTATCAAATAAGGGGATCAAACATGTAATCTTCATAATCTAAAAAATAGAGTTTTATAAGTCCGATTAACATGATTTTTGTGTTGTTGAATTTAATTTAAAACTCTACAACATGTACATTGGAGGGTAAAAGAATACATTGATTATGGTCAAAAGTAAAATGGCCAATAAAGGCACATCAAGGCACAAAACTCAGATAAAACATGCAAGATAGTGTTACATTGTGGATAACAGAGTCATTATGACCTCAAACACACATTAAAAAAACCTAAATCATTAACTTGAAATCAGTCTGAGTCATTTGAGTCACAAAAGGGGAGGGGAAGTTTACAAATGAGGGGGAAATTCTAGGTTATCACAGTTTGTTTTCAACTCCCCATCCATATTTACTAATTGTATTATGGTGTTTGATGTGTATTTTAGCTCTAAGTTTTTGGTAAGAAAGAGATTTAGATACTCTTGATCCACTAGGTTTTCTTACCATATCTTAATTGTTCTCATTTTTAAATAGATATATATACATTCTTGTCAATGACCTTTGAGTTTTGATTACACAAATCTCAAATTCTTTTCATTCTTGTGCCATATAGATCTACAACCTCTAACATAAAGGGCCATGAAAATAGTTGTGCTCCTTCGTATCTTTCATCCACATTTTTTACATCTCCTTTATTACAGCATGGAACAAGAACTCATGCCTCAATCTCACAAGGTTGTCTTCCTCCTCCTAGAAACCAATTTTAAATAAATGTTGAGAGGATGCTTTCATAGTACATTGTGAATTGAACTTGGTCTTCAGATGAAAATGTATCAATAAATAAATGAATGAGACACTATGTAAAATGAGATATCATGTTCTGTTGATTCGTGCTCACAATGAAGTATCATTCATTTATGTGCAATTCAAGCAAAAGGCTAGTGTAAGAATCATGATTCTGGGGCAAAAATTCTTGAAATTTGAAACTAGATTTGTACGTCTTTCAGATCCGCAGAACCTGAAATTTTATGATAGATATGCTAATATCTACCGATATGTTCCTTTACTTAAGATGTAACAAAGAAAATATGGAAATCAATTGCAAATTTGATTTGTAGGGCCTCAATTCATTTGTGTTTTGTTCTTGTAGGTTGATGGAATGTTCAACCCTGATTACTTTAAGGTGTCACCTATAAGACATTAGTGATATTAATACAACATTGGCTAGTCTTTTAGACAAAATACACATCCAAGTGTGTGGTTGAACTACATGCACAACACCTTGTTTTTCAATTCCATGGATTTAATTGGGTAGTATAGACACAAACCACATATTAAGTGGAAATTAGCCTAAGCTTTTGTCCTTGTCAAACCAACTATACTTAGTGACTAATTTATCTAGTATCATGTAATAAGAGTTATGGGCACAACCTGTTGGGGACCAAAAAAGCATGAAGAAGAAAAAAATATTCCTTCTTTGTGTATTTTGCTGTAGAAGTTGTATCCCATCCCACACAAAATAATTATAAGAAAAATGAACAACATAGAATTTGATTGTGTTTAATTCACCAGAGGGAATTGGCTACATTGTTGTAAGCACATTTTTGCTTTCCAAGCTTATTCATTACAATAGCACCCATGATGAGCCCCAACAACTTTAGCTTCCAAAGGGTTTCAGACATGACAATTACATCCAAATAGTTTTTAAAGTGAACATTGTGTATGAATGTTTCTTCCTTGGTCATTGCAAAAGGCATTTTACCAATCTTGGGTTACAAGAAGGGTTACGTTTTTCTTTATAGGATTTCTTCCAAACTCCCCGACATACATACTAACTGTATTGAGGTGTTTGATGTGTGTTTTAATTCTAAGGTTTTGATAAGGAAGATCTTAAGATATTATTGGTGCATTGCGTGTGTTTAACAATGACCTTTGAGTTTCAACTGACCAAACCCATTTTTTTCATTTTTGTGTCATATAAATATAAAGCTTCTATCTTGGAGGGCATAAAAATAGTTGTGCTCCTTTACTCCTTCATCAAAAATGTTTATGTCTCCTTTATTGCATTATGATCCATACACTATCCTCATAACGTTGTGTTCCTCCTCCTAGAGATCTCTTTTAGATTAACACTTAGAGGGTGTTTTCATTGTACATTGTAAATGTGAACTTGGTCATTTGGATGAACATGTAACAACAGACAAATGAATGAGATTGGATGCAACTTTGACAAACTAGATATTCACTTTTGCACTCATCTTGTTTGTTGTAATGATATCATTCATTTATGTACAATTCACGCTAGTGTAAGGCCCTTGTAAGAATCATGATTTCGTGGCAAAAACTAATGAACACCCAACATTCAATTTTTCCCAAGACCAAAATTTGATGATACATAAGCTAATGTTTATCATGGGGTTCTTTTTTCTTAAGCTACTAGAAATTAGCCGAAAATTTGACCTTATAGGGCCAATGTTTTTTTTCTATTAATTTTTTATAGGTATATGGAATGTCCACCCATTATTCCCTAAAGGGTCGCCTACAATGCATTAGTGATATTAATGAGGTGCAACTTTGTTTTTCAGCCACAACTTCCATATAATCGAGAGGTTGGACTAAGGTTGTAACACATTAGTTTTTTAGTTGCATGTGTTTAGTTGGGTAGTATAGAGTCAACCCACATTGTAAGTCGAAATTTGCCTCAGCTTTTGTCCATGTATAATTGATGCAGCCCTAATTAGGGCTTCATCTTGTGTGACTTTATCCTAGAATCACATCTGAACATGTTAGAATGAATATTAATTCTCATAATATATGGTTTACTATCAAATGCACTTATGGAGGCTCTTAACATGTTTTTCATGTACCTTGGCCATGATTTGGATAAATGGAAAAGGAGTATGATTTAAGGGCTTATCTACCCTTAGAGGAGCTTAAGAGAGTCTAAGAGCTTCTCAAACCTACCCCTAGTGGCCAATAGTTGATCTAAAGTAAAAAAACTCCATGGATGATGAATATGAAGGTCAAAGTACAAGGAAGAACCACCAACATGGTCATGGTACCATATTTTGGCCAAACTACAAATGCTAAAAATCACAACAAATATCAACAAAGAAGTAGTTCAATACCAGATCAATAGCACGAAAGAGTTGTCCAGCACACTCGTGCCTAGAAGGATGCCGTATGGTCATGCCAACTAAAATGGTTATGATTCCAAGCTGTCAGTATGTTCATGCCAAGGAATATGGTCCACACTCAACTCCCCCTCTAGATTCATGCTACCCAACACGGCCCGACCACCCACAGCCACCATGGTCGTGCTTCCCAACACATCAGTGTTGCCGAGCACAGCCGTGATGCCAAACATTGTTATGCTACCAAGTACGATTGTGCTACCAAGAACTCGAAAACTAAATTCAACCTAACATTATCGCACATTCCACCTTGCCCGTTCCAGTATAACATGACTATCATCATCCCCTCTATCATTGCCATGGTTCCCAAAATAGTCATGGTTTCCAGATAACCCGGTTCACTTTTTCCATTGATTTTCCTATAATTTCCCGACTTAACCCTTTTCTCCCCTGCCCACTATTTGTATACCTTAGTGATGGTTGGGAGTTGGGGTTAGCACTTATTTCCACCTACTCTAGCATTCTTTGAGCTATCCAGTCTCTTTCACCTAGGGGTGAGCAAATCTCGGTCCAGACCGCAAAACCGGACCGGACCGCTCAATTCGGTCCGGTTCGGTCCGGTCCATTTCAACTTCGGTCCGGTCCACGGTCCAATAAATTCGATAAATTCGGTCTTCGGTCCGGTCCGGTCCGGTCTGGTCCAAAACCGGTCCGGTCCGGTCTGGTCCAAAACCGGTCCGGTCCGGTCCGGACCACAGACTAACTTTTATATAAAATCCATATATATTTGAAGGTGTATTCTATAATAACTACAAATAAAGTACATATATAAGTACTACTAGTATAAATGTTTGATACTAAAGTTATATAATTGTTAGAAGTGACTAAGATTATCAACTTTGTATAATTAAATAAGTTGTAAAACATCTAAAAAAAGGCTGATTGCGGTCCAAACGGTCCGGTCCGGTCCGACCACCAAACGGTCCGGTCAACGGTCCAAAAATTATTGATTTTTGGTCCTCGGTCCGGTCCGGTCCGGTCCGGTTTTGGACCGATGCTCACCCCTACTTTCACCTACCCCACTCCATTTCTATCATCTTACATATCAAAACACTAGCCTTTTGGGGTTTTGGCCACTAACCATTCCATTTCCATGCCATTGCCCCCGGGGGAGGGAAGTGTTGAAGCTTGCACTACATGAAGAAAGAGATTTCAACTGCTACACCAAGCTCCATGGCTTATTCTATCTCTTTCTTATCCATTTTTGTTATTTCTATTGTAATGAGTAGCTATGCTCCTAGATGGGCAATTTGGGGTTAAACTGTAACTTTGATACCATATTGGGGGAAAGTAATATATAAATTTTATATTTTCATTTTTTTAAAAATTATCTACTACTGGTATCTCATTTCCCATGGATAACATTGTGTTTTATTCTTGAAATCACCTAGGATATAGGGGAAATGTCTTATATGTAGCTATTCTGGGATTTTCTCCTAGGTCCAACTAGTGAATCTATAGCTAGCTAACCATCTTACTTCATATCAATGCATTATCTTACACTTAGGTGAGAGATATAAGTAGAAAGTTTAGAAGCACTTAGTGTAATTGTCTTGGAGCTACCTAAAGTATGGATGGTAGGTGAAGTGAGGTCTAAAACCCTCATTTTTACCCTCGTTACTACCCTTGGCCCCTAATTACCTTAAGAACTTCTATCCTAGAAACCTAGACTTGCTATATCCTAGTTGAATTCCACCTAAACCTATTACAAATGAGCCTCATAAGGTTGTATAGAGGGTGATAGGGAGTAGTTACCCTATACACATCTTATTCCATCCATGGCCAATTAGTAGTTTAGGGCAATTCTCTAGCATCTAACTTGTTGTTTGGTTTGATAATATAAATGAGTGAGTAGAACTTTCTTGTTTTTACCCCCTAACCTAGGAGATAGTCACATTAACCCAAACATCCCACACTTTCCACTATTTATAGAAACCCTAATTATTCTCTTGATTAGATAGTGTTTTCTTAATTAGTCTCTTGCTTAATTTGTCAATTGCATTGTTCATGGTATCTAGGTCTTGTTAGTGTAGTTAGTGTTCTTTGCGATTGCTTGTGTTTGTCTTAACTAGATAATTGGTAATATGGTTCTTGAATTTCCTAGTTTAGTTAGTTTCCATCTCTAGGTTGATAGTTAGATTTCTTTGTTAGTTTAGTGTTAGTGTTAATCTTGCCTTGCTTTTGCTTGTGTAATACATTGCTTAGTTTTCCTTGATTTGTTTGGTAGATATAACTTGGATAACATTGTAGTAGGTTTTTCTCCTACTCTTTCTTAATTACTTGTTTGACCACTTAGTGTAAACACAAAACCAAAGTAAACCCTATGCTCCACAGTAGGCACCTAGCCAAAATGAACTAAGATCTAGTGTCCCTTCTCTTCCTTGGGTTCAATCTTGACTTTCCATTCCCTATACTACTCTTGAGTGTGTGCACTTGTGAATTTGTTTAAGAGTGTGTCCAAATTAGGATCAAAATATTCAAAAGAGCCTATTTTGGGCCGATGGCACATCCAACCACATCAATTGGTTGGGTGTCCTATGGACGCATCAATACATCTGGTGTTTTTGTCCGGGAGAAAGGTGCCCAACCTAGTTAGTTTGTTTACATTTGACTTTTCCAACTATCCTCACCATTATAATTCATTATTCATTAAGTGACTTTTACCATAATGATTTTCTAACATGTCTTCTTTTGTTTGGTTGTTCCTTGTGCAACTGACACTCAACCTTTGTTTTCTCTTCCACCCTTTCACTTGACACTATGTGACTATTTAATGCTCGAGAACTACAATTCTTTAATAGCTACTTGAGTTGATCAGATGCTAATCCAACAATTCTCCATCCCTCCCATCTTATTGGGCTTCTTCCCACCTTCTACAAATTGCAAATGAGAACACATACAAGAAAGTGAACTCTTTCCTTAACACATGTTCCACCTTTAGATTGCATACAGCTATAGATGTCTCCATCTGGCTTACATTGTATAAAATCCACCTGAAAGATAAGGCCAAAGATTGGTATGATACAAAAATGGAAATCATGAGTTGGAGAAATAAGAAGAATGTCTTCTTGAAGAAACTCTATCTACTGCAAGGTTGACACAAATGTGGCTTCCAATTGTAAATTTCAGCCAAACGTAGAATGAGAGGATCCATGATGCTTCGGAAAATCCAAAATATGTTGAGGGAGTGTCCCCACCATGAAATTCCTTTATGGTGGATTTTTCAATCCTATTTTTCTATATTCACTCAAATGAATCAAATCTCCATTGGATTCTTCTTGTGGAGGTGCTTTCATGGTTGAACCCTCATAGAATACATGGTCTTTAACTTGGTGGGAAATTCATGACACCAAGCTTCTAGCATTCTTAATGATTGTTATGACACCTTTAACTCCTAATGATCCAATCCCACAAATGATGAAGATCCTCACTGAAATGATAAATCTTAGTGGAATAAAGCGGGGAGTGCTCCTAGTCACTTGGTTAAATCCATTGAGTCATTTGGTGAATATGTGAAGGCATTTCAATCTCATAGAAACCACAAATAAAAGGTCAAAGTTATAGTTCAAGATTTCAAGATGAAGTCCTCTCTATGTCTAAAGACTTTGATGATTTTTACAAGAATGTGACAAGAATTGAGAAAAGAGTGGATTACCTCTCCTCGAAGATGAAGGGAAACCTCCATCCTGACCCATGGTGAACTCTAATGATGCAAGTGGACCAATGGGTGTTTCTTAGAACTTCTGTAGTCCACCCAAATGCAAGTGATGCCCACATATCAACTTCAAGACCCTCATAAACCTTATTCACCACCATTACCCTAAAAACACACCTAAAACCATAAATACTCCTCTCCACTTCATTTCCAACACCAAGGGCCAAATCCACCTTTTCAATAACATCAACAAGCACCTCATCATCACCATGAGCAAGTTAATGATGTGACAATTATGAAGGAATGGAAGATTTATTGAATATCCAACAATTCAAATGGCAATGAACATGTGAATCAAAGGTTTTCTGATGAAATGAGGATGAAAAAAAGCAATTGGTGATACTATGGTTGAGATAGCTGAAGTTGATCATGTGATACCCCATCTTGATGTTGTGATATTGTGTATTCCACCCTATGCTCCAATTGTAGGTTCTACTATACCTAGTGTCCACCCATGATCCCAATAATTCCTCGTCTCATGCCTTAAGATAATCATGTTCATCCAATCAAATTAAGTGCAAGTGAATCCCCATTATCAGATGCATTCGGTGATTCACATTGTCAAAAAGGAGGCAAAAACATAATTTTGACATCGAAGAGATCTTTCAAAAAGTGTTGCACTTTAATGAAAAAGTCGATGGGAAGGATTCCTAAGAAAATCAAGTTGATAGAATAAGTGAGCTCCATATTACAAACATGAATTTCCCATGAAGAGGAAAGACCTAGGATCATCACTCATACCTATATTCATAGGGGGACATCACATAAAACATACCTCCTTGATTTGGGATCTAGTGTGAATTTGATGCCATATAGTGTCTATGTGGAGCTTGGGTTAGGAAAGATGAAACCTTCCAATTGTTCTCTTCAATTGGTGGATCGTTCAATCAAAGTACCTAGAGGAAGGTGGATGATGTCATAATGATGATTGACAAAGAAAGGGCAGTGGTGTTCCCCATGGATTTTATTGTTCTTGACATGGAACTAGAGGAAAGGTAGATTATCCTCATCTTGGGAATATCATTCTTGTCTATTGTCGATGTTGAAATATATGTGCATAGTGGAACAATGACAATCTCTTTCATGGACATGAAGATAAACATCATTATGTTCAAGATCCCCACTCGGAAGAATGAGATGAGGATGTTTAGGATTTTCATTTGAAAAAATCAAATGATTAATCAAAAAATGGGGACTTGTACAGAATACCTCTTAATAAATTATATGATAAATGGGATGCAAAAAACTACATATAACGAATGAGAGAGCCATATACTTCAAGAATGGACCCATTAGGTTTTCTAATAGTTGATTGATTGAAAGAACTAAAAAGACCAGATGAAGGCGTAAAACTTAGCTCTAGTGGGAGGCATCCAACCTAGGTTTGGGGACTTTTTCACCCAACCTCCTCTTTTTGATACTTTTTGGTTGTTTTATACATTTTCCAAGAAACATACACATACACTATACTTGATGGTTTTTTGTTTGTTTGTGGATCATGTTAGAACATGTACATTGATGGAAGGATGATGCATGGAATATGTAGACAAGGAGAAGAAAAAAGTGAGATAGAGAAAAATTGAGTTACATGAAAATGCTACATGAAAGCAGCCAATAAGGAGGTTCCACACAACATGGTTGTGGTGTCATCTGGTCAGAATGGCCATTTTGCTCAAGACATCTGTGCATGTTACCCTACCATTATAAGCTTCTATATCATGATGAGGACAACATGTTTAGAAGTTTGGGGTAGTAGGGAGTTAAGTTCTTGATTTTAGTTCATATTCCTCTATTTCCTTATTCTGTTTTTTTTCCAAGAAGATCAAACTGCATTTATACTTTCCGAACCATACTTCTTTTAGTGATTTACATTCATGCATACATGTAGGTTATTTTCTTGCTATTTTGTGTAAATTTTGATTTTCTTGTCTTTCCATGCCATGCATTACATTTCATGTATATTTTTTATTACTTCTTGTGTGTTTTAGTTAGAATTTGCTTATTTGCCATTTATTTATTCCTAGTAGAGGTTTAGATGTAGTTTAGGGAAATTTGGCACCATTTTAGCCACATTTACCCAAACTTGAAATTTCTTGCCATTAAGCTTGTTTAAATCCAATTTCTACATTTCAAATTGAAACTTTTAACCTTTGAAAAATGCATTTCATATTCTCATAGCCTATTGCTAAATGGTCCAAATGTTTTACTTTATACAAGTGAATCAACTTTTTCATGCATACACAATGTTTGGTTGAATTATGACTTAAGAAAGCTACAAATGCTTAGGGTTTGTGGGATCTCATGGTATAAATGTGGTTTTTTAAATTTGCACATTTATCCAGTGTGCCAGTAATTGATGAAGAATGTTTGAGAAATCCTCATGAAGGAAATCTAATGTTGAAACCCACACTAGTGACTACTCTTTTTTACTCATTTTTCTTTCAACATTTCATACCTCTTTGCATCATCAAAAGATGCTAAAAATCACAAAAAGTGCAAGACTTGGCCTCCCTCTAAAAGCTTGGGTTGGCCAACACTTCAGCCTTTCCACTAGACTTCTATCACCATATGTACTAACAACACCAAGGGCAAATAAAAAAGAAAATAAAGATGCATATATACAATAAAAGATGCTCCAATGTAATAACATCTAAATAAACAAAATCAGAGTGCTCCTATGTAATAGTACTCCAGTATCTTATTGCAACCCCCTTCTTACATGTGCATGTCCATTCATCTAGGAAACATCAAACGTAGATTAGTTCAGCCTTTACACAGCAATGTGGGTCACCTAGAGTGGTTTAATATGTGAGATTGAGTGCATTAAGGTAAAACAACACTCCTAGTAATCTTTAATCAACAACATCATGAAACAATTTATTTGTAACTATATGAGAACCCTATGGATTGATTTTGTATTTTATGATCTATATTTGAAGTTTGTAGTCCTAGTTCTTTTATTTGAATTGGCTTGTGAAAGAGGAGAGGAAAATGGTGAAATAAATGTATTTAGTCATTGTTGATGCCATCTAGTCAATATACTATTGCAATGCATTTGCCATTTCTTTCTTGTTGAAAAATTGAAAAGATATTGAGTTGGATCATAATTGAGGACAAGTTTGTTTTTAGTTTGAAGTGGTGATGCAGCCCTAGGCTTCATTTTGTGGCATTTTATCCTTTAATCACATCTAAACATGTTACAATGCATATTAATTCTACCAATAATTGGTTTAGTTAAATGAACTTACGGAGGCTCTTTGTATGTTTTCTAGGTATATTGACCATGCTTTGGATAGACAGGATAGAAGGAGGATAATCTGAGGTTTTATCCATGATGAATGCATATTCATACCAGTTTTAGTTGCATTATTAGTCTAATTTAGCAATCATATAGCCTAGTTTTCACTAGAATAGCTTTTCTTCAATCTACTTAAGGTTTTATGATAATTTGTAGGAATTTGATACCTTTCTTGACCTCCTTTGCAGGTTTTGAATTCTATCACACTACCCCTGGTCGAAATGGATTTCTAGCACTTCTAGAAAGCATGTCGAAATATAATTTTTGTGTCTGGGGAAAAATTTGACATGTCCATCTACCTATCAATCAACATGAAAATCATCAAGCAATCAAGACATCCAAGAGCTCAATAGACTTGTCGACCATCCAAGATGATGATTTGTCGACCCTCGTGGTCGACACACAAAGCTCCACACTCAAACTCATTGAGGAACAAGGTCAATGAACTCGTTGATCTCTCCCTCGACATCATCATCAGGTTGTAGTCGACAAGAAAACCATGTCACTGACTTACTATGTTGACACTCTTGTTGATGACCATGTCTACTGGACAGCCCCATCAACCCTCAAGGTCAATAACTTGTCAACCTCTAAGACCAACAAACCCATCAATTGGCAGTAAGTGATCGACATCGATGGAAAGTGGTCGACATCTATGACCCTATAAATAGGCCCCCAACACAACAGTTCAAACCATCTCAAAATTCTAGAGATGAACACGCCAAATGGCTAATTCTGAGATCAAAGCAAAGTCTAGGCCTATCCACATAGAGAGTTCAATCAACCTCTAGGATGTCGAACTCCATAATGACCTTTACAACTCCATAGCCATCAACCTCCTTCTCCAAGGAGATCGATCTCTTCCAAAGTTGTTGTCTATCCACCTACTTCTACTGCAAATTAGGGTTAATACCTAAAGGAGAAAGAAGGAAGGAAGTATGTCATCATACATCACGTCGGATACCATCATGACCATGATGGTGTCCTCTTCCTCTTCTAGTGATATTAATATCTCCATGTCGAGGGAATAGTCTTTTCACTGGGGTGTGCGGAATATCCCTACTACCCCTTTTGGGTGTGTGCAATTTTATTTAAATTCCAACTCTTGTATGAACTCATTTAATTCATAGATAATCAATTATCACATGTCTTTTGGATTGATCACCCGCTTCACGTGATTTATTATAATCATTTACTTTGAGAGCTTCATTGTTTAACATTTGAATACCAATTAACTTTGGTTCGTTCCCTGAAGAGAAATTCTGATTGGAAGTCTCTGAAGTAGTGTATATAGGAACTATAAGTAACGATACATCTAACTTACATGGATATTTACTCATACAAGTTTCTAATAGTGAAAGGGAATATTTGCATAACTCCTTTATATCTTCGTAAAGGTTTGGATTATAATGATCGTGCAGATTCAAGTAGTGTCGATGAAACCCAGTTCCACCCTAGTGTTTCCATCCATTGATAACTAGAACCTTAATCTAGATCTTCTTATTCTCAAAATCTTAGTTAAACAAACCAATCTCAACTTTTGTGATAAATACTAGTTCTTGCTAAGTTACTTTGAGCAAAATTCTTAAATAAATTGTCATGGGATTAAATCCTCAACTATACTATGATAAGACCCATTGGCTTGCAGGTGGCATTATTGCATGTTAGTTTTGGTAAACTCTAGGAATTCCATTCCTAGTGAATTTGTAGTGTGATAATATCAACATCACCTCACTCTTGGAGGACTCTATAAAGAGTGATAGCATCTAATTTTTTGTATGTTTCATGCCATAATTTGCTCCTTATTTCCCCTCATTGTGCAAAGTCATCCCGACTTCCTCTATTTTACACATGAATACCTCTTATACTTTGTCTTGAAGGGTGACTATGACATTATACACATGTAACCTAAGTATTAAAGGAATCTACCATGCAACAGGGCTTCCATCAATTCACACAACCAATGGAGACCATGACAAGTCTATAGAGCAGCTACCAGGGTGACCATCGGATCACAACTGATGGTCTTTATCTAGGAGAACGTTTTGTTGGTCGTTGGTTCACATCTGATGGCTGGTCTATGAGGCTATCTATTGTTGAAATCTGATGGCTTACCTAGACCCGACCTTCACAGTCTGTGCGACCATCGGATGTCAGGATCGATGGCTTCCCTAGATAGCCATCCTATTAGAATTACCACCGATCTTCCAAGAAGATGGCCCATCAAATCACCACTGCTAAAGACATAGGTTCTCGAGAACTAATGATGGTTTCTCTAGCTCAACAACTGATGGGAAAGAAATTTCCATTGAAAGTCTCCAAGCCTAGCTTCAAAACTCAGTGACCTGAATGAATGATAATTCCAAGGCCATTAAGCACGCTCCCAGAGGCATGTACCTATAATTGTGGTGCAAGCAAAAGGATAAGGAGTCAAAGCTATCAATGGATACATAGGGCACTGTTGAAGGGGATGCCATACATGGAAGATGCCCAAGCACTATTAGAGTTCACCCTCACCATCGACCATCAGTTTGTGGGACAAGAGTCCAATGTCTTCACCATTGATCCAAGCTACTGCCACCTTGCCTTGCTCGAGTTCTTCATTGAAAGAAGGAGAACGATGAGTAGGAGCTTCTCATACATCACACTGAATTCAACATGGAGCACCAGACCATCGACCTTGACCATTCTTGGCCATTGTTGGTGTATCCCCCCCACTCCTTTCCCTGAATCTACCTTCTTATTCTCATCTCTTCCATTCCATCTCAGCATCACTTCATGTCTCTTCCTCCTTGTGATTTCATAATGCTACTCACTACCATGAGTTGCTAAACACATAGCTTGGTTTTACAGCAGCCACTAAGCCTCTCCAACATGTAAATACTTATATCCATTGAATATATGCTCTTAGCAAAGATTATCTCCTTACTCTTGGTCTTAATGCTTCACTTGCATGATTAGTTACCATCTTGTAATGTTTGATTGTTAGTACCTTGAAAGAGTAGTACTAATTGTATCTAAGTGTTATGGATTTGCATGAATGTATGAAAATGTTGGAATGCGTAAGATAATGATCATATGGTTATTTAGTGTTTGCTTTTTTTCCATCTCAAGAGAGAGACAACCTTATAATGTAGATCTATTCTAAGATAAAGAGATGACGGAATGGACACCTATGATAATTACTTATAATCTTGATAAGGGTGTAAATGGGTGTGAGTACTTCATGTTGGTGAGAGACCTTAGTTGGTGAAACCCAGTTCAAGTTCCCATCCATACTTGATATATTACTCTTTATTTTTACTTGCTCTCTTGTTTCACTTCTTGCTTTGTTTTACTTGTATTTCTTTGTTTTTTTGTTGAAGTAAAATCATTCCCTAAGGAACACCAAAGTTAAATCTTACTCATTGGTTGGTGTAACTAAGCTAAGATTCAAAGTTCTTAACACATACTAATCCTTGCCTCTGTGGACCAATCCCAATTTACTACATTGCTCCCGATATAATAGTTGTGGAAGCCTGAGAGTCAAGTTATAAATTTACTTCTAAGTCAAATGTGTGAACTATTTTAGGTATCTTGAAAAAAAAAGATAGTGACTACAAATACCCACCTATAATCAAAATGCCTCCTCGTAGGGGAGGATACCAGGGAGGAGGTCGAAACCCTAGAGTTGAACAAGCTCAACCTTAGCTAGACCCTAAATGTGATCATGAGGAATACCACTCTGATGAAGCAGAATATCAAGAACCACATCTTGATGAGGAATGTGAACAAGGACGCCGTGATGAAGGGTATCGTCCGAAATCAAGGAGAAATGGGAGAAATAACTATAACAACAACAACAATGATAACCAAGAAAATGACAATGATGATGATGATGGAGGCCTCTCCCTCCGCGACATGGCACTACCATGGCCAATGAATCTAGGTGCACAGTCATCACCTCGAGGTTCAATGCTTCAAATTTTGAACAAAAGCATGGGGTATTTGCCATTATGTAGAACAAGGCATTTGGAGGCAATTACCAAGATGAAAATGCTTATCACCATCTAGATGCCTTTAAAAATATTTGTGACATTGTACAAATGAAGAGAATGCCACAAGAGGTGATATATTGTAAGGGGTTTAACTTCTCTTTGAGGGACAAAGCATTTTCATGGTATCTCTCCTTACCTAATTAAACCATCAATGGATAGACACCCTTGGTTGATGCTTTTGCACCAAGTTCTACCCCATTGAGAAGACTCTCAGGAATAGGCATAAGATCACTAGGTTCATGCAGAATCTTGGGGAGAATCTATATGAAGCTCGGAAAAGATTTTAAGAATACCAAAGAGATTGCCCTCACCACAACTTTAACAAAGGATTTCTGGTTACCACCTTTTACAATGGTCTTACATTTATAGAGAAAACCTCATAGATTGTAGCAACGGGAAGTGACTTCCTAGGGAAGAATCCAAGAAAAACCATGATAATAATTGGTAACGTGACTGTTTTGCAAGCCAGTTTGGAATATGAAAGAGGTTTAGCCAAGAAAGCACATTTGAAGGAACAACCGCTATGACTAAGGCATTAGAAGCCATAACTTCTCAAATCCAAAAGATCTCTTTCTATGTAAAGTAGTTGAAGGACATTGGAAACAATGGAAAAAGAAAAGTCGAGAAGGTCATGAAGTATGTTAACTATGGAGAGGGAGGCCATAATTTTGATAACTACATGTACACTCATCTCAATGAATATAGCAACCGACAAGATACTAAAAATGTTTCTTATGTTAACTTCAAGAGACTTGATCACCCTTTTTTCTCCTACAGAAATAAATACATAGCTGAGACTGGCAACCAGCTAACAACCCACCCAAAGGACCACCCAAATTTTGGAGAGTGGGAGGACGGACTGTGTTCACCCATAACACAAACTACCAGTAACATAGAAGAAATAATCAAGGTCAAGGGCAAGGCCAGAATCAAAATAGAAATTTAAATATGCCATGCTAAGATCAAAATTAGAACTAATGCAATAACCAGTCTAATATGATGGCTAACTTTTTGAGTTCGCAAAGAGAAAGGAATCAGTGAATGAGAAATTAACCCAAAGTTCTATCACCAACATCGGTGTCTAAAATGTGATACAAACTCAGTTCGGAGGCGTGATAGCTCAGATGGCTGACATGCATACCCATCAAAAGCATATTGACCAGCAACTAGCAAAACTATCGAAACTGATTAAGAGCCCACAGGGAAAGATACCATCTAACACTGACAGTAAGAAAATGGCCACACCCCATTCCAGAAAGGTTTTAGAAAATCCAAAAGGCAAGACTATCCAAGAAAGCAACTCTAACATTGCATCGCAGCTCAAACATGTTATGATAGAGGAAGCGCCTGAAGCAGAAGTATTTACCGAGAAGGATAAAGACAAAGAGAAGGGCAAGGGAAAGAAGATTTCTAAAGAGAAGAAATCTGACCATGTTGAGGAGGCCTTTGCAAACAGAGATCTATACTCACCAAGAGTCCCCTTACCCTACAAACTAACTGAGTCCCACTTAAAGAAGAGATATGAAAAGTTTTTAGAAGATGCAAAGAAGCTACAACTTGATGTACTGTTCTTGGATGCCATCGAGGACATGCCGACCTATGCCAAGTTCTTTAAGGATCTGATTATGAAGAGAAGGAGAGAAGACCATGTGGAAATAGTGAGACTATCAAAAATTTCCAACACTTTTGTACAAGAAAATATGCCCACAAAGAAGAAGGATCCAGAAGCATTCATTATTCCATTAAATATCGAAGACAATGAATTGAGACAAGGACTTGTAGACCTTAGAGAAAGTATGATTCTCATTCCCCTTACTCTAGATTAGAGGTTGGGACTTACTAGTATGGTAAAAATTGGAATGAGAATTCAACTAGATGACCACACCTTCACCAAATCAGTAGGAATTGTGGAAGATGTCCCGATTCACATGGGATGATTCTTTATACCATGCGATATTATTGTGCTTGATACAGTGGAAGACTCAACGTGCCCAATGATCTTTGGAATACTATTTCTCTCAATTGGAAGATAATTAATATATGTCGAAGACGGGATTAACACCATATGGGTAGTAAATGACCACATTAACTTCCATGTACAAAACTCTATCACAGAACCTTCTCTTTTCAAGTTGGTTTATTTCATGGGCAGCTACAATGATACCTATAAGTCAATTAGTGAAATAGTATCTCTCTCCAAAAATATGAGTGTCGGTGGGAATCTCAAGAAAAATATAGAAAGTGTGTATTAGTTATTCCCGCACTAAGAACGAATGAATCAAAGAGTGAAGTTCATCTTCTTTAGTTTTCATTGTGAAGAGGTCTAAGAAGAGAATGCCATAGTTTATCCATTAACGTGAGCCCTGAGCCAACAATTTCATGATTGGGGTCGTGTTGGCACATAAGAAAGATAAAAGGCACCACGTGACTTACTATGATAGCAAGACTCTCGAAGAGGTGAAAGTAAATATACGACCACAGAAAAGGAAATGCTTGAGATAGTGTTTTCTTTTGACAAATTCAGATCATATCAGGTAGGATCACAAGTGAAAGTATACACAATTCATAGTGAAATAAAATATCTAATGAAAAAGAAAGACATCAAACGTAGGCTCTTATGATGGGCACTGTTACTTCAAGAGTTTGACCATGAAGTAATCGATAAGAAGGGGAAGGAGAATATAGTTGTTGACCATTTCTCGAGAATCATTGTGGCTGATGAACACAACCTACCAGTTAATAACAATTATCCTAATGAGGCGCTAATGATGGCCAAGGATATTGAGACCAAGGAACCATAGTTAGCTGACATATGTAACTACCTAGCTTGTCGATAGTTGCCACCTGAAATCAATATAATGAGAAGAAAAAGTTATTTTCAAACTTGAAGAATTATTACAGGGATGGTCCTCTCATGTTCAAGAGATGTCTTGATAATCTATATCGTTGATGCATCCCAGAAAAGAAGTGCCTCAAGTTCTCAAAGAATGTCACTCTTCACCTTACAGAGTACATTTAGGTGGAGATAGGATTGCGGCAAAAATCTTTTCATCTAGTTTCTATTGACCATCTCTATTCAAAGATTCTCACACATTTGTAAGGACTTGTAAGATGTGTCAACTCGTTGGAAACATTTCAAGGAGGAACCAAATGCCCATGTTGGATTGGATTGAGGTAGAGATTTTTTATGTTTGGGGGGTAGATTATATGGGACCATTCCCATCCTCCAGAGGTAATCAGTATATCCTAGTTACGGTGGCATGTGTGTCAAAATTGCTAGAAGCAATAGCTACCCTGTCGTGTGATGTGAAGCATGTGATCAGAATGTTTGAAAAGATCATCTTCCCTAGATTTGATTCTCACACGTCGTCATCAGTGATGGGGGATCCCATTTTATTGAGAGACAGTTTGTAGCTCTTCTGAAGAAGTATGGAGTAAGGAACAAGGTTGCCGACACCTTTTACAATACACCTCCAATCAAGTAGAGATGCCAATAGGCAGATTAAGTAAATATTGGAGAAGATGGTAGGGAGGAAGAAAACAGATTGGTCCATGAAGTTGGATGATGTTCTATGGGCATATCATAGTGCTTACAAGACCCCTATAGGAACCACTTCCTATAGATTAATATATGGCAAGGCTTGCCACTTACTAGTAGAATTGGAACACAAAGCTTTATGGGCAATCAAATTCTTGAACATGGATCTAGAATTAGCGGGAAAGAAAATGTTTCTGCAACGACAAGAACTAGAGGAGCTTAGACTCCATGCTTATGAAAACACAAGAATATATAAACAAAGGACCAAGGTGTGGCATGATGCTCACCTAAAAAGAAAAGATATATCTGAAGGAAATAAGGTTCTCTTTTTTAACTCAAGAGTTAGACTATTTCCATGGAATCTAAAGTCAAGGTGGTATGTTCCCTTCACCGTATCAAAGATATACCCATCAGGGATGATGGAAATTTGTAGCAATAAGATTGGGATGTTCAAGGTGAATGGAAAAAGATTAAAGAAGTACTATGAAGATGAAGCGTTCACAAGAAGAGCAGAACTCTAACTAGAGGAACCACCATCGACACCTCTAGAGGAAGTCCAAAATAATTAACCCAAAAGATAGTCAAGCTAAGGACTATAAATTAGTTCTTATTGGGAGGCAACCCAAATAATTCTTAACATATTTTCTTATCTTCTAGTCTTCTATATATCTTTTTCAATAATTAGATCTCAATAATTTCTAAACTAGAAGTTTTGTCATTAGTTTTAGCAATTTTATCTTGTTTCATAATTTCTAGTGTACATAGAATAAAATCAAGAAAATCTGAGAACCAATTTTTGTTGCAACGACCATCTATAGGAACCATCGATCCTTTAAAAGGACAAAGAGTAAAGAGGTACTATGAAGATGAAGTGTTCATGAGAAGAGCGGAACTTCAGCTAGAGGAACAATTGTGAGCACCTCCAAAGGAAGTCCAAAACAATTAACCCAAAAGATAGTCAAGATAAGGACTATAAATTTGCGCTTCTTGGGAGGCAACCTAAGGAATCATTAACATATTTTCTATCTTCTAGTCTGCTTTTTACCTTTTTCAATAATTTGATTTTAGTAATTTCTAAAGTAGAAGTTTTTCCATTAGTTTTAGCAATTTTATTCACCTCCCAAATCCATCACACAAGCATGAAGCAAATCCTCTAGAATATGCACTATCCTTTCTGACTGACCATCAGTTTATGAATGATATGTTGTACTGAATCATAGGTCAGCCCCCATCTCTTCCTGAATCTGACACCATAATCAGGAGGTAAACTTCCGATCACGGTCAGAAACTATCACTTCAAGCACTCCACATAGATGAACTATACACTCGAGATACAAATGAGCCATGTCAACAACTTTGTAAGTGGATTTGAAAGGAAAAAAGTGAGCAGACCTTGTAAGTCAATCAATCACCACCCAAACAACATCATAACCTTTCTTAGACTTAGGGAATCCAATAAAAAAGTTATGGTTATCTTCTCCCATTTCAATTCCAGAATCTCAAGCGGATGAAGAAAACCACCAGGTCGTCGATGTTCTATCTTGACTTGTTGATAGGTCAAACATTTCACAAAAAACAATGATATGCCATTCTTCATATTATTCCACCAGAAGCTTCACTTTAGGTCCTTGTACATTTTAGTTTCTCTAGTATGAATTGTGTACATACACCCATGAGCTTCACTCAGAACCTTCTACCTTAGATTACCAACATAATGAATCCACAACCTATGTCCGAAGCGGACAACACCATCCACTCCAATTGAGAAGTTAGATTGTAGTTTCTCTAGTAAGGCCTTCATCTCCTCAAGCTCAAAACCCTCCAACTGTGTGTCTATAACCTCTGAGATCTAGGTCGGTGTAATGAAAAAACTAGCCATGCGCACACTCAACTTATCTTCATCCACTAAATCAACAGGCTGAGGTTACCAACTAGAAACATGTTCCAGATTCTTCCACACAGAACATCTCATAGTAGCACATATAAGATGCTTCTTCTGACTTAGACCATCAAACTACATTTGCTTTATCGGGATGGTAGGTGCTGATAAAGTCATAGTACTTAAGGTACGCCATCCACCTTCATTGTTGCAGTTTCAGATATTTTTGTGTCAACAAGTACCTCAAGCTTTTATGGTTAGAGAAGACTTCAAACTTCACTCCATATTGATAGTGTCACCAAATTTTTAGATCATGAACAATGGTAGCTAGCTCTAAATCATGTGTAGGACAATTTTCTTCATTCAGTTTCAATTTGTTGAAAGAATAGACGATCACTATATCTTCTTGCATCAAGACACACCCTAAGCCTTGTTTGGAAGCATCAATATAGATGAAATAGGGTATTCTTTCAACGGGCAAGGCAAGAATGGGAGCAGATGTCAAGCACTCCTTCAGCTTCTGGAAATTGTCCTCACATTTAGGTTTCCATGAGAACTTGACGTCCTTCCATGTAAACTTGGTTAAAGGAAAGGACAACTTTGGGAAGCTCTTGATGAATCTCCAATAGTAACCTACTAACTAGAGGAAACTACAAATCTCTGAGGGATTCTTCATAACTTTCCACTTGGTCACAGCTTCTACCTTTGCAGGATCAACAACTATATGTTTTGACAGAAATCACATTACCCAGAAACATCACTTCTTTATCCAGAACTCACATTTTGAGAATTTAGCATAAAGTTGGTTTTCTCTCAGTATGTTGAGAAAAATTCACAATTGTTCGCGATGTTTCTCTTCTGTCTCGGAGTAAACCAAAACATCATCAATGAACACCACCACAAACTAATAAAGGTAAGGGTGGAATACTCAGTTCATTAGGTCCATGAAAGCAATAGGGGCATTAGTCAAACTAAAAGGCATGACTAGGAACTCATAATGCCCACAACAAGTTCTAAATGCTATCTTCGAGACATCTTCATCCTTCACACACATACAATAGTAGTTGTTTTGCATGTCCAACTTCAAAAATACAGTGACTGAATCCAGCTTATCAAATAGGTCATCGATGCGAGGAAACATATAATGATTCTTCACCGTCACTTGGTTGAGCATGCAGTAGTCCATGCACATCCGTAACAAACCTTCCTTCTTCTTCACAAAAAAGACAGTGGCTCCCTGATGAATGCATTTTCATCCGGGTTCAGTCACCATGTTGGGCCCAGTTTTGCACCGATTTTACGCTTTTATTGCCTTAATCTCTCATACACACATTTACTTAGCTTAATTTGATTTTTCCTAATTTTGTTTGGTTTATCCATGGTTCTAATCGAATTTTTGCACCTCTTTGCAGATTGAATTGGGCACTTGGGCCCACGAGCACCACAGCCCAACTTCACAGCTATCTCGGGCCCCCCTTTTTCTTCATCCATGTTCCCACCAACAACCGTGATCTCCTCGTCTCCATCCTCAAACCGCGGTTGTGGTTTTCTCAACCCTACACCGTGACCCTGCCAGCCTTTATCTGCATTCTGGCTTCGCAATACCGCGGTCACGATTTCTCAAGACACTATGACTTCCCAACACTGTGAATGCCTTCTTCTTCCTCCACTGCTCTCCTTCACCCCTTGTTGCTATGCCCTAGCATCCCCCTCTACGCATTCACATCCACCGACTGTAGCAGCCGGAATTCATGCCATCGTCATCTCACTCTACCTCCCTCCGTGATCATCTTCACGACACTGCTTAGCTCGCGGCTCCCATGCAACAACCTCGACCCCTTCCACCAGAAAGTGTCATCCTCCTCCCGCTCACGATCAATGCCATCCACCTGAGCATCTCTTCCACCCTTCACTCCTCTTCCAACATCCACCGAACGAGGCCGCGACCCTATCCTAACACTGATAGTGGACAACTACGATCAAGGGGGCACAGTAGGTCGTTCCCGTGGTCAGTGCACGTAAGGACTGCAACTAAGCTTCCCCTCCATCTGTGATCCCTTCTAAACCCTAAGTTGCGACCGCGGTTCACAACAGTCATCCCACAGTCTGCAATAACTGTGATCGCAGTTCTGTCCTCTGCACCGCGACCAGCTCTCACAGTACCTCTCGTGATCTACTCATCACCGCAACCAGGTCGAGTGCATAAGAAATTGCGACATGCAGCAAGACCACGCCTGTCGTCTGCTATAACAGCGACCTATCCCTTTCAACAACCGCGTCCTCAGCCCAAGGAAATGTGATCAGGAGAAAGATCCAGCATACCACAACCAAAGGCGGAGCACAAGAACCGCGACCTACAAAACTTAACTTTGACCTACTGCCCAGCCATCAAAGAGGCCACGACCATGGAACTGGTCCACTACCCAGTCGGGCCTATAAATAGCCCCCTACCCCAACCATTTAGGACACCCTCTCTAGATGTCGTTATGTTGTAGGTCTATCCTTAGCTTAAGGAGACGGTCTCCTCCACAGCCAGGTTGTGCCCAAGAAGTATTCGACCCCTGGTGAAAGCCACTCCATTCCATTCAGATCTAGATTTTTTGCATCCATGCCATGCCTACACCGCCATCACGTCCACGAGCTACTCCTCATGTTGCAAGAAAGGACTACGAGAAGAGAGAGAAGGTGGAGAGAGAAGATTTGCCCCGTCTGTCGTGGTGTTCTTCCCTCCTTGTCTAGATCTGCCCCGACGTTGTGTAGAAGATCATTTCTCCACCGAGCTGCGATCATCTTCTTCACCATGCTCATGGTGGAATCTTCTCTCTCTTTTGTTTTTCTTGTTTCTCTCACCATGAGTGAGTTGTTTCCTTTCGCTAGGGTGCAAGGACTATCCCCTCTGCCCATGCTTACATGTTATTTTGTTAAACATTCCATGACATGTATATAACTTTTCATTTCATTGTTAATCATCGATGTTTGCTTGTAGATTGATCACTTGCTTGTTTTTATCTTGTTCTTTCCTATGTTGCAAGAACTTCAATATGTAGGATAGAATGTCGATTAATGCGGTTGACTCCCTGACTAGAAATAGGATGGGATTCCCTGAGGTCGTAAGTGAATGATCTATGAGGGGATGAGCCATCTAACCCACGGTGACGCTTATGTGTGCCTAATGCCTATATAGGGGGCCCACAGCTTCAGTTGGATATCTGTATCTTTGGAACCGTAAGTGCATGAACTGGATGGCCACAAGAAATCTGATGCCTAAGGTGATGCTTACGTGAACCTAAAAATCCCTCCAGGAGGGTTCACAATAGTTCTATTTGGATAGTTAGATCTTGCTTGGATGTTTGTGATTGGACATGTTTGCATGTGTAGTGGTGGTGAAACCCCGGGACCACCCCAGTGATCTTCATCATTAATCTAGATTCAACTTTTAATCATGCTCTTTACTTTCCTCGCATTTAGTTTAATCAACCTCAAACCAACCTTGCTCTGAATATTAGTCTTGATTCAACTAGATTCGACTAGTAAAAGATTCTTAAAAACATTGTCCCTTGGGATTCGATCCTCAACTATACTGTGATAAGACCCGTCCACTTGCGGGTGGTATTATTGCACAAGGTTTTGGTTAAAAACTCTAGGATTTCAACCCTGAGTGAATTTGTTAGTGCGATAATAGACCATGTCACTCCCCAAGTTGATACGTTGGGGAAGATATAACCCATGTCAAGAAGATCCTGAAGCTTTTTCTGAAACTTGGAAATTTCAACAAGGTCCAAGTGGTAAGGAAGCTTCAAGATCGGCAAAGTACCAAGCATAAGATCGATGGAAAATTCCACCTCACGAGTTGGTGGCAGTGTGGGAAACTCCTCTGTAAACACATTAGGAAAGTCCTTAACCACATTTATATGATCTAGAGTAGGAGGTGTGGCATCAAGAGCAATAGATGCTAAGCATGTTATACACCCTTGCGAGATAAGTTTTTCAGATTTGATGGAAGAGATGATGAATTTTTTATCCTCTCGCTTCCTACTCTTGATACATAGCCTCACTCCATCATGATGGAACAAGCTAACTTTGTTTTCCAGATAGAATAAGGCTGCATCATGCTTCTTCAACCAATTCATGCCCAAGATAGCATCAAAGACATAAATGTCAACCAGGATAAAGTCTGAAGGAAACATTTTCTCGATATAAAAAGGTCCAAGGTAGGGACTTTGAGATAAGAAGTGTAGATCCTACCACTAGGTGTTTTTACATGTAATACATAGTCCATGTATTTAGATTCTAACTCTAACATGAAATCAAGCTAAAAAGACATGAAGGTGTTCAAAGAGACAGAATAGAAAAGTGCCTTGATAGGATGCATATTGCTATGTAAGGCACCTTCAATGACTTCACTGTCCTCTCCAACTTCTTCAGTATTCAGAGCAAACACCCTTCCATTCCGCCTCTTTGTAGGCAATCACTGCTAATTTTGATTGTTGTTCTGTCATGGCTGTTGTGGCTATTGTGCCATATACTGGGACAGTTGTTGGGCTAGAGCATGTCCTTGCTGAATTGGGGATAGAAAGGTCAAATATGTACAACTTGGCCGCACTCATGGAAGGTAGATGTGGGTTGATCATCTCTTCAAGCAGGGGTGCTTTTGGTAGGGTACCTCCTAGGAGGATGGTAGCACGAGTACTAGTTGCACCTCTCGTGACTAAGGTTGCCACCATGATTCTTCCTCTTCTTGTTGTTGTGCTCCAAAGGTTGGAATTTGGGGTAAGATTCAATCGCCAAGGCCTTGTCTACCATTTACTGGAAGGTGAGTGGAAGTTGTGGAACAAGGTTTCATCCAACCTGATAGCTTAGACCCTCCAAGAATAGGGTCGATCTTCTCTCAGAACCAAGGTCCATGGCATAGTGTTCCAACAACATGAATTGTTGAATGTATTCGGCAACGCTCATGCCCCCTGCTTAAGTCTATAGAACCCGGCCTCCTTCTTCCTCAAGAAATCTGGGAAGATGTACTTCTCCCTAAAATGTTTGAGAAATTGGTCCCAAGTCATGGTGGTTGTGTCTCTGGTGTGAGCTATGTCGTTCCACCACACTCGGGTCGGTCCATCTGACACGTAGGTTGCAAAGTAGACTTTATGGTAAGGAGGACATGACATGCCCTCAAAAAGTCTGGCCCAGGGCCAAAACAAAATCTTCATCCTTGTCAACCATGTTCAGCTCACTCGCTCCTTTGAAGTAAGGTGGCTACATCTTAATGAAGTCCTTAGAATGAACTCCTTTGGCTTGTTAGCATTGAAAGCAACAGCAGTGAGTTGCCCAACCAGGGTAGAAGAAAGTTGCTAGAACAACATGGTGAAATCCTATTCTGGGGTAAGGCTAGGGGTGTTAGGGTTCACCACACTATGTCCTTGCGGGGTCACCGGGGTGTCCAGACTGCTATAGTCATTCTGGGCAGAAACCTTGGATTTGTTGTTGTTATTGTTGTTCATGTTGTCAAATGAGTCAACTCTTCTAAAAGGAAATTTTATCATATTAGGTTTCCAAGAGTATAGAAACATAGATGATAAAAGAATGTCTAAGGCTGATATTGCTTAAAAGCATGTTATTCTAAACAATATGTATCAGCTCAGGCCAGGAAGGTATCATATGGATCCAGGAGTCCTCGTAAACCAAGCTAGTGGTGCGTAGAAAAAGCTTATAAACCCCTGAACCCTGATCCTTTCTAGACACCCTTGCTTTCAACTTCATGCCCTAGTATCTTCCCAAAGGCTCTGATACCATGCTATAAAGAGGAGAGATCACCTCTTTACTAAATTTTGAAGGAAATACAAAACATCCATCTTTTCACAAAGATAATAGATATTGAGGGATGGATGTATAATATTCCAAGTAAACAAGCATGCACCAGATACATATAAAATGTCAATAGCAATAGAAAGGAAAAGAAACTAAAGCTATTACATGGCTTTCATCATTGTTTACTACATAAGTTTTTCAGAAGAAAAAGATGAGAAAATAAAGGATTTAGCTTTAGAATATCATTGTTAATTTTTGAGGAAATTTAGCAAAAAGGTCATGAATAGAGAAAATAGGGTTCATATAGTGCCTCATTAGGGAATATAGGGTTTGGTTTGCAAATATCCCAACTTAGGGTGTAAGAATGCACATACCTCTTTACTGTGTTCAAATATCAAGTTTTGCCACTTGTAGATGTTGCAAGTTCAACTTTGGCCTAGTTTAGTTTATTAACATTCATTAATGTACATACTGCCCTTTATTGCATAGAAACCCTAAGATTGCACCTTTTTCACAAAAATTGGATTTAGACTCTAAAAGTCTCACAATTGGAATAATTAGGTTCTCCTGATCAAGAAAACATATTTTTTGTTAATTTTGAACAAGAAGTTTAAATGATATGAATTTTCCAATTCTGACCAACCAGAAAATGACATGTCAGTAATTTAGTTGCAAGTGAGGAAGAGAGAGGGAGAGGGGCCGACCAATGACTTCCCCCCCCCAACCTATCCTAGGTCATCCTTTACCCTAGGAGGGATGTACTAATCATTTCAAGTTCATCTAGAGCTAGTAACAAAGTATAGAACAACAAAGAAACAAAACCCTAAACTAAAACACCATCTAAAGGTGGAGATCATCATTTACACATAAGAATATGAACTAACAAGCTTGTAATAAGCAATAAACGTGGAGCAAGTTATATAACTTGCCTCTAGGAAGAGGATCAAATCCCAATAAGTAGGAAACTCGAGTAAGATGGGTTCTTAGCTCCAAGCACAACCTACAAACTCGAGCAAGAATCACCTTCTTCTCCAAGGATACAAACATTTAACAAGAGGAGCATGGAAAGAAGAGTTTTTGAGATTTAGATGGAGTTTCCACCATGGAAAACCAAGGTTTGAACCTATAGGAAGGTGGAAGGAAGTAGAACAAAATGGAAAATAGAGAAGGGGAAGAAACCTACTTGCTTTGGTTGGAAATGCCAAAAGGTGACTTTAGAAACCATAGATGAGCTTAGATGAAATCCTAGAAGACCTTGTTCACCAAGATGGAGTCTTCTTCTACCTTGGGATAGATCTGAAACAGTTCTAAGTAGAAGGGAGGTGATATGGATCAAATATTTTGGTTGGGAGGTAAGGAAGGAGTATATAAAGCTTTATGGTTAAGGAAGAAGCAAGGCATGAGGTGTCCAAGCTACTTTCCATGTGTCCATGTCTAAGGGTGCCCATGGTCATGCAAGTATTTATGAATAAGGAAGAAGCAAAGCATCATGTGTTATGTTACTTTCCATGTATCCATGGCTAAGGGTTCCCATGGACATGCAAGCCTTTATGGATAAGGAAGGAGTCAAGCATGATGTATCCACAAAGCTTTCAATGTGTCCATAGCCTAGAACTTCTATGGCCATGCAAACAGCTATTCCAAATATCCTAGAGACTTCTTAGCCATCAAATACCAATTATCCAAGCCTACCACTGACCCCCAAACAAAGAAACCATCCCATTGGTTGATAACTCCTAAAGATAAGCTCATCCATAAAGGCAGAAATCCCTAAAATTCCCTTGAAGAGAAACACCTCCAAACCAAGGTAAAAATAGGCACCGCATGCCTCAAAAAGCTCAAGAATTATAAGGAAACATATAAGGATCATAAGGCATGTGAAAATTTGCAAAGAAAACCTTCCAATTGGGGAAATTACAAAAAAATTCAAAATGTGCATAAATATTACGTAACTTGCACAAACAACATCCAAATTGGACCAAACTTGAAACTTAAGCTTATCTCATGATTTAAAAACACCTCAAAAGGTTATATTAATATTTAGAGCAATTAATTATGGTAATTAATCTTTTTCAACATATTAATCAAGGTTTGGGGCCTTACACTTCTAGCACGAATTTATTTACCATTGTTCCACTTAAGTGGTGATTTTTCATTTTTGATCCTTATATAATCTTTCACTAAGGTATTTGTGCATTAACTGTTCCATTGGTATAATTATTGAACAAATGTTCACCAAACCACTATAAATTCTACTGTTCATCAACAAGGACATAAAGTATAGAAATGAGAGGAAAACTTAGGGAAAAGGGTTACATGGAGATTATATTCAAAATTCAGTATGTTACCGATTCCATATCGTATACCCTTAAAAGGTTGAATTTTATCTACCATGAAAGTGCAAAATGCAGTTAATATGCATGTCTGGTTCATTTTACATAGAGAAAAGATAACCCATGCCCTTAACCAAACCTAGACTTGCCACTGTGATGAGCTATGTTATGTGATTTTCTTGATGAATTAGTTTCTTGATGGGACCAAGATGGTCAACATATCTTGGAAGAATGACTTGAGCAAGACCACTAGGCATAGTTGTCATCCACATGTTCACTTTTATCCCAAAATAATCTCATTGTTCCATGGAAGGTTGAAAACTTGTCTACCTATAGTCTTAATATTTTAGGTGAAACAAAAATCCATTATTTGTATGTAACCTTGGGTCTATCTCATTTATGCCCACAAAAGAAAATTCTCTTAGTTAGGTTGTTCCAAACAAACTATTTGCATTATATGTTTTTGTTGAGGCTTGGTATCCAATAAACCACCACTTTGTCTACTTTTTTGTGCTGCCACAATCTTTGGGAAAGTAGGAATAGTAGAAAGTCATAAGTAGCGATCACTCGTCTTTGAGTGGGATCACTACTTTTAAAATTTCAGCAGTAATCCACTCTTCACTTGGTAATCTAAAATTTACTATTTAATGATGATATACAATAGAGTCACATAGATCCCCATCCTCTCCTACTAGGAATTGAGAATGTTGGGGAAACCTTCATGTACTCAACCCCAAGATTATGATTTTTTAGGGTAGCCCATGAATATGAATGCATGCACAGGAAAATCATATCAACCAAATCATTATAGGTATCTATAATTATGGATCTCATATTAAGGACATGCATTCTACATTAGGAAAATTCAAATATTATGTAGGATATTCTTTTTATTTACACATGAAAGCATTCATACTAATTCTTGTTATTTAGAAGTACACAAGTCCTAATAACTATATGCCTATTTGGTAGTAAAGACTCAATATTATCATTCACAACTCTTTCTATACAAGGACCTAGATTATACATGAACCGAGATTGATTATTTTGACCTTGAAACTCTACTAACATCCTTTATGGCGTGACTCTTCTGAAAATTGGTTACTATCTCCATATTTACAATGTTACCTAAAAATTTATTCAATAGTGTGTGTGATCTAGTGGCTCTGAATGAAAATTCACCCAAGTAAACCATTTCTTTATTAAGTGGAATGCAACATAAATTGAAATAATCAAGTTATTAAATATTGAACGAAATGAGCAATAATGTAAAATTTATCATCAAATTTCAACATGAGAAAAAGCAAAAAACACAATTTTGAACATGATTACTTAATAAATAACCAAGCTGTAACTCTTGAGTCTGACTTATAAATCTCTTAGATGTCTTATTAATTCCCTAGACCCACATGAAGTATATCATAACATGTGACAATTTTGCAGCAAGCTTCAATATCACTGTACAAGACGTAGAGTAGACCCGAGAATCTAAATCTACTACTAGCTCTTCAACTTGCAACGCGGTCACAATGTCTGGCCTCAAAAACTATATCAGCTGAATGGATAATCTAGACTCCTCCTCTAATCCTACGTACTTAGGCGGAGAGTCGAAATACTCTATCTAAAAATTGTCTACATTAGTGGTTACACGAAGACTGATTCATTGAGTAGTCACTAAACTGGTACCATCAAGGTCTTCGATAAATGTTGGTAACCTAACTGTAAGTATACTAAACTTCATACCATTGGGATCATTGATTAACGTTGGGTAGAACTGGGTATCACCAGAATATCCAATTAATGTAGGATGCACCTTCTATTATTTAAGAGGCCATCTATGTTGGGTTTAACTCCTCATTCCCTACCGGTACACTCTGACTTCGTCTCATGGACACTTCTAGTGGACATTCCATTTTCTCCATTGTGGTGTGGACCTTAGCAAAGAATCTAAGGTGTTCCAGGCATCTAAAAGTCTAATTGATTCTTTAGTTTCATAAATTATGATTTATGAGCTCTTTCTTAGCTTTAGCCTATAATTTATCATTTCTTTTTCTTTCTATATTCTGCACAATATTTCACTATTGAAAATTATAGTGAATAATTCCATGAATTTATGGTTCTCTTGAAAAGAATACAACTGAAATGTCAATTCTCATTGTTGTATTTTACTTAAACTTGATCATCTGAGCATATATGAATATAGTGAATTGATCTATGCTACTAAAAATACTACTAGCTTTTATATTGAATATTTATGATTTTGATCTAACATGATTGCACTAAATGACTGCTATTTATAGCTATGATTAGCTCATATGAATTGAATTGTTCATCAAATAATAATAGTATAAGGGGCAATGCACTTTACAATCCCAAACTCATAACTAAAAGGAATCAAGCTATCTAATAACACTCTCTAACATGATTTCACTACTAAAGGTTTAATAAAACCTAGATACACCAATACATTTATAACGTAGTGTGTTTCAAACTCGTACATATGAAGTACATGCATCCTAGAACTGAAATCATTCACCTTTGATAAAGGTTTCTAGCTAATTAGGTCATATACACATTAAAATAGAATTGGGTCCCATTGATACAACAATAAATAACTTAGAATAAGATAAAATCATGTTATTCAGATTTTGGAGTAGATTTATAAATATCAAGACTAGAGAATAATTTCCACTCACTTTGAGTTCATTCAACCAAAATCTTGGGAAACATGGCCTAAAACCATTGATTTCTAACAAAGAAAATGATTTCAAACTAATAGATCTAAATTTAAAAAAATGACAATCATTTCCTATCATATAAGTAGTTTTAGATTAGTTTATCAATTTTTTCTCAAAATGTGATTTTTGGAGCCATTATCTATCTAAATGGACAAAACATGAAAATTAGGAAAAATGGTGAAAATATGAGATTTCATATTCCAAAACACAAAATTTACGTTAAAACAAGTTTGATATCAATTTTACTCTATAAAGTAAGCATGAATGTTGAATTTCTTGATAAAATTCCCTTTTTACCATATATCAACCTAGTTCTCTAAAATAGGTCTAAATTAGCATCATAAATCTCAAACAGAGTTTGTTGCATACTTCAACTTTTAAATGGGTATAAATCCACTCACCCTTACTGTAATAAGAAGTTGAAATACCTCCTCCCCTATTCCAAAAATGTGAACTCTAGAATTCTAAAAAAAAGTTCTATCAAACTAATCTATAGTTAAAAGTCACCACAAAATCCCTAGCTTGGGATCCTTTATAGATGAATACATAAGAAAAAGAGAGAAGATGAAGATATTAGGGTCTTTGATCCACTTGTACAAATACTTCATATATGCCAATACAATGAAGTAAACCTGCAAGAGAGAAGAGAAGCAAAGAACTTACTTGATTCAACTTGAATTCTAATGTAATAGAAATCATTAAAGAAAACATTTGATAAAGACAATGACATGAATTCTTAGCATAATAGACATCAATAGAAAATTAATGAAGCAGACAATTAGATTCACTTCATAAGGGAAATGGGGTCATCATCTTTGGTTAGTTTTTCCATAAGAGTAAAACAAAAGAAATGCACATCATTGGTGTTGATGTAATTGTCATAGACAAATATGTATCAAGTTTAAGAAACATCAAAAAATTTCATCATGTGGTGCTATTGTGCTCAATGGTGGAATGTTCTACAAAAGAGAAAAAAGCAAGCACTATGAACCATGTTGGCATGTAGACACTATGTAAATCAACCAAAATAATATACATAAATTCTTGTCACAAAATTATCAAAAAATTAAAAGGAAAAAATGTCAACCATGAAAGTGATGTGTTAAAATCTACAAAACTACTATTTATTAGGATGCAATGTAAGAATTGTCAAGCAAGGGATGAAAATCTTGCCGAAAAAGTTCCACTTCACCTACCTGGACCAAGATGCAATCTTCAAGTCCAGAATGCACTACACTTTTATTCTAAACCTATCTACTAGTTCCAATATGTTATAATAACATGATAAAGTAACTCAAATGGTTTATGTGGCACAACCAACATATAATAAATGCAAAATACTCAATCAAAAGTGAGACATAGTGGAAATTTGTGATCCCAGTGTAAACATAGAGTAGGTAAGTTCACAAACACAGCCATAAACAATCAAAGACCACATTGAACGCCATCACCATGCAATGGCCAAGTGAAGCATCATCAACAATGAGATGGCATCCATGGAAACACCAAAATGAAATTTTTTACATATATTAAAATCAATAGTTCATATACAAGTAAAAGTTTGAACACATGCAACCTTAGTAGGGAAGTCCTCAATGCAATGACCACTTCTTCTTCATTATTGCAACTAACAAGCGAGATAGCAATGAGGAAGTGGAGTAGAAGGGGGAATAGAAGGATATCTTTGATATATGTTGGGAGCATCATAGTAATGAAAATGTTTCTCGTGACCCTCAAGATGAAATGGAAAATCCAAATTCAAGAGTCATCAAAATTTAGCAAAGGGAAGAAGCAGCATATCTAGGTTTATGAAAGGTAATTGAGCATTAGAAATGAAAATATGAGACAAATATAAATAAAGGAAAGAGGTGAACGAATTTACCTAGGGAGATTTGTTTCCCACAACATGCATGTGAAGAATCAAACACTATCTATTTTTGTCGACACCACCACAAGCAACTGCATGATCGAGTGTAGAAACCATAAGGTGAGGCCACAATAATTCACCATGTTAGGAGAGAGCTAGAGCTTTCACCATAAAAAATAAACCGTAAGGAAATGAAATGTCTAAATAAGAGAAGGGGTGGGGTGGGACCTAGGGGGTCAGGTAGTGGGGTTAAGGGAGTTGAGATATTTTGTTGCTACTCCTTACAAGTTTTACACCGCATGGATTGGATTAGGGTTGAATCTGAAAAAGGCACAAGAGGGACGAGTTAGTCCTATTTTCAAGATTTTTTTGTGACTAACGGGGGCCAATACATGATCAAACTAATTCTTGATAAATGCACATTAGTGCAGATTGGGATTCAATTGGGCCCTTTTGGTGCAAAACAATTTCCCTCAAAGGTGGGTTAAGTGTTGTGCCAAACACAAGTGAAAAAGAGAATATCTAGTTTTCCAAAATTTCACCCATGTCTCGTTCATTTGTATGTTCATGCATTTTTGTCCAAACAGTCAACTTCAAATTCACAATGTACTATGAAAACACCCTATCAATAATAATTTTAAAGTGGTTTCTAGGAGGAGGAACACAACATTGTGAGTTGGGTGCATGAGTTCTTGTTACATGTTGCACTAGAGGATTCCTCAATAGTATGCATGAATGTTTGGCATGCATCTTAGATTAACTACTAATAAAAAGATTAGGGCATAACTTGCACACTAAGAAAAAATCTAAACGTTATTGTTAACTTTTTTTATTTAATAAAATATTATATATGACACATTCAATCATATGAACTGACATAGCATAGGTATACAACCTAATGTCCTCTTGATGTTTGTCATTATACACACAACAATCACTAGGATAAGTCCTAGAGTTTAACCTTCTAACCAGGTTGTCAAATTACTACGAACAACAAATCAACTAAGTATAGATAGGTATCGATCTAAGGGATGGCAAGAGGAGCGATTAAAATCCAAATCTGAATGCTAAAATGAGAAAATAAATTCTGATTTGAAAAGGTTTGTTTAAAACTAAGAACATGAATAAAAGTGCCGAAATAAAGATTAACTACTCACAAAGTAAAGAAATAGATTAAATATGATGGGAAAGGTATTGATATTTATAGGTTTCACCACCATATCCAATGTGAAACACGGTCTAAGAAATCATATGATAAGCAAGATAGAAGAAGGCATACAATACATTTGTAAATGAATCACAAAAGATGAACTCCACTTGAATCCATTGGTCTTGGCATTCATGGATCCTATTCCATCACCCTAATAGGGATTTATCTGAGTTCTCATCTGAATCCTCATGTGAATGATTTAGTCATTCAAAATATTGATTTTCACGGACGCATCTTCCAAGATTAAAATGTGATAAAAATGAGAGATCACTTCATTTAAATTGACAATTCTCCAAACCAAAAACCATCTATCTAATGTAATCATATAACACTTTGATCTAAGTTAACACATGGCTAAGGGTCTACTCCCCTCACCTACATAAAAAATTACTCGCTAGTCATAGAAATTAAAGGGAGAACATAGGAAGAAAGAAGGGAGGCCATATACTAGGAAGGAAAGAATCTGAGGACTTTTCTAGTGACTGTGAAATACATGTCGTTCTTAGTTCCTTGTTCTCAAAGATGAACAAGAACATAAATAATTAATAAATTTTGAGTTCAAAAGCAACTTTTATTAAAGAAAAATGGAGTACACATGCAATAAATTGAAAGGACTATGCTGAAAGTAAATTGCAATACAAAAAATGGATCACAAACTAAGACTACTAGATTTACAACTAAGACTCGATTTACAACTAAGATTTGATGCATTTTCTTGTGGAGTCCCCCCTTCTTTTATAGGGAGAATGGGGGGGAGTCCTTTAGGAATGGTTGGTGGCGGAGGCAACATTATTCCATCTTTTGATGTAAGTCTGTCAGTAACATTTAATCCCTTGCTTCAGCTTAAAGTCACATTCAGACCTTGACCGCATTGATGATTTTCAACATTTGACTAGATATTTATTTGAATATTCACCACAAAAATATATAGAATTGGTTAAATCCTATCCAAAGAAAAGAACTTTATAATATTAATTGCTTGCCCATAAATGGTGAGATTTACTGAGTTGTCTTCTTAATATTTGACCTTGTGACTTTCTTTAATGCAGATTTTCACACTAGCGATTCAAGAAAATTTCGTGCATGTTAAATGCTAAAAAAGGTCCTAAACATAGAATTTTGTTTTAGGAAATTATATTTACTTTCCAATTAGTACTTTGACACTCCATTTGGAGTTTAGAAGTGAGAGTTATGACATTTTTGGTGTCATCTATACATGAATTTCATGACTGCTGGAAATTATGCAATTATATCCCAAGAGTATTTAACTATTAAAGTGATTAGGCCATTTTCCAAAAAAAATCCAAAAAATTATAATTAAAACACTAATTAAAAAAATAAAATCCAAATTAGAATAATTTATTATAAAACTAAAAAAATAATCAACAAAATAATCCTTAACATATATCTAAAAGATGTAAATAAATGGATAATTACACATTTATCAAAATAGCTTGGACTTGAATCTTTACTTGTCCTCAATCAAATCAAATCACAAATAGTTACAATATATACTAGTAACATGTCTATCATCACCCTCATAACCATCACTTTGGTCCTTACCTCCAAATTTGGCCAACCAACCCAATCTCCTAGAACCACGTAAAACAAAATTTTATATTCCCTATCAAAATAAATTTCATATCTTGTTTCTAAAGAAAGACTTTGTAGAAAACATTGCTTGTTCTTACTTTTTCTTTGACACTCCCATTTTTTCTTTCTTTTTGTGAGTTTTTACACATTAACAGGATGAAGGAGGTGAGGAAGAAGATGTTCCCTCCTCTATTTGACTCAGGATATATTTATTCATGGACTTGTGACTACATTGGACACAATTTTTTTGTGCTCTTTGGCATCTTTTGATGGTATGCCCTTTTTGTGAGGTATGGAAAATTTGAGGTAAGAAGCATGCCACCCCGGACATAGATTTTTTTTCGGAGGTGATTCTTTACTTTTTGAGGGTGAAGGAGGGGGATCATCCATGTACTTATAAACTTCACTATTTTCTTTTTTCTAGAGAGTGTCATTGCATCAGATAAAATACTCATGTCAATCATATTATATGATATTTATGACAAGCTAATACATAGTTAAAATTTTGATAAAATTCTTGTTTGGTTCTTATTTATTCCATTCGACTTGCCAGCTTTTCCAAGGAGTGATGGTAGTTTTGGGATCCTAAGTGACATGGTATTTTTAGTCATGATAATTTATAATTTTTTTTTGCAAATAGGATTTACTAAATTCAAAGGGGTACAATTATTACAATATGTATTCATCATGATCGACTATATAAAGGCCAAAAAAGAAATTGAACCAAAAGAAATACAAAGCAACTACATGCAGAAAATGGAAAGACAAAAAGAAAGTGCTAAACAATATAAGGGGATGGAATAGACACGTACAACCCACCTCCACCCTAGACTTAGAATTTTGCTCATCCTGAGAAAATCCCAAACTCGAGATGAAGGGAAGAAAATTGTTGGATTCACTAGGAGGCCCTGGTAGCTCAAAAAATGTCCAGTTGAAGGGGATGTGTATGAGGGTTGGAACCTTTATCAGCAGAGCTTCATAGTACACCCAATGATTGGGTGGTCATGGAGTCTCAATGGGTTGTGCATATTATCTTTTGTCTCACAATCCCTCCAACATGGTCCACAATTCCTCCTTCAATAGTAAGGGATTGGAGATGGATGTGGATTGAGGGAGATTGGCAGATGTTTTACGAGTAACATGTCAAGTGTCGGATGTACAAAATCGGGGGGAGGATTGGACTCTAATTACCCTCCATTATATTGATCTGCATATAAGAAAATTGGTACTCATGTGGAAGGAACAAAAGGATACAACTTAGAATCATAAATATTTTTATTCTCCTTATAAATCATGCAATCAACATTGTGGTTAGTAGGTTTCATTATTGATATAGCATGTAACTCAAGTTCTTCTATGTAAGGGGTCCGTAAGGGTGCAGAAGGGATGAAAATAGGGACATCTTCCTTATAAACAATGGAAGGAGATATATGGACTTTTTATAAGAGTGATGTCTCCCTTTCCAAATCATTCATATGTGAGAAAGGAATTGGTTGTGACAACATGTGAAGAATCTTTTTTTCATTCATGGGAGGTGGCTCATTATCCTAAAAAAGATTAACCCAAGTGGATTGGTCAATGATAACATTTGGATTCATGTCAACGATGGGAGGAGTTGTTGGATCTTCATATTGAGTTTCCTGCTTCAACTTTTCATACTCAGGTAATTAAGCCTCCAATGGAAGGGTAGGAATACCAATGTCCTCATCTCATAAGAAATACGACCCCCTGGTATGTGCTATTTCTTTAGGATCTGACATGTATGAAAAAATGGGATCATCATTTTCATCATCGAGAAGGACAATCTTGGGTTGTTCTAATTTCGCGGGGGGGGGGGGGGGGGGGGGCGGGGGCGGGGTTGTGATTGAGCTTCTAGTAAAGTGCCCAAAAGGGCTTGGCTGGTTTCTATTTTTTCTTGTCCTTATGTTGTCATCTTCTCTAGGGCCCTAAGTCTCTCTTTTAGTTGAGAATTAAATTGGGTTTCATAATTAGATACATACAGCCCAAAATGTTGGTTGTCCTCACCACACCCCCATAGTATTCTTAGTCATAGTACCCCTCACATTGATGAGGGTGATATTTCTCCTTGGAATAGTCTTCAAAAGAAGGTGGTTTGTAATTTACACTACATCCATCTAGGTGACAAGACTCAACATTACAAGGTGTCATCAAAACATGGGGAGGTGCATTCAGACAAACTAGATTCTTTGATTTGGCCTCTAGCAAAGCAGTTATCAAATCGTTTTGCCTTTCTAGTACGACCTCTCCTTCTGCTTCCATCTTCTCTAGGGCCATAGGACGTTCTTGTTGGGGAGTGAACTCAGTTTCATAAACAAGTTCATACCCCCAAAAAATTTGGCCATTCTCACCATACACACCAAAAGCTTGTTGGTCATGACACCCCTCATTAGGATATTGATTGGAGTAGCCTAATTCCTCATAATGGCCTTCAAAAAATTGTGGATTTGCATTGTAACCATCAAGATAAGGATCTTCGAGAGTATGAGGTGTTACTTCCATAGAGGGGGTACATCGAGACAATATAAGTGTGTTTGATCATAATAACCACACAAATTGTATAGTATACCATAGTGTTTTGACCATTCCATTTGATATTATTCCTAAAAAATAATTCAATGATTTCATAAAAAAAATTATCAACAAAACTAAAAATTTTATGAAATAAAAATTACAAAAATAAGCTAAGAAAGTAGTACTGCTGGAATGAAAACTCAGTAGAAGGAGGACTTACACTTCCAGAATGGTGCTAGGAAGGTAAAAAAAATTAAAAAAATCTAATTAAATAAATTATAAAACAAGACTTAAAATTATTGAATAAGAAAAAAAATTTATGGAACAAGTCTAAAAATTATAAATCAAGATTAAAATAATGAAACAAGCTAAATATTATAAATCAAACTAGAAATTAAAAATATTAAATATTCACAAGTGATCGAATTTGAAAAACAATGTGTGCCATCCTCGACAACGATGCCAAATTGACGTGTGTCGTTGTACATGCAACAATCACTAGGACAAGTCATGGAGTTTAGCTTTCTAACTAGGTTGCCAACTTGTTGCGAGTAACAAATCAACTAAGTATAGATAGGTATCGATTCAAGGGACGATAAGAGGAGCGGTTGAAATTCAAATCTGAATGCTAAAATGAGAAAATAAATTCATATTTGAAAAGGCTTGTATAAAACTAAGAACATGAATAAAAGTTCTAAAATAAAGATTAACTACTCAAGAAATAAAGAAACATATTGAATGCAATGGAAAAGGTGTTGAGGCTTACGGGTTTCACCATCATAGATAATGTGAAACCCAATTGAAGAAGTCATACAATAAGAAAGATAGAAGAATACATGCAAACCATTCATAAATGAATCACAAAAGACAAACTCCACGTGAACCCATTGGTCCTGTCGTTCATGGATCCTAGTCCATCATCCTAATAGGGATTTTTTTGAGGTCTCATACAACACATTTATCTCCTCTAAACTAATTTTAGTCTTAAAGATACACATTTAAGCATCCATATTAATTATTGTTTCTTACAAGTACAAAAGTTATAACTAGATACATGTTCTAGCGCTAAACACACAATATTATGCAGTGTCATTTACAACTATCATCTTTCTATACAAGGACCTAGAGTGGACAACGATCGACAGTGACTAATTCTATATTAAAACACTACTAATATCCTTATGTGGAGAGAATATTGTAGAACATGTTGGTGTCTTCATATCATCAGTGTTACCTAAATATGTGTTTAGTAGAGTGTGGGAGCTACTAGATCTATGAATGGAACTTTGACCAAGTAGACCAAATAATAAAAATATTCTTTATAAGTGGATTTCAACATAAATAGAAAATCAAGTTATTAAATACGAAATTAAATGAGAAATACTGTAAAAATTTACCATCATATAAAAACACTGAGAATAAGTACAAAAGTTTACTTCTAAATCTGATTACTAGATCCAAATTAGTGAACAATAAATTCTTGGGTCTGAATTTTTGATGCCCTAGACCACATGAAATGTACCACAACATGTGAAGGAATCATAACAAGATATGTTCGCATTGTAGAAGACATTGAGTAGGCACATGACTCTAAGACTTCTAACTAGCTCGCTGAACAGCAACGTGGCTCACCACAATATGAAGGAATCATAACAAGATATGTTCGCATTGTACAAGACATTGAGTAGGCACATGACTCTAAGACTTTTAACTAGCTCTCTGAACTACAACGTGGCTCACCACATCTATTTATAGCACTATATCAGCTAGCCGATTAATATGAACTTCTCCTCTAAACTTGGGTACTCACGGGGAGATCCAAAATACTCTAGTTGAAACAATCTACATCATTAGTTCCACAAGGGATGATTCATTGTGTAGTAATTGAACTAGGTACCATCGGAATATTGAGTTTATGTTGGATACCCTCACTATTAAAAAAGAGGTCATCCTCAAAGGCATTAACACCATGTACCCTGTTGTTATGCTCCAACTTCCTCTCCTTGACAATGCCATTGGGTAATCCATTTCCTCCATCACAGTGCAAACCTTTGCAAGGAATTTGTAACATACTAGAACAAGATATTTAACTCTATTTCTCCTTCCTATAGGTCCATCATTAATTATATGAGCATTTAACTTTTTTCCATGGATCAAATTAATTGGGAGCATATGGTGCCAAGGAAACATAGGGTTTTAATAAATAACCTCCTATATAAGGATAATGGTACATCGATTACTTATGCCTTCAATTAGTAATTCATGACATAAATTCACCCATTAGTTAGATTTCACCCTAATTTGGCACTCACGAATCATCCTAAGTCTAATGATGAAAGGAAATAAAAAAAACACATATAAATATTTACTACATAATAAAAATAATGAAGTGCTTAACCTACAAGTAATTAAATAAATACCAAACAATATCTAATAGTGAAACTAACATTAAAATTGGGATCCTCGCATCTTATTTAGTCGATATGTGTAATTTCAGTCCAATTGAAGATCCCCTCCCAATTTATTGATTTATATACATACAAATAAATGCATTCTATTTCGTTCAGTGCCTAAGCTCCAATTATTTCCATTATTGCCATAAGGCTTACTCTCCTAGTCCTTTCCCTTCATGTGTTCTTTTCCCTTCATGCTCCCTATGTGTTTGTGCACCTAGATGACCGTGCCACAAATGGCCACAGTCGGAGGTAGTTACTTCCCCCTCCCCTATCGTTCTCTTATTCCCTTCCCTCTCATACCTACTTATCTTCCCACTGACTTCCCTCTTCTCTCCACAGACCCCTAACCACTGACATGCCTCTCTAATCCATGTATACATGATGAAAATCAACCACTTGTGATAATCGTTGCACCTGATAGAGGCTCCTACAAAAACCACCAGTCACGAGGATGCCTTCTCTCTTCACCATGATGATCGCCTCCCCTATATGAACCACCCTTGCCCGCCATAGGCTACCTCCCCCATCCATCTTCTTCCCCATGTGTTCTGTAAAAAAATCCCTAGACTTGACATCTCTATATTCCATTTTGCCCACCTTTGTTTCCTCACTTCCTCTTCTCTACCTACTTCTAGGACCTACTCCAATAGAGGGACTGCCAACCTCCAGACTTTGCATCTTATCCAACCACCAGAGGAGTAGTGCCACTAGCACTTCCTATTGACCACTGTAGTTGTGTGCTTTAAATCCCTTTCATGAGGGTACCACAAAGGAGTGAGAGGGCGACCCTGAAGCCTTCCACAACCTCCCCATTCACTCCAATCTCCCACTAACCACAGTTCTTCTCCTTCCCTCTTTTTTACTGGGATGAATCAATAATGATTTAGTTTTTTGGATTCTTGTAACTCTATCTCTGGTTTTGGGATTGTGCACCTCATATACTTCTTATAAAAAAATCATGTTTGATCATTACTTGCTTCATTTTTTGATCGACGAATGATTCATACAATCTTGATTTAGTTAGCCTCATTTTATCTTATCTTATCTTATCTTCTATACATTGTTGGGAACTCAATTCATGATCGTTGGGTCTCTATCTCCTTCTTCTATTCCTAGCATGTCATGATGACCAACCATGAGGAGGAACCACCGGTAAATATTGATCATGGAGGATTCCCAAGCAAGAGATAGCTTATTTCAAAAGACCTGAAGGAACTCATTGAGATTGGAACCTGAGGCAAACGAGGTCAAGATCTCTCTTTGAACTTCCAAATTTTTGGAAGTGTTGGTTCTTACATGATGAGAAGGGACACACTTTGTGTGATTTTTTTGAATTGACTCTAAGCTAATTTTTTTGTTGTGGCATTGGCATGGGAAATATAGTCCATTCATAGTGCTTTGTCTTTTTCACAACTCATGTTTTTGTGGATGGAATTACTGGTTTGTTGGTGTAATTTCATAGGTTTGACAATAACGATACAAGGGTATAGATGTCTTTAGAACATTTTTATTTTATAATTTTGTGAAATATATTAATCTCCAAAATTTTATATAAATAATAATGGGGACATCAAAATATAAATAAATAAGATTGGAAATTAGAAAAATGAGATCTTCACGATTTAGATGGGAAGATGGAAGATGGAGAGCTTTATAAGATAACGTTGAGGTAGCTCTTTTACAACATGCCTAACTCACTCATAATAACAAAATGCTTTGTAAATGAGAGAGAGAAAGGGGCTCAAAGTGTGACACCCTTTGCCACACAAAGCAAGATTACTCAAAACATAAACATGATCAACCATTTACAGCGGATTACCAAAAATCATAGGAAATTAAAATTGATTTGCAACAAGCACCATGAGCTAAGATTTATTACATGAGGATCAACACTTGCATTTCATAACATATATTCAAAGTGATACATCATTGTTTAAAAAAAATCATATGGTTACATAAGATAACAATTCCCCATGTATGTACATACCACCAAATGCACGCAAGCTAAAAACCACATGTCGATCATCATCTCATCAAAACACTTTGAAAACACCCCCAAGGACTTGAGTGTACAGGGATGACACATAGGAGTATGTTACTAGACATTATCCATATACCATGATCCACCAGGTGTAGTTCCTCTTCATATATATATCCTTAGCTATCCGATCTTTGGCTTGGCGTGCATGTCCACCTAAAAGATTTTTAACCAACGGGATGAGAGAAAAAGTCCCAATGAGAGATATAACACTCTGCCAACTCCATTATTGTCACAGATAACTAAATAGATAGACTAACATACTGAGCAGGTTAAATAGGATTAAGTAAATGACATGTACTCAATGATAAAGTAAATAGAGTAGTAATATGCACTTGTCATTGAGTCGTAGAACAACTTATAAATTGAAAAGGAATATGAAGAACATGGATAATTGTTATAAACTAAATAGTATAAAAGCAAGGCAAGGCTTTGACATGGTTTTTACTGCACTGACAAATTCACCCAGGGCTGAAATCTCTAAGTTTTTACAAAAACCTCGTGCAATAATACTACCCGCAAGAGGATGGGTCTTATCGCAGTATAGTTAAGGATCGAATCCCAAAGGACAACATTTTTAAGAATCTTTCTAGTCAGATCTAGCTCAACTAAGACTAATATTTAGAACAAAGAATTTATTTTGGTTTGGTTAAACTAATTGCAAGGAAAGTAAAAGAGTGGTATTAAAACTGGATCTAGATTAATGATGGAAATCACTGGGGTGGTATCAGGTTTCACCACCACTACATATGCAAACACATCCAGGCCAGAAACAACTATCCAAATAGAGTATCGAACCCTCTGTACAAAAGTTAGGTTCGTGTAAGCATCACATGTAGGCATTAGATGTCTCGTCACCTGTAGATCATGCACTTGCTACTCCGAAGATATCTTTTAGAAGCTCTCGTCAAGGCATCAACCATGTTAAACGATATTAATAAACCTAAGTACTGAAGTTCTCACAATAAAGGGTTATAATAGATCATGCAAGGCAGGTGATTAGTCCACAAGCATGCATCAAACAATTAACACGAGATGAAAATTTATATACAAGCCATGGAATGTTTAATATGGACATGTAAGCATGGGCAGCGGGGCTAGTCCCCAGACCCCAGCGAAGAGGACTACTCGCTCCTCATGATGGAAACAAGAAAAACAAGAGAGAGGGAAGATTCTGCCATGGTCATGGTGAAGAAGGTGGTCGGAGCTCGATGGAGAAACGGTCTTCTACACAATGTCAGGGCAGATCTGGAACGAGGAGGGAGAGAACACCAAGACAGACGAGGCAGATATTCTCTCTCCTTCTTCCTTCTCTTCTCGTGTACTTGCACGCAGGAGAAGAAGCGGTAGGTGGCTGGTGGTGGAGTAGATCTACATATCTAAAGTCCCACCACTCTCGTGGATAGAAGATAGATCTGGATGGAGTAGAGATGGAGGAGAGGTAAGAACTCCATAGAGGTAGTCCTTGATGGTGGAGATCGTCTTCTTGAGGGTTGGGCACAGAGAAGTAGCCTCCCGGTGTCATGGAAGAGAGATACTTTGATAAGATAGGTGGGTGGCATGTTTATAGGTGCAGGCCACCAACTTAACTCCACAGTCGAGGTACTGTATACTGCGGTCACGGTCCTTCTTTGCTTGGCCATAGTTACGGTGGTGTTCTGCAGTTACACCGGTGTGTCATGGTCACAGTGTGGTACTGGTAGCGGTCAAAGTCAGGTTGTAGAGGGGTAAGATCACGGTCACGATCTAGCAACGATCGCGGCCGTAATCAGCATTGATCAAGGTCGCGGTCCTCTTTAGGTCGCGATCCCCATGTAGGTCGAGTTGTATGCGTCTTCTAGCAGTGCGGTCACGGTCCATGTAGGTCACGATCTTCTGTAGTCTTGATGTCTCCTTTGGGATCACGGTCGCAGTCTATGTAGGTCGTGATCCTCCTTTGAGATCGTGGTTGCGGTCCTTCTTTGCTTGGTCGCGGTCGCAATCATCATGAATTAAATACACCCCCACGGGGGGGCTATTGTTGAGGGTCGAATGGCCTGCGTTGATGAATCCTCTAACTGATGAGGATGCTTTCTGATGAAGGATCTGGCCAGCGAAAAAGGGTACAAAATATCAAAAGTTTCTTGGGCCTGCTAGTCGGTTAGCGGGAGCACTATCCCCTACATCTCCTACACTAGCACACATAGCGCGATGTTCAATCCTACAGTGGAGACGAATAGATTTGATCAAAACTCTAAATAATGATATGGAACTGAGGAAAATTGTATATGAGCATATTCAAGGGGTGAATTTTAGCATTCAGTGCAAAACTAGGCCAAAAATGGCGATTAAAACTAAGATGAATATGCATTCTTAAAAACACCCCAAACTTAAATGTTTCTCATCCTCGAGTAACACAAAATCTGAAATAGTCGCCAATAGAATACTTTCAACTCATGTGATTGTCTCATCTTCACATCACGATTGTTTCTTTTCTACTTTGTATCGCTTAGCATCTTAACCTCCTGAGACCACAGAACACATCTTACAACATCATCGTTCCTGAGTGCATTTCTCAAACACACTTCCTCCCCACTTTCTCCAACATCAAGCATGTCTAAGATTTTTATAAGAGTCCATAGATACTCATAGAACAACAAGTGTGCATCTGATTTGACACTGGTGTTTTTCAAAAGAGTGGCAAAAAGAGGCATTCATTGTGCCTGTAGGTGGAAAAGGGAGTGAAGGGGGTATGGAACGAAGTAGTGAATCTCTCCTCTATTCGACTCGAGATTTTATTATATGGTTGCAATTACATTGATTGCATTTTTTTTCAAATCTCTCCTCTATTTGACTTGAGATTGCATTTTTTTGTGTGTGCACATTGGCATCTTTTCTTTTTCATTTTGGTGATACGCCCCTTTTTCATAGAGAGGGGTATGGAATAAGCGAATAAGGATAGGGGTGGTGTGCCACCCAGAACTTAGGGTTTGGCACTATTTTTGTGGCTTTTTGATTCTTTTTTATGGATGGGGGGGTAAGAAGATGGTAGAAGAAGTGTAGAAGAGAGTTTAGATCATAATGCAACTTGATTTACAATTCAGTGCACCGAGTTGTTCTCTTTATCTTACTCTACTCAAATAATGACTTGATGGGGATCCAGTGGATATTCCATGCTATTGTTCCACTAGTCAGTTACGAAGCATGATGTCTTTAATCCCTCTCAGTTCGATAGATACTTGCCATTTTAACTGAAGGATCATGATGTTAGGATCCATAAGCTTCACATGGTGATTTCACTATTGGCTAGTTTTAGAAATGGTCCCTCTTGAGGATTTGCTTCGAATAAGGAGGGTGTAATGATTCAAAATTGTATAGACAAAGAAACTAGCCGGCTAGGTAAAGGCTTTGATTGAAATAAAAGCATCAAAACTTCATCAAGTTTATATACAAAACTACTTTGAAAACTTGAAAATTTTGATCAAAACTGCAAAATGGAATCTTAATTCTGAAACATATGGGTGTAGGTGGAAAGTTAAGTACGTACCACCCACCCTCCACCCCAAACTTAGAAATTTGCTCATCTTAAGGAAACTCTAAATCCGAGATGGAGGGGGAAAATCATGTTAGTTGGACCACCAGATGTGGTTGTGTTCCTCTCAGCAACGTGTCCTCCATCTAAAATCTCAAAAATGAAAACTATCATAACTTAAGATTGCATCTTTCGATGCGATATCTACTGTGTGCAAAATTTTCTAATTCAAAACTGAAATTAAAAAGCTAAGGTAAGGATCGGGTTGCCTCCCAACAAGCGCCTTTGTTTTATGTCATTGGCTCAACACGTTTCCTTCAATTTTCTGGTAGATATGTTGGTTTGAAAAGATTCAGTGATTCTTCAATGCTAGTATCAGCTGCGGTGAAATATCTCTTCAAGCATTAGCCATTTGCCACAAAATCGCCTGACTTTTCACTCCATAAAACAAAAGCACCATGTGGGTAGATGCTCTTTATAATGTATGGTCCAGACCAGCGAGAACGGAGTTTCCCTGGGAACAATCTCGGTCTTGAGTTAAATAGAAGAACTTGGTCTCCCACTTGTATGTCCTTCCTTTTCAGATGACCATTGTGCCATAACTTTGTGTGTTCTTTATAGATTCTTGCATTCTCATAAGTTGTCATCCGAAGTTCATCCAGCTCCTGAAGTTGCAGAATCCTGGCTTGGCCAGCTTTTTTCATGTCAAAATTTAGTTGTTTGATTGCCCACCAAGCTTTGTGTTCAAGTTCTATGGGCAGTTGACATGATTTTCCATAGATTAATCTAAATGGTGTTGTCCCAAGAGGAGTCTTGAAAGCAGTTTGGTAGGCCCACAAGGCATCATAGATTTTTACTGACCAATCCTTTCAGTTGCGGCCTATTGTCTTCTCCAGGATAGCCTTGAGTTGACGGTTAGAAACCTCTACCAATCCACTTGTTTGCAGATGGTAGGGGGAAGCTACCTTGTGTGTTACACCATATTTTCTCAACAACGCTTTGAATCTTCTCTCTAGAAAATGAGAACCTCCATCGGATATCACAGCGTGTGGGACTCCAAAACGGGGAAATATAATATCCTTAAACATTTTAATGACAAGTTTTGAATAGTTGGTGATGGTTGGTATGTCCACTACCCATTTAGAGACATTATCCACCGCAACTAGAATGTATAAAAATCCATGTGAGGATGGGAATGGGCCCATGTAGTCCACTCCCCAAATGCCGAAAATCTCAATATCTTATCAAAGCTTGAGGGTCATCTCATCTCTTTTTGTTATGTTACCCGCCCTCTGGCATTTGTCACATGATAAAACAAAATTGTAGGCATCCTTGGATATGGTTGGCCAAAAGAAGCCACATTGCAAAACCTTTAAAGTAGTTTTCTTAGAACTCATATGGCCTACAACAGTGCCCGAGAGGCATTGCTCTAGAACAAGTTGAGCTTCTTCCTCAGTGATACAATGTCTGTAGAGACCATCAACACATATCTTGAAGTGGTATGGCTCATATTAGTGATATTTCCTCACATCGTGCATGAATTTCTTCAGTGAATTTTTGATGCATTCAGGGTGGATGACACCGGATGCAAGGTAATTAACATAGTCTGAGTACCAAGGAGTAGCTTCTGAGACTTTCAAGAGTTGGTCAGCTGGAAGAGAGTCATTAATAGGGATCTTATTAGTGTCCAGGGTGTGGATACGACTCAAGTGGTCTGCCACAACATGTGCTCTAATCTCAAAATTAGAAGCATTGATGGGAGGAGGTTGTACTGGGTGATGAATGTCAGCAGCCTTAGGGATGGAGAACTCTCTAAGGTCCTTTTGTAACTCTACTACTTGAGCTGCTTGGATTTCTTCTTGAACTGTAGCTCGAGCTTCTTGCATAAGAACCTATCTCTTTGCGCATTAAGGGCTTGAGCTACAGTTCTGGAAATTTCCTCCTCTTGAGCCATCCTAGCTTGGTTCTCTCTACTCTGATGATGAAAGGTTCTTTCTATTTCAGGGTCAAAGCTAGTAGCAAGGATGGAACTATTCGAGTGGTGCATGCACTAGTTTTGGGGTACCTAGGATGGAAAGATTTTTCGGGATTCAGATGGGTAGAGTAGAGTCAAATTCAAGTAGATGATCGATGTTATCAAAGGTGAAAGAAAATCCTAGATTAGCCTTAATGGAACTAGATTTAACTAGACGATTTCATTGTCCCCAACAACGGCACCAGAAGTGTGGTTTTTACTGCACTAACAAATTCACCCAGGGTTGAAATCCCAGAGTTTTTACCAAAACCTCATGCAATAATATCACCCGCAAGCGGACGGGTCTTATCGCAGTATTTTAAGGATCAAATCCTAAAGGACAACATTTTTAAGAATCTTTCTAGTCAGATCTAGCTCGACTAAGACTGATATTTAGAATAAAGAGTTGATTTTGGTTTGGTTAAACTAATTGCAAGGAAAGTAAAAGAGCGGTATTAAAACCAGATCTAGATTAATGATGGAAATCACTGGGGTGGTATCGGGTTTCACCACCACTATACATGCAAACACATACAAAACACATCCAGGCCAGAAACAACTATCCAAATAGAGTATCAAACCCTCTATACGGAAGTTAGGTTCGTGTAAGCATCACCTGTAGGCATCAGATGTCTCGTCACCTGTAGATCACGCACTTACTACTCTGAAGATATCTTTTAGAAGTTCTTGTCAAGGCATCAACCATGTTAAATGATATTAATAAACCTAAGTATTGAAGTTCTCACAACAAAGGTGTGACACCTCATCACGCTTAATGAGATTACTCAAAACACAAAACACGATCAACTACTAATTTATCACATAGTCAAAAATGTGGAATAATTAAAATCGATTCCAACAATGTAAATAAACTCTAGAACATTTACAAAAGGTCCATCATTCCATTCTCATATACTGTAACAAGTATTTACATATGAGTCCAAAGACCTCAGTCACATCTTGCATACAAAAGATATTTCACATGTACATGCCATATATTTACAAGCATTGGCATACTACAAAATCTCATGTCGATACGAGTATATCATCTAGAAAACACATCCCATACCCAAACCTGAGAGTATAGGAACGACACTAGGACTCTGTTGGCTAAATTGGACATTATTATAATCCCTTTGTTTTGATGATGACAAACATTTCATTATTGTGGATCTAACGTGTTACTTGAGTGTTGCAGGAACTAGGTGGATGACACAACTTTGGAAGATCTAAATGTGCACAATGTGTTAATTTCATGATTGTAATCAAATGTAAAATCTTGTACAATATATATAATGTACAATTACTTAGACATCGTGTAAATCAAGTGTTAGATCTTCCCTAACAAATCACAACACTTAGATAGGTCATCTCCTACAATAGTGTCATAACTGCACACTCATACACACACTCAGTAACTAGTTTAAAACATTGAACCAGGGTCAATCTCGGTCGACAAACTTCTCGACTGAGACACTCTCGGTCGACAAACTCTTCGACCGAGAATGACCCAAGTAGTCGTTAGATACAACAGACAAAGTAGTTGGAAGTTGGATCAGAACGTTATATACACTTGACTCCAGATAGTCCCTAGGTCGACAAAAGTTCGACCGACTGGGATCTCAGTCGACAATTCCTCAATCGAGAATGTCTCTGTCTGCACTTTTTAGGATTAATTAACTAGCTGTTGTTAGTGCAACTAATGGATACCTAACGGCTAGTTGAGCACTTATAACCCCCTAGAAAGTGTCTAGAACATCCTTAAGCATCCATAGGCTATTACTATAAATAGGACAAGCCATAGGACACCCAAAGTACACTTGTGCAACACTTGAGCATATACTTGTAATTGGCTATTCATTCTTGTGAGCAATAGAGCAATTCCAACAATTGGCTATCCATTCCCATTGCTCTAATTTCGTGTCCTATAGGCTTGCATCTCCTACCCACTGCACAAACACTTCCATATACATTGGTTAGGAGATCAAAATGCTTGATATAGGAAATCAAGCCTTGTGCTACAACGGTATTGTAATTTCTGTTTTTCCTTCTTGTTCCTTTTTATCCTTTGTACTCTCCTTGCTACTCCTAGGGTTGGAGGCTGCGGATTGGAGAGGGTTTGAATTCTCATGAGGAGAAGGTGGACTTTGGACTACTTCAAGAAGGCTGTCTCAACGGGAAGCTACTTCAAGAGGAAGGCTACTTCAAGGGGGAGCTTGAGGTTACTTCAAGGAAGGCTGCTTCAAGGTTGGTGAGACTACTTCTAGGTGAAGTTTGTCTGAAGATTATGGTGAAAGAATTGTAATTTTATGTAATATCCTTGCAAGGTAATAAAATTTAATTCTTTCAAAATCTCGGTTGGGTAAGCAACTGGGTAGTGGATTGACTGCCTTAGTATTTTCTAAGGTTGGAACCACTCTAAATCCTTGTCCCCTTGTCCAATCTTTTTGTGGTTTCTTGCTTTGAGTTAAATTATTTTAAAATAATCAAAAAACCCTATTCACCCCCCTCTAGTGGTTTTTCAATTGGTATCAGAGCAGGGCTTCAAGGGACTCTAACAAAGTCTTGAAGAATGGGTGACGGGTTGCTCAACAACCTCAACTTGGAAGGAACACTCATGGCTAGACCTCCAGCTTTTGATGGAACTAACTACACTTAATAGAAGAGGAGGATGCTATTTTATTTCCAAGGAATCAGTTGGGACTTATGGAGAATGGTATCAACTCCTTATGAACTTCCTCAAATAGAGTATGCAAATTGGGATGTCAATACGGTAAAGTCTACCCAAATGAATGCAAAAGCTGTAAGTATACTTTATTGCTCAATTTCCGTTGGTGAGTTTAATAGAATATCAAATTTTGAAACGGATTATGAAATATGGCATAGACTTTCTATAACATATGAAGGAACTGTTCAAGTAAAGAATTCTAAAATTGGAATGCTTAAACAGAAATTTGAACAATTCCATATGGATCAAAATGAATCTATTAGTGAAATGCATGCAAAATTTTCTTCTATTGTGAATGGTTTAAATGCTTTAGGTAAAGTAATTAGTGAATAAGATCAAGTTTCAAAAATCCTTAGATCTATTCCTCCCAAATACAAGCCCAATGTGACTGCTATTGAAGAAGCAAATGATCTCACTCGGCTAAGGATGGAACAACTTATTGGTAACCTAGAAGCACATGAGGCAACTTTAGAAGAGGAAGAAAGATGAGAACGTGAACTTCAACAAGGGAAAAATAAGGACATTGCATTCAAAGCATCAACCAAGATTAGTCATGACACAAGTGAAGATGATAGTGAAGAAGAAACTCTCATTGTAAATGGTAAGAAATATAAAAGTTTTAAAACCAACAAAACTTCTAGTGTTTCTTCTTCCAGGTGCTTTGAATGTGGAAAAAAGGGACACGTGAAAGGTGAGTGTCCAAAACTCAAGAAAGGGAAGAAATCATCTCACAAAAAGAAACAAAGAGCATATAAAGCTGCATGGGATGATTCAAGTGATGATAGAGATGATGGAAAAGAAGAAGTAGAATGTCTTATTGCTACAATAAATGAAGAAGAAGAAGAAGAGGTAAGTCTTTTTGATCTGCCAAAAGAAGATCTAATTGCTAGTCTTCAAGATACACATGAGAAATATATTGAGTGTAAGAAGAAATTTAAGAAATCAAATAAAGTAAATGATGAGTTAAACGCTAAACTTCTTGCTCTCACATCTGAAAATGAAGATCTCAAAAAGGTTATTGAAGATTATGATATTAAGCTGAAATCTGTAGAAGCAAATTGCAATCTTCTTTCCCTCGAAAAGTTAAACTTGCAAACTCAAGTAAATGATCTTTAAAAACAACCTGCTTTGTGTACACATCTAGATTACGATATTATTGTGAAAGAAAGAGACTCTTTGTTATCTAATCTAGATCAAGCAAAATTAGATATCAAGAAGAAAATGGATGAGATTATGAAGTTACAACAAAAAGTGAATAGCTTGAGTAACAATAATATTCTTGATAATATCTTAAATGATTCTTATTGTCAAATTGGAAGGAGAGGACTAGGTTATAATCCAAAAGGAAAATCTTATCAAAAACCTAGTTGGAGAAGGACACAAGTGCTAAAGAATCAATCCATGTATGTACCCAAGAACAACTCAACTCCTAGAAAGAGAAATGAGATTGACTCTATTAGTTGTCATTATTGCTTACGTCTTGGACACTACTCTTTTTCATGCCCATACAAGAAAAGGAATGATGATCTAGCTTGGGTTCCTAAAACTTAAAAGTTTGAATTTAACTAGTTGAGATTTGACATAAACTGATTCTTGATATACAAATGTCATATCTCAACACAATCGAGCTTTAACTTTCATATTCTTGTTTTACTTGGAATCAATTACTGAAAATAGTTCTGAAACAGCACAGAAACATTCTCGATCGAGAAACTGTTCGATCGAGAACATTGTCGGTCGAGAAATGGTCGACCGAGCAGGTTACTGTTTTGCAGTTTACAACAAATCTGATAAAACATGTACAATCAGCAGCATTCTCGGTCGAGAAAAACGTCGACCGAGACAACTTCGGTCGAACTGTTTGTCGACTGAATCAAGTTTTGCTGAACCTATTTTCAATTAATCTAGTTTGCCATCAATTTGTTATTTATGATTGATTTAATATGCAAATGAAGAGATCATCTTTGAAACAAGACATATTAATCATGAATTAAGGTATAACATTATGAATATGAAATTCATTAAACATATTACAAAAGTGCCATATGAAGACTGATTTTGAACAAACCTTATTCTTTGATTGAAAACGTTTATCAAGCATGTTCATGGTGTGTCTTAAATTTGAAAATCCATAAATAAGATTTATCCTCTACATGGTTTGGCTTAAAACTAAAAAATTATGAACCATGTAACATAGTCCACATAGTTTATCCTAAGTATTCATTGGTCTATCTATATAGGAACTATGTATATTGAAATTTAGTTTAAATGATCATGATTATATGCTTGTTATCTTGATCATTGCATTGTGGATATTCTTCTACTGTTCTATCATAATTGTGCCATGATCATTATGTTTCATTGGTATGTCTAAAATCAATCTTTGATCTATATATACAAACCATGAATGGATATTATTTTTTATCATTGTGATTCAGCTCATATGAAGATGCCATTTTGCATTAACAATAGAACTTCATGGCACAAATGCATTTTAAATTAAAAATTTGCAGAAATTATACTTCACATATAAGTGCTCCAAATTGGAAATCTACAGAAATTTCCTCTTGGTTGAAATCAAGTTTGACCAAGGGGCGCTATGGTCGAAGTCAAGGTCGACCTAAAATACGCTTGACAAAATGCTTATCTGTACATCATTTTACTGCAATCAATCTTAGTATATTGAAAACAAAAATTTTAGTGATTGATCTAATATTGATTGTGACCTTAGAATCCTTAATTTATCTTGACTATAAGATTAAGGGGGAGCTCACAGAAACTATTTTGATTATAAGATTAAGGAGCTTACAAAACCTTGTGAACATCATAAAGATAAATTGAAACATGTTATGACCTTAGTATTTTTAATCTTGGCTATGAAAATAAAGGAATCTACAAATTTCATGAATATGATATATATCTTGTTCTTAATAGAATTCTCTAAACAAATGAGGGCTTAACATCCTATGCATTTTGTTAGAGATACTTTTCATGTACTAAAAGCTTAAAGGATTCTCATATCATTTTCAGGGCTTAACATCCCTTGTAAAATGGATGATAAATCAATACACATATTGGTTTGCATTAATCCCTTGATTCTAAATTGAATATCTCTTTAAGGGGGAGCATAGCATAAAATTAAGGGGGAGAAATAATGATTATCTTGGATAACTTTTTGAAATGACAAAGGGGGAGAAATAATATAAAATCAAAAACATAAAATAAAATAAGTTTCATAATATCTCGGCCAGCACCCACTTGCAAAACAAGAATGGCTACAAAAGGTAAACTTCAGGTATGAAACTCATATGCTTTATATTTCCTTATTTTATATTTAGGAAATGTTTGTCATCTTCAAAAAGGGGGAGATTGTTGGCTAAATTGGACATTATTATAATCCCTTTGTTTTTATGATGACAAACATTTCATTCTTGTGGATCTAACGTGCTACTTGAGTGTTGCAGGAACTAGGTGGATGACACAACTTTGGAAGATCTAAATGTGCACAATGTGTTAATTTCATGATTGTAATCAAATATAAAATCTTATACAAGATATATAATGTACAAGTACTTAGACATCATGTAAATCATGCGTTAGATCTTCCCTAACAAATCACAACACTTAGATAGGTCATCCCCTACAATAGTGTCATAACTGCACACTCATACACACACTCAGTAATTAGTTTAAAACATTGAACCAGGGTCAATCTCGGTCGACAAACTTCTCGACTGAGACACTCTCGGTCAAAAAACTCTTCGATCGAGAATGACCCAAGTAGCCGTTAGACATAGCAGACAAAGTAGTTGGAAGTTGGATCAGAACGTTATATACACTTGACTCCAGACAGTCCCTCGGTCGACAAAACTTCGACCGACTGGGATCTCGGTTGACAATTCCTCGATCGAGAATGTCTTTGTCTGCACTTTTCAGGATTAATTAACTAGCCATTGTTAGTTCAACTAATGGATACCTAATGGCTAGTTGAGCACTTAGAACCCCCTAGAAAGTGTCTAGAACGTCCTTAAGCATCCATAGGCTATTCCTATAAATAGGACAAGCCATAGGACACCCAAAGTACACTTGTGCAACACTTGAGCATATACTTGTAATAGGCTATTAATTCTTGTGAGCAATAGAGCAATTCCAACAATTGGCTATTCATTCCCATTGCTCTAATTTCGTGTCCTATAGGCTTGCATATCCTACTCACTGCACAAACACTTCCATATACATTGGTTAGGAGATCAAAATGCTTGATATAGGAAATCAAGCCTTGTGCTACAACGGTATTGTAATTTCTATTTTTCCTTCTTGTTCCTTTTTATCCTTTGTACTCTCCTTTCTACTCCTAGGGTTGGAGGTTGCGGATTGGAGAGGGTTTGACTTCTCAGGAGGAGAAGGTGGACTTCGGACTACTTCAAGAAGGTTGTCTCAAGGGGAAGCTACTTCAAGAGGAAGGCTACTTCAAGGGGGGGCTTGAGGTTACTTCAAGGAAGGCTGCTTCAAGGTTGGTGAGACTACTTCTAGGTGAAGGCTATCTGAAGGGTTTGGTGAAAGAATTGTAATTTTATGTAATATCCTTGTGAGGTAATAAATTTAATTCTTTCAAAATCCCAGTTGGGTAAGCAACCGGGTAGTGGATTGACTGCCTTAGTATTTGCTAAGGTTGGAACCACTCTAAATCCGTGTCCCCTTGTCCAATCTTTTTTTGGTTGCTTGCTTTGAGTTAAATTATTTTAAAATAATCATAAAACCCTATTCACCCCCCCCCCCTCTAGTGGTTTTTCAGACTCTACTACTAGCATCTACAACTAACCAACCTTCTGAATCTATTGATCACCAGGTTGGTTCTCTTCCATAGTGCGACCTCGACCTCATTGCCCGCCACCACCTAAAAAAAATGTGGTGACCCACAGGTGAGATTTAGTCCCAACGAGATATATAACTCTCTCCAACATATATTTATTATAACATATTAATTAATAGTAAATACATTGAGCAGTTAGGGTATTGAATAAACAATATGAATAGATTGAACAGTTTAAGCATACTAAGCATTTAAGCAAATAAGTTGTAACATCAAGTAGAATTGAACAATTTTCATAAGTCTGCATCATGTAAGAACTATGCAGTGTAAAGACAAGACAAGGGTTAATCAACCAATGTGATACATATTAAACCCTAGCAATTATACTACATGGATGGTATCACTTCTTTTATTGCATTGCCCTGAGGGATTTGATAAATACCACTCAAGTCCCAACTGACCACTACTAAGTCAAAATAAGTGCCATACAAGATCTAGGAAGAGCCAGAGTCCTAAGATCTTCTCTTCCCCCGAGCAGTACGGGTCCGCCATAGTGACACATAAGGTCAAGTTGCTAACAGCCTAGTCTGTCCTTGGTACAGGTCATGGCACTAGTGAAAGGAGGTGGGTACGCAAACCCTACCATCTGAGGTACAACCACAGTTGTCCTCCAATCTCATCATCATATATATATAATTACCGAGACATAATCATAGCCGTTCTCAAACTAAGGGCTAGGTATGACCATTGTCATCCTCCCTAACACTTGAATTCAGGATGACAAGCACCCTGCATACTCATCAGTATGCGCCCTGAGTATCCCTTAGGAACACTCGTTTCACTATCTGGCAATTTCTGACACTCAGATAGATCTATGGCATAGGGCACTACATGATTAGAGTTTCACTTAATTAGTTATGCCAATTGGGTGAATTAAGGTTAAATCATACAAATGGACATTCAAACCCTAATTCTTTTCTAACAAGAGTATATGTATAACAAATTCAAAAGATATAAAACATTTGAAATATAAATCTTAATCACATTACAACATGCTATCATTCATTGCAAATTAATGGACCACACTTATCATCATACTTTTACAAGATGCCAATACCTTATCCCAAGTTCCAGGGTTTTAACCCTTATTGGAACATGAAGAGGATTTCACCTCAATCATGGCTTTAAACATGCCCAAAGGTCGTTAAGACCATCACATTATTCATATAAGGTTGTCATCATCATTCCATGTCTTCAACAAGGCTCAAAATATCATTAGCACATATGTGTCCATAGATATTAACATGGTAGGGCACTATGATATTCAAATAGTACTACAATGTGGTTTCAACACAAGAAGAGTGTAATTCATTATCACATTAATCATTCAAGAGGTATGATTAAAACCAATCAACATCATATAATTACATTAAGGTAAGGTATAACAAGATAGATCACATGGGAGTTACACATCCACTTATTATAGCGATTTATCAAATATAACTATATGATGGCAAAGGTAAGACTACAAATTAATGGTATTTAACAATAGAATTATCTTCACTAGGACCCACATATAATACCATGTGATTTATTCTAATCCATTGTATGGTGAAGCATCCAATATTATTCATTGGATCAGGTTCATTGTTCAAGGTTATCAATTGAAGTATAAGTCTAACCATTAAATCAATTGAACCAAGGAACCATTGGTTTAAGGTTTAGTCAAATCTACAATTACATTCCTAATTCATCATATATGGTGATGACCTGATCCACCATTAATTGTGATCATTAGGTTACCATTGGTTTCTAGATCAGTAATACATTCAGTTAACACCATCAAATATTAAGCCAATATCATCATCGATTGATAACATCATTAGAATACTTGGTGGATGATAATTAAATGTCTAATTGAGTCCAAACCTGACCTAAGGGGGTGACCATAGGTTGTCACCATACATTTGACACCCTTGATCACGAACATCAGTTGCCAAGATAGCAACACCATTGGTTGTTGAATGGTATGACCATCAGTTGTGTGATAGGGAAGGAAATAACTTGACAATCCTAATTTGAACCATCAATTGTTTTGTGCTTAGCACCATAGGTTGTTGCTATCAACCTGTCCCATATCATGTTACACCTTATAAAGGTTGTACACATGTTTACAAGTTCATATAGAACCGGAACAAAATAGGGAACACCACAAAAATTCGTAATTCTAAACAAGCATGGTTTCTCTATGCTTAATTCAACACATTACGGCATAAACATGAACTAACAAGCTTCTAGTAAGCAATATAAGTGAAGAATGTTATATAAATCGCCTCTATAGAGTAATTCAGATCCCAAACATCAAGAATCTTGAGCAAATATGTCAAGAAAACCTTGGATTCAGATCTGAACTTGTGCAAATAGGTACTTCTCTCCACAAAGAAGCAAAATCCTAGAAAAAGAAACAAGAAGGATATATTTTTGAGTTGTAGAGCCACTTTCACCTTGGAACATCAGGGTTCCAACCTGTAGGAAGGTATAAGGAAGGAGAAGAGAAAGAAAAACGGAGAAGGAAGGAAGAAAACAACTTGCCTTGGTCAAAATCCCTAGAAGATGACCTTGGAAACCCTAGGTAGGGCTAGATGGAGCCCTAGGAGACCTTCTTCTCCAAAAAGGGGTTGTATTCTACATTAGAGTAGTTGGTTCTGCAGAAAAACAGAGTGGATTCGTTGCTCCAGGTTAGAGGAAAAATAAAGCAAGCATAGTTTCGTATTTGGGCAAGGAAGAGGTAAATATAGCCCATGGATAAGGATAGAAGCAAGCATGAGGTGTAAAAGTAGCTTCCCCATGTGTTTATGGCCTTAAACTATTAAGAATATACAATAACACACACAAGAAGCTCCCCCACCATCCCTATTGACCTTCTTAACTTTCCTTTGTCGAAATTCCCAACCAATCACATAATTCATTAGTTGATAGCTACTAAAAGTAGCTCATCCGTGAAGGGGTAAACCATAAAATACCCTTGATGAAAACACCTTCAAACCATGGCTCAACTACGTGCCCCATGGCACAAAAATCTCAATAATGATAATATAACATCTAAGGAACATAATGTATGAGACAAACTGCAAATAAAACCCCTCAATTGGGTAAATTGTATAAAAGTCCAAAATGTACAGAAAATTGCATAACTTGCTCAAACAGTGTCCAAATTGGACCAAATTTGAAACTTAAGCTTGTCTTAATATTTCAAAATATATAAAAGGTTATATTAGGTTCTAAGCATTCAAATATGGTAATTAATCTCATTCAACTCATTAACCAAGTTCAGGGGCCTTACAACTATAAACCCCTAATAAGGATTTTGCCCTGAAATCCTACGCAAAATGAGCTGAGTATTTTCTACACATCTCATTCTATAGTTCCCATGTGGATTCCTATATGACATGATGATTACACAAAACTTTCACTAGTATTATATCTTTTCTCTTCAGCTTTTTCACCCTTCTATCCAGGATCAATACAGGACCATCAACATAGGAGATATCCTCATCTAATTCAACCTCTACTTGTTGGATTGTCTAGTCAGTATCTGGATGGAATTTCCTCAACATAAAGATGTGAAAGACATTGTGCAATCTATGTAGTTCTGGTGGTAGATATAACTTATATGCTACCTTTCTAACACGAGCTAAGATAGGGTATGGTCCCATAAATATGGGAGCCAACGTACCCTTCTTTCCAAACCTCAGCACATCTTTCCAAGGAGAAACCTTAAGATATACTCTTCCTCCCACTTGGAACTCAAGTGGTCTACATCGGTTATCTGCATAAGATTTATACTTGTCCTAGGCTGCTTTCAACTTTTGTTGTATCACTTTAATCTTTTCTGTAGTCTGATGTACTAGCTCAGGACCCAAAACTTGATATTCACCTGTCTCATACAGCAAAGAGGAGACTGACATCGTCTACCATACAGAGCCTCATAAGGATCCATATCTATGCTTCTTTGATAGCTATTGTTGTATGCAAACTCTATCAGAGTCATATGTACATCCCAACTACTAAGAAATCGCAACCCACATGCCCTCAAGAGATCCTCTAAAGTTTGAATAGTCCTTTCAGACTGGTCATCGATCTGCGGATGAAAAGTTGTGCTGAATCTTAGTTGTGTTTCCATTGCAGAATGCAGATGCTTCCAAAAATGACTTGAAAACTGTGGACCTCTATCATAAACTATAGTCACTAGAATGCCATGCAGACAGACTATCTCATCAACATATATTTGTGCCAATTTCTCTACTATAAACGTCGTCTTAACTGACAAAAAATGAGCTGACTTAGTCAATCTATCTACTATCACCCATATGGAATCATGACCCTTGGTTGTTCTAGGAAGACCAACCACAAAGTCCATAGTAATATGATCCCATTCCCACTGTGGTATTGGCAAGGGTTGTAATGTCCATGCAGGCTTCTGGTGCTCAGCCTTCACCTGCTGACAAACTAGACATTTAGCAATGAACTCTGCCACATCACGCTTTAGACTTGGCCACCAATACATGTATTTCAAGTTTTGGTACATCTTGGTACTTCCAGGATGCATTGCATACATGGAGGAGTGAGACTCCTCAAGTACCATCTTCCTTAACCCATCAACATCAGGAACTACTGTCCTATTGTGGTAACAAACTGTACCATCATCTGCCTCATGAAAGACATCATTCTTTTCACTGCCAATCCTCAATTGGACATTCTGTATCACAGTATGATTCCATTGTGCATCATGAATTTGCTGTCTCAAGGTAGGTTTCACTTGTAACTATGCCAACAATCCTGCCAGCAAGGAAACTTCTAGTTGTACATTCATCTGGTGAAGAGACACTAGCATATCTCTCTTATGGCACATCAAGGAATTTAATTGTGCATTATCAACCGTTAATAATGAAGATGACTTTCTACTCAATGCATCAGCTACCACATTTGCTTTCCCTGGATGGTAGTCTATTGTGCAATCATAATCCTTAAGCAGCTCCATCCATCTCCTCTGCCTCATATTCAGCTCCTGTTTTGAGAAGATATATTGTAGATTCTTATGGTCAGTGAAGATCTGACACTTTTCTCCATAAAGATAATGTCTCCAGATCTTTAAACCATGGACCACTACTGCAAGCTCCAGATCATGTGTTGGGTAATTCTCCTCATGTTTCTTAAGTTGTCGTGAAGCAAAAGAAATCACATTTTTATCCTACATCAACTTGCATCCCGACCCATTCTTTGAAGCATCACAAAAGACAATATAGCATTTTCCTTGCTCTGGCAATACTAACACCAATGCACTAGTAGTACTTTTCTTTCAAAAGCTGGAAAGAACATTCACACTTGTCATTCCAAGCAAAAGGAACATCCTTCCTGGTTAACCTAGTTAGGGGTAACGCTATAGAACCGAAGTCTTTGATGAACCTTCTTTAGTAACCTGCCATACCTAGGAAACTATAGATCTATGTCGGTGTCTTTAGTTGTTCCCATTCTAGGACAGATTCCACTTTCTTGGGATCAACACAAATTCCTTTTGTAGATATAACATGGCCCAAAAAAACACTTTAGATAACCAGAATTCACACTTGCTGAACTTAGCATATAGTTGATGCTGCCTCAACAAAGTCAATGTCTGGCGAAGGTGTTTCTCATGATGTTGACTATCCTTGGAGTATATCAGGATATCATCTATGAACACGACCACACACTAATCAAGATAAGGTCTAAACACCCTATTCATTAGATCCATAAAAGTTTCAGGTGCATTGGTTAGCCCAAACGGCATAACCACAAACTCATAATGACCATACCTAGTCCTAAAAGCTGACTTGGGTATGTCATCAGCCTTAATTATCAACTGATGGTAACCTGACCTCAGGTCTATCTTTAAAAATATAGTGGCACCTCTCAACTGGTCAAAATTATCATCAATCCTCGATAAAGGATACTTATTCTTTATTGTCACCTTGTTCAACTGTCTATAGTCTATACACAACCTCATTGAACCATCCTTGTTTTTAACAAACAACATGGGAGCACCCCAAGGGGAAGTGCTCAGTCTGATAAAACCCTTCTCTAACAGTTCTTGTAACTATTTCTTTAACTCCTGCATCTCTATTGTTGTCATTTTGTATGTTGACTGTGCTATGGGTTGTGTTCCGGGAACAAGATTATCTCAAACTCAATCTCTCTAGGAAGGGGAATGCTAGGAAATTCCTCAGGAAAGACATCCTCAAATTCTTGCACTACTGGTACCTCCTGGATATTAGGGCCTACCACCTTGGTATCCACAACATGAGCTAATAAAGCGTCACATCCTTGTCTCATCAACCGCTCTGTTGTCATAGCTGACATCAAACATGTAGGAAGAATCTTCTTATCACCCTGAAAAATCCACTGTATATCTCCATCATGGAACGTCGCCGCCTTAGTACTACAGTCCAAGACTACCTTGTATTTTTTTCAAGGTATCCATTCCTAGGATTACATCAAAACCATGCATGTCAAGTGGCAAAAGATCCACTTGAATGTTGTTTCCATAGAAAGAAAGAACATAAGAAGGGCACACTTCCTGCAACTCAGAGGAATCAACCAAAGGATTCTCTAGCCGCAGGCTATCAGATCTAAGACTAATAGGTAGATAACAACTATTTATCACCTCTCTGGTGATAAAAGAGTGTGTCATACCCAGATCTACTAACACATATACGAAACAAGAAGCAGACAAATTAGAATGAAATAATTCCATCTGACCTATCATAACTCGTGGATTGACCACTGCTTCCAGCTGGGTCATGGCATAGAACCTAGATGTCACCTGATGTCGTCCACGTCCTCTGCTCTCATGTCCTGAGTATCCTACATGGGATGCCTGACCACATCCTCTGTCACTACCAGTATCAAACTATCATAGTTGTGATCCCTGTTGATTCTGCCTTGGCTGTTGAGTCACCTCCTCAACCTTCATAGGGTAATTCCATCTAATATGCCATGTCTGTCCACATTGATGACACACTCGGTTATCACTATGTGGTCTAAATGGCCCTGTAACTAAGACTGATGAGGAACTGCGAGCTCCTATTGGTGGAAAACTATGACCCCTACCCCTATTTGGGGTCCACTGTGACGGTGCATGTGATCTTGGTTTAGTGAAGGTTTACCTTAGTTGCGACGGCAGTGGGAAAAACCTTGGCTTCTTAAAGCCTCCAGATGATTGCCCTTGAAACTGCATAGGTCGCTTCTTAGCATTAGCTTCATGCTTCTCTATGGCAGACCTCTCAATCCTCCTGACATATTCCACAAAGGTGGAAAACCTTTCCCTATTCTCCAAGGATGATATTGTAGTAGTAAACTTTGTACTCAGACCCTTCTTAAATCTCTGGATCCTTTCCCTGTCCATTGTTTCCACGTGCGAGCAGAACATCAGAAGTTCCATAAACTTTGATTCATACTCATTGATAGTCATAGCTCCCTGATGAATCTTCTCAAACTGAGAGATTTTCTCATATGGGTAGGTCTCTGGAAAATATAGGCTAACAAATTCCCTTCAAAACTCCTCCCATCCTATCACAACTCCTGGCCTTTTCTCCTCTTCTATGGCCCATCAGTGGCCAGCACCCTTCAACAAGTATACTGCATTCTTAACTTTGTCTTCTTCGGTGATGTTTAGGATTTTGAATGCCTTTTCCAGCTCAGTCAACCACATGTCAGCGTCATCTTGATCAGAAGTACCTGCATATTCAATCGCCCCAAAACGTCTAAGACGTTCAAATGTCTTCCTGATACCTTGGGACTCCACATTAGAGGCGGCTTCCCTAGCTTGAGGTGTTGGCGCTCTGTCAGCAATATGTGTAACTATGGCCATCATCTGTCTAAACATAGACTGAAACTCAGGATTTGCCATCATTGTCGAGTCTAGATGAGGCATTGCGGGCTGCTTTGGCCCTTCTTCTGGCACTCTCTCATCATGTGCCTGCCTCCCTGCACCTCCTCCTAGTGCAGCATAGCTACTCTCAACATGTTCTTCATATCCTCCAGACATATCTACATAAGCATAAACTATGATCAGATATGTTGGATACATAAGAACAAACTCAAACCTAAGTCCTATGTCCCTGTAGACTCAGTAACCTAGATCTCTGATACCAACTTAACTGTGACACCTCATCACGCTTAACAAGATTACTCAAAACACAAACACGATCAACTACTAATTTATCACATAGTAAAAAATGCAGAATAATTAAAACTGATTCCAACAATGGAAATAAACTCTAGAACATTTAAAAAAGGTCCATCATTCCATTCTCATATACTGTAATGAGTATTTACATATGGGTCTAAAGACCTCAGTCACATCCTGCAGACAAAAGATATTTCACATGTACATGCCATATATTTACAAACATTGGCATACTAAAAAATCTCGTGTCAATATGAGTATATCATCTAGAAAACACATCCCATACCCGGACCTAATAGTACAGGAACGAAACTAGGACTCTTCTACTAACATCTACAACTAACTAACCTTCTGAGGGATGGTTCTCTTCCACAGTGCGGCCTCGACCTCGTTGCCTACGACCACCTAAAAAAATGTGGTGACCCACGGGTGAGACCCAGTCCCAGTGAGAGATATAACTCTCTCCAACATATATTGATTATAACATATTAATTAACATTAAATACATTGAGAAGTTAGGGTACTGAATAAACAATATGAATAGATTGAATAGTTTAAGCTTACTAAGCAGTTAAGCAAATAAGTTGTAACATCAAGTAGAATTGCACAATTTTCATAAGTCTGCAGTGTAAAGACAAGACAAGGGTTAATCAACCAATGTGATATGTATTAAACCCTAGTAATTATACTACACTACTGGTATCACTTCTTTTATTGCATTGCCTTGAGGGATTTGAGAAATACCACTCAAGTCCCAACTGACCACTACTAAGTCAAAATTAGTGCCATACAAGATCTAGGAAGAGTCGGACTCCTAAGATATTCTTTGCTACCAGTCAGTACGGGTCCGCCACAGCGACACATAAGGTCAAGTTGCTAACAGCCTAGTCCGTCCTTGGTATAGGTCACGGAACTAGTGAAAGGAGGTGGGTACGCATACCCTACCATTCGAGGTACAACCACAGTAGTCCTCCAATCTCATCATCATATATATATAATCACCGAGACACGACCGCAGTTGTTCTCAAACTGAGGGCTAGGTATGACCACTGTCATCCTCCCTAACACTTGAATTCATGATGACAAGCACCCCACATACTCATCAGTATGCGCTCTGAATATCCCTTAGGAATACTCATTTCACTATGTGGCAATTTCTGACACTCAGATAGATCTATGGCATAGGGCACTACATGATTAGAGTTTCACTTAATTAGTTATGCCAATTGGGTGAATTAAGGCTAAATCATACAAATGGACATTCAAACCCTAATTCTTTTTACAAGATTATATGTATAACAACTTCAAAAGATATAAAACATTTGAAATATAAATCTTAATCACATTACCACATGCTATCATTCATTGCAAATTAATGGACCACACTTATCATCATACTTTTACAAGATGCCAATATCTTATCCCAAGTTCCAGGGTTTTAACCCTTATTGGAAAATGAAGAGGATTTCACCTTCATGGCTTCAAACATGTCCAAAGGTCGTTAACACCATCACATTATTCATAGTAAGGTTATCATCATCATTCCATGCCTTAAACAAGGCTCAAAATATCATTAGCACATATGTGTCCATAGATATTAACATGGCAAGGCACTATGATATTCAAATAGTACTACAATGTGGTTTCAACACAAGAAGAGTGTAATTCATTATAACATTAATCATTCAAGAGGTCTGATTATAACCAATCAACATCATATAATTACATTAAGGTTAGGTATAACAAGCTAGATCACATGGGAGTTACACATCCACTTATTATAACGATTTATCAAATATAACTATATGATGGCAAAGGTAAGACTACAAATTAATGGTATTGAACCATCGAATTATCTTCACTAGGACCCACATATAATACCATGTGATTTATTCTAATCCATTGGATGCTGAATCATCCAATATTATTCATTGGATCATGTTCATTGTTCAAGGTTATCAATTGAAGTATAAGTCTAGCCATTAAATCAATTGAACCAAGGAACCAATGGTTTAAGGTTTAGTCAAATCTACAATTACATTCCTAATTCATCATATATGGTGATGACCTAATCCACCATTAATTGTGATCATTAGGTCACCATTGGTTGCTAGATCAGTAATACATTTAGTTAACACCATCAAATATTAAGCCAATATCATCATCGATTGATAACATCATTAGAATACTTGGTGGATGATAATTAAACATCTAATTGAGTCAAAACCTGACCTAAGGAGGTGACCATAGGTTGTCACCATACATTTGACACCCTTGATCACGAACATTAGTTGCCAAGATAGCAACACCATTGGTTGTTGAATGGTATGACCATCAGTTGTGTGATATGGAAGGAAATAGCTTGACAACCCTAATTTGAACCATCAATTGTTTTGTGCTTAGCAGCATAGGTTGTTGCTATCAACCTGTCCCAGATCATGTTACACCTTATACAGGTTGTACACATGTTTACAAGTTCATATAGAACTGGAACCAAACAGGGAACACCACAAAAAATCATAATTCTAAACAAGCATGGTTTCTCTATGCTTAATTCAACACATTAAGGCATAAACATGAACTAACAAGCTTCTAGTAAGCAATATAAGTGAAGAATGTTATATAAATCGCCTCTATAGAGTAGGTAAGATACCAAACAGCAAGAATCTCAAGAAAATAGGGCAAGAAAACCTTGGATTCAGATCTGAACTTGGCCAAATAGGTACTTCTCTCCACAAAGAAGCAAAATCCTAGAAAAAGAAACAAGAAGGATAGATTTTTGAGTTGTAGAGCCACTTTCGCCATGGAACAGTAGGGTTCCAACCTAGAGGAAGTTCTAAGGAAGGATAAGAGCAAGAAAAATGGAGAAGTAAGGAAGAAAACAACTTGCCTTGGTCAAAATCCCTAGAAGATGACCTTGGAAACCCCAGGTAGGGCTAGATGGAGCCCTGGGAGACCTTCTTAAAGGGGTTATATTCTACCTTAGAGAAGTTGGTTCTGCAGAAAAACATAATAGATTCGTTGCTCCAGGTTATAGGAAAGAGAAAGCAAGCATAGTTTTGTATTTGGGCAAGGAAGAAGTAAAGATAGCCAATGGATAAGGATAGAAGCAAGCATGAGGTGTAAAAGTAGCTTCCCCATGTGTTTATGACCTTAAAGTATTAAGAATATGCAATAACACACACAAGAAGCTCCCCCACCGTCCCTATTGACCTGATTAGATTTCCTTTGTCGAAATTCCCAGCCAATCACATAATTCATTAGGTGATAGCTACTAAAAGTAGCTCATCCGTGAAGGGGTAAACCCTAAAATACCCTTGATGAAAACACCTTCAAACCATGGCTCAAATAGGTTCCCCATGGATCAAAAATATAAAGAATGATAATATAAAATCTAACGAACATAATGTATGTGACAAATTGCAAAGAAAATCCCTCAATTGGGTAAATTGTAGAAAAGTCCAAAATGTATAGAAAATTGCATAACTTGCTCAAATAGTGTCCAAATTAGACCAAATTTGAAACTTAAGCTTGTATTATGATTTTAAAACATATAAAATGTTATATTAGGGTTATAAGCATTCAATTATGGTAATTAAGCTCATTCAACTCATTAAGCAAGTTCAGGGGCCTTACAACTATAAACCCCTAACAAGGATTTCGCCCCGAAATCATACACAAAAAGAGATGGGTATTTTCTACGCATATAATTCTCTAGTTCACATGTGGCTTCCTCTATGCCATGATCATTCCACAAAACTTTCACTAGTATTATATCTTTTCTCTTCAGCTTTTTCACCCTTCTATCCAGGATCAATACAAGACCCTCAACATAAGAGATATCCTCATCTAACTCAACCTCTACTTGTTGGATTGTCTGGTCAGTATATGGATGGAATTTCCTCAACATAGAGATGTGAAAGACATTATGCAATCTATGTAGCTCTGGTGGTAGCTCCAACTTATATGCTACCTTTCCAATATGAGCTAGGATAGGGTATGGTCCCATAAATCTGGGAGCCAACTTACCCTTCTTTCCAAACCTCAGCACAACTTTCCAAGGAGAAACCTTAAGATATACTCTATCTCCCACTTGGAACTCAAGTGGTATATGTTGGTTATCTACATAAGATTTATGCTTGTCCTGGGCTGCTTTCAACTGTTATTGTATCACTTCAATCTTTTATGTAGTCTGATGTACTAGCTCAGGACCCAAAAGTTGATATTCACATGTCTCATGCCAGCAAAGAGGAGACTGACATTGTCTCCCATACAGAGCCTCATAAGGAGCCATATCTATGCTTATTTGATAGCTATTGTTGTACACAAACTCTATCAGAGTCATATGTACATCCCAACTACCAAGAAATTGCAGCACACATGCCCTCAAGAGATCCTCTAAAGTCTGAATAGTCCTTTCAGACTGGCCATCGGTCTGTAGATGAAAAGTTGTGTTGAATCTCAACTGTGCTCCCATTGCAGAATGCATACACTCCCAAAAATTACTTATAAACTGTGGACCTCTATCAGAAACTATAATCACTGGAATGTCATGCAGACGGACTATCTCATCAACATATATTTGTGCCAACTTCTCTGCTGTAAACGTCATCTTAACTGATAGAAAATTAGCTGACTTAGTCAATCTGTCTACTATCACACATATGGAATCATGACCCTTGGATATCATAGGAAAACCAACCACAAAGTCCATAGTAATATGGTCCCATTTCCACTATGGTATTGGCAAGGGTTGTAATGTCCTTGTAGGATTCTGGTGCTCAACCTTCACCTGCTGACAGACTGGACATTTGGCAATGAACTCTGCCACATCACGCTTTAGACCTGGCCACCAATACATGTCTTTCAAGTTTTGGTACATCTTGGTACTTCCAGGATGCATTGCATACATGGAGGAGTGAGCCTCCTCAAGTACCATCTTCCTCAACCCATCAACATCAGGAACTACTATCCTATTGTGGTAACAAACTATACCATCATCTGCCTCATGAAAGCCATCATTCTTTTCACTGCCAATCCTTGATCGGATATTCTGTATCACAGTATCATTTTGTTGTGCATCATGAATTTTATGTCTCAAGGTAGGTTTCACTTGTAACTGTGCCAACAATCATGCCAGCAAGGAAACTTCTAGCTGTACATTTATCTGGCGAAGAGACACTAGCATATCTCCCTTATGGCACATCAAGGAATTTAATTGTGCATTATCAACCGTTGATAATGAAGATGACTTTCTACTCAATGCATCACCTACCACATTTTCTTTCCCTGGATGGTAGTCTATTGTGCAATCATAATCCTTAATCAGCTCCATCCATCTCCTATGCCTCATATTCAGCTCCTGTTTTGAGAATATATATTGTAGATTCTTGTGGTCAGTGAAGATCTGACACTTTTCTCCATAAAGATAATCTATCCAGATATTTAAAGCGTGGACCACCACTGTAAGATCCAGATCATGTGTTGGGTAATTCTCCTCATGTTTTTTAAGTTGTCGTGAAGCAAAAGAAATCACATTTTTATCCTGCATCAACATGCATCCCAACCCATTCTTTGAAGCATCACAAAAGACAATATAGCCTTTTCCTTGCTCTGGTAGTACTAACATCGGTGCACTAGTCAACTTTTCTTTCAAAATCTGGAAAGAACGTTCACACTTGTCATTCCAAGCAAAAGGAACATCCTTCATGGTTAACCTAGTTAGGGGTAATGTTATAGAACTAAAGTCTTTGATGAACCTCCTGTAGTAACCCTCCAGACATAGGAAACTAGGGATCTCTATTGGTGTCTTTGGTTGTTCCCATTCTAGGACAGATTCCACTTTCTTGGGATCAACACAAATGCCTTTTGCAGATATAACATGGCCCAAAAAAGACACTTCAGATAACCAGAATTCACACTTGCTGAACTTAGCATATAGTTGATGCTGCCTCAACAAAGTCAATGCCTAGCATAGGTGTTGCTCATGATGTTGACTATCCTTGGAGTATATCAGGATATCATCTATGAACACGACCACACACTGATCAAGATAAGGTCTAAACACCCTATTCATTAGATCCATAAAATTTGTAGGTGCATTGGTTAACCCAAACGGCATAACCACAAACTCATAATGACCATACCTAGTCCTAAAAGTTGACTTGGGTATGTTGTCAGCCTTAATTTTCAATTGATGGTAACCTGACCTCAGGTCTATCTTTGAAAACACAGTGGCACCTCTCAACTGGTCAAAAAGATCATCAATACTCGGCAAAGGATACTTATTCTTTATTGTCACCTTGTTCAACTGTCTATAGTCTATACACAACCTCATTGAACCATCCTTCTTTTTAACAAACAACATGGGAGCACCCAAACGGGAAGTGCTCGGCCTGATAAAACCCTTCTCTAACAGTTCTTGTAACTTTTTCTTTAACTCCTGTATCTCTACTGGTGCCATTCTATATGTTGACTGTGCTATGGGTTGTATTGCACGAACAAGATTGATCTCAAACTCAATCTCTCTAGGGGGGGAATGCTAGGAAATTCCTCAAGAAAGACATCCTCAAATTCTTGCACTACTGGTACCTCCTGGATACTAGGACCTACCGCCTTGGTATCCACAACATGATCTAAGAAAGCCTCACATCCTTGTCTCATCAACCGCTCATCTATCATAGTTGACATCAAACATGTAGGAAGAATATTCCTATCGCCCTAAAAAATCCACTATATATCTCCATCATGGAATGTCACCACCTTAGTACTATAGTCCAAGACTACCTTGTATTTTTCCAAGGTATCCATTCCTAGGATTACATCAAAACCATGCATGTCAAGTGGCAAAAGATCCACTTGAATGTTGTTTCCAGAGAAAGAAAGAACACAAGAAGGGCACACTTCCCGCAACTCAGCGGAATCAACCAAAAGAGCCTCTAGCTGTAGGCTATCAGATCTAAGACTAACATGTAGATAACAAGTATCTATCACCTCTCTGGTGATAAAAGAGTGTGTCGCACCCTGATCTACTAACATAGATACAAAACAAGAAGTAGACAAATCAAAATTAAATAATTCCATATGACCTGTCACGACTCATGGATTGACCACTGCTTCTGGTTGGGTCATGGCATAGAACCTAGTTGTCACCTACTGCTGTCCACGTCCTCTACTCGCCTGTCCTGAGGATCCTGCATGGGATGTCTGACCGCGTCCTCTGCCACTACCAGGATTAAACTGTCGTTGTTGTGATCCCTATTGATTCTACCTTGGCTGCTGAGTCACCTCATTAACCTTCATAGGGAAATTCCATCTAATATGCCTTGTTTGTCCACATTGATGACACACTCGGTTATCACTATGTGGTCTAAATGGCCCTGTAACTGAGACTGATGAGGAACTGTGAGCTCCTGTTGGTGGAAAACTGTGACCTCTACCCCTATTCGGGGTCCACTATGACGGTGGATGTGATCTTGGTTCAGTGAAGGTTGACCTTGGTTGCGACGGAGGTGGGAAAAACCTTGTCTTCTTAAAGCCTCTAGATGATTGCCCTTGAAACTACATAGGTCGCTTCTTAGTATTAGCTTCACGCTTCTCTATGGCAGACCTCTCAATCCTCCTGACATATTCCACAAAGGTGGAAAACCTTTCCCTGTTCTCCAAGGATGATGTTGTAGTAGTCAACTCTGTACTCAGACCCTTCTCAAATCTCTGGATCCTTTCCTTGTCTGTTGCTGCCATGTGCGGGTAGAACCTTAGAAGTTCCATAAACTTTGATTCATACTCATTGATAGTCATAGCTCCCTGATGAATCTTCTTGAACTGAGAGATTTTCTCATCTAGGTAGGTCTCTGGAAAATATCGGCTAACGAATTCCCTTTGAAACTCCTCCCATACTATCACAACTCTTGGCATTTTCCCCTCTTCTATGGCCCACTAGTAGCCAGCACCCTTCAACAAGTATACTGCATGCTTAACTTTGTCTTCTTCAGTGATGTTTAGGATTTTGAACGCCTTTTCCAGCTCAGTCAACCACATGTCAGCATCTGCTAGATCAGAAGTACATCCATATTCAATCGCCCCAACATGTCTAAGATGTTTAAATGTCTTCTCGACACCTTGGGACTCCACATTAGAGGCAGCTACCCTAGCTTGAGGTGTTGGCGCTCTATCAGCAATATGTGTAATTGTGGCCATCATCTGTCTAAACATAGACTGAAACTCAGGATTGGCCATCATCGTCGGGTCTAGATGAGGCATTGCGAGCTGCTCTGGCCCTTCTTATGGCACTCTCTCATCATGTATATGCCTCCCTGTACCTCCTCCTGGTGTGACATAGCTACTCTCAACATGTTCTTCATGTCCTCCAGACATATCTGCAGAATCATAAACTATGATCAGATATGTTGGATACATAATAACAGACTCAAACCTAAGTCCTATGTCTCTGTAGACTCAATAAACCTAGAGCTCTGATACCAACTTAATTGTGCCACCTCATCATGCTTAATGAGATTACTCAAAACACACAACACGATCAACTACTAATTTATCACATAGTCAAAATTGCAGAATAATTAAAATTGATTCCAACAATGTAAATAAACTCTAGAATATTTATAAAAGGTCCATCATTCAATTCTCATATACTGTAATGAGTATTTACATATGGGTCCAAAGACCTCAGTCACATCCTGTATACAAAAGATATTTCACATGTACATGCCATATATTTACAAACATTGGCATACTACAAAATCTCATGTCGATACGAGTATATCATCTAGAAAACACATCCCATACCTGGACCTGAGAGTACAGGAATGACACTAGGACTCTACTACTAACATCTACAACTAACCAATCTTCTGAATCTATTGATCACCAGGTTGGTTCTCTTCCATAGTGCGACCTCGACCTCGTTGCCCACGACCACCTAAAAAAATGTAGTGACCCAAAGGTGAGACCTAGTCCCAGCGAGAGATATAACTCTCTCCAACATATATTGATTATAACATATTAATTAACAGTAAATACATTGAGAAGTTAGGGTATTGAATAAAACAATATGAATAGATTGAATAGTTTAAGCATATTAAGCAGTTAAACAAATAAGTTGTAACATGAAGTAGAATTGTACAATTTTCATAAGTCTGAAACATGTAAGAACTATGCAGCGTAAAGACAAGACAAGGGTTAATCAACCAATGTGATACGTATTAAACCCTAGTAATTATACTACACGGATGGTATCACTTCTTTTATTACATTGCCCTGAGGGATTTGAGTAATACCACTCAAGTCCCAATTGAGCACTACTAAGTCGAAATCAATGCCATACAAGATCTAGGAAGAGTCAGACTCCTAAGATCTTCTCTGCCCCCAATCACTACGGGTCTGCCACAGCGATACATAAGGTCAAGTTGCTAACAGCCTAGTCCATCCTTGGTATAGGTCACGACACTAGTGAAAGGAGGTGGTTATGCATACCCTACCATCTGAAGTACAACCACAGTTGTCCTCCAATCTCATCATCATATATATATAATCACTGAGACACGACCGCAACCATTCTCAAACTGAGGGCTAGGTATGACCGTTGTCATCCTCCCTAACACTTGAATTTAGGATGACAAGCACCCCGCATACTCATCAGTATGCGATCCGAGTATCCCTTAGGAATACTCATTTCACTATCTGGAAAATTCTGACACTCAGATAGATCTATGGCATAGGGCACTACATGATTACAATTTCACTTAATTAGTTATGTCAATTGGGTGAATTAAGGCTAAATCATACAAATGAACATTCAAACCCTAATTCTTTTCTAACAAGAGTATATGTATAACAACTTCAAAAGATATAAAACATTTGAAATATAAATCTTAATCACATTACCACATGCTATCATTCATTGCAAATTAATGGACCACACTTATCATCATACTTTTACAAGATGCCAATATCTTATCCCAAGTTCTAGGGTTTTAACCCTTATTGGAACATGAAGAGGATTTCACCTCAATCATGGATTTAATCATGCCCAAATGTCATTAAGACCATCACATTATTCATAGTAAGCTTATCATCGTCATTCCATGCCTTAAACAAGGCTCAAAAGATCATTAGCACATATGTGTCCATAGATATTAACATGGCAAGGCACTATGATATTCAAATAGTACTACAATGTGGTTTCAACACTAGAAGAGTGTAATTCATTATCACATTAATCATTCAAGAGGTCTTATTATAACCAATCAACATCATATAATTACATTAAGGTTAGGTATAACAAGCTAGATCACATGGGAGTTACACATCCACTTATTATAGAGATTTATCAAATATAACTATATGATGGCAAAGGTAAGACTACAAATTAATGGTATTGAACCATAGAATTATCTTCACTAGGACCCACATATAATACCATGTTATTTATTCTAATCCATTGGATGTTGAAGCATCCAATATTATTCATTGGATCAGGTTCATTGTTCAAGGTTATCAATTGAAGTATAAGTCTAATCATTAAATCAATTGAACCAAGGAACCATTGGTTTAAGGTTTAGTCAAATCTACAATTACATTCCTAATTCATCATATATGGTGATGACCTGATTCACCATTAATTGTGATCATTAGGTCACCATTGGTTGCTATATCAGTAATACATTCATTTAACACCATCAAATATTAAGCCAATATCATCATCAATTGATAACATCATTAGAATACTCGGTGGATGATAATTAAACGTCTAATTGAGTCAAAACCTGACCTAAGGGGGTGAACATAGGTTTTCACCATAAATTTGACACCCTTTATCATGAACATCAGTTGCCAATATAGCAACACCATTGGTTGTTGAATGGTATGACCATCAGTTGTGTGATAGGGAAGGAAATAGCTTGACAACCCTAATTTGAACCATCAATTGTTTTGTGCTTAGCACCATAGGTTGTTTCTATCAAACTATCCCAGATCATGTTACACCTTAGAAAGGTTGTACACATGTTTACAAGTTCTTATAGAACTGGAACAAAATAGGGAACACCACAAAAATTCGTAATTCTAAACAAGCATGGTTTTCTATGCTTAATTCAACACATTAAGGCATAAATATGAACTAACAAGCTTCTAGTAAGCAATATAAGTGAAGAATGTTATATAACTCACCTCTATAAAGTAGGTAAGATCCCAAAAAGCAAGAATATCAAGAAAATAGGGCAAGAAAACCTTGGATTTAGCTCTGAACTTGGCCAAATAGGTACTTCTCTCCACAAAGAAGCAAAATCCTAGAAAAAGAAACAAGAATGATAGATTTTTGAGTTGTAGAGCCACTTTCACCATGGAACGGCAGGGTTGCAACCTGGAGGAAGGTTTATGGAAGGAGACGAGCAATAAAAATGGAGAAGGAAGGAAGAAAACAACTTTCCTTGGTCAAAATCCCTAGAAGATGACCTTGGAAACCCTAGGTAGGGCTAGATGGAGCCCTAGGAGACCTTCTTCTCCAAAAAGGGGTTGTCTTCTACCTTAGAGTAGTTGGTTCTGCAGAAAAATAGAGTGGATTTGTTGCTCCAGGTTAGAGGAAAGAGAAAGCAAGCATAGTTTCGTATTTGGTCAAGGAAGAGGTAAATATAGCCCATGGATAAGGATAGAAGCAAGCATGAGGTGTAAAAGTAGCTTCCCCATGTGTTTATGACCTTAAACTATTAAGAATATACTAGCACACACACAAGAAGCTCCACCACCATACCTTTTGACCTGATTAGCTTTCCTTTGTCGAAATTCCCAGCCAATCACATAATTCATTAGTTGATAGCTACTAAAAGTAGCTCCTCCGTGAAGGGGTAAACCCTAAAATACCCTTGATGAAAACACCTTCAAACCATGGTTCAACTAGGTGCCCCATGGCTCAAAAATATCAAGAATGATAATATAACATCTAAGGAACATAATTTATGTGAAAAATTGCAAATAAAACCCCTCAATTGGGTAAATTGCAAAAAAGTCCAAAATGTACAGAAAATTGCATAACTTGCTCAAACATTGTCCAAATTGGACCAAATTTGAAACTTAAGCTTGTATTATGATTTCAAAATATATAAAAAGGTTATATTAGGGTTCTAAGCATTCAATTATGGTAATTAAGCTCATTCAACTCATTAAGAAAGTTTAGGAGCCTTACAAAAGGGTTATAATAGATCATGCAAGGCAGGCGATTAGTCCACAAGCACGCATCAAACGATTAACACGAAATGAAAAGTTATATACAAGCCATGGAATGTTTTAAGATGAACATGTAAGCATGGGCAGCTGATGCAAGGATTTTGAGTCGCTTTTATAGGCTAGTTTTACACTCGTTTGATGCTCTTATATGTCATATTTGTGGTTAATATCGCATGATTCAATTCCTTTAGCCTATTATCCTTGCCTGCATCAAATTCATCTTGTTTTACATTGTTTTGCATAAATTATCATATTTCTCAGATTTGATTTGTGTTCCTCTCTTTATTTCAGGAAATTTGTATTCATGGACCCGTCGATACCATCGATGGTCCGTCGATAGCATCGACAGAGCAACAGTAACAAAGTCAGAGAGGAAGCAGATAGTTCGATACCATCGGCCCAATGTCGATGGTCGCGAAAGTGCAACAGCATGCCAGAAGTCACCCTGTCGATACCATCGACGAGAATGGTCGATGGTATCGAGATGCCATCAGGCGGCTTCCAGAAATTGAAGAAAGCATCAGTACCCTAAGGTGTCGATATCATCAACACCCTGTCGATGGTATCGACGCCGTCGGATCAGGAAAATATCCAGCACGACTCCAATCGGACGGCTGTGTCCTTTTAGCGGTTGTAAGTGGTACCTATACCTAGGAAAAGATGGCCCAAAGCCATCATTGACATTCTATTCCATTGTATGAGTCCCAGAGGAGAGGAGAGCAAAGAAAGGAGCCCAGAGCTACACCCCAGATGTTCCCAGAGCTGTAGACGGACGATTCTTCCGCCGGAAGGTTGTAGAACGTGCGCCTCACACCGAGGATCATCCAGATCTTCTCCATTTTAGGGGTTACATCATATTTCCATTCGTTTCTCCATGTTTCTCTTTTTTTTCTCCATGTGTAATGTTGATATGAACATGTGGGGCTAATCCCCTTTGTCTCTAGGACTGGAAGTAGCCCGGGAGATCATTGTATGACTCTTTTTACATAATTCATCACTATTTATCTCTCAAATCCGTGGTATGATGTCATTTCCTCCATTGCTATCACTGTGCTTGATCACCATAATGGTAATCTAATACCTTTAATTACTTTTGACGGAGAATTAATGGCTGAAAAGGTGCGATAATCACATTAACTAATAAATCCTTTGGAAAAAGTGATGTACAGTTAATGGTGGAAACCCAGAGATCTGTTCTTTTCATGCACCTAGTCTAGGGTATAGGTTACTACGGCTATGGAACCGACCTAGATTAAGGTAGTGAATTGTATCGCGGGAGCGAGCAATTCTAACTACAGGCCACTATCCAGAATGGGAGATGAGTTGTGATAATTGTGTAGGAATTAGTACTATGAGAACCTGTGGTGAAACCGCAATCCTAGAGATTGCAATTGAATTGATTAAACCAACCATTTAATCGATTGCTTTGTTTTTCTTTTGTTTTTATTTTCTTTTTCAAAACCAAACTCAATTTTCTCATTGGTCTAGCTGATTGTGAACAGTTAGCAGTAGTCTACCGATAATTATGTTTCCTTATGTTCAACTCGGGCCTCACAAAGGCCTATATTACATTGACGTGTGCACTTGCGTTATATGCACGGTAAAATCATGTCAAGTTTTTGGCGTCGTTGCTGGGGAAATGGAAATTTTTGGCACTACGAGTGCTGCTAGCGGCCACTCTAGGCCACTTTTTCTTTTTATTTGAAATTTTAATTATTGAGATTAATTATCTATCTTTCATATTCTTTATTCGTCTAGCACTGTACTTATTTGATTTTACACATTGCAGGTACTAGTGCATGGTGAAGACGCGTAGTACAGACTACGCATAGTCGACACCTGAGGTTCTGTCTTCGAGATCTGAAGACGAGTGGATAAATACACCACCTGAAGACGTTGAAGAAGAACTTGAGACTTTCACAATGGCTGAGGAGCAGACCATTTGGGAAAAGATTAAAGCTTCTTCTTCCTCTGCGCAGAAAGGGCCAATCAAGAAATAGGTTATCAACATACCTAGTTACAAGATTGACCCAGGGCTGATCCAGTTGGTCAAGTCATAGGCTTTCCATGGGATAAAGAATGAAGACCCAGTTGCCCACATAAGCACCTTTGTGGAACACTGTGATATGGTGAAAGTGGATAGATGTCTACGGGAGGCAATTTATCTAAAATTGTTTCCATCTTCTCTAGCAGGAAACGTAAGGGAATGGCTCTACAACCATGATGATGAGTATGTGGAATCATGGGACATGATGATTGAAGTTTTCTTTGAACGATACTTCCCGCATGAGAAGACAAATGATCTCGTGAGGATGATTCATAATTTCAAACAGCAAGCAGGTGAAACATACTCAGAGACTTGGGAGCGATTCAATATTATGCTATGGAAATGCCCACATCATGGGCTGGATCTAGAAATTCAGGCAAAGATATTTTATTTTGCCCTAAATGAACACGACAGGAGTAATTTGGACTCAGTAGGGACAGGTTTCTTTCTTAACAATAAAGGCTCAAAGTGTAGAGAAATTTTAAAGAACATGGCTAAGAAGCAATCCTGGGGTGAAAGAGATGCACCAGAGCAGGTCAAAATCGCAGGGGAATCCAAGGCAATCAAAGAATTAAATGAGAAGATGGACCTGATAGCAAAGAGACTACTAGCAAAAGATGATGAAGGATCTGATGATGAGGCACAGGCTAAGTTCATGCATCAACAGCATGGCTACAAGAATAATGATTATTCATTGAGAAAGGACAAGAAATTTTCCTGGAAGGATCCAAATAACTTTTTGCAGGATCCGGATCAGAAGCTGCAGCCCAGTACAGAAGATAAGAGTAATGAGTTTCTCAATCAGGTGATAAAGAAAAATCAAGAGTTGATGAGCACTTTCGGCAAACAAATTAAATCTCAAGGAGAATTTATGAACCAATTTGGTCAGACATTGCAGAGTCATGGGGCACAAATGAGGACGCTTGAGACGTCTATTGCATAGATGGCAGCTGAAATTGCAAGTTTGAAGAGGCCAGCACAGCAGGGTTTTCCAGGGAATACTGATGTTCCAGGAGGAAACCACCAAGATAAAGCAATTTTGTTGAGGAGTGGAAAGAAAATTTTAAACTCCAAGGTCGATGAACCAAGCACACCACAGCCATAAGCTACAGGTGAGGCCGCAGAGGATGTCGTAGTCACAGAGACAGTGGAGAATGAAGTAGAGAAGGCCACAGAGGAGCCCACTGCAAAAAAATAGATAGAGAAGAGGATGCCTTATGTGCCACCACATCAGAGGGCACAGACCATACCAGTTCCTTATCCAAATAGTCTGAAAGCAAAGAAGGTGGACGCACAGTTCAAGAAGTTCCTAGATAGCTTTAGGAAACTTTCGGTCAACATTCCTTTACTAGAGGCCATTGAGAAGATACCCTCCTATGGTAAGTTCTTGAAGGATATAATTACCAAAAAGAGAAAGATTCTTGACACAGAGGTGGTAGTGCTTAAGGAGCAGGTCAGCACCCTTATTTTGGGAAAACTACCACCAAAGCGACAAGATATGTGTTGTTTCAATATTTTATGCTACATTGGAAAGGTGAAATTCGGCGAAGGACTATGTGACTCGGGAGCGACAAGATCCCTTATCAAGGTTGATAGCCAAAGCTTAATATTATTTAACCATCTTCATATCACCCAATTAACCCATTAGGTTAAATTCATGTAATTTAAGAGAGAGAGTACAATATCATGCTTCCTTTTCATACACACCCAATAATATAACCTATCCTTAGAATTAGGGTCAATTCTCTTCACATATAGTCAATTAGGGTTTTAGATATGCATAGATTATTGTGTCATCAGCACTAGGTATCATCATAGCATACATGTACATGCGTATTACAACCCTAAATTATGTAAACATGATGATCATGCGCCATTAATAATGTTTCATCATTTTTTGACCCATAAGTTATTAGTCTTTACAATTCATTAGCCACATGTCATACTAAGGGAAGTCAAACCTTAGATTACATAACTATAGGGTTTCACTTCAAACTATCCACAAGGCACTTATTATATCATTAGACTTGTTTATACGATTTCTACACAATGGTTGTCACCTTTTATTCCAACAAGGCTTATCATCGTCATCATAATATATTCACATAGTTGTATCATTACCTCACTTCACAAGTTAATATTATATGAAAAGGAAACATATAACACACTTGTCATGGATTATAATCTTTCATTAAGATGAGAACATGGGTCACATTCTTCCATGATTAAGGTTATCGTATGGATACTCAACCATTTGACCCTACATCCATTACTTCCCACATTGTTGGAGAGTTTAGGGCTAAACTCTATAGTTAAGGATGGACCACTCATAGTAACATCATCTTGTGGTGTACTAGATTTAGGAGAAGCAATTAAGATTGATAATACATTATCCAAAACAACACCCTTTTATATTATGTATTGCTCATATGTGTACATCATTGGTTATCAAAACATACCCTAAAACCCTCATCATGTGATATCGATTTCACCTCATTCACATGTGTCGGTTTGACCAAAACATGATGTGTCGGCTTAACACATCTAGGTGTGTCGGGTGAGCTCATCCAGGAGTATTGGTTTAGACCATCTAGTGGTGTATCGATTTATCATTAGTCCAAGTATTATGGGTTAACTACACATAAGGTGTGATGGGTTAGATGCACTTGAGGTGTCAGATTAACCACACAAGACGTGTATCAATTTAGCACTCATGGTGTGTATCAGTTTAGTCCTTCTTGAAAGTGTGACGGGCAACACTACTTGAAGGTGTGACAGGAAAAGCCACTTGAAGGTGTGACGGGCTGTTAGGGTGAGGGTTTCAGCAAGGCATCATGGTTCACTTCCCCAAGGTTTATCGAGCAACCCTACATGAAAGTGTGTCAGCCTCTTTCTCAACCAAGGCATCATGATTTAGCACCCAAAGTAGACCAGCTCACACGACACCATCCTAGTCATGATGGGCTAGAAAGACCCATCGGTTTAACCCCATCCAGGGCATGACGAGTTAGCTCCTCATCAAGGCATGTCGATCTAGCCAACATATCGGTTTAGGCATCTCTAGGTTATGATGGTTTAGTAATCAAAGCATATTGGTCATCATCCCCAAGTCATGATGACTTGTCACACAATGTATCAGTTTGGACACCACAAGTCATGATGACCACCCACAACATAGTGCATGTATTTACTTTGTCATCTTCAACCTTAGGAAACTTGGCCACTAGTCCACCTACTATCATGGAAAGAAGGTGCAAGGTATGGATAGCAAACCAAATGAGATTCCTTCATCAAAACATTCCTCAAATCCATTACTGACTACTACCATGAGATAAAAGATATAGATATGAAGAACAACATAAGCACATGAAAAAATGAAAATGAAAAAGAAGGCTAAGAGTTATATAACCTGCCTCAAGAAGGTCTCCATAAAGGGTTCGAGCTCCATGATGAAAGCTCCAAAGCACACGTTCTCAAGGTGGAAGATAGTCCATCAAGAGTCCCAACTTGATCTCAAAATCACCTCAAGAAAGAAGAAGAAGATGCCATGGTTATGATAGCTCAAGAAGAAAGGAAAGAGAGGGAGAGAACCACGTCCCAATCACCCTTCATCCAAGGTATGATCCATGGCCGAGAGAGGAAGAAGAAGATGAAGAAGAGATCTCAAAGAAATGGACATCAAAGAAACATAAATCACCAAGATGGAAGTTGAACAAGGTATCACCATGAGTAAGGAACTCAACCTCCCAAGCTCCATGGGGGCTTCCTCTATCTCCATAAGCTCCCAAGCTCATCCACCAAGAGGAGAGGAATAAGAATGGATGAAAGGGTTTACTTGTGTGAAGAAGGAGGGGGTTATATACTTGAGAGAATAAAGAGAGATCAAAGGAGAGGTGTCATCACCTAGGAGCTTAGGTGACACTTGTCCACGAAAAAGGGCCACATGCAACAACATGCAAGACATGGTGATAAGATCTAGGCTAGATATCACCCTCTTGGTCTCCTACCAAGGTCGTGCCCAATATGAAAAAACCCTACACACTTCACAAACCTATAGGTCATAACCCAACACACTCACAAATCGATAGGCAACCTCTCCAAGGTTCTCTAACCTGAGATATCACATCTAAGAGCAAAACACATCTCTCTCATGTGTTTTAAACATCACCAAGGATTCTACCACACAACCAAGATCCAAGCAAGGTGCCCATATCTCTCTCTCTCCTCTAGATGATGTTAAACAAGATAAGGAACACTCTAGAGATGGTAAATTGCATGTGAACCCTTCACTTCAGGTAAATTAAAATTTACACCAAAACTGACACATAAAAACACAAGCATCATCCACAAAGGCTCAACTTGAAACGTAGGCTTTCCACAAGGTGCCCCTTAGCATCATTCTCTCTCTTGTGATGCTAAAGAACTAAGGGCACACTCATCGTGTAACATATTTCAAGATAATCCCTCATCTTGGGTAAATTGCACTTTGGTCCAAAACAAGCAAACCTTGCTCAAACAATATTCAAACAAGACCAAACTTGAAGCATATGTGTGTCACATGATTACAAACCTCAAAGGACTACATTAAAGTTCTAAGCAACTTACTTAAGCGAAACAAATAGGGTTAGCCCAAAACCCAAGTCATGGTCCTTACAAGTCATAAACCCCTAATAAGGATTTCGCCCCCGAAATCCCAGGCGAAAGGAGATGGATACTACTCATACATCACACCTTCAAACTTCTACATAGTTCCTTGATGTCAGGGTGATGTCACAAGACTTGACCAACATATTTTCCTTGCATCCAAGGTCAACACAAGATCTTTTTTAAAGGACACATATTCAACTTATCCTTTCCATTATCAGTTGTAGAGTCAACCCTATGCCGTGTGATACTTTCTTAGCCATAGAAGCACTATACATACATATCCAACTCAGGTGTCAACTATTTCTTATATATCACCTCCTCAACTTATTACATTGTATGATAAGATTCTTTATTTTGGGAATTTACCATACCCTCCTCAAACCTCAGCATGTCTCTTCCAAATAAAGACTAGAGATATGTTCTGTCATCCACTTGGAACTAAAAAACCTATCATGCTTTCGTTGCGCTACTCTAATCTGCTCACTCAACACTAGTCTTACTCCTACCAACTATCCTACCAACATACTCACTCTCAGTTGTACATTCTCCTATCATAAGAAGAGGCCACTTATCTAGGAAAAACTATCTCAGAGGTAACTCAGGATGTTATATGTAACCTTAACTAACCTAGGTAGGGAGTGGAAACCCTGCTTATCCATCTATAGCCAAAGCACAATCTTCTTGGGACCTTTCTTACTTGCAAGCCTGATAGGAGTACTCTAAGGGATTATACTCAACTTGATGAACTTTACCCAAGAAGATCTTGCAACTGTATCCTTACTTATGTATCCTTGTTGATGTTACATTTATGCAGAGCATAAACCCCTAACATGTGATATACATATGTATAGTTTGGGTACTTGTAACCAACTGATCCAAAGTCAACCCTTCTAGGTAGCCAAACACCTAATCATCCTATCAAGCGACATGTTCTCACTCTCCCATACAATTGGCACAACTTGGATACTAGGATTCCTTACCTTGGTATCCATCACTTGTGTCAGAAACACATCACACCCCTATCACATCCATCTTCTGTTGTTTTTTACCAAAACCACTCATGTCAAAAGGATCTTTCTTTCATCTCGAAACATCTCCTATCACAGATAGCCCTATATTGGAACAAAATCCAAGACCAACTCATACTTACCAGAGTATCCATCTTAAGATCACTTATAAACCATGCAAATTAAGTGACATAAGAACCACTTTACTACCACATCCTTGAAAGGACATAACATAAGGGAACATATTCCTCTTATCACTACATCATTACCCAAAGTTTGCTTATCAAGGTGAAGGGATTATCGCTTAATTTGATTATTTCACGAGTTTTCAATTGTTCATGTGTCATTTAACTTATCTCCTCTTGGATTCCTTACCATTAGCATAGGAACTATAAATATTATTACATGTCATTACTCTTTCTTTGATTATTGCTCTTTCATGTTCATGAACATTTTCTTGTTTTACCACATTTTTCATCTTTACGTCATGAAAAGGATCATTATTCTTTACATATTCTTTATTGAACATGGATCATTTCCCTTGTTTCCTTTCTCATATGATGATAATTACACTTTATACCTTCTTATACCCATGGGTTGGTCTGAGATTAACTCAGGTTCCATCTTATTTATTTACAATTCATTCTTATTTGTCTTCTACTTCATCCTTGTTTCAAGAATTCTCTCCATCTTATGTGAATTTTACACCTTGACTTACTTTATTAGCACAAGTTCATCTATCTTTTTCTTCATAATTCCTTGAAATTACATCTTCAAGAATGTATTTTATCATATTCTCACTTAGATTTAGGTTTCATGGAGTTATATCTTTCTTTTTAATAACCAAACATTCAAGTTTTTGTAAGTTATGGTGCAGTTCTTATCTCTTTTTGTAGTATGATGAAGGTATTAGCATCATGATTCCTGATTGTTATGCTCTTTAGATTGTTCCAAAATGATTACTTGATCAGAGTAATCCAAGAGAAATCAATCAAAGAGTTCCATACTTACCTTTTCTTCAACATTTGAATACCTGGCTAGGGCACTCAAGTACTGAGATTAGGCAGTATGCACCATATTTTATTTCATGTTCTTATCTTAGACACCATCCTAATCCTAGTCATAGTGTCCATGTAGGCTCAACAAACTTAGAACTCTGATACCAACTAAATGTGACACCCTTTTCCACACAAAGCGAGATTACTCAAAACTTAAACCACGATCAATCATTAACAGCGGATTACTAAAAATCACAAAAAATTAAAACTGATTTGCAACAAGCACCATGAGCTAAGATTTATTACATGAGGATCAACACTTGAATTTCATAACATATATTCAGAGTGCTACATCATTGTTTTAAAAAAAATCATATGGTCAAATAAGATAACAATTCCCCATGTATGTACATACCACTAAAGGCACACAAGCCAAAAGCCACATGTCGATCATCATCTCATCAAAATACTTCGAGAACACCCCCAAGGACTTGAGTTTACAGGGACGACACATAGGACTCTAACACTAGACACTATCCATATACCATGATCCACCAGGTGTAGTTCCTCTTCATATATATATATATATATATATATATATATATATATATATATATATATATATATATATATATATATCCTTAGATATCTGATCTTTAGCTTGGCATGTACATCCACCTACAAGTTTTTTAACCAACGGGGTGAGACAAAAGTCCCAACGAGAGATATAACTCTCTGCCAACTCTATTATTATCATAGATAATTAAATAGATAAACTAACTTACTGAGCAGGTTGAACAGGATTAACTAAATGACATGTATCTCAAGGTTAAAGTAAATAGAGCAGTAATATGCACTTGCCACTGAGTAGTAGAACAACTAATAAATTGAAAAGGAATATGAAGAACATGTATAACTGTTATAAACTAAATAGTATAAAAGCAAGGCAAGGCTTCAACCAATGTTCTCATATTTGACCCTAAACAATTATGCTACACGGTTATTTATGAGTTTATTATGCCATGAGGATTTGAGTCGTACCACCCAAATCTAACTGACCACTTCTAAGTTAAAATTGATTCCATACAAGGTCTAGTGGAAGAGCCAAAATCCATGACATCGCCCCCTCGGTCAGTACGAGTGAACATGTAGTGACATCATCAGTCAGACTGCTATCAGTGACCTATAGTCTAGCTGTATAAATCTAGACCGCCTTGGTACAGTTCACGGCGCTAGTGAAACTAAGCTACGGCCCGCAGCCACACTCTTATCAAGGTATTGTCCACAACCAATCATGTATCAAATATCACTAAGCTATGGCCTGAAGCCACACTCTTATCAGGGTATGGCCCACAGCCAATCATGTGTCACATATCATTGAGCTACGGCCCAAAGCCACACTCTTATCAGGGTATGGTCTGTAGCCAAATTTTTATCACATATCATGGATGTAAGGGGATATTCGTCCTCACCCCCGCATATTTAAAAATATGTGCTCTGAGTTAAAATTGCTTCACAATCCAGCAAATATTAACACTGAATGGATCTGTGGCACATGGCAAACTAATGATTAGATTCCACTTGATTAAATGGACCAATTAAAGTGTATTTTGACATCAATCAAGTTACAACATACAAACCAAAGACAAACTCTTCAAAAGAAAGGGCATAGTAATACAATAGAAGATATAGTCATTTAAACCATAAACTGATTCCCATCATCTCATAACACTGTATCACTACCATTTACAAGGCAATCACCATTAACACATTATCATGGGACATCAATCCCTCATGCCAGTACTAGAAATATCACCTCAACTAGGCACTAAGCCTTTTCCAGGTCCTAAGACCCATCACATCATACTTATGATTCATGGTTATCTCATCATGCCTCATTGGCATATAAGCATTACTTATGACAATCATCACTTGTTCCACATCACATGTACTTGCCATAGCAATCATTAGTTATTACATTCAAAGAGGGAATATATCAAACACATTAAACACCTTTAAATAAGGAAAGTAATGCATCATAAGTTTTCTGAATTAGGATTAGGTTTCATGCTGATTTCACATAAGGTTCCCAAGCATCATATCTCAAATCTTTGACTTTCACTACCTCCCATAAGTTGGAGTATATGAGGCTAAGAATTAGACAATTTAACCAAGTATGCACATTGGCATATTCATACTTCTCGTGTTCCCTTATCAAGGTTCATAGCCAGAGCTTAATATTATATAACCATTTTCATATCACCCAATTAACCCATTAGGTTAAAGTCATGTAATTTAAGAGAGAGTGAGTACAATATCATGCTTTCTTTTCATACACACACAATAATATGACATATCCTTAGAATTAGGGTCAATGCTCTTCACATATAGTCGATTAGGGTTTTACCTCATGGTTACATCATCGAACCCTAATCACACCAATTTCCACTTTCTTGAAACTAATTTAGGTGTGAACTACATTAGTTAGATATGCATAGATTATTGTGTCATCATCACTAGGTATCATCATAGAATACATGTACATGTGTATTACAACCCTGCATTATGTAAACATGTTGATCATGCACCATTCATAATGTTTCATCATTTTGTGACCCATACGTTATTACTCTTTACAATTCATTAACCACATGTCATTCTAAGGGAAGTAAAACCTTAGATTACATAACTAGAGGATTTCACTTCAAACTATCCACAAGTCACTTATTAGATCATTAGAGTTGTTTATATGATTTCTACGCAAATGTTGTCACCTTTTATTCCAACAAGGCTTATCATCACCATCATAATATATTCACATAGTTGTATCATTAGCCTCACTTCACAAGTTAAGATTATATGAAAAGGAAACATAGTAGAACTTGTCATTGATTATAATCTTTCATTAAGATGAGCACATGGGTCACATTCTTCCATGGTTAAGGTTATCATATGGATACTCAACTATTGGACCCTACATCCATTACTTCCCACATTGTTGGAGAGTTTAGGGCTAAACTCTATAGTTAAGGATGGACCACTCATAGTAACATCATCCTATGGTGCACTAGATTTAGGAGAAGCAATTAAGATTGATAATACATTATCCAAAACAACACTCTTCTATATTATGTATTGCTCATATGTGTACATCATTGGTTATCTGAGCATACCCTACAACCCTCATCATGTGATATCGATTTCACCTCATCCACATGTGTCAGCTTGACCACAACATGGTGTGTCGGGTTAACACATCTGGGTGTGTCGGGTGAGCTCATCCAGGAGTATCAGTTTAGACCATCTAGTGGTATATCGATTTATCATTAGTCCAATCATGTCGGGTTAACTATACATAAGGAGTGATGGGTTAGCTGCACTTGAGGTGTCAGATTAACCACACAAGAGGTGTATCGATTTAGCACTCATGGTGTGTATCGGTTTAGCCCTTCTTGAAAGTGTGACGGGCTAAACTACTTGAAGGTGTGACAGGCAATACTACTTGAAGGTGTGACGGGCTATTAGGGTTAGGGTTTCAACAAGGCATCATGGTTCACTCCCCCAAGGTGTATCGAGAAACCCTACATGAAAGTGTGTCAGCCTCTTGCTCAACCAAGGCATCACAATTTAGCAACCAAAGTAGACCATCTCACACGATACCATCCTAGTCATGACGGGCTAGCAAGACACATCAGTTTAACCCCATCTAGGGCATGATGGGTTAGCTCCTCATCAAGGCATGTCGGTCTAGCCAACATATCGGTTTAGGCATCTCTAGGTTTAGCACCCATAAAAGCATATCGGTTATCATCCCCAAGTCATGATGACTTGTCACATGATGTATCGGTTTGGACAGAACAAGTCATGACAACCACCCACAACATAGTGCATGTATCAACTTTGTCATCTTCAACCTTAGGAAACTCAACCACTGTTCCACCTACTATCATGGAAAGAAGGTGCAAGGTATGGATAGCAAACCAAATGAGATTCCTTCATCAAAACATTACTCAAATCCATTACTAACTACTAACATATATGAGATAAACGATCTAGAGATGAAGAACAACATAAGCATATGAAAAAAAGTGAAAATAACAAAGAAGGCTAAGGGATATATAACCTGCCTCAAGAAGGTCCCCATAAAGGGTTCAAGCTTCATGATAAAAGCTCCAAAGAACATGTTCTCAAGGTGGAATATAGTCCATCAAGAGTCCCAACTCGATCTCAACATCACCTCAAGAAAGAAGAAGAAGAAGAAGAAGAATAAGAAGAAGAAGATGCCATGGTTATGATAGCTTAAGAAGAAAGGAAAGAGAGGGAGCGAACCATGTCCCAATCACCCTTCATCCAAGGTATGATCCATGGCTGAGAGAGGAAGAAGAATATGAAGAAGAGAACTCAAAGAAATGTCCGTCAAAGAAATATAACTCACCAAGAAGAAAGTTAAACAAGGAATCATCATGAGTAAGGAACTCGACCTCCCAAGCTCCATGGGGACTTTCTCTAGATCTGTAAGCTCCCAAGCTCATCCACCAAGAGGAGAGGAACAAGAATGGATGAAAGGGTTTACTTATGTGAAGACTGAGGGGGTTATATACTTGAGGGAAGAAAGAGAGATTAAAGGAGAGGTGTCATCACCTTAGGAGCTTAGGTGACACTTGTCCACGAAAAAGGGCCACATGCAACAACATGCAAGACATGGTGATAAGATCTAGGCTAGATCTCGCCCTCTTGGTCTCCTACCAATGTCATACCCGATATGCTAAAACCCTACACACTTCGCAAACTGATAGGGCATAACCCAACACACTCACAAATTGATAGGCAACCTCTCCAAGGTCCTCTAACCCGAGATATCACATCTAAGAGCAAAACACATATCTCTCATGTGTTCTAAACATCACCAAGGATGCTACCACACAACTAAGATCCAAGAAAGGCACCCATATCTCTCTCTTATAGATGATGTTAAACAAGAGAAGGAAAACTCTAGAGATGGTAAATTACATGTTAACCCTTCACTTCATGTAAATTGCAATTTACACCAAAACTAGCACATAAACACACAAGCATCATCCACAAAGGTTCAACTTGAAACTTAGGCTTTCCATAAGGCACCCCTTAGCATCATTCTCTCTCTTATGATGCTAAATAACTAAGGGAACACTCATCATGTGACATACTGCATTATAACCCCTCATCTTGGGTAAATTTCACTTTGGTCCAAAACAAGCACACCTTGCTCAAACAGTATTCAAACAGGACCAAACTTGAAGCATAAGTGTGTCACAAGATTACAAACACCTCAAAGGATTAGATTAAAGTTCTAAGCAACTTACTTAAGCAAAACAAATAGGGTTAGTACAAAACCCAGGTCAGGGTCCTTAACATAAAGGGTTGTAGCACACTCAACTATAGCAAGGACCAAGGATAGCATGAATGAGCGACCTTGGAATGAACTCCAAGAGGTCTTATTTATAGTTGGGTTATTCCCTTGAGTGTGGGATCACTTAAGAACAAAAAATAGCCATTTTAAAACTTGCAACATATCTATTTTTGTTTATAACAACTCTCTAATGGTTGGAATCACTTTTTCTGTGTTTTCCATATAGTACATTCGGTCGAGTTTCAATAAAGGTAAGTCGACCGATCCACTAAATGACAAAGACAATTTTCAAAATATCGGTCAAGTTTGTCCTGGGGTAACTTGACCGATCAGCCAAAATCAACTTTGGTCAGTAGGTTGGTCGAGTTCTTTAGTGTGCAACTTGACCGTTGCAATCATTTCAGAAAATACATCACAGATCGGTCGATATTCGAACTCGATCGATCAAGTTGTTGTGACAAATTTTCCAAAATGATTTTTAAGTGATCAAATGATGGAATTAAGTGTCCCTGGTTTTTTCTCATCTTAGTTACAAGTCATATCATCAATACAAATGATTACAAAAATATTCTAAGGTGATTTGGAGTGATTTCCCAAATTGCGCATTTGCATTGCTTTTGACTTGAACTTGGACAAGCTAGGGATTGTGTAATTCAATCCTTTTCATATACCTAAATCCTGAAATCAATCTTAAACAAACATATTAGATGCATATGAATGGAATGGTTAAGCCATTATCAAAATATGGACAATGTATAACTCTTCAGTCAACATTGTCCCCCTTTTTGATAATGACAAACCATTCATCAACATATTGAAAAAGGATATGTGAAGTTATACCTTATCCATGTGGATTGCAAGGGGATTCATAATTTAAACAATGTGAATTGCTCCCCCTCAATCTAAGCTCACTTTTACCTACATAGTTAGTCTTTCTACACAAAGCTATATAACAGATATGCTACATGGTCCTTTAGCAAGTCACACAATAAAGCATATATTAGACAAAAAAAGGATCACGTAGGCAGTAAAAGCAATATGGTTGAGCTTCAAAACATTGAACTTCTCTCCCCCTTTGGCATTTTCAAAAAAGGTAAGGGGGGTAGAAGAGAACAAAAATAGGTCTTCTCCAAGCAAAATTGAAACATCCAACCACAAGATAAAACAAGCAACCACATAACATACATCAAACAGAGATGAGAGAGAAGCAAGCAACTAGTGTCATAATCAAAATATGGAAAAACATACCAATAATTCACATGATAGAACATAGATAGATTTATGCTACAGAAGATTAAGATTACAACACTAAGGCATGTTATCAAAACAACTACAAGCCAAAATGATGAAAAAAAACATGATGAAAGAAATAGTACACCTCGGATAATGTGCCTAGATGTTTTTAGTACAAAATAGCCTAGAAAGATATATATGATCAACATCTAAGACTTAGAACTAAAACATCTAAACATCTATGGCATCTATGTTCATGACATCATCATCGTAAGCTTTAGTGTCATAGTCATCATCTCCATATGAAGGTGTAGCATCATCACCTTCATCACCAGAGCCACCAGCAAAGTCATCATCATCATCAGAACCATCAAAACCATCCTCTCCGTCATCAAATGCCTCCTTATCAGCAGCAAAAGCTTCCTCATCAACCTAGTCGGGCATCTCCTCATTGGCATAAGGACCAAAACCACGACCGGGCCACATGGCATTCTGCTCATCCCAAGACATACCAAGGTCATGTAGCTCCTGGGCTTGAGGAAAAGTGGGAGCAGAGGTGCCAAGTCCTACGAGCAAGGTAGCTATGGGGCCAACAGGGAGAGGTAGCACTCTAGGGGTAGGTGCAGAGGCAGATCCACCAACGGTAGAGGGTGTAGCAGTAGAAGCAGCAGGTGGAGGGGTCGGGTAGAAGTGATTATATGCATAGGAAGCATAATCACCACAAGGGTAGGGTTGGTAGGTAGGATAAGGATGAGTACATGTAAGGTTCATGGTAGACATTATAGAATAAAGATCCTGATGAATATGCTATTGCACCTGTAGGTTATATTCTTGTTGATGCATCATGTATCCCATAAGGGCTTCATTTGATACATGGAATGAGGCGTACAGGCAGGTCAGGATGGTGGTGGAGGTGGAGGTAGAGGCTCCAGGTGTGGTGGAAGAAGATGGAGGCAAGCTTTTCTGGATTGTGGTCTCACTGATATAGACTCCTTTTCTAGAAGGGTTGCAATGAAGATCATGAAAAAGGAGACTTCCCAATGGTAGATTTAAAGAGACCACAAATTAGGGCTGGGTAGGGTGGGTGGGTACCTCGGGTGTTCTTCCCCGATTCAAAGCAGGTCATGTGATGGAGAATGTAGCTAGACCACTTGAGTCTGATGTTCTTTAGAAGGCATTACATAATCACCGTGATATTTTCTGCAATGTCAGTTTGATTCTTTTTGGGGTGAATATTGCAGTTGACTACCAAGATGAGAATGTGATTTTTAAGGTCCAAGGTGGAGGAGGGAAGGGTGGACTTACTCTTATATAGAAACTGAGGCTTTTTCAAGAACTTATGAATGTTGGGGAGAGTGAGATCATATTGCATGTAGAAGGACTCAGGGTCTAACAAGTCAAAATACTCAGGGTAGTCTTTCCTCCATGTTGTGGTTACCTCAATACCACTGAAAAAGACATTCATGGTATTTTCTGATATAGTGAATTTCTTATCGGCAATCATGGAAGTAAGAACTACTTGAGTATTAGGCGGGGGTACAAGAGTGTCATAATTCCATGAAAAAATAGCATAGAATTCATGAACTACCTTAGTGCTTGTGATGGAGTTGTGATAGCACCAGTGTTCGACACTCAAGGAAGCTAGGTGGTGATCATACAACAACTTGGCTACCTCATCTATGACCTTTTCTCTACTTGGATGAGGCTCAAATAAGGTGTGGAAGGGGAAAGGGTTCCTAAGAAGGAGCTCCTTGCACCTATTTAGAGCTTCATTGGAGACAAAGAAGGTATCATCAAATGGAATGAGGTGAGAGTTGGATGAAGAGGATGGTGCTCTGAAGAAGTAGCTCTCTTTCTCCTATTTGAAGTCATGGAGGCAAGAAGAAGGAGATTAAGAGGTTAAAAACAAAAGAAGCACCTCCAAGGGTCATCCAAACACCTAGGGATGCTAGGCAAGGGAGCTAGGAAGGGCAAACAAGGGATGTCTAAGGCTAGGAAAGGGAAGGTCGGGGCTAGGGTTGAGAGCTTGAGGGAGCTGGAGAAGGAATAAATCCAATTTTCTCTAGTTGAGAGGGAGAAAAGTCGATCCAACCATACTTAAGTTTTTCTCCATCCCGACCATCAATCAAGTTTTGTGAGATGGAAACTTGACCGAATGGCTTTTAACAAAAGCCCTCAGCCATGGATCGGTTGAGTTGGCAACTCAATTGATGGTCAACCTGATCCATCATTAGAAATCTTAGATTCTATCCAACTGGGTGCTAATTAAATTTATTTTTCTAGTCTATTTTGTATTTTAAACATACTTAGGCACATATTACTCATCATTGGGTACTATTTAGTGATAAAACAAGCATTTACGAAAAATACTTGAAACAAGCGAAAAACAAGGCATATGAAATTTTAGCACTTTAGTAATAAAGGGAGATCAAGACATGAGTAGAGCATATAGGATAGATAGCAACTAACTAGAAGGAATATTAGATTCATCCAAAGCAGTTATGAGCAGTTTAGATCTGATAAAATTGAATTGCTCTCTAGCTAGAGGTTTAGTAAAAATGTCTACCAATTGATTTCCTGTATCCACATGCATGATATAGATATCCTTTTAGGCAATGTGATCATGAAGAAAATGATAACGAACCTCTATATGCTTGACTCTACTATGCAATATAGGATTGTAAGATAAATTTCTTGCACTAGTATTATCACAATAGATAGGAGGAGCATCAAAATAAATATTAAAGTCTTGGAGCATTTACTTCATTCATAGAACCTGGGAACAACAACTCTCAGTAGCAATTTATTCAGCCTTAGTTTCTAATAGAGCCATTGTGCTTTGTTTCTTGGAAAACTAAGACACCAAGCATGGTCCTAGGAGGAAGCAAGTTCCACTTGTGCACTTTCTATATGTAAGGCCCCTAAACTTGCTTAATGAGTTGAATAAGCTTAATTAACATAATTTAATTCTTATAATCCTAATATAGACTTTTTATATGCTTTGAAATCATAAGACACACTCAAGTTTCAAATTTGGTCCAGTTTGAACACTGTTTGAGCAAGTTATGCAATTTTATGCACATTTTGGACTTTTTGTAATTTACCCAATTGAGAGGTTTTCTTTGCAATTTATCACTTGCATTATTTTCCTTGGATATTATATAATCATTCTTTATATTTTTTATCCATGGAGAACCTATTTAATCCTTGGTTTGAAGGTGTTTTCTCCAAGGGTATTTTAGGGTTTACCCCTTCACAGATGAGCTACCTTTAGTAGCTATCAACAAAAGAATTATTTGATTGGCTTGGAATTTTGACAAAGGAAATCTAAATAGGTCTATATGGATGGTTGGGGATCTGCTTGTGTGTGTGCTTGTATATTCTTAATAGTTGAAGGTCATAGACACATGGGGAAGCTACTTTTACACCTCATGCTTGCTTCCATCCTTTTTTTTTGGTCGGTAAAAATTCATGTTGCTATTAATTGAAACCAAACTTTAGGTACAGAGAACTGTGCCCCTACAAAACTGGGATGATAAACATCCAAAACCAACCTAGAGAGTCCAGAAATGGACCTCCTGAAAGACCAAGAAAAAGGAGAAAAACACAGACAACCAGCAACCAACTGACACCAGCCGACAACTGAAGAGGTCAGCAACCATGCCACCAACATTGATCACTAGCATTATGCACACCTTCAAAGAGTGACGTCTTTGGCTTCTGGAGGCTGAGTCAAGAGTTGCAAAAAAACATCAGCAGTGCTAGTTGCTAAGGCTCAGTTGCTTCTCGATCAACCTAAAATAATAATCACAAGGCAGTGAAAGTCACACAAGAATCCATCAAAACGCTGCACTGCACACTGGGATCCTGCTATTAGTCCACCTACTAGGCCTTCACTGGAAATAATGAGCACCCACAAATTTGTGAAGAACAGATAGATCTGTAACCCCATTCCTCCAGTCAACAACAAAATGGGTCTTTGAATCCAAGAGGACTAAACACCAGATCCTTGAATATCTGTAGAAGTTGTTTGCATAGTAACAAACAAAAACACCCAAAGGTGTTCCCTGCAGGCAGCAACAGAACAGGCAAAGAAGAACCCAGGAGCAAGCTCCTTTGAGCAAAAGGTCGAGCACCTTGAGGGTGCTCTACCTCACAGCAACAAGAGTCGGCCACACAGGAGCTCGAAGCCCCTGTTTGCACATGAGCAAACCATCGAGCAATCGGATGGCGTCCAAGCAGTTGCGTCAGATCGAAGACATACAGGAGCGAGAACAAAGCAAGATCCCCATAACCTGGGCTATATTTACCTCTTCCTTGCCCAAGTACAAAACTTTTCTTTCTTTCTCTTTCCTCTAACCTTGAGCAATGACTCCACTCTATTTTTCTGCAGAACCAAGTGCTCTAAGGTAGAAGACAACCTCTTTTTGGAGAAGAAGGTCTTCTAGAGCTCCATCTAGCCCTACCTAGGGTTTCCAAGGTCATCTTCTTGAGATTTTGACCAAGGCAAGTTGTTTTCTTCCTTCCTTCTCCATTTCTCTTGCTCTTCTCCTTCCTTATACCTTCCTCCAGGTTGTAACCTTGTTGTTCCATGGTAGAAACTGCTCTAAAGCTCTAAAACCCTACCTTTCTTGCTCTTTATGCTTAGGGTTTTCTCATTTGATGAAGAAAGGTGCTAGATGGATGAGTTCACAACTTATGCTTGGATTTTCTACCCTACCTTCTCGAGTTTTCTTCTGTTTGGAGTTTCATCTTCTAATTATAGGTAAGTTTTATAACTTGTTCCACGTTTATTGCTTACCATAAGCTTGCTAGCTCATGTTCTTGCTTGAAAATGATGATCCATGCACTAAAAAGCTATGCTTGACTTCGATTTTGATTTTTATAATGTTCCCTATTCTCATTTCAGTTCTAGATGAACCTGTGATCATTTGTACATTATTCCTAAGGTATAATATGACTTTGATCATGTTGGTTTGGCAACTTATGGTGCTAAGCACCTATCAACCAATGGTCAATTTTAGGGTTTAAAGTTGATTTCTTCTATAAACCCATGACCCGGTGATGGTACCATTGCAACAACCCTATGGTGTTGTCTTCATGACAACTGATGGTCGGGATCAAAGGTGTCAGATGATGGTGACAACCTATGGTCACCCCTTAGGTCAGGTTTTGGATCAATTAGAAGTTTAATGATCAACTATTAAGTATCCTACTATGTTATCAATCAATGATGTCATTAACTTAATATTTGATGCTAATTAATGAATATAGTGTTTATCTAACAACCTATGGTGACTTAATGGTCACTAATGATGGTATATCAGGTCTCTACAACCTATGGTGAGTTAATCAATGTAGTAGTAGCATCAATTAAGCCTTAGACAAATGGTTTCTTGGGTCACTTGATGCAATGGTCGGACCTATACTGTAATTGATGGTTTTAACATATGAACTTGACCCAATGGTCAAGATCTAATGTTTATTCCTCCAAAAAAGTGGAATGATGGCTAATGTAATATGTTGGTCCTAATAATGTGATTTATATGGTTTCCTTTATATGATCAACTTAAGGAGCTTACGTGTTGACAATGGATGGCTTGTTTTAAATGAACAATCGATTGTGGGTTTTACCCTACTCTCAATGGAACTTTTTGTGTTGTTAATCAATGGATGTCTAGGGTTAGATGGTGACTCTTTCTAGAGCACAACCCAATTACTTCATAGGTGGTTTATCCAAGGTGTTTACTTATGTAAACAACCAATTGTCTTACCTTTTAAACATCCAATGGTTTTGGGTGACATTGTGGTATAGTGAGATGGGTTGAATGATGATGGAACAAATGGAGGGTTACCCTTAATAAGGTAGTCTTACCTATTCACTCATATGAATAGAAGGGATGATAATCATATTGTGTTGATATGTAACCCTAATGATGTATAGCTTGTTATGCCTAGCTTTAATATAACTAAATGATGGTAATTGGGTATGAATAGTCCTTGAATGATTAATACAATCATGGAGTACTCTCTTATTGTTGTTGAAACCCTAGTATGCTATAACATGATGGTTACACCTTGATTTATGTGTGGGTTCATACTTGAGAATGGTATGGAATGTGATGGTGATGCTTCACCTTACGCATCCATGATCCAATGGGGATATCGTGAGTTAGGGTTTGGGTATAAGTGTTGATTAGTAACATTAATATAATTCATCTTGTTAAACCTAACTCTAATGCAAATAGATAAAGATGAGTATTCATGTTTAACATTCTTATATGATGGAATGATGGTGGAATAACCTCCTTAATATGATCATAACCTTAATATGTTAATTGGTGGTTGTCATAGCCACATGGTTGATACTTTCTTATGCTAAACAGTGCATTACGAATATGATGAGGGTTAATCATATCTAGATTCCTTGCATGTTGATGTGATAAAGGAATGTTCTAAATGTTAATATAACCCTGCTATGATTGTTTATGAATATCTCCTAGCTCATTAATGCAATATTGTGCTGATCTGGTGTATTATATGTAAGTGATGTTCTTGAGCCTTGTTTTAAGGCATGGAAAGATAATGATGATCTTGCAGGGAATAGTATGATGGTCTTAAAGACCTTTGGGCATGGTTGAGCCCTAAATGAGGTGTAATCCTGTTGTGTTGATAAGGGTTAATACCCTGTGATATTGTGAAAAGGATTTATATCTTGTGATAGTTTGATGGTATTAATGATCTTTGGGCATGGTTGAGCCCTGAATGAGGTGTAATCCTCTTATGTTGATATAGTTTGATACCCTGTGATATTGTGAAAGGGATTTATATCTTGTGTTATTATGATGATTAGTGTGGTCTCATGAATGGCAAGTGAATAGTATCATTTGATGATGAGATGAGAAATTGTGTTTCACACGTTTTATATCTTTTAAAAGTTGTGATATTTATATGCTTGCTAGAAATGAATTAGGGTTTGTATGTCCACTTGTTTGATGCAGTCTTAATTCACCAATTGGCATAATTAATGAAGTGCAACTCTAATCATGTAGTGCCTTGTGCCGTAGAGCCATCTTTAGTGTCAGAACTTGTTGGATGGTGAAATGAGTATTCCTAAGGTAAACTCAGAGTGCATGCTGTTGAGTATGTGGGGGTGGTAGGTTGAGGATATATCCTTGTCATCCACAATGCATATTGTGGAGGATGGCTATGGTCATGCCTCATACATATGATGTGATTGAGAACGGCTGTGGTCTTGTCTCGGTGATTATAACATGATGTGATTAGAGGACAACTCTGGTTGTACCTCAGTGATTGGGTTTGAATACCCTAGATGCTAGCAATGTGACCTATACTAAGGTGGGCTAGTTACATGACTATATGTCACTGTGGTGGCAACTTTGACTGATATGTCACTGCCTTTTTACTCGTACTGACCGAGGGGAAGAGATCTTAGGATACCGACACTCCTAGATCTTGTACAGAACTGAATAGCCCTTTACAGGGGTCGGTTGGACTTTAAATGGTACGATTCAAATTCCAAAGGGTGTAATAAAAGATGTAATATATCCATGTAGCATATTTGGGTTATACACAACATTTCATATTGGATGATAACCCTTGTTGTTATCTTTACATAAAGATGATGCTTAGTGCAATTAAGAGATAGTAGATATACTTAGGTTGTGGATATGCTTAAGATTGTAGATGCGTACATACAATAGCTATGCTTGTGTTGATAACTATACTGCTACTGCTGATTATAATCATGATTCTATCTATCTCATGTTGTTAGTTATGTTTAGCATGCTAGCCATGCCTTTGTAACTAGATATGCATATACTGCTAATCATGCTTATTCAGATGGTTGTGCTTATGTTGTTATCTCTTCTTTTGATGTTGATATGTTCAACCAATTATACATGCTCATGTTGTTAGCTATGCTATGTTACTAGACTTTCTTATGATGCTAGATATGCATATGCTACTGAATTTCTTATATTGTCAACAAGATAAAGGATGATAGTCTGGCTAATGATGATAGTTATTATATGCTCCTTTATGTATTTTGTTAATCATCAGTTTTTCTGAGCTTATTTGTTATATCTGATTAAACTAATTAATTGTTTAATTACTTAAAAATGTTGTAATCAATAAATGTTGTTGGAGGTTATATCTCTTGCTGGGACATGGGTCTCACCTGTGTGGTTCGCCATATTTTTTTAAGATAATATGAAGTGACTAAAGAAAACATGTGGCAACAAAGAGGAGCTATAGTAATGAATCTTTGATAAATTTGATTATATGTCTAGTGTGTCCTAAAGTCATCCATGTACTCTCATGTCCGGGCAGGAAAAGTTTGTATATGGTGTTTCAAATGAATCAGACTTTTGTTAGCATATTAATGCTTGTTTGTGTGGCATATATGAATATTGTTTTCCTATGTATCTATGTTGTGGCTAAGGTGATAGAACAATTTGTATCAAATTCTTGGCATAGTATGGATACAATAAAGATGTTGGGCTCTTATGAAAATGTTTTTGAACGGGTGTTGATGTTGAAATCGATTTTAATTTACCCATATTTTTGGGTATGTGATTAATTAGTTATTTATTGTGTTTTATGTTTTGAGTAATCTCATTTAGTGTAATGGGTTCTCACAAGTTGGTATCAGAGCTTTAGGTTCAATGAGTCTATAGGGATACTAGGACTTAGGACTAGGATGATGTCAAAATTAGGAATATGGCATAAAAATATGGTGCATAATGCCTAATCTCAGTATTTGGGTGCCCTGGCTAGGTATTCAATTATTGAAGAAAGGTAAGTATGGAACTCTTAGATTGTTATCTTTCTGATTACTCTGATCAAGTAGTCATTTTGATACAATCTAAAGAGCATAATGAATAAGAAATCATGGTGTGAATATCTCAAACCTACCTTAAAGAAGATGAGAATTTCATCATAATCTATCAAAACTTGAATGTTTGGTAGATAAAGAGAAAGACACAAAACCATGAAATCTAAATCCAGATACAAATAAGAAAAATAGGAGTTCTTAAAGAAGTGATTCAAGAAGATAATAAAGTAAAAGACAAATAAGTCTATGCTTATAAAGTGATTCAAGGTATGAAATCCACATAAGATGGAGAGAACTCCAATGATAAGTATAAAATGAGAAGATAAATGAGAACAATGACAAAGGAATAAGGTGGAACCTGAGTTAATCTTAGACCAACCTATGTGTGTAAGAAAGTGTTAGTGTAAAATAAGCATGGCGTTTGAAAGAAATTAAGGCAGATGATCCATGTTTAATGAAGAAAATGTGGAATATGATGATTTACCAATTGATAAGTGGTTGAAAAACATAATAAAATAAGAGAACATACCCAAGTGTGATAAATAGTCATCAAGGAAGGAGTAATGAGATATGTTAATCATGATGATTACTATGCTAATGGTAAGGAACCAAAAATAAAAATGGTAAAATGATACATAAGAAGTTGTAACTCGCATAATGAAAATAGAATTGGTTACCTTTTTGCTAGTGACCCTTGAACAATATTTTCATGGTATGGGAAGTGTGTTTCCCTTTGTGTCTTTCCTTTCTAGGGCATAGCTTTCAAGTGGATCATTGCCACTTGGTACGTATGGATTTGCTACAAACATGAGGGTGGATAGCTTATCATATCATAAGGTTGTTTGGACTATGGTTCCAAGATCATAAAGTTTGTGATGATTTTGCTTTTGAGCCTTCCAATAATTAGGAAGACTCCTCTTATATTTCTTGATATTTGTTATGTTGGTAAAAGTGGATGAGATAAGGATGTGAGTTCCTTATAGCACATGAGGTGGATACCAAGGTAATGAATCATAGTATCCAAGATGTATCAATAGTATGAGAAATATGTGAAGATTGGAGATGTTTATTAAATGAACATTCCAAGTATTCCTCTCTCATAGAGAGAGATAGATAGAGAGAGAGAGAGATTTGATGATGATCCTATAAATGTTGTTTGGAAGGAAAAACAAAAGTGACTGTATAATGTTTTGTATGGTCTAGTGATAGTTGGGCAAGACCACTATCAAGGATAGATGGTTTGTGGATACAATAGATATAATTTCAAGATTATAGCTAGAATTTAAAGTGAAAATTACTATTGGATTTTTATAGGTGGCACAACAAGTTTCTATATTCCATATTTGCAAATGTCTTCTTATGTGGGGTTTTTTGTGCTTACCCAAGATAAGATGTGTATGAATGATGTGACATCACCGTGATATGCAAGTAATCATGTGAATGTAATAGTATGAGGTGCAAATGAAATACCCATCTTTGTTTACCTTGGATTTCGGGGGTGAAATCCCTGTTAGGGGTTTATAGTTGTAAGGCCCCTAAACTTGCTTAATGAGTTCAATAAGATTAATTATAATAATTGAATTATTATAATCCCAATGCAGCCTTTTTATATTCTTTGAAATCATAAGACAAGATTAAGTTTCAAATTTGGTCCAATTTGGACATTGTTTGAGCAAGTTATGCAATTTTATGCACATTTTGGACTTTTCTACAATTTACCCAATTGAGAGGTTTTCTTTGCAATTTATCACTTGCATTATGTTCCTTGGATATTATATAATCATTCTTGAGCTTTTTTATCCATGGGGAACCTATTTAATCCTTCGTTTGAAGGTGTTTTCTCCAAGGGTATTTTAGGGTTTACCCCTTCACGGATGAGCTACCTTTAGTAGTTATCAACTGATGAATTATTTGATTGGCTTGGAAATTCGACAAAGGAAAGATAATCAGGTCTATATGGACAGTGGGGGAGCTTCTTGTGTGTGTTCTTGTATATTCTTAATAGTTTAAGGCCATAGACACATGGGGAAGCTACTTTTACACCTCATGCTTGCTTCCATCCTTATCCATGGGCTATATTTACCTCTTCCTTGCCCAAGTACGAAACTTTGCTTGCTTTCTCTTTATTATAACCTAGAGAAACGACTCCACTCTGTTTTGCTGCAGAACCAAGTGCTCTAAGGTAGAAGACAACCTCTTTTTGGAGAAGAAGGTCTCCTAGAGCTCCACCTAGCCCTACCTAGGGTTTCCAAGGTCATCTTCTAGAGATTTTGACCAGGGCAAGTTGTTTTCTTCCTTCCTTCTCTATTTCTCTTGATCTTCTCCTTTCTTAGACCTTCCTCCAGGTCAGAACCTTGTTGTTCCATGGTACAAATTGCTCTAAAGCTCTAAAACCCTACCTTTCTTGCTCCTTATGCTTAGAGTTTGCTCATTTGATGAAGAAAGGTGCTAGATGGACTAGTTCACAACTTATTCTTGGATTTTCTACCCTACCTACTCGATTTTTTTTCTTTTTGGAGTTTCATATTCTAATTAGAGGCAAGTTTTATAATTTGCTCCACGTTTATTGTTTACCATAAGCTTGCTAACTCATGTTCTTACTTGAAAATGATGATCCATGCACTAAAAAGCTATGGTTGACTTGGATTTCGATTTTTATAATGTTCCATGTTCTGATTTCAGTTCTAGATGAGCCTATGATCATGTTTACATTATTCCTAAGGTATAATATGACTCGGATCAGGTTGGTTTGGCAACTTATGGTGCTAAGCACCTATCAACCAATGGTCAATTTTAGGATTTAAAGCTGATTTCTTCTATAAACCCATGACCCGATGATGCTACCTGTCACGGATCCGTTCTTACCCTAATCCCAATCCCACTGTCCAAAAGGGCAGTGTTAAAGGGATTAGAGCGCCCGTACCTGAGTGGCCCGAAAATCACACACAGATAATATGCAAAAATGAAATAACATCCTTCTTTACTAAAATGAACCAAAATGTTTAGTACATAAGGCCCGTAGGCAACAGGAAAGAGAAAAAGATAAGGACTAGCCTACGACTACATCCCTTTTACAATTAGCTCCCATGCAGAGTCCATAAGTGATGTAGCAGTCTTTATTGCAGTGGATAATTGAGTAGATGAATCTAGTTCCTTGCATTACCTAAAATCGAAAAAATCAAGACACAATGTCAATGCAATTGCACAGTACGCTATATAAAAACAAGTAAAGTAGTTTATAAGAAAACTAGTATGCTTGGCAGGACTTATGGTTCAAAACATTATCGAACGATCTTCCAAAAACCAACATGTTATTCAACACAAATTTTATTATGAATTTCCCATTATGCTGTAATTCAAGAAGCATGCTTATATTAGTTTAGGTGACTCTACTACCCCAACGTGATGGGGAGGTCACCAAGCTCCTTCTCACCATATGAGATAGTAGATCAAAGTGCAAAATCCCACCTTCCAATAAGGGAGCTTTGCTTATATTCAATATCAACAATATCAACTTTTCCAACATCATTATCAACATCAATATATGGGCAGTCATAATGGGTATTGTGATTTAGGGTTTCATGTTTCTCAAAATATAATATAGAAGAAAAATGGAAGACTATTCATAGGGAACAATAGTTCATCCAAATAACTAGCCAAGCATATTTCAAGAGATACCTAAAAGTATCATCATACAACCAAGGAGGAGTAGTATAATAGTGTACCTTTCTAAAAGAGTATTTGGAGTATAGATCCCAAGAGAGAATAGATCAACCCTTTGAGTCAGATCCTAGATCAAAATATTGGATCAAGGGTCAAGATCATAGTTTAAAAAGATCATGCTTTGTTATTCAAGATTAGGGTTACATTTTCCTATTTCTATCTTAGGTTTAGGTCATCAACAATATTCCTCAAAAGTCCAACAAATATTCAAGTATCAAACATGTTTCATGAATGGATGACCTTCCTAGGTATATTTAGGAATACATGTCAACCCTAATTATTAGTATCATTATTCAAATCTCTAGATCATTTCCAATATGAAATAGCACATTTAGACTCAAAATTAGATTAGGGAGACCTATGATTAAGGGGGCTTTCTAGATTAAGGTAAAGCATCATTATATTAAGAATATGATTTGGTGTCTCAGAATGATCATTAGAATCAGGAATAAGAGTTTCTCAAGGATTAATCATCATATAAGATAATTAAATAAGCAAAGGAACAAGATCATGGCATATCAGTGATAAATATCGAGAATTAAGCTTCACGAGTATTTTTTACTGGTCTGTTTGATTTTTCTGATCAAGTTTGACTACTTATTCATAATTTTTGGAGTTTGGATGTATATTCTATGATTAAAAAGAGACATGGGCATTTAATTGAATATCCTAGCAGAGGAGGGGTATACAATACCAGAAAAGAAAGGCCAGGAAAAACAATGGGTGTTGGATTCCTCGATCAGACTTGATCAGATCCAGATCCTGCGGCTGGGAGGCGGCCCATTTTTGATCGCTTGTGCAAGACTGAAGGAGCAGAGGAGGGTGTGAGGACCGTTGATCCTTGGTTAGATCAGCGTGGACCCAGATCCAAGGGTTGGTGTTGGTCATCTCAGACAAAGAACTCACCCGCGAGCAAGCTTTGCTCTATGGCGGTGCACAGATCGGAGAAGGAGGGAAACGCAGGTGAGGGAGAGATAAGGAGGGGTGAGGTGCCGGATGAGGTCTAAGGGCCTCGCTTAGGGTGATGGCCCAACTTGTATAGCCTAAGGGAGCTAGGGTTAGGGTTACCAGGGGTGGCACACCCCATGGGGTCGGCTTGCTTGCTTGGCCTCTGAGAAGCGATTTCACCCTACCAAGCCATGCGGAAGCTTCGAGAAAGGGGTGCAGACTCTTTGGTTGAGTCATCAGGCGCTACAGATCAGGTCTGCTTGATCGGGGTTGGGAGCCAGGGTGGTTGTCCACCGTGGACCTTGCCATACCAGGCGCAAGGTAGGGGATGACCCCAGCACCGTTGGATTGAGATCCAAGGCTGTTGGGTCAACCTGAGGGCTAGCTTTGCCCTGCGATGCCCACAGCACTAGATGGGCCGAGCCCAGCAAGGGAAAAGAAGAAAAAAAAAAGGAAAAAGAGCTAAAAACTAGAAACTTAGAAAAATCATATAAAATCATGGGAAGGTCCAAATGATCTCAAATTTGGACCATATCTTCAACATGAAGTGTAGAATAATCTGTATAACTTTGGAGACCAAAAGATAAAGTTAACTAGTCAAACTTAAGTGTTTGAACAAGGAGGTGTATTAAGCTAATTAAGGTGCCCAAAAGTGTATGAAAATCATAGAAAACAAAAGAATTTGATTCTAGGTATCCATATTGATCAAGGAGTCAAAAGAGATTATGAATGATCATTATAAAGGTGAAAAGTATAAATTAAATAATGGAAAAACTCACATTGTCACATCCTCCCCTCCTTATAAAGAATTTTGTCCCCAAAATTCAAACTTCCTTGAAGAGGTCAGGAAATCATTCATCCATGTCTGACTTCAACTCCCAAGTAGCATCATCACTCCCATGGTGCTTCCACAACACCTTAACCATATCGATTTTCTTATTTCTAAGTTCCTTGGTGCGAGTATCAAGTATCTTGATCGGAGTTTCTTGGTACACAAGGGTGTCCTTTAATTCAATTGGTTCATGATTGAGGACATGGCTAGGGTCTTTGACATACCGCTTTAGGTTTGACACATGAAAGATGTTGTGCATCATGCTATATTGTGGAGGTAGAGTCAACCTTAAGCACATTCCCCAATGTGATCCAAAATTTCAAAAGGACCCACATATCTAGGACTGAGTTTTCCTTTGTTCTTTGCAATGGCTCGAATTGGTTGAATCTTTAGGAAAACATGATCACCTACTAGGAACTGAGTGTCAGTCCTGTGTGCATTAGCATAAGACTTCTGACGATCTTGTGCCCTTTTTAACCTTTGCTTGATTAGGTTGACATTGTCAGAATAGAGTTGTAGTTCTTCAGATTTCAGAATTCGTCTTTCGCCTACTTCATCCCAGTAAAGTGGAGATCTACACGGTCTTCCATACATAGCTTCATAGGGAGGCATGCCTATACTGGATTGGTAGCTATTTTTGTAGGCAAACTCAATGAGAGGAAGGTAGTGGTCCCAAGAACCACCCCAATCGAGGACGCATGATCTCAGAAAGTCTTCTAGAACTTGGATTGTCCTCTCAGATTGTCCATCAGTTTGGGGGTGATAGGCAGTGCTGAAATTCAGTTGAATTCCCAGTTCTTCCTGTACTTGTCGCCACAAGTGAGAAGTGAAATTTGCATCACGATATGATACTATAGATATAGGGATTCCATGTAGCCTGACTATCTCTCGAATGTAAAGTTCTGCTAACTCATGAACCTTGGTTGTTGTCTTGATTGGAATAAAATGGGTTGATTTAGTCAGATGATCTACTACAACCCAAATGGCGTCACTCCCTTTCTTGGTCATGGGTAGTCCCACCACGAAATCCATGGTGATGTTTTCCCATTTCCACTCGGGGATAGGTAGGGGTTGTAGAAGACCTCCTGGACGTTGGTGTTCAGCCTTGATCTGTTGGCAGGTTAGACACTTGGAGATGAAAGTAGCAATGTCAGTCTTCATATTCCTCCACCAGAAGTGCCTTTGCAGATCCTTGTACATCTTCGTCGATCTAGGATGCACAGTATATTTCAACCCGTGAGCTTCTCGTAACACCATTTCTATCATGACTGAATCTTCTGGGACCCATATGCACTGTTTGTATCGGATTCCACCATCCATACCGACTGTCAGATGAGTTTGGGGCTTCTCTAATAGCTTAGTCATATCATCAAGGCTCTTGCTATTCTTTTGGGCTGACAGGATTTCAGACTGGAGGCCCGGTTTTATATGGACACTGGCCAATCTAAGAACGTTGCCCATACACCTTGGGGCCCAAGGTGACATGACTTCCATGCTTCTCCATTCAAAAGTAAAGACAACAGCACATTTAGCATGCTTCCTGCTGAGTGCATCGGCCACCACATTTGCCTTATCGGGGTGGTAGGCAATGGTGAAGTCATAGTCTTTAAGGTACTCGAGCCAACGCCTCTGTTTGAGATTGAGATCCTTCTGTGTCAAGATGTATTTCAGACTCTTGTGGTCGGTGAGGATGGCGAAGGTGGCACCATACAAGTAGTGTCACCATATTTTCAAAGCATATATGATGGCGGCAAGCTCGAGGTCATGGGTTGGGTAGTTGACCTCATTTGGCTTCAATTGTCGAGAGGCATAAGCAACTACTTTTCTCTCTTGCATGAGAACACAACCCAGACCGAACCTTGATGCGTCAATGAAGATGACGAACCCATCATTTCCCGAGGGAAGAGTCAAGACAGGTGTCGTTGTCAGCTTTGTCTTTAGCTCTTGAAAACTGGACTCACACTCCTTTGACTAGATAACTGTTCTCCTTTCCTAGTGAGCTTAGTGAGAGGCAAGGCAGTCCTACTGAAGTTCTGAATAAAATGTCGATAATAGCCAGCAAGACCTAGAAAACTGTGAATCTCTGAAACATTCTTTGGGGCTTGCCACTCAAGAACAGTCGAGACTTTGGCGGGGTCAATAGAAATTTTCCCACCAGAAATTATGTGGCTTAAGAACATGACTTCAGAAATCCAAAATTCACATTTTGACAACTTTGCATAAAATTTCTGAGATTGGAGGATGTCAAGAACTTTGCGAAGGTGAAAGCGGTGTGATTCAGTATCAGTTGAATATATCAATATGTCATCAATGAAGACCACTACAAACTCATCGAGGAAAGGTTGGAAGACACTCTTTTTATCAAGTTCATAAACACACCAGGGGCATTAGTCAACCAAAAAGGAATGACAAGGAATTCATAATGCCCGTATCGGGTTCGAAAGGCTGTTTTAGGGATGTCTTCATCCTTAACTTTAAGTTGGTGGTAACCAGAACATAGATCAATTTTTGAAAAGACATGGGCAGAACGTAGTTGATCGAAAAGGTCATCAATTCTGGGAAGTGGATACTTGTTTTTCATAGTAGCTTGATTAATCAGACGATAGTCAATACACATGTGAAGGGAACCATCCTTTTTCTTGACAAATAAAATGGGGGCTCCCCAAGGAGAGGTACTAGGGCGGATGAAACCCTTGTCAAGCAATTCCTGCAACTGCTTTTTCAGCTCAGTTAATTCAGTAGGAGCCATCTGATAGGGTGCCCGAGAAATAGGTGTGGTACCAGGTGCTAAATCAATAGAAAACTCAACATTACGATCTAGTAGTAGCCCAGGGAGCTCCTCAGGAAAGACACTCAGGTACTCTCGCACTATATCAATGTTTTCTAGGGCACTCGTATCAGGATTGACTATGGCTACAGTTGCTAGGTATGCTTTGCACCCTTTAGCTATCAAGTTTTGGGCTTTAATCAGAGAAATGACAACGTTTTGGTTTTGATCTTTCCTTCCAGGAATTACAAGAATAGGGAGATTGGGTTTGGAAATAATGACTTTCTTGGCATGACAGTCGATTAGAGCATGATTTTTATGGAGCCAATCCATCCCTAAAATAAGGTCAAAGTCTTCCATGTCTAAGATTATGAAATCTGACTCAAAACTACGTCCAGCATAAGATAGAGGGACTTTTTCGACAATATAATCTTCCCACTTGGGATAGTTACATCAAGTACGTACCCTAAGTCCCTTGTTTCAAGATTCAACATAAGGGCAAGATTCTTAGACATGAAAGTGTTTGTTGACCCGGAGTCAAAAAGAGTAACAACAAAATGGTCGAAGATTTGCATCATACCTACGTATACATATATTTTGTGTAAGGACTATGTACAAGATAATCATGATATAAAGTTCTGGAAATAATCTTGAATTTAAAAGGTACCTTCCATGAGTTTGTTTTCATTGGCCTTCGCCTCATCTGCATTCACAGCAAAGACACGGGCATGTCGATGTTCACCTTGCCTGGCCCATGCTGGAGGAGGGTGGGGGCAGCTGTCTCTGAAGTGACCCTCCTGTTTGCAGTAATGGCATACCGGGGACGGATACTTGCACTGGCCAGGGTGGAAATTACCACAGTTACGGTAACGAGGAATATTGGCATTCCGGCCTGGACCCCTGTTTTGGCCATGATTCTGGTTTTGTGCAGGACCATGGTTGTAATTCTGGTTCTGGCCTTGGGCAGAAGGATTCCTCTGGTTCTTCTGTCGGTTATTGTTCTTATTGCCACCAATATGGGGTTTTCCCTTCTGTTCAGGTTTTGCAGGTACAACTTCAGTCAGTCCTAGATAGGCAAGGGTAGGTAATGGTTTCCCGTGTCCCATCCCTAGGGTTTTCTCCATGGACAAGGCATGGTCATAGGCATCTTGAAAATTGGTGGGTTTGGATGAGGATACAAAAGCTTTTAGGGTAAGGAAAAGACCATCAATGTAGCGGTCAAGTTTTTGTTCCTCGGTAAGGTTGGTGACATGCCTCTCCAGCAGGCGGAACTGTCGGCTGTATTCAGCCACTGTGTTTGTTCCTTGGGTAAGGGTGAGGAAATGTTTTTGTTTCTCCTTTCTCTCAGATGTGGGTTGGAAACGGTTGGTGAAAATGGGTTTGAAGGCTTCCCAGTTGACAGGGATGACCTGCTGTGACCGGATATAATTCTCCCACCACAATTTGGCCGCTCCCTTCAACTGGTAAGTGGCAAAACCAACCTTGTCTTGTTCAGGGCACCTCAAAATGCTAAAAGTGTTCTCCATGGACACTAACCAAGCACCAGTCTTGTCTAGGACATCATCTTTGTCTTCCCCATAAAAGGTTTCAGGGCTGAGTTTCAGAAAATCCTAGATAGTGATGGGTTTTGGGTTATGGGTTGGCACAAGGGATGATGTACAGACAGCTAGGTCATGGAGGGCATCCATAATGGCCTTTTGTTTTAGTTCCCATTCCCCCATATTGTTGGTCTTATTGGCAGAACTGACATCTTCATCATCATCCATGCGGGGCTTCTTCCCCTTGTCTTTAGTACCAGAGGTCCCTTCACCATCCCTATTGTTCCTGGTTTTTGGGGCCATCTGTAAGAGTTCAACTGATATAAGTTTCCTTGTTTATAACCTTCAAAGCAAGAATATGATAGATCGTGGAAATATTGTAACATGTTTTCTCAATTTATTTTCAGATTTTAGTTGTTCCCATCCTTAATTTACCCAAAATAGAGAGAGTATATAGATCAAGTCATGACACCTTAAGGAGAACGAGAAGATGAGGAGTCATCATACTTCCTTCTAATAGGTGGCTTGGGTAATCCTTAAAGAAGAGATAAGATGCTAGAAGACTCTCTAGGGTTATAGGAAGTCCTTCCATCCATTTCTGGATCAACTAAGGCCAGGTGGAGCAGGAGGAACCTCAACCACCATAAAGACGGATAGGAGGAATTATGCCAGAACCCCCTTTGTGCTCTTTCTAGACACCTCAGTTTTCACCATAGTGAATTTTAGGGCTTCCTTGGTTCAGCGATTAAGAACATCATTTCACTAATGCATATGAAGTGTGTTATGGCTCTGATACCAACTGTCACAGATCCATACTTACCCTAATCCCAATCCCACTGTCCAAAAGGGCAGTGTTAAAGGGATTAGAGCACCCGTCCCTGAGTGGCCCGAAAATCACACACAGATAATATGCAAAAATGAAATAACATCCTTCTTTACTAAAATGAACCAAAATGTTTAGTACATAAGGCCCGTAGGCAACAGGAAAGAGAAAAAGATAAGGACTAGCCTACGACTACATCCCTTTTACAATTAGCTCCCATGTAGAGTCCATAAGTGATGTAGCAGTCTTTATTGCAGTGGATAATTGAGTAGATGAATCTAGTTCCTTGCATTACCTAAAATTGAGAAAATCAAGATACAATGTCAATGCAATTGCACGGTACGCTATATAAAAACAAGTAAAGTAGTTTATAAGAAAACTAGTATGCTTGGCAGGATTTATGGTTCAAAACATTATCGAACGATCTTCCAAAAACCAACATGTTATTCAACATGAATTTTATTACAAATTTCCCATTATGTTGTAATTCAAGAAGCATGCTTATATTATTTTAGGTGACTCTACTACCCCAACGCGATGGGGAGGTCACCAAGCTCCTTCTCACCATATGAGATAGGAGATCAAAGTGCAAAATCCCACCTTCCAATAAGGGAGCTTTGCTTATATTCAATATCAACATTATCAACTTTTCCAACATCATTATCCACATTAATATACGGGCAGTCATAATGGGTATTGTGATTTAGGGTTTCATGTTTCTCAAAATATAATATAGAAGAAAAATAGAAGACTATTCATAGGGAACAATAGTTCATCCAAATAACTAGCCAAGCATATTTCAAGAGATACCTAAAAGTATCATCATATAACCAAGGAGGAGGAGTATAATAGCATACCTTTCTAAAAGAGTATTTGGAGTATAGATCCCAAGAGAGAATAGATCAACCCTTTGAGTCAGATCCTAGATCAAAATATTGGATCAAGGGTCAAGATCATAGTTTAAAAAGATCATGCTTTATTATTTGAGATTAGGGTTACATTTTCCTATTTCTACCTTAGGTTTAGGTCATCAACAATATTCCTCAAAAGTCCAACAAATATTCAAGTATCAAACATGTTTCATGAATGGATGACCTTCCTAGGTATATTTAGGAATACATGTCAACCCTAATTATTAGTATCATTATTCAAATCTCTAGATCATTTCCAATATGAAATAGCACATTTAGACTCAAAATTAGATTAGGGAGAATTATGATTAAGGGGGATTTCTAGATTAAGGTAAAGCATCATTATATTAAGAATATGATTTGGTGTCTCAGAATGATCATTAGAATCAGGAATAAGAGTTTCTCAAGGATTAATCATCATATAAGATAATTAAATAAGCAAAGGAACAAGAGCATGACATATCAGTGATAAATATCGAGAATTAAGCTTCACAAGTATTTTTAACTGGTCTGTTGGATTTTTTTGATCAAGTTTGACTACTTATTCATAATTTTCAGAGTTTGGATGTATATTCTATGATTAAAAAGAGACATGGGCATTTAATTGAATATCCTAGCAGAGGAGGGGTATACAGTACTAGAAAAGAAAGGCCAGGAAAAACAACGGGCGTTGGATTCCTCGATCAGACTTGATTAGATCCAGATCCTGCGGTTGGGAGGCAACCCGCTGTTGATCGCTTGTGCAAGACTAAAGGAGAAGAGGAGGGTGCGAGGACCGTTGATCCTTGGTTAGATCAACGTGGACCCAGATCCAAGGGTTGGTGCTGGTTGTCTCAGACAAAGAACTCACCCATGAGCAAGCTTTGGTCCACGGCGGCGCACATATCGGAGAAGGAGGGAAACGCAGATGAGGGAGAGATAAGGAGGGGTGAGGTGCCGGATGGGGTCTAAGGGCCTCGCTGAGGGTGATGGCCCAGCTTTTATAGCCTAAGGGAGCTAGGGTTAAGGTTACTAGGGGCGGAGCACCCCATGGGGTCGGCTTGCTTGCTTGGCCTCTGAGAAGCGATTTCACCCTACCAAGCCACGCGGCAGCTTCGAGAAAGGGGTGCAGACTCTTTGATTGAGTCATCGGGCGCTACAGATCAGGTCTGCTTGATCGGGGTTGGGAGCCAGGGTGGCTGTCCACCGTGGACCTTGCCATACCAGGCGCATGGTAGGGGATGACCAAAGCGCCATTGGATTGAGATCCAAGGCTGCTGGGTCAACCTGAGGGCTAGCTTTGCCCAGCGATGCCCACAGCACTAGATGGGCCGAGCCCAGCAAGGGAAAAGAAGAAAAAAGAGAGAGGAAAAAGGGCTCAAAAGCTAGGAACAAGCTAGAAACTTAGAAAAATCATATAAAATCATGGGAAGGTCCAAATGATCTAAAATTTGGAGCATATCTTCAACATGAAGTGTAGAATAATGTGTATAACTTTGGAGACCAAAAGCTAAAGTTAACTAGTCAAACTTAAGTGTTTGAACAAGGAGGTGTATTAAGCTAATTAAGGTGCCCAAAAGTGTATGAAAATCATAGAAAACAAAAGAATTTGATTCTAGGTATCCATATTGATCAAGGAGTCAAAAGATATTATGAATGATCATTATAAAGGTGAAAAGTATAAATTAAATAATGGAAAAACTCACATTGTCACACTACCATTGCAACAACCCTATGGTGTTGTCTTCATGACAACTGACAGTCGGGATAAAAGGTGTCAGATGATGGTGATAACCTATGGTCACCCCCTTAGGTTAGGTTTTGGATCAATTAGAAGTTTAATGATCAACCATTAAGTACCCTATTGATGTTATCAATCAATGATGACATTAGCTTAATATTTGATGCTAATTAATGAATATAGTGCTTATCTAACAACTTATGGTGACTTAATGGTCACTAATGGTGGTGTATCAGGTCTCTACAACCTATGGTGAGTTAAGAATTGTAGTTGTAGCATCAATTAAGCCTTAGACCAATGGTTTCTTGGGACACTTGATGCAATGGTCGGACCTATACTGTTATTGATGGTTTTAACATATGAACTTGACCCAATGGTCAAGATCTAATGTTTATTCCTCCAAAAAAGTGGAATGATGGCTAATGTAATATGTTGGTCCTAATAATGTGATTTATATGGTTTCCTTTATATGATCAACTTAAGGAGCTTACTTGTTGACAATGGATGGCTTGTTTTAAATGAACAGTCGATTGTGGGTTTTACCCTACTCTGAATGGAACTTTTTGTGTTGTTAATCAATGGATGTCTAGGGTTAGATGGTGACTCTTTATAGAGAAAAACTCAATGACTTCATAGGTGGTTTGTCCAAGGTGTTTACTTATGTAAACAACCAATGGTCTTACCTTTTAAACATCCAATGGTTCTGGGTGACATTGTGGTATAGTGAGATGGGTTTAATGATGATGGAACAAATGGAGGGTTACCCTTAATAAGGTAGTCTTACCTATTCACTCATATGAATAGAAGGGATGATAATCATATTGTGTTGATATGTAACCCTAATGAGGTATAGCTTGTTATACCTAGCTTTAATATAACTAAATGATGATAATTGGGTATGAATAGTCCTTGAATGATTAATATAATCATGGAGTACTCTCTTATTATTGTTGAAACCCTAGTATGCTATAACCTGATGGTTACACCTTGATTTATGTGTGTGTTCATACTTGAGAATGGTATGGAATGTGATGGTGATGCTTCACCTTATACATCTGTGATCCAATGAAAAAGTTGTGAGTTAGGGTTTGGGTATAAGTGCTTATTAGTAACATTAATACAATTTATCTTGTTGAACCTAACTCTAATGCAAATAGATAAAGATGAGTATTCATGTTTAACATTCTTATATGATGAAATGATGGTGGAATAACCTCCTTAATATGATCATAACCTTAATATGTTAATTGGTGGTTATCATAGCCACATGGTTGATACTTTCTTATGCTAAACATGTGCAATATGAATATGATGAGGGTTATATCTAGATTCCTTGCATGTTGATGTGATAAAGGAATGTTCTTAATGTTAATATAACCCTGCTATGATTTCCTATCTCATTAATGCAATATTGTGTTGATCTGGTGTATTATATGTAAGTGATGTTGTTGAGCCTTGTTATAAGGCATGGAAAGATAATGATGATCTTGCAGGTGATGGAGTTTTGCAACGCCACTAAAAATCCTAGAAATGATGAATCCCTAAGTTTAGCCTTGCTAGTACTATGGTAAGATCTCCACCCACGTATGCTAAGACACGCAGAAGTCTTATCGTAGTATAGTTAAGGGTCGAATCCTCGGGACAACGGTCTTGATGTAATCAAGATGGAAAACGTTTTAGTTGTACTTAACTACTTAATAGTTGATATTTAGATCAAAAGTTTGATTTGGTTTTAATCTAAGTGCAAGGAAAGTAAAGCAAGAAAGTAGAAATTAAGGTTGTAAACAATGATTAAAAACCACTAGGATGTTGTCGGGTTTCACACCACTACACATGGATCATAAACATGCAACATAATAAAAAGACCTGTAAAGAGAAACTAATCAGCTAGTATCTTTGTAGACTTAGCTTCCTTTCGGATAACCAACTACGAGGAGCGTGGAGTATTGCAATGCCAGCCATCCCCTAACGAATGGTCACTTACTTTGCATTACTCCTTCATGAAGTGTGTTCCTCGACCTTACCAAGGTTGCACTTCCATACGTCAACTGATTCCATTTCATAGTATGAAAGTGCAACGATGGGAGTGAGTTTACTCCACTCGTGAAAGCACTCCTAGATACCGAAACAGACATATGGTGGCTACATATATCTAGAACCAACATTCAATCGATATTCAGATCTAAGAGTATAAACGTAGACAATTCATACCAAAAGATAATAAGTAACACAAGTTGGTGATCAAGCAACAAGCATTCATTAAACGATTGATGTTGAGCCAAAAAGGAGAGTATCTCTATTGCAAACGATTGAATTACATTGCATGAAATGAAAACATGGGTAGCGGAGCTACTCCCCGCACCCTAGTGAAAAGGACTACTCGCTCATCTCAAGAGCAAAGGAGGAGGTGAGAAGAGAGAGAAAGAACGACATCTCCATAGAGGAGGGAAGGTTGAACCCTTGGTGGAGAGAGCAACGATCTTCACACTTCGTGGTTGCTTGATGATGGATCTTCTCCTCCCACCTTCTTTGTTGATGAGAGAGAAGGTAGCTTGATGATGAGATGTGGACCTCAAACCGGCAGCCTTAGGGCGATGGATGAAGGATGGAATTGCTCTGGAACTGGAGAGGCAGCCTTTGGGCGTCTGAGATCCCCCCCCCCCTTTTTGGAGGACCCTTGGGGTCTTATTTATAGGCTTTGAGTGAAGTCCAAACGGTTTGGAGACCGTTTGGACCTCAAGACCGTTTGGGGCCTCGAGACCGTTTGGACTGTGAGACCGTTTGGCTTCAAACAGTCTTGAGACCGTATGAACTCCATGCGGTCTCGGAACCGTTTGGCTTCATGCGGTCTTGAGACCGTTTGAACTCCATGCGGTCTCGGGACCGGTTAGCTTCATGCGGTCTCTAGACCGTTTGAACTCCATGCGGTCTCGGGACCGGTTGGCTTCATGCGGTCTCGGGACCGTTTGAACTCCATGCGGTCTCGGGACCGGTTGGCTTCATGCGGTCTTGGGACCGTTTGACTCCATGCGGTCTCGGGACCGGTTGGCTTCATGCGGTCTTGAGACCGTTTGACTCCATGCGGTCTCGGGACCGGTTGGCCTCATGCGGTCTCGGGACCGGTTGGCTTCATGCGGTCTCGGGACCGGTTGGCCTCATGCGGTCTCGGGACCGGTTGGCTTCATGCGGTCTTGGGACCGTTTGAGTCCATGCGGTCTCGGGACCGGTTGGCTTCATGCGGTCTTGAGACTGTTTGACTCCATGCGGTCTCGGGACCAGTTGGCTTCATGCGGTCTTGGGACCGTTTGACTCCATGCGGTCTCAGGACCGTTTGGCTTCATGCGGTCTTGAGACCGTTTGAACTCCATGCGGTCTCGGGACCGGTTGGCTTCATGCGGTCTTGAGACCGTTTGACTCCATGCGGTCTTGAGGCTGGGTTATTCTTTTATGATTTTTTTTTGTGCTTTTTCTGTATATATAAAAGGAAAAAGTTAGTCTGATGGTGTATTTACAAAAAGGGGTAAAATTAGGATTATGTTATAGTTTAAACGTAAAAAGAGTATGGAAAACTAAAGAAAAAGACTAAGATAATCGACTAAAATAGGAGGTTATCACCCCCCCTAACTTAGAGTCTAGCTTGTCCTCAAGTTAGATAGAGCTGAGACATGTAATGGCGAGGCGATTTTATTTAGGATTTCCATACTCTTGCTTCAATTCTTGACCTGAGTTCCCTTGGGGTCATATCAAGTCTTATTGCATGCCTTGATTCTTTTGGATTTCGAGAGTTGCTTGGATCTCGGGTTCTTTCTGTATCTCAAAGCTTGCATTGGGACCACTTTATTTTGTGCATGTTGTTGACTCTAATCAGCTTTATACCTCTCTGAAAAACCTACTGGAAGCTAGAGAGGGTATGAGGGTTGGCTAAAGGCTTTGAAGTGTAGCTCCCCCTTTAAGTGGGGGAGGGGCTGTCTATGCTTTTTCAAATCTCACTACCGGGCACGACACATCTGCCTTTATGAGGGCAGCTGAATGTACCGGCCGGGTGAGTCCTTTATGAGCCTTTCATATACTTGGAAACTTTTGGGTTTCACTATCAGGCACGACACATCTGCCTTTGTGAGGGAAGTGGAATGTGCCGGCCGGGTGAGACCTTCGTCAGTTCTTCGTATAGATCCTTATGCGTGGCACAACTCTCATAATTTTATTCGTCTCTCTGGCTTTTATTCAATAACTCACAGGCTTGGGTTTTGGGATTTTTGAGGATTTATTTTGGGCGGCCGAGCCTCTTTTATTTTGAAGAGAGGAAAGCTGTTCTTAAAGTTTTTCAACGTGCACTTATTTGGTTTGTGGTCCACTTGTAGAACTTTTTGATTTGGAAGTTGCCTGATTTCCCTCTCATCCTCGAGATCTTGGCTTATTTCTGCCTTGATTTTGACCTGTGGAGAGTCAGATGAAGAATTGAAGCAAAAATATGAAATCACTAGTGGGTGGAAATTGATAAATCGCCATTCGATGTCTAAGTGCTATTTGCTTATAGGGACTAACATGATTCTAGAGTTAGTTGAGGTGACTATTTTTGAAGAAGAAATTAAGTAAAGAGGATTTTAAGAATAAGGAATTGTATGGAAAGTGTTAGATAGAAAGAGGAGTGTAGAAATTGATACATCGCCCTTGTCTAATGCACCCCCCCTAACTTATCACGCACTCTGTCTGCAGAGTGGCAAAGTGATAGGGTGAGAAGTCATTAGGACAAGGGTCGCGGGTTAAGGTAAATCTTCATTTGCCCCCGGGGAACGAAGTAGATTGGATGCAAACTGTCCTCGTAAAGCGTGGTAGTCCACGTCAGTCATTTCCTCTACTGGTCTTTGAAGAACAATGATGGTGTACATCCAGTAGAGGACGTGGAAGCCGCAATCGTTCGATTGTCGTATTTGCTGGGGGCATTTATGGCAGAAGGCGGGGTGATGGAAATGTTCTTTGTCGTACGCCTTTGTATGCTGACTCAGAAGATCGATTAATTTCTCGGCGCACTCCTTTGCCACTACTTCTGTTGGTGTCTTTGGCGTCACGACGTAGTGTCGCTGTCGAGCGTTGAACTGGCTGTCGGAACTGTTGTATATTGTGGTTGTTCCTTCTGGGAGGTTTGTTGCCAGGAGAATCAAATGCTCATGATACAGGATGGGTAACATGATGAACTTCGGTGTTGTGTGTTGGAGATATGAGATCAGTGCGTCGGTTGTGCCGAAGTTCTTGAGCTTTAGGAGATCATCTTTCATATATGGAGACGCCATGTATGTGTTTGGGTTGGTTTGGCCAAGTAGAAACTGGTAGGCGGCCATGAGGCTGACAGAAAGGGATCCCTTATCCTGTAGAGTCTCTCGCAGTGAATCTGCCATGACGAGTATGTCTCAAGACATGAATACCAGGTCATCTTTGTCTGCGGAGAGTCGTGCCATAATGATACGCAATTCAAGATCGTTCAGACCCTTACAAGCATCGCGATCAAAATCAGGAAATGTTGGGTTGATGGTGTAAGTAGGATCGCTCTTGATTTTATCTTGCTCGGGTGACTTGGTCTGCTCTGACTCTTTCAAAATTTTTCAGAAAGGTCGCCGTTGTCGTTGCTGGACAGCTGAGAAAAGGTACCGAGGAACATCATCTGGTGACATAGTTGGGTCGTTGAAGAAACGTCTATCACAGATGAGTTCCATGGCATAGCGTCCTCGTAGGGAATGAAAATCTTCAGCTACCAGGTCATTGAATGGGATTTCCTGGTTCAACGCTTGGATGTGTCGGATGGTGCAGAAAGCGCTGTCCCCAGATCCCTCAGTGGCTTGGACTGGAGGGTTTATGATTTTGAACCATGGTTGGCTCCAGTCTTAGCGAAGAGATGGGCGTGCAGCCCAGATTAATTTTAGCAGCCGGAAGGGTATACACCTGGCTTCTCCTGCTGCTTCTCCTACGAAATTTATAGTGTCGGCTGGTAGCTCGGTGCTACAAAAGTTGTATACTTTGGCATCCCGAGCCTCGGTATCCACGATCATAAAAAGCCAGTGGTCCGAGACTTGGAAGGGCAGTGTAAGATAACGTGCCCTTCTTGCCAAACCGACACGCAGCCGCTCAACCGATTATTCGTGTATGTCTTTGTATAAAAGGCCAAAAGACAAAGCGGGCGAAGCATTAAAAACCGGTTGTTTCCGCTTGTGACTTCTATATGTTTCTATACAATTGGCGAGGAGGACACGGAAAATCGCCATTGGCATCGTGGACCGAGGTCGTAGGATGCAACGGAAATCTTCGTGTGTCAACTTACGCCTAGTTTTGGTGTTATGATAGATTATGTCATCCCCTTCTTTTGCATCGTCCACTATAGTGTTCAGTATAAAAATGTCCTGAGCATCTAAAGTAGAGATGGCTGCCATATCTAGGTCATGCATTTTGTGCGGCAGAGGAGGTGGCGGGGGAAGCTTTGTGGTGGAGGAGAAGCAGGTTGTTCGAAGGCCTCTACATGGCCCTCTAGATTATCATCCAAGTCAGAGGCAGAGTCAAGATCCTCGTCTGTGTCTAGACTTACTCGGTCTACCTCGTCTTGGTAAGGGGGAGAAGGTGTTGAGAAGATAGTAGAGGTTTTTGGCGGGCTGGCGCTGGTTCCTAATATGCATTGTTGTAACTCAGCGTAGGCCGCGTCCTTGGCAGCTTCCCCGATGGACCCCATAGTTGAATAGTCAAAGAATTGGTCCCCATATGACATGTTGACATTGTCGTTGTGCGGGGACTTGGGGTGGTAGTCACTGTCCTGGTGACCTTTGTCGGACCCTTTTTGGGAGGGTCCTGCTGCATGCCCGGGGTCTTCTCCGTCATCATGCTTGTCGTCCGAAGATGTATCTTTGTTAGAGTCAGCAGATGAGTCAGAGTCGTCGTCTTCTTCATCTTTGTCATCTTTGTCATGCTTTTTGTTGGCAGACTTTTTATACTGCCGATGAGTGGCTTTTAGCTCGTCAAAAGCCACTTGCAGATGCTCGTGTTTTTCGAGCAATGCATCGTGGGCTTCTTTGAGGTCTGTGAATCTGCCCTCGGAGGAGAGGAGACGTGTTGTCAGTTCTGTGACTTGGGCACGTAGTTGTTGGGTTTCATCGTTATTTGCCTCCTTTTGGTGATGATGTAGCTGCGTAATTGTTTCATCAATGGTAGCCAAGTGCATGCTCAGGGCCTCTTGATGTTGCTCAAGCTTGCAGAGATTCTCTGGCAGAGGTTGAGTCTGTTTGGAGATCTCATCGACTTTTTGTGTTGTAGTTTCTTGCTGACGCGTTGCTCCAAGGACCAGGTCCGGCAGGTTGTTGGTGTGGCTGTTCATGTGCTCAACTTGCTTAGCCACTTCGTCCTGTCGTTGTTGGATGCCTTGGAGGAAGGTAGGCAAGGCTCGGTGTTGTTCGTCGATCTTGGTTACTTGTCGTGATAAATCATGTACACAAGAAAAAATAGAATTTAATATGTTAGAAGGACCGGTGAGGAGGTTTCGGACAGCATCAAATTGACGGCCGAATTCCTCACCGATGTTAGTAAAAGGAACCCCAGGAGCGGAAGGGTGAGATGACTGGGGTCTGTGTGGGACGGTGTTAGTGTCTTGCGGAAGAGACACTGATGATGCCCTGAGCTGCGTAGTGACTGTGGATGTAGTCACCAGCGGTGTCGGGGTGGTGGCAGATGTGAAAAGTGGTGGTATTGGAGGCAAAAGTGGAGGTAGTGATAATGATGGGGTGGAAGCTGCGGAAGTGAATGGAAAAGTGGTGAAGTCAGGCATAGGGATGGAGAAAGGGAAGCCCGAAGTAAAGATGGGTGAAGAAGTGGATGTGAATGGTTGCGTGGATGTGGGGAGGAAGGGAGTGGTAGATGTTGGAATGGTGGAAGGCAGAGTGGTGGTAGCAGTGGCAGCGGTTAGCTGCTCGTGGAGACTCTGGATAAAAGAGTCGATGGAGGATGTTGTTAAGACTTCTTCATGGAGCTGCTCGGCCTCCGGATTTGGCCGAGATGTTGGTGTCCCCGACAGCTGTTGGGCCTGCAGTTGCCTCCTAGAAGGCCGTTTGACAGGCATCTTTGTTGGTCGAGCTGTCGGGGCAGTGATACTCATCTCCGTTTGTCCCGCTGTTGCTTTCCTTTCGAGTATTTTGACCGAAGCTAGCATTTGAGTAAGCTCCTCTTCGGAAAAGAGGAGCTGTGTTGCGTCATAGTGTGCTAACTCCGGGAGCGGGAGGAGAGTTCTCAATGATTTGACCATAGGGCAGAATACATAGTGTAGTTTCCCATCCTTTTCCTTGATTATGAACGAGTTCTTCAAAGTTTGCTCGTTGGTAAGGATGTCGCCCTTCAGTTGAGTGCAGCGGGGTAAAGGTTTGTCCATCTTAAGATATTTGATGATAGATGTGACATGACCCCCCCATGCAAATCTCTTTCCCCAGGATGGAGATTGAGAATTTCTGGATCAAATGGCGCCCGATATTGACTGGTCGTTCGTTAAGAATAGACCAAAGAACAAAAAGATCAGAGATTATAACGTTCCCCCCTTCTGTCCTAGGGAAGAGTGCGCCAGCGAGGATTTTGTGTACAGTGCGCACAAAACCAGAGTGTATGTTCGACGCCTTGCACGTCTTTGCATCGTAAGTGGGGATCTCGGTTAAGGATTTCCAGAATGTATGTCTGTTGAATTCTGGATGATCGGTTCCCACTGTTTTAGCCTTTCGTAGCTGCTCCTGGTCGTCGATAAAGATGGAGTTCAGCATATTTTCTATTATGAAGACCTTGCTGCCAAAATTTTGGGTGACAAGTCTTCTGTCACCTCCATCACGTGACCTGTCCATGATGTCAACGGGCTCCTTGGTCAGAAAGGAGAAAAATTCTGCGGTGGGTTCATGGTAAGATACTTCAGGTATTAGACACAACCTGGTGAGGTTGGCTTTGTCTAGCACGTTGAATATACGATCATATATCCCCATCTTGATTAGTATGCTGGAGCAGACATACTTGGTAGGTTTTAGGGTTTTATCGGTGGAGATGGTGGTTTGGATGAAGAGGTTCTCTGGTGGTGGTATTGTGGTGGTGATGGGAATGAAAGTGGTGGTAGTGATGGGGATAGTTGTGGTAGTAGCAGGAATGGTGGTGGTAGCTGCAGGGATGATGGTGGTAGCAGCATAGATGGTGGTGGTAGGTTTTGCAAAGGGTTGATCCATAGCGGAAACAGGTCGAACTTGTTTTCTTGCCCGCTTCTTGGAGGGCTGCCCAGATGCAGTCTCCGGGACCTTGCGCTTCCCCTTTTTCTCTTTGGCAGGGGATTCCTCCTCGGAGTTGGGTTGTACTCCGAGCCTTCATCATCAGAAGAAGAGATTTCAACTTCTTCTTCTGGTGCCTCAGCTAGGCACTTCTCTAGGCGATCAAGTTCGTACAGGACTTCCATCATCTTGACGTTTGGGGGTGCCTTCCCAGTCCTGTTGAAGTATGTTCTTATCTTTTGAAGCCTGGCATGTTTTTCCAGCATTTCCTCTTTTGTCCAGATTTCAGGACCTTCAAACCTGATGTCTTTGCTTGGTGGTGATGCCATATCTGAAAAATAGGAATTTATGAGTTAGAGCGAAAAGTTTGAGAAACAAATTAGATTTTATTTGTAGTTTATGTCATTTTTTGTATTTTTGTGAAAGGTGAAAGGGTGTGGGAGACCAAACGATTTCAAGACCAAATGGTTTAAAGACCGTTTGGTTCCAAACGGTTTCAAGACTGTTTGGTTCCAAACCGTTTGAGGACCGTTTGGTTCCAAACCGTTTGAGGACCGTTTGGTCCCAAACGGTTTCAAGACCGTTTGGTTCCAAACGGTTTGAGGACCGTTTGGTCCCAAACGGTTTAAAGACTGTTTGGTTCCTAACGGTTTGAGGACCGTTTGGTCCCAAATGGTTTCAAGACTATTTGGTTCCAAACGGTTTCAAAACCGTTTGGTTCCAAGCGGTTTGAGGACCGTTCGGAAAATGAAAGGCCGCAGGGCTTCCGGTGCAGGTGAAGACGAAGGTGAACCGGCGCGGAGGCGGAGGGTGTGCCGGCGACGAAAACAGCGGTGAAACCAGTGATGTGACAAAAAACGGCAACGGTGAAGACGACAATGATGATGGTGATGCAGATAATGGTGAAGAAATCGTCGAAGACGATGGTGGTCCGAAGCGAAGGTGATGACTGTGGTGAAGATGGTGGAAGATAGAATGATGGTGTCGTGGGAATGGTGGTGATGTGCGGATGGTCGTTAAAACCAACGGCGGAGAAGGCGGCGATGGTGGAACAGATGGTGACGATGAAGGCGGCAAGGAAGATGAGTGGCGTGCGTAGAGGTCGCCGGACTACCTTGCAGGTGGTTGGTGGACGGAAGAGCGATCGTGCGGGAGCAAAGGAAGCAGAAGCAAAAGAACAGTTCTTCGCACAAGCGCTCCAGAGAGTTCGGAAGTCGAAGAGGGGAAGACGAAGGAGAAGGGGTTATATTTATAGGGAACGGTTAGCGACCCTTTGTATTCCAAACGGTTTCAAGACCGTTTGGCTCCAAACGATTTGAAGACCGCTTGGAGTCCAAACGGTTTGAAGACCGTTTGTCTCCAAATGGTTTCAAGACCGTTTGGCTCCAAACGGTTTGAAGACCGTTTGTCTCCAAACGGTTTCAAGACCGTTTGGCTCCAAGCGGTTTGGAGACCGTTTGGAGTCCAAACGGTTTCAGGACCGTTTGGAGGGGCAAAGGTAGAAAAGATTTTATATTTTTATGTTGGTTTTTGATTTGTAAATTTTTATGTTTTATGTTGATTTGATTATTTTTTTTGATAGTTTTGGTTATGTAGATTTTTTTGTATTTTCATAAGATAAAACTAAGAAAAATAAAAGAGCAGAACATAAAGGAAAAAGTAGAAATCTTGGGTTGCCTCCCAAGTAGCGCCTTGGTTTAACGTCACTGGCTCGACAAAATTTTGCTCCAGCTATGCTGTTGTTATAGGATCATGGATCACTATAGTTTGTCTTGATAATTTGTCTGCCGGAGTGTGGTATTTCTTTAATCTGTGACCATTAACGGTCCTTTCTCCTCCATTATCATCGAAAATAATGACAGCTCATGTCGGGTATATATGTTTGATTGTGAAAGGCCCCGACCATTTAGTACGCAGTTTTCCTAGAAACATTTTTAGTCTGGAATTGAATAGGAGGACTTTGTCTCCGACGATTATATCCTTTCTTTTTATGTGGCCATCGTGCCACATCTTGGTTTGTTCTTTGTAGATTCTTGCATTGTGGTAGGCTGTCATTCGTAATTCTTCTAGTTCTTGGAGTTGAAGTTGTCTGAATTCACCAGCTCCTTTGAGATCGAAGTTTAGTTGCTTAATGGCCCACCAGGCCTTATGCTCTAATTCAACTGGCAAATGGCAAGACTTCCCATACACTAATCGAAACGGAGTTGTTCTGATTGGTGTTTTGAAAGCTGTGCGGTAGGCCCATAGAGCGTCAGATAGTTTGGTGGACCAATCGGTGCGGTGCCGATTGACAGTTTTTTCCAGGATAGCTTTAATTTGCCTATTGGAGACTTCAACCTGTCCACATGTCTGTGGATGATACAGTGTAGAAACTTTATGGTTGACTCCATATTTTCTTAATAAGGCTTCAAAGCTTCGTTCCAAGAAATGTGATCCACCGTCAGATATTATTGTTCTTGGAACGCCGAATCTGGGGAATATTATCTCTTTAAACATCTTGATTACCGGTTTTGAATCACAAGAAATGGTTGGTAGAGCTTCTACCCATTTTGAAACATAATCCACATCAACCAAGATGTACATGAATCCGTAAGATGGGGGGAAAGGACCCATGTAATCTATTCCCCATACATCGAAGAGTTCGATTTCTTGCCATATATTCAATGGCATTTCATTTCTTTTGGTTATTCTACCGGATAGTTGGCACTTGTCGCATGATCGCACGTATTCATGTGCATCTTTTGCGATGGTTGGCCAGTAAAAACCAGATTGCAGGACTTTGAGGGCTGTCTTCTTAGAACTCATGTGGCCCCCAATAGGGCCTGAGTGACAGTGCTCTAGAACCGAGGTGATTTCCGTCTCTGGAATGCATCGACGAAAAAGTCCATCTGCGCATAAGCGGAATAGATAGGGCTCGTCCCAGAAATACTGCTTAGCATCATGAATGAACTTCTTTTTGTCATGATAGGATGCAGACGGATGAATGATTCCTGTTGCCAAATAATTAACAATGTCGGCATACCAGGGGAATCCATTATCGACTTTCATTAGTTGGTCGTCCGGGAGGGAGTCTCGAATAGGTACTTTATCTTCATCCTCGACTTCAATACGGCTGAGATGATCAGCGACGACGTTTTCCACTCTGCTTTTGTCTTTGATTTCCAAATCGAATTCTTAAAGCATCAATACCCAGCGGATAAGTCTAGGTTTTGCATCTTGTCTCTGAATTAGATACCGTATAGCGGAGTGGTCAGTGTAGACAATGACCTTAGCTCCAATCAGGTATGAGCGGAATTTCTCGAACGCGTAGATGACAGCTAAGAATTCCTTTTCTGTAGTGGTGTAATTTTTCTGTGCTTCATCAAGCGTTTTGGATGCGTAGTATATAACATAGGGTTTCTTGTTGATTCTTTGCCCTAATACGGCCCCTATGGCATAATCGCTCGCGTCACACATGATTTCAAAAGGTTGTGACCAATCTGGAGCTCTTAGTATGGGTGCGGAAATCAAGGCATTTTTCATAGTTGTGAAACTTTGCAAACATTCTTGGTTAAAGTTAAACTCTGTGCCCTTGGTCAGCAGTTGTGTCATGGGTTTTGCTATTTTAGAGAAGTCTTTGATAAATCTTCTGTAAAACCCAGCATGACCTAAGAAAGAACGTACCCCTTTTATGTCTTTTGGTGGCAACAATTTCGAAATAACGTCAACTTTTGCTTGATCCACCTCGATCCCTATGTTGCTCACTCTGTGTCCCAGAACGATACCTTCGGTTACCATAAAATGGCATTTTTCCCAATTTAAGATGAGGTTTGTTTCCTCGCATCTTTGTAAAACTTGAACCAGGTTGAGCAGACAGTTGTCAAAAGAGTCTCCATAAACTGAGAAATCATCCATGAATACCTCCATTATAGATTATGTTAATCCTGCAAAGATAGCAGATATGCATCTTTGGAAAGTGGCTGGTGCGTTACAAAGCCTGAATGGCATTCTTTTGAAAGCATATGTCCCAAAAGGACAGGTAAAAGTAGTTTTCGCTTGATCTTCCGGGTGGATAGGGATTTGGTAAAACCCGGAATAACCATCTAGGTAACAGAAGAACTTCTGATGAGCCAAGCGCTCGAGAACCTCATCTAGGAAGGGTAAGGGGAAATGATCTTTCCTTGTTGCTTTATTCAGTTTTCTGTAATCTATGCACATTCTCCACCCAGTTACTGTCCTAGTAGGTACCAGTTCATTCTTATCATTAAGAACAATAGTAGTCCCCCCTTTTTTAGGGACCACCTGCACGGGGCTTACCCATTGTGAATCCGAGATTGGGTAGATGATACCTGCCTTCAGAAGTTTGAGAACCTCGATGCGAACTACCTCCTTGAGATTAGGGTTCAACTTTCTTTGATGTTCCCTCGATGGTTTGAATTCTTCCACCATAGGCAATCTGTGCATGCATAAAGCTGGATTTATACCAGTTAAGTCAGTCATTTTATATTTGATTGCTTTCTTGTGTCTCTTTAGCTCATCAAGAAGTCTGTTTTCTTGGTCTTCTTCCAGAGTAGAGCTGATAATCACTGGACAAAGTTTCTCACTGTCCAGGAAAACATGTTTAAGTCCTTCGGGTAAGGCCTTCAATTCAGGGGCCTTAGGTGGCTCAGTTGCTTCTATGACGGTGACAGCCTTGAGTTCTTCAAAGGTGGCTGTTGGGGCTTCTTCAGCTTTTTCTAAATATTGAAGGCATTGTTGCACTAGTTCATTTGCCGAAAATTCTACTTCCGGGTTTGTCAAGGCACTTCCTAACTCATCGGAGGGTTCGGACATTTCTAACTGGGACATTTGATATATAGCATCTAGGAGAAAAACTTCCTCTTGAATGCTTGGTCCTTTCATGCTGTTAAGGACTCTGAATTGGAAAGCTTCCTTCCCAAGTCTTAGTATAATCGTTCCCGCTTCTACATCGATGAGTGCTCGAGCGGTAGCTAGGAAAGGTCTTCCGAAGATTATTGGGTATCTTAAATCTTCTTGTATGTCCATAATAACGAAATCGCACGGGACATAAGAATTTGTTCCTATTCTGACGTGTATATCTTCAATAATTCCAAGGGGAGCAGTTATGGTAGAGTCGGATAACTGAATTGTCATTGACGTAGGTAACAAATCAGTGAAGCCTAATCTTTTACACATATAATAGGGCATAATGGATATACTTGCTCCTAGATCTGCTAATCCCTTTTTGCTAGAGCCATTTCCAATCGAACACTGAATACCGAAGGAACCTGGGTCCTTCTTTTTCTTTGGCATTTTGTTAAGCAGAATATCTAAAGTGGTTTGAGCTAGTTTCACTGTTTCATGCTTTTGTCATATATTTTCTCGACATCAGGGTTTTCAGGTATTTGGCCCAAGCGGGCACTTCAGAAAGGGCATCTAGAAATGGGATATCGATATACAGTTTCTTCATAGCTTCTTTGAATTTCTGGAACCTAGTATCCATTTTGGTTCCTTTCAGCCTGTCCGGGTAAGGAATTCTGAGCGGAGTTTCTGGCGTAGGTCCCTTTTCGTTTTCCCTTTCAGTAGTTTTAGTGGGTTTTTCCTTTTCATGAGTTGAGCTTTCTGTTGGTGAGAGAATAGCTACATCATCATCATCATGGATGATTCTAATGTTATTAGGAAGGACACGACCAGACCTTGTGGTGACAGCATTCAGTTGCTCAGGTCTATTTTGGTCATGCCTTGGGTTTGCCTCTGGTTGCCCAGCGAAGGTACCTGCTGGTGGTTTCAACTGAGCAGCAATCTGTGCTAAATGGGCCTCTACAGCCTTCTGTTGAGCTTGTTGATTCGCAAGCATGGTCTGCTGAGATTGCAGCATCTGCCTAATCAAAGATATTTCATCAGATGGTTGGGAAGGATCACTCCTCTGTTGATATTGAGTGACTTGTTGCCCCTGGGGTTGCTGTGGAGGTGCTGTCAACTGCGGTTGTTGTGGTTGCTGCAACTGAGGTTGTTGCAGCTATGGGTGCAGTCCTGGGTATTGATAGGAGGGATTCCTAGGATAATTGGATCGTTGGAACCCATTTCTATAATTCCCTTGATTTTGGGCAAAGTTATTCTGAAATCCTGGTGGTTGTTTGCTGAAAGATCCACCTTGTATCTGTTGTTGAGGATTGGCAGTTCCTGCAGGATTTCCATATTGGAAACCAGGATGATTTCTTGGTTTGTCTAGATTGTAATACACCTGGCCATGTATTGAATGGATGGAGTTGACTTGCTCTGGCATTTGGTCCTCGGGATGCTCAATAATGGGCTCATATTGCGGCACGGGTGGTTGTAGATCCATCATGACATTGTACAACAGACCACACGATAATGTGGGATGATCAGATGCATGACATGCTTCACAAGTTCCAGTAGCTGCTTTTACTTGTTGAACTTGAGAGCTTTTCTTCTTGTCATATTCCCCGAAAGAAGTTTCGAGGGCTTGTTGCTTGCTCGCAATAGTCTTCAGGGCCTCTGCAATGTCCTTGAGTTCCATAGACTCTTCAGCTTTGTAGACTTTAAGAACTCCCTTGGGTTGGTTAGACAACCTTCCCCAATTGGATTGGTTCTTGGCCCCTAGCGTGACTATATTCCAAGCATCTTCATAGTTCTTTCTCATAAAATTTCCTCCAGATGAGGAATCTAGAAATTGCTTGATATCATCACTTACTCCTCTGTAGAATGTTTCTATTAGTTGATTTTGAGATATGCCATGGTGAGGACACTTTCTCAGGAGTTCCTTGAATCTTTCCCAAGCTTCCGCAAGTGTTTCTCCAGGTAGTTGGGCGAAGTGATTAATCTGTCCCCTAATCTCATAGGTTAGTGAAGGTGGAAAGAATTTCTCAAGAAACTTTTCTTCTAAAGGAGTCCAAGTAGTGATGATGGGGTGTCTATCTAGAGCATTGTACCAGCTTAGCGCTCTTCCAGATAAGGTGAAGTGGAAAAGGTGTAACATTATTGCTTCCAGGGCGATTCCTGCTTGAGGTACAAGTCGACAGAGTGACTTGAATCTCTTAAGGTGATCCATGCAATCATCTCCGGGTGCTCTAGAGAAAGAGATGCCTTGCGTGATCTGGATCCATTGCGTCCAGATTTCAAAGTTTGGTATATTAATAATCGGTGGTCGGACTGGGTGATCATCTTCATAATTCTTCGGGACTGCGTAGTCCCGAAGTTGCTTGTTTCTCAGCACAAGTTGAGCAGCAGCATTCTCGGCTTGGATGTGGGCTTGTTCCTCAGCTCGAATCTCAGCTTGTACTTGAGCACGAGTGTCTGCAATACGTTGTGCTCGTTGTGCTGCTATGGCGGTGTTAACTCTTTCTGCAACAAGGCGTTGCTCTTCAGCCATCTGTCTGGCTCTTTGGCGGTTAAGTCTAATCCTTCGGTGGAAACTTCTTTCTACCTTAGAGTCGTACTCTGGTTCAGGGGAGAATCCGATGCTATGTGGAGTTTGCATACACGTTTTCTACCTGAGTAGAAAGAAAATCACACGTTAAGATAATGAACGGAAATAAGAAGTCAAGAATATTTGGAGTAGTTATCAAAGAAAAGTGTAAAATCCTAACCAACCAAGAAGTTGTTAAGTGAAAACTAAAACGTTCCGTTGTCCCCGGCAACGGCGCCAATTTTTGATGGAGTTTTGCAACGCCACTAAAAATCCTAGAAATGATGAATCCCTAAGTTTAACCTTGCTAGTACTATGGTGAGATCTCCACCCACGTATGCTAAGACACGCGGAAGTCTTATCGTAGTATAGTTAAGGGTCGAATCCTCGGGACAACGGTCTTGATGTAATCAAGATGGAAAACATTTTAGTCGTACTTAACTACTTAATAGTTGATATTTAGATCGAAAGTTTGATTTGGTTTTAAGCTAAGTGCAAGGAAAGTAAAGCAAGAAAGTAGAAATTAAGGTTGTAAACAATGATTAAAAACCACTAGGATGTTGCCGGGTTTCACACCACTACACATGGATCATAAACATGCAACATAATAAAAAGACCTGCAAAGAGAAACTAATCAGATAGTATCTTTGTAGACTTAGCTTCCTTTCGGATAACCAACTACGAGGAGCGTGGAGTATTGCAATGCCAGCCATCCCCTAATGAATGGTCACTTACTTTGCATTACTCCTTCATGAAGTGTGTTCCTCGACCTTACCAAGGTTGCACTTCCATACGTCAACCGATTCCATTTCATAGTATGAAAGTGCAACGATGGGAGTGAGTTTACTCCACTCGTGAAAGCACTCCTAGATACCGAAACAGACATATGGTGGCTACATATATCTAGAACCAACATTCAATCGATATTCAGATCTAAGGGTATAAACGTAGACAATTCATACCAAAAGATAATAAGTAACACAAGTTGGTGATCAAGCAACAAGCATTCATTAAACGATTGATGTTGAGCCAAAAAGGAGAGTATCTCTATTGCAAACGATTGAATTACATTGCATGAAATGAAAACATGGGTAGAGGAGCTACTCCCCGCACCCTAGTGAAAAGGACTACTCGCTCATCTCAAGAGCAAAGGAGGAGGTGAGAAGAGAGAGAAAGAACGACATCGCCACGGAGGAGGGAAGGTTGAACCCTTGGTGGAGAGAGCACGATCTTCACACTTCGTGGTTGCTTGATGATGGATCTTCTCCTCCCACCTTCTTTGTTGATGAGAGAGAAGGTAGCTTGATGATGAGATGTGGACCTCAAACCGGCAGCCTTAGGGCGATGGATGAAGGATGGAATTGCTCTGGAACTGGAGAGGCAGCCTTTGGGCGTCTGAGATCCCCACCCTTTTTGGAGGACCCTTGGGGTCTTATTTATAGGCTTTGAGTGAAGTCCAAACGGTTTGGAGACCGTTTGGACCTCAAGACCGTTTGGGGCCTCGAGACCATTTGGACTGTGAGACCGTTTGGCTTCAAACGGTCTTGAGACCGTATGAACTCCATGCGGTCTCGGGACCGTTTGGCTTCATGCGGTCTTGAGACCGTTTGAACTCCATGCGGTCTCGGGACCGGTTAGTTTCATGCGGTCTTGAGACCGTTTGAACTCCATGCGGTCTCGGGACCGGTTGGCTTCATGCGGTCTCGGGACCATTTGAACTCCATGCGGTCTCGGGACCGGTTGGCTTCATGCGGTCTTGGGACCGTTTGACTCCATGCGGTCTCGGGACCGGTTGGCTTCCTGCGGTCTTGAGACCGTTTGACTCCATGCGGTCTCGGGACCGGTTGGCCTCATGCGGTCTCGGGACCGGTTAGCTTCATGCGGTCTTGGGACCGTTTGACTCCATGCGGTCTCGGGACCGGTTGGCTTCATGCGGTCTTGAGACCGTTTGACTCCATGAGGTCTCGGGACCGGTTGGCTTCATGTGGTCTTGGGACCATTTGACTCCATGCGGTCTCGGGACCGTTTGGCTTCATGCGGTCTTGAGACCGTTTGAACTCCATGCGGTCTCGGGACCGGTTGGCTTCATGCGGTCTTGAGACCATTTGACTCCATGCGGTCTTGAGGCTGGGTTATTCTTTTATGATTTTTTTTTGTGCTTTTTCTGCATATATAAAAGGAAAAAGTTAGTTTGATGGTGTATTTACAAAAAGGGGTAAATTAGGATTATGTTATAGTTTAAACGTAAAAAGAGTATGGAAAACTAAAGAAAAAGACTAAGATAATCGACTAAAATAGGAGGTTATCAGCAGGGAATAGTATGATGGTCTTAATGACCTTTGGGCATGGTTGAGCCCTGAATGATGTGTAATCCTCTTGTGTTGATAAGGGTTGATACCCCATGATATTGTGAAAAGGATTTATATCATGTGATAGTATGATGGTATTAGTGACCTTTGGGCATGGTCGAGCCCTGAATGAGGTGTGATCCTCTTATGTTGATAAGGTTTGATACCCTATGATATTGTGAAAAGGATTTATATCTTGTATTAGTATGATGACTAGTGTGGTCTCATGAATGGCAAGTGAATAGTACCATTTGATGATGAGATCAGAAATTATGTTTCACATGTTTTATATCTTTTAAAAGTTGTGATATTTATATGCTTTCTAGAAATGAATTAGTATTTGTATGTCCAATTTATTAATGCAACCTTAATTCACCCAATTGGCATAGCTAATCAAGTGCAAGTAGTGCCCTGTGTCGTAGAGCCATCTTCAGTGTGAGAACTTGCTGGATGGTGAAATGAGTATTCCTAAAGGAAACTCAGAGCTCATATTATTGAGTATGTGGGGATGGCAGGTTGAGGATATATCATTGTCATCCACAATGCAGATGGTGGAGGATGGCTATGGTCATGCCTCATACATTTGATGTGATTGAGAACGACTGCAGTCGTGTCTTGGTGATTATAACATGATGTGATTACAGGACAACTGCGGTTGTACCTCAGTGATTGGGTTTGAATACCCTAGATTCTAGCGGTGTGACGTGTACTAAGGTGGGCTAGTTACATGACTATATGTTGTTGTGGTGGCTGGTGCGCTCCGGCCAAGGGTGTTGCACACTACTCAATTGGAGTTTTGAATAGATGCAACCCCGCAGACGGAAGCACACAGGTAGATTCACTTTCGATATTTATAAAACCTAACTCAACACCCACACACACTAAAACAACTACACCCACAAGCACACGGGGTCATGTCGTAGTATAGGAAGGTGGCAAGTATAGGGTCGATCCATAAGAAAAAGAGGGGGCACTAGAGCTAGGTCAGTTTGGCTGGGTTCCTACTGCGGAGACTGGGGTTAAGGGTTTGAAGGTTGATTTGATTGTTAAACTACTATGAACAAATGAGGAATTAAAGACAAGAATGAAATCTTAAGTTAATCTTAGGCTAGAGTAAGGCTAAACAGGCAAGAAAGGATTAAGCTAGGTATGAAAAGGCAAATTACACTAAGGCAAGCAAGAGAGAAGCAAAAGAGCAATTAAAGAGCTAAGCTAGCATGAACAAGGCAAGACCAAGGAAAGAAGCTAACTAAGCAAGAAAAGAACTAATTAAGCTAAGCAAGCACAAAACTAGGGTTTTAAGCAATAAAGAGAGGTATGGGTTGTTTAGGGGTAAGAACTTATCACTTAAGTTGGGGGTGACATATGAACATTATGATTCCATTTAGATTATCCAAACCAAATAACAAGTTAGAGTCTAATGAATTAACCTAAGCTACTAACTAGCCATGGATATGCTAGGTTGTGTGTAGGGGAACTAGTCCCTAACACCCCCTACTGCCCTTATGAGGCTCAATTGGGTTAGGGATTAGGTTCAATTCAATTAGAGTCTAATCAAGTCTAGGTTTCTAGATTAGTCATTCCTAGGGCAATTAGGGGCCGAGGGTAGTAATGGGGAGGTGAAATTAGGGTTTTTGACCCCAATTCACCCACATTCTAGCCTTGAGAAGGCTCCATGTTAATTGCACTAGAATTATCTAATCCAGCTACTTAGATCTCTCACTTAGGTTTATGGATATTGATTAGGATGTAGGAAGATGTGAGGCAACCTAGGGATCCAATAATTGGACCTAGGGGAAAATCCCAAAATTCACACATATAAGTAATTTGCTTAAATTTCTAGGTGATTTCACACACAAACCAACAAGAAATTCATGGAGAATGAGATAAAAATATAATATAATCATTAACAAATGGAATTACAATGTTTACATGTCATTTACCCCCAACATGGTATCAAAGTAACATAATTTCCCCCAAACAGTCCACCCAAGGGGGCCTAGCTACTCATGGAAATGGAAAATACAAAAAGAAAGGAGAAAGAGGTAGAAGAATCCATGGAGCTCGGTGTAGTGAAGGAATCCTCCTCTCCAGCTGCTGCAAGATGGTCTCCTCTCTCCTCCAAGGTGCAAGGGTGTGGAATGAAGGGGATTATGGGTAGGAACTAGTATAAACTAGTGTTTTGGTGGTGGAAATGGTGAAATGGAGTGGAATGGAGGTGGAAATGGAGTGGAATGGCTAAGGGGCAAAAATGGGGAGCTAGGAGGTGGTGGAAGGTAGCTACTTCCATGCCCTAGCCACTTCCGTGCCCCTATCATGGCCGTTCTTTGGTACCACGGGCGTGTTGGGTCCTGGATCAACACTTTGACTCTATTCTTTGGATTTTCTTGGACACCTTTGCTTTTATGAGTCTTTGGCCACTAGGGGTAGGTTGAGGGAGCATCATACTTCACTTTGGGCCTCTCCAAGGGTATAGAAACCCTAGGATCACTCCTTCTCTCTCTCTTCCATCAAATGTGGTCCAAATGCCTGAAAAACGTGCAAATATTGTCCATTAGGGCATTTTACACAAATAAGCATATTAGGAGGAAAAGCATATGATATAAAAGGTATAGAAGTGATTGAGGAGCAATATAACACAAGATTAAGCCCTAAAATAGGGCTGAATCACCACCCCAAACTCGAAACATACTTGTCCTCAAGTATGCTCTAACTCAATCTCTCTACAAATTTTCCACAAATAAGAAATGACAAATGCAATGTACAAGATGATTATTGCTTAAATGGGATCAAAGATGACTGAGTGCATGCATTTCACCTCTCTCCTCTCCTACTTTCACAATCCAATCATGAAAAGATCACAAAGCATATGAACTTCAAATATAGTGCATAGAATACACAAGTCATCCATATTTCTTCCATAAAGTTCTGGGTAAACTGTTTCATGGTGGCGTTAATCAAGGACGACTAGGAGTGTTGTTTCACATTCATGCATTCAATCTTATATTTCAAATCACACCAAATGTCCCACGTGGCTGCGAAAAAGGGCAAAATGAGCTAGGTTTGACATTTCCTAGCTCAATGGGTATGAAAGTGGAAGAAAGGGTTGCGGTAAGATTTTTGGAGTGTTTTTACACACTCATCTTTTCTTTATTTGAATGCTCTTAAACAGGAGCATGCTTTTATTTTATTTTTGCTTTTCTTTTTCTTTTCTTTTTCTTTGCCCTTGGTGTAGATAGGGCATATGGTGGATAGAGTGAAGCGGGGAGGTTGAGATGTGGCCACCCCAAACTTTTGGGGGTGGCCACGGCTGCTATGTGCACTTTGGCATCTTTTCATGAGGCAGAGAAGTATGAAGGTAGTGAAAGAATAGTCAGACCAAAGAGGGGTCATTGATATGATTCTCCACATGAGACATCTTGCATGAAAATTAATCCAATACTTCATCCTATATATAACACCACATGAATGAACAAGATGAAATTGATATATCAAACACGTGATTCCACAAACACTAAGTGTTCAAAGCTTGCTCAATTTCACAATTCAACCAAATCAATCGCAATTATAAGAGAGGTGATGCACATGTAAAAAGTCAAGCATTGATACCACTTAGCAATAATTCATGACATTTCACTTGTATTTGTCAAAGGTCATCATTTTTACTCAAAACAATAGAGATTGGGTCAAAACATACTTTTTAGACAAGAAATCTCAAATTTGGGCAAAATTGGCCAAAATGATGCCAAGTTGCCTCCAATCACATCTAAACCTATATTATTGAACTTAAAATAGCAAACAAGCAAATCCTAGCTAAAACATGCAAAAATTACCAAAATTCTACATGATATGCAATGCATGGCAAAAAAAGCAAATTTTTTGAAAGTTACGCAAAAATGACAAGAAAGTAAACTGCATGGCATGCATGTATGCAAAGCAGTAAACTTATAAACTAGATAGAAAAACAAGCAAAAATGTGAAAAAAAACCAAACAAAAAGTAAATAGCTCAGGCGGTGCGGCTCGCAAGGCCTCTGCGAGAGGTCACGGGTTCGACTCCTGGCTATGCCCCAGAAGTGAATTTGTCACAGCGTCGGCCGGCCAACGATGCTACTATTTGGGTACCCATTCATGCGGCTGGGTGGGCCCCCGGGTTTACCCTTCCAGGGGGGGTCACAAAAAGTGGTGCTTTCTGAGGGGGGGTTCCCGATCATCAAAAAAAAATACAAAATGAGTGAAAGTAGAACTAGGCCATACCGCCCTACCACCCCAAACTTTTGAATCATGTTGTCCTCAGCATGACACTAAAGTCTAGGATGATAGGGTAGACAATCACTGTGGTGGTGGTGGAGGTGCTCCTCCCTATCTATAATAGGCACCCCAGTAGTCCGACTATGGAGGCGGATAGCTGTCCTGAAAAGCTGATAAAGAACTCCACCAGTCTTCACCCCACTGTGGGTTCCTCTGGGCTTGGGCATTTTGAAACTGGTAAAGATGGTTGACCTGGTAGTGCATCTGTTGATGGTCCAACCACATGGCATCTTGCGTCTATTGAATGCCCTCCTGTGCCCGTAGTATTCTATCCTACGTTGCCTGAATGTCCTCCAGCTGTGCATGAATGGTGGCCATGTCATATGCATTCACTGAAGGTTGTTGTGGCTCTGACGCCCCTATCCTCTCTTCTCTTTACCTCACTCGTCGTGCCACTCTTTCCTCTACCGCCCATCTCAGCTCAGCTGTCTGTGAAGGCTCTCCTAGACCCCCTGCAAAAACCACCTCAGGGATGCTATCTCCTCTGGGGTTCTCCTCATATTTCCTCAATTTTTCCAAAAAATCATGTGTGGGTCCATATTGTACCATGAGGGGCGGAGTATGGTAAGACAGCTCCAAGGTGACTCATGGGTAAGGTGGTTTGACTTGGTAGATGATCTTTTGATCCACAACTGTAATCATGGAAGAGCGAGCCAAGTAGTGCAAGTCAACCAACTTTCCTCCATCTGCCTGTGTATAACCTGTCATGTCATGTCCTAAGGCAGTGGCAATCAACGTCACTATCCCTCCCATTACAAAAGGATTTGTGCTCTTGGACGGGATTGTCTTCATATGCTCAATAAGTAATGCCCCTAGGTTCACATGAATCTCCTTAGTGATCCAACCAAGTACAAAAAGATCTTTCTTTGTGCAGCTGCCTTGGTTTTCGTACCTGCCAAAGATGGTGTTTGCTAACACCTTCTGAACATAGCGGAGGAATGGACTATGGATGGCACTCATCTTGGATTTCCCTGCTACAAAGGTACTTTGGCCGATGAAGCATTTCCACATTGCTGGATATGTGGAATTGGAATCATTCTATGTCCTTCCTTCGTCTAGGAGGGTTGCCATCTCTTCACTCAAGGCAAATTTTTGATTTAGCAGCTTTGAGGTTATCTTCCAACTCTAGCCCCCAATTATTAATTTAATGGCATTCCCGCCATCATCAGTTGCTTTCTCTAGCGTAGCAAAAAATTGTTGAGTCAGCTTGATGTAAGACTATTGTTGCAGCGTAAGGATCTCAAACAATCCCATCTTCTCCATCAGGCCCTAGAAATAGGCGTAGAAGCCCCATAGCCTCTATTGTTGCTTGGCATGCATAGCGAGTCACTAATACTTTGTGTGTCAAGCACTCTGGGTGCTTAGGCTCCTCTGCCCTGCCGATAGTGACCTCAGACTATGGTTGGGGATGCTGTTGTGGTATCACTTACTGCTCAACATCTGGCATATCTGCATCTTCTTCATCATCTAGCATGAGCCGTCGACGTGGTTGTGGCTGTAGCTCGGCTTGCGGTTGTGCTGCCGAAGAAACAGACGGCCATGTGGCTGAGCCTGAAGGTCGTGCAGCTGAAGCTAAAGGTCTCTCAGATGAGATAGAGGGTCGGGAAGCATACGGCGGTGGCTGCGATGACGATGGTGTCCCCCGTTGTGGCTGAGCGGAGACCTCTTGTGTGATAGGATCCACTATGGCATCCAATTCGGCCTCCGTCAACTGGGGGTGGCTGTTCCTTGATTTCCTTTAGTAGGGGATGACACCCCTAGTTTTCTCCACTGTTTTCCTTGCAAACTTCTTCATTTTTGCTCGAAAATGGAGGTGAAATTAACAAATTTTGAATTTCTCCGAAGAACGGAGCTGCTGGGGCGGAATGGAGAGAAAATGGTGTTTTTGTAGATGGAAATTGATGGAATCCAGAGATTAAGGTAGTGGAAATGGTAGGGGGATGATTGGGAATGATTTGGGGGTGATTTGGTGAGAATTCGAGGGCTGTAGAGGGTGGGCGGAACGCTGTACGGGCGCTAGGGCGCAGAGCACGGTCGTTCTGTTCTTCGGAGAAATGAACAAGTGATTTGGAATTTCACAAAATTTTGACTTAATTTGATGGAGTCGGGCTGCGGCACGGCCGTGGTGGCTTCATATACCATGGTCGTGCTATCTTACATGGTTGTGTTGCCCTGGTTCTATACTTAGTTGATTTTCCCAAATTCTGATGATTTCTCTATTGAAAGTGAGTGCACCACCACGGCTGTTCCATGTCACCACGGCCGTGGTGGGCACTGTAATTGTAGTATGACACTCAAATCTTGTTCAAACATCAAAGCTTTGATCTCAAGTTGATCTTCCATTGATTCTTTGTTAAATTTTCATCTATTCTTCTTCATTTCATTCTATTCTCACCTACACATCTCAAAACTGCACAAAAACTATCAAAGACAAGTGTGTGTGCACTTTTTTGGAAAATTTTAAAAACAAAGCAAAAGTATCAAAAATGTAAGGTTGGGTCAAAAATTCCCAAACCTAGGTGGGTTGCCTCCCACAAGCGCTAAGTTTCTTGCCTTCAGCTAGGCTTCTTGGTGATTCTTCATTCATTCATCCATTTGGAATTTTCATGTGTCCATTCTTGCAAAACATGCATCCCTCATTTGCACTCAATCTGTTTTCCTCATCTCTTTCATCACAATTATCATTACTAATTTCTTCACCTTGGCATCCTCTCAAATGCCCATTTGGACTTGTGAAGTGATCATGTCCAAGATCCCTATCTCGGACTCGCCGGGTTGGGGTCTTGTACATGTCGATGTTGATCTTCATGTCCATGAATGAGACTGTCATAGTGCCACTACGCACATGAATGTCAGCATCATCTATAGACAAGAACGGCCTTCCCAAAATTATGGGAATCTTCCTATCTTCCGGCTCCATATCAAGTACAATGAAATCCGTCGGGAACACCGGGCCTTTTTCTTTGTCTATCATCACTAAGACACCATCCACTCGACCCCTAGGCACTTTTATAGATCTATCCGCCAACTGGATAGTGCAATGTGTCGGCTTCAACTTGCCTAAACCCAGCTCAACATAGACATTATATGGCATCAAGTTCACACTAGATCCCAAATCAAGTAAGGACCTGTCTATGCGATGTCCCCCTATGTAACTATGCATAAGTGGGGCTCCTGGGTCTTTTCTCTTTACGGGAAGGGAATGTTGTATGATGGAGCTCACTTGTTTAGTTAATCTCACCTTCTTTGGAATCCTCCCTGTTGATCTTCTTTTCATAGTGCATAGGTTCTTGAGGAACTTAGCATAGGATGGGATTTACTTGATAGCATCCAAAAGTGGAATGTTCACCTTCCCTTGGCGAAAAACCTCAAGAATATCAACATTGTGCTTTTGCCTCCTTTTCAATTTTGGTGGCTCATCTAGTGCTTCTACGAATGGAGGATCACTAGTTTTTGTCGTACTTGCATGAACATGAGGCAGAACAATAGGGATTGTAGGACCTGCAAAGGGGATATGTGGTAGATCACATGGAATCCCAAACTCAACAAGCGGTATCACAACATCATCTTCAGCAATATCAATCACAGTATCACCACTTGGCTACCTTTGCTTCGCTTTATCAGCCTTTCTTTGACTTGCGGGTTGCTCAAGAGACTTTCCACTCCTTAGAACTGTCACATCACTACCTTGTTCATGGTGGAGAGGGGGAGCATGTTGTGGCTGTGGAGGAGGTGGAGGTGACACTTGGGGTTGAAATTGAGGTGGAGAAGAGAATTGAGGGGGAGGAGAGAATTGGGGTTAGAAAGTGAAGTTTTGGGAAATTTGAGGTGAGGGAGGTTGTGGAGGAGTGTAAGGCTTGGAATAGCCTTGGAAGGAGTGAATGGGATGTACTTGCATGGGGGGTGGACTATAAAAAATGTGGGAAGAAGGCATAGGTCCACTTGCTTCATGATGGCTCATGATGGGTTTTGAAGACAATTTTTCTTCTTGGAGAGCGATTATGGAAGATACCTGCTCTATTCTCTCTTCTAACCTTGCAACATCCTTTGAACATCATCAAATACTTTCAATCTAGAGAGAACCTCTTCCTCAAACCTTGAGCTATATGTGGGATTTTGTGGTTCCTGGTAGCTATAGGAGTGAGGTGTCTTCTTTTCCTCCCCATAGAACTCAATAGCATTGACTAAATGACAAGGAGGTTTGGTCACTTGGTTTCTCATGAAGCTCACCATTTCACCAAACATTCTCATCAATTATGGGCTTGAATCATCGTGAGTTGGAGATGTCACACCAAAAGATAGGTCACTGCCACTAACCATACTAGAAGCTTTTATCCTTGAACTTTCTGCCAAACTCTCAAATAAGGGCCATGTCTCTTCAGGTGGTTTAGCCATACAAACTCCCCCACAAGAAGAATCCACTATAGCTTGACTTGCATGAGATAGACCGGAGTAGAATGACTGAACTAGCTGCCATAAAGGGATCTCGTGATGTGGATATTCTCTTAACATCTTTTGAAATCTCTCCCAAGACTCGTGGAATCGCTCACTATCTATCTGGTTGAAACTTGCTATGGCACGCCACATTTGTGTTAGCTTTTCTATAGAGCAGAATTTCCTAAAGAAAGCATTTTTCATCTCTCCCCAACTCATAATGTCCTTTCTTGAATCATACCACTCTTTGGCTTTGTCTTTGAGGGAGAAGGAGAACAAAGTCAGCCTGATTATATCATCACTTGTTGTCGACGCCCTGAAGGTGGAGCATACTTCAAGAAAAGAGTCCAGGTGCTTGTAGGGGTTCTCACTCTTCGAGACGTAGAAGATGGGCAGGAGACCTGGAGAGATGGAGAATTGCTCCCCCGGCATCTGATCATCCCTACTAACAATTGGCGATTTGTAGTTGCTAGGCATGAAGTAGTCTTGAAGTGGCTTGTGGAGTGCATGTTGTCCTTCCATCTTGTTTCCTCCTGAATGGCTTGTCACATGCACAAAGCACAACCACACAAAAGAAAACAAGTTAGTAAACCAATATACACAAAGAATGCAAAGAATAATGAATAAAGAAAAGCAATGATGAGGGCAGTAGGAAAAGTCAAAGCAAAACTAACTAGCTAGGCTGAGCGCCTCTAATTCCCCAGCAATGATGCCAGAAAGCTTGGTGCGCTCCCGCCAATGGTGTTGCACACTACTCAATTGCAGTTTTGAATAGATGCAACCCCGCGGACGAAGCACACGGGTGGATTCACTTTCGATATTTATAAAACCTAACTCAACACCCACGCACACTAAAACAACTACACCCGCAAGCGCACGGGGTCGTGTCGTAGTATACGAAGGTGGCAAGTATAGGGTCGATCCACAGGGAAAAGAGGGGGCACTAGAGCTAGGTTAGTTTGGTTGGATTCCTACTACAAAGACTAGGGTTAAGGGTTTGAAGGTTGATTTGATTGTTAAACTACTATGAACAAACGAGAAATTAAAGGCAAAAATGAAATCTTAAGTTAATCTTAGGCTAGAGTAAGGATAAACAGGAAAGAAAGGATTAATCTAGGTATGAAAAGGCAAATTACACTAAGGAAAGGAAGAGAGAAGCAAAAGAGCAATTAAAGAGCTAAGCTAGCATGAACAAGGAAAGAATCTAACTAAGCAAGAAAAGAACTAATTAAGCTAATCAAGCACAAAACTAGGGTTTTAAGCAATAAAGAGAGGTATGGGCTGTTTAGGGGTAAGAACTTATCACTTAAGTTTGGGAGTGACATATGAACATTATGATTCCATTTAGATTATCCAAACCAAACAACAAGTTAGAGTCTAATGAATTAACCTAAGCTACTAACTGGCCATGGATATGCTAGGTTGTGTGTAGGGGAACTAGTCCCTAACACCCCCTACTACCCTTAAAAGGCTCAATTGGGTTAGGGATTAGGTTCAATTCAATTAGAGTCTAATCAAGTCTAGGTTTCTAGATTAGGCATTCCTAGGGAAATTAGGGGCCGCAGGTAGTAATGGGGAGGTGAAATTAGGGCTTTGGACCCCAATTCACCCACATTCTAGCCTTGAGAAGGCTCCATGCTAATTGCACTAGAATTATCTAATCTAGCTACTTAGATCTCTCACTTAGGTTTAGGGGGATTTATTAGGATGTAGGAAGATGGGAGGCAATCTAGGGATCCAAGAATTAGACGTAGGGGCAAATCCCAAAATTCACACATATAAGCAATTTGCCTAAATTTCTAGGTGATTTTACACACAAACCAACAAGCAATCCATGGAGAATGAGATAGAAATATAATATAATCATTAACAAATGGAATTAATGTTTAAATGTCATTTCCCCCCAACATGGTATCAAAGTAACATAATTTCCCCCAAACAGCCCACCCAAGGGGGCCTAGCTACTCATGGAAATGGAAAATACAAAGAGAAATGAGAAAGAGGTAGAAGAAACCATGGAGCTTGGTGTAGTGAAGGAATCATCCTCTCCATCTGCTGCAAGATGGCCTCCTCTCTCCTCCAAGGTGTAAGGGTGTGGAATGAAGGGGATTATGGGTAGGAACTAGTATAAACTAGTGTTTTGGTGGTGGAAATGGTGAAATGGAGTGGAATGGAGGTGGAAATGGAGTGGAATGGCTAAGGGGAAAAATGGGGAGCTAGGAGGTGGTGGAAGGTAGCTGCTTCCATGCCCCAACCACCGTGGGGGGGAAGCACTAGGTCAATAAGGGGCAAAATAGGTAAAGTAGTGAAAAATAGGTAGGTTTTGTGAGTATTACGGTCGTGGTGGGTCACCACGACCGTGGTGGGTAGAGGTGAGCATGGCCGTGGTGAAGGGTAACGGTCGTGTTAAATAAAATGATCAAAAGTTAGGTTGGTGGTCAATTTTGGGATGAAACTAGCACGACCGTGGTGGTCTGAGGTAGCACGGCCGTGATGGGCTAGGAAATGGTGGTCGTGGTGTCATGCCGCAGCTGTTCTACTTTTGTTAGCACGATTGTGCTTTGTAGAACTACTGTGGTGTTTTCTGCTTGACTTGGGGTTGAACATGTTGATTTGTAAGTGACCTAGCACGACCGTTCTGTGGTACCGCGGTTGTGCTGGGTCCTGGATCAGCACTTTGACTCTATTCTTTGGATTTTCTTGGACACCTTTTCTTTCATGGGTCTCTGGCCACTAGGGGTAGGTTGAGGGAGCATCAGACTTCACTTTGGGCCTCTCCAAGGGTAGAGAAACCCTAGGATCACTCCTTCTCTCTCTCTTCCATCAAATGTGGTCCAAATGCCTGAAAAACATGCAAATAATGTCCATAAGTGCATTTTACACAAATAAGCATATTGGTAGGAAAAGCATGCGATCTAACAGGTATAGAAGTGATTGAGGAGCAATATAACACAAGATTAAGCCCTAAAATAGGGCTGAATCAGTGGCAACTTTGACTGATATGTCACTGCCTTTTTACTCGTACTAACCGAGGGGAAGAGATCTTAGGATACCGACACTCCTATATCTTGTACGGAACCGAATATCCCTTCGCAGGGGTCGGTTGGACTTTGAATGGTATGATTCAAATTCCCCAGGGTGTAATAAAAGATGTAATACAACCATGTAGCATATTTGTTTAGGGTTATACACGATGTTTCACATTGGATGATAACCCTTGTTTGTTATCTTTACATAAAGATGATGCTTAGTGCGATCAAGAGATAGTAGATATACGTATGTTGTGGATATGATTAAGATTGTAGATGCATACATATAGTAGCTATGCTTGTGTTGATAATTATACTGCTACTGTTGATTATAATCATGATGCTAGCTATCTCATGTTGTTAGTTATGTTTAGCATGCTAGCCATGCCTTTGTAACTAGAGATGCATATACTGCTAATCATTCCTATCTAGGTAGTAGTGCTGATGTTGTTAGATCTTATTATGATGTTGATATGTTCAACCAATTAGACATGCTCATATTGTTAGCTATGCTATGTTAATAGACTTGCTCATGATGCTAGATATGCATATGTTATTGAATTGCTTATATTGTCAACAAGATAAAGGATGATAGTCTGGCTAATGATGATAGTTATTATATGCTCCTTTATGTATTTTGTTAATCATCAATTTTGTTGAGCTTATTTGTTATATCTGATTAAACTACTTAATTGTTTAATTACTTAAAAATATTGTAATCAATAAATGTTGTTGGATGTTATATCTCTTGCTGGGACATGGGTCTCACCCTTGTGGTTCACCACATTTTTTTAGGTAATCTGAAGTGACGAAAACAAACATGTGGCAACAAAGAGGAGCTATAGTAAAATGAATCTTTGAGAAAGTTGATTAGATGTCTAGTGTATCCTAGAGTCATCCCTGTACTCTCAGGTCTGGGCAGGAAAAGTTTGTATATGGTGTTTCAAACAAATCAAACTTTTGTTGGCATATTAATGCTTGTTTGTGTGGCATATATGAATATTATTTTCATGTGTATCTATGTTGTGGCTACAACGATAGAACAATTTGTATCAAATTCTTGTCATAGCATGGATACAAGAAAGATGTTGGGCTCTTATGAAAATATTTTTGAGCGGGTGTTGATGTTGAAATCGGTTTTAATTTACCCATATTTTTGGGTATGTGATTAATTAGTGATTGATTGTGTTTTATGTTTTGAGTAATCTCATTTAGTGTAATGGGTTCTCACACTATAAATCAAGTATCATGCGTAATCTGCATCACTCAGTAAGAGTAAAATCCCTCAACTTGGGATACCATAGTCCAAAATTTTGGACTTGGCTAAGTACCTTAAAATCCTCTTAACAACTATAAGATGTGATTTCTTGGGATTTGATTGAAAGCGAGCACACAAACCAACACTAAACATTATGTCAGGTCTAGAGGCAATTCAATAAAGTAAACTTCCAATCATACCTCTATAGATCTTCTCATCCACTTTCTCACCTTCTTCATCTTTATCAAGTTTGGCGGTATTTGACATGAGATATCCATCGGCTTGGTGTTCTCCATCCCAAAGCACTTGAGTAGCTCACTTGTGTACTTGCCTTGGTTAATGAAGTTCTCATATTTAGTCTGCTTAATTTGAAAGCCAAGGAAGAATGTAAGCTCACCCATCATGCTCATCTCGAACTCATTCTACATAAGATCACTAAACTCCTTGCAAAGATCAAGATTAGTTCTGCCAAAAATGATATCATCAACATAAATTTGAATGATAGAAAATTGTTAGAAGTGTGTTTGAGAAACAAGGTAGAATCTACTTTGCCCATGATATACCCATCATCTAACAAAAAGTTATTTAGTTTCTCATATCGAGCTCGAGGTGCTTGTTTGAGACCATAAAGAGCTTTTTGTAATAGATAAACATGGTTAGGTAAACTATCATGTTCAAAGCCAGGGGTTGTGCAGCATACACTTCCTCCTCAAATGTACCATTCAAAAACACACTTTTAACATCCATTTGATGTATAAGGAAATTCTTATAACTAGTAAAAGTAAGAAACATATGAATGGACTCAAGTCTAGCTACATGTGCATATGTTTCATCAAAATCTATACCTTCCTATTGATTGTAGCCTTGCGCCACTAACCTTGCTTTGTTTCTTACCACCTTGCCTATCTCATCTAGCTTGTTGTGGTAGACATGCTTGGTGCCAATGATCTTTCTGTCACATGGTCTTGGCACTAGAGTCCACACTTTGTTCTTCTCAAATTGCTCCAGTTCTTCTTTTATGGCTAGGATCCATTCATCATCCCCAATAGCTTTTTTGACGTCCTTTGGATCGAATTGTGAGATGAAGGCATTGCTTACTTGTTCCTTGTTGTAGGCAGCCCACATCTTCACTCTTTCAAAAGGTTCACCTATGATTAGCTCTTTAGGATGATTCTTTGCAAAGTAGGGAGTTGGATCCTTCTTTTGTTCATCTATCTCTTCTTCTTGAGTGACTACCTCTTTTCCCTTTTGGGTGATGTTGAGTTCTTTCAAGATAGGAATTACTTCTTCTACAACATCATCATTAGCAATATCTTTGGGAATAGAGGGGCCAGTTTCAATAAATTTGACATTAATAGATTCTTCTACTTTAGATAGATCAACATTAAACACTCTATAAGCTTTGCTAGTAGTGCTATAGCTAAGAAAGAAAGCCTTGTAGGATTTTGGATCAAACTTGTGAAGAGAATCTTATGTGTTCAAAACAAAACAAGGACACCCAAAAACATGAAAATACTCAATAGAAGGCTTCCTACCATGCTATATCTCATAGGCGGATTTCTTTAAAAAAGGGTGTGTGAAAACTCGATTTTGAACAAAGCATGAGGTACTAACGGCTTCGGCCCAAAACTTCTTTGGAGTGTCATACTCTAAAAACATGGTCCTAGCCATTTCATGTAGTGACATGTTCTTCCTTTCTACAACCCCATTTTGTTGAGGTGCTCGAGGTGAACAAAAGTCATGTGCATAGCCTAACTCTTCACAAAAATGTTCAAAAAGATCATTTTCAAATTCTCCTCCATGATCACTACGGACGGAAACAATCCGGCAAGAAGCTTCATTTTCAACTCTGTTTTTATTTAATTCAATTCTTTTTTTCCAAATTCATTTACAAAAGATAGAGAAAATATCAAGTGTATCACTCTTAGAAATGAGAAAGAAGGTCCAAGTATATCGAGAGAAATCATTGACAAAAATAAGACAGTACTTGGAACAACGAAGCAATTGAGTTCTCATAGGTCCAAATAGATCAATATGGAGAAGTTCAAGAGCTCTCTTGGTACTAAGGACTCCTTTAGATTCGAAGGAGGACTTGGTTTGCTTTCCTTGGGTACAAGGTTGGAATTCCTCATCCTTTTCAAAATCCAATTTAGGAAGTCCCTTGACCAAGTCCTTTATGATCAGCTTCTTCAATTGATGCATATTTACATGACCTAGTCGGTGATGTCCAAGAGAAATGTCATTCGAATTGACTACAAGACATCTACCAACAATAGGCTTAATAGAGTCTAGAACAATTATCAAAAGATTACCATTTCTAGTTCCCTTATATATAACATGATAAGTGAGGGAATATAGAAGCAAACATTCATAAGAAGTAAACAACACAAGGTAACCATTATTACATTATTGACTAACACTTATTAAATTGTGATGTAGGCCATCCACAAAGAGAACATTCTTGATATACAAGGATTCACCTACATCACCTTCACCTTTTACCTTACCTTTCTTATTGTCCCCAAAAGTAACCAAACCTCCTTTATTCTTTGTGAAATTGTTGAAATGACTTATATCACATGTCATGTGCTTAGTACTACCACTATCAACAATCCATTTTCCTTTTTCCTACAAGAAAGGAGAGTGTCGATTCCCAACTCAAACTTTGGATCCAGAGTTAGCTTGGGGACCCATTTAATCTTTGGATTGGTCCCCATAGGCTTGTAAGGACAATAAGTAGAATAATGATCGTCACTTTTGCAATGGGAGCAAATCATAGGGTTCTTAGATCCATAAGACTCTCCAGTGAAAAAGGAAGTTTCCTTACTCTTTTTCTTACCTTTGGCCTTACTCTTGCCCTTAGGTGCTCCCCCTAAAAATCCCAAACCACTAGTACCACTTTGTTTGGTAGAATGGTCAAGGATTTCATTTAGGGAGTTTTTCCTTTGAGGAATTTCTGCATAGAGGCTCTAAGTCTATGATTGTCATCAGTAAGAGACATAATAGTAGAATCCAAACTAGCAAGATCATCTCTATCATGAACAAGGTCAGCCTATAAATAGAGGGTTTAGTCAAATAAGAATCCTTTTCAAGAGAAATAGAAGCAATATCATTACTAGGAAAAATAGGTCTAGAAGATAAATCATTAACTTGACCAAGTAACCTAGCATGTTCAGTGACGCAATTTTACTGTGCGTATAAACACAAGTGAACGCGTCGAAGTAATACAGGCCTTTGTGAGGCCCGAGTCGAACACAGGGATACTCGGAATTGTTGGTGACTCCTACTAACTAGTCGCGATCAGCTAAGTCGATTAACAAGTTGGGTTTGTCGAATAAAATTAAAAGAAACTAAAAATAAAACAAAGCAAAAAATCGATTAAAGGTTAATTTAATCAATTCAAAATGATATCTTTAGGATTGCGGTTTCACCGTGGGTATTCATTGTATTAGGTTTTATATAATGCCTCACTCTTCTCTCTCTATCCGGGTAGTGGCCTGAAAACAGAATTGCCCATTGTCGTGGTGCAATTCACTACTTAGGTTTAGGTCGGTTCCACCGTCGTAGTAACCTATTCCCTAAACTAAGTGCATTACGAACGATCTCTCAGTATCCACCATTAATTTTACACCACCTTGTTCAAGGGATTTATCGATTAATGTAGGTTTCGTCTCTTTTCAGCCGTTAATCCTTCTGTCGAAGTGATTAAGGGAATTAGATTATTATTATGGTGATCAAGCATAACAATATATGGAGAAAATGAAGCTATACCACGGATTTAAGAGAGAAAATATGAATTACTATTATAAAACTGTCATACAGTGAATCCCCGTGCTACTCCCGGTCCTAAAGACAAAGGGGATTAGCCCCGCATGGTCATCTCAATGAAAGACAGAGGAGTAGAGAAGAAAAACATGGGAAACATGGAGCAAACTCGTGTAACCCCTGATACAAAGGTGTTCCTAGAGATCCTCCTCGAGAAACGTGCGTTTTGCAGTCTTCCGGCAGCAAAATCGCCCGTCGGAGGTGCACAGATCGCTCGGTTGACGGCCTTCGTCTCTCATCTCCTATCTCTCTCTCCTTCTTGGATGTTGTGCAACACAATGTCCTCTCCCCCTCGGGCCGTCCGTGTTCTTCTTAGGTCATAGGACCACTTTACGGCTCCGAAAAAGCTCAACCGTCGGATTAAAACGCTCTGTTTTAGTGCTGAAATCGCCAGATCCCGACGCTGTCGATAGTATCGACCCCAAGGTCGATGGTATCGACCATGGCACAGGTTATTCCTTCCAAGATCACGTTTTGGGGTTGCTTTTTGATGAAATGTCGATACTATCGACCTGGGGGTCGATAGTATCGACTCTGGACAATGCAAAAGTGCCTGAAAAAGTACTGAAACATGTGTATAAGTTCGGGGATTATATAAAATCATATAAATATGATAAAAGAAGTATAATTTGATGCAAAAAGAGTTTAAGGGCCAACTATAGTGAATTATGCAAATATAATCAAGAAAATGACAAATACATGCATAAAACAGATAAAAATAAGCCTATAAAAGTGACTCAAAACCCATGCATCAAACTCCCCTAAGCTTAAACCTTGCTCGTCCTCGAGCAACAATACTTTGGATCTGGTTGAGATAAGTCAGCAACAGGACATAAATACATGAAATGAATCTACATCATCCCCACTTTCTTTCCACAAACCGGCCCTCATTGACCACTGAACACTAGCTGCCATCCAGGTGACCAAAGATCTATGTAAAAGATGTCTATCCCCCAATCAGTGAAACGCTATCAATTAAAGCAGTTAATATGATAAACTCATCTGATCCATACTTGATGCATCTTGTGATCTCCTATCTATGTTGCTCATTTCCTAACTACCATCTAAATGGAAGCAGATCTCCTAATATTAATGAATGAGGAGAATACCATGGGTGGCCTACCGATTAGAGCAATGGGTGGATGGGATAGGTGGTTGTGGAAGATATGGAAGCACATAACAGTCAAACATGAAATACAAAAATTAATGACCTATCATGATGCAAAATGCAAGTGAAAATGTCCTAATGCTATATTTTTAGTGGAATGATGCATGCACTATCATTCCATCTCAAGGTGAGATGGAATATATAAGAAAACTACACCATGTGCTTATTCTTCTTAATATGTAAGTGAGAACATGTTCCTTTCTCCCTCTCATTCCTACTTACTTCTCAATTCTTTTTTTTTCTTCTCTTTTTTTCAATTTTTTTTCAATTTTTTTTTCAAGCCCTTATTTTCATAGATGACAATGAATTATATGTCGAGCTCACTTCTTATTACATACTTGTGCATTTGAAGCATTCTATTTGGAGGGTATGGAACAAGTTCATCGCCTTTAATGTTTTCAGAGTAACATAAGATACATGGTGTACAATATGCTCAAAAGATGTAAATGCAACTACATAATGACAGTTATGCAACTACTATGACATGCACCTAAGGATAATGTGCATGTATAACTACTCTATCCTTTTTTTTCATTTTCATGCAAAAAAAAGTGAAAATAGATATAATGCAAGACCTATCTAAATGAGATGCAATCAAAAAGTGAAAGACAATAATGTGCTCCCATTTCTTATGGTGGAGTGTGAATGAAATTGCGGTGGATCAGATCACAAGACTAATTGACAGAACCTTTCGAAAATATCATATGTCCCTCTCTAAAGACCTGTGTACAGGGTAACTGAAGGATTTCTCTCTTAAACTTTAGTCTAAGGTCACGTTAGCGTTTGGTCGGTTTGGGCTCAAACATCCTTGTCAATCACTTTTCCTTAGACAATAAAGATGGTCATTCATGTCCCCGTGTCCTGAAGCTGACTCACCCAAGCACTTCCTCAGTTATGCAACTCAATTACTCACAAGAATAAGCTCAAAAAGTTTTCAATACACTCATATTTTCATGTGCACACAACCCAAGAGTAAAACTTGCAATTGAAACCATGCATTTATTGCTCCACAAATTACACTAGATAGATGTGGATCCTACAAAAGCGGTAAACCTAGAAATAAAAACAACTAATAATTCAAAAATAAAATCAACATGAATAAGTAAGTAAAAACTAAGATAGAGGGTTGCTCCAACACCCCCCCTAAGCTTGAATATGACTATGGTCTCATAGTCAACATTCTCACTTAAGAGGTGGAACAACGGTACCATTCGCTTTGAAGTGTTGTGAAGAAGGATGGTTAGATGCTCAAGTAGACCAAGTGATGCTTGCTATCTCCCTCCTTTTTGTGATCCATTTTTGTGTCTTAGTGGTTCTAAGACGTGACTTGCTTCATCCATCTTTCCTCTGCAAAAAACGGTTCGAAAAAATCTCGTTTCGATACCTTTTACGGCCTGTTTTATGTAGCTGTCGTGCAGGTGTCGATATCATCGACCAAGGTCGATGGTATCGACCCAGACTCAGTGATTTTGTTGAATCGATGCATCTAAAAGCCTGTGAACTCAAAAGTGTCGATACTATCGACCCTAGGGTCGATGGTATCGACTTTACTGACACCAATTTTTCTGTAAATCTTCAAGAATCTCGATACTATCGACCCTAGGGTCGATGGTATCGACTTTTCTTCAGCGTTTACTGATACAAACTCGATACTATCGACATGGGTGTCGATAGTATCGACCTTAATATTCTGCACACTTCAAAACACGAGTTAGGGTACCATTTTTACAAAAATTATCAAAACCTAAGCAAAAACTAAGTACATAAACATAAAAGAACAATATCAAACATAAAAATGAACCTAAAGTTGGGTTGCCTCCCAACAAGCGCCCTTGTTTAATGTCCTAGGCTTGACATAAAGATACCTTTAACCTGGGTTGTCAAGAGATGTCTCCACTAAGTCATGTGGCAATTTGAATTGAACTCGATCCTGTCCAATCCCCAAGGTCAATGTACCTCTCCCAATGGCAGCGATGACATCGGCCGTAGCTTGGAACGACCTTCCCAATAGCATCTCACAACTTTGGAGCTGTGGCATGTCCATGACGACAAAATTTACCGGGAAGATGAACCTGTCTACCTTGACGAGTACATCCTCGCACACTCCATATGGCCTTACAATGGACCCATCCGCCAACTCAATCGTTGCCGCCGATTTCTTTATCTCCTTCAACCCAAGCTTTTGAAATGTGGACAGAGGCATAAGATTAATGCTGGCACCCGAATCACACTGTGCTTGTGGAAAATGTTGGTCACCTATTGAACATGGGATATAAAAACTCCCCAGGTCTTTCTTCTTCTCTGGTAAGCTCCCAAGAATGATTGAGCTCACCATTTCATTCATCCTGCATACATCAGTATCTTTGATCCGCCTCTTTTTGTTGATTATATCTTTAATGAACCTCCCATAGGCGGGAACCTTCTCAATCATTTCCACCAGCGGAATGTTGATATGCAACTTACGGAATATTTCCAAGAATTTCCTATAGTGCCGGTGCTCCTTCTTCGGCTTCGGATTGTCCCGACTTGACACATTTGTCGCATTGACACGCTTGTGAGGAGGCACATATGAGCTTTTCAGGGCCAGCTCCCCTAAGCTTGCTTCAATTACTCCCTCTGGTGTGGGCTTTATCAGAACATCATCAACATTAATCATGTGTTGTGACTCCTCCCCTGCAATAGATGCATCAGCACCTTGGCGGACAATCTTACTTTGCTCTTCTCGCCTAAGCGTAGGCGCAACTATCATGTGCTCGTGGCGGGATTTTCTGAAGAGAGTGTTTCCGCCCGGTAGTCCATAATAAGTACGAGGATACGGTATCGCCGGTGTTGCTTCTGTATCAAACTTCATTTTGCTTTGATCTTCTGCTTCTGACACCTGAGATTCCTCCTCATTGCTTACCACAGACATGTACTTCACTTGATGGTGTGCTTGGGCCACATTTGCACTCTCGGCCGGTTTCTGCTGGTTGGCGTGCTTGATGGCCGCCACTTCACTTGAAATCTGAGCCACGGTGGTTTCTAATGCCCGCATCTGTGCTCCATGGCTTTGTAGCGTCTGCCCAAATTTGGTTAGAATATCACCTTGAGATTGCAATTGTTTACCAAACATAGCCATCATCTCTTGATTCTGCTGCACCATTTGACTCAGTAATTCGGTGTTCTTATCTTCAGCTCTAGGCTGTGGCTTCGCCTCCGGATCCTGCAGAAAATTGTTAGGATCCTTCCAGGAGAACTTTTTGTCCTTCCTCCACGCATAGTCATTGTTTCTGTAGCCCTATTGTTGCATGTACTTTCCTTGGGCTTCCTCATCCTCAGACGAATCTTCCTTAGCTAGCAGCTTCTTGGCTAGCAGATCTAACTTGTCGTTCAGCTCCTTAATTACTTTGGATTCACCTGCAACTCTGACCTGCTCCACAGTGCCTCTTTCACCCCATGATTGTTTCCTAGCCATGTTCTTTAATATCTCCCAACATCTGGTGTCCCTATTGTTCAGAAAGAATCCTGACCCAGCTGAATCCAGATTACTCCTATCGTGCTCGGAGAGAGCAAAATAAAAGATCTTCACCTGCGTCTCTTTATCCAACCCATGATGTGGGCACCTCCTCAGCATAACCTGAAATCTCTCCCAGGTCTCAGAATATGTCTCACCAGCCTGTTGGGTAAAGTTGTGAATCTTCCGGATCATGTCGTTAGTCTTCTCAGGAGGGAAGAACCTCTCAAAGAAAACCTCCACCATATGGTTCCAGGACTCCACAAACTCATCATCCAAATTATATAACCATTCTCGCGCGGCTCCCGCCAATGAACTCGAGAAAAGCTTGAGATACAGTGCCTCCTGTGGAAACCTATCGATTTTTACCATGTCACAGTTCTCAACAAACTGGCTGATGTGCGCGACGGGGTCCTCATTCTTGAGCCCATGGAAAGCATTTTATTTCACCAGATTTATCAATGTCGGATCAATCTTATATGTAGGTATGTTGATTGCCTGCTTCTTTATAGGCCCTTTTGAAGCTGATGAGGAAGAAGCCTTGATCTTGTCCCATATAGTCTGTGGCTCGGCCATCTCTTCCTGTTCAAGTTCGGAATCTACCTCTTCTGGTTGCTCTTGCTCGTGATAATCCTCGTCCTCAGGTCCCGGCAACGGAACCTCGGGTGCGCGACCTGCGTAGTCAGTACTACATGTCTGCACCATGCACAGTACCTGAAATGAGAAAGTTTAAGTTCAGTACAGTGCTTTGACGAGTATCAAAATTAACGAACAATAAAAAGAAAATATTTCAAGTTGTTTCAAAAAAAAAAATTTGTGGCCTAGAGTGGCCGCTCGTAGCACTCAAAGTGCCAACAATTCGCTGTATCCCCGGCAACGGTGCCAAAAACTTGACGCAATTTTACTGTGCGTATAAACGCAAGTGAAGGCGTCGAAGTAATACAGGCCTTTGTGAGGCCCGAGTCGAACACAGGGATACTCAGAATTGTTGGTGACTCCTACTAACTAGTCGTGATCAACTAAGTCGACTAACAAGTTGGGTTTGTCGAATAAAATTAAAAGAAACTAAAAATAAAACAAAGCAAACAATCGATTAAAGGTTAATTTAATCAATTCAAAAGGATATCTTTAGGATTGCGGTTTCACCGCGGGTATTCATTGTATTAGGTTTTATATAATGCCTCACTCTTCTCTCTCTATCCGAGTAGTGGCCTGAAAACAGAATTGCCCACTGTCGTGGTGCAATTCACTACTTAGGTTTAGGTCGGTTCCACCGTCGTAGTAACCTATTCCCTAAACTAAGTGCATTACGAACGATCTCTCAGTATCCACCATTAATTTTACACCACCTTGTTCAAGGGATTTATCGATTAATGTAGGTTTCGTCTCTTTTCAGCCGTTAATCCTTCTATCGAAGTGATTAAGGGCATTAGATTATTATTATGGTGATCAAGCATAACCATATATGGAGAAAACGAAGCTATACCACAGATTTAAGAGAGAAAATATGAATTACTATTATAAAACTGTCATATAGTGAATCCCCGGGCTACTCCCGGTCCTAAAGACAAAGGGGATTAGCCCCGCATGGTCATCTCAATGAAAGACAGAGGAGTAGAGAAGAAAAACATGGGAAACATGGAGCAAACTCGTGTAACCCCTGATACAAAGGTGTTCCTGGAGATCCTCCTCGAGAAACGTGCGTTTTGCAGTCTTCCGGCAGCAAAATCGCCCGTCGGAGGTGCCCAGATCGCTCGGTTGACGGCCTTTGTCTCTCATCTCCTATCTCTCTCTCCTTCTTGGATGTTCTGCAACACAATGTCCTCTCCCCCTCGGGCCTTCCGTGTTCTTCTTAGGTCATAGGACCACTTTACGGCTCTGAAAAAGCTCAACCGTCGGATTAAAACGCTCCGTTTTAGCGCTGAAATCGCCAGATCCCGACGCTGTCGATAGTATCGACCCCAAGGTCGATGGTATCGACCATGGCACAGGTTATTCCTTCCAAGATCGCGTTTTGGGGTTGCTTTTTGATGAAATGTCGATACTATCGACCTGGGGGTCGATAGTATCGACTCCGGACAATGCAAAAGTGCCTGAAAAAGTGCTGAAACATGTGTATAAGTCCAGGGATTATATAAAATCATATAAATATGATAAAAGAAGTATAATTTGATGCAAAAAGAGTTTAAGGGCCAACTATAGTGAATTATGCAAATATAATCAAGAAAATGACAAATACATGCATAAAACAGATAAAAATAAGCCTATAAAAGTGACTCAAAACCCATGCATCATTCAGATTAAAGCAATTGAATTTCTTTGAGATAAACATCCCTCTCATATCTAAGAGCATCACTGATGAGTTTAAGTTCAACATTTTCAGTTTTAAGCAACTCAATCTCATTTAGGCACTTTTGGTTGTCTTCCTTAAGAGATTCAATGTTCTTAAGATATCACTATTCTCTACCTCAACTCCATTGTATTGGAGCTCAAGATCAATAAATTGGCCTTACAATGAATCAATGCTCTCAAGATGATTTTTCTCATTTTCTCAAGAATATCAAGTTTAGCATACAAGTCATCAATGATTTTACCCAACCTCTTCTTTGTAGATTTACATTCAGATTAAGAAGAATGAGTAGTAGCAAGCATGTCAATAAGAGTTTCTTTAACAAACTCATACAAACTTACCTCGCTTACCTAACCAATATCTTCACTCGTAGAAGCCATGAATGCAAGGTGGCATGATCCATCTTCATCAGAGCTTGAGCCACTAGAGGATGATCCTTCCCAAGCTGCATGAGTTGCGTCTTTGTGTCTCCTCTCCTTCTTGTCCTTCCTCTTATATTTGCTATCTTTCTTGTACTCTTCCTCCTTCTTGGAGCTGCTCTTGTGGTGAGACTTTCTAGCTTTAGGAAATTCACTCTTGTAGTGTCCTTTTTTTTACCACACTTGTAGAACCTTGGAGTAGAAGAAGAAGATTGGTTTCCTTTGAAGTGCTTTCTCTTGGAGAAGTTGGCTTCATGCTTACTAGGGCCATCATCTTCACTTGAGGAGGAGGGAGAGGTCCAACAAGTAAGTTGTTGTTGAAGGATGAGGGCCTCCACTTGAGGTTTGAAGGCACTATCTTTGATCTTCCTTGATTCTTTTTCTTCTTGCTTTGCTTCCTCTTCTTGCTTGTCAGGTCTTGGCTCATGAGCTTTTAGATTGCCAATAAGCTCCTCGGTTGGAATGTCACCAAGACTTCTTATTTCTTCAATGGAGGTCACTTTGACTCCCATCTCTTTGGAAGAGACCTCGAGATCTTTGAGTTGATTGCTCCTCTATACAAAGTGTGTCCCAAAGTAGCTAGGTCATTGATGATGATGTTGAGCCTTGAGTACATCTCGACAACTCCTTCTTTCTTCCCCATCTTGAAGTTCTCTAGGAGGATGTTCAACATGTAGATCTTTGCCTCCTTTACTTGATTTGTGCCTTCATAAGTGATGCACAACTTGTCCCATATCTCATAGGCTGTATCCCATGAGGAGATGTGGTTGAACTCGGATGGAGTAAGGGCTGCATAGGGGATGCTAATTGCTTTGGCATTGACCTGTGCATTCTTTAGGACTGCTTCATCCCAAGTTGAAACAACTCGTGTTGGCTCCTTATAGGGTGTAATCATCACTTTCAACATATCAAAATTCATTCCTTGAATGTAGAATTGCATCCATCGCTTCCGATAGAGGAAGTTGGTACCGTCGAAGACCGGGGGGCGCACGGAGAAGCCTCCCTCTAGGTTGAGGGAACCAAGTCAGTTCTCACCCATCTTCTCGTCTTGTAGGAGATTTGTTAGAGAAGATCCTTGCTCTGATACCACTTGTTGGATCTAAGACTCTAGAGGGGGGTGAATAGAGATTCAAAAATTCTCACAAGAATAGTTAGACCTTTAAATTATATCAATTGAAACCAAAAGCTAAAACTAAATTTGAAGTCCTATCTAAACAAGCATAACAAGGATGAGAGAGATTGAAACAAACACTTGGATAAGGTGTTTAGAGTGGTTCCAATCTCCAAACTAGGAGACCGTAAATCCACTACCTAGAGAGGTCAACCTCTAGGACTTTGCAACCCATGTATACTTATATTCCATTATAAGAGATATAAGAGGACCACCTTACATCCAAGGACTTACCTATCAAAGCTAAGAGTCTTTCACCTATACAAGGACTTACCCACTTGATCAAGATGTCTTCAGCCTTCACCAAGGACTTACCAACACTTGCATCAAGTCTTTGACCTCACAGGGATTGTCCACTCTTCTTGAATCTTCCGCCTTGTCCTTCTCCTTCACTTGGAGAAGATCTTCACACCTTCTTCAATCTTGAAGAATATCAACAACTCCTCCTTCACTCGGAGAAGACCACTTCAGCCTTTGCTCTTTGAGAAAGGGGATTGGGAAGATGGAAGGATGGAAGATTTACAAGATAAAATTGAGGTAGCTCTCTTACAACATGTCTAACTCACTCATAATCACGAAATACTTTGTAAATGAGAGAGAAAGGGGCTCAAAGGGTTGTACCACACTCAACTATAGCAAAGACCAAGGATAGCATGAATGAGAAACCTTAGAATGAACTCCAAGAGGTCCTATTTATAGTTTGGGGTGTTCCCTTGAGTGTGGGATCGCTTAAGAACGAAAATAGCCATTTTACAACTTGTAATTGATTTATTTTCGTTTCTAACAACTCTCAAATGGTTGAATCACCTTTTCTACGTTTTTCATACATTACTTTCGGTCGAGTTTCAATAAAGGTAAGTCGGTCGATCCACTAACCAACAAAGCCAATTTTATCGGTCGAGTTTTTCCTAGGGTAACTCAACCGATCAGCCAAAATCAACTTTGGTCAGTAGGTCGCTCGGTCGAGTTCTATGAGTGTGCAACTCGACCGATGCAATCATTTCAAAAAATCCATCACGGATCGGTCGAGATTCGAACTCGACCGATCAAGTTGTTGTCACAAATTTTCCAAAATGATTTTAAGTGATCAAACGATGGAATTATGTGTCTCTAATCTTAGTTACAAATCATATCATCAATGCAAATGATTACAAAAATATTCTAAGGTGATTTGGAGTGATTTTCCAAATTGTGCATTTGCATTGCTTTTGATTTGAACTTGGACAAGCTAGGACTTGTGTAATTCGATCCTTTTCATGTACCTAAAGCCTAAAATCAATTTTAAACAAACATATTAGATACATATTAATGGAATGGTTAAGTCATTATCAAAATATGGACATGTATAACTATCAAGTCAACGCTTGTGTTGTTTGATTGCTAATGCCTCGAAAGAGTAATATTAGCCTATATCTTTAGTTATGGTCGTATGAATGCATGAGAATGTTGGATTACTAAAACTAATGATCATATGGTTGTATTTTTTATTGCATGTTTGTCATCTTGAGAGACAGAGACACTATAGATTTAACCCAATCTCGAGAGAGGAGGGAATATAAACTAATATGATTGCTTATAAACTATGCTAAGGGTATATAATTATTGTGAGTATTTCATGTCAGCGAGAGACCTTAATGATAAAAACCAATCCAAGTTTTATCCATATATTCAAAATGCACCTAAAGATCTAAGTTCTCTCTTTCTTTTCTAATAGATTTACTATACTTTGTTGTTTATTTCTATATTTGGATACCATCGTCCGGTAAGGGACACCTATCTTTCTTTTTAGTTTGATGTAGCAAGGATAAGGCCTTAAGTCCTATACATCCATCACCCTTTCTTCCTGTGTTCGACCATGTTCACTACACAAAACCCCGTATTATTGTTGTGGGCGTCTAAGTACCGATATAAATATGAAGTCCAGTTACTCTAGTTCCACCTCAATTTTGGATGTGAAATCTAAGGCGATCAAAGAGTCAACAAAAATTCTAATCAAGCATACCTTTACCTATTCTCACTGTCACTCATACGCCTTTATGAGCAATAATTAGATTGGCCCCATTGCCCACATGTTGGCGGTGTTCTATCGCGAAGTGATCTAGTCTCCATTACTCCTATAACCAAATCTAAAACCAATTATTACTCACTTCTGGATTTAGATAGCATAACCAAGTATCAAGCATGGCATGAGAAATGATCACAACGTCACCTAGTTGGTGACATAAGTGGAGGAGGGTTTGGACATAACAGAAACATTCAAAGATAACATTAAAAATCTTGAAGTGTGCAATACATTACAAACCAGTTAGCTTCACTGTGATTTGTAACATGTTACATATGGAAATATGTAAGTGAGAAGTGATCAAGTCCAACAAATATTAGAAACCTATTGGTTTCACTGAGAATTGTAACAGAACACATTTGAAAATGGGCAATAGAGATGTGTAGGGTGTTGATTGCTGAAGTTTGAGCCGTAGTTACTCTTTGAGTTGTAGAAGTTAAGTTGTGATTTTTTTTAGCGAAAATGAGATAATATTTATTTATAGAATACGACATAGATATTCAACTACACTGGTCTGTAAAGTGGCATCATCCTACAATTCGTGGATGTGAAATATTTAACAATATGTGTGGAATAAACATCTCCAGATCAACAACTAAAAAGGAAAATTGAAAAAATAGATATGTCGCTTGTCTTTATTTATAGAGTTATAGATAGATTATAGACACTTTTGTTTATTTAGCAAGAAATTCCAACTAGAACGTGGAGTAAGATGCAACTTGAATGTACTTAAATACATCACCCCAAACAACATATACAACCGAACACATTACTTTTAAAAACATATTTATCAACTACTTCCTACCAAACACACCTTTTAGCTTGACATGACATTGAACAAGTAGGCTGAGGACCAATATCGAATGAGTGAGATTCGAAATTACCTGTCCCCTATTTGATTTGTGACTGGGATTATGAAGTTAGAATTGAGTTAGTCAAGAAATCCAGATTAGTCTTATCCAGATTCAGTCTTATTTCGTTTGACAACTCAACTCTATTATAAGCACTCATTAGATTGGATTGACTTCATTTTCAGTATTTTTGAATCTTACATATAAAACAAAACAACACATAAGATAAGATAGAGCTAAATCCAGTTTGAGATTTCATAATCCTACTAAGAGCGGGACTTAATTTGGATAAAAGGATTCACAATCTGAAAGGACCATGTTAGTCTAATTCTTGTCAAACAAATATATGAGCAGAATGGGACTCACTTTGGTTATGATTTACTTTATGTTGCGTAAAAAGACAAAGTCTAGTCTCAATTAGATCCTGAACCAAACATAGTCTTGGGGCCCATGGGAACGTCTTCCTAATGGTTTCACAATTGCACCTGCCCTCTTACGCTATGTTTGGTACATAGTGACAAAATTGATGGTGATGATATAGTGATAGAGAAATTATTAAAATGTGTTGTTTGGTAACATGTGCATGGTGATATGAATGGTGATGGTGCAAAATTTAAAAAATATTATTTGTTACATGGCTATAGTGATGGGGAAGAGAATTTTTTTAATAAAAAACACCTTACACAAGTAAAGAATCATATTTATTAGAACGTTTTTTTATACACATTTGTCTAAATAAGTAGTGGAGTCTTGAAAGAAACTTCTTTCATCATGATTCACTATACTTTTTCATGGGGACAAAAATAGATCAAAATTCACCACAGATTCACCATGATTCTCTATCACTATGACAAACAAACAACATTTTTATTTCACCATCATTTCCTATCACCATGATTCACCACGTAACAAAAACAACCTTAAGCAAAGGGCCGCAAAACACGGTTCGGCCATAAAAAATGCAATTGGGGCATAAGGCCCTAAAACTAAAAGAAGCCCATGGTTTCACGCGCCCGCCCGCCCGCAAACGCCCTCCCGGTCCGTGCAGTAACGTAGCAGGCGGAAACCTAATTCGAGTTCCGGGTAAAGCCCTTCACCCGCCGGCTGCGAGTCTGCGACTTCTACTCTCCTGTATAGAAAGGAGCGGGAAAAACTATATTTCCGGTGACTGTTACTCCGCCGCCATCACCGGCGGTGGGCGCTCAGGCTGATGTCGGCCAAGTGGCGTGCCCTGCAGCACAGGCACCGGTTCACCTACAGCTCAACTCCCTTTCCGGACTACTTTCTGGAAGCACTTAAGGAACTGCTCTCGGATCCTGCTGCCGCCTCCTCCAAGTTCCCAGCCGACCTCAACCACCTAACCACCCTTAACACAAGCTATGCTCAAGTTGCCGCTTCGAATGAACTGTCCGCCTCCTTCTCCGAGCTCCTTCTGGGGACCCCCCCTGCTCCTGCCCAATTCGCTTCATCGGCGGCGCGGCTCTTCTTGGAGGTTCTGTTCCTTGAGAACTCCCTACCACTTCACCGCTCCGTCCTTTCCGCCATCTCCAAATGTAGAAAGGCTCTTCCTCTGCTGCACAGCTCTTTCATTGAGCTCTGCAGGGAGTATGGAGACGATGGTGGCTTGAAGGCCGGGAAGAAGCGGTTTCTAATCTCAAGGGCAGCCCTGTCTATTCTGGGATATCCCAAGCTGGGTTTTTTGGATGAGACTTTGCGGGAATGCGCGGTGTTGGTTGCGCTGGACATTGCGAACGGAATGAAGAGCGTCATGAAGGACGTTGAGAGTGGCTCTCGCCCATCTCCCGCCGTCATGGAACAATGCCAGGACGCCATGTCCTGCTTGTACTACCTGTTCCAGCGATTCCCGACTAGCTTTTCTGGTGGCAAAGAGAGTGTCTTCACCCGTGTTCTGGAGGCCACTATTGGCGTTTTGAAGTCGCAGGCTTTCTCCAGGGATTGCCTGGTCGCTTCAAGCGTGAGCTTTTGGGCCGCTCTTCAGGTTTATGTAGTTCCAGAAGAGTTAATAACCTTCATAGCTCGAGAGTTCTTTGGATTTTCGCCTCCGGGCCCGGAAGAAAAATCTGATATGAAGCGTTTGCTACCTTGCAATTTTGATCTACGATCTGGCATCCACAATGTCCCTCCACTTAACAGACTCTGCTTGCTGAGAGGAATACTCACTGCAGTTCCTAGGAAATTACTGAATATCCGGTTTGAGAAATCCGGCAGTGGGGTGGTCTGGACTGTGCTTTATAATGCTATTCTGCCCGAGCTCTGCAATTTTTGTGAGGACCCAATTGACAGACATTTCAATTTCCACGCCTTGACCGTACTGCAGATATGCCTCCAGCAGATAAAAACTTCCATAATGGCTAATCTAACAGAATATTCAGTTGAGTACGATCCTTTCCCTGAAGGCATCACGGGTCGTATACTGAAAATTGTCTGGAACAATCTCGATGACCCTCTGAGTCAGACGGTAAAGCAGGTTCACCTTGTCTTTGATCTCTTCTTGGATATCCAAGCGAAGTTTCATTCCGGAAAAGATGAACAACATAAGCTGTTTCTTTGTCAAATTTCGTCAACGCTTCTACTCTTAGGTCCCCGCTGCAAAGGAAGATACATTCCATTAGCTTCTGTTACTCGACGTTTGGGGGCTTTGAAGCTTTTGGAGATGAACTCCAAACTATTATTTGAGACAGCTCAAGCTTACATGGATGATGACGTATGCTGTGCTGCAACGTCATTCCTAAAATGTTTTTTGGAGTGCTTACGTGATGAATGTTGGAACTTACATGGCGTTAACATTGGATATGAGACTTTCAGGGGGTTGTGCTTGCCTCCTATACTAGAGGGGCTTACTTCTGACGTTTCAAAACTTCGTACTAATCTAAATACCTATGCTTTACCATTGATTCTTGATATTGATGTAGACAGCATATTCCCAATGCTGTCTTTCATTGGAATAAGGCCAAAAGGAGAGAGGACAAGCAGTCCTGCAGCTGTTACTGTCAATCAATGTGTAGCTGCATTAGTTTCCTTGCTGAAAGTGTCACGGTTCCTTGCACTGGTAGAAGGGGATATTGCTTTAGATCCTGAACCTGAAATGAGTAATGAAACGTCCAATACATTTGCCATTGTTTGTATAAAGACGATAAGCATGAATGTTCCTGTCATGTGGTTAGAACTGGCACTTACACATGTTGAAGAAAGCATCCGAATTGATGCTGCTGAGACTTTATTTTTGAATCCTAAGACATCTAGTCTTCCTTCCAAGTTAGAACTTTCCTTGTTGAGAAAAACTGTGCCATTAAACATGCGCTGCTGCTCAACAGCTTTCCAAATGAAGTGGTCCAGTATGTTTAGGAAATTTTTTTCTCGTGTAAAGACTACATTGGAGCGGCAGGTAAAGGCAGGTGCTTGGAAGCCGGTACCTTTCACGGGATCTGATGACAATCATAGCTGTGCGAATAACAAAACTATGGCGTCTAATGGCGCACATGAGCTTTTTTGTTTTATGAAATGGTTTAGCTCTCATCTCTTCTTCTCTTGTTACCCTTCAGCTCCATATGAAAGGAAGACTATGGCTATGGAACTTATTCTCATAATGCTTGATGTGTGGCCCGTAATGCCGCCTCCAACTGGAATTGTCTCCATATACCCATATAGCAATCAGTTCACCTCTTCTGATTCAACATTGTTGTTGGTTGGTGCTATCATTGATAGCTGGGACAGGCTCAGGGAAAGCTCTTATCATATTCTTTTGCGCTTCCCTACACCTCTTCCTGGTATTTCCTGTAATGATTCTGTCAAAGAAGTTATCACTTGGGCAAAAAGGTTGGTGGGCAGTCCACGAGTAAGAGAAAGTGATGCAGGGGCTTTAGCTTTAAGGCTTATATTCAGAAAGTATGTCTTGGATCTGGGATGGATAGTTAGTGCTTCTACTTTAGTCTCCTGTCATGTACCGCAGCATGAACTTTCAAATGGAATAAGGAAATCTAGGAAACCTGTATTAGAATACCTATATTCACTTGTTTGTTGGCTGCAGTTTGCTATCGAGGAAGGTGAAAGGGACCTGTCTGAAGCTTGCAGAAACAGTTTTGTCCATGGTATCCTACTAACGCTGAGGTATACATTTGAGGAACTGGATTGGAATTCTACTAATGTCCTGTCAAGTCTTTCAGAGGTGAAGCATTTGCTAGAGAAACTTCTGGAGCTCGTCACCAGAATAACTTCATTAGCTCTCTGGGTTGTATCTTCTGATGCATGGCACTTTCCTGATGAAAATGATGAAATTACTGATGAAGTAGACCTATTTGATGAGATAAAGGTTGAAACAGGCACAATTGAATGTTCATCAGGTAGCTTGTCTGATACTTTGAGGCCTACAGATGACGTGGGACCTAGGGATCAGATTGTTATGGTTGGTTGCTGGCTTGCTATGAAGGAGGTCTGGTCCATCACGCCTCTAGATCTATTTTATGCCTTGAGTATTCTTTATATGTTTTCTCCTTTTCCTTCCCTTTTGGTGTTAAACTGTGTTTCCTTCTTATTATCGACCGATTTCTGTTGGAACTACTTGTTATTGGCTTCGTGTTCTGTCCTTGATATTTTTTTGGGGGAAGTCACTAGGTCATTCACAATGTTTGAAACTGAAGATGAACTGAATTAGACATGGTAGTACTATTAGTCTATTACCATTACAAACAAGTTCTTTACTAAGCATAGAGAAGATAGGTTGGGGATTTTGCATATACATGTGCTTCCTCTTGTTGTCTTTTGAGGTGATGTTTTTGCTAGCCCTTCTGCTGGTAGGTTAACTCTTCTGCTGACATGTTGGATCATAACCTACCAGTTCTTCTCCAACAGTCCTTTGATCTTCAAATACCGTCTTGACAAAACTGGGCACTCAGTTGACTTAGCTCTTGCAATCTCAGCTGCCTTGAGGCAATAAATTTTAATAATAATCTGCTTATATCCTTCTTCCTAAGCTCCTTTCATGGCCTGGCCTACCCCTGTGAACTCAGCTTCAAGCACTGAGTGTATATGGTACTTCCTTCAGCTATCTTCCAGACTCGACTGATATATGATGACCATCCCGATGGCTTGTTTGGCTTCTATTCTTCTTATTTGCGTCATCCAAATTAATTTTCATCCAATATTTGTTAGGAGGCCTCCATTCACTGTTTATGCTTGCTGGCTTATTCTCCTTTCCGGCTTCAAAAACTTTTTTAATGTTGTCAACACTCTGGTTTATCGATAAGGCTTGCTGCTGAACATTCGAAATTTTGTTTTCGACGCTCCCCTTATTCTTAGCCATCCATATGTGCCAGCAAATATAGATGAACTCTATCACTTACTGCACCTTGAGTTATTGTTCAGCCATGCATTGAAGCTCAATCTGTAGAAATCTCCATTCAACCAGCTGCAATCCACGGCCTGCCAGATGTCTTTGGCTTTGCAACAGTCGAGCAAAACATGAATAACATCTTCCCCCTCTAGTCCGCATCACAAACGTGTGCTATCATTAGTCACGTGCCTAATTTGCCTTTGTTTGTTAGTTAGCAGTGCATTATACACTACCAACCTCATAGACATCCTATACTTTTCTGGCATTTTGTCTTTCAGATCTTCACCCAAGGGCATGTCTTCATAACCTTGGCCGTTTCCCTTGTTAGTTGATAAGCTGTCTTCATTTTAATCTTCCTAAGTCAGTCACATTCCATGCCAATATCTGCTCCTGCATTGGCGTCAGGCACATACATGCTAGATATGCACGTGCATATCTCATGTGATATGTAAACTTTACGAACTCCACATTCCAGTTGCCTGTTAAGTCCACTAGCTGACTGTTGATTCCAGTACCTCCTCTGGGATAGGTTTAGTAACCAGCTGTTGGAATTTGGAGGTATTAGTGATCCAGTTGTCCTCCCACACACTGGTGTCTTCTTCATTCATGGGAATCAGTATGCAATTCTCCCTAACCAGTTGCAGGTTCTCATACACAGATCTCCAGAATTGGGTAGCTGGCTGCAATTTCTCTTCGGTGTAGTTTTGATACTTAAGTGCCGTATGCTAGGAAGCACGGATACAGATACGTTTCGGATACGGGTATGGGTACGGGGATACGACAATTTTTGAAAATATAGGATATGGGTACGGCATGGATACGACAATTTTTTTAATATTTATTTAAATATTTTCAAAAATAAATAGTATATTTATTTTAAAAAATAGATGAAGGTAGTCAAATTTCATTTATAAATCACAATATATCTAAAGAAAATGGAAACCAATTCCATAGTATCGAACAATGATATAAAAAGGGGTCTTTCATTCATATTAATGTTAGATAGAAGTTACAAAAAGACGTCATAAAATCACATTTCATGTATCATTTAATTTTGTGTTGTAAAGTGTGTCATATCATCTGTGACAGCAAACCATCTTCTTTCGTGTATAAGAAGTAATTAAATATTTATGTATACAAGAAGTATATCCAAATTCCAAAATAAAAAAAATGAACTGAAATATGAAACAACAGAGGCAATTATAGACAAGTAGGTATATTAACTGCAAGACACGGTGAGAAAATCAGAATTACTAAACAGCAAAATTAAAGAAAGGTAGAGAGGCTTACGTTCAAAAGGGATGAACAAAGGCAATGCCAATATAGAATTCCGAAAAGAGTTAAGGTAGAAATTCAGAGGCTAGAGGCTGTAACAACCAATAGAAAATTGAATCCCTTTGGAGAAGATGAGGCACAAAGGCTATATGTTAACCACCAATAGCCCATTGGAGAAGATGAGGCACAAGCCGCACAACAATATAAATATGACGTGGACTGAAGCAAAACCAAGCTTCAAAATGTATCGCACAAGCCAAAGGAGCCGTTTTACTGATTTGCACAGAGAATCGGTAAAAACGCAGGTCAATTCGTTAAAAGGTCTTAAAAACGAAAAATAAAGGCTTAAATGGGCCGGTCCGTATCCAAAACATATCCAGGCCGTATCCAGGCAAAAAAAAGCAGAAAAAAAGGGGATACGGCTGGAGAGGTATCCGATACGTATTTAGGTGTATCCATGGAGTATTGGTATCCGATACGTATCGGATACGGGTACGACACCTATTTTGGAGTATCCGTGCTTCCTAGGCCGTATAAGTCCTCCATAATGTATCTTTCCTTGTGAAGTATGCCCATGCACTCATGATTAAAGCACTGTTCCATTTCCGCATACTTTAAACTCCTAAACCTCCATATCTTGTCCCTTGTCACTTGTCACTGAGTTCTAGGCTAGGAAGCACAGACACGGACACGGGACATGACATGGACACGGACACGGGACATGGACACGGCATACACACATACATATACATATACATATACATATACATATACATATACATATACATATACACATAGATATGCATACATATATATAATTATATTTATATACACATACATAATACATATAAGTATAAATATAGTTGTATGCACATATAGACAAATATATACGTATACATATACATGTAGACAAATATACATATGCATACACATAACATGGAGTCAATAAATATAATATCCGTCTATCCAAATCTGTAAAGCAATTGATTACATGAGTTTTAAAGAAATAAACTTAAAAGAAATATAAATCAAACCCAAAATTCACTTACGATATGAATGCAGACTTTATAAGAAAGCACTAGTATGTTTTCATTATGAGATAATAAATGATCATTGTAGATTAATCTAGAATACATTTGCAATATGAAATCAAGTATGAATGACGAATGATGAATATAATGAATTTGTATTCAAATTCCTAGAACACTCGTTATATAATGATGAATTATATATAAGTACGATGTATAATAGATAAATATGTAATTATCATTAGGAAAAGGATGGGGAGGAATTTCTATGTCAAATTCCTAGAACACTCGTTATATAATGATGAATTATATATATAAGTATGGTATAATGGATAAATATGTAATAATCATTAGGAAAGGATGGGGAGGACACATATGGTAGTGTGTTGGAGTAAGAGAAGGGAGAGAGAAGATATATAATTTATATTTCTTTTATATAGGGAATTAGTTTGAGCCTGCTGTGTCCACGGCGTTTCCAAACTGTCCACGACGTGTCCAAGCCGTGTCCGGGTTTAAAAAAAAAGTGGACACTTTTGAACCGTGTCCACCGCATGTCCAGCCGTGCCCACGCCATGTCCGTGTCCGACACGTGTCCGGGACGACCACGACTGCCCCGGGAAAGTGTCCATACTTCTAGGCAATCGGCATATGGTGTTTTTGGCGAGCACCACACCATACGAATGTCTTTACTAGCTGGTCCACTCGATTACAGATAAAATTAGGCACTTTGGTCACCTGCATTCTATAGGTTGGCACTGCTGTCATGACCGACTTAGCCAATCACACCCTTCCTGTCAGAGAAAGTGATCTTGCACTCCATGCATTAATTTTGTTTTCCAGTTTGGCGTGATAGCCTCATAGGTGTTCTTCTTGACCCTAGCGTCCATACTTCTAGGCAATCGGCATATGGTGTTTTTGGCGAGCACCACACCATACGAATGTCTTTACTAGCTGGTCCACTCGATTACAAATAAAATTAGGCACTTTGGTCACCTGCATTCTATAGGTTGGCACTGCTGTCATGACCGACTTAGCCAATCACACCCTTCCTGTCAGAGAAAGTGATCTTGCACTCCATGCATTAATTTTGTTTTCCAGTTTGGCGTGATAGCCTCATAGGTGTTCTTCTTGTCCCTAGTATGTAGATGGGCACACCCAAATACCGCCCAAGTCTTTTGTGACCTGGATGTCCCTATAGTTACAAATTTGAGCTTTATTCTCACTACTCACACTTGTAGTGCAGTAAATCATGGATTAGTTTTAGATATGAACTGACCTGAAGCCTTGTTAACATAGTTTGAATACTTCCATCATCCACGATAGTTCTGATATGCTCTACATTGGCTTTAGCAAAGAGAATCAAACCGTCAACAAACATTAGGTGTGACAGCCCTTTTCTTCCAACTGCTATTTTGATGGGTTTTCATTCTCCAGACTCCACCTTAGTATCAGTCAGTTGACTCAGTCTTTCTAGACATAGAACAAAGAGGTAGGGGGAGAGTGTACCCTTTTGTCTTAAGCCTCTGCTCGCTTCGAAAGAGGGAAGAGGCTCTCTATTTAACAAAGTTTGAGTTTTACCTTCTGCAATAAAGTTGATAATGTATCATGGTAGCCCAAGCTTTGTAGTTGTATCAAGCATGAATTGCCAGGACGTATTGTCATATGCCATTGTCAAGTCTGTCTTTATGGCCATATTCTTGGAAGCATGTTTGCTTCTCATCTTGTGTATAATTTCCTGTGTGAGAATTATATTGTTTGATATTCTCCTATCAGGTAAAAAAAACACTTTGGGTTGGAACAACCCATTCTGGCAGAAAATGCTTCAACCTTTCTACCACAATATTTGAGACTAACTTCAGGCTGACACTGTTTAGAGAAATAGGACGGAGTAAATTACAACAATCCGGTCTTTGACTCTTAGGTACGACAACAATGGTTGAGCTGCACATACCTAATTCATAGGAGTGCCCCCCCCCCCGAGTGCATCATGAACAGTTCGTATCACTGATGACGTAATGCTATTCTAGTTTCTTTGGTTGAACAACACATCATATCCATCCACGCCTTATGCAGATTCATCATATCTAGGACTCCCTTGATTTCATTCTCATCTGGCATGGCCGCCATGCTCCTTTTCTGGCTATCAGAAATAGCTTTATACCATGCTGGACAGGCATCCATATGCTCCTGATTTGATTTTCACTCCGATGTAATTTTTTTTAAATGACAGAGGATTATAGCTTTACGCTCCTTTTTCTTTTATATCCATCCACCTTGAGGTGACTTCAGGGTGGTAATGGTATTTGCTTCTCCTCCTCCTCTGTTTGACGGTAAAGATACTTAGCGTGAATATCCTCAGCTGACTCTCCTGTCTCCAGTCCTCCACATGGTTTATGTCTTCTAGCTTCTCCTACAAAAGACTTTATATCTGATCAATGTTCTCATCACGGCTCTCCTTGAGCAGTCTTTGAAGGTAAAATTATAGAATCAGTAGTTTTCCTTTTCTCCCTCATGCTGTTCAGTCAGCTGATCCCATTTTCATTTTTTTTCCTTTCCTTAATAGCAGTGTCATGAAAAAGCAGTGAGTTATCCCAAATGTCATGCAAGACCTACTCAAAGACATTTCTTGTTTACCAAGAAGATTTAGAAATTAGAATAAAAACCCTCAATATTTGTTTCTTCATGAAAAGGCGGTGAGTATCTCGACCTGAGTATGGCCCATAATAAAGCTGATTGGAAAAGAAGGATCCATGTAGTCGATTGCAGCATGGTTGGGATTGAGGCTTAGATGACGATGTCGATGATGATGATGTTGATGATGATGATGATGATAATTCCACCGCTGAATAGGACTATAGTCTTAATGATTGCGGGGTAGATACTCCTGATATCACCATACTTATCTAGAAGCTCAATGTTGGCTGTTGCTCTATCACCTTGTGTAAAAGGCCTTTCTGAACATGAACTTCATACTTGAGTGGTTGAGAAACGTAAGGCCAGCGGCTTTCATAAGCACCTAGTTGACATCATCAACTTCAGACTTGTTGGAGCGCTTTGCTCCAATCTGTCCATGAACTGCTAGCGCCATATCCAGTCGCCCACAATTTCTACTGTTGTTAATGTGCTGCCAAAGGTGCATGCGCAAAGTACCTTTTGGGTGTGCATATACAAGGGTATAATAGCAGTCATTTATCTTGCAATGTATAAGTTGCTTTTCGTTGCAAATAATCTTTACATTTACGGGATCCAGCGATTAAAAAAGCGTCTGAGGCGGCCGCTGAAGCACCCACTTTAGCGTCCAACCCACTGGTCCGCGTCAAAACAGGCCTGAGCGGAAAAATAGCGTTTGTCACTGAGGAGGGTAGTTTGCGGCGCTTTTGCGGGCCTCCGACCGCTTTAGCGGGATGCGATTCAGCGGCTGGAATGGACGCTTTTGAGTTACGCGACCCCTTAAAACCCAAAATCCCCAAATAGCTAGACCCCCCGACTCGTCTTCTCTATTCCCAATCGGAACACTGCGAGACTTCTGCAGCCGTAGCATGAAGTCCCGATGAGGATTCCCGGCGAGGCTAGGACTCCTCGACTCCTAGTCCTAAGCCGTTGTCGTCCCCTGTGCTCTTATGAGAGCGTGACTCCCTCTGTATCTTCTAATCCCCTCCTCATATCACTTTCTCGTCATCTCCTCCACAACGACGAAAGGATTGCTAATGGGTTTCTCAGCGGCAGTCTTGGAGTCAACGGCCTCATCAGACTTTGTCATCATCTCCTCCACAACGACGGAAGGATTCTCAGGGGGCTTCTTAGCGGCAGTTCTGGAGTCAAGGGGGGAGGCGGAAGGCAAGGTGCTTCAGTGCTAGGCTACGCGGTGGCCGTCTAGGAGTCCAGGCGATGGTTTCTAGGCGGATTGTTCTCTACGCACAACAGTTCATGTATGTTCTGTATTCTCTTCTTCATTGCTCTGTCTTCCGCTCCCCTCACGCTCCGCTAGGCTGCTAGTTGTTAACTGGTCCGCGTCAAAACAGGCCTGAGCGGAAAAATAGCGTTTGTCACTGAGGCGGGTAGTTTGCGGCGCTTTTGCGGGCCTCCGACCGCTTTAGCGGGATGCGATTCAGCGGCTGGAATGGACGCTTTTGAGTTACGCGACCCCTTAAAACCCAAAATCCCCAAATAGCTAGACCCCCCGACTCGTCTTCTCTATTCCCAATCGGAACACTGCGAGACTTCTGCAGCCGTAGCATGAAGTCCCGATGAGGATTCCCGGCGAGGCTAGGACTCCTCGACTCCTAGTCCTAAGCCGTTGTCGTCCCCTGTGCTCTTATGAGAGCGTGACTCCCTCTGTATCTTCTAATCCCCTCCTCATATCACTTTCTCGTCATCTCCTCCACAACGACGAAAGGATTGCTAATGGGTTTCTCAGCGGCAGTCTTGGAGTCAACGGCCTCATCAGACTTTGTCATCATCTCCTCCACAGCGACGGAAGGATTCTTAGGGGGCTTCTTAGCGGCAGTTCTGGAGTCAAGGGGGGAGGCGGAAGGCAAGGTGCTTCAGTGCTAGGCTACGCGGTGGCCGTCTAGGAGTCCAGGCGATGGTTTCTAGGCGGATTGTTCTCTACGCACAACAGTTCATGTATGTTCTGTATTCTCTTCTTCATTGCTCTGTCTTCCGCTCCCCTCACGCTCCGCTAGGCTGCTAGTTGTTAACTGTTAATGATTGCAGCATGCAGCAGTAATCGTTTCCTTCTTCTTGTCTAATCCTTTCAACGTTTGAAGGTTGTAATCATCTACAACCTTGATTTCCAGCAGTTCATTTCAACTACCGCTTGATTTTCAGCTGTAGGTTGTTAACCTTGATTTTCTGAATTGCTGCAATGCAAAGTCGTAGAACCCCATTTTCTTCCACATGAACGTGTACCAGACTGGTACTACCAGTACAAATAATCTCTTTGTTATCAGTTATCACTTATCACAATGCAAAAAAATACCGTATACATCTTTTCTAATTTGTTAAACATCAGTAATTCAGTAGTATGCTAAAATTAAAATACTTTATCAGTACCAAATCAGTAGTATACCATGCATCTTTCATCCTGCAATGTATTAGTCAATTGACGACATAGGAAAATAAACAGCAATATCATTATACAAGTTATATCAGTACATGTCTAATTAATTAGGAATGAATGTACCGACTACTGAATATTGAAGAGGAAATTTATTCAATAGTATACACCATTTGCTTTATCAGTACTGATTCCGTACTATATCAGTACTGCAATTATATATTACGTGTTATATCTGCAGATGTATATCACGTATTGTTAAGTAATTACTAATTACTTAACAACGTAGGCAAACAAACATCAATAGCATTATATGTAATAAGGTATTTTATATACCGTGTATGATTACATGACTAGTCTAATTAATTACTAATTAGAAATGAATCTACTGAATACTTATTATTCTTTTTCCTTTCACAAATTAGTATGGTTGGTGGTGATCACAATTGAAGTTTTTTTGCTTCTTATCTTGTAAACATTTAATTTTGTTACTAGGAACCATTTTCATCTATGAAATTTATTTGCAGCCGTGAAGAGTTACTCAAAATACTTGATTTTTTTGTTGATCTATGAAAGTCCAAATATATCTTATTGTTGGTAGTATGGTAATCAATTTTTTTTTATAAATTAATTTTAAACAACGTCAACCGCTTTTTCAAAAAGCGCCCGCTTCGGTCCGCTTCAAAACCCGCTTCCCGCTTTCCGCAACGTCAATCCGCACGCTTCGCGCTTTCCATAACACAGACGGGATCTCATTTCCACATATTCCAGATTCAACCCAAAAAACTGTTGGGATTGACTTTGTGTTAGTTGTCGAATCCCAACTAATAGTTCCGTTTCTGTTACCACCGTGATCTGTACCTTGTGTTGTATAACAATGGTTTTAAGGGTATTGGCTGTAGGCTTCTCGCCAATACCTCTTACATTCTAACATATAATATACATAAGGAAACATATGAACAAAAGAAATGGGGGAAAGGTTAATTACCCTCCTTGTCACCATTTCTATTTCCCACCTTCTGTACTCCTTTTGGACCTCATTCTTCAAATAATATGGGACGGGCTTCATCCTTATGCTGCTGCCTTTTATTTTTCTTTTTGATGATTCAATAATTTTTTCACTTTGCTTGGTTAATCCAATTTTTCTGGACTTTAGGGATTCTTGTCTCTGGCATGCCTTCTTCATTTTGTTCCTCCATACCTGTGACTATGTTGTCTGCTTTTGATGTAGCAACTGTGTGATTTACTTCCTTTCCCTTTTTAGACTTGGGTTGGGCCTTGTCTCTCTGGAGCTCTCCATAGGGGCCGTGCTCTTGCTATTTGAGTCAGATGTTAATTTTATATCTTAAAGAATCCTCAGAACCTCCTCATCCTCCCGAGCTACCTTCTTTTCCTTCCATGCTTTTTTTGGGGGACGCATTCGTTGCACCCGTGGTTACAATTTCTGCATCTTGCTGGTCTTTATTGTCTTCTTCCTCATTGCCTTCTGAACTGAGTGTGGCATATTTGTTGTCAGTCTGCTGGTTTCTCCTTCATGGTGTTGTCTCCTTATTTCTAGTACTTCTTCTCGCATGCTCTCTCTTTCCGTAGTATAGAAAACCTGCCATTTCTCCTCTAATTCTTGTACTTGCCTGCTCCACATTAGTTCGCTTAACCTCCACACTGGACGTTGCTGCAGGTTTACGGTCTTTTGTACTGTGTCCCATCTTGCCAATAGCCAAGTCAGACCTCTTGCAGAAGCTCGTACTCCAGCTTGTGCTCGGCACCGTTTATAAGAATAGCAGGTGTTACAGGTTTAGCTGTGTCTAGCTCAACTGCTATTCTAGTAAATTTGCTTCGAGCCTTGGATGCAGTATAACTATCCATTTTAAATAGTTGATCTAATGCATGGCCTACTATCTCAAAATATGGTATGAACGTATATATGATAGGAAGGTTTATGACGAGCCTTCTTCAGGTTGAAATTTCTTATGCCCTGTATACCATCAAACAGCTTCTGAATATGGCCCATGGTCCACCAGTCAATACTTGATCGTAGTCATCTTTGCACGAGAGTTGTATGGTATAGTAGGAGTTATCCAGTTCATACATCTGAAATCTACCCTTCTGTTTCCATAAGGATTTTTGACACGATTTTGTAATGTCATATAGCCAATATCCTTCCCAACAAGTTTTGTAACGACAACGTATCGGTAAGGCTTGGCCAGTTTTTCTTCGGCCTCAACTTTGATGTAGATTTCAGGATATCCATGCTTCCAAACAAGATCAACGCAGCTTAGATCAAGGTAGTCATCCGTTAGGTCTTCAATAACCTGGTTTCCTGTTTGGCTTCATTTACCGATGCCAATGCAGGCTCCTTTAGAACTCTTGCTTCCTTCAGCCACATTTTCAACACCGTCGTTTTGAGGGTTAGGACCTCAGTGGCACCTTGTCGATTTTTTCAGGTCTCGCTATACTGGTTCCCTTTCCACTTTCAACTAGTAAGGACTCTCTTGGCTCTTGATGCCAGATGTGTTTTTGAGCCAATACAATATAATAATTTGGCTGGTGTCATAAAAAACCTCATATGACAACATCAATGTATTTTGCATCATTTTTAGAAATGTTGTATTCAATCATGCATTTTGCCATATGGGGTAAAAATACCATGAGTCTAGATAAAATAAAACTTTTGCCTCGGTCTTCATTCTTAATCTTCATCTTCATCTTCCTACTGCCATCACCACTTACCTGATCACCAACCCTGCCATCATCACCTACCGTCCACTATCGACACCACTCAACTTTGCAAGTGGCACCCACCTACTACCAAAGGTGCTTGCAACCAGTGTCATCATGCCAGCCATCACCATTGTTGCCACACATCACTACTGACTGTGCCTATAGCCGTCCGTCTAGGATCACCTCCATCTCTACCATGACCTCGACCACCATCCCCTACACTACTAGTGATGCTGCCTACTGCTTATTACCACATGAGCCTCACCACCCATGCCATCATCAATGATGTCGCTCACAAGTTCTAGTGTCATCCACCACCACTAGCACAATTGGCACCCTCATATCGACAACTAGCACCATTGGCATTGCAAACCACTACCATCAATGTTGCACAACACCACCCTTCTCACTCATTCCTTGCTACTATCCTCCTTATCCCTCCTTAACCCCTTTCTCACCTCTCCCTAGTGTTCATGTTGCTAATGTTTCTAGCAGTTAAGAGAGTCGGGGGGGGGGAGGTGTGTGCAGGGGAAGGGGGAAGATGGGTGAGGTGGGGGAGGATCAAGATGGTGACAGAGCAACAATGGTGGTAGTAGGTGGCAACGACAATGGTCGAGGAGGGATGATCAGAAAGGTGAGAATGTGCAACGAAGTGTGTTAAAGGAAGAAGGAGGTAGGAGCAAATTTGGCTAGGTTTAATTAAAAATTGTCCCCATGATATATTAACACACTTCGCAAAACTCAACATTTTTGAAAGGAAGTGACATGTTGGGCAATCAACCATCAATGTGGATTTCATGATATTGATCCGTGAATTTTTATCTTTATAATTCAAGAAAGCTATGCTCCTTAAACAAACATGTGAAAGAATATATGGGGATGAGCAGCTTTTATGCAAAGAATATTTGAAAACAAACAGTTGGGTTAAAATGCCGAGTAACATATAAAACTCTCCTTTACATTTTGTGATGCTATTTCAGGATTTACAAACAAGCACTCAAAGTACACATACATGATATAAAATTGTCTCCTTCTGATCTTCAGTTGCAACTTTTCTCCTTTTATATTGAATGTAAATTGGAAAGTCTTTTCCATCTCATCATCTTGTACCTCCTCCCCTTTTACTCGACATTCCTTTTCCATACCCACAACCCTAATAAAAGGCACTACATTAGTAAAGGTCGCGACCGTCACTAAGTTCAATGCACCAACACCATCTCCATGCCTCTTTCTCCTCTCCAAAATTATTTTACCCAATATTTGCCGCCTCCCTTTGCCATTCATGTAAAATATGCAAGTCGTAGTGTTGGCATTTGCCACAATGGTGGATGTGGTTTCTCCATGCCAATGATGATGGACAAGAGGGTGCTTGAAGCAATGTTGTACCTGACAAGGATGGTGATGGTTGAGTCGGCACCAACAAAAAGTCTCACATCCACATCTCACTGACTTCCCTCTCTCCTTATTGTTTGTGTTGTTTGCCATTGCTGCATGAACACCTAGGGATGATAGAGGGAAATGGTGAAGGGGTGAGGGGAAAGGTGGAGAGAAGGGGTTCTGCCAATGGTGGCAGAATGGTGTTTGTGGTGCGCACTTTGAGGGCACTATGGCAAAGGAGGATATGAAGACAAAGTAAAATGGGAGAATGAGATGTTGGAACAATATACATTTTTCTTATTATTTGTCCTTATGATGGCTGATTTGACAAAGCTTCTCCATAACCATATCATGGTTGTAAGGCAGCTAGATAGTGGCTTGGTCTAGTTGGATGCCAGACCGCATAGGGTGTGCCTAGGCGCATGCACATGACCTATTTTTCATTTCTCTCTCTCTCTCTCTATATATATATATATATATATATGTACATATATATATATGATTATATAATTATATATATGTGTGTGTGCATACATATATGACATTATGTATATAGATAACACATAATACACATATAAGATATTTTATATATGAGCCTGATGTTCAAACACCCTAAATAATCATATAAGAGTAAAGTAGAGACCTAACGACACAAGAAAAACATTTACACATGTCACTTATGATTTCATAATGACATACAAAATGAAAAATAGATAAAAAATTGTCTCGGCACCCCTAGGTGCCTGTCCAAGCGGTCCTAGGTACTCACCTAGGCCTCCTGGTTCCATTTTGGCCTAGGTGATGGCTAGGCAAGCACTCCAACCACTAATGTATATATATGTATATTTGTGTATATATGTATGGCTAAAAGAATTGTGCACCTGAGTATATGTATCTTATATGTACCGATCTTCATTTATGATGGTTTCACGATTATGTACAACATCTAACCTTATGGATGTGATGTATGTCCCTTAGATAACATGTGTATAAAAATCAACTCAATATGACATTCTTATATCGTCTGATAAAAGATGTATATTTTCTAATCAATGGTAAGTTGCAGAACTTGCAGAAACTGTTTGTAACGTCCCAAGATTTGAGGCCTTGGATGAAATGTGATCTTAAAAGGAATAATTGAACTACCCATATCACCAAGGTGCACCTCCTTTTTAGGGAGCCCATCACTAAAGAACTCCACAGTAAGTGTGCTCAACTTGGGAGTAGTACTAGAATGGGTGACCAGTTGGGTAGTTGATCCTGGCTTGCGCATAAGTGCGGAAAAAGCGCACAGTTAAGGCTAGTGGTGGTCTGTGGGTCCATCCGTCATTCCTGAAACTCTACTAGAGTGTTGGGCAGTGGGCCCGAGTGTTACAAATGGTATCAAAGCCATAACCCCTCCAATAGGTGGGGCCCACATGGGCATGTGGCATGACAGTCTTGAGCGGTGCGGTCCAGGTATGTTGGAAAAGGTTGTCCATGGTGATGTAGCCACCCTTGCGTTGGTATTTCGTGATTGGGAGCTGGGTGTCCATGGACCATTATGGGTTTGCATTGAAATAGGAAAATATTATGAGGTCGTATAGTTGAGCCTTGATGAGGACGTCAAGAGTCTAAGTCGGGGATATTGTAACGTCCCAGGATTTGAGACCTCAGATAAAATGATCTTAAAAGGAATAATTTGACCATCCATATCACCAAGGTGCACCTCCTTTTTAGAGAGTCCATCACTAAAGAACTCTATAGTTAAGCGTGCTCAACTTGGAGTAATACTAGAATGGGTGACCAGTCGGGAAGTTGATCCTGGCTTGCGCATGAGTGAGGAAAAAACACACAGTTAAGGCTAGTGGTGGTCTGTGGGGCCAGTCGTCATTTCCGAAACTCTACTTGAGTGTTGGGCAGTGGGCTCGGGTGTTACACCGTTGGATGATATATTGTTATATCTCATAATACGTGAGATATGATTGCGATTTTTTAAAGATATGTAATCTAAACAATGTTGATTCCATTCATATGGTTGGATTTAATTAACAAATTCCACATATATTGTTTATACGGTTGGTGCACAGAACTTACATGTACCGGCTAGTACACACTTCCTAACCTCTCTCTCTCTCTATATATATATACACACACACATTTATACACTTGTGTATTCAGACCCCAATACAACTAATGTGTTCTCTACATGTAGTGATCTGATATCAGATCCAATGGCTAAAGAGTTGATTATATTGGGTTCTGAATACACTTAAGTGTATTCTAGCCTCTCTCTCTCTCTCATACATTACATTACTTTACATTATGTTACGTTACTTTACGTTACCTTACCTTACCTTACCTTACCTTACCTTACCTTACATTTTATTTTATTTTTAGACATCCTGGTTCCATTTTAGGCGACGCCCAAACAAGTACTCCAACCACTATGCTATGTATAATATTCCTTGGTGTATGTTAGTTGTTGGCGATACCATGAGGATTGAGCATTCCATTACCTATTTAGACATCCTGGTTCTATTTTAGGCGACGCCCAAACAAGTACTCCAACCACTATGCTATGTATAATATTCCTTGGTGTATGTTAGTTGTTGGCGATACCATGAGGATTGAGCATAAAAAGAGTACATGTAGTGCAATTACAAGCAAGTTACAACCACACTAGAATTGTGAATGGTGGTCTCAAGTTGGATGAAATGGATGTAACAAAATGTGAAAAGTTTTTTTACTTGGGTTCTACTATTCAAATGGATGCTAATGTTTATGATGATGTTTCTCGTGGTATCACAACATGATGGATGGCATGAGGAGTGCAACTGGAATAGTATGTAACCAGAAGATCCCACTCAGATTAAAAGCAAGCTCTATAAAATGGATTAGCTGTTATGTATTGGAGTGAATGTTAGACATGGAAGAAACAAGGTGTCAACAAGACGTATTTGGTAAAAATCCGTGTGTTAAGATGGAGGTGTGTGAAGGCTAGGAAAAATCACTGGAGAACTACCTATGTTTGAAATAAAGCGGGGAGGGCGAGTATCAATGACAAGTTAAGCAAAGGTTTCACTCACCTGATGGTTTGGCCATGTTGTCCAATAAATGCACCAATCTGAAGCAATGATAATGAGTCGAACATAGTTAATAGGAGAAGAGGTAGACCTAATTTTACTTGGAAAGAGCTGATAAGGAATGATTTGGAATCTGATCTTCATGAGTATATGGCCCATAAGAAAGCTAAATGGGAAATAAGGATCCATGCAGCCGTACCCAACGTGGCTGGGAGTGATGCTTAGATCATTATGATGCTTAGGTGGAAAATCACTGTCCACTTTTTTATTGCTCAAGTTTCTCCAAGTAATTGTCAAATTGATAAGATTACAAGAAAAACTCACATAGCATGTACATTACAAGTATCAGTTGGTAACTCACCCCAAAGCTGACCCAATGGTAAATAATGGGTTTAAAGAGAAAAAAAAGGGTATTCAGAGGCACACGTGTATGGAAGCTATAGTGCACCAAGCGTATATACAGTGGGGTCATGTTGCATCGACTCTGTTCCATACCAAAATTCCTGATCTAAATCAATAACTATAACTATGATTACTTATAGATTTATAGGCCTTTGTTACTGAAACTTATTTCACTTTTGTCTAGTAATTTGATCATATGTGAAAAATGGCAGACAGACATTCGGCTATTAATGCACATCTAAATTCAAGTTTTTCAATTTTCCAAATCATATCTGTATTTCGGTGATGCAGTTTAAAATATACAGTTGTATGTATATAGTCATGGTTACTACAGATATCTAGTTACTATCCATCAACATCATCTGTCTTGTTTCTTTTTTGTTCTTTTATATATACTCACTGATTATAAGAATAATTATTGCATCATTTATCTTGAGAGTTCTTTTATGTCAGCAAAAAACTCATTATCTTAAAAGCACTGCATGATTTCTGTCACCAAGCAATTATACTAAACTCATCAAACTAATGAATAAGAATTGTGGCTTAGTTATCTGCATTTGGTAAATATCTAACTTATTTGGTAGTATTTCAGACTGTTCAGGAACTCTTCATATTGTTATCGTTTTGTACTTCGGTCCTTCATATTTAGTTTTATACTACTATTACTTTATCATGATCTTTCTTAACTGGTAAAACTCCAGTAGAGAGTGCAAGTTCAGGCATGGTTCTATACTTAAGGCTTCTAGTGTCTCGTAAAGGGAAAAGAGTCGGGGCACTCTGCGTTGGTGCAGAATCCATTCCAGCAATGGGATTTTTGGTGGCATCCGGCCACTACAAGTTGCTGCAGCTGCTTACCTTTGTACTTTGTTATGAAATACTGGGCACCATCACACGCTAAATATTCAGAGATTACCATAACTATTGTATATTTCTTCTGAATTGCAGAGTACTGTCAGAGAGATAACTTTAAGTTTTAATTTTGGCAACAGGTTAGTCTTCTTCTTGGAACGCTTGTTAGAAAAATTCCTCTACCAAGCTACACAGATCTTGATGTGTCTGATGCTGAACCCGTTGCAGCTGACAATGGTCTTATACATGACACAGTGATGTCAAATATGGTGCTCGATTTAGAACAACTCAAAACATTAGGCAACCATTTCTTACAGGTTCTTTTGAAAATGAAGCATAATGGCGCTATTGACAAAACAAGGGCTGGCTTCACAGCTCTTTGCAACCGTCTTCTTAGTTCAAATGACCCAAGGTTAATTTTCATTGAGTGTCTATTTTATTTTTGGATACAATGTTAATTTTCATTGAGTTCTATTTGATTATCTTATATCTTTCTAAATGAACTTGGACATCCATGCTTTAGGCCTCCTCATGCCATCTACATAGCGAATATGTTTACTTTTTGTTGTTTGGGAGATGATAACTAGAAGTCAGTGTCTATTTTACTTGATCGTTTTCCATATACACACAAATTGACTTTGTATGATATTAATCCATAGTTCATACTCAGTTGCGGTGGAATCCTATCAGGGCAAGTGTGGCTGGCAGGATGGGAAAGAAAAGGGATGAGCTAAAGCATAGGATAACATTGATAATACATCGGATAGGTTGTTTTTTCCCATTCTTGTGTTTGTTTGGACGCTAGCTATTAAAAGAATATGCTAACAAAGATTCCAATATAGCTTGAAATAAATGATGACAAGCAAGCACAGGAGAGTGGAATGTCTAGTTGAAGAATCATGGCTGCAAGGATTCATTGACAACTACATTAGATGTTGCCTGGCCGGGCTTGTCCACAAATCACACACAGTGCATTAAGTTGTCACTGCGGGAAGCTGTACCATATCAAGAAGATGTATGTTTGTACCATTTATCCCATCAGTGTGGTAGCGGAGAGGAAGAAGGAAAATACTGGAGGAGAAACCCGGAGAAGAAGAAGGAATTCAAATCACCAGGCCAAGACTGACAAAGCGTGAAAGGAGAAGAGTCGTTTTTTGTCTTTGTATAGTAGGAGAAACAAGGAAGACAACCCTTGCATTTTTATTAGTCACGTCCCCTGGTTAGGTAAATAGGTGGTACCATGTTTCATGTTCTCGGTACGACATTGAAAACCCAGGCTGCAACACAGATCTTTATAATTCCGGGCATGTCGGATGTGGAGGCACGCCGGATAAGTTATATGTAATCCAACGACTGCCAAACGTCAGAAACGGTTACCAATGGGGAAAATAATCCTTTCCTTATTTGGCCTTAGTGTATATGATCTCTTTTGTCGCAAGGGCATTGCATTAACTCTATTTTGTCTGAAACAGGAGAATTAATGGCGGCGAGGGTATGAGAATAATAAAAGTTATGAGCTTAGTATTGCTCTCCCCAATGTTGTTTCTAATGCTTTACTTACCAGGCTTTGGAAAGGGATACAAATTTCACGATCTTATCACAATTTTTTGTTTTCCACCTAATTTATACTGCATGTTTTATTTTTTCTTTTGAAAAAATCAAGGCTCTCTTGATTTTCTCTCCCTTTGCCATTTTATGATTATATCTCTTCCCCTTTAATGCCTCTCAAACTTTCTCATAAGCTGATTTTGTCATCTAAAACAATACACCTTAAGTTTATACTCTTGTGGTGATTGCTTCTGCTTTTCTCATTATCTTGGACAACATGGCTTTTTCTGCTAGAAGTTTAGCAGTTTGTGCTTCTCAAATATAAGTAAACTCTAATCTAGTTTGCCTCAGTTTTCTTGTTTGGGTTTTTATAAGATGAGGAGTCTCCATTTACCCCACCTTCTATGCACACCAAAACTCAGCAAAAATGTACGATAGGAGATTTGTGATCCTTTGGTATCAGCACGACAACTATCTGTCTGTAGCCTATACTGTACCTTAGTATTCTATTGTATTAACATACAGGGTCATCCTTTTAATCAAGGAAGCATGTTGCACTTTTGTTTGGCAACATCGCCTGAGGCTATTCTAAAAGAATTTGATCTGCCCTAGAACACACAACAACACGAGGTGCTTCATCTGCTTCCTTGTAAGTTGGGTCACATATCACGTCTTGCTCTAATAGCACACTTCAAATTACTTTTATCTTTCTTTTTGGTTACCCAAGGGAGTATCATGTCAAAAAACTGTGTGAGCTTTTTAACTTTTTTGGTAATAAATTGCCTCTGTAAATGCCTTTTTGATTATGCTATATCAGCTGTATCACCTGTCAGAATACTGTCACCTACATAGACAACTAGAATGACAACCAAAGGACCTGGTAGTCTTTATAAATAAAAGTGGGTTCAACAATGCAACTGAGAAGCCAAAAGTACAAACAGTTTGCAATAACTGTCAAACCAAACATGTAAACTCTACCTAAGTCCAGAAATCAACCTGCATAACCCCTGTGAAAATAACTGGGAATTGTTTCCTGTAGGTCCTTATGTAATAAAACATGTTTATATCCTGTTGGGTGCTTTCTCTGTATAAGAAAGCATTCTTAACATCCAGTCAATGACAGATTCTTCCATTATTGACATAAAGAGAAATAAGAGAACACACTAGAGTTCAATCTGAATACAGGAGAAAAAGTCCCAAAATAATCAATGCCAAATTCTCGAGTGCGCCCCCTTGCAACTAGACAAGCTTTGAACCGTTTGATAGTACCATTAGACAGATGTGTGACAGTGACGAGCTATCTTTAGCTAACTGCCTCTCTATTAGTATTTAGTAGGCAACATTTTCAGATCCCAAGACCTTACCTCTCATCCATAGCCTGTTCCCATCTAGAATGAATTAAGCCAGCAACAATGTTTTTAGGAACTGAGATAGATGAAACAGCAATAAGTTTTGTCATTTGAGCACTTAAGTGGTATGTAGAGACTGAGTGACCATGTTGTGTTTTGTAGATGACAATAGTTTCTTGTGTAAGGCCATGGACAAATCAAGGTCAGAAGTAGGAGCATGAATTTGTTAGAAGGATCATCAAGCTCACCGTACTGCATGATAGCGGATACTTCAGATGTATGCTGTACTTCTTGTGTTGGTATACTTAGAGAACAGGATACTAAACACAGTAATACAAAGCAAAAAGTAAATCAAAAGGAAAATACAATTTCATGATCACTATGTTTTGAATGGTAAAATTCTCCAATTGTTTTGACAATTTTAAGAAAGTCTGAATCATTTTGGTCATGTTTGTTGATTGACACTAAAGTTTCCATGGAAATATTGGCTTATCCACAAGTATTTCATATGTTAGTCCTCGTGGAAATGAAAATTGTGTAGAAATTTTGACAAATTCGTGGAAATTAGAACAATGACATGAATATAGCTAGATACATATATGTAACTTTAACTGAATTATATGTTAAAAATAAAAAAAAGAAAGATTCCTTGGCACACTAGGAGTAAGGAGCATTGCCTTGACAAGTGTGTCTGGGAACTCAAGGTTGAACCATCGGAAATTTGTGGTTAAGCAGTCTGTTCAAATTAGACAAACTGAGTTTGACCATGCCAGAAAAAGTAGAATCTGGATTTATATAGTAGCAGCAGCAACGTGGTTGCCTCACCTTGGCCTGCAATGCTTTTTCCGACATTTACATTTCAATGCAGCGTCAAACTCAATATTTAGTAATCCAATATAGATCTCTCTCATCTGCATTTATGTGAATTATGGCCAAGACATTGATTTTGGTTTAGATATCATTTTTGGAAAAAAGACCATACCTGTCTCCAACACTCAACAGTCTATCTTTTATATCACCAACTGGTGCTTGATTGGTTGGCTGATGCTGCAAAAGGTGGATTTGCAGCCTTACACTGTACCATAAGAAATGCTTTCAAATGCTTAGACTAGATTATGATTTATCTTCTTCTTTTCTGATGTTCTTTTTTGCATCCACATTCATTACTTTAGTTTTGAGATGATTCTTACACAACATTCTTTGAGGTAAATTTCCCTTGCAATTCTTAAAAGCTCACAAGCTGTCTTTTTTATATACTGATTTCATTACTTTAGTTTTGAGATGATTCTTATACAACATTCTGATTGAGCTTGGGAACAATATGTTCTTTATGAGGTAAATTTCCCTTGCAAGCCTTAAAAGCTCACAAGATCTCTTTTTTATATAGTGGTTTACACAGTCACTCAGAAATAGAACGCAAACTTTGAATGGCATAGCTCGATGTTATAGTATCATTGAAACTATAAGTTATCATTTCTAGGCTTTGCAAGAGGTGTTAGAAATATTGGATTATGCTATTACTTAGAAATAGAATGCAAATTTTGAATGGCATAGGTTGATAGTATAATCAATCTAATGTGCGATTATCATTTCTAGGCTTTGCAAGATGGTGGATACTTGGCTGGAAATTTTAATGGAGCGAACAATTGCAAGAGGGCAAACAGTGGATGATTTGTTGAGGAGGAGCGCCGGGATTCCAGCTGCTTTTATTGCTCTCTTTCTTTCAGAGCCTGAAGGCACACCTAAGAAACTCTTACCACGTTCCTTGCGTTGGTTGATTGATGTTGCCACTAATTCACTGCAGAAGTCTAGCGAGAATAGTTCAATCAGAGATGTAGATATCCAGGAAATTGATTTCGAGGACCTTAATAAAAAAAATGTTAACTTGTCAGTATCTGGAATGAAATCAAAAGTTCGTGATGAAGGTGTTGTGCCTACAGTTCATGCTTTTAATGTGCTCAGAGCTGCCTTCAATGATACAAATCTAGCAGCGGATACATCAGGTTTCTCTGCTGAGGCTCTAATAATTTCCATACGTTCCTTTTCTTCTCCTTATTGGGAGGTGCGCAATAGTGCTTGTCTAGCATATACTGCCCTAGTGCGCCGAATGATTGGGTTTTTAAATGTGCACAAACGTGAGTCAGCAAGACGTGCACTAACTGGGCTTGAGTTTTTCAACAGGTATCATATGGATTTTTCTATAATCAGTATTTTAGTGATTTATCTGCGTGTTGTATGTTTACTATGGGTGTACCCTAAATACCAACTTTGAGAGTGTTATCAATTTGTCTATGTAGACAAACTGTTTTTGACGTTATTTTTGCATCCTAGAAATGGATACATCATATGAAGAATATGAAATTATGAACACACATAACATTGAGCAGCAATATAGTTACAATTTTCTAATGGAAAAACTATTCTATTGATATGCTCTTCTCCAGTTTGATAACTAGTTTTTTCATCTGATAACTTCATTCAGAGTTTATAAGCTTCCTTCTCACATCTATTAATCTAGTAAGGTTTTATTGTAACTATATATGAGCTTGTTTGTGTTAATGTGCCCTAAATTTTGTGACAAGACAAACATTTTACCATCATATGAGCTGAGTAGTGACATGGAATAGTGATATACACCCTTTGTCATGCATGCTAATGAACATTTCATGAAAGAGATATAAGAAAATGATAATTCTTTTTTTTTTTATTATCGAGAGAACCGTCCTCATAGAAGCGCCACTTTTGTGACCCCCCCCCCCGGACAGCGTAAAACTCTCGGGCGCCCCGCCCACCCGGGAACCGGTTAAAGCGCACAGTTGGCCGGCCTGCACGACGATACCATTTCGGTGGCGGCCGAAGAAAATGATAATTCTTTTACATGGTTGCTTTGTATAAAAATGATACTTTTTTTTTATTATCGAGAGAACCGCCCCCGTAGAAGCGGTACTTTCGTGACCCCCCCTAGACAGCGTAAAACTCTCGGGCCCCGAGCACCCCGCACACCCGAGAACCGGTTAAAGCGCACAGTTGGCCGGCCTGCATGACAGGTACCATTTTGGAGGCGGCCGCTGGGTTTCGAACTCGGGTCCCTTCATGAGGGGACACCGTGCTGAACCACCTGAACCACTCCTCCCCGGCCAAAAATGATAATTTTATAGGCGTAGTACGCCTGTGGTAGATTTAGATGAAGTTGGTGTAAGTGCTTTTTATCTTCAACACCTACAAAGCATGATAAATGTGTAAACCTCCTAGCTTTCATAAAAAAGCCTAGATGTAGGATCATCTTAAGAATGTGTAGTGTAGCGCCCCAAATTTCCCGAGGGGTTATGAGGTTTTAACTTAATTGAAGGGACATCAATAATTTTAATTCGTAAACATAGTATGAAGATCTTGCAAGTACCTGCCCAAAATAAGCAGGAGTAAGGGTGTTTCATTCTTTGTTTGATGTGCTACCTACATTTTTTAGCATGCATATTTTGGATTTTGACAAAACAATTTCCTATCTTTTCAATTACTACATTTTAATGTGTGTAATGAAGTTATTAGGTTCATCCTCATTTTTTTTGTCAAATATGAAGAGCCTACTTATTTTCCCATTAAAAAGCTAGCCCACCTTTATCTCCTACCTTCAACACCCTTCCCTCTCTTTGACCATTGCCCTCTGCACCTGTGCGCTATCAAGGCTAATGTCCTTTGTTGTGCACTAAAGTCACAATCGTCTCCACTTCACCTCTCATCACTTCTTTCTTCACTTTTCTTAGACTCACGTTCTTGTTGCCCTTTTGTCCACCGCCCATCCCTTGTTCGTTATTCACAGTGCCCCTCTTTTCCGTGTTGCCATCATTGCACTCACTCCTTCACATCTTCCTTCCCTACTTGCTTTTACATCACACTCCCTCCTCAATTCCTTGCTCCTCCATCTCACCTCCTGTACCACCCATCTACTTAATGTTGCAATCCTCCTCAGCCTTGTATATGTTGTGCCTTTCCTTAAGTACTCTTACTCTTTTTATTACTAGAAGAGAAGTTGTTTGGGAGGAGGCAAAGAGAGGAGGAATGCAATGTAGGGGCAAGAGCTGAGGGGAGTATGGAGGAAAAGATGGGAGGAGTGGAGGTGGTAGTGGATGGGGCTTGTAAAGGAGGGTTATTGAATCTCTAAGGGTAGGTTGGGGAGAAATGTTGATAGTTGTACAATCATTCGACAAAGATGCTTGGTTGGGGGTAGATGGTGGTACCTTGGTAGGAGGGGATAAACGACAAAAGATGATACATGTTTTTGTTTCTTCTTCTTCTGAAGAAAAGCGTTATGTTGAAGGTGAGGTAAAAAGTAATGATGGGGGCATATGATAGATTAAACATATATCATTTACAAAGGCTTATTTTTGAGAGTTAAAAAGCCATGGCATATTGGTCTAGAGATTTTAAAATGTGCTAAAATGTAATTGGTCATGTTTATATTTATCTATAACTCATTTTTTATTTTCTCTGTGTATCTATTTGCCTTGATATGTTTCCACATGTTTTTTTAATGTTAGTAATCATAATTTGAGAAGTGATAATATCTAATTTTATTATCCTTGATACATTTTTTATATTTACACACGTCATGTAAAAAACAAGTCTCGAGGTCGAGGTCCGAATAGCTTATTGGAAGTGATAACTAGCATGATAACCATCATTGGCCTCTATTTTTTGGTCCTTGTATTTCCTACAAAAAACTCTTTGTGGTCACCCATTATAGTAGAAATAACGGAAAGCCATGCATAGCTGTGGACTTTCTAGTAATGACATTTTAAAAAGCACACCTTTTGAATATGTTTAGATGAATTGTTTCCTTTAAGAATATCTTATTCAAGACCCCAAATATTGGGATCACTGTATTGAAAACGTTCTGAGCGCCCCCTTACGTGGCCAAGCACTTCAACGGTTTGAGTTTTCCCTTGAGCGGCAATTAAGCGGATCTACAAAAATCAGCTGCTTTTTGCCCGCTTCACCGGCCTTTTGCCCCTCTTTTTAGATACTGCATAAGCCTATAACATTAAATAAATTATATGGTCCAAGTTAAGGAAGAAAATGTCCGATTTCGATGCTGTTTCAGTGGCCACAGAAACAGAAATTTTGGCAAATTTTGACAGAAATTTCGATAAATGCGTTCCTAGTGTTTTGACCACAAAATAAACGAATTAATTTATGAAAATTTACCAGAATGAGCTACTAGTGTAGATCTACTCAAATATGTAATAATATTTCATATTGGAGATGTGGGGGCGGGGTCTTGTCATTTTTTAGCGAATGACCTTGAACTGTTTCGATGGGCATTTCGATGGGGATTTTTGATGTCAATTTTCAATGGCAAAATCAATGAACTAAGTCATTATAGTTTGCAAACACAATATATAGACTTGAAAGACACAAAACTATGCAAAAAAAATGCTCTAGCTAGTACATAGTATATAAAAAAGTAATTAAAAAAATCGATGATCTGCTTGTTTTGAGAGTTTTGTCAGTCAATTTCGATGTCCGATTGCCACGGAAACAGAAATTTTGCCAAATTTTTTGACAATTTCGTCGAAATTTTGAACATTGGTCCAAGTATTATTGACTATAATATATTAAACTCATTGTTCTGAAAAGCGGTAATCGGTGTACGGGCGGAGAGGGTACCGAATAGAGTATATACGGTATGCGGGAGTATAAGCGGGAGAATATTCGGTTTTAATCGGTTTTGATTTTTTTTAAAAATATTAATCATAAATATATGTAAATTATATATTGACCATATAATAATGACAATGATAAGTAATTAGAAACATTTATAAGCTAGGAAGCACGGACACTTCCCGGGAGGTGCCGTGGCCGTGTCTGCCGCGTGTCGGATGCGGACACGCCGTGGACACGGTTGGACACGCGGTGGACACGGCCCCGGAGTGTCCAACTTTTTTTTGAAGAGTTTTTGACTTGGACACGGCTAGGACACGGCTGGGACACGGCTTGGACACAGCTGACCCAGCCCAGCCACATCCAGGTCCAGTTATGTTAGGAAAAAAGACTAAACCCGTCCATGTTCCCTAACCCACTGATATTTGCTCCCCTTCTCCTCAATTTCACTCCAAATTTTCGTTGTTTTCTTACTGTAATCCTGCCCCTCTATCAATCTATGCCCAATTTTTCTAATAAGTCTTTTTCTTCTGTTTTGTTATAATGTTAACAATAATTGCTGTTGTTGGTTCAATTATGTTATACAAATCTGTAGTATTTACTGTATTTAATCATACATCATTCTGAGTTGGATTTCTTTATTGTTGAATTGGTCTAATTATTGTTTATTTACTGTTCAAAAGTCATTGCGTTATGATTTAAATTGACAATTTGATTTAATTGATTGGAAGCATGGACATGAATGCGTTTACATAAATTTATAAATATCACTAGGCCATGCTTGTTGTATCTGATGGGTTTTTCCTATATGGATGAATGTGTTTGATGGATGATTGTATGTCTTTTAAGTAAATGAAATGCAAACTCCACAATTAAATTTCTATAATAGAATGTGTTTATACATCAATAATGCATACATATATATGTGGAAAAAACAATTTGCCGTGTCCGGCCCCGTGTCTGTGTCCTACATTTTTAAAAATTGCCGTGTCCCGTGTCCGTGTCCGTGTCCGTATCCGTATCCGTGTCCGTGTCCGTGCTTCCTAGTTTATAAGTAATAGACTAATATTGAATTCATAAGTAGTTAGAAACATTGATGAAATTAGAGAAGAAAACATTGATAAGTAATTACAAACATTGATAAGTCATAGACTAATATCACATTAATAAGTAATTATAAACATTGATAAGTAATAGACTAATATTGCATTAATAAGTAATTAGAAACATTGATAAGTCATAGACTAATATTACATTAATAAGTAATTAGAAACATTGATAAGTAATAGACTAATATTGCATTAATAAGTAACTTGAAACATTGATGAAATTAGAGGAGAAACATTGATAAGTAATTAGAAACATTGATAAGTCATAGACCAATATCGCATTAAGAAGTAATTAGAAACATTGATGAAATTAGAGAAGAAAACATCAACGATAAGGATCAGTTCAATAAACATTAACTATAAACTTATTGAGAAAATATGAGGAGAAAACCAAATATGTAAAGTGGAAGAAGAGAATGTAATTGTAATGACCAATAGTAGTATTAGAAAAAATTAATGTAAAAAAAAATTATTACTAGCATTTGATTTTGAAAATCGCCGATTAATCAGCCGATTATTCCCCCGAACGGCCGATTAATCGGTCCTGGACCGATTATAGGCCGATTATTCATATTCGGAGCGGTAGACCCCCAAAACCGATTATTCGGCCGATTTTTTGAACACTGATTAAACTTATATACTTGTTCTATGATAAGAGGTAGTTCTAATTTAGAATGCATACTTTGTATACAGGTCGTGATGATACGGTACTGATGTAATGTATACAAGTAAGTCACATGTAACTATCATCTAATTTAGAATGAATACATTGATTAAATGTATTGCTGTAGCATATGACTAATTGACGATATGCAAATACAAGTATATAACAATAAGTTAGTAAGGTATCCAATATAAGTCTATTGTTTATTGTTTATCTATGTAAACATGTGATGAAATTTTTTGTTTGTATCATGTACGCAGGGTGTTTGATCCATGACAATCATTTATTTACTATATTATATCTGTAATCATTGTTTATAGTTGTTGTCATAAACTATTTGGGTGTTTTATATTGTTGAGTAGAGTGTTTATACACACATACACAAGAAGTTCGAAAAATATATTATTTATATACATATGTGTAATTTTGTATAAAATTATTTAGGAAACTAAACCTGTTTCTTTTCAAAAATCGCCTGCTTACCGCTTGTGAGAAGAGATGAGGAGGAGAGGAGACGAACACCGAGAGATTTGTTGGCTGCAAGGAGCAACTTCCTTGAGAGGGCAATAGTCGTCTCTCATCTTTTTATATATTAGGGTAAGATACATTGTGGTACAAAGGAGAAAATAATAGAGAAACAATAAAACAAATAATATAATAAAGATAGAACCAGGAGGCAGATCGCCGATTTCCGCCGCTGTTCTACTGTCGATACCATCGACAGGACTGTCGATGGTATCGACAGAGTGCTGTTTTGTTGCTGTGATAATCTCGATACCATCGACCTCCTGTCGATAGTATCGACGGGGATGCAGGTTGTTTTACACTCCCCCTCAAGCTGGAAAGTACACATCGTGTATGCCCAGCTTGCCACATAATCTCTGAAAAGCTGTCGGACCCAAAGGCTTTGTCAAGATATCCGCCAGTTGATCTTCAGACTTGACGTATGGCATCACAATAGTGCCATCTTTGATTTGATCACGAATAAAATGACAATCAACTTCTATATGCTTTGTACGCTCATGAAAGATAGGATTCCTGGCAATGTGTATAGCAGACTGGTTGTCACACTTGAGCTCCATAGAAGACATAATAGTGATTTTTAACTCAGAAAGAACATATTTGACCCATTGTAGTTCACAACATGCATGGGCCATAGCACGGTATTCAGCCTCAGTGTTGGATCTAGCTACCACATGCTGCTTTTTGCTTTTCCAAGTAATCAAATGATCACCTAGGAAAGTACAATAGCCTGATGTAGACCTTCTATCAGTATGATCACCAGCCCAATCTGCATCTGAATACCCTGTGAGAGTCAAAGTAGATGGAGGCACCTTGGGTTTAGAATATGCGATCCCTTTACCAGGAGCACTCTTCAGATATCTCAGAATCCGGCAAACTGCTGTCCAGTGTGACTGTCGTGGTGAGTGCATATGCTGATTCACGACGCCAACAACAAAAGAAATGTCAGGTCGTGTAACAGTCAGATATATTAGCTTGCCAACTATTCTCCTGTAATATCCTGGATCTCAGTACTCAACATCATCAACCGTCTCCTTGATGTGATAATCCATAGGAGTAGATACCTGTTTAGATTCAGTCATGCCTGTTTCATGTAGTAAGTCAAGCACATATTTCCTCTGAGATAGATTGACACCTGCATGAGATCTAAGCACCTCAATGCCCAGAAAATATCTCAGTTTACCCATATCCTTCGTTTGGAAGTGTCTCTGCAACCCTTCCTTCACACGAGATATGCCTGTAGAATCACTGCCAGTAATCACTATGTCATCAACATATACATCAATAATGATAGAGCCACAAGAAGAGCTAGAGTAGAATAAAGAGTGATCAGTCATGGAGCGAGAAAAACCCATATGAAGTACAACCTCACTGAACTTGTCAAACCAAGCTCGAGGAGACAGTTTCAGCCCATATATGGCTTTCTTCAATTTACACACCTTCTGACACTCTCCCTGAGCAACAAACACAGGAGGTTGCTCCATATATACCTCTTCCTGTAGGTCACCATGTAGAAAGACATTCTTAACATCAAGCTGAAATAGGGGCCAATCAAAGGTAGTAGCCAGAGAAATAATAATCCACACAGAATTTAGACGAGCTACTGGAGAAAAGGTCTCAAAGAAATCAACTCCATAGGTCTGTGTGTAGCCTTTTTCTACCAATCTGGCCTTCAACCTCTCAACGGATCCATCCAGATTATGTTTGATGGTGAAAACCCATCTGCAACCCACTGCTTTCTTCCCTGCAGGTAAGTCAACAAGATCCCATGTGCCATTATGCAAAAGAGCTGACATCTCAAGCTGCATTGCCTGTTTCCAGCCACCGTCCTTCATAGCTTTGATACCATGTGAGAAGAGATGAGGAGGAGAGGAGACAAACACCGAGAGATTTGTCGGCTGCAAGGAGCAGCTTCCTTGAGAGGGCAATAGCCGTCTCTCATCTTTTTATATATTAGGGTAAGATACATTATGGTACAAAGGAAAAAATAATAGAGAAACAATAAAACAAATAATATAATAAAGATAGAACCAGGAGGCAGATCGCCGATTTCCGCCGCTGTTCTACTGTCGATGGTATCGACAGAGTGCTGTTCTGTTGCTATGATAATCTCGATACCATCGACCTCCTGTCGATAGTATCGACGGGGATGCAGGTTGTTTCACACCGCTTAACCAGTTACAAGGTGCTGTCCGCACGCTCACCGCTTAACCAGTTATAATGTACTGTCTACACGCTTACCGCTTAATGCTTTTCAATGTTTTAAAAAGCGGGAAGCGGAGACGTGCAAACAACACCTTGTGGCCGCTTGAGCGCCAGGCGAGCGCTCAAGCGGGCACTTTTCGAAAAAGCGGGTGCCGAGTTATTATATAGTTTTAAAGAAAATTACACATATCTATATACCAATAACATATTTTAGGGAACTTTAACACATATATGAACACCTTACACAACATAATAAAATACCCAAATAGTTTATGTATAATGTATCAAAATATGCTAATATACATTAGGTACAAAAATACAATACGTAATTAACATATAATGTACTAATGTATGTTATGTATTATAGAATCATTTGTCATACATTATATCTACCCGTGTTGTACAGGTGCCTAGGCTTAAGTCAGCCTGCCTCAAATTGGGCGCCTAGGCTTAAGTCAGCCCGCCTCAAACTGGGCGCCCAACCCCCTAATTGACCTAAGTTGTTGCCTAAGGCCTTTTGAGGCCCAAATTAAGCCAATTCAAGGCTAATTTAGCATAAATTAGATCTGAATTTGATCAAATTGAATAATTTTATGGTTAAATTGGGTCTGATTTATCCCAAATGGGGTCAATTTAGGGAAAACAGGCCCAATTTTGGGGAATTAGGTCTGATTTGGTCATGTAAGGCCTCATTTAGATCAACATAGGGAAATTTAGGGTTAGTTAGGTTTGATTTGGTCATGTAATGCAAATTAGGCTTGATTTTAGGCCAAATTATGTCAAATTTGAGCAGATTAGGTCTGATTTGGGGAAAACAAATTTGATTTTGGGGAAATGGTCTGATATGGTGAGATTAGGTCTAATTTGGCCAAATTAGATATTGTTTGAGTCAATATAGGGAAAACTTGGTGAAATTAGGTCTGATTGGATAACAATATACAAAATTAGGTTTTATTTAGGCCAAATCATGTCAAAATTGGGCACATTAGGTTTAATTTAGGGGAAACAAGTATGATTTCGAGGAAATTGTTCTAAATTGGATGACTAAGTCTTATTTGGCCAAATTTTGTCTCATTTAGGTGTATATATGAACAATTTATAGATATTGGGATTGATTAGGTCATGGTATACAAAATTAGGTCTGGTTTAAGCAAAAATTAGGGTAAAATAGGTCAAATTTGGATCAAATGAGTTCAAATTAGGGCCAATCAATACTAGTTTAGGTCTTGTTAGTTTTGATTTATCCTAAATTCTACATAATAGTATTATACATGTTTTGGCTACAAACATAATACATGTTTAGCTTTTTGATTTCTATATGAATTTTGTTTAGGTAAAACTTCCACAATTCAATCCATATCTAATGATTTTGTTGCTTTCTTCATACGATGCTAGCACATTGATTGCATATTTATCATGTATATTTATGTGTAAGGAACTAAGGATTGTATTTTTCAAAATTTTTACATATATCTGTTAAAATAAAACAATATATAAAAACGTCTGGAAACGCCTGGGCCTCCGCCTGGGCGCCCCCCTGGGCCGCTTGGCCGCCTATACAACCATGATATCTACAACAAAACATGTTAATAATACTAGTATAGTATTATTAAACATACTGATGTCAACAAATAAATATTAAAAGCAAAATAGAGTACGATAACAATGCCAAAAAATGAGAAAAAGCAAAAAAACCAAATAATTTATGTATAATGTATCAAAATATATTAATATTCATTAGGTAGAAAAATACAAATACAATATGATCTTTAACAAGATCATGAAGACCAAGAAGATGCCGGATGAGTGGAGAAATAATACTATAGTCCCCATTTACAAGAACAAAGGTGATGTTCAGAGCTGCAAAAACTACAGAGGTATCAAGTTGATGAGTCACACTATCAAGCTTTGGGAGAGGATTATTGAGCAGAGGCTAAGATCTATAACGCAGATATCAAACAACCAATTTGGTTTCATGCCTGGAAGATCAACAACAATGCTATTTTTCTGATAAGGAAGCTTATGGAGAAGTATAAAAAAAGCATGATGTTTGTTGATTTGGAAATGGCTTATGATCGAGTACCCAGAGAAGTGTTGTGGATGGTTTTGAAGAAAAAGGGTGTGCCAATCCAATATATTGACTTGATCAAAGACATGTATGGTAGAGCGTGTGAAGACTCCTGGAGGAGAGACACCAACTTTTCCTATCACAATTGGGTACACCAAGGATCCACACTCAGTCCATATCTGTTCGTTCTTGTTATGATAAGCTGACAAAGAATGTTCAAGATGATATTCCTTGGTGTATGTTATTTGCTGATGATATTGTTTTGATTGACCAAACTAAAGATGGATTAAATGATAAAGTTGAACGGTGGAAAGAGGCATTGGAATCAAATGGATTGATGATTAGCAGGAGCAACACTGAGTATATGCATTGCAATTTTAGCCAATCATGCAGTGTGAATGATGGAGCCAAGTTGGACGGAGTAGATATACCAAAATGTGATAAATTTTGTTACTTGGGTTCTATTGTTCAAATAGATGGGGATGTCCAAAATGATGTTTGTCACAGGATCACTGCATGATGGTTGAAATAGAGGAGTGCAACTGGAGTATTATGTGATCGAAAGATCCCTCTCAGGTAAAAAAGTAAGTTTTATAGAACAACTATACGACCAACCATGCTCTATGGGAGTGAATGTTGGGCGGTGAAGAAACAAGGTCTCAACAAGATGAACGTGGCTGAAATGCGTATGCTGAGATGGATGTGGGAAGACAAGAAAAGATCGCTTGAGAAATGATTATATCAGGAACAAAGTGGGGGTGGCGAGCATTGAGGACAAGTTGCGCGAGGGCCAACTCAGATGGTACAGACAAGTGCAACGCAGAACGACTAATGCGCCTATACAAAGCAATGCTATTGAGTCAAACACAATAAATAGAAGAAGATGTAGACCTAAATTAACATGGGATGAGCTTATAAAGAGAGATTTGAATCTTTACATCTCAACCATAATATATCCCATGATAGAGCTAAATGGAAACGAAGGATCCATGTAGCCGACCCCAACATAGTTGGGATTGAGGCTTAGATGATGATGATGATGCAATTAACATATAACATACCAATGCATGCTATGTATTATAAAATCATCTATCATATGATATATGTACAACAAACATGTATTAATTATGCTACAACTGCAATGTAATGTACTGATATACTAGTTAGTGTTATTAAACATACTGATGTCAGCAAATAAAACTAAATAGAGTATACTAGCAATACCAGAAAATAAGAAAGAGCAAAAAAATGGCCGCCCAGACCAAAAGCGGGTCCAAGCGGCCGCTCAGAACTAATCTTCAGGCGGGCGCTCGAGCGGGTGAAGCAGGCTCCAAGCATCCACTTAATGGCAATCCGCCTAAGCAGCTGCTTCAGTGCTGTTTGGAGCGGCCATGCCTTGCTGCCGCTGAGCGGGCGCTCCGTCCGCTTTTTAAAAAACTGATGCTTTTTAAAACATTGATTGGGATGTTACATCTCCACCATATTCACCAATTCGGGATCTATTAAGTGAAGCACGGAAAAGTTCATTTAGAAGTACACTTGAACCTTGAATCAAGTTTGGCACAGATTTGGTTGAAGTAGGTCAACTCGTCAATGTTGTTAGGGACAAATCTACGTTCAAACTAGGGAGGTCACTAGTTCACATTAAATTGTGTAACTGATGGTTCAACTTGTTCAACCAATGTTGTCAGTTATGATATATGAAATATGCTTGATGCTAAGGATACAAGATAATACCAATGCCTATGGTTCAAACTCAGAATTGTCAATAAGAATTCGGACATGGAATTAACAATGGGCATGTTTGCGTTTGTGAATAAATTTTTTACATGTATTGATTTAGACGGCATTGAAGATCTATTTTCTTATGCAACAACGAGATCATCATTTTAGTCAACCCCTTTATAAGCCTTTACTAGTGGAATAAACTGATTCCACTATAAACTTTATAGAGAGTAACAGAGGATGCAAGTAGATCTATCTATTGAACAAAACCCTGCTCCTATATATAGCAAAGGGGACTAACACTAGCATGGACTCAAACCCTAATGGGTCAAATATACTTATGCCCATATACAGATTAAACTAAATAATTAATAATTCTAGCACTCGCCCTCAAGCTGGAGCATGGGTTAAACACATGCCAGCTTGTCAAGACAAACTAAAAGGATAAATAGACTACATAAGAGTTGATAGTAGCCCATTTAAAAATTTGGTCTCCCCTTAAATTCTGCAATGCAATAATCAAAGCACTCACATACTGTCCTGGAAGCAGATTGCAAAGGGGACTAACAAAAGCATGGACTCAAACACTAATGGGCTAAATATACTTAGGCCCATATAAATAATAAACTTTAGCACTCCCCCCTCAAGTTGGAACTTGGGTAAAACACATGCCCAACTTGCCAAAACAAACTAAAAAGAAAAACAGACTACATAAGAGTCGACAATAACCCATTCAAAAATTTGGTCCCCCTAAATTTGCAATACAATAATTAAAGCACTCACACACACTCCTGGAAACAGATAGGATGTAGCATGTAGCAAGCATGTCTTCCCCCCTGACGAAGATAACACTGATGTAGAAGCACATAAGTCAGCTCCCCCATAATTAGATAATCATCAGACTAGCAGGCGTCGTCAAAAATAAACATCAAGAGTCTTGATCATGTTGGAGCATGCATCTATAGTAGCTAGCAACGTAAGAGATGCACATTGGTCATCTGGGTTGCCATCGTCATCAAAGTAGTTTCTCACAAGAAGCACATTATCAGAGTGATCTGCCGTAGTTAGGACAAGAGCACTGCTATAGGAAGACTGCGTTGCAGTAAGTGGTCAACGTGCTCGAGACATACACTGTTTTAGGAAATATGCACTACAACATGTGGTATATGGCACAGATAAATAAGCGGGAACTGGACATGGGTGGATGAATGATATTCGTATGTAATTGGCCATGATATTGCCGGTGGGGAGGAGTCTAGGGGCATTCCATTGAGGGGAGAGAGTCGAGGGGAGGCCGCCGCTCTGGGGGGAGGAGCCGTTACAAAAAAAGGTCTGTGATGATTTTTTTTTTTTTTGGGGGGGGGGGAGATCAGTCATAAATTCCACACATATAGGGCTTTGAGGTACATGAGCAGTAGAGATTGGAAGGGGCAACGACCCTTGGCAGCATGGTTGTATAGCACCTGTTGCAATTGTGATGTGAGTGGCAACAGGTTGGTTCAAGTCATGCAGATGGGGGCAACTTTAGCGAGGGTGCTGCTAGTGATGTCTGCCCCTAAAATTGCCTCTCTTGGCGGTGGCTGCTGTCCTTGGGGGTATTGTGGCCACTGGTTGCGGCAACACCCACGGCTGCTGCTGTCAACAAGGGGCAGTGGCCCTTAAAATTACTGTTTTTGATAGATCTTCTACTGTTGCAGGTGATGGTGGTGGCCCCTGTGGTGCCAATGCTGTAGGTAGCACGAAGAAGTCGTTGGTCGTACGTGGGTGGCAAATTGGCAATGATCTTGTTTTCGAGGTTTTGCGGTGGGGAAGGGGATGATGGTCCACCGAGACTTCTGAGGATGAGATGAGTTGACATTAGAGATCAGGAACGGCCTACAGGAGATACCCCATAGCAGGAGTGGCTGCCGCATGTCCTGGACGCTCTTTTTCAGTTCTTGCTAGGGTGTTTTCACTGCTCTGCTATAATGTGGAAAGTAAGAGATGACACAATTAGATCAATCCATTGACAAAGCCACACTCCTATAGATAGGGAAAGTGACTAATACAAACATGGACTGAAACCCTAATGCGCAAACATTCTGAGGCCAATGTACACAATAACCTAAAGGACCAACAACCCTTAGCAAGCTTCATAATTGGGTGAAGTGCAATAATAGTCATTGATATAAATGTAGTTTAAAGCAACCTTGGAGTTATTATTAAAGAAAGAAAGTTAATTAATTAGTGTATAGTCAATTAGAACTTGAAGTTGGAAGCGCTGATTTAAAATCACCCAATGGCATGATAACCACACCACATATTCCTATAAGGCCTAATGCAGCCACTAGCTACAAACAGATATGCGAACTGTGGTTGCATATGCAATAATACGCAGGGCATAAATGACTAACTTTGAGATATAATTTTTGTATGTATAACTTGTATTTACTGCTTGATATATAATATTGGAAACTAATTTCTTATATACAATGAAGTGTAATGACTGTAACTTGTAGACATTTAATTTATGTATTTTAGACATGCTTACGGTCTTGAATATTATGGTTCTGGATACACTTAGTAGTTACTAGCTTTAACAAATGCATGTATTGTTCACCTGGTTCTATTTAATTCATGCTAGAAGAGACCTAGAGTAGTAAAATGTGTTTTCTCGCTCAAGCTTGTCTATGCCACTAATATTAAAGACTAGAAAATCTACACCTATGTATATGTATGTGTATATGTTAAATGTATTCATTTGTTTGTTTGTATGTTATATATAGAGAGCCAGGGTGGAATACACTCAGAGTGACAAATCACAATATACAAATAAGTGGTGTTTACATACCAAGATCATTTTTTTCGGTGATCCAAACTCTTTATATTCATAAATATAACAGACATAGGTTACATGCAAAATTCTCATTTGGATGCTTATAAGTTACTCATCTAATAACAACAATGTTGACGTACATAATTAATTTCAAGTGCATCAGATGCATGACCTATAGCTGTCCAAACGAGTTCAAATTTTATATAGTCTAATTCCTAAGATATTTTTTTTTGGTCGGCAAAAAAACTCTGTTACTATTGTGTGATACCAAAACTTTAGGTACAAAAGGTACGCACCCCTTAATCCTCTAAGAGGATTACCAAAAGAAAGAATACTGTTACCAAAGGTCTTACGCAGAAGACCCAATTCAGAAAGAAAGACTCAGACAGAGAGAAAACATAAAAAACGTTCATACAAGCATAAGCTGGCATTGCCATCATCCTACTCAGACTAGCTCCACTATCATTACGCTCACCCACAAAGTGTGCAAACTCAACTTTGTAGAATGAAGTGTATCAGCTAATGTCTGTACTCAAGTTGTTCGATGGTATTCAAATGCTAAGACCTATCTAACTATCAGCAGCTAACACAAAGTATGGTCACTGGTAGCGCCTTCCTGTTGCCAGTCAGTCAAGTAGAATAACTTTGACAACTGAATCAACTACATTGATCGCCAGAGAACTAGAACCTGGAACCTCCCTCACACTGGCATTATCCTCACTCACAGAAATTGTGGAAGAAAGAACTAGGAAGAAGCTCCCAACCATCGGACAACAGATTTCGAGCCTCAGATTCATTTACAATACGGAACTGGTACCAGGAATTCAACATGGAGAATGGAAAGAAGGGTTATCCCCCATCCTTTCTCTTCTTAGTAGATTTTTTCCTCCTGTTTGGCCTGAACTTGCTGAAGTCCATCGAGTCAGCCTCCCAGTGATCAAAATCCAGTTCAGAGTTCGAATCCATATTGGATTCATCATCATCTTCAAACAACTTCTCCTTTTCCTGTTGGACATCCGCGGAGAACTCACTGCTGTTCCATATTTTGTTGATTTTCCACGAGGAAGAGCTCGTCTCACCTCTGCTTCTCCTGCTCAGCTCCAATTCCCAATCCAAGTTGAGACTCCCGGCGTTGAGCACCGGGGAAGACCCAAACATCTCAGGTTCTGGGGTGCAGGGAGGGAATTGGGGTTGGTGCTTGTCAGCTACAGAGAGGACCACGTCTCTAACCTGTTGTGCAATGGATTCACGAAGAATATCTTCATCCGCTGCAACTGAGTCATCTACACGCTCCTCTTGCTGGTTTGCGTCCTTATTCCCCTGACCAACCTTGGAAAGCTCCTTGGAGGTCTTTTTGACAATGTCTCGAACACCTGAAGACTTCCCCAACCGAACTTGCAGGTCATTCTCCGACGGGGGTCTTCTCGTCTTCAGAGGGCAGTAAGTGGCTTTATGCCTAAACCTCTTACAACTGGGGCAAATCACGGGTCTAGAGACAACCTCAGTTTTCAGAGTCTTGGGCACCGATTCAACTTCCACCATTGTCTCCTTGGGAATTTTGGCTTCATAACTCATCTCGATGCAGACCCGGGCAACATCAAGACACCCTGCAGTGACAGAGTAGTCATCTATGTCCACGGGTCTACCGATGGTACTTGCAATGCTGGAGATATACTTGCGTGTCCAGGGGAGTCCCAGGTTTTCAATCTTGAACCAAACAGGGACCTGCGTGAAGGAGAGGGGTTGAAGAGGAGCACCAGGCTTCCACGCATGGGCCACGATCAGCGAGCCATCCATGAACCAAGGAGCCTCTTCGAGAACCCTGTCCCTTTCACTGCGAGACGACATCTTGACGATGTATCCCTCCCTTTCCTCGGACACGACCTCGACGGGGCCGCTTGGTCTCTACAGCCTACGGATCCAACCAGTTAGTTGTCCACCATACGGCTTCCTGCCAACGAACCGGATGGAGATGTACTCGTCCCAATCGGGGATGACGCAGTCCTGACTCAAAATGGAAGCGCATCTCATGCCATCCTTGACAATTGGCTCGATGAACTCCATCATCTCAGCATCGATCTCGCCTCGATCCAGCCTGTTGGTCTACAGCCAGTCTGCGACTCGAGTTGAGGACGACGTTTCTTCAGATCCACGAGGTGGAGTATTCGGAGGGTTGGCGGCGAACGCTTGAGGCGTCTCCTTTTCCTTGCGCGACGAAACCCTAGCTGCATCCGAGGTAGATGTGCCTCCTCCATTTGCCTCCGATTGACAAAAAGGAGTCGATGACTCAGCGGCATGTCCTCTTCCCCCTCTGCCGCTAGAAGATCGCCCTCGCCCTCGCCCCCTTCCACCCCGTCCGTGACAAGGAATAAGGTATCCGATTTCGATACCGTTTCGACAACATGGAAATCGAAATTTATGGAAATTTCGACAAAAATTTCGATAAATGCAACTATGTCCGTTTCAACGCCAAAATGAACGAATTAATTTATGAAATTTTACAGGCGTGATCTCTACACGTAAATGCATCGTTTTATGCAATAAAATTTTATGTGGGGGTAGGTTGGGAGGGGTCCTTCATGTGGGATGTAAGGGAACTGTCTTGTTTCTTGAGGATTTCGATGAAGGATTTCGATGACAAAATATAGGAATTAAGTTATGCAATTTTACTAGCACAATCCATAAACATAAGTACACACACTTCTCCAATAATATCAAACTTACAACATATCAATAATATAATAACTTACCAACTCAAATCAGTTGTATGTTGAGTGTCGTGCTGGTTGAGTTGGTTGTTCAGCATACTGTATTGTGTTGATATGGTTGACATATTGCTCCCAGGTCATGTACATTTTGTAAAGTGTGTTGTATGAAATCACATGTTCCTCGTGCACATCACCAGAAACGAACTGCATCATCCCAAACCTTGGAAAGTGATCTTCCAGATCTCTAAGATATCGACTCCTGCTTTCAGATGGAGGTTGACGAGCTTGAGGAAAAGTAGCATGCATTGGGACTTGAGAAACAGGAATAACTGAGCTACCACCGCTCCATGATTGCCCCCCATCATCAGAAAATACACTACTGTTGTACTTATATGTTCCTTGCGGGCCCGAGACATTTGCACTATATGTATATCCAATATGATGCTCTAATTCTGCTTCTGGTTGTGGTGGTGGCTGAGTTTGATATCCAGAATACCCATAGTACGCTTGTGGGTGCCCAAACAACGTATCACCAAATGATTGTTGAGGATATAGAGAATCAGAAAGGCTCATGTTTCCCATGGATTCAACAATATCAGAAGTGGAATCAGTATAGTATTGTGAAGTAGGATAGGATTGGAATCCTATAGGTGTAGCTATAGCTGTAGGAGGCCTATAGCATGTATCCTCATGTGGCCGTGGTGGTGCACCACCGTAGTCTTTTCCACCTCGAGTTTTCTTCCTCGGAAAGGTTTTTTCAGCCATTGTGATATTTCTTTCCTGTGGAATATCCCTAGTGATATATGGACGATCATCATTCTGAGGATCAACTGGTGGAGGATACTCTGGAGAACGTTGACCACCACCTCCATTACCACCATCATCATCGTCGTCATCACTCTTAGACTTGGACCCAGATGATGTAGTAGTTATAGATTTTGAAGCACTAGATGCTCCACCCAATTCATCTTGCACTGCTCTGTCAATTTCCATATCAAGATCTACATGCTCAGGCTCTGGCTCAAGTCTTTCAGGTGGGCTTCTGTTTCTTCGTTCTTCCTCAAGTACAACACCCGAAGCATCTTCAAATTGCTCCTCCACATATGGATCTGGACGGTCAGAAGAAATATTGTCTAGAACTGAACGGCCTATTTCATTCATCCATTCTTCCAAGGGATCTTCTATTGTACCGGTACCCTCATCATCACTATCATAAAGGCCCCGAAATCTATCTTCATGGAACGTGTATGCTGTGTCAATGGGATCATGCATTTCAACAAATTGGACTTCTTTGTAGTTGGCCTCTCTTATGGCTCTAGCTCTCAAACGCATGTTGTAGTGGACATACATGAGATCCCTTAACCCGAGAGCCCCCAATCTGTTCCTTCTTTTTGAATGAATCAAATTAGAAGTGCTCCAATTCCTTTCACACCCCCCTGCAGAAGTTGTCTGTGAAAGAATGCGTATGGCTATTTTTCTAAGTTGAGGGGCACCATTCCCATTCCACACCCACCATTGGTCGACTACTGCATTGGGGTGGCCAAAGCATCCAAGGCCTTCACGGAATTGTCGTAGCTACAAAAAAGCCAACAAACATGAAAGACCACATTAATAGTTGTTAGGTTATAGATATTAGATAAACATGAAATACAATTATACAACTATTTGTATACCTGATCCAAAACCTGCATCCGTTCTTCTGTGGATGTAAGCAACTTATTGAGCACATCCCTAACCGCATTCATCAAGTCTGGTTTCATACCCAATTGCTGCGAGTAATGGTATCTTGGGTTCAAATCATGGTTCAGGAAAGCGGTATGCGGTGTACGGGCGGAGAGGGTACTGCATAGAGTATATACGGTATACGGGAGTATATACGGGAGTATATGCGGTTTTGGATTTTTTTATTTCAATAAACTAATTATATATAAAGTAATATAGCGAGATCATAAATTAAAATATATAGAGTAGGCACGTACATTTATTTACTTATAAACATATTAATATGCATGTATGATGTATGATATGCTTATATATGTATATATGTCTATATATAGAATGTGTTTGTAAAATATGTACAAATACTAAAATGTAGGTAAATCAATGTACAAATATATGTATAGTGTGTATACATGTGAATAAATTGAAATGTATATATACATGCACAAATATGTGATTGTATATTTAGGTATATTGTATATGTATCTATACATGTTAATATATCAAAAGGTATTCGAATAAATGTACAAATGCATGTGGAAATTTTTTATGTGTATTACAATGTATACATGTAATTCAATGACTATATATCTCAATTTATATATATAATGAAATGTGTGTATATATATGCATGTATGTACAAAATGCATGAACATTAGTTGTGGGCTTTTCGAAAAGCGGAGTTTAATCGGCCGCTTAATCGGCCAAGCGGGAGCATATGCGGCCCATGACCGCTTAGTGGACCGATTAATAATATGCGGTGCGGTAGGGTGACTGAATAGGTATATGCGGGAGTATATGCGGCCGTGCGGACCGATTTCCTGAACAGTGGTTCAAATAGTATGCTGTAAATAAATAATACAGAACCTGTTAATTTTTTAACATAGACCAGTTAAATAATTATATACATGATACAATTACAATGATGCTCACCGACTTTGTGTAGTGGATGCAAAAGCATATCAGTCCATCTCTTTTTTATGATGCTCATGTATTGTGCATTGGATGTTGGAGCGGCTTTTTTCACATTCTCCACCATTGTTTCCATTGCGTCATATAACCAAGGCATGGTTGCAGCCTTGTCACCATCTACTAACCTCAACACTTTTACTATAGGAGCCATTACCTTAAGTACCTTGGTAACTTTGTCCCAGAAAGCCCTATTAGCAATTAGTTCTTCAATTCGTCGACCAAGTGGGGTATTGTGCTCCTTCATGGAGGTCCCCTCTACTCCATTAAATAACCTCCTCAGTCCATCTCTTTTGTTCTTCAGTGAATCTAGAGCTAAGTAGTTGGTAGCAAATCTTGTTACCCCCACTCTAACTAGATCGCCTCCACAATATTCTGGGCGTCTCATTGCATTCAACAAAAAAGAATGATTATATATGAAACCTGTAATCAATTTTGCATCAATGGTCACATATTTGATGTACTCAAGTTTTCCCATATCTTTTAATATGAGATCTATACAATGGGCAGCACACGACGTCCAGTACACGGGAGATTTCTTCATTATCTTTCCCCCAGCCTTCTTAAAATTTGATCCATTATCAGTAACAATTTGCACAATATTCTCAGGCCCAACAACTTTCATGTATTTCTTCATCAGCTTGTATAAATATGAGTACTCTTTAACCTCACCAGAAGCATCAACGGAATCAGGGAAGGTAGTAGATCCACGACAATGAGCAAGGAAGTTTATAATTTGTTTCCTGTTGCCACTGGTCCACCCATCACACATGAGTGTGACCCCATACTCCGCCCACAATATCTTTTGCTCCTTAACCCACTGTTCTAGCTCTTTTTTCTGCTCGGGAAGATATTTATGCATAAGTTCATAAGCTGTGGGGGCCTTAGTTCCCCTACCAGACTCCCCTATCACATCAACCATATGTTGTAGATAAGGTTCAGTTGCAACATGTGCCGGGATTCTGTGAGCAAAAAAGAATTTACCTACAGCCTTTCCCACTTTCTCCTTTGCCCCACTGAACATGCCTTTAAGGGTTTTTTGCCTAGGTTCAGCCTTCCTAACCCCTGGTTCATCAATATTTTTCAATCTAGCACTAGTAGAACGTAACAGAACATCAACTGTGCCTTTCTTCCTTTTTGTTTGAGCAAACACATCATCTTCATCATCCAGATCAACAACAGGAACATGTTGACTGCGACCTAGTCCTAGTCCAGTCCCACTGCCTCCTCCGGTTCCTGATGGCCCATACCTCCGTAGTATTCTTGCAGCTTCCTCCCTTTCCCACTCACTTCTTCTTGATTCTCTATATGCCCGCCTATACATATGCCGACCGTAAGTAGTATCACCACAACCTGGAGGATACACCATGCCATCATCAGACTCGGCAGATGAACCTGTGGCTTGTACATTGAAGAGAGTATCAGTGTAAGATTTGTTGGCCTCAATACATTTGTCTTTCTTCTCCCTTTTGGATGCTATGATCTTTCTAAAATCATCCCTAACAAATTGCGAACACTTCTGGCATAAGGCAACATTCTTGTCTCCCCCAGTAATATGACGCTTAAACTTGGTGATGCCCCCTCCACCAATTGTCTTTTTGCAGAAGTTACAAACCACCTTTCCCTTGACCCCGGGAACAGGAGCACAATAATTCCAAGCAAAATCTACTTCCTTGGGTTTGGGTACATTCTGCCTAGCACTCTCATTCTCAGACGAATTTCCATCATAAGACATTGTCAACACTGAAATAAATAAAAAAACAACATAGAATATGCAATGCATTAGCAATCAAAACAATAAACGACATAAGCAAAAATTTATACAGATATGTAACTGATTAGGTACACACTACTGAAATAGGATATTAACAAGGAAGAAAAAAGGTTTAGAATTTTTTTTTTGTATTTTTAGGTCTGAATTATTTTTTATTTGTATTTTTAGGTCTGAAAATATTTTTTAATTGATAAATGCACATACTTATCAATAATTTATACATATATGTAAGTGATTAGGTACACTATTGTAATACGATATTAATCAATACGAAAAAAGGTTTAAAATTATTTTTTATTTGTATTTTTAGGTCTGAAAATATATTTTTAAATTGATAAATGCATATTTAACAAATAATTTATACATATATGTAAGTGATTAGGAGTAGTACTGTAATAGGATATTAATCAATACAAAATATCTTATTTAAAAAAAAAGAATATTTTATGATTTTTTTTAATTTTCGGATTTTTAAATAGTTTATATATAAAAAATATCTTATTTTTTACAAAAAATATTTTCCTTGTGTTCATATTGGTGTTTGTAACAACTTCTTCTACTAAACCTAAGTAAAATAATTAGTTATGATGAATATATATATTATATATACTATTATTAGTATTTATAATCTAAAAAAGATATAAAGATTAGTTATTTGTGTAAATTTGTTGAAGATATATATAGATCCATCGCTTAGATGTATGGATCTATGTTTAGAACACACAAATTTGATGAATAGTGGAGTAGATCTATGATTTTAATGTAAATTACGAAATTAGATGAAATGGAGAAATAGGTGTTCAAAATAGATGATAATAGGAGAAATAGAGGTTGGAAATTAATGAAAATGGAAGACAATATATTTATTTACCTTGTTCTAGCAGATCTTCAGCTCCAAATGACAAATCCTCCTCAAAATCACCCTTTTCTCACCAAACAACAACAACAGCAAACGAGCAGCAACAAATGACGCTCGGTTTCGCCGGTTTCGCCCGGGTACCGCTAGTTAAGATGGGAAAATAGCACTGGACACCCTCGAAATCTGACGAATTCAGCGAAACCATCGAAACTTGGCGAAATTTCGATTTTATTTTGCGAAATGCGACGGTTTCGATACAGTCGCATGGTTTCGTATCAGATCCCAACGAAATCGGTATTCTGGGGCGAAATTTCGCCGGTTTCGCCGAAACCTTATTCCTTGGTCCGTGACCCATCATCTTCAAAGAGGTCCTACCGGGATTCGAACCCAGGTTGCTAGATTCAAAGTCTGGAGTCCTAAGATATTAAAGAAGAGCAATGGTTTGAATTCTTAAAAAAAATTTGCATGTTGGAAAACGACGACTTTAATGTGTCTCCGGTATACTCCATTGTATTCTAGCCCGACTCTCTCTCTCTCTCTATATATATATATATATGTATATATATATATATATATATATATATATATATATATATATAGAGAGAGAGAGAGAGAGAGAGAGAGTCAGGCTAGAATACACTCGATTGTATTCAGAGCCGAATACACTCAAGTAGTTTTTCATGATGCAATGTTTTTTTCAAAAATCTAATCCGCTGATCTTCTTAAACATCTTGTGAATAGGTCATACGCAAAACTTGAGCACATTTGGACATTTATAGGTCATGTTATAAAGATCGCAAAAATTATGCATTTCAAATTAGTTTCGCGCGTCGATTTTGTTGCCTTTGGACGAGTGACTTACAATCATCCAAATGGGCTCAAAATTTGTATGTAGCCTAGTTATAGTATGACGGTGAAGATCAATAGTTTACATTTTGCAAAAAATAGTCTTGATATGCAAACACGAGTGTATTCGTGCGATCTGTACACTCGAGTGTATTCTAGCCTGACTCTCTCTCTCTCTCTCTCTATATATATATATATATATATATATATATATGATTTATTTACCTAAGTACATCTAACTTATGTGTACCCATTTTTTTATTTGACATGTTTGCAACCATTTACTACAAAATCCAACCGTATACATTTTGATGTCTACTGCATGTATGATTTATGTTTCAAAACTAAGTGAATTTTTAAATTGATGATTGAGTGCAAGTGTAAAAACTGTTGTATGGTTTTTAATTATCCCTCATAATAAACATGGGAAAATGACTTTCTGAAAACATCTAACCTATACTAGTTTTTCACAAATTTTCTGTTTGGTATCTTTTATAACAAAACACTTATCATTTTCTAACATCAATTCCAAGCAGTATGACCCCAAAGCGGGCCATCATAGAAAATCAAACATTTTTGTATGTATTTATCATATTAGCGCTCTATAACACAATCACATATATATTAAGTAATTATCGATTGGTGCTTGCTTAAATCGGGTTTGTGCCAATAGCACGCAGAGCATCTGCCTTGTAACATCAGTTTCAGTTTGTGTATAACAAGCTAGAAGCTATCTTTGGTATGCTCTAGCTGGAGGAGGATTGAAGAGTGATATTTTAATGTATGTCACAGCATAGTTGCAGCATATACAGCATCATGGCCCTATATATTATAAGTAATGATGCTCTTGTAGTCAGGCAAATAAGTCTTCTGACTCCCTATTTTCTGTCCCTCAGTTAATTGCAGGAAATCAAAATTAAATTGAATAAGTGGGTGGTGGGGGAATGCTTGGAGCTATGCAACACAGGCTCTATTGTATGTGTGGCCCTGTCCTAGCCTACTTTCATGGGTTTAATTGGATCCTAATACCCATGGTATTAGATTTCTACCGAAATGGGAAAAATCGATTGAAAATTTCATTTTGGTGGGTACCTGATATAGAAATTCATGTACCCATGAATGTAGTAGCCCTAGCCGGCGAGTAGTAGCCCAGCTGGTCGCAGCTTGGGGCCCCTCACGAAGGGTCTCGGGTTCGACTCCCACTGGAAGCATTGCTCGGAAATGAATTTCCCGCAGCGTCAGCCGGCCTCTGATGCGACTTATTGAGATACTGGTGTGCGGGCGCATGGGTCTCCCGGGTTTACCATCCCTGCTATCTGGGCCTCTGCCTAGGGGGGTGGGTTCCCCCGGCAATAAAAAAAAAATTAATGTACCCATGGTGATATTTTTTGGGTATATGATTCATTATTTTTTTTAAACACAAAATATGCAAATTATTATCTATTATTTAACAAGATATAAGATATAACATATTCTTGCATATATATATATATGTATATATATAAATATAATGATAGCATAATACAAATTCCCATCAAAACAGTGTTCTATTTTTTCCACTCACACGTAGGAGCCTCCCTACCCAACACGATCATTTGTATTTATGTTGCAGATCAGCATGGTAAAATTTTGTGGTTTTATTCCTTTATTTGTCGTCGAAATCGTGTGTCAAAATCTTATGTTGACACAAATGGATTTTTCAAAATTTCCGTTAAAAATTATGTAAATATCTATTTCGGGACCATCAGAAACGACTTTGAAACCAGACATTTTAAACTACAATAATACCCGCGAACCTATTTCAACTTATATTCATGCTACAATAATGTCCATAAGAGGCAGCTAACGTGACCTGAATCCTTTTCTCTTCTCAACTTTAATTCTATTCCCTCCTCTTCCGGATATACATCTTCCTGCTCCTTTTCCCATCTCCTTTTCCCATCTGAAATCACTCAGCTCTAGATTCACCTCTCACTTAATTACCCACATATTCTCAAGTACTCGGCCAGTTTAAGTCCTCACTGTACTTCTAAGCATGGTAAAATACATCATTTTGTTTTGACTTTTGGTAGCTATTGTAGTGAATGTTTGTGGGAAATTAGAAGTTTTAGAAAGGTAAGGCATAAACTTCCATAATCGATGTGAATTTTTTGGAGAAGATGATGTAAGTTGAAAGGATAACTACAGGATGTTCACCTTAGATGGTTTGTGTTAAGAGTTATTAGTTATTGAGTTTATTATGTATATGGGCCTAAGCATGTTTGGCCAATTGGAGTTTGAGTCCAAGTTGCAAGTGTTCCCTATCTAGTATCTCCTATATAGGAGCAGGGTTTAGTCTAATAGAGATATCTAATGGCCTTATATCTTACTCTTTACATGGTATAAGAGCATTAGACCCCACCCTAATTGTGTTAGATAAAATAAAAAAAAGCATTAGTTCTAGCTGGCGGGCGACAACTGCATCTTTTTGGTTTGCTATTTGCATGGCCTTCCACACATTTCTTCGCTGCACATTAGACTGCTCTATATTAATCTCCTCCATCTTCCTAACCTTGAAGATCCTACTTAATGGGTCGACCTCCAAACCTTTGTGAAAAAAGAAGTAAACCGCATCTATGCTGTTTACCTAGTCAAATAGTCTTCTTTTTCCGATGTCTTCATCCTCCTTCACCGTGCTTGGGCCTCCTCACCTCCTACAATTAGGGTTGGCAATCAGGTCCAGGTTGAGCGCTGTGTTGTAAAGGCGGGAGCCCAGGCGGCCCAAGCCACGCCCCAACCTGGGCAGCCAGAAGTAATACACGTAACTAAGCTTTTAATTTTACTGATTTGTATCAACTGATTAGTATTTACTAATCTACTGATTTGTATTTACTTATCTACTGATTTGTATTTATGTATCTACTGATTTGTATTTATTTAACTACTGATTTGTATTTACTTATTTACTGATTTGTATTTACTTATCTACTGATTTGAATTTACTTATCAACTGATTGGAATTTATGTATCTACTGATTTGTATTTATCATCTACTAATTTGTATTTACTTATCTTTTAATTTGTATTTACTTATCTACTGATTTGAATTTACTTATCTACTGATTTTTGAATTTATGTATCTACTGATTTGTATTTACTTATCTACTGATTTGTATTTACTTATCTACTGATTTGTATTTACTTATCTACTGATTTGTTCATCTACTAATTTTTGATTCATCACATTATTTAAATTTAGGGCTTTGTATTTGTTCATCTACTTTTTAGAATTATTTAATCATCTACTGATTTATATATGTTTATCAACTGAGTTGTACTTTTTTATCTAATGCTTTTTATTTGTGTATCTACTGATTAATATATATTTATCTAATGCTTTGAGTTTACTTATCCAACGCTTTGAATTTTTTTATCTACTGATTTGTATTTACTTATCTAATGCTTTGTATTTATTTTATGTACTGATTTGTATTTACTTATCTAACGTTTTGAATTTTTTTATCTACTCATTTGTATTTACTTATCTACTGATTTGTATATATTTATCTACTGATTAGTATTTACTTATCTACTGATTCGTATTTATTATCTACTGTATATTAATTATTTATCTGCTGATTAGTATTAATGTACTGTTTTAACTTGTCTACTATTTGACTTTATTAATCTACTGTTTTGTTTTATAAATGTACTGCCTCATGAATAGAAATACAAATATAGTTAACATTTCTGATTTTTGATTTATGAGTAATCAATTTGTGATTGACTCAAATCGGCTTTACAAAGGCCCAATAAAGGAAAATGGCAAATATCTCCAAAAAAAGTACTACAAATTCAGGTTTTTGAATGTACTGTTTTTACTATATATGAAATTTAGATATATCTATTAAAATTATATATATATATATATATATATATATATATATATATATATATATATATATATATATATATATATATATATATATATATATATATATTGGTTGCCCACGCGGGTAGCCAAGTTAATTACCCGTGCATAGAGAGCGGTGGCAGGATCTGTAATTAATATAATGTCAATTGCACTTGCATGATAACGGTGGCAGCTATTGTAATTATACAAAAAAAATTACGTATGCATGGAGAAGCGGTGCGGTGGCAGGATCTGTAATTAATATAATGTCAATTGCACTTGCATGATAACAGCGGCAGCTATTGTAATTATACAGAATTTGTTTTACGTATGCATGGAGAAGCGGTGCCATCTAATGTAATTAAGAAAAAGGCAATTACGTATGCATGAAACATGTATTCTAAATTTTTTAATTTGAAATTTGTTGCTAGTACATGCGTGTGTTGCCACTATTAGTAGCTAGATCACAATTTGTTATGAGTACATGCACTAGTGGGAAAGTTAGCTGTAGACATTGCGACATTCATGCTAGGTAAACAAAAAAAGTGAAAGTTGAAGAGAAATTTGTAACTGAGTATGACGTTACGTAATAGAATCTGGAAGTATTGTTTCTCTTAGACAGTGGAATTTGATGCATTCAGATTTTTATTACAAAATGTCATCTTTAATTACATATGTTTCCTTTCCATTACAAATTATCTATTTTGGTTACGGATATTTCTTTCTTATTAAAAATGTCATCTTTTTTTACTTGTCATTGTAATTCACTATACGTTGTCAGAATGTCACTTGTTTACTTCTATTTCTAATAAATATTGTCTTTGTAAGGATAAATGATATATTATAATGAGAACATAGAATCTGTATTGGAAATGAGAAATATGTAACTACGTATGACTTACGTAATACAATCTGGAAGTATCATTTCATTGTATTACAAAATGTCATTCTTGATTACATATGTTTCCTTTCCATTACAAATGATCTATTTTGTTTACAATTTTTCCTTTCCCATTACGAATTCTCTGTTCTGATTACAAACAGTTCCTTCCTATTACATAATGATATCTTGCACATCCCCATCATGTTTGGCGACTACATAAGGCCCTCTACCGCCTCCGGCAGGCCCCGCGGGCATGGTACAACCGGCTTAGCTCATTTCTCCTTCCCTGCAACTGGCTTCCGCTACAGCTCGACTGACCCCTCCCTGCATCTTCATATTGCTATACGTGGATGACATCATTGTTACTGGAAACTCTCCCATGCACCTTCAAAACTTCGTGCTACGCATATCTTCTGATCGAGTTTCAACTAAAAGACCTTGGTGATCTACACTTCTTCCTCGGTATAGAAGTCCAACACACTACAACCAGACTCTTCCTTTCACTATCCCGGTATGCTGCAGACATCCTCCAACGTGCCAATATGATACATGCAAAATCCGTTGCTACACCAATGGCTGTCACAACCCCTCCAGCTGCAAATCCTACCATTTTCTATGACCCTACCTTATATCGTAGCCTTGCTGGATCACTCCAGTACTTGACCATCACTCGTCCCGACCTAACCTTTGTTGTCAACCTTGTTAGGGGTAAGGAAAAATATTTCTAATAAATATTGTCTTTGTAAGGATAAATGATATATTTTTTTGAGAACATAGAATCTGTATTGGAAATGAGAAATTTGTAACTACGTATGACGTTACGTTATACAATCTGGAAGTATCATTTCATTGTATTATGAAATGTCATTCTTGATTACATATGTTTCCTTTCCATTACAAATGATCTATTTTGTTTACAATTTTTTCCTTCTCATTACAAATTCTCTGTTCTGATTACAAACAGTTCCTTCCTATTACATAATGATATTTTTTTAACTTATTATTACAAGTCTTGTACGACGCCAGAATATCACTCGTTTACTTGTTGTTGTCTCTTATATTTTTAGATTATAAAGTGTCAGTACTAGTTACAATGCACTCTTTTGTATTACGTTTTTCCCGTACATGTTACAATTTCTCTTTGTTATTTACAATGTGTTATCTCTCCTTACAGAGTGGTCTCTTGAACACAAAATACGTAGATACGATTTTTAAATACAAATAACAATTGTCTTATAAGACACCCTTTTTTGTCCAATGTGCATGCTAGATAGTACGTATCCAACACTAACGAGGTTGCAGTTGCTATTTGTATTGTTGGATAAGGCTTAGATTGCTGCTCCATGCACATTCAATTATTTAATATAATTACTAATATGCCACCGCTACTCCATGCACGTAAAGTGACTAGCTCCTTACATAATTACCAACAATGCCACCGCTTCTAGCTCTTTACATAATTACCAACAGTGCCACCGCTTCCATATCAACACTTCACAACATGTGTTAATTCGGCACCCGGGTAACTTCACTTATCTACCCGCGCGGGCAGCGAGCGAATAGCCATATATATATATATATATATATATATATATATATATATATATATAGGGGCGATCTACTGCAGACTGTGCGGACGGTCGCGCGAGTCCCAGTTTCATCGCTGCGTGACTTCTTGTTTCTCCTTGCTGTTGCGTTTTTAGTCCATCATCTGTCGATTCCGATCTCATCGATGTCCACACCCCGCCTATCGTTCTTCTTAGCGACCCATCCATGATTTTCTTCTTAGCAACACCTCCGTGATTCATCTAAACCACCCCCACCTGTCCGCCAACACTATCTTTTCTCCCTTCATGAGTACCTATTTTATGGGTATGGCTTTCAGGTATCGCTTGGATTGGAAGGTATAGTATATGTGCGTCTTCAATGTGATTGACTACAAGGTCGCGGCGCGAGGAGGAACAGTTTGCACCTTGTCTAGGGAGGAATCAGCATGTGCGGCGACAAGAAATTTACTGGATTTCTTGTCTGACACTGTCTGCAGTAATTGCTTTTGAGCAGTCGGTAATAGGATTACAAAATTGAGTCTCTGTGATTCATGCATAATTGCCCACTCTTCTCGAAACACCTAAATTAATCTAATATGACTTTGGACATTAATCCCCTCGTTAGTAAACCTTACGTAGACATCTTATACGTCTTCTTCTCCTTTGAATGCTTTTCCCTTTGTGTTAACCTTTCGCAATGCAACACTTATATCCAGTATTGTGTATAACTGAATATGCTATATGTCGGCTGCTGTCTGTTGAATCAATCACGAAGTTGCAAATTAGCTCTACTTGACAAGTACGATCATGAACATCTGATAACCAACATATTTTACACAATTTGGTTTCTTTCTCTCAGTAGACTTCTCACGCAGGCCAGAACATACTCACAAAGGTTTCGAGATGCCACATAACTTACATGATTTCTGTATGAATGTGCTAGATGCATATATGCCTGCTGTTGAAACTTTCAGATATGAAACCAGTCCGTTGCAGGTACCACCCAATCGTTTGTATTAACTGTAATCATATCATTAACAATCTTCCATTGTCAAGAGAACAACCATTTATGTGAAATAGTATCACGGATTGCCAAGATGGCCGTCTATGTAAACTCGATCCACAGAAACCACATCTAAGGCTTCCATGGAGATTCTTACCGAAGAGGAAGGAAAGTTTGACCCGGTGACCAACGAATGGAGAGCGTGAAAGCATGGGCAAGATGAACTCTAGTTTCATTTAGGTGGAATCTACGGATAATGGACTAAAAATGCAACAACGAGGAGAAATAAGAAGTCACGCATCGATAAAAATGCAACAGCGAGGAGAAACAAGAAGTCACGCAGCGATGAAACTGGGACTCGTGCGACCGTCCGCACAGTCCGCAGTAGATCGCCCCTCTCTCTCTCTATATATATATAAAGGCCTGGAAACGCCTTGGCCTCCGCCTGGGGGTCTAGGCTGCCTAGGCGTCCATATGGAACGCCTGACCGCCTATACAACCATGTTTGAGGGGGTTCTATTTCGGGTCAACCCCAAAATGCTCAACATGAATCCGACCTGAAAATAAATTTTGGGTCATACCTGCTCGATATGAACCCAAAATTCCTATTTGCGGGTCCAACCCCATACATCCGATCGATCCAAAAATCCCATGTTTTATGCAAACTTGGAAAATGCTAACCCGCTAAACCTGAAAATGTAAAGAATTTATATTGGTTAAATACTATTTTGTAAACAAAGACATGGATCAACTATTGCAAATTAAAAGATATTAATCATATTTCTCCTTTAACGTAAAAATATATTTGTACATTTATGATTTTATATGACTGCATAATGAACTATAGAATAGTAAAATAAATATTGATATAATTACGGGTCGATCGGGTTTTGTGGGTCAAAAATTGCAAACCCAGACCTGACCGAAAAATAGATTCAAGTTCTTCAAGTTTGGGTCATTTTGGGTCAAGTCAAAAAAATCAAGATCTGAACCCGCTTTAGTTGGGTCGGGTCTAGTTTTGCCAGCCCGACCTACAACCTAGTGGATCCTTCACTCTTCATCATTTTATACACAAATCTCTCCTTGGGTGCGTCACATTGTTAGCAATGCTGGTGCCGCTGCCACCTCCGAGTCTCCGACATACCCACCATGTCCCATGCCATTCCCTTAGCTTCTATTGTCCCATGCACTCTAGAAATTGTCTAAAGTATCCGTCAAACGTACCCACCAGCTGCTCTAGAAACCCCTCTCACAAATGGAGACCACAACCTCAGAGATATGATGTTTTGATGTAGTCATACGGTGGGAACCAAACTCATGCATAGTTGAAGAAGATCATGGCCTCTAATGGTTTTTTGAGTTTCTTTGACTTCCCACGCTTCCTCGAGTTGATGTGTAAACACCTCCACCTGAGGCCCTTCGACCACAAACTTCGTGATGCCATATCCTTACTAACCAAGTAGCTCAAAGCCGTTGATCAGGCCGTCTAAGCGCTCACAATGTGAAGCAGAGGGGAGTTTTCCCTTTGGTTCTTTCTGCCACTTGCTATCGTTGTCGCTCTCTACAACCTCTTGCCAACTTGGAAATGCTACTGAATGACCACCATCAACAAGGGGAAAGGGCTTGTTATACTCAGCAGGACCTCCATTCGGGGGCGCTGCCCTCCATATTCTTCGAAGTAGAATGATTGATCATTGAAGCTAAAGTACTCTCTGCTTCTTGATTACAAGTTCTTTTCTTTTGTATGTCCTATTGTTATTGTGATTTCCTCAATCAGTGATTATTATTGAATGGTTGGCTAGTTTTTCAATGAGGGGGAGTCCATTTACTAACGTCTATCCCTACCACTCTCTTATTCTCCATTGTTGGTATAAGGGGGAGATAAAATGGATAGGAGGAAGGATGAGTTGAAGTTTCAAGGAAATAAGATCAAGTCTACATGGATCCTTCTTTTCCAATCAGCTCTTTTATGGATCATACTCTGATCAAGATGTAAAGATTTAGAATCTCTCTGTATAAGTTCTTTCGAAGTTAATTTAGGTCTACCTTTGTGTCTTTTAATTGTGCTTGATTCAATAATCTTGCTTCTAATAGGTGCATTTGTCGATCTGTGTTGCTCATGTCCATACCATTTTAGACGACCCTCACACAACTTGTCCTCAATGCTCACCACCCTCACTTTGTTCCTAGTATAGTCATTCCTCAAATGATCTTTTCTTGTCTTCCTACGCATCAATATCAGTGTACGCATTTAGGCTACATTCATCTTGTTGAGATCTTGTTTCTTCACTGACCAACATTTACTCCCATATAGCATGGCTGGCCGTATAGCTTGTTCTATAAACTTGCTTCTTAATATGAGAGGGATCTTTGGTCACATACTACTCCGGTTGCACTCCACTTCAGACTTCCTGCTGTGATCCTATGACAAACATCAACTTGAACATAACCCTCCCTTTCAATAAGATCAAGTGAAGAGAAGAAATATGTCATTGTCAGGACAATATTCAAGACTTGATATTTTTTTTTGTCTATGAAGCATGTAATTAAAGCATCCACAACTATGCATATATGTTTGTGTGCATGTCCAACATACTTTCCATTCACAAAGGATCATTCATTCGACCACATTGTTAAATCACTACTTGTTTATTCGTGCTCTGGGACCACTTGCTGTGGTGCATCTATCCAGTAGCATAGTATGTGTCTCAGACACATTGACCACCTGCTATAGCACAATATTGCTTTAGTAATGCTCTTACCATGACTAAAGTGCGTCAATTTTGATTCCGACAATACTGCTTTTTGCAGGGAACTAGGAAGCACACACATGGGTACATGCATGCATATGGATGTGCACACATACATGTGACATGACAATTTTGGAAAATATGAGACACAAACACGACACCGGACATCACTGAACAAATTATTTATACGCATATATATATTAGTGTATATGTATATATAATTTTTAAATACAAAAAGATCTACATGATTTTGAAGAAAGTCAATCGCATTATATATATGGAGTCATCCTTCACTTAGAACTCCAAAGGTACCTGACTCATTTCGTAACTCAAGCTTCAAACACAAATACATAAGACAACCACTATATTCACATATATATCAAGTCCATAGTCATAGTGGAAATCACTGTGAAAAAACCCAACAATATTTTCATAGAATCAAAAGATGAATGATACAATTTATATCCTACAAAAAAGTTGCATTAACAATTTAAGAACACAAAAGTTGAAGAACTTCGTATATTTAAGAACAATGAAAATTTTCTATCAATGGTGAAAAGAGGAGGATGTGTATAAAATAGTAAAGTGAAGAGGAGGGAGAGGAGATAAGAATGACATAGGAAAAGAGAACATATGTTGGATCGTAGTTTCAGTAATGTTGTGGTGGTGTAACATGATGGCATGTGTTAAAGTAGTTGATGGAAGAGGAGCGGAAGTTACCATAGATATAACAGAGCGTGTGCTGCCGTTGGACATATATTCGTGGTGGTGACCAAGGGGAGGATATCATTAGCAGAACATGAGGAAGTAGAGGGGAAGGCATGTAAGGAAAAGGAAGAAGACGATGGGCCGATGGGGAGGAGGAAAAGGAGGTTGAAGAAAGACACTTCTGGGAGGCTGTTGCGGCTGTCCTGGAGATGTGTCCGGCATGGACACATTTTTGGTGTGTCTTCTGTGTGTCCAGGTGTGTCCACAATGTGTCCAAGTTGGACACGTGTTTACGACGGCCACAGTAGCCTCTGCGAAGTGTCCGTGCTTCCTAGGTGAACAACTACATAAAAGACAATCTGGACCAAGTTGGCGACTGAGACAGTCTTCTGCACATCATTTTCTTTGTCTGCTACTCCAGAGTCCAGATGCATCACCATTATCAATGCTCGTGATTTTTATTTTTGATTGCATTTACTGGTCTGGCTATTACTATTGGGGAAGAGTTTTTACCTTTCTACTATTTCTTCAACACTATTTGCTTAAGGGGGGAGTTGACTTATGTGCTTCTTCCTTCAAGATATATTCATCCATGGAAAAAAAAACCTGCTTGCTTCCTGCTACATGCCATCTGCTTCAAGGGGAGTGTTTTGAGTGCTTTGATTTACTGTATTTGCAAGATCTAGGGAATGATCGATTTTGTGTGACTGTCGAATGTGGTTATCTCTTATGTAGTCTGATTTTCTTGAGTCTGTCTTGGCAAGTTGGGCATGTGTTTGACCCATGCTCTATCTTGAGGGAGGAGTGTAAGAGGCATTAGTTATTGAGTTTGTCATGTATGTGGGCCTAAGCATGTTTGGTCCATTAGAGTTTGAGTCCAAGTTGTAAGTGTTCCCCATCTCCTATATATAGGAGTAGGATTTTGTCTAATATAGATATCTAAGTGCCTCTATATCTTACGCTATACATATTGGACGTGGCTAATATAGACAGGAAAATGTGCCAGTTTGGAGTAATAATCAGACATAGTTGGAAGGGAAAAAGTTAAACCATATGGAACTTGGGGAGTGCTAATAATGAGACACCTGGATTCAGTGCATCTCAACGACAGTATCAGCCAAAATAGAGAAGGAACCATGTTTTTGAGCTCTCCGTGATTGAGATTGAAGCTTAGATGATGCTAATGACTTTGTTTGGAAGGTTTCACGGATGACAGTTTGTCAATTAATCATTTTGTTTATATGTTTGTTTCTTATAATTTGGCTAAGTTATCTGCCATATGATTCTCTCCATAAAAACTCAATTGGGGTAATTACAGGAGCTGTGACTGATAGAAAGAAAACAAGGGAAAGGAAATTCTATCTAAGACAAGGGGTATAGACTATCAAAATCTTGCATCTGCTCTTTCGTATGTTCTATTCTCTGTGGAACTTTCTTCAATTTTATTTTTGGTTTCTCGCCATCCAAATCTGGTAGGTAGTTGTAAGACAAAGGAGACGATCCTTCCGGTGATAGGAGGTGAAGTCTTCAAAGGAGCATGACCTTGTTGAAATGAGTTTTATTTCCACAGCCTCATCCCATGCGGCCTTGGTAACCATGCATGAATTGGTAACGTGATTGGCGGTTTCCAATAAAGTAAAGCCATGTCGCTTTAGAATTCATTGTTCATTGAAATTGCTGCTATGTGGTTCTTGATTGAGTTTATTTATTATCATTGTTGAGCTGAGTTTAGTAATCCAGGGAATTGCTTGTCGCTCTTTTTATAGACAATGTCTCACCATCACTCAGAATTTGAAGGACCATGGACAGGGCTAAATAATGAATTGTATGTAATGTCTATCTTCAAGTTTTCCTCGCATTGATTGACAACTGGACATATTGGCTTTTTGTATTTTTTACCAAAAAAAAGTCTTAATAATAGTCCTTCATGTGAATTCCCTTCTATTGCATCTTGTGGCTGTTGGCTGCTAATCTATGCATCTTGTTTCTGTTAACTGCTAATCTATCTTTCATTTTATCTGTCAGGTATCCAGCTTTACATCCTTTCCTACTCAGTGAGTTGAAGGTTGCTACTCAGGCACTCTCATATGGGATCTATGAACACAGGGGATCTGTTACTGCAAATGCTGTTCATCCGAGCTTATGTCCTATTCTCATCCTTTTGTCCAGGTTAAAACCTTCACTTGTCAGCAGTGACCCCAATGATGCATTCGATCCATTCTTATTCATGCCACTGATACAGAATTGTGCTACTCAGAATAATCTTCGTATCCGCGTGCTTGCATCTAAAGCATTGACAGGGTTGGTTTCTAATGAAAGGCTGCATGATGTTGTTCTAACAATTGCCAATTGTTTGCCCAGTGAAAGGAGTAGGATGGGTGAACCTATGGGTGGTTATGTTACAGATCCAGTTGCTATTAGTGAGAAAAGTGAAAAATTAAGTGCCCAAACATATTTTACTTCCTTCAACACAATTCATGGTACCCTACTTCTGCTTAGCACACTTGTGGATAAGAACTGTAGGAACTTGACTGATATGTCCATGAAAGAACAAATTATTGGTCAACTTATCAAGGTACTATTAGAATGTTCGTGGATTGCTAGCATAAGAAAGTGCCCTTGTCCTACTCTCAATTGCTCATTTATACAATTGGTGGAAAACATTCTTGACGTGTCACAGGAGTGCAATATGAACAAATGTATTGTAAACATTAGAAGCTGGTTGGAGGAGCCCGCATCTGAATACTTGGGTAAAGATTATTCTTGTGAAATAAGAATGTATGACCCAACTGAGGCAGAGTTACGCAAGCAAGTGGCCTCCTCCTACTTCAACTGTCAGTTTAGATCAAGTCAAGAAGTCCAAGGCAGTACTGCATACAATCTTCAGGAAAGGATGGCACTCTGCTTATTTGATTCAACATATGAAGTTAGACTGGCCACACTTAAATCTATTTTGCGGTTCCTAAAACCTCTAGTCTCCAATGACGACTCTTGTATCCAAGTTTTATCCAAAATCAATTTGCATCCAACTTTGATCCAGTCACTAGCTGTTGAACGGAATCGGAAATGTATTCATTACATTTTGAGGATCATTTTTATCTGGAATGCGTTGCTGTTGAAGAAAAGTGCAAGCGTGCAAGTTCAGAAGACAGGTTCAATTTGTACAATGGATTGTGATTCCCTGATTTGTCTCTGGGACAAATTGGTGCTCTTGAACACTACTGTAGCTCAAAGCAAAACGAGAGAAGCTCTTTTATGTTGCATGGGGATATGCGTGAAGCAGTTTACACAGCTGCTTAGGGATACATTTCATCAGCATAAGGTGGAAGCTGAAACTACCATCAACTGGAAGACTATTTCATCAGTTATCTGGCCAAAGGTCAATGAATACATCGACTATTTTCTTAATTTAGTTAAGCAGTTCAGTTCTGCTTCTCAACCTGTGAACCTGCGGAGGTCAGCAGCAGAATCTATAATAGCATCAGGTTTACTTGGAGAAGCTGATTTTATTGCTCCATTTGTGTCTAACGATGAAAGCTCCTGTGGTCACTGTAAATGTGATGTATTTGATCAGAAATGCTCTTGCTTTGTCCCATCTAGAGAAGCTGGTTGGTACGCACAAAAGATTCTAGATGCCTGGTCAACTTGCATTGCTATTTTAGAGGATGAAGATGTCGGCTTGAGGCAAACACTCGCTAGGGACATCATCAGCTTCATGACGTCCAGAAAGCTTAATCAAACCAATATTTCCGACATGGTCCCTACTCAAGTAGAAAAGGTCATCGAGTCATGTTTTGAATTTTTATCATCAGTATTTAACCACTGGATGGGATACTTGGAATATCTATCAAGATGGGCTCTGGATACAGCAAATTCTACAGTACTTAGTGGAGATCTAGTAAGGCAGGTGTTTGACAAAGAGATCGATAACCATCATGAAGAAAAGTTATTGATATGCCAAATATGTTGTTTGCATATTGAGAGAATCCTAAGATCTCTTCCACCATTCAACCTGCGCTCAGATGATTTCAACACAGATGAAATTACACTCCTTATTCAGAGGTGGAGATCTAGATTTCTTTGTGAGCTAACACGATTTACTAGTGGTTACTCAAAACCTAGGAATAAAAATGATTGGATTGGAGGCATAGGGAATCATAAGGATGCTTTTGTTCCGATATATGGCAATTTGCTAGGCCTTTTTGCACTCTCACAGCGTCTTGATCTGGGTATGTCTGCCACATTGGTTTCTCGTGATGAACCTCCTTTGACAGATTTAAGTGAAATTGCACTGTTGATGGGGCCGTTCCTAAAAAACCCTTTGATTCATAACCTCTACTATTCAGTTCTGAGGTCTCGTCAGGTTTTGCCTGGCTGTTTGGAGACTGACGTGGACTCAAGATATTTGAGAGAGCATCCCCTGTGGGAAGAATTTAACCCATACTTCCTTTTGAGATGAAGAACGCTTTTGCATAAAAGATAACTGCTTGACGATTGTTTCAAGGAGGAGAAATCCAATTATTTATAAATAGATTCAATATAATCTAAAATTGTTGATTTCTGCGCCCTGTTCTACCTTGCATAAGGATAGCTGTCCGGGTGCAGTAGGCTTATGATTCCCCCCTACAAGATAAATCTCTTTCTCCATGAATTCCTCATTTTTTTTTCTGGAATTCTTTGGGTGAAGGTGGAGGGAGGGCCTTCTTTGTACATGAGAACTAGAATTATGCTTTCACGCATTATAGTAAGCTTTGATGCTCTGGAATTCAGTGTTTTCAATTATTGAGTATAGACGACTGTATCATCTGTTACCTTTATTTACTTTCTTAAGCGGCATGGGAAGTATGCTTGGGCAAGACTCATCGAGTTAGTTTATTCGCAACCGATGATAAGGAGATACTCATTGCTACTGGCTTATTGAATTAATGAGAAATGGTTACTGTCACAGAAACCAATAGATTGTCTACTTTCACCTGTAGCTTTTCAACAGTTTCCAGATCTATACTCTTCATAGGTTTCAATGTGAAAGACAAAAAAACTGTTTCACAGATATGGATGAATGGTTTTCTCATGTGATTACCTTTCATTAAAAGGCGGAGTTAATATAGTGAACTAATCTTGATGCCCTAACAATTAGCTAATCTAAAGCATTCAAACAAAGTTAATTGGTCTAAAGGGGTGATGCAAGTCGGGCTAAGATGTTGCAAAAACTAGGCAAGATATGGTATAATGTTTCCTTTAAATAAGTTGTCTACTTTACAAAAAAAGTTATATGAAAAACAGTTACATTTGACTGAAAGGTAAACTCTAGACACAGGGCACACTATATAAATTGGTATATACGGTATTGGGTTTTACGATCCTCTCTAGTTTGTTGCAGCGGCGCGGCCGTGAGTGTATAAGCTACTGTGTCAACACAAACACAAGTTTTGTAGTGCACTGTATGCACGTGGTTGGTAGAATTTAAACCTTACTTGCATTAGAGGCACCATTGTATGCATTGAGCTACTATTTTGTCTTTCTAAGTGCTGTACTTGGATAGATTGATAACGTTAAACATCCACTTTTACTAACATTTGGCAACATATTTTGTTGGCAAATCATGCATTTTTTTTGTCACGTCTAAACATATTTACCATCACAAAGAAATGAATATACGATGCTCGAGTACTCAGCACAATTAAGGATGTATCATCTATTATACATATTACCAAAAATGTACGCTTATGCACAAGATGGAGCACATTGTGATTTGAATATTTTTATGCAAGAGTACCTCAAGTTAGCGATTAGAGTACCTTTGATGCCTAGTAAACTCTAATAATAGATTATGACTAACATTTTTAACTTATTTAAGGTAACTGCATCTTTTTTGAGGTATTTCTATATATACATTTATATATCAACACAAATAAATACATTATTCAATAAATTTTAGACTTCATTCACACTACGTTTTACACAGTTACACTCTCCATCGAAATAATGTTTGTTGTTGGTTACAATTTTTAAAAGAAAAATACACAAGTTCACGCCTGATGGCCTCAGATCTGATAAACTATACTCTCAATTATGGTAACATCTTAGAGGTCATCATCTAATTGAAACTACCATTCAAACTGCTCCAAACTGTTTGCCTTCTAGAAGATTCTAGCTTGACCCTTGGCCCAACATGGGACGATTACAGCAACACAAATTAGATGTGTATATATCAATTCAAATCAAGAACATCAAGCTTGATTCTACTTTTGAAATGTTATCTTCATATAAAAATAATAACCTTAAACGTCTCATTGACATGTTGGGTCTGGGTGATTCAACTTCCCGTACGTAAATGTGGCTTATGAGACTATATTACAACAAAATCGTAAAATGGATTTTGGGTGATCAACATAGTGTCAAAAGGCATATTAATTCTATAAACACCTTGACTACTACACATAATTTGATTTGTTTGAAAAAGTATATGTCCTCAAAATGTTCACCTCTTTCATGGCTTATTTGGGCATAACAAAATCCTCGTAGTATCCAATTGTCACAAAAAAGGCTGCTTTGATAATTTCACACATAAGAGATCACATAAAAGCCCATTATATTCATTAACATACATGTATACACAAATCTTTACATGTGGCCAAGATCACCACCAAATTGTACAAAAGATTTTTCTATTCATATATTCAACATTCACATCATGTTCACGGCATGCAAGCAAAAATTGGGTCATAGATACATCATCGTATAAAAAACCTACCTAGACCCTGAGCATACATGGATGACCCTAGAAACCAGAATAGGCTAAGTCCCCCTTCTTCTATTATTGCTTGGTGGAAGGAGACTCCTCACCAGCCTAAAAGGGGTGGAGAACAATGAGATTGAGAGCAAAGTGCATATGTCTAACATTCTAAGTTTGTAATTCCAAGATATAGCCCGAGTCAGACAATCCTGTTTTAAGTAAAAAAATTAACAAAACATATATGGGTAGTAGACGTGATATAGAGTAAAGGAACATAAAGTGTATGCGACACAATGAACAATAAAATCAAGAAAATCTGAAAGCAGTAACACGAGTGCACAAGTAAAGCTACACGAATGGTAATTGGGATGTACACACAAACTACTCAATAGTGACTATGAAGTCCCCTATTCGACCATAGAGGATCTTAGAGTTAGCTAGTCTCCATATGATCTAGTCATGCCTTTGTCAGTGTGAGTATAACAAGTAGGGTTCATCAGCCTATTACCTACATCTATAAACATCAAGCCAACCTAGGTACTCAAGTCATGGTACCTATCATTGTACTGGAGTATTTCTTGAATATCAACATATCACATAATTCATGTCACATTTGTGGGATTACCATTCACAAAAGGATATACAACCTCGATTTCACTCATATAAACGAGTCATTTCAAGGCATGAAAGGTACCAAACCTCATATAAATTCTTAGTGAAAGGTACCAAACCTCATATAAATTCTTAGTCACATACATATAGTTAACGATATACAACTCTAGATATCTCATCATAATATTGAGGCTGCTATAAGGATGTTCATCTTGGTATCTCAAATTCCGAACACGAAGATAATTATATGATCACAAGGCAATAGATGAAATTGGGTTTCACTTAATTAACTAGGTCTAGAATCCATCTTTAATATGGAAAGGGGGTACAATTCATAACATGGTATAATGTATGCACAACTAAAGCAATAGAAGAAAAAGAAACCTAATTCAAACTCAACATGCACATAAATAGACATGATGCCTTCACCGTTTCGGCCACACAAGGGCCATATAGTCATAAAGTCTCAATAGAAACTATTTTATAATGGGATATCTTCTTATAAATTGAGGAATAATCACACAAAATCTCGTATAAAAATTACATTCATGTGTTCAATATGACAAGATTAGTGAAAATACATAAATAGGCCATTTTAGGGCAAGATACATGTAAAAGAATTAACTTTCAACCAACATGGTATTAAAAGGGTTTGATGCAAGGGTTTTGAGTCATTTTTATAGACTGCTTTTGCATACGTTTTATGCGCGTTTTGGTCATTTTTGTGATTAATATCGCATGATTCACTACCTTTAGTCTATAATATCTTTTTGTATCAAATTTACCTTGTTTCATCTTATTATGTATAAAAGATCATATTTGTTGAATTTGATTGGTGTTCTTTTTTTTCTTTTCAGGCAATTCAGATATCTGCATCCGTCGATACCATCGACCTTGTCATAGTGTATTGTTGGAGAAGAGCAACCGGAAGTCGATACCATCGATGGGACTGTCGAAGGCGTGTGCCAGATTTCCAGAGGTCGATACCATCGATCTCGCCTCAGCAAACTTAGCTTCAGCGTCAGATTCCAGAGAAAAGCGACGCCTAAGGTGTCGATACCATCGACACATCATCGATGGTATCGAGGCAACATCAGAGAGAACCCCAAGAATTGCGCAAGTGTCGTTGCCTCATGTAGGTCGATACCATCGACCCGCGTCGATGGTATCAACACCGTCAGATCAGGTTCTACTAAAGATTGTGTCTAATCGGATGATGGTGATTTTTGGGCGACCTAAAGTGGTGCATATAACTAATTAAGGTGGCCCGAAGCAAGGTATCACATCATTAGACACCGGAGAAGTCTCAAGAAGGAGAAGAGAGAAGAACGGAGCCGAGAGCAATGCCCCGATCATTCTGAGAGCTGCATAAGACGTTTTCCACCATCATAAGGCTGTAGAATGTTCACCCCGCACCAAGGAATGCACGGATCTCCTCTGTTCAGGGGTTTACATCACATCTATTCATGTTTCCCTATGTTTTCCCTTTCTCTCATCATGTTTTTCGTTGAGATGAACATGCAGGGCTAATCTTCTTTATCTTTAAGACCGAGAGTAGCCCGGGTAATCGTTGTATGATACTTTTTACATAGTTTATCATAATTTGTCTCTTAAATCCATGGCATGATGTTGTTTTCTCAATTATTTCATTACGATTGATCACCCTAATGATAATCTAATACCTTTAATTATTTTGAAAGAAGAATTAACGGTTGAAAAGAGACAGATATCACATTAACTAATAAATCCCTTGAACAAGGCGACGTACAGTTAATGGTGGAAACCCAGAGTGTGATCTTCATGCACCTAATTTAGGGTATAGGTTACTACTACCGTGGAACCGACCTAGATTTAGGTAGTGAATTGTATCGCGACATCGAACAATTCTAACTACAGGCCACTACCCGGAATAGGAGACGAATTAGGATAATTGTGTAGGAACTAATACAACGAGAACCTACGGTGAAACCACAATCCTGAAGATTCCACCTTTAATTGATTAAACCAACCATTTAATCAATTGTTTTGCTTTATTTTATTTTTCTTTTCTTTTTCAATCAACTCTCAAACCATATTTCTCGGTCTAGCTGATTGCAAACAGTTAGTAGTAGTCTACCGAAAATCTGTTCCCTGAGTTCGACTCGGGCCTCACAAAGGCCTATATTACTTTGGCGCGTGCACTTGCGTTATACGCACGGTAAATTCGTGTCAAGTTTATGGCACCGTTGCCGGGGAACGGTGATTTTCGACACTACGAGGGCTGCAAGCGGCCACTCTAGGCCACATTTTTTATTATTGAAATTCTGGAAATTAATCGTCTATCTTTCATAATCCGTAATTATCTAGCACTGAGCCTAATCAAATTTATTACTGTGCATGTACTAGTGCATGGTGAGTACGCGTAGCACAGACTACACACAGTCATCGCCGGAGGTCCCATTTTTGGGACTAGACTACGAGAATTCAGATTATGACACCGAAGCAATGGCTGAGGAATAAACAATCTGGGAGAAAATCAAGGCATTGTCCTCTTCTGCATCTAAGGGGCCAATTAAGAAGCAGACAATCAACATTCCTAACTACAAAATTGACCCAGGCCTAATCAATTTGGTCAAGTCCAATACGTTTCACGGGCTAAAAAATGAAGATCTGGTGACCCACATAAGCCAGTTCGTGGAGAACTGTGATATGGTAAAGATAGACCGGTTTCCACAAGATATGCTTTACTTGAAGTTATTCCCCAGTTCTCTGGCGGGAAATGCTCGAGAATGGCTGCATAATCTGGACGACGAGTATGTGGAATCTTGGGACCACATGGTTGAAGTTTTCTTTGAGAGATTTTTTCCGCATGAGAAGACAAATGATCTCATAAGAAAAATCCACAATTTCAGTCAGAAAGCTGGTGAAACATATTCTGAGACTTGGGAGAGATTCCAGATAATGCTGAGGAGATGCACATCATGGGCTGGACAAAGAAAAGCAGGTCAAGATTTTCTATTTTGCTCTTTCTGAGCATGATAGAAGTAATCTAGATTCAGTAGGATCGGGGTTCTTCCTGAATAACACTGATACAAGGTGTTGGGAAATTCTAAAAAACATGGCTAAAAAGCAGTCATGGGGTGATAGAGATGCTCCGGAACAAGTTAAGGTTGCGGGAGATGCCAAAGCCATCAAAGAACTCAATGAAAAGATGGACCTAATTGCTAAAAGGCTACTTGCACAAGAAGAGGAAACAGATGAAGAGGTGCAGGTCAAATACATGCGTCAACAACAAGGGTACAAAAATAATGATTACTCTTGAAGGAAAGACAAAAAGTTTTCGTGGAAAGATCCAAATAATTTTTTACAGGATCCGGATGCCAAGCCACAACCCACGACAGAAGAAAAGAGCAATGAGTTGCTCAATCAAGTGATAAAGCAGAATCAAGAGCTAATGAGCACCTTTGGCCAACAAATCAAGCAACAAGGAGAGTTTATGAATCAGTTTGGGCAAACTCTATAAAGTCATGGGGCTCAAATGAGGACACTTGAGACATCTTTAGCAAAGATGGCAACATAGATTTCAAGTTTGAAGAAACCAACACAACAAGGTTTTTCGAGAAATACCAACGTTCCAGGAGGGAATCAACAAGCCAAAGCAATTCTGTTGAGGAGCGGAAAGAAGACTTTAAACTCTAAAGCCGATGAACCAAGCATAACACAGCCAGAAGCAATGGGCGAGGCCACAGGGGATGTCACAGACACAGAGATAGTGGATGATGTTGCAGAAAAAGTCACAGAAGAGCCCATCCCAGAAGAAGAAACTATTGCAGAGACTGAGAAGAGGACATCATATGTGCCACCACACCAGAGGGCACAGGTTGTCCCCATCCCTTACCCCAACAGCCTCAAAGCCAAGAAAGTGGAAGCACAGTTTAAGAAATTTTTAGACAACTTTCAGAAACTTTATGTTAACATTCCTTTGTTGGAGGTGACTGAGCAGATGCCCTCTTATGGTAAATTTCTGAAGGATATAATTACCAAGAAGAGGAAGATTCCTGATATTGAGGTGGTAGTTCTTAAAGAGCAGGTTGGCACCTTCATTTTGGGCACATTGCCACCAAAGCGACAAGATCCGGGATGCTTTAATATTTCATGTTACATTGGCAAGGTGAAATTTGGCGAAGCATTGTGCGATTCCAGAGCAAGTATAAACTTAATGCCCCTATCTACTTTTAAGAAGCTGGGATTTAAAGAATCTATACAAAGCAACATGACGATTCAACTCGCGGATAATTTTGTGGTTAGGCCATATGGAATTTGTGAGGATGTCTTGGTGAAAGTCGACAGATTTGTATTTCCAGTCGATTTTGTAGTTATGGAGATGCAAGATGAACAAGGGAATGAGTTGCTCTTAGGAAGACCCTTCCAGGCTACTGCTGATATGATACTGGAAATGGGTAGAGGTCGTCTAACGTTGGGTATAGCAAATGACAGATTTGAGATGGTCATGCCACCAAGTACAAAACAATCAATGGCAAAGGATCAATGTCGTATGGTGAAGCACTTTGATCAGAACATTTCTCTTTGTTTAGGGAAGCCATTTCTGGATATGGCTCATGTGATGACAAAGGTAGACAAGGGGACACTGGCCGTAGATATCATGGAACAAACAAAAGTTGTATCTCTTTGCAAAGCCGTGGGTTATCCAAACGATGAAGAGGAATAAATTTCTCTATCTACTGAGGATGATGCTATAGCAGTCTCGATGATCGACTCATATATGAAATTGCCCCTTGAGACATGCCTATTCAATGTCATGGATGATTGGATGAGAAACACGTCTTTACGAGAATGTGTAAAGATGCTTCAAGTGCTTCCTTGCTATTATGCCAAGCACTATGAGGATCTAGGGCCACTGCCACCACCACTTCAATCTTCGTTGGTCAACCCCCCAAATCTCGAGTTGAAGCTGCTACCCCCTCATTTGAAGTATGCTTTCTTAGCGGATGATGAAAAGCTCCCGGTAATCATATCAGCATGCCTGAGTATCGAGGAGGAAGAAAAGTTGATGATCGTGCTGAAGAACCACCATGGCGCATTCGGGTGGTCAGTTGTTGATATTAAGGGGATCTCCCCTACTCTTTGTCAGTACAAGATTCGGCTCGAGGAAGGAGCCAAGCCGGTGATTCAGCCACAATGTCGACTCAACCCGAGCATGATGGAGGTCGTTAAGAAGGAGGTGATTAAGCTCCTTTATGCGGGAATCATCTATGCCATTTCAGACTCGACGTGGGTAAGCCCAACACAGGTAGTCCCTAAGAAGGGGGGATTACTGTTACTCAAAATCTGCTAAATGAACCTGTCACTACCCGATTAGTAACCGGGTGGCGAGTGTGCATTGATTACCGTCGCCTCAATTCTGCCACTTTAAAAGACCATTTCCCTCTCCCATTTATTGATCAGATTTTAGAGCGGCTAGCTGGCCACTCTCATCTTTGCTTTTTGGACGATTATTCTGGCTATAATCAGATTTCTATAGACCCGAAGGATCAAGAGAAGTCTACCTTCACTTGTCCTTATGGGACTTTTGCATATCGCCGCATGCCGTTTGGGTTATGCAACACACCAGCCACTTTTTAGCGCTATATGCTTGTTATATTTTTTGATATGGTTGAGCGCTATTTAGAGGTTTTCATGGATGATTTTTCTATCTAGGATGCATCGTTTGATGAGTGCTTATATAATTTGGATAAAGTTTTACAAATATGTGAGGACACACATCTAGTCCTTAATTGGGAAAAGTATCATATGATGGTTAGAGAAGGAATTGTGCTTGGACACAAGGTGTCCAGCAAGGGACTGGAGGTGGATCCAGTCAAGATTGAGGTTATTTCCAAACTACCTCCACCAAATTCAGTGAAAGGGGTGAGGAGTTTTCTCATTCATACAGGGTTTTATCGCCGTTTCATTAAGGATTTCTCTAAAATCACTAAACCGTTGTCTGAATTACTTGAGAAAGATGTCGCATTTGATTTCAATGAGAAATGCATACATGCCTTTAATGTCCTTAAAGAAAAATTAATTTATGCACCGGTTATCCAAACGCCGGATTGGACTAAGCCCTTTGAGATCATGTGCGATGCATCAGATTTTACTGTAGGTGCTGTTCTTGGGTAGCATTTTGAGAACAAACCCGCAGTGATTTTCTATGCATCTAAAACTTTAAATGATGCACAACTTAATTACACCACCACTGAAAAAGAACTACTTGCCGTGGTTTTCACATTTGAAAAATTTAGGCAATATTTAGTGGGGTCAAAAGTTGTGGTTTGGACGGACCACGCTGCCATTAAATACTTAATGGAAAAGAAAGATGTCAAGCCTAGACTAATTAGGTGGATCTTACTCTTGCAAGAGTTTGACATCGAAATTAAAGATAAGGCGGGCATTGAGAATGTGGTTGCAGACCACTTGTCTAGGTTAGAGCAGGTAGATGAGAGAGATATCAATATACCCATTACCGAGACATTTCTCGATGAGCAAATCCTTTCAATAAAATCTAAGGATCTGTGGTTTTCGAATATTGGGAATTATCTTGTATGTAAGGAAATACCGGATGATTGGACTTATCAAGAAAAGAAGAGATTTTTCCATTCTTTAAGATATTATTTTTGGGATGACCCAATTTTTTTGATACAGTACAGGGATGGCATCTTACGCAGGTGTGTACCAAAAGGTGAATATGATAGTGTGCTCAGTCATTGTCATACACTACCCACTGGTGTTCATCATGCAAGCACAAGGATAGCGGCCAAAGTGTTGGAGAGTGGCCTTTATTGGCCTACACTCTTTTGGGACGCCTATGACTATGTTAGAAGATGTGATTCGTGTCAAAGGGCGGGCAACATCTCAAGGCGGCAAGAGATGCCCCTCAATGTGTTTCAAGAGGTTGAGGTATTTGATTTATGGGGCATCGATTTCATGGGACCATTTGTGTCCTCAAATTCCCACTTATATATTTTGCTTGCCAATGATTATGTGTCGAAGTGAGTAGATGCAATACCCACAAGGACTAATGACGCTGCGGTAGTGTGCAAGTTCGTGAAGGAAAATATTTTTTGCAGGTTTGGTGTGCCACAGATGATTATAAGTGATGGAGGCACCCACTTCACGAACAAGAAGTTTGCTACCTTATTGAGTAAATACGGGGTCAAACACAACGTTGGTACCCCATATCACCCGCAGACGCAAGGCCAAGTCGAGGTTTCCAATCGAGAGATCAAGAAGATATTGGAACACACAGTGGCATCTTCGAGGAAGAATTGGAGTGCACTACTACTAGATTCTTTATGGGCATATAGGACCGCCTTTAAAACCCCTATAGGCACTATGCCTTTTAGGCTGGTTTACGGGCGGGCTTGTCATCTGCCGGTCGAGTTAGAGCACAAAGCGCACTGGGCGTTACAGAAGCTTAATATGAGCTATGATGCTACAAGAAAGAAGAGAATGTTAGAGCTCAATGGGTTAGATGAGCTTAGGATGAATGCTTATGATAACCAGAGGATCTATAAAGAACGGACAAAGCAACTCCACGACCGCCACATTCAAATGTGCATTTTCAAAAAGGGTGATCGAGTGTTATTGTTCAACTCAAGATTAAAGTTGCATCCTGGGAAATTGAAATCCCAGTGGAGTGGACCTTTTGTGGTGGAAGATGTCTGACCACATGGTGCTATTATGGTGAGAGATGGAGAGTTAACGTTCTTAGTGAATGGTCAAAGATTGAAGCTCTACCATGGGGAAGATTTCACAAGAAAGTTGCATAAGGTTAAATTCATGGCGCCTAAGGAAGAATGAAAGGGCCGATTTCATCTAGCCTAAGACGTTAAAGTAGGGCGCTTGTTGGGAGGCAACCCAATCATAGGTAGTTCATTTTTATTTAGTTATTTTTTGTATTTTTCTTTAAATTTTGTAGTTTGGGTTGTAAAAATGATGCCCTGATATGTGTGCTAAGTGTGCAGTATAGCGTGGGTGTTGATACCATCGACCCTTGTGTCGATGGTAGCGACGAGGGTGCATAGTGACATTTGCAGAAAACTTGCTCTGTCGATAGTATCGACCGCTCCTTAGGTTGAGTTACGAAGAATTATGGAGGAGGTCGATAGTATCGACCCCGAGTCGATACTCGCGAGATCTCTGGAGACTTTCAGATGAATTTGTCTCAGTGAAATCGATACCATTGACGGGGCAGTCGATGGTATCGACCTGAAAATAGTAACGAAGCGTCGTCGGGGCCTCATGAAGATAAAGGACGCATAAAGTGTCGATACCATCAACACCTCATTGATGGTATCGACGTGACACGTCACCAATCTGTGACAAGATATCAACAATGCTCGCCAAATTCAGAAGTCAATCCGTGGGATGGGTCGATACCATCGACCCGCGTCGAGGGTATCGACGCGTCATCAATCCGGGCCCCCACATCCAGCCATCGACGACCGTCGATAGCAGTGAATACCCGGATTGTGCTACAGGTGTCGATACCATCGACACCCCGTCGATGGTATCGACCGGTCAACAGTGGCGGCGATCTCAGCTATAAAAGGAGGGGTTGAATTCATTTTCTCTTCACACTTTCAGACCTTCTCCTTTCCTACTTGCGTTTGAGCACTTGTGAGCATCAGGAGGTCATTACTGAGCATCTAGCAATCAAGAAATCATCACCGAGCTCTTCATCGACATTGGAGATCATCTTCTCCAATCTACTCCAACCTTCACCGAGCTCCATTCTTCTATCTCCTTTCTTTTATCATGGTGAGGATAGCAAGAGCTTCTTCCTCACGGGTAGCTCCCATGGAGATTGAGAGGTTCATTCCACCCCCACCAGGCTCTATTCCTCGTCTGAGGATCGGTCACCCTTCGGCGGAAGTGAGGAAGATTTATGAGGAGCTATTGAAGAGAAAAATCGAACCTACCCAATATGTTAATCGGGCTATGATCTGTGACCTCAGGTTTGAGGCCAACCTTGCTTATGTCCTTCAGGGTTAGGCTAAGCATACCCGGAGGATGCCTTCCCAAGTCCAGTACCACGCCGAGGGCCACCCCTTTTTCAGTGAATGGCCAACTTACAAGGAGTTGGTGGTAGAATTCATGGCATCTCTTGACATCTACGTCGTGCCCAATGACCTTATCGCCACCGATCGGGAGTGGATCAAAGGGTGAGTGTCTTTTTGACTCTTCAACAACGACTATACCATTACCCTCGACCAGTTCAATTCTATCTACAACTGGTATCATTCTCCTAACCAGCACAGGAGGCCAGACAGTCGGGCAGATTATGATGCTATTTTTGCTGATCTAGTGACCACTCCAGCAGGAAAGGCGATGAGCTATCACAATGCGGCCGTGGTAGACTTTGAGCACCCATTTGTTCGGGTTCTGCATCGCATGTTATGCGTCACCTTCTTTGCTCGCAGTGATCTGGCACTGAGTAAATTTCAAGAGACAGATCTATTTTTCCTCTACAAACTGCTGACTAAAGAGGAACTCAACTGGGGCGCATTTTTCTTAACGCGTGTGTTGGATGTGCGGAGGAATACCGGACGGGCCCCTATCCACTTTGGAGGGCTTATCACGCCGCTAGATCTCTATCTCGGGCTAGATCTGTCACAACTCACTCCGCTGGTCAACAAAAATAAAGTCAATTTGGAGCACTTACACCGCTCCAGCCTTATTATAATCGATGGCAGTGTGGCATATGCTCATTGCCACATCGGGAAGGAATATCTGCGACTATCACTCCCGGACCCATCTTCAACATTCAGGCGGGCCAACACTTCCGGTGGCCCATCATTCCTATTGCCGAGTCTGAGGAAGAGGTTGAAGCTGCAGATGAAGATGATGATGTAGGCGATGACGAGGAGGAGGAAGAAGAGCCTCTCATCCCTCTTCGGTCTTGAGTAGCCCCGAGGAAGCGTCCACACTTCTACTCGGGAGCTTCATCCTCTTCTCAGCCACCACCACCACAGCCCTCTCAGGAAGGAGATGATGCTTACTCAATGCAGGGTATGTACTCTATGCTCCAGAGCATCCAGGAGACACAACAACAGCACACTACCTCCTTCGCCGGTATTCAAGATACTACGAACCGACTATTTGTGAATTAGTAAGCAATTTATGAGAACGAGCGTCTCCTCCTCGCCAACTAAGAAAATATTCACAATAGGTTGCATAGGATGGAGATACAGCAGCAGCTGTTCTATGATCATTACTGGAGCCAAAATTACTTTGAGGGATATCCTCAACCTCCATCCATGCCGCCATATGATCCCACCTTTCAAGGGTAGTATCCTGAATGGGACCCGAACACCCATCAACACCCACCTTTTCCACCGCCAGAACAATAATGGGTATCACTGTTCCACCTTCTGATATTGTTTTTTGACTATGAGGCCATAGTTGAATTCAAGCTGGGGGGGGGAGATGGAACAATTTCTATCTCAGTTTTATTTTCTTTCTTTTTATTTTAGCATGTCATATTAGATTTTGGCAATTTCTTCTAGTTTTGAGTAATTTTATTATTTAAGGCTTTCTAGGATCCACATGTATCTAGTGTATCCGTGGATGTCTAATGTTAATGTGTCATCTCAATGATTTTTTCACATGGGAGTTATGGGTGCCATTATCTGAAATCAGAGCATAATTGAAATTTTTTCAAGAATTTGCAAGTTGAATTTGTTTGAACTTGAGCACTTAACCTATGAAAATAATTGGGTTTGTCAACTTTAAAATATAAGATCATAATCGTACATCCTTATGATTCAAGAAATGTGGATGGACATGGATGTTGAGCCTAAACTGACCAAACGGTAATGGGACTTTAATCGAAGATGAGAGAGAGAAACCCTTTGATTTATTGTTACACAGGTAAGTAAAGAGGGAAATATAATCTATTCTAATGGTTTTGTACATTAGTCTTGTGATCTATTCATTTCATTTCATTCAATATCCACCATAGGAATTAGAAGCACTTATAGTTTTTCATCTCTTGATTGCATGACATGTAGATAGGATTTCATTGTAGCTAGATTTTTCATCTATGCATTCACACATTCTCAAGTGCATGTCATTATAGTTGCATTTTGCATACTCTAGAGCATATAAGACTTTTTGTGCCTTATTTCTTCTGAAAGAACAAGAAAAGAAGGAAAATTGTTCTATATTCTCTGAAGAGTAATTTGTAATGCGTCAATGGTGTTAGCTAAGTGGAAATAAGCCTAAAAAAATATGGTGAATGTTCTTCTAGTCAATTGAAAAATGAGGGCTTAAAAAAAGAGAAGAAATATAAGTGAAAAAAAGAGAGAGGGAGAAAGGAACTTGTTTCACCTGCATGTATATATAAAGGAAAGAGGAATAAGCACATAATGTAGTTTTAGTAGTCATTCCATCTTATCTTGAGACGGAATGACAGTGCATGCACCATTCTACCTAAAATTTAGGCATTAGGTCAATTTCATACGCATATGCATCAATTAGGCCATTTTGTGCTTTTGCATGATAAAACTATTTAGTGCTTCTCTTTCTTCCACAACCGCCCATTTCATCCACCCGTTGCTCAAAATGGTAGGCCACCCATGATTATCTCCTCATTATTATATACTAGGAGATCTGCTTCCATTTAGATGGTAGTTAGGACTTGAGCAACGTAGATAGGAGATCACAAGATGCACTAAGTCTAAATCGGAGGAATTCATTATATCAACTACTTTATTTGATAGTGTTTGATGATCTTGGGGTGGACATTTCTTACGGACGATCATTGTCACCTCTATGGTAGTTATCGTTCTGTGGTCAGTGAGGGCCGACATGTGCATGACAGGTGGGAGTCATATTGAGATGTCTTTTATGCTAATATGTTCTTTAGTTGACTCTCACAATTCTATTCTACAGTTTTGTGCTCGAGGACGAGCAATGTTCAAGCTTAGGGGAGTTTGATGCAAGGGTTTTGAGTCATTTTTATAGACTAGTTTTGCATACATTTTATGCGTGTTTTAGTCATTTTTGTGATTAATATCGCATGATTCACTACCTTTAGTCTATAATCTCTTTTTGCATCAAATTTACCTTGTTTCATCTTATTATGTATAAAAGATCGTATTTGTTGGATTTGATTGGTGTTCTTCTTTTCTTTTCAGGCAATTAAGATATCTGCATCCATTGATACCATCGACGGCTGGTCGATACCATCGACCTGGTCACAGTGTATTGTCAGAGAAGAGCAACCAGAAGTCGATACCATCGATTGGAGTGTCGATCGTATCGAGAGAGCGTAAGCGTGCCAAATTTCCATAGGTCAATACTATCGACTGAAAGTCGATACCATCGATCTCGCCTTAGTAAACTTAGCTTCAGCTTCAGATTCCAGAAAAAAGTGATGCCTAAGGTGTTGATACCATCGACACATCGTCGATGGTATCGAGGCGACATCAGAGAGAACCCCAAGAATCGCGCAAGCACCGTTGCCTCATGTAGGTCGATACCATCGACCCACGTCGATGGTATCGACGCCGTCAGATCAGGTTCTGCTAAAGATCATGTCTAATTGGACGGTGGTGATTTTTGGGCGACCTAAAGTGGTGCATATACCTAATTAAGGCGGCCCAAAGCAAGGTATCACGTCATTAGCCACCGGAGAAGTCTCAAGAAGGAGAAGAGAGAAGAACGGAGCCGAGAGCAATGCCTCAATCATTCCGAGAGCTGCAGAAGACATTTTCCACCACTGGAAGGCTGTAGAACGTTCACCCCGCGCCAAGGAACGCCCGGATCTCCTCTGTTCAGGGGCTTACATCACATCTATTCGCGTTTCCCTATGTTTTCCCTTTCTCTCATCATGTTTTTTGTTGAGATGAACATGCAGGGCTAATCCCCTTTATCTTTAGGACCGAGAGTAGCCCGGGTAATCGCTGTATGATACTTTTTACATAGTTTATCATAATTTGTCTCTTAAATCCGTGGCATGATGTCATTTTCTCAATTATTTCATTACGATTGATCACCCTAATGATAATCTAATACCTTTAATTACTTTGAAAGAAGAATTAACGGTTGAAAAGAGACGAATATCACATTAACTAATAAATCTCTTGAACAAGGCGACATACAGTTAATGGTGGAAACCCAGAGTGTGATCTTCATGCACCTAATTTAGGGTATAGGTTACTACTACCGTGGAACCGACCTAGATTTAGGTAGTGAATTGTATCGCGATAGCGAACAATTCTAACTACATGCCACTACCCAGAATAGGAGACGAATTAGGATAATTGTGTAGGAACTAATACAATGAGAACCTGCGGTGAAACTGCAATCTTGAAGATTCCACCTTTAATTGATTAAATCAACCATTTAATCAATTGTTTTGCTTTATTTTATTTTTCTTTTCTTTTTCAATCAACTCTCAAACCATTTTACTCGGTCTAGCTGATTGCAAACAGTTAGTAGTAGTCTACCAAAAATCTGTTCCTTGGGTTCGATTCGGGCCTCACAAAGGCCTATATTACTTTGGCGTGTGCACTTGCATTATATGCACGGTAAATTCGTGTCAGGGTTGTAATTTTGTTTTCAAACAAAATGAATTAGAAAGAAGGGTGAAAACATTTAATTTTTTTTTGGTGAACCTAGCGTGCCTCTCCTTTTTATTGCTATATTCAAAATTTTGTATCGTCCTGCTACATGGTGTAACGAGGTAAAGAATAAGCTGCTAAAAGAAAAAAAAAAAGTAAAACTATACAGATTGTACAATTTTGAAGTCTTGTATACTGCTATTCCAGATCTCTGCTGGAGTTTTCTTTGTGCCCAGGAAGATCATTCTATTTCTTTCTGTCCATATATGATATATGAGTGTCGCAGCAGCAATTCTTCCCTTCTTCTTTAGTTGATTCAAATCCTCTATGCGTTTAGGCGTGCCTGTAGGTCCGAAATTGCAGCTAAAGGACCTCCATGTTTCTGCAGTAAACTTACACGCAAAGAAAATGTGGTGCATACTCTCTTCTTCGGATTCGCAAAGGGCGCATCTCGACACCAGGTAGAGCCCGAAATTCCTTAGGACATCAGTGGTTGGTAGTCTATTAAGAAAGGCTTTCCAGAGTATCAGGGAAAATCTTCTAGGAATCGTGTTGTTCCAAATCCAAAGCCCCCTAGGCACTTCAAGAGATGTTTTCCTACTGATATTCCAGCCGTCCTTTAATTTGAAACTTTGTTTACCTTTGAATGAGATGTAGTCATTTCTAGCAACAGGTTTAGGTAGTTGTGATAGCACGTTTTCTAGCTCTTTGCAGCCACGCACAGCTGGGCATTTCCATTCTCCATTAGCTATAACCAATGTTCAGGAAAGCGGTATGTGGTGTACGGGCGGTGAGGGTACTACATAGAGTATATGCGGTATGCGGGAGTATATACGAGAGTATATGCGGTTTTGGATTTTTTTAATTTCAATAAACTAAATATATATAAAATAATATATTGAGAATATAAATTAAAAGATATAGAGTAGGCACATATACATATTTACATATAAACAATTTAATATTCATGTTGATGTATGATATGCTTATATATGTAATTATATGCATATATATGTATATATATGGAATGTGTTTGTAATATATGTACAAATACTAAAATTTATGTAAATAAATGTACAAATATGTCTAGAGCATGTGTACAAATAAATGTACAAATATATGTACAAAAACAGCTTTCACCGGGCAGTTAGCACTGCCTCCAATACGATGCATGAGCTGTTTGTCCACTATATCAACTAACTTTTTGCCACCAGGGAGCCATGGGTCTTGCCATATTTTGAATTTAGCGCCATCGCCTACATTTAGTTTAATATTGCTCAGAAACACATCTCTTTTCTTCAGTAGTCTTCTCCACAGCCATGAAGAATTGGAGTGTTCAACAACCGACCAAATGGAGTCATTTTTTAGGTATTTTCTGTGCATCCATTTGACCCATAAATTGTTCTTGTCATTTTCCAAATCCCAGAGATTTTTGAGTAAGCCTGCGTCAGCCCAGTCTTTAATGCGCCTAATGCCCAGACCACCCTCGATTTTGGGCTTGCATATCGTGCTCCATGAGATGGTGTGAACATGTTTTTTGTATTTGTCATCGTTCCAGATAAAATTACACATCAACTTCTCAAGCTCATCAATAACTGATTTGGGAATGGGGAATGCGGTAGACCAGAACATATGGTACGAAGATAACATGGAAATAATGAGCTCTATTCTACCGGCGCACGACAGAAGACGACCTTTCCAGGAATCAAGTTTCTTTTTTACTTTGTTGATAATAGGTGAGCACATGCTCTTTGTTAGTCTACCGGTGAATAAGGGGAGCCCCAGATAATGGACAGGTAGCTGTGATATGACAATGTGCAATATAGGACTGATATTAACGTTGTTGCAAGCTCTGCTAAGGAACAATTGGCTTTTATCATTATTGAGCTTTAACCCAGAGATGTGTTGAAAGATTTCCAGGGCCTTCTTTACGCCTTCATCATTCTTCTCATCAGCCTTTGAGAATACTAGGAGGTCATCTGCAAAGATGATGTGGGAAGCTTGATTGGCATCGTCACCTTTGATGGGGTCAATTTCCTTTTTTGCAATCAGGTCGTGCATAACAGTAGAAAACCCCTGCATAGAAAAGACAAACAAATATGGCACGAGGGGGTCACCTTGGCGAATGCCATTGTTAGATTCAAATGGAATGGAAGGTGATCCATTTATAAGGACCTGAAAAGAAGCCGAGCAGAAAATTTCATCTATCCATCTAAGCCAGCATTGGGGGAAACCCATTTTCTTCATGATGAAAATGATGTAATCTCTTCTAATTGTACCGTATGCCTTTGACAAATCAGCCTTGACACACATATGCTTCGGGCCTTGAGCATTAGAGAAATTACTTAGAACTTCATTAGAAAGAAGGATTGCATACCTAATGGATCTGCCTTTAACAAAAGCCACTTGGTTCATGTCAACTATCTCCTCCATGATCGGATGAAGCCTGTTTGCCAGAATTTTAGTAATGATTTTGTACACTGTGTTACAAAGGGAAATGGGCCGGAAGTCATTCACCTTAACTGCATTTTGAACTTTAGGAATGAGAGTTATACAAGTTTTATTGCATCCTTTGAGCATTTTGCCGTTCTGAAAAAGGTAAGGACAACTTTTGTGACGTCTGTGCCAATAATACCCCAACATTTTTTGAAAAAGCACGGGTTGAAGCCATCAGGCCCGGGAGCTTTATCATCCTTTAACCTTTTGATAACTTCTTCAATTTCATCTGCGGTGACTCATCTGCTTAGGTTGAGCTGGCTTTCTCTCTTGAGATGGGGTAACTTCCAGTCTTCCTTCCACTTGACGGCATCAATGTTGGTTGAGTTAAACAAGTTCTTGTAGTATCCAACAATCTCATCACGGATCACATTCTTATCATATATCATCTGGCCTTCCACTTCCAGGGAGTGAATGTTGTTTCAAACTCTTCTAGTTTTTAGAGATGCGTAGAAGAAGGATGTGTTCCTATCCCCTGTTTTGAGCCACTGGATTCTCGATTTTTGCTTGATAAAACTCTCTTCCTCTTATTTAGATTTAATGGCTTCATCTCTAGCTGCTTGCAATTATTTTTGCAGAAATTTGTTAGTGGGGTTGACGTCTAATTTCCTTTGTAGAGAAATGGCCACTGCTTCCAGTTCAGTAGCTTTCGACATATAGTTCTTGACTTTAGTTCTATTCCATTCACATAGATTTAATCACAACTTATTCAATTTGCAGTATAGCCTAAACATAGGGGCTCCGCTGTATTCTTGTTCAACCCAGCTATTACTCACCAAGTCGAGGAAGCTGTCTTCATTGATCCAGTTGTTGATGAATCTAAAGGGGGTGATTCTTCTGCCGCCTTGACAAGATGCATGATGATCATATGATGATCACTGACAATGGTGTCAATAACCTCCGCCCACGCATCAGGGAACTCATCCAACAGATACACATTCGAGAGAACTCGGTCAATTTTAGAGAATGTGCTATTGCCTTTTTTACTCCTGCTATCCCACATAAAAAATTGGCCTTTGGTAGTGAGTTCAACAAGGCCTGTCTCATAGAATGCATATTTATCCCTATAAAATGCCATATTTAGTTATATAAAATGCCATATTTAGTTATACACAATGAAAACATTTAATTTACAAAAGTTATAGTATAACTCCCTATAAAATGACATATTTAGCTTTTATATAATGTATTTATTGATTGTATCTGGAAATTTCACATAAATATTACTAAGTAAAGGATAAATTACTCACATTACATGCAGTTCATGATATCCAAAAACTTCATGCACAAACCCTAGCTCCATGAATCATCCAAACAACCCAAACACATCCACTCTTACTAACTCTAGCTCCAACTAGGCAAAGAAGGAAAAAAAATAGAAATCTTTGGATAGAAAGACATCATTCCACCACAAAACTTGAAGAATTTCATCCAAAAGGGTATACAATAGAGGAAACATAGAGAAAAGATCGAATAACTTATATTTATTTGAGCCAAACTATCTAGGGAAGGTGATTTCCATGCTTAATCTTACAAAACATAAATCAATCACCATCATACACAAACATGAATGGAGCTCCACACTAGTGTCACCCTCCTCTAGCTCCAAAAATGTGCCAACAACTCTAGAGCATTCAAACAGGGCCTAGGATTTTAAGGGTTCACATATTTGTAGGCCCATGTGAGAGAAAAATACATTACAACACATTAACAACTCATATCGGGATCCTCCATTGGTCAAAGTAGCTAAAATGCAAAGTGAAGCACCCACTTTGGACTCCCAAGGACACACAGAAAGCTACAAAAGATAGGATGAAGCACCCACATCAGCTGACCATAAGCACTTATCGACACCCAAGGCCCATACTATCCTCTCAATTTTCATTGGGCTCCAAATCCAGGATGATACAATGAAATCACCCCATGCCTTATGCCTGAAGTGACATCGTGAGTTGGCCCTATGACCAAGATTCCCAAAGTGGTCCCCATCACTTATATTTAAGTCTCCTTGCATAAAATGAGATAATAAAACCATGTAAGTGGTGCGATTCCGCTAGAGGTGCGACACACTAGCCGATTTGACCCGGCTAGATGCGCCCCACGAGGTCGGAACACACGTGATGGGAATTTGCTTTCGAAATTTATAAACCTAACTTAACACCTACTCACACTAAAACACTACACCCGCAAGCGCATGGGGTCGTGTCGTAGTATAGGAAGGTGGTAAGTATATGGTCGATCCACAAAGAAAAGAGGGGTGCTAGAGCTAGGTTAGTTTGGCTAGGTTCCTACTGCGGAGACTAGGGTTAAGGGTTTAAAGGTGATTTAATTGTTAAACTACTATGAGCAAACGAGGAATTAAAGGCAATAATGAAATCTACGTTAACCCTAGACTAGATTACGGCTAAACATGCAAGAAAGGATTAAGCTAGGTATGAAAAGGCAAATTACACTAAAGCAAGCAAGAAGGAAGTAAAAGAGCAATTAAAGAGCTACACTAGCATGAACAAGACAAGAGCAAAGCAAGAAGCTAACTAAGCAAGGAAAGAACTAATTAAGCTAAGTAAGCACAAAACTAGGGTTTAAAGTAGTAAAGAGAGGTATGGGATGTTTAGGGGTATGAACTTATCACTTAAGTTGGGGGTGACATATGAATATTATGATTCCATTTAGATTATCCAAACCAAACAACAAGTTAGGGTCTAATGAATTAACCTAAGCTACTAACTGGCCATGGATATACTAGGTTGTGCATAGGGGAACTAGTCCCTAACACCCCCTACTACCCTTACGAGGCTCAATTGGGTTAGGGATTAGGTACAATTCAATTAGACTCTAATCAAGTCTAGGTTTCTAGATTAGGCATTCCTAGGGAAATTAGGGGTCGAGCGTAGTAATGGGGAGGTGAGATTAGGGTTTTGGACCCCAATTCCCCCACATTCTAGCCTTGAGAAGGCTCCATGCTAATTGCACTAGAATTACCTAATCTAGCCACTTAGATCTCTCACTTAGGTTTAGGGAGATTGATTAGGATGTATGAAGATGGGAGACAACCTAGGGGTCCAAGAATTGGACCTAGGGGCAAATCCCAAAATTCACACATACAAGCAATTTGCCTAAATTCCTAGGTGATTTCACACACAAACCAACAAGAAATCCATGGAGAATGAGATGCAAATAGAATATAATCATTAACAAATGGAATTACAACGTTTACATGTCATTTTCCCCCAACATGGTATCAAAGTAACATAATTTCCCCCAAACAGCCCACCCACAGGGGCCTAGCTACTCATGGAAATGGAAAATACAAAAAGAAAGGAGAGAGAGGTAGAAGAAGCCATGAAGCTCGGTGTAGATGAAGAACTCCTCCTCTCCAACAGATGTAGGATGTCTTCCTCCCTCCTCCAAGGTGCAAGGGTGTGAAATGAAGGGAATTATGGGTTGGAACTAGTATAAACTAGTGTTTTGGTGGTGGAAATGGTGAAATGGAGTGGATTTGAGGTGGATATGGAGTGGAATGGAGTGGATGGCGATTTGGGGAGCTAGGAGGTGGTGGAAGGTAGATAGCCTCATGCCCCAGCTACCACCTAGGTATATATAGGTGTGGGGGAAGCACTAGGTTAGGTAGGGGCAAAATGGGGAAAGCAGTAGAAAATTGGGTAGATTTTGTGGGTGGCACAACCGTGGTGGGTCACCAGGGTCGTGGTGTGTAGGGTAGACCACGGCCGTGGTCGATGGGCACGATCATGGGAATTAACATATGGAGATCACAAGGATATGTACATGGATGGCCATGGCCATGGGGGGGTCACCACAGTCGTGGTGGGAACCTATGACCACGGGCATGTTGATCACCACGATCGTTTTGGCAATTTTCATCAATTTCTGGGAGTTTTAGTGATTTTTTGTGCTTGGGGCATGTCTACCACGACCGTGGTGGGATACCACGGTCATTTTGGTGTCTCTCCCATGCATTTGAGCTTTGAACTTGATCATCCATGGAAGGTATTGCTTCAAAACATTCTTTGACCACTTGGGGTAGGTTGGGAGTGGTTTTGGCCTCGTTTTGGGCTCCTCCAAACCTGAGGAAACCCTAGATTGGACCATACTCTTTCCATGCCATCAAGTAGTGGACAAAGTACCTATAAAACATGAAAAAAGCCTCCATAAGTGCATTTGATAGAAATAAGAATATTGGGGGAAATAACATGTAATCTGGCAAATATAGATGTGATTGAAATGCAATATGACACAAGATGAAGCCCTAAAATATGGCTGAATCACCACCCCAAACTTAAAACATACTTGTCCTCAAGTATGCTCCAACTCAATCTCTCTACAAACTTTTCACAGTCAAGACATGACAAATGCAATGTAAAAGGTGATTATTGCTGAATGGTATCAAAGATGACTAAGTACATGCATTTCACCTCTCTCCTCTCCTGCTTTCACATTCCAATCATGAAAAGAGCACAAAGCATATGAACTTCAAATATAGCGCATAGAATACATAAGTTATCCATATTTCTTCCATAAAGTTCCGGGTAAACCGTTTCATGATGGTGTTAATCATGGACGACTAGGAGTATTATTTCACATTCATGCATTCAATCTTATGTTTCAAATCACAACAAATGACCCACATGGCTGTGAAAAAGAGAAAAATGAGCTAGGTTTGGTGTTTCCTAGCTCAATAGGTATGAAAGTGGAAGAAAGGGTTGCGGTAAGATTTTGGAGTGTTTTTACACTCTCATTTTTTTCTTTATTTGAATGCTCTTAAACAAGATCATCCTTTTATTTTATTTTTGCTTTTCTCTTTTTTTTTTCTTTTTTTCTTGCCCTTGGTGTAGATAGGGCATATGGTGGATAGAGTGAAGCAGGGAGATAAAGATATGGCCACCCCAAACTTTTGGAGGTGGCCAAGGCTGATTATGTGCATTAGTGCATCTTTTTATGAGGCGGAGGGGTGTGAAGATGGTGGAAGAATAGTCGGGTCAAAGAGGGGTCATTGGTATGATTTTCCACATAAGACATCATGCATGAAATTTAATCCCACACTTCATCCAAGATATCACACCACATGAATGAACAAGATGAAATTGCTATGTCAAACAAGTGATTCCACAAACACTAAGCGTTCAAAGTTTGCTCAATTTCACAATTCAACCAATTCAATCACAGTCATAAGAGAGGTGATGCACATGTAAAAAGTCAAACATTGATACCACTTAGCAACAAATAATGATAATTCACTTGCATTTGTCAAAGGTCATCATTTTTACTCAAAACATTAGAGATTGGGTCAAAACACACTTTTTAGACAAGAAATCTCAAATTTGGGCAAAATTGGCCAAAATGGTACCAAGTTGCCTCCAATCACATCTAAGCCTATATTATTGAACTTAAAGCAGTAAACAAGCAAATACTAGCTATAACATGCAAGAATTACCAAAAATCTACATGATATACAATGCATGGCAAAAAGAGCAATTTTTTTTTGAAAATTATGCAAAAATTGCAAGAAAGTAAACTACATGACATGCAAGTATGCAAAGCAGTAAAGATGACTAAGATAGATAGCAAAAACAAGAAAACAAAAGTGGATGTGGCAGGTGAAATGCAAAGTGAAACTAGGGCATACCTGCCCTACCACCCCAAACTTTTGAATCATGATGTCCTCAACATGATCCTAGAGTTTAGGATGATAGGGTAGACGATCATTGCTCTCTCGAGGCTCTGGCAGTGTTCCTCTCTATGGTGGAGGATATGCGTAGTAGCTGCCACACTAATCTACCTTCAGAGGCTAAAATTGGTCTGCAGCGCGGCCGTGGTGGCTTCAAGTTGCACAGTTGTCCTGCCAGGCACGACCGTGGTGCAGTCCTTTGGTAGCTTTTCTCAAATTTGCTTTTGAATCCAGGGACTTGGTGTGTTTTTCATGCAAATGACCACGGTCGTATTGATGTGTCATGGCCGTGGTGGTCCCTGTAGCTACTACTCTCAAAATGAGGAACATCAAACACTCAAAAACTTGACCCAAAGTGATTTTTCTTTGAATCCTTCTCTCAATTGTACTCAAATTTCCTTCATTTCACCATGTTACCACCCGCACATCTTAAAACTAGATAAAAACTATTAAACACAAGTGTGTGTGTGTTTTCTTGGAAAGTGTAAAAACAAAGCAATTGTATCAAAAAGTGAAGGTTGGGTCAAAATTTCCCAAACCTATGTGGGTTGCCTCCCACAAGCGCTAAGTTTCACGCCTTCAGCCAGGCTTCTTGTTCTTTCACCATCAACCATTATCCCAAAACAAAATGTTTTCACCCCCATCATAAGCAATCCTCTCAAATGCTTTCCTTGATTGATCTTCCTCCCAAGGGTCATGCGAGCTTCGTAAGTCTTTTTTAGCAATTCTCTCTCCTTGGGGATCATCATCATAGATCTTAATCATGCTTAAGACCCTCAGAAATCTCATGCCATAGGTTTTCTCTTTCTTGAGGAACGGGTCTTCATAGGAACCAAAGAGAGGGGTCTCAATCATATCCATTTGATCATGGGAAGTAGGGGGAGCATGTGATAGTTGTGGTGGTGGCATCGGTATTGATGGCCGTTGGACTTTAGGTGGAGGAGGGCATTGAGCTGGTTGGAAGGTGAATTGGTGGGAGGGTTGTGGTGATGGAGGTGGTAGAATGAATTGAGGTTGGAAGGTGAACTGGTAGGAGGGTTGTGGCAATGGAGGTGGTGGTAGTGTGTAAGGCTTAGGATAGCCTTAGATGTAGGGTAGTAGAGGAGGGAATTGAGGTTGGAAAGTGAAGTAGTGGGAAGGTTGCGTCAATGGAGGTGGTGGAGGTGTGTAAGGCTTAGGATAGACTTGGAGGTAGGGTGGTGGAGGAAATGGATGGGTTTGTGCATTTTGTCCTTCCATCTTTTCTCTATGATCTTAAATCTATGGTGGACGATGAGGCTGGGGTCAGCTTAGTGCAGGGACTTCTGTGATTTCATTTCTAAATCCTGATCTGATCAAATCAGGACAATCTTATAGGAGACAAAAACTTTTTTTGATAGGAGGTTTGTTTTAAGGGGTCCCTCCCCCCATCTAACTGATCTATGCCTCTTTACGCTTTTTTTCATTCTGCTGTTGTTTTTCTTTCCATAAACTCGCTATTGGTACTTCACATAAGCAGGTTTTCACTTGCTTGATGTGCATTTTCTTAATATATAACATTACCTTTCCTCAAAAAAAAATCTTGTCTTCTCCGAGTGGCTTGTCACATGCACAAGGCACAACCAAACAAAAGAAAGCAAGTTAGCAAACCAATATACACAAAGAATGCAAACAGTAATGAATAAAGAATAGCAATGATGAGGGCAGTAGGAAAAGTCAAAGCAAAACTAACTAGCTAGGCCGAGCGCCTCTAATCGCCGACAACGGCACCAGAAAGCTTGGTGCGATTCCGCTAGAGGTGCAACACACTAGCCGATTTGACCCGGCTAGATGCGCCCCACAAGGTCGGAACACACGTGATGGGAATTTGCTTTTGAAATTTATAAACCTAACTTAACACCTACTCACACTAAAACACTACACCCGCAAGCGCACAGGGTCGTGTCGTAGTATAGGAAGGTGGTAAGTATAGAGTTGATCCACAGGGAAAAGAGGGGGCGCTAGAGCTAGGTTAGTTTGGCTAGGTTCCTTCTGCGGAGACTAGGGTTAAGGGTTTAAAGGTGATTTGATTGTTAAACTACTATGAGCAAACGAGGAATTAAAGGCAATAATGAAATCTACATTAACCCTAGACTATATTAAGGCTAAACAAGCAAGAAAGGATTAAGCTAGGCATGAAAAGGCAAATTACACTAAAGCAAGAAAGAAAGAATTAAAAGAGAAATTAAAGAGCTACACTAGCATGAACAAGACAAGAGAAAAGCAAGAAGCTAACTAAGCAAGGAAAGAACTAATTAAGCTAAGAAAGCACAAAACTAGGGTTTTAAGTAGTAAAGAGAGGTATGGGTTGTTTAGGGGTATGAACTTATCACTTAAGTTGGGGTGACATATGAATATAATGATTCCATTTAGATTATCCAAACAAAACAACAGGTTATAGTCTAATGAATTAACCTAATCTACTAACTGGCCATGGATATGCTAGGTTGTGCATAGGGGAACTAGTCCCTAACACCCCCAACTGCCCTTACGAGGATCAATTGGGTTAGGGATTAGGTACAATTCAATTAGAGTCTATTCAAGTCTAGGTTTCTAGATTAGGCATTCCTAGGGAAATTAGGGGCCGAGGGTAGTAATGGGGAGGTGATATTAGGGTTTTGGACCCCAATTCCCCCACATTCTAGCCTTGAGAAGGATCCATGCTAATTGCAATAGAATTACCTAATCTAGCCACTTAGATCTCTCACTTAGGTTTAGGGAGATTGATTAGGATGTAGGAAGATGGGAGGCAACCTAGGGGTCCAAGAATTGGACCTAGGGGCAAATCCCAAAATTCACACATACAAGCAATTTGCCTAAATTCCCAGGTGATTTCACACACAAACCAACAAGAAATCCATGGAGAATGAGATGCAAATAAAATATAATCATTAACAAATGGAATTACAATGTTTACATGTCATTCCCCCCCCCCAACATGGTATCAAAGTAACATAACTTCCCCCAAACAACCCACCCACAGGGGCCTAGCTACTCATGGAAATGGAAAATACAAAAAGAAAGGAGAGAGAGGTAGAAGAAGCCATGGAGCTCAGTGTAGATGAAGAACTCCTCCTCTCCAGCAGCTGTAGTACGTCTTCCTCCCTCCTCCAAGGTGCAAGAGTGTGAAATGAAGGGGATTATGGGTAGGAACTAGTATAAACTAGTGTTTTGGTGGTGGAAATGGTGAAATGGAGTGGATTTGGGGTGGATATGGAGTGGAATGGAGTGGATGGCATTTTGGGGAGCTAGGAGGTGATGTAAGGTATCTAGCCTCATGCCCCAGCTGCCACCTAGGTATATATAGGTGTGGGGGAAGCACTAGGTTAAGTAGGGGCAAAATGGGAAAAGCAGTAGAAAAATGGGTAGATTTTGTGTGTGGCACGGTCGTGGTGTGTAGGGTAGACCACGACCATGGTGGATGGGCATGGTCATGGGAATTAAAATGTGGGGATCACAGGGATATGTACATGGATGGCCACGACCGTGGGGGGTCACCACGGTCTTGGTGGGAACCTATGGCCATGGGCATGTTGATCACCCCGGTCATTTAGGCAATTTTCATCAATTTCTGGGAGTTTTAGTGATTTTTTGTGCTTGGGGCATGTCCACCACGACCGTGGTGGGATACCATGGTCGTTTTGGTGTCTCTCCCATGCATTTGAGCTTTGAACTTGATCATCCATGGAAGGTATTGCTTCAAAACATTCTTTGACCACTTGGGGTGGGTTGGGAGTGGTTTTGGCCTCATTTTGGGCTCCTCCAAGCCTGAGGAAACCCTAGATTGGACCATCCTCTTTCCATGCCATCAATTAGTGGACAAAGTACCTATAAAACATGCAAAAAGCCTCCATAAGTGCATTTGATAGAAATAAGCATATTGGGGGAAATAACATGTAATCTAGCAAGTATAGATGTGATTGAAATGCAATATGACACAAGATGAAGCCCTAAAATAGGGCTGAATCACCACCCCAAACTTAAAACATACTTGTCCTCAAGTATGCTCCAACTTAATCTCTCTACAAACTTTTCACAGTCAAGACATGACAAATGCAATGTAAAAGGTGATTATTGTTGAATGGTATCAAAGATGACTAAGTACATGCATTTCACCTCTCTCCTCTCCTGCTTTCACACTCCAATCATGAAAAGAGCACAAAGCATATGAACTTCAAATATAGCACATAGAATACACAAGTTATCCATATTTCTTCCATAAAGTTCTGGGTAAACCGTTTCATGATGGTGTTAATCAAGGACGACTAGGAGTATTGTTTCACATTCATGCATTCAATGTTATGTTTCAAATCACACCAAATGACCCACGTGGCTGTGAAAAAGGGCAAAATGAGCTAGGTTTGGTGTTTCCTAGCTCAATAGGTATGAAAGTGGAAGAAAGTGTTGCGGTAAGATTTTGGAGTGTTTTTACACACTCATTTTTTTCTTTGTTTGAATGCTCTTAAACAAGAGAATCCTTTTATTTTATTTTTGCTTTTCTCTTTTTTTCTTTCTTTTTTTTCTTGCCCTTGGTGTAGATAGGGCATATGGTGGATAGAGTGAAGTGGGGAGATAAAGATATGGTCACCCCAAACTTTTGGAGGTGGCCAAGGCTGATTATGTGCACTAGTGCATCTTTTTATGAGGCGAAGGGGTGTGAAGATGGTGGAAGAATAGTCGGGTCAAAGAGGGGTCATTGGTATGATTTTTCACATAAGACATCCTTCATGAAATTTAATCCAACACTTCATCCAAGATATCACACCACATGAATGAACAAGATGAAATTGATATGTCAAACAAGTGATTCTACAAACACTAAGCGTTCAAAGTTTGCTCAATTTCACAATTCAACCAATTCAATCACAGTCATAAGAGTGGTGATGCACATATAAAAAGTCAAACATTGATACCACTTAGCAACAAAGAATGATAATTCACTTGCATTTGTCAAAGGTCATCATTTTTACTCAAAACAGTAGAGATTGGGTCAAAACACACTTTTTAGACAAGAAATCTCAAATTTGGGCAAAATTGGCCAAAATGGTACCAAGTTGCCCAAAATCACATCTAAGCCTATATAACTTAAAACATTAAACAAGCAAATACTAGCTATAACATGCAAGAATTACCAAAAATCTACATGATATACAATGCATGGCAAAAAGAGCAATTTTTTTTTGAAAATTATGCAAAAATTGCAAGAAAGTAAACTACATGACATGCAAGTATGCAAAGCAATAAAGATGACTAAGATAGATAGCAAAAACAAGAAAACAAAAGTGGATGTGGCAGGTGAAATGCAAAGTGAAACTAGGGCATACCTGCCCTACCACCCCAAACTTTTGAATCATGATGTCCTCAACATGATCCTAGAGTTTAGGATGATAGGGTAGACGATCATGGCTCTCTCGAGGCTCTGACAGTGTTCCTCCCTATGGTGGAGGATATGCGTAGTAGCTGCCACACTAATCTACCTTCAGTGGTTGAAATTGGTCTGCAGCACGACCGTGGTGGCTTCAAGTTGCACGTATGTGCTGCCTGGCACGGCCGTGGTGCAGTCCTTTGGCAGCTTTTCTCAATTTTGCTTTTGAATCCAGGGACTTGGTGTGTTTTTCATGCAAATGAACACGGTCGTATTGATGTGCCACGGACGTGGTGGTCCCTATAGCTGCTACTCTCAAAATGAGGAACATCAAACACTCAAAAACTTGACCCAAAGTGATTTTTCTTTGAATCCTTCTCTCAATTGTACTCAAATTTCCTTCATTTCACCATGTTACCACCTGCACATCTTAAAACTAGACAAAAACTATTAAACACAAGTGTGTGTGTGTTTTCTTGGAAAGTGTAAAAACAAAGCAATTGTACAAAAAGTGAAGGTTGGGTCAAAATTTCCCAAACCTATGTGGGTTGCCTCCCACAAGCGCTAAGTTTCACGCCTTCAGCCAGGCTTCTTGTTCTTTCACCATCAACCATTATCCAAAAACAAAATGTTTTCACGCCCATCATAAACAATCCTCTCAAATTCTTTACTTGATTGATCTTCCTCCCAAGGGTCATGCGAGCTTCATAAGTCTTTTTCAGCAATTCTCTCTCCTTGGGGATCATCGTCATAGATCGTAATCAGCCTTAAGACCCTCAAAAATCTCATGCCATAGGTTTTCTCTTTCTTGAGGAACGAGTCTTCTTAGGAACCAAAGAGAGGGGTCTCAATCATATCCATTTGCTCATGGGAAGTAGGGCGATCATGTGATAGTTGTGGTGGTGGCATCGGTGTTCATGGTCGTTGGACTTTAGGTGGAGGAGGGCATTGAGCTGGTTGGAAGGTGAATTGGTGGGAGGGTTGTGGTGATGGAGGTGGTAGAATGAATTGAGGTTGGAAGGTGAACTAGTAGGAGGGTTGTGGCAATGGAGGTGGTGGTAGTGTGTAAGGCTTAGGATAGCCTTGGAGGTAGGGTAGTGGAGGAGGGAATTGAGGTTGGAAAGTGAAGTAGTGGGAAGGTTGCGTCAATGGAGGTGGTGGAGGTGTGAAAGGCTTAGGATAGCCTTGGAGTTAGGGTGGTGGAGGAAATGGATGGGTTTGTGCATATTGGCCTTCCATCTTGTCTTCTCTGAGTGGCTTGTCACATGCACAAGGCACAACCAAACAAAAGAAAGCAAGTTAGCAAACCAATATACACAAAGAATGCAAAGAATAATGAATAAAGAATAGCAATGATGAGGGCGGTAGGAAAAGTCAAAGCAAAACTAACTAGCTAGGCCGAGCACCTCTAATCGCCGACAACGACGCCAGAAAGCTTGGTGTGATTCCTCTAGAGGTGTAACACACTAGCCGATTTGACCCGGCTAGATGCGCCCCACGAGGTCGGAACTCACGTGACGAGAATTTGCTTTCAAAATTTATAAACCTAACTTAACACCTACTCACACTAAAATACTACACCCGCAAGTGCACGGGGTTGTGTCGTAGTATAGGAAGGTGGCAAGTATAGGGTTGATCCACAGGGAAAAGAGGGGGCGCTAGAGCTAGGTTAGTTTGGCTAGGTTCCTACTGCGAAGACTAGGGTTAAGGGTTTAAAGGTGATTTGATTGTTAAACTACTATGAGAAAATGAGGAATTAAAGGCAATAATGAAATCTACATTAACCCTAGACTAGATTAAGGCTAAACATGCAAGAAAGGATTAAGCTAGGTATGAAAAGGCAAATTACACTAAATCAAGAAAGAAAGAAGTAAAAGAGCAATTAAAGAGCTACACTAGCATGAACAAGACAAGAGCAAAGCAAGAAGCTAACTAAGCAAGGAAAGAACTAATTAAGCTAAGCAAGCACAAAACTAGGGTTTTAAGTAGTAAAGAGAGGTATGGGTTGTTTAGGGGTATGAACTTATCACTTAAGTTGGGGGTGACATATGAATATTATGATTCCATTTAGATTATCCAAACCAAACAACAGGTTAGAGTCTAATGAATTAACCTAAGCTACTAACTGGCCATGGATATGCTAGGTTGTGCATAGGGGAACTAGTCCCTAACACCCCCTACTACCCTTACGAGGCTCAATTGGGTTAGGGATTAGGTACAATTCAATTAGAGTCTAATCAAGTCTAGGTTTATAGATTAGGCATTCCTAGGGCAATTAGGGGCCGAGGGTAGTAATGGGGAGGTGAGATTAGAGTTTTGGACCCCAATTCTCCCATATTCTAGCCTTGAGAATGCTCCATGCTAATTGCACTAGAATTACCTAATCTAGCCACTTAGATCTCCCACTTAGGTTTAGGGAGATTGATTAGGATGTAGGAAGATGGGAGGCAACCTAGGGGTCCAAGAATTGGACCTAGGGGCAAATCCCAAAATTCACACATACAAGCAATTTGCCTAAATTCCTAGGTTATTTCACACACAAACCAACAAGCAATCCATGGAGAATGAGATGCAAATAGAATATAATCATTAACAAATGGAATTACAATGTTTACATGTCATTTTCCCCCAACATGGTATCAAAGTAACATAATTTCCCCCAAACAACCCACCCACAGGGGCCTAGCTACTCATGGAAATGGAAAATACAAAAAGAAAGGAGAGAGAGGTAGAAGAATCCATGGAGCTCAGTGTAGATGAAGAACTCCTCCTCTCCAGTAGTTGTAGGATGTCTTCCTCCCTCCTCCAAGGTGTAAGGGTGTGAAATGAAGGGGATTATGGGTAGGAACTAGTATAAACTAGTGTTTTGGTGGTGGAAATGGTGAAATGGAGTGAATTTGAGGTGGGTATGGAGTGGAATGGAGTGGATGGTGATTTGGGGAGCTAGGAGGTGGTGGAAGGTAGCTAGCCTTGTGCCCCAGTTGCCACCTAGGTATATATAGGTGTGGGGGAAGCACTAGGTTAAGTAGGGGCAAAATGGGGAAAGCAGTAGAAAAATTGGTAGATTTTGTGGGTGGCACGGCCGTGGTGGGTCACCACGGTCGTGGTGTGTAGGGTAGACCACGACTGTGGTGGATGGGTATGGTCGTAGGAATTAAAATGTGGAGATCACAGGGATATGTACATGGATGGCCACGGTCGTGGGGGTCACCATGGTCGTGGGGGTCACCACGGTCGTGGTGGGAACCTATGGCCACGGGCATGTTGATCACCACGGTCGTTTTGGCAATTTTCATCAATTTCTGGGAGTTTTAGTGATTTTTTGTGCTTGGGGCATGTCCACCACGACCGTGGTGGGATACCATGGTTGTTTTGGTCTCTCTCCCATGCATTTGAGCTTTGAACTTGATCATCCATGAAAGGTATTGCTTCAAAACATTCTTTGACCACTTGGGGTAGGTTGGGAGTGGTTTTGGCCTCATTTTGGGCTCCTCCAAGCCTGAGGAAACCCTAGATTGGATCATCCTCTTTCCATGCCATAAAATAGTGGACAAAGTACATATAAAACATGCAAAAAGCCTCCATAAGTGCATTTGATAGAAATAAGCATATTGGGGGAAATAACATGTAATCTAGCAAGTATAGATGTGATTGAAATGCAATATGACACAAGATGAAGCCCTAAAATAGGGCTGAATCAGTAAGAAAATAAGGTACATTTTAATTAAAGTCCACAAATCCAAAAATTCTGATGAACTAAAAATTGAGCATATTAATTCCTGATTGTTTAAAATATATGTATACATTATCACAAAACATGATTTTTTTTATATTTATATACTCTTATATAAGTCCTTAATGAATCTAATAATTCATGCAATTGAAGAAGAAAGGGCAAGATAAAAGCAAGCCAAGGTTTTGTGACTTACATACCTTAGTCAAGTTCTCATTCTCAAGGCGTATTTGGTCACCTTTTTATAGTTAACTTCTTTTTTAGACTAATCTTAAAAACATATAATTATACTATATTTTATAATGATTCTTGAATACTCAACGTTCATATGCACTTGGAGTGTCATTTCTGCTTGTATTATATAGAATAATTGATTGAAAATAAATATAAGTACTTCAATAATGTTTTTAACCAACACACACAAATCATCTAATATATATATATATATATATATATATATATATATATATACACACACACACACTACATGTTCCTCCTAGTTGTCATGTTTTAGTGGGTAACACATCTCAACAGTAAACAAAAATGTCCCCTAAAGTCTTCTCCACATCTTCATATTACGAGGGCCTTACCCATGTTGGACACATCACCTTTATAGATGTTGCTAGCATGAAGAAATAGCTAATGAAAGATTAACAAATGAGGATACATGCACAACCTATTTTTTGAGGTTTTGGTCATATCTTTATTATAATAATGTCCTAACATGTTGGTATCTTACCTACTTACCCCTATGTCATTGTGGCTGTTAATTGGGGAGCCCACCCTCATTTTGAAACAAACTTATCTAGGCTTATTATGTAGTGTGATGTATTATGGGAGGGGGGTTTCCTATAAAATACCATCCTTAGCTAAACCCTCATCTAAGCTCTAATTACAACTCATTTTCTTGAATTGCATATTTATTGAATTAATATAGATTTTTGTTGGATTGTTTAGAATACTAGTCATGCCCTGTCATATTGTTCACACGTCTTAAATGATGATAAGAAGATATGCTCACATTTTGGTATCATGGTATTTTAAAGTTTTTATCCTTAAAAACTTAGCTCAGAGTGTTTGTATCGGTAAATGGGGCCCAATGCAAGGCATCAACTTTGTGGCCACATCAACCTTGTGGTGCAACAATTGTAGAGGCACATCGAGCATCAGTCAATGCAGGTCCATTAGTCAGTGGATGGTCTTACGTTCGACTTGAGTGTTGTAGCAAGCTGTGGAGTTACTAGATGCAGGTGCATTGACCAAGACAAGGCATTAATCGGTGCAAATGCATTGGCCACACCAGGGTATCAATGGATGGAGGTTTTAGGATTGATGTGGGCCCATCAGTTGATGGGATATTAGTGTTGATTCATATTCATACTTGGCCTTATGAATGTTTTTAGTGGTTGATGCATTAGATTTCATTTTAGGATCCTAATGAGGCCTATTTAGGGGTTGTTTTGATGTTTTCACTTTCATAGCCTACAATTATACACACCTATTGTTCCTACAACTCATTTGCAACCCCTAGAGTTGTTGTAATGCTGCTGGAGTGAGGAGAGGTCGATGCCAATACTATTGGTCATGCATATGTTTGGTTGGTGGGGATCTAGCTTGCTTTTGAGGATCAAAGACTAAAAATCAACATTTAGACCCTAGAACATGTAAGATCTTCACCATTTCTCATCTTTTCCTTACTGATCCCCTCTCCTCTACTTTATTTGGTTGTGATCTTGGGTAACCATGGTGAAAATAACCTTATTTAGTTTAAAATCTCTTATTTCTACCTTCTTTGACCTAGCTTGAGCTAGAGCTTGCTAGGAGGGATGTTGGTTGGCTGTTTTGGAGCTTGGTTCATGCTCATTCTTTCTAGAGCTTATCAGCTTCACCAAAGTTGGGTGATATGACACTTGTTTTGCATTTTTCACTTGCATAACCTACATGCAAAGCATAATAATACTAAGTACATGCTAAATATGCTTAAAGATATGATATTTATAGACTGTAATATATATGTCCTTGAAAATGATAATTTTTTTGGGTTGTTGTTTCTATGATGAAAATACAAATTTTCCTAGATAATGGTGAAACTTATGATAAATATAATTTATTGCCTATATATGGTATTTTCATGCATTGTAATTTTCTAATTATCTCACCCTCCTACTAAGGAGATTATTAAAAAAAACTTGGCATGGTCATTTATTGTTGAGAAATCCATAGCTTTTGAGGTAAAGCTTAAAGCTTTATGAGGGATTGGCTTTGATATGACCGAACATGTTGAAAAGGCTAAGCATTTGCCTTCTTTTAATAAGATGCCAACCTTTCTAAAGTTTCTCCAAGGATTATTATGCTAAACTAATGTTGTAGCTTGAATGAGTAAAAGGATTAATTAATCAAGTGAAACTATCATGTGACCGTAGAACTAATCCAATGTTCAGAATTTAGGTCAGTACATGGGTAACTTTGTGGAAATTTTAGATTGTGAGAAGATACTCAAAGTCATATATTGTTGAGTATACACATATAATTGGGGGTCAATTTCCTTGATATTTTAATACATATTATGTATGAGTACGGTCAAGGCAATATCTCTATTTATATGTGACAATGTAAATGAGATGCATGACATCATGATTTATACGAGTCTCTATACTTGTGAGATATGTGTCGTGACTTGCGTACCTACGACAAGCCTGGTTTTATTATATGTAGATTTCTAGCTGATGAAACCCTACTTGGTCTACTCACACCGACCAACATGTGACATGATCTTATGAAGATTGATAATATTGAGATCATGTACGGTAAGATAGGGACTTCGATCACACTCACTAGTTGGTGATTTGAGTGGCAGTCCTCAAATTTTCACTGATGATTTTAATGTGAAATAAGTATTCATGTCGTGTAGCCAAATGTGTATAAATATTTTGATGTTCACATTGTAGTGCTATGATGCTCTTGTACACCTTGCAAGTATTGCTTGTCTTACTCTTATATTGCAACTACTAGTATATTTTTGAATCATTGTAGTGAAGAAAAATTATATAAAATGAGAGTGATTATTGAGTCATACAGTTGAAAAAATATATCAATGATTGACTTGTTGTTTGTATCACTTTTCAACACATCAATGACCTTTTAATCAATGAACATGTGCACTTTAAGATTTTAACTAGATTTGTCAAATTGGACCAAAATCTAAAGACACTTGCGGGCCGACTCATTTAAGTTAAATTTGGGTGATGAAATTTTCGACCCGTTAGAAAATATCCAAATCCATACCACCTATTTAGTTAGTAAATTTAATAAGTGATCTGCGAAGAATCGTGGGTGATCCTAATAACTAAAGTAAATATATTAATGTAAATATAATACATGTATGACTCTTAAGAGATGTAACAAAAAAGTTATAAAAAATATATTGACAGATATGTAATGTATAAATCATAAAATATAAGTTCAAATGTCATGCTTGATAAGTTTTGTTAATTTTAATACTAACATAAAAGTGTAGTTATGTTTTGTATTTTTATTCACATTAATGAACCATATAGTATTTTTGTATTTTATATTTAGTGGCATCAATTATATTCTCTTTATGTTTATTGTATACAATGGATAACCCTAAGCACATGATATATTAGAGTTTTCAAACATAATATGAAATATATAGTGTTGTTATGATAATATATTGACAAATTGCAAAATTTAATATTAAATTTTACATTGGAGGAGTCGGCTATTTTCTTTTTCTTCTTACGATCTTATTTTAGAACATTGTAATATGTATTATATTGTGTATGACATCAACACAATGGATGCTTGTTCTTATTTTTTAATGTTTGAACAAAAAGTTATTCATTATCCTTTTTACTTTTTGTTGTCCAAAAGCAACTAACAACATCTTTTTTGCAGTTACATATTAAATGGGTGTTCACAAGTAAATCACAACTTGCCGAGTCATATTTGAATGTATCATTAATCCACTAGTATATTGAATCCTTTTAACCCACACCAGCAATACCCGTATTAGCAATAACCCAATCTAAACCCAACCCACCCATTCTGATTATATATTCATTAGGCTCATGCAACCACAATGAGCTAGTGTTACATAAAGTTGAGACAAAGTATAGAAGCGAGATAATAGAATAGGGGTGATGACATCAGAGGTGTATAACTCGAAATTCAGGCTCTTCGAACAAGAGCTCAATCAAAATGGGTGGGCTACCCCTTATAACATCCTCATCATCCTCAGTAAAAGGAAAATGGTAAAAGGAAGACTTAGTTTTCTCCTCCGCCTTCTATAGTGTGGGTAGTAGGGTGATCCTTCTGGACTCTGGGTGTGCTTGGTTCTACTTCAAGGTTGTATTGCTCCTTGTGTGTTCTATCCCGTTGCAACATGCAATGAGAGAATTCATGATAAAAGACATCCACTTGTTGAAATAAGTGTGAAATTGATAGTTTGTAGTATCAAAAAGAATTTTGTTGTGTGTGTTCCATGATCCAAATGATAGTGGCAATCAATATGCTATGTTGTATGTATCTCTCATACCATCTTCTTGTGTTACAAAGCCTGTGGAAGGTGTTGAGAAGAGGGTGTGCAAGAATGGTGGTGGTTGTGGTGTAGTGAGTCTAGAGCGGTCTGGATAGGTGACAACTTAAGAAGAGGTGTTGGTTGGTTTCTTCATTGTTGTTGCGTATAGAGAATCTGGATGGTTCCTGGAACCCTCTAGTTCTGAACATCATGTTAGTTGGTATTTTATCATGGCAAATAAACCATAGCAGAATGTAAATTTAGAGCGGACATTGTGTCTGTCATATGGTTTTATAGTCCCTGATATGGCCTCTAAATGAGAAGAAGTTATATGCCTATTTGGTAGTGTAGTGTTGACGCAAGCCCATGTGATGTGTTGTATTCGAGTTGATGCAGGATGTCCTGATATGAGGACTGGTCCGTCCATCACATTAAGTAAGTTTTGAAGAAATTATTTCTATGCGAGCCTAATTTACCTAGAGCCTAACAGTTGTTGTAGTTGATGATGGAATGAGGGATGGTCGAAGTTGGCACCACCACAATTATTTGTAGGTGCATGCCGAACAGAACGCCCCGAACCCTTCATATAGCATAGCTTACTAAAACATAATTACAACTCTAGCACCTTTTAAAAAAAATATCCTCCAAAACAACACACTTAATTTAAAGACTCCACCCTAAGTGACGTTTTGTGTCAAGGGTCAACTGTTTTTTGTTAAAATAAAAAGTTAGAAAAAAATATGAAAAGTTCAATAATAGTTGTCACTTTTAGTTTAAAACATTAAAAAAGCACCAATTAATGCGTCCTTTTTGTTTTATTATTTTATTTTTTATTTTAATAATGAGATACTAATATTTGTGGTGCTTTTTGGCCCGACATACATAAAACACTGGATTGAGCAGTGGTTGTGGTTTCCGTACAAATTGTGTTGTTTTGGAATATATTTTACAATGGGTTAAACTGGTGTTTCTTTTTTATAAATGCTATCTAAGCTTTCTTTTTTCTTTTGTAAATTCCTTTGTTTAAGTAAAATTTCTATCGAAACGAAAAGAATCTTCACGGTTTCACACAAATCCTACTCATAATCATAACAAAAAAAAACCGCCCTTTCCTTCTCGGAGTCCTATTTGAAAGCAAACTCCAAGTCCGTGTCGGCCGGTTGCAATAAGAGACGCTGGCGTCAAGGCGGCAAGCGCGTGCCTCTTATAAATTGCCCCATGGTCATCTTCTTTTCTTCTTCACAGCCACGGATCCTCGTTTGCAGTTCAGTCGCTCACCTGAGGCCACCGTCTCTAGTGCGATTCGTTGCACCCATAACTCTTGCCGTCATCCTATTTCCCGCCGCCATCAGTCCTAGGTCGCACACCAATAGAACGGGCCATTCATCGCTGAGCTGCACCTCGCGTATCTAGATCTTGCAGCTTTTCCGGACATATGGGAATGGGATACGAGAATGGTCCGTGCATGGATGAGAATCTCGAGCCCTTGATGTGGATCGTTAGAGATGGCGGTAAGGACGATGATGGCGAAGATCTGAACGTGGAGGACAACCCCTCAATCTCTAATAAGCGGAAGGTATCGCAGACATTAAAGGAAGGGAGAAATAGTAATGTCAACTCTGATGAGATCATTCATGATAGTAGGGTTCAGCCTTCTAAAAGATTGCTAAGCGGCGCCAAAGTCAATCATGCCGGCACGGGTTCTCCTCGGGGTAAAGAGGATGAAGAAATTGCCCGTCTGCTTACAACATGCAAGAAAAAGAAGAAGAATGAAAAGCCAGATGACGTCGAGATTGATCTGATGGTGGAGCATCTCATGGCCGAACTTGAAGTCGCTGCTGAGGAGGATGCGGAACTTAATCGGCTCTGTAAACCTGCTGTCAACAAACTCACAAAACTGCCCGTGTTGATGGATGCCCTTTCCAAGAAATATTTACAGCAGCAGTATCTGGATCACGGGGTGTTGTCTGTGTTGAAGATCTGGCTTGAACCATTACCGGATGGTAGCTTGCCTAATATGAATATTCGGACGGCTATCTTGAAGATACTGGGTGATTTCGCAATCGACTTGGAGCAGCAGGACAGGAGGGAACAGCTTAAGAAGAGTGGCATCGGAAAGGTTATCATGTTTCTGTCGAGGACAAATGAGGAAACTGCAGCTAATAGAAAGCTTGCCAAAGATCTTGTTGATAGTTGGAGTCGTTCTATTTTCAACAAGACCGCCAGTTATGCAGGTGTGAGGCATGGAGCTGTCCCCCTTGATTTGGTAGTCCGTCCCCAAGCTAAGGTACATACTGATAAAATCCGAGGACGGCTAAGCAGAAGATTCAAGTAAGATGAGTAAAAAGTTGCAGCCATTACAAGCTTCAGATAGGAAGAATCTGCAGGCAACTAAATGCTGAAAGTCCTGTGATGTACATTCGTAAAGTTGTTGTGAGGAGTGTCAAATTGTCAATGGATGTATCGTCTACTGTAGCTACTTCTTTTTATAATTGTAGCTACTTTCATTACTATGGTATATATCAAATTAGCTGTCAAAGATGAATGCATTGGTGAATATCGATTGTGACTGCTTAAACATGGTTGCAGCTAGTTGGGAATAAATTAATGGGGGCATGTACGTATCAGATTTAGGTTGTCGTTCCCAATACATCCTTAAGAGATTCTATATACAAAATTATCCCTTGTTAAGAAGTGTGTAACGAATTGTTAACTCTTACTATAAGGTATTAAACATGTGAGCAGATTATTTTTCCAGCTATCAAGGATTAGAACTTTATTACTTTAAAACAACATCTATGTATTGTGTTGGCGGGACGATAACGGCTTGTGCAAATAACTCCTATTGTAATAACTAGGTAATTGATGTGTGTTATGAACAAAGGGCTGTTCGGCTAAAGAGTAAACGAGGTCATGCGTGTGCAAATGCCGTGTAGAATATGTTATAACAATTGCAATAAGTTGCACAATTTACAAGTAGTTGTGTTCTCTCTTACTAACATTCTTAAGATGGAAAACAGTAAATAGGAAAGAACAAAAAAAGGAGGGGATACTGATTACATTGGAGTGCCGACAGAACCACAGACACACGTAATGCAACAATCTCTAAAATGTTAAACCTTAATTTTTTTCAAAATTTTGGAAACGAAGCCGAAGGTGCATATCAAAATCTCACAATCCTAGTTGTTTGTTGTCATATTTACTTCAACATAAACATAATCAAATTCTACATCCCACTGCAGCTTAAGAAGTATCCTATATGTTGAGAAATGTAGCATATTGATCAATGTTTTCTAGTTACATATCGTTGCATATGATACTATCAAGTGAGTTTAATTGAGGTCAGTGTCCGTCATAATTCCAACCCAAGAGGAGCTTCCAATTTGGCCGAGTGCTCATCTTTTATAGAAAGCAATCTCCAATAAGAAAAGGTAAACGCTTTATACAACTTCTAAACTTGGTAGCAAACTATCTTTACGTGCATGCTATTTTTTCATCACATTGCAATTGAAGACCTATCTGATTGCTAGTGATCGCCCACCTGCAAATTCAAAATCTAGCTCATTTAGTGTCTATTGTCCTTTTTTAATTGAATTCATCAAAACCAAATACATTTCAAAACACTTAGTAAACCATTAGGATAACCACTCACAACTCATGAGTTCCATAAGCCTCATTCAACTTTATGGACAAAAAATAGTAGCCATTTAGCAATAGTATTTAAGGAGAAATAATAAAATTCTTCAAATACTATCTTGTTTCTAGCTCTTTTTGACAGTCCATGAATTGTTTCTTCATGGTTGATCAAATCCCATGTGAAATATCTCATTTGTTTCCATATTCATTGCATCCCTCTCTATTTCTACTGTGTACAATAAGTTGTTAGCATGATGACATGATTGGTGTATCCCATGCGATTACCATTTTACAGTCCATTTCTAAGCATTGTAGAATTTCTCTATCACCCAATCATTGTCCTTGCTCAAATTTTAAATTATACTAACTAGTGTTTCAATATTATCATGTTTAGAATGTAGGCATGGTGATGTCATTTCAACAAAATTGAGTGGCCTCTTTTGTCGACTCACATCTACACTCACCTCTTTCTCCTTCTCTACAAGACATGCTTGCATTTTTCATGTAGGATTCATTACTCGCATGTCCAATGTAGATAGTGAGTCATGGGCAGGTAGTTTACCTAATATCTTCCTAGACCATAACATGATGTTATACTAACTTTTGCATTTTCAAACCAATGTTAGTTTTTCAATATATTCCCTCTAAATAATATGCTTTCAAAAATCAATGTTGTTATAGTGTTGGTATATTTTTCTTAGTAAAAATTCACAATATGGAGTAGTGGTAGAATTCCTCTTGATAAATATGTGTATTTAAATCAAAATATACATAGCCTTCCCATACATTGTTATGCATTTATTTTGATGACAATCATAGTTTTATACTACATTAATGAGTACTTGTCCAGAATCAGATATTGAGGGATTGCATGATGTTTTTTATTCAGTAGGAACACAATTCATCCCACTCAATTAGATTCTAATTTGCAATTTCTGAGTAATGTCATGTTCCATTTTTTTTAATCTCTTGTTATCCTGATTTGAGTTATCATTCTAAGGAAAAAGAACAAAAAGTACGGATCTGATGTAGTATTGAACTTCATAAACATGTGTATTTGGATCAAAATTGATTTTTTCCTCTCATTTTCCTTTTTGATACTTATTCTGTAGCACGAGGGTCTTAGGTTTTTCATACACCATTAGGGAGTTAAATAAGTAATGACATCAAGGGTGTTTTGTTGAGTTTTAGGGGAGGCAGAGAAGGCAGCGGAAACAAAATTTTCTCCCCCAAACCCAGCATGAGGAAACGCGTCAACGTCTATATAATAGGAAAGGATGGTTTGTGGAATCATACCTTGTCCCGAGGCTTTCTCGGCGACAATACCTCGTGCCTTGCGCGGTCTTCAAATCCGGTCTTGGACGGTGTCTGTGCAGCTCCTGGTCGTACCGGGACTCACGACTCCTCCTCTCACCGGGACTGTCGGGAGTGACAGTTGTCTTCCTGAGCGACAGAAACCTCCTACCTCTGATGTAGTTCACACGGACCACCTAGAACTCCACACTCCTTGTCCCACAAGAAAGTGGAAGGAGTCTCACCCTCCTGTTGACGTACTAGTCGCCAACACACTCTCCTACCTCTAATTGCAACTGCAGCTATCCTTCCCTTGTTGCACCTCCCTTTGCGGGAAGCACTTGCTCGGGCTCTCTCTCGGTTACCAAAACCAGAGATAACGACAACTTGCAGAGCAACTGGTTACACTGAGTTGTTCTTTGAGAAGCCCCCAATACCCCTATATATAGGCGGGTCATGGGACAGGGTTCTCTGTCCCCGGCAATATGGGACTAAAGCAGGAGTAGAAGGGTTCGAGATTTTCCACAAAAGGCAACCAACTCGCAACCTGAACCGGTCGGTTGGAACACAAACCGATCGGTTGGGACCCATGAGCCGATTGGTTCACTTCTGAACCGGTCGGTTCGTGGTCCTGATCAGTTCCCGATTGACTTTCCTTCTTTTGTTTCTAATTGGTATCGAATACCAATCTTTGTTCCAATCAAATTGGGCAAGTGAAACATAAGGAAAATTCTCACCGACCTGACTTTCCCAACTTGCTCGGTTGCACCAGTTGAACCGATCGGTTCAACACTTGAACCGCTCGTTTCACTCTGATCATGAGCCGATCGACTCAATACTTGAGCCAACCGATTCAGCAACCTCAGTCGACCGGTTCAACACTTGAACCGATCGGTTGGGAGTACATGTTGTGCAGAATCAGTCAAATGTGATTTCAATCAATCTGATACTCCAATCAATATGTCCAACGCCTTGAACAATATGATATTGAGCTATCAATTGATTGAGTGTTTAATTGAACTACTAAACTCCTTTAGTAATCAATCTAAACATTGCTTATGGACAAAACTCCTCTTCCAGGTTAAATCCTATGTGTGTGACCCTGCAGGTCCATTTCACATTGGCAGTGAAAGTCCATAACACTTATGACTTCACAAGAAAAGAGTGGTGCCTAGTCACACATCAGTGCTACCCAAGTGAAAGTAGAAAGTTGGAGAACAACTTTCAATCCTACAATCTGTGAATGGTGTTACAGCGAGTGTATAATTCCTTTGTCACTGATATCCCGAATGAACTCGAGGCATGGAACAGTCATCCTGTCAATGTTCATTCACTTTCTTGATCTCAGAGTAGATTGAACGAGATATGTATGACATCAATATCACATACTGATTCACACATGTGTGCGCACACCTATCTCAATTCTACTCATCAAGTGGCCTTGGATATCAAACTACCTCAGGAGGGACAAATCCCATATCTATCACTCACCCCTCAAAAGCCCCATGTGTCAAAGCCACCCAATCATCACCTTTATAACAACCCATGTTTTAGGACTGTGTTTGATGATGTCAAAGTGTGCCCAACGACATGTGTTGAGTGCAGTGATTTTAGGTCAAAGAATCACACTCACCACCATCACTGTGAGTACTGACTGTGACTACCATGTCATGGTTCCATGTGTCAAACTCACGATGGGACTGTCTGGTACACTTGTTCTCTAACAAGTACCTATGTGTTTGGTTTGATATCTCTATATCATGACTAATGAGATTCTGTCATCAACCAACACCACAATCTAGTCTTATGTGTCATTGCTGTCTATCTACCTTCCACAATGACATCCGACTAGGGACACAACAAGAATGTACAAACTCTTAGCATCTGTATGATCTCATCGTTCAGGTCCTCAACCTGAAAGCATACGTCATTGAGTATTGTCATTCTCTAGACATTCAATCTATTCTATCACTATCTCATATGACTGAACCAGAAAGAATTGGAAGCTTTCCTTTGATGTTTATCAAATCAATCTTAATGTATCCCACCAATCATCTCATGATTGGCTGTCAAGGCATACATACCAACAACAAGTGTGTTTTGTACAACTTGATAGATATGTTTGTAAGGAAAAGCGACGATCTTTTGAAACCTGCCCAAAACCCTATCTGACGTTCATATTAAGCCATAAGGATTGATATGTTTTATGGAAAAGTCAATAGATAAGTTCTTCCACATTTACAAATTCTTTCACAGAGTCTATCTCGGTTGAAATCTTTGTCAATCGAAGTCCAATAGGTCAAAGTCCCTGTGGACGGGGAATTAGCTTTTACTTACATTGAGTCTTAGATCATTCTCGGTCGAAGAAAATCTCGATTGAGAGTGTCAATAGAAGAAAAGTTCGACCAACAAAGATCTCTTGTGCTTATTTGGACTTACGAGATAGACTGACACAGCTATTAGAGCCAATTGACCCCCAGGACACTTGTCGACCGACAAACACACTGACTGAGTTAGTTCCCGATCAAAGTATTTCTTGAGCAAGAATGTTCTGTAGGCAAAATATGTTAATGACCAAACTTGTCGTTGCTACCCAACTAATTTCATCCTAACATCTAGTTAACCATTAAGAACATTCTAGAAACTCCCCACAATTTCCCTAACCAATTTAAACATTTCCTATAAATAGGAGTGGTCTTAGGACACCTAGAACTTCAACTTTGCACATTTCTTTGCAATAAAATTGACATACACTTGAGCTTACGACTACTTGAAATCTACTCATACTTCTTAGCTAGAACACTTCAATTTTCCATATTTCTAGGCTAAGTATTATCTCAATTCTAGTGTCCTATCCACCAAATATAACCTTGCCTGAACCTTTTATGGAGTGGAATATCATCACTTGACCATTAGTGCTCAATTGTAAATCTTGTGAGCTAAATCGTTTCTTCCTTTCTCCAATCTATTTCTACATTGGTGTATTGCTCTTGGACCGCTTCTTATAGTGAAGGTTATCTAGGAACTTATTAGACAAAGGAGTCTTCTCAACTTGATGCTCTTCTATTAGTCATTGAAGAAGAAGTGTACTATTATGTACTTTCATTCCATTAAATAAGAGGTGAAGAGGGTGACCTTTCGACGGTCCATCAAAGAAGTTGGTAGTTCTCCTTGAGTTGAAAAGGAAGGTTTGCTTGCTCCACAAAAGTCACTGGTAAATTTTGTATATTGTCTATTAGTATATAAAAGGAATAAAATGTATGGTTTAGAAATCCTGGTTGGAAACAACTAGGTAGTGGACTGATGTCATTTAACGGAACCATTCTAAATCTATATCTCTTGTGGTTGTCTCTTTTGCTTTATATTTCTGCATTTTTTAGCAAAGTAATTTTATTTGGTTAAAATTATTAAATCTCTATCCACCCTATAGATCTTTCACGTGTTTCTTCCCATTTACACATCATTTCATATAAGTTATCATCAGTAGGCTATCAACTTGAGTCATAATTTCATTCTTCAACATCTACCCTTATCAAGGTTTGTCAATCATAATCAATGCATGTTAATTCTGTCCCAACTTATTTCTTATTAGTTCATTCTGTATCACATTTTTAACTAAAATATTCACAAAGACATCAATATCTGCAACAATATCAGCATTTGAACATCTTTTATCACTCATCTTTCTCATATCAAGTCAATTATGCAATAGTTTCCTTTTCCATATAGAATTCCTAAGATATAAAGAAATATCATTGCATACTTATTCATAACATATTAGTACCTCATATTTTATTATTTACCATGTCTCAAACACAGATACCATTCAACACATTTTTTAATTCATTCAAAAGACAACATAGTTGTCACTATTAAGACATAAGCATTTTAGCACAAAATTAGATCCAAAAGCACGTTCTTATGAATTTCAATCAACAATCTTGAATTCCTTTCTTCTAGTTAAGTCAACTTATATTCAGCCATGTAAAATCGTTGATCTTTCATTAAGAATATCTTCATTTTTATTACCTAACTCATCACATTAAGGTTAAAGTTAGGTTCTTATCTCTATCAATTAACTCCTCGGTTTTCCTTTCAATGTTGATTCAATACTCTTATCTTGTTCATTGCATGTTCACTGCAATTGTTATATCAATTAACTCCTTAGTTTTCCTTTCAATGTAGATTCATTTCTCTTATCTCGTTCATTGCATGTTCACTACAATTCTTAGAATTAATCATTCTATATTCACTTGATATATGATATTTATTAACCATTCAAGTCCTTCATAGTTTGATCTATGTGCATTTCCTTCAATTCATGTTAGTTCACATATATTTAGTATAAACAATTACCATTTCCCCCATTCATTTCATTATTATTATTCATGACTCATCGACACAATTAAATTCACCCTTTTCCATTAAATAACTTTGTATTTGGGTAGTTATACCTTGTTATTGAATTTGTAATGGCAATTTGGTAATTTGAGCAACACTTTTCTTTCTTATAAAACACTCATTTAGGAAGTAAAACATATTAGGATTACTTTTATTACTTTTTATCACTAGTCATCATCTTAATCTATTATAATGTGACTAATATAAGACATGTGCATTGATGGGGAATTTTTTTTTTTTTTTTTTTTGGTTAAGACAGGGGGAATTATTATTCATCCCACCCCCCTCACGCAGGCTAAACAATCAATCGTACAACTCCTGCTTATAAACCGCAGGTATCATCCCCATCAAAAAGAACCACATAAGGAACCTTTCTCTTTTCAAGAGCTATCATCCCCCGTATCCTACAAGGAACATTAAGAACATCCGTAGTGATGACAATATCATCCACACGTGTACTCCATCTACCAAACTGCCTAGGGATAGAGTTCACTATCTTGTGAACAAGCGATCCCATGATGTTATTATCTCTCAACTCCTCTCTAATCTCCTTCAACACCTTCCTAGACCGCCAAGGGCCCTTCTCATCTCTCCAAAGAATATCATGGACACCTTTGTCATCAATCTCCATACATGAGATTTGCATCATCTGGTCTCTGGCAATCTTCATACCAATCACGCAAGCCTGTAGATACGCCATCGTGAAATCCGGGTGCGTGAGCCATGCAAAGAACATCATGCACACATCTGCATTGTGATTTCTGACCAAACCAGCCCCTCATCTTCTGTAGCTTCCATCCTCACACTTGTTCCTGCCTAACGTAACGTTCATCTTAAGATTGTAAACATCAGGTCTCTCCCACCTCAGCAGCTTGATCACCCTCATCCTCGTCTTTGGCTCACGAAAGCCCCCCGCAGCCATCCTGCTATAAATATCCGAACCACTCATCAAACGAAACGAAGTCTTTAGCAACTTGTTATTCACTCCTTCCACAATCCTCTTCCATTCCTTCTCGCACATCCTCTCCCTGCCATCAAACCTGGTAGCACACCTGATCCTCCAAACACTAATCGGAATGGCCACCGCAACCATACCAGTTAACCAATCCACAATGTTTCTAGATAACCCCAACAAACAGGTATGCAGTAAGGTCACATTATCTGTCGGCCTATCCTTACCAGTAAGCTCCGAGAACCTCCTCCAAAAGAACGACGCCACCTGTCCATGAAAGAAGAGGTGTGTCGTCTCCTCCTCTTGTGGAACATCACAACAGTCGCAGCGTGAAGCCATTGAAATGCAGCATTTATATTTGATATTATCATCAGTAGGTAACGCCTGTCTAAGCATCTTCCACACTGTCGATATAGCTCTCGGCATGTCAATCTTCCACAACTTACCTAAGTCCAACGGCCCCTGAGGATATGGCGTCCATAACAAGTTCTTGGCTGATCTCATGGTAAAGCGTCCATCTTGTTCCAAGCTCCATATCAGCTCATCATTGTCATCAGAAATCCAGCAATCCGCTCTAGCAATAAGATTAGTTCCTTCATCACCAACCAGCTGATAGATGGATTCCCAATCCCATCCATCGTCCTCCTGCCAAAGATCAATGACCCTAATCGGATATCTCCTGTCACTGGCGAAGACGGCATAGTCTCTAAGCCGCTCATCGCACCATCTCGCATCCCAGAAAGATATATCACCTTTTCCAATCACCCATCTACACAGAGGGAACATCTTGGGAAACATCTCCCAAACTCTCTTCCAGAAAGGTGAAGGGGTACTGCTAATTCTGAGAAAGTCAGGATAAGCGCCTGATCTTCCTCTCTTTGAGTTTGCATATTTGTCTCTACAAAAACATGCCCAAAGAGACTCTCCTTGTAACACCTCCCAACAAGCTTTGGCCACAAACGAATCATTCACCATCTTTAAAGATGTAATACCGAGGCCACCTTCTAACTTAGGTGACGCAATGCCTTTCCACCCAATCCATGCCTTCCTATGATGACCAGACCGATCAGCCCATAAGAATTCAGAGAATTTTTTCTCAATTCTATCAACGATCCCTGCCGGGATTCCAAGTGCAGCCGCCGTGTACACTGATATAGCAGAAAGAACATGTGCAATCAGAAGTCTCCTCCCTGCAAAGGACAAGAGTCTCGTCTTCCAGGAAGCCATCTTCTTGTTCACCTTCTCTATCAGAAAATCATAATCATGTAATTTCATTCTACCTTTGGAAATCGGCACCCCCAAGTAAGTGAAGGAATGAGAAGCAACTCCAACCCCCAACCTCGTGGCAATGGTCACCTCCGTATCAGTGTCAACATTCCCAATGACACACATCGATTTATCTCTGTTTATCATCTGACCCGTCGCCTTCTCATACTCTTCAAACAGCTGTTTAACCGCCAAGATGGAATCATGATCCCCATTGAAGAACAACACAACATCATCCGCATATAATAACATCGTGGGCGCCAAAGCCTGTCCTCTCGTCAGAAACCTACGGATAACCACCTCCTGCGTCAAACTCTCCATCCTTCTACATATAAGCTCTTCAAAAATAATAAAAAGGAAAGGAGATAATGCATTTCCTTGTTTCAACCCCCTAGAAATCAAAAAGAAGCCTGCCGTCTCATCCCCTATGTGAACCGTTGCCCATGTGTGCACAAAGAAGCTCAGAAATAACTCAATAGCATCGTTCAAAAAACCAAACGCCGCAAGACAGCCCCTGAGAACATTCCAATCCACCCTGTCATATGCCCTTGACATATCGTATTTCACCACAACATTTGGAAACCCATTACTAATATTGATATCATGCATCACTTCTCTAGCAAGACGGATATGATGACTGATGTCATTACCTTTAATGAAAGCTCCTTGATTCTTGGAAATAATCTTCTTCATAAGAGGTCCCATCCTATTACTCACGACTCTGGCAAGGATGCGCAAGGCCATATTCTCAATCGAAATCGGCCTAAAATCTTTCCCAAGGATAGACGGATGATCATTCTTCAGAATCAACAACAATCTGGTGCAATAAAGGCCTCTATGACAGATCTGACCCCTGAAGAACGCGTGAACCATATGCATAAACATCCCACTAATAATACTCCACGTCGCAATAAAGAAAGGAAGCGTGAACCCATCCGGACCCGGAGCCGAACCAGAGTCCATCTCCGACATGGCTGAAAGAACTTCTTTTTCATCAGGAATGGTCGTAATTGCACAACTCTCATCTGCCGAAATGACACTAGGAATAAGCTTCATGAAATCCTCCAAAACGGCATGGTCTATGATCGGCTGTTCAGCAAACTGCTCACTGTAGAATCTAGCAGCCTCTTCCGCTATTGCGCCCGGCTCCGTTACCAGACTTCCATGCATCCCCATAATCGATCGGATCTGTCTACGTCTTCTCCGACTTCTAACCACCGCATGATAAAACTTAGTATTACGTTCACCATCTTCAAGCCAATGAATCTTTGCCTTCTCCCTCCAGCCTGTCTCCTCTATCTTCAGCAGGTTATCAAGTTCCATCTCCGCCACTCTAAGGGAATTGTCATTGGTCGCAGTCGGATTCTCATCAAAAGCAATCTGTGTAGTCGCCACCACATCTTCAAGATCTGTAATTCTTTGTCTAATGTTACCAACCGACTCCTTACTCCATGCACGTAAGGCTGTCCTGACCGTCTTGAGTTTCTTGAAAAAAACGTACGATGGATGCCCTTCCACTTCATCCGACCATGCCCTCTCAATAGTCTCCATACAGCCCTCCATCTCTAACCATGCCGCACTAAAAACAAAGTGTTTCCTCCTGCTTTCCCGAGCCTGATCACCTGGTATACAAACGATCGGACAATGATCGGACACTCTAGATCTTGTCAAATGAATCGATCTAGTCGTAGGTCTATCCATGCTCCACTTCCCATTAATCAGAACTCTGTCAAGCCTCTCCCAAAGCGTCGGGGTAAGAACCTGCTTATTAACCCAAGTGAAGCTACTTCCATCGTATGGGATTTCTCTAACATGAATGTCTTCAATCATGGCATTGAACTCAAACATATCTTGATATATTGGAGCTGTCCCACCACGTCTCTCCTGCAAACTTCTAATAACATTAAAGTCACCCGCAATCATCCATCTCTCGTCACCAATAATCCCTGCCAACGCCATCAAATCTGCCCAGAGAAATCTCCTATCCATCCTACTACACGACGCATAAACCGCCGTTATAAAAGACTTCGTCCCATCTTCCTCCTCTAAAACAATAGTAATCTGCTGTCGGCTTTTACTAATCACTCTCGGACCCAACTGACCATCAGCAAAGAACCACACTTTACCATCCTCATCATTGTTATCCGTCACCCAATCAAGCTTGATAATGTCAAGAATCTCCTCCGCCTTTACAGCATGTAGAAAAGGTTCAAATAAGCAAACAATCCCAGGCCTATATCTACCACACATTCTACCAAGCACTCTCCGTGTCGGGTTATTAGCTGCCCCTCTGATATTCCAGAACAAAGAAGTACAATTCATAATTAACATGCAACGAGACATCAACCATCTCTTTCACTGAGACTCAGCGTCTACTCCTCCACCCTTCGTCGTCATCGGATAGGTTATCAAAACAAAACCTATCATCATCCGAGTGTCTTCTAGATGACCGCCTGTATCCATGATAGGATCTACTGGACGTCCGTGCTCTATGATCTCTTTCCTGTCGTCGCCTTCCTTCTCTCCTTCTAACTCTATCTTCCTCATCGTCAAACCGGATGAAGTCTTCAAGTCTGCTGTTCATCAGTTGCCCTCGTCTACCTTCATGATCCACAACCATCCTTCTAAGAGGAGAAACATCATGACGTACCAAGTTCATCCGATCTTGTGTTACTACCACTGACTGGTGCCGAGGAGGGGTTCGAGGAACAACACCACCTGCTGTAACCAAAGGTAAAGACTCCCTACTCTCTTCACGTGGTGTAACATATCGACCATCTCTTTCTGGAATCCCAAAAACTGATATAGGGATCTGAAGCCTCTCTCCAACCTCAGTTCTAACAAACGTATCATCCCCTACCATACATCTTGCCACCAAATGCAGTTGCACAAGAGTTCTCCTGTCACCGTACCCCAAAGAAATATACTGTGGCACGTCCTCATTAAAAGCTTCCACCTTCACAAGAATACCTGCAAGATCGTGCTCAGATCTCTGCCAATCAGAAACATGTAAAAGCCGACCAAAAGAACCAACAAGCTTCTGAAACGACTCATCACTACGACACACCAGTGGCATGTCAGTAACCCAAAACCACATAAATTCCTTTTTAGAATGTGTCTCCCCATCCACCATGCTTCGCACCTGTAGTGGCGCCTCCTGGATAACAGGTAATCCTTCTCTAACTGCCCTCTTCGCCTCCTCCCTTGTCGTGAAAAAACCTATAGCCTTTCTTGAAGAAAATCTGTAGACATCCGTCGCTGTCGACCACTGTTTGTTCAGTATCTCAAACACATCCTCCCACTTGATCCTCTCTGGCCATATCACCTCCACCGCCTTCCCAAGCATCACTAACCTGCTAACTCTATTGTCATCATCCGGACCCAAGTCCACTGAGATGCGTTTAGGGATATTCATGTTAGGTCCTCTAGTCTGACGAAACACTGGAAGAGGAGGGAACTCAATAGCCGATCGGACATCTGGAACGAACTGTAGACGACGAGGTGTTCTTGCAGCGGTGCATCTTCTCGCAACATGTCCCGGCCTTCTACAATTATAGCACACCTTCTGAAGGGTACATTGCGCTTGCCAATGTCCTCGACCCAAACATCTGTAACAAGAATCATGAGGGACTCCAAAGTCAGGAGCCCTAACCGCTCGGCCTTCCTTCTGTTTATGTTGATCTCCCTTCTCCGCACGGGCCTCTCTCCCCCCTGCCGACCTTCCGTCCTCCCTGACCTCCACGCTGATCTGATCATTGCACATATGTCCATTCACCATCGAAGGATCCTGCCTGACTTCCTCTGCCTGGGTAGCCGGTTCCTCTACGCACGTGCCAAACTGTTCCTCCACCGGAACCTGGTGGCCCTGACTCTCCACGATCTTCTGAGACTCCTGGATATCACCACTGGTATCTGCCATACCTGTCGATGTCCTCTTCTCCACCGCCGGCGTCTGGAACATTCCCCCTACATCCGGAAGCACCGCCTCCATGCCGACAGAGCTCTCCCCAAAGTCTCGTCTTCTGGCCGCAACCGCCTCCTGCGCGCGGCTCTCTTGGACGCTCTGCCGCGTGACCCGCCTCATGAAGGGCGACGGTCTCATCAATCCTACCAACTCGACTCCCTGGACTAAACGAAGGTGGGCTCCGGAGGGCGGGGTACCCTGCCGGAGAGAAAGAGCGACGGTCGCCCCCTATGGTCACGATCGTCCTCAAACCCTAGCGCCGCCGGAGAGATTTGATTCTAATCCAACACATGGGGAATATACTAATATTCCTAGAATCACTACAATCAATGCATCAAACATAAATCTTGCCTTCATTTGATGTAATAATACCTACAGTTGAACATTTCTTCACATTTGCAAAGTTATAAACAAGTTTACACTTTATCCCTCATACTCATCTTAATACTGAATTTCTAGGCTTTTAAAGAAGTCATCTTAGTTCAATACATCATAAGAACATATTTATTCACTATCTCATCAAGATTTTCATGGGTTCATCAAGCCTATTCACACAAATGGAAACCCCACACAAATTATCCATGCATTTATTCCTTGGCTCATTTGAGTCAATCCCTCAACACTAACCCTGGACATGGAGTACCTCCATTTCAAACACTCATGCATGCCATATGTAACTCTATTAAAGATCTGAAAATGAAATGGAATAACTCATTCTTTTTAAGTTCAAACATGATTATATACTTGTCAACTCAATTTCCAAGCATAACATTCATTATGTCAGTTTTAGGAAATACATGTATCAAATAAGATAGTTATTTATCCATAGAAATTTTTATAGATCTTATATCAATAGATCAAGAACTATAAAATTACAAAACAATAATAAAGAATCTAAATCAATAGCAATAATTTCTCAAAATCTTTCCAATTGATTACCCAATCACATACAAATACAAGCAAGGATATTGTTTGTTTTAATTGGTTGGAATTAGGCTTTCAATGTGATGATAAATCTTACTAGGGAAATGAACACTCACCTCAGACATCAAGAATCTGAAAAACGTTTCCTATAATATGAATGTCTAGAAATCCAACCAATTCATGAGAAGTCAATTCATTTCATGCTCTTTTCAACTCAGAACCCTAAAGAAATAATAGTCAAAGAAAGTCAAAAATGGTGACTTGATACCCTTTTTATTCAAATCGGATGAGGGACTATTTTCAGACATAGGAGAGAAGATTCACCATGAAAACCTAAGTAGGTTATGTGAGCTTACATGAATTTGCAAACTTTAGGAAGCTGAAACCCTAAATCTTCTTACAATTTTCTCCTTCAAAACCCTAATTCTCCTCTCTCTCTCTCTCAAATTTTGTATCTTGGATAGTAATGATAGGTTATTGGAGATAGTAGGATGTTAGCTTGATTATATATACCCATTGAGGTGCTTGGCACAATTACAAACAAGTCCAAAAACCATTTTTAGTTTTATTTATTCAGGTTTTGGTTGGTCGGTCAATTTGTTACTGACAAGGAACTTGGATGACACAAGACTATATGATTTCTCCAACATCTTCCACAAATTATGAAATTTAAATTTGTTTTCTGAAATTAGTTTAAAATCTATGGTTAAAACTTCAGCTCCATTGGATGTACCAATAAATAAAAGAAATCAAATACCATATTGTTATACTTCAGCCTATATAGCATGTTCTTATGAGCTTACCCTGGGAAAACCCATCCAACCAATATGTCCTGAAAAGCATTCACAAATTATAAAATTTTGTTAGAACACTTATATTTGAGTTATACAAATTATATTCAAAATTTAAACAAATCACAATTACTAATAAAATAAAATAAATCTTTACTACACCACTATACCATTCACATTTTGGTTTTCTTATACTACAAAAATTCCTATTTTGTCCAATTAGGATTTTCCATTTATCAAACCCTAATTATTAGAAACAAAGCATGCTTAGATCTTCTCTTTAGGTTCACATCATAATTAAAATATCATTATGAATCAATCTTAAACAATGATTACTCTAGTTAAGCATTTAATCATTCTAATAAACCCTAGCTAGATGGATAAGATGAAAACCATTCATTACAAAGACCTATATAGAAGCTTCCCGAGTTCCCTATGATGCCCTATGCCATAGTTGAGATTTTTTTCTAAAATATCCCCTAATAAATCCCTTAATCTTAGTCACTTACTTACATCTTTTTGAGTGAATAGGATATTATAATAGAATCAGACCTAACTTGTATGCATTGTGAGGCTCTCATTAATTACCACCAAATCTACTTCACATTTGAAGATTGGTTCTCTCTCTTGTCTAAGAGAAGTTTAAGAGTAGGCGGTCCTTGGCAAATTAAGGCAACCCTCTGAAAGCAACTATCTCTTTTCGAAGAGGAACTGGAGGGCATGTGGGAAGCAAGAGAAGGTATCCTTTGGTAGTTGAATCACTTCCTTGGCAAAGGAAGTTTCTAGTGTGCAATACCCTTGTATGGATGGGTAGGTCCCTTGTAAAGTTCATTTGTCATTTGGGAAGCTAGTTATTCTTAATATGAAAAGATGGGTCTCTTGTTGTAACTCTTATGATGGATTATAAAGTGTAGCTCAAGGTTTAAAAATCTTTGAGTTTGACCTCTGTATGTAATGGAGCTACATCCCTTGACATAATAGAACTCTACATACTTGTAGTTCATTCAATATCTCTCTCTCTTCCTTGTTTTATAACTTGAATATAATTTGAAGGAATAAAAAGTTTGGTTTTAGTTTTATATAGCCCATTTTGCTCCCCTCACCCCTCTTGACCCACATATCCAACACATTATTGATGTTTGATATTTGCTAAATATAAATAGAATTGTTATTTGCGTCAAACATTTCCAAATATCCATGTCATTTTCATCTTGGGATGGTAGAAATGTTGTTTACCTTAATTACTCTTTATGTGGTGTTGATCCTGGTAAGACTTGAACTATTTCTTACCTTGATATTAATTGATTTGGTGCTTGCTTAAGTAAGTATAGATGTGGTAATTTCCTTGGTGAGTCTTAAATGGTTTTAATGTAGATTAAAGTCAAATATTGAACCCCAATATGTTTTGTTATTTAGTTTTTAGAGGTAATATGCCATTAGTGGTGGATTGAAAATATGTAATAATGCATATTTGTAGGACTTGGAATAGATGAAGATTGTCCATCATATCCCCTTATTTTTTTCTACAAATAGTGGGTCATGTTTCAGTTGTTTGTCCCACTCTACCTACACTTTTGAAGTTTATAGATAGTGTGGAGTTGTTTGTAATAAGTTCCTACTTTTTTGTAGAGCGTGATGGTTTATGAGAAATTGGTTGATGTGACTTGCATTTCTTGAGGAGATGTGTGTCTGGTGTGCACCCATTCTTGTAGGTTTTTATAATGGTATTTGTTGTGATTCAATGACACAGTATCCATCTAAGTTTTCAGATTACACATCTCCTAATATATAAAAAATTATGGAATTCACATGTGATCTCTAGTTGTATCTATGTTTGGAACATTGTTTGGTCCTTCATTTGAGAGAAATATTCATTCTTCCAACATATGTACTCATCTTTTCTCATGACAACTTGTAGCTCATTTCCCAATTAAATTTTTTAGAACATCATTTTATTCCTACATTAGGTATAATATAGATATATAAGCCAATCCAAACTAATTTTCAAAGATTCAATACCAAAATAATATATTAAATTTTTTGGTTACATGGTGAAAGGTCGTAATTATATTCTAATTGAATGGATGCACAAACTGACCACCTCTTGTTTCTTTTGATGTTTTGTAGACAATGGATGGTTCCAATAACTCAAATTCATGTGTTTAGATGATTATGGTATGGCATTGGCATTTGTGAATGGAGGAGACGTCAACATTTTGGCCTGAGGTAACACATCAATCGTGTGGGAGTTTCTTATGTTAATATTTGTATGTTGATATACAATGATAATTTGCATGTGACATTAGTGTTGGGGAAAGGGGATGAGACACCTTTAGATAATTTTCCATGGATTCATACCCTGTTTTGGATGGAAAATCACCAAATGGGGAGTGATGGAGCCTTCTTTCAGGTCAATGTATTGTGTTATTTTTCCCCGTGTTCTCAAAAATATGTAGAATGCATGTTATTTCCCAATAACTATCACTTTATGATAAATGCACTTATGGTTTCTCTAGCAAGTTTTTATTAGGTACTTTGGCATTAATTTATGGAATGGATAGAAGGAGGATGATCCTAGGAGTTCCATATCCATGAAGGAGCCAAAGTGACCCAAAAGCTTCCCCAACCTACCCCTAAGTGACTAAGGATCGAGTTGAAGCAAAGTGCACCATATATGGACACTTAGAAGACATAAGTGCATGTAAGATCACTCAAAATAGCCATGGTACATCACCAAAAAAATCCAGTGAAGAAATAGGCTCAAATCAAGTTGAAGTCGACCATCATGTCTGTGTTTGTTAGAACAACCATGATGTCCAAATCCTAGTGCGACCATGTTGCCTAATACTGTCATGGAAGCAGCCGCCCAAGATGGCCATTGTGAAGAGCACAAACTTCTCTTACCTACACCACGGTCATGACATTGGCCATGACATGATACCCACAACCCACTATTGTTGTAGTGCCTACCATGATCATGCCACCTCACTACTAAAACTACACTTTTTATATCATCCAAATCCACCTACCACCATGACCCTTCTCCTCCACCACGGTCATTCCTAAACCTATCCACCATGGTTGTGGTGGCCACCGTGACTATTCTACCCACATAACCCTAATGCTTCCTGATATCATTTTGCCACTTTACCTCACTTGACCTAGGATCCCTAGGCTACTATATATACATTAGAAAAAAATGGGAGTCTGGAGGATAGTTGCTCCTAGCCATCATAGTTGTTGCCAACTCCTACCTACCTCATTTACCTCAGGATTCACATAGAAAGTATTTTTGTGGGGGATCATAGAAATTTTCAAAAGATTTGCCATGGTATAACGTCAAAATTCATCGATGAGTGGCATAGATTTCAAGTCACAAAGTTGGCTTTGTTGACCCCAGATCCGACCTTGAAGTTTCCTCTGGTGGAATGCAGCATTACGTGACTGGGTGTTTGTGGTGGAACATGTTGTTATATGGATCATGGGTTTGGCATAAGTTGTGTTCCTCTGACATGACCTTCTTTTCGAACTTCATTCCATTGATGAACCTTGTCATTTTTAACCAATTTGTTTTACGAACTCATCGCCACAGTATCCTCACAAATGCTTGAAGATGAAGGTTTAAAGTTGCTAGTCTCCTCCCTTTCTGTCTATCTCACTCTTAATTACTCTTGGAGGAGATAATGATAACATGAGATATTTTTTCTAGAGAGCCTCCTATCATATCATATATATAGAGAATCGTAGGGGGTAGGGTTTCCAAACTTCTGACCAGGCTTGTAGACTCGCTTGCGGAACAAGAAAATCTTCCACGCACTAGGTCCCAGGGAATGCCTCATTCCACAGGTCTTGGTGTCATGTAGACTTACCTCTTTCCTTTAAGGGTGGTTCCCTGACTTATGGAAGCTAATATCTTATGTCTAGATCCATATTTAACTCTAGATCCTTGAAACTTAATTTCAAGTCCATGTATTTGTAACAACTAGAATTGAGTCCAATGACCATGTAAGCACCATACTATGTTGGAAATGGATTCACTTATCAATTCTAATATCTATAAGTAATGAGTGGAATCTATTTACAGATCATTTCTACCCAAGAAGTTGGATGTCAGAAAAGAGTAAACCATCAATGACCATAGTTACCATGTTGTATAATACTTTTGTCACAAATATCCAGATTGAACTAGAGGCATGGACATGTCATCCTCACTACATTCAATCTAAGTTCCTTGATCTCTAGGTAGAATAGCAAGACATGTATTATCTGAATATCATGTATTAACTCATATGAGCATGGTCATGCATTTCTCTAGTCTCACTTATCAAGAGGCCTTGGATGCCGCCCCATTATATATGAGTGAAAAATTTCTTCTAATCACTCACAATGTGTAACATGATTCTCATCACACTCAATCACTACATTTATGTCAACCTTCTTTAATATCATGTTGGGTAGTGTCAAAGCATGTCACGTCACCATTGCAGTGAATTCGGGTTGAAGGACCACAACACCACTGCCACATTTGAGAGTTGACTATCACTATTGTATAATGATCCATGAATCACTCTCAAGACAGACCTATCCAGCTTGTATAGTACATTTGTTCTCTAACAAGTACCTATGTGTCTGACATGGTATGCAGTACATATGACCCATGAGACATGGTTAGCAGTGTAATGGCATTGTCCCTATTTTGTAGATAATCAAGAATTATAAGACCCTAAGCTCAATTTTTAGATGTTTAATTTTTGAATTTGATATCTAATCTAGATGTCTGGTCCTTATTTAGATACATAGTCATAAACATTAGATTTTATTAGACATCCTAATATATAATACTTTTCGCTTGTTGAAGCTCTATGCACTAATTAAGATAGCATGTAAACAAAAACATTTATGAGAAAATCAGTAAAAACAAAGTAGTAGGATAAATATTTTTTCATATTGGTTCTTCTGAAAACTTTTGGTATATTGGATACATAGAATATGATGATGTACTGAAATTTCAAAGTTTTGATTAAGTGATGAACCTATTTATCAGTCGACGTGTATCAGTAAATATCCAACTGTTCATATTGAAATACAGAAATTGTTATTTACATAGTATTTGATTTTAGTATTTATTCGTATGTTTGAATTGGGAAAAAATTTACTTGTACATTTGAAAATGTATTTTAGACAATATACTAAATTTCTAGAATTTTAGATCTCATTTAAGAAGTTAAATAGTTCACATATCAGGTAACTAATTTGACTGAAAATCCTAATGAAAAAAAAGTAAAATGTAGTATTGGGGGTTATTTGTAATTAACACAAGCACCTCAATTGATGTGAATCAATAATATAACATGTGTATCTATCATAATTTCTTATTCATCTTAGAGAAATGAAATTTTAGAGTGAGAGATATGGTTTGGAAGAGAAAATGAGTGGAGATCTTAATCTTGGGTTCTATCTTCCTAAAAGTGATGAAATCAAGTAAATTAGTGTTCACTAGATAGGTTTTCATGGTAAATCTTCTATCCTATGTATAAATTTTGTCCCTCATTTAACTTGAATAAACAAGATATCAAATCACCTTATTTTCTCTTTCTTTCTCTGTAATCCTCATTTCTAGGTTTCTTGTGTTGAATGGAGGAAGAAAAGGACTAAATTCTCAAAGTTGGATTTAGATTCCAGGAAATCAGTTCTTTGGAAATATTTTTTATGTCCTCAACACCTGAGGTGAGTGTGTAAAATAATCTTTAGTCAATTATACTTAATTATACGATTCTATTTGAAATTCTCAATTTTTCATAGGCGATTATAGATGAAAAGTCAGTATTCTTAAATTCAATTTACTAAAGATTTCATTCCATGTTCCAAATGTGATCTGAAAATGTTTAAGTGATGAAATGGATGTAGATATCCATGTATCTTGGATATTATGGAATTAAGAAACTTATGAGATCTTTCTAGAAATCTGAATTTCTAAATTATTCAAGTGTTGGAGCAGCAGTCTAGATAAATTCAAATAAATACCTATATGGTCCTACTTATGTGATTCGTGTATTTAATTGACATGTTTGATCAAATTAATTTGATATATGTACAAGTAGAATGTCTGATTTACACAATATATATCTTGTGAAAATCAAGTAATCAGATATGGAAACCCAGTTTAGTATATATGCTTCTAAAAGCATAAATTTGGTAGTAAATGACTGATTGAAATGATTCATGTGATACTTCGGGTTTCTAGCTAAATAATTTATATGCATAATGATTTTTATTATTTATGTGATGTGAATCTCTATTTTAGATCCTTTTCATGAAACACATAAGTTGATATGCCCTACAAGTAAAATAGAAATGACATTCCTCTAGATAGATATGTTGTTGATGCCATGCACAAAAATAAGAAATGTTGAATGAAAATATTTATATTAGTAGACATAATATTTGTTTGAATATATGAGAGATGCCATATGTGAATGATCAATGAGAAACCCTAAGAGAAAGGTGAGCAGTATGTTAAGAACTTAAGAAATGTGAAACCCTCAAAGAAGGGTGATCAATATGCTAAGAATTAAGCAGAGAAAAACACTAAGAGAGGGGTATTAAGTATGTTAAGCATTAAGTTCAGTATCATCAACATATTCAATTTAGTAGTCAAAGTAGTCAGTACATAAAAAAGTTAAAAGAGATCAGTCTAAGAGAGATATAATCAGAAAATATATTAGTATTAGATGCCTTGAATACTGTAGAACCCTCCCTACAGGGTTGTAGTGGGATGGGTGAAACATTTATGGACTATCATATATAGGAACAAGTAGCCTAGATATTGAGTATCCAACACCATCTGACTAGGTATTTGTGGTACTATAGTCTAGTAGCAGAGTATCCAACAATAACAAAGATTCCAATGGTACTATTTCAGTAGTAGGGGTACCCAACAATAACCAGATATTTTGATGGTACCTATCAATTGGAGTATATAGACCTTGTGGACCTACTCCTTCTAGCAGTTATTGTAACACTCAGGCCCACTGCCTAAGGCTCTAGTAGAGTTTCAAGAATGAAGAATAGCTCTATAGACCATATTGGCCATAACTACACACTTTTTCCTCACTCATGCACAAGCTGGGATCAACTTCCCCATTGGTCACTCATCTTACTACTACTCTGGGCTGAGCATGCTTAACCATATAGTTTTTTAGTGATGAGCTCCCTGAAAAGTAGGTGCACCTTGGTGATATGGGTAGTCTAATAATTTCTTTTAAGATTATTTTATTTGAGGCCTCAAATCCTTAGACGTTACAATATCCCCCACTTATACTATTGATGTCCTCATCAAGGGTCAACTATATGGCCTCACAATATTTTCCCACTTCAATGCAGACCTAGAATGGCCCATGGACACCCAGGTCCCTATCACAAATACAACGCAAGGGATTCTAAATCACCATGGACATCTTTTTCCAACATATTTAGATCGTACGACTCAACACTGGCATACCACATGCCCATGTGGGTCACACCTACTGGAGGGATCATGGCTCTGATACCATTTGTAGCACCATGTCCTGCTGCCCAGGACTCTAGTAAATTTTCATGAATGATGATTGGTCCCACAAGCCACCATTGGCCTTAAACTGAGATCAACTTCCCAAAATTGCCTAGACTTGAAAGAGTGTGTAATAGCTCACTCATCAAGTGCTCATGTGCCAAATATGAACGTGGAATCACGCCGAGTGGGATGTCAAAAAGTATTAGTAGGGGGGTGTTCCGCCTTTGAGGCTGGTCACCCATCCTAGTACTACTCTGGACTGAGCACACTTAACCACATAGGTCTTTAGTGATGGGCTCCCTGAAAAGGAGGTTCACCTTGGTGATATGGTAGTCCAATCATTCCTTCTAAGATTATTTTATATGAAGACTCAAATCCTAGGAAAATCAAGTAATAAGATATGGAAACATGTCCGGTATGCTTATAAAAGTGCACGTGTCTAATTTAGTAGTAAATGACTGACTGAAATGATTCATGTGATACTTTGAATTTCTAGTTGAATATTATTTTATATGCATATATATTTTGATGTGTGTGATGAAAATCTCTAATTTAGATCCTTGTCACAAAATGCATAAATTGTTATGCTACTGCAAGTAAACAAAATTTGCCATTCCCTTAGATATGGATGTTATTGATGCCAAACACAAATATGAGAAATGTTGAATGAGAAAGTTTATATCAGTAGACATGATGTCTATCTGTATATATGAGAAATGTTATACTTGAATGAGCAATGAGAAACCCTAATAGAAGGTGATCGGTGTTGGATCTAGGGCTCTAGAGGGGGGTGAATAGAGCTTCAAAACTTGCGCAAGAATAGTTAGACCTTTAAATTATATCAACTAAAACCAAATGCTAAAAGTGAATTTGAGGTCCTATCTAAATAAGCATATCAAGGATGAAAGAGATTGAAACAAACACTTGGACAAGGTGTTTAGAGTGGTTCCAATATCCAAATTAGGAGATTGTTAGTCCACTACCTAGAGAGGTCAACCTCTACGACTTTCCAACCCATGTATACTTATATTCGATTATACGACATACAAGAAGACCACCTTACATCCAAGGGCCTATCTATCCAAGATCTAGTCTTCTACCTCACAATAGGTCTTACCCACTCTTGCAAGCAGCTCAATTCCTTCTCCTAGGACATCTCCTCCTTGCAACAAGTCTTCAACCTTGAGGATTTACCCACCAAGCTCCTTGTATCTTCTGCCTTGTCCTTCTCCTTCACTTGGAGAAGATATTCACAACTTCTTCAACCTTGAAGAGGAAAAACAACAACTCCTTCACTCCAAGAAGATCACTTCAGCCTTTTCTCTTTGAGAAAAGGGATTGGGAAGTGGAAAGATGGAGAGCTTTACAAGGTAACAATGAGGTATCTCTCTTACAACATGCCTAAATCACTCACAATCACGAAATGCTTTGTAAATGAGAGAGAGAAAGGGGCTCAAAGGCGTTTAGCACACTCAACTATAGCAAGGACCAAGGATAGCATGAATGAGCAACCTTGGAATGAACTCTAAGAGGTCCTATTTATAGTTGGGGGTGTTCCTTTGAGTGTGGGATCACTTAAGAATGAAAAATAGCCATCTTACAACTTACAACTGATATATTTTCATTTCTAACAACTCTCCAATGGTTGGAATCACTTTTTCTGTATTTTCCATACAGAGCATCTGGTCGATTTTCAATAAAGTTAACTCGACCAATCCACTATCCAAAAAAGCCAATTTTCAAACTATCAGTCGAGTTTGTCCTGGGGTAATTCAACCGATCAGCTAAAACCAACTTTGGTCATAAAGTCAGTCGGTTGAGTTCTATGAGTGTACAACTCGACTGATGCAACCATTTCCAAAAATCCATCACAAATCAGTCGAGATTCAAACTCAACCGATTAAGTTACTGTGACAAATTTTCCAAAATGATTTTTAAGTGATCGAACGATGAAATTAAGTGTCCCTAATTTTTTATCATCTTAGTTACAAGTCATATAATCGATACAAATGATTATAAAATTATTCTAAGGTGATTTGGAGTGTTTCTCAAGTTTCACATTTGCATTGCTTTTGACTTGAACTTGGACAAGCTAAGGCTTGATTAATTTGATCCTTTTGATGTACCTAATGCCTGAAATCAATCTTAAACAAACATATTGGATACATATGAATGGAATGGTTAAGTCATTATCAAAATATGGATAATGTATAACTCTCAAATAAACATTCTCCCCCTTTTTAAAAATGACAAATCATTCCTCAACATATTGAAAAAGATATGTAAAGTTATACCTTAGCCTCGTGGGTTGTAAGGGGATTCATAATTTGAACAATGTGAACTGGTCCCCTTCAATATATGCTTACTCTTACCTGCATGGTTAGTCTTTCTACACAAAGCTATATAACATGTATACTACATGGTCCTTTAGCAAGTCATATGATAAAACATATACTTAGACAAGAAAAGGATCACATAGGCAGTAAAAACAATATGGTTGATCTTTAAAACAACAAATTTCTCTCCCCCTTTTGGCATTATCAAAAAGTAAGGGGTAGAAGAGCATAAAAACAGGTCTTCTCTAAGCACAACCAAACATGTAACCACAAGATAAAACATGCAACCAATGATTGCCGGTAAGAAATTCACAATCTCAAAAGATACCTTGAATATGTTTTTCAATGGTACTGAGGTAACAGACATATGGAGGAAAGACTATCCTGAGTATTTTGACATTCTTCACCTTGAGGCTTTCTATAAGCAATATGATATTACTCTCCCTAAGATTCATAAATTATTGAAGAATCCTCAGACACCCTATAGGAAGAAATTCACCATCCCATCCTCTTCCTTGGGTATCAAAATTGCATACTTGCTCTGGTAGTCAACTGTAATATTCACCCAAAGAAGAATCAAATAGAAATTGCAGAGAATATCGCAGTAATTATGTTTTGTCTTTTGAAGAATATAGGAGTAGATTGGGCCAAATACATTCTCCACCATATCATCTGCTTTGAATCTGGGAAGGATACCCGACGCACCCACCCACCTTACCCAGCCTTGATCTGTGGTCTCTTCACGTTTGTGACTGAGAAGTCTTTTTTTCATGATTTTCATTACTAACCATCTAGAAAAGGAGTATGTATCAGTAAGACCACTATTATGAAAACCTTTTTGCCTACATCTTCTTCTACCACACCTAGAACCTCTACCTCCACCCAGCACCTTCACCACCATCTTCCCGACCTACTTGCACCTCGTTTCATGTATCCAATGAAGCCATCATCTGTTACATTGTGCATCAGCAGGCAAAAAACCTACAGGGTTAGGAGAATCTGCATCAGGATCTTTGTCAGATCATATCTACCATGAACCTATCATGTGCCCATCCTTACCCTGCCTACCAGCCCTGCCCATATGGTGATTATGCTTCCTATGCATATAATCACTTCTACATGTCCCCTCCACCTGCTTCTATACCCTCTGCTGTTGGTGGACCTACCCCTGCACCTACCTCTGGAGTGCTACCTCTACCTAGTAGCCCCATAGATATCCTACTTTGAGGCCTTGACACTTCTGCTCCCACTTTCCCTTAGGCCAAGGAGCTCCCTGATCTTGGCATGACTTGGGACGAGCAGAATGCCATGTGGCTTGGTCGTGGTTTCGGTCCTTCTGTCGATGAGGAGATGCCTGACCATGTTGATGAGGAAGTTGTTGCTAATGATGAGGAGGCATATGAGGATGATGGCCATGAGGATGGTTATAATGATGATGGCTTTTTTGTGGCTCTAGTGATGAAGGTGAAGTTGTTGTCTCTATTTTACCTTCAGATGGTGATGAGGACTATGATCCTAAAGTTGATGATGATGTTGTAGAAATAGATAGCCTAGACGTTTAGATGTTTTAGTTTTTATCTCTTAGTTGCTGATCATATATGTATATATATATACACTAAAAACATCTGGAAACATTATCTGAGATGTACTATTTCCATCATCATGTTGTTTCCATCATTTTGGCTTGTCGTTGCTTTGAGAACATGCTTCTGTGTTGTAATCTTAATCTTCTATATCATGACTCCATGTATGTTCCATGACAAATTTGCATAGAATTAATGACCCGCCTTAGTGCTTGTCATGGAATTGTAGAAGCATCGATGTTCAACACTTGGGCCTGCAAGTTGATGGACATAAAGAAACTCAGAAACCTCATCTATCACCTCTTGTTTGCAAGGATGAGGCTCAAACAAGGAATGAAAAGGGAAGGGGTTCCTAGGAAGGAGCTCCTTGTACCTATTTAGAGCTTCATTGGAAATAAAGAAGGTGTCATAAAATGGAAGGAGGTGAGAGTTGGAGGAAGATGATGGTGCTCCAGAAGGGGCAGCTCTCTTTCTTCTATTGGAAACCATGGAGGTGAAATGGAGAAGATCGAGAGACCAAACACAAGAGAAATACCACCAAAAGTCATCTAACCACCTAGAACAGATAGGAAAAATGTGCAGGTATGTCAAATGAGGGTTGGATAGGGCTAGAAGAGGGAAGGCCAGGGCTAGGGTTGATAGCTTGAGAGAGCTGGAGTGAGGATCGATCAACTTTTCTCTAGTTGAGAGGGAGAAAAATCGGTCAAAACCTACTTAAGATTTGTTCCAGCTTGGCCATTGGTCGAGTTCTGTGAGAAGGAAACTCGACCGAATGGCTTTTTACAAAAGCCCTCAGCCACCAATTGGTCGAGTTGGCAACTCGACCGATAGAAGTGTTGTCCCAAAAATTAGAAATTCTAATTTCTAGACATTTACGTGATAATGAAATTTGTTTTTCTAGTCCATTTTGAATTTTAAACATACTTAGGCACATATCACTCATCATTGGGTACTATTTAGCAATGAAACCATTATTTGCAAAAAAATACCCAAAATAAGCGAAAAACAAGGCAAAAGAACATGCAATTTTAGCACTTCATCAAGCAAGGGTTATCAAGACATGAGCAAAGCATATAGGATAGATAACAACTAATTAGAAGTCATATCATATTCATCTAGAGCAGTTTTGAGTACTTTAGATCTAATAAAATTAATTTACTCTCTAGTTAGATATTTAGTAAAAATGTCTGCCAACTGATTTTCTGTGTCCACATGAATGATATACATATCCTTTTTAACAATGTGATCATGATGAAAATGATGATGAACCTCTATATGCTTGGCTCTACTAAGCAATATAGGATTGTAAGATAAATTGATTGCACTAGTATTATCACAAAAGATAGGAGAAGCATCAAAATAAATGTTAAAGACTTGGGGCATTTGCTTCATCCATAGAACCTGGGCACAACAACTCCTGACTATAATGTATTCAGCCTCGGTAGTTGATAGAGCCACAATGCTATGTTATCAAGACACCAAGCATGGTCCTAGGATGAAGCAAGTGTCACTTGTGCACTTTCTATCAATCAAACATTCTGTGTAATCAGCAAATTATAAGCTGTAAGAGTAAAGTCCCTTGACTTAGGATACCATAGTCTAAAATTTTGGGTTTTGGCTAAGTACCTTAAAATCCTCTTAACAGATATAAGATGTGATTTCTTAGGACCTGATTGAAAGACAATACATAAACCAACACTAAACATTATTTTAGGTCTAGAGGTAGTTAAATAAAGCAAACTTCCAATCATACCTCTACAAAGCTCTTCATCCACTTTCTCACCTTCTTCATCTTTATCAAGTTTGGTAGTATTTTGCATGAGGGTGTCCATAGGCTTGGTGTTCTCCATCCTAAAGCACTGAAGTAGCTCAATCGTGTACTTGCCTTGGTTGATGAAGTTCCCATCTTTAGTTTGCTTAATTTGAAAACTGAGGAAGAAAGTAATTTCACCCATCATGCTCATCCTGAACTCACTCTTCATAAGATCACTAAACTCCTTGCAAAGATCAAGATTTGTTTCGCCAAAAATGATATCATCAACATAAATTTGAATGATAAGAAAAATTTTAGAAGTGTGTTTGAGAAACAAGGTAGAATCTACTTTGCCCATGATATAGCCATGATCTAACAAAAAGTTCTTTAGTTTCTCATACCGAGCTCGAGGTGCTTGTTTGAGACCATAGAGAGCTTTTTTCAATAGATAAACATGGTTAGGCAAACTATCATGTTCAAAGTATGGATGTTGTACAACATACACTTCTTCCTCAATTGTACCATTCAAAAATGCACTTTCAACATCTATTTGAAATAGAAGGAAATTCTTGTAACTATCAAAAGAAACCAACATTTTAATGGACTCAAGTCTAGCTACATGTGCATATGTTTCATCAAAATCTATACCTTCCTGTTGATTGTAGCCTTGAGACACTAACATTGCTTTGTTTCTTACCACCTTACCACTTTCATCTAGCTTGTTGCAGTAGACCCACTTGGTGCCAATGATCTTTCTATCACATGGTCTTGGCATGAGAGTCCACACTTTGTTCTTCTCAAATTTCTCTAGTTCTTCCTACGTGGCTAGGATCCATTCATCATCCCCAAGAGCTTCTTTGATGTTCTTTGGCTTGAGTTGTGAGATGAAGGCATTGTTAGATTGTTCTTAGTTGTAGGCAGCCTGTGTCTTAATCTTTCAAATAGGTCACCTATGATTAGCTCTTTAGGATGATTCTTTGCAAAGTGAGGGGTTGGATCCTTCTTTTCTTCATCTATCACTTCTTCTTGAAAGGTCACCTATTTTCCTTTTTGGGTGATGTTGAGTTCTTTCATGATAGGAATTACTTCATCTACAACATCATCATTAATGATATCCTTGGAAACATATGGGTTAGTCTCAATAAATTTTACATTTATAGATTCTTCTACTTTAGATAGATCAACATTACACACTCTATAAGCTTTATTGGTAGTACTATAGCAAAAAAAGAAAGCCTTGTACGATTTTAGATCAAACTTGTTAAGAGAATTTTTCATATTCAAAACAAAACAAGGACACCCAAAAATGTTAAAATACTCGATAGAAGGCTTCCTAACACACCATAGCTCATAGGGGATTTTCTTCAAAGAGGGATGTGTGAAAACCCGATTTTGCACAAAACATGAAGTACTAATGACTTCGGCACAAAAACTTATTTGGAGTTTCATACTCTAAAAGCATGGTCCTAGCAATTTCATGTAGTGAAACGTTCTCCCTCTCTACAACCCCATTTTTTGAGGTGTTAGAGGTGAATAAAAGTTATGTGCATAACCAGACTCTTCACAAAAATGTTCAAAAAGATCATTTTCAAATTCTCCACCATGATCACTATGGATGGAAATAACGCGGCAAGAAGCTTCGTTTTCAACTCATTTGTAAAAACTAGAGAAAACATCAAGTGTATCGCTTTTAGAAATGAGAAAGAAGGTCCAAGTATATGGAGACAAATCATCGACAATAACAATACAATACTTGTAACCACGAAGTGATTGAGTTCTCATAGGTCCAAATAGATCAATATGGAGAAGTTCAAGAGCTCTCTTAGTGTTGATGACTCATTTGGATTTAAAGGAGGACTTGGTTTGCTTTCCTTGGGTACAAGATTGGCATTCGTCATCCGTTTCAAAATCTAATTTGGGAAGTCCTTTTACCAAGTCCTTTTTTCTCAACTTCTTCGATTGATGAATATTTACATGACCTAGCAGACGATGAAAAAGAGAAATATCATTTGAATTGACTACAAAGCATCTACCAACAATAGGATTAATAGAGTCAAGCACAATTGCATAATGATTACCATTGCTATTTCCCTTATATATGACATTGTAAGTGAGGGAATCTAGGAACAAGCATTCAAAAGAAGTAAATAGCACAAGGTAGCCATTATCACATAATTGACTAACACTTATTAAATTGTGATGTGGGACATCCACAAAGAGAACATTCTTGATACACAAGGATTCACCTACATCACCCTCACATTTTACTTTACCTTTCTTGTTGTCCCCGAAAGTAACTTATCCTCCTTTCTTCTTTGTGAAATTGTTGAAATGGCTTATATCACCTGTCATGTGCTTTATGCAGCCACTATCAATAACCCATTTTCCTTTTTCCTACAAAAAAGGAGAATTTTAGTTCCCATCAAACTTTGGGATCTGGTGTTATCTTGGGAACCCATTTCATCTTTGGGTTGGTCCCCTTAGGCTTGTACGAACACTAAGTAGAATAATTATCATCACTCTTATAATGAGAACAAAACATAGGATTCTTTGATCCAGAAGACTCTTCATGAAAGAAAAGAGGTTCCTTACTCTTTTTCTTACCTTTGGCCTTACTCTTGCCCTTAGGATCTCCACCTACAAATCCCAAACCACTAGTACCACTTTGTTTGGTAGAATGGTCAAGAGTTTCATTTAGGGAGTTCTTCCCTCTGAGGAATTTCTGTAGAGCGGCTCTAAGTTAATGGTAGAAGACAAACTAGCAATATTATCTCTAGCATGAACAAGGTCGGCCTCTAAACATAGGGCTTTAGTCAAATAAGAATGCTTTTCAAGACTGATAGAATCAACATCATTACAAGGAAAAATAGGTCTAGAAGATAAATCATTAACTTGAGTAATAAGTCTAGCATTTTCATATTTAAGTAATTGAATTTCTTTGAGATAAACATCTCTCTCATCTCTACAAGCATCACTAACAAGCTTAAGTTCAGCATTTTCAGTTTTAAGTAACTCAAGCTCATTAAGGCACTTTTGGTTATCTTCCTTAAGAGATGCAATATTCTTAAGATAGACACCATTCTCTATTTCAACTCTAGTTTATTGGAGCTCAAGATCAAGAAATTGGCCTTGCAAGGAATCATTGCTCTCAACATGAATTTTCTCATTTTTCTCAAGAATATCAAGTTTAGCATACAAGTCATTAATAATTTTACCCAACCCTAATTTTAGATTTACATGTGGAGTAATAAGAACGGGTAGAATTAAGCGTGTCAATAAGAGTTTGTTTAGCTAACTCATGCAAATTTACCTCACTTACCTCACCAATATCTTCACTTGTGGAGACCATGAGTGTAAGGTGGCATTCTCCATCTTCATCGGAGCTTGATCCACCAGATGATGAACCTTCCCAAGTTGTATGAGTTGTGTCTTTATGCCTCCTCTCCTTCTCGTCCCTCCTCTTGTATTTTCTATCTTTCTTGTACTCTTCCTCCTTCTTGGAGCTGTACTTGTGGTGTGACTTTCTAGCCTTAGGACATTCACTCTTGTAGTGTCCTTTTTTACCACACTTGTAGCACCTTGGAGTAGACGAAGAAGATTGTTTCCCTTTGAAGTGCTTTCCCATGGAAAAGTTGGCTTCATGCTCACTACGGCCATCATCTTCACTATAGGAGGAGGGAGAGATCCAGTAAGCAAGTTATTGTTGAAGGATGAGAGCCTCCACTTGAGCTTTGAATGCACTATCTTTGATCTTCCTTGATTCTTTTTCTTCTTGCTTTGCTTCCTCTTCTTGCTTGTCAAGTCTTGGCTCATGAGCTTGTAGATTACCAATAAGGACCTCAGTTGGAAGATCACCAAACTTCTTAATGCTTCAATGGAGGTCACCTTTGACTCCTATCTCTTTGGAAGAGACCTTAGGATCTTTGAGTTGATTGCTCCTCTATCCAAAGTATGTCCCAAAGCAGCTAAGTCATTGATGATGATGTTGAGTCTTGAGTAGATCTCAGAAACTCTTTCTTTCTTCCCCATCTTGAAGTTCTCTAGGAGGTTGTTAAACATGTAGATATTTTCCTCCTTCACTTGCTTTGTGCCTTTATAAGTGATGCACAACTTGTCTAATATCTCATAAGTTGTATCCCATGAGGATATGCGGTTGAACTCATAAGGAGTGAGGGTTGCATAGAGGATGCTAATAGCTTTGGCATTGAGTTGTGCATTATTTAGAGCTGCTTCATCCCAAGTTGATACAGCTCCGACCAGCTCCTTGTAGGGTGCAATCATCACTTTCCACATATCAAAGTTCATCCCTTGAATGTAGAATTGCATCTGTCGCTTCCAATAAAGGAAGTTGGTGTCGTCGAAGATCAGGGTGCATGGAGAAGCATCCCTCTAGGTTGAGGGAACCAAGTAGGTTCTCACCCATCTTCTCGTCTCATAGGAGATTGTTGGAGAAGACTTTTGCTCTGATACCACTTGTTGGATCTAGGGCTCTAGAGGGGGTGAATAGAGCTTCAAAAGTTGCATAAGAATAGTTAGACCTTCAAATTATATCAATTGAAACAAAATGCTAAAAGTGAATTTGAGGTCCCATATAAACAAGCATAGAAAGGATGAGAGTGATTGAAACAAATACTAGGACAAGGTGTTTAGAGTGGTTCCAATCTCCAAACTAGGAGATTGTCAGTCCACTACCTAGAGAGGTCAACCTCTAGGACTTTGCAATCCATATATACTTGTATTCTATTATAAGACATACAAGAAGACCACATTACATCCAAGCGCTTACCTATCCAAGATCTAGTCTTCTACCTCACAACAGGTCATACCCACTCTTACAAGTAGCTTGATTCCTTCTCCTAGAACATCTCCTCCTTGCAACAAGTATTCAGCCTTGAGGATTTACCCCCCAAGCTCCTTGTATCTTCCGCCTTGTCCTTCTTTCACTTGGAGAAGATATTCACACCTTTTTCAGCCTTGAAGAAGAATAGCAACTCCGCCTTCACTCAGAGAAGATCATTTTAGCCTTTGCTTTTTAAGAAAGGGGATTGGGAAGTGGGAAGATGGAGAGCTTTATAAGGTAACAATAAGGTAGCTCTCTTACAACATGTCTAACTCACTCATAATCATGAAATACTTTGTAAATGAGAGGGAGAAAGGGGTTCAAAGGGGATTAGCAAACAACCATAGCAAGGACCAAGGATAGCATGAATGAGGAACCTTGGAATGAACTCTAAGAGGCCCTATATATAGTTGAGGGTGTTCCTTTGAGTGTGAGATCACTTAAGAATGAAAAATAGGCATTTTACAACTTACAAAAGATCTATTTTCATTTCTAACAACTCTCTAATGATTGGAATCACTTTTTTAACATTTTTCATACAGTGCATTCAGTCGAGTTTCAATAAAGGTAACTCAATCGATTCACTATTCGACAAAGCCAATATTCAAACTATCGGTTGAGTTTGTCCCGGAGTAACTCGATCGATCAGCCAAAATTAACTTTAGTGAGAAAATTGGTCAGTCGAGTTCTATGAGTGTACAACTCGACCGATGCAACCATTTCTAAAAATCCATCACAAATCGGTCGAGATTCAAACTCAATCGATTAAGTTGTTGTGACAAATTTTCCAAAATGGTTTTTAAGTGATCAAATGATAGAATTAAGTGTCCCTAATTTTTTATCATATTAGTTACAAGTCATATCATTAATACAAATGATTAAAAAATTATTCTAAGGTAATTTGGAGTGTTTTCCCAAATTGCACATTTGCATTGCTTTTGACTTAAAAAAATATTCTAAGCTAATTTGTTCCTTTTCATGTACCTAATGACTGAAATCAACTTAAACAAACATATTAGATACATATGAATGGAATGGTTAAGTCATTATCAAAATATGGACAATGTATAACTCTCAAGTCAACAATCACTATGTTAAGCATTTAAATAATGAGAAGCTCTGAGAAAAGGGCAATCGGTATGTTAAGCATCCAATTCAGTATCATCAGTGAAATTAGTTCAGTAGTCCAAGTAGTCTATAAAATATAGAATTAAAAGAGATTAATAGAAAGACACAATTTAAAAAATATAGTAGTAGTAGATGCCATGAACATAAAAGATCCTTCATGTAGGTCTATCGCAGGATGGATGACATGGGCTATAGACTATTAGATATAGGAAGAATTATCATGGATATTGGGTATCTTGTTGACCTAAGTATTATACATTGTCCATATTTTGATGATGTCTTAACCATTCCATTCATATGTATCTAATATGTCTATTTGTGATTTATTTTAGACATTAGGTACAAGAAAAGGATCAATTTAATCAAGCCCTAGCTTGATCTCATTCAAGTCAAAAGCAATGCAAATGCACTTTCTTGGAAAATGCCCTAAAACCTTTTAAAAAAATTGTAACTATGGACTTTAGATTAATGTTAGAAAATGTCCATGATTGACTGAGTTTGCCCAGAACAAAATCAACCGAATCCCTACACTGGAAAATCAAATTTAAGTGATCAGACGAGTTTCATCTAGGATAAACTCGACCGATGCTTCAAATTTGCTTTGCCGCATAGTGTAGTGGTTGAGTTACCTTTATTGAAACTTGACCGACTACGTTGTACGGAGTGTGTAGAAAAAGTGATTATAATCGTTGGAGTGTTGCAAACTCAAAATATATTTTTTACAACACCCCCAAATGGTTAGAAAACATTCCTTAGTGCTCCTAGACACTAGTGGGCACCTCCAACTATAAATAGGACCTCTTAGAGCTCATTCCCAAGGTTTCTCCTTCATGCTATTCAAACTCCTAGCTATAGTTGAATGCTCTTGTCCATTTGAGTTTGCCAATCAAAACGTCTATATGAGTGAGATAGGATATGTGTGAGAGAGATACTCCGTTGTAGTCTTGTAAAGCTCTCAAAGATTCTCTTTCCCCAACCCCTTTCTTCAAGATCAAGTTAGTGAAATCTTCTCCAAGTGAAGGATAAGGTGCAAAGCTTCTCCAAGGGGAAGAAGAAGGTGCAAAAGCTTCTCCAAGGTGAAAGAGAAGGTCAAGGCTGAAAATCTTGGAGTAGAGTGGGTAAATCCTTCAAGGCAAAAGACTCGGTGTAAGAAGGGAATCTCCTTGGTGAAGGTGTCCAGCTGCTTGCAAGAGTGGGTAAGACCTTGTATAGGTAGAAGACTCTATCTCAAAGGATAGGTAAGTCCTTGGTTGGTCTATTGGATACTTTTGGTCCTTAGAAAGGAGGCTGAGTATCCTTGCCCCGTATAAGGAAGGTAATCTTGTATGTATTATAATTTAATAAGAGTATACATGGATTGTAAAATCATAGAGCTTGACCTATCTAGGTAGCGGACTGGCCTTCTCCTAGTTTGGATATTGGAACCACTCTACATAGCTTGTTCTTGTATTTATTCAATCTCTCTCATCCTTTCTATATATGCTTAGTTGCATTACAAATTCAATATTTGTAATCCCATATCTTGAAGTAACTTGAATGTCTAACGATTCCTATTCAAGTGCTTTTAGATCTATTCACCCCCCTAGATTTTATTGATCCAACAAGTGGTATCATAGCCACGGTCTTCTCCAACAAATCTCCTATGAAATGAGAAGATGGGCGACAACCTACTTAGGTCTCTCAACTTAGAAGGTGGTTTTTCCATGAGATCCCCAATCTTCTATGACACAAACTTCCTCTATTAGAAGAGAAGGATGCATTTCTACCTTCAAGGGATGAGCTACGACATGTTGAAAGTAGTCATCATTTCATACAAGGAGCCAATGGGAGATGTAGCTACTTGGTATGAAGCTACACTCAATAAGGCACAACTGAATGCAAAGGCTATAAGCATCATCTATGGAGCTCTCACTCCCTCTGAGTTCAACCAGATCTCCTCTTGGGATACAACCCATGAGATATGGAACAAGTTGTGCATCACCTATGAAGGCACAAGCAAGTCAAAGAGTCCAAGATCTACATGCTTAAGGGTTTCCTTGAAAACTTCAAGATGTTAAAGAAGAAGAAAGTGGTTGAGATGTACACAAGGATCAACACCATCATCAACAGACTTGCTTCTTTGGACCACACCATGGATAGAGGGACAATCAACTCCAAGATTCTAAGGTCTATCCCCAAGATATGGGAATCTAAGGTGACTTCCATTGAAGAAGTTAGAAGCCTTGGTGACATAACCACCGAAGAGCTGATTGACAACCTTCAAGCTCATGAGCCAAGACTTGACAAACAAGAGGAGGATGAGAAGCAAGAAGAGAAGGAATCAAAGAAGATCAAAGACAATGCATTCAAAGCTCAAGTAGAGGTAATGATTCTCCAACAATAACTTGCTTTTCGGTCCTCTCCTCCTTCCTAAAGTGAATATGAAGCCCCTGATGACCATGAAGCTAACTACTCCAAGGGGAAGATGTCACATCCCAAAAATTCAATACACAGAAAAATAATTACATTTGAGTCATTAATAAATTTTGCACTGGATAAATCAAACTTGTTGGACCTCGATGCAAATAAATAAAGTAAATGATTGTAGATTTTAATATTAAAAAATATGAGTAACATAATTTATATCATATCCATTAAATGATAATGTCAATAAATGTCTTTTAATCTTGAGGAATATTTAAATAAACCAAATTTTCATTATAATTTACTTTCTCTCTCCTCAATCTAGCTCCATCACTATATGAGCACTAATCGGCCAAATTCATCAAATAAATTCAATACAACTAAAGTAAACCCTAGGTGACCTTTAGTGAAAAGACACATCACTTAGCAATCAATTATAAATCATTTAATATGCACACGTGACACTAATAACATGTTAGTTACAATTCATCATTTGGTTAAAAATTGGGCAAATAAGTAGGTAAAAGTGTTCTAGACCCTCTAATTAACTAGTGGACTAAATTTGAAGCCATTCCAACTAGGTTTTAGCACTCAATTTGATTTGGAAGGATTTAATATAGTTTAACCCTTGATCTCTGATCTTTGTATTTTAATTAATCTAGAGATAACTAGGTCTCGCCGGTTTCCTATTTCACATGGATCTTTATGGTAATGGTTCGGGTCAGCATCTGTAGGTCTATGGGCATGGTGTCGCCTCTTCCACTTGAGTCCTATGACTCGTAGACTCCATGGTAGCGAGAGTTGGCTGACTCCTGCTCCAACGAAACCGGTTCCCTTCCTCCACCAGAACTTAGTTTCCAATCTCCAGATCATGACATATATAAACAACCTACGAAATCAACCCTTGAGGGTACATAGACCAGAATCTACAATTTTTTTCCTCGCCTCCATCTGCTCCTTCTCACCGATTGGTCCCTAATCAGAGGCCAACCATGCTAACTCCAGTGATTTGCCCATCATCTCTCCATCATCGTGACCGATATTGAGGGATTGAATCATCTCGGTGTGGTTGAAAGATCATGCTTAAGGTAAATACCTCACCTTCCATTATCTAGACATCCACTTACATAGCATATCTTCCGAAGTGAATAGCTACGGAAACCCTCTATCTATATAAGCAATGCTCTTGAAACGAACACAAAAATCCCCCCCGTAGAAACTCAACCCCATTGGCCATCTCCCCTCTTCTTCTAGTTTCTTCTGCCTACTCAGAGATCTGTCATGGCTTTCCTTCATCCAAGACCTTGTTGATGTTCTTGGGCACAACCATGCTTTAGGAGAAGCATAGACGATATCAGTTCTTGAGCGGTTAGAAGGAGGGTGCCAATCTCCTGTGATGGCCATGTCAAGGCTCCCAATTTGGTCAAGGCTCCTTTCTCGATTGAAGCTAGAAGAATCCCGCGTAAAGGAGTTCGACGACTTTTGCTTCTCCTCTGACTAGCGGTGGCAAAGACTTTCTTTCAAAACCAACTGCCAACACATCCTTGGTGAGCACAGCCACAAATGAGATCACATGTTGACCGCCCAACACAATGGAAGGATGTTGAGTGGGGTGGCCGCCCTCGGCACTAGCCTGGCAGTCGGAGACGGCGTTGTCCTGTTCGAAGCAGGGGAAATAGGGTGTGAAGTGAGAAGAAAGGGGCGTTGAGCCCTATTGCTAGAGTCAGTCGTTGACCGTAGGTCTTTGCTCCTGCTGTGAGGCCATGCTGGCCTAAAAGAAGAGAAAAAAGGCAAGTAGTAATTAATCAGAATTCCATTTGTCTTAACTTCAAAAAATCATTATAAATATATGCTTTATCAGAAAAATATAAACAAATAGTTGTTGGATAGGGTTTTCAATAAGGAACTTGACTTTATTGGGTTGAAATCTTAATTCATGTAAATCAGATCTAAATTTTCTAAAGACCTAGTTATGGTTTAAGGTCATTTAAGATAGACCTTAATGTGTGGATAGTACTTTCACGTGATCTAGGACTTAAACATGAGTAACAAGGCCTAACTTAAGGATTTTCTTTTCTCCAGGTAAGCGAGTGATGCCACTATACACATGTACATTGGTTGAACTGTATGCTATATATGACTTATGCATTATGCTTTCAATTTCAAGTTCAATGCTCTAATCATGTTTGTTATATAAATTGCTTAATGATTTCTATATCCTTTATTTTGTGGTTATCATGTTCATTAAGATTAGAAATTATGATTAGTGATTAACGGATTTAAAGTTCAAGTTTTAAGAGGGAGAAATCCCATCATGTTAAAGATTAAAGTTCAAGATTTAATCTATGTTTATGGTAATGTTAATGTAAAGATAAATGGAATTGAGCTAGTTTTATGTGCTTCTCAAATCATGGACCTCAAGGGGTCATTATGGGCATTCGTGCTAATTATGGCCTTTTATAGCCAAATCATGGGCATTCATGCCAGTTATGGGCTTTCCTAGCGATCATGTGCTCTGAAGTGGGTGTCATAGAGAGATGCATATATTTACGGCTTGATTCTTTGTTATAAGATTCATGTATTCAAGAATTTTTAAGTTAAATACATGTCAAGATACTTCAAGTCAAGTATACATGCTTATTTTTCAGTTCTTATAAAATGTATAGTGTCGCTTACTGATGTTTGTCTTTGTTTTTGCATGGCCGTGGGATGAGATGTCTCTAGATCAAGTAGAAAAGGAATTTGAAGTGAGTTATTCATAGTAGAAGTTCCCAAGGCTTAGCTGGTGGGGTGCCATCTACACCTTAGAAGATTCAATATCAATTTTCAGAGAAGATTTATGCCTTAGATTCCTTCTAGCTTTCATGTACTAGATTCTAGCTTAAAGATGAGATAGTTTACATTGTAAGTTTATGTTTTCCCTTTCAAAGAACAATGTGTGAATTTATATAGTTTACATTGTAAGTTTATGTTTTCCCTTTCAAAGAACAATGTGTGAATCTATACTTCAAAGTAATGTGTGGTGTTTCATTTATCTTGTTGCTATTGAATATCATGTTTTGTAATGTTCCTCCAAGACAAGTGACCTATGTAAAAGACAACATATGGTTTGCTTCCGCTATCATGTATGTGCTTGGAGGGGCGTTACAATATGGTATCAGAGCAAATAAGTAGATGTCCATCAAGAAAAAACAAGATTCATATGTTCTAACCCTAGGTATAGAGAAGTAGGTGAAAGATGTTGGAAACCAAAGTAGAGGTCTAGTAGAGACATAAGTTCATATAAGGATTAGGGTTATGTGCCTAGATAGTTTTGGACTTGTGTGTTAACTCTACAATTGTACATAGCATTCTCTCTTTCTCTCTCTCTTTCCCACATGTTTCTAGTATGGGATGCAGGCTCATTGGGTTTTGTAGAGAGAATGTTATGTGTATAATCATACTTGTCTGATCCTTTCAAGTGCATGTGGTATGGGACATGTGCATGAGGGAGGTTCTAAAATAAGTGTGATAAAATATATCACCTCTAAATCTATGATAGGCTGGTATGTATTCAAAGGCGACAAATAAAATAAGAGTTGCATTAAAAGTTTAAGGCATATAGTCTTCTAAACCTAATCATATGTGTATTAAGACCAAGCATGCATCCAAAGGGTGGATAATTTGATATAGATAAGTTAGATCCAAGTTAGAACTAGGACCCCTAGAGAAGAGGTAGAAAGGTCCTTTTTCATGTAAATGATGATGAGATAGATTCATTAGTGATATAACCACATGTTGGTTTTACTAATGAGGTAAAATATAGTGTTTTACCATCAGAAGGACACAAATTGAAGGTGCTAATGAGCCTAAGAGTTAGCGTACATAGAATAAGTAAAACCCTAAGGTGGGTAGTAAGTGGAAACTTTGAGGACAAATTTTATTTAAGGCAGGTAGAATTATAACATCCCAAAAGTTCAATACACAGAAAAATAATGAGTCTTTAATAAATTTTGTACTAAATAAATCAAACTTGTTGGACCTCAATGCAAATAACCAAAGTAAATGATTGTAGACTTTCATATTACAAAATATGAGTAACAAAATTTATTTCTTATCCATTAAATGATGATGTCAATAATTGTCTTTCAATTTTGAGGAATATTTAAATAAAACCAAAGTTTCATTATAATGTACTTTCTCTCTCCTTAATGTAGCTTCATAACTATATGAACCCTAATCGACCTAAGTTCATCAAATAAATTCAATACAACTAAAGTAAACCCTAGGTGACATTTAATGGAAAGCCACATCACGTAGGAATCAATTATAAATCATTGAATATGCATAACTGAAACTAATAACATTATAGGGATAGTTCATCTTTTGGTTATCAAATTGGGAAAATAAGTAGGTAAAAGTGTTCTAGACCCTCTAATTAACTAGTGGACCAAATTCGAAGCCATTTCAACTAAATTTTAGCCCTCAATTTTATTTGGAAGGATTTAATATAGTTTAACCCTTCATCTCTGATCTTTGTATTTTATTTAACCTAGAGATAACTAGGTCTTGCCAGTTTCATGTGTCACGTGGATCTTTATGCTAACGGTTCGGATCGGACTCTGTGAGTCCACGGGCGTGGTATCGCCTCCTCCACCCGAGTCCTGCAACTCATGAACTCCAGGGTAGTGCAAGTTGCCTGACTCCAGCTCCCAACAGAACTGGTTCCCTTCCTCCACTGGAACTCATCTTCAATCTCCAGACCACAACCTATATAAACAACCTACAAAATCAACCCTCGGGGGTACAGAGACCAGAATACACATTTTTTCCCCGCCTCCATCTACTCCTTCTCACCGATCAGTCCCTAATCGGGATCCAACCATGCTAACTCTAGTGGTTCACCCAATGCTCCCCGTCGTCGTGACCGATACCGAGGGATTGAATCATCTCTGTGTGGTTGGAAGATCATTCTTAAGATAAAGACCTCGCCTTCCATTATCTACACATACGCTTACATAGAATATCTTCCAAACAGAATAGCCACGAAAACCCTCCATCTATATAAGCAATGCTCTTGAAACGAACATGAAAATCCCCCAACAGATGCTCAACCCCATCAGCCATTTCCCCTATTCTTCCAATTTCTTCTACCTAATCAGAGGTCTGTCATGGCTTCCCTTCATCCAAGGCCTTGTTGATGTTCTTGGGCACAACTACACTCTGGGAGAAGCATAGACGGTATCAGTTCTTGGGCGGTTGGAAGGAGGGTGCCAATCTCTTGTGACGGCCATGTCAGCTCCTAGCGGAGGAGAAGGCTCCCCTAAAACCGGCTGCCAATACAGCCTTTGAGCACGGCCACGAACGAGAGCACATGTTGACCGCCCAACATAGAGGAAGGATGATGAGTGGGGTGGCCGCCCTGGGCGCCAGCCTGGCAGCCGGAGACGGTGCTGCCCTATTCGGAGCAAGTGAAACAAGGTGCAAAGTGAGAAAGAAAGGGGCGTTGAGCCCTGTTGTTGGAGTCGGTCGTTGACCGCAGCTCCTTGCACCTGCTGTGAGGCCAGGCCGGCCTAAAAAAAAGACAAGTAGTAATTAACCAAAATTTCATTTGTCCTTGTTGGCTAAATTGGACATTATTATAATTCCTTTATTTTGATGATGACAAATATTTATTTCTTGTGGTTTTAACTTGCTATTTGAGTGTTTCAGGGACAAGCATATAAGGCGGTGGATAGCAAAGACTTGGAAGATCAATTTGCTAAAATTGCTTTATTTTCATGATTGTAATCAATGTAAAAACTTGTACAAGTTTATAATGTACAAGTACTTAGATATTATGTAAATCAAGCATTTAGATCTTCCTATCCACACACAACACTTAGATAGGTCATCCCTAAGTGAGCATCACAATTGTACGTTCATTTGTTACACTAAGCATATGAGTTAAAGTTCTGAAATAGAGTTTGTCTCAGTCGACAAACTTCTCGATCGAGATACTCTCGGTCGAACATCTTCTCGGCCGAGAAACTCTCAAGTCTAAAGCATGAACATCTTTGCAAAACCTGGTATAAGTCATCACAGAGAATGGCTCGATCGAACTTTACTTCGACCGAGACAATGTCTCGAGCAGGTTCCATAGTTGTTAGACTTAGTTCTATAGCTGTTAAAGTTAGTGGAAAAAAGTGGTTGGGAGTTGAGTTGAACATTGCTCCAGACTCACCCTCGGTCGACAATTTCCTCGACCGAGAGACACTCGGTCGACAAACTTCGCGGTCGAGAAGGTGTCTGTTTGCACTTTTCAGAAGTAATTAACTAGATGTTACTAATGCAATTAGTGGATACCTAACGGCTAGTTAAGCACTAAGAACCCCCCTAGAAAGTGTCTAGAACGTCCCTAAGCACTAGTAGGTCATTCCTATAAATAGGACATGCCTTAGGACACCTAAACTCACTTGAGTATACAACTTGCATATACAATTCACTTGAGATCACATTGTAGCAAGCCATTACAAAGCTTTCACTTGCAAAACATTTCCACAAGCTGTTAATTCGTGTCCTATAGGTTGATATCTCCTATCCACTATACATTCACATCCATCCACTTTGGTTAGGAGATCAAAGTTTGATACAGTATTCAAACCTTGTGCTATATTGGTAAAGTTGTACTTTCCTACTTCTTTCTTGTTCCTTTTTATTGCTTTGGTTCTCCTTTGCTACTCCTAGGTTGGAGGCTGCGGAAAGGAGGTTGTTGGAGCTTCTTCAGGTGGTGAAGGTAGTTCGGTAGACTTAAGATTACTTCAGGAAGGTTGTCTTAACGGGAAGCTACTTCAAGAGGAAGGCTACTTCAAGGGGGAGCTTGGAGTTACTTCAAGGAAGGCTTCTTCAAGGTTGGTGAGACTACTTCTAGATGAAGGCTATCCTAAGGGTGAAGGTATTTGTATCTTATGTAAAATCCTTGCGAGGTAATAAAATAGAAGTGCTTTCAAAATCCCAATTGGAAACAATTGGGTAGTGGACTGACTCCCTTAGTATTTGCTAAGGGTGGAACCACTCTAAACGTCGTGTCTCCTTCTCCAACATTCTCGTGATTGTTTGTTTGGTTGAATTAATTTTAAAAATATCATAAAACCCTATTCACCCCCCTCTAGTGGTTTTTCAATGGGTATCAGAGCATGCTTCAAGGAACTTTAACAAAGTCTTGAAGAAAATGGGTGATGGGGCTACTAAACAACCTCAACTTGGAAGGAACACTCGTACCTCAGCCTCCACCACTTGATGGTACCAACTACACCTATTGGAAGAGGAGAATGCAATTCTACTTTCAAGGGATAAGCTGGGATCTATGGAGAATGGTTTCAAATGCTTACACCCTTCCTCAAATAGAGTATGCTACATGGGATGCTAATACGGTAAAGCTAGCCCAATTGAATGCAAAGGCTGTAAGTATTCTTTATTGTTAAATTTCTGTAGGTGGGTTCAATAGAATATCAAATTGTGAAACTTCATATGAAATATGGCATAGACTCTCTATTACTTATGAAGGAACTGTTCAAGTAAAGAATTCTAAAATTGGTATGCTTAAACAAAAGTTTGAACAGTTTTGTATGGAACCATATGAGTCTATTAGTGAAATGTATGCAAAGTTTTCTTCTATTGTTAATGGTTTGAATGCTTTAGGTAAAACAATTAGTGAAGAGGATCAAGTGTCAAAAAATCTTAGTTCTCTTCCCTCCAAGTGCAAGCCTAAAGTGACGGCAATTGAAGAAGTCAATGATCTCACCCGGCTAAGGATGGAACAACTCATTGGCAACTTAGAAGCACATGAGGCGACCTTGGAGGAGGAAGAAAGACGAGAGCGTGAACTTCAACAAGGGAGAAAGAAGAACATTGCATTCAAAGCATCAACCAAGATTAGTCATGATATAAGTGAAGATGATAGTGAAGAAGAAACTCTCGTTGTAAATGGTAAGCAGTATAGAAGTTTTAAAACTAACAAAACTTCTACTGTTTCTTCTTCCAGGTGCTTTGAATGTGGTAAAAAGGGACACTTACAAGGTGATTGTCCCAAACTTAAGAAGGGGAAGAAATCATCTCACAAGAAGAAAGAAAGAGCATATAAAGCTGCATGGGATGATTCAAGTGATGATAGTGAAGATGGAGAAAATGAAGTAGAGTGCCTTATTGCTACAACAAATGAAGAAGAAGAAGAGGTAAGTCTATTTTATTTTCCAAAAGAAGATCTAATTGCCAGTCTTTAAGATATACATGAGAAATATGTTGATTGTACAAAGAAAGTAAAGAAAGCTACTAAAACTAATGAGGATTTGTATGCTAAATTAAATAATCTTTCTTTTGAAAAGGACAGTATTGTTTCTAAAATTTTACCTTGAAATCATCTTTAAATGATTGCAATATGAAGTTTTTTACTTTAGAAACAAATCATGATCTTCTTTCTCAAGAAAAGGTTGATTTTCTTACAAAACTGCATAATTTTCAGAATCAACCTATCCTATGTAATCATCTAGATTATGATGCTATTGTTAAGGAAAGAGATGCTTTATCATCTAATCTAGATCAAGCAAAGTTAAATATCAAAAAGAAAATGGATGAGATTGCCAAATTACAAAGAGAAATTAATAGCTTGAGAAACAATGATATTCTTGATAAAATTCTAAAAGATTCTTCTGGTCATATTGGAAGAAGAGGACTAGGTTATAAGCCCAAAGGTAAATCTTTTCAAAAACCTAGAATGAGAAGGACACAAGTGCCTAAGACTAAAGTTATGTATGTGCCTAAAGCCAATCCAGCTAAGAAGAGAAATGAAATTGATTCTATATATTATCATTACTATTTACGTCTTGGACATTATTCATTCTCTTGCCCATACAAGAAAAAGGATGTTGATCTAGTTTGGGTCCCTAAAACTTAGAGATTTTAATTTGATTAGTTGAGATTTGACCTATAACATTACTTTAATATTCAAATGTCTTATCTCAACAAAACTGAGCCTTAACTTTCATATTCTTGCAAAATTATATTACTTTATGTTTTGCTTGCAAATAATTACTGAAATACAATACAGAAACACACTCGGTCGAGAAAAATATTCGACCGAGACACTGTCGATCGAGAATTAGTTGACCAAGCAGGTTACTATTTTAAGCTTGCAAAAATCTGATAAAACCTGTACAAACAGCAGAATACTCGGTTGAGAAAATCTTCGACCGAATCAAGTTCTACCAAACCTATTTAATTGATCCAGTTTGCTATCAATTTGCTATTAATGATTGATTTAATCTGCCAATCAAGAATGAATCTTGGAGACAATTCTTTAAACATATTGATAAACCTGCATCATGACTTATTAAATATACTTTGATTATAACATTCTTATTAAACTTGTTACAAAACATGTTGATTAAAAACCTATATACTTTTTGCAAACTAAAATTGGACATGCCTTCTTGCAAAAATGAATCAATATAGATACAACATAGATTGCAAGTTCATTTTTAATTGCTATAATCTCCTACATGGTTTGGCTTAAAACTGAAAATTATGAACCATGTTGATTTAATCAAGGAAATTACTGTTTTATAATAATCCACATGGTTTGTCCTAAGTATTCCTTGGTTTATCTATATAGAAATCATGTGTCTTGAAATTTGCCTTTAAATGATCATGATCATTGTAATTATGGATATGCCTTTACTATTTCACCATGATCATTGTCTTTCATCTTCTACTTGGTTTGCTTAAAATAATCTTTGATCTATATGTATAAAAATCATGAATGGATATTGTTTTCAAAATGATCATAGTGATTCAGCTCATTACACATAAAGATAATGTTATCATTGAAAATACAATTTTTGCATCAAGATAAATCTCTATGGCACAAATGCATCTTGACATATTAGTTAAATGATTATAGTATGCTTAGCTGATGGAAAATGATATCATCCTTGTTATACATGAATACTCTTTGTTTGATACTCTGTAAGCTATGTTTCAAAAATTCAATCAAGTAGATCATTGTAAATGCTTAAACTGGAAACCTGCAGAAATTGCCTCTTGGTCAAAATATAAAATCAACCGAGGGGCGCCCAGGTCGAAGTCAAGGTCAACCTAAAATAAGCTTGACAAAATTCTTAATTGTAAATCATTTCCTCGCATTCAATCTTGGTATATTGAAAACAAGATGTTAGTGCACAACTCTCAGAAAAGGTTAACTTATTATGATCTAATGCTTATTGTGACCTTAGAATCCTTAAATTATCTTGATTATAAGATTAAGGGGGAGCTCACAAAAACTATCTTTACTATAAGATTACGAAGGAGTTTACAAAATTTTGTAAACATCATAAAGAAAGTTTGAAACTAGTTATGACCTTAGTATCTTTAAAGTAATACTAGAGCCTACAATATTTATGAATATAATGGAATTCTCTAAACAAATTAGGGCTTAACATCCCATGCATTTGGTTAGAGATACATTTTGGTTAGAGATACATTCATTGATTCTACTATAAGCTTAAAAGAATCTCATATCATTTCAGGTCTTAACATCCCTTGTAAATGGTTGAGAAACTACTAAATATATTCATGATCTTAAAGGATTCTCATGTCATTTTCAGGGCTTAACATCCCTTGTCAAATGGATGAGAAATCAAAACACATATGCCATGAATCTAAAAGGATCTCATGTCATTTCAAGGCTTAACATCCTTTGCAAATGATTGAGAAATAAATTGTGGCTAAATTTGACATAAGTGGTTTGCTTTGAGTATCAAATTATCAAATTAAGGGGGAGAAATAAAGTCATAATTAATGTTTAGCTTGGTTATCTTTTTGAAATGACAAAGGGGGAGAAACAATATAAATTAAATGAAAAGAGTTTCATAATCTCTTGGTTTTAAAAAATATATCATTTGAACAAGAGAATACATGAAAAGGAAATGCAAAGGAAATTTTAGGTATGAAACTCATATGATTTACATTACTTTGATTTATATTGGAAATGTTTGCCATCTTCAAAAAGGGGGAGATTGTTGGATAAATTGGACATTATTATAATCCCTTTATTTTGATGATGAAAAACATTTTTTCTTGTGGTTTTAACTTGCTATTTGAGTGTTTCAGGGACAATCATATAAGGTGGTGGATAGCAAAGACTTGTAAGATCAATTTGCTAAAATTACTTTATTTTCATGATTGTAATCAATGTAAGAACTTGTACAAGTTTATAATGTACAAGCACTTAGATATCATGTAAATCAAGCATTTAGATCTTCCTATCCACATACAACACTTAGATAGGTCATCCCTAAGTGAGCATCATAATTGTACATTCATTTTTTACACTTAGCATATGAGTTAAAGTTCTGAAATAGAGTTTGTCTCGGTCGACAAACTTCTCGATTGAGAAACTCTCAGTCAAACATCTTCTCGACCGAGAAACTCCCAAGTCTAAAGCACGAACATCTTTGCAAAACCTGCTATAAGTCATCACAGAGAAGGGCTCGGTCACCAATGTCTCGAGCAGGTTCTATAGCCGTTAAAGTTAGTGGGAAAAAGTGGTTGGGAGTTGAGTTGAACGTTGCTCCAGACTCACCCTCGGTCGACAGTTTCCTCGACCAAGAGACACTCGATCGACAAACTTCTCGACCGAGAAGGTGTCTGTCTGCACTTTTCAAAAGTAATTAACTAGCCATTACTAATGTAATTAGTGGATACCTAACGGCTAGTTAAGCACTAAGAACCCCCTAGAAAGTGTCTAGAACGTCCCTAAGCACTAGTAGGCCATTCCTATAAATAGTACATGCCTTAGGACACCTAAACTCACTTGAGTATACAACTTGCATATACAATTCACTTGAGATCACATTGTAGCAAGCCATTACCAAAGCTTTCACTTGCAAAACATTTCCACAAGCTATGAATTCATTTCCTATAGGTTGATATCTCCTATCCACTATACATTCACATCCATCCACTTTGGTTAGGAGATCAAACGCTTGATATATGATTCAAGCCTTGTGCTACATTGGTAAAGTTGTACTTTCCTACTTCTTTCTTGTTCCTTTTTATTGCTTTGGTTCTCCTTTGCTACTCCTAGGTTGGAGGTTGTGGAAAGGAGGTTGTTGGAGCTTCTTCAGGTGGTGAAGGTATCTCGGTGGACTTATGATTACTTCAAGAAGGTTGTCTCAATGGGAAGCTACTTCAAGAGGAAGGCTACTTCAAGGGGGAGCTTGGAGTTACTTCAAGGAAGGCTGCTTCAAGGTTGGTGAGACTACTTCTAGGTGAAGGCTATCCTAAGGGTGAAGGTATTTGTATCTTGTGTAACATCCTTGCGAGGTAATAAAATACAAGTGCTTTCAAAATCCCAATTGGAAATAATTGGGTAATGGATTGACTCCCTTAGTATTTGCTAAGGGTGGAACCACTCTAAACGTCGTGTCTCCTTCTCCAACATTCTTGTGATTGGTTGTTTGGTTGAATTAATTTTAAAAATATCATAAAACCCTATTCACCCCCCCCCCTCTAGTAGTTTTCCAATTAACTTTGAAAAATCACTATAAATACATGTTTTATCATAAAAATATGCATAAATAGCCGTTGGATAGGATTTTCAGTAAAGAACTTGATTTATTGGTTTGAAATCCTAATTCATGTAAATCAGATCCGAATTTTCTAAAAGCCTAGGATTATGGTTTAAGGTCATTTAAGATAGATCTTGATGTATGTATGTTCAGGTGTTCTAGGACTTAAACATGAGTAACAAGGCCTAACGTAAGGATTTGTTTTGCTTCAGGTAAGTGGGTCATGCCACTATACATATTGTACATTAGTTCAATGGTATGCTATATATGACTTGTGAATTTTCCTTTCAATTTCAAATTCAATGCTATGATCATGTTCATTATATGGATTGCTTGATGATTTTCATATCCTATGTTTTATGGTTATCATGCTCATTAAGATTAGGAATTATGATTAATGATTAATGATTAATGAATTTAAAGTTCAAGTTTCCAGAGGGAGAAATCACATCATGTTAAAGATAAAAGTTCAAGATTTAATTCATGTTTATGGTAATGTTAATGTTAAGATAAATGGAATTGAACTAGTTTTATATGTTTCTCGAATCATGGACCTCAAGGGGCCATTATGGGCATTCATGTCAATTATGGGCTTTTATAGCCAAATCATGGGCATTCGTGCCAATTATGGGCTTTCCTAGCATCAAGGGCTTTTCTAGAAATCATGTGCTCTTAAATGGGCGTCATGGAGAGATGTATATATTTACTACTGAATTCTTCATATTAGAAGATTCATGTAATCAAGAATTCTTAAGTGAAATACATGTAAAGATTTTCTTTCAATTCAAGTATATATGTTTATTTTCCGGTTCTTATAAAATTTATAGTGTCGCTTAATGATGAGTCTCTTTGTTTTTGCATGACCGCGGGACGAGGTGTCCCTAGATCAAAGAGCAAAGGAATCTGAAGTGAGTCATTTAAAGTAGAAGTTCCCAAGACTTAGGTGGTGGGGTGCCATTTACACCTTAGAAGATCTAATATCAATTTTCAGTGAAGATTTATGCCTTAGATTCCTTCTAGATTTCATTTACTAGATTCTAGCTTAAAGATGAGATAGTTTACATTGTAAGATTATGTTTTTCCTTTCAAAGAATAATGTATGAATCTATATTTCCAAGTAATGTATGATGTTTCATTTATCTTGTTTCTATTGAATATCATGTTTTGTAATGTTCCTCCAAGTCTAGTGACCTATGTTATGGAAAGCATATGGTTTGCTTCTGTCATCATGTATGTGCTTGGAGGGTTATTACATAAGAACTTCAAAGGAAATCCATCCTCCTCCTCTACTCCTAGGTGCTATGAATGTGGGCAAAAGGGACACTACAAGAATGAGTGCCCCAATGCCAAGAAGTCCTACCGCAAAAGCAGCTCCAAGAAAAGGGAGGACTACAAGAAGGATGGCAAGTACAAGAAGAAGGATAAGAAGGAAAGAAGAAGCAAGGATGCAACCCTTGTCGCATGGGAGGAGTCTTCCTCTAGTAATTGCATCTCTAATGAGGGAGAATGCCACATTGCACGCATGGCCTCTACTAGTGAAGACATTGGTGAGGTAAGTGAGGTAAGATTGCATGAGTTATCTAAAGAAGCCCTCATTGATATGCTTACTGCTTCTTGCTCTTCTCTTTCTGAATGCAAATCTGAGAATAAGAGGTTAGGGGAACTCATTGATGACTTGTATGTTAAGCTTGATATCCTTGATCAAAATGAGAATATGCATCTTGATTGTATTGATTCTTTGCAAGGGAAGTTTATTGATTTTGGTCTCTAATACAATGGAGTTTAAGTAAAGAATGGTATCTACCTTAAGAACATCAATAGTCTTAAGGAGGAAAACCAAGCCCGACTTGATGAGTTTGTCTTACTTAGAACTGAAAATGATGATCTTAGACTTGATTTTGATGCTATTAAAGATGAAAATAGAATTTATCTTGATGATTGTATCATGCTTAGAACTGAAAATACTAGATTTCTTGCTCAAATTAATGATCTTTCTTCTGTACCTCTATTGCCTAGTAATGAGGTAGCTAGCATTCCTCTTGAAAGAGATTCTTATCATACTAAAGCCCTCTATTTGGAGGCTGACTTACTTCATGCACAAGATGATCTTGCTAGCTTATCTTCTACTGTCATTACTCTTAGTGATGATAATCACAAACTTAGAGCTTCCTTGTAGAAATTCCTTAAAGGGAAAAAGTCCTTCAATGAAGTCCTAGATCACTCCACCAAACAAGTTGGTACTAGTAGTTTGGGATATGTAGGGGGAGCTCCAAAGAGCAAGAGCAAGAGTAAGGGTAAGAAAAAGAGCAAGGAACATCCTTTCTTCATGGAGAGCCATTTGGCTTTAAGAACCATGGTTTGTGTGCATTGTAAGAGTGATGACCATTACACTACTTATTGTCCTTATAGAGAGAAGGGGACCAACCCAAATATGAAATGGGTCCACAAAGAAACACCATATCCCAAGGTTTGAATTAGGCACCGACATCTTCCTTTCTTGTAGGTAAAAGGAAAATGGATTGTTGATAGTGGTTGCTCAAAGCACATGACAGGTGAAATCAACCACTACAACCAATTCACAAAGTAGAAAGGAGGATCAGAGACATTTGGTGACAACAACAAAGGTGAAGTAATAGGTGAGGGTGATGTAGGTGATTCACTATGCATCAAGAATGTTCTTCTTGTGGATGGCCTACATCACAATTTAATTAGTGTTAGTCAATTGTGTGATAATGTCTATTTTGTTCTCTTTGCCTCACTAGAATGCTTGATTCTACATTCCCTCTCCTATAGTTCTATACATAAGGGGACTATAAATGGTAATATCTATGTTATTGTTCTTGACTCTATTAAGCCTATTGTTGGTAGATGCCTTGTTGTCAATTCAAATGATATATATTTGTGGCACCGTAGGCTTGGTCATGTAAATATGCATCAGTTGAAGAAGTTGAGCTAAAAGGAATTGGTCAAAGGACTTCTACAACTGAATTTTGAGAAGGATGAGGAATTCCAACCTTGTACCCTAGGAAAGCAAACCAAATCCTCATTTAAATTCAAAGGAGTCCTTAGTACCAAGAGATCTCTTGAACTTCTTCACATTGATCTATTTAGATCAATGAGAACTCAATCACTTCATGGTAGCAAGTATTGCCTTGTGATTGTCGATGAGTTTTCTCGCTTGACTTGGACCTTCTTTCTTGTTTCAAAAAGTGATACTCTTGACCTTTTCTTGATTTTTTTTAAATGAGTTGAAAAATAATCTTCTTTCCAAATTGTCTCTATCTGTAGTGACCATGGGGGAGAATTTGAAAATGGGAATTCATGTATGCACATAACTTTTCTTCACCTCTAACACCTTAAAATATGGGGTTGTAGAGATAAAGAATAGGTTACTATAGGAAATATCCAGGATCATGCTTCTAGAGTATGATACTCCAAAGAAGTTTTGGGCCAAAGCTATTACCACCTCATGTTTTGTGCAAAATCAGATTTACACTCATCCATCTTTAAAGAAAACCCCCTATGAGTTATGACATGGTAGAAAACCTTCTATCGATTACTTTCATGTTTTGGTTGTCCTTGTTTTGTTTTGAACACCAAGGATTTCCTCAACAAGTTTGATGTGAAATCCTACAATGCTTCCTTTCTAGGCTATAGCACTACCAGTAGAGCTTATAAAGTATTTAACATTGAATTGTCTAAAATTGAAGAATCTATTAAGGTTAAATTTTTTGAACATAACCCCTCTATTTCCAAGAATATTGTGAGTGATGATGTTGTAGATGAGGTGATCCCTCACTTGAAAGATCTCAACATCACTGACAAAGGAAAATAGATGATATTTAATGAATAGGAGAAAGAAGAAGAAAAGAAGGATCCAACTCCCTGCTTTTCAAAACATCATTATAAAGACCTCATCATAGGTAATCCTTTTAAAAGGGTGAAGACTCGGGCTGCATGCAACAAAGAACAAGCCAACAGAGCCTTCATCTCATAGCTTGAGCCCAAGAATGTACAAGAAGATCTTAAAGATGATGAATGTATCCTAGCTATGCAAGAAGAGTCAGAACAATTCAACAAGAACAAAGTGTGGACCTTAGTGCCAAGACTTAATAATAGGAAGATCATTGGCACCAAGTGGGTCTAACACAACAAGCTAGATGAAGGTGGAAAAGTGGTAAGAAACAAAGAAAGGTTAGTTTCTCAAGGCTACAATCAATAGGAAGGTTTTGATTTTGATGAAACTTATGCTCATATTACTAGACTTGAATCTATTAGAATGCTACTTGCCTTTACTAGCTATAAAAAAATTTGCTTTATCAAATGAATGTTAATAGTGTTTTTTTGAATGGTACAATAGAGGAGTAGGTCTTTGTTGCTCAACCGCTCGGCTTTTAACATGATAAATTATCTAACCATGTTTATTTTTTGCTGACACGACTAAATTGTATGTGTAAAATGCAAGTGTACGCGTCGAAGTAATACATGCCAATGAGGCTCGGATATCGAATATGAGGAAATGTAATTCAAGAAACTACTACCAACTGCTTTCGATCATCTAGGCTGAAGAAAACTTTGATTTGAGAGTTTAATAAACTAATTGCATGAAAAGAAAACTAATTTATTAGTTTGTGATAACAATGAGAAGAAATTCCCTAGGATCATGGTTTCACCATGGTTGGCACTGTAATTTTACCCTAAGATTGATATATGTTCCTTCTGATTCTGGATAAAAAGACGTGTAACTAGAATTACATGCTCTCACGATGTAAACCACTACCTATCCTAATACTAATCCCACTCTCGTATCGATTGTGTTATTAGATAGGTGCTTTAACTAACTACTTTGGGTTATCTCTTCACGCTCGTAAGCTTTCTCTCAAAAAGCAGTATAAAACGTGTGTTGTTATGGATTTCCAATCCTTAAACCTCCTCTCAAAGCTATCAAGGACCTAGTTAATCACCTATGGTGCACAACATAGATAATTAAATACGATTTCATAGCAACATGCCCAAAAATAAGGAGAAAACAATATACTAATGTGAAAGATCCATATACAACGTACAACTGGGCTACTCTCAGGCCCTAAAGTATACTGGGATTAGTCCCTCATGGTTTCCATGGATAAAAACATGCTAGGAAGTAGGAAAAACATGGAGAACATAAAAAAATTGATGAACCCCCTTGAGAAACATGACTAGGATGTGCCGCACCGACAAACGGATCTGTAAGTTATGAATTCTTCCCACCGAGCATGCCTGGAACCTCATGAACGTGTAGTCCTCCTCCTCATTCTCCTCTCCCGTGCCTTAGCCGTCATGTCATGGAATAGCATGCGATTCTTAGGTCTGACCAAACTCCCCCCAAGTCATAGAAGTGACCTAGGACAATAGATCCCCAACCATCAGATTAAGCGAAGTCTTCAAATCTTATTGATCTTGGTGGGTCGATACTATCGATAGGGTGTCAGTAATACTGACCCCTCTAATTGTGCGGTCACCTAACAAGTTGTTGGTACTACTGACCTGGCTGTCAATAGTATCGGGTTGCTTCAAAATTCCTTGACAAAAATGTTGTAACAATGTCGATAGTATCGAATTGAATCTCACTACTACCAAGTCTTCTCGATTTCTTTTATTGCAACTTGAGCATGTGTTGGTATCACCAATTCTAAAGTCGATAGTATCGAGTTGTATAGATTTGTGTACATTCAACTGAAATGCATAAAATCTGAACATAAGTGTAAGGACCCTGATCTTCGTTTTGGGCTTATCATGTTTGTTTTGCCTAACCCCTGGTGTTTAGTTGCTTGCTAATCACCTCAAGTAGTGTTTAGGGTTTGTTTGTGCCTTGTTGAGGGTCGGAGGTGCTACTTGCAAATAACCCAAGTTTTAGGGTGGATGAGCAATATTGTCACCTTGAGAGATGTTCTTCGCTCTCTTTGCTTCCTCTAAGTTGAGAGGAAGGTTTGGGCTCGTGCCTTGAGTTGTCTTGGGCTTGGTTGAGCTCTATTGAGCCTTGTTTTCCGTTGTTTGGGCCTTGCCTTGCTTTGAGGAGCCATGTATCGGGCAAGGAGGCTTGTGTCGGCCATGAGGTGTGCCGACCATGATGTGTATCAGCCTAGAGGTGTTGGTGGTGTATCGTCCATGGTTTGAAGTGTGTTGGCCTTTGACCTTGTTGACCCTCTTGCTTTGGTTGTGTCACCCTAGTTTGGACATGTGGCCAAACCTTGGTTGTATGGTGGCATGGTTTGTGCACATGTTTTGCAAGGTGGCAAACGTGTGGACATGTGTCCCTGGTAAGGTGACACCTTGCCATGGTCCCCCTTTGATCCTCATCTATATATGCCTTACCTTTCTCTTCCTTAGGAAACCTTTGGCTCTTTGTTGCTCTTCTCCCCTTGTGTGCAGACACACCTCCCTTGGTGCTTGGTGGTTGATCCCTTTGAAGGAGTTCTCTTCTACTTCTGCTAGTTTTGTGGCCGATCTATAGGTGAGCCTTGCTTCCTTGGTAAGCATCTTCTCTCTCTCTCCTTAGCATATCCTTCTCCTTCTTGCTTGCTCTTCAGACATGGTGGTTATGAGCTTTGTCCCTTTCCTTGAGGTGGTCGAAGGTGGTGTGTTTTGGAGCTAGAAGCTTAAATCTTGGAGCCTTGGAGCTTGAGGAGCTTGCTTAAGGCGGGTTACATAACTTCTAACCCTAGCTATACTACCTTCTTTATGTTGCATGATTCATGTATGTTGATGATCGGCCATTGCATGTTATGTTTCTTGCTCTAGTACATGATGTTGATCTTATGGATATAGTGAGCATGATGTTGTTGATGGTTTATATGCCTTTGGATCTAGTTGGCCGAACCATAGTTTGGGATTTTCTTGTTGAGCAATACCCCTTTCTCTCCTTGGTTTTTGGGAAGTGAATTTGAGCTCTAGTGATGTGGGCAATACCCCTCTCTCGTTTAAGTTGAGAGGTGAGTCTACATTCTAGTTGCTTGGGCAACACCCTCCTCTCGCCATGGATTTGAAAGGTGAGCTCTTGAATATATGATTACCTAAGTTGATGTTGATCCTTGTGGTTGCCCGATTTTTGATAGAGTTTGTGCAAAACCCCTCTCTCTTGGGTGTTGAGAGGTGAGCTGATCTTCTTGATCATTTAGGGTTTGGTGCCCTTGTGCTTGAGGTTGAAGATGACCTTGTCGAGTTGTGCTTTGAACGTTATGACCTTGGAGTAGTGTTGCCTGATAGCTTCGTCTTGATTTGTACCCTTGGCTGATATATCTAGTTGAAGTTTGGTTGGTGCCCGTTACGGTTCCCTTGTCCGATACCTTTGTTGCTTGGGCGATACACCTTGTTGAGTGCTCTGCACGACACACCTTGTAGAGAGGTTGCCCGATACCATCTTGCCTTGAGATGGCCTTGGCCGATAGGCTTTGATAGCTTAGTGCCTGATATGGCTTTGGCCGATACCACCTTGTTTGGATGAGCTTTGGGCGATATGGTATGGTGTCGACATGATAACCCTAGGTGTTGGCCGATATGTTGTTGCATGGCCATACATGATACAACTCTTGGGCGTCATGAATGCCCTAGCTGATAGGGTTGATCCTTGGATGATAGAAAGCTAGTTGCACTATAGGGGTGCTTGGGTGTTACTCCTTTGGCCGATATGGTCCATGTGAGGGTTGTCCGATAGAGGAAACCCTAACCCTAACTCTAGCTTGTGTGCGCAATAGGCCTTTGGCTAACAGCCATGTGATTATGCACGATACACCTTGTGAGCTGGTGGGTTCTTGTTGCACGATAGGTGAAGTGATGGGGTTGGCCGATATGGTGGTGAGCTTTCTTAGGGTTGGGAAACCCTAGCCGATACATCCTTTGGTGAGGGTATGACCATACCCGATACACCTTTTGGTGAGGGTTGGCGCTGCCCGCCATACCTATAGTGACGGTTGTAGGAGCTTTAGTAAGGGTTCTGATAACCCGGAATGTATATAGCTGATAGTTCTCTGTTAATAATGATAATACAAGTGATATGGTGTATTCACCTTGAATCCTGCAACTATGATAATGAGAGAAGATGATAGGTTGTGAACCAGGAAGTTTGGAAGGATATGATGTTGCTACACATGATAATGTGACACATGTATATTATATGATCACAAGTATGGTGCATGATATATGCTTATGAATGATAATAAAACTATGATTTCTATAGCTTATGTGTAATATACTCATGGATGTTGCTTTATACTTGATAGCATGATAATCCTGTTAATCCATGATGGCTTCAGTTATCTCTATGGATGTGTATACTAACCATGCATGTATTTTTATGTGGATTCATAGCTTGGTAAGAGATATGATATGTATGTGCTTGAGTAGCACCATGTGGTAATGAGATAACAAGTTGATAGGTCTGAGGACCTGATATAAGGCTGAGTGCCTAGTTGAGGTGTTATCCTCTGATGATGAGAAAAGGGATGTGTTCCCAGAATGTTGATGCATGATTATGATGCCTTGAGAGGCAGTTATTGATATAATGAGGGATTGAGGTCCGAGGACATTATGGTGATGGCAATAATGATGTAATTCTATAAGGCTATGTTTATACTTTGGTTGCCTCAACAATTGGCTTAAAATATACTAATTAATTATAGATGAACATATCATGTAGTTTTCCCTGGCCATAGATCCATCATCGTCAGTATCATGGTGATGGTGAAATAGGTTTATCCTGTGGGATTTTCCTAGAGCGCATATTGTTGAATATGCGAGGTTTTCCCCTAGCCTAAAATAGAAGGAATCTGAGTATCACTGTGAATATATGGAGCATGGTGAACAGACCCATGGCTCAGGATATGTGATGATGAGCATGATGCGTTCATGGCTCGGATGTATGTACTAGCACATGTGTCAAGGTGAGCTAGAGATATGGGTAGCCTGCGGAGCTGACCCTGAGGTTCAGGCCATATAAGCATGAGACTGTGGTCTTGCTTTGGTTTTCATGCACTCATCACAAGGAGGTGAGGTCATGGAGTCCGGCTCTTCCATTGACCTTGTATGGCACCGGTGTTTGGGCTTCGCAGCCAAAGGTTGGATTTGAGCAGGGACAACTCACTTCCTCAGGGCATGATAAAACATAATCCAGCCGAATAGTGTATCTTACTTAGTGCAAAACACGGAACATTGATTGAGGCCTTGCTTATATAGTTGATCTAGTTTTACCTTGCAGTTATGTGTACGATCCTTATATTTTGTGATAAGTTCTTATAAATCTTATCTTGTCAATCATGTTCTATAAAGAAATACTTGGTCATATGCCTTCTGGATACCTCGGTAAGATTGATGGTAATAATGGTCTTGCTCAGTAACTGCTCTTGTTATATGCTTTATCAGTTATCTGCTTTTATTGCTTTAATCTTCTGAGGTTTTATAGTTTCGGCGGGGAGTTATGTTTCTCGTTGGGACTGTATGTCTCACCCCACTGGTTTACAACCTTTTTAGGTGATCGCTCTAGACGTGGTGGTGGTCGTGAGGTTGTGGCCGAGCAGCAAGAAGAGTAGTAGAAGGCAAGAGATGGACATGCTGCTATTTTGGTAGTTTTGTAGTAGAGTCCTAGAGTCATCCATGTACTCTCAGGTCCTCACAGGTGTTTGATGACGTTTCACGATGACTAGCTATTGTAATTTTGTATATCCTGCTACTGGCCCGTTATGTACGTATAAACAGGTGATGAACTCTGGTGCTGACAGTACAGCTGGTTTCGATAAGCTGTGGACATACATCAAAGCTTGTAATATTTTTATAACATATTTCTCTACAGGGTCTGGATGCAAAAGTTCTCTTATGTATGCTTTCCGCAATCGGTTTTAATTAACCCATGTTTTCGGTAATATGTGGTTCTGCATGTTTTCGTGTGTCATCTCACTATCTGTGTGATGGCAGGGTGTCACAGTTGGTTTGGTATCAGAGCCCTAGGTTTGTTGAGTCTATAGGGATCTAGGACTAGGTTGTGTCTTTTCTTGTGAGTTTTCTAGATTTTCTTACAATAACCTTCTTCCCTCAGCGGAAGATAAAGTTTAAAGATGTCTGGAAACCATGAAGAACATGCTGCCGAGAGCATCGATGCTACATCAGTTGATGGAGTAAGAGTGCAAGCACATGAAGATCAGGTACCTGAGGTCCTCCAACTTGACCCAACCATTATTGAAAACCCTGCCTACCAACAGCTTATAGGGCAGTTGATGGCTATGATAAATCACATGGTGGAAAGAGTGTTAGTGCCTCATCCCAGAGCACATGCTCCCCATAGTGAAACATCAGGTATTGGGAAGACCTTTGAGCGGCTTCACCGAATCAAAGCTTCGAATTATGCTAGAATGGCTGATCTGGCGGATGCAGATATGTGGTTGACAGGTCTTGAGAAGGCCTTCCAGATCCTCGACCTCCCTGAAGCAGACAAAGTCAAGCATGTTGTCTACCTTCTGAAGGGTAGTACTAGCTACTGGTGGGCCATCGAAGAGGAGAAGCGACCTGATGAGGTGATCGACTGGGAGGTCTTCCGATGAGAGTTCATCAGCAGATACTTCCCGAAGATGTATCTGGATGAGAAGATCAACTTGTTTAAGTGTATATGCCAAGGATCGATGAGCATCACCAAGTATGAAGCCAAGTTCATGGACTTGATTAGGTTTTATCCTCACATGGTGGCAACAGATGATGAGCGGATCAGGCGGTTTGAGAAAAGTTTGAGTGCTGAGTTGTCGACACCTGATGCTGCTTTGGAGAATCGAGAGCGGTTTGCCACGTTCGTGCAGTCCGTCCGCAGGATTGAATGATCTGTCAGTGTTTAGTGTCAGTGATGGTGGCAGAGAAGTTGTTGCGACAAGGTTGTAAGGCATTCTTAGCTCATGTTGTGGATACCAACGTGAAAGGTCCTAGCCTTGAGGAGGTGCCTATTGTCTGAGAGTTTACGGATGTGTTTCCTGGTGAGTTACTCGGTGTTCCCCCACCTCGAGAGATTGATTTTGAGATCAATCTGGTGCCAAGAACACAACCAGTTGCTCAGACACCGTACCGGATGGCTCCGGCCGAGATGGTAGAACTCAAGAAGTAGTTACAGGAGTTGTTGGATAAAGGTTTCATCAGACCGAGCACATCGCCTTGGAGTGCTCCAGTCTTGTTTGTTAAGAAGAAGGATGGGTCGATGTGTCTGTGCATAGATTACCGGCAGTTGAACAAAGTCACGATCAAGAACAAGCACATGTTGCCGAGGATAGATGATCTGTTTGATCAATTGTGTGGTGCTACAGTGTTCTCAAAGATTGACCTACGGTCTGGATATCATCAGTTGAGGATTAAGGTAGATGACGTACCAAAGTCAGCTTTTAGGATGAGGTATGGTCACTTTGAGTTTGTGGTTATGCCGTTTGGGCTAACCAACACACTTGTTGCTTTCATGGATCTAATGAACATGGTGTTCCATATGTTTCTAGATCAGTTTATTATAGTTTTCATAGATGACATCTTGATCTATAGTCAGGACAGTCAAGAGCATGAACAACATCTTCGACAAGCTTTGACTCTTCTTCGCCAACATCAGTTATATACCAAGTTTCGTAAGTGCGAGTTTGGGTTGAAAGAAGTGACTTTCTTAGGTCACGTGATATCTGCCGAAGGAGTCAGAGTGGACCCCAAGAAGTTTGAGTCAGTTGCAGATTGGGAGAAACCAAAGACACCAATAGAAGTCTGTAGTTTTCTGGGTCTAGCAAGATACTACCAGCGGTTTATCAAGGACTTCAGTGTGATCGCATTGCCAATGACAAAGTTGACCAGGAAGGATGTACCTTTTGTCTGGAATGATCATTGTCAGCAAGCTTTCTAAAGTTTGAAGGATAAGCTGACTAGTGCTCCAGTGCTAGTGCTGCCAGAGCCTAGGAAAGGCTATGTTGTTTTCTGTGATGCTTCCAAGAAGGTCCTAGGATGTGTGCTGATGCAGGAGGATCATGTGGTTTCTTTTGCTTTGTGTCAGTTTAAGAAACATGAGGAGAACTATCTGACACATGATTTGGAGTTGGCAGCGGTGGTCCATGCGTTAAAGATTTGGATGCACTATCTTTATGGGGAAGTGTGTCAAATCTTTACAGATCATAAGAACTTGAAGTACATCTATTCGCAGAGTGAGGTGAACATGCGACAGTGTCGTTGGATGGATCTAATCAATGATTATGATCGCACCATTGAATATCATCCTGGTAAGGTAAATGTGGTAGCTGATGCGCTTAGCAGAAAGTCTTCTTCTCTCCCCATGAAGAAGGCACAGTTGAGTTCCTTGGTATGCCATAGGTGGGATATGTTTGTCTCCTTGTGGCAGATGAATGTGTATTTGGAGGTTTCCTTGTTGGCAGGACTGTTGGCACAAATGCAAGTCAAGCCTACGCTAAGACAGCAAATCAAAGATGTACAGCAGGCAGATGATATAGTGCAGTTGATCAGGTCAGAGCTCGGCAGTGAAAAGCGTAATGGGTTCCATGAGTCTAGGGATGGACTAGTTTGCTATCATGGTAGGATGGTGGTCCCCGATGTTGATAATGTAAGAAAGCTAGTACTCGAGGAAGCACACACATCAATGTATGCTATGCATCCAGGAGTCACCAAGATGTATCCCAATCTGAAGGATCTGTATTGGTGGTCTGGCTTGAAGAAGAATGTAGCCGAGTCTGTGGCTAGGTGTGTGGTATGCCAACAAGTTAAAGCTGAGCATCAGAAGTCGGCAGGTATGTTGCAACCCATGCTGATACCGCAGTGGAAATGGGATCATATAACCATGGATTTCGTAGTTGGTCTACCAAAGACAACTAGGAATCATGATTCCATTTGGGTGATAGTGGACAGATTGACAAAGTTCGTGTAGTTCATACCGGTAAAGACAACATATATAGCAGAGAAGCTTGTTGAGGTGTATGTGGATGAGATAGTGTGTTTGCACGGAGTACCAACAACAATAGTTTCCGACAAAGGTCCCCAGTTCACGAGTCATTTCAGGGAACAGTTGCACAAAGCGTTGGGAATGCGGTTGAGGTTCAATACCGCTTTCCACCCACATATGGATGGACAGTTTGAAAGGACTATTTAAACTTTGTAGGATCTTCTCTAAGCACGTGTTTTGCAGTTCCTAGGCAGTTGGGACGTGCATCTCAGTCTGATAGAGTTCGCTTACAATAACAGTTACCAACAGAGCATTGACATGGATCCTTATGAGGCTCTATTTGGAAGGAAGTGCAGATCCCCTTTCTGCTGGTATGAGTCTGGTGAGTATCAGCTTTTGGGTCCTGAGTTAGTACAGCAGACAACAGAAAAGATCAAAGTGATACAACAACATTTGAAAGCGGCACAGGACAGACAAAACTCTTATGCAGACAATCGTCGATGACCTTTAGAGTTCCAGGTGGGAGACAAAGTGTATCTCAAGGTCTCACCTTGAAAAGGCATGCTGAGGTTTGGCCGAAAAGGTAAACTGGTACCCAGGTATATGTTGGTATGTATGCCCTGAGAGCTAATCATGTGATGATTGGTGGGATACATTAAGATTGATTTGATAAACATCAAAGGCAAGCTCTCAATTCTTTCTGGTTCAGTCATATGAGATAGTGATAGAACAGATTGAATGTCTAGAGAATGACAGTACTCAATGACGTATGCTTTCAGGTTGAGGACCTGAACGATGAGATCATACGGATGCTAAGAGTTTGTACATTCTTGTTATGTCCCTAATCGGATGTCATTGTGGAAGGTAGATAGACAACAATGACACACAAGACTAGAATGTGATGTTGGTTGATGACAGAATCTCATTAGTCATGATATAGAGATATCAAACCAAACACATAGGCACTTGTTAGAGAACAAGGTACCAGACAGACCCACCGTGAGTTTGACACATGGAACCATGAGATGGTAGTCACAGTCAGTACTCACAGTGATGGTGGTGAGTGTGATTCTTAGACCTGAAATCACTGCACTCAACACATGTCGTTGGGCACACTTTGACATCATCAAACGCAGTCCTGAAACATGGGTTGTTATAAAGGTGATGATTGGGTGGCTTTGACACATGGGGCTTTTGAGGGGCGAGTGATAGATTTGGGATTTGTCCCTCCTGAGGGAGTTTGATATCCATGGCCACTTGATGAGTAGGATTGAGAAAGGCGTGCACGCATGTGTGAATCAGTATGTGATACTGATGTCATACATATCTCTTCCAGTCTACTCTGAGATCAAGGAAGTGAATGAACGTTGACAGGATGACCGTTCCATGCCTCGAGTTCATTCGGGATATCAGTGACAAAGGAATTATACATTCGTTGTAACACCATTCACGGATTGTAGGATGAAAGTTGTTCTCCAACTTTCTACTTTCACTTGGGTAGCACTGATGTGTGACTAGGCACCGCTCTTTGTTTGTGAAGTCATAAGTGTTATGGACTTTCACTGCCAATGTGAAATGGACCTGCAGGGTCACACACATAGGATTTAACCTGGAAGAGGAGTTTTGTCCACAAGCAATGTTTAGATTGATTACTAAAGGAGTTTAGTAGTTCAATTAAACACTCAATCAGTCGATAGCTCAATATCATATGGTTCAAGGTGTTGGACGCATTGATTGGAGTATCGGATTGATTGAAATCGCATTTGACTGATTCTGCACAATCTGCACTCCCAACCGATCGGTTCATGTGATGAACCGGTCGGCTGAGGTTGCTGAACCGGTCGGCTCAATTGTTGAATCGATCGGCTCATGCACAGAGTGAACCGACCGGTTCAAGTGTTCAACCGAGCGGTTCAACTGGTGCAATCGAGCAACTTGGGAAAGTAGGATCGGTGAGAATTTTCCTTGCGTTTCACTTGCCCAATTTGATTGGAACAAGGATTGGTATTCGATACCAATTAGAAACGAAAGTTGGAAAGTCAATCGGGAACTGATCAGGACCACGAACCGACCGGTTCAGAAGTGAACCGATCGGCTCATGGGTCCCAACCGATCGATTGGTGCTCCAACCGACCGGTTCAGGTTGCGAGATGGTTGCTTTTGGTGGAAAATCCCGAACCCTTCTACTCCTGCTTTAGTCCCGCATTGCCCGGGATGGAGAACCCTGTCCCATGACTCTCCTATATATAGGGGTATTGGGGGCTTCTCAAAGTACAGCTCAGTGCAACCAGTTGCTCTGCAAGTTGTCGTTCTCTCTGGTTTTGGTAACCGTGAGAGAGCCCGAGCAAGTGCTTCCCGCAAAAGGGAGGTGCAGCAAGGGAAGGACAACTGCAGTTGCAACAGGAGGCAGGAGAGCGTGTTGGCGACTAGTACGTCAACAGGAGGGTGCGACTCCTTCCACTTCCTTGTGGGACAAGGAGAGTGGAGTTCCAGGTGGTCCGTGTGGACTACTACAGAGGCGGGAGGACACTGTCGCTTAGGAGGACAACTGTCATCCGACAGTCCGGTTCGAGTAGGAGTTGTCAGTCCCGGTGCGACCAGGAGCTGCACAGACACCGTCCAAGACCGGAGTTGAAGACTGCGCATTGCGCGAGGTATTGTCGCCGAGCAAGCCTCGGGACAAGGTATGATTCCGCAAACCATCCTTTCCTATTATATAGACGTTGACGCGTTTCCTCTGTATGGGTTGGGGGAGAAAATTTTGTTTCCGCTGCCTTCTCTGTCTCCCCTAAAACCCAACAGTGGTATCAGAGCCACGTCAACTATTCTATGTTTTAGGAATATCGATATGATCGATTTTGGTTTGTCGCCTTTATTTATTGCATGCGATGCGAATAATATCGGCTTTATGCATGTCCAATCCTAAATCCACAAATCCCTAATTACATATATGATATGTATTATTAATGCACTCGATACGCGTCGCCCTTAAACGAGTTTTGTGGTGGATGTGTGTAGCATGATTATGGCCTATAAACACCTATCTGTGATTGGTTGTGTGTGGTTGCTTGCATCTCGGTCTGCGAACCGATCTTCCCTCTCTTATTCCTGATGTAACTCGAAATAATTCGAGATTCTTTCCTACCTTTGCTCCCCCGAATGTAACTCGGGGTTTCCTTTTAAAGCAATGTAATAAATAGAATAGGATTTTATTTCCTGTTATGTCAAAGACCGGCGGACATCAAGACGACAGCTGATACGATCGGTTCAAGGAGTGAACCGATCGGTTGACGTTCCAGACGGTCGGTTCAAGGAGTGAACCGATCGGTTGATGACCGGTTCGAGGAACGAGACGAGCCGGTGGCGGACATGACGAGATGCACGACGACCAGGCGAACCGATCGGTTGGAGGAGCCAACCGATCGGCTGGTGGCACCCAGACGACCGGCTGGAGAGTACAGATCATTCATGTGATGAGTTGATCAACTCGGATGGCATGGCACAAAAGTTCATCTTGTACAGGTTGCATGTGATGTAGACCTAGATGACCGTGATTCCTCTTGGCTCGAGGAATCACATTAGGATGGCCATAATCATCGCTTTTATCGTTTGTGCATGTTTTCTGTGGGATATAGCATGTATATGATATGTACTATGTATTGTGGTGATTGGATATGTATATGTATATAAAACCAAATCCCTCATTAAAATATTAAGTTTTAGATGCCTTCCATTAGCGACACACATGGAAAACTTGATCGACCAAGCGTAGGTTACGCCAAAGCGTGGTGCGCCGTCCATCTTGTGGAAGTGTGAAGGGTAGACATGTAGGTTCTGCCAAAGCAGGGTGCATGTTTACCGTGTCGGCTTTTAGGTTAGACTTAACTGGTGATTCTTAGAGCGTCTAAGCCCAGAGGCAAGGAATGTTCATGGCAAGGTGTTGTGCATGTTCATTCAACAAGAGTTGCATATGATGCAATTGGCAAGAGTTGCCTACCTGAGAGATCTAAGTTGTGGGCGATCAGCCAAAGCTGACTCATGACTTAGAGGATTTCAGGATCTTGCCCACTAGAAGGTTGTACACTGCAATCTTCCGAATTGATGGTGAGGGCTATCAATTTGAAGTAAAATAGTGGGAGCGATAATTAATTAAAGGCCTAATTATATCGTCAAACTTTCAAATCAATCAAATAAGTCAAAAATGAGTTTTGGACTAAAATTGCATATTTTCCTTTTTGTAGTTCAAATGGCAACAAACAACAACAACTTTTCTTTGCGATCGGTCCTTGACAAGGACAAGTTAAATGGGACAAACTTCCACGACTGGTATCGGACATTGAGAATTGTTCTCACTCAAGAGTGTAAGCTCTATGTCCTGGATACTCCAATTCCAGAGGAACCCGCTCCTAATGCACCAAGGATAGAAAGGGATGCTTACAAGAAGCATTCTGATGATGCCATTGATGCAAAGTGCTTGATGCTATGTTCAATGAACCATGAGTTGCAGAGGCAACATGAGAACATGGGTGTCATAGAGATGATTCAGCATCTCAGGAACATGTATGAAGATCAGGCACGGCAAGAGAGGTACAATGTTTCTAGGGCGTTGTTTAAGTGCGTCATGACAGAAGGAGATCCAGTTGGTCCTCACACACTCAAGATGATTGGGTATGTGGAGAACCTGCAGAGACTGGGATTTCCACTGAGCCAAGAGTTGGCTACTGACGTGATACTGCAATCGTTGCCAGAATCTTACAGTCAGTTTGTGATGAACTACAACATGAACAACTTTGATAGGCCACTGTCAGAGTTGTTGGGCATGTTGAGGACAGCCGAGTTACAAATGAAGAAGGACAAGCCTAAGTCCGTGATGGTGATCACGAGCAAGAAAGGCAAGTCCAAGCGCAAGGGCAAGGGCAAAGCTAAGAAAGGTTCTGAAGCTAGCCAGGAGTCCAAGCCATCTTCAGCTCTCAAGGCCAAGGGAGGCGTGACCAAGAAAGGAAATTGCCACCATTGTCAAAAGCCAGGACATTGGAAAAGGAATTGTCCTCTCTACCTGGAAGAACAAAAGAAGAAGGAGGCGACTGAAGTCTCTACTTGAAGGTGTCATGTAAATAAACTTGTAACACTTTTTGAGATATATGATATCAAGATATAAAGTGTAAAGCATTCTTACTAGGGGCAAGTGTTGCCTTTATAGATAGGAATACTTTAGTTTATTTTCAGCCAATAAGGCATGTAATACAATTATGAACTGCTATTTCATATTTTCCAATAGATAGAAACACTTTATTTTTGCATATTGTATGACAATGATGGCAATTAATAAAGAGATGTTTCAATTTATAAAGATTTGATCTTTGTGGCAATGCCTTATTTATCCTGTGATATTTGATATGCATAAGATAAGACGATATCTAAAAGTTATAGATAACTCAAACAATTTAATTAGCATTAATCATGAGAAATTCATTTCTAGTTTCCATGTGATGGATAAATCTAGACTCTTTTGGTTATAGAACCAGTAAGAGACATGAATATCTTGGACATGATTAATCAATCTTCACTAATGTAGTGGGAGAGTGATTATCCTATTAGGTATAATACATGTGATGTATTTACATACCTATTGGAATAAATGCTAATACTTCAAATGGTGTTTAGAGAAACACCAATATGAATATCTTGAAATGTTCAAGATTATCATAAATGAAGTACAAATTTGGTAAAGTATTAATTCTTGATGAGATCAATGAATGAAATACTTGGACCAAATGTTTGAGATCCTTATGAGTGATTATGATAGTGTATCATAGTGAACTCATGATTAAGGCATGGTGATGTCTGAATCAAGAAGGAATCATACTCTAAGGAGTTAGAGAATGATTATCAAATAACTAAATTCTTCTTAATAAAAGAATACCCCCCACTAATAAAAGAAATTAAGAATAACAAGGGTTGTGAGTTCTTATATCTTTAACAGATACACCTCAATTATCTATGTGATGAGTTGTTCATGTGATGAGTCAACTATCAAGATGAATATGAGGAACCGAATCTTGAGTTATGGTTTAAAACCATTACATCCTAAATGACTTCCATGTGAACCATAAGGTATGACCTTGATGGTAGCACTCATTGGATCATATCCATAAGTGCAGATGAGTCTTAAGTGTTAAGACACATGGATAACATTTTGAGAAGGATGGTGCTTGTTGATTGCAACTTAATGACTAAGACATTTGGCATATGGATACTAAAACAGCATTCCTATGAGGAATAAAACCAGGATGTGTACGTGACACAGCCTATAAGGTTTATGAATCCACTAATGCAAATGAAGTCTATAAGTTACAATGGACTAATCAATGTGATTGATTGAGTACAAGCAAATCAAAATTGGATCTTTATTTTGATGATATAGTCAAAGGGTTTGACTGATATGTCAAAGATAAAGAAGGGATCTGTGATTTAGTGGGAGCATATTCACATTCCACATATTGATGTGAAATGGAAATGTTCTAGATTGGAAATCCAAAAGTGGAAATTATCTTTAAGGAAGATAGAGATGTTTCCTATGTGATAGGAATAGAGACCTATAGAGATAGTTCTTGAAAATCTCTTGACCTGGAAAGAGAGAGCATACATTGGCAATCTGTACTGAAGTGTTCAGTATGCACAGATTCAGTGGGAGAAAACTTGTCCATATTACATGGAGTTAGTATCCCAAGGCCAAGTGTCCAATTCTTATGAAGAATGGGAACACTAAGGATAAATATGGATCTATCGTGTATGTAATCATCCCATTATCTTGCATGTATGACATGGCAAGAATAAAATGCATTCATCATCTTGTATGTAGGACATGGCAATATGATGTGCTCATCCTGATAACTCGTATGTAGGACATGACGAGTGGATGTCTGTCCACTTTCAGTAAGGGTTACTGGAATACCATGAGAACTTGATAAGTGCTTGTGAAGTGCTAGTTCTATGGAGATAAGGAAGAGTTCGATGTAAAGAGTTAAATTGATGCGAACTTCCAAAAGGACAGAAACTTAATCGCAATATATATACATAAGATGTATAAAAGTGAAAGTTTGTTGATAATTGGAAATGTTCCAATAAAACCATTTAAAAGGGGAAAAGCCGAGTATCTATATGTTAGTGAACAACAGTGGATACTATATGGATCTGAAAGTTCATTAGATGAACTTATATTCCACTCATTGATGACAAGTCTGGAATCCTTGATCATGCAATGTGGCTAAAGGTTAGCAATGGAATACAAGATCGCATATTACGGCAACTCCATCTCATACGTGTGACATACAGCGAAGAGATGTGAGACATGCAATTTATACAGATTTTGGCAAGGTGTTGTCATTTCTCACTATGTTGGCACTAGAGCATAGTAACATGTGGGACATGTTTGAATATCACTATGAATATGATTCAAAGGTGATTGGCTCACAGTGCAAGTGGGAGTCTGTTGGTATGTATGCCCTGAGAGCCAATCATGTGATGATTGGTGGGATACATTAAGATTGATTTGATAAACATCAAAGGCAAGCTTCCAATTCTTTCTGGTTCAGTCATATGAGATAGTGATAGAACAGATTGAATGTCTAGAGAATGACAGTACGCAATGATGTATGCTTTCAGGTTGAGGACCTGAACGATGAGATCATACGGATGCTAAGAGAATGTACATTCTTGTTATGTCCCTAGTCGGATGCCATTGTGGAAGGTAGATAGACAACAATGACACACAAGACTAGAATGTGGTGTTGGTTGATGACAGAATCTCATTAGTCATGATATAGAGATATCAAACCAAACACATAGGTACTTGTTAGAGAACAAGGTACCGGACAGATCCACCGTGAGTTTGACACATGGAACCATGAGATGGTAGTCACAGTCAGTACTCACAGTGATGGTGGTGAGTGTGATTCTTAGACCTGAAATCACTGCACTCAACACATGTCGTTGGGCACACTTTGACATCATCAAACGCAGTCCTGAAACATGGGTTGTTATAAAGGTGATGATTGGGTGGCTTTGACACATGGGGCTTTTGAGGGGCGAGTGATAGATATGGGATTTGTCCCTCCTGAGGGAGTTTGATATCCATGGCCACTTGATGAGTAGGATTGAGAAAGGCGTGCACGCATGTGTGAATCAGTATGTGATACTGATGTCATACATATCTCTTCCAGTCTACTCTGAGATCAAGGAAGTGAATGAACGTTGACAGGATGACCGTTCCATGCCTCGAGTTCATTCGGGATATCAGTGACAAAGGAATTATACATTCGCTGTAACACCATTCACGGATTGTAGGATGAAAGTTGTTCTCCAACTTTCTACTTTCACTTGGGTAGCACTGATGTGTGACTAGGCACCGCTCTTTGTTTGTGAAGTCATAAGTGTTATGGACTTTCACTGCCAACGTGAAATGGACCTGCAGGGTCACACACATAGGATTTAACCTGGAAGAGGAGTTTTGTCCACAAGCAATGTTTAGATTGATTACTAAAGGAGTTTAGTAGTTCAATTAAACACTCAATCAGTCGATAGCTCAATATCATATGGTTCAAGGTGTTGGACGCATTGATTGGAGTATCGGATTGATTGAAATCGCATTTGACTGATTCTGCACAATCTGCACTCCCAACCGATCGGTTCATGTGATGAACCGGTCGACTGAGGTTGCTGAACCAGTCGGCTCAATTGTTGAATCGATCGGCTCATGCACAGAGTGAACCGACCGGTTCAAGTGTTCAACCGAGCGGTTCAACTGGTGCAATCGAGCAACTTGGGAAAGTAGGATCGGTGAGAATTTTCCTTGCGTTTCACTTGCCCAATTTGATTGGAACAAGGATTGGTATTCGATACCAATTAGAAACGAAAGTTGGAAAGTCAATCGGGAACTGATCAGGACCACAAACCGACCGGTTCAGAAGTGAACCGATCGGCTCATGGGTCCCAACCGATCGGTTGGTGCTCCAACCGACCGGTTCAGGTCCCCAACCGACCGGTTCACTTGTGAACCGATCGGTTCAGGTTGCGAGATGGTTGCTTTTGGTGGAAAATCCCGAACCCTTCTACTCCTGCTTTAGTCCCGCATTGCCCGGGATGGAGAACCCTGTCCCATGACTCTCCTATATATATAGGGGTATTGGGGGCTTCTCAAAGTACAGCTCAGTGCAACCAGTTGCTCTGCAAGTTGTCGTTCTCTCTGGTTTTGGTAACCGTGAGAGAGCCCGAGCAAGTGCTTCCCGCAAAAGGGAGGTGCAGCAAGGGAAGGACAACTACAGTTGCAACAGGAGGCAGGAGAGCGTGTTGGTGACTAGTACGTCAACAGGAGGGTGCGACTCCTTCCACTTCCTTATGGGACAAGGAGAGTGGAGTTCCAGGTGGTCCGTGTGGACTACTACAGAGGCGGGAGGACACTGCCGCTTAGGAGGACAACTGTCATCCGACAGTCCGGTTCGAGTAGGAGTTGTCAGTCCCGGTGCGACCAGGAGCTGCACAGACACCGTCCAAGACCGGAGTTGAAGACCGCGCATTGCGCGAGGTATTGTCGCCGAGCAAGCCTCGGGACAAGGTATGATTCCGCAAACCATCCTTTCCTATTATATAGACGTTGACGCGTTTCCTCGGTATGGGTTGGGGGAGAAAATTTTGTTTCTGCTGCCTTCTCTGTCTCCCCTAAAACCCAACAGTATATGGGGCCATACCTGGTAATAGCATGTGTTGGCAAGGTAGCTTACAAGTTAGAGCTGCCACCAGAGTTTCTCAGGTTACATTTGGTGTTCCATGTCAGCATGTTGAAGAAAAGTCATCCAGACACAGGGACAGTGATACATCCAGTTGCGGTTGAGCTTGATGAAGATGTGACCTATGAGGAAGGTCCAGTGTCGATCCTTGACAGGAGGGTAAAAAGGTTGAAGAGGAAGGACCTGGTTCCTGTGAAGGTTCTTTGGCATCACCGTGGTGTTGAGGAAGCCACGTGGGAGCTGGAGGAAGAGCTGAGGAGGAAGTATCCCTCGCTTTTCTATTCGGATTTCGGGGACGAAATCCCTTCGTAGAGGTTTATGGCTTGTAAGGACCCTGACCTTTGTTTTGGGTTTATTCTATTTGTTTTGCCTAACCCCTGGTGTTTAGTTGCTTCCTAATCACCTCAAGTAGTGTTTAGGGTTTGTTTGTGCCTTGTTGAGGGTCAGAGGTGCTACTTGCAAATAACCCAGGTTTTAGGGTTGATGAGCAAGATTGTCACCTTGAGAGATGTTCTTCTCTCTCTTTGCTTCCTCTAAGTTGAGAGGAAGGTTTGGGCTCGTGTCTTGAGTTGTCTTGGGCTTGTTTGAGCTCTGTTGGGCCTTGCCTTGCTTTGAGGAGCCCTGTATCGGGCAAGGAGGCTTGTGTCGGCCATGAGGTGTGCTGACCATGATGTGGATCGGTCTAAAGGTGTAGGTGGTGTATCAGTCATGGTTTGAAGTGTGTCGGCCTTTGACCTTGTTGACCCTCTTGCTTTGGTTGTCACCCTAGTTTGGACATGTGGCCGAACCTTGGTTGTGTGGTGGCATGGTTTGTGCACATGTTTTGCAAGGTGGCAAATGTGTGTACATGTGTCCCTGGGTAAGGTGACACCTTGCCATGGTTCCCCTTTGATCCTCGTCTATATATGCCTTGCCTTTCTCTTCCTTAGGAAACCTTTGGCTCTTTGTTGCTCTTCTCCCCTTGTATGCACGACACACCTCCCTTGGTGCTTGGTGGCCGATCCCTTTGAAGGATTTCTCTTCTTCTTCCGCTAGCTTGGTGGCCGATCTATAGGTGAGCCTTACTTCCTTGGTAAGCATCTTCTCTCTCTCCTTAGCATCTCCTTCTCCTTCTTGCTTGCTCTTCGGCCATGGTGGTTATGAGCTTTGTCCCTTTCCTTGAGGTGGCCGAAGGTGGTGTGCTTTGGAGCTAGAAGCTTAAAGCTTGGAGCCTTGGAGCTTGAGGATCTTTCTTAAGGCGGGTTACATAACTTCTAACCCTAGCTATACTACCTTCTTTATGTTGCATGATTCATGTATGTTGATGATCGGCCATTGCATGTTATGTTTCTTGCTCTAGTACGTGTTCTTGATCTTATGGATATAGTGAGCATGATGTTTTTGATGGTTTATATGCCTTTGGATCTAGTTGGGTGAACCATAGTTTGGGGTTTTCTTGTTGAGAAATACCCCTTTCTCTCCTTGGTTTTTGAGAAGTGAGTTTGAGCTCTAGTGATGTGGCCAATACCCCTCTCTCATTTAAGTTGAGAGGTGAGTCTACATTCTAGTTGCTTGGGCAACACCCTCCTCTCACCATGGATTTGAGAGGTGAACTCTTAGATATGTGATGACCTAAGTTGAGGTTGATCTGTGTGGTTTCCCGATTTGTGATAGAGGTTGTACAAAACCCCTCTCTCTTGGGTGTTGAGAGGTGAGCTGATCTTCTTGATCATTTAGGGTTTAGTGCCCTTGTGCTTGAGGTTGAAGACGACCTTGTAGAGTTGTGCTTTGAACGTTATGACCTTGGAGTAGTGCTGCCTGATAGCTTCATCTTGAGTTGTACCCTTGGCCGATATATCTAGTTGAAGTTTGGTTGGTGCCCATTAGGGTTCCCTTGGTCGATACCTTTGTTGCTTGGGCAATACAGCTTGTTGAGTGCTCTGCACGACACACCTTGTAGAGAGGTTGCCGATACCATCTTGCCTTGAGATGGCCTTGGCTGATAGGCTTTGATAGCTTAGTGACCGATATGGCTTTGACTGATACCACCTTGTTTGGATGAGCTTTGGGCGATATGGTATGGTACCCGACATGATATCCCTAGGTGTTGGCCGATATGTTGCCGCATGGCCATACAAAATACAACTCTTAGGCGTCATGAATGCCCTAGACGATAGGGATGATCCTTGGATGATAGGAAGTTGGTTGCACGGTAGAGGTGCTTAGGTGTTACCCCTTTGGCCGATATGGTCCATGTGAGGGTTGGCTGATAGAGGAGACCCTAACCCTAACTCCTGCTTGTGTGCACGATAGGCCTTTGGCCGACAACCCTGTGATGATGCAAGATACACCTTGCCCGACACCATGTGAGCTGGTGGGTTCTTGTTGCACGATAGGTGAAGTGATGGGGTTGGCCGATATGGTGGTGAGCTTGCTTAGGGTTGGGAAACCCTAGACGATACATCTTTTGGTGAGGGTATGACCATACCCGATACACCTTTTGGTGAGGGTTGGTGCTGCCCGCCATACCTATAGTGAGGGTTGCAGGATATTTGGTGAGGGATATGATAACCCAAAATGTATATAGCTGATAGTTCTCTATTAATAATGATAATACAAGTGATATGGTGTATTCACCTTGAATCCTGCAACTATGATAATGAGATAAGATGATAGGTTGTGAACCAGGAAGTTTGGAAGGATATGATGTCGTACACATGATAATGTGATACGTATATTATATGATCACAAGTATGGGGCATGATATATGCTTATGATTGATAATAAAACTATGATTTCTACAGCTTATGTGTAATATACTCATGGATGTTGCTTTATACTTGATAGCATGATAATCCGTTTAATCCATGATGGCTTCAGTTATCTCTATGGATGTGTATACTAACCATGCAGGTATTTTTATGTGGATTCATAGCCTGGTAAGAGCTATGAGATGTATGTGCTTGAGTAGCACAATGTGGTAATGAGATAACAAGTTGATAGGTCTGAGGACCTGATATAAGGCTGAGTGCCTAATTGAGGTGTTATCCTCTGATGATGAGATAAGGGATGCGTTCCCAGTATGCTGATGCATGATTATGATGCCTTGAGAGGCAGTGGTTGATATATTGAGGGATTAAGGTCCCAGGAAAGTATGATGATGGCAATAATGATGTAATTCTATAAGGCTATGTTTATACTTTGGTTGCCTCAACAATTGGCTTAAAATATACTAATTAATTATAGATGAACATATCATGTAGTTTGCCCTGGCCATAGATCCATCATTGTCAGTATCATGGTGATGGTGAAATAGGTTTATCCTACGGGATTTTCCTGGAGCGCATATTGTTGAATGTACGAGGTTTTCCCCTAGCCTAAATAGGAGGAATCTGAGTATCACTGTGAATATATGGAGCATGGTGAACATACCCATGGCTCAGGATATGTGATGATGGGCATGATGCGTTCATGGCTCGGATGTATGTACTAGCACATGTGTCAAGGTGAGCTAGAGATATGGGTAGATTGCGGAGCTGACCCTGAGGATGAGGCCATATAAGCATGAGACTGCGATCCTGCTTTGGTTTTCGTGCACGGCTCAGGATATGTGATGATGGGCATGATGCGTTCATGGCTCGGATGTATGTACTAGCACATGTGTCAAGGTGAGCTAGAGATATGGGTAGATTGCGGAGCTGACCCTGAGGATGAGGCCATATAAGCATGAGACTGCGATCCTGCTTTGGTTTTCGTGCACTGATCATGAGGAGGTGAAGTCATGGAGTCCGGCTCTCCCATTGACCTTGTATGGCACCGGTGTTTGGGCTTCGCAGCTAAAGGTTGGATTTGAGCAGGGACATCTCACTTCCTCAAGGCATAATAAAACATAATCCATCCAAATAGTATATCTTGCTTAGAACAAAACACAGAACATTGATTGAGGCCTTGCTTATATAGCTGATCTAGTTATACCTTGCAGTTATGTGTACGATCCTTATATTTTGTGATAAGTTCTTATAAATCTTATCTTGCCAATAATGTTCCATAAAGAAATACTTGGTCATATGCCTTCTGGATATCTCGATAAGATTGATGGTAATAATGGTCTTGCTCATTATATTTCTCTTGTTATACGCTTTATCATTTATCTCCTTTTGTTGCTTTAATCTTCTGAGGTTTTATAGTTTCAGCGGGGAGTTATGTTTCTCGTTGGGACTGTGTCTCACCCCACTAGTTTACAACCTTTTTAGGTGATCGCACTAGACGTGGTGGTGGTTGTGAGGTTGTGACCGAGCAGCAAGAAGAGCAGTAGAAGGCAAGAGATGGACATGTTGCTATTTTGGTAGTTTTGTAGTAGAGTCCTAGAGTCATCCATGTACTCTCAGGTCCTCAGAGGTGTTTGACGAAGTTTCACAATGACTAAATGTTGTAATCTTGTATATCCTGTTGTTGGTCGTACGTGGCCCGTTATGTATGTATAAACAGGTGATGAACTTTGGTATTGACAGTACAACTGGTTCCGATAAGCTGTGGACATATACCAAAGCTTGTAATATTTTTATAGCATATTTCTCTGTAGGATTTGGATGCAAAAGTTCTCTTATGTATGCTTTCCGCAACCAGTTTTAATTAACCCATGTTTTTGGTAATATGTGGTTCCGCACGTTTTCGCATATCATCCCGTTGTCTGTGTGATGGCGGGGTGTCACAATAAGCTCTGGAAATAGATGAAGTCATTCAAAAACCATTAAAATTATGCTTATTTGATGCAAAAGAGTATCACGGGCTAATAAAAGTAAATCATGCATAATTAATATGAGATTTGACCAAAAAGTGCACAAAAATCAATACAAAATAGCCTATGAAAATGAAAAATAAATAGTGCATCAAACTCACCTAAGCTTAAATGTTATTCATCCTCGAGCAACACACTCTTGGATCTATTTGAGACAAGTCAACAAAAGGACATAAACTGTGAATATCGTTTCTTAACTGTCCCCACTTGGTGGTCCCAAACTGGCCTTAATTAATCACTGAACAATTAACTGCTCTATAGAGACCAAAAATTGCCATAAAATTTGTTCACCCTTAGATCAATCAACACTATCAAGAGAGAAGTTAATATCATAATCAATTAGGCATTCACTTGGTGCATTATGTGATTCTGTATTCTACATTGCTCTTTCCTAACTAACAACTACTTGGAAGCAGTTCTCCTTATAAGAATGGATGAGGATAATAATCATTTAAGTGGCCTACCGATAAGAGCAATGATTGGGTGGCAATTGAAGAATCACGAGTACGTCCAAATTATTTATGCAAAAATAAAACATGATGAACCTATATGGTGAAGAGAATGAAAAATGCATGAATCCTAATGCCTAATATGATAGGGTGATATGATGCATGAATCAAACAATCTCATCAACTAAACGAGAATGAAGTAAGAAAGCAAAAGAACATAACACATCATGTGAATGTTTCCTTCTTTTTGTGAAGAGTCGAGGGCATCCTTTTTCCCTCTAAACTTTGAAACATTAACAAACCTTTTTTCTTTTCTTTTTCATTGGCCCATTATTTTAGCATGATGGAACATTATGCTTGGGCTTTACTAACATATCACTCATTTTTTTTTCTTTCTTTTCATTATTCTGAGGGTATGGATGTATATCCCTGCACTCAAAGTTTAAAGGAAAATGATACCCGCATGATATGGAATGCATGTCATCTATATGTAAATTTTTTATGAAATTAAAATGATATACACAAAAATTGTTAGTGAGCACGAATGCATATATGTTTTTTTTCATTTTGTAACTAATGCAATAAAAACAAAATAACTATTATGTTACGTACTATTCCATGCAATGCAAACAAGAGGAAATAATTCAGACTACTTTGATCATCTTAAAGTGGTGGGTTAAAATGAACAGAAGATGAATGGAATCACATAATTAAGAGACAATGCCTTTCATGAATTTATGATATGTCTGTCTCTAATGACATGTGCACCAGGGTAACCTTAGGGTTTCTTTCTTAAATTCCATTTAAGACCCCGTTAACTATTTGATCAACTTAGGCTCAAACCCCATCTTCATCCACATTTCATGAATAATTAAGATGTCCAATCATATTAAATGTCCTTAAGCTGACTTACCCATACACTTCCTCTAGGTGAGATTACTCAAGTACTCACAACTAAGCCAATTTTTTATTTCCATTGCAAGAGCACAAAAACACATGAAAATGACAGAAATCATGCATTAAGTTCTACTATTACACTAGATAGATTGTAGATCTTGAAAGAAAACTAAACACAAACTAAAGAACAAAATAAAGATAAAGTTGTTCCAATACCCCCCCAAGCTTGAAATTGACTATGACCTCATAATCAAAATTCAAACACAGAAGTGGAATGGGGGTACCCGTTGCTTTGAAGGGTGGTGGCGGTGGATGCTTGGTGGCTCTTTGGACCAAGTTATGCTATAATATATCCCTTTTGTTGGTGTGTAACGACCCCGCCTCCCAGTAACCCCCAATTAAGGGAGACCCGAAGGTCAGAGCCGTTATCTAATTAACAGGATCAAAGGTTTGACAAATAATCAGTAATAATTAATAAACTTTACCAACTAAACTGAAAACTGGTATAAAATAAAACTTTTCTTACCTTGGAAAAACTGGGATTTCTAAACTTCTATCCATGAAGATGTTACTCTAACTAATCCTCCTGTGTACGTTACTTCTCATTTAATTCCACATATGCCACTTTACTGTTTGTTCTTTTCATTTGTACCTAAAACGCCGACAAACAAAACGTCGATCAGTATATCGAAATATACTGGTATGTGGGGACAACCAAAAGTTTGCACATATGGATAACAATTTAATAATCACAATCAAATTATTTAACAAGCCAATTTACACTTTTCAGTATGACATTCTCCACTGCTTTTGCCCTAACCCTAGCATACCCACCTTAGGGTGCCCTTTGCCAATGACTTAAGGCCACCTTCTCAATCCCGAGCTTGGTGCCTGGGGGTCACCACTCATGGTGCCCACTAGTCATGCAATATCATAGGCCACCTTCTTGGTGCCTGGGGTCACCACTCAAGGTGTCCATTGGTCTACCCATCTGGGCCTGACTCTCTTGGCATCATCCATCAGGGTGGCATGTAGGTGCGAGAATACATACTTCTACTATTAATGTGATAATCATAGTGACTTTATGATTTGCAAATATGAACATCCGAACTGATAATTTGCAGTCAATGCGATCAATCATCCGGAAACCACGCGGGAAACTAATGCGGTTATTCATAAGCGTAACCACATACCTGTTACTGAAGACTTGAATGCAGAATTAACTTAATCAACCAGGAAATCAAGCAAGCACACACACAATCTCCTGAAAAAGGCATTTAATTCCTCTATTATTAATCATGTCATTGTGATTCAATAATACTAAGGTTTTCCTAGGTTATTTGCCCTTTTTAGGGTTTTGACCATTATTAGGGTTTTATTTCCTTTTTATTGCTTTTACCTTATTTTTATCAAATTATACATCAAACCCTAATTTTCTCGCCTTATCATCCATTAAGATTCCTAAGATCAAACTTAGTCCATTAAACCCTAATTTCGAATTACTTCATCATTTCCTTTTCTAAATTAGGGTTTCCAACCTTTAATCCACATATAGAGTCATAAAACTCTAAACTTGTAATTCTATCATCAAAATAGGTTAATAATTATCTAAAACAGAAAATAAGTTAACCATCTTCGAATTATCTTAATTGCAAGACTAATTACCCTTTTTATCAACAATTAGGGTTTTTATCCACAAATTAACTCTTTTTCTTATTCTAGATATATACTTTTACAAAATGAGTCGGATTCAGGGTCTCAAACTATTTTTGTTAAATCCCTCATATTTTTATGATCATTTTTCATGTATTGAGTTTTTCCATACGATCCTCCTAGCTCTAGATATAAATTTTCTAAGATAAAACATCTTAATTGATTTATTTGCTAAATCGGAAAAATACTGAGTCGTCCGATCCGTGGATCGTGGATCCACGGAGGATCTAACGGCCACAGCTTCACGCGCCTATGCAGTGCGATTAAAACCAGAAAAGGGCGATCCTAACCTGGTCACCACTGAAGAAGGCGAGGGGCAAAACGGTCAAATGCCACTTCTTCTTCCTTGACCTCGCGTCGAGGTCTGTAGCTTCGGCGGTCAACTCTGGAGTTGACCTTGGGCGCTACTTCTTCTGCGACCGCTCTAAAGGGTTGGGGAGCTTCGAATCCCGCCGACGAACTAGATCAGAGGTTCAATTGCCTGCCAAGTGCACGCCAAAGCTGCCCCTACCCGCCGGACTCCGGCGAGGGTCTCTGCGATGATGGGGGTGTAGGTCTGAATGAGTCGTCCAATTGGAGGCACGAAAACAATGCTCTTGATCTTCCGCAGAGGTTGGGCGAGACGAAAGTGTTGCTGGTGCCTCAGATTATTCTCCCCTATTTATAGGGTCGAGGCGTCAACCTGCCCAGTTGGGCGTTTTCTCAAACGGTGACGAAACTCAAAGAAAAACGGGTCGATCTTGCGCGATTCTATCTCCCGAACCTAAAGGGATTATTATTAGGTGATGAGGTTCCCTGGATTCCGAGAAAATCAAAGGGGAAACTCCCCCTGTTTCCACGTAGAGTCCTAGTCCCAGCGAGACTTAGACGATGAGCATCCGCCGTTGGATCAAGATCCAACGGGCTGGATTGCTCGCGTTCTAAGGAAACAAAATCCCATTTATATTTTTAATTCAGGAAAATTCCCAAAAAGGCTATATCTTGTACAATTAATATCTCTCAATATATATCTGATTGGTCTCAAAATTTAAAGGAAAGTTCCTTTTAATATTCTCTATCTCTGTACGAAAATTGGGAATCAAAAAGCAATGTATGAATGGGATTTCTTTTCTCCCAAGTTTTCTTATTCAAAACTCTCCATTAATTCCTATCATTATTTCTTTTGCCTTTATCTCATCAATTTGCGTCCCTTAGACCTCAAGGAAACTCAAAGGCATGAATTCCCATATTGGGGAATATTAGTTTAGCATTATCTCCTTTTTAATTATCAGTTTCTCATATTTCCCTTTTATTAGTCAATTTCTTTTCCTTGTTAATTCCTTTTTCTTTTCAATTGGGCTTTATGGCCTTCAAGGCCCACAATCAAACAATCAAAGCCATCTCACACGAAAATCATCACAATTCAAAGAAAAAGATCTCATTTAGTCATTAAAAGAGAAAAGCCTTTTACATTATAATTTAAGAAATTTGAGGTTATAACATCCTCCCCTCCTTATAGGAATTTTTCCCTCAAAATTCAAACAATCAAGAAAACAATTCAGGGTATGTTCTCTCCATGTCTGCCTTCAGCTCCCATGTGGCCTCATCCTCTCCATGGTGCTTCCAAAGAACCTTTACCATCTCTATATTCTTGCATCTGAGTTCTTTCACCTTGGTATCTAGAATCCGCAAAGGTGACTCAGGATAGGTCAACTTCCCTTGAAGCTCAATAGGTTCAATGCTCAGCACGTGGCTCGGATCTTGCACATAACGCTCCAGGTTAGACACGTGAAACACATCATGCATCATGCTATACTGAGGGGGTAACGCCAAACGGTAAGCAGCTTCACCAATCCGTTCTAACACCTCAAACGGACCCACATATCGGGGACTCAACTTTCCTCTGTTCTTGGCTATAGCTCGGAGCGGTCAGATTTTCAAAAACACACGATCTCCCACAGTGAAATGCACATCAGTCCGCTTTGCATCAGCATACGACTTCTGTCGATCCTGGGCTCTCTTTAGACTTTGCTTGATGAAAGCCACTTTATCAGCATACACTTGGAGCTCATCTGACCTCAACAAGGTCCTCTCACCCACATCATCCCAATGAAGTGGTGACCGACACGGTCTCCCGTACAAAGCTTCATACGGAGGCATCCCGATACTGGCTTGGTAGTTGTTGTTGTAGGCGAACTCTGCTAACGGTAAGTATTGCTCCCATGAGCCACCCCAATCGAGCACACAAGCTCTCAACAGATCTTCTAAAACAAACAGGATAAGTCTTCTTATGTCCATCAGGGCTCCCATGTGGCTTCACCCTTTCCATGGTGTTTCCCAAGAACCTTCATCCCATATTCTTCCATCTGAGTTCTTTCTTACCTTGGTATAACATACCCTCATAGGTGACTCAGGACGTTTCAGCCTCTCAAAAGTTGAATAGGTTCAAGGCTCAACACATGGCTTGGGTACCTCACATAGTGCTCTAGATCGGACTCATGCAACACATCATTCTATCTTGAGGGGTAAGGTCAGACACAACCATCTCCACCAATCCATCTCAAATGGACCCATATATCGGGGACTCAGCTTTCTTAGATGTAGCTTAGAGGGGTCGGATTTTCACATTATATTCCTCCAAAGTGAACTGCATGTCAGTCTGCTTTGCATCAGCTTGTGACTCATGTCACCACTGGGCTCTCTCTCAGCCATTGCACGATCAAAGCGACTTCATCTGCACACACCTGGGGTTCTTTTCTGACCTTCGCGAGGCCTCCTTCACCAATATCATCATAATGAAGTGGTGACCGACACAACCTCCTTATAGAACTTCTTGTATCCCGATAAAGGCTATGGTGGTTAACATCACATCTTAAGAACTGCCTCTATGTATCACTCTAAATGAATACACATGCTCTCATCAGACCCTCTAGTCCGGATCATACTGTCCATTAGTATGGGGTGATAAACTGTACAAACACTGAGCTCTTCATGTATCTACTTCCACCTCATGGAAGTGAACTCTGGGATCACATCAAAAACTTTTGAATTCACATCATGGTGTAGTCGAACCATCTCTTTTCATATGTAGTTCAACCAGATCTGTCCCTTGACAGAACTCTTCCTTTCTTATGTCATCTAGGTAAGGCGATCTACCATAACCCATATTGTATCTTGACCTTCTTGGTCTAGGAGAGACTCACCACATCCATAATGATGAACTCTCATTCCTTCTCGGGAACTCTTTATACTTTACATCCATGCACTGGGTTAATGGTGTTCATCCTTCACCTCCTGGCTTGCATGGCCACATGCTACATGCAACTTTGTTTTAAGCATCCAGAATGCTACCTTCACTTACTATCTTTATAGTATCAAGGTGTATCATGATCTTAAAACCATGATCTTCTGTAAGTCATGATTCCTCTAGATCGATACCTCATAAACCCTAAACTAATTTCATCAGGGTTTTATCACCTCCCTATCCAAGGAAGTGTATCTGAGGTCTTATTACCATCCTTTTACTATATCAAGGACTAATTTGGCTAACCAAACGACTATTAACTTGCTCAATCATATCAAAACACATCTTCTTTCCAAACTTAGGGTTAGCCAAACAACCTCCACTTCTTCTAGCTTCCAGTTAACTAGGCAGCTATATCTCAACTAGAGAATTCATTACCACCTCTCATCCTTAAGTGTTAGGTAACATACACCTCTATGTATTATACGTATCATCTCGTCTCAACCTCTACGTTTGTCTTCATCCAGAAACTCTGAGCTCATCCTCATGGTGATTCAACTCAACTTTACAAATTTTGCATAGCTCATGATAAAACATCCTCACAAGATGATTTCCTTAATACTCTAAGTGGTTGTAAACCATCAATGTATCATTCACTCCACAAAGGTATGTTATCATTTCTATCATTATCCCTTGTAGCAACGTTCTGACTTATATCATCTTTATCCTTGGTGTAAGGCATGCGTACTATCCTATCTCTCACTCCCATAACAAGAAGAAATAAGCATTTGGCTGCAGTCCAAATACAGAGTTCTTCCTATTCCAAAAGTAGAGATGGTACAGCCCACCTTGCCCGTACACTTTCAAATCCAAGTTGAAACATGCAGCTTATGTCTCTATATCACAAACATCATGATATCCACACTACTTCTAGGGAAACTGGTCTCAGACTTACTTGGTCAAACATAATCCTAGGTCATCTCCTCTAGGTCTATAGGGTGCCGGTACTTTTGGTGTCATCCCTCTTCCTTTATGCATCCAGAGAGTGCCCTACTCATCTGCCTTTTGGGTCCCATGAGTTCATGAAGGTGATCAATATCCTAACCCATGGCCCTCAGACAATGATAGTTGTTACCTCCCAACCCTATGGTCATGTGCAACTAGGGAATTAGGCAACTCCTTCTTCCATCGGTCTTATCCCTACCTGACCCTTAGATAGACTTAGGATTCTAACATAGTACATGTTCAACTTAGAAACGTACCCAATCCTTCATCATCTCTCTCTGCATTCATGACTGACTTTCATCCTTTCTCAGGGATCATGGCGACCTACCTACCTTGGTCAGGCCCCATACTGGTTACCTTCATGGTAACACATCCATATGCACCTAGAGATGGTTATCTATGGGTTTACTGGCTCGTTCTTGTACCATGTACTTTTCACTTAGCTTCTCAAGATCCTATGAGACCTCTTTAGGTCACCTCAAAACCAACAAAACTGGTATACACCCTACCAACGGGTCCTTCTCCCAGGATGGGAGGAAACTACACCTGGATAACAAAGGTCACAAGCATCCTTATGTTTAGGGTCTGCATCTACTTGAGCTTTCTTAGCCCTGGCAAGCTACTAAGGCTAAACCAAATACCTACAAAGCCAAGCTAGGTCACACCTGCCCTCATACTCAACATCAAATCAACTTATTCGTGAGGGGGTCATCAAACATACCCTTACCTTAAGGGGTTTCCTTTACCTCTGCTCATTAAGAATACCATGCTCGAAACTATAGAGACTAAAATCTCACCATGAGCATTGGATACACTACTTCCCCTCTTAGGCCTAGGATCCCTAGATTATCCTTTGGGTATCCCACTGCATGCTCAAACTCTTAACCATGAATCAAGCATATCCCAGGTATGTCATGTACTTCCATGATCCTTTCATAAGAGCAACACCACGAGGTCGAGTCCCCCTCAAGGACAACCATCTAGGTATAAAGCCTCACAACTGGTTACTTAACCCTCCTCAGTGTTTAAGGTACTCTTTACCTCATCCAACAGGTAGTCACTTATGCCATGGGTACTAGAAGGTTCTTCAAGATATTATCAGCCTTCAGGGATCAAACATAAGGCAACCACTATCATCCACTTAGGTCGCATCATCCGCAATTCCCCATTGAGCCTCATGTTTAAGCTTCCAACCCTTTTTGCTTGGTTACTGCTTTCTCTTTCTCAAGCTAACTCGACTTCCAGCCATACTACTCGAGGTCCTCTCTCTCTAAAGGCTCATGCTCACAAGCATACCCCTATGTGGGTGAAGCTGGTGCTCAACTCATGTTCGGCTCTAGATTATCCATATGCTTACCTCGTAAGCCATCCATTGTGCCCTTCTGGCCAGGGTTTCAACCTACTACCGTACCACTGACGTACTCTGGGTGCAAGATATATCCTTCTTGCAACACCCCATAAGGTTTATATATGTTCTTCTCTAACCTCATCCATGAAGGAGCTATCCACCGCTCAACCATGCATGACCCTCTCCAGGGTTGGGTCACCAAAGGAACTAGGTCATCTAACCTCTTATGGCATCCCAAAGGCATGTCCAGCCAAACATTCGGTCAACCATGACATCTAGATCATCATGTCATCTTTCTCTCTAACCTTCATTTAGGGTTAGGGTTAACATCATCCTCAAAGGACTTGCTAGGTTTCTACTTTTAATGGAGGTCTCTACCTCCAGACCTAACTCTCTCCACTTATCCTCCTACCAAGGAGTTCTATCCTCAGGTCTCTCCTGAGGGTAATGACAACTCGTGTCATACGACCTAAGCATGTATCTATTCCTTTATGCTTACTCTATTAAGCTTATGTCCATGGCATCTTATTTACATGCTTTTTATTAATTTGATGGAGGATTCCTTAGTCCTTATCAACCTTACCCATACCTCAAGAGGGTGAGGGGAAGAGAGAGAAAATCCTAATCCTTAAGGTCCTTAATAGAATTTGAGTCGAGAAGGGATGAACAAGATGAGAGAGTCCTAAAGGTATCTTATTTCGATTCATACCCTAAGACTTTGGCCAGGCAGTCACACGGATCCGGGAGTCCTCATATTCCGACTAGCGGTGCGGAGGAAAATCTTGCCAGCCCCCAGTCGTGATCCTTTTTTAGACACCTCTGTCTTTCGGATAATCCTCTAATAACTCCCTTGGGTTCTATAGAATTTGTAAAATTTAATAATTATTAAAGATTAGATGAGGAACCTAGGCTCTGATACCAATTGTAATGACCCCGCCTCCCAGTAACCCCCAATTAAGGGAGACCCGAAGGTCAGAGCCGTTATCTAATTAATAGGATCAAAGGTTTGACAAATAATCAGTAATAATTAATAAACTTTACCAACTAAACTGAAAACTGGTATAAAATAAAACTTTTCTTACCTTGGAAAAACTGGGATTTCTAAACTTCTATCCATGAAGATGTTACTCTAACTAATCCTCCTGTGTACGTTATTTCTCATTTAATTCCACATATGCCACTTTACTGTTTGTTCTTTTCATTTGTACCTAAAACGCCGACAAACAAAACGTCGATCAGTATATCAAAATATACTGGTATGTGGGGACAACCAAAAGTTTGCACATATGGCTAACAATTTAATAATCACAATCAAATTATTTAACAAGCCAATTTACACTTTTCAGTATGACATTCTCCACCGCTTTTGCCCTAACCCTGGCATACCCACCTTAGGGTGCCCTTTGCCAATGACTTAAGGCCACCTTCTCAATCCCGAGCTTGGTGCCTGGGGGTCACCACTCATGGTGCCCACTAGTCATGCAATATCATAGGCCACCTTCTTGGTGCCTGGGGTCACCACTCAAGGTGTCCATTGGTCTACCCATCTGGGCCTAACTCTCTTAGCATCATCCATCAGGGTGGCATGTAGGTGCGAGAATACATACTTCTACTATTAATGTGATAATCATAGTGACTTTATGATTTGCAAATATGAACATCCGAACTGATAATTTGTCGTCAATGCGATCAATCATCCGGCAACCACGCGGGAAACTAATGTGGTTATTCATAAGCGTAACCACATACCTGTTACTGAAGACTTGAATGCAGAATTAACTTAATCAACCAGGAAATCAAGCAAGCACACACACAATCTCCTGAAAAAGGCATTTAATTCCTCTATTATTAATCATGTCATTATGATTCAATAATACTAAGGTTTTCCTAGGTTATTTGCCCTTTTTAGGGTTTTGACCATTATTAGGGTTTTATTTCCTTTTTATTGCTTTTACCTTATTTTTATCAAATTATACATCAAACCCTAATTTTCTCGCCTTATCATCCATTAAGATTCCTAAGATCAAACTTAGTCCATTAAACCCTAATTTCGAATTACTTCATCATTTCCTTTTCTAAATTAGGGTTTCCAACCTTTAATCCACATATAGAGTCATAAAACTCTAAACTTGTAATTCTATCATCAAAACAGGTTAATAATTATCTAAAACAGAAAATAAGTTAACCATCTTCGAATTATCTTAATTGCAAGACTAATTACCCTTTTTATCAACAATTAGGGTTTTTATCCACAAATTAACTCTTTTTCTTATTCTAGATATATACTTTTACAAAACGATTCAGATTCATAGTCTCAAACTATTTTTGTTAAATCCCTCATATTTTTCTGATCATTTTTCATGTATTGAGTTTTTCCATACGAGCCTCCTAGCTCTAGATATAAATTTTCTAAGATAAAACATCTTAATTGATTTATTTGCTAAATCCGAAAAATACTGAGTCGTCCGATCCGTGGATCGTGGATCCACGGAGGATCTAACGGCCACAGCTTCACGCGCCTATGCAGTGCGATTAAAACCAGAAAAGGGCGATCCTAACCTTGTCACCACTGAAGAAGGCGAGGGGAAAAACGGTCAAACGCCGCTTCTTCTTCTTCCTTGACCTCGCGTCGAGGTCTGTAGCTTCGGCGGTCAACTCTGGAGTTGACCTTGGGCGCTACTTCTCCTGCGACCACTCTAAAGGGTTGGGGAGCTTCGAATCCCGCCGACGAACTAGATCAGAGGTTCAATTGCCCGCCAAGTGCACGCCGAAGCTGCCCCTACCCGCCGGACTCCGGCGAGGGTCTCTGCGATGATGGGGGTGTAGGTCTGAACGAGTCGTCCAATTGGAGGCACGGAAACAATGCTCTTGATCTTCCGCAGAGGTTGGGCGAGACGAAAGTGTTGCTGGTGCCTTAGATTATTCTCCCCTATTTATAGGGTCGAGGCGTCAACCTGCCCAGTTGGGCGTTTTCTCAAACGGCGACGAAACTCAAAGAAAAACGGGTCGATCTTGCGCGATTCTATCTCCCGAACCTAAAGGGATTATTATTAGGTGATGAGGTTCCCTGGATTCTGAGAAAATCAAAGGGGAAACTCCCCCTGTTTCCACGCAGAGTCCTAGTCCCAGCGGGACTTAGACGATGAGCATCCGCCGTTGGATCAAGATCCAACGGGCTGGATTGCTCGCGTTCTAAGGAAACAAAATCCCATTTATATTTTTAATTCAGGAAAATTCCCAAAAAGGCTATATCTTGTACAATTAATATCTCTCAATATATAATTCTGATTGGTCTCAAAATTTAAAGAAAAGTTCCTTTTAATATTCTCTATCTCTGTACGAAAATTGGGAATCAAAAAGCAATGTATGAATGGGATTTCTTTTCTCCCAAGTTTTCTTATTAAAAACTCTCCATTAATTCCTATCATTATTTCTTTTGCCTTTATCTCATCAATTTGCGTCCCTTAGACCTCAAGGAAACTCAAAGGCACGAATTCCCATATTGGGGAATATTAGTTTAGCATTATCTCCTTTTTAATTATCCGTTTCTCATATTTCCCTTTTATTAGTCAATTTCTTTTCCTTGTTAATTCCTTTTTCTTTTCAATTGGGCTTTATGGCCTTCAAGGCCCACAATCAAACAATCAAAGCCATCTCACACGAAAATCATCACAATTCAAAGAAAAAGATCTCATTTAGTCATTAAAAGAGAAAATCCTTTTGCATTATATTTTAAGAAATTTGAGGTTATAACATGGTGCCACTAATTTTTGCCTTTTTGGCATCAAGATATGTCATTCTCTCTCCTTCTTTGAGCTTTAAAAATTGGCGCCTACCAGCATGCGTATATGTGGTATTGATGGCCTTTTCTTATAGCTCTATCACTTTTTGCTGAAAAAGTCGGTGGTACTGACTTTGGACTCAGTGGTACCAACTTTGGTCCAGAAGTTTGTGATTTTTCCTGAGAAAACTCGGTAGTACTGATTTTGGTGTTAGTAGTACCGACTTTCTGCAGAATTTTAACTGATAAGGTGTCGGTAGTACCGACTTGGGTGTCGATAGTACCGACTTTGACCTTGTTTGCACACCAAACAAAAGCATCAAGGTACCTTCTTTACATCAAATCAAAATCTAACAAAATAAAAGCAAAAATTACACAAAAAAGTCCTAACAAAATGTAAATGATTAAAATGAAATTGGGTTTCCACCCAAGAAGCGCCCTTATTTAATGTCTTAGGCTCGACATGAATGATCCTCCTCAACTTGGGTTGTCATGGGATGGTGGTGAAGATTCGTCCAACAGTCTGAACACCACTCTATCATCATCTATCTCAAGTGTCAAATAGCCTCTGCCAATGGCAATGATCACATCGGCCGTATCTTGGAATGGCCTCCCTAGAAATATCTTGGATCCTTTCATTTCCTTTGTATCCATCACCACAAAGTCAACCAGATAGATGAACTTATTAACTTTAACCAACATGTCCTCGCATATCCTGTATGGCCTCACAATAGAACCATCCACCAACTCTATTTCCATGGTTGTTCTTATTGGTTCCTTCAATTCTAACTTTCAAAAGGTGGTAAGAGGCATAAGATTAATGCTCGCTCCCAAATCACATAGTGCCTTCTTGAAATGTTTGCCACCTATAGAACATGGGATGTAGAAACATCCATGATTCTTCCTCTTCCTTGGTACCTTCCCCTTGATCAGTGCACTCATCACCTCATCAACCTGTATAATATATGTGTCTTTAATCCGTCATTTTTTGTTGATGATATCTTTCAAAAATCTCCCATAAGCAGGAATTTTCTCTATCGCCTTCACCAATGGCAAATTGATGTGGAGCTTTCGAAAGATGTCTAGGAACTTTTTGAACTGTGTTTTCTTTTTCCTCGGCTTCATATTATTTGGGGATGGCACATCAGACTTCTCTGCCCACTTATGTGAGGGAACATGTGGCACTTTATGAACTTCCTCCCCTAAGCTTACTTCAGCACCACCGCCTAGGGTAGAAATTGGCTTATATACTACTGGTGGAATGATCAATGGCTGCTCTTTCTGGGATGTAGATGCTTCTTTGTTAATTGTGACTATCCCACTGTAGAGTATAACCTTTACCTACTCTTGTTGCATGGGCACCTTTTTTATAATGGGATCTGCTGAGGTGCATGTACGTGCACAATGCACTAGAAATTTGCACCCCGCTTGTCGTCCATATAAACTGTTGGGATATGGAACTTTAGGCACATATGACTACTCAGGCTCTGGAGTATGTTGCTTTGGTAACTCAATAGAAGCATGTTCCGCGTTCTTGATAACAGAGATGTATTTCACTTGATGATGTGATGTCTTTGTATTTGTTGGGACCCCATGTTGACTAGGATTCTTTAGGAAAGCCACCTCTGCTGCAAGTTGAGAAATTTGATATTTAATATTACAAATCTATTCTCCTTGGTTTTGTAGCTCCCTCTTAGTTTGGCCAATAATGGTTTCATTTTGAGTGACCAGCTTGCATAGCATGTTTTCTATGAGGTCTATCCTGCTAGGGCCCTTGTCCTGCTACTATTGTTGTTGCACGAACATGCAATCTTCATCTTCACTTCCAAATGAAGTGTGGGATTTCTGCTCAAGCTTCCTCGCAAGAATATCCAGCTTCTCATTCAACTCTACAATAACTTTGGACTCTCTGATGCTATTAATTGATGTTGTGTACTCTCTCTTCACCCTAGACTGATTCTTAGCCATGTTCTTCAAGATCTCATGGCATCTAGAAGGCTTGTTGTTGAGGAAGAAGCTTGCCCCTGCACTGTCAAGTGTGGTCCTTTCTCCCTAATGCAACCCATAATATAAGATTTTTGACTGGCCATACAATTCGATCCCATGATGAGGAACCTTCCTCAACATATTTTGAAACCTCTCCCATGCTTCCAAGTATAACTCTTCTACATGTTGCTTGAAGTTGATTATCTTTTTGGTCAACTTGTTCGTCTTCTGGGGTGGAAAGTAACGCTCGAAGAAAGAATCTATCATTGGTTCCCAGGTTTCAATTGACTCAGGCTTGAGGTTGTAGAACCACGACTTATCATTGTCTGCCAATGATGATGAGAAAAGATTTAGGTAAATGACTATCTGTCAATTTTACCATGTCACAGTTTTCCACAAAATTGTTGATATGCATCATCGGGTCCTCAGTATTGTGACCGTAGAAAGCTTGTCCCTTGACCAATGCCACCAAGCCAGGGTCTATTTTGTAATTGTCCACATTGATAGCCTGTCTTTTCATTGGGCCTAACTGAGCTGTTGCAGATAATGCCTTTATCTTTTCCCATATGGTCTGCTCTTCCATTGCATCATCCATACCTTCTGGTTGTGGATTTGCTGCGGGACTGTAATCAGTGGTTCACATTTGAACCAAGCACTAGTACCTGAAATTTGTGAATTCAATGTGAGAATGAGATACTAGTGATAGAATCAAAAGATATTTGCAATTCAACTTTGAAAAGAATAAATAAAAAAATAAAGGGGGTGGCCTAGAGTGGCCAATTACAACACTTGTAGTGCTTGAATATGTCATTTCCCCAGCAACGACTCCAAAAACTTGACACGACTAAACTATGCATGTAAAATACAAGCGTACACGTCGAAGTAATACAGGATAATGAGGCCCGGATATTGACCACAGGAAAACGTAATTCAAGAAACTACTACTAATTGCTTTCGATCAACTAGGCCGAAGAAAACTTTGATTTGAGAGTTATGAAACTAATTTCATGAAAAGAAAACTAATTTACTGGTTTGTCATCACAATGAGAAGAAATTCCCTATGACTGTGATTTCACCACGGTTGACACTACAATTTTACCCTAAAATTAATATATGTTCCTCCTGATTCTGGACAAAAATACTTGTAGCTAGAATTACCCGCTCTCACGGTGTAAATCACTACATATCTTGATACCAATCCCATTCTCATATCGATTGTGTTATTAGATAAGTGCTTTAACAAACTACTATGGGTTATTCTCTTCATGCTCGTAAGCTTTGTCTCAAAAAGTGGTATAAAATGTGCATTACTATGTATTTCCGATCCTTAACCCTCCTTTCGAAGCTATCAAGGATCTAATTAATCACCTATAGTGTGCAACATAGATATAATATGATTTCATAGCAACATGCCTAAAAATAAGGAGAAAATAATATACTAATGCGAAAGATCCATATACAGTGTACAACCGGGCTACTCCAGGGTCCTAAAGAGCACGGAGATTAACTCATCATGGTTTCCATGGATACAAATATATTGGAAAGTAGAAAAAATGTGGAGAACATAGAAAAACCAATGAACCCCTTGAGAAACGTGACTAGGATGCTCCACGCTGACAAACGGATCTACAAGCTGCAAATTCTGCCCGACATGCCTGGAACCTCCTGAACATGTAGTTATCCTCCTCGATCTCCTCTCTCGTGCCTTGAATGTCGTATAATGGAATAGTATGTGATCCCTAGGTCTGGCCGAACTCCCCCAAGTCATATAAGTGACTTAGGATGAAATAGATCCCCAACTGTCAGATGAAACGAAGTCTTCAGATCTGCATGATCCTAGTGGGTCGATACTACTGACCCCTCTAATTACGTAGCCACCTATCACGTTGTCGGTACTACCGACCTGGATCTCGATAGTATCGAGTTTCTTCGAAATTCCTTGACAAAAATGTTGTAACATAGTCGGTAGTATTGACTTGAATGTCGGTACTACCGAGTTTTCTAGATTTCTTTTATTGCAACCTGAGGATGAGTTGGTACCACCAACTCCAAAGTCAGTAGTACCAAGCTATATAGATTCTTATACATTCACTTAAAATGCATAAAATCCAAACATAAGCTCTAGAAATAGATTAAATCATTTGAAAACATTAAAATTATGATTATTTGATGCAAATGAGTATCATGGGCTAATAAAAGTAAATCATGCACAATTAATATGAGATTTGACCAAAAAGTGCACAAAAATCAATACAAAATAGCATGTGAAAACGACAAATAAATAGTGCATCAGTTACAAAAAGCACTCTATGGACTCAAACAATCCCCTACATGTTGGTATGAGAAACTAAAAAACTTTTTGCTAGACAATGGCTATATCATGGGCAAAGTCGATTCTACTCTATTTCTTAAACACCACCTTTTGATCATTCAAATTTATGTTGATGATACTATATTTGGCAGATCTGATCTTGATCTTTGTAAGGAGTTTAGTTCTCTTATGTAGAGTGAGTTGGGGATGAGCATGCTGCGGGAGTTTACTTTCTTCCCCAGTTTCCAAGTCAAGCAAATCAAGGAAAGTGACTTCGTCAACCAAGGCAATTACACAAGTGAACTCTTAAAGCACTTTGGGATGGAGAAAACCAAACCAATGGATAACCCCATGTTAAACACCGCCAAGCTTGACAAAGATGAAAAAGGTGAGAAAGTGGATGAGAAGCTCTATTTAGGTATGATTGGTAGCTTACTTTATTTAACTACCTCTAGACTTGACATAATGTTTAGTGTTGGCTTGTGTGCTCAGTTTCAATCAAGCCCTACAAAATCACATCTCATAATGTTTTAGAGGATTTTGAGGTATCTAGTCAAAAATCAAAATTTTAGACTATGGTATCCCTAGTCAAGGGACTTTACTCTTACTACCTATAATGATCATGATTATGCATGGTGCTTGATTGATAGAAAGTGCACAAGTGGCAATTGCTTCTTCCTAGGACCATGCTTGGTTTCTTGATTCTCTAAGAAACAAAGCACATCGTCTCTTTCAACTACCACGGCTGAATACATTACAACTGGGAGTTGTTGTGCCCAAGTCCTATGGATGAAGCAAAATCTCCAAGACTTTAACATTGATTTTGATGCTTCTCCTATATACTGTGATACTACTAGTGCAATAAATCTCTTTTGTAATCCTATATTGCATAGTAGAGTGAAACATATAGAGGTCAATCACCACTTCCTTCATGACCACATTTCCAAAAAGAATATCTATATCAAACATGTGGACATGGAGAATCAACTTGTAGACATTTTCACTAAACCTCTATATAGAGAGCAATTTACTTTTATTAGTTCAAAACTGATTATAACTTTTGTTGATGATGTTGATATCCCTTCTAGCTAGTGGTTAATACATATATATGTTCTTGCTTAGTTCTTTCTCACCTTATGCTTGCTAAGTGCTAAATTTGCGTAGTTTTAGTGCCTTTTCGCTTGTTTTGGCTATTATTTGCAAATGCATATTTTATCGCAAAATAGTGGCCAATGATGAGTGGAATGTGCCTAAATATGTTTGAAATGAATGAATAGCTAGAAAAATAAATTTACATAGCACTCTAGAGTCTTAAAATTAAACTTCTTATTTTTTAGATAGACTTCGAGTTTGACCTGGTAGAAACTTGACCGATCCCATATTGAGGATTGAACTAAAATGTAGTATCGGTCGAGTTTCCAAAATATAGAACTCGACTGACACCATTGTTGGGATAAATTTATAAAGGGTGTCAGTTAACTTTTCTCCCTCTCAAATAGAGAAAGTCGACTAATAGCCACTCTCTAGTATTCATCCTCCGACCCTGGGGCTAAACCAACCCTTGTCCTATCCTCCTTAGCCCCATATCAACTTTTTACCTCTTCAAACCTCAACCTAGGTGGTTAGGCGACCTGTTGCTTGTGTTTTCCTCTTCGTTTGGTGGTCATCTCCTCTCAATATGACCTAAATGGACTCCAACTATAGGAAACAAACTATACCAGCTAGAGATCCACCGCCCTCCAATACTCCTTGGCATGTATCCTTTGATGGCATCTCTTTCATCTCCTCTCAAGCCATGAATAGGTATAAGGGACTGCTTCCTATGAATCCCTTTCCTTCTCGTGCCCTGTTTGAACCTCATTTTGCAACAATTGAGGTGATCAAAGAGGTTGCTAAGGTGTTCAAAGCACATCATTTTAGTGCTTTGTGTGTAGAGCATTTGTGCTTCTCAAATTCCATGTCTAGCACAAAGGCAGTCCATAAATTTTACACCAATCTCACATGGAACTACACTACCAACGTGCCACCACCTAAGGAACTATATGATCATTGTAACACTGATCACATATTCTAGGTTGAAGTTGTTCTCCAACTTTCTAGATTAGTTGGGTAGCAATGATGTATTCCTAGACAATGTTCATTGCTTGTGATGTCATAATTTGGTTAGGGACATTCACTGCCAACATAATTTAGGACCTATAGGGTCACACACATATGATATACTTGGAATAGGAGTTTATTAATGAATGATGTTTAACTTGATTAGTAAAATGTTTAGATATTCAAATTAAACAACTGAGGTTCAAAGTTGATTGACTGGACTCTGAACCGACCGGTTCAAGTGTTGAACTGATCGGTTGGAGTGTCAGGTCAATTGAAAATAACAATGGTTGATCAACGGTTGAACAAGCACAATGAACCAACCAGTTCAAAGTCTAAGATGATTGGTTCATGTGATGAACAGTCCAGTTCAATGGTCAATTCGATTGGATCAAGGATTAGTGTTGGCGTCATATTTTGCATTAATTGTGCATTGAATACCAATGTGATTCAGAACTGGAAACTGCATGAATCGAGTGGTTCATGGCACAAACTGACTCGTTCATGCACAAACCCATCGATTGGGCATGCGAACCGACTAGTTCACAGTTTTTAGTTTCCTAAAAATAATGAATTCTGTCTCTTCGACTCCCATACTGAATGGGAATCTTGACCCTGGCCTCTCCTATAAATAGACGGGTATTAGGTGCTTCTCAGATAAAACAATAAGATCTGACAATTGTTGTCCTCTCTAGTTGTGGTAACCAATAGAGGGCACAAGCAAGTCCTACCCGTAAAAGAGTGGAACAACGAGGGAGAGACAAATGTAGGAGAGTGAATCAATCCTAGCATATTGACGTTCGAAGGGACAACTACTTCTTATTGGCTCTAGTAGCTCAACATGGAGTTCCATGTGGTATGTGTGGACTACTCTAGAGGCAAGGAGGCCATTTACGGTCGCTAGGAGGATGTCGTCAACCGTTGTACGTGGTGTTGCACCAGGAGGCTTCCATTGATGACTGCTCAAGCGTTGCTTGAAGAAGCACACTGATGTTTGAAGAAAGGTGCATGCTACTGCAAGGGTATTATCGTTGAACTTTCTCTAGGACCAGGTATAACCTTGAAAACCTTCCTTCCTTAATACGTTGTTGTTGACACGATCTTGTTAATTAGGGAATCGATCATTAAATTTTTGTTTCCACTGCCTTATCTATCACCCCGATTTTCCTATAGTGGTATGAGCGACACATCAGTCTACAATGTATCTAGGTTAAAATCGATGTGATCAGATTTATTTTATTGCATATGATGTGAATATTAAATTGGTTAATGTGAGTATCTGGTTCATTACCAAATATGATTCACATACTAATATATATATATATATATATATATATAAATATATATAAATTACGTATGTTGCCCTAAAATTGACTTTGATGGTGGATGTTTAGCATGGTTATGGCCAATAATCCTAGATTTGTGTGTGCATGGTTGTGGTTTTTTATTCCTTTTTGTATCTCAGTTTGTATACTGAACCTCTCTTCTCCTTTTCAAATATAAATTAATGTTCCTCTTCCTATTTCCTTCGAATGTAACTCGAGGTTTTTCCTTTTACAATGTAATATGAAATAGGAAGTTTTAATTTATGTTTTGTCATGAGAAGACGTTCTACACCAGACAAATCGACCGGATCATGAGACGAACCAATCGATTGCAGGACTGGGGAGGCAAGACGACATGAGGATGAACCGATCGACTGGTGGCCCAACTGATCGGCTGGAGGAGTCCATACATCGATTGAACTTAAGATCATTGAATGTTTCAAGAGACCAACCAAGCAGCCAAGAGGCAAGCCCATCAGTTCAAGTATTGAACTGATCAACCCAGCTTGGTTCGAGCATGGATCTTCCCCAACAACATGTTGTTGTATATGATGTAAACCTTAGGTGGTAGTAATTCCTTGTGGCTCCAAATAATTACATTATTATGACCATAACCATTGCTTGTGTTTATAATTGCATGTTTTCATTGTGGTTATAGCATGTATAATACATATTATAAATATGTGGTGATTGGTATGTATATGTATTTATATAAAATCCCTCAATCTAATATTAAACATTAGTTTCTTTCCATAAGCAACACACATGAAAAGCTTGATCAACTATGTGTGGACATGCCAAGCGTGGTAAGTTGTCTATCTCGTGGAAGTGTGATCATCGCTATGTGGGCTAGCCAAGTGAGGTGCATTACTGTCATGTTGGATTTTAGGCCAGGCTTAATTGGGTGTCCTTAATGAGATTAAGCACATAGAAGCATGTAGATGGACTATGACAAGGAGTTGCGCATACCATCTATCCAAGAATTGCATGAGATGCAATTGGCATAAGTCGCCTATCTTAATAATTGTTTATTGACACTGATATTGGTCGGGTAATAATTCAATTGTCTTGGGTCTTGACCCACTAGAAGATTGTACATTGTAGTCTTCCGAACTGATACATAAGGATTATCAATTTGAAAAAAAATAGTGAGAGCGATAATTAATTCATAACCTGATTAATATCGATAATATTATCAAATCAAATCAAAATGTTTTGACAAAGTTATAGTATTTATTTTGTAGAATATAATGGAAAGCATGAACACATTATCATTGTGATCAGTCTTTGAATAGGACAAACTAAATGGGATTAACTTTCACATCTGGTTGAGGACTTTGAGAAGCATTCTCACTAATAAGCAAAAACTCTATGTCCTTGAAAGATCAGAGCCAGAGGAACCCACTCCAATTGTGCCTAAGGCTGAAATGGATGCTTACTTAAAGCATTCCAATGATGCCACAGACATCACAAACCTTATGCTAAGCTGTATGAACTATGAGTTGCATGAACAACTTGAAAACATGGACATTCTTGAGATTGCAACACATCTTAAGAATCATGTAAAGCAAGAGGGGTATAATGTCTTCAAAAGCATTGTTTGAGTGCAAATTGATAGAGGGATATCCAATAGAGCCCCATGTGCTCAATATGATTGGGCGTGCGGAGAGACTAGAATTTCTTTTGCGTCAAGAGTTGGCCATGGATATGATTTTACAAGTGTTTCCTGAATCATATAGCTAGTTTATCAAGTGCTATCACTTGAGTAACTTGGCCAAACTATTGTCTGAGTTGCTTGGCATGTTGATTAATGCCAATGCACAGTGGAAGAAGAAGGATGAATCCACGATGGTGATCAACGGAAGTGAATCTAAGTGCAAAGGCAAGGCCAAGAAGAGTTCTGAGGCTAAGATAAAGTCCAGGTCTTCTACACTCAAGACTAGGAGAAGGGTAACTGCAAAAGAAATTTGTCCTTTTCACTTAAATGATTAAGGAAAGAAAGTGCCACCATTATCACAGACATGTACATTGGAAAGGAACTGCCCTCTTTATATAGAGGATTTCAAGAAGGAGATAAAGATCTCCACTTCAGGATCTAAGAAGAAGTAAGCTAGAACTATGTGGAGCAAGAATTGCTGCCAGTATAGTTGAAATATGTCATTTATGGGCATGTAATAGAATTAGCAAATTGCTATTATGTACATGCCATTGATGAAAATATCATGTATCTTGTATGGACAAGAATATTATGAATAAATTAATGTTTCATCCTAAAAGATAAGATCTTATATGGCAATGCCCTATGTCTCATAATCTATACTTGATAGTTGTAAGACAAATGTGTATGGCACATATACTAAATGGCTTTATGACTCAAATAATAGATACCTATAGCATTTTCATGTGGAGCACATAAATGAGAAATGCATTTCTAGAATCCATATGATGTTTATCTAGACTCCTTTGGTTATTGAACCAATAGATACATGCACGTCTTATTTATTGGACAATATGACAAAAACACTTTTCATGAAACATAGTGGGAGAGTGAGCATTATATTAGTACTAGTACATACTGATGTACACATTAGATATGATAAATTGTATTTATTGAAATACAAGTCTGAATCTCTCGAAGTGTTCAAGGAGATTATGAATGAAGTACATAACCATCTTGGTATAATTATTAAAACACTTTGATATGATCGATGTGGAAATATTTTAACCAAGAGTTTGATGACCTTTTGGGAAATCATGACAGTGTATCATGATGAACTCCACCTGAAACACAATGACAATGTATCAGAAAGAAGGAATCACACCCTATTAGTCATAGTGTGGCTATCAATAAATCTAGATGATATTATAATTTCCTTTGGCACATGTTATACACTAAAAGAATGTATCATCTAAAATGGTTCAAAAGAGACCATATGATATATGACATGGGAGGTGTCTTGATATGTCTTCTATAAAAATTAGAATTGAAACCTTATATAAGAAAATATTTTCTTGAAAGGCTTTATCCACAAATCACATAATATTTTGTTGAATTCCAATACAACAACAAAGTTGTTTGTTGACTAAGACGACTATATTCTTTAAAGGGAACTTAGTTCTAAAGAAATCAATGACAGTAAAAGTAGAACTTGAAAAGTTTGAGACAAACAAGAAAACATTGAACCTAAAGAGGTACAATAGGACCAAGAAGAATCACAACTTGTTGTGGAATCTCAAGTTCCTTAAGTAAACAAAAATCTAATAGATCTAGTAGAACACACCTTAAGTTTGAAAGATTATGCAATTTTATAACTCAAAAAGGCGGTGAGTTGATCAAAGATGATGAGTCAACAACCTACCCAGAAGCTATTAGGGGATGAGAATATGAGACATGGCCTGAGGCCATGAGATCCAATATAGACTCCATGTATACCAACAAGGTATGACCTTGATGGATCCACCTAAAGGGGTAAAATCCAAAGGGTGTAATAGGGTTTTAAGGAAGAAGACCGACATGGATGATAGTGTACAAATCTATAAGAGTAGATTGGTTGTAAAGAGTTTCAAACAAGTTCAAGGTGTTGAACATGATGAAATCCTTTCACTTGTTATCATGGTTACATCCATCAGGCTAGTGCCTGCTATTATAGCTTAATGTGACTATGAGATTTGTCAAAATGAATGTGAAAATTGCATTCCTTAATGAGAATATTCACGAGGATGTGTGGATGACACAACCTAAAGGTTTTATAAATCCACATAACACAAATAAAGTCTGTAAGCTACAAAGGTTAATCTTTGGATTGAAGCAAGCATCTCAGAGCTGGAATCTTTAATTTGACAAGACAGTTAAAGACTTTGACTTAAGTCAAAATAAAGATGAAATTTGTGATTACAAATATTTAGTGGCACCATATTTTTATTCCACATAATGATGGGAATAACATCCTTATATTGCAAATGTTAAAACCTGGAAAGGAAAGTACCTTCTCAATGAAGGGTTTAGGCGAAGCATCCTATATGATGGAAGCTGAGATCTATAGAGATGATATTGATCTCAACCTAAGAAAGAGCACATCCAATGGCAAGATATTGAAGGGGTTCAACATGCATGACTAAATGAGAGAAAATTTGTCCATGTTCCATGCAGTTAATCTCTCAAGAGCCCAGTGTTCCAATTCTTGTGAAGAATGGGAAAGCATTAGTGAGATGCCATACGCATTCACAATTGGATCTATCATGTATGGATGTTATGTACTCATCCTGTGTCTCGTATGTATTGGACATGACGAGAGGATATGTAATCATCCAATTATCTCATATGCATTGGACATGACGAGTGAATATCTATCAATGCTAGTGAAGGACACTAGAATGCCATAAGAACATTCTTAAGTACTTGAGAAGCACTAAAAGGATTAGTTCCTTAGTTATGGTAATAAGGAAGAGTTGGGTGTAAGGGTTAACACCGATGCAAGCTTCCAAAATGACAAATAAAATTAATTATAGTTTTGTGTTTGACCTTAAAATGAGAACTGTAAGTTGAAAAAGTTTTGAGCAAGAGACAGTTCTTTGATTCTACAATAGAAGTCAAGTATCGTGGTGTTATGAGAAGAACAAAGGATATTGTATGGATCAAGAAGTTCATATAGATGAACTTATGGAATGTTCCAACCATTAGTGACACAATAGAGATATTGTGACAACAATGAAGCTACTGGTTAGGTAAGGAATCTCAAATAACATATTACGACACTTCCATCTCATACAAGAAGTTGTACAAAGAAGAGATGTGAAACTCACAAAATACCGACAAGAAGCAAAAGTTGCTAAACTCGTTATAAAAGCACTTGCGCAGTAGAAACATGATGGACATGTTAAAGATCACTTGGAATAAGATTAGTGGATGATTGGCTCTAAGTGCAAGTTGGAGTCTGTTGGTGTGTACACCTAAAGAGGCAATCATAAGATGATTGGAATGTGGCATTAGATACCTGATTTGATAATAATAAAGGTAATTCCATCTATTATGTTTGTCTTAATCATGAGATAATGACACATACATAGTATATGTCTAAAAAATGATGTTACTCCATAACATATGTCTTCAGGATGATGACTTGAACAATGAGATCATATGTATGATAAGAATATATACATTCTTGTTATGTCCCTAGTTAGATATTATTATGGAAGCAAAATAGACGATAATAATACATAAGACTAGAGTGTGTGTTATTAATGACAAAGTCTCATTAGTCATGATAGATGATATCAAGTCAAGCACACATGTACATGTTAGAGAACAGTGTATCAGACAGACCCACCATGAGAGTGATACATAGAGACCACGAAATGGTAGTCAGAATCAACTCTCATAGTGATAGTCGTGATTGTGGTTCTTAGACCTGAAGTCACTACACTCATCACATATTGTTCATTGTATTTAGACATCATCCAACGTGACCTTGAATAAGGGTTACCATAAAGGCGATGCTCGGGTGTACTGTGACACAAGGGGATTGAGTGTGAGTGGTGTGGATGGGATTTTGTCCCTCATACACGAGTTTGATATCTAGACCACTTGATAAGAGAGGCTGAGAAATGTATGGACATACTCATATGACTATGTATATGATATGTGAGCTCGCGTGCATCTCAGAAAGACCACTCCAGTTCAAGGAACATGGATTGAACATTAAGAGGATGACAATTTCATGCCGTGAGTTCAATCCGGATATCAGTGACAAAGGAACTATGTGATCATTGCAACACCAATCACAGATTGTAAGTTGAAGCTGTTCTCTAACTTTTTAGATTACTTGGATAGCAGTGATGTGTTGCTAGACACTGCTCATTGCTTGTAATGTCATAAGTTGGTTATGGACATTCACTGCCAACATAATCTGGGACATATAGGGTCACACACATAGGATGCACTTGAAATAGGAGTTTGTTCTTGAATGATGCTTAACTTGATTACTAAAAGTATTTAGATATTCAAATCAAACAACAGAGGTTTAAAGTTGATTGACTGAACTCTGAACCGACCAGTTGAAGTGTTGAACCGATCAGTTGGAGTGTCAGGTCGATTGGAAACAACATTGGCTGATTAATGGTTGAACAAGCACAATAAACTGAGCAATTCAAAGTCTAAGATGACCCATTCATGCGATGTACTGCCCGGTTCAATGGTCAATTTGATTGGATCAAAGATTAGTGCTGGCGTCATGTTTTGCATTAATCGTGCAATGAATACCAATGTGATTCAGAATAGGAAACTGCACGAACCGACCAGTTCATGCATGAACTGATCGGTTGGGTATGCGAACTGATCGGTTCACCGTTTGTAGTTTTCAGAAAATTTGTGAATTCAATCTCTTAGACTCCCATACCGACTGGGAACCCTGACCCTGACATCTTCTATAAATAGAGGGATACTGGGGGCTTCCCAGATGCAACACTAATCTCTAATAATTGTTTTTCTCTCTGGTTGTGGTAACAAATAGAGAGTCTGAGCATGTCCTACCTATAAAAAGAAGGAACAACAAATGAGAGACAATTGTGGGAGAGCAAATCAATCCTAGCAGATTGACGTTCGAAGGGACAACTTATTCCCATTAACTCTGGTAGCGCAACATGGAGGTCCCAGTGGTCTGTGTGGACTACTCTAGAGGCGAGGATGCCTTGCACTAGGAGGCCGCTGCTGATGACTGCTCGAGTGCCGCTTGAATAAGCACGCTACTACTTGAATAAAGGCGCATGCTACTGTAAGGGTATTGTCGCTGAACTTGCTCCAAGACCAGGTATAACCTTGCAAACATTCCTTCCTAAATACAATTTTAATGACACAGTCTTACTGATTAAGAAATCATACATTAACTTACTGATTAGGAAATCAGGCATTAAATTTTTATTTCTGCTGCCTTGTTTGTCGCCCCAATTTCCCTACAATATAACTAGAATAAAGTGGTTCCAAGTTCTAGTTTTGACAATGTTGTTAACTTGGATCAAACAAACAAACTGAAGTCTGGGCCTGGATTGGTTCGGGATATTAAATCACGATCTGGACTGAATCCGTGTTTGGACAAACTCAAGTCCGGGCCTGTTTTGGGTTATACTAAAACAAAAATCTAAGCTATGAAAAAATAGAGTCTTGACTGATGTAACCTATGGACGAATACAATATATAAATTGGGATCCGTTTTGGGTTTCAAACTAAACAAACCAAGCCGATTTCCAGTTCCAAATTTAAAATCTGGTTCAAAATTTGAGCAAACTGAGCAAAATTTTCATATAGAATATGTAATCAGCCTTTTGCAACTTGGAATCGACCTTTAACAGACCCATTTGGAGCAATGTGCAAAGTCCTGACTCTTAACACCCGCTTAGGTAAATGGTCAAATGGAGATGGCTTGTATGCTGCGAAGAATATTTCAATATTTATTTTTTTTTAATTAAGAAACGGAAGAGGACTCCAGCACAAAGCACAGCGCGTGTCGGGTTTACGAGTTCAGAATTACCGATCCGACTAAGAGCTGCTCACGGAAAGGCTGCGCGGGCGGGAGGAGGAAGGTGGGAGACGAGACGAGGGGAAGAGCAGGGGGGTTTGAGCTCCAACACAGGGGAAGGGGCAGATGGCGAACCAGGGCGCCAAAAAGAGGAGGGATGAGAACAAGCAGCACATGGCCATGCTTTTTCGCGTCATCGTCGGCTGCAATGTAAGCGCTCCGCCTGGAAGACCTGGACTTTTCCACCGCAACTCCCCGCTTCTTTACAATCCCCGCCATTATAGAACCTGTTTTCGTGCTTCATAAACAGCTATGCACAAAACATTTAGTGATGTCCGCCTCAGAAGATGAAGTGCTTATTGTTTTCTGCTTTGAATTGGTCTACTGGAACTCGCAGTAAAACTCTTGTCAGATTTCTCGTCTCCCGGAGTTAGATATTGGTGCCTACATTTCCGAACTCCACAGATCAAACTCGCTAAATGTGCATGCTCAGCCACTAAAGCATCTCGGAATTACCACTGCGATTTCCGTGAAACAAGGCTCAGATCTTCGTCAATTTCTATATGCAAGTTGCAACTACTGTCGAACCGTTGCCATCTGCTTTCATTGTCCCGCTGCTCAGTTGTAGTTTTAATTTAGTTTTCCAGCTTGATTTTGTTCGCCAATTAAATAACAAATCAAATTCCAAATACCTGTTTTGTAGTGGGTCTTTCTGATATATCTTTGTGGAACTAGGTCATCTATGTTTTGGTCAGGATGCTCATTTTCCATTCAACGTTCACTTGGAAGCACTGGATTGGACTGGCTGTAACTTCTGCCTGTTACTTTCTTCCATACCAACAACTTGCTAGCATGGCTAAGGCCAGTTATTCTGATGACGGGGAGCTCATGGACGGTGGGTTTGACATGAGCACCGGTGGGATTTGCGGGTAATTTTTCTATACTCTGGATTACACTAATCATTTTCAGTGCTTATGACGAATATGGCATTCTTCTTTCAATTATTTTTTTTGGCACTCTCTATATGCTTATGTTCTCCGTCTATGCTTTCCATTTCCTTACGAGGGAGTGCTTCCTTTATGCGACATATTTCTTGTTTTATAAGCATTAAATTACGTCAATGTCAAATTCAAAAGATTGCACCCTTTTGATGAAAATCAAGTGTGTATTAAGGGTGTAGTATTTCCACCAAAGACTTAACATGGTAAGATGTCATTACGAGTTTAAGACCAAATTAAGTAGGAAAGCGAATATGGAATATGTCCAACGAGGCCAAGGGTGTTTTCTGGTCCAATGTGGGTCAAATGTGCTATGAAGCGACTGTAGGAGCTGTTTAAAAAAGGCCAAATTGGTCGATTTGAACATGTTAGCGGGCAGAGTGGACATACCCATAGATTTCCATTTGCCCACTGGGAGCCACCTAGTCACGCCTAGGTAGGCTAAACCTTGGAGGGACGGTCAATCCTATGCACAATGGGTGCTTAGGTCATTTTAGGTCCGATTTATGTCATGTAAACGTTGACTAAGTTTCTTTAGGTCTGATTTTGGTTTACTTAGGTTTGATTCTGGTTAAATAAGGCTAATTCAGCTCTAGTTTAGTTCATTCATGTTTGCTACATTTTTCTTATGTTCTTTCTTTACATAACATCAATATCAAGCTCTCAAAAGACAAAAATCTTCTGATCAAAGTAAAATGTGTTATGATGTGCCATGACAGTACAACCAGAGCCTCAATGCAACATTATGGTTGCATGAAGTAGGGAAATATAACAGAAGATAGGTTTAACAAGGTCAAGGGGGTCGTTGGGAGCCAAAAAATGGATTAACTACACTATGAACTAGGACAATAAGTGAATTGATCACAAGAGTTGGTCAAACAAGATCCTTCTGATCAAGACGTAGTTGTAAGTGGGTAAAATGGACATGCTTGAGTAGGAAAAGTGAAGATGAAGTGGGTTAATTGATTAGGGCTCTAAGTTAAACAACAAGGTCAGACAAGCCACACACAATTTGAAATGAGTCAAGTTGATTAGCTCCTTGAAGTGACTTACCATGATTAGTAGTTGTAAAATACATACATGGATTAGTTTATGTGAAAACAATGGGTTCATAAACTAAAGCCAATGGAGGATGAAGTCAATGTGGTTTAGTGTTGGTTATTATAAAGAAGGTCAAGCAAGTGTGATGCGAGATCGACAAGCTCAAGCAGTTTACGTGAAGTTTAAAGTGAAAGAAATGAATGTATATTAAACATGCGATGTGAATTATGCAAACGGATTCTAAGTCTTTGGTAGTGGGAATATGCTATGGGCATGACGATTGAAGTGGGAAAAATTAGCACCTAGGCCACATGCATCTAAATTGGAGTAATCTTTAAAGTATAGCAAATAAAGTGATTTTCTGAGCAAGAAACAAGGTATCTAATACTATTCTAACGACTTAGAAATTGGTATTTACCGTACACCAACACTACATTTCAGCAGATGCAATCCCGTCCGTTTGGATGTCAATAAGGAAATTAAGTAATGGAATTTACATGTCAATTTATATGACCAAACACACTTATTTATGCAATAATATAATATAATTGATATTTCTCTTGAGGGTTCCTTCATATCTAAGGCAACTAAATTGAAATGTTTCCTACAAATTTCAATGAGGGATTTTGATGAAAAAACCAAGTAATTGAGTGATTGAGATATTGTTCACAAATCACAACTCATATAACTTACATAAACCGGGGTGCAAGACTCTACATGCATCATCACATATTTGACAAGAAAATCTTCTAGGGCTTTGTCGTACTCTTCAAAGTTAATCTATGACTTGGCAATTGACTCCGTGAACTTGGTCAACATCTCTAATACTACCATTGTATAAAATAGTGCGTTAAAGGCATATGCTTTGAGGTGAGCGACCCTCAGTATGCCCCGAGGCTAGAAAGGCGCTAGGTGCCGAGGTGATTGAAAGGCACAAGCCTTTAAGGAGGAGAGGGAGTAGTGGGATGATGTGCAAGAGTACATGGATGTGGGGCGGTGGTTGCTAACCTACTTGTAAAGACGACAAGGATGGTTGTTTCTATTCCTGACTGTCACATAAACAATTGCTACACCTGCATGCATAAGTAGCTTTTTCCATTCCTGGTGAGAGAGGTGACTTTTGCTCTTGCTCCACACAACATTTGCCATTGCTGCTGTTGCTCTGTGATGGACTGACGACGGATGATGCTAATGCTTTCTCTCTAACGACGTCAACGATGATACTCGCTATGACTTCTACTTCTTGTAGCTGTTGCGCTTGTTACTCCTCGACAGAGGAACAAAGGAGGGGGTAATACCGAGAGGTGGGAGAAGTGATGGGAAGGGGGTTAAAGGCAAAGGGAGAGTTAGGGCAAATACTAGATGAGTCAGGTGCAACTTTGACTGGTCCTCACATTGGATGTATAATGGGCTAGGTCTTTTGACCAAATATATTCTTTTGACCCAATTTTTTTGATTAAGTTTACTTTGTTGATTAATATATATTATATAAACACGCTGTAATTTTGAGGCTTATGCAGACACTCCTCAACAACCTCAAGTCTTACGCCTTGCCTCAACCTTCATACAATACATGTTTTTAGGCTTTATTTATCACAAGACGATATCGTTTACGTAGTAGTTGACCCACCTTTTGGTTTTATTTTAAGTTATTGACAATGGTCTAATGGGCCGGGCTCAATTCTGTCCAAATAAATTGATTTGATCAATGTGTTTTGAGATGAGTTTATTTTGTTGATATATTTATAATTATATAAACACATCATACTATTTTGAGGCTTACGTCTCAACTGTCTCAGATCTTAAGCCTTGCTTCATTGAGAGAATTATACCTCGCTACTTCTCACACAACGTAAAACCTTAACAAAGTTGTCTCCTAGGCATTATTTATTACCACGTGTTGTCGATACATAATAGTTGACCTCCTTCTCTAAATTGGTTGATTCACACTTGTCGTGAAATGAATAAGAAGCGCAGTTACCATGTCCACCATATGCATGTTGTGTGTGTGTGGGTGGGGTTGCGCAAAAGTGTAATCGGGTTGCTACAATCAAATATCTAATTTTCTGATGACAATATATTTTTTGTCACAAGTCATAACAAAATAGTTCGTTTGTGTTTATATTGTTATATTTACGCCTCGAGGTGGAGCTATCCTATTTGCTCCTCGAGGCTTACACCTCAAGATGTGTGAGGCTTGCCGTAGGGCACTGAGGCTTAGCTGAGATGCAAGCCTCGGTTTTGGATGATAATGTTTCATGTTAACCACCATGTTTTTTTTCTTCTTTGGAGACAATTCGAACACGTTCTTGAAAAGTTTTCTGTTCAGATGCAATTAATTATCATTCTCTTGTTAGTGAATTTACATAATGTCTTATGATTTTGGAGCTATATGAAGTCATCTAACAGCATTTCATCTTTCCCATTTCACCCTCTTTACTCGAATGCGAATTTTTGAAATTTCTTCATGTTCTTTGGGGATTCGAACGGCCGATACTACTATGATACATGCAGACGTACTACACCAACCACCAAAGTTGTGTATATCTACATAAATTTGATAAAATTCTAATTGTCCATTGTGATTCTTCTAATACATAATTCAATATTCAATAAAATATTGAATATCTAGGCTTCAAATGGAAACCTTGAAATATGATTTATCTTGTATTTTGAACTATATTGTTTAATATTGTAAGCTTGTAACTTGTTACTTGTTAGATGTCATTGACTGTATGTCTCTTTCTTATGAAAAATTTGAATGATAGTAAAATCAGAATCTATGTGTTTAGATGTTGTGTATTTTAGACATTTTTCTTAGCCAAATTTGATTATCTTTCTGAATTTAATCACAATCTTACTATTTTTAGCTCAATTTGCATCAAAGCTTATTCAAAAAACTTCCTCATGGTGCCAGTAAATTTCTACTTTCACTCCGATCAAAATCGGTGTTCTGCACCATGTATGTAGCAAATAAGTCAAGTGAACCATGGAACTAGTTAACTGGAATGCAAAGTAGGCTAATGGGATTTTTCATGTAGGTCAAGTAAATTATGCAAGTAGGTTATTATTGTGTGCATGCTAAATGTTAACATTTGATATGTTGAGGATTTAATAAAAAACTTTACTAGCAAGGTTGTATCCAAACTCCAAAGTGGATTAAATTCATTGAACATGTCAAGTTAAACGTGAAATAGATTCTACAACAAGGTTAAGGGCATGCAAATGCAGGTCATAGTGGGTAAACGACACGCACAACGTAGGTAAAACGAGTATATATAAAATAGGATAATGATGTTGAAAAGGATAGACATGGCCCAATTATGTTAGGTGGCATCCAGCATGGGTCATAGAACTTGTGCATGATCATGTGAATTAGTGAAGTCGGTCTAGTAATTAAGAGTGGGTTAGCCAATAAGATCACGTGGGAGTGCCCTATGTGGGTTGACTGTTCATTGACAAATAAACAGGTCAAGCGAATATTGGTTGATATAAATGCAAATCTTTGGGATTAAGCGGATTTGGTAGTTAGCATGGCTCCTAAAAGCGGTATGTGGTGTACATGTAGGGAGGGTAAGTATATGTAGTACATGGACGCTTACACGAACTAGATTGGATCACTCATTTATAGCTTGCATTACTGTTTTCACGAGAATTACATAAAAGTGTTCCCAATACAAAATTGTAAAATTCACTACAAATATAGAGTCTTCAAAGCAACATAAAGTCATAACATGGATGCAAAGAAGATGAAAAAACGAAGTTGAAGACTTTTTCAGACTTTTCATGACTTGGTCGCTCATTTTTAGCTCACCTTTCAGTGTTTTCATGACAACTACAAAAACACATATGCAGATCATAATAAACACGTCTGTATAAATTTATGGATTAATCATATATGCTTTACATAATCAAATTATAAAATGTAAACTTTTCAACATTCAATCTTATTCTAATGTGAGTCAAACTCAACCCTTAGGGTAGAACAACAACTAAAACTTCATTTCATCTCAATGCATGAAGTAAACATGAATTCAGATGACATAAATATGGAAAAGGTGAAGTTCAATACAAGTAAATCAACAACTGATCAAATTATTTATTAAAACCAGCAATGAGGCTATATATCAATAATAAACTACATCAGTTACTTAAAAGAATAACGGAACAATGTTATAGGAACCAATATCACTGCTTAAACAGCAAACAAATAAAAAACTATTAACATATCTGTTATTACGGTGCTACTAAAAAAGTGGTTATTAATCAGCCAATTCTATGGCTGGGCACACATGCAACCAGGGTCTTCGCAAAGAACTGATTGACGTACGCGAGGTGGTCCTCGGCTGAGCTGGTTAAATAACTAAGTATACGGCCTGGCCCATGGCTACATTGCAACACTGGTGACATGTTGATTTGCCAAGTAATTCATGAGAAGAATTACTGCAATCTTAGCGATTAACTGATTATGAATATGAGAATTTAAACCACAAGATTAAACAACTGAAAGTGGGTTAGGTCTAGTTTGGTTGGATGCAAAATCAACCAACACCACTGCTTAAAAACAGAAAATGCAACTCTATGATCGGGCAGCCGGCAGCGGGTGGGGGGGGGGATCGGGCAGGGAAAAAAAAGGGATTGCAAAAGAATATTGTATTGAACTGATTCGATTAATGAAAGAGGTACAACCCTGTCCTAGATATAGGAGCAAGGGAGAAACCCTGAGACTTGTCCCAAGTAATCTAAACGGGCCGAGACACTAAAGACCCACTTACTAATTAACCTATTAACTAAATAGGCTAATATATACTCTCTAACAGGGATTATGGGGAATAGTAACGTGCTCTTGATACCATGAGAAAAGGCTTTACATTTTATATGTAAAAGTGAGTATAGTGCTCTCTCTTTTATAGTCAAGAGATAAAGGTAAAAGCCAGAGAGAACAGATATGGGATAAAACTAAAGAGACAATAACAGAAATAAGGAATATATATCAACAACAACAAAAACAAAGAGATTTGCATAGTTAGTCAACTAGATGTTTCCTTTTAGGTCAAGTGAATATAAAAGTGGGTTAAATTGCATGGCCAAGTGGGTGAAGTATTCTCATGTGGGTTTGGCATATCAACTAAGTCAAGTGAATAGTGCAAGTGGTTTAGGAAATTCTGAAACTTCTAATTGTAAGGTCAAAGATTGGCCTAAGGGATTCAAATAAATGTACCTAAACAGGCTAAGTCAGAAGTTGAAATGAAGTTTGGTAAATAGCTAGGCGAACTGGCTAAGGAATGACATAAGTGGGTCAAAGGATATATTCTGAAGGCTATACAAAAGTAAGTCTGCTATATATAGCAAGGCAAATTAGGTATGATGAAAATCAATCAGTTGAGCAAGTAATGTGGATTATACAAATGTAATGATTATAGATTGGATCTAAGTTCTGACTAACAAGATCCTGTGTTGTACAGGTGGGCGCCCAGGCGGTCCAAGCCCCGCCTCAACCTGGGCGCCCAGAAGTAATACATGTATCAAAGTTTTTTATATTACTGATTTCTATCAACTGATTAGTATTTACTTATCTATTGATTTGTATTTACATATCTACTTATTTGTATTTACTTATCTACTGATTTGTATTTACTTATCTACTGATTTGTATTTAGGCATCTACTGATTTTTATTTACTTATCTACTGATTTGTATTTACTTATCTACTGATTTGAATTTACTTATCTACTGATTTGAATTTATGTATCTACTGATTCGTATTTACTTATCTACTGATTCGTATTTACTTATCTACTGATTTGTATTTACTTATCTACTGATTTGTTTTACTTATCTACTGATTTATATTTACTTATCTACTGATTTGTATTTACTTATCTACTGATTTGTTCATCTAATGATTTTTGATTCATCACATTATTTAAATTTAGGGCTTTGTATTTGTTGATCTACTTTTTAAAATTATTTAATCATATACTGATTTATAATTGTTTATCAACTGAGTTGTACTTTTTTTTATCTAATCCTTTGTATTTGTTTATCTACTGATTAGTATTTATTTATCTAATGCTTTGAGTTTACTTATCTAACGTTTTGAAATTTTTTATCTACTGATTTGATCTAATGCTTTGAGTTTACTTATCTAACCTTTGAATTTTTTTAATCTACTGATTTGTTTTTACTTATCTAATGCTTTGTTTTTATTTATGTACTGATTTGTATTTATTTATCTAATGTTTTGAATTTTTTTATCTACTGATTTGCATTTATTTATCTATTGATTTGTATTTATTTATCTACTGATTAGTATTTATTTATCTACTGATTAGTATTTACTTATCTACTGATTTGTATTTATTATCTACTATTTTTTATTAATTTATCTACTGATCAGTATTAATGTACTGTTTTAACTTGTCTACTATTTGACTTTATTAATCTACTGTTTTGTTTTTTCAATGTACCACCTCATGAATAGAAATACAAATATACTTAACATTTCTGATTTCTAATTTATGAGTAATCAATTTTGTGATTAACTCAAATTGGCTTTACAAAAGCCCAATAAATGAAAATGGAAAAAATCTCCTAAAAAGTACTGCAAACTCAGATTTTTTAATGTACAATTTCTACTATATAAGCAATTTAGATATATCTACTAATATATATATATATATATATATATATATATATATATATATATTAAAACAAGATATATATAAAAACGTCTGGAAACGCCTGGGCGTCCATATGGATACAACCATGACAAGATAAAGGATATACTAAATTTGATGTTCATTCCATGTGAACATACTGAATATGTTTAGTAGCAAGGTCTATCAAATCTACTGGAAATATAGCGGACCAGTTGGAAATACCCAACATATTTAGAATATGAACCATGATGTGCAGGTTCAATTGGAAGAACTGAATAAACTGTATATTCATAAGCAGTGTTAGGTGAATTGTGGAGTGCTCATGCAGATATTAATTTTGAGAAAACAATATGGTCAAACAAAAGCCGAGGGGCCAAAAGGGATATTCTGTGTCTTACTAATCCATGAAGTGACTGAATGCTGTTTGAAGTAGGTGAGATCTTCCATTTAGATCGAAGGGTTGAAAGCATATGGGATTTTTTTTGATCAGTTAGCATATCAGATTATTTGGGCAGTTTTCGTAGGTGTTGATTTTGGTGTTATGCATATTGTTTCACAGTGAGTTAGTGTTGGCCTTTGGAATCTCTATCATTTTCTTTATGCTTTTGTATATCCATTCTTAATATATGAAGGAACTAACCGTTATGGATTCCTAAAAAAGTTATGCAATGTGAGTCATATAGCTGTCTGAACTTGGTCATTTAGTTACAAGCAAGAAACAAGGTATCCGATATCGATGCCGTTTCACTATACATGAATGGATACGTTTGGAAATTTTGACAGAAATTTCGATAATGCAGTCACATGGTCATTCCGACGACAAAATCAATGAATTAAGCCATGAAATTTATAGTGTGATCTCTATAGCTAACTAAACTGATTGATGTAATAAAATTTTATATGGGGTAGGTGGGGAGTCCATGCATGTGTCAGGTATGCAAATTGAGTTGTATACTGGGGATTTTGATGATCAAATGAAGGAATCAAGTTCATCAATATTACGAACATGATCTATATACATGTATGCACTTATTTCTGCTATTATATCACATATTGGATATGTAGGGAATCCCCCTCACACATTTTACTTAGGTTGACAGTTTGCAGTTGATATTGACTTAACAATCAACTATTTTTTTGCAAACAATTCTGGATATAACTTATAGTGGACTAAGTAGTCGAGTACATCTATTATATAATTACAAAACACACAATGAATACATTACAAATTTACAACACATGAATACCATAGTAACTTAACATCAGTTTTGTGTTGAGTGTTGAGCTGGTCTTCCATAGAAGTATTGAATTGATATTAGACATATTAGTCCCATGACATGTAGTTCTTGTAAGCTTGGTCGTATGAAGTTATGTGCTCTTCATACACATCATCATTAACAAACTGCATCATCCCAATCTTTGGTTAAAGTTGTTCCAAGTCTTTGACATAGTCTCTTTTCCATGGAAGGGCTAGAGGTTGAGGTGTAGGAGGTGCGGCCCATGCTTGAGCTTCAGGAAGAGGAACATGCCTTGGGACATGAGAAGACATCCGAACCACCACAACTCCATGTTTGCTCCTCATCATCAGAGTGCACAAGGGAGTTGTATTTATATGTTTCATGTAGGTCCAAGCTATTTGCAATATATGAAAATTCAAAATGTTCTGGTATCTGAACCTATGGTCGTGGTTGTGGTTGTGGTTGATAATCATATGTAGAATACACATGGTGAGATGGGCATGCTGTGTTTTCTCAAACAACTAATCACCAAATGTTTGTTGAGAATTAGAAATATGTTCATGCTCCCCATTGATTCAACAATATCATACTTATAATCATATAGTAATGTGGAGTTTAGGAGTGTGTAGCTGTAGCTGCAGGTGGTGGTGCACCATTGCAGTCTTTACCGCCCTAGGGTTTCTTCCTTTGAAAAGTTTTCTCTGCCATGGGAAACTGTCTATCTTCTGGAAGAGGAGGTGCAACCCTAGAAACATAAGGGCGGTCATTGTGTTCGGGATCAACAACTGGTGGATAATTGGAGAGAGCTTACCATCCCCATTAGCGTCACTTCCACCATCACCAAGCTTACATTTAGAACTGGATCTAAACGTAGTTTTTGAAGTAGAATCGTCTGTGCCAACCATCTCTTTTTGCTGCTTTGTTCATTTCCATATAAGTGTTTACATGCTCAGACTTGAGCTCAAGTCTTTCAGGTGGGGTTTGATTTCTCCATTCTTCATCAAGGTTAATATTAGAAGCTTCTTCAGATTGTTCTCTTACATATGGATCTGGACGGTCCTAGAGATTATCAAGAATGAGACAACGTATCTCCTCCATCCATTCCTCTAAAGGATCTTTAAAATCATTAGTTTCTATGCCTCTTTGTCTAGACGGGTTGAATGTGTATGCGGCCACGTCAAAATCCACTTTCTTGTAACTGGCATCTTATATGACTAGCCCTTAAAGGCGTGTTGTATTGGATGTAGACCAGATCTATCAACCTGTTTGGCCCCAACCTATTCCTTCTTTCTGAGTCTTATCAAATTTAATGATCTCCAATTTCTTTCACAACCCCCAACATATGTTGTTTGAGAAAGGATGCGAACAACCACTTCCCTCAAATAGGATACCTGTTCCGTTCCAAACCCACCGCCCACATGGATCAGCGTCATCATGGTCAACAACTACAATTGGATGGCCTAAGTATCTAGTTGCTTCACGGAATTGTCGCAACTGTAAAAATATTTAGATATGCTTAGGATATTCATATGATAAAATGATAACGTGGAGGCAATCAATTCATTAATCAAATATATACCTCATCCAATATTACCATGCACTCTTCTACGAAGGCAATCAATTTGTTGACTATATCTCTTGCATCATTCTCTAGAGTCATATTTAAACTAAATTTTCACGAGTATTGGAACCTTGGATTCAGATGGTATGCTGTCACCAAATAGGAAATAATAAACAAGATTTAGACGAGTTAGAGAACTAAGAACTTAGAAGAAAATATTGTTAGAGATTATGGGCTATATGTACTGCTTTATGCAATGGATGCAAATGCATATCTACCTAATGCTTTTGTATGATTGCCAACTTTGTGCATTGGACTTATGAGTCGATCCTAGTCTGATCTAGACTGTGTCCACAATATTTAGGTCGTCTCATTGCATTTAGAAAAAAGGAATGGTTTTACTTAAAACCCATGAATCTCACTATCAGTTGTCACGAATTTGATGTAATCAATTGTGTCCATGCCCTTTTGAACCAAATCTATACGATGGGTGGCGTATGGTGCCCTATATACCATTTATCTCTACATTATGCCATCCCCGAACTTCTTGAAGATACCACCATTATCAACCACAATCTGGACGACAATTTCAATCTCAATTTTCTTGATATATGTTTTGATTTGCTTTTGGATATTCTATGATTTCTGATTCAGCTAAAACATCAACGACGTAACAAAATAGTCGATCCGTGTCAATGTGCAAGAAAGTTAATTTTTTGCTTCCTATTCCTATTGAGCCACCCATCACATATGAGCTTAACACAATATTCAAACGGGTTCCTATCTCAAAGATGTTGTGCCGAGCATATCTCAACCATGCACTCTTCAGTCTTCAAAGAGGAGGGAAGTGATGCATAACTAATGGTGGACTGCATGGACATGATGTATCTGACAATCATCCAACGCAACAAGGTGGCACAGTGGATTTGGTCCCTATTTGGACCACAACTCTGTCTGGTCTTCAATTCATCCTTGTAGCCTTCTTTTTGGGAGGATACTTGTTAAATTAATTCATATGCAATGAGAGTCTTGATGCCCCTACCCGACTCCCCTATCACATTTACAAGTATTGTAGATAGGGTTCAATTGCAATGTCCCATATCCCTTCATTACTCGAGCTGCCTCCCTATCTCACATTTCTCACTCATTTTCATGAGAATATTTGTAAGCCTGTCTATATATACAGTTTGAATAAGATGTATCACACCCGTTTATACATTCAATTTCTTTTGTTTATCTTTCTTTGCACCCATCAACTTTGTGAAACCATCCCTTTGATTTCAAGGATACTTCTGGCACATTGCCATATTTTTAGCTTCACCTTTGAAGCGACGCTTGAATCCAATGATTCCCCTCCACTTGTTGTTTTACAATAGTGGCAAACAACCTTTCCCTAGCCCCAAGAACTACAAGACAATGACTCCATGCGAAATCAACATCCTTCGCCGCGGCTTGACTACTAGCACCCTCAACATTGCTTGAATTAGAAGACATTCTTCTCAAAAGTCGATACTAAAAAGAAAACAAAAACAAACAAGCAAATGATGTGTTTGTAATTTCATTTACTACGTATATATAATTCAGTGAAATGAAAACGGGCTGAGCACCCGATTAAACGGCCGTTTAATCGGCCCAATGGCCCAGCCGTTCGATTTTTGGCAAAATCGCCGTTTAATATTTTTGTAATTAATCGGCCGTTTTTTCCCGTTTTTCACCCGTTTTTTCCATTTTTTTGCCCGTTTTTTTCCCGCTTTTTGGCCGTTTTTTGTCCGTTTTTTTAAAATTTTGCTGTACACCTGTAACTTTATATAAACTATATGGTCCCAAGTATTACTGACTATAATATATTAAACTTAAATATCCTATGATAAGCCTAGTCTAATAGAATGCATACTTGTATGCAAGTTGGGATAATAGGGTACTGTTGTAAAGTGTAATTTATACAAGTAAAATATATGTAATGTAACTATTATCTAATTTTAGAATGCATACTTTAGTTAATTGTACTGCTGAAATGTATGACTAATTGATGATATGCACATATAACAATAAGTTAGAAAGGTATCCAATAATGAGTCTATTGTTTACTGTATGCAAGTTGGGATAATAGGGTACTGTTGTAAAGTGTAATTTATACAAGTAAAATATATGTAACTATTATCTAATTTTAGAATGCATACTTTAGTTAATTGTACTGCTGTAATGTATGACTAATTGATGATATGCACATATAACAATAAGTTAGAAAGGTATCCAATAATGAGTCTATTGTTTACTGCTTAACTATGTAAACATGTGATGCAAAAATATTTCTGAATCATGTATGTGGGGTATTTTATCTATGTCAAATCTATTATTTATTATATTATGGCTATAATTATTGTCTTATAGCTATCTTATAAGCTAATTGGGTGTTTTTACTGTTGGGTAGAGTGTTTAGAATCTTTAGATATATATAAAAGTTTCAAAGAGTATTAGTGTTTATATACATATATATGTAATTTTGTATAAAATTATATAGAAAATTAAAACCCGTTTTTTAAAAAATCGGCCGCTTAATCGGCCGCTTACCGCTTAACCAGTTACAAGGTGCTGTCCGCACGATTACCGCTTAACGTTTTTTAAAACATTGATATAATTTTATAATGAAATAAAATGACCATTAAGTAAATACACTATAATTAGGACAATTTTAAAATACTATGTAAATGTATAAAATTATATACAACATTGAATGGAACACCTTTTTTTTCAAAATAAACAAGGATAAAAAAGTAGAGTTTGAAATTATATTTAAAATGGCAAGAAAAGTATTTATTTGTTAAAATCATATTTGAAAGGCTACCAAACACTATTTTATCTTATATAAGTTAACACACAAACATATAGAAAAAGGTAAAAAATAACATTTTAACCTATTTTCAACAACTTTATCAATAAAATGAAATATACATACATATATACATATATATGTATATTTGACTTTGTTTTTGTTTATATACGCTCATGTTACTTTTTACTATTTAGTTGAACTTCTACTACTAAACCTAAATTAAATAACTACAATAGTAGTACTGATTGTATTACTAGTAGGAATCGGGCTAGAATACACATGAGTGTACCAGAGAGACAATATACTCAAGTCGTTTTCCACCATGCAATAATTGTTTTGGAAATTGAAACCATTGATCTTAATGCCTTATTAATAGCTATAAATAAAATTTGAGGTGATTTAGACACTTATAGGTCACATTTTAAGACAACAAAAATGTTGCACTTGAAATTAGTTATGTACGCCATTTTTTTGTCCTTGGATGAGTGACATACAATCATCCAAATGAGCTCGGATTTTGCATGTAGCCTATATTTGTTATGGCAATGAATATCAATCGTTTGGATTTTCCACAAAAATAGTCTTAGATATGTAAATACCGCTTGAATGTACGGTACAATCTATACATTTGAGTGTATCCAAGCCCGACTCTTATTAGTAATAATTAGATAAATAACATGGTAATAGTTGATATTAATGAAGTAATTAGGTAGATCCTGTGATAATATAGGTCTACATAATATACTTGTAGATGTATGCATTTTTGTTAATTGGGAAACCCTCAGAGTTGGCCACTTTGTGAGACACCCTGACAGGGTGAACCTAGGGGATCCGCCCACCCTGCAAGGAAGGACCCCATTCAAGCAGCATCGCTGGCCGGCCGACACAACGAAAAATTATACATGTACATGTATATTATTTTTATCTATTAACACGAGCAATGCCATTCAAACATAGAGATCATTTCATTCAAGCTATATTCTATTTCAATTGTTCTTTCAAACACACATTGCACACATCATGAAATTAAGCAATGAAAGGCATACTATCAAACAAGCCCACATTGTAAACACAATAATAGTCATAAGTAATAGAAATTTTATCCACAAAAATAACGAGCTAAACACTACAAGTATGAACTTACATTAAAATATTTTTACATCTAAATTTGGGCAGTAAAAAGATAGTGATTATGGTGGACAAAAAAAGAGGAGATATGCTGTTATTTGTAGAAGAGAGTGAAACATTGATGTCCATTTAGAAATAGGTAGAAGAGGAGGGGGATGAGGAGGTTGTTATTGGTGGTGGTGGACAAATAGAACATAGGTATTGGAGGTGGATGAAGAATAGGAGACCGAGGATCCCGCCGCTTCCTCTTCTTTCCTATCCGCTACGGATCCAATCAACGTGACCAAACAGGATGAAAGGCGGATCTGAGATTGAGAAGACCTGTCACCTTCATTGCTATCTAGCACACTGCAGTCAATCGAATCACAAAGCGTGCGAACCTGCCAACACCTTCATCACGCATGTTGGCTGCCGTGGACGGACATCGGAAAGGATGCGGATGATCGCAAGATGAACGATGACTTTGAATAAAAACTTGTCTGCCCGAGCATATGGCTTTGGGATCGAATTGGAATTGTTAAGCATATGGTTTGTGAGTGTGGCAGGAAGGGAGATTCTGCTCGAAGCTGGAATGGGTACCAGAGGAGGAAGGGGAATTGGAGGAGCAAGGGGATTCATCCGAGGTGGAGAGTTGCGGCTGCATATACACAATCATATACAACAAATCGCAAAAACTAAGATGGTGAGGATGAAGAAGGGCGAGAAGGAGAAGAAGACGGAGAGAGTCCTGAGGGTTACTGGCCGTCATCACGAGGCAACCGTAGGGTCTCGTCAGCGCTGGTTGGATCCATCCTTTCGGGTCGGGTCAAAATAGGTCGGCAAATCCTGGGTCTTAATATCTAGTTTTTTAAAAGTCAGGTCTGGACCCTACGTCATTCGGGTCGGGTCGGGTCTCAAAAAACCCGACCCATTGCCAAGCCTAGCTGGCCCGCCGTCGTGCCTCCAGTTGCTCGTCTTGCTCCTAGTGCTATTCTCTAACTCTTGCATCTTCCTCCCCAGAGCGTTAGCCCCATACTTGTCGCCTAAGCGGCAAGGCGTCCCAGGGCTGTGCGCCTAGGCGAGGACGCTTTATTTATAATGCTACAGTGACCTAGTTTTGTGGGTCTGGTTGTATATTCACTTATTTTAATGTTTGATATGGCTACACCAATGTTCAAAATTAATAGTGTTGCCTATTTTATGTGCCAAATATCACTTTTAATTGGATCTAATATTCTTTTTTGGGTTTGACTGGATCTAATACTCTTTTTTTGTTTGACTGGATCTAATACTCTTAGTACACATTTGATTTTTCTTAGTTTGCACCTTCAATTCAGATTGTACTAAGTAGCTATGCTATGAAGGATAGTGATTACATTGCTTAATACTTGTAGCTATGTATGACAATAAATATATATTTATTTGTTGATCACTCTCTTACATTCTTTACAATAATTCTTTTTGTGTCCTTGACATTATTGTCAATGATAATATATTAGAAATGTAATTGGTTATTTTTTCATACAATAAAATATATATATATGGGGAGATCGACTATAAATATGTAGATAACTACACATATAACTATACAATGTGTGTATATGAGTGGGGAAAAACCATGACACATGTATATATACATGAAATATATACATAAATTATTTTTTTTAAAGGTCGCTTAGGCGACGCCTTGGCGCAAGGCGTCCAGCCCCAACGCCGTGTCACCTTAACAAGTATGGTTAGCCCAGCAGAAGGGCCCGATAGACCACATGCCGTGTGACCGTAGAGATGCCCAGGCGTTGCAGGCGTTCGCGCGGGGGCTCTAGTCCAGCAGTCGCTTGCCGACGCTGATAGAGGAAATTGTAACAAGTGCTTGATCCGAGTCTTCCTGCACTCGGGTCCCTCGGGTCCATAGGTTTTACTGGGCAGATTTGCCCGACCCAAAACCAAAAGACCCAATTAGGGTATGCCCAACTTTGACCCAGACCCTATTTCAAACCCCAAAATACTCGATTTTTGTGTCCATTCGGGTCGGGTAGCAGTATTTCTGCCAACCCTGCCGAGGAAGAGGAAGAGGAAGTGAAGAGGTCGGCAACAAGTGGAGAAAGAGGAGAGGCCAGAGTCTATAGGTAGTAGGTGGCGTTGTGGCGATGTGATAAGGAGGGGGAGACATGTATATCGGGAGTGGTGAGGAAGTTTATATGCAATAAGATGTTTCCTCTTCTTAGTTAGTGATCGATTGTGTCCTAGTGTGTCCAAGCCGCGTCCGGGATGTGTCCAATTCCTAATAAAAAAGGGGGAGTTGGACATGCCTGGGTTGTGTCAACCATGTCCGCGGTGTGTCCATGTTGAACACAGACAAGTCTCGGGAAAGTGTCCATGCTTCCTAGATCTAACATCAATGTTTAGAATGAAATTAGTAGAAAATAGAGATATGGAGGTTGGAAAATGTTCAGAAATGAAAGAAAATATACAAACATACCTTGATTTAGGCTGATTTGAGCTCCAATCTTGAATATCACCCAAAATCTCCCCTTTGTCCACTCCAGACAGAAGCAAGCAACCTCTCGGTAAATTGGGCGGTATACCGCCGGTAACGCCTTGTATTGGTGGGTATGTGGTGCATGTTGCTTTTAGGAGACTGAAACCTCAATCATCTTATTGGTGTTCTAGGACTGGATTCAAGGAATTGATAGCAAAAGGGACTATTTGGGCAGTTTTTGTTGGGGTTGGTTTGGTGTTATGCATTTTGTTGAAGGGGGAGCTTTTCTGTCATTTTCTTTATGCTTTGTATAACCATTGATAATATATGAAGGAACTAATCCCTTACAGGTTCCTAAAAAATTGCAATTTGAGTCAAATAGCTTTTTGAACTTTGTCATGTGGTTAAAAATCGATGAGTACCTGGGAAAGTCGGTCAATTTGCAGGTTCAATCATGTTAAGTGGGGGCTACTGTGGGTCAAAAGGATACAACTAGGTTAATTCAATGTGAACTTGGTTAAAAAGCAAAACGATGAAAGTCAAGTGCAACCTCAAGATATCCAGTGATCTACCAAATCAGAACTATTTATATGAGGCAACTTACCACCACACTAAGTAGATGTGCTAAGTCAAACAAGTTTCAATGGACCTAAGTGTTGGATCTAAGGGCTCTAGAGGGGGGTGAAGAACTACAAAATTTCTCACAAAACAGATTAGACCTTCAAATTATATCAAGTTTAAAGCAGTAGATTAAGTGCAATTTGAAGTCTTATCTAACAAGCATATCAAGGATGAGGGAGATTGATATCAAGTACTTGACAAAGGGATGTAGAGTGGTTCCACGCTACAAACTAGAAGTGAGTCAGTCCACTACCTAGAGAGGTCAACCTCTAGGACTTTGCAAGTGCTTTTCTCTATATTATCACCAATGAGTTACAACACAAGACCACCAAAGGACTTACCCATCCAACGCACAAGGAGTATCCACCTTACCAAGGACTTACCCACTTTGCAAGAGTCTTTAGCCTTCACCAAGGTCTTACCCATTCAAGCACAAGTCTTCCGCCTTCAAGGACTTTGCCACTCCTCTTGGATTTTCAGCCTCTGCCTTCTCCTTCACCTGGAGAAGATCACCACCTCTTCATCAACCTTGAAGAGGACCAACTACAACTTCTTCATTCGAGGAAGCTTGCTTCACCTTTTCTTCATGTAGGAAGGGGATAGGGAAGTAGGAGAAGATGAGAGCTTTACATGCACAAGAGTGGAGCTCTCTTACAAAAGGCCTAACTCACTCATAATCACGGAATGAAGTGTAAACTAGAGAGAGAAAGGGGCTCAAGGAGCTGCAACACACTCAACTATAGCAAGGACTTAGAATAGCATGAATGAGCAAACTTGGAATGAACTCCAAGGGGTCTTATTTATAACTGGGGGTGCTCCCTTGAGTTGGGGATCACTTAGGGTCAAAATATAGCCGTTTTCCTCAAGCCAACGAATCTTTTTTCACCAAAAACAAGTCACCAACAGTTATAATCAATTTTTCTGCGTTTTCCGTACAGTACATTCGGTCAAGTTTCAATAAAGGTAACGCCACCGATCAACTAAAAGACAAAGCCAATTTTCAAACTATCAGTCGAGTTTATTCTGGGGAACTCGACTGATGAGCTAAAATCGAGTTTGCTCAGTGAGTCGGTCGGTCGAGTTCTGTGAGTGTACAAGTCGACCGATGGGTCATCTTCAGAAAATCCATCATAGGATGAACAACCTGTGATCAATTTTCTAAGTTGACTTTAGGGTGATTAAACCTTGGTATTAAGTGTCCCACATATTTTTCTCATCTTAGTTACAAGTCATATCCTCAATACAAGTGATTACAAAATTCTTCTAATGTCGTTTGAAGTGATTTTCCAAAAAGCACACTTGCATTGCATTTGACTTGAACTTGAACAAGCTAGGGCTTGTATAATTTGATCTTTTTCATGTACCTAAAGCCTGAAATCAATCTTGAACAAACATATTAGATACATAGGAATAGAATAGTTAAGTCATTATCAAAATATGGACAATGTAGAACTCTCAAGTCAACATTCTCCCCCTTTTTGACAATGACAAGCCATTCCTCAGTCATATTGAAAAGGATATTGAAGTTATACCTTTGCCTTGTGAATTGTAAGGGGATTCAAGATTTGAACAATGTGAATTGCTCCCCCTCAATGTATGCTTACTTTAACCTGCATAGTTTGTTTATCTACACAAAGCAATATACTACATACATACTATAGGATCCTTTAGCAAGTCACATGATAAAGCATATAATGAACAAGAAAAGGAACACATAGGCAATAAAAACAATATGGTTGTGCTTCAAAACATTGAATTTCTCTCCCCCTTTTGACATTATCAAAAAGGAAGGAGGTAGAAGAGCACAAAAAAAGGTTTTCTCCAAGCACAACCAAGCATATTTCCATAACACGCAATCTCAAAAACATACACCAAACAGAGACGAGAGAAGCAACCAAACTAAGTCATAATCAAAATATGGTAAAATATGGCACCAACTCATAAGATATAACAAATCAAAGAGTAAGAGTGCACATAATTTAGATTACAATCCAGAATGCAAGTTTAAAAAAAAAAGCTACAAACCAACGCGATGAAGGCTAAGATGATAGAAATAGTACATCTCAGATCATGTGCCCAGATGTTTCCAATACAAAATAGTCTAGAAAGATATATATGATCAGCACACTAGACTAAAAACTAAGACCAACTAGACATCTAGGTCTTTTATACCTACATCATCCACAACATCATCAACATCAGGCTCATAGTCGTCATCTCCGTCTGAAGGTGCAACAACATCACCTTCATCACCGGAGTCACCAACGAAGCCATCAGAGCCATCATCATCAGATGCAACACCATCATCCTCATCAGCATCAACATCCTCCTCATCAGCCTGGTCCGACATCTCTTCATCAACAGAGGAACCGAAACCACGACCGAGCCAACGAGCATTCTGCTCATCCCATGACATACCAAGAGCATGAAACTCATTGGCCTGTGGGAAGGAAGGAGCAGAATCGCCAAGTCTGGCGAGTAGAGTGGCCAAGGGGCCAGCTGGCAGAGGCAGGACAGCGGGAGCAGGTCCACCAGCAGCAGAGGGTGTAGCAGCAGCGGAAGGTGCAGGTGCATGTGGAGGGGCAGGGTAAAAGTGATTGTATGCATAGGATGCATAATCACTTCTCGGGTAGGGCTGGTAGGCTGGGTAGGATGTGCACAGGACATGTTCATGTTGGACACAATTGAACATAAATCCTGATGCATGTGCTCCTGGACCTGGAGGTTGTATGCTTGTTGATGCATCATGTATCCCATGAGGGTTTCATTGGACACATGAAACGAGGCACGGGCAGGTCGGGTAGGCTGATGAGGTGGAGGTGTTCGGGTAGAGGTAGAGGCAGGTGTAGAAGCAGAAATGGAGGCACTAGGTGTGGTGGAGGAGAGGATAGGCACAAACTTCTGAATAGTGGTCTCACTGATACAAACTCCTTTCCGGGCAGGTCAGTAATGAATGTCATGGAAAAGAGATTTCTGAGTGGCAAACTAAAATAGACCACATATCAGGGCAGGGCAGGGAGGGTGGGTGCCACGGGTATTCTTGCCTGAGTCGAAGCAAGTCATATGGTGGAGGATGTATCTAGACCACTTGACTCTGACGTTCTCTAAGAGGCAGTACATGATTTTTTTTGATGACCGAGAGAACCCATCCCGGGCGAAGCCGACATGGTAAACTCTCGAGGCATGAGAGGGTGTGGTCCGGTCACCCCCCTCCCGCGCCTAATCAGTGTGAATTGCCGTTCGCAAAGTGCCTTCGGTGAGGTTTGAACCCGGGTCCTTCATTGGGACTTACCGAGCTCTTACCACCCGGGCTACTATGGCCGGACAGGCAGTACTTGCTTACCACAACGTTCTCTGTAATCTCCGTTTGATTTTTCTTTGGATGAATGTTGTAGTTAACAACTAGGACCAGGATGCGCCTCTTGAGATCCAAGGCAGAGGAGGGAAGGATGCTCTTCTTTTTATAGGGGAATTGATGCTTCTTCAAGTAACGATGAATGTCAGGAAGAGTGAGATCGTATTGCTTGTAGAAAGCCTCAGGGTCAAGAAGGTCGAAATACTCGTTGTAATCCTTACGCCAGGTGTCAGTCTCATCGGTACCAGAGAAAAAGATGTTTAAGGTATCTTCCGAGACTTGGAATTTTTTACCGTCTCCAACGCAAGTTCACGTATAATTCGTGAATCGCTTTCGTGCTAGTCATGGAATTGTTGTAGCACACATGTTCAACACCCAGGGCGGATAGATGGTGAACGTGTAGCAACTTCACAACTTGATCTATGACCTCTTGGCTTTTAGGTCTTGGCTCAAAGTGGGCGCAAAAAGGAAAAGGATTCCGTGGAAGGAGGTCCTTATACCTATTAACAGCCTCATTTGAGGCAAAGAGAGTCTCATCAAAAGGGATCAAGCGGGAAGATGAAGAAGAGGATGGTGCATTGGTGGGGGTGACTCTCTTCCTTCTATTTGAAGCCATGGAGACGAAATAGAGAGGAAAGAGGGAGCAAGAGCAAGAAATGCACCGCCAAAGACGTCCACACACCTAGGTTTAGCAAGGGGGAAGGTCAAGGATAGTCTAGCTAGGTCGGATTAGGGCTAGGTTGAGGAAGGGAAGAGCAAGGGTAGAGAGCTTAGGGCTAATGGAGGTGGAATCGGTCGACTTTTCTCTAGTTGAGAAGGAGAATAGTCGGCCAAATCCAACTTAAGAAAGCTCCAGCCCGACCATCGGTCGAGTTCTGTGAACTCGGAAACTCGACCGATTGGCTTTTAAAAAAGCTCTCGGCCATCGATCGATCGAGTTGGCAACTCGATCGATGGTCAACATGACCTAAACATAAGAAACTTAGTTTTTAGCCATTTGAGTGCCAATTAAATTTATTTTTCAAGTCCATTATGTATTTTGAACATACTTAGGCACATATCACTCATCATTGGGTACTATTTTGCGATAAAACATGCATTTTCAAAAAATACCCCAAAAAGGAGAAAAACAAGGCAAAATGAACATCAAAAACAAATTTTTAGCACATTAGCAAGTAAGATGATCCAAACAGAGGCAATACATATAGGATAGATAACAATTAGCTAGAAGGCATATCAGATTCATTCAAAGCAGTTATAAACAATTTTGATTTAATAAAGTTAAATTGCTCTCTAGTTAGAGGTTTAGTGAAAATGTCCGCCAACTGATTTTCCGTATCCACATGTGTGATATAGATATCCTTCTTGGCAATGTGATCACTGAGAAAATAATGGCGAACCTCGATATGTTTAGCTCTACTATGCAAGATATGATTGTATGACAAGTTAATTGCACTAGTATTATCACAATAGATAGGAGAAGCATCAAAATGAATGTTAAAGTCTTGGAGCATTTGCTTCATCCATAGGACCTGGGCACAACTTCCGACTGCAATGTACTCAGCCTTAGTGGTTGATAATGCCACTGTGCTCTGTTTCTTGGAGAACCAAGACACCAAGCATGGTCCTAAGAGGAAACAAGTGCCACTTGTGCACTTTCTATCTGTGGCAACACATCCCGTTATCATACAGATAACGAGGTGTTACACGAAAACGTGCGGAAATCACCATAACCACAGATTATGAAAACACGGGTTAATTAAAACCGATTGCAGAAAATTGCCAAACTGTGACACTATTACTTTCCAGTCCTCATCCTGCACAGAAACATGTCATATATATACATACACGAGATCTGATACGTGTCTAAGCCTACAGAAATAGCTGTTCATCTATCACATGAGTTCACCACCCGTTCATATACAGAAAGGCCCACATCCGGCCAACAGCAGGATATACCAACAACATCGATCGTTTATCGTGAAACATCGTCAAAACACTGCCGAGGACCTGAGAGTACAGGGATGACTCTAGACACTACTACAAAACATCCAAAACAACAACATGTCCATCGCTTGCCTTCTACTGCTCCTCAAGCTGCTCAGCCGCAACACCACGACCACGACCACGTCTACCTCGACCACCTAAAAGAGGGTTAAACCAGCGGGGTGAGACAATCGAACAATTGTCCCAGCGGGAAACATAACTCCCCACCGCAACTACAGAACCTCAGCAGGATAAACTATAATAGCAGATAATTGATATCAGATATGACAAGAGTAGGCTATATAAAGTAAAGCTATTCTTACCGACAAGCTTACCAGTTGTATGGAAGCGTATAACCAAAATACCTCTCGATGGAACATGATTAACAAGATAAGATATATCACTATGTAACTGGATTATCCGAACAAGATATATTGTCACATAACCTGGGGATTAAGATAGAACAGATTAATCATATAAACGAGGCCTTAACCAATATTCTGCGTTTTGTCTTAGAAACTACTATATGACGGCATGAACGCATTCTTGCTCCTTATCTCACATAACCTGAGCCATGGGCCTGTTCACCATGCTCAACTCATCACGTATCCCGAACCATGGGCCTGTTCACCATGCTCATCACATAGCAGTGTTACAACCTAATTCCACACCCTAGTGTCTACAACCGTAGATATACTCTTACCTTTTTACTTTAGAAACACCCCCGCCTATTCAACGATATGCATTCCGGGTTAACCCTTAAGTAAACCTGTTTACCATTATCAACTACCGGCTATGATGAATCTATGATCAATGCAACTACATGCTATGATTCCACTGTGATTATTTAGTATTTATGCAAGATATATCAGAAGGTAAACAAAGATAAACTTGATCATTGTGCTATTATTGTAATTACATCTACCTGATCCATCTCAAGGATCCAACATCACCTGTTGTCACTTGGCCTCTTGCCAACCCTCCAGATCCATCTCGAGGATCATCACATGCCCTGGGATTTCAATTCCTCATCAAGTATTGATACTGCTATACAGAGCTTACCTCGATATCATGGAACGAACACATTATACATGTAACTTATTCAACAAGAATAAATGTTAGTGTGATGTATTCATCCCATATGTCTCATAACCTTTACAGGGCTAAGCAGCATCTGCATGGTTAGTGTATTCAACAATCGTAGTTCATCATAAGGATTATGCTTACTATCATGAGATGATATTCAAGATGTTATACTTGTCAACCTTACTTTATCTGGTGATTAGGTATATAAAGCATATTATAAGGCAACTGCTTTATGTATCTATCCTTGTCTCTGCATTACACAGATATTCATGGAAATTACTTCATTCATATAGTCATGCTTAGATATAAAAGGTCAAACGTTATCATTACCATCATCAAACAAGATGCTAATATAACTACCACTATTCCTCTTATCAATAACCGATAAACATGATGATCACTTTATGCCTATAACTATGCTACTATCATTACCATTCTTGATGTAGATAGACAATCATAATAACTGAGAAATGCATATCATCAACACATGGTGACATTTAGGTTTAAGTGCAATATTCACACAAAATGACAATATATATATTATATCCTTTAATCACGTCTCATAACACTCTGCATTACATGATCTTTGTTATTTTGGGTATTATACCGATGATTATAATGATTAGGATAAAAAGGGACTGATATAGCCATCATCAGTAGTAAGCATAGCACAGATCATCATCATTATTGTTATCATCCACTATCATCAATATTATCATCATGCAACTTCTAGTGTAACTATCACCATTCTCATTTAACAATTAAGTACAAGGATTACTTCATGCATATCATTACTATCATTATTGCCATCTTTATTATGATCGACATCATTACTATCATCTTCCTTATTATTAACAAATAAGCATAAGGATCACATCATGCATCTTATTACCATTACCTTCCTCATTATCATCACTACTACCGTTATCATCATTACCCACATTATTAGTATTGGCATCATTACTAGTATTAGTATTGTTATTATTGCAAGGCATCATACTCATTGTTGTTATTACTAACAAGACACCACCATCGTTTATTGGTGCATAGCTAACCACTTCCTCATCACAAAGGACCGTTACTATAGGATTACAAGACTCTCACCATAACTCTTATCAACCCTCACTAAAACCTATCATGGCCTATCGGCCGACACACATCCAACCCTATCGGCCAGCACCACTCAAAACTGTCGCCCATCATGGCTATCGGCCAACACAACAAGATGTATCGTCCGGTACACAACAACATCCATCGGCCAACATGCATGGTCTATCGTTCAAGGCAAGGAAACCAGCCACACATGGCCATGTCGTCCGACACAAGAAGAACCACACCTGGTCTATCGTTTATCAAGAGAACAAGAGTGTCGTTCAACTCAAGGGGAACCATCTCGCCCAACATGGTCATTATATCGGCCAACACTTCATTCCAGCCTATCGTCCAACCCTAAACACACATGCCATACATGGCCCTATCGCCCACTACATGGACAAGGAGATCACCCAACTCAAGGGCACCCACCATATCGTCCATCCCAAGGTACCTATGCCGCCCAACACCAACAGACCATCAAGCTCAACACAAGAACAAAGGTGTTGCTCAACACAAGGACCATATCGTTTAACAAGGGTCACTATATCGGCCAACACTCACACTAGCTCACCCTGTCGCCCAACACAAGGGCAAGGGTATCGCCCATCACCAAGAACACCTTCCATGTCGCCCAACACAAGGCAAGAGAGGATGTCGCCCAACAGGGGTCATCACCTACCTCCAGCACAAGGAAACCCTAAACCCTAGAAGGGGATCGGCCACCAAAGGTACACAAGCAAGGTATAAAAGCAGGGAACTAAGCTAAGCTACTAACATGCAACAAGAACATAGCTAGAGGTAAAGGAGTTAGGGTTAGAAGCTATGCAACCCGCCTTAAGCTCCACGCTCCAAAGCACTCCAAGGTCCAAAGCTATCGTCCACCAGGCTTCTCCAGGAAGGTGTATCGGCCACCACTTCAACTCCAAGGGAGTGTATCGGCCAACACAAGCAAGATGGAAAGGGGTATCGTGCACTCAAGGTGGAGGAGAGACCAAAAGATCAAAGGAGACTAAGGCAAGGAGAAGAGCCACCTATATAGGAAGAAGGGGAGGAGAAACCAAGGTACAACCATGTTATGTGTCGTCCACCTAAGGGACACTTGTCCTAGGGTTCAAGCCAACACACTAGCACACCAAGAGACACTTGTCCAAGACATGCATCAAGTGTCCACCAACCAAGGCCAATCAATATGGGCGACACAAGCATCAGCTCTGCTGGGCGACACAACCAAGCTACTGGGCGACATACCACCATGTTGGACGACACAAAACCTCCTTGGACGACACACACTCACCCTAGGTCGACACAAACTCACCTTGGACGACACAAGGCAAGCCTTGGCCGACACAAGGCTCAAGCAAGCCCAACAAAGCACCACAAGGCCCAAACAAGCTCAACTCAGGCCCAAAGAACTCAAACCACAAGCCCAATCCTTCCTCTCAACCCTAGAGGAAGCAAAGAGAGGAAAACATTTCACAAGATAGCAAACTTGCACACAAAACCCTAAACTTGGATTATTTGCAAGTAGCCCCTCCAACTCCCAACAAAGCATAACTAAACCCTAATCACCACCAAAGGTGATTAGCAAGCATCAAACCATCAAGGTTAGGCAAAACAAATAGGGTAAACCCTAAACGCAGGTCAGGGTCCTTACACTATCAATCAAGCACCCTGCATAATCCGCATCACTATAAGCAGTAAGAGTAAAGTCCCTTGACTTGGGATACCATAGTCCAAAATTTTGGGTTTTGGTTAAGTACTTTAAAATCCTCTTAACAACTATAAGATGTGATTTCTTAGGATTTGATTGAAAATGAGCACACAAGCCAACACTAAACATTATATCAGGTCTAAAGGCAGTTAAGTAAAGTGAACTTCCAATCATACCTCTGTAGAGCTTCTCATCTACCTTCTCACCTTCTTCATCTTTATCAAGTTTGCCGGTGTTTGACATTGGTGTGTCCATCGGCTTGGTGTTCTCCATCCCAAAGCGCTTAATTAGTTCACTTGTGTACTTGCCTTAGTTGATGAAGTTCCCATCTTTTGTTTTCTTGATTTGAAAGCCGAGGAAGAACGTGAGTTCACCCATCATACTCATCTCGAATTCACTCTGCATAAGATCTCTAAATTCTTTGCAAAGATCAAGGTTAGTTCCGCCAAAGATGATATCATCAACATATATTTGTATGATAAGAAAATTGTTAGAAGTGTGCTTTAGAAATAAGGTAGAATCCAGTTTGCCCATGATATACCCATGATCTAGCAAAAAGTTTTTTAATTTCTCACACCAAGCCCTTGGTGCTTGTTTGAGTCCATAGAGAGCTTTTTGCAACAAATAAACATAGTTAGGTAGACTATCATGTTCAAAGCCAGGAGGTTTTGCAACATACACTTCCTTCTCAATTGTACCATTCAAAAACACACTTTTAACATCCATTTGATACAAAAGAAAATCTTTATAACTAGCAAAGGCAAGCAACATACGAATGGACTCAAGTCTAGCTACAGGTGCATATGTCTCATCAAAGTCTATACCTTCTTGTTGATTGTAGCCTTGAGCCACTAACCTTGCTTTGTTCCTTACCACTTTGCCGCTTTCATTAAACTTGTTGCGGTAGACCCATTTGGTGCCAATGATCTTTCTATCACTTGGTCTTGGCACAAGGGTCCAAACTTTGTTCTTTTCGAATTGCTCCAATTCCTCTTGCATGGCTAGGATCTATTCTTCAACCCCAAGAGCTTTCTTGACATTCTTAAGCTCGAGTTGTGAGATGAAGGCGTTGTTGGCTTGTTCTTTGTTAAATGCAGCCCGCGTCTTCACTCTTTCAAATGGATCACCTAAAATCAGCTCCATTGGATGATTCTTTACAAACCCGGGGGGGGGGGTTGGATCTGTCTTCTCATCATCTTTGTCTTCTTCTTGAGTAGCCACTTCTTTTCCCTTTTGAGTGATGTTGAGTTCTTTTAGAATATGAATTACTTCACCTGCAACATCATCATTTGGAACAATATCTTTGGGAATAGAGGGGCTGGTCTCAATAAACTTCACATTAACGGATTCTGTAGCAAGATCATCATTAAAAACTCTATAAGCCTTGCTAGTAGTGCTATAGCCAAGAAAGAAAACCTTGTAAGATTTCGGATAAAACTTGTCGTGAGAATCTTTCGTATTCAAAACAAAACAAGGACATCCGAAAATGTAGAAATACTCGATAGAAGGCTTCCTACCACGCCATAGCTCATAGGGGGTTTTCTTCAGCGAATGATGAGTAAAAACCCAATTTTGCCTTGCAAATTATCAATACTGTCAATATTGGTTTTCTCATTCAATTCAAGAATTTCAAGCTTAGCATATAGATCATCAATAGTTTTTCCTAACTGCTTTCTTTTAGATTTACATTTAGCAAAAGATGAACAGGTAGAGATAAGCATGTCAATAACAACTTCCTTAGATAACTCACGCAAGCTTACCTCACTTACCTCCCAATATCTTCACTAGTAGAGGCCATGAGTGCAAGGTGGCACTATCCATCTTCTTCTGAGCTTGAGCTGCTTGAAGATGAAGCTTCCCAAGCTGCATGAGTTGCATTCTTGTGTCTCTTCTCCTTGTCCTTCCTCTTGTATTTGCTCTCCTTCTTGTATTCCTCTTCCTTCTTTGAGCTTCCCTTGTGGTGTGACTTTCTTGACTTGGGGCATTCACTCTTGTAGTGCCCCTTTTGCCCACACTTGTAGCATCTCAGAGTAGAAGAGGAGGAGGCTTGCTTTCCCTTGAAGTGTTTGCCCTTGATGTAGTTGGCTTCATGCTCACTATGGCCTTCATCTTCACTAGAGGAGGGAGAAGTCCGGCAAGCAAGTTGTTGTTGAAGGATGACAACCTCCACTTGTGCTTTGAAAGCAATATCTTTGATCTTCTTGGCTTCCTTCTCTTCTTGCTTGGCTTATTCTTCTTGCTTGTCAAGCCTAGGCTTATGAGCTTGAAGGTTGCCAATGAACTCTTCGGTTGGGATGTCACCAAGGCTCCTCACTTCTTCAATGGAGTTTGACTCCCATCTCTTTGGTAGAATCCTCAAGATCTTGGAGTTGATTACACCTCTATCCAAAGTATTGCCCAAAGCAGCCACCCCGTTGATGATGACATTGAGTCTTGAGTACATCTCCGCAATCTCTTCTTTCTTACCCATCTTGAAGTTCTCTAGAAGGCTGTTAAACATGTAGATCTTTGCCTCCTTGACTTGCTTTGTGCCTTCATAGGTGATGCACAATTTGTCCCAAGTCTCATAGACGGTGTCCCAAGATGAGATCCGGTTGAACTCCGTTGGGGTGAGGGCTGCATAGAGGATGCTAATGGCCTTGGCATTGAGTTGGACTTCTTTGAGTGCGGCTTCACTCCATGTTGCTACATCACCGGTTGGCTCCTTGTAAGGTGTGACCATCACCTTCCACATGTCAAAGTTCATCCCTTAAATGTAGAACTGCATACGCCTCTTCTATAGAGGAAGTTGGTGCCATCAAAGACCGGAGGACGCATGGTAGCCTCCCTCTAGGTTGAGAGAACCAAGTAGTTTGTCGCCCATCTTCTTGTCTCGTGGGAGATTGTTAGAGAAGATCCTTAGCTCTGATACCACTTGTTGGATCTAAGAGCTCTAGAGGGGGGGTGAATAGAGATACAAAATTTCTCACAAAATAGATTAGACCTTCAAATTATATCAAGTTTAAAGCAATAGCTTAAGTGCAATTTGAAGTCCTATCTAACAAGAATAGCAAGGATGAGAGAGATTGATAGCAAGCACTTGACAAAGGGATGTAGAGTGGTTTCACACTTCAAACTAGAAGTGAGTCAGTCCACTACCTAGAGAGGTCAACCTCTAGGACTTTGCAAGTGTTTTTTTCTATATTATCACCAATATGAGTTACAACACAAGACCACCAAAGGACTTACCCATCCAACGCACAAGGAGTATCCACCTTACCAAGGACTTACCCACTTTGCAAGAGTCTTCAGCCTTCACCAAGGTCTTACCCACTCAAGCACAAGTCTTCCGCCTTCAAGGACTTTGCCACTCCTCTTGGATCTTCATCCTTTGCCTTCTCCTTCACCTGGAGAAGATCACCACCTCTTCATCAACCTTGAAGAGGACCATCTACAACTTCTTCTTCACTTGAGGAAGCTTGCTTCACCTTTTCTTCATGTAGGAAGGGGATAGGGAAGTAGGAGAAGATGAGAGCTTAACTCACTCATAATCACGGAATGAAGTGTAAACTAGAGAGAGAAAGAGGCTCAAAGAGTTGCAACACACTCAACTATAATAAGGACTTAGAATAGCATGAATGAGCAAACTTGGAATGAACTCCAAGGGGTCCTATTTATAGCTGGGGGTGCTCCCTTGAGTTGGGGATTACTTAGGGTTAAAATATAGCCGTTTTCCTCAAGCCAATGGATCTATTTTCACCAAAAATAAGTCACCAACGGTTATAATCAATCTTTTGCAATTTCCGTACAGTACATTCGGTCAAGTTTCAATAAAGGTAACTCGACCGATCAACTAAAAAACAACCAATTTTTAAACTATCGGTCGAGTTTGTTCTGGGGAACTTGATCGATGAGCTAAATTTGAGTTTGCTCAGTGAGTCGGTCGGTCGAGTTCTGTAAGTGTACAACACGCCCGATGGGTCATCTTCAGAAAATCCATAATAGGATCGGTCGAGTTTCCAACTCGACCGATGAACAACCTGTGATCAATTTTCTAAGTTGACTTTAGAGTGATTAAACTTTGGTATTAAGTGTCCCACATATTTTTCTCATCTTAGTTACAAGTCATATCCTCAATACAAGTGATTACAAAATTCTTCTAAGGTCGTTTGAAGTGATTTCCCAAAAAGCACACTTGCATTGCATTTGACTTGAACTTGAACAAGTTAGGGCTTGTATAATTTAATCATTTTGATGTACCTAAAGCCTGAAATCAATCTTGAACAAACATATTAGATATATAGGAATGGAATGGTTAAGTCATTATCAAAATATGGACAATGTAGAACTCTCAAGTCAACACTAAGGTGGTTTGAAGGGATATCAAACCATATAGCTCAAATGAATATGTTGCGGGTCAGATACCCGGTCAAGAAGATCAAGTGGTGGGTTAAATGAAAATACAAAGTGAGTTGAAATGAGTGGCCTAATTGTGGAAGTCGCTTAACTGGTTAAGAAACATGGTTAATTGGGTCATTCTGATGGCGGATTAACTTAATGTGTATATTAAGTCAAGCGATATGTGTGGTAAATGACATGGTATGGGTGTAAAGTGCTCCAAAATGTAATTTCCATGGATCATTCAATCAAATGATTTATGGAAATCAGATAAGTTATTATGAAGCATGTCAAAACTAAAAATAGAATGGGCTTGAGTTTTTGAAGATGAAATGAATCAAATAGACATGGCTAGCAGGTCAAGTGAGTAAAAAGTGCTTAGTTTGGCATGGCCAGGTCAGTTAGATGAACCAAGTCTAATCAATATGGCCTAGTTGTTTTATGGGAATATGGAATAGGTCAAGTGTTAACTAACATGTTTAGATGCTTTCTCAAGCGAGTAAGCTGGAGTGTGACATCCTTTGTAAAGTTTCAGACTAGTAAGTGTTGACCTAGAGGTTATACATTGTCCATATTTTGATAATGACTTAACCATTCCATTCATATGTATCTAATATGTGTATTCAAGATTGATTTCAGGTGTTAGGTACATAAAAATGATCAAATTACACAAGCCCTAGCTTGTCAAAGTTCAAGTCAAAAGTAATGCAAGTGTGCTAATTAGGAAATTCATGTAAACGACCTTAGAATATTTTTGTAATCACTTCTATTGATGATATGACTTGTAACTAAGATGGGAAAAATATGTGGGACACTTTATACCAAGTTTTAATCACTTTTTAATCATTTTGGAAAATCGATCAAATGCTGTTGATCGGTCGAGTTCCAATCTCGACCGATCCACTGGATCAATTTTCTGAAGAGTGCATCGGTCGAGTTGTGCATTCACAGAATTCGACCGATCGGGTTACTGACCAAATGTGATTTTAACTGATCGGTCGAGTTTTTCAGGACAAACTCGACCGATAGTTTGAAAATCGGTTTGTCTTTTACCTGATCGGTCGAGTTATCTTTATTGAATCTCGACCAAATGCACTGTACGGAAAACACAGAAAAAGTGATTCTAACCGTTGGTGACTTGTTTGGATGAAAATAGATCCGTTGCCTTGGGCAAAAAGGCTATACATCGACCCTAAGTGTTCCTACTATCAAAGGGGCACCCCAACTATAAATAGGACCCCTTGGGCTTCATCCCAAGTTTGCTCTTCTATTGCATAGCTTGGTTCTAACGTAGTTGAGAGTACTGCACCCCTTTGAGCCCCTTTCTCTCTCTACTTTCAATTCAAATCCGTGAATATGAGTGAGTTAGGATTCATTGTAAGAGAGCTATCCCTTGTATCCATGTAAAGCTCTCCACCTCCATCTTCCTACCCCCTCTCCTCATTGAAGAAAAGACTTGAAGATCTTCTTCAAGTGAAGGAGAAGGAATTTCTGTTCTTCAAGGTTGAAGAAAGCATGGTGATCAAGATCTACAAGTGAAGGAGATAGGCAAGGCGGACGTTCAAGAAGGATATGTAATTCCTGGAAGGCCAAAGACTTGAAGATGGAGTGGGTAAGTCCTTGTTGAAGGCTGAAGACTCCTTGCTCAAGTGGGTAAGTTCCTTCGGTAGGTTGAAGATCCTTGCTTGAGGTATTAAGTCCTTGGATGAATGTGGTTTTGTCCTGTAATCTTATGAATGAATATAAGAGCAACAAGATTGCAAAATCCTAGAGACTAACCACCTCTAGGTAGTGGATTGACTCACTTCTAGTTTGAAGTGTGGAACCACTCTAAACCACTTTGTCCAAGTGTATGCTATCTTTGTCTCTCATCCTTGCTATGCTTCACTACGAAAAATATGGTCTTTAACTACAAAAAAAAATTATAGCCAAAATCCCAAAATTTATAGCCAAAAGCTTTGGCTACATTTATCCTTACATTTATAATATATAGCTAATACCCGTGTAGCTAATTGTTTAGGCTACACTTTTGAAAGTTGTAGTTAATTATTCCTCTGGCTACAAATTCATATGTAACCCTAATTGTAGGTAAAAAATATCCTTACACATAAACATGTAGTTTCCATTGTAGTTAAATGTATGTCTACAATTCAATTTGTACCTATGATATGTAGGGAGAGATGACATTGGTTACAATTTGTATTCGTAGTTCATGTATAGCAAAAATTAGCACTTTCTACACATGTAATTATAGGTAGTGTGTAGTGAAAGACATCATGTACTACACATACATATGTAGTGAGAGACATTATGTATCCAGCCAGTTGCTTGCCAATATGGAGGGGTTTTCAGTAAGAAAACAAATGAACGTTAGTCAAGATCGAGTTGTGCTTACAATGTCAGCAATGATACTTTTATTTATATTTGAACAATGAGTACACATGGGGAGGACATTAACTTAACCCTTATTTTACAATATGCATGGAAAAAAGACACATGTATACAATATCTTCTTCTAACTACATCTATCCACTGCAGACTCTATATGCCACATGATCATGTGCATCTTCTTGTATCTTGATTTTTCTTTTGTATTTATTCCACCACTTGTATTATCCTTTTCTGACCGCCTCCCTTTGTTGTAGAAGTTGCTCTATAAGCCTTTGATATTCACCAAGAATCAACAACAACTTCAAAGCATACAAGGCATCATATCGTCTTTTGAGCAAAGCACACTGAAAGATACAAAACAAGCTTCAATTCAACAATCAAATAGTTTGGTATTATGTATTAATTTAGCTATAAACTATACAAAGGCATACCCCAGAGAGAACTATGACGGAATTTAAGTTCATCTACTCAACATTACGTGTAAATATACCATAATGAATGACTCTCTCACAATCACCATTTCATAATAACCTACATTATACTCATTATCCTATGGAGTCGCCACTTGTGTTCTATGGATTTCCTCCACCAGAAGTATACCATCGAAATGGTCATTTGACAATACCTAAAGAGGTTCATAGAAAACAAACTACAAAAAACTAGAAATTTTCAGTTATGTATCAACATATAGTAAACTTGACTCCATACCAGAATAAACACCAGCCATGCAGGTTCCTATTAAACTTTATATGTCCAAGATCAAGTCATGTAGCCTCAATGCATCCATGTGCATGCCCTTGACACCCCTTCAGTTGACATGGTATGTTATGCTGAGGAGTTTCTCCTATAAAGCAACATCCATGTGCATGCCCTTTTTGGGACCTTAAACAGACCTGAAAAAATAAGAAACACAGAAAATGATACAAACAATCAACATAGGAAGCCTACTATAAACAGAAAGCATGTGCTTTGACTTCATTGCTACCTTGGTGCCTTTTTTGTGCATTCTAAATTAGTACAATGGGCATTAGTGTTCTTTTCTTGTGTCAAGAAGGGCACTAAAATTGATGTCGGGGAAGCAGAGTCAACAACCCGATGTGTTAGTCACAAATGTGTTTTTGCCTAAATGATAGTTAATATCAACTGTATACCAAGTAAACAACTGACAAAGAATTAATTTGTGCATATATATATCTAAACTCCCCATAACCTCACCAAATTTGATAAACAACATTAGTAATTGTGCTAATTGTGGAGGACCTTCTTAAGTATTATGTGATGGATTAGGAGATAATTGAGAAAAACACATACCAATTAGGAGTGTCCTATAACTGCACTAATCAATCCACATGGCCATGCCTCCTTATAAATGCTTTTATGGTATTGTTTGAAAAACTATTTTTTCTTGGAAATTATATACATATAAGATTTGAAAGTATTTTGGTGATTGAATCATGTATGTTGAACAGGAAGATTTGATTAAGAAAACAATGACACAATTCCAAAACAATATATTCATGTTTGTAATCATATCAAAGATATAAATTTCTAGTCGAAAACTATGTCTTTTTGAAAAATAAAACCTCTAAATAATTATTAAATTCATGTGCCTTCTTCCGTTTTCCTAAAAATAATTCCTCTTCATAGTCATCCCCTTATCCTAGATTAATATATAGTATGATATGTTTATTCTAATATTCTAAAAAATTCAATGTGTTCATGTTCTTCTTTAGATAGGTTTTAGTAGGGGACATGTCGTCATCTAAAAATAAAGCTTCTTCTAGCATTTACCTTAATTTATAAATCGGATCAGTTGAGAATAAATAAGAATCATCTCATTGATTGACTGAGATCTTTCCCCTGCTATGGACCACCAATACAACCAAAAAGAATCCCTTAAGGTAGAACACCCTAGGACACCTCATCTATTTCCGCTATGGGCATCACATAATAAATGTCTCCCCAACTCTGTTAAGCTAACTTACACAATCAGAGAAGCAATCAATTACTTTCTTAATAGACCAAGGAACAAAAATAGCAAGTTTAGATTTCTAATATTTTATAGGTGACAGCTACCTTTGTTTGTAATTGCATGCTATCTAGATCCAAACTCTGTCTATACCTCATTCAAGTATCAAACCAAGGAATCTTATCTTTACCAGCTCGCATAATTTCTGGATTTTTTTTCCCTATCCATCTTGAGCATTGCAATCAGTTTGCAAGAATATTGACTGAGCAAGCGAGAAGAAAAAAAAAGTGAGCAATGAATTAAAAGATGGAGTCACTATAAAGTTTGATTTCTTTGAAGTGTAAACACATAAAGTAATTGGGCATGGAACACATAAAAATAGAGAAGAAATACTTACCATGAGTGAGAAACATGAAAATGGATTGGAAGAGGAATGTGATTTCAAAGGAGAATGAGACGGATTAGAATAAGACTTTATAGATGTATTAGATTTGGTAGGGGAGAGTAAGAAGCACACTCCCGCTGTTGTAGACATCACCCCAAAGAGCACTTCCATCCTACTCAGCTACATGTCTAGCTGTCTGCATAGATGCCCCTACGCAAATTTGTGTGAGCCTCTCTTCATTCCATTGATCTTGTTTAGGCAGTCTCTATTACTGCTATAACTGTACTTGTTGCTCATCATAGAGGATAGGGTGAAGATGTTCCGCTCAGGACCCTGTTAAAATCATATATTCTTCAAAATAGTAAATGTATACATAAAAATAACTATTTGAAATGCAATCCCATGTGAAAAATATATTCAACAGATAAATGTATATTCATTAGTCAACTTTGATTTAGAAACATTAGGTGTAAGTCGCAGAAATGCTCAGTTTTACTGGCTTTTTCTATATGGAGATTGAAATGTGTTATATTTCTTTGTGTTACGGCTTTGTGGGATCATTCAACTTGTAGTGGTTGGCCTTAATAGTTCCTTGTTCACATGATCTTGATTTCAGTGTGCCCCTACCATCTATTGGATCTACTGTGCTATATCTATATTTACCTTCTAGGGATTATTTTCCCTGGAATTTGGCTTTACATTTTACTGTCTTGCTGTAATTGGCATGAGATCTGTAGGGATCCTATCAGTTGCCATAACTTCTTTTACAATATTGGGTATTTTCCTGCTTCAAGAGTTTCTATATACCGCTGCTTGATTTTGAGGCATGTATTATGTTCCTATTTTCCTAAATGTTTCTTTCTCTTAGTTGATTACTGGTGCATTCCGTAATGTGTGCTCAGATGTTCAGCTGCATCTATGTATGTTGGATGTTCTCTGAAGACAATCTGGAATGAGTTTCATGCTATCCTGACATGTGAGATGGTATGATGGATTGCAAATGATAATATCCTATATTAATGTTGTCTCAGTATGCAATGTCTTACAGACTTAGCACAGAACTGAGCCGCAAACAGACGAAAAACTAAATGCTACATGATTCACTTTTTGTTCACTCAAGAAATTTGGCTTATTCTTGCATTTAACTTCCATCCTTTTCATTTGCTGGGCATGGCAGAGAGCTTCATACATATGCATGGCTTCATAATATAGAATGATAGGTGAAATGTTTAAACTTAATTCCCCAGCCAATAAGGTTAGCAGCTTCTAATGTTTTCATGGCTGAGAACGAGAAGAACTTTCAGATTGACATGAAAGAAGAACTGCACATATCTCATTTCTTGTTATCTAATATTATACACAAGTATAAATATAAGATGGTCTCTGTATAGGTCATTGCAGTGAAAAAAAGAACTAGCGGTTAGAATTTTGTAGCAGCATAGAAGGGATACAAGGACAATTAATGTTTCTAAGTGCTTTAGTTATGTTATTAATATTTGGGACTTACAGCAAATTTACGTGTTTTGTCTTTCTTCTCTTGCCAACATGAGCTAAATATGTCCATAATGGTTTGACGCTACACATCTAGCAAGTTGCTTCTTTTATTTCTACTAAGATGAGTATGGGTAACGGCTTCCTTGCCCTGATTGAGCAAATAGCTCCATCATCCTTAACATACCCAATGAATGTACGCAAGGATCAAACACACTAGTCAATAAATACATAATAAAAAATAGAAAATTGTTAGATGAAAAGAAATGAGATATTGATCTTCATACTAATGAACACGTAGATAAGAGTCCTCCCATCCATAATCAAACTAAGAGTCCATAGATAACAAATTCACTCTCCTCCCTCTCATGTGATTATGTGATTTCAAACAGATCTATGGATGCCAATCTCTTTTATGTGAATACTTTAGAGATGCCCTTGCTAGATACATTGTAGTTTATGTGACTCTAAACAAGATTCCCAACAAAAATGGCTGGCATGAGATATATCTCATCCCACCAGGCTTTGAGTAGTGGGAACAAGGGTTAGCGGAATAACTCCACAGACATGGCATAAGGAAAAAAAAAAATTAAATAAGGTTTATCTAATTGAGTTAGTTTAATGGCAGATTGATATATTGGATACAAGTTTCTTATATCAGCTTGCATAGTCCATGTGTTGTCTACAAACATCATTGTTTGTGGGAAACATTAGGTCCTAGAGATTCTACATGCATACCTCCATGATTGTGTCGGCAGTCAACACCAAGTTCTTTCCTCCAATTAAGCATGTCACCCCACATTTTCTTTTTTTGTCAATATCAAATTTCTTTGCCTTCAAGAACCTATTCCAGGTATTAGAGTTGAGGCCTGGATATTCAAATCAATTGAATAAAATAGTTGAGCTTCCTCAGGGACAACTAAACAAAATATACGATGATCACAAATAAGAAAAATTGAACTAAGATCACTTGATCTGAAAAAACAAAGATAATAAAGGATAAAGATTACAACCGCAAAAACATATGATAATCATCATGACGTGATGACAACGACTCTTCAAATATGAGTGCTTGAAGGAATGCATCAATAGCTTGATAGTTTCATACCGATACCATATTCAAATCCATGTACTAGTGTCCATGTTAAAACCCAATATATTGAGTTGCAACCTATAGATAAAATGAAGGGAAACAAGTAGATATGCCAATTGCATCTTTAACCAACTAATACAACTCTACATATTTTTCTACCACTTGTAGGCACATTCCAAAAGCTAAGATCTTTTAAATTTTATATATTTGTACTTGTACTAGTATATATAGATAACTCTAATAGGAGTTTATGTGATTTCTAGAGTTTTACTTGTCATTCTGGGTATCAAATGCTGTGTAAGAACTTGTTAACATTCCCACCCTCGCAGCCCTCAAATAGGATAGGCTTTAAATTAAGAATGATCTTACTTCCAAGGAGTTCCTTGGTCTGTAAAATCCTTTTGGGCCTGTTACCATCTTTGTTTATATATGATGGCCTGGAGGAAGTTGTTGCAGCCTGGTTCTCAGACGACTTGGAAGATATGCATCTACTTTTGGTCATCTACTTTGGCCTGGACATGCATTGTAGTTTACCTCTCCTGCATGTTACACATCCTGTGAAGGAATGTTTCCTGCATTTTTTGTGTGTACAGATTTAACTCCCTATGTACAGCTTCCTAGCTTCTTATTTACCGCTCCCCTCTCCTCTATAATTGTATACAAACTGTCATGATCTTTTGGTGTTTTGTTTGACCTGCCTAGTACAATAATAAAGAGAATAACCTTGAATGTCCAAAAAGAAGATGGAAATGCACTACATAGGTTTCATCATTCCAATAAGGATTGGGAAAACAATTCATGTGTGAAGGAGATTGCCTATCATCAGCCCCGGATGATATTACCCCAATAAACATAAATACATATGTATTAGATTACAATATATAAAACATGTAGTTTTCGCAATACACCTTGTTATTGTTCTTAAATTCAAGAAATTATGAAACAATCATCACTTTATTTGACTCTGTAAATCGATCAATGACCTAGAAGGTAAGATGTTTGAAGACATAGCAACAGTACTAACAGTTGAAAATTGTAGTATTGTGAAAGATGCTCTTAAGAGATGCATTAACATTTTTGATGATATGTTACACACGAAGTCAAATAAAAATGAACCCAACTATCATATGGATGCTTTCTACTCAAATATGGGTGCAAAGAGGTGCACGTGTGAACCTGTGTCATTGTGCTGCAGGTATGTGCCATGAAATGGTGACTCTAACAGTAGAAGGTTGCATAGTGGAATCTTTAGTGAACCACTAGAAGAGAAGACAGTGCAAACAATGATACATCAGAATGAACAAGGGTTCCGACAGAGTAGAATGATGTCTCAACCTTCAAAGCATTATAATCATATTGGGTTCTCCTGTAACACACATCTCCAAATTGGAAATGATTTGAAACTTAGATCACAACAGCCAAAACTTCAAATTTAAACCAAATATCATCAAACCAAAAGGCCCACTCATGGAACAGAACAGTAGACACTCTGAGAGGTTACTGAACCTGGTGAATCTACATCAAGGACTAAGCTACAACCAAGACTTCTTAATAGATTGCGATGTTAGATTTAAAATTGCAAGAAAAAAGCTACACATAGTTATAGCAATGAATCCAGTCCAGACATAGCTCGACCATGCTTGAGAAGGACCTGATGTTTATCAATTGAAAATATAGAGATTTGATAGTTCAACAGGAGCTATCAGAAGTGAACACAATCAACCATCTCAAGGTAGATGAAGAATAGGCCAATCCCAAGGCAATGTAGCTGTAGAGAAAAATATAAGAACAAATAGAAACAAATGCCAAACTCTCATTTTGGTTATAATTTCATAACTTTCCCAACATTTATAGATTCAAAACATTAGACACTATCTAAGAGAACCTGAAAAACATAAAAATGTGAAGAAAAATCTCAAGTTGTCAAGAGTGATGCATAGAATCATCTCATAGTAGCTCCACTTTAGCCAAGATCTTGATATCATTGAACCATCTCATTGAGCCACACTCAAGCTGTGTGGTATACACATAGTCAAAACGTGGACAATCCCTGTGATATTTTGTTTAATAAACCATTCTCAATGTGTTGCAACATATTTAAGTGTTACCATATATTTTGTAGTATCACAACTGAAGTTGGATCACTTGCTTTTGCTTAATTTTATCAATAGATAGGATTTTTTGGGGCTTATTTAATATGAAGAAACTTCTAAAAGATATCTATAACCAATTACTTCATCTCAGATCATCTGAAGTTGCCAAAGATCTCCTATTTTTGTTTGGATATAAACTCTATAGGTTGTAGAGAATGTGGAAGACATAAGTCCAAAGTTGATGACCACCTCAGACTATAGTGTGATGTGGGAAATATTTTTGTAGAACAAATGAGTGCCTCAGAATCTCCATACAAACCTTATGTAAAGGTATTTCTCACTTATTTCACATCTTCTCTTGATCCTAATATCTGACTTAGGGACTATCTCCTCTGGTTGCCTCACAAAGTGTAGAAGGACTTAAAGCTTGAGTGGACTATGTTGAAGACAACCACAACAATGGTTGTGGGTACCAACGTTAGAAACCAGATATAAACAAGAGGTGGGATTATCTCAACTAAAATCATTGACATCATGGAGGTTATGGTTTTCAAGATTGATATAACCTAGGCCAACCTAAGTTACAGACATCTAAGTTTATGTTCTTGCAAGAGGAAATTCCAGGCCCTGAGTTACCATTGCTAAATAGGCGTGATCTGCTTGTAGATTACAAATGATTATAAATAATTATATTTCAATAAGACACATAACAGAGTGGTTTATAAACTAGATAAGAATATCCAAAGTAATAATTTTGGTTAGAAGATAAACAATATTACTGGAACAATGAAAAATGAAACCACAATTACGAATAGAAAATTGGTGCAACTATCTACATATGAAGTTTGAACATTTTCCAAAAATGTATGCACAACAGGAAAAGGACCAGCTTTTAGTAAGGTATGTATATGTTAAAATCTACTATATACAATCCAGAATCTAGGGCTCTATTTCATAAACAACTAAGTAAAATTGCATAATACCTATTTAATACGTTGGATTGATCAGTATGGCATTTTTCACTAACACTATGATACAAATGGAAAAATGACATTTCCAGAATCCTAGGCTTTGATGTTAATTTCAAGATTAAATTTCTTTCTTGGGCGTTTTATAGTGCAGAAAACTTATGCAGATGAAGGACACACCCTGCTATAGACACGTCCAGAAAGCACGGATAGGAGAGACTGAGGTCAGGACGAGGAAGACTGGCGGCAATGGCATAATGCAATCATATGGATATTCATGATAGATGAATAAAATATTTCACTTTCTCCGTTATCCTGAAAAAAGACTCCTCACTCTAAAATCAAAAGCCAAAATTAGTATTCTACTCTTAAATGACTGTTGCCATAGGAGCTGCAGGTGTGTCATTCCCCTTGGACCACGAATTCAGCTTACCTTGCTATGACTGCCATTGAGGAAGTTGTTGTGTATTTGCGGGCGTGGATGTTTCCGCGTAGGGCTCTATGATGCTAGGATGTCCTCTCTGTTAGTCTGCGAGGTGCTAGCACGGGGGAGGCTGATACGCATGGGGTCCTTCAAATAGCTGGCACCAGACCTGCTCCATCGACGAGGCACTACACACAGTAGGTGGTCGTTGCGGCAACCCATTGAAGAATTCAGGTTGTTGGGCCTTGTAATCGTGAGTATTCACACAGCCAATGAAAATAGAATCAAACGGATTGCCTTATTTTTTATGAGAACGTCTCCTTCCTTGCCTTGTGGGAGGGGGGGACCCGGTTCAGCCAAGAGATCACCGCCCTCACGGGTCGCCTCCGTCGCCCCTCCTCACTCTGCCTACTTGCCGATATTAGAGGTTGGGATGGGAGAGAGCAATCGGATCGAAGGTTTTTTCGGGGCGTGTGACAGTGAGATGATGGGGTGGGGTTTGGGGGAAGGGAGAGACGGAGTACTGCTGACATGCGGTGCCAAGTGGGAGAAGGGAGTATTAACCACCCCAATAGGGGGAGGAGGGAGTAACGCGTCGTGAACTTGAATTTTTTTAGCGTATTAGTTATTTGGAATTGGTAGGGAGTGAGAGGAGAGGAATGGGATGACAATTTTGTAGTTAATGGGTGTGTGTAGTCAATTTCGTAGTTATTAGAATTAACTATATTTATTTTATTTACATTTATATAATGTAAAGAAAAGAGGTTTTACCTACAAGTATAGTATATGTAGCCATAATCAATGTAGCTAAATCAACTCTTTTTTGTAGTGCTTGTTAGTTAGGACTTCAAATTGGCTGTATGCTTAAGCTTTTGTACTTAATATAATTTGAGGGTCTAGAATCCGTTTTGTGAGATTTGTGAAGCTCTATTCACCCCCCTCTAGAGCCCTTGATCCAACAGTGAGCCCATCAGACCACATGTTAAGTATTCCTTTACATGTAGGTGTAAAAAGGAAAGAGAGGGGTGGGATTTCTCTCACTTTTGGCATTGTGGCCCCCCTGGGGATGGATTTTCAGGGTGGCTAGTGATTTAGGAAGTAACCCAGATGTAGAGTTATAAAAAGTGAGTAGTGAAGTTCAGAGCGGGCCAAATGGGGTATAACATGCAGTTTAGTGACTTAGACAAGTGAGTGTAAGCAATAAAGAAAACAAGAATATACTACCAAGTTGGTAAAACAGAAAGTCAACGATCCAATTCCCAAGTATGTCGAGCAAACATAGGTGACTTTTTTAGAAATGCGAGCAAGCAAACTAGAGTTTAAAGCGGCTTAAATGGATAGCCTCATAGACTCGTGAACCAAGTAGCTTAAGTGAACCATGAAGTCAAGCACATTTAATGAAGTGGGCCAAACAACTAGATCAAGTTGATTGTTGGGCTTTAAACAGGTCAAATTGAGTCTTGAGCTAAATCAACTTAATATGAGTTGTGTTTCAGAAGATCAAGCACACCAAACAGAATGGTGTCAAGTGGTTCTAACTAGGAATGCTCGATTGAGTCTTGAGCTAAATCAACGTAATATGAATTGTTTTAGAAGATCAACCACGAAAATTAGAATGGTGTCAAATGGTTCTAACTAGAAATGTTATGAAAGAAAATATGTCCGAACTGCATAATTGAACTGATCTGAACAGACCATTGAACTCTATGGACTTCATTTTGACATTTGTGGATGGATACAAAAAATTGAGTTCGTCATGGTTTCTTCTGTTATGCTTATTTGAAAACCAAACACAAACAGGTTTCTTTGTAGACTAGTATCCAGTTACATGCTTATATGTTTGTGCAAATCTGTCTGTATCGAGTAATATGTCCTCTCTGTGAATCCACATAATCTCTTAAAATCTTGACCAATCCACTCACCTCTCATTGATTAAAGCTCATATCAATTTCAATAAACACTTCATCTTGATCTTGTGCTCAATTTGTAATTAAGTTAAAAAATTGCTTGCTAATTCATCTTGCTATTACCTAAACTATTTTAGATACATTCGTTTTGAACAAAGGTATCCAATTTTGGTGTCATTTCTGTATCCCAGAAATCAGGTATTTACATAATCTGAGATGAAAATTTTAAGGAATCATTCATGATCGTCTTGACACTGTAAACAGAGGGAATTGATCAACAATTTTTTTCTAAGTATGGTTTAGATATATTCAAACAATAATTTCCATATATTCCTCAGTTTGTATGACATAAAGAAATGAGTGTATCTGTCGAATCAAATCCACCATCATGATATGAAGCTAGAAGTGAGCTATGAAGTCAGGTCAAGCAGGACATGATATCTGAAACGAGTCATAAGTTTGTACCTAGTAGGTCAAAATTATTTTAAACAAGGTAAAGTGTGTCAATTTGGAGTCAGAATTGTGTAAAACGAACATTCTTCATACCACATGAGCTGTGTACCAGGCCAAGACTTAATGTGAACGTGAGTTAAACAAATTTAAGGTCTGGTCGAGTTTGATATAGATATGGATCTACCGAGTGGTTGAAGTAAATTATGCTGGTGCTTTAGTGATTTTGCAGTGGGTCTAAAGAGCTAGGTTAAGCAGGTCAATTAGGGAACCTAGAGGGTGTAATGAATATGCCAAATAGGTCAAACAATCGAAATGTTAAGTTGATATGAAAAAGATATAAATATGTTTGATATGAAAATAAAAATGGCAAACATCTATTTGGCATAAAAAAGTGAGAGTTTGAATTGAGATGTTAATCCTCAAAACGGGCTGGGGAACCTGTGGATTGGATTAGGGTTACGTGCTATGGAGGTGAGTCCCATTGTGGGGGCAAGTCTGCTACACTCGAAGAGGAGTCTCTCCTACCACAGGTTAGGGTCACCCTTGGGTTAGTCCTTTAAGTTCAGGGTGAAACAATAGCCAATTAATTTACCTGACGTTTGATTTAATTAGCTTGGCTGAATCTGCTACACTTAAAGAGGAGTCTATCCTACTATGGGCGAGTCCTTTAGGTTCAGGGTGAAACAATAGACAATCATATACCCAACCTTTTATTTAATTAGCTTGTTCCCTTTTTAAGATTACAAAGGTATTGTGTCAAGTGAACCAATGTGTTCCTGTGAGTCCATTTTCAACTTTAGGGCTTGTTTGATTGTGTGTACCTCAAGTGCTAAGTGTGATTTTGCAAGACAATGCCTTGCAGACTGGTAGAAAAATATTTTTCTTATCATTTTATTTAGAGAACCTAGGCTAAAATATCAAGTAATGTGTATAAGCTGCCGTTTCTTCTCCACTGCCTTTCATCCTGTCTCTATATAGACTTACTGGAATTTGATATTTTTGTCGCAGCTATCTTCACGACGTGATATACATAACCTGCTTTGTCCAGGTGGCATCTATAATATCTGGGAAGTTTTGGTACACATATCTTGCGGTAAGGCCTTCATTTCAGATTTTTTTGGTATACAGTTTATTAATGGCTTGGTGTAACTAGTAGAAAACAAGGCTGTATGTGTATGCTGCAGTCCTGGGTGTTCAATCCATTCACATGTCCATTGTTCACAATAGAACACAGATCACATTAGTCAGGATTATGAAACCCCCCATCATACAATGCCTCCTTGCTTGCTCCATAGCGTATGCTGACTTGGCATCTTAATGTTCATAGTGTCTCCAGTAGCTCTTGTATGGCTTGCAGTAGGCAGTTCATTTCCTTAATGATTACAAATCCGAAGTATGAATGAACTATGAAATGAAAGGGGACTTTCAGAAAGTTTCCATACCTAAAAGAATGATCCCTAACAACCAAAAGTCATTGTTATTAAGTTCATATTTTTAGTTTCTGTTACATGATGCTGCCCCGTTTTTAGTGTGAGAAAACAGTGAGCTGTTGAAAGAAAGATTATATCTCTCGTTGTTCTTGACAATTACTAGAAGATGCATAGTATTGGCTACTGCGTCAAATTATGGTCCAGGAGTAAACGAAAGTTTTCTCTACCTTTGTCTTGGCTAGCAGGTAGCAGCTAGACTGATAACAAATGGAATAACCGTTCTTGTATTGGCCTTCATTCCAGAAGGCCTAACCATTGGGATTTCTATCCGGTATGAAGCAGGATGCACAATATTAGGTTTAGTAGGATTGGTAGTTTTGGCCGAGGAAAGCTGGCCAGTGGATTTATTTATCAGGTAGCAGAAGGGGGTTGCTGCTGGTCTTCCCTCTAGGAAAACCTTGATCACTGCTTTTAAACTTGAAGACGCCAGTTGCTAAATGCTGTTTTAGAATTCCGCAGCCTGAGACTAGTATTTTTATTTATGTCGTCTTGTTAGCCCTATAACTAATAGCATGGAGGGTTATTTATTTATTCAGCTGCATTTTTGCTTGTCAGATCCCAGCATTTGCAGGGTACAAGGCCTTCGGTCTCTTGAAAGGGTCGCTTTTTGGTGGCGGTTCCGAGGTAAGATATAACGTCCACTTTACGACACACATAAACACACCACAACCACATGAAAGAAAATTTGTATGTCGGTTGGTACACGAACCCGACTCTTCCTTCCAACGGTTTATTTGATTGTTGGTAGCGCTGCTATGTGCAGGGAGCGGAAGAGGATGAGAAAACACGAAAGAAGAGGGAGAAGATGGAGAGGAAAGCCTCGAGGCCCAAATTCATGAAAACCAGAGCCAGGTAAAACGATCGATCCATTTCAGGACACAACGGCACCATCAATTTTACTCATACCGGCTGGCTGCATAACCCATTTATAGCCTGGCTGCCACGTGGTCGTGATAGAGATGAATCAAGCCCTGCCGGCATGGTGTAATATTTTCTAAGAAAGTTTGAGACAGATCTCTCTCTTGCAGGAAATGCTTCTTTTAATTTCCTTGTTCCAGATATTTTTGGGTATTTGTTGTATCATTATCAGAATCAATAATGACCATCAGTTGATGTATCGTATAAAAAAGATAAAATCAAACACAGTTGCTGAGTTGGATGTTGCTTCCATGTTTTGCTTGCGATTTGGCGCAGGCACATAAGAACCCAACCAAAATAATAATTGGAGTGAGGTAGTTGGGCTGTCTCTTATAAAGCACTTCAACAACCTCCAAGTTGTTTAGTCACTGGACCCAGAGGGAGTACTTAACGTTGGCTGAGCTGGAGTATTTACTGTTGGGCTGAGCTGCTTGAATTTGTTTGCATCAAACCACACCTCAAACCTGCAGTCAATATGGTACTCATTCTATAACAGAGCAACACCTTGACATTAAGAATAACTTCAGATATCAACGACTGAGCTAGATATAAACCATGCTGTTCTTAGTTGATAGTCTTAATTAATTAGCCTAGTTTTCTTTAGTTAAGTATCATGTAAAAAGATGTGGCCAATTGGAAACGTTGTGAAGTTGTGATGAACAAATAAAACACTTAAACAAATAAGAGAAATATAGAAGTTTGGAACACCTAGCTGAGTTCTAAACGTCAGGTATTCGGTATGTTGGTAAGGACAAGTAGAGTGATAATTAACACAATTACATAGATGTTCAAGTTTCATATATGGTTTGAGCCGATAAGATGTATCCTTCAAGTTAGTGGTGGAATCAATCATTGAAGTTAAAATTCATGGATTGGAGGTAGATGACATGTTAAAGTTAGTAGACTGCGTTAGATTGCACTAACCACATTAGTGTCAATAGAGAACACTAAAGAGCCGACAGTTGAGAAGAAATGGCTCGATATGCACAATTTTGATAGAATAAAATAAACTCATTTGAAAGAAATATATTCTTCTTAAACATGATCGAATTGGACAAGAATAGATACAAGAACCTAGTATGATTGTTAGATTAAGTGAGGATGTTCACAATTTGCTAAATGTGAGAAAAATCAAAGCGTCATCATGGTCACTTCTATTACCACCTGTGTGGTAGAGAGAGCTCAACCACTTAAGTGATCATTTGGATGAAAGCTCAAGTGATCAATCATTTGATCTCTTTTTTTTGCCAAAGAACCAATAACAAAGAGGAAAATGGGCACATAGCATGATGTAACCATTTGTAACCCCCTTAATATTAGTCTTATGTTCTACTTACACCAGTCTACTCCCTAACCCTTCCTCATCCCTTATTTTATCTTTAGAGTAGGTGCTAACCTAGAATGAGTCCTCATCCCTTATGTAGCCTAGGTCCAATTCCTATTCCCCAATACCCTCCTCTTCTCGCCTACATGATGCTAAGTAGGTGCTAATCTAGGGGGAAGGGCTGTTGGAGTTTGAGTGACAAAGCTAGGACCTTTGCTTCATTTAAAGGGAATTAAAAATAGCTTCCACCTCAAATATGATTCTAGATATGCATGTGTGTTTGAATTTGACCGAATTAATATTTGTTAGGATTGAATTTAGAACTATGTATCAGCCTAATACAAGATAATTTGTAATTAAATGAATAGATAGTAGAAGTGCTTCATCAGATTTTTTCTTTTCAAAATCTTAGTTGACAATGATTTTGAGACAATAACTTGTATTTTACTATCTTTCATAGTGTTTTTACTTATTCTGATGATGACAGAATCATCAAGATTTCTTCTGTCTATCCTTTGGAATGGTCTATTTGAGTTCGATTGTTGAGTTTGCTAATCAAGAAGAATCTTGTTTCATTCACAAACCCTAGTTCATTAATAAAGTCATAGATTTGAAAGAAGTGTTCAAGCTAAATCTAGTGTAATTAAATATATCGATTTCCATAGTTGAAAAAGATTTAAAAATGAATTAAAAAATGAAATAGTACATAATAAAGGATATGTGAACAACTAAAAACAAGTATTTTTGGAGTGTTAGCATAAACTATAATGATTCTTAATTTCATAAAGATTTTTGAATTCCTCCATGTTATATATAGTCCAATTTATAAGTAGTGATGGATTAAATTTGGAATTAACCCATTAACCTTATATAAATTATTTAACGAATATGACATCTTGGGAATGTCCTAAAATGCAAATAGTTAAGTTAATAATAAAATAAGATTCCATTTTCAACTGAAGACTAGTTCTCTTTGTCTTAAATACTCAACATGATAACCAAAATAGCATATCTCACATTCAAGGTTCAAAATAAGTAATAAACTTCAATTCCATAAAATTGAATATTAAAAATGAGAAACAAATGAGTTTTGCAAGACATTCTCAATAAAATAGGATGAATGATACAAGTAATGCATGGAGTAGAAAAGAACATAACATGTTTTTTTTAATGGCTATAATGTGCCAATGAAGACTCAATAATGGACCACATTTCCAACATCATTCAACTTTTGGCAAATATTATGATCAAGACCCTAAGTGGGGACAAGAATGGCATATTCTAACCTTTAAATAAGAAAATGCTAGATTATGCCGCTTTGATCCTATCAACATGATTGATAAAATCATCAAAAGAATACCTATGAGATTAATCCTCTTGATCCAATGGATTAATATGTTCTTCATGATTGTATGGACCATCATGGATGATGAGATTCCACGAGAATGCTCAACTTTTAGAAATTTAGTTGTAAAACATAACGAATGTAAATACACTTTATTACTCCTATCCATAAGGTATAGAAATACTCAGATAAGACATATTTCACTCTATATTTTCTTGCATATGTTTATAAACGAAGTCCTACAATATAAATTCACAAGGGTCGCACCAACACTAATTAGAAAAACTTACATGAATTTTTCAAGGGAGGACCATTATGAACAAAAAAGCTTCTTTATAAAGTAATAATTAGTGTTTTTGGGAGTAAGGAGATGAACCATACATGTCTGAAAGAAAGCATGACCTTCTATTAGTTGTTAGATGTTGAATTCAATAGGTGTGAGAACCATCTCTACTACTTGGATCTAATATCTAAGAATTAGAATTTTATTCTAGTATTGTAATAAATAAATCACATCATTCAAGAAGATTCACTAGAACCAATATGTCGACTTTGGTGGGAAAATCAATCCAATTAAGGCCCAAGCAAATGATTAAATTCTTTATAAAGGCCCAATGTAAATCTTGGAGTATCCCACATTATCTCGATATGTTATCTTCAATTACAACATCCATTTTATCCGCTCTCATAGGTTTAATAGCCTCATTTGTTCTAAAATGAAGAGAAATGTCAACATTTATTGCATGTCGCTTTATTGCATGTCGCTTAATATTCCATGCATCTTTTCTGTAAATCCAAGAAAAGAATCATATTATGCTACACTCAAGTGAAAACAAATACTTATTCAACTAATCTTGACATCCCATCGTTGTTCACTCAATGAAAATTCATGAAAATGCTAGTTCTCTGTCTAATTATAGAGTTTAACTTATTTTCCCACATTTCCCATATTTCTACATATTTCCTCACATATGTCCATATTTTTTTCACATTCCACCTATTTACTAATTCATTTTTACATGATTCAGGGTATCTATACAAAAACTGCTCGTCTTTAAATTGAATTGCAATTTTCTCTTAGCCTTTGCTTCATAGAAGCCTTTTTCAGAATATTTTCCAGTTGGATTATGCTAAAAATATTCCTTTTTTCTTGAACAAATATCCAGTTATCTTTATCCACACAGTAAATCCATATCATTTTTACACTAATGAAGATTAATCTCAAATCAATGCATGTTCATCTTCCTTCATTAATTCATTGAATAAATTTCCTAAAATATCTAAAAATTTTGAACAACGATAATCTCGCATGTCTAATGCACGTTCTTAGATGATCCTTTCTCTTACACAACAATTTTCTGAGCATTGTTAGACTGTATAACTGTAATCTTGCATATCTATTCCACTTATCTCTAAGCCATACATAACCACTGCTTCAATCCACTCATAATTGCCGACCTATCTGTTTGTCAGTCGGTCTGTCTGTATGTCTGTATGTCTATCTATCTATCTATCTATCTGTCTGTCTATCTGGGCTAGTGGGACCAACCAGACAGTCAGTGATACTGACATTTTATTGTTGAAAACACAGTTCCCAATGGTTGGTGTGCTGGTTCCACCAAATTGTAGGTCTGTGATATTGCCTTTTTCCTATTCGTATGCACTAAAAACCGTCATCAATCATCACAAAGTTGCATCAAAATTTCTTAACAACTACAAAGGTAAAAGTGCAAAAAAATATACGAAACACTAAAACTAAGGAAAAACATGTGGGTTTACTCCCACCAAGTGCCCTTTTTTATGCCTTAGGCTCGACATGATCTTACCTCTATTCTAGATTGTCATGAATGGGTGGTGAAGAGTGATTTTGGCAATCAAAATTTCACCCTATCATCATGAATCCCAAGTGTCAGATATCTACAACCCATAGAAATGATCACATCTACTATAGCTTGAAAGGTCACCCTAAAAGAATTTTTGATCCATTATTTTCCTATATGTTCATCAAGATAAAATTGAATGGGTAACTAAATTTATTTATTTTGACCAACACATCATCACAGGTCCCAAAAGATCCAATAATAGAATCATTTTCTAATTGTAATGTCCTGCTAGTCTTAGTTGGCACTTGTAATCCAACTCTTTTAAAATAACAAGATACATCAAGTTGATGCTTGCCCCAGTATCACTGAGTGCCTCTCCAAACTTAATGCTTCCAATAGAGCAAGGGATGCTGAAACATCCTGAATCTTTTTTCTTTTTGGGTTGTCGTCTCTGAATCAATGTAAAGATGACTTCATCAATGATAATATGACTAGAATCTTTAATGCGTTTTTATGACGATTTGCTTCAAGAACCTCCTATATGCTAGAATTTTCTCAATAACCTCCAATAAAGGGAGATTGTCATGGAGTTTGTGAAAAATGTCCAAAAATTTCATGAGTTTCTCATCCTTTAGGCTGTCATAGATAACATATGAATTTCAAATGTGTGAATTGTGACCGGAGGAAGAGAGACATGACATCTATGTGGAAGAATCTATGGTTGCTTAGGGATTTCCTCCCTTAAGTCTAAGATAGGATGACTCTTCATTACAATGGGACTTGTCTCAATAAGATTTGGTTGTACCTTCTCAAACATAGATGCATCCTTATTGATCCTGATTGTTCCACCACATAGTAGAACTTTCAAATGCTCTTGTTACATGGGAGTATTCTCTAGAACTAGGGGAGTAGTCATGGTGGTGGTGAAATATGTAAGTGCATCCCTGTGTAAACTTGGTATGTCTGGCACTTCTTTATTTCTCTTCATGGTTTGTACAATGAGTGGAACAATCTCTTGTGCGAAAGTCACCTCTTCACCTATATCTCATACACACGTAAGATGTGTATGTAATGCACATGTGTACGTGTCATTTAAAAGGCCAAGAGGCACGAGTTTTGAACTTAGGGAATCAATTACCATAAAATACTACTTACTAAAACCAAACCAGTTAGGACAAAGAAAGGACTGTTCGGTGGTTATTTAACTAAGAATAAAAATTAAGAAGGTTAAATTAAGGTGGTTGTAAGTAATATTTAATAGATTCCTCAAGACTTCATTTCACCATGGCATACACTGCACCTAAATTATATTCATTTTTAATTAATCACCTTTATTTTGAACTAAAAACCCTTTTCCAACATAAACTACTTCCACATCGTAATGCACTACCTAGACTAAGAGAAACCCCACTCCCATAGAAATATAGCAACCTGGTCCAAGCAAATACTAAAATCCCGTGGGTTATTCTTTCATAGCAGTAAGCCTTCTTCTAAATCACAATATAAGCTGTGTAAATCTATGATTTTTCTAATGCCTAAACCCTCAACGAAGCAATTACCACTGTGCTATTTTGGTGATGCTGACCAGACATAAAAATTCATGTTAGATATCATAGATTTAAGCTAGAAACGTAGGAAATATATTATAAACTCCTCAAATCCAATTACAATGTTATGTCGGGCTATGCATGGGTCCTAAGGAACAAAGGGGTTTATCCCTACATGTTAGTCATAAAATCACATAAAGAAGAAAAGAAGAAAGACAAGAAAAAAGTAAAAAATTAATGTAAGAAGAAGTCATCTTGGCAATCCCATCTGATGAACAATAGTATCAAAATCTTTTTGGCTGCAAATTTGTCCTACATAACTGCTCAAATTATCCGCTCGACAACTATCCCGTTTGTCTCCTCTCCCCTATGCTTTGCTTGCAAAATATACATGCCATCTTTTCTGTGTCCACCCTCCTTAGGTCACAAGTGAGACCTAAACTCCACTTAATTTGTGCCCTTGGATCTAACTTAATTTTATATCTGCACTAATGTGTTGTGTCGATACCACCGATAACTTATCATTGGTCTGTTTGCCTTTATTGTCTTCTTGATCTATGTAGGTACTACTGACAGATGTGTCCAAAACACCGAGTTGATTCTCATGAGAGTCTAGATGCTGAAGTAGGCACCATTGACTATGATGTCGGTAGCATAAAGAGGATATTTCTCCATCCATGATACTCTTGGACCCTCACTATGATGACCGCTATCAAACTGACAACCAAATCACACAATAAATACGCAGAATAACCATTAGAAGTGGGTTAACAAAAATCACTAAAAATTAAAACCATTTTACAAAGAGATCCATTTTCAGTAAACTCTTAAGGAAAGAATCAAAGCTATATATACATCATGATTCATATTGTACATATATTGTACCATCTCATCTCGAGGATATCATATACCAGTTACTTTGTCCAAACATATATATAAGCAACATAAAACCTCAAGGCATACAAGCCAAAATATCTGATCATATATAAAACCATTACGTACTAACTCCCAAGGACCTGAGAGTACAGAGATGACACATAGGACTTCTATCTACAAGACACAACAGACAACACACTCAACTTGAGCTGTTATTACTATCCCTGTTGCTGTTGTCCTCACTGTACAGTACAGTCTCTACCTCCTCATCCGTATCCACCTAAAAATGTTGGGACCAACGGGGTGAGACAAAAGTCCCAGCGATATATATAACTCTCCGTCAACAATATTATTATCACAAGTAAACAATATAAAACTGAGCAGAGGATCTTTTATATTAATAATCAAGATTAATCACTATTTATAAGCAAAATAGAGCAATATCATCTTTTAAAGCAATGCAACTATCTATGAGTGTAACATCAACCAATGTTTCCATATTCAATCCTTAATCAAATATGCTACACGACTAATTACATATTTACAATCACACTTATGCCCTAAGGAGATGAGGTATACCGCTCATGCTCCAACCGACCACGGCTACGTAAAACATCGGTACCATACAAGGTCAAAGGAAGAGTCATCTTCGAAGACCTCACATGTCTCGGTCAGTATGAGACCACTGGCAGTGACATCACGTGTCAAAGTACAATTAGCTTGATAGGGTATAGTGGCATCTTCGCTATAAAGTTACAACCACAACATGCACTCTCTTCAGGGAGATCACACAGAAATCCCCGATATATTAATATTGAGTCATGGTATATAGCCATACTCTTATGATGATGATGGAGACTACATAACAATCCCTATTTGGATGTAAGGATATTTTTTCCCGTTACCCCCACATATTCAAAAATATACTCTCTGAGTTGAACTCGTTTCACTATTAAGCAAATTCTGACACAGAATGGATCTATGGTCAGGGCAACTACATGATAAGATTCCACTTGATTAATTAGGTGCATTACAATATCTTTTAGCATCAACCAAGTTACAAGCGTGAATTATAACAGATGCTACAAAGAAAGGTGTAATACATTTATCAAGTACTTTCATAATCTTTGGAACACATTGAATGCATAATACTCAGGATCTTAGTCCCTTATCACATTACTGAGGATTCTCATCCCTTAACATTATCATCATCATGATTGCTAGATCTGGGTATTCAAACCCTTAGTTTATCTCTGAACATTGTCACCTCTTATCAGGTAACTATTACCTCTAGGTCCTCAGACCCAGGTATACATTATACTTGTTGCACAAGTATTTCACATGGCTCACAAGGCCCATTTAATCTGCATCATATGAAACATCATAACTCATACCTAGATATGCTCATCATCTCATGATACCTACATGGTTAGTATTTCATGATAAAAACAATATCAAGTACATATCATCACCATGCAATACAAGAGAAATACAACCTTCCCATTATTAGGGTTAGGGTTTCCCTTTTTAGCTGATTAGGGTTTCAAGTTCATATTATAAGAATCAAAACCCTAATTCATAGCTCTACACATATTAGGAGCATACATTGATATCATAAGTATTCAACATACTTGTTTATTCTCATCATTTATCATTAAATGATAATCACACAAAGTATGAGTTTCTCTCTCATCCTCACTAGGATATTGATTACATCCTACTTTATTAAGTTGGCTCAACCCTTTTCTTAAGGTACATTGGCCTACACTTATCAAAATACATTAAAATCTTTACATCTTAATGTATCATCTGACATAACACACTTCATGTGTTACTCAATCAAGTACATCGGATTTGAGGTGCTTACATCCATATTGGTTTTGAGGTGCTTCCACCGTATCGGGATAGAGGTGTATACTCACCATCATATCGTCCAAGAGGTGTGTGCTTACCACCATATCGTCCAAGAGGTGTGTTCTTACTACCATCTCATCCAAGAGATGTGTGCTTACCACCATATCATCCAAGAGATGTGTGCTTATCACCGTATCATCCAAGAGGTGTGTGCTTATCACCATATCGTCCAAGAGATGTGTGCTTATCACCATATCATCCAAAAGGTGTGTGATTATCACCATATCATCCAAGAGGTGTGTTCTTATCACCATATCGCCCAAGAGGTGTGTGCTTATCACCATATCGTCCAAGAGGTGTGTGTGTGTGTGTCACTTATATCGGTTTACTCAAGTGTAGGGTTTTGCATATTAGGTTAGACCCTTATGCTCATACCTTTTCAAACCTTCAAAGTATCAACCTACCATGTGTTGAGTGATATCCTAGACAATTGGTTAGTCCTTTTTCAACCAATCCAAATGTATGAAATGATAGGGGTGTGGGGTTCCAAGGTATAATGGATTTCATATCACCATATTGGGTTTCATTACCATATCGGGTTAGAGGTGCTTCAACCCTATATCAGTTTGTGCCATGATGATGTCATCATCATTAAGCTCTAGACTTTCATCCCTTACTGTTCTAGTTCATGGACAACAGTCCTATGCAACTATTAGAACTCATAGAATCATCAATCATTCAAGAAAAATCTAAATTGAAAGTAGATCAACAAAAATAGCAATTGAAGGTGAATAATAACATGATTGGGTTCCAGTTATATAACCCGCCTCAAGAACAACTTCAAAGATCCAAGCGCCAAAGCTTCACATTTCCAAGGTTGAAGATGAAATTATAAAAGATCCAAGGCTTGTTCACAACTCCTCTATATGCAAAGAATCACCATAGATAAAAACTTGGTGAAGAAGAAAAGAAAGGAAGAATCACAACCCAAGATTCATGCTTCAACCAAGGTTGAAGATGACCATGGCTTCACCTTAAGCTTAAGTATCAAGATACTCCTTGATCCTCAACTGCTATGCACGATATCTAAGAGAAATAGAGTTTTAGGATTCAAAAAGTTTCACTATTAGGTGAAAGGAGTGGTATATATAATTGAGGCTCATGAGAGAGAGTGTATAAGAGGTGTCATCACCTTATACTACTAGGTGACACATGTCCATGCATGGGTTGACACGTGTCCATGGATGCACACATATTTATCTTGACATGCAAAACTCTTGGGAATAATCTCGAGATAAGATTTCGGCCATTAGTTATCTTGTTGAACAAGATATTTTAGCCCAACATCACTTTATTCACAAACTGATACAACTTTTCCAAGGAAAATTGTAAACCGATATCCATCACCTTATTGAGGTGCTTAACTCATCATGGCCTTTTACAAGAGTTGAAAAAGAATTGGAGCACCCCATGGCAAAGTACTCAGTCGAATGAAATCTTTCTCAAGCAACTCCTATAACTATTTCTTGGGTTCTTCCATCTCAGAAGGCACCATCCTATAAGGTGTTTGAGCTATGGGTTGCGTACCCAAAATTAGATTAATCTCGAAATCAATCTCTCGAGGTGGAGGAATATTTGGAAATTCTTCAGGAAACACATCCTTGAATTCCCTGGCAACAAGAACTTCAGGCAGAGTAGGACTTTTTGCTTTGGTATCTACCACATGTGCCAAGAATGCTTCACATCCTTGTCGCATAAATCTCTCAGCTACCATTACTGATACTAGACAGGTTGGAAGAATCTTTCTATCCCCCTGAAAGACCCATGTCTCATCACTGTCTGCAAACATAGCTCGCTTGGAACCACAATCCAAGACAACCTTATACTTTTTTTCTAGGATATCCATCTCAAGAATTACGTCAAACCTGTGCATCTCAAGTGGTTTAAGATCCACCTAAATGCTATGTTCTGAAAAAGAAAGAACACAGGGAGAACATACCTCCCGCAACACTATATATCTGACTAACAGAGTTTCTAATAACATATTATCTATTCTATGACTAACAATCATATTGCAGTCATGAATCACTTCTCGAGTGATAAAGGAATGTGTAGCACCCCGATCAATCAAAACATATATGAAGCAAGCTGAAGACATATTAGGATGAAACAATTCCATCTAAACTATCACAACTCGTGGATTGACTATTGCCTCTGACTGATTCATAGAATAGAATCTCACCGTTGCCTATTGCTGACTCTGTGCTCTGTTGTTTGGTGCAAATGAATCTGCTTGGGACGCCTATACACGTCCTCGTATGCCACTACTAAACTATTGCATATGAGAGCCTTGTTGACTCTGCCTTGGTGGTTGGGTTACCTCCATGTCTCCAAATGGACAATCCCTTATCATATGTCCTATTTGCCCACACTTGAAGCAGTTTCTATCCTACTATTGTCTAGATGGTCCTGTTACTGACATTGATGCCGTACAATGGGCTCCACTTGGCAGAAAACTATGACCTCTACCCTTGCTTGACGTCCATTATGTTTGTGCATTCAACCTCTGTGGTGCTAATGGTGCAGGAAACCTTGGTTTCTTGAAACTTCCAGACCTCTATCCCTGGAGCTGGGTAGGTCCTTTCCTACTATTAGCCTCACATTTCTCAGTCATGAACCTCTCTATCTGCCTAACTGACTCCACAAAGGTGGCAAACCTCTCTCTATTCTCTAGAGCAGCTACAACTATGGATATCTTAGTGTTCAGACCCTTCTCAAAATGCTGAATCCTCTCCTCCTATGTAGTAGTCACGTGTGGACAAAACCACAGAAGCTCCATGAACTTAGCTTCATACTCACTAATCTTCATTGGTCCTTATTTAATCTGCTGAAACTGTGAGATTTTCTCATCCAGATAAATCATGGGAAAGTATCTACTGACAAACTCACGTTAGAACTCCTGCCATCCGACCTCAACACGAGGTCTTTTCTCTTCTTCATATATATAAGCAACATAAAACCTCGAGGCATACAAGCCAAAATCTTAGATCGTTTATAAAACCATTACGTACTAACTCCCAAGGACCTGAGAGTATAGAGACGACACATATGACTTCTATCTACAAGACACAACAGACAACACACTCAACATGAGCTATTACTGTTGTCCCTGTTGCTGTTGTCCTCCCTCTATAGTATGGTCTCTACCTCCTCATCTGCATCCACCTAAAAATGTTGGGACCAACAGGGCGATACAAAAGTACCAGCGAGAGATATAACTCTCTTCCAACAATATTATTATCACAGGTAACCAATATCAAACTAAGCAAATGATCTTTTATATTAATAATAAATATTAATCACTATTTATAAGCAGAGCAGAGCAATATCATCTTTTAAAGTAATGCAACTATATATGATAGATCAATAAATCATCTATTCACTTTATAAGGAATACAAAGAACACATATAACATCTATCCATTTAATATGTATAAAAGTAGTGTAACATTAACCAATGTTTCTATATTCAATCCTTAATCAAATACACTACACGACTAATTACATATTTAAAATCACACTTATGCCATGAGGAGGTGAGGTATACCACTCATGCTCCAACTGAACACGACTACTTAAAGCATCGATACCATACAAGGTCAAAGGAAGAACCAACTTCCAAGATCTCACCTGTCTCGGTCAGTACGAGACCACTGGAAGTGACATCACATGTCAAACTTCTATTAGCTTGCTAGGGTATAGTGGCATCTTCGCTATAGAGTTACAGTCACACCATGCACTCTCTTCAGGGAGATCACACAACAATCCCCGATATATTAATATTGAGTCATGGAATATAGAAATACTCTTAGGATGATGAGGGAGACCACACAACAATCCCTATTTGGATGCAAGGATATTTTCACCCATTATCCCAACATATTCAAAAATATGCTCTCTGAGTTAAACTCATTTCACCATTCAGCAAATTCTGACACATAATGGATCTATTGCCAAGGCAACTACATGATAATGTTCCACTTGATTAATTACATGCATTACAATATCTTTTAGCATCAACCAAGTTACAAGCATGAATTATAATAGATGCTACAAAGAAAGGTGTAATACATTTATCAAGTACTTTCATATCTTTAGAACACATTGAATGCATAACACTCGAAATCTCAGTCCCTTATCACAATACTGAGGATTCTCATCCCTTAACATTATCATCATCATGATTTCTAGATCTAGATATTCAAACCCTTAGTTTATCACTGAACATTGTCACCTCTTATCAGGTAACTATTACCTCTAGGTCCTTAGACCCAGGTATCATTATACTTGTTGCACAAGTATTTCAAATGGCTCACAAGGCCCATTTAATCTATATCATATGAAACATCATAGCTCATACCCGGCTATTCTCATCATCTCATGATACCTGCATGGTTAGTATTTCATGATAAAAACAATATCAAGTACATATCATCACCATGCAATACAAGAGAAAGACAACCTTCCCATTATTAGGGTTAGGGTTTCCCTTTTTAGCCGATTAGGGTTTCAAGTTCATATTATCAAGAATCAAAACCCTAATTCATAGATCCACACATATTAGGAGCATACATTGATATCATAAGTATTCAATCATACTTGTTTATTCTCATCATTTATCATTAAATGATTATCACACAAAGTATGAGTTTCTCTCTCACCCTCACTAGGATATTGATTACATCATACTTTATTAAGTTGGCTCAACCCTTTTCTCAAGGTACACTGGCCTACACTTATCACAATGCATTAAACTCTTTACATCTTAATGTATCATTTGACATAACACACTTCATCTGTTAATCAAGTATATCGGATTTGAGGTGCTTACCTCCATATTGATTTTGAGGTGCTTCCACCATATTGGGATAGAGGTGTATACTTACTACCATATCATCCAAGAGGTGTGTGCTTACGACCATATCATCCAAGAGGTGTGTTCTTATAACCATATCGTCTAAGAGGTGTGTTCCTATCACCATATCGTCCAAGAGGTGTGTGGTTATCACCATATCATCCAAGAGGTGTGTGCTTATCACCATATCGTCCAAGAGGTGTGTGGTTATCACCATATCATCTAAGAGGTGTGTGTGTGTCACTTATATCGGCTTACTCAAGTGTAGGGTTTTGTATATCGGGTTAGACCCTTATGCTCATACCTTTTCAAACCTTCAAAGTATCAACCTACCATGTGTTAACTGACAACCTAGACAACTGGTTAGTCCTTTTTCAACCAATCCAAATGTACAAATTGATAGGGGTGTGGGGTTCCAAGGTATAACAGATTTCATATCACCATATTGGGTTTCATTACCATATCAGGTTAGAGGTGCTTCAACCCAATATTGGTTTGTGCCATGATGATGTCATTATCATCAAGCTCTAGAATTTCGTCCCTTACTATTCTAGTTCATGGACAATAGTCCTATGCAACTTTTAGAACTCATAGAATCATCAATCATTCAAGAAAATATAAATTGAAAGTAGATCAACAAGTATAGCAAGATTGAAGGTGAATAACAACATGATTGGGTTCAAGTTATATAGTCTATGCATAATCTCATAGACCCATCCTTCTTTTTAACAAAAAGAATTGGAGCACCCCATGGCAAAGTACTCGGTCGAATGAAACCTTTCTCAAGCAACTCCTATAACTATTTCTTGGGTTCTTCCATCTCAGAAGGCACCATCCTATAAGGTGTTTGAGCTATGGGTTGCATACCCAAAATTAGATTAATCTTGAAATTAATCTCTCGAGGTGGAGGAATATCTGGAAATTCTTCAGGAAACACATCCTTGAATTCCCTGACAACAAGAACTTCAGGCAGAGTAGGACTTTTTGCTTTGGTATCTACCACATGTGCCAAGAATGCTTCACATCCTTGTCGCATAAATCTCTCAGCTACCATTAATGATACTAGACAGGTTGGAAGAATCTTTCTATCCCCCTGAAAGACCCATGTCTCATCACTGTCTGCAAACATAGCTCGCTTGGAACCACAATCCAAGACAACCTTATACTTTTTTTTTCTAGGATATCCATCTCAAGAATTACGTCAAACCTATGCATCTCAAGTGGTTTAAGATCCACCTAAATGCTATGTTCTGAAAAAGAAAGAATACGGGGAGAACATACCTCCCGCAACACTGCAGATCTGACTAACAGAGTTTATAATAACATATTATCTATTCTATGACTAACAATCATATTGCAGTCATGAATCACTTCTCGAGTGATAAAGGAATGTGTAGCACCCCGATCAATCAAAACATACATGAAGTAAGATGAAGACATATTAGAATGAAACAATTCCATCTGAACTATCACGACTCGTGGATTGACTATTGCCTTCGAATGATTCATAGAATAGAATCTCACCGTTGCCTATTGCTGACTCCGTGCTCTGTTGTTTGGTGCAAATGAATCTGCTTGGGACGCCTATACACGTCCTCATATGCCACTACTAAACTATTGCATCTGAGAGCCTTGTTGACTCTGCCTTGGTGGTTGGGTTACCTCCATGTCTCCAAATGGACAATCCCTTATCATATGTCCTATTTGCCCACACTTGAAGCAGTTTCTATCCTACTATTGTCTAGATGGTCCTGTTACTAACATTGATGCCGTACTATGGGCTCCACTTGGCAGAAAACTATGACCTCTACCCTTGCTTGGCGTCCATTATGTCTGTGCATTCAACCTCTGTGGTGCTAATGGTGCAGGAAACCTTGGTTTCTTGAAACTTCCAGACCTCTGTCCCTGGAGCTGGGTAGGTCCTTTCCTACTATTAGCCTCACATTTCTCAGTCATGAACCTCTCTATCTGCCTAAATGACTCAACAAAGGTGGCAAACCTCTCTCTATTCTCTAGAGCAGCTACAACTATGGATATCTTAGTGTTCAGACCCTTCTCAAAATGCTGAATCCTCTCCTGCTCTGTAGTAGTCATGTGTGGACAAAACCACAGAAGCTCCATGAACTTAGCCTCATACTCACTAATCTTCATTGGTCCTTATTTAATCTGCTCAAACTGTGAGATTTTCTCATCTAGATAAATCATGGGAACGTATCTACTGACAAACTCACGTTAGAACTCCTGCCATCCGACCTCAACACGAGGTATTTTCTCTTCTTCATATATATAAGCAACATAAAACCTCGAGGCATACAAGCCAAAATCTTAGATCGTTTATAAAACCATTACGTACTAACTCCCAAGGACTTGAGAGTATAGAGACGACACATATGACTTCTATCTACAAGACACGACAGACAACACACTCAACATGAGATATTACTATTGTCCCTGTTGCTGTTGTCCTCCCTCTATAGTATGGTCTCTACCTCCTCATCTGCATCCACCTAAAAATGTTGGGACCAACATGGTGATACAAAAGTACCAGTGAGAGATATAACTCTCTGCCAACAATATTATTATCACAGGTAACCAATATCTAACTGAGAAAATGATCTTTTATATTAATAATAAATATTAATCACTATTTATAAGCAGAGCAGAGCAATATCATCTTTTAAAGCAATGAAACTATATATGATAGAGTAATAAATCATCTATTCACTTTATAAGGAATACAAAGAACACATATAACATCTATCCATTTAATATGTATAAAAGTAGTGTAACATTAACCAATGTTTCTGTATTCAATCCTTAATCAAATACGCTACATGACTAATTACATATTTAAAATCACACTTATGCCATGAGGAGGTGAGGTATACCACTCATGCTCCAACTGAACACGACTACGTAAAGCATCAATACCATACAAGGTCAAAGGAAGAACCGACTTCCAAGACCTCACCTGTCTCGGTCAGTACGAGACCACTGGAAGTGACATCACATGTCAAACTGCTATTAGCTTGCTAGGGTATATTGGCATCTTCGCTATAGAGTTACAGTCAAAACATGCACTCTCTTCAGGGAGATCACACAAAAATCCCCGATATATTAATATTGAGTCATGGAATATACAAATACTCTTAGGATGATGAGGGAGAACACACAACAATCCCTATTTGGATGCAAGGATATTTTCACCCATTATCCCCACATATTCAAAAATATGCTCTCTGAGTTAAACTCATTTCACCATTCAGCAAATTCTAACACAGAATGGATCTATTGCCAAGGCAACTACATGATAAGGTTCCACTTGATTAATTACATGCATTACAATATCTTTTAGCATCAACCAAGTTACAAGCATGAATTATAATAGATGCTACAAAGAAAGGTGTAATACATTTATCAAGTACTTTCATATCTTTAAAACACATTGAATGCATAACACTCAAAATCTCAGTCCCTTATCACAATACTGAGGATTCTCATCCCTTAACATTATCATCATCATGATTTCTAGATCTAGATATTCAAACCCTTAGTTTATCACTGAACATTGTCACCTCTTATCAGGTAACTATTACCTCTAGGTCCTTAGACCCAGGTATCATTATACTTGTTGCACAAGTATTTCACATGGTTCACAAGGCCCATTTAATCTATATCATATGAAACATCATAGCTCATACCTGGCTATGCTCATCATCTCATTATACCTGCATGGTTAGTATTTCATGATAAAAACAATATCAAGTACATATCATCACCATGCAATACAAGAGAAAGACAACCTTCCCATTATTAGGGTTAGGGTTTCCCTTTTTAGCCGATTAGGGTTTCAAGTTCATATTATCAAGAATAAAAACCCTAATTTATAGATCCACACATATTAGGAGCATACATTGATATCATAAGTATTCAATCATACTTGTTTATTCTCATCATTTATCATTAAATTATTATCACACAAAGTATGAGTTTCTCTCTCACCCTCACTAGGATATTGATTACATCATACTTTATTAAGTTGGGTCAACCCTTTTCTCAAGGTACACTGGCCTACACTTATCACAATGCATTAAACTCTTTACATCTTAATGTATCATTTGACATAACACACTTCATATGTTAATCAAGTATATCGGATTTGAGGTGCTTACCTCCATATTGATTTTGAGGTGCTTCCACCATATTGGGATAGAGGTGTATACTTACTACCATATCATCCAAGAGGTGTGTGCTTACGACCATATCATCCAAGAGGTGTGTTCTTATAACCATATCGTCCAAGAGGTGTGTGCTTATCACCATATCATCTAAGAGGTGTGTGGTTATCACCATATCATCCAAGAGGTGTGTGCTTATCACCATATCGTCCAAGAGGTGTGTGATTATCACCATATCGTCTAAGAGGTGTGTGTGTGTCACTTATATTGGCTTACTCAAGTGTAGGCTTTTGCATATCGGGTTAGACCCTTATGCTCATACCTTTTCAAACCTTCAAAGTATCAACCTACCATGTGTTAACTGACAACCTAGACAACTGGTTAGTCCTTTTTCAACCAATCCAAATGTACAAATTGATAGGGGTGTGGGGTTCCAAGGTATAACAGATTTCATATCACCATATTGGGTTTCATTACCATATCAGGTTAGAGGTGCTTCAACCCAATATTGGTTTGTGCCATGATGATGTCATTATCATCAAGCTCTAGAATTTCGTCCCTTACTATTCTAGTTCATGGACAATAGTCCTATGCAACTTTTAGAACTCATAGTATCATCAATCATTCAAGAAAAATATAAATTGAAAGTAGATCAACAAGTATAACAAGATTGAAGGTGAATAATAACATGATTGGGTTCAAGTTATATAACCCGCCTCAAGCACAACTTCAAAGATCCAAGCTCGAAAGATTCACATTCCCAAGGTTGAAGATGAACTTATCAAAGATCCAAGACTTTTTCATAGCTCCTCTATTTGCAAAGAATCACCATAGATAAGAACTTGGTGAAGAAGAAAAGAAAGGAAGAATCACAACCCAAGATTCATGCTTCAACCAAGGTTGAAGATGACCATGGATTCACCTTAAGCTTAAGGCTTGAGCTCCTCCTTGCTCCTCAACTACTATGCACGATATCTAAGAGAAAGAGAGTTGTAGGATTCGAAATGTTTTACTAGTAGGTGAAAGGAGTGGTATATATAATTGAGGCTCATGAGAGAGAGTGTATAAGAGGTGTCATCACCTTATACTACTAGGTGACACATGTCCATGCATGGGTTGACACATGTCCATGCATGGGTTGACACGTGTCCATGCATGCACACATATTTATATTGACATACAAAACTCTTGGGGATAATCTAGGGATAAGATTTTGGCCATTAGTTATCTTGTTGAACAAGATATTTCAACCCAACATCACTTTATTCACAAACCGATACAACTTTTCCAAGGAAAGTTGTAAACCAATATCCATCACCTTCTTGAGGTTCTTAACTCATCATGGCCTTTTCCAAGAGTTGAAAAAATGACATGGAACCTCCTCTATGGCTTCTTGGCCGATAGGCACTCCCATATAAACTCTACAACTCAATACAACTCAATACAACTCATTTTAGGGTTTCAACTATACAACTCTTCTTGGTCTTTCCATCACCAAGAATACTATCACTCCAATATGATTCAAACATGGTGCCTCTTTCTTTCTCTCTCCTCTAGTTGATGGTAAGAGAGAGTAGGGACACTCTAGAGGTGGTAATTTGCATATCAACCCTACATTTTGGGTAAATTGCAATTCGCAACAAAGTACACAAGGCACAAGCATTATTCAAACAAGCTCCAACTTGGAACTTAGGCTTTCCACAAGCCACCCCTTAGCAACATTCTCTCTCTTATGATGCTAAAGATCTTGAGGCACGTTCAAAATGTGACATTTTGCAATAACCCCTCAGCTTGGTTAAATTGCAATTTACACCCAAACTATCATATATGCTAATAAACTCAAACTTGAAAATTAAACTCTCCTTGAGTCTTAATTACTTTTCAAAAGATTAAAACAAGTTTATAAATAGATTACTTAAGCAAAGCTTCTAGGGTTATGTCATAACCCAGGTTAGGGATGTTACAATCACTAAGTACCACCGAGTATGATTTTTGCTAGCATTAACACGTATTTTGGTAGTACCGAGTCTCCTCTCAGTAGCATCAACACATCTCTTCATAATCTACTATCGGGCGTAATGTGTCAGTACCACCAAATGTAATGTCAGTGGCACTGAGTTGACAACTACTCAAATTTCCTAAAGTAACTGGAATATAAACATAAGTCCAAGCACATGATAATAATTTATGATAAGTGATTCATATGTTAATAAATGGAAAACAAAGAAAAAAGAATCTAAATGAGAACATTCGTTCTAAAAATTCAGAAAAAATGATGTATCAAATGTGACAAAATCAATGCATCAGTCTCTTTGTAGTCCGTTCATCCAATCATAAAAATCAAAGGGTTATGGTTTGGATGTCCACATGAGTCACAAGAAATTTGGACCAGGAGTGTAATTTGTAGTACCATATTTCTCAATATCAAAGATACATCCCTTCTTTCCATAGACAAAAATGCTCTTGGCATACTGGTGTTGGTGTTCCATTTTGGTAATTTTTGGAAACCTTGTAGAGAAGGTCTCTTCAGTTGTACCACATCTGATGCCACCAGTGACTACTAAGTTTCCACACTCCTAATTTGAGGCATCCATATTTTGATTCTCCCTACCTAATTTCTCAAAGTATGCATCCATTTTGTTAATAAAAACCCAAGAATATCTCTCAAGTCATCCTCCTATACTAGGCCTTGCTCGTGTTGAAATTGCTGAGGACCATGCTTCTCGTGCATTTGATGTTGCTGCACCTAGGATTGGTCATGCAAAAAATTGATAGGATCCTTCAAAGAAAATTTTGGATTGATACTCCATGAGTACTAGTTCCTTCTTTTAGATTGTTGCATATACTTTCACCCCTCTTCCTATCCTCCAGATAAGTGAGTAATATGATCTCTAGTTTCTTTGCCAATTGGGCCACACGTTCTTGAGTTCCATAACCTCATGTGATTCACACATTTCGATGAAGTCAAATACTCATGTGGCTTGCCCCAAGGCTGGTTTCTAAACGTTGTTGTTCAGAAAAAATGCTACATCTCCACTATCATGCATGGTCTTTCCTTGTGTGTGCAAGACATTGTAGAAAGTCTTGTCTTGTCCATATAAGTCAATACCTAGGTGAAACAACCTTCTCAATATGTTCTGGTATCTCTCTGAAGCCTCTAAAAAGGATTTATCTGCATGTTACTTGAACCAATAATTTTTCTATACCAAATCATTGGTCTTCTGAGGGGGAAAGTACCTCTCAAATAAAGCATCAACCATTTCTTCCTATGATCCTATTGATTTTGACAATATACTAAGGAACCATATCTTTTCCCTATCTATTAAAGAATAAGGGAATGGTTTCGGAAAGATCACTACGGCTAGGATGCAATATATCTTTAACATATTGCAACTTTCAGACATGCTACATATGTTTTTCATTGATGTTTCAGTGGCACACCTATGAGTTGATAAGATAAACAAATACCAAATCAATATTGTAGCTTCCCACATTGACTTATGGTCACCTTATAGGTGCAAATGTGAGGTAACAAATGGCACCTTATCTTTTTCCCGTATGTTGTGCTCATCATCTGAAGCTACCAAGTCCTCACTATCATCCATGTGGTTAGACCTATCTTCAACTTCTATCACAAGTTCTTCTAGAATAATAACCTGGTCTTACTCAACCTCCAGATCTCCCTCTGGTGGTGTTGACAGTGTAGACTCACCATAGTCATCGGTTCATGTATGAACCAAAAAAAGTAGCTGAAAAGTGAATTGAATGTGAGAATCACAAAAACCTAACCAAAAGTGACAAAATGTTTTTACAATTGATTTTAATTAAAAAGGAAACTAATATAAAAAGAAAAGAGACCTAGAGTGACCACTTTAGCAATTTCTAGAGCTACCGATTCCCTAACAATGACACCAAACTTGACACGACTTAAGTGTGTCTGCTAAACACAAGTGTACCCATCAGAGTAGTAAAGGAATAAAAGAGGTCGAAATGTCAATCTCAGTGAATTGGGACTACTACAGACTAATACTAACCAATATAGATCAAACAAACCTTAGAAAAGTATTGGTTGAGTGATTAAACTAAGAACTAAAGATAAATGGAAAATAAGTAACATGGAAAGTTTAGTTTAATGAATTCTTTAGGATAACAATTTCACAACAATGTGACATATGCATGCATTTGAGAAAATTAATGTAAAGTCTCTTTCTACTTTTGATTATGCCTTTGTATATTTTTCTACCCATTCTTGCAATGCAATAGACTATTTATCCTAATTACTAACCCTCCCTCACATTGTTAATTTAGAAAGATAAATGATAAAATCTCTCTTTAGAAAAAACAATTCACAGTGGTTAGCCCACTCTCACAACTCATTATTGATTGTGATGATGATGGCTTTTCTAGATATCAGCCCCTCTCTCACAACATCTAACAATCTATCTCGTATTCATGATGTCCACATATAAATAAGGAAAAAAAGAATTTCTATTGTCAAAATAAAAAGTAAAGAAAATCTATATTTAATCAAAGATAAACATGCATAGAGTCAACACTGTGCTACTCTTGGGTCCTAAGGATGACGTTAATCCCTCATGCTCAATATTGAATCAAAGGAAGGGAATAAGGAAAAGTAAGCCATAGAAAACTCCTATAACACAGTGCAAGGTTGATACCCTCTAAATATTGCAACAACCTGATGGTGTGTGACTATCTAACTACTCCTCAGGATATGTATTGCTTCATGTCTCTTTGTCTCCTCCTTTGGCTCAGGTCCCTCATGGAATGGCTAGATGGGATGGACCCGATTGAGGATGATCTCTTTTGTGTTTTACCTCTTGAGTTTACAAAGATAGAGGAAAGATACAACTTTTCCAATCGACTGTTTGGATGTTGTCTTACTGAATCATGCTCATTATGTAAATGTCAGTGCCACCAAAATTTGAGTCAGTGCCACAAACTTGCCATATTTAATATAACTAGGGCTTGTGATCTCACTATCACCAAATTGACCATTGGTGGTATCAAGATTTCTCTATCACTTCTTCTTCTTCTCTTGTTAGTCTTCTTCTTCTTGCGTCGATGCCCATTTTTCATCTGCATTAAAGCAACAATGTAATAGGCAATAATAAAATGCATAATTTATTCCAAATACAAGTAAATTAGATAAAATGAATGCCAACAATTATTTTAGGCAATTTAGGTAACATGTATGTATAACACATCAATATGAGATAATTCCTCATGGAAATATGCCTAAATTAGCCTCAATTTTGTTAAAGAAATCATGCATAGAGGAGGTTTAGTTCTTCATCTCTCAATAGTTTCAACACATTTCCTCTTATTTCTATTTTCTATGATAATAAAGCAACATAGAAAAAAAAACAATCTAAGGACAACACACATAAGAAATTTATGTGATTTAGATTCAGAATGTGAAAGATCATATATCTATGGGCTTATATATTTTGAATATGTGAAATCTACCTTTATTGCATGTCCTCTTACAAAGGGTCAAGTAAGGAATCTAGCATTATGCTTTTTGAGGGAAAAGGTTTTCAACCATGGATTAAACATTGTAGTGGCAACCTACCATTCAAAAGATGTAGTTTTCATGAGGATCCATTTCATGGGACAACTAATTTATATTGTCATGAAGAAGCACATACTCCTAACCCTTCCTATGGAAATAGTGTGTCATTCTATACAAGTATAGGAAGCATTTTTTTTCTTCTCTAAATGTGTTCATAACCATTAATCATAGGGTGTAGACTGGATATGACACTCTTGAAGATCCCTATTGTATGGGTGTAACCTGAAGGCATGGTTTGTCTAAGTTGGACATGCTTGCTACAGAACTCATGAATCAAGCTTCCTGTGAGGATTGTTTGCACATGCACAATTGGAACTCTTTCTTGTACTCACACCATAATTGTGTGACTCTTTCAATTTAGAATTATAAGTGTTGGTGTGAGATGTATTCCACCCACATCTCTCCATATGGAAGTGAGTAATACTAAAAATGGATTAAAGCCACGAGCTACCTCTAAAAAAATAATATAATAAATTGCATTTTGTTATTTATTTAGTTTCTAATTTTTTTATAGAACATACATGGGAATGTTGATTTCTATATTTAAAAAACTCTCATTTAGCGTTATGTTCTTTTTTGGTTGACATCATTCATGTAGTTTGATATTGTTTCATTTCATATTATATTTCCACTCTTTATATTTCTAAAATGGTCTTTTCTTTCACATCATTTGGTGTAAAAAGTGCACAATCAGTGGCAATTATTACTCATCTTAAACATTTATTAAACCACCTAGTAAACATGTCGATTCCTCATTGTGTTAAAACCACCCGTTAGTAGTAATGTTTGAGTTTCTCATTTAACACGATGTTAAAGCCACACATGGACCTTTAAAGAAGATAAAATGTTACAAATGTGAACCATTCATGCTGTTACTGTGAGGCGCTTATTAGATAATGCTCTTCAAATAAAGCCATCATTATTTTGGAAACACATAGAAAAGCAATATATCTCTTCCTTTCTTTCTCTTAGTCTCCATTATTTTCTCTTTTATTTAACTTTGTTGTTCTAAATACTGTGCTTATGAGGCTTCTTGAATTCATCTTTATTATGCGACTATTAGGACAACAAGTGAGTTTGTCTAAGTCGTCTACATCCAACAACATATTAGAGTTGTGATTAACTGAATATTAGAGATAAATGCTGAAGGATTCTATGCTAAGAACTAAAAATCTATTGTAAAGATAGTGCTGGTGTGTAAAAACGAGAGAAAAGTGAGGGGGACAATAGTGGGAGTTGAGACAAAGCAAGAGATAGTCTCAATCATAGCAATAGTGGGGTGTATAGTGAGGATTAAGTCACATATATCATACTTGCTCTACTACTATAGCTGGAAAGTAAAATGAGGGAGAATAAGAGAATATAGGATTGCATATCCCAATCCATGTGTGCAAATCCAATAGGAGGGGGGAACACACCCTCAATTGGGCCACACACCAAGCGGGCCCAAAAGAGCTAAAAATCCAATAAAACAAGTTTAATTGATTTATCATCATAAGTTTACAATTTGGTCGTTGATGGTCTAATTGAGGCAAATTTTACATAGTTGGATTCACAATTGCAAGATTTACAACATGAAATATATTAGAGAGCAAGGTGATCACATTTCGTAGGTTAAAAAATCAATTGCAAGATGGCTATAAATTAGATCATGGATCCTATTTAGTTATGCAATTAGTGTCACACATTGCAAATTGTTCATTAATGTGATATGAAAGGAGCATCTGATGGGGCTACAAATGTTGTACCAATAAAAACTCTTAGGGAAACACCTTTAGGTTTAACCAAAAGTTGTTCACTAATTCCTCACTCCACATGAATGGAAGCCTTATTACAATATACTTAAGGATCGAACCAAAAGGACAACCTTTTTAAGAAGTTATATATACATATATATACTTAGAAGTATTAAAAGTAATATTTATCACCAAGAAAGTCGATTGATTGATTAAACTAAATTGTTGCCGGTAAGAAACACGTAAATAAATGATAATAAAAGGACCAGGGTATGGGGTTTCACTCGTGAAAGACTACGTAATTATTCTATCAATATTTAACTTCTAAATAATAATTTACTATATAGAGGCTTAGCTACTAACCCTCATGAGATACATGTCATTGCATGGATTAAAATCCCTTGGAACCAACCAATCTCGATACTCTAGTTCCTAGTTCATCCGATTGGACTCCCTAACTATGGCTGACCAATTGAGACACATTATCAGATCATAACCCAATAACCTCACTATCCCTTACTGACGCCAAATGGGGATAACAAGATCATTCTGAAGTTCTAATGACAATTACAACAACCTACACATCCATGATTATTACATACATACAAAGCAAGTGATCAATTCACAAGTTAAGGAGATAAGCAGAAAGATACTTTATTTAGCAATAACATTGTTGAGTTTTGATACAAGCTAGAATAAAACATAGGCTGTTGGGGTTAGTCCCCATGCCCTAGCACACATGTCTACTCACTCATGGTGAGAGACATCATTGGAAAGATAGGTAGAATGATGGAGGGGGTCATGACACCTGGTGTAGGAAGAACAATCTCTCCACTACAACCACATCCTCCTTGTTCCTTGCTAGGGTTTACATTGTGCAAATGTGGATTCTAATAATCAATTAAACACCCTTAGAATTGATGACAAGGGTTTCCTTTTATAGATACATTCCTTGCTTCCAAACCCTAATGTTGGATACTTGTGGTCAAAGGTAGCTAATTGCATGGCCTGTACTAGGTCCACCAGTAGACTCGTGTGGGTTTATATTTATAGACCTCATATATGATTCTTTGGAAGACTAGTGTGGGTTGAACCAGGGTAGGTTGGATGCATAGAGAGCACATCAGAACTAAAGAGTCAATGAGAATTTCGGTAGAGAGCGACCCAAGTCAGGTGATTGGCAAAGCTGATCATCTGACTGGGTGAATAGAAGGTGGACACTTGATAGCTTTTGGGGCCTTCATTCCCTTGAGGTATGACATCTTGAGGGCTTGATCATTCTTCTAGAAATGAAGTGTATATTTGGATGTTTCTTCATGAAAAGTATATTGTGAACAAATAATTAGAGTGCTGCAATGCAGCGTGTGTTAGGAGAAATATGCTACTCTCCTTTTATACTAACTCAACTGAGAAATTTACATAAGAGTCCAAGAGTAAAGATAAATGACATAATGAAATATTAAGAATATAAAACAACTAAATAACACCCCCTCAAACTGGAGCGTACATATGATGTATGCCCAGCTTGTAACTAAGACTCTGAAACACTGTTGGATCCACTGGATTTGTAAAAACATCAGCAAGTTGGTCTTCAAATATGAAATGAGGAGTCACCACTTTTCCATTCTTGATTTGATCTCTGATAAAATGACAATCGACTTCTATATGTTCAATGTGTTCATGGAAAACTGGATTTTTGGCAATATAGATAGCTACTTGATTATTGCATCTGATATCTATAGGAGATTTCACAAGAATTTGCAATTCAGAAAGCACATATTGGATCCACTTCAACTCATAACAAGCATGATCCATTGCATAGTACTTAGCCTCTGTGCTAGAATGAGCCTCAACATTTTTCTTCTTGCTCTTCCATGTGATAAGATGATTTCCCCAAAAAGTAAAATACCCAGACATAAACCTCCTATCATTCAGATTACCAACCCAATATGCATCTACATAGCCAATAAGAGACATAGTAGATGGAGGATTTTTAGGTCTATAGTATGTGATCCCTTTTCCAGGATCTCCTTTCAGATACCTCAAAATGCGACAGACTACTGTCCAATGTGAGTGCTTTGGTGAGCTCATATGCTGACTCACCACTCCTACTGCAAATGAAATGTCAGGACCAATCACTGTCATATATATCAACTTACCAATGATCTTCCTGTAATAGCCTAGATCTGAATAATCAATATCATCAACATTTTCTTTTACATGAAGACCATAGGAGTAGACACAAGCTTGGATGCACTCATACCTGTTTCATGAAGTATATCCATTAATTTTTTATTTGAGATAAATTAGTACCTATATGAGAGCAAAGTGCTTCAATGCCAATATAATATATCAATTTCCCTAGATCTTTCATATGATAGTGCTCTTGCAATCCATCCTTCACCTTGGATATGCTTACAGAGCCACTTCCAGTGATAACAATATCATCAACATATACAACAAGAATAACAGATCCAATAGAGGAACTAGAATAGAATAAGGAGTGATCACTCACAAAACATGAGAAGCCCATTTGTAACACAATAGTACTAACCTTATCAAACCAAGATCGAGGAGACTGTTTCAACCCATAAATGTCTTTCTTTAACCTACACACCTTCTGACACTCCCCCTGAGCAACAAATCCAGGAGGCTGCTCCATGTATACTTCTTCTTGTAGATCACCATGTAGGAAGGCTATAAGTTGCTATCTCTACAAGACCATAGCTTTGACTATGAGTTGCTGTCTCTACAAGACTATAACTTAACTATAAGTTGTTGTTTAGTAGTTTGACTGCTATGTCACTGCATTGCAGACTCGAACTGACAGAGTAGTGTTGGTGATGATCATGGAATCCAGATCTTCCACTGATCTTGTATGGTATCGATTTTGACTAGTAGTGGTCAATTGGATTTGAGTGGTACACCTCAAATTATCAGGGCATAATAATGAAAGTTATAATACAACCGTGTAGTATATTTTCTTAGGGTCAAAGAAAAATCACATTGGATGACCCCGTTCCTTATTTCTTGTACTATTTAGTTTATAAAAATTATACACGTTCTTCATATTCCTTTTAAAAACATAAGATGTTATACTTCTTAGTTGTAACTTCGTAAATCTCTCATATAGTAATATCTGCTTTGTTTAACTTCTTTATTATATTACTATTCTTATAATAGACATTGGAAAAGAGTTATATCTCTCGCTGGGACGTTTGGTCTCACCATTTGAGTTCCACAACTTTTTAGGTGGTCTGGATGAGGAGGTCAAGGTCGTGGCGCAGGTGCTGAGTAGTATGGAGAGAAATAATTGTAAGAGGTTGGATATGCTGTAAAGTTTTGTAGTAGAGTCCTATGTGTCGTCCCTATACTCTTAGATCTTTGGGTAGAATTTGTTGTTTTGAGTATCGACACATAGATTTTGGCTTTGTGCCATGAGTGTATAGAAATTGCATGTATATATAAATAGGTAGTAATATGTAAAAATAATGGCTTGACAACCTTTGAACATGATATGTAACTTCTTTTGGCATATATTGAATACAAATAGCCTAATTTGAAGACTTGTTCATGAAATACTTCCGCTTGAGATATTGAAATGCAAATGATTTTAATTTACCCTATTTTGTGGTAATATCATTATTAGTGGAAATTTGATGCTTTTTTTTTGAGTATCACTTTGTGTGGTGAAGGGAATCACATGGAACTATCCAAATTAGCCATAAGAAAGAAATAGAACCTCTTCCCTGCCAATCTCTCTAAGAACTGGTCAGTGAATGGTAGAACAAGTGGTCCTTCTTTGTTTTAGCATTTAGATTAATGTAGTCTATAAACATGCACCACTTGTTATACTCCCTCACATGAATAATTTTACCATCTTCATTGGGAGAAATATTGATCCCACTCTTCTTGATCATGACTTGGACGGGACTCACCCAAGGAATATCATAAATCAGATAGATGATCCCGACATCAAGTAACTTTACCAATTTTTGAGTAACAAGCTCTTTCAACTTGGGATTCAATCTCCTTTGTATTTCATGGCTTGTCTTTGTATCATCTTCATGATAGATTATGTGAACATAGATCGAGAGGTCAACAACCCTCAAATCAACAATAGACCACCCAATGGATTGAATATTCTTCTTTAAATAGAAATGAGTGCATCTTCTTGATTTTGGGAAATAATAGAAGAAATTATCAATGAGAGGGTTTCATTGTGACAAAGAAATGCATATTTTGAACCTTCAAGAAGTGTTTTCAACTCAAGAGAAGAGGGCCCTCAATAGAATTATTCAAAGGCTTTATAGAATAGAGGGTACATCTTCACTCACAACAACTAATACAAGCTCATTATTTTCTTTGGTATCCTCATATGGTATCTAAACAATGGGATCTAGACCTCTACCCTTTGTGTCAGTCCTACACAGGTAGGTACTCTTCAACAATATCCTCTAGATAGTTAATAAGATAACAATCCTCCTCAGAAGCACCTATCACCTCAACTTTGGTGGATGTTATGAAGATGTTTATAGGATGTTCATGTGCAAGAGTGTGGCAATCCATCACTCTAAATGAGATCACTCAAAACCAAGACATCTATCAAACACTAATTACTCATAAAACCAAAAAGATTCAAAATTTAAAAATGAATATTTTTTTGTATTCCATAAGAAACATTTACACAAAGGTCCATATTCTCATATATGTGTAATCATGTTAGGTATCTTTACATGAGTTCAATGGCCTCAGCCACAACCTATATACAAAAAGGGTGTTGTCTTATATTTACAACATCTACATCATGCATGACACACATCCAAAAGTTCAAGTCGATATACATCTAATGCAAATCCCCTGCCTAGACCTAAGAGTACATGGATGACTCTAGGACTCTATACAACCCAAACAACCTTTTTGTCTCTACTAATCTTCAAACTGTGCCTCCTCACTACCATAGGCCAAACCATGTTGCCAATCACCTTAAAAGGATGTCAAAACGCACAAGATGAGACCCATGTCCCATTGAGTGATATAACCACGGATAACATTTATTGCTTACAAGTAGATTATGTAATTAAAATAGTTAAGGAAGATAGTATAACTAATTTGAAAGACTAATCAGTATATACAAAATGATCAAGCTCAGTTAAGTTATAGGTACACATGATTGCGCTTGACAAGATATGAATCACATATAATGCTAGCAAGAAAAGCAAGGTAATGATTATCTTACAATATGATTTGGCCAAGAACCCTAAAAAGTATAATACTTAGATGAATTACATATTTTATTAAGCCATTGGTAGTTTGAGGCGTACCACTCAAACTACTAGCTGACACTAAGTTCGAAGTCTCCCCGTATAAGATCTAGGATGACAAGAATCCTAAAGATCTCTTCCCCTCGGTCAAAAGGAGTAAGAATTGTAGTGGCACATCAGATCAACTACTAAAACAGCTAGACTGTCCTAGGTACATAGGCCACGACAAAGGAAACTGGGGTACAAACCCTCAAATCTGAGTTATGAACATAGTCTCACTCAACACATCAATTCCTAGACACGACCTCGACCGCTCTCCAAAATGTTTATATCTAGATGGCAAAGGTATACCCTCCCTACACCCACATATACTCAATAGTATATGACTTTGAGTTCCTTTTGGATTACTCATTTTACTATCCAATAAGTTTTGACACTTATATAGTTCTATAGTCATAGGACACTGAATGATTAAGGTTACACTTGGTTAACTAATCCCATTTTGTATATTTTACTATATCAAAGTTATATATAAACACCTAAAAGGTACTTACAAAATACATTGGGGATTGCAACCTCAAAATATATAAAATGTATCAAATAGTCTCATATCACTTCATCAAAGTATATGTATCAAGCTTCGACCATTAAGAAAATCACACCATAAACTAGATTTTTTGCCCAACAATCATTGAAACATTATAACAGTCATGTAAAGCATCATAAACACCATATAATACCCATCATATAGCAAGGATAACACATGGGTTGGATTCTTTCTCATCAGGCATCAAGATACCACACATATGACATGATCTAGATATTATTACAAATTATTTCAAATTTAAAACTTATATATTCAAGGAAAGACTCACTTTACAATAGGAATCATTTCTAAAGTTTAAATAAAACTTAAGAACATACATTCATCTTTCTAGACCAAAATAGTATTTAAAAAGATCCTAGCATTTTGTAGAGTTCTAGAGAAAGATTTATCATGCATGCAGAGAGATTGGGCAATAAATGTGTTAAAGGTTAATCACTCACTTGGTAGAGAAGAAAACTAGAATCCAAGATGGAAAACCTCTGAAATCAACAATAAGTCATCAAGCTCGGTCCACTAAAGCTCCAATAACGCCTCATATCTCCACATACAAGGTGATTCTAGAGCAAGTAGGAAAAAAGGAGAGTTCTTAAACACTATGCCTAGGCTTCCATCAAGAGATCACCATGAAACTCAGCTGTAGTAGGAAAGATGTTGAAGAACAACATGGAAAATACTATAAAAATAGGGATCTTACATGAATGGAGTAAGGAACACCGTCGATGGCCTTACATCAGTCCAAAGAGAACTAAAAAATTGAGAATGCACCCTTGAGAACCCCCAATACTGACCCCAATGGGTTCTCTTCGACCTCTCAATCGTAGCACTGAGATCATAAGAGATGAGAGGAGAGAGAAGAGGGGGTATTTATAGGTGGGTAAATCAAAAGGACTGACTTCCCATTGGTCAGTGGACTTGTTGGAAACAATTTAGAAAAACTAATTGGTGTTGGTTGAGAAAGCATGTTGATTGATGCTCAGTGAGGCACACACACACATAGAAAGTTCATGGGCCCAAAAGCTAGTCAGACACAAGGGCACACTGTTAGCTTGTTGCCCAGAAACTCATTAGCTCTGGAAACTCACCGGTCATCAAAAACTCATCGGTCACCTAGAAAATTTTTGGTCATAGAAAAATCGTCGGTTGGATGAATTGAAAAAAATCCCATATGTTAGATATCTCATCGAGCATCGAGAATGTGTTGACCCAATGGTCAAGCTATATTTCATCGACTGATGGAAAGACTACATCGTCACCTCATAAGGCACATATGAACCCCATGAAAGAAAGGTTCAAAAGAATCTAACAGGGAAGAAAATTTGTAAGGTTCTTATGAACATTATGAAGCAACTTCAAAAAGTGTTAAAATTATGTTTACACCCGGAAAAAGGGCAATGTGCACAAAGGTCCTCAAGTTACAAGGAATGGTATAACTTAAGAAAGCAAGGTATAATTGATTCAAATAACATATAGTCATAATCTAGTGTGACATGATAAATCAAAGTTATATTTCAAAACAAAGCATCTAACTAGTCCAATTATATGTATTTATGATTTAAGAAAATTTAGGGGCCTTACAAAGAAGGTCACATACATGATTACTGTCCTAACATGTATCACCACAATGATAGTTTCTAAAAATGGTCTCTTTAGGATGATGAGCTCTTTTCTTGTGTCCTTTTCCACATCAAAAACAATGAAATCAACATGAATGAAAGTACACGTCATCATCAAGTTTTACAAATACATCAATGCGGCCTCGAGGTGTCCTCATATAACAGCCATCCAATTGCAAAGTGCACTTAGATGGATTTAAATGTCCTAATTTGAACTTGACATATAAAGAATACAACATTAATTTCATACTAGAGACTAAGACAATAAGAGCTTGGTACAAGTGGTGTGTGCTTAGATAGAAAGGAATTATGGATGCAACAAGGTCCATTCTTGTATGGTGGGTGGCATGTTGAAAGATGATTCTCACTTTCTATGTAATCTTGACCTGCTATGGAATTCTGCCTGTCGACTTTCTCTTGAACGTGCACATGTATTTTATAAACTTTGCATAAGAGGGCATTTTTTTGACTGTATCTAATAAAGGAATATTGCTTCCCACTTATTTAAAGGTCTCCATGATGTCTTCAGTGTGGTTTTTCTTCCTTTTAGAGATAGAAGGCTCCACAAGTGTGCTGGGGAATGAAGTTAGTTTGGCACCTACTCTATCAACATCCATCGAATCATTAAGTGATATCAAAAGAATCACTCTATCATCATTCACTATCACAATATCACCTTGATCACCCGACACCTTGTCACTACTCAGATTTTTTCCTGCTTCAAAGTCCTTCCACTTCTCAACACAGTCACAACCTTCACTTGGTCATGGGAAGAAGAGGAAGATTCTAGTGAATGTTGTGGTCCTTGAGGTTGTCACCTATGGTGTGGGGGATTGGGATTTTGGAGTATGTAATGTGGTTGTTGTGGCAGTTGCTGGGGAGAGTGTTGTGGAGGTGTTTGATATTGTGGTGGTGGTGGCGGGTATTGATATTATAAAGAACCAGAACTTCGAATCTTACCATATTCCATGATTATGAAGCTAGTTAGGTTTGTTCTTTGGATGTGATCAAACAAGGATTTAAATTTAGAACACATTTACGTAATAATTTAATTATGTGGCAATATCATGAAATATATTACATATATTTTCTTCACTAACATGATGAATAAATAAAAGTGAATGGTTTGGAGTAGCAACATTATTAATATTGTCATCCAATTTAATTAAAGTAGAATAAATAAAATAAATATGTTAACTATGCAAAAGGTGAATTTTCATCCATTATATATATATATATATAGTAACATACTAGAACTCAAACCCTACCCTAGAACTTTGACCTTTTGGACTTAGCCAAACAAGTTTGAGGTTAGACTGAAAAATGTTCAGTATAACTCTAATGAGATAATGCATGCATAAATTACCCTAATGTAACCTAATGTTCTCACATTAGTCTTAAATCAATAATAGACACATAAAATATGTCACATTCATTAATAATGAATTATATAAAATTTCATGCAAATAATCAAACATAGTTCTTTTGGTGATAATATTAGTTGTGTCATAATTCATTAAAGGTAACCTCAAAAGTGAAATCTAAGTTTAAAATCATGTTCCTTGGGTCCCAATTGCCTTGGGAGTCAAGTTTCACATTATTCACATAAGAATAATTAATTTAATTTATTTTGGATAGAGATAATACATGAGATCCCCAAAATATCAAATAAAATATTAAATGACTTCAAAAGAGAAAAATAATATTGAATCCGTAATCTACATAATAAATATAGCCTTTGAGTGAATTTTCATCTAATTTGGAATATGTTTGGTTAAAAGATGAAATTAGGAGAGAGAAACTATGTAAAACCTTCAAAATATTAAATAAATGTACAAACCCCTCACATGTAAAATTATTGGCAAATTAGTATCCAAAATAAATGTACAAACCCCTTCTGACCATGCTGAGGCAACTTCTCTCCACATCCATGGCAGGGAAGTTAAACAACCCACCTGTGTCCAACAAACCTATGGAGTACTCAATCATGGAGTTCATGAATATGCAACCAACCTTCTTCAAGGGTGAAGGAGAGATATAGATGGTGGAAAGTAGATGATTGGGTGTTAGCTCTAGAGAGGAATTTTGAGGGTATGACATGTCCTCCACACCAAAAGATCAGATTTGCTGCATATGTACTTGATGGACCAACTAGAGTTTGGTGGAACGGAATTGTAAGGACTTGGGATATCTCTACCATGACCTGGAAGCAGTTCTTGGTGCTCTTTCATGGAAAGTACATCTACACTGCTGCCCTAAAGAATAAAGAAGCTGAGTTCTACAGTTTGAAGCAAGGTTCCCTATCTATTTTGGCATTTATACAAAGGTTTCTGTTATTGGAACGTTATGCAGTTGGTTTGAGTGAAGAACGTAGGATTGACCTTTTCCTTCAAGGACTCAACTACAATGTGGGTCATACTCTTATTACACAACTACCCTTTACCTTTAAATAGATGGTTGATAAGGCCTTAGCTGTGGAATCATACCCTGGTTTCCAGTCACATAAGGAGAACAATCATAAAAGGAAGCACCCTGAAGGTGATCGTCAACCAGAGGACCTTGTTGCACGAAGAAGGGATAGGGTACCAATATGTCATCATTTCAATGAAATAGAACATGTTCACCCTGAGTGCCCCAAGCTTCATAATGGGCAAGTACTAGCTCAACAACAAGCACACCGAGTACTACATCAAAATAATGGAAACAATAATAGAGGAAGACCTGTGGAAAGGTGAGATGGAAGAGTTTTTTCTTTGGATGGTGAAGAAGTTCATGAGGATGTACAAGATTAGGGTTATCCATAATTCTATAGTTAGACTTTACAAGTTATGTTTCCTTTTTTACATGATGCTTTTATGTATGAATGTAAGGAAGTATAGTAGAACCCTTTGTATCTAAAGTATAGTTTTGACTTAATAAGATGAATCGTTTAAGGGGTGGTGAAGAAGTTGTTTTCTTATACATGGATGTTTTGATTTTGAGGACGAAATCCCTTTAAGGGGTGGTGTGCTATAACATACTAGAACTCGAACCCTACCCTAGAACTCTGACCTTTTGGACTTAGCCAAACAAGGTTGAGGTTAGACCTAAAATATGTTTGGTATAACTCTAATGAGTAATGCATGCATAAATTACCCTAATGTTCTCACAATAGTCTTAAATCAATAATAGAGACATAAAATATGTCACATGAGATAATAATGAATTATATAAAATTTCGTGCAAAAGAATCACACACAATTCTTTTGGTGATAATATTAGTTGTTTCATAACTCATTAAAGGAAACCCCAAAAGTGAAATCTAAGTTTAAAATCGTGTTCCTTGGGTCCCAATTACCTTGGGAGTCAAGTTTCATGTTCCTTGGGTCCTGATTACCTTGGGAGTCAAGTTTCACATTATTCACATAATAATAATTAATTTAATTTATTTTGGATAGATAAGATCTGTGATTTCCCCAAAATATAAAATAAAATATTTAATGACTCCAAAAGAGGAAAATAATCTTGGATTTGTAATCTACATAATAAATATAGACTTTGAGTGAATTTTCATCTAATTTGGAATATGTTTGGTTAAAAGATGGAATCAGGAGAGAGAAAGTGTGTAGAACCTTCAAAATATTAAATAAATGTACAAACCTCTCCAACATGTAAAATTAATGCCAAATTTGTATCCAAGACACTTAATGTGACTTGTGGGTGAAAAATTTGGAGAATCTTATGACCATTAATGATGGAGGAAAGAAAAAAATGTTTTGATTTATTTAACACATTAAAAGTTCTCAAAAGGCAAATCTAATTGCATATTCAGAATCCTCATATTAAAAAAAGGCTAGGTGCCAAATTTAATTGAAATTAGAGTATGTTTGCACCCTCTTTGGATGAGAGAGAAAAAGATACATAAATATATCCTCACTTTAATCGGATTTCTATTGGGATAAGGTTTTGCAATTTAAATGTCATGCTTTAAATGTCAAATATTTCCTAAAGATGGATTAAGATCCAAGTCATGCGATGATGTGCCTCATCGTGACTGTCAGATCGAGATCTAATGGCAACCGTGTCATCTCCTACCTCTCGATCGAAATAGGAAACTAGGTTGATTTTTCAAATTAGGATATCTTGCTCGATTCTTGATGATTTTCAATGATTCTTTCACCTACTTACTCCTCGTCAAAATCCACATCTTTTGACCCCTTGCACGAAGTTTCTCATCACGTGTGTGCAATTTACCCGATTCTTGAGGGGCAAGACTCTTCACTCCTATACTGACAGAGGCCATCACTCGGGATTATATATATATGAGCCATCTTGGGGATTCACCTCACCCCAACAAATCATTCCTCAGTGCCAATTGCTTGTCATCTTTCTATTTTTAGTGCCACCAAGTTCACGGACTACCCAGACCTTACGACGCCCTTCTGTGGACATCGACAACACTGTCACCTCAATTGAGGCCTTGGGTAAGTTCAGTTGTCCCTCTTCTTTCTTTCCTTGCTATGTTTTTCTCAAGTTATGATGTATCCCAATTTTGCCTAATCTCACGTTGGCCTGCTCAAGCTGCTTCGAGAAACCATGGTAGGTGTTTGAGAAGGGAAGAAAACTTGTTGTGGTTTCCTTTTTCTACCCCTCTATTCCTCCCTTTCCAAGTTTTCTCGCGCGGGGTTACCCTTATCTTTTCACAACATTTTACTTTGCCTTGATGCCAGTCAAAGATGACATTGACCATGTAACTTGGTTATCCCTAAATGGGCTAGGTCACACAATGGTCCCCCCCTCTCACTCTCTCCCTCACCAGGGTTTGATGACATGGCCTTTTGTGGTTGGTCCATTTTACAAAAATCATAACTTTTGATTCGTTTGTCCAAAAATTAAGTAAAAATATGTTTTAGAATAGGAAAAATGTGTTATTTCTAATAGAAATAGTTTCAAAGCCTAATTTCCATGTTTTTGATGATGAATTTTTAAGGATCTAAGTAATTAATATGAAAGCCCTAAAATTGGTAACTAATTCATATGAACTCCAAATTTAGTAAATAAATATGTTTTCTTAATTAGAAAAACCTAATAAGTTGGTTGGTTTAGGTTTGGAGTCCAAAATATGATGTTTTGGAGAAAGGTCTAGAATTAGGGTTTCATTACATATATATGAATCTTAAATTCTAATATATGTAATTTGTATTTAGGCAAGGTTGATCTTAGAAACAACTAGTTTGGTGAAGAGAGTTTCTAGGACCTTGGTTTAGGGTATGTTTGCATCTCCTATTATTCTATGTTGATAAATTCCCCTATATTCTAGATGAATATGCATTCATTAGGGTTCCGTCACCTCGTTTGGCCCAGTTTTGGTTGCATTCATGTGTTTATTGGACATATCTTCTTATATGCAACTTATATTGGCTTAACTAAATTTAATCCTATTTTTATTGATTTTTTGCACCTTTGTGCACAGGTCGTTTTGAGCCTTGGGCATTATCTCCTAGGCCCATACCCTTTTTTGGGCCTTGTTTAGCTCTGCTTATCCTCCCACACACCCCCTACTCTTCTTTTCTTCATGCGCTTCTCACCTAGCCACTAGGCCCCAACTTCCCACTAACCTAGCAGGCGGCCGGGCCCTTCACCCTCACGATTGGGATCCTTGCAACCCTAAACCATGACCGCAGTTCCCAATAACCACGACCGCGACTTCTCCACCCTCTGTGCCCGCAATTCTCTTCACTCTCACAACTGCGACCACCACTCCAGATCGCGACTGCGATTCTCGCAAGCCGCGACTGCGGTCAGGTGCAGTAGAGCTGCGACCCGTGGTGTCTCGTTCATCTAAAACCACGACCAGTTCACGACGTCCATCATTAGTGACCTCATTCTCTTCCCTCACCAACACCGTAGATTAGCACCATGACTCCTCATCCTCGCTCTTTCCCAACCTCCATCACCCTCCTTCCCTATCGCGCTTGACAGTAATGCTTCAACCTCGACCCGCGGCTCTACTTTCTCCATAACCGTGACCTCTGCGTTGCCTTAGCCGCGACCGCAGCTCCTCATAATCGCGACTTGCCATAGTCGCGACCGCAATTTCTCAAGATCGTGATCATGCCTTCTCCCGCGGTATCAACTAACCACGACCGCGACAAAACTACCGCGATCACCTTCTGTTCGCAGACAACCACGATCTATTGTCAAATGATCGCGATCGTAGTTCCAGCAGCAGGAGCCGCGACCAAGCCAAGAGCAACTAAACTCCATGACCCACTCTTCCTCTCTCCCTCCTCACCCACAATTTGCTTGAACAACCTCGACGAAGTGTAGATAACTTCGACTGAGGTTAAACCACAATGCGCCCGTAGTTGAGAGAAGTCGCACCACGACCCACACTCCCTAGAAGCATTGTGGTCATTGCCAGCACTACTATGGTCTCTTTCCCCTCACACATCACACTAGCCTCCTCCCTTTGCTTCTGACCAAACCGCGACTGCGGTTTTCATTTATCGTGACCAGGTTAAATGGGAAGAATCACGATCAGTGGGAAATTGCAACTAGAAAACCATGACCTATTGTCAAACAACCACGATCGCGATCTTGAGTCAGTACCAACCTACCTATAAATAGGCCCATACCCCCTACCATTCAGATCATCATCTCCAGACGCCGTTAGGTGTAGGAATGTCCTGAGCCTAAGGAGACGACCTCCAAAGCCAAGAGCCTGCCTCCGTGGTGGTCTTATGCCCCGTTCACCCTGATCTGAGGTGAAAACCTTGATCTGCAAACCACTCCATCTAGATCTAGATCTAGATCTGTAGCATGTACGCTATTCCTACGCCACCATCACGTCCACGAGCTGCTCCTCATGCTGCGAGCTAGGACTACGAGAAGAGAGAGAAGGTGGAGAGAGAAGATCTACCCCGTTTGTTGTGGTGTTCTTCCCTCCTCGTCCAGATATGCTCCGTGTTGTGTAGAAGACTGTTTCTCCACCGAAATGTGATCATCTTCTTCACTATGCTGATGGCAAAATATTCTCTCTCTCTTGTTTTTCTTGTTCATCTGATCATGAGTGAGTAGTTTCTTTTCACTGGGGTGCGGGGACTAGCCCCGCTGCCCATGCTTTCATGTCCATTTGTTAAACATTCTAAGGCTTGTATATAACTTTTCATTTCATTGTTAATCGTCGATGTGTGCATGTGGATTGATCACCTGCTTGCATTTATCTTGTTCCTTTCCTATGTTGTGAGAACTTCAATATGTAAGATTTGAATGTCAATTAACGTAGTTGACTCACAAACTAGAGATAGAATGGGATTCCTTGAGGTCGTAAGTGTATGATCCGTGAGGGGACAAGTCATATAGCCCACAGTGACTCTTCTGTGTGCCTAAACATCTCGTAGGGAGGGCCACAACTTCATTTGGATTTCTATATCTTCGGAGCCGTAAGTATGTGATCTGGATAGTGACGAGATATCTGATACCTAAGGTGATGCTTACGCAAACCTAATGCTCATATGGGGGGTTTTGCAACAACTCTATTTGGATTGTTATATCTTGCCTGGATGTTTGATGTTTGGATGTGTTTGCATGTGTAGTGGTGGTGAAACCCAGGACCATCCCATCGATTCCCATCATTAATCTTTATTCAACTTTTAATCTTACTCTTTTACTTTCCTTGCATTTAGTTTAATTAATCTCAAACCAACCTTATTTTAAATAATAGTCTTGATTCAACTAGATTCAACTAGTAAAAGATTCTTAAAAACATTGTCCCTTGGGATTTGATCCTCAACTATACTACGATAAGACCCGTCCGCTTGCGGGTGGTATTATTGCACAAGGTTTTGGCTAAGAACTCAGGGATTTCAACCCCGAGTGAGTTTGTTAGTGCGATACTATTCCACGTCAAATTCTGGCACCGTTGCCGGGGACAACATAATCATCTAGTTAAATCTAGTTCTATTAAGGCTAATCTAGGATTTTGTTTTACCTTTTGATACTATTGATCATATATACTTGAATTCAGTTCAACTCTGTCACTCTTACTTCTGAAAGATCTTTCCATCCTAGGTACCCACAAAGTCTAGTGTATGCACCGTTCAGACAGTCCCGGACTCACCGCTAGCTTTGACCCTAAGATAGACAGAACCTTTCGTTGTCAAAATAGAGAGAATCAAGCTAGGATGGCACAAGAGGAGGAAATTGCCAAAGGGTAGCTCAAGCCCTTAATGCGCAAAGAGATAGGCTTATGCAAGAAGCCAGAGTTGCAGTTCAAGAAGAAATCCAAGCAGATCAAGCAGAAACTCAACAAGCTAAGTTACAAAAAGACCTTAGAGAATTCTCAATCCCTAAAACTGCTGATGTTCACCACCCAGTACAACCTCCTCCCATCAATGATCCAAAATTTGAGATAAGAGCACATTGGGTTACACTGCTTCAGAATAGCCATTTCTATGGTAAGCAAGGAGAAGATAGTCAAGAACATCTTCTGAGGTTTATAGATCTATGTGCTATGACAAAGCAAAATGGAGTCACAGATAATGCCATCAGACTCCGTCTCTTCAAATACTCTCTTGCCGATAGAGCCATGAGTTGGTACAATTTCTTGCAATGCGGACCCATCACTACCAGGGAACAACTTCAAAATGTCTTTCTGGAAAAGTTTTATCCTCCTTCTCTCACCTATGAAATTAGGGGCCGAATAACGCAATTCACTCAAGTCCCTGGAGAAACCCTTGTTGAAGCATGGGAAAGATAGAAAGAGCTCCTGTGCAAATATCCACACCATGGCATTCCTAAGAATAAACTCAATCAAAATATTTTATAGGGGTGTGGATGATGATATCGAGAATTTTTTAGACTCCTCATCTGGAGGAAACTTCATGCATCAAAGTTATGATAGCGCATGAGGGTTGTCACCCTCAGAGATGAAAACCAAGCTAACTGGGGTAGACACGTAAGTAAAGGAGTGCTGAAGGTAGCTATGATAGAAGCTACTCTCGAGTACAAGTCTACCACTGAATCCCTAAAGCTTCTTGTTACCAAGAAAGACCAACTTGAATCATCTTTTTCCACCTATGAAAGAAGACACTCACCCCCTCGAAAACAAGAACAAGTTAAGTCAGCTTCACTCTTCTGTGAAGCATGTAAATGAACTGATCATTCTACTCTAGCCTGTAACATTCTCTATGATCTTGTTTTGAACAATACCTGTGGCCTAGGAGATAATGGTCAGATGGAAAGTCTGAATGCCATCAACACCATCCCTGATCAAGGATACTATAATCCGAATCAGACTAGGAACCATCCCGGTTTTCAGTATGGAAATCCTTCTGGAGCGGAAAACTCACGACAACTTAGTTCAAATAATCAACAACGAGGCCCGCCAGGATTCCAGTATAACCAACAACCAAATTTCGGGAATCAAGGGAACTTTAGAGGTAATTACCAGAATAGAAACTACAACAATTATCAGAACAATTCTCAGTTCTAGAACCCCAACCAAGTCCCCTATCAATAGCAACAACAAGGGCAACAAGTTGGTACCATCTCTCCTGATGAAAAATTGTCAGCTATTGAGAAGATGTTGCACTCGCAACAAACCATGATTGCAAACCAGCAAGCCCACCAGAAGGCTATTAAATCTCAACTAGCTCAACTCACAACTAGCATGAAGCCACCTGCTGGAGCTTTTGCAAGCCAACCCAAAAAACAATCATAAACATCCAGAGCAACTGAAGGCTATCACCACCAGGCCTAGGAAAGACTATTCTGACCCCCTGCTAAGATACCAATAGTGGAAACAAATGATGATGACTTTGTGAATGTCCAAGACTCTATAATACCTGAGTCTCAACCGAAGGAACCACCAACCGCTGATAAGATAGACAAAGCAAGTTTGGAGGAACCTGTTGTTACTAAAGACAAAGCAACACCTGATCCAGATGTGCCAGTATACAAGCCTCATCCTCCTTTCCCAGCTCGTTTGAAGTAGACAAGGCTCGATACTCGATTCAACAAGTTCAAGGAAGCTATGAAGAAGCTTCATGTTGATATACCCTTTCTAGATGTGCTGGATGAGATACCATCCTGGACTAAATACTTAAAGTCTCTCCTCATAAGGAAGTATATAACCGAAGAATACGAGACAATTAAGTTAGAAACAACCACTTTCGATATCATCCAGAGCAAGATGCTGAAGAAGTAGAAAGATCCAGGGTCCTTTGGGATTTCGTGCCATATCAGTGACTCTTCATGTAAGAAGGGGTTGGTCGATCTTGGTGCGAGAATCTCTATCATGCCACTTAGCCTTTGCAAGAGGCTAGGGTTTGCAGAACTACTTCCAACTAGCATGACCATACAACTTGCAGATAACTCTATGACTCTTCCCTTGGGAATCATTAAAGATGTCCCAGTCAAGGTTGGAAAAGACTCTTATGTCCCATGTGACTTTGTCATCATGGACATAAAGGAAGACGCCAGATACCCTTTTATCTTTGGCTGTCCGTTCCTCGCCACTGCAAGAGCTTTGATTGATGTTGAAGCAGGGACCTTGCTGCTCATACTAGGTAAAGAAACCCTTGAGTTCAAAGTTTTTGAAAGCATGTGAAGACCGAGCATGCAGGAAGAAGTCTATTTGATTAATTGCATTAAGCAAATGTCACTCCTCACACAAGTGGAATATGAACAAGACGATCCTTTAGAAGTTGCTCTAACAAACCCATCTGCTAATAATTCCATCAGCGAACAAGTTAAGGATTGTATACTTCACCTCGACTCTATAGAAGAAGATCTTGAAGCTAGGTTCGAGGAACTCAAAGCTGCGAATTTAACTGAGAGCCATGCGAGAAGCCAGAAGCCCCTGAAATGAAGCCCCTACCTGAGGGACTGAAGTATGTGTTTTTGGATGATATCAAGGTTTGTCCAGTTATTATAAATTCCGATCTAACGACCAAACAAGAAAATAAACTCCTGAAAGAATTAAAGGAAAGAAAGAAAGCTATCAACTACAAGATGAGTGATCACACCGGGGTCAATCAAGCGCTTTGCATGCACAAAATCCCTATGGTGGAAGACCACAAGTCGACTGTTGAGCATCAATGGAAGTTGAATCCTAATTGAAGGAAGTAGTCCACCGCAAAGTCATCAAGTTGCTCACTACCGGAATCATCTATCTGATATCTAACTCACCTTGGGTGAGTCCTGTACATGTTGTTCCAAAGAAAGGTGGCACTACTGTGATACAAAATGAAGATAATGAACTCATCCCCACTCGAATAGTAACCGGGTGGAGGATGTGCATCGATTACAGGAAGTTGAACAAGGCCACACACAAGGATCATTTCGCGATGACTTTCCTAGATCAAGTCTTAGAGAGATTGGCTCACCAAGAATATTTCTTCTATCTCGATGGTTACTCTGGATTCTATCAAATTCCTATACATCCAGATGACCAAGAGAAAACTACTTTTACTTGCCCCTTTGGCCCATACGCCTTTAGAAAGATGCCATTCAGGCTCTGTAATGCGCCTGTAACCTTCCCACACTGCAGGGCAACCATATTTGCTGGTTTAACTGAAACCATTATGGAAGTTTTTATGGATGATTTCTCTGTATATGGGGATTCATATGATTCATGCCTCAAGCACCTCTCCCTCATCCTCAAACGATGTGAAGAAGCACATCTAGTGATGAATTGGGAGAAGTGTCACTTTATGGTAAAAGAAGGCATTGTCCTTGTCCATAAGGTCAGCAATCGAGGAATCAAAGTAGACAAAGAAAAGATTGAAGTAATTTCTAAACTCGCTATCCCAACCAGTGTAAGAGAAGTCCGTGTATTCCTTGGTCATGCAGGCTTCTACATAAGGTTTATCAAGGATTTTTCCAAGATAACCAAGCCCATGACAAACTTGTTGCTGAAGGATGCAAACTTCTATTTTGATGAAGAATGTATCAAGAGTTTCAACAATATAAATCATGCCCTTACAACAACACCCATCATTCAAGCCCCAGATTGGGATCACCCATTTAAAATTATGTGTGATGCCAGTGATTATGCTGTGGGTGCCGTTCTGGGCCAATGTATAGAGAAGAAGCATCATGTCATCTATTATGCATCGAAGACCCTTGACGAAGCTCAGAGGAACTATGCAACTACTGAGAAGGAACTCCTAGCAGTCATGTATGCATTTGACAAGTTTAGATCCCACCTCATTGGTTTGAAGGTCATTGTCTACACAAATCATGCCGCTATCTGTTACCTTCTAAAAAAGAAAGATGCAAAACCCAGGCTAATAAGATGGATTCTCCTATTGTAAGAATTTGATCTTGAGATTAGAGATAAGAGAGGCACATAAAATATTGTGGCAGACCACTTAAGTCGTATCCACACTCTAGAAACTGGGAAGATCCCAATTAGTGACTCTCTTCCAGATGACCAGTTTATGAAAGTCTCAGAAGCTATTCCTTGGTACTCGAACTATGTGAACTACCTTGCAACCGGTGTCATCCACCCTGAGTGTAATGGCAATGCATTAAATAAATTCATGCATAATGTGGGGGCAATATCACTGGGATGAACCATACCTCTTCAATCTCCATGCTGATGGTCTCTACAGACGTTGCATCACTGAGGAAGAAGCCCAACTTGTTTTAGAGCAATGCCACTCAGGCCCAGTTGGAGGCCATATGAGTTCTAAGAAAACTGCTTTGAAAGTTTTACAGTGTGGTTTGTTTTGGCCAACCATATCCAGAGATGCATACAATTTTGTTCTATCATGTGACAAGGGTCAAAGAACGGGTAACATAATGAAAAGAGATGAGATGCCACTTAAGCTATGGCAAGAAGTTGAGATTTTGATGTTTGGGAAGTGGACTACATGGGTCCATTCCAATCCTCACATGGATTTTGCTACATCTTGTTTGTAGTTGACTACGTCTCTAAATGGGTAGAGGCCATACCGACTGTTACTAGCAATTTGAAACCTATCATCAAAATGTTCAAAGGTATTATATTTCCCCATTTTGGAGTTCCACGCACTATGATCTCTGACGGAGGTTCTCATTTTCTGGAAAGAAGCTTTGAAGCGTTGTTAAGAAAATATGGTGTAACACACAAGGTAGCTTCCCCCTACCACCCACAAATAAGTGGGCAGGTAGAGGTTTCAAATCTTTAGCTCGGCTATCTTGGAAAAGACAGTGGGCCACAACCAAAAAGATTGGCCAGTAAAAATCAATGATGCCTTGTGGGCCTACCGTACTACTTTCAAGACTCCACTTGGAATAACACCATTTAGATTAGTATATGGAAAGTCATGCCACCTGCTCGTCAGACTCGAACACAAAGCTTGGTGGGCAATCAAACAACTGACTCTTGACATGAAGAAAGCTGGCCAAGCTAGGATTCTACAACTTCAAGAGTTATATGAATTAAGGATGACCGCTTATAAGAATGCACAAATCTACAAAGAACGCACCAAGCTTTGGCACGATGGTCATCTGAAAAGAAAGGACATTCAAGTGGGAGACCAAGTATTGCTGTTCAACTCTAGACTGAGGTTATTCCTAGGGAAACTCCATTCTCGATGGTCTGGGCCATACATTATCAAGAGCATCTATCAACATGGTGCATTTACTTTATGGAGTGAGAAGTCAGGCGATTTTGTGGCAAATGGCTAATGCTTGAAGAGATATTTCACCACAGCTGATACTAGTACTGATGAATTTGTCCAAACCACCATATCTACCAGAAAACTGAAGAAACCACGTCAAGCCATCAACGTAAAACAAAGGCGCTTGTCGAGAGGCAACCCGATTAATAATTTTGCTTTTACTTTTAATTCTGAATTAGAATTTTTCCTTAATTTTGTTTTTGCTTTTTAGGAAATTTTGCACCTGATAGACAATGCATCACAAGATGCAATCTTAAGTTCTGATAGTTTCCATTTTTGGGATTTCAGATGGAGGACGCGTCGCCAAAAGGAATGCAACCACATCTGGTGGACCAACCGACACAATTTTTCCCCTCCATCTTGGATTTAGAGTTTGCTCAGGACGAGTAAATTTCTAAGTTTAGGGTGGAGGGTGGGTGGTACATACTTTACTTTCCACCCTCTCCTATCTGTTTCAGACTTAAAATCTCATCGTTGCAATTTTGAGCAACTTTTTTTTCAAAAATTTTCAATTTTTTTTAAGTTTTCAAAGTAGTTTGTATAGGAACTTGATGAAGTTTTGATGCTTTTGTTTCAATCAAAGCCATTAACTAGCCGGCCATCCCATTTTTCCATGCAGTTTTGAATCATTATACCCTCCTTATTCGAAGCAAAGCCTCAAGGGGGACAAGTTCTGAGACTAGCCAATGGTTAGAAATCACCGTGTGAAGCTTCTGAATCCTAACATCATGATAAGTAAATATGGCAAGTATCTGTCGAACTGAGAGGGATTAACCACATTTTGGTTCCTAACTGACTAGTGAAACAATAGCATGGAATCTCCACCGGATCTTCATCAACACATTATTTGAGTAGAGTATGATAAGGAGAACAACCCGATGCACTGAATTGTAAACCAAGTTGCATTCTGATCTGAACTCTCTTCTTCACTTCTTCTACCATCTTCTTACCACTCCGTCCATAAAAAAGAAACAAAAATAGCCAAAATAGTGCCAAACCCTAAGTTCAGGGTGGCAAACCATCTCTATCTATATCTGCTTCTTCCATACCCCTCGCAAATTGATATGGGCGTATCTCCAAGAAAAGATGCCAATGCGCACACCATGAAATGCAATCTCTTGTCAAATAGAATAGAGATTCACAAAAAAAAGAGTTGCAATCAATGAAATTGCAACCATATAATAAAAATCTCAAGTCGAATAGAGGAGAGATTTATTTCTTCCTTCCATACCCCCTTCACTCCCTTTTCCACCTGTTGGCACAATGAATGCATACACTTACCAATATCCTAAAAACACCAGTATCATATCAGATGCACGCTTGTTGTTCTGCAGGTATCTCTGGACATTACAAAACTCTTAGACATGCTTGATGTTGGAAAAAGTGGAGAGGAAGTGTGTTTGAGAAACGAACTCAGGAATGAAGATATCGTAATATGTGTTCAGTGGTCTCAGGAAGTTGATATGCTTAGTCATACATAGTAGAGAAGAAATAATCATGATGTGAAGATGAGGCAATCACATGAGTTGAAAGTATTCGTTAGGCGACTGTTTCAGATTTTGTGTTACTCGAGGATGAGAAACGTTTAAGTTTGGGGTGTTTTGATGAATATGCATTCATCAGGGTTCTGTCACCTCATTTGGCCCAATTTTGGTTGCATTTGTGCGTTTATCGGCCATGTCTTCTTATATGCAACTTATATTGTCTTAACTGAATTTACTCCTATTTTTATTGATTTTTTGCACCTTTGTGCAGGTCGTTTCGAGCCTTGGGCCTTATCTCCTAGGCCCATACCTTTTTTGGGGCTTGTTTAGCTCTTCTTATCCTCCCGCGCCCCCTACTCTTCTTTTCTTCATGCACTCCTCACCTAGCCACTAGGCCCCACCTTCCCACTAACCCAGCAGGCGGCTGGGCCCTTCATCCTCACGATTGCGATCCCTGCAACCCTAAACCACGACCGCAGTTCCCGATAACCGTGACCGCGACTTCTCCACCCTCTGTGCCCGCGATGCTCTTCACTCTCAAAACCGCAACCACCACTCCAGATCGCGATCGTGGTCAGGTGCAACAGAGCTGCGACCCACAGTGTCTCGTTCATCTAAAACTACGACCAGTTCATGATTTCCATCATCAGTGACCTTGTCCTCTTCCCTCACCAACACCATAACTTAGCACTATGACTCCTCATCCTCACTCTCTCTCGACCTCCACCACCCTCCTTCCCTCCCGCGCTCGACATCAACGCTTCAACCTCAAACCGTGTCTCTTCTCTCTCCATAACCGTGACCTCTGTGTTGCCTTAGCCGCGACCGCAACTCCTCATAATCACGACCTGCCATAGCCACAACCGTGGTTTCTCAAGATTGCAACCGTGCCTCCGCCCGTGGTATCAACTAACCATGATCGCGACAAAACTACCACGATCACTTGTTGTCCGCAGACAACTACAATCTACTGCCAAATGATCGTGACTGTAGTTCCAGCAGCAGGAGCCACAACCAAGCCAAGAACAACTAAACTCCATGACCCGCTCTGCCTCTCTCCCTCCGCACCCACAATCTGCTTGAACAATCTTGACCAAGTGAAGATAACTTCGACCGAGGTTAAACCACAGTGCTCCCATGGTTGAGAGAAGTCGCACCACAACCCACACTCCCTAGCAGCATCATGGTCATCGCCGACACTACTGCGGTCTCTTTCCCCTCACGTATCACACTAGCCTCCTCCCTTTGCTTTTGACCAAACCACGACTGTGGTTTTCATTTACCGCAACCAGGCTAAAGAGGAAGAATCATGATCAGTGGGAAATCACGACCAGAAAACTGCGCCCTGCTGTCAAACAACCACGATCACGATCTTGAGTTGGTGCCAACCTACCTATAAATAGGCCCATGCCCCCTACCATTCAGATCATCATCTCCATACGTCATTAGGCTGCAGGACTTCCCTGAGCCTAAGGAGACGACCTCTAAAGCCAAGAGCCTACCTCCGTGGTGGTCTTGCGCCCTGTTCACCCAGATTTGAGGTGCAAACCCAGATGTGCAAGCCACTCCATCCAAATCTAGATCTGTAGCATCTATGTCATTCCTATGCCGCCATCATGTCCACGAGCTGCTCCTCCTACTACGAGCGAGGACTACGAGAAGAGAGAGAAGGTGGAGAGATAAGATCTGCCCCATCTGCCGTGGTGTTCTTCCCTCCTCATCCAGATCTGCCCTGACGTTGTGTAGAAGACTGTTTCTCCACCAAGCTCTGATCATCTTCTTCACTATGCTCATGGTGGAATCTTCTCTCTCTTATTTTTCTTGTTCCTCTCATCATGAGTGAGTAGTTTCTTTTTGCTGGGGTGCGGGAACTAGCCCCGTTTCCCATGCTTTCATGTCTATTTGTTAAACATTCTAAGGCTTGTATATAACTTTTCATTTCATTATTAATCATTGATGTGTGCTTGTGGATTGATCACCTGCTTGCATTTATCTTGTTCCTTTCCTATGTTGTGAGAACTTCAATATGTAGGATTTGAATGCCAATTAATGCGGTTGACTCCCAAACTAGAGATAGAATGGGATTCCTTGAGGTCATAAGTGTATGATCCGTGAGGGGACAAGACCCTGCTCATCCCACATTATTTAGAGTAGATGTGTACAAGACCCTGCTCATCCCACTTTATTTTTGGTAGATGTGTTATTTCCTACCTACATATTTATATTGTCTAGTATTGTCATAGGTGAAACACATGGGTGCTTTATTGTTAAACTTTGCTCTTATTTATCACTTTTATTATGAATCTTTTCTTTTATGCCATCTTTGGGTAGTACTTTACTCTTTCACGGGAAGCCTTATATTTTGATGCCCCTTATTCTTTATAAATTTCTCAATTTCCTTTTTAGTATGCACATACCAACTTTTTATTGATGTTACCTTTTCTTCTCCTTTTGTGGGGTATGCTTCCATCCCCAGGTTTAAACCAAGGAGAGGATAAGCAAAGTGGACTTGGACAACAACCTTTGTAGCTGAGCTTTTGGGAGACTTGAAAGAGGTGATTAGATAATCCTCAGCTAGATCCTTGTTTGTTAAGATAGATTTTCTTTGACTCACCCATGCATGGTGTAGTGATGTATAAAGATATCAAGATTTGTAATAGTTAGATAAATTTCTCTTTCGTTGCTACTTATAGTGTTATGATACATACATGTTGAATGAATTGGTTATCATACCTTTGGTGAAAAATTTTATGTGGTGTTTGGTTCAAGGGATGTTGCCTTTTTATTTCTAGTAGGGAGTGGTTCCCCTCTGGGTAGGGCTGTCAATGGGGAGGGTATTATCCATTTACCCTTACCCATACCCTGGAGGGTAAGGGTAAGGGTAGAGATTTTTATTACCCTTTACCCATTTACCCATTCCCCATTTCCTGCTATACTATAAGGGGAGGGTAAGGTATAGACATTATCCATACCCTTTTACCCTTTTACCCGTACATGATATAAAGGTGACACAAAAATATATTCTAAAGGGGTTTTTATGTAAATGTTTAACCCTAATACTTTATTCTATCATTGGAAAATGACTTGGTGTGTGCTTGTAATACTTTCTTGTTCAGGGAAAAACATATATATCTTACGGAAAATGAGGTGTTGGTGAAACACTTATTTGTTATGCATACTTATGCAAAGGAAAAAATGATATATGCATAAAAAATTGTTATTGTGTGAATTGACTTAACTTTACACGGAGAAACATATGATTTTGAATTGGATATAATGTCTTATATGTTGTTATCAATAAATTAGTTATAAAATTATTAAAAATGAACACACAATGTGTATCAAACCCTTTTTTGTCAAAATTACCCGCTTACCCTTTACCCTCCCCATTTACCCTGTGGAGAAAAGGGTAAGGGTAAGGGGAGGGTAAGGAGATTGCTAAGAAGGATAATTACCCTTACCCTTACCCGCTACCCAAAGAGGGTAAGGGTAAGGGTAAGACCTTACCCTCCCTATACCCTCCCCATTGACAGCCCTACATCTGGGATCCCACTCTTTACAACATGGTATTAGATCCAATAGCTGTCAGTTATCTAAGTATTTCAATATTGTCTTCATTAGAATGTTTACCTTTACTATTAGGTTTCTTATACCTATTATCCTTGCCTTTTGTAGGAAAAACCCTAATGGCGGTGGATAAATCGACTGTTGACTACTAGTACGGTTATGAGATACCCCAGAACCCTAGGTTTGGGATGCCAAGGATGGATCCACCTTTTACCACTCCAGTGACACAAGGAACTCCTCCAACCGAAAGTGGTCCATCCGTAGGATAGGAAACCCCAGCCTCTCCAGCTACTAATATGGGAATAGACATCACTCCTGAACAAGAGTTGACTATGCTGAGGCAACTTCTCTCCACAGCCATGGTAGGGAAGTTAAACAACCCACCTACACCCAACAAACCTAAGGAGTACTCAATCATGGAGTTCATGAAGATGCAACCACCCTACTTCAAGGGTGAAGGAGAGCTAGAGATGGTGGACAAAGTAGATGATTGTGTGTTAGCTCTGGAGAGGACTCTTGAGGGTATGACATGTCCTCCACACCGAAAGGTTAGATTTGCTACATATGTACTTGATGGACCAGCTAGAGTTTGGTGGAATGGAATTGCAGGGACTCGTGATATCTCTACCATGACATGGGAGCAATTCTTGGTGCTCTTTCATGGGAAGTACATCTGCACTACTGTCCTAAAGAAGAAAGAATCTGAGTTCTACAATTTGAAGCAAGGTTCCCTATTTGTTTTGGTATTTGTATAAAAGTTTCAGTTGTTGTAACGTTATGCAGTTGGTTTGAGTGAAGAACGTAGGGTTGGCCTTTTCCTTCAAGGAATCAACTACAATGTGGGTCATTCTCTTATTCTACAACTACCCTTGACGTTTCAACAGATGGTGGATAAGGCCTTAGCTGTGGAATCATACCCTTGTTTCTAGTCGCATAAGGAGAACAATCATAAAAGGAAGCACCTTGAAGATGATTGTCAACCAGAGGACCTTGTTGCATGAAGAAGGCATAGGGTACCAATATGTCATCATTGCAATGAACCAGGACATGTTTGCCCTGAATGCCCAAGCTTCATAATAGGCAAGTACCAGCTCAACAACAAGCATGCCGTGTACCACATCAGAATAATGGAAACAATAATAGAGGAAGACCTGTAGAAAGGTGAGCTGGAAGTGTTTTTGCTTTGGATGGTGAAGAAGTTCATGAGGATGGATAAGATTAGGGTGATCCATAATTCTATAGTTAGACTTTACAAGTTATGTTTCCCTTTTTGCATGATGCTTTTATGTATGGATGTAAGGAAGTATAGTGGAACCCTTTGTATATAAAGTATTGTTTTCACTTAATAAAATGAATCCTTTCAGGGGTGGTGAATAAGTTGTTTTATTATATATCTATGTTTGGATTTTGTGGACAAAATCCCTTTAAGGGGTGGTGTGCTGTAACATACTAGAACTCGAACCCTACCCTAGAACTTTGACCTTTTGGACTTAACCAAATAAGGTTGAGGTTTGACCTAAAAGATGTTTGGTATAACTCTAATGAACTAATGAATGTATAAATTACCCTAATGTAACCTAATGTTATCACGTTACTCTTAAATCAATAATAGACACATAAAATATGTCACATGAGATAATAATGAATTATACAAAATTTCATGCAAATAATCACACATAATTCTTTTGATGATAATATTAGTTGTGTCATAACTCATTAAAGGAAACCCCAAAAGTGAAATCTAAGTTTAAAATTGTCTTCCTTGGGTCTCAATTGCCTTGGGAGTCAAGTTTCACATTATTCACATAATAATAATTAATTTAATTTATTTTGGATAGAGAAGATTTGTGATCTCCCAAAAATATCAAATAAAACATTAAATGACTCCAAAAGAGGAAAATAATCGTGGATTCACTACATAATAAATATAGACTTTGAGTGAATTTTCATCTAATTTGGATTATGTTTGGTTAAAAGATGAAATCAAGAGAGAGAAAGTGTGTAGAACCTTAAAAATATTATATAAATGTACAAACCTCTCAAACATGTAAAATTAATGGTAGATTCATATCCAAGACACTTAATGTGCCTTGTGGGTGAAGTTTCATCAAATTTAGAGAATCTTATAACCATTAATGATCGAGGAAAGAGAAAACTAGTTTTGATTTATTTAACACATTAAATGTTCTCAAAAGGCAAATATAATTGCATATTCGCATTCCTCATATCAAAAATAGGCTAGGTTCAAAAATTCATTGAAAATAGAGTTTGTTTGCACCCTCTTTGGAGGAGAGAGAAAAAGATACATAAATATATCCTCACTTTAATCAGATTTCTATTGGGATTAGGTTTTGCAATTTAAATGTCTGAGATTTCCTAAAGTCAGACTAAGCTCCAAGTCACATGATGATGTGCCTTATCATGACCATCAGATCAAGATATAACGACAACTGTGTCATCACCTACCTCTTGACTGAAAAGGAAACTAGGTTGATTATTCAAATCAGAATATCTTGCTCGATTCTTGATGATTTTCAACGATTCTTTTGCCTACTTACTTCTCCTTGAAATCCACATCTTTCAAGCCCTTTTACAAAGTTTCTCATCATGTGTGTGTGATTACCCTATTCTTGAGGGCCAAGACTCTTCACTCATATACTGATAGAGGCCATCACTCGGGCTTATATAAATGAGCCATCTTAGGGATTCACCTCACCCCAACGAATCTTTCCTTGGTGCCAACTTCTCGTCATCTTTTTGTTTTGAGTGCCACCAAGTTTTTAGACTGCCCAAACCTTGCAGAGCCCTTATGTGTCCATCTGCAACACCGACACCTCAATTGAGGCCTTGGGTAAGTTCAGTTGTCCCTCTTCTTTCTTTCCTTGCTATGTTTTTCTTGAGTTATGATGTATTCCAATTTTGCCTATTCTCATGTTGGCCTGATCAAGCTACTTTGAGCAGCCATGGAGGGTGTTTGAGAAGGGAAGAAACCTCGCTCTGGTTTCCCTCTTCTGCCCCTCTATTCTTCCCTTTCCAACTTTCCAAGCGTGGGGTTACCCTTGTCTTTTTGCAACATTTTGCTTTGCCTTGATGCGAGTCAACGATGACCTTGACCATGTGACTTGGCTATCCTTGACTGGGCTAGGTCACACAACGGTTCCGCCCCCCTCACTCTCTCTCTCACCGGGTTTTGATGATGTGGCTTTTTGTGGTTGATTTGTTTTACAAAAATCATATCTTTTGATTCGTTTGTCCAAAAATTAAGTAAAAATATGTTTTTTAATCATAAAGATGTGTTCTTTCTAATCAAAATAGTTTCAAATCCTGAGTAAAAATATGTTTTGGAATCATAAAAATGTGTTCTTTTTAAGGATCCAATTAATTAATTAATATAAAATCCCTAAAATTGGTAACTAATTCATATTAACTCCAAATTTAGTAAATAAATATATTTGCTTAATCAGAAAAACCTAATAAGTCAGTTGGTTTAGTTTTTGAGTCCAAAATATGATGTTTTAGAGAAATGTCTAGAATTAGGGTTTCATTACATATATATATGAATCTTAAATTCTAATAAATGTAATTGTATTTAGGCAAGTTTGATCTTAGAAATAACTAGTTTGGTGAAGAGAGTTTCTAGGACCCTGGTTTAGGGTATGTTTTCATCTCCTATTATTCTATGTTGAGCAATTCACCTATATTCTATTTCTCTTTCTCCTATGGACATTAGCCTTTACTATATCTTGTTCCTTTCGAAAATATGCTTCATGTGAAGTATCTTCTTTGTTATTGATCTTATGATCATATTTAGATTTTTTCTTGGTCTCTTTCTTATACATTGCTCATGGTGGAACATTCTATAGTGTTATATGCTCTTTCTCCAACTTTTATGGTGGAGGTTGATTAGGATCATGTGATCCCACTTATTGTAATTGTTGAATGTTCTCATCTTTCTCTTTCTCTTTTATAGTTGATTATTCTTTGTTATGCATCATGTGGTGACTGCTAGTATAATGTTACATGTTTTGTTTTATAAGGATGTGGAAATTCCCATGTATGTGTGCAGATGTGAAAATTCCTGCATATGAAAATAATTAGGGCAGACGTGCCTAGGAAGATGTATACATGACCCTACCACCTCATAGTTAGAGAAGATGTATACAAAACCCTGCTCACCTCACATTATTTTTGGTAGATGTATTATTTCCTACCTACATGTTTATATTGTCTATTATTATTATTATTATTTTTTGGAAAACTCCAAGCCGTAGCTTGGTAACCCTAAAAACTAACTTGAGAAGCAAACATTAGGGAGAACGTAGCTTGATCTTCTAGGAGAGCCTTCGAAAGAAAAGGGGGGCAAGACTCAAAGAAGGTTGGGGTGTCCGGCTGCTTGAGGCAATGCTTTGCTAGCAGATCCGCCAGGTTGTTGAGATTGCGCCGCACATGGTAAATAGCTTGAACTCGATTCTGAGTCCACTCTTCCTTGATAGCTCAGACCAGAAGTGCGTATCTAGGGGGTGGGCTCTGTTGGTTACTTACCCACAGGTAAGCTAGCTTCGAATCAGTGAGAATAGTGCCGGTAAGCCCGTTGTTAGAGTTGATGAATTGCACACAGTGCAGTATAGCTTGCAGTTCTTCGGTTTGAGCATCCGACCCCCTAATGATCTTGCAGCAGCCTGTCCGCCAGTCCCCCTTAGTGCTTCTGGCGATCATGCTAGTTGCGATGGATTTCCGGCCTGCATCAACTGCTGTGTCGACTTGAAAGATAGTACAGTCTGGGTGTACAGGAATATTGGGCGCGGGCGGGGGCTGACGTCGTGGAGGGGAGTCCTCATTGTGGAAGGCCTGGGAGTATGCAGCTTCCGAGGCAAGACAATTGGTGGCGAGCACAGCGGGGGGGGGCTTTGTGTTTTTAAAGATAGCTCCAGATGAACCAACAGGCCGTAGCAAATAAGGCATTCCAGCCATTCACTTTCCCCATAGTTTTTAGATTGTATTCCAACCATAGGATAGTGGAATCCTGAGAGAAGAACTCCGTAACTTCGCTTGGTATGATCTTCCGCCAAGTAGCTTTGGGAACACTGCAGTCTCTTAGGGTGTGGAGAACCGTCTCGTCTGCTGCCGAACAACGGCAACAGGTCACCACAGGGGTCAACTTCTTTTTCATCCTGAGTTCGTTGGTGAGAAGCTTATTCCAATGGATTAACCAGAGGTGGGTTTGGACCCTATGCGGGACCGGAATGGTCCAGATCAAAGGGAAGAGGGCTATGTCTATACTAGGAAGATATCCCATCAAGAGTTTGTAGGCAGAATTAACCGAGAACATACCATTAATCGAGTGTGACCAGATTAGCTTGTCTGGTCCATAGTGGGATCTAGGCGGAGGCATCTGATGAATCTATAACCTTGAGGAGGCAGTAAACCAGCATCGCAGGAAGTCGTCATCCCAGGTTCCATCGTCCTTGACTAGGCAAGCGACTTGAAGGTCTTGAATGTCCTCCGGGATAAGTTTGTTCTCACGCAGCATGGGTTTGAAGCCCTCTCCTATCCATGCGTCATGCCATACGTTAGTATCCCAACCGGAAATGACCCCCTTCCTGGAATGTGCGAGGAGAAAGGGCAGAAGCGAACAAATTCCTCTCCAAACGTGGGAGCCTGAAGGATTGTTCACGTTCTGGTTAGAGTATTTAGCACGCAAAAGACCGACCCACGAAATTGCTTCGTTTTGTAGGTATGTCCAGGCCGACTTCATTAGCAACGCCCTGTTGAAATTTCTAGCTTGGTGTATGTCGAGCCCGCCTTGGCCTCTCAGTTTGATGACGTGTTTCCATGCGACGAGATGCGTTTTCCGCCCTTGGGAAGAATCGCTCCATAGGAAATTCCTGATCGATTGATCGATTCTGTCGCAGCTTGACAATGGGAGCAGGGCAGCTTGCATAGTGTAGCAAGGTAACGTGCTCAGGATGGATTTGGATAGGGTGATGCGGCCTGCCAAGGAGAGGAAACGATTCTGCCATTGATTGATACGAGTCTGCATATTTGCAATAAGGTGTTGGAAGTGAGCCTTGGCCTTTCTTTTGTGGATGATGGGCACCCCAAGGTGCCGTCCCAAATTTGAGGTTTCTGCTATGTGAAGCCGACGACAAATTCTTCTTCTGAGGGACCTGGGGGTGTTGAATGAGAAGAAGATAGATGATTTCTCCGTGGAGAGGGCTTGACCTGAAGCTTTACCAAAAGCGCGCAAGCAGCGCAGCATCGTGCGTGCTTGTAGGATGGAAGCTTCACCGAACATGATGATATCGTCAGCGAAGCTCGCATGTGAGAAAGGAAGCTTCTTCCTGGTAAGAACAATCGGTTTCTAGTTCCCATCGATGATCTCGTATTGGATAAGCTGACTGAATCGTTCTAAACAGATCACAAAAATATACGGCGATAGAGGATCCCCCTGCTTTACTCCGCGAGAAGGGGTGAAAGTGCCAATGTTCTTGCCATTCCATAAGACTAAAGTAGATCCAGACGAGATGATCTGCATAATGATGGAGATCAAGCTGTCCGGAATGGGCATGCGGCGCAGGGAGTCGGCTATGAAGGCCCAACTCATGGTATCGAAGGCCTTAACGAGATCAATCTTCAGTGCCAGTCTGTGTTTCTTGCATTGTTTCGACTCCATGGAGTGGATGATCTCTTGCACTAGCTTGATGTTATCTCCGATATGGCGGCCTGGAACGAAGCTCGACTGAAAAGGCGAGATCCACTCCTTTAGATAAGGCTTGATCCTATTAGCTATGATCTTGGACAGGAGCTTCGAACTCACATTATTGAGGGATATTGGGCGCAATTGCGAGCAGGTCTCTGGGGTTGGAACCTTGGGAATAAGAACCAGCAAGGAGTTTGCCACCTCGGGGTTGAGCTTGCTGCCGCGGAAGGGTGCTTGAATGAATTCTATAATATGGTTCTTGAAAGTGCTCCAATGCTCCTGGATGAAGGATGCGTCCACTCCATCAGGACCCGGGGCATTCAGGGGGGGGGCATCCCACGAAGAGACTCCTAGATCTCGACTTGAGAGGGAGTCACCGCCATGGCAATCCTCGCCAATGGGGCGAGGTCCGGGAAGACCCCTATAAATTGTTGACTGGCAGACGTCCTGACGACCTTGTCCGATTCCTGATAGATATTAGTAAAAAAGGAAAGGATTAAGCTTTTAATCTGACCTTCATCATCTATCCATTCATTCACAGCGTTCTTCAGTCGAGAGATCTTGTTCCTTTGACGATGATCTTTAACAAGGGATTGGAAGAATTTAGTATTGTGATCTCCTAGACGGACCCAGTTGCAATGGGCCTTCTGCTGCCACACCTTCTCTTCTCGTTGGAGGATCGAGTCAAGGTCGGCTTGCAGCTTGTCACATGTGAAACACATGGATGCTTTATTATTAAACTTTGCTCTTATTTATCACTTTTATTGTGACTCTTTTCTTTTATGACATCTTTGGGTAGTACTTTACTCTTTCATGGGAAGCCTTTTATTTTGATGTCCCTTATTCTTTATAAATTGCTCGATTTCCTTTTTAGTATGCACATAACAAGTTTTTGCTGATGTTACCTTGTCTTCTCCTTTTGTGGGGTATGCTTCCATCCCCAGGTTTAGACCAAGGAGAGGATAAACAAAGTGGACTTAGACAACAACCTTTGTAGTTGAGATTTTGGGAGACTTGAAAGAGGTGGTTGGATAATCCTCATCTAGATCCTTGTTTGTTAAGATAGATTTCCTTTGAATCACCCATGTATGGTGTAGTGATGTATAAAGATATCAAGCTTTGTAATAGTTAGATAAATTTCTCTTTTGCTGCTACTTTGTGTGTTATGATACATACATGTTGAATGAATTGGTTATCATGCCTTTGGTGAAAAAATTTATGTGTAGTTTGGTTCAAGGGATGTTGCCTTTTTATTTCTAGTAGGGAGTGGTTCCCCTCTAGGATCCCACTTTATATATATATGTATGTATTTATATAACTCTTTCTGTAACAAGGTGACATCATTAGGACTTAATATAATGTTTTGATAAATACAAGGATAATATGTCAAAATTCATAATGGTTCCGTAACTCATAAAAGGGAATCTCAAAATTAAAAAACAATGATAAAACATATTTCTTGGGTGTCAATTAGATTGGTTGCCAAGTTTCACATTATTTGCATAATAATAACTATCTTATTCTATCTAAAAAATTAAATATGATAAGAGCCAAAAGTATTAAATAAACTAGTAAAAGTCTCGAAAAAAGAAAATAAACCTCAAATTCGAAAACCACATGCCAATTTTGGCTTGTGTAAATTTTCATCTAAATTGGATGATCTTAAATACTCTAATGTAATTTAACATAGATAATGTACTTTTAAAGTCCAAAATATTAAATAACATGTTAAATAACTTCAAAAGGGAAAATTACTTATAGAATCGTGTTCGTCATATTTAGATATGATAAAATCAATTTTCAATGTTTTATATTTTCATATATATGACTTTGAGATTTTGATGTATCCAAATGATCCTTAATTTTCCATGAAGCTATCACTTATTAGATCTATAGTTAAGATTTCACAATTTTTGGAGATCATGTGAACAATTATAAAATTCATATTTGCCAAAAATAATAGTTTTTTGAGATATTTTAGTGAGATTGATTGTTTTTTTTAATGAAAATTAGTGGAAGAGTTGCAACGCTGGTATTGAAGTGTTATATAAAATTTCAGACTAATCAGATCTTGTTGATGGTTCAAAAAAATATATACAAAAACTATAGTCAAACTAAATTTAATGGTTCAATCATTTATGTTATTTTGGTTAAAAAATAAAAAGTTTCATATCATGAGATTACTTTGTCCAAATAAGGTTAAATTTTAAATAGAGACTTTTTATTACAATTGTGATTTTTGATAAATTTTGGAGAAATTATGGATTAATTATTTTAGAGATATGTTTTATAAATAGTGTTTTAAATCATGATTAAGGGATGATGTGATTTGAAATACATTTTAAAGTTTTCACAAGAAAATAAAGTCATAGTGAAATATTATGTAATTTTATTTAAGGATAAGTGCGAATTTGGTAGACAAGAATTTATTTTGGAAATTAGAATGATGTTTTGATGGTTTGGTGAATGTTCATGAAAATTATGACTTTTACATATATTTTGTTAGGAGAATTATGTAGACCTCCAAATCTTTCTATTTTCTCTCTTTATTAAATATTGAGAGAGACATATACATTTTACATAATAAAGAAGATCTGATTAACATTTCATAATGTCAGAAGTTATGGGTTTTCAAGGTTCCAATATTTTGAAAAAGAAAGTATTGAGGTGTATAATGTTGTTTTAAAGGCGTTGATTTTGTTTAGTAGCAGGTTGGTGGCAGACATAATGTATAAAGATGGTATGGAATATTGATATATTAATTACACAAAATAATTATGTTACAAGATATAAGACTTTTATTGCGGTGGAGAAGTTTAAAAAAATACATTTTCATGTCAAGAACTAATTACATTGTGGAACATACGCCTTGACCAAAAATTTCTTTGAATGGTCAAACCAAGTAAATATGAGTTTCTTTAACACAATGTGAAATTAAATTTTAAAAGAAATTGGACCACAAATTTTCTCCTTTGCTTGTATAATCACACCCTATTGACTATGTCCGTGCACACAACAAACAACTTGGATTGCTTCCTCGACCCCTCTCTTGTGATTTTGTCCCAAGATTGTGATAGCAAAACAATATTGGACCAAGATGACCTCTTCTTCTTCCTCTTGATCTCTGACTTAACACTCAAGTAAAGGTACGTTTGCATGTCATATTATTCTTTATCAGCAATAAACCAAGTTTACCACTCTCTTGACATACTAGCCTACACAATCTCTCTTTTGAAAATTTATTCCATGAGACATATTCTACTTGATTATGATAATATGGTCATCCTAGTTTGTTGGAATTTCTTTTTGATCCTTGTTTATATCATGTTCATCTTTTTATTGTAAAACCTTAATCTTAAAGTTGTGGACATTCTATGTTCATGTGATGTATCTTAATTTTAGAAATGTTGGAAATCTTATTTATGGATCCTCTGACCTCAGTTGGATGATCTCATCCCTTATTTGTGCTTGAATATACTTTATCTTGCCTGCCTATTTGCATGGATCATTGACTAGTCATAACTAGAAGTAGTGGCACCATATTTATTTTCGACATTGAGGTTTTAGTCCTCTTGCCATTGCATTGAGGTTTTATTCCTCCTGCAATATATAACATATTTTGGGAACTGAGGTTTTAGTCCTCCTGCCAATGCAGTGAGGCTTTAGTCCTCATACAAAATATTATATTTGTATTGCACTGAGGTTTTAGTCTTCCTGTCATTTGGTACGGAATATATAGGTTCCTACCCTACTTTTTAGTATATGCTAGTCTATTTATTACTCACCATGCAATTTTTTATGAATTATTATGACACTATTTTAAGGCAAGAAGTTTCTTATTCTTTATCATTATTTTATTGAATCCATATTATTTTATGCCCAGTTGGGTAGTCCTTATCAGTTGGGATTGACAACCTTTATTTGCATTTCTCAATCCCATATTAATATGCACATACCAGTGCTTTCCTAATCATATCTACTTTTCTCCCTTTGCTGGGCTATGCTTTTAACCCAGGTGTAGGATTTGGAAAATTGGACCTGGGGACATGGACCTGCTCACTGAAGCTTTTGGGGAGATAGAGTTGAGATAGTTGGATGTCCCTCTACTTAGATCCTTATGTTTTAACTTCATGTAAACCCTATGTGGGAGATAATGATGTACTTTTATAAAATTGAATATAGACAAAAATTTTTATTCTACTGCTATACTTTGGTCTCTTTTTGTATACCATCATATGAGAAAAAAATATATCTCTTCGAGCATTCATGAAAGTATGTTTGGATAGATGAGTTTATTCTAAAATTTAGTGGGGGTGGATCCCCTCTCAAGTCCCACTCCTTACAAGATGGTATCAGAGTCATAGTGGTGCGAATTTCTGACTATTTCAATTTTTTCTCCCTGATTATAATCCTTTCCTTACATAGTCACCCTCTATGTGAGATACCCTAGAATTGACCTATAATCATTCATGGGATTATGAAAGGTCAATTTAGGATCATAGGAAGCACATATAAGAATCATGATGAGTAAACCCTTTTGTGAAGAGGCTCTAGTTGCAGAAATCCTATGATGTAGGTTAGTTGTGACATGTATCTTTGAATATAATAGGGTTTGAATTGATAATGGAGTTAGCTTGTGACGACAATGAAGTAGTAGGATAAGGAAATCTTCAATGGAAAATGGAACTTGGTTTCTCGCTTTGATTTTGGGCCCTATCTTCAATTTTGTATTGCAACATTTTGTCATCAAACTATTTTCTTTATAATACTATATGTAAAAAGAGTTTTCTGGATTTATCGAAGTTTTTCTTGAACTAAGTCACAATGAACAAATAGGTACAATTTTATTGGAGAAACCCTAGGATTAGTTGATATATATACTAAACCCTAATTTTGAGGATGAAATTAATATAATGTTTGAGTTTTGGAAGGACTATTCTTTGAATCTATAGTGTTGTTTGCCTTATTAGGTCAAACCTTTTAAGGGGTGGAGCATAGGTGATTGTTTATGTTGGGATGACTAGAATTCAAGGACGAAATCATTTAAAGGGGTGGGGTATTGTAACTTATAATCTTACCCTATTCCATGATTAGGAAGGTAGGTAGGTTTGTTCTTTGGATGTAACCAAACAAGGATTAAAATTCTGAACACATTTACATAATAATTTAATTATGTGGCAACATCATAAATATATTACATATCTTTTCTTTACAAACATGATGAATAAATAAAAATGAATAATTTAGTTTGGAGTAGCAACTGGTATTTACATATTAATATTTTCATATGAAATAATTAAAATGAAATAAATAAAGTAAAAATGTTAACTATGTAAAAGGTGAACTTTTCTTCATTATATATATATATATATATATATATATATATATATATATATATAAAATTCTTTTTTTAACAAGGTGACATAAACATGACTTAATATAATGTTTTGATAAATACACGTATAATGTGTCAAAATTCATAATGGTGCCATAACTAATAAAATGAAATCTCTAAAGTAAAATAGAATGATTAAAACGTATTTTTTGGGTGTCTATTAGCTTGGTTTCCAAGTTTCACATTATTTGCATAATAATAACCATCTTAATTCTATTTGGAAAAGAAAATAGGATAAGAGCCAAAAGTATCATATAAATTACTAAAAATAAACCTTAAATTCGAAAACCACATACCAAGTTGTGCCTATGTGTAAATTTTCATCTAATTTGGACAATCTTAAATACTCTACTGTAATTTAGGAGAGAGAATGTATAGTTAAATCCCAAAATGTTTATTGACATGTTAAATAACTCCAAGAGGGACAATCAATTATAAAATTGTGCTCCTAATGTTTAGGTGTGACAAACTTGATTTTGAATATTTTTGTAATTTCATAAATATGACTTTGAGATTTTGGTGTACCCAAATGATCCCAGAATTTGCCATGAAGTTATCATTTTTTATCTAGAGTTAGGATTTCAGAATTTTTGGGGATTGTTTGAATAGTTATAAAATAAATATGTGCCAAAAATAATAGTTTCTTGAGATGATTTAGTTATATGGCTAAATTTATTTTTTGATGAAAATTAGTGGAAGAGTTGCAAGCTGGTATTGTAGTGTGATATAAAATTTCAGACCGATCAGAGCTTGTTTGATGGTTCAAACAAAATTATATAAGAACTATATTCAAACTAAATTTAATGGTTAAAATCATTTACATTATTTCGGTAAAATAGTAAAAGTTTCATATCATGGGTTTCCTTTGTCCAAATAAGGTGAAATTTTAACATAGACTTTTGATTTTTGATAAATTTTGGAGAAATTATGGATTCACAATTTTTGAGATAGTTTATAAATAGTGTTTGAAATCATGATTAATGTATAATGTGATAAATATGTTTTAAAGTGTTCATGAGAAAATAAAGTCTTAGTGAACCATTGTGTTATTTTATTTAAGGATAAGTGCGAATTTGGTAGACATGAATTTATTTTGAAAATTAGGATGATGTTTTGATGGTTTCGTGAATCTTAATGACAATCATGACTTGTTACATATATTTTGTTAGGTGAACTATTTAGACCTCCAAATCTTTACATTTTCTATTTTATTAAAGAGAGAGAGAGAGAGATGTAGAAGTTTTACATAATAAAGAAATTTGGTTAACAGTTCATAACATTGGAAGTTATGGGTTTTCAAGGTTAGAATATTTCAAAAGAATAAAGTATTGAGGTGTATAATGTTGTTTCAAAGGCATCGATTTAGTTTAGTAGAAGGTTGGTGGCGGACATAATGTACAAAGATGGTATGAAATATTGATATATTAATTGCACCAAGGAATTATGTTAGGAGATATAAAACTTTTATTGTGGTGTAGAAGTTTTGTTTAAAAAAATATTTTTTCATGTCAAGAATTAATTACATTGTGGAACATATGCCTTGACCAAAAAGTTGTTTGAATGGTCAAACCAAGTAAATATGTGTTTCTTTTACACAATGTAAAATTAAATTTTAAGGGAAATTGGACCACAACTTTTTTCCACTACTTATATAATCACACCCTATTGACTATGTCCGTGCACACAATGAACAACTTGGATTGCTTCCTTGACCCCTCTCTTGTGATTTTGTCCCAAGATTGTGATGGAAACACATTGTTGTAGCAAGATGGCATCTTCCTCTTCCTATTCATCTCAGAGTTAACACCAAAGTCAAGATATGTTTGCATCTCATATTATTCTCTTTGAGAAATAAACCAATTTTCTCACTCTCTTGATATACTAGCCTACACAATCTCTCTTCTAAGAATTTATTCCATATGACATTCTACTTGATTCTGATAATATGGTCATCTTGCTTTTTTGGAATTTCTTTTTGATCCTTGTTTATGTCTTGTTCATCTTTTCTTATGAAACCTTAATCTTAAAGTTGTGGACCTCTGTGATCATGTGGTGTATATTAATTGTAGAAAAGTTGGAAAGCTTATTTATGGGCCCTCTAACCCCATTGGTATCAGTTGGATGATCTCATCCCTTATTTGTTCTTGACTATACTTTATCTTGCATGCCTATTCACATAGATGATTGACTAGTCATAACTAGAAGTAGTGGAACCATATTTATTTTGGGCATTGAGGTTTTAGTCCTCCTGCGATATATATTATATTTTGGGCACTGAGATTTTAGTCCTCCTACCAATGTACTGAGGTTTTAGTCCTCCTGGAAAATATTACATTTGTTTGACATGGAGGTTTTAGTCTTCCTGCCGTTTGGTATGGAATATTTAGGTCCCTACCCTAGTTTTTAGTATATTCTAGTTTGTTTATTACTCACCATGCAATTGTTTATGAATTATTGGGACAATGTTTTCAAGACAGGAAGTATCTTATTCTTTATTATCATTTTACGAAATCCATATTCCTTTATGCCTAGTTGGGGTAGCCCTTATCATTTGTATGTGAAGCCTTGTTTATTTGACAACCTTTATTTCTTACATTGCTCAATCCCATATTAATCTGCACATACCATAGTTTGGCTGATCGTATCTTCTTTTCTCCTTTTGTTGGGGTATGCTTCCAACCCCAACTTTAGGATTTGGAAGATTGGACCTGGTAACATGGACCTTCTAGGTGAACCCTTTGGAGAGTTAGAGTTGAGATATTTGGATATCCTTCTACTTAGATCCTTATGTTGTAACTTACATATAAACCTTATATGGGAGATAATGATATACTTTTTTAAAATTGAATATAGTCACAAATTTTTATTTCGCTGCTATACTTTGATCTCTTTTTGTATAACGTCATATGAGAAAAGTATGTCTATTCGAGCATGCTTTGAAGTATGTTTGGATAGATGAGTTTATTCTCAAATTTAGTAGCGATTGGATCCTATCTCGGGTCCCACTCCTTACATATATGGTGTTTGTGTATTGTATTGGAAGTTATATGGGAATTGTGGTAGTGGAGGAGAAAAGCGGTTAGGAGGCCCTTGGTATTGCTTCATACTGGTAATCTACCCTTGTGGTGGTTCATAGATGTGTTGAGGATCTCCTTTCGATCCACTAACACTATTGGGATTCAGTGACGTTTTATAGGGAAACCTTCCTTCTTCATGACAGACAAGTGATAGAAAAATTTGGTCCATTCTTTTCTCAGTTTGGATAATTTTTGTCTGTGATTGGCTACATCCTTCTTCACATCATCAATGACCTCATAATCTCCCAAGCACTTCCTCTTCCAATTTGGATATGTATTTTGGTCCTTGATGATACCTAGGATACCCATGCCCTTCCTCACATTGTTGCCTCCATGAGAAATTGGGATCATTCCTCCATTCTTGAGTACATGAATTAGACATTAGGCCTTGGTTATTCCAATTTCTAAAGGAGTGGAGTGCTTTAACATCCTCATCAATAGAATTAATAGAGTAGGCAGATTGGATAGAACATCCTGCCACATATGTCTTCATAAGATTCATAATGTCCTCCAACATTTTTTATATTTGGTGATTGGAGTCGTCTTTGGTGTGAGGGGTTAAAGTTTCCCAATTTCTATCACAATGCACATCCACACTTGAACATCAATGTCTTTAGTTTTTAGCCAAGTTCTCATAAACATGACAAGAATATTTATGATGTTAGGCCATAAATGCACTACCACATAACAAGTCCACCACTATTTGACCCATCAGAAAGCCCAATACAGGATGATTGAACTAGTTGCCAAATAGGCACCTCATGGTGGGGGAAGTTCCACAACAACTTCTAAAATCTCTACCATGTCTCGTGAAATAACTCATTCTCTTTTTGACTAAAGGAAATGATGTACCTTATCAATTGATTCAACCTGAAAATAGAATTGCAACCTTTGATGATTGTCACTGCTTGGCCTTGTGCTTGAGAGAAAAAGGGAACAAGATGAGATGATGGTATCATCAGTGGTTGCATATGTCTTGAAGGTGGAGCATGTCTCAAGGAAGGAGTTGAAATGCTTTTAAGGGTTTTGATTCTCAACTATGTAAAATGTGTGGAGAATCCCAAGAAAACTAGCAAGGATGGAGGATTTATTTCCTGGCATCTGGTCAACCCAAGGAAGGATGGAGGATAGTTGTTGTTCCTCAGCATGAAGTAGTCATGTAGTGGTTTGTGCACTGGTGGAGGGAGCAGGGGGTCATGTGCCTCCTCTTAGCCGTGTGGGTTTATGTTTGCCATTTCTTCCTCTACGTGATGGTTGTACTGGTTTTTCTACCTTCGTCTTCCTATGTCAGAATCCTCTAGAAAAGTATTAGTAGAAAGATAATGGCGTCCAAACATGCAACAATGGTCACATGCACAAGGCACAACCAATCGAAAGAAGACAAGTTAGCAGCAAGTTTGAAAAGGTAACACAAAGAATAATGAATATAAATGGTGAGAGCAATAGGAAAGTCAAATTCAAACAAACTATCTAGGTTAAGAACCTCTCTCCCCGAAAACAATGCCAAAAATCTTGATGTGCATGTGGGATTCCTAACCAATTGATGTGGTTGGAGTGCTTGTTAGGCACACACTTGTGTCTTTCAAATATATATAAACTTAGTTTGGACACACTGTTCCACAAATATGCAACTGCACAGGCTTGGGAGTGGTACATGGAATGGCAAGTCAGGGTTGAACCTAAGGGAGAGAGGGGGGAGAAAGGTCTTAGCTTGTTTTGTCTAGGTTCCTACCATGGAGTTTACATTTAAAGGGTTTAGCTTTGGTTTTGGAGTTACACTAAGTGGTTATGCAAGCAATTAAAAAAATGCAAAAGCAAAACCTACTTTAACCCTAGACAAGTTAGTTCTTATTAACAAAGTAGGAAGATCTCAACAATGAATTACACTAGAACAAGCAAGGCAAGATTAACACTAACAATAACAATTTATCTAGAAAGGAAACTAGAAGACTAGATTAGCAACTAACTAGTTTAAGCAAGCAAAATAAATCAGACTAACTACCCTTAGCAAGACCAACTACCATGAATGAGGTAAGAAATTAATTAAGCAAGTAAAAAAGCTAACAAGTAAGAACTAGCTAAGCAAGAAAAGAATTAGGGTTTCTATCAATTAAGGTTAGTGAGGGTTTTTTGGGGAAATTTGATTATCCACTAAGTTGGAGGGGTCATAACTTGCAATCACTAATCATTCATTTAGATTTTCAACCAAAGAACAAGTTTGATGCAAGAGAATTTCCCTAAACTACAAATTGGATAGATTGAATAGGGTGTGTGTATGGGAACTACTCATTATAACCCCGTATCCAAGATTACATGGCTCGTTTAGATTAGGGTTTAGGTGGAATTCAACTAGGATCTAGAAAATCTAGTTTCTATGATTGAAGTTCTTATGGAAATTTGTGTCTAAGGGTAGTAATGGAGGGTGGAAATGAGGGTATTGCACCACACATCACCTATGATTTGGCCTTTAGATAGCTCCAAGACCAATGGACTAAGTGATCCTAACATAGAAACTTATATGTCATACATAGGAGTAGAAAGAGATAGATATGTAGTAAGATGGGGTGCTAGCTAGGGATCTACTAGTTGGACATAAGGGCAAATACCAAATATCTACATATAGGCCATTTCTCATAGAACCTAGGCGCTTTCAACCATAAACCACAATGTAATCCATGGGAAATGAGATAAAAATAGTAGAGAATCATTAGCAAATGAATATATGAGAAATGAGAAAATGTCAGGTTGACTTTTGGGTTTCTAAAGGTCGATAGCACTACCTTTCCTGAGGTTGGGAAGCACGACCATGGTAGCAACGAAGTGGCATGACCATGCTGGGTAGCATGGACATGGTGGATGGATTGGGTTAGGATCGTGTTTCTCAGCACATGCATTTTGGGAGATGAAAGCACAACCATTTTGGTTGGAACAATCATGTTAAGGTCTTCTTTGCACAGCTATGCTGACGAACACAACTGTGCTGATGGACTTGTTGGAGTTGCTTCTTTGTTGGAATTCAAACCTGAATTTGGCATGGGTTTCATGACCCTTCTGTGGTAGCACACACATGATGAAGTCTTTGCTTTGGGCTTTGATGCTCATTTTGGTGATACTTGTTCTATCTCGACCCTTGGTCACTAGGGTAGGTTGGGGCAGTTCTAGGGATCTCCTTAGGCTCCTCCAAGGGTGAATAAACCCTAGGATCTCCCTCCTTATACCCCTTTCATTAAAAGTGTGGTTAAGATACCTGAAAATATGCAAAGAACATCCATAAGTGCATTTGACAATCAACCATTTATTGGAAGAATTAGTATGCATTCTAACATATTTAGATGTGATTAAAGAGTAACATGAAAGAAGATAAATCCCTAAATGAGGGCTACACCAATAATATATATTCATGTTACTTTTATATCATTCCTTTGAGAAATGAAATATTAACCTAATCCAGATACTTGTTTATGTGTTCAGATTGGATGGGTTAATTCCTCAATTAAGTAAGAAGAAGATCCCTTCTTAGTTCCCATTCCTCACAATATTGCAACTGGATAGATAAATGTGCAAGTTAGTTTGAAGAGAATGGAATGAGTGACAAGGAAGTTTGGGATAGGGGTAGACACGTATTCAAATTTGTCACCAATGGATTGGTTCTCTTTAGAGGAGTCTTGATTTATGTCTGGGCTTTTTGGAATAGACTAAGATTTTTTTCACAATCACAAAATAGTAGTATTCTCTTGCATAGAGTTGAGATGGTTAAAACCAAGTGAGGTTTTCCTAAATCTCAAGATAATATGCATTTTAAGTAAAAGGGAAGATGTGGTGAGCAACCATGGGTGATAAGTGGTCTTTTAAAGGACTAATATGGGTTGGTTTTGACTTTCGAGAGGCTTTTCCTTTCCCATCCATAGTTCATAAGGATTGAGATCTGAGATAGAGGCTCTAGAGCGTGGTCTGGAGGTTTGACTAGTTGGATGAATAATAGAGCACTAGATGAAAGTGCTAGTTAAAGAAATGAGTGCTCCACCTATAGAGGTTTAAAACACAATTAGATCTCATATACAATTTTTGGATAGTCATGGATGGAGTTTTAGGGTAACTCAATTTTTTTCTCAGTAAGATTGGGAGTCATTTTATTAGAACCATATAGAAGGCATTTGTAACATACCAAAACCTAGAATGCCTATTCCATGATTAGAACATTAGTAAGCTTGGTTCCCTTGATTGGACAAACAAGAATAGAGTTACACCTTAATGCATATAGTAAATACATGAAACATGGTTAACCCAGTGGTAACTCTAATATATATGTGGGCTTGAAAGAAAATACAATATGATAGAGCTTCCACTTGTATGGAGTTGCGTGCACCACTAAAAATCCTAAAGATAGTAAGTCTTTAGGTTTAGCCTTGCTTATACTAGATTAAAAACTCCACCCACATATGGTAGGATACGTGGAAGTCTTATCGTAGTATAGTTAAGGATCCAATCCACATGACAACGGTCTTGTTAAGATCAACAAGATAGAAAATGATAGAATTTCATTTAACTCCTTAACAATTGGTATTTAGATCAAAGAGTTGGTTTGGTTGTTTAAACTAAGTGCAAGTAAAGTAAAAGCAAGAAAGTAAATTTAAGGTTGTAAACAATGTTAAGAAATCACTAGGATGTGATCGGCTTTCACCACCACTACACATGGATCAATACATGCAACATAGTAACATAGCCTGTAATAAGAGTCTAAACAGTTAGTATCATTGTAGATTTAGTTTCCTTTCAGAGAACTAACTATGAGAAGTGTGGGAATGTTGCAAAGCCAGACATCCCAAAATGAATGGTCACTTACTTTGCATCATTCCCTTCACAAAGTGTGTTCCTCGACTTATCAAGGTTGTACTTTTATACGTCAACTGATTCCATTTCATAGTATGAAAGTACAATGATGGAAGTGAGTTTACTCCACTCCTTGAAAAAAACTCCTAGATACCAAAACAGATGCATGGTGACTACACACATAAAGAATCAACATTCAATCGAGATTCGAATCTAATAGTACAAATGTAGACAATTCATACTGATAGATATAAGTAACACAAGTTGGTGATCAGGCAACAAACATTCATTAAAAGATTGATGTTGAACTGAAAAGAAAGTATATCTCTATTGCAAACTCATGAACTACATTGCATGAAATGAAAACATGGGTAGCGGGGCTACTCCCTGCACCCTAGTGTATGAGACTACTCGCTCATGGCAAGAACAAAGAAGGGGGTGAGAAGAGAGAGAGAGCATCATCTCCACGAAGGAGGGAGGAAGGTCGACCCCTTAGAGGAGAGAGAGAAACGATCTTCACACTTTGTAGCTTGCTTGATGATGAATCCTCCTCTTCCCACCTTCTTTGTTGATGAGAGAGAAAGTAGCTTGGAGATGGAGTATGGATCTTAGACCGGCAGCCTCGGGGCAGTGGGTGAAGGATGGAATGGCTCTGGAACAATAGAGGCAACCTTTAGACGTCTAAGACTTGATGATTTGTGAGGACCCCTTTGGGTTCTATTTATAAGATTTTGAGTGAGCCTTAAACGGTTTGGGGTATGTGGATCCAAACGGTCTTGGAGACCGTTTGGATTTTCACACGGTTTGGAGACCGTTTGGACTCTCTCGGTCTGGAGACTGTTTGAGTCCTCTTGGTCTGAAACCGTTTGCTTTCATTCGATCTTGGGGTCTTGTGGCTTCATACGGTCTCGGGACCAGTTGATCTCCATTTGGTCTTGGGACCGTTTGGCTTCATACGGTCTCGGGAACATTTGGCTTCACACGGTCTCAGGACCGTTTGACCTTTATTCGGTCTTGGGACCGTGTGACTTCATACAGTCTCGAGACCATTTGGCTTCACACGGTCTTGGGACCGTTTGACCTTTATTCGGTCTTGGGACCGTGTGGATTCATACAGTCTTGGAACCGGTTGATCTCCATTCCATCTTGGGACCGTTTGGCTTCATACAGTCTCGGGACCGTTTGGCTTTACACGGTCTCGGGACTATTTAATCTTTATTCGGTCCTGGGACCGTTCGGCTTCCATCAGTCTTGGGACCGTTTGGTCTCCATTCGGTCTTGGGACCGTTTGGCTTCCATTCGGTCTTGGGACCGTTTGGGGGTTTTGTAATTTTTGTGTGCTTTTCTATAAGAAGTGAAACGGAGAATTTAATCTAATGGTATATTTACAAAAAGGTGGAAAGTTAAAGATTCTATCTAATTTATCTAAGAAAGAGTATGGAAAATTGAGAAAAACTAGTAAGATAACATCGCAAAATGGGAGGTTATAACCCCCACAACTTAGAGTCTAGCTTGTCCTCAAGCTAGATAGAGCTAAGGCATGTAGTGGTGAGGTGATTTTATTAGTGAAAATTTCCATACTCTTGCTTCAATTCTAAACCAGAGATCTCTTAGAGTTTTATTGGGCTTCTGATCGCATTAACTCTTTCAGGTATTGGGAGTTGCATGGATCTCAGATTTCTTCTGTATCGCGTAGCTCGCATTGGGACCACCTTTTCCTCGATCGCATTCTGTGCATGTTTTCAACTCCAATCAGTTTTACACTTCTTTGAAAAACCTATTGGAAACTAAGATAGGCATGAGGGTTGACTAAAGGGTTGACTAAAGGCATGGGGGAGGGTTTATTTAAACTTTTAGGATCTCACTACTGGGCACGACACATCTGTCTTTGTGTGGGCAGCTAAATGTACCGGCCGAGTGAGTCCTTTATCAACTTTTTCATATATTCAGAGACCTTAGGATCTCATTACCGTGCACGACACCTCTACCTTTGTGAGGGCATCTGAATGTACTGGCCAGGTGAGGCCTTTATTGGTCCTTCATATAGGTCCTTAGGCATGGCACAACTCTCATGTTTTTATTCAATACTCTGGCTTTTATTCTTATACTCACAGGCTTAGTAGTTGGATTTTTAAGGATTTTGTTTGGGCTGCCAAGCCTCTTTTTTTTTTGAAAAGAAGAAAACTATTCTTGGAGTCTCCTGACATGCACTTATTTCAGTTTCGTACTTGGTGGTCCAATTGCGAGGTTCCTTGATTTGGATTTCACCTAGTTCCCTCCTGTCCTTGAGAGAGTTTTGGCTGGCTTCGGCTATGATGTTAACTTGTGGAGAGTCTGGAGCAGAGTTGAAGCAAAAGCATGGAAATCGAGTGTGAAAGTAATTTATTAATTCACCATTACATGCCTATATGCTTTTTCTGTTATTGTTTTTTGATTACTACTTTGATTCTAAATTTAGCTGGGGGTGACCTTTTCCAAGAGTGATGTTATACTTATGTACAAGAATTATTCTATCAAAGAAATTACTGAAAAAGTCTAAATGTGAAAAGAAAGATAAAAAAACAATGCATAGAAAAGCAGGAGTGAATAAAAAGACCAGAGGGAGAAGGGTTGGAAAATGATACCTCACCCTTATCCAGAGCGATGAAAATGTTCTTTATCATATGCCCTTATGTGCTTTCTTAAAAGATCGTGTAGTTTGTCAGCACATTCCTTTGCCACCTCCTCTGTGGGCGTGTTAGCTGTCACAACATACTGGTTCTGGTTAGGATCAAATTGGCTGTCAGAACTGTTATAGATGATTGTTGTTCCTTTAGGAAGGTTTGTCACTAGTAACATCCAGTGCTCTAAGTGAAGGAAAGGAAGCATAATGAACTTCAGAGTTGTATGCTAGAGGCAAGAGATAAGCGCCTCTGTGGTTCTGAAGTTCTTTAACTTTAGTAGGTTGTCCTTCCTGTAAGCTGACGCCATGTAAATCGTAGGATGGTTCCGTCCGAGGAGATATTGATAAGTAGTCATCAGGCTCACGGATAGAAATCCTTATAATTGTACGGTTTCATAGAGGGTATCTGCCATGACTAGAATATCTCCGGCTAGAAAAACGAGCTCATCTTTCTCAGCATATAGCCTAGACATGTTGAGTTGGAGTTCATTTTTAGAAAGACTTTTGCAAGCTGCAAGGTCGAAGTTAGGAAACATCAGTTCTATGGCAGGTAGGGGCACCATTTGTATGGAAGGTCTGTTGATGGTGGCCCCCCCTGATATCAAGTCGATGTCCCCTGTGTCTTCTGCCAAATCAAAAGTGTAAGGGTCCCATTGTCTTTTTTCAGGGACCGTGGTGGGTTGTTGTTTTTTCTCCAACTCCGTTAATGTTTGTCGAAAAGGTCGCCTTTGTGGACATTGGATGACCGAGAAAAGATAGCAAGGGACGTCGTATGGCTCCATAGTCAAGTCCTTGAAGAAACTTCTGTCACATATGAGCTCCATGGCGTAATGCCCTCGTAGCGAGTGAAAATCTTCTGTGGCCAGCTCGGTGAAGGGGGTTTGTTGATTAAGCGCTTGTGTGTGGCATATAATGCAGAAAGCACAATACCCAGATCTGTCAGTGGTTTGGACTGGTGGAGCAATGATTTGGAATCAAGGTTGGTTCCAACCATTCTTGAGAGAAGGGCAGGCAACCCAAATTAGTTTGAGAAGCTGGAAGGGGATGCATCTTGCTTCTCCGACTTCTTCTCTAGTAAAGTTGATTGTTCTGGCCTTTAGTTCGCTGGCACAAAAGTTGTACACCTTGGCATCGCGGGCCACTGTGTCAACGATCATGAGTATCCAGTGGCTGAAAACTTGAAAGGGGACCATGAGATATCACACCTTTCGAGTGATCCCAATGCGCAGCCACTCTATAGACCTATTGCGTAAGTCTTTGTATAATAGGATCATAGCCATAGCTGGTGAAGCGTTGAAAACTGGCTGCGGTCGCTTTGAGCTTATGTATATTTCGATAGAATTGGCAAGAAGGACACAGAAGATTACCATCTTCACTGTTGTTTGCGGTCGAAGGATGGTGCAGAAATCTTCGCGTGTCAACTTACGCTTAGTTATTATATTCATGTAGATGATGTCCCCCCCCTCTTTGGCATCGTCTATGATTGTGTTTAGGATGAAGATATCCTGGACATCTAGGGTAGAGATGGCCACCATGTCTAGGTCGTGCATCATCTTAGGTAGAGGTGGCGGCGGGGGAAGCTCTTACGGAGGTGGAAGAGAAGTCTGCACTAAGTCATCCATATAATGTTGTAGATCTTCATATTTTTCTCATTCAGAATCAGAGTCGAGTCCAATATCCGTGTCTAGGCTCACTCTGTCTTCCTCTTCGTGGTCTGGGGGAAAAGGTGAAGATTGCTCCGGGGTGGAGTGTTGTGGAAGGTTTGCTGTTGGTTGACTTGTTCTAGTTCCCAATATACATTGCTGGAACTCAGCAAAGGCTACTTCTTTGACGGTTTCCCCCAGAGATCCCATGGCTGAGTAGTCAAGGAATTGATCCCCATATGACATCTTAACATTGTCATTGTGATCATGGGATTTGGGATTGTTTCCACCTTCATGTTGGTCTTTGTCATCTGCTTTCTTTGAAGGTTCTGCTCCTTGGCTGGTTCCCTCCCCAACATGTCCTGGGTCATCAGGTTTGTCATCTAAAGAGGAAGTATCATCGCTGGAGTCAGCGGAGGAGTCAGAATCTTCTTCATCTTTGTATTCTTCTTCTTTGTCATCGTCTGCCGCTTTATCTTTTGTTTTCATCGTTGTAGTCTTCTTTCACTGCCGGTGAAGGGCTTGCAGTTTGTCGAAAGCCACTTGCACATGCTCATGTGTTTCAAGTAGTGTGTTGTGGGTTTCTATAAGATTTGAATATCTAGCCTCGGCGGAGAGGAGTCATGCAGTAAAATATGTCACCTGAGCTCGTAATTGGTTGATTTCATTATTTGACGACTCCTCTTGACTGCTATGGAGCTGTGCAAGGGTGTTGTTGATGTCATCCAAGCGCATGCTAAAAGCAATTTGTTGCTGCTTAATTAAGCTCGCAGAGGGTTTCAGGCAGAGGTTGAGTCTGCACAAAGATCTTGTCAACTTGCTGAGCCAACACTGCTTGCTGGCTTTTCACCTCAAGCACCAACTGTGGCAGTTGTTGTAGGCGGTCGTCGATGTGTTCGATTTGCGTGGCCGCTGCTTCCTGCCGTTGGTGGATACTTGAGAGGATGCCTGGTAAGGCGCGGTTTTACTCGTCGATCTTGGCGACCTATTTAGTAAGACCCTACACACAAGAGAAAATAGATTGCATTATGTTAGAAGGGTTGATGAGGAGGTTTCAGATGACGTCAAGACCCTACACACAAGAGAAAATAGATTGCATTATGTTCTGCCTCTGTATTTGGGTTTGATGTCGGCGTTCCCGACAGCTGTTGTGTCTGCAAACGCCCTTTGGATGGGCATTTCACTGGTATTTTTGTTATTCTTGCTGCCGGCGCAGTGATTCTGTGCTATGTCTGCCCCACTTTGGATTTCTTTTCTTGTATTTTGACCTAATCTAGGAGGTTTGCAAGCTCCTCTTCAGTGAAGAGAAGCTTTTCCTTGTCATAGTCTACAAGCTTCAGAAGCGGTAGAAGAGTCCTTGAGGATTTTACTGTAGGGAAAAATATATAGTGCAACTTTGCATCCTTTTCTTTGATGATGTATGAGTTTTTTAACATTTACTCATTGGTGAGGATGTCGCCCTTGATCTTTGTGCACCTGGGGAGTAGTCTGTCCATCTTGAGATATTTCAGGATGGATGTTATGTGACCTACAATACATATTTCTTTCCCGAGGGCATAAGTTGTGTGCTCGTGTATCAATTTCCATTCGATGTTGACCGACTGCCCTTTTAGAATGGACCAGAGGATGAAAAGATAAAAAAATGCTAACATTTCTGCCCTTTGTCCTAGGGAAAAGTGCACCTGTAAGAATTTTGTGCAATGTGCGCACTAGGCCAGATTGAATATTGGAGGCCTTGCAGGTTTTTGCCTCGTAGGTCGGGATCCCTGTCAGGGATTTCCAGAGGATATGCTTGTTGAACTCAGAGCTTTCTACACCAACAACTTTGGCCTTCTTCAGCTGCTCCTGGTTGTCTATAAATATTTCATTCAACAGGTTTTCCGTTATGACAACCTTTTTGCCAAAGAGTTTGGTGACCAGCCTGCGGTCACCTTTGTCCCTTGATCTATTCGTAATGTCCACAACTTATTTATTGATATGTGTGAAGAATTCAATTATGGGCTCAACATAAGAAATCTCAGGGTCAAAGTAGAGTCTTGAAAGGTTGGTGTTATCGAGCAGAGTGAGGATTTTGTCATATATCCCCATCTTTAGTAGTACGCTGGAGCAAACATACCTTGTTGGCTTCAGGGTCTTGTCAATAGACAGCAGGGTGTAGATGAAAAGATTTGCCGGTGGTGGTGCTGTGGTGGTGATGGTGGTAAAAGCAGGGGAAAAGGTGGTGGCAGGATTGATAGTGGTTGATGGAACGTATCTTGCCAGGGTTTGTTCCCTTGTAGTGGCGGGATGTACCTGCTTCCTTGCTCGTTTCTTTGTTGGTTGTTCTTTTGCAACTTCCTGGGTCTTCCATTTCCCCTTTGTTATTGTGGATGGGGATTCCTCCTCGGGAGTTGGCTCGTATTCTGAGGCGTCATCAGATGAGGAGATATCTTGGGCCTCTTCCTCAAGATCGACTGATAAGAGTTGGTTGATTTGTTTGAGGTCTTGGATGACCATGGGTAGGTCAGCTGGAGTTTTTCCTATCTTTTCACATGAGTCGATGATGCACTAGAGCTTAGTTCTGCGCACCATCACTTGTTCTGTAGTCTAGGTGGTGATCTCCTTTACAGGTGATGTCATTCTGAAAGTTGACAAGGAATCTTAAAGTTTTTTTTGATGGAACCAAACGATTTGGAGGACCGTTTGGATCCAAACAGTTTTGAGACCGTTTGGTTTCAAAGGGTTTTGCAAAACCTTTTGGTTTTATTAATAGAAGAAATTGTGAAGGTGAAAACCGTTTGGGTTTAAATGGTTTGAAGACCGTTTGGGTCCAAACGGTCCCGAGCTCAAATGGTTTCAGGACCGTTTGGCACCAAACGGTTTCAGGACCGTTTGAGCTGAGATCGTTAGGAAGGTGAAGTGTCTGGACGGTTGAAAATGGGCAGAAGTAGCGGATGATGGCGGCGGCGTGCACGTCGGCGGCAAAGATGGCACTGATGAAAGAAGAACTCATTGTTAGCATTAGAATGGACAACTTTGGCTGGTTCTACCTTACTTCTGTGGATGAAGAAGACGATGGTGCTGAGGGTGAAGGTGACGATGATGGCAACGAAGCAACGAACGACGATAACGACATAGATGAAGTCGCAAAGGGGCATAGAGATATGGTGGCGTCGGCAGTGACGTCGGCGATGGTCGTAGAACGAACAGGAGTCAGGAGCAGAGAAACAGAATGGAATAGGGTTCATGCGAGGGTTTAGAGAAATCAAGAATCTAGGGAAAGAAAATGATGGGGGGTTATATTTATAGAAAATGTTGGGTGTCGCTACAAATTCCCAAGGGAAAACGGTCTTGAGACCGTTTGGGGTCCAAACGGTTTCAGGACCGTTTGGGTTCCAGACGGTTTCGAGACCGTTTGGGTTCCAAACGGTTTTAGGACCGAAAGGACCAAACGGTTTTGAGATCGAAAGGACCAATCGGTTTCGGGACCATTTGAGTCCAAACAGTTTCCAAACCGTAGGTTAAGATTTAATTAGGTTTTTGGATTTTATATTTTTATGTTTGTTTTGGTTATTTATGTGAATTTTATATTTTCAGATTAAAGATGATAAGTCTAAATCAAATGAAGAGATTAGAAAATGAGCAAAACTAGGCAAAATAAAATGGTGGTACTCAGATCTTGGGTTGCCTCCTAAGTAGTGCCTGGGTTTTACGTTGCTGGCTCGAAGAAAATCCGATTTGGTTATGTCGATGCTGAGGGGTCGTAGATCTTGATAGTTTGTCTTGGTATTTTGTCTACTGGTGTGTAATATCTCTTCAATGTGTGGCCATTAACAGTTTGTTCTCCCCCATTATTATCAAGGATGATGACTGCTCCGGTGGGGGTAGATGTGTTTAATTATGAAAGGTCCACACCATTTCGTGCGGAGCTTTCCAGGAAACATCTTAAGTCTGGAATTGAAGAGGAGGACCTTATCTCCGACAACGATGTCTTTTCTTTTGAGGTGGCCGTCGTGCCACATCTTTGTTTGTTCTTTATAGATTCTTGCACTTTGGTAAGCTGTCATTCTAAGCTCCTCAAGTTCTTGTAGTTGAAGTTGTCTATATTCACCAGCACTTTTGAGATCAAAGTTCAGCTGTTTGATGGCCCACCAAGCTTTATGTTCTAGTTCAACCAGTGGATGACATGAGTTTCCATACACCAGACGGAACGGGGTTGTTCCTATTGGTGTTTTGTAAGCTGTGCGGTATGCCCAAAGGGAATCGGGGAGCTTGGTAGGCCAATCAGTACGATGTCTATTGACTATTTTTTCTAAGATAGCTTTCAATTGTCTATTTGAAACTTCAACTTGGCCACTTGTTTGTGGATGGTAAGGTGTGGCGACCTTATGGTTGACCCCATATTTTCTCAGGAGGGCTTTGAAGCTTCTTTCTAGAAAATGGGTTCCTCCATCTGATATGATAGTTCGAGGGACTCCGAATCTGGGGAAGATGATATCTTTGAACATCTTGATGACTGGCTTGGAATCACAGGATACGGTGGGTATAGCTTCTACCCATTTCAAAACATAATCCACAACGACCAATATGTAAGAGAATCCATAAGATGAGGGGAAGGGACCCATTTAGTCTACTCCCCAAACATCAAAAAGTTCAATTTCTTGCCACAAAGTGAGAGGCATTTCATTCTGTTTAGTTATACCACCAGAAAACTGACATTTATTGCAGGATCTTACAAAATCATAGGAATCTCTTGCTATTGTTGGCCAAAAGAAACCCGATTGTAGAACTTTGAGAGCAGTCTTTTTCGAACTCATGTGCCCCCCAGTGGGACCAGATCGTCCCAGAATTATTGCTTAACATCATGGAGAAATTTCTTTTTATCGTGGTGAGATGCGGAAGGGTGGATGATTCCTGTAGCCAGATAGTTCACTATGTCGGCGTACTAGGGAAATCTGGTGGTAATTTTCATAAGCTAGTCGTCAGGGAGGGAGTCTCGAATAGGTACATTGTCGTCCTCTTGACACTCGATGCGACTTAGGTGGTCAGCGACGACATTTTCCACTCCGCTCTTGTCTTTTATTTCAAGATCAAATTCTTGCAGCATCAATACCTAGCGGATGAGTCTGGGTTTTGCATCCTGTTTCTGAATAAGATATTTGATGGCAGAGTGGTCTGTATATACTACGACCTTTGATCCAATTAGATAAGAATGAAATTTTTCGAAGGCGTAGATGACGGCTAAGAATTCCTTTTCAGTAGTAGTATAATTCTTTTGCGCCTCATCTAACGTCTTGGATGCGTAGTATATTACATATGGATTTTTGTCTATTCTCTGCCCCAACACCGCCCATATAGCATAGTCGCTAGCGTCACACATTATTTCAAAAGGTTGTGACTAGTCAGGCGCTCTCAGAATGGGTGCAGAGATTAGAGCATTCTTCAAGGTTGTAAAGCTATGCAGGCATTTATGGTCAAAGTTGAAATCTGCATCCTTGGTCAATAGGTAAGTCATAGGTTTTGCTATTTTTGAGAAGTCTTTGATAAATCTCCGGTAGAGCCCGACATGACCCAAGAAAGCTCGCACTCCCCTTATGTCTTTGGGCAGTGACAACTTTGAGATGACATTGATTTTTTCCTTATCTACTTCAATTCCTCTTTCGCTCACTTGATGTCCGAGGACAACACCTTCGGTCACCATAAAGTGATATTTTTCCCAGTTTAGGATAAGGTTTGTTTCCTCACATCTCTGTAAGACTTTACTTAGATTGAGCAGACAGTTTTCAAAAGAGTCTCCGTATACTAAAAAATCATCCATGAACACCTCCATAATGGTTTCGGTTAATCCCACGAAGATAGAAGTCATGCACCTTTGGAAGGTTGCGGGTGCGTTGCATAGCCCAAAGGGCATCCTTCTGAAGGCGTATGTTCCAAAAGGACAAGTAAATGTCATTTTTTCTTAGTCTTCAGGGTGAATTGGGATTTGGTAAAACCCAGAATATTCATCGAGGTAGTAGAAATGTTTTTGGTGGGCTAGCCGCTCAAGGACTTCGTCAAGGAAGGGTAAGGGAAAATGGTCTTTCCTTCTTGATTTGTTCAGTTTTCTATAATCAATGCACATTCTCCAACCAGTAACAACCCTTGTAGGTACTAGTTCATCTTATCATTTAAGACAACAGTGGTTCCCCCCTTTTTAGGGACCACTTGGACATGACTAACCCACTGAGAGTCAGAAATTGGATAGATAATACCCACTTTCAAGAGTTTAAGAACCTCGAGGCGAACTACCTCTTTCAAATTTGGGTTCAATTTTCTCTAGTGCTCCCTCGAGGGTTTGCACTCTTCTATCATAGGTAGTTTATGCATGCATAGAGCTGGGTTTATGCCTGTTAGGTCAGTCATCTTGTACCCAATTGCTTTCTTGTGCTTCCTTAGTTCAGTGAGAAGCCTTTCTTCCTAATCGTCAACCAGAGAGGAGCTAATGATAACTGGACATAATTTTTCTTCATCTAGGAAGACATGTTTGAGCCTAGTTGGTAGAGTTTTCATTTTTGGGGCTTTGGGTACTTCTGTTGTCTCTAATATGGTGACGGATTTCAGTTCTTCAAAAGTAGCTTCTGGGGTTTTTCCAGCCTGCTCCAAGTATTGTAGGCATTGCTGAACTAACTCATTGGTTGAAAATTCAGCTTCTGGATTTATTAGAGTGTCCTCTAGGGAATCTGATGGTTTTGGATTTGCTTGCTTGAGTTGAGACATTTTATGAATTGCTTCAAGAAGAAAAACCTCTTCATGGATCCTAGAGCTCTTCAAGATGTTGAAAACCCAGAATTGAACAGTTTCTTTACCCAACCTCAAGGTTATTGTGCCAGCCTCAACATCAATTAATGCTCTAGCTGTGGTGAGGAAGGGTCTACTGAATATTATCGGGTACCTTAGGTCTTCTTTTATATCCATAATGATGAAATCACAAGGGACATAAGAGTCCCTCCCCACTCTTACTGGAATATCTTCAATGATTCCCAGGGGTGCAGTAATGGTGGAATGAGCGAGCTGGATGGTCATTGCTGTAGGCAACAAGTCAGTGAACCCCATTCTTTTGCACATGGACAATGACATAATTGATATGCTGGATCCCAAATCGGCCAATCCCTTTTTACAAGAAGTGTTCCCAATAGAGCATTGTATGCCAAAGAGCCAGGGTCCTTCTGTTTTTTCGACATTTTATTCAAAATGATATTAGAAGTGGTTTGGGCTAGCTTGAAAGTTTCATGCTCCTATGTTATATATTTCTTTGACAGTAAGGTTTTCAGATATTTGGACCAGGCTGGGATTTCAGATAAGGCGTCGAGAAAGGGAATATCAACATAAAGTTTCTTCATTGCCTCTTTGAATTTCTGGAATCTAGAGTGTAGTCTTGTTTCCTTTAACTTGCCAGGATAGGGTATCCTTGGCTTATATTGTGGAACCTTGGTTCTTTGGGACCTTGTCCCTTTTATTTCCTTTCTTCAGCTTCTTGACCTGATTCTTCTTTTGGGATGATTTCAGTTACATCCTTGTCTTCTTGATTAACCGAGATGGCTTCAGTGAGAGCACGACCCGACCTTGTTGTACAACATTTAATTGTTCTGGTCTATGTTGATCGTGTCTTGGATTTGCTTCTGGATGGCCAGCGAAAGTGCCCACTGGAGGTTTTAGTTGAGCTGCTATCTGTGCTAACTGGGTTTCCACAACTTTTTGCTGGGCTTGCTGGTTAGCCAGCATGGTTTGCTGTGATTACAACATCTTCCTTATCAAGGACAATTCATCAGTCTACTGTGGTGGGACATTCTTCTGTTGAAATTGAGTGAGTTGTTGTTGCCCTTGAGGTGGTTGTTGTTGAGGCACTGACAACTGAGGTTGTTGTGGCTGTTGCAACTGAGTTTGTTGTAATTGTGGGTGCAGAGGAGGGTGAGTATATTGGTAGTATGTAGAGGGATTTCTTGGGTAGTTGGATCTCTGGAAATTGTTTCTAAAATTCCCTTGATTTTGGTTGTAGTTGCTTTGAAATCCAGATGGTAGTCTGTTGGAAGATCCACCTTGTGTTTGATGTTGTGGGTTAGCAGTCCCCGCAGGATTTCCATATTGAAACTCGGGATGGTTTCTCAGTTGATTTGGATTGTAGTAAGCTTGTCCTGGTATGGAATGGATGGAATTTACTTGTTTTGGCATCTGATCCTCATGGTGTTCAATGATCGGCTCATATTGTGGTCAAGGTGATTGCAAATCCATCATCACATTGTATAGGAGACCAGATGACAATGTGGGATGAGCAGATGCATGATATGCCTTGCAAGTTCCTGTAGCTACTTTAGCTTGTTGGGGGTTCTTGTTTCTATCATACTCCCCAAATGATGCTTTGAGGTCTTGTTGTTTGTTGGCTATGGTTGTCAAAACTTCAGCTATGGCTTTCATTTCCATAGATTCTTCAGCCTTACAAACCTTTAGAACTCCTCCTGTGGTCACCCTCCCCCAATCAGATTGATTTTCAACTCCAAGATTGACGATCCTCCAGGCATCTTTGTAGTTCTGTCTCATAAAGTTTTCTCAAGATGAGGAATCTAAGAACTTCTTAATTTCATCACTTACTCCCCTATAAAAAGTTTCTATGAGCTGATTTTACGAGATTCCATGGTGAGGGCATTTCCTCAAGAGTTCCTTGAACCTTTCCCATGAGTCATCTAGTGACTCTCCCGGTAGTTGAAGGAATTGGTTGATTTGTCCTCTGATTTGGTAGGTTAGTGAAGGGGGAAAGAATTTCTCTAAGAACTTCTCTTCTAAGGGAGACCAGGTGGTGATTGGCTCCCCGTCCAAAGAATTATACCGGCTTAGTGCTCTTCCAGACAAGGTGAAGTTGAAGATCTAAGCATGATTACGTCCATGGTTGTTCCAGCTAGTGGTACCAACCTGCAAAGAGCTTTGAACCTCTTCAAATGGTCCATGCAGTCATCTCCGGCACTTCCAGAGAATGAGATGCCCTACATTATTTGGATCCATTGTGTCCTAATCTCAAAATTAGGAGTGTTGATGAGTGGTGGTTGGACTGGATGGTTGTCTTCATAGTTCTTGGGAACAGTATAATCCCGTAATTGCTTGCTTCTTACCAACAGTTGAGCAGCAGCCGTGGCTGCTTCATTCTCAGCACGGATGCGGGCTTTCTCTTCAGCCCGTACTTCAGCCTGAACTTGGGCGCACGTGTCGACAATGAGTTGCGCTCTCTGGGCTGCTATGGCAGCGTTGACCCTTTCCATCACTAGTGCAACTTGGCGTTGATCTTTATCAATTTGTCTGGCTCTTTGACGATTAAGTCTAATGCATCGATGGAAGCTTCTCTCTACCTCAGATTCGTACTCTGGATCAGGGGAGAATCTGAGATTATGTGATGGTTGCATACATGTCTTCTACCTGAGTAGAGGAAGAAACACACTTTTGAGATGATGCAGGAGATATGATGAAATCAAGAGAATATGGGGTAATGTTTAAAGAAAAAGTGTAAAGCCCTAACCAACTAGCAAGATGATAAATGAAATTAAAATGTTCTGTTGTCCCCGACAACAGTGCCAATTTTTTGATGGAGCTTCCACTTGCGTGGAGTTGCGTGCACCACTAAAAATCCTAATGATAGTAAGTATTTAGGTTTAGCCTTGCTTATAATAGGTTAAAAACTCCACCCACGTATGCTAGGATACGTGGAAGTCTTATCGTAGTATAGTTAAGGGTCGAATCCACAGGACAACGGTCTTGTTAAGATCAACAAGATAGAAAACGTTAGAATTTCATTTAACTCCTTAATAGTTGGTATTTAGATCAAAGAGTTGGTTTGGTTGTTTAAACTAAGTGCAAGTAAAGTAAAAGCAAGAAAGTTAATTTAAGGTTGTAAACAATATTAAGAAACCCTTTCACCACCACTACACATTATTCAAAACATGAAACATAGTAACATAGCCTGCAATAAGAGTCTAAACCGTTTGGCTTCCATTCGGTCTTGGGACCATTTGGGGCTTTTGTATTTTTTGTGTGCTTTTATGTAAGAAGTGAAAAGGAGAAGTTAATCTAATGGTATATTTACAAAAAGGTGGAAAAGTTAAAGATTCTATCTAATTTATCTAAGAAAGAGTATGGAAAACTGAGGAAAATTAGTAAGATAACATCGCAAAATGGGAGGTTATCACAATACATCTAATGGGATCACATAACATCATATAAGTCACATATGTTTCCTTTAATAACCGATATCCACATAATGGCTAAGATAAGATTAATAAGCGGCACAATGTGCTTATGACATGAATAGGAATAACAATGTGAATTTCCATGACCATAAAAATATATAATGTTCCATTATTTAGATAAATATTTAATTATTCGACTTAATATGATAAATAAGAAAAATATGGAATTCCTTGCAAAATAATATAAGATAACTCTTTTTTCAACAATGTGAAGATATAGGATGCAATTTTTAATGCTACTGATAATAATGATAATACAACAATAATGATGATGCTGATGATGATGATGAAGAGCCTAAATCCTAATTTTATTAGAATTGACTAAAGGAAACTCAAAAACCCAAATCTAATGTGAAAGTCGTGTTCCTCAGATCCCAGTTAGCTTGGTGTCTAGTATCAAATTATTTGAACATTAATGATCATCCTGGTCACTTAGAAAAGAAAATATGAAATAAGGTCAAAGATATAAAATAAATCATTGAATGTCTTCAAAAGTGTAAAAAGATCCCAAGTTTGAATTATTCATGCCTTATTTAGTCTAGGTGTCAAATTTTACTTTATTTGAACATGGTTTGAGCCCTAAAATAAAACATGAAAGAAAAGATTTGTTTTAAATACTTCATATCATTTTGTGATTTGCTATAGTTTCCACTATTATCACTATCACACCATATTCTTTATTATAGTTTTAATTTTGGGTCTTTGAATCACAATCTGACATGCACTGCATGTCTTCAACCTTGGGGGCAAGTTCCTAGTTTTTCTCTTCTAAACTCAACTTCATTCATGTCACGGAACCATTCTTGCCCCAATCCCAATCCCACTGTCTAGACAATAGAAAAAGGATTGAAGCACCCATCCCTGAGTATCCCGATAGGATCTAACACATTGGCATATACAATAAGAAATAATAACTCAAAAATTAGATATTTAAAGAACAAACTAACCCAATATAGGAGATATTGCATATCAATCTTTATCATCAGAGTGTATGAGTGCAGAAGCGATATAGTCAAGATTTCAATGTTTGCCTAAAATCAAGAAAATCAAGACACAAAGTCAATGCAATTACATGGTACGCTGTATAAAAATGACTAAAATGGTTTATAACAAAATCAGTGTACTTGGCAGGACTCATATTTCAAAAGTATAACGAGCAATTTGCAAAACCAACATTTATTCAAAAAGATGTTTATTTCAAAATAATTCACTTTTTATTATGAGTTCCCATCATGTTGTAATCAATAAGCATGCTTATATATTTTGTGTGAATCTATCACCCCAACATTATGGGGAGGTCACCGGGCTCCTACTCACCATAGGAGATAGGAGGTCAATGTATAAGTCCACCTTCGAATAAGGGGTTTCTTGCACTCAATATCAACATTATCAACATCATCATCATAATTATCAATATACGGGCAGTCATAATGGGCATGCCATTTATGTTTTCTAGTTTGTCTCAAAATATAATATAATAAATACAAAATCCTAATCAATAGGGAAAAATAGCCCAGCCAAGTTTATGGCCAAGTATACAATCAAGAGATACATAAAAAGTATCTTTATTACAACCAAAGAGGAGGTATAATAGCATACCGTGCAATTGCATTGACTTTGTGTCTTGATTTTCTTGATTTTCTTGATTTTAGGCAAATATTGAAATCTTGACTATATTGCTTCCGCATTCATATACTCTGATGACAAAGATTGATATGCAATATCTCCTATATTGGGTTTGTTTGTTCTTTAAATATCCATTTTTTGAGTTATTATTTCTTATTGTATATGCCAGTGTGTTAGATCCTAACGGGCCACTCAGGGACGGACGCTTCAATCCTTTTTCTATTGTCTAGATAGCGGGATTGGGATTGGGGTAAGAATGGTTCCGTGATAATTGGTATCAGAGCTTACACACTCCCATATACTTTAAGTAAATAATTTCTCAAGTCTCTTACACCCAAGAAACCCTAAAATCCACAATGGTGAAAATTGAGGTGTCTAGGCTCGAGGTCCTAGCATAATTTCTCCTATCCGTCTTCACGGTGGATGAGATCCCCCACTCTACCTGGCCTTAATTGATCCAGAACTGGACCTAAAGGTTCTCTTGTGAAACCCTAGAGAGTCTTCTAGCATCTCATCTCTTCTTTAAGGACTATCCTAAGCCACCCAAGTAGATGAAGATTAGGTGTTTTCTCATCCCCTCATGTGGTCCTTTCTTGTGACCTTTTGCCACATGATGTCCTGATTATGGGTAGCTTATGCATGGGAAAAATGAATGTCAATATAAAATTATGAAAGTTGATACCATGATCTGACCTTAATTTGAAAACTCAATTTTGATCAATGAATATTGAAATCAAATACTTCTGTATGACCCCTAATATCATGCAAACTCGATTTATCCAAAACTTGACTATATGCTCCCTATGTTTGAGGTGAATGATAATATTCCTGATCTAGTGATATAAGAAGGACTTATACCTTATTGCTGATAAGGTCTCTATTTGATTAATATTCATGTGGCCCTATTGTTGATTAAACATCAAACATAGTTAAGCAAAACTTTTCCCCTTCTTGATGCACATCATGGCTATGCTATCGAGTGACTAATCCTATGACTCAAAAAAAAATCATGATGTAAGACTATGATGCAAAAAGTAGTTTTCCTATTGACTATTGATGCCTTTTGCAATCTTGATTTTTATATGATGATTATGGGACTAGACTTTTCACTATTATGCTCTAATTCCTCGAATGCCAAATTGAAATCCTTGATTTCCAAATTATACCACTACCTTGATCATGAAAGGAAAGGAATGAAAATCTTGACATTATTGCCCTATTATCTTGAATTTTGATCTTATGACCTTAATATATACAATTTGATCATTGATACTCCCCATATTTGAATAAGCTTAGTGGATAATGGCTTAATGTGCTAGATTACAGTAATAGTTGACTCATGACTCCCCTAAATTAGGTCACATCCCTATAATGACTACCTCTAAGTTTTCACCATATTGATTATTTAGATTTTGGAAAGGTTTTCCCTTTCACCCTATTTGGATTGGTTGACCTAAGACTAATAGGTTGAACCCATGATTGATACTCGATCTTGAATATTGATTGAATAATGAACTTGATATATGACAATGTTGACTATAGATTGTGGTTGACTTCCTAGATAGACCTAGATATAGATCATTCAACAACCTTGGATACCATGATAATGAAATGTTGATATGCTTGAATGTATTGCTCGAATATTACTTGAAATTGTTGATAGATGAATGATATCTCCTAAGGTCTAAATAGGAATCTAAACCATAGATTTGGAATATTTATACATATGACCTTGATGTCTAAATTCAAACTCTTTATATTGATTTACCGAAACCTTGAAACATAATATGGATCCTGAGATCACCCTAGATATATGACTAATGACTTCAAATCCCAAATCTTGAAATTTTCGAAATGATGACTATTTTGACTCTCTCAATTTATGAATTAGGGTTTAGCTCTCATTAGGAATAGGGTGGGACCTCCCATGGATTTTGAGCTCAAAATCATGATATTGAAAGTATGATGTTGTCTCAAAATTGTTGAAATATGAAATCTCAATTCATGGATGTATAAACCCACTTAGGCCAATGTAGAAGCTAGAACCCTACAATATTGGGATTGAAAGTCACCTTGTACACTTGATTCAAGGACTCTATTTGTTTGACCTAAAATATGATCTATCCAAATTTGTGATCAATAGATGCTTTCCATATTTGTGACTCATATGATGACTTTAAACAATATATGCATTGACCTTGATACTCAATTGCTTGATGATAAATGATATTGATATCAAGTTGGTTATGATATGGAACATGGAATCCCAATTATGACTATTGGATTACTTGAAATTTGAGGACATGGTTTTGATTTTATAATTGAGGAAACTCCAGTGTTTGAGGATACAACTTGGATTTTGATGATCTCAATTTTGAGATATTTTATTGAATTTTGGGGACAAAATTCCTTTTTAAGGAGGGAAGGATGTGAAAAAGTGGATTTTAGAATTACAATGAAGTAATTACTCTTTTGACTTCATCATACTCACTCATGGCCCCAAATCATTTTTCTTGGCTTCATAATCAATGTTGAGACTCAAATTCGAAATATGGTGATCAATGTGAATTTTATACACATTTTAACACCACAAATTTGATTAATGCATCACTTTGTCCAGAGAAGAAATTGGTCAACCAAACTTAATCATATGGTTCTCAAAATGTTTGTAAATATTTCCCACATATTTGTGAAGCTATGGTCCAAAACTCATCTCATTTGGACATTCCTACAATTTTCTATGAATTTTCAAAGTTTTGTGCTCAAAATCCCTTTTTATTGCCTTTGATTTGCCATCTTTTTGACTTGTTCAAGTCAGCAATCTGTGGCAAGGGATCGGGGGTGAGTCTCATCCCTTGGATCTCCTTCCCATAGATTAGGGCTGGATCCATCAATATTTTCTTTCATCTTCTACCTCCACAATCAGCGGGGAAGAGTAATTAAAGGATCGAGGGTGAGATCTCCCGCCTGTGACCCTATTTCGAAATTCTAACCGAGTGGGAATCCTTGCCTCACAATTTCAAACTCATCAAACCCTACTTTGAACACCCTTTTTGCTCTCATCAACTGCCAAAACAAGATCCTCACCTCCCTCTCTCTTTCCGGAGGCCATGGTTGCTGCCCCAAAATCGGCATCCCTAAAACCTAGCCCCTACCACTATAAAAGGACCCCCCAGGTCCGCAACAAGTGCACCTTGATCAGATCTCAGCCTCGCATGCCATCTTGGCATCAAACACCCTATTTTCATTTGTCGACCACCTACTACTCCAAGTAGAGCTTCCACCATTGCTTTTTGGGATTTTACCTTCCTGGCCTCCTTGCCTTAATCCACCACCTCCATCGATTTCACGGGGGAAAGACGAACTCAAACGACTGCATGGAAGCCTCCACCTGCTCCTCCTTCCCCATTGCCCCAAACTCCAGCGATCTGACCTCCAGCTCACATTCTGGCTTGCACTGGAGCATGCACAAGGGAGGCAAACCCCCAGACCGGCCGATTCCGGAAGGGGAGCCCTGGTCCAATACTTAGTTGAACCAACGTCTGAACCAATCAATTAAAAAGTGAACTAGCCGAACCAACATTGAATCAGATCTTTGGGCTAGAAAGCCACACACCTATGTGGCACTATCTGAGCTACCAATCCTCTATTCTGGTTAAGTCTGACCAAAGGATCCAACAACCGACATCTTTTCTCAACTACCTTTTATTGGTAATTACCTCCCTGTCTACTCAATATTCAGATTATTTTCTCAATTCTTGCAAAAATGACAACTTTTGATTCCTACCTCCAAATAATTCGAGTAAATAGTCCATTTTGATTAGAAAACCCCAAGAAATCTATTAAAAATACTTTTGAAGTATGATTCTAAACGATTCTCACTGATATACCTAAATATATATGTCTTGCTTAGTTCATTGGTCTGATTGACTCAATGTTGTGATTAGACTTTGGAAACCTTATATCTTGACTCTGATGATTATCTCGAGAAACCAAATCATACTTGAGTAGACTAGACCTAATCTTGCTGGTTTAACTACTTTTGAACATGAATCATATGCCTTGAAGATAATTTTTATGATGTCTTGATAATATGATTGGTCTAAATCTTGTGGCATATTTTGATCTATCAACCTAATACTTGATCTGTGATTTACTCCTTATATTAATTGAAACTTGATCTGATCTTGAATTCCAATTTTGGTAAGTATCATGATGATGATCTAGAAATTTGACGATGACTTGTATAATGATCATAAAATTAGGGTTCACACATATGATCCTAGAAAACCTAAGTAGGTCATCACACTTGAAATATTCTTGAGACTTGAATAATGGTAGACATATTGATATAGTATGGATCATGAGTGGATGACCAAACCCTAAGGTTGACCTAGGAAAATGTAACCCTAATCTCAAATATTGAAACATGATCTCCAGATATCATGATCCTGACCCTTGATCCAAACATTGTGATTTAGGATCTGACTTGAAGGGTGTACCTATTACTTGTTGATCTATACTCAAAATCTTCTATGAAAAGTATGCTATTATACCTCCTCTTTGGTTGTAATGAAGATACTTTTTATGTATCTCTTGATTGTGTACTTGGCCTTATACTTGGTCGAGCTGTTGTTCCCTGTTGATTAGGATTATGTATTTCTTATATTATATTTTGAGACAAACTGGAAAACATAAATGACATGCCCATTATGACTGCCCGTATATTGATAATGATGTTGATAATGTTGATATTGAGTGCAAGCAAACCCTCATTCAGAGGTGGACTTGTACATTGAACTCATATCTCCTATGGTGAGAAGGAGCCAGGTGACCTCCCCATCGCGTTAGGGTAATAGAGTCACACAAAATATATAAGCATGCTTATTGATTACAACATAATGGGAACCCATAATAAAAAGTGAATTGTTTTGAAATAAACATCTTGTTGAATAAATGTTGGTTTTGCAAATTGCTCGTTATACTTTTGAAATATAAGTCCTTCCAAGTACACTAATTCTGTTATAAACCATTTTACTTATATTTATATAGCGTACTGTGCAATTGTATTAACTTTTTATCTTGATTTTCTTGATTTTAAGCAAACATTGAAATCTTGACTATATCGCTTCCACACTCATATACTCTGATGACAAAGATTGATATGCAATATCTCCTATAATGGGTTAGCTTGTTCTTTAAATATCTGGTTTTTGAGTTATTATTTCTTATTGTATATGCCAATGTGTTAGATCCTATCAGGCTACTTAGGGACGACCACTTCAATCCTTTTTCTACTGTCTAGACAACGGGATAGGGATTGGGGTAAGAATGGTTCTGAGATAGTTCCTCTAACTTTATTTCCCAAATTTCTCTCTCTTTGCACAATGATACTTTGTAGGTCTTTTTCTTCTATTTTTTGGTGACCTTCCTCTCCCAGTCAAATCCTAATCTGAGCGTAGACATGCACTATATAAGGTTTTCCTGAATCCCTCTTCAGGGTTGTTTTCAGTTTGCTACTATGAGCCTTCAAAACATGACCCCGTCCACAAGTAGCATGTCTTTGAACATCTTTTGACCCAAAGATCTTACTTTTATGTTAGCAATTTGGTTGCTCAATCACCAAGTTTTTCCTCTTAAACCCATATCCAACACAAAGGTCTATGAGTTAAAGGTCTTGCTCTGAACCCTCAAAGGGCAAGTCCTTTGTGACCCACCATTTTAGGAGATGGTTGGGGAAAGGGAAAGTGCGATATTGTAGTGTGAGTTTCTCTTCTTCCTTCCCGAGCTCAGACTCTTGATGCTGACCATAGCTTCATCGATAGAGACCATGGAGGGTCCTATGACTTTGAAGAAGACGAGTCTGAGTTCAAAAATCATCCAAACATCTTTTTGGAACCTTACCCTTCACACAGGTAAGGGTCTCAATTCCAATTTCCTCCTTTCCCACCCTCCTCTTTCTTCTTAGCTACTATATACATGTACACAATTTCTTCAATTTATTTAACATGACTCAGTCGACCTTTATGTGTTTGTGATTTTAGTTGGTACTATTTTGAATCCTCATTTTGATCTCTATGTACTCTGTTTTGGTATATTGTTTGTAGCTCTTTCATGTTATGGTGAAGGGTTTCCATGGTTCCTTTGGTGATCTTGATCCCCAAAATCAAGACTCGTTGAGAGCACTATGGCCCATTAAACATTTTATGGGGTTGGGTTTGTGGGCTAGTATCTGGAGATTGGAGTCTGATTCAAGATTGTAATCTTGGTTTTACTGGTCCAGGGAAGAGGACGAGCAAACATCCTCCGCAATGGTGTTGAAAGAGGAGCAAATAATGAAATATTGAAATTCCTTGATTGTCAATTGTGGGTTTCCCTTTTTTCCTCTCCATCAAGGGTATTTTTGTCTTTTAAAATGTCTCTAACCTCTTGGAGGAACTTTGGTTTGAGTAGGCACGGCGCTAGGTGGCCACCATTGATAGGTCTGGGTTTTAGAATAGTTAAGGTATTATACATGGCTAGTCAGAATTTTTCTCATTGGTCAAGAAATGCAAAATTTATGTTAAATTATTTATAGCTCAACAAAGAAATATAATTTGGAATCAAGAAATTATAAAAAATCCACTAGTTCCAATTTCATTGTCAAATTCCAACATAATAAATATGTGATTTTTCATGAATATTCCTAATTAATTAGAATTTCCAAAATCCATAGCTAGTGGCCCGTAAGTAATAAAAAATACAGTAAAATATGTTGTGGATTCATTAAAATATAATCTACAATATGGTGTGGTTTTCATAACCTAATTCAATAATGATAAAAGGCAATTTTTAGGTTTTATGTAATTAATATGAAATTAACTCTAATTCTACATATATCTGTAATAGGTGTGTGGAAGACCATATCTTGGACTTAGGGTTAGCTTTGGACTCATATAGACTCAATTTGAGGTATGTTTCACTCCTTACTTCTATGTTGATCAATCACCCATATTTATCTTTCTCTCTTGGTCCTTTAGGACATACTACCTCATACTCATTCTCTCTCTTCTGAGAGGTTGACCTTGTGATCATCTATCTTTACTTTGTTAAATATGCTTATTGAATCCTAGATTGTATCTTGACTATAATATTCCATATGAAATTTGTAATTTTCAATTGATGAAATTTTGTGGTCTTAAGATGAATCTAAATTTTATAATTAAACTATTTTATCGACTTTTGTGGTATATATTTCATATTATCCATTTTTGTGATGAGAATCTTATGAATTCTGTTTTATGACAATAATTTCACTTGCCTCTAAATTTATGCATGCTTTGTGATGAAGTAGCTCCAAAGTAATGTAATGCATTGGTTTTGTTGGGTTTTATTCCCTACCAAGTGCACCTTTCCACTTTATTATATATATGGGCGTGCCTTTATGCCCAATATGTGCCTTTATACTCAAAGTTATATTTTTGGAGTTTGACAGTACATCTCACTCTATCAGGTTATGGGTTATGTTCATAACCGCAACTATCTATATATTTCACTAGTTCTATGTTTATCTCAGTTGCATGCATGTTGATCATTGATGTTTATGGGTTATATTCCTTAAATTCTTTATGTTCTTTTGTGGCACATCATATTTGTTTCATTTCAAGTCAACTATTTCAATATCATCTTATTTGAGATTCGAGTTCTCTTTTAATATCTACTTGGATGGTAATTTTCCTCTTATATGGGAAGTCTTGTTATATTTGATGCCCTTTTTCCTAATGTATCTCAATCCCTAATTAATAGCACATATCGATTTTTATGTTGACAAATTCCATCTTGTCTTCCCTCTGTGGGGTATGCTTTCAACCCCTAGGTGTAGGACATCACATGCAGGCATGGGCCTAGCTTATGGAGATAACTCTTCAGAGATAGACTTAAGATATTTTAGATATCCCTATACATAGATCCTGATGTTATTCCTTTCATGTGAGCCCCTTTATGGGAGAATATTATGTAATCTTGTAAAATTGAATATAATCATGAATATTATCCCACTTCTATACTTGGGTCTTTCTTATACCATATTTAAAAAAAATGAAAAAATACACCTATTCCATCATACTTATTAATGTGTTTGGAATAGATAGGTTTATTCCTCAAATTAAGTAGGGAGTGGATCTGTTCTTGGACCCTACTCCTTAAAAGATGGTTCAGAGCCATGGTGGTAGGATTCTAACAATTTCAATTTTGTCTCCCTAATTAGAACCCTTGCCTTACATAGTTACCTTCTATGTAAGACTTTAATCTGAGAACTTAACTAACTTGTTTATGAGGTGATGGATGATCGAGTTGGAATCATAAGATGCACACATAAGAATCTTGATGAATGAACCCCATTGTGAGGGGACCCTTAAGATCATATGTAGGTTTTACTTAATATATCTCTTTGGAAGTTTTTAGTTTTGACTTTAGGATAGAGACAGGTATAAGGATGGGGAATTAGTAGGATACTAAGGTGTTACTATGGAATACTTTTTGACTCATAACTCACAATTGATTTTGGAACCCCTTTTGTTTTATGTCCAATAAATTTCATTATCAGAAATATTTTCCATTATACAATTATATGTACAAAAGAAAATTTATGGATTTATCATTTTCTCAAACCGAGTCACACGGAAGAAAGATATGAAGTTTGATATAGAAAACCTAGATTTTGGTTGGAATTCAAAACATAAACCCTAGTTTTGAGCGGAAGAGATGACTAGGATAATAAGGTTTGTGCTAAAGGTTTAGCTGACATATACCTAAATACCCTATAACGTTTTTTGTTTGTCATGTGAACCTTAGGGTTGTTAGGTTATAAATACAAGGACCTAATTTTCAACCCTAGGTGGATATGACATGTTAGTTGGATGCATGACCAACACAAAAAGTCTTACAACTAAAAGATACATATGTAATCCTAATATCTTCAAGAGTTGTTTAGTTTGTTTTATTAGGTTAAACCTTTTTAAGGGATGGCTGGAATTCGGGGAAGAAATACTCTTTAATGGGTGGAATGTTGTAGCATACTAAAACCTAGAATCTTATCCTATTCCATGCTTACGAGGTTAGTAAGCTTGGTTCCTAAGATTTGAAAAACAAGGATAGCGCTAAACCTTAGTGTATATAGTAAATACATGTAACATGGTTAACCCAATGGTTACTCTAATATATATATATATATATATATATATATATTTGTGTGAAAACAAATACAATACATCTAATGGCATCACATAGCATGTTATAAGTCACATACAATTCATTTCATAACCAATATTCACATAATGGCTAAGATAAACTTAATAAGTGGCATAATATGATTAACACGTGAATAGGAATAACAAGATACATTTCCATGTACATAAATATGAATAATGTTCCATTATTTAAATAATATTGAATTAATGGACTTAATAAGATAAATAAGCAAAATATGAATATCATGAATAATAATATAAGATAACTTTTTTGGCAACAATGTGAATATGATAGGGTGGAATATAATGGGTATTGATTATAGTGACGTAACAATACAATAAATATAATGATGAAGTGCCTAAATCCTAATTTTATTAGAATTCATGAATGGAAACTCAAAATCCAAATTTAATGTGAAATTGGTGTTCCCTGGGTCCCATTTAGCTTTGGTGCCAAGGTTCACATTATTTGAACAATAATCACTATCTTAAATTCATTTAGAAAATAAAAAATGAGATAAGGACCAAGGTAAAACATAAACTATTGAATGCCTTCAAAAGTGGAAATAGATCCAAAATTCAGTTTCTATATTCCTTACTTAGCCTAGGGGTAAAGTTTCAATGTATTTGAACATGGTTTGAGCCCAAAAATAAAACCTAGAAGAAAAGATTTATTTTTACTTAATATCTAAAGTATTTAATCATTTTTATGCTTTAATATTGTTGCCTCTATTATCCCTATCATGCCAGGTTCTTTTTTAAGTTTTTGATCTGGAGTTGTTGGATCACATCTGACGCACACTGTATGTCTTCAACCTTCAGGAAAGTTCATGGTTTTCCTCGTCTTAATGCACCTTTGTTACTCTAACTTTGTTTCCCTGGTTTATATCTCTTCACTCGATGCTTCTTTGCACTTCTTTCTCCTTTTTATTTAGATGACCTTTCTCTTTTGGTTGAACCCTAATCCAAGCCTCGACGCACACTATATAAGGTTTGCTAAAATCTATTTTTAGCATATTTTTTGCTTTTCTTCTCCGAATCCTTAAAGCACGACCCCACCCGGAAGTAGCATATCTCAGAGCATCTTCGACCCCAAGATTTTACTTTTATGTCATCAATTTGGTCCATCGGTCACCATATTTCTCCACTTAAACCCACGTCCATGATGAAGGTCTGTGAATTAGAGGTATTGCTCCAACCCCTCAGAGGGAAATTCCATTGCAATCCACCATATTGGGAGATAGTTGTGGCCATGGAAAGTGTGAGTTTCCCTTCTTCCTTCCCGATCTTGGAGTCTTGCTACTCGCCAGATTTGTGTCCACACACACATGGAGAGTCCTCCAACTCTGGAGAAGATGAGTCCAAGTTCATAATCATCCAAGAATTTTTGCAGAACCTTCTTTTCCTCTTCAAACAGTTAAGTGTCTCAATTCAAGTTTCCTTCATTCCCTTCCTCAACTTTCTTCTTCACTGCTCTATACTTGTACATGGTTTCCTCAGTTATCAACTGTGACTCAGTCAGCCTTCTGTGTCTGAGATTTTAGTTGGTACCATTTGACTCCTCATTTTGTTCTTGATGTCCTCTGTTATGGTCTATTGTTCTGAACTCTTCCTTATTACAACGAAGGGTTTCCCTGGTCCCTTTGGTGACCTCGAACCCCAAAATCAAGACTTGTTAAGACCGCCATGGCCTAGGAAACACAGTGTCAGTGTTGGGTTTGTGAGCTAGTAGCTGGATATTGGACACTCATTTGTGATTCTAAGCTTGGTTGCTCTGGATCTGGGTGGAGGAGGAGAGAACAAACTCTACAATGATGTTCATAGAGGAGAAAATATGGAGATGTTGAAATTCCTTCATTTCCCTCTCGTCGATTTCCCCTTGTTCCTATCTATTGAGGGTATTTAAATCTTTTCACACTTGGCTAACCTCCTGGCCATGCTTTAGTTTGAGTAAGCCCGATTCTACATGGCCAATGATGATAGGTATGTGTTTAGAATGAATAAGGTATTAGGCTGTTTGAAATTCGTCTCATTGGTTAGGAAATGAAAAATTCACATAAATTTATTTATAGATCAGCAAAATAAGTCAAAATATAATTTGAATCTAAAAATTATAATCTATCCGGTGGCGCCAATTCATCATCTAAGTCAATTATAATAAATATGTGATTTTTTATGAATATTCTTAATTGGTTAGAATTTCCAAAATTCATAAATAATGATCTATAACTATAAAAATAAATTATAATATGTTATGGATTCAATAATATATAATCTGCAATATGACATGATTTCCTAACCTAATTCAATAATAGTAAAAAGGCAATTTTTAGGGTTTATGTAATTAATATGAAATTAACTATAACTGTACATATATGTGTGATAGGTGTGTTGAAGATCCTAGCTTGGACCTAGGGTTAACTTTGGACTTATGTAGACTCTATATGAGGTACATTGCATTCCTTACTTCTATATTGAGAAATCAACCATATTTATCTTTCTCTTTCGGACCTTTAGGATATACTACCTTATACACATTCTCTCTCATATGAGAGGTTGGCCTTGTGATCATCTTATTTTGTTGAATATTCTTGTTGGATCCTACATTGTATCTTGATCATACTATTCCATGTGAAATCCCTAATTTTTAAGTGATGACTTTGTGATCTTAAGATGAATCAAAATTGCCTACTTTTGTGGTGTATTTTCATTTTATCTATTTTTGTGATGTAATCTTATTAATTCTCTTTTTTAGTAAACTTTCACTTTCCTCTACATTTATGCATGATTTGTGATTTAGTGGCCTAGAGTAATGTAATGATTTTCTTTTGGGTTTTTTCTCTTCGAATGCCCCGCCTTTCCACGCGTAATTATATATATGGGCACACTTTTCTTCTCGTGGAGTGCCTTCCACATGATGTTATATTTTTGGGAGTTTGGCAGTACGTCATTCTCTATCAGGTTATGGTTATATGGCCTAACCACCACTGAATTTATATTTCACAAGTGTCACTTGTATCTAGGTTTATTATTGATGTTGATGGGTTATATGCCCTAAATTTTTTATGTGTGCTTTTATGGCACATCTTACTTTTGTTTAAGGGAAAGTGAAACTGTTGTATTATCATCTTATTTGAAATTCATGTTCTCTTTTGATATCCATTGGAAGATACTTTTTCTCTTTGATGGGAAGCCTTGTTATATTTTTTTGTCCTTTTCCTAATGCTTCTCAATCCCTAATCAATATGCACATATCAGCTTTTATGCTGACAACTTCTAGTTTGTCTTCTCTTATTGGGTATTCCTCCAACCCCTAGGTGAAGAACATGAATGAAATTATATGCAGACATGGACCTAACTTATGTAGCTCACACTTGGGAGATAGACCTGAAATGGTTCAGATATCCCTCTACTTAGATCTTGATGTTGTTGCTCTTAAGTAAGCCCCTTTATGGAGGAATACTATGTAATCTTGTAAAATTCAATATAGTCAAGAAAATTTTATTCTGCTACTATACTTTGGCCTTTTGTATACCATTATTTGAGAATGAAAAAAATATACCTAATCCATTATACTTATTAGTGTGTTTAGATTAGATGATTTTATTCCTCAAATTGAGTAGGAAGTGGATAACCTCTCGGGTCTCACTCCTTACAAGATGGAATCAGAGCCATGGTAGTCAGGTTCTAACTATTTTGATTGTCTCCCTAATTAGAACCCTTACCTTACATAATTACCCTCTAAGTGAGATGTTAACCCTAGAACTTACCTACATTTATATGAGGTGATGAATGAATGATTTGGAATAATAATATGCACACATAAGAATCTTGATGAGTTATTACCCTAGTGTGAGGGGACCCTTAATATCATATGTAGGTTTGTTGTAATATATCTCTATGGAAGTTATGAGTTTGGACTTTAGGATAAAGATATGTATGAGGATGGGAAAGTAGTAGGAATACTAATATGTTACTATGGAATACTTTATGACTCCTATCGCACAATTGATTTTTGATCCACCTTTGGTTTTATGTCAAATAGAATTTATCATCAAAATTATTTTCTATTATACTATTACAATTAAAAAAGAAAATTTCTTGGATTTATCGATGTTTTCTCAAACTGAATCACAAGGAATAGATATATGAAGTTTGATAATGAAACCCTAGATTTCATTGTAATGGAAATTATAAACCCTAGTTTTGAGTGGAAGCGATGATTGGGATGGTAAGGTTTGTGTTAAAGATTTAGGTGACATACCCCTATTTACACTATGACATTTTGATTTGCCATTAGTGTTGTTAGGTTAGAAACACAAGGGCCTAAAATTCAACCCTGTTGGATATGACATGCTAGTTGGATGCATTAACAACATAAAAGTCATCACAACTAAGAGATGTATATATAATCTTAATATCTTTAAGAGTCACTTAGTTTGTCTTATTAGGTTAAACATTTATAAGGGGTGGAGAGAAACTGGTTGGTAGCATAAGGATGGATGGATTTTGGAGAAGAAATCCTCTTAAGGGATGGAGTGTTGTAGCATATAAAAACCTAGAATCTTACCCTATTCTATTATTAGAAGGTGAGCGTTCCCTATATTTGACCAAATAAAGATAGCGTTACACCTCAATGTATATAGTAAATACATGTAACGTGGTTAATCCGATAGTAACTCTAATATATACATTGGATTGAAAATGATATCAATACATCTAATGACAACAACTAACATAATCTAAGTCACATGTGTTGCCTTTGATAACCGATATTCACATAATCACTAATATAAGCTTAATAAGTGGCATTAATCACTAAGATAAGCTTAATAAGTGGCACAATGTGCTTAACACATGAATAGGAATAACAATGTGCATTTTTATGTCCATAAACACGAATGATGTTCCAATTGTTGGTATGTATTCCCAGAGAGAGAATCATATGATGATTGTAATGACATATCTTGTAAGAAATTTGATTAATGATAAAGGAAGTCTTCCAATTTATTTAGTTATTCAATTATGAGTTAATGAAGTAACATAATAAATGTCTAAAAAAATGATATTACTCAATGATGTATGTCTTCGGGTTGAAGACCTGAACGATGAGATCATACGGATGTTAAGAGTATATGCATTCTTGTTTTATCCCTAGTCGGATGTTATTATGGAAGACTATTAGACAACGATAACACTTAAGACTAGTGTGTGTTGGTTGATGACAAAATATCATTAGTCATGATATGTGATATCAAACCAAGCACATAGATACTAGTTAAAAAATAGTGTATCAGACAGACCCACCTTGAGTGTGACACATGGAACAATAAATGGTAGTTAGAGTCATCTCTCATAGTGATGGTGATTGTGGTCTTAGACCTGAAGTCACTACACTCGTCAAATATCGTTCGGTGTTCTTTGACATCATCCACCGTGATCCTAAATAAGGGTTTCCGTAAAGGCAGTTCTCAGGTGCATTATGACGCATGGGGATGATCGAGAAATGCATGGTAGCAATGGTGTGAGTCAATATGTGATATTGAGCTTACACATATCTCAGACCATCTGCTCTAGTTCAAGGAACTTGGATTGAATGTTAAAGATGATGATGATTCCATGCCTCGAGTTCAATCTGAATATCCGAGACAAAGGAATACAATCATTATAACACCAATAACATATTATAGGTTAAGTTGTTCTCCAACTTCTCTAATTACTTGGGTAGCAATGAAGTCTTGTTAGATACCAATAATTACTTATGAAATCATAATATGATTATGGATATCACTGCCAACGTAATTTGGAGCCTACCAGGTCACACACATAGGATGTGATTGAAATAGGAGTATAATTGTGGACTTATTGGAAATGTTCCAAATCAAAATTATTACTAAAATGTTTAGATAATCTACTATAATATTGTAATATAATATGAGTAAATTGGTTAAAATATTTAAGCCAATTAATTAGGTTCCATTGTTAAGTTGGCTGGCTAATCCTAAGAGATTAACTAGATATGATAAAAAATTAGTTAATCAATTAATACGATTAATTGTATTAATTAATTGTTTCTAAAATATTCTTTTAGTTGTCCACGAGCATCTCGTTTCAACGAAGCACAATCCTTTTGTTTTTCTAAGGATTTTGGGAAACCCCGCTTCCTTTCTCTGCTACTAATAGGGGCATGACAGTCGGCTTTTGGTTAACTCTAATACGCTCACGCTGAGGTTACACTCTTGTGCGTGAACCATAGCCGTCATCGTCCCCAAGCGAGAGAGAGAAGGAGAGAAACTGACACTAGCATGTCATCAAGTAGAAGGTTGCTCCTTCTCCCAGTCCATCTATATGGATGAAGTAGAGACGCAGATACTGAGTTGCCTACGTTCGGAGGACAGACGCCAACCATCTGTGCATGCTAGGAGCGACACACATCACTGGGCAAAGGGACGTCACATGACCTACCCCGTGACAAGGTATATCTTTACACACTCTTTCCGAATATGGTGTTGTCGACGAGATCCTCGAGTAGGGTATGTGGAGAAAATTTTATTTCTTCTGCTGCACTTGTCGCCTTCACAAAATGCAACATCAATATTTAAATAACTATTGAATAAATGGACTTAATATGATAAATAAATAGAATTTGGAATTTCATATATAGTAATATAAGATAACTCTTTTGGCAGCAATACAAAGATAATAGGATGCAACTTAATGGATATCGATAATAATGATATAATAATACAATAGATATAATGATGAAGAGCCTAGCTCCTAATATTATTATAATTCATGATAGGAAACTGCAAAACGTAAATCTAATGTAAAAGTCACGTTCTTTAGGTTCCAATTAGCTTTGTTACCAAGTTTCACATTATTTGAACAATAACAACTATCCTAATTTCATTTAGAAAAGAAAATATGAGATAAGGTCAAAGATATCAAATGAAGTATTGCATGTCTTCAAAAGTAGTAACATGTCCAAAATCCATAGTTCTACATTCCTTATTTAGCCTAAATGTCAAATTTCACTTTATTTGAACCTGGTTTGAGCCGTAAAATAAAATAGGAAAAGAAGATTTGTTTTAAATACTTAGTATCAAAAGTATTTAATCATTTTTCATTATCCATGTCATGCAAGGTTCTTGATAGCAGTTTTGATCCGGAGTCTCTAGCTCGATGCTGCTTTGCACTTCTTCACTATTTTGGGGAGACCTTCGTCTTTCGGTCAAACCCTAATCTGAGCCTCGGCATGACTATATAAAGTTTTCTCAAATCCCTCTTTGGTGTTATTTTCGGCTTGCAGTTTCGAGCCCTGAAAGCACAACCACGTCCGCAAGTAGCATGTCTGAGAGCATCTCCGACCCCAAGATCTTACTTATATGCCATCAATTTGGGTGCTCAGTTGCCATACTTATCCACTTAAACCCTTGTCGGTGACGAAGGTCTACGAATTAGAGGTCTTGCTTTGACCCCTCAAAGATAAATTAATACGCAACTCACCATTCTGGGAGATGGTTGGGGCCTGGAAAAGTGCGAGTTTGCAGCGTGAGTTTCTCTTCTTCCTTCCCGAGCTCGGACTCTTACTGACCGGCGGAGCTTCGTCGACAGACACCTTGGAGGGTCCTCCGACTTTGAACTTAAAATCATCTAAATATCTTTGTAGAACCTTTTTTCCTCTACACAGACGTAAGGGTCTAGATTCAACTTTCCTTCTTTTCCTTCCTCCGCTTTCTCCTTTGCTTATCTATATTGGTACATGATTTCTTGTGGTTATTAACTGCGACTCGGTCGGCCTTTCCGTGTTTGAGATTTCAAACGGTACCATTTTGACTCCCTGTTTTGATCTCGATATCCTCTGATCTGGTCTTTCGTAGCTCTTTCCGGTTGTAGTGAAGGGTTTCCCCGATTCCTCTAGTAGGGTTGTAAATGGGTACTAGTAGATCTGTATACCCACAAATTCGAACTCTGTAAAAGATAGTCACAAGTCTAAATTCTTGGACCAGTCTAAATTCTTGGACCCGCAGAACCATGAACACTCATACTCATGGACCCACATATAAGCGGGTCAACTAAGGATATAATTGGACCAGACCCGCGTACCCGCTATACACAAATAACTACTTAAATAATATGTTATTGTATCATAATTTACTGTTATAATTAATATAATACTTGATTTTACATATTACTCTAATTATAATAAGGTTAAAATTAGCAATTTAATTGAAAATTAACTATTCTAATTACAAGAAACATATGTAAATTAAAAATCAAAGTAGTTATATGATATACTACATAATTAAAACATTAAAACATTATGATGATGACTACAAATATATAAATGATTAACTCAACTAACAATCAATTTGCAATGTATTACATTATTTAATATAAATATTGCATGTTTATATCCTATGTAATAGTAATTTATCATTGTATTAGAATATATAGAACATAGTAGTAATTTTTCTTACATAAAAATATTATGTTTATATAGAACCACTTAGCCGTATACTCACACTGCAAACCTTTAATTATTGTAGGTGTGGGTATGGTGTGGATCTAGATTTTAATTATGTGGGTCTAGAATCAGAACCAAACTCACTAATTTAAATGGGTATCGGTATGATCATACCCGCATTGTACCCACACCTTTTACACCCCTATCCTCTAGTGATCTTGAACCCCAAACTAGGACTTTTTGAGACTGCAATGGCCTAGGAAACATAGTTTCAGGGTTGGGTTTGTAGCTAGTAGGAGGAGATCGGACTTTGATTCACGAATCTAATCTTGGTTTTGCTGGTTCTGGTCGGAGGAGGATCAAACAACCTCTGCAACGATGTTCATATAGGAGCAAAGACGGAGATGTTGAAATTCCTTGACTACCATCTCATGGGTTTCCTTTTGTTGCTCTCCACTTAGGGTATTTTTGTCTTTTCACACATGACTAACCTCATGGTCATGCTTTGGTTTGAGTAGGCTCGACACCACATTATCAGTGTGAAAAGGTCTGGGTTTTAGAATGGATAAGGTATTATAGGAGGCTAGTTGGAATTTTTCTCAATGGTCACGAAATGGAAAATTCATAACAAATTATTTATAGCTCAAAAAATAAAATAAATAGACTTTTGGAATCAAAAAATTATAATATTCTAGTGGTGCCAATCACATCATCTAATTCCAATATAATAAATATGTGATTTTTATGAATATTATTAATTGGTTATGATTTCCAAAATTCATAACTAATGATCCTTAAGTAAAAAAAAGTAAAATATGCTATCGATTTAGTAAAATATAATCCACAATATATTATGGTTTCCACAACCTAAATCAATAACAATAAAAAAGCATTTTAGGATTTATGAAATTAATATGAAATTAATCCTAATTCTACATATATGTGTAATTGCTGTGTTGAAGACCCTGGTTTGAACCTTGGGTTGGCTGGAACTCATGTAGACTCAATATCAGGTATGTTGCATTCCTTACTTCTACAATGAGCAATCCCCCATATTTATCTGTCTCTCTTGGTCCTTTGGGACATACTACTCTATACACATTCTCTCTCTTATGAGAGGTTGACCTTGTGATCATCTTATTTTGTTGTATATGCTTGTTGGATCCTAGATTATATCGTGATCAAACTATTCCATGTGAAATCCTTAATTTTCGAGTGATGATTTTTGCGGTTTTAAGATGAATCTGAATTTTTTAAATGAATGATTTTACCCACTTTTATGGTGTATGTTTCAAATTATCCATTTTTGTGATAGGAATCTTATTAATTTTGTTTTATGACTGAATTTTCACTAGCCACAACATTTATGCACTTTTTGTGATTTAGTGGCCCTAGAGTAATGTAATACTTAGCTTTTGTTGGGTTTTATTTCCTATAAAGTGTTCCTGTCCACTTGTATTATATATATGTCTGTGTGCCATTCCACCCAATGTTATATTTTTGGGAGTTTGGCAATACGTTATTCTCTATCATGTTATGGGTTATGTGGCCTAAATACCACTGACTTTATATTTCATTAGTATTATGTTTATATCACTTGCATGTAGGTTGATCATTGATGTTGATGGGTTTTGTGCCCTAAATTCTTTATGTGTGCTTATGTGGCACATCATATTTTTGTTTCATGGAAAGTGCACCCACTAGTATAGATACCAACTCTATCAACCGTTAAAATAGCCCGCTAACGTCAGTTTTGTACCAACACATAAGTAGGAGACACTATATTAAGCACCTACAATGTTGGGTTTTTGGGATGCGCAAACTGACGACGAAGACCCATTCTCTATTGGTATGATTAAAGAAACTAACACAATTGAACATTTGTGTTGTCAGTTTTAGTGAAACAACTGATGTTGTACTGTCATATGACGTCACATTTTCAACTGATAAAGATTTTTGTGGTGTTATTTTTAAATAAACCGACATTGTGTACAACTATGTCATCATTTTATATGTACAAACGAACGATGCAGATGAACTGTGTCGTCAGTTTGACACCTCAACCGACATTGCAAGCTAGCTGGTAGCATGACCATGCTACCTAGTACGACCGTTGTAGAATAGCCCTATAATGTCAGATTTTATTATAGAAACTGACAATTATTATGTACAATGTCAGTTTTGTGGTTACAACCAATGACACATGTATGTTTTTTTAAATAATAGGTCTACAAACCTTCTATCTGGTTGTTTAGTAGGATGTAAAACCTACAGTTTATTAGAATTACATGTTCCATCTTGTGTTCATCTTAACAATAGGCCAATACACCTACAAAATCTACAATAACAAACACACAATACACCCACATACACGATCCATTCTCCAATTCTATTCTCATGAAATGTACAAATATATTTCTCATTGTATTCATTCATCTTCACATTCACTCATGAATATGTATATACACATCATTTACAGATGCACCAATTCCATTTGCATTACATATAGAAATGAAAAGCTCATAGTATTCATTCATCTTCACATTCATTCACACAAATATATATCATTCACATATGCACTAATAATTCACTCACATCAAAACTAAACTTGTAAGAAGTCATAAGAACCACATATACATAGAAATAATGACATCAAAGTTTATAAAACTCATATTTTATCCCAATTAAATTCAAAGTTTGCTTCCTTAACGAAGGTGTGTGCCCAATGTTCTTGTATCCCATCTATCTCTTCTTTCGTATAGGGCCTTGTCATGTCAAATAGATGCAAAAAGAATGACAAAATTATAAAGTTTGATTTGATATTTTCATATTATCAAATGAGACTATTTATTTATGATGATCAATACTATATATATTATATTTTATATGCAGTGGATGTCTAGTGCCCCCTGTCTGACAATCAAGTTCATATGCTATCTCACGTAGTATTTGCATGCCCAACCATTGCCTTGTACATGGCACTATAAATTTACCACCATGAAAAATGTTAATAAATAAAAGTAAGCATAGTTGACATAAATATGCATTGGAGTTACAAAAACTACCTCAACATTCTTCCAACTTAACACTTTCTTTTTCTTATTTACCTTTCCTCCAAGATTTTGAAATTCTTTAATAGAACTATAAGTTAATGTAATACATTGAATTGCATTAGTAAATAGTCATGTAATTAATGATGTATAAATTAATATATATTAATGGATATAAAAATGGACTCATGTGAATAATGCCTTCTTTCATTTTGTGTCCACCACTGTATACTTGGTCACCCTTAGGATCAAGATAATACACAATTAGCATCTCGGGGACAATTCCCAACAACACCCAATGATTATTCCTGAGTAAAAAAAAGGCAAAAAAATAAACTCAAAATCCACAATGAAATATAATTCTTAAGTCAAAATTATAAGCAAAATAACTGAAACTTACTCAACATTGAAAGGATCTATAATCAAACTCTATCTCATATTACCAAAATATTTATATGTGGTAGAGCAATATTCAGTAACATATATTGGGTCTTTATGAGCACGACTAATCAATGATGGAACTAGAAATTCCTTATGGGATAGTGTATATAAGTAGCTGCAAAATGTATATCATGTATGCATTAATATATATGAAGACATATCAAAATACATAAAATGAGGTATTTATCCATAAGATCTTACCATATCTAAAGTTTTGTCCTAGATGCATTCAATAAAGCATAAGTAAACATCTCTAAAACATCTTGCAAAAATATGTCATGAGCTTGACCCGCAGCTTCCTCCTTAATATGGACAATCATAGGCAACCCTTCTTCAAAGTCGCCGAGCCGTACTTCCAATCCTATATATTAGGACCTACCCAGTCAAATAGGTCATTTGCAATCCAACCAGGTAATCAAATATCTTGAGGAGGAAGTGGAGGAAGAATTGTAGGGGGTTTCTTAGGTGCTATGTCCTGAATATATATATTCTCATATCAATTGTCAATTATATATAGTTACAAATACAATATAAATTTAGCATACATTGGTATATATAACTACTGCTTTGGGCCATACAAGTACACCACCTTCTTTATCACCTATCATGTCATGGTCGGTGTGTCCATATGACACTATAGTTTGTTTCCAAGTATCATAGACAAGCCTTGGCGTCATGCGAACCACATCAACGGGAATTAAAGCACCATGAATCATGTCACTTGGAAGGCATGGGTAAGTTGCACTCAATATAATGACATATCCTTCAAGTAAAAGATGGCATAGCCTCAACCCCTACAAATTTGTATATAGTATTATATATATACCTAAATCAAAACATATTATACAAATCATTCCGTAAGATTACTATATCACAAAGAAACTTTCAACAGACGTGCTAGCTGAAGGGTCTACAAGATTACCTCTTTCATAGGGGGTCCACCTCGTATGAAGAGTGGGGATCCACATGTACTTTTTGAGAAGATGAATGAGAAGCATGACGATGTCTTGTTGCTTCCTCTATTCCCCTTGCAATCATCTCTTGTACCTTCTCTTATGAGAATCCCCCTTTCTGAATAGATTTGCACTTATGCTCTAATGCCCCAAAGACGGCTCTTATACCGACACTAGTATCAACAGACCTAACATGCCCATGATGCTTTGGATAATCAATAGTCAATTCATCCCTTGTACCCTCAGGGATGAACTTGCCTTGTTTCCTATGTTCTTAGTGCTCCTGATAATCATCATCAATAGTAATTGGTAAGTAAAACATAACAATCAAGGTCAAAGATGAACGTGCACTCTAAGAGTTGAATGTTACCATTTTTGTAGCCACCATAACGGTTGTAGTGTTGGGTATTTCTCTAGATTTGGTTTGCCTCATAACTATCTACTCCTCGTGGTGAGATAGAGATGTAGTAGTAGTAGAGGACTTAAGAGTCCCATAATTAGGTTGTTGATAAGTACACACTTACACTCTCTATCGGTGAAGCCTTATGTAAACATCTTGACCCAACTTGTAGTTATGCACATTCTTTACACGCCTTTCTTTTTTAGAACCGCTTAAAGCATGGTTAATCCAAAACATTTGTTAACTATATAATACAATGAATTCAAAAGAATGTACTCTAAATGAGGATGACTAATACCTTGAATTCATCATCTTTTCTCTTAGCAACAAATGCATCCCACACTTCTTCTTCTTCTCATTCGTTATGTATTCTCTTGTCAGATTTGTACTATAATTCCTTAATTAGTACCCTCCCACAATGTTGTAACACCTTTTTAAGATCCATTTTTCATCAAGGTCAAACATGCTCCATAAATGTCATATACTTAATGGAATACTCTTAAAAAATTGTGAATATCTTTAAAAATAATAATATATCACACTTATATCTTTCCAGATGTAGTCTTTATTGCCTCGATCAACTTTATGCCAAGATTCTATATTATCTCTATTTTTCTACAATTAAGAACCCCTAGATTTGCACAAAAGAATTGTGATTCTTCCCAATATGATTTCCTTGATCATCGAACTCTACTACCAACTTTGGTCCTTTACCCATTTGCTCTACTAAATTTTCCATCATGGTGATGCCTCTTTGACATGAACACTCGTGATACTCCTCAACAAGCTCAACAAGATCCTCAGGGTGTACATCCTCAACATGGTAAAATTGACAAGAAATACATATAAGTCATTAAAAGTGTAACTTATAAATGTGATGGACATTGTAAAATACACACATTTAATAAAACAATACAACTTACACCAGTGTCATTCTCATAGTGCACATCATCATGGTGATCATCCTCATGGTAATCATCCTCATGGTCATCATACTCATAGTCAAATGCCATATGAAAAATGTCATAACATTTAAGAAAAAAGTGAAACAATTAAATATAAGTGATAAAGAATGTAAAATGCAAATCTTACATTTTAAAAATAAAATGCATGCCTCTAGTATTGACTGGATCTTGGATCAATTAGCAATCATTCTATGTGATATCCACACATATATAAGTCAGTGTTAGCTTCAACATTTGGTGTTGACAAGCCAATCAGAATGGATTGGAGTCATCAAACTTGTCATAGTACTCTTTTTCATCTATATAATCTGCAATGAATTGCCTTTCACCATGAAGAACAACTGATCATTTTTTATTTGTAGGATAATCAATATAAGATACTTGCTTCACATGTGATGCCATTGCGAATGGTTCACCCTTCTTATCAATATTTTCAAAATTCACTAATGTGAAACCCAATTCATCCTCTACAACTCCTTCAGTGTTATCAACCCAATTACATCTACAGACCAGACTTTGAAATTTGTGTAGTCAAACTCTAATATTTTTTCAATGAAACCGTCATATGCCATTTTAACTTTACATGGACTCTTATCCTTCACACTAGAAAAATACAATGAAGATGCTTGAAGGGTGACCCCACTGTTATGGATGATATTCTTACATTCTTGACATTTTGTGTAATATGAAAATCCATTTATGTCAAACCCTTCATAAGCCATAAACATTCATTTTTGATCTAAAGGTGAGCTGTTTGATATTTTCACCGACATTACTTGGTGTTTGTGATAGTTTACATAAGACTCTATCTCTATATCGCCTAATAAATATCTTATTATGCTCTCTAGCAAGCCACACTAAATTGGCTCAAGGATATTTTGTCTTAGTGAAATTGGCATGTTTAGTGATATCATTACTCACTTTGTCGATGTTGTGTAAAATATACAAGTGTTCTTGTTCCCATAACTCATTTTATTTCCAATCATGATCATAAACTCCCTTTTCCAGAATAGTCCTCGTCATTCCCAGGAGCTTCATGACAACTAAGAAAGTCATTGCAAAAGTCCATAATCTTCATAACCACATAACCTATAATAATACTCCCTTCAGGACGATAACAGTTTCGGACATCACCTTTAAAAATACTCATGTACCATTTAAATGGATACATCCAATTCATGAAAATTGGTCCCAACATAATCACTTGCCTAGTCAAATGGACAACAAGATGTACCACAATATCAAATAATAAAGGAGGGAAACACATATTAAGCTAGAATAGGGTAACAAACACTTCTTTTTGTAACTTATGAAGATTCTCAAGATCAATAACTTTGTTGCATAGAGTGTGGAAGAAGAAACAACGCCTGGTGATTGCAAACCTTACATGCTTCAGTAGTAAAGATCGAATAGCCACGAGAAATATTTGTTGCATTAGAGTGTGACAAACATGAGATTTAAGACCTATCAACTTTAGATCCTTTAGTGATACCAATCTAAGGATATTATAAGAGTAGTCCTATGATACCTTAACATTAAGCAAGAACTTGCAAAAAGTTTTCTTCTCCTTTCTAAAGAACGTATAACAAGTAGGAGGTAAATATGTTTTCCGATCACTATTAAATTTTGTTGTTAATTCTTTCCTTATACCCATTTCACATAAGTCCATTCTAGATTTGATGCCATCTTTATTCTTACCTGGTATATTCAACACAGTACCAATGACACTATCACATACATTTTTCTCAACATGCATGACGTTGATAAAATGCCTAACTGCCAAAGAACTCCAATAAGGAAGATCCTAGGATATTAACCTCTTCATGTATAAATATTTGTCATTCTATGTGGGAATAGTATATTTTGATCTCTTAATGCATTGACAAAGTCTTTTACTCATTCATAAACAACCTCCCCTGATATAGGTTTAGCGGCACTCCGTTACTCATTTTATCTAATGAACACTTTGCACAACCTTCAGAAGGATCAATTTTTGGAAGAAATCTTCGATGACCAAGATATACAGTCTTACTGCCATGTTTTATTCATGTTGAGTCAGTGTCTTCTCAAATATAGGGCATGATTTGGATCCTTTCATGTTGTAATCAGACAAATTCTCATATGCTGGAAAGTCATTAAACTTGCAAAACAACCTAGCATGTAAACAAAATGTCTCTCTGTGTGAAACATCATAGGGAATCACACACTCTTCCCAAAGTTTCTTTAAGTCATCAATCAAAGGTTAAATATAAACATTATATCATTTCCAGGTTATTTAGGGCCTATTATCAACAATGACAACATGACATACTTTTTTCATACAAAACTAGTAAGGAATGTTGTATATAACACTCATAATAGGACAAGTGCTATGTTGGCTTCTCAATGTGTCATATGGATTAATTCCATTGATACAAAGTGCATGTCTTAAATTCCTGACTTCTTCATAAAATTCAGGGTACAATAAATCAATCTTCTTCGATTATGGGGAATAAGACACGTGTCATAGGATTCCATCATTATTTTTATTTTCCTCCGCATACCACGTTATATACTCCACATCCATAATATTGTCAAACAAACATTTAAACTGTGGTATTATAGGTAGATACCACATGACCTTGATAGGGGAACCAATTTTGGACTTCTCTAAAGTCATCATTTTATACCTTGACGCCCTATATTTTGGACAATATTTCAAATCGATATAGTCCTTTTGAGATAACAGACAAAAGTTCGAGCATGCATGTATCTACTTAGCCTTCACTCCCATTGGGCACAACATTTTCTTTAATTCGTATGTTGAGATTGGAAGCCTGTTGCCTTCAAGAAGAATTTCTTTCAATAAAGACAACAACGATGTGAAGCTTTTGTCCCTTCACCTATTGTTATCCTTTAGAGTATTCAATCTCAATACAAAACTCAGCTTTGTAAACTTAGTACAACCTAAGTATAACGGTCTCTCAATATCACACACAATGTTTCTAAATAAGGAAGGCGGATCAGTATGCTCTACCCCACAACTATCTAGGATCACATCAACCATGTCTGTCAGAATCGGGTCATTCAGATCTACATCATCATTGGCAATTTTTTATTCAACACAAGTAGCACTATTGATATCTACTAATCTCATAGTGGGAATCTCTCCATGTCAGTACCATTTCGTACAACCATGTATAATCCCATTGCACATGACATGACTTTTGATTTCATCAACATTGTCAACATTCAAATTGTTACTACAATTCCTACATTGATAATAGAACCTATCTCTAGGTCATATTCAATGTTCCTACATAGATCTTGTAAACTAACGAAGACCAGTAATAAACTCTAAGGTGCAGTGATTCAGAATGGACATCCATGATTTATTCATTCTATGATCAAAGGGAAAACAAGTATTGAATCAAGTGTATAGAGATTAGGACTTAGAGATTAGGGTTCATCATTTAGGATTAATCATTTGGGTTTAGGGATAATGGTTTACATATTAGGGTTTAGGGTTTACATGTTAGGGTTTATCATTTTGGGTTTAGGGATAAGGGTTTACATATTCAATTTTAGGGTTTATAGATCAAGATTTAGGGTTTATGGTTTACAAATTAGGGTTGGTTCAGTAATGAATGTATGTACAACCTATCCCATTATTGAACACATAGTCTCACTAGTAAGCATACAATGTGTATTTAGTTTTCAAGAAAATTTTGATAGAATTTCCCCGCAATTCTCTAATTACGTCAATATAGATGGGCAAATATCACCTACATATGTACTTAGATAACAAATGAGTAATTTCTAGCAAAACATCTTGAAAACCGAACACACATTATACACTAACATCCTAAGTGAGATTAAGTATTCAAGAACAGTTCCAAACTGAGAACTATCCAAGATTTACTTTTAATAAGTAAATCTCAGATGGGTTTCTAGGCCAATAGATATATTTCTAAAATGAAGGTTTATAATTCATATCATTTCAGTGTATATACAAACCTATCAAAAGAAGATATATGTGTAAATTAAGGTTTGCTATTTAGAATTTAGGTAAATACATAACAATTTTAGTCTAAATCAAGTTAATTTAGGTCATTCATATTAGTTCAGTGTTATTAATTCTTAGGTGTGTTTATGTATCCATACAATATTCAAATTGTATAATGCACCCAAATATACAAGCTCTTATATATGAATTTCAATTATAAAATAATTGGTACAAGTATAATTTCTCCAATTGATACCAATTTAGGTATTAAAACCTAGTTACATTTCATCAAATTACTCAAATAATTATATTTTAAACCCTAGTTATATTTAAATCAAATTGCAAAAAAAATCTAAAAACTAAAAATAAAATAAAAAACACACCTTGTTCAGCTGGGGACAGTGATCAGTAGCAACATTTAGAACTCCGACAGCAAAGGCGACAGTGGTCAACCATGCAGTAATGTTAAGTGACCACAATGTCAGCAGTAGTCATGGCGATGGCAAGCAGCACAACAGCAACAACAGTCACGATGACGACAACACAATAGTAGCAGAAGCGGCGACATAATAGTAGTAGTGGTCTGCACGGTAGAGCCGTAGAGGTTCTCAGATGGAGCACGAAAATTTTCAGAGAAAAGATGGCTTAGGAAAATGAACCAGAGAATGGGGGGAAGAAAAATTTTGTGGGTGCTATTAAATGAACTTAGTCGTCGATTGCTAGCGACAATTGACGACTAAGCATGTAGACGTCGGTTTTGGGAGATAAACAAAAACTAAGGACTTACTTGTCTATTATATTGAAAAAACTGATGACAGAAGCCCTTATTTAAATATAAAAAAGTTGAGCTCAGTCAAGACTTAGACATCAGTTCTATAAAGATAAACCAACAACTTAGTAAGGACATAGATGCCAACTTTTTTTAAAATGATGACAGATGCCCTTATCCAAATAAAAAAAATCGGCTTCAATAAGGCCTTAGACGTCAGTTTTGTTGGACAAACTGATACAACAAAGAAACTTAGAGGGAACCATATTTTTGTGGGGATGTGGCCCGAACCCTCTGTTGTTAGTTTATTGAGTGCAAACTGACACTGCATGTATAAATTTTTCCTAGTGGATAAGACTTACAACATCAATTTCACTATTGCAATATGAAGACAGAGGTATTTTGGAGGAAAAATTTATTTCACAGGAAGGGGTATGTTGTCTGTTTTGGAACAACCAATGCTATCCTAAATGTTTTGGAGAAAATCCCCCCCATAAAAAATTGTATTTTATGTTTTATCTAGGACGTTGTTTCTTAAAGAGATAACCGACATTATAGAAAAAACAACAACCATGTTTTCTTTTAATTGACATGACTTAATCAATAGTCTCGTTTGTGCTCTACAAATAATTTTTTAAATGTTATTGTGTCAGTTTTTCCGTGGAATGAATGCTAAGAAAAGTGACATTAGAGGTCAGGAATGTACTAGTGAATTGTTTTTTTATCATCTTATTTGGAATTAATTTTCTCTTTTGATATCCACTTAGATGGTACTTTTTCTCTTGCATGGGAATGCTTGTTATATTTGATGTCCTTTTTCCTAATGTTTCTCAATCCCATATTAATATGTACATATTGGCTTCTATGCTAACAACTTCCCTTTTGTCTTCTCTTCTGGGTGTGCTTCCAACACCGGGGTGAAGGACATGGAGGACATGACATGCAGGCGTGAACCTCGCTTATGGTGCTGACTATGAGGAGATAAAGTTGAGATAGTTTAGATATCACTCTACTTAGATCTTGATGAGTTGTTTTTATGTAAGCCCCTTTATAGAAAATAATTATGCAATCTTGTAAAATTGAATATAGTCATGAAATATTATTCCGCTGCAATTCTTTGGTCTTTTGTATACCATTACTTGAGAAATAAAAAATATACCTATTCTATCAGACTTATTAGTGTGATTGGATTAGATAGGGAGTAGATCCCCTCTCGGGTCCCACTCCTTACAACATTGAAGATAGAAGGACATACATGGAGGTAAAAGGGGACATGTACATCAAATAGGGAAAATCATAAGGAAACCAACATGTCAATAATTTATAGGGAAGCCAGCAAAATAACAATGTGTCTATTTGAGTATGGGTTTCGTCTTCTCAGTTGACATTTCCTCTTTGTGGTGGTAGAGATTTCATCATCAGTTAGGGGGAATACAAATTGAGATCATGTGCCTTTCTTACCTCAAAAGAATTAATGAATATAGAGATATAATCATGTTGAGATAAATAAGATGCATTATGTCTATCTATTTTAGTGTCTGCTGGTTGACCCAATTTTAAAGAGTCTAGAAGAAATTTATCAAAAGTGAGTGTAGAGGTTGTGTCTGAGCATGAGGAAGGTTCAATCTATGATGCTTCCTCAGATATGTTGATGTAGTGTCCATAGATAAGGGAAGTGTGGTATCCCTTTTATAATAAAGTATGTCTACACTTAGTATCTATTATACATGGCCATATACTAGGGACTTGGTGTCAACTAGACCTATGTTCCCAAGATATATATCACACTTTGTTTTGATTCATAAAAATGGCTCACTAATTGATTTCTTTGAGAAGGCCCATTTTTGGGAGTCCAATCAAATCCGAAGTTGAATTGGTGTCACCCTCATTCAGACAAACCATTCTTGCCTCCCTTCCTAAAAAGGTGTCTGTAAGGAGTGAGACCCAGAGGGGATCAACTACCTACTAAAAATTGAAGAATAAAACATCCATTCCAAACACATCAAAAGTTATGTTGGAACAGGTATAAAATTTTCAAATCTCAAATAATGGTATGCAGAAGACCAAAGTATAGAAACGGAATATAAAACATGACTATAATCAATTTTCAAAAAGTACATCATCATCTCCCCACATAGGGTTTACATGAAAGATACAACATAAGGATCTAGATAGAGGGAAATCTAAACCATATCAAGTTTGTCTCCAAGCATCAACTACATGAGTTAAGTCCATGTTGAAAGCCTTGTACTCCTTATCCTAATCCTAGGCTAGTCCTCCATGCTCCTTTTGCACAACTCTAATCCTAGGCCTGGGTGGTTGGGATCACCCAATAAGAGGGGAAAACAAGGTATGTGTCAAATAAGGAACAAGAACAAGATAAGAAATAACATGAAAAGTAAAGTCTATAGATTAATTAAATGATGAAGATATGAGTTAAGTCCATGTTGAAAGCCTTGTACTCCTTATCCTAATCATAGGCTAGTCCTTCATGCTCCTTTTATACAACTCTGATCCTAGGCCTAGGTGGTTGGGATCACCCAGTAAGAGGACAAAACAAGGTATGTGTCAAATAAGGAAAAATAACAAGATAAGAAATAATATGAAAAGTAAAATCTATAGATTAATTAAATGATGAAGATGGTCAAGAGTATGAGGTATAATCAAATAGATGTTTGCTTTAATAAGAAAATAGTAAAAGATTTGCATGCATGCTTAACATTTACATTAACTAAGTAGGATTGAGGCACCTACCAAACCTCAACCTATAGGTGAGGGGAGAGTAACACAATCCCAGTCACCTATAATAATTTTATAGGGGGGAGTAAACACATTTACCAGGGAAAAATAACACATGCCCTATCTTTGGTTGGTTGTACAAAAGTACCACTATATTAGCTAAATAGTCTAATAAAATCAACATCTGAAAGATTTTTTTTGGAAAGTATAAGCATCATATATTTAAAACATGGAAATGGGGTACAAGACCCAAGAAATAGAATACCAAAATTGATTTTGAGACAAATATAGCAAAATAAATATTAATAGAGAGAATAGGGTTCATATAGTGCCTCATTAGGGAATATAAGGCTTGGTTTGAAAATATCCCAACTTAGGGTGTAAGGTTGTACATACCTCTTTTACTGAGTTCAATTACCAACTTTCACCAGTTTAGATGATTTTGTGTTCAACTTTGCCTATTTTAAATTTATTAACATATATTCATGTACATAATGCACATTAATGTAAGGAACCCTAATTTTTGACCTTTTTAGAAAAACTAAGATTTTGACTCTAAAAATCTCACAAATCAACTTATTAGGTTCTCCTAATCACGAAAACATATTTTTATCTTAATTTTGGAGTTAATATGATTATGTTGTAATTTTTATGGATTTTATGTATTAAATTCATTTTTCAAAAATCACTCTTTTATAAACCTTAGAATCAGACATCAAAACTATTTTTATTAGATAGAGCTTAATTTTTTTATTCCAAAACATATTTACTTGTTAATTTTGGATAAGTGGATTAAAAGTTATAGATTTTATAGTTTCAACCAATCAGAAAATGCCATCACACACCTAGTGAGAGAGGAAGACAGAGAGGGAGAGGTTGCATCCATGTTACTTGGCCCAATAGCAAGCTGTCAAGTCACAAGACAACCCCACATCACCCGCATCAAAGGTAAAACAAAAAATGAGACTGAAAGATGAGGCTACCCCCACACGAGAAATAAAGAGAAGAAGAGAAGTGGAGGGTCAAAAGCACAAATCAACATAGGGGGTTCTCCCCACTTCACCCTGATGCCATGGTAGCAGTAGCTCAAGTTACCACATGGAAGAAAATTAGGTGAATCCTCATTGATTGATAATTCGGCAAAAGAAAGGTGCTAAAAGAAAGAGAAGAGTTCCTAGAACTTAGTGCTAGAGGCTAATAGTTGAAGGAGATGAGAGGAAGGAGGAGATGCCTCCACAATGACATGTACAACCCAAGCTCTTTGGCATCCAAATACATGAACATCGAGGAAATTAGGATGAGAGGATGTTCACAAAGAAGCCAAGGGAGGTCGGGGTAAGGCTTTATATAGTTGGCAATGAGAGGAGTGGAGAAGAGGGAAATGAATGAGATGCTTTGTTGCCCAAGAATTGGGTGTTTCTTGGGTTCACTACAAAATTGCATGAGTAATATCTCAAAAGATGCACAATCTAATTTCCAATGTGTGGGTGAAGAAATCATGAAAAATGATCGAGATTCGAGAGAGTTGTGGAAATTCAAAAAATTGATTTCCGCAGCCCTATTGCCTTTGCGGGTGTGAGGTAGAAGACGACATCTGAGTCATTAGATTTTAGATCAATGGTCAGGAAGTGACGTGAAATCATAAAGGTATGTGACACATTAATTACATTCCAATTCATAGTCGGACTAAAGTGATTCATTTAATTATTTAACTTTTTCTCTCTCCTCAATTGAGGGTTCAAACAAACTCTAAATTAAATGCAATTTAGCACCTAGCCTATTTAGTATATGTAGAATCTGAAATTGGCATTATTTTGCACTTTTGGAGACTCTAAATATTTAATTTAATTCTTCCAAAGAAATTTGCATTTTCTCTTTCTTATCACATTAGAGACTTCCAAAATCCATTAATTGATGTGAAACTTCACCTCAAGCAAACTAAAACATTTAGGACATGATTTATCATTAAATTTATCCTTTACTTATTTATCATATTATTGAATATTTTGGGATTTAATTATATTTTCTCTCTCCTAATCTATACATGAACATTAAGGATTATCCAAATTGCATGAAAATTTACCAAAAGGCTAATTTTAATGTGTAGTTTACGAATCTACGATTAGTTTCCACCTTTGTAGATATTCACTATTATATTTTATATTTTGAAAAAAAACTCAACTTTTCTTTTCTAAATAAAATAGATATAGTTATTATCATCCCAAATTTATGAAACATGGCCTCCAAGCCAAATCAACCCCGAAGAAAATGAATATGAAGTTATTTTTAACCAATTAGTCTTTCTTTAATGATTTTTTTCCTATTATCAATTATTAGCACAATTTCCTATATTAATTATTCAATATTACCTTATCTTGGTTACAAAATTATATTTATCTTTTTATCTCTTCCTTGTTCCAAAAGGTTATAGACAATTTTAGAACAAATTTATTTTATCATTATCTCAATTAAGAGGAACATTTGTATGTTAGACCCTATTTGAAACATTCACTAAGGTTTTTGTGCATAACCCGTACATTGGCATAAATGGTGATCAAATTCACCCCAAACCACTAATAATTCCACACTTTCAACATCAAGGACAAAAAGGATAGAAAGAAAAGTGGAAAGCTTGGAAAAGGGATAAACTGAGAATATATCCAGAATTTTGTTCATTACAACACTCCATCCCTTAAAAAGGATTTCATCCCTAAAATCTCAAGCAAAGAGGGAAGGGTAAGTATGCAACATCTCATCTCTAAAATCCGAGGTTGTTTCTTCCAAACCATAAAACTTCCACCAAAACTTTCACCAACTCAAACTCCTTGTTCTTTAACTATTTAACTTGGGAGTTCAAAATCTTCACATGCAACCCTCATAGGTCAGGTTCTCATAGATAACTAAGGGTTCCACTATTGATATTTCCTTTTATTATATATACTACAATTACATTTTTTTGTTTATTAGCATTATATTCATTATGATATCATAATATCATGATTATTCTATTAGTTGTGTCATATTATATTCTCTTTGTTTCCAAAATAATTATATTTCATTATTATGCAAGAAACCCTATATATATTTCTTATTTATCTCGTTAAGAGTTTTAGCACAATTAGAGGTTACTCAATTATTTCAAGGTTTATTAATATATTTGACCATTATCCTGAATAATTTTGATTTAGATTCCATTATCCTCGTAAAGGAGTGAAATCACCCCTTTACTAAAATTTGAAGAATAAAACCTCCATTCCCAACATACTCAAAAGGCATGCTGAAACGGGTGTAAAATTTTCAAATCTTTATATATATGGTATACAAAAGACCAACGAGTATTGCAGCAGAATATAATTTTATGACTATATTCAATTTTATAAAAGTGTACATCATCATTCTCCCATATAGAGTTTACAACAACAAAAGGATCTAGATATAGGGGAGTATAAACTACTTCAAGTCTTGTCTCCAAATCAACATCTCCAATAGATAGGTCCATGCCAAAAGCTAATTTCTCCTTGATCTTGTTCAACTCCTTGATCCACTCATGGGTGGTTGGGAAAGCACCCAGCAAAAGGGAAAGAAAATAAGGTATGTGTCGGAGATAATGAATAAGAAACAAGATAAAAACAATAATGCAACTTAAGGTTATAGATTCATCATAAGATGCGAGGACCAAGAGAATGAGGCATATAATAAAAGATTCTTGCCAAATCCAATAAATAATAATGAATTACATGAATGATTAATATTGGAATAAATTAACTAAGTAGGGTTGAGGCACCTACCAGACCTCAACCAAATAGATGAGGGGAGAGTAATCACATTATCAATCACCTATAAAATATTTCTATTGGGGAGAAATAACACATTCCCCATTAGGAGAGTAACACATTCCCCCGGGCGAAATAACACATGCCCTAAACTATGGGCGGTTGTACATAAGTACCACTACTATAGCTAAATAGCTAAATAAACCATTATGCTCAAGAAATTGTAAAGTGGCAAGATAAATCATCATATAATTTCAACATGGTAGTGGGGTTTCAAGACTAAAGAAATAATATATCAAATCTGATTTTAAGGTAATTAGAACAAGAGAAACAATAATAAAGGAAATAGAGTTCAACTAATGCCTCATTAACGAAAACAAGGTTTGGATTACAAATTTCCCAACTTAGGTGTAAGGAATGCACATGCCTCTCTTACTATTTCAATTATACACTTTCACCACTTTAGTTGAGTCTAAGGTCCACTTTTCCTATTTTCAATGTATAATCATGTATTAGGGTTTTTCATATGCATTAATGTAAAGAAAACCCTAGTTTTGGACTTTTCACACAAAACTCTAATTTAGACTCTGAAAACATCACCATTGATCAAGTTAGGTTCTCTAGATTAAGAAAACATATAATTTTGTATATTTTGGAGTTATGAAGATTAAGGTGTATTTTTGGTGATTTTTCTGTATGAAAATCATTTTTAGAAAACACCTCTCATAAAAACTCAAAATCATGTCTTAAAAACATTTTTATCGGAAAGCTTACATTTTCTTGATTCCAAAACATATTTGATTTATTTTTTGGACAACCAGAGCAAAAGATACGATTTTTGCAATACTGACCAACCACAGGTTGACACGTCATCAAATATAAACAAGAAAGGCAATGAGAGAGACAACCATGCCCCAGCTGACTTGGATCAATCGGCTGAGGCCAATTCACACGTCAAAGGTCTCATTGACTCGTCCCAAAACAAAGAACAATACAGTCAGATTACCAAACTGCCCTCGATGAGAAAACTAAAGAAAAGAGAAAAGAGAGGGTAGTTTAGGGAAAAGAACAGGGGTTGTCCCCCTTCTCACCTCCACGCACCATGGTTGTGAGGGTGAGAGATGCTGGTCCTCATGATTTTGTGCAAAATCATAATCAAGCATCAACCGAAGCACCGAAGCTAATTAAATGAAGAACACGATGTGACGAACTTACCAAAACCATCAATTTGGCCAGAGATAAATGGAGGAGGGAGGAAGGCTCACCGTGAGGTACAGGGAAAAACTCCTTGTTGATGGTGGCTTGTGTGATTTTGGTAGCAATTGACACGAGAGAAGAATAGCATGGGTGCTTGCGGAGATTGGATAGGAAGTATTTATAGGTGAGGGTACATGAAACGTGGAAGAGGGGGGTAGCCGCAAGGCTTAAAGCCCAAGGTTTTAGGCATTTCCTAAATACACCACGAGACTGCACATGTAAGGGCTCTTTGGATGTGGAATTTCTCTAGGAATCCAAGGCAAGAAAAATCTCGATGAAAGATAGACTGAGGAATGAGAATTTTGGATTTGAAGATCCTATATAGTCAGCGTATATTTTCTTATTTGAATGGAGGAAGAAGATTATCGAGAGACATCTGATCAACCATCTGATGGTCCTCGTTTCACACAAAAATCAAAATAAAAAGAAGTCGCGTGACATGTATTATCTAATGTGACTATGATTCCGACTAAAGTGTGGACATATTTATTTTCCTTTTTCTCTCTCCTCTTTTGAGGGTGCAAACAAATCCAAAATTAAGTGAAATTTGACACCCAACCTATTTTTGATACGAGGAATCTGAAAATGCAATTACATTTGTCTTTTGAGAACTTTTAATATGACAAATAAATAAAAACTTATTTTCTCTTTCCTCCTTCATTAATGGTTATAAAATTCTCCAAATTTGATGAAACTTCACCCACAAGTCACATTAAGTGTATTGGAAATTAATTTTCCATAATTTTTAAATATTGGAGTTATTTGTACATTTATTTAATATTTTGAAGGTTCTACACATTTTCTCTCTCTAGATTTCATAAGTATATTAAAGATTATCCAAATTACATTAAAATTCACCCAAAGGCTATTTTTAAGGTGTAGATCACGAATCCAAGATTAGTTTCCACTTTTGGAGTCATATAATATTTTATTTCATATTTTGAGTAAAACTCATATTTTCTTTTCCAAATAAAAGAAATATAATTATTATTGTTCCAAAATTATGAAACTTGGCCTCCAAGCCAAACCAAACCCAAGGAAAACAAATCTCAACTTATCTTTTACCAATTATTCTTCATTTTATGAGTTTTAGTCCATTAACCATTATTTCCAATATTTAACATACTGAATAATTTAATAACACATTAACATGTTTAAAGCATTAATATTCATTACTTTTTCTCTTCCTTGCCCCATAAGGCTAAGGAATGATCTAGAATGTATATTCTATTAATATATCACATGAGTGGTAAATTTGCATATTAGACCCTTATTAAAAGTATTTACTGAGGTATTTGTGCATAAACCCATATGTTGGCAATAATAATGAACAAATATTCACCAAACCACTATAATCTCCACATAGAGGCCAAGAAGGATAGTGATGAAAGGAAAAGATTGGAAAGAGGGCCAAAAGACAAAATGTCTAGGATTCAGTATGTTACAACACTCCACCCCTTAAAGAGGATTTTATCCCCGAATCACAAGAAAGGAGGGAAGGGTGAGTATGAAACATCTCATCACAAAACTTCAGGTTGTTCCTCCAACCAAAAACTTTCACCAACATCAATTGTTTAGCCTGAGAGTTCAGAAACTTCACAAGAAACTCATCATAGGTCATGTTTCTCAAGGATCACCTAGGTTTCACTATTAAGATTTATTTTATGAGATTTAATCATTATTAATATTTTTGGCTCATTGGAACTATATTAGGATATTTCATTATCATTATTATTCTTTTAATTGTATCCAATTATATTCTCATTGTTTCCAAAAGAATTATATATCATTATTATGCAAAAATCCTTTATTTATATTTATTATTTATCTCATTAGGGATTTTAAGCACGATTAGGGTTTACTGAATTGTATCAATATACTTGATCATTATCATTAATAATTTGGAATTAGACTCCATTATGTTCATATTATCACTATATTGAATTATATCAGATTTATTTTGCATGAAATTAGACATTTTATCCAATTTGTTATTAAGTCTTTATTTAATGTCACATTAGTTTCTTATATCAATATCAAACATGTATTCATTGTCACATTACCTTTCTTGCTCACATTAATATCGTAATTAATCATTTTTTCATAATTATTCACTTCTAGTTATTGATTATGCACAATTAACTCCACATTATCCTTTCATGCATGTTTATGTGAGTCAAGTTACTTCTTATCCATATTTATGTCATTATATGTATTTTAGTGAACAAGGTGAAACATATTGCATATTAATGATATGATTCACATACCAATTCATGATTAGGTGATTAATTAGGTATGTATTAGAGAACAAGGTGATATGCATTACATATTGATAACTTGATCAATCTATGATTAGGTGATTATATACCATTTATGTGTATCAAGGTATATTATCTGATTATAACACCTAATGCCACTAATGTATCATCAATGACATTAAGGATGCATAGGTTAAGGTTAGATGATTACATCTTTGGATTTAGATTAACATGATCATTACTTTCACATATAACGTCTTAGAATGTATTAAGTCCACAATTAGGTTACACTTATCTTACTCATTATATCAATAGGGTTTATTGGTTTATGACATGGTCAACATCATACATATCCATTTTTAGTATTAATATGTGAGTTACTCATATTATGTGCATTAGATATTCATTGGGGTTCACACATATGAACTATTTATTAGACGGCCATTATATGTTCATTAGCATATTAGGTTACAACTATAACTTGTTTGGTAAAAACTAATGATACAAGCACACTAACCTACTAGTCATGAAATTAGGGTTTCTAAAGTCACATAGCTAGATCTCGATATGGCACAAGGATCCATCCCTCATAAAAAGGATTTCATCCTTGAAATCTAACTGCCCAACAACAACCAACTACTCTCCACCCCTTAAAAAGTTTGACCTACTAAGAAAAACTAAACTATAGGTAAAAGGGTGAGTTTAACTAAACCATGTATAAGATCCATCATGCTTCCACTACGCACTCTGATAGCTTACCAAACTTCAAAGTCTAGGGTTTAGGGTTAGGATGACTACACATATGGTCCTAAGGGACAAAAGGGAACTATATAGGGTATCCATCCTCAAAACAAGTCACACCACCTTAAGGACTAGGTCAACAATTTAGGGTTTCAAAGATATACAACATAGATGTTTAAGGTCACTATTGCCTAAAAACATACTATTTCGGACAATCCATATCAGCTCAGGCCAGGCCAGTATCATATGGATCTGGGAGTCCTCGTAAACCAAGCTAGTGGTGCAGTGGAAAATCTTGCCAGCCCCCAGAACCTGATCCTTTCTAGACACCTTTGCTTTAACTTCATGCCCTAATAGTAGCCTAAAGGCAAACGTAAACAACATCAAGCTACTAAGGTTACTTACATATTTTAATTGTAAATATTTTAGGGGGTTTAATCAACATGATTCTAATGTGAAACTCATAGGATACTAAATCAACCTTTCATAATTCCAAGGGTTGTATAGATAAATTCTAGGGAAAACATGTCACTTAAAGGGAACTATGTAAGACAAGGTTACTAACTAGGGAGATAAAATTGAAATAGTCATTCCGACTACCATGGGCTCTGATACCATGCTGTAAAGGAGTGGAATCACCCCTTTACTAAAAATTTGAAGAATCAAACCTTCATTCCCAACATACTCAAAAGGTATGTTGAAATGGGTGTATAATTTTTAAATCTTTATTTATATGGTATACAAAAGACCAATGAGTATTACAGCGGAATATAATTTCATGACTATATTCAATTTTATAAAAGTGTACATCATCATTCTCCCATATAGGTTTACAGCAAAAAAATGATCTAGATAGAGGGAAGTCTAAATTACTTCAAGTCTTGTCTCCAAAGCAACATCTATAAGAGATAGGTCCATGCCAAAAGCAAAGTTCTCCTTTATCTTGTTCAACTCCTTGATCTAACCCCAGATGGTTGGGAAAGCACTCAGGAAAAGGGAAAGAAAGAAAGGTATGTGTCAGAGATAATGAACAAGAAACAAGATAAAAACAATAATGCAACTTAAGGTTATAGATTTATCATAAGATGAGAGGTCCAAGAGAATGATGCATATAACAAAAGATTATTTCCAAAGCCAATAAATAATAATGAATTTCATGAATGATTAATATTGGAGTAAATTAACTAAGTAGGGTTGAGACACCTACCAGACCTCAACCAAATAGATGAGGGGAGAGTAATCACATTCCCAGTCACCTATAAAATATTTATATTGGGGATAAATAACACATTCCCCATGGGGGGAGTAAATACATTCCCCAGGGTGAAATAACACATGCCCTAAACTATGGGTGGTTGTACATAAGTACCACTATTATAGCTAAATAGCCAAATAAACCATCATGCTCAAGAAATACTAAAGTGGAAAGATAAATCATTATATAATTGCAACATGGAAGTGGGGTTCCAAGACCCAAGAAATAATATATCAAATCTGATTTTGAGGCAATTAGAACAAGAGAAACAATAATAAAGGAAATAGAGTTCAATTAATGCATCATTAAGGAAAATTGGGTTTGGATTACAAATTTCCCAAATTAGGGTGTAATGAATGCACATACCTCTCTTAGTGATTTCAATTATTCAGTTTCACCACTGTAGTTGAGTCCAAGGTCCACTTTTCCTATTTTCAATGTATAATCATGTATTAGGGTTTTTCATATGCATTAATGTAAAGAAAACCCTAGTTTTGGACTTTTCATACAAGACTCAAATTTAGACTGTAAAAACATCACCATTGATCTAGTTAGATTCTCTGGATTAAGAAAACATATAATTTTGTATATTTTGGAGTTATGAAGATTAAAGTGTATTTTTGGTGACTTTTATGTATTAAAATCATTTTTAGAAAACACCTCTCGTAAAAACTCAAAACCATGTCTCAAAACATTTTTATTGGAAAGCTTACATTTTTCTGATTCTAAAACATTTTATTTTTATTTTTTGGACAACCATAGCAAAAGATATGATTTTTGCAATACTAACCAACCACAGGTTGACACGTCATCAAATATAAACAAGAAAGGTGATTAGAGAGAGAGTCGGACCCCAGCTTACTTGGCCCAATTGGTTGAGGCCAAGTCATGGGTCAAAGGTCTTATTGACTCATCCCAAAACAAAGAACAATACAGTCAGATTACCAAACTTCCCTTGACGAGAAAACTAAAGAAAAGAGAAAAGAGAGGGTAGTTTAGGGAAAAGAACATGGGTTGTCCCCATCCTCGCCTCTGCACACCATGGCCGCGAGGGTGAGAGCTGCTGCTCCTCATGATTTTGGGAAAAATCACAATCAAGCATCAAATGAAGCACTGAAGCTAATTAAATGAAGAACAAGATGTGAAGAACTTACCAAAATCATCAATTTGGCCGGAGATAAATGGAGGAGGGAGGAAGCCTCGCCACAAGGCCCATGGAAAAACTCCTCGCCAGTGGTGGCTTGTGTGATTTTGGTAGCAATTGACATGAGAGGAGAATAACATTGGTTCTTGCGGAGATTGGAGAGCAAGTATTTGTAGGTGAGGGTACATGAAACATGGAAGAGGGGGGTAGCCGCAAAGCTTGAAGCCCAAGGTTTTAGGTATTTTCCAAATACACCATGAGACTGCACGAGTAAAGGCTCTTTGGATGCAGAACTTCTCTAGGAATCCAAGGCAAGAGAAATCTCAAAGAAACATGGAATGAGGAGTGAGAAATCCAGATTCGAAGATCGTGTATAGCCGGTGCCTGTTTCCTTATTTAGACCAAGGAAGAAGATGATCGAGAGCCATCTGATTAGCCATCTGACTATCCTCATTTCATGCAAAAATCAAAATAAAAAGAAGTCGTGTAACATGTATTATCTAATGTAACTATGATTTCGAATAAAGTGTGGACATTTTTATTTTCCTTTTTATCTCTCCTCTTTTGAGGGTGCAAATGAATCCCAAATTATGTGAATTTGACACCCAACCTATTTTTGATATGAGGAATCCGAATATGCAATTAGATTTGCCTTTTGGGAATTTTTAATGTGTTAAATAAATCAAAACTTACTTGCTCTTTCCTCCTTCATTAATGGTTATAAGATTCTCCAAATTTGATGAAACGTCACCCACAAGTCACATTAAGTGTATTGGACACAAAGTTTCCATCAATTTTACATATTGGAGTTATTTTTACATTTATTTAATATTTTGAAGGTTCTACACACTTTCCCTCTCCTGATTTCACATGTATATTAAGGATTATCCAAATTACATGAAATTTCACCCAAAGGCTATTTTTAAGGTGTAGATCACGAATCCAAGATTAGTTTCCACTTTTGGAATCATTTAATACTTTATTATATATTTTGAGTAAAACTCACAATTTCTTTTCCAAATAAAAGAAATATAATTATTATTGTCCCAAAATTATGAAACTTAGCCTCCAAGCCAAATCAAACCCAAGGAAAATGAATTTCGACTTATCTTTAACCAATTAGTCTTCCTTATGATTTTTAGTCCATTGATCATTATTTCTAATATTTAACATATTAAACAATTCAATAACACATTAACATGTTTGAAGAATTAATATTCATTATTTTTTCTCTTCCTTGCTCCATAAGGCTAAGGAATGATCTAGAATGAATATATTCTATTAATATATCACATGAGTGGTAAATTTTCATATTAGACGCTTATTAAAAATATTTATTGAGGTATTTGTGCATAAACCCATATGTTGGCAATAATAATGAACAAATGTTCACCAAACCACTATAATCTCCACATAGAGGCCAAGAAGGATAGAGGTGAAAGGAAAAGATTGGAAAGAGGGCCAAAAGAAAAATTGTCCAGGATTCGATATGTTACAATCCTCATATTATCACCATATTTAATTATATCAGATTATTTGCACAAAATAGGAAAATTTTATTTAATTTGTTATTAAGTCTACAATTAACATTTATTAATTATACCCATGTTAAACATGGTGACATTACCTTTCTTACTCACACTAATGTCATCATTAATCATTTTCTCATATTTATACACTTCTTGTTATTGATTATGCACATTTATATGAATCCATTCACTTGTTATCTATATTTGAGTCATTATATGATTTTAGTGAACAAGATGGAACATATTACATATTAATGAATTGATTCACATACCAAGTCATGATTAGGTGATTAATTAGGTGTGTATTAGAGAATGAAGTGATATGCATTTCATATTGATGACTTGATTAATATATGATTAGGTGATTATGTACCATCTATGTGTATCAAAGTATATTATTTGATTAGGACACCTAACGTCACTAATGTATCATGAATGTCATCAAGGATGCATACAATAAGGTTAGATGATTACAACTTAGGGTTTAGGTCAACATGGTCATTATACTTTGCTTATACCTTCTTAGCATGTATTAGGTCCAGAGTTAGGTTCCAATTATCTTGCTCATCATATCAGTATGGTTTATTGGTTGATGACATGGTCAACATCATGCATCCACTATTTGTTTTAATATGTGAGTTACTCATATGATGTGCATTAGGTATTCATTATGGTTTAAACATATGAACTATTCATTAGATGACTATTATATGTTCATTAGTATATAAACCAGAATGTGGGGTTTCATCTATAACTTGTTTTAGTCAATTCTAAGGATACAAGCACACTATCCCTCTAAACATGGAGTTAAGGTTTTTTTAGAGTCAGAGTAGCTAGATTTCGATATGTTATAGGACTCCATTCCCTTAAAGAGGATTTCGTCCTTGAAATAAGCATATCCATGATCTATCAAGGCACTACTACTACTACTACTACTACCCCTCTATCCCTTAAAAGTTTTGACCTACCAAGTCAAACTAACCATAGGTAAATGGGTGAGTCTAACCAAACCATGTACATGATCGATCACTTCAACCTCAAGGTCTAGGTGCTAGTGATAGTATACCCAAACATGTGGTCTTATTGGACATAAGGGAACTATATTGAGCATCCATCCTCAAACAAGTCATTGCAATTGAAAGACAAGGTCAACATATAAGGTTCCCAAGAGTATCCAACATAGGTGTATAAGGCAACTATTGCATATAGGTAGCTATTTTTGACAATCAGTATCAACTCAGGCCAGGAAGGTATCATACATATCTGGGAGTCCTCATAAACCAAGATAGTAGTGTAGAGGAAAATCGTGTCAGCCCTGGAACCCTGATCCTTTCTAGACAACTTTTCTTTCAACTTATAGCATAGTAGCTACCTAATAGGATCATCACATAAAGGTTAACTAAACATATTTCTAATGTGAAACTTATATGATCCTAAATCAACCTTTCATCATCTCAAGAGTAGCATAGATCAATTCTAGGGCATACATGTCACTTTAAGGGAAACTATGTAAGGCAATGTTTTTAATTAGGGAGATAAAATTGAAACAGTCAGATTCTGACTACCCTGGGCTTTGATACCATGTTGTAAGGAGTGGGACCCAGAGGGGATCCACTCCCTAATAAAATTTTAAGAATAAAACATCCATTCCAAACACACTCAAAAGGTATGTTGGAACAAGTGTAAAATTTTCAAATCTCAAATAAAGGTATGCAAAAGACCAAAGTATAGCAACAAAATATAAAACATGACTATAATCAATTTTCTAAAAGTACATCATCATCTCCCCATATTGGGTTTACATAAAAGATACAACATAAGGGTCTAGATTAAGGAAAATCTAAACCATATCAAGTTTGTCTCCAAGCATCAACTACATCAGTCAAGTCCAAGTTGAAAGCCTTGTACTCCTTATCCTAATCCTAGGCGGGTCCTCCATGCCCCTGCCGTGCTACTCTGATCCTAGGCCTGGGTGGTTGGGATCACCCAATAAGAAGAGAAAATAAGGTATGTGTCAAATAAGGAACACGAATAAGATAAGAAATAACATGGAAAGTAAAGGCTATAGATTCATCAAATGATGAAGATGGTCAAGAGTATGAGGCATAATCAAATAGATGCTTTCCATAACATGAAAATAGTAAAATATTTGCATGCATGACTAATATTGGCTATGCTAACTAAGTATGGTTGAGGCACCTAGCGGACCTCAATCTATAGGTGAGGGGAGAGTAACACATTCCCAGTCACCTAAAAAATGTTTATAAGGGGGAGAGTAAACACATTCCCTAGAGAGAAATAACACATGCCCTATTTATGGGTGGTTGTACAAAAGTACCACTATATTAGCTAAATACTATAATAAAACAAAAATGCTAAAGAGAAACTATAGCAAGTAGAATCATCATATATTTGAAACATGTAGTGGGGTACATGACCCAAGAAATAGAATATCAATACTGATTTTAAGGCAAATATAGAAAAAGAAATATTAATATAGAGAATAGGGTTCATACAGTGCCTCATTAGGGAATATAGGGTATGGTTTGCAAATATCACAATTTAGGGTGCACAGATGCACATACCTCTCTTACCAAGTTTAATTACTAACTTCCACCAATTTAGATGATTCCAAGTTCAACTTTACCTGAATTTATTAACATGTATTAGTGTACATAATGAACATTAATGTAAAAAAACCCTAATTTTAACCTTTTTAGCATAACTCGGATTTTGACTCTAAAAATCTCACCAATCAACTTATTAGGTTCTCTTGATCAAGAAAACATATTTTTATGTTAATTTTGGAGTTAATATGATTAAGTTGTACTTTTTATGGATTTTATGCATAAAATTCATTTTCCAAAAATCACCCTTTGATAAACCTTGAAATCTGAGATCAAAACTATTTTTATTAAATACAGCTTAATTTTCTAATTCCAAAACATATTTATTTGTTAATTTTGGATAAGTGGATTAAAAGTTATGGAATCTACAACTTCAACCAATCAGAAAATGTCATGTCATCACACACCTCATGAGAGAGGAAGAGAGAGGGATATGGGGCATCCATGTGACATGGCCCAATAGTGAGCCACCAAGTCATGGGTCAGTTCCACATCACCCACATCAAAGGTAAAATAAAAATGAGTCTGAAAGATGAGACTACCCCCGCACGAGAAATAAAGAGAAGAAAAGAAGCGAAAGGGTCAAAGCATAAATCAACACAGGGGATTCTCCCCCCTTCACCCTGATGCCATGGAAGCAATAGCTCAAGCTGTCACATGGAAAAAAACTGGGTGAATCCTCATCCCTTGATAATTTGGAAAAACAAAGGTATGAAAAGAAAGAGAAGAGCTCCTAGAGAACTTACTGCAAGAGACTATTATCCGAAGGAGACAAGAGGAAGGAGGAGTAGTCACCACAATGCCATGCCCAATCCAAGCTCTTTGACATCTAAACACACAAGCAACCGGGAAACTAGGATGAGAGGATGCTTGCAAAGAAGCCAAGGGAGGTCGGGGTAAGACTTTATATAGATGGGGATGAGAGGAGAGGAAAAGAGTGAAGTGGATGAGATGCCTTGTTGTCTAAGAATTGGGCATTTCTTGGATTCACTACAAAATCACACGAGTAATGGATTAAAATATGCACAATCTAATTTGCAATGCATGAGAGAAAAAATTATAAAAAATGATCGAGATTTGAGAGAGTTATGGCAATTCAAAAAATTAATTTTTTGGCCATGTTGCCTTTATGGGCGTGAGGTAGAAGATGACATGTGAGCCATCAGATTCAAGATCAATGGTCAAGAAGTGACACAAAATTGTAAAGGTGTGTGACACATTAATTACATTCCAATTCATATTCGGACTAAAGTGATTCATTTAATTATTTAACTTTTCTCTCTCCTCAATTGAGGGTGCAAACAAAATCTAAATTAAATGGAATTTGACACCTATCCTATTTAGGATATTTACTATTTGAATATGACATTAGTTTTCACTTTTATAGACTATATATATTATTTAATTCTTGTAAAGAAATTCATATTTTCTCTTTCTTATCACATTAGAGACTTCTAGAATCCATCAATTAATGTGAAACTTCATTCTCAAGCAAATTAAAATATTTAGAACATGAATTTTCTATTAGTTTCATACTTTGAAGTTATTTATCATATTATTTAATATTTTGGGCTTTAATTATACTTTCTCTCTCCTAATCTATACATGAACATTAAAAATTATCCAAATTGCATGAAAATTTACCCAAAGGTTAATTTAAATGTGTAGATTACGAATATAACAATTGGGGTTTACCAAGGATCCACAGTCAGCCCATATCTGTTCGTTCTTGTTATGGATGAGCTGACAAAGAATGTTCAAGATGATATTCCTTGGTGTATGCTATTTGCTGATGATATTGATTTGATTGATGAAACTAAAGATGAATTAAATGATAAAGATGAACAGTGAAGAGAGGCTTGGAATCAAATGGATTGATGATTAGAAGGAAACTAAGTATATGTGTAACATACTTGATTCCAGACACATAGGCTAATCCTCTGTTCTTCTAGGCCCCTACTCGATTATATTGTTATCCAATATCCCTCTTTCCTTCCTCTTGATTTTTGTTTCAAATATGTACCTTTTAGTGTGCATAATTCCCTAAATTTATGATATATTATACATTGTTGATAACTAATAGCCTAATTGTCTCAATTGTATCCCATGGACATAAATCTTAGGATGTTATAACCTTAATAATTGAATTATAGGTAAGTGGTGAATAGTGATACCACACTCTTGTCCTAATATTAATTTAATACCTAGTATGGCCCTAGGACCTTGGAGGGAGATATTTGTATCTCAAAAGAAATTAATCTCAATTAGTGTTCCTCACACTCAAAGAAATTAATCTCAAAAGGCAAAACTAAGACCAAATTCGTGTTCCTCACACTCAATTAGCTAACCTATATATTTGAGCTTAAACGTATATCAAATACACCCCTAAAAAAGATTAGAAAATAATATATAAGTGTTATTGATATTTTTTCGAATTTAATTGAGTGTCACGCTCACTTTACCTAAGCACACTTCATTTAGATGTCACACTTGTAGCCTCACGGATGCGTTTACTGGGTCAGGCAACTAGGCAGGAGACTTCATCTCCCACCTCCATTTCCTCCGCGCCCACGTGGGACAGCTCGACTCAGCATGGTGCCACAAGTCGCTCTCTCTCCTCCCTCAACCATCACTCATGATTTCTTCTCCATCAGATCTATCTCCTTCTCCTGAATCCAATAAACCCTTACTCACACTCTCTCTCACCCCATGTAGCAAATGCCCAATTTCCCATCTCCTTTCTTCACTACCGTCGTTTCCATTGAACCCAACGTCCTACCAGATCAATCACCAAGAAGCCTCTAACCACACAGGAAGCATCACATCCTCCTCCTTCATGTTTCACTATGGTTAATTGGTCCAGATCGCCCCAGGCTCACCCGTCGGTTCGAGTTGTCCTCTCCAGCAACTCCTCACTGTCCCAGTAACTCACGGCTTCTCAGTCCAATCATCCACGAGGTAACCATCTAGAACCCCCTCTCTCTCTTTCTGTGCATTCATCTTGCCGTGGTTTTACCCCATTTGTTCGGTCGACAAAACAATGTGGGTTTCCTCTGTTTTTGGTTCACTACCGAGAAGGAGATTCGACGATCCCGACCCCATTTTAACTTCAAGATTTGTTTCAATCACCCCTCACTTGTAATGGGATTGTCTAAGGTTCTCCCAAGGACTCCTGAGACATCATACCTACCATGAATTCTACCTCATCAGATTCATCTCTTTCTACGACAGACCACACACAACAGCCGCAGGTCTTCATGTGTTTTTGGTTTTTCAACCTCTTTCTCCCTTGCCCTCCTCTCTAGGAGGTGTTTGTCTACCGATCATAGCATCGTAGGATCCCCTCACAGTTTTCCCCCTCGCTTCCTCTTCGACAAGGCCATCAGTGGTTGTCCCCTCCATGTGACTCGCCCTCTACTCCGACCACCAATGGACCTGAGGAGAAGCTCCACAGGTCCAGGTCAAAGGGGCGAAGCTAGCTTTCCTTCTCCCACTCACCTGGAGTCCCAAATCATAGGGATCACACCTTGGCCGAGCTCTCTGTGGAGTAGCCATGGCGCAGGGCGCTGGGATTTCAATCCCTAGGGCAAAGGTCCACCTTCGTCCATGGTCTTGGTGACATTCATGTCACGCCCGCAAGCGTATATTGGACATTTCCACTCCCGTAGACTTCGTTGACCCAGACCTTTTCTGCGTCACATCTCTGTAGTCTGCATGACAGTGAACCCTGATGATTTGCATAATCATTCAGGGGTAAAATCATCATTTCACAATTCGACTTTTTTGTATTTAGCCAGAAATGTTTTAAACTTGTAAAATTCATAATAAATTATCTGTTTATCCAAATGGGGCATATATATATATATATATATATATATTTGAAATCAGAAAAATATGATTGATTTATCGGGACATGTTTCACACCTAGATTCGCAACCTACTATAGGGTCAACTTCTTAACAAAAGATTTAATGCATTTTATATTAATCAAATGCACACATGTTATGACTAGGTTGAGACAACCCTCACTCCGTTCTTAGGAGGTGTTACTAAATATCTAAGTCTGATCATAAGGTATACAGATCCTCTATTTTATTTTGGGCATTATTTGACTAAACCTTAATTTCTTTTAATGAGGCATCTGTTGTAATATTGTTTCTCTTGGAAATCTAATATTCAAGGACATTTCCAATTCCTGATATAAATCTCTTTTACTGCAGTGATTATTAATTTGACGTCATATGGGTCTTTAGGCCCCTCCTGCCATGTTGTCTTTTGTTTGATATTGACTAAAATGATAGTCTTGCCACTCTATTATAGCATGTTGTATGTTTGACTAGATTATCTAGAATAGTGGTACTTATGTACAACCATACTTATATAGGGTGTGCGTTTCCACCCTTATTTATTTTTAGGTCATGATCCTATGGTGTTATGGCCCTGTTTTAGGTATATTTACTCTACATTGTTATGCATGCAGATACTCATTGTTTTAATATGAATCTGTGAATGATTGTTATGGCAAGACACTCTTTTATTATCGTGCTTGAAATTTGAAATTTAATATGCCTCATTTCTTTTGTTACTTTTCTCTTGAACATACCTACTTGTAAATAGCCCCCTTTGCTTGTGGGAACATCTCTTTTTGCACTTTTAACCCTATATAATGCCCAAAGTATTTTATATATGTACATACTTAGCCTTTGCTGACCTCTTTATTGTTTCCTATGTTCTCGGTGATGTTCCTTTCCACCCAGGTTTAGGTAGATTGGAAGACAAGAACTCAAAAAGATCACCAACATGACATTGACTTAAGGATAGCTTGGAATGGCTGGGTTACCCTCTGCTACTGGCTTTAGTTGTACTTAGTTCAAGTTTTTGTAAAATCACCCATTATGGTGAGGAACAATTGTATAAATGAATCATGAAGTGACTTTGTAATAGTTTTGTTTCCGCTGCTTTATTTTTACATGGCTCTTGTATTATATCATTTGAGTGGATCCCCTTTTGGGTTCCACTCTTTACAATATGTATTATAATTTCAGCCAATCTTTCAGTGTGAATGATGGAGCCAAGTTGGACAGAGTAGATATACCAAAATGTGATAAATTTTATTACTTAAATTTTATTATTCAAATAGATGGGGATGTCTAAAATGATATTTGTCACAGGATCACTGCAGGATGGTTGAAATGGAGGAGTGCAATTGGAGTTTTATGTGATTGGAAGATCCCTCTCAGGTTAAAAAGTAAGTCTTATAGAACAGCTATACGGCCGGCCATGCTCTATGGGAGTTGATGTTGGATGGTGAAGAAACAAGGTCTCAACAAGATGAATGTGGCTAGAATGTGTATGCTGAGATGGATGTGCGGGAAGACAAGAAATGATCGCTTGAGAAATGATTATATCAGGAATAAAGTGGGGGTGGCGAGCATTGAGGACAAGTTACACGAGGGCCAACTCAAATGGTATGGACATGTGCAATGTAGACCGACTAATGCGCCTATACGAAGCAATGGTATTGAGTCAAGCATAATAAATAGAAGAAGAGGAAGACCTAAATTAACATGGGATGAGCTTATAAAGAGAGATTTTAAATCTCTACATTTGAACCAGAATATAGCCCATGATAAAGCTGAATGGAAATAAAGGATCCATGTAGCCGACCCCAACATAGTTGGGACTGAGGCTTAGATGATGATGATGATTTTGAAGAAAACTCATCTTTTCTTTTCTAAATAAAATAAACATAATTATTATCATCCCAAAATTATAAAACTTGGTCTCCAAGCCAAATAAAACCCAAAGAAAATGAACCCAAAATTATTTTAACCAATTAGTCTTCTTTTAATGAATTTTGGCCTATTATCCATTATTACCACAATTTCTTATATTAATTATTCAATATCACCTTATCTTGCTTAAAGAGTTATTATTATTTTTTATCTCTTCCTTGTTCCAAAAGGTTATAGAAAATTCTAGAAAAAGCTTAGAAAGGGACTAAACTGAGATTATATCTAGATTTCACTTCGTTACAGTGTCGCATGTCCCCAAAGTGGAAGTATTTAATTATAGTAAAATAGAATTTTGATGTGAACAAGTACATCAATTTTGAGAAAAAATGTTGGCTAAATCCGTTGCTTCTTTCTTCCAGTTAGGGCTTCAAAATATATACAAGAAAGCATGCATATTGGTATAATATATTATCAATATACTTGTAGCTAAAATAGTCCAAATGATTACAAGGTACCCATCTATAGTTCAAGTGTCCTAAACGCTGATAAATCATATAAAAATTTGTAATGACAAATTATACCCTTTAATAACTTAAAAAGGTCCATATATATAATAAAGTACCTAAACATCAAAAAATTAACATATTATCAAAATATAGTACCATGTAACATAAGAGATATTCATTGAAAATCATTCACAAGTAAATTTTATATAATATTTCTCACCTGGCCGCATGCAGCCATCAATTGTAGACTGACACCCATAGTGTTTTACTTGAATTAGCAATGTGAACCATCGTTGTCGCCAAACCACGACTCTATACAATCTGATTTTGTTTTCTTTTCCTTTCTTATTTTGGTCATGGAGGAATATACAGCACGAGTCAGCATTTAGCTAATGGTTACGGTCGTAACCAGTGGTCCGTTGTTAAGCAAATGGTTCCGGTCGTAACCAATGGTCACACATAAAAATTCCTGCACGATAACAACGTGTAGTAAGACATCGACCTGGAAGATGGACCTGAAACTCAGTGGCAGTAACCGGATTCTTACTCCGTTGCAATTGAATTCTTCTTTGTTTTTTCTGAAAATGAAGTAAGATCATGAGGTCATCTGAATCGATTCCAGATGCAGTACGGCAGTTATCAAACATGTTTCAATTATTTTTGGGCTTGACTGACGGGTGTGGTACATTATTTTGGTTGGATACTTGAGGGCCCTCATTAACTAAACTAGTTGATTAGCAGGAGCAGTATCAGGTAAATATTAGGAAAGTGAGTTGTATTGGCCACGGTGGCCCACGCCCATGCACGCGCTGCCCACCATCATTGCAGTTGTCCGACAGGATGTTGGCCTCTGCATGCGCTGGACTTGCACCGAACCGCAGCCAACAGTGTGTCTTCTCCCAAAATATCTGTTCAGCAACTTCCAAAAGGCATAGTGGATCTTTCGATGCACTTTCTTAGTAGGCTATAGGAATCGATTTTTAGTGGCAAATTGGCAACTTGCTTCCATGCACTTACCCATTTCTGCTTTCGTCGGATCCAAGTATCCAACACCTGAACCAGCCCAGCAGTTATTCAATTAGCTGTGCGCTAAACAGTTTGGGAAGAAACAGATCATCTTATTTACTACTGCTAAAAATCAGAGTTGGTTGACAATATATAATATGCTTTTTACTTAAGTCCAAAACAAGCAAAACTCGTGTGTGGGTGTGTTTTTCCCTTTCCTATTTAGCATCTCTTCTGAATCTCGTTTTGGGCTACTGCTAAAACAGAAGTGTCCGATGTATAAACGGAACTTTCCCATACATAATTATATACGTTTTTCTCCTTATGTGAATTCTACATCGAGGTCTAGACTTTTCTGACACCATGATAGTGACAATATTTTCTTTACCACTTAGGCCTCCTTCCACAGCACGACTAGCGTTGTCATGGTTTGCCCACAGCCCGACATATCATTGCGTACATTCACTGTGGTGGCAAAATGCGGATGAGCCGCAGCTATAGATAGATATAGTTATAAATTATTATATAAAAATTTATATGAATCAGAAATGATTCCCTCGCGTGAAGTAAATCCATGCACGCGGTATGGGCACGGAAATATGCTGGTCACACGCACAAACTATTTACGCACAGTTACGTAGGGAGAAAGGTAGTTTGTGGAAAATTGAAAAGTTTTACTTTTTTTTAATTATGGTATTGGTAGGTGGTGAGTTGACAGTGGCATTGTTGGGTAATTTTGGAGTGACGTATGGGTGGTTTAGGAGGAAAGTTGGGGGGAAAAGCTGATTTCAAAGAATAACATGAATTATTTGGGTGGTTGGTAGATGTTATGTAATAACCGTGATGAATCTTTTGATGAAACAAAAACTATTTGATTCCCCATACATTCCAACAAGACTAATGTTGATATATTTTGGAGAGAAGAGATACATAAGTGATATGTAGAGGTGATCTGATGAGAGAAAAAAATTATTTTGTTTATAATTTTAAACCGTGATGAATTTTTGAACGAAATAAAAACTATTAGATTTATGACAAAAATACATTCAATCAATACTAATGTTGATATACTTTTGATGAAAGAAGTAAAAAGAAAAAAAAAGAAAGAGATGATGGAAGATTAGAGAAGCGAGGAGAAAAGTGATAGAAGAGGAGCAAAGTGAGAGAAGTAATGAGAAATGGGAAGTGAGAGAAGTAAATAGAGGACATGAGGGAGGTAGATAATTATCATTATAATTGGGCGTGAATTCACTAGTAAAAGCATTCAAAAATTGATAAATATATGCCCAAATATTAAGTGCTTGAAAATGCTGAATATGCACCAAAAAATAGCTAAAGACAACTAAAGATGATTTTATAGCACCCAAAAAATGATGATATGCCCACAAATGCCTAAATGCGACCAAAAGTCGGGTAAAAGCATTAAAATCTCACTAAAAGCGCCCAAAATTGATGAATACGTATCCGGAATTAAAGTTTTTGAAAAAGATGAATATGTGCCTAGAAATGGTGAAAAGCGCTTAAAATTGACTAAAAAGTACCTAAAAATAGCTAAATAGCACCCAAAAATTGTGTCAATTAATCATAAGGTACCATTTCATGCTTGATATGATAAGAATGTGTTGGTCGTCAAATAATTTGTTTTTGATCATCAAACAATCCTATTTAGGTGCCATTAAGTTGTTGTTGGGTGTCAATTAAGTTGTTGTTCGGTGTGAAGTCCCCTTACATCTTCTTTGATGTGTACAACCATATTTAAGAGTCATTAAGTTGTTTTTGAGTGTCAAACAAACTTATTTAGATGTTAATATATTGTTTTTGGTTGTCAATTGTAGTTAGCTGTGATTTAACACATACAATATTTACTTGGGAGCTATTTTTGTAATTCTGAGTGTCAATGAACCATTTTTCATCATCATTGAACAGACTTTGGTTTTAGTTGGGTGTGAAGCATTCTTACACCTTATTTAATATGTACAACCATATTTTAGCGTCAATAAGTTGTTCATGGGTGTAAAAAAATCTATTTGAGTGCCATTACGCTGTTTTTTATTATCAATTACCTTAGTCGTGATTTAATGTGTATAATATTTACTTGGGCATAATTTTTATACTTATGAGTATGATGAATCATTTCTGGGCGTCAATGAACCATCCATGGGTGTCAATTAACCATTAGGTGTCGATTCGTCTATGGATTTGTTAACTATGTGGGCATCAAACAATCATTTTTGGGTGCCATTAAGTTGTTTTTGGGTGTGAAGTGCCCTTACATCCTATTTAATCGGTACTACCATATTTAGGCACCATTAATTTGTTCTTGGGTGTCAAATTAACCTATTTGGGCACCATTTTTTTGTTTTTGGTTCTCAATTACCTTAGTCGTGATGTAACACGTACAACATTTTATTGGCTCCATTTTTATACTTCTGGGTGTCAATGAACCCTTTTTGGGTATCAATGAACCATCTTTACATGTAATAAACCATTGGATGCCAATTCATTCGTAAATTTATTAGTTGTTCCTCTTTTGATTTGACCAACAACTTATTTTTTCTCTCAACCTTAGACTTGTTTGAATGTATTTTTATAACAAATTTGATGATTTCTATTTCATTCAAAAATTAATCACAATTTTAAAATTATAAAGAAAATATTTTTCTTTCTCATCACATCACCTCTACATACCACTTTTGTAATTTTTTCTCAAAAATATATCGACATTAGTCTTGTTGTAATGCATTTTTTATAAGGAATCTTATGATTTTTATTTCATCATAAAATTTATCATGATTCAAAAGTTATAAGAAAAATAAATTTATTTATCTATTACATAACCTCCACAAAACACCAATTAATATCTACCATGTCATCATCTCGAACCAACTTTCCCCCGGTCTTTTCTGTGGGTTTGGTAGTATTGCTGCATTGCTGTCACGTGTCAATTGTTGATTGGAGCGGAAAAGAAATTGGGAGAGGAGAGGACAGTAGGAGCGAAAAGTGGTTTTGAGCTGCACGTGAGCTTCACCAAATTTTAATTCGTATGGGAATGGGTGCGAGTTTTGGTTGGGGAGGAAACAGTTTGATAGCAGGATACTTTTGGAGGCTAGTGCGATGTTGGTTGAGGGTGTGGACATGTGAGATTGGGGAGAGAATGTATAAAGGAAAAAGAAACCGGTGAATAGATTCTTCTTTATTGGGGGAGATTAAAAAATATATAAGAATAAAAAAGTAAAGAAGAAAGATGAGGGAAGTGGTGTTTTTTGTGAGGATGTATTGGGATACATGAGGTAGTTGAGGAGGAAAGTAATAGGTAAAGATGAGGGAAGTAATGAGAACTATATTAAGTGAACAAGTAAGTAACAGGGAAGGAGGGAAATGACGAGAGTAATGCGGAAAGAGAGCACAAGTGAGGAAGAAAATAAAGAGAAAAGAGGAGGGAAGTAGGGAGGGATGTGATGGAAAAAGATGAGAGTAGTAATAAGGATAATTGCAGTAGGTGAGGATAGAATTAATGGAGAAAACGTAGGAAAATTATGGAAGTGATGTGGAGAAAGAAAATAAGTGAGAGGAACGCAATGAAAAAAGAGAAAAAAAGTGATGGGGAAAGATGAGGGAAGTAATGTGGATGCACCCACAAATGGTAAATATGTGTCAATAAAATGCTGAAATATGTTTAAAAGTGGCTATTATTTAGGACATCCACCCACAAATGGTTAAAACACACCAAAACATGATGACTACACTACCAAAAATGGTAAATGTGCACCCAAATATGGTGAAATATGCCCACAAATTATTACTACTTTGAACATGAGCCCGAAAATGGTCCAAACATGCCCAAAAATAATAAGTATTATAAAGACACACCCTAATAACAGTGAAATATGCCCAAGAATCACTATTACTTTAGACATACACCTACAAACTTTTAAATGTGCCCAAAATTTATAGATATGTGCCCAAAAAGTGATGTAATACTCATACTTATTGAACACCATGCACGATGTGTATCTGCGTCTATAAACGTGGACACACCCCACTAATGTGTATACACATGGCTACTTATTATTTAAAATGCACAGCTAATTTGTGTATGTGTGCCAATTTATTGCATACCATACAAGTGTGTCTATTCTTGATGAATACACACCTATACCGTGGACACCCTCCAACAAATGACCAAAACACACCTCCCCAATGGTATACACATGTACCTACTTATTGTAGTAGACACATATTCACCATTAGTAGACATGTATTCACCATTTATAGACACGAGTGTTTCTTCTGCATCCATAAGCACATATTTATCATTAGTAAGTATATTCGTTACTTCCCTGTTCCTCATTATTTTCCTCCTTTTTCCTCATACTCTCCTCCTCTTTTTTCATTACTTACCTACTCCCATTACTTCCCTCATCTCTTCTTCTCTCATTAGTTCCTTCCTCATCCCCATTACTTCTACTTTCTAATTGAAAATAATATATGCTTGCCTATTCTTGATGAATATGAGCCTAACTGTGTGTTGACCTAAGGGGTATACATTGACCATATTTTGATAATGACTTACCATTCCATTCCTATATATCTAATATATTTGTTCAAGATTGATTTCAGGATTTAGGTACATGAAAAGGATCAAATTACATAAGCTCTAGCTTGTCCAAGTTCAAGTCAAATGCAATACAAGTGTGTGATTTGGAAAATCACTCCAAATGACCTTAGAAGAATTTTATTGTCACTTGTATTGATGATATGACTTGTAACTAAGATAACAAAAATATGAGGGACACTTAATGTCAAGGTTTAATCACTCAAAAGTCAACTTTGAAAATCTGTCACATGCTATTCATCGACCGAGTTGGAAACTCGACTGATCCTATGATGGATTTTTTCAAGATGACCCATCGGTCGAGTTGTACACTCACAGAACTCGACCGACCGACTCACAGAGCAAACTCAATTTTAGCTCATCGGTCGAGTGACACACTAAAACTGTGTGTATAAACGTAAGTGCACGCGTCGAGTAATATAGGCCTATGTGAGGCCCAAGTCAAACTTAGGGAGATGTAGTTTCAGTGACTGCTATTAACTATGTTGCGATCAGCTAAGCCGATTAACAAGTTGGATTTGAGTTTAAGCAAGAATAAAAGAAAATTAACAAAAAATTAAAAGTGTTTAATTCGAATGAGATGGATTCCTAAGGATTACCGATTTTACCACAGAGCATCATTATATCTTATTTCTACCGCATTAATATGAAATTTACTCCTACCTTGGATCGAAAGCTTGTAGCTAGAATTGCCCACTTCTATGATGCAATTCACTACCTATATCTAAGCCAATTCCACATCTGTAGTAATTTATATCTTAGTCTAGGTGCATTATTGAAAATTCTGGGTTTCTTTCCACTAACCGTACATTACCTTTCCCAAGGAACGCGTAGGAAAGTATATAGTTATGGTTTTCTAACTTTTAATCCTCCTTCCAGAGTAATTATTGGTCTGTAATCCTACCGATGGTGATCAAGCATAGATAGGTCATTCAATTTCACAATTATATATCCAAGAATAAAGAGAAATCTATATTAAAGCATGTAACAATTGATACAACTATTCCCTGGGCTACTCCCGGGTCCTAAGGAAGGAGGGGTCTAGTCTCGTATGGTTTTCAGTTGCAAATACATAGAGATAAAGAAGAAAAACGTGGGAAACATAAATAAAATTCATGTAACCCCTTGAGAGAAGGCATTCCGGATGATCCTCTTCAAGAAACACACGTTCTGCAGTCTTCCGGCAGCAAAATCGTCCGTCAGAGGTGCTCAGATTTCCCAGTTGACGTCCTTCGGCTCTGTGGTTTTATCTCCCTCTTCTCCGACCTTTGTGCGGTGCAATGTCATATCCCCCTTAGGTCTGTCCATCCCTTTTTAGGTCATAGGCCAACTTACGGTACCACCTAACGTGGACCATCGAATCTGGGCGGATCTAACGAATGTTGATTTTTGGAACAGTCGGTGGCACCGACTCTGCTCTCCTGGATCCGTTACTGATGTAATCTCGGTGGCACCGACTCTGCATTGTACATAAAGTACCTGAAAAATGCAAAAAATGTATATAAGTCTGGGGAATATATTAAAATATATAAATATGATAAAATAAGCATAATTTGATGCAAATAGAGTGTACATGCCAAAAATAGTAATTTATACAAATATAATCAAGAAAAAGACAAGTAAATGCACAAAAAACATATAAAATAAGCCTGTAAAAGTGACTCAAAACCCGTGCATCAAGCTCCCTTAAGCTTAAACCTTGCTCATCCTCGAGCAACAAAACGTTTGGATCTGATTGAGATAAGTCAGCTGAAGGACATAAGTGCATAATGTACATCTAAAAAGTCTCCACCTTTCGGTCCTCCTTCCGACCCTCACTAACCACTGAACACTAATTGCCATCTAGGCGACCAGAAGCCTCTATAAAAGATGTTTGTCCCCCAATCAATGAAATACTATCAATTAAAGCAGTTAATATGATAGACTCGTTCGATTCATACTTGGTACATCGCGTGATCTCCTATCTATATTGCCCTTTCTCTCTACCTACCATCTAGATGGAAGCAGTTCTCCTGATAAATAATGAATGAGGAGAAAATTGTCTGAGTGTCCTACCAATAAGAGCAATAGGTAGTTGAAATAGGTGGCTGTGAAAGAATCATGAGCACATAAAATCATTCATGCAATCAAAAATCATGATGGACCTATGATGATGTGAATTTATAGAATGCTCCTAATGCCTAATCATTGGGGTGGAATGATGCATGCAGCTATCATTTCATCTCAAAATAAGATGAAATATCTACAACTACATCTTGTACTAATTCTTCCTTATGATATAGGTAGGACTATGCCCTTTCTCCCTCACTTTTTGAAATTATACTCAATCCTTTTTTTGTATTTTATATTTAAAAAGATTTTTCTCTTTTTTTCACGCCCATTTTCAACATGCTATTACTATTGCGGGCTTGTACTTACACTATACTTTTCTAATCATGACACTATTTTCTTCTTCCTTTCAAGGGTATGGGAAAAGTCACTACCTTCTTATGATTTAGAAGAATAACTTAGCACATGATGATACTATATGCTTTATGTAACACAATTGTAACTATATGAACAAATATGTTATGCAACTAAATGACATGCACCGAAATTTTTGTTGTGCATGTATTTTTTTTCTTTCATTTTTCACTAATGCAAGCTAAAATAAACAACTATTATGCAAGGTCTATAATGCAATGTAAATGCAATCAAGAGAAAGAATGATAACATGTACTCAATCTTCTTATGGTGGAGTGTAAAGCAGAAGTATGCGGTGGATGAGATCACACGACTAAGAGATAGAACCTTCAGAGAAAATCATGTGTCCCTCTCTAATGACCCTTGTACAGGGTAATCAAGGGGTTTCTCTCTTAAATTTTAGTTTAAGTTCACGTTAGTGTTTGGTCAATTCGGGTTCAACAACCTTGCCAACCACTTTTCTTGGACAATTAAGATGGTCATTTATATCCTCATGTCCTGGAGCTGACTCTCCCAAACACTTCCTTAGTTATGCAACTCAATTACTCACAAGATAGGCTCACATTTTTTTTTAAATTTACTTATTTTTCATGTGCACCCAACCCAGAGATTGATAAACTCAAATGAAACCATGCATTACTTCTCCACAAATTACACTAGATAGACCGTGGATCCTAAAAAATTGCAATAAATAACTAAAATTTTAAAAAATAAAACAATAAAATAAATAAAGAAAAGCTAAGATAAAAGGATGTTCCAGCACCCTCCCTAAGCTTGAATATAACTATGGTCGCATAGTCAAAATTCCAACTTAAGAGGTGGAACAGCGGTACCATTTGCTCTGAAGGGTGGTGGAGGTGGATGGTTGGAGGCTCATTTGACCAAGTTGTGCTTACTAATATCCCTCTTCTTGGTGGCCCATTTTTGTGTCCTAGTGGTGCTAAGACATGACAATATTTATCCTTCTTTACTCCACAAAAAATGGGGCTCAAAATTTTTTTGTTTCGGTGCTGTTTACGGTCTTTTTCAGGTGGTTGTCTGCCAGGAGTCGGTGACACCGACTTGGAAGTCGATGGAACTGACTCTGCCAATCATTTTTGATGCATAGACACACCCACCAAACTTGGAACAATAAAAAATGTTGGTGGCACTGATAGTTTATCAGTTATACATGTCCGTAACTTTCTGAAAATCTTCAGTGAAGTCGGTGGCACCGACTCTACTTTTTCAAAGTCGATCCAACACTGATCAAATCTCGGTGCCACTGACACAGATGTCGGTGGTATCAACTTTGTGAGTTCTGCACACTTCCAAACACGAATCAAGGTACCATTTTACAAAAAAAAATTACGAAAAATTAAGCAAAACTAAGTGCATAAAATTAAAAGAACATAAAGAAACAATCTAAAAGTTGGGTTGCCTCCCAACAAGCACCCTTGTTTGATGTCCTAGGCTTGACATGAGGAATACCTTCAACCTGGGTTGTCAAGAGGTGGCTCTAATGATTCAGATGGAAGCTTAAACTCAACTCTATCATCACCAATCCCAAGTGTCAAGTAACCTCACCCAATGGCAGGGATCACATCAGCCGTAGCTTGGAATGGCCTTCCCAATAGCATATTAGATCCTTTCATCTCAGGCATATCCATGACCACAAAATCTACAAGAAATATAAACTTGTCTACTTTGACTAGCACATCCTCACATATACCTTGTGGCTTCACAATTTCTGCCAACTCAATTGTCATGGAGGTTTTTGTTGGCTTCTTCAATACTAACTTCTGAAAAGTAGCAAGAGGCGTGAGGTTAATGCTTTCCCCTGAGTCACACTGTGCTTGTGGGAATTGTTGTCCATCTATAGAATAAGGGATGTAGAAACGTCCTAGATCCTTTCTCTTTCTTGGCAGCTTTCCTTGAATAATAGAACTCACCGCTTCATCAATACACCAAACATCTATATCTTTGATCCTACATTTCTTGTTGATGGTGTCTTTCATGAATCTTCCATATGCAGGGATTTTCTCTATAGCCTCCACCAGTGAGATGTTGATGTGGAGCTTTCGGAAGATCTCAAGAAATTTCCTAAAGTGCCTTTGTTCCTTCCTCAGCTTCAGACTATCCGGGAATGACACACTAGGCTTCTCTATGCACTTGTGCGGTGGAACATATGAAATTTTGGGGGTCTCCTCCCCTAAGCTTGCTTCAACACCACCTTCTGAGATAGAATTTGGCACATCTTCTGTGGATGGCACGACTTGTGGCTGCTTCTCCTTGTTTATGGTTGTCTCCTTGTTGATTGTGGCTACTCCACTATGGAGTAGATCCTTCACCTTCTCTTCCTTGTGTGGTGTTTTGCACCCTCCCGGTAGTCCATACAAACTACGAGGGTATGGAACTTAGGGACATATTCCATATCTAACTGTATGATGTTCTGCTCAGGTATCTCCTCAATAGGGGACTCTGGCTCCTTGTTAATCGAGATGTATTTAACCTGTTGATGTTATTGCGCGGGTGCGGCATTCCCAGTAGGTTCCTTATGAATGAGCTTCTTCATGGAAGCCATCTCCTCCATAGTTTGAGAAATTTAATACTGCATGCTCTGTATCTGTGCCCCATGGCTTTGAAGAACCTGTTGTATCTGTCCCATAAACAACTCATTTTGCTTGAGTAGTTTCTTGAGCATCTCATTGGTACTATCTTCTTCATTATTTCTATACCCATGTTGCCTCATGTACTTGGCCTTTTCTGCCTCTTCTTCCTCTTCCTTCAGATGTTCTTAGTAATCAAATCTAGCTTTTCATTCAATGCATTGATCACCTTTAACTCTGCCACATTGTTGATGTGCTCCAGGCGTTCTTTCTCATTATCCCAGGATTCATTTTTGGCCATGTTCTGCAAAATCTCCTGGCACTTAGATGGCGAGTTATTAAGAAAGAAACCTATTCATGCACTGTCCAAAGTGACACGTTCATTGTGGTTGATACCAAAGTAAAACAGCTTGACTTGGTTCTCCTGATCTATCCCATGATGAGGGACTTTCTTGAGCATGTTCTAAAAATGCTCCCAAGCCTCAGAATAGGACTCAAGTGCTTGCTATTTGAAATTGTGAATCTTCATCACCAGCTCATTTGTCTTCTCAGGACGGGAAGTACCTTTCAAAGAATGTCTCGATCATCTGATCCCATGTCTCAATCGACTCCTTTGGCAGGTTGTGCAGCCATACTTTTGCCTTGTCTGCCAGTGGTGATGGAAACAACTTCAGATAAATAGTTGTCTGTAGAAATTTATCCACTTTCACCATGTCACAACACTCAACAAAGTTACTAATATGTGCCACCGGGTCTTCATGAGTGTTCCTGTGATAAGCCTGTGAGTTGACTAGTGCAATCAGCCCTGGATCAATCTTGTATTGTGCTACGTCCACAACTTGTCTCTTAATCGGGCCCAGCTAAGTAGTCGAAGAAGATGCCTTGATCTTCTCCCATGTGGTCTTTTATTCAACTGCTGCTCCATCACCCATTGTTGCTTTACTAGTACCTTGAAATTTCAAATGACAGTGCATGAACCGGTACTAATAGTTTAAAAAGGTAAACAAGATTTGCAATTCAATTCAAAAGATTAAAATAAAATTATGAGAAATAAAAAGTGGCCTAGAGTGACCGACCATAGCACTCGTAGTGCTGAGACTTGTCGTCTCCCCGACACCGACGCCAAAAACTTGATACACTAAAACCATGTGTATAAGCACAAGTACACGCATCGAGTAATATAGGCCTATGTGAGGCCCGAGTCGAACTCAGGGAGATGTAGTTTCAGTGACTACTACTAACTACGTTGCGATCAGCTAAGCCGATTAACAAGTTGGATTTGAGTTTAAGAAAAAATAAAAGGAAATTAAAAGAAAATTAAAAGTGGTTGATTCGAATGAGATGGATTCCTTAGGATTACCAATTTCACCACGGGGTATCGTTATATCTTATTTCTACCGTATTAATATGAAATTTACTCCTACCCTGGATCAAAAGCATGTATCCAGAATTGCCCGCTTCCACGGTGTAATTCACTACCTAGATCTAAGCCAATTCCACATATGTAGTAATTTATATCTTAGTCTAGGTACATTATTAAAAACTCTAGATTTCTTTCCACTAACCATACATTACCTTTCCCAAGGAACGCATAGACAAGTGTATAAGTTATGGTTTTCTAACCTTTAATCCTACTTGCAGAGTAATTATTGATCTGTAATCCTACCGATGGCGATCAAGCATAGATAGGTCATTCAATTCCACAATTATATATCCAAGAATAAAGAGAAATCTATATTAAAGCATGTAACCGTTGATACAATGATTCCCTGGGCTACTCCCAGGTCCTAAGGAAAGGAGGGGTTTAGCCCCGCATGGTTTTCAGTTGCGAATACATAGAGAGAAAGAAGAAAAACATGGGAAACATGAAAAAAATTCATGTAACCCCTAGAGAGAAGGCATTCTAAATGATCCTCCTCAAGAAACACACGTTCTGCAATCTTCCGGCAGCAAAATCGTCTGTCAGAGGTACTCGGATCTCCTAGTTGACGTCCTTTGGCTTCGTGCTTTTCTCTCCCTCTTCTCCGGCCTTTGTGCGGTGCAATGTCATATCCCCCTTAGGTTTGGCCGTCCCTTTTTAGGTCATAGGCCAACTTACGGTACCACCTAATGTGGACTGTCAAATCTGGGCAGATCTAGCGAATGCTAATTTCTAGAAAAGTCAGTGGCACCGACTAGAAAGTCGGTGGCACTGACTCTACTCTCTTGGATCGGTTACTAATGTAATCTCGATGGCACCGACTTGAAGGGTCGGTGGAACTGACTCCGCATCGTATATAAAGTACCTGAAAAATGCAGAGAAATGCATATAAGTCCAGGGAATATATAAAAATATATAAATATGATAAAATAAGCATAATTTGATGCAAACAGAATGTACAGGACAACAATAGCAATTTATGCAAATATAATCAAGAAAATGACAAATAAATGCACAAAACAAGTATAAAATAAGCCTATAAAAGTGACTCAAAACCCGTGCATCATTGAGTTCCCCAGAACAAACTTGACTGATAGTTTGAAAATTGGCTTTGTCTTTTAGTTGATTGGTTGAGTTACCTTTATTGAAACTCGACCGAATGTACTGTACGAAAAATGTAAAAAAAGTTATTATAACCATTGGTGACTTGTTTTGGGTGAAAATAGATCCATTGCATTGGGGAAAATGATTATATTTTGACCCTAAGTGATCCCCAACTCAAGGGAACACCCCCATCTATAAATAAGACCCCTTGGAGTTCATGCCAAGTTTTCTCATTCAAGCTATTCTAAGTCCTATCTATAGTTGAGTGTTCTACAACTCCTTGAGCCCCTTTCTCTCTCTAGTTTACACTTCATTTCGTGATTATGAGTGAGTTAGGCCTTTTGTAAGAGAGCTCCACCCTTGTGCATGTAAAACTCTCATCTTCTCCTACTTCCCTATCCCCTTCCTACATGAAGAAAAGGTGAAGCAAGCTTCCTCAAGTGAAGAAGGAGCTGTAGTTGGTCCTCTTCAAGGTTGATGAAGAGATGGTGATCTTCTCTAAGTGAAGGAGAAGGAAAAGGTTAAAGATCCAAGAGGAATGGTAAAGTCCTTTAAGGATGAAGACTTGTGCTTGAGTGGGTAAGACCTTGGTGAAGGCTGAAGACTCTTGCAAAGTGGGTAAGTGCTTGGTAAGGTGGATACTCCTTGTACTTGGATGGGTAAGTCCTTTGGTGGTCATGTCTTGTAACTCTAATTGGTGATAATATAGAGAAAAGCACTTGTAAAGTCCTAGAGGTTGACCTCTCTAGGTAGTGGGCTGAATCACTTCTAGTTTGGAGTGTGGAACCACTCTACATCACCTTGTCAAGTGCTTGATATCAATTCCTCTCATCCTTACTATGCTTGTTAGTTAGGACTTCAAATTGCACTTAAGCTTTGGTTAAAATTTGATAAAGTTTGAAGGTCTAATCTATCTTGTGATAATTTTTGTAGCTCTATTCACCCCTCCCTATAGAACCCTTAGATCCAACAAGTGGTATCAGAGCCAAGGATTTTCTTCAACAATCTCCCATGAGAAGAGAAGATGGGATACAACCTACTTGGTTCTCTCAACCTAGAGGGAGGCTTCTCCATGCGTCCTCCGGTCTTTGATGGCACCAACTTCCTATATTGGAAGAGTCATATGTAGTTCTACATTCAATGGATGAACTTTGACATGTGGAAGGTGATGGTCACTCCTTACAAGGAGCCAACTAGAGCTATAGCAACATGGAGTGAAGCAGCACTCAAAGAATCCCAACTCAATGCTAAAGCCATAAGCATCCTCTATGTAGCCCTCACCCCAACGGAGTTCAACCGGATCTCATCTTGGGACATCACCTATGAGATTTGGGACAAATTGTGCATCACCTATGAAGGCACAAAGCAAGTCAAGGAGGCGAACATCTACATGTTGAACATCCTTCTATATAACTTCAAGATGGGTAAGAAAGAAGGGATTGCAGAGATGTACTCAAGACTCAATGTCATCATCAATGGGCTGGCTGCATTAGGCAACACTTTGGATAGAGGTGTAATCAACTCTAAGATCTTGAGGACTCTACCAAAGAGATGGGAGTCAAAGGTCACCTCCATTGAAGAAGTGAGGAGCCTTGGTGACATCCCAACCGAAGAGCTCATTGGCAACCTTCAAGCCCATGAGCCTAGGCTTGACAAGAAAGAAGATGAAGAAGCCAATCAAGAAGAGAAGGAAGCTAAGAAGATCAAAGATAGTGCTTTCAAAGCACAAGTGGAGGCTGTCACCCTTCAACAACAACTTACTTGTTGGACTTCTCCCTCCTCCTCTAGTAAAGATGAAGGCCCTAGTGAAAAACAAACTACATCAAGGGCAAACACTTCAAGGGAAAGCAAGCGTCCTCCTCTTCTACTCTAAGATGCTACAAGTGTGGGCAAAAGGGGCACTACAAGAGTGAATGCCCCAAGTCAAGAAAGTCACACCACAAGGGAATCTCAAAGAAGGAAGATGAATACAAGAAGGAGAGAAATACAAGAGGAAGGACAAGAAGGAGAAAAGACACAAGAATGCATCTCATGCAGCTTGGGAAGCTTCATCTTCAAGCATCTCAAGTTTCAAAGAAGATGGAGAGTGCCACCTTGCACTCATGGCCTCTACTAGTGAAGATATTGGTGAGGAAAAAGGAAGATGGATCATTGATAGTGGCTGCACTAAGCACATGACAGGTGATATAAGCCATTTCAACAATTTCACCAAAAAGAAAGGAGGATCGGTCACCTTTGGGGACAACAAGAAAGGTAAAGTCAAAGGTGAGGGTGATGTAGGTGAATCCTTGTGTATCAAGAATGTTCTCTTTGTGGATGGCCTACATCACAATTTAATTAGTGTTAGTCAACTATGCAATAATGGATACCTTGTGTTATTTACTTCCTTTGAATGAGTGATTCTAGATTCCCTCACCTACCAAGTTATATATAAGGGAACTAGAAGTGGTAATCTTTATGTTATTGTTCTTGACTCTATTAATCCTATTCTTGGTATATGCCTAGTAGTAAACTCGAATGATATTTCTCTTTGTCACCGCCGGCTTAGTCATGTAAATATGCATCAGTTGAAGAATTTGAGCAAAAAAGACTTGGTCAAGGGACTTCCTAAGTTGGATTTTGAAAAGGATGAGGAATGCCAACCTTGTACCCAAGGAAAGCAAACCAAGTCCTCCTTCAAATCCAAAGGAGTCCTTAATACCAAGAGAGCTCTTGAGCTTCTTCACATTGATCTGTTTGGACCAATGAGAACTCAATCGCTTTGTGGTTCCAAGTACGGCCTTGTTATTGTCGATGATTTCTTCAGATATACTTGTACCTTCTTTCTTGTTTAAAAAAGTGTCACACTTGATGTTTTCTCGAGCTTTTGTAAATGAGTTGAGAATGAAGCCTCTTGCCACATTGTTTCCATCCGTAGTGATCATGGGGGAGAATTTGAAAATGAGCTTTTTGAGCGGTTTTGTCAACAATCAAGTTATGCACATAACTTCTCTTCACCTCAGACACGTCAACAAAATGAGGTTGTAGAGAGGAAGAATAGGTCCCTACGGGAGATGGTTAGGACCATGCTTCTAGAGTATGATACTCATAAGAAGTTTTGGGCTAAAGCTATCAGTACCTCATGTTTTGTGCAAAACTGGGTTTTCACTCATCGTTCGTTGAAGAAAACCCCCTATGAGTTATGACATGGTAGGAAGCCTTCTATCGAGTATTTGCCGTGTTTGGATGTCCATGTTTTTTTTTTAATACGAAAGATTCTCTTAACAAGTTTGATGAGTTTATTCTCAAATTTAGTAGCGACTGGATCCTATCTCGGGTCCCATTCCTTACATATATGGAGTTTGTGTATTGTATTGGAAGTTATATGGGAATTGTGGTAGTGGAGGAGAATAGGGGTTAGGAGGCCCTTGGTATTGCTGCATAGTGGGAATCTACCCTTGTGGTGGGACATAGATGTGTTGGGGATCTCCTTTCGATCCACTAACACTATTGGTATTCAATGACATTTTATAGGGAAGCCTTCCTTCTTCATGACAGGCAAGTGATAGAAAAATTTGGTCCATTCTTTTCTTAGTTTGGATAATTTTTGTCTGTGATTGGATACATCCTTCTTCACATCACCAATGACCTCGTAATCTCCCAAGCACTTCCTCTTCCAATTTGGATATGTATTTTGGTCCTTGATGATACCTAGGATACACATGCCCTTCCTCACATTGTTGCCTCCATGAGAAATTGGGATCATTCCTCCATTCTTGAGTACATGAATTAGACATTAGGCCTTGGTTATTCTAATTTCTAAAGGAGTGGAGTGCTTTAACATCCTCATCAATAGAATGAATAGAGTGGGCAGATTGGATAGAAGATCCTGCCACATATGTCTTCATAATATTCATAATGTCCTCCAACATTTTTGATATTTGGCGATTGGAGTCATCTTTGGTGTGAGGGGTTAAAGTTTCCCAATTTCTATCACAATGTACATCCACACTTGAACATCAATGTCTTTAGTTTTCAGCCAAGTTCTCATAAAGAGGAAAAAAATATTTATGATGTTTGGACATAAATGCACTACCACATAACAAGTCCACCACTATTTGATCCATCAGAAAGCCCAATGCAGGATGATTGAACTAGTTGCCAAATAGGAACCTCATGGTGGGGGCAGTTCCGCAACAACTTCTAAAATCTCTACCATGTCTCGTGAAATAACTCATTCTCTTTTTACCTAAAGGAAATGATGTACCTTATCAATTGATTCAACCTAGAAATAGAATTGCAACCTTCGATGATTGTCACTGCTTGGCCTTGTGCTTGAGAGAAAAAGGGAAGAGCTGATGGTATCATCAGTGGTTGCAGATGTCTTGAAGGTGGAGCATGTCTCAAGGAAGGAGTTGACATGCTTTTAAGGGTTTTCATTCTCAACTATGTAAAATGTGTGGAGAATCCCAAGAAAACTAGCAAGGATGGAGGATTTATTTCCTGGCATCTGGTCAACCCAAGGAAGGATGGAGGATAGTTTTTGTTCTGCAGCATGAAGTCGTCATGTAGTGGTTTGTGCACTGGTGGAGGGAGCAGGGGGTCATGCGCCTCCTCTTGTCCGTGTGGGTTCATGTTTTCCATTTCTTCCTCTACATGATGGTTGTACTGGTTTTTCTACCTTCATCTTCCTATGTCAGAATTGTCTAGAAAAGTGTTAGTAGAAAGATAATGGCATCCAAACATGCAACAATGGTCACATGCACAAGGCACAACCAATCGAAAGAAGACAAGTTAGAAAGAAAGTTTGAAAAGGTAACACAAAGAATAATGAATATAAATGGTGAGGGCAATAGGAAAGTCAAATTCAAACAAAATATCTAGGTTAAGCGCCTCTCTCCCCGACAACAATGCCAAAAATCTTGATGTGCATGTGGGATTCCTAACCAATTGATGTGTTTGGAGTGCTAGTTAGGCACACACTTGTGTCTTTCAAATATATATAAACTTAGTTTGGACACACTGTTCCACAAATATGCAATTACACAGGCTTGGGAGTGGTACATGGAATGGCAAGTTAGGGTTGAACCCAAGGGAGAGAGGGGGGAGCAAGGTCTTAGCTTGTTTTGTCTAGGTTCCTACCATGGAGTTTACATTTAAAGGGTTTAGCTTTGGTTTTGGAGTTACACTAAGTGGTTATGCAAGCAATTAAAAAAATGCAAAAGCAAAACCTACTTTAACCCTAGACAAGTTAGTTCTTATTAACAAAGTAGGAAGATCTCAACAATGAATTACACTAGAACAAGCAAGGCAAGATTAACACTAACAATAACAATTTATCCAGAAAGGAAACTAGAAGACTAGATTAGCAACTAACTAGTTTTATCAAGAAAAAGAAATCACACTAACTACCCTTAGCAAGACCAACTACCATGAATGAGGTAAAAGACTAATTAAGCAAGTAAAGAAGCTAACAAGTAAGAACTAGCTAAGCAAGAGAAGAATTAGGGTTTCTATCAATTAAGGTTAGTGAGGGTTTTTTGGGGAAATTTGATTATCCACTCCAAGGCGAAAATGCCACAAGAATGTTTTGTTTGAGTTGTCAAGTTTTAATGTTGATCTTGCTAAAGTAGAAGAATCTATACATGTAAAGTTTATTGAGACTAACCCCTCTATTCTCAAAGATATTGTTCCAAATGATGATGTTGCAGGTGAAGTAATTCCTATTCTAAAAGAGCTCAACATCACCCAAAAGGGAAAAGAGGTGGCCACTCAAGAAGAAGACAAAGATGATGAAAAGAAGGATCCAACCCCCAGGTTTGCAAAGAATCATCCAAAGGAGCTGATTTTAGGTGATCCATTTAATAGAGTGAAGACACGGGGTGCATTCAACAAAGAACAACCAAATAGCACCTTCATCTCACAACTCGAGCCTTAGAATGTCAAGGAAGCTCTTGGGGATGAAGAATGGATCCTAGCTATGCATGAGGAGTTAGAGCAATTTGAGAAGAACAAAGTTTGGACCCTTGTGCCAAGACCAAGTGATAGAAAGATCATTGGCACCAAATGGGTCTACCGCAACAAGCTTGATGAAAGCGGCAAAGTGGTAAGGAACAAAGCAAGGTTAGTGGCTCAACGCGACAATCAACAAGAAGGTATAGACTTTGATGAGACATATGCCCCTGTAGCTAGACTTGAGTCCATTCATATGTTGCTTGCCTTTATTAGTTATAAATATTTTCTTCTATATCAAATGGATGTTAAAAGTGCATTTTTGAATGGTACAATTGAGGAGGAAGTGTATGTTGCACAACCTCCTAGCTTTGAACATGATAGTCTACCTAACCATGTTTATTTGTTGTAAAAGCTCTCTATAGACTCAAACAAGCACCAAGGGCTTGGTATGAGAAATTAAAGAACTTTTTGTTAGATTATGGGTATATCATGGGAAAAGTGGATTCTACCTTATTTCTAAAGCACACTTCTAACAATTTTCTTATCATACAAATATATGTTGATGATATCATTTTTGGTGGAACTAACCTTGATCTTTGCAAAGAATTTAGTGATCTTATGTAGAGTGAATTTGACATGAGTATGATGGGTGAGCTCACGTTCTTCCTCATCTTTCAAATCAAGAAAACAAAAGATGGGAACTTCATCAAACAAAGCAAGTACACAAGTTAAATACTTAAGTACTTTGGGATGGATAACACTAAGCCAATGGACACACGCATGTCAAACACCACCAAACTTGATAAAGATGAAGAAGGTGAGAACTTAGATGAGAATCTCTATAGAGGTATGATTGGAAGTTTACTTTACTTAACTGCATCTTGACCTGATATAATGTTTAGTGTTGTCTTGTGTGCTTGCTTTCAATCAAATCCTAAGAAATCACATCTTATAGCTGTTAAGAGCATTTTAAGGTACTTAGACAAAACCCAAAATTTTGGACTATGGTATCCCAAGTCAAGGGACTTTACTCTTACTGCTTATAGTGATGCAGATTATGTAGGATGCTTGATTGATAAAAAGTGCACAAGTGACACTTGTTTCCTCCTAGGACCATGCTTGATGTTTTGGTTCTCCAAGAAATAGAGCATAGTGGCATTATCAACGACTGAGGCTGAGTACATTGTAGCCAGGATTTGTTGTGACACTAGATGCAACATGTGCAACTCAGGTGGCAACTCCAACTTGTAGGCCACCCTCCGAACACATGCCACCACAGAATAAGGTCCCATATACTTGGGAGCCAACTTACCCTTCTTCCCAAACCTCAGCATTCCTGTCCAAGGAGAGACATTGAGGTATACCTTGTCCCCCACTTGGAATCCAAGGGCCTACAATAGTTATTAACATAAAACTTTTGCTTATCCTGAGCTTCCTTTAGCTACTATAGAATCACTCTGATCTTCTCTGTAGTCTGCTGCACAAACTTAGGACCCAAAATCCGATACTTGCCAGTCTCATACCAACACAAAGGAGATTTGCAACATCTCCCATATTAAATCTCATAAGGTGACATATCAATGCTCCTCTGATAGCTGCTATTGTATACAAACTCTATCAAACTGAGATGGACATCCTAAATGCCCAAAAACTACAAGACACAAGCTCTCAACAGATCTTGTAAAGTTTGTATAGTCCTCTCAGACTGTCCATCTGTTTATAGGTGAAACATCATGCTAAACCTTAACTGCATACCCATAGATGCATGCAGACGTTCCCAAAAATGACTGGTAAACTAAGGACCTCTGTCTGACACCATGGTAAATGGGATACCATTCAAAAGTACTATCTCATCGACATACACATGTGCAAGATTTTTAGTTGTATATGTCATCTTCATAGGAAGAAAGTGAGCTACTTAGTCAACTTATCCACTATCACCCAGTTGGAATTGTGGCCTTTGGTTGTACTTGGAAGTCCAACCACAAAGTCCATCATTATATGATCTTGTTTCCACTGTGGAATAGGTAATGGTTAAAAAGTCCCTATAGGTTTCTGATGCTTGGCCTTAACTTGTTGACGCATTATGCACTTAACCACGAACTCATCTATGTTACACTTCAAGCCTGGCCACCAGTATAGATTCTTCAGGTTCTGATACATCTTGGTGCTACTTGGATGCATATCATACATGGACAAGTGAGCCTCTTCCAGAACTAACATTCTTAGATTATCAACATCTAGCACAACTACCATGTCATGATAACACATTATCCCATCCTCTGACTCATAGAAACCATCATGATTCACACTGCCAAAATATGCTCATATCTGTTGTATAAAAGTATCATTCTATTGTGCTTCTCTGATATGCTATCTTAATGTAAGCTTCACCTGTAATTGGTCCAACATTCGTACTAACAAGGACACCTCTAACTATACATTCATCTGACTTAGGTAGACCAACATGTCTCTCTTATAGAACACCAAGGAGCACAACTATGCCTTCTCAGCATATGATGACAAAGAAGACTTCCTACTCAAAGCATATTCTACCATGTTCACCTTCCTTGGATGGTAATCTATTGTGCAATAATAGTCCTTGATTAACTCCATATAGCATCATTGTCTCATGTTCAACTCCTGCTTCGAGAAAATGTACTATAGGTTCGCCATTAAGGTAGTGTCTCCATATCTTGAAAGCATGTACCACCACTGCCAACTCTGGATCATGCGTCAGGTAGTTATCCTCATGTTTCTTAAGCTACTGTGAAGCAAAAGAAATCACATTCTTATCCTGCATCAGCACGCAACCCAAACCATTCTTGGACGCATTATAGAAGATGATATATCCCTTTCCTTCCTTTAGAAACACTAACACTGGTGCACTTGTCATCTTATCCTTCAAAAGTAGAAAATAACACTGACACCTGTCATCCCAAACAAATGACACACCTTTCCTGATCAACTTTGTTAGGGGTAACACCATTGTGCTGAAGTTCTTGATGAACCTTCTGTAATAGCCCACCAGGCCAAGAAAACTACAAACCTCTATACGTGTCTTGGGATGCTCCCACTATAGCACTAAGACCACCTTCTTTGGGTCTATAAAGAATCCTGTAGAATATATCACATGTCAAAGGAAAGCTACCTCCTTCAGCCAAAACTCACAATTGTTGAACACAACGTACAATTGATGTTTTGTCAACCTAATGTAAGTGTTGCTCATGTTGTTGACTATCTCTGGAGTAGATCAAGATGTCATCTTTGAACACAACTACAAACTGGTTTATATAGGACCTGAACACCCTGTTCATCAAGTCCATATATGTTGTAGGTGCATTGGTTAGCCCAAATGGCATAACCACAAACTCATAGTGACCATACCTCATCCTAAAAGCTAACTTTGGTATGTCATCCAACTTAATCCACAACTGGTGATATCCTGACCTCAAGTCTATCTTCAAAAAGATGATGGCACCTCACAACTGGTCAAACAAATCATCTATGCATGATAAAAGATACTTATTCTTAATCGTCACCTTGTTCACCTATCTGTAATCAATGTACAACCTCATTGATCCATCCTTCTTCTTCACAAATAAAATGGGATCACCTTAAGGAGACATGATCGGTCTGATAAAACCCTTCTCAAGTAGCTCTTGCAACTATTTCTTCAACTCTTACATCTCTATTGACGCCATCATGTATGGTGTATATGCTATCAATTGGGTATCAAGAAGTAGATTGATCTCAAAGTCAATCTTTTTAGCAAGGGGTGCACCTGGTAACTCATTAGGAAACACGTCCTCAAAGTCACAGACAACTGGCACTTCCTAAATACTTAGACTCCTCACCTTGGTATCTACCACGTGTGCTAAGAATGCATCACAACCCTGTCTCATCAACCTCTCTGCTATCATTTCTGATACCAGACAAGTCAAGAAAATCTTCCTATCACCTTGGAAGATCCATAAGACATCACCATCAATGAACTTCTCTACCTTGGAACTATAGTCCAAGACCACCCAATATTTCTCCAAAATATCCATCCCAAGTATCACATCGAATCTGTGCATATCAAGTGGTATAATATCCACTTGAATGTTGCATCCTGAGAAAGAAAGAATGCAAGATGAACACACCTTCCACAACTCAAAGGAACCAACCAAAGGGGTTTCTAAATGAAGACTACCACATCTATGACTAACAGGCAAAGAAATGCTAGCAACCACTTCTCTAGTGGTTAAAGAGTGCATCACACTCGGGTCAACCAAAATAGATATAAAACATGAAGAAGACAAATCAAAATGAAATAAATCCATTTGACCTGTCATGAACCAAGGGTTGACTACTCCTTCCAGCTGACTCATAGAGTAGAATCGAGCCATTTCCTGTTGTCGCCCCCTTCCTTTACTCACTTGCCTAGAAGAACCAGCCTACAATGCCTAACCACGTCTTGTGCCACTCTCACTATACTATTGTCATTGTTGCAACCCTTATTGACTCTACCATGGTTGTTGGGTCATCTCCTCATCTTTCATTGGGAAATACAACTTTGTATGGCCCACTTTTCTACACTAATATCAAGTCATGTTATCATATCATAACCTAGATGGCCCCATCACCAACAATGATGCTCTAGTGTGGGCTCTTGCAAGAAGAAAGCTACGACCTCTACCTCTGCTCAGTGACCACTATGACTGTACTGCCGATCTATGCTGAGACTGAGGTGCTAAAAACTTGGGCTTCTTAAAGCCTCCAGATGATTGTCCTTGATATTGTGCAGGCCTCTTCTTGTCTATCGTCTCATGTTTCTCAACAACCAATCGTTCCACTCTCTGGACTAACTCCACAAACATGGAAAACCTCTCTCTATTCTCCAAAGAGAACACTAGTGTTGTCATCTCAGAACTCAGACCTTTCTTAAAGTGTATGATCCTCTCCTTGTATGTAGCCGCCATATGCGGAAAAAACCTCAGAAGCTCCATAAACTTAGCTTCATACCCATTGATCATCATTGATACCTGCCATATCTTCTCAAACTGTGAAATTTTCTCATCTAGATAGGTCTCTGGGAAGTACCGAATCATGAACTTCTTTCGGAACTCTTCCTAACTGATTACCACTCCATGCCTTTTCTCCTCCTCGATGTCCCACCAATTGCCAACACTCCTTGTCAACAGGTAAACAACACACTTCACCTTATCCTCTTAGGGGATGTTGAGGATCTTGAAGGCCTACTCCAACTCGGTTGGCCACAAGTTTGTGTCAGATGGGTCTGATGTACCAACATACTCCAACGCCCAACACATCAAAGTCTTTCAAAGGTCTTCCTGTAACCATGAGACTCAACATTGGGAACAGTTGCCCTAGGTTGGGTTGTAGGCACACTATCCACCATATGCATCATTGCAGCCATAAAATGCCCAAACATGGATTGAAAAGTGGGGTTGTCTACGGTGTTTGGGTCGATCTGAGGCATCTCCAACACACCATCAGTCCTCTCCTGCTTTCTGGCACCACCACCTGGTGTAGTAACACTGCTGTTGGTAGCATGCTCTTAATGTTCTCTAAAAATATGTTTTCTTCTCTTCTTCTTCTTCTTCTTCTGCATAAGCAAAAGTTACCATTACATATGTTGGAGGATACTAGAATAGACACAAAACTTAGTCCTATGTCCCTGCAGACTCAGCGAACATAAAGCTCTGATACCAACTAATGTGTGATGCCCATCACCACACAAAGTGAGATTACTCAAAACAAAGCACAAAATTATAACTAACAACCACATTACCACAAAACAAAGCAAATAAAAATGATCATATCTCAACATCTCTAGGTGAGACATATAACATCTCAAGCCACAAACTTAGGCCACATGTATCTCATACATGCTCAAAAGATATTACATCATAGTTCAAGGGTTGTCAAGCCACCACATGTTACATGTAACAACCTATTCAGATATACATGCCATATCTATACAACTATGACATACAACCAAAACATAATGTCAATGTACAAAACAACAAAAACCTCCCCAAGGACCTAAGAGTGCATGGATGACACATAGGACTCTACTACAAAACACTAGCATCATATCCAACCTTCTGACAGTTACTGCTCTTCCTGTTGTGTAGCCTCAACCGCACAATCTCTACCTCATTGTGCGCAACTTCCTAAAAGATGTAGAAACCCACGGGGCGAGACCAACCTCCCAGAGAGAGATATAACTCTCCATCAACATCTATTAAAAGCACATGAAGCTAGAGTAGGAAGATAACATTACTATCAAGCTGAGAATATTTAGATAAATGATATAAACAAAGTAGTTTATACTAATTAAGTAGTTTAGGTATCTACAACTAAGAAGTAGAACACATTATACTTTTAAAAGGAATATGAAGACCAAGTACAACTGCCACAAACTAAATAGTATAAAAAACAAGGCAAGGGGTCATTCAATGGGAATCATATTTGATCCTAAGAAGATATACTACATGGCTGTGTTACACCTTTTATTATTATGTCCTAAGGATTTGAGGCGTACCACTCAAGTCCAACCGACTACTGTGAAGTCAAAATCTATACCATACAAAATCTATGGAAGAGTCATACTCCATGATCTCACCAACATCTCCCGATCAGTATGAGAGAAAACACCATAGAGATATATCACTCAACTACAAACATCAACATATAGTCAAGATGATAAACACCTAGCCCACCTTGGTACATGGCATGGTGCCAGAGAACAGGCTCACACATGGCCATTCTAAAAAGACACAGAAATGTTGTATACTACGACCGATCACATATCACAATATCACAACATCTAAGGCATGACCACAAACACCCTCTCTCTCTCTCTCTCTATATATATATATATATATATATGTATATATATATATAGTCAGGCTAGAATACACTCGAGTGTATTCAGAGCAGAATACACTCAGGTAGTTTTTCATGATGCAATATTTTTTTCAAAAATCTAATCCATTGATATTCTGAATCATATTGTGAATAACTCATATACAAAATTTGAGCACATTTGGACATTTATAGGTCATGTTATAAAGACTGCAAAAACTATGCATTTCAAATTAATTTCGTGCGTTGATTTTTTTTCCTCGGATGAGTGAATTACACTCATCCAAATGGGCTCAAAATTTGTATATAGCCTAATTATAGTATAAAAATGAAGATCAATGGTTTACATTTTGCAAAAAAATAGTCTTGATATGCAAATACACTTGAGTGTATCCGTACGATTTGTACACTCGAGTGTATTATAGCGTGACTCATATATATATATATATACATATATATACATATATATATCAAGTTGGGGTATCTCCTTGTGTCCACAAGTGTTATATATATATATATATATATACATATATATATATATATATACATACATACATATATACATATATATATCAAGTTGGGGTATCTCCTTGTGTCTACAAGTGTTATATATATATATATATATATATATATATATATATATATATATATATATATATATATATAATAGTTGTGGACACAAGGAGATACCCCAACTTGAAACCCCCACATATTCAACAATATCTGCTCTGAGTTTCCCATAGGAATGAATCATTTCACCATTCAACAAGTAATGATGCTGAAGATGGATCTATTGTACAAGGAAACTACTTGATTGGGTTTCACTTTATTCGTTATGCCAATTGGATGAATTAAGGTTGCATAAAATAAGTGGACATACAATCCCTTATTCTTTCTAACAAGTATAATTGTGAAACAACTCCATAATATATAAAATGTATGAAGTATAAAATGTGTCACACCATCTCATAGAATCACTGTCTCACTACCTTAATCAAGGCCATCAACATTATCACATGTTATCACTGCCATACATGGCCAATACCATTTTCACATCACTAGGGGATAACAATCCCTCATCTCATCACTGGAGGATATCACCTCTCACTAGGCATTAAGCCTTTAACAACTCAAATGACCAATCATATAGTTCATGTACATCATCATTATCTCATCATGCTTCATAAGGCACATAATCATCACCCTATGTCACATCAATAACATCATAGCATTCACTATCTATGACATTCATTTCACCTGGAAAGTTAGGGTTATACAAATAGGAGAGAAAAAACATCATCTCATGCTATTTAAATCAAGAAAGATCAAATAAGAATATGGTTCACTAGAGATTGGGGTTAGGGTTTCTCATATAACGGATTATGGTTTCAATACAATAATCACCATTAAACCCTACATATGTCATCTCCCACTTTCTTGGATCACTTTAGGTTCAGCATCATACTTATGATTATTCAAGTCATTACTCCAAAAAGCACTAAGTATCAACCAATCATGGATTAAGATGTAATGACCAACATGATTAACATATGTGTAACGACCATCAACGATGTCATATGTGTAGCGACTACTAGCATAGGTTAGGGTAGCAACTACTAGAAAAACCAAAAGGACGACTGTCACCACTACAAGTGTAGCAACCACACATGATACAAACATCGTAGTACATTAGTGTTATTATAGAAACACAACCTTGACCAAGTGTAGCGATCATAACACATCCAAGCACGTTGACCGCAACACACCATCCAAAGCACATATATGTTGCAACTAGCATAGAGCAAGTGTAGCGACCCACTACACAAAGATCATGTGTTGTGACCAAGAACAAGGTGTTACACCCACATCCTACGATTACCATGAATCATGAGATTAGGGCATAAGTTTGAGGATTTTACTTAATACAAAGTTCCCTCCTGATTTTTTTCCTTTTCATTTCATATCAAACTCTTTGTTTTCTTTGTGCATCCAATCAGTTAAACAAACTTTACAAGAGAATTAAACCTTGATTACTCTAATATGATTTCAACATTAATGATACACATCTAGACATTCATTATGTTTCTCACACTTCAATGTACATAAAACTTGATAACCAAATATATACTCACTTATTAAGAAAACAAAGATACAAATCATCATTTATAGCTCTCTCACTTCTATACAAGGACCTAGAGTGATAGGGACCGATTGAACTTAACTAATCTTATACTTAAATCCTATAGCAGATCTACTCTGATGCAATGAAATCTTCAGTCCATGAGTTATCCCTAAAAAATTGTGAGTAGAGGGGTGAGCCTACTTGCTCAGTGAATGAGTACTTCATAGAAATAGTTTAAAGAACTTGTATAATTGTAGATATATTGTCGATCAACTGATATCAATTATAACAATAGTAGGCCTTAAAGAGTATAATCATTCACAATCATAAATATGGCAAGATACTCTAGATATCTACAAGAGTGAATCAATATATGAACATTATTGATTGATCATAAAGGGAACTAATAATTCAGAAACATACAAAGAATAATTGAATAACTACGCACACTTGTTTAACCTCTCATTCATCTTATTATGCACCGAACCCACATGTGGTGTACGAAAACGTGTGAAAGAATTGCAACAAGCTACGATCTCACTGTACAGGTCTTAGAAGCATGCCCGAGTTCCTAAGACTATCTCTTGAGTAAATCCCATTTGCAGCGGGCCTCGACACGTCTGCCTCTTGACAACTAATGGTAGCATCCAGATATCTCAGGCTCTACCTCTCAACCTGGGTACTCAAGCGGTGAGTCAAAGCCCTCAGGCTTATTGTGCATCAGTGGACCTACTGACCACTGATCACTCAACATGTAACACAGGCACCACCGACATCCCCGGTTGGTGTTGGGTACCACATAACTGTAAGGAGTATACCCTATTGGTGAAGACCCTCACACCCTATTGGTGTGCTCTGGCTTTCCTTGATCTGGACTACCTCCATTCAGGAAACTATTTCCTCCCCACAACACAAGCCTCATCTTGTGAGGATTCTATAGTGTTTAGGGCATCTAAATGTCTAATTCACTCTTCAAATTCACAATTCAATCATCACATCAACATATCTAAGTTCAGGTTTGTAAACTATTGATTTCATAAACCATCTGATAACATTTACCACAACTGAACTGTTAAGCATAACCACATCTCACACTGAGAATCATTAATATCACAATATTTGATTCACTGTAACACCGTATCCTTAGGGTTTCATTTACCTCATTCACTTATCACATAACTTGCATAAGGATTTAATACATCATAACATCATTCAATAAAGATTGCTCTCAACAGTTCACATATAATCAAATATATATAAGAAACCTTGTAATGAATTGAACTAGGGTTTTCATTCCATTTACTAAAACATCATACATCAAGAATAACATTGAATCAAGATGTTTATTTACAAACCTCCAACTTTCCATTCATTTAGGGTTTCACCCTCACTGATATATCAAGCAAACATTGATATCATCGAATGAAATCCAAGATCTTATCTGACATATATGTAATACGCATACAAACAAAACAATCATTTGTAACCAAGGAGATTCAACTAGGCAAACTTCTTTATTCAATTATACAACAATTTTAGTCATAACAAAAAACCCTAAATTTTAGTTTACTCTTATAACCTCTGCAAAAACTTTAAGAATTATCATTTACATGGATTGTACCCATTTCTAATATGATTTCATCATCTGAAATTCATCACAGTAGATAAATAATCCATTTCATATCAACTTGCAAAAGCTAGATAAAAAAACATTTAGGGTTTGTACTCACATACTAAGCAATTGAAAGTTATTGATAATTTAACTAATTTTCATGCAATCTACTGTTTAAAGGAAGTACCCACTCACCCTAAGGTGTGAAAACACCTTAAAAACGTAGCCCATCTCTGAAAATCTTGAATCCATATCAAGACCCTAGCAAAATCAACAATTTCTTCTTCCTTTCAACCCTAAAGGAGGTATGCTGTAGGTAGAAGATGAAGGTCGGAGGTTAACCCAAACCTCAAATTCATTAGATTATTGATTCCTAGCAAGGGGAAATGAAGAGAAATAAGAATCAACTGTTAAAACTACTTACCAAGTCAAATCTATGACAACCCCATGGATTTTCACCGTTCTTTGCGGTCTTCCCCAAAAACCACACCAGAAATTGTCTTCCCAATCAGCCTCTCATTCAGAGAGTATGAGATTATAGAGGATTTAATTGCGGTTCCAACACACTTTGTTTCGTTAAAAATATATTAGTATAGCCCGAGATATGATTGTTTTATGACTGGTTGTCTTGGGCGGCATCCCTCGTGGTTGCGACACACGACACATCATCGCAGTCGCGACACTCTATACATGTTTACTAAAAAGGGCATAACTCTCTCATTTTAACTCTAATTTGTTTCATTATTTTTTTCTTATATTTATAATTGAATTATCAATCCTACAATATTATTTTGATGATATTATCAAATGAAAAATTATTTATTAATTATTTTCTCCAATGTCATTAACTCTCTTCGTGCATACCTGTATGGGTTAATGCTATATTAAATCCAACTCAAATCTTTATAGTAATGCTTAAGTCATGATTATGAGTTGTCCAAATAAGTATTTAGGGTTACTAAAGTTAATGTAAAGCACAACATAGAATATTACTAACAAAAGCATGACAAGCATTAAGATTATCTTAAATATCTAGGATTATTACCAAAGCTAGGAACGGGTTGTAACAATTCTCCCCCTCTAATAAAGATTTCATCTCAAAATTTATAAAAGATGAAAGGATACTTGTTAAACATCTCTGTCTCCACTTCCCATGTACCTTCTTCTACACAATGATTCCTCCAAAGAACTTTTACTAGGGGTATCTCTCTTTTTAAGCTTTCAAATTATGCGGTATCGAGTTTATTTTCAACATTAAGCATTTGTTTCTCTTCTAATCACAATAGATTTTTAAGGAAGCCTTCTCAATGATAAAAAAATAATTTTCTATGCCACAATCAATCATGAAAAAAGAGAAATAGAAACAACCATTTTTAATATTTTTATACTCTTGAGGTGTTACCTCAACATTGATAATTTGATCCAACTATCTCAATTCATACAGATCAATACATACTATTATTTGGTATTACCTCTGAGTCACAAAAGAGAGTTCACCATGTTGTTTTACATTTTACTATTGTGCTACTCAAATATCAAAGCGCTCATGAGTTGGAAGATTAGATTCAACAACAATTGTACAACTAAAATCATACGTAAAACCAATTTACATCCCTTAATATACGTCAAAAAATTACACTTCTAAAAACAAATTCACATATTACTGAAAGGCATTGTTTTCTCTTATTTCTCTCCTCATTCATTACTACTTACTTCTCGTTACTTATCCTTCTCATTTTGATCATAAAGAATAGACATCCCTAACATTAAAACATACAAGGTAAGAATAGATGATTCATTATTCTTGATATCACTGCAATAATTTATTTCATATCACACTTCACTCATTTTGTATTTCTCCTTTTGTTCAAAACACACTTGTTACATTTCAAATTTATTTCTTACTCTTTGCTCTGAATCATTTCCATATTGTTTATCTACCTTTCAGATTTGATACCTTTAAACTGTGGATTACTATTAGTGCTAGTTTACTTCTCATAGTGCTAATCTCATGATCTTATTTTATAGAGATGCTAGCATTCAAGGTCAAATCACTAGTGACATCCCTTGAACTACTATAACTCTAAACATTCTAGGTTGATCTTTATCAATAACATGTTGTCATTGTGACATGATTTTACTCCCTTATTTTGATAAGAAAACCTTAGCTCTCTTGAGGTTTACTAAAGTCTTCCTCGTCTTTACCACTTGAATTTTCTTTCCCTTACTTGACCATTTTGATAGATTACTTTCTTGATCTATCTTTCATCATCATATTATGTGTCATTAGTATATTCAGTAGATGCATCCCTCATAACGGTTGTGTATCATTTATGATTTATTTCCTTATCCCTTCATCCCATGTTACACTCACTAAGGAGGATATAGAAGAGAAGTTGATTTTGAGACATAGAATTATAATCTTCAAGTATTCACTAAACACAATTCTCGTATTAGTCATCATCAAGGAGACTAGACTTTTTTGCTTTTCATCACATCACACAATATCTCTCTTTTATTATCTATATTACTCCTTCATGTTTCAGCACCTTCTTTATTTTCTATCATCAACTACATGTTTGCTACTCTTCCCTATGTCATTATTTACTTTTACTTATCTCTTATGATCATGTTTATCACTCTTATGTATGATTCCATATTCCATGCCATATAAACTTTCTTATCATCCTTTTACTTTTATCTAGTTGAAATTCTAAATCAATATTTTCCCTACTAGCTTCATCTTATGCATAATACATTACATGTCCTTTATTTCAAATGAAACAACTCATGCAAGGGTCAACCATAGTTTCCTTTTTAGCCATGCATTTATATTCTGAATACAATTTATCTTTATATGAGTTGTTCATTTATTTAGCCGTACCTTTGATCTTCTTTCAAGAATTAGTTTGATTTCATCACTAGGAACCTATTGAACACACTTGATGTCAACTAGGTTGCTATGAAATATATACTTTGAATCAAAAGCTAGTAAGGATGAGTACTTTAAACTTTATGATAAAAGTACACATTCCATACTCCTCGTTATATCATGTAACCCTTCTTTCTAAATCAAACTCATCATTTCCATCACTTTTTTGTTTCATATTAGTTTCTTATCCTAGTCTTATAATTTACATGTTTATCTAGTTCTCTTCACTTCCGTTCTTCTGAACTTCAGTTCTATGTACTTATTGTATACTTAACTCTTTTCTTCTGTTATCTCTTTGCTTTGGAGTACATAAAAGCATTTTACTCGATTATATGTCTTATTCAGCATAATTGATTCTTACTATCTTGACCCTTACATACTTTTCTCATATCTTTTCCATATTGATATTTAGAGTTCATACTAATCATTAAACTTAATCTAAACCTTATGTTGTATTCCTTTATTCCCAATTAATGGTTTCTCATATGAGGCCCCAAAGTTGGATCTCAGATATCAGTTTCAACTAATTCTTAGTTATTCCAATCTTTCCATTATATTTCAACATCTTAGTGTATGCACATTATCAGTATGATGTGGGTCGAATTTATCCAGAGTCTACTCTTATTATATTGTTAATAGGAGTCATTAGATACCGATAATGCACCCTGCCAGCCAGACCAGGCCGAACCTGCAATCCTGAAGCCAAGAGCTACTCAAGATTAACCAACTCCTATTAATCTCAAACATGTGGAAAGAATATCTACTTAGGGAAAACTCATTTAAACATAACTTCTGGTTTACTTGATACAAAGAATAACTGAATCAACTTCATGATACACAACAATATAAAAGAACCATACATATTCTACAAATTGATAATATGAACTCATACATATAAGAGCATTTCTATTGATCTCTAATCAAAGAAGCAATATAAAGCAAGAGTTGTATCACATTCTATGTTTAATCTCTTACTCCTTCATTACTTTCCGGTCTCCTAATCCTAAGATTTCTAGGGTTTCTCTCTAGACCATCCTTCCTCTACATACCTGGCCAGGGAATCCAGAGAAGAATAGACAGAGTAGTGTGATACTGGTCAACCTAAGTATTTAGATATCGGGCCAGGGTATCTAAATACTCAGACCTCCCAGAGCTATAGACACATCACCTCCTATCTACCACACTTATAACTCTGACTTTCTATCCTAATGGTCACTGACAACTCAACCTGAGCTCTGATACCAAGTTGTTACACCCACATCCCATGATTATCACTAATCATGAGAATAGGGCATAAGTTTGAGGATTTTACTTAATACAAAGTTCACTCCCGAATTTTTTTTCTTTTCATTTCATATCAAACTCTTTGTTTTCTTTTCGCATTCAATCAAGTAAACAAACTTTATAAGAAAATTAAACCTTGATTACTCTAATATGATCTCAACATTAATGATACACATCCAGACATCATTCTGTTTCTCACACTTCCATGTACATACAACATGATAACCATATATATACTCTCTTATTAAGAAAACAAAGATACACATCATCATTTATAGATCTCTCACTTCTATACAAGGACCTAGAGTGATAGGGACTGATTGAACTTAACTAATCTCATACTTAACTCTTGTAATAGATCTACTCTGATGCAATGAAATCTTTAGTCCATGAGTTGTCCCTAAAAAATTATAAGTAGAGGGGTGAGCCTACTCGCTCCATGAATGAGTACTTCATAGAAATAGTTTAAATCACTTATATAATTATAGATATATTGTTGAGAAACTGATATCATTATAACAAAAATATGCTTTAAAGAGTCTAATCATTCACAATCATAAATATGGCAGGATACTCTAGATATCTACAAGAGTGAATCAATATATGAACATGCTTGATTGATCATAAAGGGAACTAATAATTCAAAAACATACAAAGAATAATTGAATAACTACACACACTTGTTTAACTTCTCATTCATCTCCACATGAGGTGTACCACAACATGTGAAAGAATCGCAACAAGCTACAATCTCACTGTACAAGGCTTAGAAGCATGCCCGGGTTCCTAAGTCTATCTATTGAGTAAGAGCCCGTCTGTAGCGGGCCTCAGTACATCTGCCTCTCGACGGCTAATGGGAGCACCCGTATATCTCAGACTCCACCTCTCAACCTGGGTACTCAGGCAGTGAGTCAAAGCCCTCAGGCTTATTCTTCATCAGTTGACCTACTGATCACTCAACATGTAACACAGGTACCACCGGCATTCTCGATTGGTGTTGGATACCACACAACTATAAGGAGTCTACCCTACTAGTCAAGATCCCCACACCCTCCTAGTGCGCTCCGGCTTACCTCGATCTGGACTACCTCCAGTTGAGAAACCGTTTCCTCCCCACAGTGCATGCCTCATCCTGTGAGGATTCTACAGTGTTTAGGGCATCTAAATGTCTAATTCACTCTTCAAATTCACAATTCAATCATCACATCATAATAACTTAGTTCAGCTTTGTAAACCATTCATTTCATAAACCATGTGATAACATTTACCACAACTGAACTGTTAAGCATAACCACATCTCATACTGAGAATCATCAATATCAAAATACTTGATTCACTGAACACCCTATCCTTAGGGTTTCATTTACCTCATTCACTTATCACATAACTCGCATAAGGATTTAATACATCATAACATCATCAATAAGGATTGCTCTCAACAATTCACATATAATCAAATATATGAAACCTTATAATGAACTGAACTAGGGTTTCCACGCCATTTACTAAAACATCATACATCTAGAATAACATTGAATCAAGATGTCTATTTACAAACCTCAAACTTTCCATTCATTTAGGGTTTTACCCTCCTTACTAATATATCAAGAAAACATTGATATCATCGAATGAAATTCAAGATCTTATCTGACATATATGTAATACACATACAAATAAAACAATCATTCGTAACCAAGGAGATTCAACTAGGCAAACTTCTTTATTCAATTATACAACAATTTCAATCATAACCGAAAAACCCTAAATTTTAGTTTACTCTTATAACCTCTGCAAATACTTTAAGAATTATCATTTACATGGATTTTACCAATTTCAATATGATTTCATCATCTGAAATTCATCACAATAGATAAATAATCGATTTCATATCAACTTGCAAAAGCTAGGTAAAAAAACATTTAGGGTTTGTACTAGCATACTGAGGAATTGAAAATTATCGATGATTTAATTGATTTTCATGCAATATATTGTTTAAAGGAAGTACCCATTCACTCTAAGGTGTGAAAATACCTTAAAAATGTAGCCAATCTCTGAAAATCTCAAATCCATATCAAGACCCTAGCAAAATCAGCAGTTTCTTCTTCCTTTCAGCCCTAAAGGAGGTCTGTTGCAGGTAGAAGATGAAGATCAAAGGTTAACTCAGACCTCAAATTTGTTGGATTAGGGATTCTAATCAAGGTGAAATGAAGAGAAGGAAGAATCAACAGTTAAAACTACTTACCAAGTTGAATCTATGACAGCCCCCTTGGATTTCTGTCGTTCTTTGAATTCTTCCCAAAACAACACCTCAAAAATCATCTTATTAGTCACCCTCTTGTTGGGAAAAGATTCTAAGATGATAGAGGATTGAATCTCAGTTCCAATGCACTTTGTTTTGTTGAAAATGGATAAGTATAGCCCGAGATATGATCGTTTTACGATTGGTCTATGTACATGTTTACTAAAAAGGACATAACTCTCTCATTTTAACTCTGATTTGGTTCATTCTTTTTTTGTTGGATTCATAATTGAATTATATACAAACCTAAAATATTATTTGATGATATTATTAAACGAAAAATCATTTATTAACTATTTACTTCAATGTCATTAACTCTCTTCTTGCATAATGCTATATTAACTCCAACTCGGATCTTTATAGTATGCTTACGTCATGATTATGAGTTTCCCAAAAAAGTATTTAAGGTTACTAAAGTTAATATGAAGCACAAAATAGAATATTACTAACAAAATCATGATAAGCATTAAGATTATCTTAAATCTCTAGGATTATTAGCAAAGCTAGGAATGGGTTGTAATACAAGGTGTGTGCCGACCATAGGCCATTAGGGTTAGCCATGTAGTGTCCCCAACAACTCCCTTAGCACACAACCAACTCAAACTAAGGTACATAGATCACAACAAGAATAAAAGGGTAGGAAACCATAACATCAAATTGAGTGTAACAACCATAAACATCAAAGCAAGGTGTAGTGACCTCAAGGTCAAGCTACCTCAAAACAATACTTAACAATCCTCAAAACAGAGTTGAACCTTGATCAAAACAGATGACAAACGATAAAAGAAACTAAACATCATCAAGAAAACAACTCCATACAAAGATGGATATCAAAAGCCTTAAAAAAACGTCACAAAGACACACATGGAAAATCTAATAAGAGAGAGGAAACCATGCATCAAGCTCATCAAATCCAAGATATCTAACCTTCAAACCTCACATAATCATGATGTTAACATCTGAACAACCACTCCTTCATCACTTACCAATAAGATATATGAAATTAGGGTTTAAGAGAAAGAGTAATCCATGGAAGAATACTACATAATCATTAACCCTAAATCATTATAACATCATATAACATGTTTAAACCACATTTTAGCGATTAGAACAATATCATACAAAAAAGATTATGGTGTAAATAATAGAAGAGGGGAAATTTATATAGCTTGCAAAATGTTGAAGATCAAGCTCCAAGATCACAAGCTCTAAGAGAGAGAAAGAAGCTCCAACTTGGATCAACACCTCGGCTACAAGATCACGTCAAGAAGAGAAGAAAATGCCAAGGTTAAAGGAAAGCTCAAGAAAGAGGAACTCAACCCCTAGGATGAATAAGAGGAGAAAGAAGAGATCTTCTTCTCACATAGGTACCACCATGGTCAAACCATAGTCTTCGACCCCTATCATGAGAAGATCTTCAAGATAGCCACCATGGTTGTTCCATAGTTTCACGACCAAGAGGGGAAGAAGAAAGGTAGCATTTTCAAAAGAAAACGTGATCAAGGAGATAGAACCACTTACCAAGCATATAAATCACCAATGATAACCACAAGGAAGATGATCGAGCTCAAGATCATCACATGCAAGTATTATCAGGCCACCAAAGATCAAAGATCAGCCCTCTCTAGCTCCACCAAGTTCAAGGTCGACCAAGAAAGGAAAAGGAAGAAGAGAGAGCTAAAAGGCTTGCTTACATGTGAAGGAGAGAGCTTATATACACATGGGGTAGGAAGGAGGTAAAGATATGAGGTGTCAAGATGTTAGGTCATTAAAAGAACACTTGTCCCTCCAAGGATCGACCATGCATGTTAACATGCAAAAGAAATATTAATACTAAAGTGGTGTAGCGACCACTTGGTCTCCAAACACTACAAGGCCAAAGAAGACTCTTGGTAGTGGTATCAATACACCAAAAGACCCTTGTATCGACCACAAGAAAAGCCAAACAAAAATGTGGTGGTCGCTACACAACATCAAGGAAAAACCCTAGTGACCAAAACACATGCTCAAGGCACTAGGTCGAAGTAAACAATCCGAACTTGTTGTAGCAGTCAAAGCACTCTCCAAGCACATCATCAAGGTCGCTACACTGGTCAACACTCAAGAAACATACACATGGTCATTACCATCATACATGCATCTTATGCAAAGCCCTAATATCACCTTAAGATGTCACCTCATCACTGGTAGTCCAACAAGGCACCCCATAGAGTCATCTTCTCTCTCATGATGCTAAGGAACAAGAAGAACACTCTATATGTGACAAAGTGCAATATAAACCCTCAACATGGGTAAATTGCAACCTGGTCCAAAACAAGCATATACAACTCAAACATCAACCAAACAGGACCAAACTAAAAGCATAAGCATGTCACATGTTATTAAGGCATCTCAAGAGATTAGATTAAGGTTTAAGCATCTCATTAAGCAAAGAATCCACAATCAAGCATTAAGCTGGGTTACGGGCCATACAACCATAAACCCCTAATAAGGATTTTACCCCTTAAATCCTATCGTGAAAAGAGACAGATACTTCATATGCATCTCATCCTCAGCACCCACTTGGCTTCCTCAATGCCATGCTGACACCAAAAAACCTTAACTAACACAATATCATTCTTCTTAAAGTTTTGATCCTTCTATCTAGGATCAACATAGGACCTTCCACATAAGACACATCTTCATCCAACTAAACCTCCATAGGTTGCAACACCAACTCCGTGTCAGGGCGTACACCTCCTCATCATAGAAATATGAAACAATGGATGCAACCTGTGAAACTCCAGTGGCAACTCCAACTTATAGGCCACCCCCTTGACATGTGCCACCACATGATAAGGTCCCATATACATGGGAACAAACTTACCATTCTTCTCAAACCTCAACACCCCCTTCCAAGAAGAGACCTTGAGGTACACCTTGTCTCCCACTTGGAACTCCAAGGGACTATGATGGTTATGAGCATAAGACTTCTTCCTGTCTTGATCTTCCTTTAGATTCTATTGAATAACTCCAATATTCTCTGTAGTCTATTGCACAAGATTAGGACCCAAAAGGTGATACTCGCCAGTCTCATACCAACACAAAGGAGATTTGCAATGTATCCCATACAAAGCCTCGTAATGTGCCATGTCAATGCTCCTCTAATGGCTGTTATTATATGCAAACTCTATCAGACTGAGATGGACATCCCAACTACCCAAAATCTGCAACACACAAGCTCTCGACAGATCATCCAAAGTTTGTATAGTCCTCTCAGACTGTCCATATGTATGTGGGTGAAATGTTGTGCTGAACCTTAACTACGTACCCATAGCTGCGTGCCGATGTTCCCAAAAATGACTAGTAAACTAAGGACATCTGCCTGACATGATGGTAAATGGGATACCATGAATACGTACTGTCTCATCGACGTTCACTTGTGCAAGCTTCTCAACTGTATACATCATCTCCACTGGAAGAAAGTAAGTTGACTTAGTCAACCTATCCACTATCACCCAGATGTAATCATAGCCTTTTTTTGTCCTAGGAAGTCCAACCATAAAGTCCACTATTATATGATCCCATTTCCACTACAGTATAGGTAATTGTTACAAAGTCCCTGTAGGTTTCTGATGCTTGACCTTAACCTAGTGAAACACTACACACATAACCACAAACTCAGCTACATCACGCTTCAAGCCTGGCCACAAATACAGATCCTTAAGATTATAAAACATCTTGGTGCTACCTAGATGCATAACATACATAGATGAGTGAGCCTCTTCTACAACCAACATTCTAAGATTATCAACAACTGGCACAATTTCCCTACCATGATAATACATTGTCCCTTCCTCTGACTCATTAAAAGCAATTGCCCTACCATGATAACACATTGTCCCATCTTTTGACTCATTAAAAGCATCATGCTTCTCACTGCCAAACTCTACTCATATCTTCTGTATCAAAATATCATTCTATTTTGCATCTCTGATATGCTTCCTTAACATAGGCTTCACCTATAACTGGGACAACAATCCTACTAACAAGGACACCTCCAACTATATGTTCATCTAACACAAGGAGACCAACATGTCTCTCTTATGGCACACCAAGGAACACAACTGTGCTTGCTCAGCAGATGATGACGAAGAAGACTTCCTACTCAAAGCATATTCCAACATGTTTTCCATCCTTGGATGGTAATATATTATGAAATCACATTCCTTGATTAACTCCATTCAGCATCACTATCTCATGTTTAGCTCTTGCTTCAAGAAAATGTATTGTAGGTTCTTGTGTTGGTGAATATCTGACACTTATCACCATAAAGGTAGTGCCTCCATATCTTCAAAGTATGGACAACTACTTCCAACTACATATCATGTGTTGGGTAGTTCTCCTCGTATTTCATAAGCAGTCGTGAAGCAAAAGAAATGACATTCTTATCCTGCATCAATACACAACCCAAACCATTCTTGGACTCATCATAGAATATGATAAAGCTCTTTCCTTCTTCTAGAAACACTAACACTGGTACACTTGTTAGGTTGTCCTTCAAAAGAATAAAAGAATGCTAACACCTATTATCTCAGACAAATGACACACCTTTCCTCGTCAATTTCGTTAGGGGTAACACCATTGAACTGAAGTTATTGATGAAACTTATGTAATAGCCTTCCAACCAAGAAATTTGAAAACCTCCATAGGTGTCTTCAAATGCTCCCACTCTATCATTGACTCCACCTTCTTTGGGTCTACACAAACTCCTCTAGTAGATATCACATGCTGAAGGAAAGCTACCTCCTTCAGCCAAAACTAGCACTTGCTGAACTTTGCGTACAACTGATGATGTCTCAACAAGGTCAAAGCCTGGCATAAGTGTTACTCATGTTGTTGGATATCTCTAGAGTAGATCAAGATGTTGTCTATGATCAAAACTACAAACTAGTCTATTTAGGGCCTGAACACCCTATTCATCAGGTCCATGAATGTTGTTGGTGCATTGGTTAGCCCAAACGGCATAACCACAAACTCATAGTGACCATACCTCATCTTAAAAGCTGAATTTGGTATGCCATCTGCCTTAATCCACAACTGGTGATATCTTGATCTCAAGTCTAACTTTGAAAAGACTATGGCACCTTGTAACTGGTTATACAAATCATCTATGTTTGGTAAAGGATACTTATTCTTGATCGTCACCTTGTTCAGTTGTCAGTAATCAATGTACAACCTCACTGATCCATCCTTCTTCTTCACAAATAAAATGTGATCACCCCAAGGAGACATGCTCAGTATGATAAAACCCCTCTCAAGTAGCTCTTGAAACTATCTCTTCAACTCTTGCATCTCAGTTGGCTCCATCCTGTACAATGTCTATGCTATTGGTTGGGTACTAGGAGCCAGATTGATCTCAAAGTCAAACTCTCTAGAAAGGGGTACACCTGAGAACTAATCAGGAAACACGTCCTTGAACTCACAGACAACTGGAACTTCTTGGATACTAGGATTGATTACCTTGGTATATACCACATGTGCCAAGAACGCATCACAACCTTATCTCATTAGCCTCTCTGCTATCATTGTCAATACTAGACACATAGGAAGAGTCTTCCTATCACCTTGCAAGATCCTTGAGACATTGTAATCAATGAGCATTGCTACCTTAGAACTACATTCCAAGACCACCAGATACTTCTCCAAAGTATCCACCCCATGGGTCACATCAAACATGTGCATATCAAGTGATATAAGTTCCACTTGAATGTTGCATCCTAAGAAAGAAAGAACGCGATATGGACACACCTCCCACAACTCAGAGGAACCAACCAAAGGGGTTTCTAAATGAATATGATCACTTCTATGACTAACAGGAAAAGAAAAGCTAGCAATCACTTCTCTAGTGATGAAATAGTGCATCACACCCAGGTTAACCAAACTCAGATATAAAACATGAAGAAGACAAATTAGAATGCAATCACTCCATCTGACTAGTCATGACCCGAAGGTTGACTACTTCTGGATGACTCATAGCATAATATTGAGCTGTTGCATGTTGTCTCCCCTTTCCTCTGCTCACTTGCCTAGAAGAACTAGCCTATAATGCATGACCATGTCCTCTGCCACTTCCAATGTACTGTTGTGACTATTGAAAACCTTGTTGACTCTCCCTCGGCTTCTAGGCCACCTTCTCATCTTTTATCGGGTAATACAACTTTGTATGCCCCACTTGTTCACACTTATAGTAAGTCATGTTCTCATACCATGGCCTACATGGGGCCGTAACAGACACTGATGCTCCACTGTGGGATCCTACAAGAGGAAAGCTATGACCTCTACCTCTGCTCGATGACCACTATGACTGTACTGCCGAACTCTGTTGCGACTGAGGTACTGAAAACTTGGGCTTCTTAAAGCCTCCAGATGACTATCCTTAATACTGTGCAAGCCTCTTCTTAGATTTCATCTCACATTTCTCAACAACTGACCGTTTCACTCTCCTAACTGACTCCACAAATGTGAAAAACCTCTCTTTGGCTCTAAAGAGGATACCAGTGTTGTCAGATCAGAACTTAGACCTTTCTCAAAGAGCTTGATCCTCTCCTTTTCCATTGCCTCCATATGTGGACAAATCCTCAAAACTTCCATAAACTTAGCTTCATACTCATTGATCATCATAGATCCCTACCGAATCTTCTCCAACTGTGTAATCTTCTCATCCAGATAGATCTCTGGAAAGTACCAACTCACAAAATCCCATTGGAACTCTTCCCAACTAATTTCCACTCCAGGACTTTTGTCCTCCTCAATGGCCAACACTCCCTTTCAACAGGTGAACAACATGCTCCACCTTATCCTTTTTGGGGATGCTGAGGATCTTGAAGGCCTTCTCCAACTCGATTAGCTACAATTTTGCATCATCTAGGTTCGACGTACCAACATACTCCAATGCCCCATCACATCAAAGTCTCTCAAAGGTCTTCCCAGAACCATGGGATTCAACATTGGGGATAGTTGCCCTAGGTTGGGGTGTAGGCATCCTATCCACCATGTGTGTCATCGTAGTCATAGAATGCCCAAACATGGACTGAAAAGAGGGGTTGGCTATGATTGTTGGGACAATCTGAGGCATCTCTGGCATGCCATCAGCCCTCTCCTGCCTCCTAGAACCACCACCTGGTGCAACAATATTGCTCTCAGCAACATGCTCTTTGTGTTCTCCAGACATATCTTTTCTTCTCTTCTTCTTCTGCATAAGCAGGAGTTACCATTAAATATGTCGAAGGACACTAGAACATACACAAAACGTAGTCTTATATTTCTATAGACTCATCGAACCTAAAGCTCTAATACCAACTAACTTGTGACACCCATTGCCACACAAAGTGAGATTACTCAAAACAAAGCATGGAATTATCACTAACAACCATATTACCACGAATCAAGGTAAATCAAAACCGATCACATCTCAACATATCCAGCTAAAACATATAACATCTCAAGCTACAAACTGAGGCCACTTGTATCTCATACATGCTCAAAACATATTACATCATAGTTCAAGGGCTATCAAGACACCACCTGTTACATGTAACATCCTTTTCACAGATACATCCCATATTTGTACAACCATGACATACAACCAAAACCTCATGTTGATGTACAAAACAACAAAAACCTCCACAAGGACATGAGAGTACAGGGACAACACATAGAATCTACTACAAAACACTAGCAGCATCTCCAACCTTCTGACAGTTACTGCTCTTCTTACTGCATAGCCTCAATCACACCATATCTACCTCGTCGTACACAACCACCTAAAAATGTGGAAACCCACAGGGTGAGACCAACATCCCAACGAGAGATATAACTCTCTATCAACATCTAAAGCAATGGAAGCTCCAAGTTTCCCATAGGAATGACTTGTTTCACCATCCAACAAGTACTGACGCTGAAGATGGATCTATGGTACAAGACAACTACATTATTAGGGTTTCACTTCCAATTGGGTGAATTAAGGCTACATCAAACAAGTGGATATGCAAACCTTAATTCTTTGTATCAAGCATAACTGTGGAACAACTCTAGAATATATAAAATGCATGAAGTAGAAAACTTATCACACCATGTCATATCACCACTGTCTCACTGACTTAATCAAGGTCATCAACATTATCACGTGTTATCACTTTCATACATGGCCAACACCATTATCACATCACTAGGAGATACCAATCCACATTTCATCACTGGAGGATATCACCTATCACTAGACATTAAGCCTTTAATAGGTCAAAAGACCAATCATATAGTTCATGTACATCATCATTATCTCATCATGCCTCATAAGACATATAATAATCACCCTGTGTCACATCAAACACACCATAGCATTCACTAGGTATGCAATTAATTTCACCTACAATGTTAGGGTTATACAAATAGGAGAGAGAAAACACCATCTCATGATATTTAAATCAAGCAGGCTCAAACAAGAATATGATGCACTTGAGACTAGGGTTAGGGTTTCTCATATAGACATTTAGGGTTTCAATACAATAATCACCATTAAATCCTAGATACATCATCTCCACTTTTTTTGGAACACTTTAGGTTTAGCATCATACTTGTGATTATCCAAATCATTATTGAAAACAACACTAAGTATCAAAAAATCATGGATTAAAATGTAACAACCAACATGATTAACAAATGTATAATGACCATCAAGGATGTCATATCTATAATGACCACTAGCATAGGTTAGGGTAGAAACTGTTAGCAAAACCAAATGTAATGACCGTCACCACTACAAGTGTAGCGACCACACATGATACAAACATAATAGTACACTAGTGTTACGACTGTAACACAACCTTGACAATGTGTAGCGACCATAACACATCCAAACACTTCGACAGCAACACACCAACCGAAGCAAACATATGTGGCAACTAGCATAGAGCTAGTGTAGTGACACACTACACAAAGACATGTGTTACAACCAAGCACAAGGTGTGTAGCGACCATAGGCTATTAGGGTCACCCATGTAGCACCCACAACACCTCCCTTATCACACATAACCAACTCAAACCAAGGTACATAGACCACAACAAGAATCAATAGTGTAGTAACCCAAAACATCAGATTTAGTGTAACGACCATAATCATCAAAATAAGGTGTACAACCTCAAAGTCAAGCTACCTCAAAACAATATTTAACCATCCTTAAATAGAGTTGAACCATGATAAAAAAAGATGATAAATGTGATGTGCAAAAATCATATCATCTTTTGGATCATGTTTGGTTGCATATCCATGTTGTTTTGACTCAATTATCACTCTCATTCATGCTAGATTATATATTTTTAGCTATTCTTACTTGTCTCATGGTTTGGATTGTAGGTACTATATTTTGTAATGAAATGATGAGGAGTATATCATATTATCACTTATTAGATCACTCCTCAAGTATCTACATCTTTTGGGGTTTGAAACTGCACAAATACCACTCTTTACGACATGTAAATCTGACCTACACGCCGAAAGTTATGAGCAAAATACACAACAGCCCAGAATAGCCATTGACACACCGTGTCTTAAAAAGACACGCCATGTCTTAAAAAGACATGACGTGTCTTATTAAAGACACCCCGTATCTTAGTCCAGAAATTGAATACAGAACTCCATATTTGCAGCAAAACACCGTGTTTTATTAAAGATACATCGTGTCTTATTAAAGATACGTTGTGTAACCTCCCAGAACTCGATCCAAACTTTAATTATTGCATAAGACACGTTGTGTCTTATAAAGGACACGTCGTGTGACCTACAGATTTTTCCCAAACGCGAATGTAACTGTCTCACACTTATATATATGACCCCAAGCCGTCTTGGGATAGTTATCATGACATATTTTAGACCTTTTGGAGCAGGACTCAAGCAAGGAAGAGTCAAGGAGGAGTTGGAGGCGTTCTAAGGGAGAAAATGTGGTTTTTTGGGAGGAAAACTTCTTCTTCTTCCTTCTTCTCCAACAATTGTAGTAGGAATCTCTTTCGTTCTCTTCTCTACACTCCATCGTGAAGTTTTCTAGAGAGTTTCTAGCAGCAAGGATGGATATGTGACTCCTTGGTCTGAGTTCCACATCTATCTTCCTTCTTCCACAGACATCTAAGTTTATTTCCTTCTATTATGATGTCTAGAACTACTTTCTACTGCTTGTATCTAGTTTCTACATCCATGGACAAGTAGATCTCTTATTCTTGGGCATGGGGGAGTAACTCCCTTGTCATAACAGGTTTGGACACGAATTTCATATATAATTCTAGTTGTTTCACTGTGCTTCGGTTCATTGGTGTTTAGTTCTTCTTACATGCTTTGCTGGCCACTTTGTATGTTTGATTTCTGCTCTTTGTATCTGGGAAGATGTGAATAGGAGTAAGGAGATGTACCTTAGTTGCACTACCTTGGCTACGGGAGTGGTTGGGATGTGTAAAGGAGTAAAGGTTTGTAGTCCGAATCTTAGTATATCCATGGGAGTGGTATACCAAGTTACTGTTCTACACTACCGGGAGGTGGGTGTAGGATACAAACCTCCCTTGTATTATTTCTAGTGTTCTTGATCTTTATTGTTCTTCATGTTATGATGTGGATGTGAAACCCTATCCTCAAGAATCCCTAATCCAAATTGATCCTTAATACAAGTGTTTTCTATTTTAGTTCATTTCCTTTTATTTGCTTAGTTAACATAACAAAACATCTCTTGTTAAAAATATCTAGATTATTGAAAATCATAACTCTTGCGCCTAGCTAACCAACACTCCTTGTGTTCGACCTCAACTACAACTACTCTCATATACTTGCGGGAAATAGCTAGTTGAGTAAAAGATCATTATATGATTGAAACCCGTTAGTGTAACAAACCAAAAAAATGTCAAGAGAAACTAAGCATCATCAATAAGAAAACTCCATACAAAGATGGATATCAAAAGCCTAAAACAAACTTCACAAAGACACACATGGAAAATCATGATAAGGGAGAGGAAACCATGCTTCAAGCTCATGAAATCTAAGATATCAAAACTTCAAAGCTCACATAATCATGATGTTAACACCAAGGATCATATTGCATGAAAGAACAACCACTTATCAATCACTTACCAATATGGTACATGAAATTAGGGTTTAAGAGAAAGAGTAATCCATTTAAGAATACTACACAATCATATACCCTAAATAATTATAACATCATCTAGCATGTTTAAACCACATTTTAGAGATTAGAACCGTAGCAAGCAAGCAAGATTATGGTGTGAATAAAAGAAGAGGGGAGAGTTATATAACCCACATTATGTTGAAGATCAAGATCCAAGAGAGAGAGAAAGAAGCTCCAACTTGGATCAATGCCTTGGCCACAAGATAACTTCAGGAAGAGAAGAAATCACCAAGATTAAAGGAGAGATCAAGAAAGAGAAACTCAATCCCTAGGCCGAATTAGAGAAGAAAGAAGAGAGCTTCTTCTCACATAGGCACCACCATGATCAAACCATAGTCTCTGACCTTAGTGATGAGAAGATCTTAAAGATAGCCACCGTGGTTGCACCATAGTCTCATGGCCAAGAGGGGAATAAGAAAGGTAGGATTTTCAAAAGAAAATGTGATCAATGAGATAGAACCACTTACAAAGAAGAGAAATCACCAAACACCACCACAATGAAGATGTTCGAGCTCAAGATCATCACATGTAAGGATGATCGGCCACCAAAGCTCCAAGATCAGCCTTCTCTAGTTCCACCAAGATCCAAGGTCAGCCAACCAAGAAAGATGAAGAAGAGAGAGATAAAAGGATTTCTTGAATATGAAGGCAAGAGCTTATATTCACATGGGGTAGGAGGGAGGTAAAGATATGAGGTGCCAAGATGTCAGGGCATCATAAGAACACTTGTCCCTCCAAGGATCGACCATGCATGTTAACATGCAAAAGAAATGTTAAAAACAAAATGGTGTAGCAACCACTTGGCCTTCGAACTCAACAAGGTCAAATCACACTCTTGGTAGCAGTCACAACACACCAAAAGACCCTTGTATCGACTGCAATAAAAGCAAAACAAAAGTGTTGTGGTCGCTACTAACATCAAGGCAAAACCCTAGTGACCAAAACACATGCTCAAGGTACTAGGTCAAAGAAAACCATCCAAACTTGTTGTAGTGGTCGAAGCACTCTCCAAATACATCATCAAGGTCACTACACTTGTCAAAACTCAAGAAGCATACATATGGTCGTTACCATCATACATGCATCTCATGCAAAACCCTAATATCACCTCCAAATTCTACCTCATCACCCATGGTCCAACAAGGTACCTAATAGAATCATCTTCTCTCTCATGATGCTAAGGCACAAGAAGCACACTCTACATGTGACAAATTGCAATATAAACCCTCAACATGGGTAAATTGCAACTTGGTCAAAAACAAGCATATATAGCTCAAACATCAACCAAACTGAAAGTATAAGAATGCCACATGTTATTGAGGCATCTCAAAATATTAGATTAAGGTTTAGGCATCTCATTAAGAAAAGAAACCACAATCAAGAAATAAGTTGGGTCAAGGGCCTTACAATACTTGTGTTTCATCATGTACGACTAGAACTATTTTTCTTGGGCATGAAAGAGTAGCTCCATGCTATACTCGTGTGAACTGTGAATTTATATCTAATGTTAGTTAATTTGCTTCTCAAGAGCTTATACAGTGTTTTGTTTCTTGCATTCTTGAGTGGCCATCAAATATGCATGTCGTATGATTCTTTATGCGATTCGAAAGGATGTATGAGGGAATATGGAGTAGTTCTCTTGGCCATAAAACCCTGAGCATGGGAGTGGTTGGGATACATAGAGGATTACACGTTGCATTCAAATTTTGATATAGACACGGGATTGTTATGTTAAAAATGAGAACTATCTCATATCAATGGGAGGTGTATGATGACTACAACCTCCTTTGCAAGTTAAGTGCCATGTTAATTTTACAGTTGCACATGATGTAATGGTATGGAAGTGAAATCTTATGTCCAAGATCTCCTAAATCTGATCTAAATCCTCTTAATTTAGTTCTTTCTCTTTAATTTTCTAGTTAGACAATAACAACCAAATATAACTTTTGTAAAACGATCTAGATTGTTGAACTGTAACACCCTTGCGCCTAACAATAACATGCTCCTTGGATGACCTCAATAGTACTACATGCACCTGTATACTTGCGGGGTAGTGTTTGAGTTTATAAATATTGAAAGTTTTGCACATAGCTAACAAGTTTTTGGCACCTTTTTCGGGGAGCATTGATATATTTTTGTTAGAGTAAGAAGTGTTGAAAAGTAAGAAAGACTAGATCACACCATCACTTGTCATATCAACCACATTTTTTCATCATGATCATCATCATTATCATATTGTTGTATCTTACATTTTTATTTTTGTACTTCACTTGCCTTCTTTACTTGTACGACTGTATGAAGCGATCCAAAAGGGGACTTGAACCTTCCATATTTCTAGACCCAAAAATTGAGTACAATATTAGCAACCTTCAAAAAGCAAGGAGGAGTGAACCCCAATCAGATTTGGAGGACTCATGACCATCATCACCAACATCTTCACCACCATCCTCACCAACCCAACAAGAAGAACAAATCATGGAAGATGATCGTCCCCTAAAGACTTCATTATTCCAGCTGCTACAAAAATCAATGGGTCTATCACTATCCCACAAATACTTTCCAAATACTTTCCACCACGTAAGACCACACAATTGAGGAGTCAACTCATCAATTTTTCTAAAAGGCAAGGAGAGACCTTATATGACATGTGGGAAAGGTTCAAATACCTTCAACGTCTTTATCTTCACCATGGTTTAAGCAACTAGCTTTTATTGCAAACTTTCTATAATTTCGTATTCTACAATACAAGGATATCTATTGATGTTGCTGCCAATGGTGATTTAATGAACAAATCATATAGGAATGCTTATGCCATTATTAAAGACATGACACTTAATCATTCCCAATGGAGTCTGGACAGGAGCAGCCAACCTTCTTCTTTAAGCTCTATATTTTAGAAAGCAAGCCACTTAAGTAATTTGTGATGCATGTGGAGAAACAAAACACACTCCTTATTCATGTTTTGCCTCACCATAACAATTTGAAGAGATACCAATACTCAACAAAAATGTCAACTACAATTTCATACATGAACAATAACATTTGCAGCTAAGCAGAGTTTGGTTTCCATGCTTGAGACCTTTGTCTCAACTCAAATTTAGAAAAACAATGAGCTTCATCAACAAAGGGAACTGCTAAAGGATGCTCTTTCACAACTTTCTTCTAAGGTGGATGGAATTTCCACTCACACTAGTATGTTGCAGAATCAAATTGCTCAACTAGCTCTTACCAATAAAAAAGAACCTTCTAGTTCCTTGCCTAACCAACCAGAGATGAGTTCAAGGGAGACATTCACGTCAGTTATCTTGAGAAGTGGAACCACTATGGGATAATCTTCTTCATCATCAAAGACAATATCATATGAAACTTTTGACTCCCAACGTAAGCAATGATAAGGAAGAAATCAATGCTTGCTCCACATGATGATTTTTCAAACAAGCAAAGTGTATCATTGAACACATCTTTGATACAAGTCTTGGTGGTGAGAACATTCTCTTTGACTCCAATTTCTGGTTATTTTGAAGAAGTGCAAGAAGGGACAAACAACGCATGTACAAAAGCCTATTCATATTGCAAATCATAACTGTATATCTTTGTCCCAAATTAACAATACATTACAAAGAGGCGCAGATCTATGGTGCAACAATTTCCAGCCTCAAATACAAGCACTGGACCACCCTCTTGATCATTGACCATGACAGGTATCCGGTTGCAATCCTCTTGAGTTTGTTATATGCAGTGAGGACACTGTTGATTTCAAACTTGGGGGGAGCAACCGGCTGGTAGTGTATTTTAGTTTTATTTCCCTTTTGTCATTGTTTTCTTAGTTGTTCTTTTTAGTTATGCTCTTCTTGTGGCAAATCCAGTATGACATGAGGCTTATCGTTTGTATGTGGATTGAACTCCTATACTTAATTGATTGTCCTCTTTTGGTTAGAAATATCATTTGTAGAAATTATAAAAGGCATACATTAATCAAATGAAACCTTTTGGCCATCAACATGTGCTTAACTCTAGTTTATGCTTCTAGCCTAATATTTCATCTTTCACATCCTTGATTGCTTAAAACATGTAATGGTTTTGATTTTTGTGAGTAAATTAACTTTACTACATCATTTAGAATATGGGATGCCCTTACCAAGCTCTTAGTGCATTTTCAACCAGTCTTTCACTGAATTTTTTTCAAAACAAATGAATGAAATCTAGCTTATGTTGCAATTCAATTGACTCTCCTATGTTGTAGAAAATTTTTAAAATTTCTTTTGACTTATTTCACTATCATACCCTGTAAAATATGGCTAAACCACCCACATATCATGCTAGACTAGTGTAAGTCCGATCTGGCCACAATGGGTAGGTGGGATGTCTTAAAAGAGGGTAAAATATCCCAATCGGTACTCCACATGTGTATAAGCCTACATTAGCATCCGAGTGCTGGAACCCGTAATACATTGTCATATCATTTCCGGGATAGAAGTAGAGTACAACTGAAATTGTTGATTTTAACTAAGATTTCCTTAATAGTTGAGAGTTTGAGTTGCACATCCACTAATTGTTTGGCTTGGTCATTAAAATTTTACTTAGTGTTGTTTAATTGATTGATTCATTTAATTGTGACCACCCCTTCTGAACTAAAAATCTCTTTCTTGGGTGTTTAAGTTGAATTGATGGCTATGAGTATAAACATGTTGGTCATGGTTAGTTTGGTCTTATACTCATTTTTCATTTCATGTAATCTATGCATGAACTTGACAACTTCTTCATTTATGTTTCCATGCTCTTTTTGCTTCAGGACAAGCAATGGTTTAAGCTTGGGGGATTTAATTAGCGTATTTTATATCATATTTTGGACCACTTTTGGTTATATTTCTAAATCACTTTCACCCAATAATAACTCTTAATCATGCTAGATTTTCCACTTTATTGTTATCTTTACTTGCTCTTTGGTTTGTATTGTAGGTACCACATTTTGACATCAAAATGAGGAGAAAACAACATCATATCATCCATCAACACATTTCCCAATTATGTAAACATTCTGAAAATCAATGTTGCTAAAACGGTCATAGACATGTCGTGTCTTTCAAAAGACATTACGTATAGCTTTCCAAAACTTGTCCAGAACTACCTAGACTGCAGCAACATGCCGGGTTGGCCTTCCAACACGTCGTGTCACGTGCAAATTTCACTCAAACACAAATGTACAGAGTAAAGATGGTGAAATAGGGTTAATCCAACCCAAATCCGACCCTTGTTGGATTCGTGAAGAGTTTGCACACTTGGCAGAGTCAATCTTGAAGAAATTGAAGAAGACACAGTGTGTGCTGTTTTACACACAACGTATAAGTTTACAGAAACTTTTGTCCCCAACTGTAGAGAAAAAGACATGAATTGTCTTCCTAAAGACACTGCATGTTTGTATGTTTAAAAGCCTCGTTTGAAAAGTTCTAGAAACTTACACGACATGTGTTTATTTAGACACGCTGTGAACTCTTCATGGACAACTATTTCATCTAACAGCTACACTGAGAGACACAACATGTCTCCCAAAAGGCAGGACTTGTGTTTCTCAGTATCTACAGGATTTGAAAAGAACTGCCCCTCATTTTAATGATGAGACCAACCATATGGGACAATTATCACTTGATATTTGAAATAGTTTATGATAAGAAAAAGTTGTAGAACAAGAGGAGGGAGATTTTGAGGAGGAAGAAGAGGTTTCTTGGGAAAGAACCTCCATTCTTCATCATTTCTTCTCATTTTCTTCTCGAAAAGGTGCAATAGAGATTCTTTACTCGTCCAAGCTTCTCGGGAGGAAAGATAGTCCGATTGGGATTAGCTATAGGAGTGGAATTCCATCCTCCAATTGGAGTTTCACTTCACTCAACCTCACTCTTTGGTTCCCTTTGTTCTTTCTTCTCTTTTATCATGCAAAAACTCTAACATTTGTGTCATGCACTTGTGTTTCTTCATCATGTATGAGTAGAACCCTTTTTCTTTGACATAGGAGAGTAGCTCCCATGCTATTAGGCATGTGAACTCGTAATTTGTATCTAATGTTAGTTAATTTATTTTTCCAAGAGCTTCTATGGTGTTTTAATGCTTGTATGCTTGACTGGCCATCAAATATGCATGTCTTATGCTTCTTTTTGTGATTTGGGAGGATGTATGAGGGAGTATGGAGTAGTTCTCTTGGCAATGAACCCCTGGCCATAGGAGTGGTTGGGATACATTGAGGGTTCTAGGTTGCATTCAAATTTTAATATAGACATGGGAGTGTTACGTTAAAAATGAGAACTGTCTCATATCACTAGGAGGTGTATGACGATGGCAACCTCCTTTGCAAGTTAATTGACATGTTAATTTCACAGTTGCACATGATGTAATGGTATGGCAGTGATATTTTTTGTCTAAGATTTCCTAAATCGAATCTAAATCCTCTTAATTTAGTTCTTGCTCTTTAATTTTCTAGTTAGTCGATCAAAACCAAATCCAACTTTTGAAAAACGATCTAGATTGTTGAACTGTAACACCCTTGCATCTAACAATACCATGCTCCTTGGATGACATCGATAATACTACACACACTCATATACTTGCGGGATAATGTTCGAGTTTACAAATATTAAAATATACACACATAACTAGAATGGGTATAATAAATAAAAAATATATATTATTTGTTAGACTCTCAAACTTGTGATGGAGAATGAGTGAGATTCCATCTTGAGTTCCATAATAGTGTCCACCTAGGCATTTTCCATTTTGATTTACTTGTAGACCTGGGTCTATATCTATACGAAAATGATTCCCTCACGTGCGTTGGGTTGCAAGTGTTCCTCACGCGCAGGGAGAGGCTGCTTTGTTGGGGGAGAGGCTGATTTTGGGGTGATGACGTGGCGGGTTTTGATTGGATCGATTGGTAGAGGTTGTGTAATATGCAAATAAATTTGTTTTGCTTATAACTTTTGAACCGTGATGAATTTTTTAACAAAACAAAAACCATTGGATTCGTTACGAAAAATGCATTCCAACAAGACTTTGATATATTTTTAACAAAAAAAATATACGAATAGGTTATTTTGGATGCCAATGAATAATTTTGGGTGTCAATTAACCATCTTTGGGTGTCATTAGCCATTTATGGCCGTCGTTATAAATCTAGGTGTCAATAAACCATTTTGGACGCCATTAAGTGGTTCTTAGGTGTCAAACAAACCTATTTAGGTGTCGTTATGTTGTTTTGATTGTCAATCCCTTATTTGGGCGTCATTTTAAACTTTTGGGTGTCAATGAACTATTTTAGGCATCAATTACCTTATTTGGGCGTCATCTTTGTACTTTTGGGTGTCAATGAACCATTTAGGCGTCAATCAACCATTTTTGGGTGTCAATATCCATTTATGGGTGTCATAACATCCAAAAATGCCTTATTTGGGCGTCATTTTAAACTTCTGGGTGTCAGTGAACCATTTTGGGTATCAATTACCTTATTTGGGCGCCATCTTTATACTTTTGGGTGCACCATTTTTTGGTGTCAATAGTTATTTATGGGTGCAACAACATCCAAAAATGACTAAATAGCACCCAAAAATAGTTAAATAGTTGTTTTGATTGTCAATACCTTATTTGAGTGTCATCTTTATACTTCTGGGTGTCAATGAATCATTTTGGACGTCAACTAACTATTTTTGGGTGTCAATAACCATTTATGGACGTCATAGTTGGTTGTCAATTAAACTATATATATAATTTTAGTATTTTTTTCAAAAATATGTCAATATTAGGCTTGTTAGATTGTATTTTTCGTAACGAAACCAACGATTTTTTGTTTTATTAAAAAATTATTTACGGTTCAAAAGTTATAAACGAAATAAATTTATTTGTCTATTGCATAATTTCAAAAAAATACCCAATCATCAAATGCCACGTGGTGCGGTTTGGAGGCTGATTTGAGGCTGATTTCATCCGCGCCTGAAACCGGGCGTGAGCGTCGCGGAAGCTTAGTCCATATCTATTATCTATGTAATAAAAGGGTTTGTGTGGTCATGTCCCTGCTTCTTATTTTGTTGTTGACTAATGTTTTTTTTGTCCAACAGGGACAGGGCAGGAAAGGAGAGCACAATTAGTTGGGGAAAAGACATGTCATAGTCGGCCGGCTGCCTTGCGGGATTCAATTATACAGCACATGCTATTAACCGAGAGCATACAATCGTCGTTGCAAATCAGCAATCTTGCTTAAAACTGTCACAATTTTCTCCGCTCCGCTAATACATTTTCCTTCGTCCGCGTACTGCATCTCGGCCTGTTTCCAGAAGGTGTTCCATAGAAATGATTCCGGTACGTTTTTCTTGTATGCCTGGGTGATGATTCTCTGTATGGGCAGCAGCTTCTTTCTGCTTTGCCTACTTTCTTATAATGCGGACTGCGAACCATTACAACACAGGATTTATTTGGCCTTTCTCTGGTTGGTGAGATGGGTTTGTAGCGGCGAAAGTAACAGAGGGAGGGGAGATGAGGCGCTAGGGAGGAAGGGGGGATGGTGACTGGGAATTTTGGGCAGGTGAAGGAGCTCAGCCTGGGTCTTTTCATAGGGGGTGGAACAGTATCAGCATCACTACTGCAGCCTTCAAGGGGTTTTCCGAGATGCATATGCTGTGGCAGGCACCCCAGGTAGTACGATGACTGGCCCGCCGGATGCGACTGAGGTGAGGAGGATGCAGTGTTCCGAGGGAGATTTAGGGCGTAGTGCGCTGGCGGCGAAGCAGTTGCTGGATCGCACTGAGAAGAAGTGGCCTGCTGCCCAGCTGTTAGTACCTGTTTCTAGATTGTCGTTCTGTAGGCGCCAGCGGAGTTCGGAGCGCTATGGTGGGAGTCGACAAAAACGGCGAAGGGGAGGGTGGATATGAATTGAGGACCCGGTTGCTATGTGGTGCTATGTGGTTGGATAAATGTATGGCACTGTGGTATTATAACAACGGAGTTGGGTCAACGTGAGGAAGCGAGATCAGCATTCCTTTTTTTCAACGGAATTGGGTTTGTGGAGACAATGAGGGAGGGTGTCACCGCATTATTCTTGGGTTTGACCGCCTATTCATTCTTTTCCAAGTATGTAACTAGGCTTTTGCATTGTCCGTCCTCAGTTTTTCACTCCATTGCATGTGGATCTCAGCTCATTGCAGTTCTCAATATACACTTTCTAAAATCGACAAAATAACAGCCCAACATTAATAAGTTTCCATGCCAGTAAGAGATATTCTTATGAGAGTGTGGAGGGGTAATTAGCAACTGTTGAACCATTGGTATAATAACAATTCAATTATAAACCTCAAAACAACTTGGGCTATTCTAAAAAAACTCATCCATATAAAAATCGATAAAGCCCTATCCCTTATCACCATCAAAAGATCAAACTCCTTAAAAAGATGTATCCTCTCTGCTTTAAGTCAAGAAGATCTCAGTAATATCTCAACCTCTTTAGAAGAAAACACCTCAAATAACATCTCTTGGAAATGGGGTAAAGATTATTCGGTAAAACTTGCTTACAACTTTCTTTCTTTCATAGGTATCACCCCATCATCATCTAAACTTTGGAAACAAAAATGGCCACATAAATATAAAATATTCTTATGGCTTCTACTCCACAATAAGCTCCTTACAGGAGAAATCATCATAAAAAAAGGCTTCCATGGACCGTTTAGATGTGTCCTCTGTGAGCAAAATGAGGATTCGACAAGTCACATCTTTTTCAAATGCTCTTTCTCTCAAATTATCATCTCACACTTCCTGCGTTATAGTCTTCCTGATCTCCAGGAATCTATTTTCCCTATTCATATTCCTCCATCTAGGCTTTACAGGCAGCACAAAGTAATGATCTATTCTCAGCCATCTGTTGGAATCTTTGGAAGGAAAGAAACAATAGGATGTTCAATAACAAGAAAAAAATGGCTAAGACTATTTTAGATGATATCGATGCCGATCTCCACATCTTTATCAAATTGCAGGAAAAATAGCAGGTATTTCCCTAGAGCAATCTGGTGAAGGTGATTCTGAAGCAGTGGAATCGGAAGCAGCTTTCCTTTGTGATCTAAAAGCCATGGTGGACGATGAGACGGGCGTCAGTCTTGTGCAGCAACCATAGTGTCGTTACATCCCTTGCTTGTTCAGCACTTTTAGTCTCATTTTCTAGTATGCAAAAACTTTATTTTCTAAAAGAGGTTTGTCTTAAGGGGTGCCTCCCCCGGTTTACTTTCAGCTTATTTCCTTTCCTCTACAAACTCTTCGATGTTTCTTCACATTAGCAGGTCTTCGCTTGCTGAATGTGTTTATTCAATATATCATTACCTTGCCTAAAAAAAAAAGTTTCCATGCCAGTAATGCATTGTCAATCACGAGCCCTGTTATATCTAAAAGGGAATGCCACTAGAAATCAGACATTGTGGTCGTTTAAATAAATTTTTGTTGCATTATTTCTTTCTCAGGTCAACTGTACAGTAGCACACCAATCATGGATGAAGAAAGATGCTTACTAGAAAAATCAACAAACAAAGTGTTTGAGAGAGTGCACGATGTGGTGCGCATTATATGGTCGACAGAGCATGGTCATGTTTGCAATGATGCTTGATGAGATTTGTTTATGGAAAATCAAGTACTCACTTGGTTAACATATACACTATATTATAAGAATAATTTATCATGTCGTGTAATAAAATTGTATAACTATTTATTTTGTTTCCTACATATCTATTTTGTTTCTGACTATATATATATATATAATTCTACAAATACTTTGACACATGCTATAAGAAGAAACTGGTGTAAACCTAATATGAAACAATGCATGGGTTTTCGGCAAGATGAATGCCTGTGAGGCGGTCCTAGGGTTATGGCCTGAGTGGATATATACGTAGTTAACACTATTATTATATTGTTTTGAAGAATAAGTGTGTATAAAAAAAACTAAATGATATATTAAATAGTAGTTTCATATTTTTTTGTAAAATGAAATATTCAGAGATCCCAGAGGAGAAGAAAGTGTTAATGTGAAAAGAGAGAAGAGAGTGCTATGCTAACCTTTAAGATGAGAAAAAGACACTAAAGTGTGAAAAGATAGTCAAAATTATGTCAGGAGAAAATTTGAAAGAAAAATAATGAAACATTCAAACAAGCGAATAGATCAACAACTTTGCCTTCTCCAACAACTTTCATCAATTGGATGCTTAGAAAAGGAAAGCTAACCAGCTAAGATTCTTGGCATATGGGAATTTGGATCTTCGTCAACAATTAGTGAAATGAATTTCCTTCCAACCTCAGCAAAAATGAAAAGCAAACATGATCCAATGGCCAAAAGATTTATAACGGATTTAGTGAAACCTACAGAAGCATACATGCTTGCTAGTTGTAAAAGTTGTGACCAATGTGGTGCAACGAGATTTCTGTATGAAGTGAATACATTTTGTTGTTATGATGGGGAAATTGTTTTGGCAACAAATGATATTCCTTTAGATTTATTATGCATGTATAGCTCATCAACTGAAGAAGCTATTCACTTTAGATAGTTCATAAGAAATTACAACAACACATTTGCTTTTACATCTATGGGTGTGCATGAGGATAAAATCTTTCAAAGAGAAATAAAGGAATATACACATTAAAGGTGCAAGGAAAAATGTATCATTTTATAAATAAGATGACACCAGAGGATGGTCAACCATCACATCTACAGTTGTACTTTTATGACACTGATAATGAGATAGAAAATCAATTACACAAGTCATCTAGACTAAAAGAAGAAGTACTAAGGATATTAGTCAATACTTTGTGGGAAAATCCTTACTCAAAGTTCTTTTGAAGCTTAAAGGATCTAAAGAGTCTTCAAAATATTTAGATATTTATCAAATCAAATCCAAATGTACTTCAAGGTGTCCAGAATGCACCAACATTTTCACAAGTAGCTATAATTTGGGTCCAAAGTGAGGATGGAATTGATACCAACACAAATTTTTAGTGTGATATTCGTGTCAACACTCATACTGAAAGTAGTCATTGCGTTCATTATTATTATGGATTTTATGAACCCCTATAATATCCACTATTGTTTCCTCAAGGTGAAATTGGTTGGCATGAAGGTATATCACGAGGGGATAAAAAATGGATCAATGGATGATTAATGGTACATCATTTGATCTCCTATATTATAATGGCATAGATGCACTCTTTCAACAAGACCGAAGAGGTAATGTTTACAAAAAAGGTCATATTTACTTATTAACTAACACCTATTTAGTTGTCTTTTTTTTCTTATGTTCAGCTCTAGAAAGTAAAAAAAAGGAGGAAATGTGCGTCATGCCGTGAATATTATTGCTACAAACTACAAATCAGAGCCAATGATAATTCAATTTTGTTACGTTCTAGTAGAATCCTACAACAATACATTGTTGACATGTACATCAAACTTGAAAGCACTCACTTGGATTATATTACAAGAGATCAACAAAAAATACGAGTTGATCTATATTAAGGAATTCTTGATAGCTACAATCATTGAAAAATAGTGGTAATATGGTTGGTAAAAAAGTCATTCTTCCAGCTTCTTTCATTGGTGATCCTAGAGATATGAGACATCGTTATCTTGATGTAATGTCACTGGTTCAAAGATATGAAAAACCTGAAGTTTTCAAACTTTTACATGCAACCCATCATGGGATGAAGTAAAAAAAGTGCTACTATGTTTTGAAGAACCACAAAACAAGCCATGTTTGCTTTCTAGAGTACTCAAAGAAAAATTTAAAGAGTTGAAATCTGATCTTTTCAAAAGAGATGTTTTTGGTAATGTCATTTTTTATGTTTATGTCATAGAGGATCAATAAAGAAGATTGCCACATGCACATTTTCTTATCATATTGGAAAAATCAAAATATTAGAACACATGATATATATGACCAATATGTTTATGTAGAAATACCTAAAAAATGTATGAATCCATATCTACATAAGATGGTATTGAAACATATGGTACATGGACCTTGTGGAGCCTTAAATCCTAACAATGTCTGTATGGAAAAGGGACGATGTAGAAAGCATTACCCAAAATATTTCTGCTCAATAACAACACAGACTGAAATTTCCTACCCTTTATATCGGTGGAGACAATCATATCATTTGATAACAATTGGTTCTACAACGATTGATAATGGATGGATTGTCCCATACAATTCTTACTTATTGGCTAAGCACACTTGTCATATGAATGCTGAAATTTATACTTTGATTAAAGCAGTCAAATATTTATACAATTTTATATATATATATATATATATATATATATATATATATATATAAAGGACATGACCGAGTATTCTTTCAAGTGAATGACAAGCAGACTAAGAATATGCATGATGAAATTACACAGTTTGTATCTTGAAGGTGGGTATCACCATATGAAGCTGCATGGAGAATTTACCAATTTCCTTTGAGCGAAATACACCCATATGTAACATGTTTACAACTTCATCTCAAGGACATACAAATAGTTACATTCCATGAAAATCAAGATTTGTTAACAATTATAGAGAGTGATCATTTCACAAAAAAATGCTTACTGAATAATTTAAGATAAATAGTGTTGATGAGGAAGCTAGAAGGTACATATATAAAGAATTTTTTAGCATTATGTGTGGGAAAAAAATTCTAAATGTTGGAATAGAAGAAGAAAAGAAATTCAATTGGAAGAATAATATTTACAAAGCCTACTAAAGGTGAACGATATTGCTTGTGTTGTTTATTGAATCATGCCAGGGGTGCAAAGTCTTTTGATCATTTGAAGACTATAAATGGAACACAATGTCTTACATTCCAAGAGGCAGCTGGAAAACTCAATTTATTAGATTATGTTAATAGTGTTGAAGAATGTCTTGCTTAAGTAGTGTTATTTCAAATGCCTTCAAGCCTTCAAAAGTTATTTTCTACTATATTTGTCTATTTTGCGTCAATTACTCCTATAGATTTTTGGGGAAAATTTAAAGACTCAATGAGTGGACTTTTGTGGCAGTCAAAACATAGATAAGATGAATGCTTATAATAACACTTAAAAATATATTGGTACATGCTTAGAGAACAATTATCTGACTTTGATATCTACTGTTAAAGACAAAATGAATTGTTGTACAAAGAGGTACAAGAGGAATTGAATATTATTTTGCGTCTGATGATGATATGTTGGCTATTTCACAACTAAATTCTGATTAAGGTTGAGCTTATAAAATTATAATTGATCACATAAATAGTGGAAACCAAGAAATATTCTTTATTGATGGTCCAGGAGGGTTTGGAAAAAACATTTTTATATTGTGCTTTACTTGCAAAAGTAAGACCATCTGGGAGAATAGCACTTGCAACTGCATCCTCCGGCGTGGCAACCTCTTTACTAACTTATGGTCAAACTTCACACTCAAGGTTTAAAATACCTTTAAACATCAAATAACAAAAAATATGCAACATTTCAAAATAAAGTAGCTTGGGTGAGTTACTTCACATAACAAATCTTATAGTCTGGGATGAAGTATCTGTGGAAAAAAATAAGTGATTGAATCTTTTGATTTTTGATTGAATGATATGACAAACAATACAATACTTTTTGGCGGGAAAGTTGTTTTGTTTGGTGGTGACTTTAGACAAATTCTTCCTTTTATTCCACAAGGAGGTGAAGATTAAACAATTTCAACTAGATTTGTAAAATTTGTTATGGAAACATGTTGAGAGATTGGATCTAAAAGAAAATATGAGGGCCATATTGAACCCATCTTTTGTTAACAATTTGTTTCAAGTTTAAAATGGAACAATATGAACTCTTCATGAGGATCGAATTGAAGTTCCTAAATATATGGTGATCCCATTCAATGATGAAAGTTCCTCAATGAATGAGCTGATACAAGAAATGTTTCCCAAAAATATGAATGTCGATGATAACTTATATTTTCTTACAAGACATGCAATTTTAACTACAAAAAGTGAGTTTGTTGATGACATTAATGAGATCATGACTGATTTGTTTCTTGGAGATAGAAAAGAATATTTTTGCTTTGATTCATCAATTGAAAACACAAATCAGTTTCAAGAAGAGGAATTTCTATATTCTTGGTCCCCTCTAGGTCTTCCACCAAACAAGTGATTCTAAAAACATATTGCTATATTATGTTACTTTGAAACATTGACCCTTTCTGTGGTCTTTGAAATTATACATGACTTATTTGTAAAAAATTACCAAGAATGTCATCAACGCTATGATAGTAGTTGGACATAGAAAAGGACAAAGATTGTTCATTCCAAGAATTACATTAATACTAAAAGATCATGAAAAGCTACCATTTACTTTTAAGATATTAAAATTTCATGTGCACTTGTGTTTTGCAATGGAAATTAAAAAATCACAAGGACAAACTCTAGAGAAAGTTGGAATTTATCTACCACAACATGTATTCTCCCATTGACAATTATATGTGGCTCTACCAAGGGTAAAATTTGATTAAGATATCAGCGTTTTGAATAGACCATCTTCTACTGAAAACAAAAATATTACTACAATAAGAAATATTATACACTGAAATATCATTTGTTGTAGGGATTATTCAAACAAAGAGTATACTTCAGTAAGTTTTGACTCTATGTTTATATTTATACTTTTCTTATTTTTTACTTACAACAAATACCTTTCTACTATTTTGCAGTATCATTGGACAGACTACAACTTCAACAAATGAGAAGCATATAGACTAAATAGTAGACTTCATAGATGAGAAGGTGTGTTGATGTTCTTTACAAAAGAATCAATTGATCCTTCATTACACAAAAGTATCCATAAATTCATTTTCCTAGGAATGAAGGTACCGATAAAGAAATAACATTTCTCAGGTTGCAACCTACTTCTACAAATACTTTTGCAAAGAATCCATTCTAAAGTGTTGAGGTCATATTCATACTTTTATTCAACAAATGAAAAGCATATAGAAAAAATAATAGACTTCATAGATGAGAAGGTATGTTGAGGTTCCTTACAAAAACACAATTGATTCTTTGGTATACAACAAACATCAATTCATTTTTAGGGAATGAAGGCACTGACAAAGAAAGAGTGTTGCTCATCTTGTAAACTACATTTGTAATTATTTTTGCAAAGAATCCATTGTACAATCTTAATGTCATATTCACACTTTTCCTATAATCTACACTTCTATATTTATTTTCTTACATAACATAAATCGTTTAGGTGCATCCTAATGCTTCAACTATAACATTAGAGTTATCAATGTATAACTATCAATATTAAATGTACCAATGCTCAATTGAAAACCATGTGCTTTGCACATGCTTTCTTGATAGTTACAACTAAAAGTCATGAACTTTACAAGTTATTCATAAGAAATAACTTTCAAATATATTTTTCTAAATATTTCCACATCGATGATCAATGTTTGTTTTTCTCAGCCAATGGGGATTCATGGATCTTGATTCATGGATTCTTCGCCATTCTAATGACCGTGGACCTTTTTCCTCATACCATGAACGATATCTAATGGAGGATGGTCATCCATCCTTTCTGCACCCATGCAAATCCATTCCCGCACCAAATTGACCACTACAATATGTGTTCCTACCCTCTCATTTTCATTCCCTGACTTTTCTCATTGAATCAATTTCAAAACACTTCTTCTTCTTCATTTTGTTCTTCTGTACCTCACCACTATCATCATGGAAACCTCAACATATCACATACCCTTGGTCCCTTATCCTTGATTAAAGTGGTTAGTGACATAATGCGGCCAAGAAGGCACAAAGGATCACTTTTGGGCCCTATTGTGCCCTCTCTCCCCCTCCTTTCCTTAGGTTCGACAATCTCAAATCCCCGAGGGTTGCTTCTCGCATAAAAGGGCCCAATAAAGAATAAAAGTTCATAGTTGTCTGATCTAGGGATCCCCTAGACAAAAGCCTAAAACTTGATCCCACTCACCCTCTCTCTTCTAATCAACTAGTGGATGGGTCATGCCCTTGCCCTCCAGTTGTGTGTGCCCATGGTTGATTCCCGATCAATGACTAGCATACTTAATGGAAATGGTATTTTCCCACCCTCTCAAAGACAAAATCAAGAAATTGATTTAATTAAAAAATAATAAAATTCAAAGCCTTGGAAAAATATAGTCAATTATATACCTTTTTTTATCAATAATTCTAATTTTTCCATAAATATTCTTATAAAAGACAATTCTACCCAAAATTATACTAACTTGCTTCACTTTTGACATTTCTAGAAATGATAAATGCTCTATTATGCTAATCACGACTTTATAATGACACAAATACATCTCATGGCCTAATATTAGTACGTTTTGACATCTAATGGACCATTATTTGACCTTTATCACTCTAATGTACGAAATGGATTCTTGTGGCATGAAATGTATATCAATATGGACCTTTTAATAATCGATCTTAAACCATATGGATATCTTGATCTAATGACACTCAAATATGTATATAAACTCCAAATCAATAATATTTGATGCATTTTATCATGAAATCTCATAATGATTACAATGGTTCTCAATCAACGTCTTATGGTGTGAACAGTAGCATGATGTGCAACTTGTATGGTATTTTTTTGTGGTAGATCTCTAATCTTATATAAATATTGATCCTATGATGTTACAAACTATTTTATGACTCCAAATTTGTAACTTTTGATGAACTGTATAATAAAATACAAACACGGTCACTTTTATACTCTTAATAACTAAGTTGCATAATGTATAACTTAAGTTGATATATCGATGATTAAGTTATTAATCATATCAACTCTAATGATTTTCCTATTAATATTAATGAACCTAAATCTTAAAATCCCTTCTCTTGTAAGGATCTTTTAGTGTGACTCATGTATTACGTATGATGAAATATGGAATCATGATGATGAACTAAAATGCACTATTTAATATGATGGAATAAATTATTTCTAAGAAATGATACTGACATTAAGAGAATCATCCAACTGTCACAAAATGATTCATATGAACAGTATATTACTAATTTCAATCAAATCACACGTGCTTAAATGTCAAGATCTCTATACTAAGTTGTTTCCCCATTATGTACTCAAGTTCTCCACTCTAATTTTCTTGTTTCAAGGTACTCTGTACTGATCATTGAACTTGATTATGATATTGATGCTTGTATTGTAAATGTATGAGTCCCCATACTTGGCTATATATACTTGTTTGATCTAATTTTTCACTACCAGTAATATGTTTCATTTAATAATATTATGTTGGCAAAAATGTGAGCATAAATGAACTTGACCATTATGTAAAACCCTTGTTGTACCTACATGAATTCTTGGGGTAATGACACAAAGCTCAATGCACTTACTTGATTTTGATCAAGCAACAACACAACACTTGAAATAGGGTCAAGCCCTAGGCTTTTATCCTTGTGGCCCATCATGTAGAAATATAGTTAATTCTTATCTTTTACTTTGAATCTCTCTCACAAACTATTCCTTTGGAAGTTGGTAAAAGGTTTTATCGTGATGTTGTTTGGTATATGGAAATGCATTTACAATACAATTTTTGTTAATAAGGAAGGTTTTGCAGTTGTTATTCTCTTGCGTTCATGACTCTATAAATTTTTTAGCCACACATATATGTTTCTCTAAAAATGCAAGTTTTCATATCTTTATAGCATACCAAATGCATTAGCATTGATTGACACTAGTTTTATGATTTTAGATACAAAAATTACATTATGAATCTTAATATGTTCATTCTTCCTCTATGATATAACATGATATCTATTTTAAGAACTATGATCATCTAAGACCAATCTAATTACATGGGATTTTATATAATTAAAGTGTCTTTATCTTGTATCCTCTTGTTCTACTTAGTTTCCTTTTGATTTGTACTTCCCCTTTTGTTTCCTATAGGCTATATATAAACCTTGCGGTTCTTGATCATAAAGAATGATAGTTGCTATTTTATTCACATGTATGATGTGTGTTTTGAGTAATTCAAGTTGTGGATGCTCGAGTCCTTTTACAATTGGATTTCTAGTCATTTAAAGTTGGTACCTGTAATAAATGAATCTGTGACAAATGATTATAATATGATGATTTAGTTAGACCACAACTATGATGTCTTCCCTTCCAGTGACAATGATTTCTTTTTATATCTAGTTTTTGTAATGGACATCAACTAGTTACTTGTAGGGGTGCGGGAGTAGGCCCTCTACTCATAATTATCTATTGCCTCTTACATTTGAAATTGTTTGGATAATTTTGAAACTATGAAGCAATCATTTCATTCCTTGCAATTGTGATTGGTCGTCATTCTTGAATTTTTATAAGGTTTTGTGTTTATAGAACCTCACAACCAAGATTTTGGAGTTTTTGTAATTTTTTGCTAACCCTTTGAAGAGAATTTCATATGGATAATTATGGATGAGTATGATATATGACATCCACTGTAACAGAATGGTGTTTTTGGGGGTGATAATAGTATGTGTATAATCTCATTTATAAATAACTAAACCATTACAACCTCAATAGCTAATTATAAGTTCTTTTAGATGCGGAGATTGATTGCATATAGGGATAGCAAGGGTGAAACATGTTACTATAGTTATTAAATTATTTTATAATTTATTCATTAATCTTCATGCTTAATAGTGATCATTGTTTTAATCAATAATCCTCTATTTTTGTTATAAATACTAGTTATATAATGAAGATATCAGTGAATTTTATCATTTTTTCCTTGGGATCTGACCATAGTCTATATTGTGATAAGATCCTTCTTCTTGTGGGTACTACATCATATCACTGAACACTAGGGTTTTTAGTATTAGTAAATTCAATATATATAGAACTTTACATCAGACCAAAGACCACTAAACATGGTTAGATCCACACCTAGGGTGCAATTAACCTAATCACTACTTTCAAGATCTAAACAATTTAAATATTTCTTTCCATACTATGATTAAATTCATAGGGTAAGTATCATCAATTTGTTGGTGTATATGAACTAAGAGCCCATCATATGATGATGGTAATGTGATATTTTGTACTTGATTAGATAATGAATAAAATGTATTTCCACTTATTATATTTGTCTCAGTATGATATTATGATAGATTGTGATGATGTACTAGGAATTTTTAATAGGATAAGAAATGTCTTTGGGTTGAGAACCTAAATATGTGATCATGTGTAAACCTAAGAGTAACCATTCTTGTATAGTCCCTTTTTTAATGTTATTGTGAAACATATAAAGGGTAATCATTATACATCAAGACTAGTTTGTATGTTGATTGATGGCTATTTGTACCATTAGTCATGGTATTGATTATCAGGTTAGGTACATGGATACATTTTAGTAAAAAAGTATACTCAACAAGTACAATTTGAGAAATTCATGGAAGGCATCTCATGCCAATCTGAACCTTACCTTAATATTATAGTGATGAATGGAATCCTAAGACATGAAGTTATTAGAATAATCATATGTCATTTAGTAAACTTGAACCCTACTTAACATGACTCTATGTAAGGGTTTCCACGCATGTAGTGATATGATTCACTGTTGAACCATATGGATCATGTTAGATGATGTAGATGGAATCTTCCGTTATATTAAAATGATATACTTGACACTTGATAAGTGAGACTATGGAATGCTTGACCATGCTTATGTGAGTCAATATTGGATATTAATCTCATTATATATTCATATTTTACTGTATATGAAGAAAGTTATACTGAATTTTCAGAGGACCATGACTCCATACCTTAGGTTACGTCTAGATAAATGTCACATAGGAATATAATGTCATGGAAAAATTGGTCACACATAGATATAAGTTGTTCATCAACCCATTAGAGTTACTTGAGTAATAATGAAGTTTTTTTACATATTTTTCATTGCTTGTGTAGTCATGATGAAATCACTACCAACCTAATGTGGAATATATAAGTTCACAGGAATAGGTTTCTCATGGAGAACAAAGTTAAATCAAAACAATATTAATAACATAATCATTCTGAATTTTATATGGATCGGGTTGTAATCGAACGAATAAATTGAGATATCATACGATGAAATTGCTAGTCCAATTGATCCACTAAAATATCAGTCTATTAACACAATGTTAAAGAGTAGGTGACTTATTAGGAGTATACATAGTTATGTATGTGGTCCTTTTGTCACAAATGCTAGAGATGTATACCAGTACTTCATCATATTTGTTGATAATCTTAGTAGATTTGGCAATGTGTATCTAATGAAAATAATTTATAATATAAGTTAAAGTTCAAGGAAATTATGAATGAAGTACATAATCAACATGGAAATAATATTTGGCACATCAATCTAATCAATATATGGAATATCTTAGCGATGCGGCAGAGGCCCTTCTATGACATAATAGTATATGGCATAGTTGACTCTACATAATATACCACATCATAATGGTGTTTCAACAAAAAGGGATTGCACCATGTTGGACATGGTATAATCAATGATGAGTTTAGCTAATCACTGGTCTTGCTTTTAGGGATATGCTTTGGAAACCAAGATTTTTACACTTAAGTGTGTACCTTCTAAATTGGTTTAAAAGATAACATATGGGATATTGACTGAGAAATGTCTTAATATGTCTTTTATGGAGGTATGGGGATATGAATCTTATGTCAAGAACTAGTTCTCTAAAAATAATTAGAAACATCATATAAATTTTACCTATATGGATACCGTAAGGAAACTAAGGTATACTACTTCTGTAATCCATTTGAAAATAAAGTGGTTGTTGCCAACATTATTTTATTCTTTGGAAAGGAATTTATATGCAGGTGAACCAATGGGAGAAATAAATAACTCAAAAAGTTTCAAGACCAACAAGACAACATTGAATCTATAGAGGTAGATGAGGAACAAATAGAACCACAAGTTTTGTGGAACTTCAGATTCCTCCTTCAAGATAAGCACTGAATGTCTAGGAGGACATGCCTGATCCAAAGATATTTCAGTTCCTCATGACTAAATAAGGAAATTTGATGAACATACTTGATGATGAATATCAACCTACAATTTGGCTTTTAAGGCTCATATTTTATGAAATGGCTTGAATGCATGGGATTTGAAATGGACTCCATGTACACAAACAAGATAGGGACCTTTTTACATCCACATAAATGTGTGAAACCCCTAGGGTGCAAATCGGCTTTCAAGATGAAGAACAACATGGATGGTAATGTACAAACCAATAAAGGACTATTGGTCCCAAAAGGATTCAAATAGTTTCAAGGTTTTAGCTAAGATCATATTTTAAATTGTATCTTATCTTGACTATAATATATAGAAAATGGATGTAAAAATCACAATCATTAATGGAAATTTTCTTATGGATCTGTACATGCCACAAATTAAAGGTTGTATCCCTCCAAATGAATCTAGAAAGGTCAATAATCTACAAATGCCATTAAAGAGTGCATATAGAATTTGGAGTCTTCATTGGAATGAGACATTTAAAGAGTTTGTCTTTATCTAAAATGAATATGGAACTTTATTATTACATGAAGGTTATTGGATCATATATGTATTCCTCATATTTCATGTAGATGACATACCACTGATTGGAAATCACATATCTACTATACAATTGGTTAAGGCTTGGTTGGAAAATTCCTTTTTCATAAAAGACATAGGAAAAGAATCCTACTTTCTAGGTATAACGGTACATAGAGATAGATTGAGAAGTATTTTGGGTTTAAATCAAAGTACATACATTGATGAAGTGTAGAATCCTTTTAGCATGTAGGTCCCCAAGAGGTGAAACTAGACATGTCTCATGGAATAAGTCACTCTATAGATCAATGTCCCAACTCTGTGGAAAATACAAAACACATGATTAACATTTCATGTGATTTTATAATTAGATATATCATGTATGTGTTGTTTTGTGCATATTTCAATGTCTCTTATGATTTAATCATGACAAACATATACCATTTAGGTGCTAGAAGGTCATTGGATTTTCATGAAGAAAATCCTTAAATATTTTTCTAGAACTAATGATCAATTCTTGATTTATGGTAGTAAAGGAAAGCTTTTTGTAAAGAGTTATGCTGATGTAAGGTTATCAATGGATAGGGACAACTATTGATCAAAATCAGTATTCACATTTTCCCTCAACAATTCATCTATAGCCTAGAAGAGTTCCAAGAAAGAGACAATGACTGATTTTGTTATGAGGTCGAGTATTTTGCTACTTCCAATGTAGTGAGAGATGATGCATTGATAAAAAAAAGTTTACAAGTGAATTAAAGTGATTACAACCATTGTTGATGTAGTATATTTTTAATGTGAGAACAATGGAGCTATTGTGCAAGCTAAGGATCCCATATAACATCTGTGTTCCAAGAACATAGTATAGATTTTCCATCTCATATGAGATATCATACAACTAGGAAATGTGAATATTTGCAAAGTAATGAATGAAAGAAACATTATTGATCCACTAACAAAAGAACTATCAACATAGAAATATGACGGCCATTTAAGATCACATGAACTTAGATCCATAAATGATTGCATCAAGTGGAAGTCAAAGACTACTGGTTAATATGCCCTTAGAGATAGTTATATAATGATTTTAATAGGATATTATACACTTAGTTGGATTTAATAAATGTCATTTCCACTTATGATGTTTGTTTTAGTATGAAATAATGACTGAGATGAAATGTTTCCCTAACAATGTATGACTCAACAACATATGTATTGAGATTGATAACTCAAATATGACATCATATCTGTACTTGCGATTTATAATTCTTGTATTGACACTAGTAAGGTATAATTATAGAATAAATAAGGACAAATATAATGCATCGAAAATAGTTTTATGTTGACTAATAAATGTATCTCACTAGTCATGATATCTGATAGCAAGTTAGAATACACATGCAGTTGTTAAAGAACAAGTGCATCAAAAAATCCCACCTTGACAAATATACATATGATCCATATCGTGACATTGAAATCCATATCTTAATGTGATAGTGGTGATTGTGGTCCTCAACCATTAAGTCATGGAAATAATCATATGTCATTCAGTGAGATTTAACACAAATCAATGTGACTCTGAATAAGGGTTGTTATAAATATAGTGATTGATTTTACTATGTCACATATATATGATTACTAGTGATGTTTATGGATTTGTCCCTCCTATTGGAATGATATCCCAACCGCTTAATAAATGAAACTATGACACACATCACCATAGTCATGTCAAACAACATTGGAGTTGTATCTTAAAAGTCTACTCCCAATCAAGAAACATAACTCATTTATAAGGGATGATGAGTGCAATACACTATTTTAATTTGGATACCTGAAACAAAGGGATTAGACAGTCATGTCAAAAGTGGTCACATTTAGGTTGGAGTTGTTCTCCAACAAATTCCAATTATTTAGGTAGTAATGGTGTGTTTCTAGAACTGCTCATTTTTGGTGTAGTAGTGGTGACATCACTACTGATATAATGTAGACGCTACATGGTCACACACATAGGATGGTGAAGGGAAAAAATAGTTGACATCAAAATAGTATTTAGAAAGGTTTTAATTTATATATAGGTTGGATTTTGATCAATCCGATCAATTAAGTCTTTTGTTGATCAAATAATGACTCTTACTAATTGGGTAAAATGTCAACCAAGAGACTGAAGGTTGAGCATATCAATAGGTTGATTGAACTTCAAAATTATAAATCATTTTAAATTTGTAAAAGAACCAAAAATCACCTAATGATCAATAAATAGACTGATGGATCAACAAAGTTTGAAAAGTATTAAATGATAAATTGAATTGTCAAATGAACAAATGATATATCTAAATGGTATATTGGGGTGTCCAAAAAATTGAGTGACTTCAACAAAACAAATTCTAGAGATGTTCACATGATGGACATGGTGACCAATGGTATCTCTATAGATTATCTAGAAAAAGAAAAATTATCGATATGACTTGCTATCATTGAGGCGGGAAGTGGAATTGGATCGGGTATGATAAGGCAGTCAAGCCAGAGGTGGTTTGAGCTAGTACGACTATTTCAGCTTATTACATATCGAAGGATTTCCTATTTTGTGATAAGTGAAGACAACAATTAGGAAAAGGATATGAGTTTTGATAACCCCTAACCAATTACTCCCATTTATATCAATGGGGTGACAAAAGTGATAAACAAACAGTTGCAACTAATTAGTGTTTATCCATTGGAGAGACCAAAAGACATTCATGATGGTTACCCAACAATAGAAGAAGATCGATTTTCCTAATCTACATTTATGTGGAGGCCAATGTGGCACTTTAGGTGTTCCCTACTTCCACATGGAAATGTAGAGTTTTGGAACCTATGTGAAGGTTGAGAGACAATCTTCATCATGAAAGGAAGGTAATTTCGCACCCTATTGTTTATGCAATACAATGTGTTGTTGATCAACCATGTTGCTGGCAAAGACATTGGATTGGCATCCAAAATACCGATAGTGACATTGAAATATCATGTTTGATTGTTGGACAACTAGCATGGGAAAAGACATATTTGATATCCCTTCTTTGTATTTAGTTTACATAAGTTTTATGGCTATGATGGATCCATGGCTTGGGTTTATTTTCTAGTTTCACTATACAACCCCCATCAGAAATCCAACACAAATTTATTGAATCCCTACCACATGCTTGAGAGCTAATGTAAACTAGTTCTTACATTTTATGTACATTATGTATAAGATTTTCTTACACTTTTTTTGTCATTATTCAAATTCCAATGACCACATGAATAAAAAGAGAGCATCTATGTAACTAACTAATCCTCTTTGAAATTCTCTATAAATATACTCCTATTGATGATGGCTATTAGATCTTCTTGTTGGTATGTACTTGGACATAAAAATTATTACAAAAAAGGGTATGCTAGTGGCTCAGTGCATGGAAAGTCACCAAGTAGCCATGATCGTCCATATATTGTTTGTTAAATAGATTATATGAAGGAAAAACACAACAATTAGTTGAACACTATAAATCATACAAAACATGGTAGGTTGTGAAGATAATTTCATGTATTAAATTACTAAATAAGGTTAATTAATCTCTTATTCATTTTATTATTACATAGACCTACATGCTGCGTACCATAACATATAAAAGTGACACTGACCTCATCATACAAGCATTGGAGTAGAATTTAGACCCTAAGTTTATTAAACTAAATCTAGCCTACAATATAATCGCCATGTCTAGCCTCATTGGTTATATAAGTTGGGAAGATAAACTAAACTCCTCCTTTAAATTTGGATACTTATATTGAGATCAAAGCATTATAGATAAACTAAATGCATCAATGGTACCATAAAAGGTTAATTCACTATGAAGTTGTTGGACTATATATAATTTAGTTACCACCAAAATCTTTTATTAATGTTGGGTACCTAACAATATCAAGAAGATCATCCCCATAGTTCATAACCCCTTGTACCCCAATAGTATTCTTTGGCTACCTCATAATGGCCACTCCTAGTAGGCATGCATCTTTACTTCTTCATGGTGCAGACCTCCTTGTCAGATTATATGTTGTTCAAGGCATCTACAATATACTTCATTCGTTAGTACCACTAGTTAGCTTTCTCCGTACATTTCTTATCTTAAAAATGTACTTATTCCATACCTTTTTTGTATCATGTACTATAAATAAACTATTTTTTATTTTGTATTCTACTTGAAAGATAAAAAACATTGCATATTTGCCAATACTTAAGGAATTGATAAACTATTTTTTATTTTGTATTCTACTTGAAATATAACAAACATTGCATATTTGCCAATACTGAAGGAATTGATACACACATCAACTGAATTCATGACTAGAAATAAATGGGCAATTTAATCATATTAATTAAAATGGCATATGCCACTATGAGAATTTGGGAAAATATTATTGCAATGAAGCTTCCAAATTTTATATATAATCATTCCTACCCAAATGTATTCACAATATATCATACTCTAGTATTTTATTTCAATTAGAGAATATAAATATGAATTTGATATTAGTATTAGAAAAAGAGGGTAAATAGGAAAAAATAGAAAATATTTTATTTTCTAGATATCTTTTAGTTATTCTTACCCAATTGTTATTAGTAGATGTGTTCCCCTAAAATTATTTAAACATTTCTACCTTCCTCAATTATGAGAGTTTCAAGCCTAGATTCAGAAAAAAAAGTCCAAAATTTACTTGTTCAAACCTTTTGTCTATTCCTTTTTATGTAAACTACACACATTAGATTAAGGGAAGAGGGAAAGAGAATAAAGAGCCTTGAATTAGTTCATTTGCTATTTGTTCCCAAGTATTAAGGAGAGAGTAGAACAAGAAACATATAACTAGGATTTACCCGAGGTGATCTTGCTAGGTTTCCATTATTCTTTGTAATGTACTTTCAATCCCTCATGTTTAACCCTAAATATATTCCCTTCAATTATTAAAACTTGCATTCAGGGCTTAGGATATATTTCTATCATATTTTTAAGCTAAATTTCAAACTTCATCAAGTTTCATTGAGCAAGGCCTAACATGTTGTAATTTGTGTGATTGGATATACTGATGCAACTACATCATGATGAATCAACCCATCATGTTAAAGTTCTAGCCAAATTATCTAAAAGCATAGAATTTTTTCTTGCTTTGACAGATGTTGTTGGTCAAATTTTTCATATTATAATTGAAGAGTAAGTTTAAGGTCTACATGGAGTGGTTAATGTGTCCCCAATTTTCTCAAAGCCCCTTGTCTTTGTTCAAGGTGACTGGTCAAAGTAGATCTACTTCGGTAAGTGTATCCTACTTCTAGTTTAGATGACCAAGCTTTCCACCTATGTGGCCCACTATATCCCCTTAGGTCGATGCCCTCAATCGAGGAAAACCCTTCATAAAACTGAAGCTATACACTATTTTTGATGTCTAGAAAACTTTTTCTACATCATTTTTAGCATCTTCTATACCTAATTTTAATGTTTATATAAAACATATTTCTAAATTAGCCAAGTCATAATTCAACAAACAATTGGTCACTAATTAGGAAAAAACAATATAAAGAAACTAGTAAAGATGTAAAATGATATTAGGATTTCTCGTAACCCTAGGATTTCTTAGTATGTAAAATTGGGTTGTAAAAAATTTGTATTAGAATATTTAATCAACCTTTAGCATATATCCTTATTGTTAATATTATGGGAAGTTAATGGAGCAAAATATTCCTATATGATTGCATTTTATGCCCTTTGTTAAAAAAGGGGGGAACATAACCAGGCTAACACAAATAAAGCATCCCCTTTATGAGATACACATATAGATGGGTACATGTCCCAAGATTTTGATCATAAAAAATATATAAAATTACGAAAATGATCAACATGAAATATAAAATTTATAATGATTAAGGGAAATTGTTTTTGTTAGATCACTAAAACAATTCTTATAGGGAAGAGATAAGAGAAAGAAAACCAAGAAGTATTTTCTAAGATAAAAGAGAACAAATTGAGATGTGTTTTCTCAAAAGAGATCGCAAGATACACAATATGCATAACAGATAAATAAGACAAGTTATGGACTATATGTTCATCCACCTCATAACCGTAAATATTGTACAAGACAACTAAAGAAATATGAAATATGATAAAGATATCCAATAAAATGTGATTAATTTGTCAATAAAAGTATATCAAACATGTTTGTAGACCAAAATCTAAGAAATTTTGATCAAACACAAGAAACCAATATCACTTTGAAAATATACATACAATGCTTCTATCGTAAAAAACCATAAAAATGTTTCATGATTTAAATCATACACATTTCAATATGAAAACATGATTCTTAGAAATATTACAATGCATGTATCATTTTACCACTAGAAATCTAATAGACATAAGTTAGACCTAGAGGAACTTTGTTGCAAAAATATTCAACCACATTGAAATCAAACCAAAGGATGCATATGTAGAATATACATAAATTGTAGATACATATTTATGTGCATGAGAAAATCACGATAACAAAGAAAATAATATGTATTATGTGATCACACATACAATTCTAGGAACCTAAACCCTATAACTACTACCATTCCTCTATAACAGACATCAAAAGGCATAATGACCTCGTCTATCACATGAATTACAAATAACAAGTTTGCTAGACGATGAATGTGATGAGTCGAGTTTTTACATACTTTTATTATCCTTTTAGAAACTTGAATATCTTCAACTTAAAGATTTCAATCTCATACTTTCAACTAAATATTCATAAAATTATAGCTCTTTCTTAGGCACGCTTGAGAAAAGTGAAACCCAAATTAATAATTAGGGTGATATATGTGTACTTTAAACTATGAAACAATATTATTATCATAAAATTCAATTATTTTTCAAGTGATTATCATAATAAGATAATACCACTATTGTGAGAAACCAATTATTTTTTATCAATCAGAATTACTATATAAAAGATATTAAGATTTGAAGATTGGAGTTTCTTCACTTTCAGTAACATAGTTAGACTAGGGTGTGGCTGATTAAATCTAGTTGTGGTAAGTAAATCTTTCACAAGGCATCATGTTTCTCTCCACATGTTGCAATTTGTGGGGTAAATTTTTTTATAACATGGATTTTCACATGTATTTGTGTTGAATCAAATGGGCTCTATAGGGGAGGGGGTTGGAGAGCTAAAAACACTTCCACAAAATTTGTAGACCTACAAGTTACAACTATGTATGGGATAGAAAATATTGAACTTGTAGTGCAACTAAAAATACACAGTAAGGATGAGAGAGATTGAACAAATACAAGAACACAAGTTGTTTAGAGTGGTTCCAATCTCCAAACTTGGAGATAATCAATCCACTACCTAGAGAGGTTAAGCTCTAGGATTTTCAACCCATGTATACTTGTATTCCATTATAAGACATACAAGATGACCTTTCTTTTTTGGGTCAAGGATACCCATCGTTCCCTTTAAGGACAAGGGAGCTAATAACCAACCAAGGTCTTACCTATCCGAAGAGCTAGAGTCTTCTACCTTTTACAAGGTCTTACCCACTCTTAAAAGTATCTAGAAACCTTAGCCAAGGATATCCCCTTCTTGCATCAAGTCTTTTTCCTTGAAGAATTTACCCACTTCTACTCCCAGATCTTCATCCTTGACCTTCTCCTTCACCTTGGATAAGCTTTTGCACCTTCTTCTACAACTTGAAGAAACTTGCACCTTCTCCTTCACTTGGAGAAGCTTTCACCAACTTGACCTTGAAGAAAGGGGTTGGGGAAAAGGGGAGCTTGGAGATCTTTACAAGCATACAATGAAGTAGCACTCTCACACAGATCCTATCTCACTCAGATCGACGTTTTGGTTTGCAAACAAGAGAGAGAAAGGGGCTCAAGTGGATTGGATGCACTCAACTATAGCTAGGAGCTTGAGTAGCATGAAAGAGAAACCTTGGAATGAACTCCAAGAAGTCTTATTTATAGTTGGGGCCATCCACTAAAGGGTAGGAGCACTAAGTAACATTTTCTAGCCGTTTGGGGTGTTGCAACAAATATAATTTTGAGTTTTGCAACACTCTAATGGTTAGAATCACTTTTTTTGCACTTTTCGTGTAGTACATTTGGTCAAGTTTTAATAATGTTGACTTGGCCGATTGCACTATGTGACAAATCTAATTAAAACATCAATTGAGTTTATCCTAGATGAAACTTGATCAAATGCTTAAATCAGTTTTTCTTAGTGCAGGGATCGTTCGAATTATGTGTATGACAAACTTGACGGAACCTGAATTTTCTCAAATCCATCAAGGGGATCAGTCGAGTTTGTAAAAGGGAAAACTTGACCAACAAAACACCTTGTAGTGAATTTCAAAATATCATTAGAGTGATTAAACTTTCAAATTTAGGGCTCCTGATTTTTTTTCTCATTATAGTTACAAGTCATTACATCAATACAAATGATTACAAAAACCATCCTAAGTGTTTTAGGGTGTTTTCCCAAAAAGTGCATTTGCTTTGTTTTTGACTTGAACTTGATCAAGCTAGGGCTTGATTGAAATGATCCTTTTCATGCACCTAAAGGCTGGCATCAATCTCAAGTAGACATATTAGATACATATGAATGGAATGGTTAATTCATTATCAAAATATGGACAATGTGTAACTCTTAGGTCAACATTCTCCCCCTTTTTGACAATGACAAACCATTCCTTAACATATTGAAAAGGATATGAAAGTGAAAACCTTTACCTTGTTAATTGCAAGGGTATTCATGAATGAACAATGTTAATTTTTTCCCCTCACTTCATGCTTACTTTTACCTACATGGTTAGTATTTCCACAAATAACCATAGCACACATATATGCTACATGGTCCTTTAGCAAGTCACATGATATTTCAGATAATTGACTAGATTAGGATCACATAAGCAATAATTTCAATATGGCCGATCCCATTTATCCCCTGTGGTACTTGCAGTACATGATGAGCTCTCATATTATTCTCCCCCTTTGTCATTGCAAAAAAGGCAAGGGGTAGAAGATCTATAAAGCATGGGTCTTTGCCACAATCACTAAGTACACAAGAAACCACACAAAACATACACCAAATAGAGATAAAATAGAGAGAAACAAGTAGTCTAGAGTCTTAATCAAAAATATGGGATAACATATCATTAACTCATAAGATACAGGAAATGAAAGAGTTAAGGTACATTAGATTAAGATTGCAACACCAAACATGTCCTCTCAGAATAAAAGCTACAAACCAACAAAAAAGGACGAGATGATAAAATAGTATGCCTCAGAATCAGTGCAAAAATGTGTAATACATGATAGTCTACAAACGATATATACATGATTACTCTAACAGACTACAAAACTAAACATCTATGACATATACTACATCAACTCTATCGTCATCATCGTCATCCTCGGGCTGATAGTCCTCATCATCATCAGATGGTGCAATAGTGGCAGCAGTTGTAGCCTCACCATCATCACCATTATAAGAACCATCATCACCAGTATCAGAGCCATCAACATCCTCAACATCAGCCACATCCTTAACATCTTGGTCTAGCATCTCCTCATCAGCAGGAGGTCCAAAAGCATGAGTACCAGGCCATTTGGCATTCTGCTCATCCCAGGACATGCCACAAGCATGTAATGCATTTGCTTGCGGAAAGGTGGGTGTGGACACTCCATAATATCCAACAAGAAGAGAGGCAGCATGGCCAATAGGTAGAGCCAAAAGAGGAAGAGCACTACGGCTAGGGGCAGGTCCACCATCAACAGTAGCAGGGGGTGCAATGGAAGTAGCTGAAGTTGGAGGGTCAGGGTATAACTGACTATATGCATAGGAGGCATACACAACTCCTGGGTATGCCTAGTAGGGTGGGTAGGGCTGACTGTAGGATAAGTTCATGTGTCACATGATCTGGCAAAGGTCCTGGTGGAGATGCTCCTGAACCTAAAGGTTATATTCCTATTTATGTATCATCTATCCCATGAGGGCTTCATTTGATATAGAGAATGAGGCACAGTCAGGTCAGGGTGGGGGTGGTGGAGGGACCTGGGTGGAGGTGAAGGCACCTGGTGTGATGGAAGAAGAGGTAGGTAGAAAGGTCTTCTTGATGGTTGTATCACTAATGCAAACCCCTCTGTGACTTGGTTTGTATCCAAGGTCATGAATGAGAGATTTTTCATTATGATGAGTGAACACACCACAGATCAGGTTAGGATATGGGATGGGTGTCAGTGGTATTCTTCCTAGAATCAAACCATGTCATATGATGTAGAATGTAACGAGCCCACTTAACTCCAATATCATTCAAGAGACAATACATGATCACCATCACATTCTCTGCAATCTCCTTTTGATTTCTCTTGGGATGGATATTACAATTGACCACTAAGGTGAATATCAAGTGAAGAGGAGGGTAGGGTTGAATTCTTCCTATATGGGACATCTAGTTTCTTCAAGAACCTATGGATATCATGAAGGGTAAGCGAGGGATGAAAGCTCTTGTAGAAACCTTCAGGGTCTAAAAAGGTCATGGTAAGAAGGATAGGAAGCCACCCAAGAAGCAATGACATTAGTACCAAAGAAATAGATATTCAAAGAATCGTCATATATATTTATCTTGATACCGATGATCACTAAAGTCAAAATGACTTGGGTATTAGGTGGTGGGACTGGGGTGGTGTAGTTCCACGTCAAAGTTGCATAGAATTCATGGACAACCATTATTCTTGACATGGCATTTGAGAAGCACGAACGCTCTACACGCAAAGCACTTAGGTGTTGTGCTTTGAACATCCTAGCAACCTCTTTGATCACCTCACTCATTGCAAAACGAGGTTCAAACAAGGCTCAAAATAGAAAGGGAGTCCTAGGAAGGAGTGTCGTATACCTATTCAAGTATTGAGTTGAAATGAATGTGGTACCATCGAATGAAATGTTCCTTGGAGCAACTGGTACAGAGGTTTCTCTAGTTGAGGCGGATCTCTTCCTATGGTTGGAGGCCATGAGGTTGAAGATAGAGAAGAAGACCACCAAAAAAGATAAGAAACACACAAGGTAGGTCACCTAACCACCTAGGTCATGGGTTAGAGGGGCAAGGAAGGCTGATCTAGGGCTAGGAAGGGTGTAGGAAGGGGATGGGTTATCATAGGGTTGGAGGACAAGCTTTGGAGAAGGGCTTTTAGTCGGCTTTTCTCTAGTTGAGAGGGAGAAAAGTTGGCTGATATCCTTTATAAATTGGGTCTAGTGCCTCTATTGGTTGAGGCCTTATATATGGAGACTGGAATGATTAGGTATTTCAACTTTGTCCTCGGCCAAGGATCAGCTGAGTTGTACTAGATTGAACTCGGTCAATTGTTCATCCTATCTAAAACATAGAAAGTTTAATTCTAAGCCTTTAGAGTACTATAAAAATTTATTTTTCTAGCCTATCATCTATTTTAAACATATTGAGGCAGATTTCACTCATTATTGGCTACTATTTTGTGGTAAAATATTCATTTTCAAAAAATAGCCAAAAACAAGTGAAACAATGCATGAAAATATGTCGATTATAGCACTTAGTAAGCATAAGGTGAGAAAGACATGAGAAAGACATATAGGTATGATAACATCTAGCTATATTGCATGTCAATATCATCAAGAGAAGTTATAAGAAGTTTTGATCTAATGAAAGTAAATTTCTCTCTATCTAGAGGTATAGAGACAATGTCCACAAGCTGATTGTTTGTGTCCACATGTGTGATATAGATATCCTTCTTGGCAATGTGGTCATGAAGAAAGTGATGATGAACCTCTATATGTTTAGCTCTATTATGCAATATAGGATTATAAGAGAGATTAATTGCACCAATATTATCACTATTGAGCATCAAAATGAATGTTAAAGTCTTGGAGCATTTGTTTCATCCATAGGATTTGGGTACAACAACTTCCAGCTACAATGTATCTAGCCTTGTCAGTTGAAAGAGCTAGTATTCTTTGTTTCTTAGAGAACCAAGAAACTAGACATCATCCTAGATAGAAGTAAGAGCCATTTGTGCACTTTCTATCAATCAAACAAACCGCACAATTAACATCACTATAGGCAGTAAGAGTAAAGTTCCTTGACTTGGGATATCATAGTCCAAAATTTTGAGTTTTCTCGAGATACCTCAAAATTGTCTTAACCGCTATGAGATGTGATTTTCTTGAACTTGATTGAAAGAGAGCACACAAGCCAACACTAAACATTATTTCATCTCTAGAGGTAGTAAAATAAAGTAAACTTCCATGCATTCCTCTATAGAGCTTCTCATCCACTTTCTCACCTTCTTCATATTTGTCAATCTTCGAGGTGTTTGACATGGGGGTGTCCATTGGCTTGGTGTTCTCCATCCAAAATGCTTAAGTAGTTCACTAGTGTGCTTGCTTTGGTTGTTGAAGTTGCCTTACTTAGTTTGCTTGATTTCGAAGCCTAGGAAGAAAATAAGATCCCCCATAATGCTCATCTTGAACTCACTCTGCATAAGAGAACTAAACTCCTTGTAAATATCAAGATTAGTTCCGCCAAAAACAATATCATCAATATAAATTAGAATGATCAAGAAATTTCTAGAAGTGTGTTTTAGAAATAGAGTAGAATCGAATTTACCCATGATATACCCATTATCTACCAAAAAGTTCTTTAGTTTCTCACACCAATCTCTAGGAGTTTGTTTGAGTCCATAGAGATCTTTTTGTAACAAATAAACATGGTTAGGTAATTTATCATGTTCAAAGTCAGGAGGTTGAGCCACATGAAACTCCTCTTCTATTGTCCCATTCAAAACCACACTTTTAACATGTGTTTGGTAAAGTCAGAAATTCTTATAATTAGCAAAAGTAAGTAGCATTCTGATAGATTCAAGTCTAGAAACAGATGCATAAGTTTCATTAAAATCAATACCTTCATGTTGGTTGTAACCTTGAGCTACTAACCTTGCTTTGTTCCTTATCACTTTCCCACTTTCAACAAGCATATTCCGGTAGACCCATTTGGTGCAAATGATCTTTCTATCACTTGCTCTTGGCACTAAGTTCCACACCTTGTTCTTCTCGAACTACTCTAACTCTTCTTGCATGGCTATGATCCATTCATCATTATTGAGAGCTTCTTTGACATTCTTTGGCTACAATTGTGAGATGAAGGCATTGTTAGTTTGTTCTTTGTTAAATGAAGCCCACGTCCTCACCCTTTTAAAAGGATTACCTATAATGAGCTCTTTAGGATGATGCTTTGCAAAGTGGGGAATTGGATCCTTCTTTTCTTCTTCATTCTCTTCTTCATCAACTATCACTTAGCCCCGTTCTTCAGAGAAAACCTAAAATCCCATTTTTCTCCACCAATTTCGATCCAAAATGAAGCAAATGGCTAAGATGGCTATAGATAAAATGAAGGATGTGATCTCCTACAGACGCCGGCCCAAGAACGCATCATCTTCGACTCCGTAAGCACCTCTAACTCTTTCGACACCATCGACAGCCTTCAGTTCACAAGGGGAATCACCCCATGTGGCGGAAACGGAGGATCCTATGATGGAATAGTCATCCAAACTACCCAGCGGAGGTAGGGTATCATCCCAACCATTAGTCTCGGAATCCCATCCATCAATTTTAGTAGCTCGTCCATCCTTTTCAACTGCATGACCTTCGATGTCTATGACACTGTCACCACAGCCACAATTGAGAGCACGCCAATGGCTACTTATAGATGATGCAGATGAGGAAATGCCAGATGCATAGCAGGAGGATGCACCTGAAGCGCATCATGAGGTAACACCTGACAGTCGGATCAAAAGAGGGAAGAAGTCAAAGTACCCAGAGTGCTTGACACGCTGAGTGATTGGTACTCGCTACTCATTCCAGGAGACAAGGAGAACTTTGGGCATCTTCGATTTTTTTCAGGATATCTTGGAGCACGTTGGGCTAGTTGAGGTGTTGGCCACGGTGCAGGAGACCTATGTGGAGCATACAAAGTGATTCTTTGCAACACTAGAGAAGGTCTTGTAGGACGCCATCAGTGTCACTTTGGGGAGTAGCACCGACCTCATCACTACATCCTTTTTGAATGGCATTTTTTACTCCAACTCCTGAGGCAGCAATGTCACTTGGATCTAGGAAGAATTGAAAGAAAAACAATGTGAACTACACTACAATGTGGAAGAAACTTACAGGGCAAAGTAGTTTTGTGGTGGGTAAATAAAAGACAAGTATGATTCACAACCCCATCTTAAGATACATTCAGAAGGTCTTTGGGAACACCATCTTTGCCTGATATGAAAATCAAGGTAGTTGCACCAAGAAAGACCTATTTGTGTTGGGATGGATGGTACAAGGAAAGCTTGTAAATCTAGCGTCACTTGTTATTGATCATATGAAGACAAACCTGTCTAAAAGAAAGAATACTTTTATTATGGGAGGGATTGTAACTTCCATTGATTTGGCCCAGGGGCATGATGTATCTGGCTACACAAAGGCAGAATGAGGAAAGATAGTTGACCTGCATTACTTGACTTGCTCATCGATGATTTCAGTGGTTGATAAGAATATTTCCTATCAGGTCAACCCCCCTTATGCTGGGGTTGCACTAGAGCTCCCCTACCATGCCACACCTCTCCTAGAGGGATGTGGTCCATCTCTGTACTTTTTGGACATTTTGAGGAGGTGGGAAGAGGAGCACCCTAGAGGTGCATGACAGTAGCAGCCCAGAGATCTACCTGAAGGGCTTGGAGAGTCACAGGAAGCTATCAAGAGGAGGAGGATAGTTGAGGAGCAAGATAATCATAGGGTGAAGCGATGTGAGGTGGATACATACAACAGTAGCAGCCCACATAAAATGCATATGACATGTCCACCATACATGTACAGCTGGAGGGCATCAACAACACTCAAGATTACATATTGAGCACCGAGGAGGGTATCTTGAGGAAACAGGAGGGCTTCCAGTGCACCCAGGATGCCATGTGGTTAGACCATCAACAAATGCATTATTAGGTCAACCACTTATATCAATTCTAGCACGCCCAGTCCCAAAGGAACCCCCAGTGGGGGGAAGATTGGTGGAGTTCACTATCAGCATTTCAAGACAACTACCCACCTCCACAGTTAGACTAATGAGATTCCTACTACTAGCATCCTCCACCACAGGGAGGAGCACTGCCACTGCAGTGATCATCAACCCTATCATTCCTAGACTTTAGTGTCATGCTGAGAATAGCATGATTCAAACGTTTGGGGTGGTAGGGCGTTATGCCCTTATCTCATTTTCACTCTCATTTTGCATTTCACCTGCCATTTACTTTTGTTTGTTTTAGTTTAGAATTTATCTGCTTTGCATAACTGCATGTCGTGTAGTTACTTTCTTGCAATTTTTGTGTAATTTTCAATGTTTTGCTCTTTTTGCCATGCATTGCATATCATGTAGATTTTTGGTAATTTTTGCATGTTTTAGCTAGGATTTGCTTGTTTCCTACTCTTGTTCAATAATATAGGCTTAGATGTTATTGAAGGCGACATGGCACCATTTTAGCCACTTTTTCTCAAATTTGAAATTTCTTGCCTAAAAGTGTTTTTTGACCCAATCTCTACTCTTTGGATTAAAAATGATGACCTTTGACAAATGCACGTGAATTATCATTGTTCGTTGCTAAATGGTATCAATTCTTGACTTTTTACATGTGCACCACCTCTCTTGTGTTTGTGGATGTTTTGGTTAAATTGTGACTTGAGCAAGCTATGAGCGCTTAATGTCTATGAAATCACTTGATAGAAGTATCAATTCCATGTTGTTCATTCATGTGGTGTGAAATTGTTGAATGAAGTGTTGGATTAATTTTCATGCAGGAGACCTTATGTTGAGAATCACACCCGTGGCCCCCCTTTGACTTGACTTTTCATTCTCCATCTTCTTAACCCTCCGCTTCATGAAAGGATGCCAAAGTGCACATATCAGTCATGGCCATCTCTAAAAGTTTGGGGTGGCCACATCTACATCTCACTGCTTCACTCTCATCACCATATGCCCTATCTACTCTAAGGGCAAAGAAAAAGAATAAAAGAAAATGCAAAAAGAAAATAAAAGATGCTCATGTTTAAGAGCATCTAAATAAAGAAAAGATGAGTGTCTAAAAGAACTCCAAAAGCTTATCACAATCCTTTCTTCCATTTTGATACCCATTGAGCTAGGAAACATCAAACCTAGCTCATTTTCCCTTTCCACAACCACATGGGTAATTTGGTGTGATTTGAAACATAAGGTTGAATGCATGAAAGTGAAACAGAATTCCTAGTCATCCTTGATTATTGCCATCATGAAACGGTCTACCTGGAACTACATGAAAGAAATATGGATAGCTTGTGTATTCTATGCACTATATATGAAGTTCATATGCTTTGTGCTCTTTTCATGATTGGTTTGTAAAAGCAAGGGAGGAGAGAGGAGGAATGCATGCACTTAGTCATTATTGATCCCATTTAGCAATAATCATCTTTTGCATTACATTTGTCATTTCTTGATTGTGGAGAAAAATTGTTGAGAGACTGAGTTGGAGGATACTTGAGGATACGTATGTTTTAAGTTTAGGGTGGTGATTCAGACCTATTTTAGGGCTTCATCTTGTGTCTTATTACACTTCAATCAAATCTATACATTTTACATTGCATGTAATTCCCCTCAATATGCATATTTGTATAAAATGCACTTATGGACATTATTTGCATGTTTTTAGGCATTTTGACCACACTTGATAAGAGAGAGAGAGAGAGAGAGAGAGAGAAGGAGTGATACTAGGGTTTCTCTACCCTTGTATAGACCTAAAGTGAAGTCTGATGCTCCCTCAACCTACCCCTAGTGTCCAAAGATCCATTAAAGCAAAGATGTCCAAAACAATCCAAAGAAACAAGTCCAAGTGTTGATCTAGAGGCCAGCATGGTTGTGGTACCACATAATGGCCTTGCTAGCACACTTGCAAATCAAAAGAGCCATCCCGAAGAAAATCTAGAATTACCACGACTGTGCCACTTAGAATGGTCATGGTGAACTGACCTAGAACGGCTATGCCACCTTGCACGGTCGTGTGACAGTTGAGGCAGAACGGTAGTGGAGCCAAGAACGGGTTGTGCAATCAGAGCCACCATGGCTGTGGTGACCACCACGGACGTGCTACCCTAGCCCCACCATGGCCATGCCACCTCTAGTAAAAAAGTTCACCAAGTCCCTGTGACTTTTCCCCATTTATCACCACGTTCGTTCCCATCCACCACAACCGTTCTCACCCCTCCCCACAACAGTCGTGGTCATTTTTGCACTGCATTTCCCATACTACCCCTACTTGACCTATTTCTTCCCACACACATATATATACCTAGGGGGTGATTGAAGCACGAGGTTGGGCACCCCTAGCTCATTCCTACCACTCCATTTTTTCCCTTGGCCATTCCACTCCATTTTCACCTTCATTCCACTCCATTTCACCATTTCCACCATGAAAACCTTTGTTTCTTCTTGTTTCCACCCATTTCCACCATCATCCCATGCCATTGCACCTTGGAGGAGAGAGGAGGACACCCTAAATCAGCTGAAGTGGAGGAATTATTCATCTACACTCCATGGCTTCTTCTACCTCCTTCCCCCTTGTTTTTGTATTTTGCATTTCTATGAATAGCTAGGCCCCTTGGATGGGCTGTTTGGGGTGTAAGATGTTACTTTGATACCATGTTGGTGAAAATTATATGTAAAAATTGAAATTTCATTTGCTAATGATTATGTTCTATTTCTATCTCATTGTCTACGAATTTCTTATTGGTTTGTGCTTGAAATCACCTAAGAATTTAGGGAAATTGCTTATATGTGTGAATTTTGAGATTTTCTCCTAGGTCTAATTCTTGGATCCCTAGCTAGCTACCCATACTCCTACATTCTAATCAATTCTCCTAACCCTAGTTGAGAGATCTAAGTAGCTATTTTAGATGAATTTGGTGTACTTAGCATGGAGCTTTCTCAAGGTTAGAATGTGGGTGATGGGAGGCTTAAAACCTCACTTCCACCCCCATTACTAACCTCATCCCCTAATCATCCTAAGATCATCTAAACTAGAAACCTAGACTTGTTTAGACTCTAATTGAATTACACCTAAATCCTAACCCAATTGAGCCTCACAAGGGTAGTAGGGGGTGTTAGGGACTAGTTCCCCTATATAAAACCTAGCATATCCATGGCCAGTTAGTAACTTAGGCTAATTCTTTGGACTCTAGTTTTTTGTTTGGTTTGATGATCTAAATGAAATCATTATGTTCACACGTCACTCCCAACTTAATTGGTAAGTGCATCCCCTAAATATCCCACACACCCTTTTATTGCTTTAAATCCCTAATTTCCTTCCTACATAACTAGTGTTAGCTAAGTTAGCTCTTTTCTTGCTTAGTTAGCTTCTTTCCCTATTCTTGCTTTGTTCTTGCTAGCTTAAGTCTTTAATTTCTCTTTTTCCTTGTTTGCTAGTTTAGTGTAGTGTATACCTTTCCTTTCTTTTCGTAGTGTAGAAAGTTCTTTTCTTACCTGGCCTTTTCTTTTCTTGTTCAATAGAATTAATTGTCTAGGCTTAACTTAGGTTTTAATCTTGCTTGCCTTTTTTAATTGCTCACTTGTTCATCCTTAGTTTAACAATCAAATAAACCTTTAAACCCTTCAATCCTAGACTCTGCAGTAGGAACCTAGCCCCAAAACTAACCTAGCTCTAGTGTACCCTTTTCTCCCTATGGATAGACCCTATACTTACCTCCCTCCTTTACATCGACATGACCCCGTGCGCTTGCGGGTTAGCATTTTAGTAGAAGTATGTTGTTTGTGTAGGTCCATTATAAATTTTGAAATTGAATCCACCATGTGTGTTTGTCTATGCGGTTGCATCTATTCAAATCTCTATTGAGTAGTGTGTAACTCCATTGGAAGAGGCTCTCCAAGCTTTCTGGCACCATTGCCAAAGAGAAAGGAGCCCGGCCTAGCTAATTAGTTTTTCTTTGACTTTTCCTACTGCCCTCATCATTGCTATTATTTATTCTTTATTATTTCCATTCTTTGTGCAAATTGGTTTTCTAACTTGCTATCTTTTGTTTGGTATTGCCTTGTGCATGTGACAAGCTATTTGGGAGAAGACAAGATGAAAGGCCAAAATGCACCTCACAAGCCAGTTCAAGATAATTTCATGCCTAGCAACTATAAGTCGCCAATTGCTAGCAGGGTTGATCAAATGCCAGGGGGCAATTCTTTATCCCTCCATGTCTTCTTGGGCTGCATCCCATATTCTATGACTCAGAGAGTGAGAACCCCTACAAGCACTTGGATTCTTTTCTTGAAGTATGTGCCACCTTCAGTATACCGACGACTAGTGATGACACAATCCGGTTGACCTTTTTCTCTTTCTCCCTTAAAGATAAAGCCAAAGATTGGTATGATTCAAGAAGGGACATCATGAGTTGGGAAGTGATGAAGAATGCATTTTTGAGGCAATTCTACTCTATAGTAAGGTTAACACAAATGCAGCATGCCGTGACAAGTTTTAGTCAAATGGGTAATGAGAAGTTTTACAATGCATGGGAGAGGTTTTAGAAGATGTTGAGAGAGTGCCCACACCATGAGATCCCTTTATGGTAACTAGTTTAGTCATTTTACTCTAGTCTATCTCTAACGAGCCAAGCCTCAGTGAATTATGCTTGTGGAGGAGCTTTCATGGCTATGTCAACTGAGGAGATATGAACCTTGTATGATCAATTGGCTGAAGGTTCAAGAATCTGAGCTTCTAGATTGATGAATGACGGTGGCTATTCCTTTGATGTGAAATCCCCGAATCATAATGACTCAAGCCCGCAAGTGATGAAGATTCATGGTGACATGGTGAGTTTCAAGAAAAACCAGGTGACAAATGTTCCTTGCCACCCGGTCAATTCTACTGAGTTCTATGGTGAAGAAAAGAAGACACCACACTCCTATAGCTACCAGGAACCACAAAGTCCAAGATATAGCTCAAGGTTTGAGGAAGAGGTTCTCTATATGTTGAAGATCTTTGATGACATACAAATGAATGTGATAAGGATTGAGGAGAGGATAGAACACTATCTTCCATAATTGCTCTCCTAGAAGAAAAATTGTCTTCAAAACCCATCTTGAGTATCAACGAAGAAAGTGGACCAATGTAACATACCGAAACCTAGACATATTATCTTTTTGACCCTCTTTCTAAGATTTTCATTTCATTTCTATCCTTTTTTTCCCTTGATATTCAATTTGTGGAATTATTAGTGGTTTGGGTGATTTTGATGACCATTTATGCCAACATCTGGGTTTATGTACAAATACCCCAGTAAATATTTTTCATAAGGGTCTAATATGCAAATTTACCACATATATGAGATAATGATAAAATAATTCATTCTAGATCATTACTTAGCCTTTTGGAGCAAGGAAGAGAAAAAGGAATGAATAATAATGCTTTAAACATGTTAATGTGATATGGAAGTATTTAATATGAGAAATAGTGGTAATATTGGATAATGGGCTGAAATTCATAAAAGGAAGATTAATTGGTTAAAGATAACTTTAGATTTGTTCTCCTTGCATTAGAGTTTTTTTGAATGACAAGATTCACAATTTTGGAAAATTAATAATTATCTTTTTATTAATTGGAATTGGAAAATATGAGTTTTTCTCCAAACCATTAAATACATTATTAAATGACTTCAAAAGTGGAAATAAACATCAAATTCGTAATCTACATGTCAGAATGAGTCTATATGTGAATTGGCATCTAATTTGGTCAATGTTAAATATTTTATTTTATTTGGGAGAGAGAAAATGATTCAAAGACCAAAAATATGAAATATATGTTGAAAAAAATTAATTAATGTCAAAATTGTGTTTCTCACATTTATTATTGCTTGCAGGTCAAGTTTTATATATTTATAAAGCTTCTAGATGCCTCTAATAAATTAAAAGGATAAAATAAGTGATAAAACTTAAATGTATTAAATAAAATAATATAAGTCTTCAAAAAATTAATAAATGCCAAATTCATGTTGTACGTGTTAAAATATATCTTTGGATGAATTTTGACTCAATTTGGAAAATATTTGATGAGAAGGTGAATTTAGGAGAGAGAATGTGTGTAAAACCTTCAACTCATTATTTCAAATAAAACAACTTCAACAAATGGAAAAAATGGCAAATTTGTATTCAACATACTTAATATAACTTATGGGTGAAGTTTCATAAGTTTTGGAGAATCCAAGTGTCATTAATGCATGAGGAAAGAGAAAATATGATTTGCTAAAACAAAATAGTAAATGTCTTTAAAAGCAAATCTAATTGCATATTTGGATTCCTCTTGACCAAAATAGGTTGGGTATCAAATTTCATTAATTTTGGAGGTTGTTTGTACCGTCAAATAAGGAAAGAAAGAAAGTTTAATCATTTGAATAAACTTTATTTGATTTTGATTGGGAATGCAATTGAATGAGCGTCTTATTCCTCGTCGTTGGATCCAGATCGAACGTCAGGTGCATCATCTTCAACCTTGCACCATTTATGGAAACATGCTTCTGACATGTGATTTTCTAATAAGGATTTCTCCCTTCACAATCCATCTTTTTCTGAGATTTCTTCGCCCACGAATCGCTCTCTCGATTCCACACCTAATGATCCTAAACTTGTGCCATTTTGTCGAGTTTTTAGGAAACACCCAAATGTCCTACGAGGATCTTCACGGTAGTTTCCTCTTCTCTATTTCTCACACACTCACTCATATATACCACTTCCTAGATGTTTTTCTCCCTCCGTAAACCCTTCCCCCTCTCTCAATTTCTTTGTTGGTCGCATTTTGGGATTCCTCTGACCAAGTTTCTTCTCCAAGCTTGCGGCACCTCCTACTCCCTTCTCTGTGCATCACCGACCAAATTGCTGGTATTGGTGAGTTCGGTGTGGCCTTGTCTTTCTCTCTATTCTATTGTTTTTTAGTTTGATCAAGAATATCGAATTCTCCCAATTTCCTGGGTCTTGCTACTGTGCTTGAACACCATCCATGGCGTGAGCCGTGAGGGAGACAATCCCTCATGTCATTTTACTGGTTTGCCCCCCCCCCATTCTTTCCTTCTTTCCCTTCTGTTTTCACGCAAGGGCCTTTTGGTTTTTTGGTTTTGTTTTGGGACAAGTCAGCAGTGGCTGACCGAGCTTTGATTGAGCGATATGGCCCCTTCCTATTGGGCCAAGTCATCTGGGGCCCATCTCTCTCTATCTCGTAAGTATTTTGATGATGTGGCATTTTGTGATTGGTCCAACTTCTAAAAATCATAACTTTTGACTCGCTTGTCCAAAAATAAAAATAAAATATGTTATGGACTTAGAAAAATCCCATCTTTCTAACAAAAATAGTTTCAATGTATAATTTTGAGTTTGTCGAAAAAGTATTTTTGGGAAATGATTTAATTGATTAAAAATCACTAAAAATACATCTAAAGGTCCATATCTTCAAAATACATAAAATGATATGTTTTCTTAATCAAGAAAACCTAAATAGATCAATGGTGATGATTTTAGAGTCTAAATTGGATTTTTGTGCAAAAAGTCCTAAATATGGGTTTTCTTTACATTAATGTACATAATGAACCCTAATCCATAATTATACATTGAAAATGGGAAAAGTGGACCTTGGACTCAATTAAAGTGATGAAAGATGATAATTGAATTCAATGTGAGAGGTATGTGCATCTAACACCTTAGTTGGAAATTTTATGCCTTAACCTAATCTTCCCTAATGAGGCTTAATTGAATATAATTCTCTTTTCTTGAAGCCCTAATTTCTTGTGCCTCAAACCGGATTACTATTTCTTATTGTTTGGGTCTTATACCCAACTACCATGCTTGTTGATTATTATAATTACTCTTGCCATGAATACTTTTCTAGAATGTGGATTTATGTTCTATTTAATTTAAAGTAGCGGTACTTATGTACAACCACCCACAGAGGACATGTATTTAATCGTCATGGGGAATGCTTTTATTCTCCCCATATTATCGTGTAGGTGATTGGGAATGTCTTATTCTCCCCTCACATATAGGTTAGAGGTCTGGTAGGTGCCTCAACCCTACTTTGTTAGGTAGACATAATTATCTTACATGCAAATCTTTTTTAATATAATTGTTAATGGCAAGTTTCTTCTGAATATAGCCTCATACTCTTATTATCTTCATCTTATGATGAACCCTAGTCTTTTTTTTTACTTGCTTTACTTATCTTGTTATCCTAGACTTGTTTTGTGACACATACTTTTCTTTCCCTTTCCCTTTTGCTGGGTGCCTTCCCAACCACCCAGGTGCTGAGCAAGGTGATGGATATGTCATGAAGAACTTAGCTTTTTGCTTGGACATAGTTGATGGAGATGTTGTTTTGGAGACAAGATTGTAGTAGTCTAGACTTCCCTCTATCCAGATCTTATTTGTGTAACTCGATGTAAACCCTAAAGGGAGAATGATGTATTCTTGTATAATATTTTATGAAATTGATTATAGTCCATTATTCTTTATTCCTCCGCTTTTCAATGGTCTTTTGTATACCATATAAATATAGATTTAAAAATTTTACACCCTTTTCAACATACCTTTTGAGTATGTTGGGAATGGAGGTTTGATATTTCATTTTTTTATTAAAGGGGTGATTTCACTCTTTTACAACATGGTATTAGAGCCCATGGTAGTCAGAATCTGACTATTTTAGTTTTGTCTCCCTAATTAGAATTCTTGACTTAGATAGTTCCATTTAAGTTACATTCTTACCCTAGATTTGTTGATGAAAGGTTGATTTAGGATCTTATAGTTACACATTAGAATCACGTTGAGTAAAAACCTAACATATTTATAATTGAAAGATGCTTAAGTAACCATGGTAATTTGATTTTGTTTAGGTTTTCCTTTAGGCAACTATTAGGGCATGAAGTTGAAGCAAAGGTGTCTAGAAAGGATCAGGTTTTGGGGGATGGCAATATTTTCCCCCACACCACTTGCTTGGTGTATGAGGACTCCCAAATCCATATAATACCGGCCTGGACTGAGCTGATATGGATTGTCCAAACTAGTTTTCTTTTAAGCAATATAACCTTAGAAAACTATTATGGATATCTTTGGGTACCCTAAGTTTTAGGTGTATGATGACTTGTTTAAGGATGGATACCAAGATAGTTTCTTTATGTCCCTTAGGACCACATACTTGGATAGTTTATCCCTAGAACCTAGACTTTGAAGTTTGGGGCTAAGTGAGCAATTAGAGTGCGCAGAGTGCAAGTGTGATGGATCTTATACATGGTATAGTAGATTCATCCTTTAACCCTAGTCTAGTTTGGCTGGATAGGTCGAACCCTTTAAGGGGGAGTATAGTTAGTTTGATGATGTTGGGTGATTAGATTTCGAGGATGAAATCCTCTTTAGGGGGATGGAACCTTGTAACATCTTGAAATCTATCTACTCTATCTTTAGAAACCCTAACTTCATGAATAGGAGGATAGTATGCTTGGATCCTTAGTCTTGACCAAACTTGTAATAATAGTAACCCAAACATGCTTTTTAATATATTAATGAACATCTAATGTTCATCTGAGGAATAATTTATATGTTCAAACCCTAATGAACATAATATGGGTCACTCGCTTATTAATACTAATTATGGATACACATAATTCTAATAATGTCATGAACCGATAAACCTTAATGATATGATGAGAAAGAAAAGTGTAGCCCAATCTTGGCATTAATGCATGCTATAATGAAATATAATGATCAAGTTGGTCCTAAACCCTAAGTTGTAATCATATAACCTTGACATATACATCCTTAATGTTATTCATGTTAAATTAGTGGCATTAGGTGTCATAATCAGATACCATACCTTGATGCACATAAATGATATATAGTCACCTAATCATAGATTAATTAATGTGTAATGCATATCACCTTGTTACCCAATACACACCTAATTAATCACCTAATCATAACTTGATATGTGAAACAATTCATTAATATGTAATATGTTTTACCTTGTTCACTAAAATACATATAATGACTCATATATGGATAATGTTAATTGGATTCACATAAAGATGCATAATCAAGAATAAGAAGTGAAAACATATGAGAAAGTGATTAATGATGACATTAATGTGAGTAAGAAAGGTAATACGACAATGTGATAATATATAGATGTTTAATATAGATAAAGTGAATTAATGTAACATAATTTGGATTAATAGTAGACTTAATAACAAATTGGATAAAATGTCTTATTTCATGCAAAATAATTTGTTATAACTTAAATTTGGTGATAGCATGAAGTTAATGAAGTTTAAATCTAAATTATCAAGGATAATGATAAAGTATATTAAAAGAGATTGAGATAATTGAGTAACCTCTAATTGTGCTAGAATCCTTAATAAGATAAATGTGAAATATACATACATACATACATATATATATATATATATATATATATATATATATATATATATATATATATATAGGGCCCATATTTATTGCCCACGCGGGTAGCTATCCGCCCACTCTTCCCACCACTTTTTTTCAAAAAAAAAAATCACAATTGCAGAGGATTATTTTATCTAGCTCTCCAAAAAATTTCATCAAAAAATAATATCATTTGGCCCCCCAAAATCAAAAAACCTGTCATTATATAAATCTGATGTATATTTTGTACAGAGTTACTTTTTTAGTCGTGTAGTTACTTTCTTATCACCATAGTAACTTTTTTGGCAGCAGAATTACTTTTATGGCCAGAAGAGTTACTTTTTTTGCTGCCGGGTAGAGAAACTCCAGGCTACCCGCGTGGGCAATGAATAAACGGCCATATATATATATATATATATATATATATATATATATATGTATGTATATATATGTGTGTGTGTGTGTGTGTGTGTATATATATAAGGTTTCATGCATAATAATGAAATATAACTCTTTTGGCAACACAATGAATATGACATGAATAATAATGAGAATGTGATATCCTCATAAATGGAATACTAATAAGCCTAAAATGTTAATAATGTTAAATCTCATAAAAGGAATCCTAATAGTGGAACCATGGGCGATCCTTGAGAACCTGACCTATGATGAGTTGCTTGTGAAGTTTCTAAACACTCATGTTAAGCAGTTGTTGTTGGTGAAAGTTTTGGTGGAAGTTTTTGGTTGGAGAAACAACCTAAAGTTAGTTGCAAACTCACCCTTCCCTCCTTGTTTGTGATTCCAGTGACGAAATATTCTTTAAAGGATGGAGTGTTGTAACATACCGAAACCTAGACATATTATCTTTTTGACCCTCTTTCTAAGCTTTTCATTTCATTTCTATCCATTTTGGCCTTGATATTTAGTTTGTGGAATTATTAGTGGTTTGGGGTGATTTTGATCACCATTTATGCCAACATTTGGGCTTATGCACAAATACCTTAGTAAATATTTTCAATAAGGGTCTAATATGCAAATTTACCACATATATGAGATAATAATAAAATATTTTTTCTAGATCATTCCTTAGCCTTATGGAGTAAGGAAGAGAAAAAGGAATGAATAATAATACTTTAAACATGTTAATGTGATATGGAATTATTTAGTATGAGAAATAGTGGTAATATTGGATAATGGGATACAATTCATAAAAGGAAGACTAATTGGTTAAAGATAACTTTAGATTCATTCTCCTTGAGTTAAAGTTTGTTTGAATGACAAGTTTCACAATTTTGGAAAATTAATAATTGTCTTTGCATTAATCAGAATTGAAAAATATGAGTTTTTCTCCAAATCATTAAATCAATTATTAAACGACTTCAAAAGTGGAAATAAACCACAAATTTGTAATCTACATGTCAAAATGAGTCTAAGTTAAATTTGCATCTAATTTGTTCAATGTTAAATATTTTAATTTATCAGGAGAGAGAAAATGATTTAAAGACCAAAAATATTACATATATGTTGAAAAAAATAATTAAAGTCGAAATCGTGTTCATCATGTTTAGTATTGCTTATAGGCCAAGTTTTATATTTTTAGAAAGTTTCTAGATGCCTCTAATAAATTAAAAGGATAAAATAAGTGATACAATTTAAATGTATTAAATAAATAATAAAAGTCTTCAAAAAAATAAAATAATGCCAAATTCGTGTTCTACATGTTAAAATATATCTTTGGATGAATTTTGACTCAATTTTGAAAATATTTGATGAGAAGGTGAATTTAGGAGAGAGAATGTGTGTAAAATCTTCAACTCATTATTTAAAATAACAATAAACTTCAACATATGGAAATAATGGCAAATTTCTATCCAAAATACTTTACATGACTTATGGGTGAAGTTTCATAATTTTGGAGAATCCTAGAGTCATTAATGCATGAGGAAAGAGAAAATATGATTTGATTAAATAAAATAGTAAAATTCTTCAAAACGCAAATCGAATTACATATTTGCATTCCTCATGTCCAAAATAGGTTGAGTATCGAATTTCATTAATTTTGGAGGTCATTTGCACCCTCAAATAAGGAAAGAAAGAAAGTTAAATAATTTAAATAGAACTTTGTTCGATTTTGAATGGGAATGCAATTGAATGATCGTCTTATTCCTTGTCGTTGGATCCAGATTAGACGTCGGGTGCATCATCTTCAACCTTGCATCATTTATGAAAATATGCTTCTTACATGTGATTTTCTAATAAGAATTTCTCCCTCCACAATCCATCTTTTTACGAGATTTCTTTGCCCATGAATCGCTCTCTCGATTCCGCACCTAATGATCCTAAACTTGCACCGTTTAGTCGAGTTTTTAGGAAACGTCCAAATGTCCTATGTGGAGCTTCACGATAGTTTCCCTCTTCTTTGTTTCTCGCACACCCGCCTATATATACCACTCCCCAGATGTTCGTTGCCATCTGTAAAGCCTTCCCCCTCTCTAATTTCTTCGTTGGTCACATTTTGGGCTTTCGCTGACCAAGTTTCTTCTCCAAGCTTGTGACACCTCCTACTCCCTTCTTCGTGCATCTCTGACCAAATTGCTGGTATAGGTGAGTTCAGTTTGGCCTTGTCTTTCTCTCTATTCTATTGCTTTCAAGTTTGGTCCAGAATCTCGAATTTGCCCCATTTCCTGGGTCTTGCTGTTCTGCTTGAACGCGATCCTGGGCATGAGCTGGGAAGGAGACAACCCCTCATGTCATTTTACCAGTTCCCCCCCCCCCCAATTCTTTCTTCTTTCCCTTATGTTTTCGCACAAGGGCCTTTTAATCTTTTGGATTTGTTTTGGGACAAGTCAATAATGGCTGGCCAAGATTTGACCGCGCAACATGGCCCCCTCCTATTGGGCCAAGTTAGCTAGGGGCCCTCTCTCTCTCCCCCATCTCACAAGTATTTTGATGATGTGGCATTTTTTTATTGGTCTGACTTCTAAAAATCATATCTTTTGACTCGCTTGTCTAAAAATAAAAATAAAATATGTGTAGCACTCAGCAAAATCGCATATTTCTAACAAAAATAGTTTCAACATCTGATTTTGAGTTTGTCAAAAAAGTATACTTGGGAAATGATTTAATTGATTAAAAATCACTAAAAACATCTAAAGGTCCATATCTTCAAAATACATAAAATTATATGTTTTCTAATTAGGAAAACCTAACTAGATCGATGGTGATGATTTCAGAGTCTAAATTGGAGTTTTGTGTGAAAAGTCCTAAATATGGGTTTTCTTTACATTAATGTACATAATGAATCCTAATCCATAATTATACATTGAAAATAGGAAAAGTGGACCTCAGACTCAATTAAAGTGATGAAAGATGATAATTGAATTCAATGTGAGAGGTATGTGCATCTAACATCTTAGTTGGGAAATTTTACTCCTTAACCTAATCTTCCCTAATGAGGCTTACTTGAATCTAATTCTCTTTTCTTGAAACCCTAATTTCTTGTGCCTCCAATCAGATTACTATTTCATATTGTTTGGGTCTTATACCCCACTGCCATGCTTGCTGATTATTATAATTACTCTTATCATGACTACTTTTCTAGCATGTGGATTTATGTTCTATTTAATTTAAAGTAGTGGTACTTATGTACAACCACCCATAGAGGGCATGCATTTAATTTCTCTGGGGAATATTTTTATTCTCCCCATATTATTGTGTAGGTGATTGGTAATGTCTTATTCTCCCCTCACCTATAGGTTAGAGGGCTAGTAGGTGCTTCAACCCTACTTAGTTTGGTAGACATAATTATCTTACATGCAAATCCTTTTTAATATAATTGATAATGGAAAGCTTCTTTTGAATATAGCCTCATACTCTTGTTATCTTCATCTTATGATAAACCCTAGCCTTTTTTTTACTTGCTTTACTTATCATGTTATCCTAGACTTGTTTTGTGACACGTACTTTTCTTTCCCTTTCCCTTTCCCTTTTGTTGGGTGCCTTTCCAACCACCCAGGTGATGAGCAAGGTGATGGATATGTCATGAAGAACTTAGCTTTTGGCTTGGACATAGTTGATGGAGATGTTTCTTTTGGAGATAAGATTATAGTATTCTAGACTTCCCTCTATCCAGACCCTAGTTGTGTAACTTGATGTAATCCCTAAAGCGAGAATGATGTATTCATGTATAATCTTTTATGAAATTAATTATAGTCAGTTATTCTTTATTCTACTGCTTTCCAATGGTCTTTTGTATACCATATAAATAAAGATTTGAAAAATTTACACCCTTTTCAACATACATTTTGAGTTTGTTGGGAATGGAGGTTTGATATTTCAAACTTTTAGTTAAGGGGGATTTCACTCTTTTACAACCAATACCTTCTTCACAAGTTTTCTACAATCCACCTCCCATGCAAGTGCATCCATATACCATTTTCAAGGTGATCCCAAGCCTTATACACCACCTCCCCCTACACTACCACAAAATTCACAACAATTTACCTTCCAACCTCAATTCTATCCTCCACCTCAATTTCAACACCATGTGTCACATCCACCTCCTCCACAACCACAACTATCTCCCCCTCTCCACCATGAGCAAGGAAGTGTTGTGACAGTTCTAAGGAGTGGAAAATATCTTGAGCAGCCCGCTAGTCAAAGAAAGGTAGATAAAGCAAACTAAAAATAGCCAAGTGGTGATACTGTGATTGAAATTGTCGAAGATGATTAAGTGATACCACCTGTTGATTTTGGGATACTGTGTGCTCCACCTCACACTCCTTTTGCAGATTCCACCATCCCTAGTGTTCCACCTCGGGTTTATGCAAGCAAGGCCAAAGTAAGTGATCCACCATTCATTGAAGCATTAGATGAGCCACAGAAAGTAAGGAGGGGACAAAAGCACAATGTTGACATTCTTGAGGTGTTTCGCCAAGTGAAGGTCAATATTCCTTTGTTGGATGCTATCAAGAAAATTCCATCATATGTCAAGTTTCTCAAGAACTTATGCATTATGTGGAGAAGGTCAACAGCGAGGATACCAAAGAAAGTGATGTTGACTGAACAAGTGAGCTCTATCCTCCAGCATTCACTCCCCATGAAGAGGAAAGACCCAGGACCCCCTATAACACATAGATACATTGGGGGACATCACATAGGCAAATCCTTACTTGATTTGGGATCCAGTGTCAATTTGATGCCATATAGTGTCTATGTTGAGATAGATTTAGGCAAGTTGAAATTGACACATTGCACTCTCTGATTGGCAAATCGCTCCATCAGAGTGTCTAGAGGATGAGTGGATGATTTCTTGGTGATGATTGATAAGGAATGAGGAGCAATGTTCCCGACTGATTTCATTGTTCGTGACATGGAGTCAGATGATAGGAAGATCCCCATCATCTTCGGGAGACCTTTCTTATCTACAGCTGATGCCGAGATACATGTTCATAGTGGCATATTGGTAGTCTCTTTCATGGACATGAAGATAAAGATCAACATATACAAGTCTTCAAACCAACGGGTTCGAGATGAGGATATTGGATATGGTCACTTCAACAGTCCTATTGATCATTTGAGAAGAGGAGATCTAGATGAAGGATTTGATGATAGCTTCGGTGATCAAAGGGATGAGGAACATAGGTTGAATGCAAATGAGAGATGTATATATTGCAAGAATGGGCACATGAGCATGCCAAATGGATGAATGGTTGAAGAATCCCCAAGAATCCTAGCTGAAGGCATGAAACTCAGAGCTTGTGGAAGGCAACCCACCTAAGTTTGGGAATTTTTCACCCAACCTTCAAAATTTTAAGCTTTTACTTTATTTTTACAATTTTCTAAGAAACTACACACGCACTTGTTTTTAATAGTTTTTGTTTAGTTTTAAGATGTGAAGGTGAAAATAGAGTGAAATGAGGAAGAGTAGATGAAATTTTGACAAGTAATCCATGAAAAATATTTTTGGATCAAAGATTTGATGTTTGATGAGATTAAAGTTGAAATAAACTACCACAACACTCACCATAGCTGTGGTGAATGGAACAACTGTGGTGGTGCATTCATAAATAACAGGGGAATCGAGAAAAATCAAAGAAGTCGAGAACTGAAGAATAGACCTACCACGACCGTTCAAGGCAACACGCCACTCAGAATGGATGTGTGGGGTACGATGGTCGTGTAGCAGGCGAGCCACCATGGATGTGTCATGTAGCACAGATGTGCTACATCCCAACTCCACTACTTAAGTCTACAATTTTCAAAATTCTCAAATCAGTTCTATTCTCAACTCCGCAAACACCACACCCATTCCCACGAATGCTAGCCGTGCAACACCTCCCAACCACTCCACCACCCTCAAATCACCACCAAATCATCCCCAATCCATCCCCAATGAATCCCCCATCATTTCCACTACCTTAATCTCCAGATTCCACCCATTTTCATCCACAAAATATCCCATTTCTCCCCCATCCGCTCCAGCAGCCCCATTCTTTGGAGAAAACTCAAAATCCCATTTTTCTCCATCAATTTCGAACCAAAATGAAGAAAATGGCTAAGAATGTTGTAGCTTTGACCAAGGATGTGATATCCTACGGACGTCAACCCAAGAATGTGTCGTCTTCGGCTCCGTCGACACCTTTTGCCCTTCCAACACCATCCACAATCTCCAGTTCACAAGGGAATCAACCCATGTGGCGGCAACGGTGGATCCTATGATGGAAGAGTCATCTAGACTACCCAGCGGAGGTATGGAAGTAGCTCGACCATCAGTCTTGGAAGCCCGTCCATTAGTTTTGGCAGCTCGTCTATCCTTTCCAGTTGTACGATCTTCAATGTCTACAACACTACATCTACAGCCACAAGTGAGAGCACGACGGCAGATACTGGAGTAGGAGGATTCACCTAAAGAGCATCATGAGGCAACACCTGACAGTCAGAGAAAGAGAGGGAAGAAGACAAAGCACCCAGAGTGCTTCACATGTCGAGTGATTGCTACTCGCTACACGTGCCAAGAGACAAGGACAACTTTGGGCATCTTTGATTTTTTTAAGGATGTCTTGGAACCTGTTGGGCTAGTTGAGGTGTTGACCACAGTGCAGGAGACCTATGTGGAGTTTACACAACAAATCTTTGCAATACTAGAGAAGGTCTTGTAGGATGCCATCAATGTCTCTTTGGGGAGTAGCACCTACCTCATCATTGCATCTTTTCTAAATGGAATTTTTACTCCAACTCCCGAGGTAGCAGCATCACTTGATAAAGGAAGCACTGATAGGGAAACCAATGTGAACTACACTGCAATGTGGAAGAAACTTATAGGGAAAAGTTGTTTTGTGGCAGGTAAATCAAAGACAAGTCTGATTCACAACTCCATCTTAAGATACATTCAGAAGGTCTTGGCAAACACCATCTTCGCTCGATATGAAAATCAAGGTAGTTACACCAAGAAAGACCTATTTGTGTTGGGATGGATGGTATAGGGAAAGCTTGTAAATCTAGGGTCACTTATTATTGATCATATGAAGACAATCCTATCCAAGGGAAAGAATCCTTTTATTATGGGAGGGATTGTAACTTCCATTGCTTTGGTCCTGGGGCATGATGTATCTTGCTACACAAAGGCAGAAGGAGGAAAGCTAGTTGACCTACTTTACTTAACTCACTCATTGATGATTTCAGTGCTATCAGAAGATTTTATACCAGGTCAACCCTTCTTATGCTAGGGTTGCACTAGAGCTCTCCTACCATACCACACCTCTCCTAGAGGGATGTCGTCTATCTTCAGACTTTTTGGACATCTTGAGGAAGTGGGAAGAGGAGCACCCTAGAGATACATGGAAGTAGCAGCCCAGAGATCTACCTAAAGGGCTTGGAGAGTCACAAGCACATGATGAGAGGAGGAGGTCAGCTAAGGAATGAGATAATTATAGGGTGAGGCGACATGAGGAATAGACATCACAACAATAGTAGCCACCCATATCGAATGCATATGACATGTCCACCATACATGCATAGTTGGAGGGCATCCGGAGCACTCAGGATCACATAGTGAGCACCCAGGAGGGTATTCTAAGGACATAGGAGGGCTTCCAGTGCACCCATGATGCCTTGTGGTTAGACCATCAACAGATTCATTATCAGGTCAACCACTTATATTAGTTCCAGCACGCCCTATCCCACAGGAACCCCCAGTGGGGGGGAGATTGGTGGAGTTCACTGTTAGCATTTGAGGACAACTACCTGCCTCCACAGTCAGACTACTGGGGTTCCTACTACTAGAATCCTCCACCATAGGGAGGATCATTGCCACCGCAGTGATAATGTACCCTATCACTTCCTAGACTTTAGTGTCATGCTAAGGAAAACATTATTCAAAAGTTTGGGGTGGAGGGAGGTATGCCCTTATCTCATTTTCACTCTCATTTTGCATTTCCTGCCATTTACTTTTGTTTGTTTGCTTTTGTTTGTTTTAGATTAGAATTCACCTACTTTGCATACATGCATGCCATGTAGTTATTTTCTTGCAATTTTTGCGTAATTTTCGAATTTTTGCTTTTTTTTGCCATGCATTGCATATAATGCAAATTTTGGTAATTTTTGCATGTTTTAGCTAGGATTTTCTTATTTCCTACTCTATGTTCAATAATATAGGCTTAGATGTGATTGAAGGCAACTTGGCAACGTTTTGGCCAATTTTGCCCAAATTTGAGTTTTCTTAGCTAAAAGTGTGTTTCGACCCAATCTCTACTCTTTGGATTAAAAATGATAACCTTTGACAAATGCAAGTGAATTATTATTGTTTATTTCTAAATGTTATCAATTCTTTACTTTTTACATACGCACCACCTCTCTTGTATTTGTGAATGTTTTGGTTAAATTGTGACTTGAGCAAGCTATGAGCGCTTAGTGACTATGAAATCACTTGATAGAAGTATCAATTCCATGTTGTTCATTCATGTGGTGTGAAATTGTTGGATGAAGTGTTGGATTAAATTTCATGCAGGAGACCTTATATTGAGAATCAAAACAAGTGACCCCCCTTTGACTCAACTTTTCATTCACCATCTTCTTACCCCTCTACTTCATTAAAGGATGCCAAAGTGCAGATATCATCCGTGGCCACCTCCAAAAGTTTGGGGTGGCCACGTCTACATCTCACTGCTTCACTCTCATCACATATGCCCTATCTACTCCAAGGGCAAAGAAAAAGAAAAAAAGAAAACATAAAAATAAATAAAAGATGCTCCTATTTAAGAGCTTCTAAATAAAGAAAAGATGAGTGTCTAAAAGCACTCCAAAAGCTTACCACAATCCTTTCTTCCATTTTGATACCCATTGAGCTAGGAAACATCAAACCTAGCTCATTTTGCCCTTTCTGCAGCAACGTGGGTCATTTAATGTGATTTGAAACATAAGATTGAATGCATGAAGGTGAAACAACACTCCTAGCCATCCTTGATTAACACCATCATGAAACAGTCTACCTGGAACTACATGAAAGAAATATGGATAGCTTGCGTATTCTATGTGCTATATTTGAAGTTCATATGCTTTGTGCTCTTTTCATGATTGGTTTGTGAAAGTAGGGGAGGATAGAGGTGGAATGCGTGCACTTAGTAATTATTGATCCCATTCAGCAATAATCATCTTTTGCATTACATTTGTCATTTCTTGATTGTGGAAAAATTGTAGAGAGATTGAGTTGGAGCATACTTGAGCACAAGTATGTTTTAAGTTTGGGGTGGTGATTGAGCCCTTTTTTAAAGCTTGATCTTGTGTCTTATTGCACTTCAGTCACATCTATACTTGTTAGATTACATGTTATTCCTATCAATATGCATATTTGTATAAAATGCACTTATGGACATTATTTGCATGTTTTTCAGACATTTGGACCATGCTTGATGGGAGAGAGAGAGAAGGAGTGATCCTAGGATTTCTCTACCCTTGGAGAGACTAAAGTGAAGTCTGATTCTCCCTCAACCTACCCCTAGTGGCTAAAGATCCATTGAAGCAAAGATGTCCAAGAAAATCCAAAGAAACAAGTCCAAGTGTTGATCCAGAGGCCAGCACGACTGTGGTACCACAGAACGACCGTGCTAGCACACTTGCAAATCAACAGAACCATCTCCAAGCAAATCTAGAATCACCACGACCATCCCACTTAGAATGGCCATGGTGAACTGACCTAGAATGGTCGTGCCACCTTGCACTGTCGTGCGACATTTGAGGCAAAATGGTTGTGGAGTCAAGAACGGGTTGTGCAATCTGAGCCACCACAGTCGTTCTACCCTAGCCCCACCATGGCCGTGGTGACCACCATGACCATTCCACCTCCAGTACAAAATCCACCAAGTCCCTGTGATTTTTCCCCATTTCTCACCACAGTCGTTCCCATCCACCACGATCATTCTCACCCCTCCCCACCACGGTCGTGCTACCCATAAAAACCTAGCTATTTTTGCATTGCATTTCCCATACTACCCCTACTTGACCTATTATTTCCCCCACACCAATATATACCTATGTGGCGGTTGGAGCACAAGGTTGGACACCCCTAGCTCACTCCTACCACTCCATTTTCACCCCTTATCCATTCCACTCCATTTCCACCTCCATTCCACTCCATTTCACCATTTCCACCACCAAAACCCTAGTTTCTTCTTGTTTCCACCATCATTCCATGCCATTATGCCTTGGAGGAGAGAGGAGGATGCCTTGCAATAGCTGAAGTGGAGGAATTCTTTATCTACACTAAGTTCCATGGCTTCTTGCAATCATTGTCAAAATTTTATAGTCAATTTATCATGAAGTACAACATGAACATTTGACCATTGTTAGATTTTCTTGTCATGTTGACAACTACTGAATCTCAAATGAAGAAATATGACCAATGTTTTTATTGACATAAACAAAGGAAATAGCAAGTCAAAGCACAAAGGAAAAGCTAACAGTAGTTGTAAAGTTTACCAAAAAGTCCAAGTCTTTTACACTAAAAGCTAAAATAGGAGTAGGCCAGGAAGGTAATTGTCACCATTGTCTCTAAGCTAAACATTGAAAAAGAAAATGCCTTCTTTAATTTGAGGAACTAAAGAAGAAGCAGGGAATAGAGATATCCAATTCAAGTGTGTGTATATATATATATATATATATATTAGATATAATTTTTTATAATTCTTCATCTTGAGTTTTGGATATTGTATATGGACCACACATATGTTCTAATATGAAGGATTTGAAAAGAAGTAAAGCCTTACTAAAGGGAGAGGTTGATCATTGATTTGCTAATGGCTCAATTGTCATTGTACAACTTTAGGTGCCCATACTTTATCTCTGTCCAGTAGGATTGTAATAGAGTGAGAGAACTGCTATTATATACTTGTCATAAATATATATATTATTTTATATATTTTATCAACAAGAACAATTTTTAATTTATAATAAAGAATAGTCAATTTTTTTTGGTCGGTAAAAAACTTTGTTGCAATAAAATGGGTCCAAAACTTTAGGTACAGATAGCCTGCACCCCATAGGAACAGGATGAAAGAAAACATCCAAGAGAAACAAAGAGAGTCCTGAAATGGACCTCCTTAATGGAGAAGAGAAAGTAAACCTATAACAAGCTAGTTCTATGCAGACATCAAACAACAACTAGATAGACAAGCAACCAGGCCCACCAACACTGATCACAGCAGTATGCACACCTTCAAAGAAATGACGTTTTTAGCAGCCTAGTGCTGTATCAAGAGCTACTGGTGAGATCAGCAGAACTAGAAGGCCAAGGAACCATCACTCTTCCTCCAAACCAAAACAAAATACTCCAAAAAGCAGAGATATATCCACAAAATCCTTCAAGATGCTGGACCGTCAGCTCATATCATTGTACTAATCATCTATTTGGATCTTCACTGGCGTTTAAGATCATTCTCTGGAATTGTGAAAAAAGCAAATAGATATCCAGTGCAAACTCTATTAACCAACAATATGACAAATCTCAGAACCTTATACATCAAAGTCTGCCAAAGGATTATTTCCAACAGCCAGAGAGAAGAAGTTGGATGAATATCAGGTTCGATCCAATTTCTTCCTAGCCAACTTTTTCTTTCTCTTGGTCCAATTCTGTTCGGACTCCAGGGAGTGAGTATCCCAGTGACCAGAAGCTGCTTCAGACCCATTGGAACCTTCATCTTCCTCAAAGAGCTTTTCTTTTCGGTCTTGATATTTGACTGAAAATCCGCATCTCTCCCATATCCTATTGATCGTCCAAGAGTCTGACACGGTGTCATTTCTTTGAAGTTTAGCAAACTCCAATTCCCAGTCTAGGTTGAGACTGCCTTCATTGCACACTGGGGTGCTCCCAAACATGTCAGGTTCCCCCGGTTGAAGGCGTGAATCAACAGACATGCTTTGGTGATTTCCAACTTCACAGTTGACAACTATTTCATTAACCTGTTGGGAGATAATAATTCTAAGGATTTCATCTTCCTCGGGCTGATCAGGAGACCCGGTGTTCTCACCTTGCTGGAACACCTTTGATTGTAGAATAGTCAAATTTCTATTTCAAGATATGATATATTTTATTTTAGTGCCCCAATGTATTATGGTTTTTATTTGTTGGATATTTAGATAGGTATAAATAAACACCAAGAACTTAAACTCAATGACTCAAACAAATATTACCTATGGAACTATCTTATAAGGCACATAAATAGAAAATTCATTTCTAGGCTCCATAAAGATGGTTATTAGGACTCTTCTGGTTTTGAATATTTAGAGACATGTGAATGTTGGATACCCTAAGAAAAATATGGATTGCTTCTATATTCCATCTAAAATCATAATGTTTGTTTCTAGACATGTTGTATTCCTTAAAAGGAAATTTATCTACAAAGGAACAAATTGGAAGAAAATAGATCTTGAAGCAAGTTCAAGGCCAAACAAAATAACATTGAACCTATACATGCAGATAAGGATCAAGAGAATCACAATTCATTGTGGAATTTTGAATCCCTAATGTCGAGAAAGAACCTATGGTAGTGGATGTCTAAATCCAGAGTGATTTAGACTTCTTGTGAATAAATCAGATGATTTTTTGGTCATGAATGAAATCAGACAACAACCATCAATGAGGCCATTGATGATCATATTCTAGTAAATGGCATGAGACTATGAAATCTGAGATGGAATCCATGTACATCAATAAAGTATGAACTTTAGTAGATGCACTTATCAGGATAAAACACATAGGTTGCAAGTGGGTTTTCAAGAAGAAGATTTACATGGATGGTAATGTACAAACCTAGAGAGGGAATTTGGTTACAAAAGGTATTAGACAAGTTCAAGGTGTTGATTAAGATGAAACAATTTCATCAATTGTCATGGTTAAATACATGAAGATCGTGCTTATCATTATAGCTTAGCATGGCTACCATATTTTGCAAATAGAAGTTCAAATAGACTTCCTTAATAGGAAGTTTTAGTGGTTTTGTATATGACACAACCAGAAGGTTTAATCACTCTAAATGAAGCCAATGATGGCTATGTCTTAAAGGTCAATCTATGGAATTAAACGCGCATCTAGAAGATGGAAACCTCATTTTGATGAGACAATCAAAGAATTTTCTTTATCAAAAATAAAGACCAACCTTGTGTTTTATAAGAAGGTTAGTAGGAACATAATTGTACTGATCATATTATATGTATATGCCATACTATTGATGATTAATGGCATCCCTACATTGCAATTTGCTAAGACTCAGTTGGAATTACCTTGAAAGGACTTATGTGAAACATTAGATATTCGAGGAATCAATATTTTTGGATATAGATCTCAAAGGCTTCTTGGCTTAAGCTATATTACATACATTGACAAGGTACTTGATCCAACCCTATTCTAGGGTTGTATCTCATGTCACTTTGTACCTTTATCACATTCAAACGCATTAGAATTACATGTTATTCCCCCCAATATGATTATCATTGCAAATCTGCTTATGGATGTTCTTTGCACTGTTTTTCAGGTACTTGGACCATGCTTAGATGTAAGAGAGAGAAGGAGGGACCCAAAGAAGGCCCCAAAGTCTCCCTCAACCTACCTCCAGTGGCCAAGAATCACCCCCGAGAAAAGACATCCGAAAATGACAAAGTTAGAAGAGAAATCAAGAAGTCGAACCTCACCACGGCCGTGGCCACAATGCCACGGTCGTGGCTTTTTTTGTGCCAAACCAACAGGTTGCAACAGGGAAATCCATAGATCGACCACGACCGTGGCTTCCCAGCTACGACCGTGGCCACTGAAGACAACACGACCGTGGCACCCTGCCACGGTCGTGGGAATCAATTTGCAAGAAGTCGGGTTGCAACATGGAATTGGCCTCATTGACCACGACCGTGGCCAAGTCGCCACGACCGTGGCCGATGCTGATCAAGACGCCTGTAGCCCCTCCCACGGTCAGCTCCAACTCCTCCAAAATGATTGTGTTACCCAACACGGCCGTGGTGCATGCTACCCACCACGACCGTGGCACTCCGCCACGGCCGTGGCCACCACCATCTCACCACTTTCTTCACCCCACGACCATGTTCACCACCCCACGGTCATCCCCCACTACTCTCACCACGGCCGTGGCACACCCACCACGACCGTGGTGATCACCTACCCTATATAACTTTCCACTGTTTTTCCTATTTTGTCCCCACTTAGCCCTAGCTCCTATATAAGCACTAGTTGCTTCTAGGGCTCGAGAGAGAGCACCCCCTAGCCGTCACCTAGCTGCTCCCTTGCATCCATTGCTCCCATCCACCCATTTCCTTGCATTCAACCCCATTTCCATCCATTTTCCACTCATTTCCACCATAGAAACCTAGTTTCTCTAGGTTTCTATCCATCCATTCCACCATTTTCATGCACCCCTGCACCATTGGAGGAGGGAGGACGTATGCAGCTGCTTGGAGGTGAAGAACAAGGCCACTTCATCAAGCTTCATGGAGTTTCTTCCTCTTCTACCCATTTCTTTTCCTGTTTTCATGACTATGTCTAGTTAAGCCCCTTTGTGGTGGGCTGTTTGGGATTAAAATGTTACTTTGATACCATTTTGGGGGATAAATTCTTGTAATGAACTTAATTCATATTTATGATGATTACTTCTTGCTTCCATCTCTTTTCCTATCTTATTTCATGTGGTTTGTGCTTCTTGTATGAATTTCTTGTTTTGAGGTTTTTGATGACACTTCATTTCTAGGAGGAATTGTGGTATATGTGGCAATCTTAGGAATGGCTCCTAGGTCCAATTAGTGGATCCCTAGCTAGTCCCCTTTGTTCCTACATACACATCCCTCCTCCTACAAATGAGTGTGAGATTTATGTGGCTAGTGTAAGTGAGAGTGATGCAATTTCCTAGGGCCTTCTAAAGGCTAGCGTGGCTAGTGGCATGAGGTTAAACCCCTTCATCTCCACTCCCATATCTACCCTCAACCCTCAATTGTCCACTATCACTTACCCTAGAAACCTAGATTTGGCCAATCTCACTAGAACTACACCTAACCCTAGTCTTCTACTAGTAGTATAGGGTATGTTCTAATGGCATTGCCCTTGTTGTTTGGTTTGGTAATCTAGATATGAATTGAGCACCATGCATGTTTAATGAACTCCCCCAACTAAAATCAAAGTGACATTCCCCAAACGGCCCACCCACCTTAATCACCTTCCTTAAAACCCTAATCGCTAAGTTTGCTTGCTAATGCTAGCTTAGTTCAATTGCTTTAGTCTAACTTAGTCAATTGCTTAGTTTTACTCTTCAGTGTTAACTTAGGCTCTTGCTCTTGCTAGTGGTTAGTTTAGTTCTTAATTGCTTCTTGCCTCGCTAAAGTAGTGTAGCCCTCCTTGCTCTTGCTTAGTTAGTTTGATAGCTTAGCTTACTAATTTGCTTGCTCTTCCATAATTTAGTTTACTTCTCACATCTCTTACTTTCTCATTAGTGTAATCAACCAATCAACCTTAACACCCTAAAAACCTTACTCTCCGCAATAGGAACATAGCTCACACCTTCTAACTCTAGCGCCCCCTCTATCTCCGTGGTTCGACCCCGCATCTTGCCTTTGATCTATACTACAACAGTACCCCGTACGCTTGCAGGCGCATTGTTTTAGTTTTAGTGATAGACTCGATTTGGGACCATACAAATATCGAAAGCTAAGATCCCATCTTCTCTCTCGTGCCTCCCGACCTCGTGGATTGCACTTGTTGCAAGCCTCTAGTGGGAGCGCACCAAGCTTTCTGGCACCGTTGATGGGGATAGAGGCGCTCGACCTAGTTAGATAGTGTAGCTTAGCCTTTCCTTTTACCCTCACCATTGCTATTATTTATTTTTTGTGTTACTCTTGCATATTGGTTCACTAACTTGGTTCCTTGTTGTTTGTTTGTGACTTGCACAGGTGACAGTTGTGCATGCGTAGCACGCGTTCGACTTGCACCGACTTGGTGGTTTACAACCCTGAGATTGGAGGAAGAAGGCGTCAAGCTCGCCGCAACCTACACCGAGAGGCCGAGATGGAACAGAACGACCCGCCACCGGAGGTTCCACCTCCACCGCCACATCGCCCGCTTCACGAATACTTCACGTCGGGGAACTACAACTCCCCCATAGCCACTCTAGTTGACCATATGCCAGGTCAACAGTTCTCCATCCCGCCGGCACTCTTGGGGCTTCTCCCTACATACTTCGGTATGGAGAATGAGAACCCCTACCACCATATAGATGCGTTCCTTGAAACGTGCTCTACATTCCGCACTCCTGCCGCCACCGACGACTCAATTAGGAGGACGCTCTTTCCTTTCTCCCTCAAAGAGAAGGCCAAGGAGTGGTACGTCTCGAGGCCAGAGTTGGTCACTTGGAATGAGTTTCTCAAGAAGTTCTTCCCCATCGCCAAGTTATCCTACATGAGAAGATGCATCACATCGTTTGCCCAGAAAGACAATGAGCCCTTCCACGAGGCGTGGGAGAGGTTCCAGAAGCTGCTTCGTGACTCCCCTCATCATGAGGTTCCTCTTTGGCAGCTAGTTCAGGCCTTCTACACCGGGGTTGAGGAGCAAAGACAAAACAACGTCGATTCTTCTTGCGGGGGAACGTTCATGGCAAAGCCGCCCGAGGAATCATGGCCTCTGTTTGAGCATCTCGCTGAGAATTCACGCCACCGAGCTTCCACTAAAGGTGGACATTGCGGCCGGAACTACACCCCTCCCCCTTCTTCCGTGGCTCCCGCACGCAATGCCACCGACCCTGATATGATGAAAAAGATGGCTGATATGATGCGAATGATGAAGAATCAAGTGGGTGGCTCTTCTAGCCAACCCACAATGGCTGTGGATACTGTAGACGAGGAAGTTAACGCTTTACATTCCTTTGGTGGCCGCAACAACCAGGGCCCGATGTCCCAATCCTACACCCCTGAGTGGAGGAACCACCCAAATTTCTCTTGGAAACAACAGAACGAGGAAGGGCAAGGGACGGGGTAGCCAAAGCCACGCTACAGCTCCAAGTTTGAGGACGAGGTACTAGGAAGGCTGAGGAACCTGGATGAAGTAAAAAAAGACGTCAATGCACATGGGCAGTCTATAAACCATCTTGAGCAGAGGTTGGATCAAATTTCTTTCTCTTTGGCTAGAAGGGAAGAAGGTAGACTTCAATCTCAACCACTACCAAATCCGAACAATGATGGGGTTTTTCTAGGGAACACTTCGAGTGATTATGTTCCACCATCTTACCAAGCCCCACCAAACCCCTATGCTCCTCCACCTCCTCAAGTGTCGTTCAATTATCAATATGCTCCACCTCCACCTCACACTTACCAACAACCACCTCCACAATACCATCCCCCACCACAACAACAACTGCAACCCTAATTCATCCTTCAAAATCCCAACTCCCCTCACCAAAGACCTCCACCACCCCAACAACCACAACCACCTCCACAAGCTCCCTCTTCTACCACCCATGAGCATGTGAAGGCTGTGACTACGTTGAGGAGTGGCAGGACCTTGGAGAGGCCCCATGGTACAGTTGTTGGCAGAGATGATATTGAGGCAGAGCAGGTTGATACTAAGATGCAGATCGATGATACTGTGATAAGAAGCAGTGTTGATACCGTGACGCCGAGCAGTGATACTGTGATATCGAGCCGTGATACTGTGATTCCAGTGATACCAGTGGATGATACTGTTTATTTGGACCGATTGGGTTCCCAACTTCCTCCATATCCTGATGCACTTGAGGAGCCTTCTGCTGCAAAGAAAAAGAAGAAGCATGCAGAAGATATTTTAGAGATCTTAAAGCAAGTGAAAATCGATGTATCTCTTATATATGCAGTCAAGCAAATTCTGTCCTATGCAAAGTTCCTTAAAGCATTGTGCACCTTCAAAAGAAAGACAACAGGAAGGACGCCTAAGAAGATCAAGCTCACTGAGCAAGTGAGCTCCATTCTCCAACACACCATCCCCCGGAAAAGAAAAGACTCCGGTGCTCCCATCATCTCATGCTACATCGGGGCACATCGCATAGACCAGGCTCTCCTTGACTTGGGGTCTAGTGTAAACTTGATGCCGTATGATCTGTTTGCTGAGCTCCAAATGGGGGAGTTGAGGCCAGCCCATTGCACTCTACAGTTGGCCGACCGATCTGTGAAGACACCTAGAGGGCGTGTGGATGATGTGTTGGTCTGTCTTGATGATGATACTTCTGCCTTCTTCCCAGCCGATTTATCATTCTTGATATGGAAAAGGAAGCTAGAAAGGTGCCAATCATCTTGGGGAGACCTTTCTTAGCCACAGCTGATGCCGTGATCCATGTGATAATTGGGACCATGTATGTCACATTCATGCACATGAAGATCAGGTTGAACATCTTCAAGTCTTCTACTACAGCTGAAGTGATAGGGGCCACCGAAGAAGATTGTTATTTGGTAGAATGCCTAGATGAGATTGTTGAAGAGTTCCTACCTGCGTGGATTGAGACTGCTACTCAAGGTAGAGGTCTTGAACCAATTGTTGAGTTCCCTGACGACGATGATGAAGAAAGTGATGTGGATGAGCTAGCCCTAGTGGCTGCAAGTGAGGACCTTCCTTCTATTTCTGCACCTTTGAAGAACTCCCTTGAAGCACCCCCCGTTCTTGAGTTGAAGAAACTTCCTGAAGGATTGAAGTATGCTTTCCTTGGCTCAAATGACACCCTCCCGGTGATCATTTCCTCCATTCTCTCTCCTGAGCAAGAAGATGCCTTGATGGAAGACTTGAGGAAGAACATCCGAGCCATTGGATGGTCTATTTCTGACTTGAGAGGGATTGACCCCTCCATTTGTGTGCATCGGATATACTTAGAAGAAGATGCGAGACCGACCCGACAAATGCAAAGAAGGCTAAATACAAAGTTGAAGGACGTTGTAACTCAAGAGGTTGTTAAGTTGCTTGATGTGTGGATCATCTATCCCATTTCTGACAGTACGTGGGTAAGTCCCATCCAAGTTGTGCCCAAGAAGGGTAGGATTACGGTTGCAGAAAATGCCGATGGTGAGCTTATGTCGGTGAGAGAGCAATCGAAGTGGAGAATGTGCGTAGATTACCGGAAAACTCAACGAAAAGACAAAGAAGGATCACTACCCACTCCCGTTTCTTGATCAGATTTTAGAGAGATTGGCTGGACAGAGCTTCTACTATTTTCTTGATGGGTACTCGAGATATTTTCAGATTACTGTGCATCCGGCGGACCAGGAAAAGACGACATTCACTTGTCCAAGTGGTACATTTGCCTATCGGAGAATGCCATTTGGATTGTGCAATGCCCCTTCCACTTTCCAGAGATGTGTAACCTCGATCTTTGCTGACATGCTCGATTCGTCACTTGAGGTTTTCATGGATGATTTTTCAGTTTTCGGGAAAACCTTTGATGAGTGCTTGCTACATCTAGCTGCGGTTCTGGAAAGATGTGTGAAAGTTCACTTAGTTCTATCTTGGGAAAAGAGCCATTTCATGGTACCTGAGGGTATAGTTCTAGGACACCGAGTTTCGAAAGATGGGATTGAAGTGGACAAGGCCAAGGTGGGCCTTATTTCTACACTCGACTTTCCTTCAACCGTAAGACATGTTCGATCTTTCTTGGGACATGCAGGTTTTTACCGGCGCTTTATCAAGGACTTTAGCAGAATCTCAAGACCACTCTGTCGATTACTTGAGAAAGATGTTGAATTTCAGTTTGATGACAAATGTGTTGAAGCTTTCAATCATCTAAAAGAGAGGCTTATTTCTGCTCCTATCATGCAGCCCCCGGATTTCTCTTTGCCGTTTGAGATCATGACGGATGCATCCGATATGGCGGTGGGGGATGTGTTGGGTCAACGCATTGGCCGAATTCCTCATGCTATCTATTATGCAAGCAAAACATTAGACGATGCTCAAAGAAACTATACGACTACCGAGAAGGAGTTGCTTGCGGTGATCTTCGCTCTTGACAAGTTCCGGCCGTATCTCTTGCAAAACAAAGTGACAATCTACACGGACCATGCTGCGTTGAAGTATCTCATGTCCAAGAAAGACTCAAAGCCAAGGTTGATCCGATGGATTTTGCTGCTCCAAGAATTTGACATAGAAATTGTAGATAAGAAAGGAGTAGAAAATGGTGTTGCAGATCATCTCTCCCGCCTTGATGGACCTTTTGATATGACAAGTCCAATCAAAGAGACAATGCCACATGAACAACTCCTCTGTCTCATATGTCCAAAAGCCATGGTACAAGCACATAGAGAATTTCCTAGCTAGTGGGAGGATACCGAGCATGTGGACAAGAGAGGAAAGCAAGAGATTGTTTGCTATGGTAAAGAACTACATTTGGGATGACCCTCACCTCTTTAAGTATAGCCCGTACCAACTCATTAGGAGGTGCATTCCGGAGATGGAGCAGCAAGAAGTCTTATCTATGTGCCATTTCGGAGTGTGTGGAGGCCATTTTAGAGGAAAACGTACGGCCGCCAAAGTTCTTCAATGTGGATTCTACTGGCCGATGCTGTTCAAAGATGCTCATGACTTTTGCAAGAGTTTCTTCAAGTGCCAAAAAGTGGGCACTATCTCAAAGAGGGACATGATGCCTTTGTCACCTATCTTGGTGGTAGAAGTGTTTGATGTTTGGGGGATTGACTTTATGGGTCCTTTCCCTCCTTCTTTCAGGTATGTCTACATCTTGGTCGCCATAGAATATGTATCAAAATGGATTGAGGTTGCGGCAACAAGAACAAATGATCATAAGGTGGTGTGTGATTTTGTGAAATCCAACATCTTTAGCCGTTTTGGTATTCCAAGGGCTATGATTAGTGATGGCGGGAGTCATTTCATCCACCGCACCTTCGAAGGGCTGCTAAAGAGACATGGGGTTAACCATCATGTAGATACTCCTTACCACTCTCAAACGAGTGGTCAAGTTGAGTTGGCAAATTGGGAGACAAAGCTCATTTTGGAGAAGACGGTGCGACCGGACCGTAAGGATTGGTCACTTCGACTCAATGAAGCTTTATGGGCATATAGGACTGCATATAAAGCCCCGATTGGCACTACACCGTTCAAGCTTGTCTATGGTAAGAGTTGCCATTTGCCGGTTGAGATGCAACACAAGGCATTGTGGGCCTTGAAGACGATGGACTTCGATGAAGAGAAAGCCAGAATGAAAAGAAAGTTTCAATTGCATGAGCTGGAAGAAATGCGGCATGAAGCATATGAAATGTCAAAGAGCTACAAGGAAAGAACCAAGTTTCTACATGACAAGATCATAAAGAAGAAAGAGTTTGAGCCCGGCAAATGGGTATGGCTATACAATTCAAGGATGAAGTTCTTCCCCGGGAAGCTTCGTTTTAGATGGGAATGTCCTTACCTTGTCAAGAAGGTGTACCCATCTGGGGCAGTGATCATTTGTGCAAAAGAAGGAGCTAAGGAATTTGCTGTTAATGGACAAAGGCTAAAATCTGTTGTTGAGGTCGGCCCGGATAAGGCCAACCAATATTTTGATATTGTCATGCTTATAGAAGAAGAATCTGAGGAAGAAGAATGCTTGGACGAGGATGAGAAAGGGATTTACTACAAGGATCTTTTGAATATTCCCAAAAAGTGAAAAAAAGTCCAACAATCAATAAGTCTGGCTGAAGGCGTTAAATTTAGCGCTAGTGGAAGGCAACCCACGTGGTTTGAGATTCTCGAACCCTTCTTTTGATACTTTAGTTTTGTTTTACACAAATACATACACGCACACTTGTGCTTTACAATTTTTGTTTGAGTTTTGATGATGGCAGGTGATAGACATTAGAGAGAGAGGATCTAGAAGTTAATCGTGGTCATTCAGTTACGGTTGTGGCAATAGAAGAAATGAAACCAAAAGATCATGTTTTAAAGTTGAAAATTTGAGGAGACAAATCCACCACGGCCGTGGAGCTGGACCACGACCGTGGCGCAGGCGGCCAAACACGACCGTGGCTCTAAGCCATGGCCGTGGGAATTAAAGCACCAGATTGGCCAAAGATACAGGTTGTTTTGAAAATCGGCCACGACCGTGGTGAGCTGCCACGACCGTGGCGAGCTGCCACGACCGTGGCGAAGGAGACTGCCAACGACCGTGGTCCTTACCACGGCCGTGTTAAAGAAGGTTGGCCACGACCGTGGACTACGGCCACGGCCGTGGGAATTTATGCTGCAATTTGGCCGAAGTTACAGGTTGTTTCGAAGATCAGCCACGACCGTGGCAAGTCGACCACGACCGTGGCGTGAAGACAAGGCCACGACCATGGCGGGCCGCCACGACTGTGGTGAGGTCAGACCAGGGGGTTCTTCATCGACAACACGACCGTGGCACCCGCCACGGCCGTGCTACCCAACCCTGGCCACGACCGTGGCCCCCTGCCACGACCGTGGCCGAACCAGGTTCAGGAAAAAAATATACTTTTAAACGTCCAAACCCGACCCCCTCCTCATTCCATCGTCTTCCACCTCCAGAAAACGACCGTGGCGGTGGAAAATGGTCCCGTGCTCCCCCATTCACCACAAAATCCACCACAATCCACCCCCTTTTGATCCCCAATCCATCCCAAATCGATCGCCAACCTTCCCTCTCCCATTCCCAACGTCCAATCTCTCCCAATCGCATCTCCATCTCCATTCCGCCCAGCAACTCCCCTACACAAAACCTCCACAAAAACCCTTCCATTCTCACCCAAATCCACCACTAATCATATAACTACCATCTGTACGTCACTATCCTTCCATTCCACCCATAAAACCACATCCACACCACCTTCTCCACCAAATCCGAAAATCCACATCCTATACCACTTCCACCTCCATTTCCGCAATGAAGAAGATTGGGAAGGCTTTCACAAAGGGGACGAACATCCTCACCGGGGAAACGGCGTTCTAAAAACACCTACTTCGATGTGTCTGTTCCATCCCACACCCCATCACCTACCACTTCCGCCCACCACTCCCTCCGCCGGTCACAATCGGTGAGCGGATCACACTCCCGCTCATCCGATAGCCACCACATCACAGACGCTACCTACGAGGGAGAAGACGAAGAAGAGGAGGAGTCCATGGGGGTCGACATGGACAACCTCATTGATGAGATTGAGCCAGTGACTACAAAAAGAAACAAGAGATCCAAAGCGGCGTCATCCTCATCCAGGCTGCCTCCAAAGCCCGCACCACCCCGCCACTCGACATCCAGTGCGGCGGTGAGACGTGACGTGCAGCCGCAACCCTCGTGGCAATTGCAGCACAACGAGGAGCAGTTGGCCCACTGGTACAATTTTGATACCAGCTCGGGGTCGCAATCCTATGCGATGGAGGAAGAACAAGATAGCGAGGAGGAAGAGATGGAGCTGGAGCCGGAAGGAGAAGATGTTATGACATTTTTGGAGGCAGACAGAGAGAAGACCCTAGGAAAAGCACCGGCGGGGGTGTCCTATGGTAGAGGACACATGAAAAATAAAGTTGATCTTATCTACCCCGAGTGCATGACGAGGCGAGTCGTCGCCACCAAGTACGGGTCTCAGAAAGTGATCGAGGATCTAGGAATCAAGGAGGCAGTGGAAAGGAACTTAAAGAGAATAAGGTTGTGGGATGTCTTTTTCACACCGCAGCCAACCTACGTCGCCTTGACCCAAGAATTCTTCGCTACTCTCAAAAGGACTAAAGTGAGGGGCTGTGACGCAATCAAATTTGCCATAATGGGCAAGGTGAACACCCTCACTTCCACTGAGCTGAATGGGATATTTGCTGCAAGTCCTGAAGAGGTCGTCAAGATGGATGACGGCTTGCTAGAGAAGGTGAAAGAATTGGATTATGCCTATTTCTGGGAGACAATCACAGGCAGGGGCGTGTACGATGCAGGAAGATCAAAGACAGCCGCCATAAGCCATCCAATGATGCGCTATGTGTAAAAGGTCGTGGCAAACACAATTGTAGGGAGGTATGATAATCAAGGCTCCATCTCACAAAAAGATATGTTTGTCATGATATCAATGTACCTCAAGAAGCACCTCGACCTTGGTGTTCTATTGATTGATCATATGAAGTCCATACCCTACAAGAGCACAAAACCCTTTGTCATGGGTGGGTTTGTGACTTCGATTGCACTAGCGCTGGGATACGATCTCTCGGGGTTACAGGACGCACTTGAGGCAGAGTTTGTGGACCTCAACTACTTGGTGCACTCGCACACTATAAAGATAAAGGAAAGAAGATGATCTATCTTACTACTAGTGTGCCAGACTTCGAGCTCGAGTTGCCATACCACGCGGTGCCTCTTCTTTCCGCGTTGGGAATTAATTTCAATTTCAGAGAAAAAGTTCTCAAATGGCAGCAAGAACACCCACGAGAGACGTATACAAGGGGAGCCACTGCCGCACATGAAGACGTTGCTGAATCTAATGTGCAAGGGCAGGAGCATGAAGCAGAAGAAGAACGGCAACCCCGGAGAATTAGAAGGAGGGATGAGGGGACATCCCAGCTGCAGCCGCCCTCAGGGAACACCTATGACATGGCTACCATCTAGGCGCACCTTGAGAGTATTCAGAAGACTCAAGGCGACATGCAGCTTGTCCAGCAGTACATGTGGCAAGATCAACAGCAGATGCACTACCAGATCAACCACTTGTACCAATACCAACATGCCCAGGCAGCACGAAACCCCGAATGGGGTGCAGACTTTGGGGTGGTATAGCTGGACATCCACAGGCGTATCCTCCACCCCAGGACGACTACTGGGGGCACTATTATCAGCATCCTCCTTCCAGCTCGGCTCCAGACTCAGCTCCTCCTCCAGATCCTTCTCAGATGCCGGAACAGCCACCACAGCCTTAATTCTTCCCCTATCTTCCCTAAGCTATAGTTTCATGCTGAGGACAGCATGATTCTAAAGTTTGGGGTGGGTAGGGCGGTATGCACCACTCCTTCTCTCTTTTTGTCATTTTGATATCACTTCTGCCATCTAGTTTAGTTTTACTGATTTTGTTGCATGACATGTAGTTGATTTCTGCATTTTTGAGTAATTTTTAATTTTTTTTTTGCTTCTTCAGCCATGTATTGCATCTCATGTAGGTTTTTGTTAATTTTTGCATGTTTTAGCTAGGATTTACTTGCTTTTTACCTAAAATTGTGTTTGAATGTGATTTAGTACAATGTGACACATTTTTGGCCAATTTTTCCCAGATTTGATGTTTCTTGTCCAAAAAGCGTGTTTTGACTCAATCTTTACCATATTGAATGAAATTGCTTATCTTTGACAAATACAAGATGATATGCTATGATGAAGTGCTATGTGGTATCAACGAGTGACTTCTTACATGCTCGCCACCTCCCTTGGGAATGTGTTGGTTTGATTGAATTATGATCCGAGCAAGCATAGAACGTTTAATATTTGTGGAGTTACTTGATTGATATATGGATTTCATTTGGTTCATTCATGTGATGTGATATCTATGGTGAAGTGTCTGACTAGTTTTCATGCAGGAGACCTTATGTGGAAGATTATGCCAAGTGACCCCTCTTTGACCCGACCACTCTTTCATCATCTTCATACCTCTCCGCCTCATAAAAAGATGCCAAAGCGCACATATTAGCCGTGGCCACCTCCAAAAATTTGGGGTGGCCACATCTTTATCTCCCCACTTCACTCTATCCACCACATGCCCTATCTACACCAAGGGCAAGAAAAAGAAAAGAAAAGAAAAAAAATAAAATAAAATAAAATAAAAGGATGCTCATGTTTAAGAGCATTTAAATAAAGAAAAGATGAGTGTGTAAAAACACTCCAAAAATCTTACCGCATCCCTTTCTTCCACCTTTATTCCCATTGAGCTAGGAAACTTCAAACCTAGCTCACTTTATCCCTTTTCTGCAGCCATGTGGGTCATTTGGCATAACTTGAAGCATAAGGTTGAAGGCATGAAGGTGAAACGACACTCCTAGTCATCGGCGATTAACATCATCATGAAACGGTCTACCCGGAACCTTATGGATGAGATATGGATAACTTGTACAATCCATGCATTATATGTAAAGTTCTTGTGCTCTGTGCTCCCTTCATGGTTGGTTTGTGAAAGTAGAAGAGGAGGGAAGTGATTGGCATGTAACTAGTCACCATTGATCCCATTTAGCATTTGTCACCCATCATATTGTATTTGTCATATCCTTTGATTGTGGAAAATGGAAAAGAGATTGAGTTGGAGCATACTTGAGGACAAGTATGTTTCAAGTTTGGGGTGGTGATCCAACCCTATTCTAGGGCTGTATCTCATGTCATTTTGTACCTTTATCACATTCAAACGCATTAGAATTACATGTTATTCCCCCAATATGATTATCATTGCAAATATGCTTATGGATATTCTTTGCACTATTTTTCAGGTACTTGGACCATGCTTAGATGGAAGAGAGAGAAGGAGGGACCCAAAGAAGGCCCCAAAGTCTCCCTCAACCTACCTCCAGTGGCCAAGAATCACCCCCGAGCAAAGACATCTGAAAATGACAAAGTTAGAAGAGAAATCAAGAAGTCGAACCTCACCACGGCCGTGGCCACAATGCCACGGTCGTGGCTTTTTTTGTGCCAAACCAACAGGTTGCAACAGGGAAATCCATAGATTGACCACGACCGTGGCTTCCCAGCCACGACCGTGGCCACTGAAGACAACACGGCCGTGGCACCCTGCCACGGTAGTGGGAATTAATTTGCAAGAAGTCAGGTTGCAACAGGGAATTGGCCTCACTGACCACGACCGTGGCCAATGCTGATCAAGACGCCCGTGGCCCCTCCCACGGCCAGCTCCAACTCCTCCAAAATAGCCGTGTTACCCAACACGGCCGTGGTGCATGCTACCCACCACGACCGTGGCACTCCGCCACGGCCGTGGCCACCACCATCTCACCACTTTCTTCACCCCACGACCGTGTTCACCACCCCACGGTCATCCCCCACTACCCTCACCATGGCCGTGGCACACCCACCACGACCGTGGTGATCACCTACCCTATATAACTTTCCACTGTTTTTCCTATTTTGCCCCCACTTAGCCCTAGCTCCTATATAAGTACTAGTTGCTTCTAGGGCTCGAGAGAGAGCACCCCCTAGCCGTCACCTAGCTGCTCCCTTGCATCCATTGCTCCCATCCACCCATTTCCTTGCATTCAACCCCATTTCCATCCATTTTCCACTCATTTCCACCATAGAAACCTAGTTTCTCTAGGTTTCTATCCATCCATTCCACCATTTTCGGAGGAGGGAGGACGTCTGCAGCTGCTTGGAGGTGAAGAAAAAGGCCACTTCATCAAGCTTCATGGAGTTTCTTCCTCTTCTACCCCTTTCTTTTCCTGTTTTCATGACTATATCTAGCTAAGCCCCTTTGTGGTGGGCTGTTTGGGATTAAAATGTTACTTTGATACCATGTTGGGGGATAAATTCTTGTAATGAACTCAATTCATATTTATGATGATTACTTCTTGCTTCCATCTCTTTTCCTATCTTATTGCATGTGGTTTGTGCTTCTTGTATGAATTGCTTGTTTTGAGGTTTTTGATGACACTTCATTTCTAGGAGGAATTGGGGTGTATGTGGCAATCTTAGGAATGGCTCCTAGGTCCAATTAGTGGATCCCTAGCTAGCCCCCTTTGTTCCTACATACACATCCCTCCTCCTACAAATGAGTGTGAGATTTAAGTGGCTAGTGTAAGTGAGAGTGATGCAATTGCCTAGGGCCTTCTAAAGGCTAGAGTGGCTAGTGGCATGAGGTTAAACCCCTTCATCTCCACTCCCATCTCTACCCTCAACCCTCAATTGTCCACTATCACTTACCCTAGAAACCTAGATTTGGCCAATCTCACTAGAACTACACCTAACCCTAGTCTTCTACTAGTAGTATAGGGTATGTTCTAATGGCATTGCCCTTGTTGTTTGGTTTGGTAATCTAGATATGAATTGAGCACCATGCATGTTTAATGAACTCCCCCAACTAAAATCAAAGTGACATTCCCTAAACGGCCCACCCACCTTAATCACCTTGCTTAAAACCCTAATCGCTAAGTTTGCTTGCTAATGCTAGCTTCGTTTAATTGCTTTAGTCTAACTTAGTCAATTGCTTAGTTTTACTCTTCAGTGTTAACTTAGGCTCTTGCTCTTGCTAGTGGTTAGTTTAGTTCTTAATTGCTTCTTGCCTCGCTAGAGTAGTGTAGCCCTCCTTGCTCTTGCTTAGTTAGTTTGATAGCTTAGCTTACTAATTTGCTTGCTCTTCCATAATTTAGTTTAGTTCTCGCATCTCTTACTTGCTCATTAGTGTAATCAACCAATCAACCTTAAAACCCTAAAAACCTTACTCTCCGCAATAGGAACGTAGCTCACACCTTCTAACTCTAGCGCCCCCTCTATCTCCATGGTTCGATCCCACATCTTGCCTTTGATCTATACTACAACAGTACCCCGTACGCTTGCGGGCGCATTGTTTTAGTTTTAGTGATAGACTCGATTTGGGACCATAAAAATATCAAAAGCTAAGATCCCATCTTCTCTCTCGTGCCTCCCGACCTCGTGGATTGCACTTGTTGCAAGCCTCTAGCGGGAGCGCACCAGTACTGAAAAGGTTTAACATACAAGATTCTAAGAGAGAAAACTTACCCATGTCTCATGGAATGATTCTTTGTAAATACCTGTGTCTTGACTCTTTTGGAACAATATGTACACATGAGTAAGATTCCATATGTATCAACAACTAGATCTATCATGTGTGTAGGGTTATGTACACACCCTAGTCTCTTATATGCTTTGAGAATGGCTAGTAAGTACCAGTCTGGTCCCAATAAAGGTCACTAGATTCGTATGAAGAATACCATAAAATAATTGAGAGGAATAAGGGATTAATTCTTGATATGTAGTGGTGGAGAAGAGTTAGTTGTAAAGGGATAAACTTATGCAAGCTTACAAACCTACAAGGAACACTACCAATCGCAATTAGGATTTATGTTATGCCTAATGATAGAGCTATAAGCTAGATGATTTACAAGATAGAGATAGTGGCTAATTGTACAATGAGATATTGTCACATCCAATGCAAAAAAGGAAGTAGTATGGATCAAGAAGTTCATTATTGAACTTGCGTAGTTCCTACCATTGAGGATATAGTATAGATCAAATGTGACAACAATGGAGAAAATGCACAATATAAGGAACCCATATCGCATCAACATTCCATGAACGTAAGACATGTGATAGCATATTATATGAGAGATTGTATAATGAGGATATGTAAAGATTTGTAGAGTACCAACTAAAACTAATGTGGTCAATTCATTAACAGAAGCATTTTCACAATGAAAGTATGATGTTCATGTTAGATCACTTGGATTTTGATTCGTGAGTTATCAGATCTAGCGGTAGTGGGAGACTAATGGTTGTAAGCCCTCAATGCCATTTGTGGTTATTGTAACAGGAATACATTGTATATGATTTGTTTATTATTAAAAAGAAATCCCAATTATTATTTGTTTTGATATTGAGATAATGCACAAATATAATAATGCCCTATGAATATTTTGACTTGATGGCGTATAGTTTGGGTGGAGGACCTAAGCAGATCATATGTGTATTCAAGAGTAGACATTTATGTTGTGTCCCTAGTTAGTTAGAATTGTGGATATTACTGTACACAGTAATATATAAGTCTATTATGTATATTGAATGATGACTATGTATCTTCAGTCATAATATTGTTGGATATCAATTTTTATATATGGGTACTTGATAGACAATAAGTTCTACTAGATAGACCTAGGATAGAACCACTTTAAAAATGATACATGGAGCCATGTTTTGGCAATCAGAGTCATATATAAATGTTATAGTGGTGATTGTGATCCTTAGACCTGAAATCACTACAGTAATCACATGTTGTTCTATGTACTTTAACATTATCCAACATGACTCTGAATAAGGGTTGTCATACAAGTAGTGATTGAGTGTATTATGACACACTAAATAATTATGAATGGTGTAGATAGAATTTGTTACTTGATTGGAGTGATATCATGGCCACTTGATAAGTTAAACTACAAAGTGCATGGCCATACTCGTGTGGGTCAATATATGATATTGAGCTCACAAAATCTGAATATTCTTCTCTAGTCCAAGAAACATAGAGTGAATGTTAATAGGATTACAACTTCATACATTAGTTTCAATATGGATATCTATGACAAAGAAATTATGTGATGGACTTGATCAAAGTTATAAACAACAAGGAATATGTGGTATCTTCAATTTTGAATCAGCTTAGTCAATTGAGCATGGACTGGTGAATTTTTTAGTTGGGTGTCCCATCTAGTCCCAACAATTTGACTTGTTATTGAATCAGGGGTCTAGGAGTTCTCTCCAAGTTTATCTAATTTGATTCTATTTTGAGTTGTGATATGGAACGTGACTGGATTTTGGAAATCTAAGCCTATGACTATCCTATATATAGGGGTGGATGTCAAAGGGGATGAAACACACTTGAAAAACACATTTGAGACATTTTTTAAGAGTTCTTTCTTTCAGAGAGAGAGAAACTCATCCCAAGGACAACAACCTATAATAACAGGAGAAGGATAATGAGTGACAGTATCACATCAATGACTATGAAATCCTCTTCCTCTTGGTGACCAAAATATATCACCAAGAGTTCCTACATCCGTGTGGATGACATAGAGGTTGAGGTCCTTTGACAGCGGCTTTAGGACACACGACGTTTTCAAATGAAACAACAACTACAAAGACTTTGGATCTAGATCTAAAAGCATAAGTTCTACTCGACCTAAGATGTGTCTAGTTGTTGGAGAACTAGTGTGTGCCTAGATATATTTAATATCCTATCTATGTCAGTTGGCTAAGGGTTTCATAGAAAAAAATTATATTTCATTTGTATCTCTTTCCCTAAAACTTTACAAATGACATGTAAATAGACATTGTATTATATATGCTTAAAACACCACCACCTATAGACCTCTTATATATATATATATATATATATATATATATATATATATATATATATATAGGGTGTTCATTCAGTGCCCACGTGGGTAGCCTGGATTTTCGCTACCCGACAGCCAAAAAAGTAACTCTACTAGCCAAAAAAGTAACTTCGATGTCAAAAAAGTAACTATGGTGATAAGAAAGTAACTACACAAATAAAAGAGTAACTCTGTACAAAATATACAACAGATATATATAAGGATGGGTTTTTTTTATTTTGGTGGGGCAAATGATATTATTTTTGGATGAAATATTTTGGGGAGCTAGACAAAATGGTCCCCTGCAATTGCGATTTTTTTTAAAAAAAGGTGGTCAGAAGGGTGGGTGGGTAGCTACCCGCGTGGGCAATAAAGATGGGCCCATATATATATATATATATATATATATATATATATATATTTATATATTTATATATATATATATATATAGTCTGTGTGAGTGTGTGAGAATGTGTATATATATGTATTTATATGTATATATATATATGTGTGTGTGTGTGTGTGTCTTTGTGTGTGTACATTATACCATGGCACAAGTTCCCTCCGAGCTAAGTTTCCTTCAGACTAATAATGGTGTGAGGACCAAACAAACACTTACTAGCAGGTTTAAAGAGCCTAAATTGCATCAAGATAATAAGGGTTTTGTTTTTTCTAATATGTTCATATTTTTTGTCATACATCATCTATTAGTGCATTTGTGTTGGTCATGTGATCTTAGGTATTTAGGAACTAGGTAGGGTTCATGATGTGAGAACGAGATAGGATGGGAAAAAACAAACCGAGAATGCTCCTTGAATAATAGTATGCATGCAGTTCCTATATGGAGATGCCATGTTGTCATATGTAAATGATTAATTAAGGGTGTAAATTTTGTACTTTACACTCTCAACCTCTGACTATCTTAAGGTTTTACTAGATTCTATCGATATAAACTAAAAAATGCTTAGTGGGGGTTAGAAAAATATTTATCACATGATCCTCATCAACAAACTTAGGGTAATCAAAAAATATATCTTATAATACTTATAGAATATTTGTTAGTAATAACTTTATTGACATGTACCATAATAGAATTGTTTGTTACCCTAGTCCACACTCCTAATGGCTACATAGACAAAGGTGAGTCACTAGTATAGAAACTATCTCCAGCATCAGTTAAAACAATCCTATAACATCGGTTATAGATCGACACTCAAGTGGGTGACACTATACCCACAGGTCTAACACATCGGTTCTTTGTGGATGGCAAAACTGATGCCAGAGATCCAGCCTTGGTTGTGTAGATAAAAAAAACTAATATAGATAGGAATTTGAGGCATCAGTTGTCTTAGAAAAACCTATGTCACAAGACTTATACCAGGTCACATTTTTAAATGGTAAAGGACCCTACATCGTTGACTTTACAAAAATTGACACATGTTATGATATATAATGTCAGTTGTAGGAAAATTCACTAACAATTATGATTTGCAGTGGTGGTTATATATACAAAATTGACAACTATGACATGCTACCCAGTGAGGTCGTGCTGTCCAACATGATCATTTTGATTTTCTCCTTTAATGTCGGTTATTTTACCGAAACTGACGACTTAGGCCTATAGTGTCAGTTTTTTTATTACAACCGATGACTAAGTTTTGGTTTTTTTTTAAATAGCACGCATGCAGACCTACTGCCCGATTGGTCAGTAGGATATAGAACTTGTAGTTTAGAACTAGAGTTCTGAACTGTAGGTTAACAACATCTTGTGAGTTTAGCTTAACAATAGGCCACACCAAACCTGCAATAACAAACATAATATGGATATAATTCTATTCATTCTTCAATTCCATTGCATCACATGTGAAAACATAAATCTTCACATTCATTCACATACATGATACTTCATTTACATATACACCAATTGCACTCTCATGACATGTAGAAACACAATTCATTCATTCATACACAATTCATTCATTCATCTTCACATTCACACACATGTATATAGATCATCATTCACATATTCACCAATAATTTACTCGCATCAAATTTAAAGTTGCAAGAAGTCATAAGCACCACATTTATATAGCAATAATGATATCAAACTTCAGAAAATTCATTCCTTATTCCAATCAAATTCAAAGTTCACTTTCTTTTCGAAGGCTTCAGTCCATTATTCTCATATCTCATCTAGTTATTCTATCGTATAGGGCATTTGTATGTCTTCTAGATTTTCTAGCATATTTAAGTCTTTCATTTTAAATAGCTGCAAAGATAATGATGTATAAAATTAATAAGTTTGATATTTCCATATTATCTAATGAGACTATATACTTATGATGAAAAAGACTATATATATATATATATATACTATATATAATTTTGTATCTCATCGATGCCTATTTCTACATCTTTGACAATCATGTGCATATGTCACATCATGTAGTATCATCATGCCCAACCATTGTCTTGTACAAGAAATTATAAATTTCAACATTCATAACGTTAATAAACAAAAGTATGCATAGTTGGCATAAATATGCATTGGAGTCAGAAAACAACCTCAACATTATCCCAAACTATCACTTTCTTTTTCTTGTCCACCTTTCCTCCATATTTTTTTGAATTCTTTTATAGACCTATACATTAATGTAACACATTGAATTGCATTAGTAAATAGTCATATAAATGTCTTTCTCAAATTGTGTCCCCCACTATCTATAGTGTCACCCTTAGGATCTAGATAATACACGGTTAGCGTCATGGGAACAATAAATAATCACACTCAATGTTTACTCCTGAGTGATAAGAAGGAAAAAAATATAACTCAAAATCCCCAATGAAATGTAATTTCTTAAATCAAAATTATAAGCAGAGTAAGTAAAATTACTCAACATTGTATGGATCTAACATCACACTCTTTTTCTTTTTACCAAAATATTTAAATGTGGTAGAGCAGTATTGGGTAATAGATGCAGGGTCTTTAATTACATGGCTAATCAAGGATGGAACTAGAAATGCCACATGGGGCAATGAAAACTCTTTATATAACCTATGTAAGTGGCTGCAAAACATATATCATGTATGCATTAATACATAAGAAAACACATCAACATATATAACACAAGGTATATAGCTATATAAAATCTCACCATATCCAAAGTTTTGTCACAGATGTATTCAACCAACTATAACCAAACAACTCAAAAACATCTTGTAGAAATATACTAGTATCATGGGGTTGACCCACAGTGTCCTCCTTAATAGAAACCATCATAGGCGACCATATCCATAGTGCCATACCCCTGCACTAAGGACCTATCAACTCGAACAGGTCCTTTGCAAGCCAACTAGGTATTTGGGGAGGAGGTGGAGGATGAGCTGTAAGGGGCTTCTTAGGCGCTATGTCCTGCACATATATAATATTATATCAATGGTGTCATGTATATAAAGATACAAACACAATGTAAATTTACCATACATCGGTATAGATAACTTCAACTTTGGGCCATGTGAACATGCCACCTTTTGCATTACCTATCGTGTCATGCTTGGGGTTCTCATATGAAAGTGGAGTCTGCCTCTAAGGGGCATAGACAAGGTTTAGTGTCACACAAACCATATTCGCGGGTAACAGTGCAATGTGAATTGTATCACTTTCAAGAGGTGGGTAAGACGTGCCAACAACAATGACATATTCTTATAATTTAAGACGACATGGCCTCAACCCCAACAAATTTGCATAGAGTGTTATATATATTATACAAATCATTCTGAAATACTACCATGTCATAAAAATACCTACATCGGATGTTTTAGGTGGCGAGTCCACAGGATTACTCTTAACCAACTATGTCATAGGGGGGTCCACCTTGTATGAAGAGTGGGGTGACACAGGTGTTGTCTGAGAAGCATGATATTGGCTCACTACTTCTTGAATTCCCTTTGTAATTAACGCATGTACCTCCTCTTTTGAGAACCCCCCTTTCTCGATAGATTTGCGCTTATGCTCTTATGGCCCAAAGAACACTCTTATCAAGATACCAGTGCCTATAGTACTAACATGCCCTGCATGCTCTGAGTTACCTAGAGCAACTGTCAATTCATCCCTTGTGCCCTCAAGGATGAACTTTCCTTGTTTCATTTGCTCGTAGAGCTCCCTCTAATCATCATCAATAGTAATTGGTAAGTAAAACATAACACTCATCAATACTAATTGCTTTGAGAGTTGAATTTTACCATTTTTGCAGTTGCATCAGCAGTTGCGAGGTTGAGTATATCTCCATATTTGGTTTGCCTCCCATCTATCCATAGATCATTGTGAAGTAGAGGTTTAGTAGTAGTACAGGACTCAGTAGTCCTAGGACTAGGTTGCTGAGAAGAAGATGATTGTAGTAGCTTTGGGCGAAGATGTGCATAGCCAACTAGACCCATCATGTAGTTGTGCACATTCTTTGCACGCCTTTCTCTATGAGCATTGCTTGCAGCCTGGTTACTAACAATATTCAATATCAATTGGTAAGTAAAACATAACAATCAAGGTCAAGGTAAAATAATGAATTCATAACAATGTATCCATAATGGGGACTGAGGCTTACTACCTTGAACTCATCACTACTTTTCATAGCAACAAACACCTCCCATGTCTCTAGGTCAAGATAGCTCCATTACTCAGTGGTTGACAACTTCCTCTTCTCATTGTCCCATATGTATAGTCTTGTCAGAGTTTTCCTATAAGACCTCAGTACCCTCCCACAACATTGCATCACCTTTTTACGGTGTAGATTTTCAACCATGTCATATACGCTCTACAAAAGATCATATACTTAATGGAATATTCTTTAAAATAGAATTATAAGTAGATTTAAATACATAATTGCAAATGATAATATATCACACATAGTTGTTTCCATATGAAGTCTTTCTTGCTTTTATCAATTTATGCCAAGATTCTACTTCTACACTATAATGGCTATAAGTAAAAATCCCTAGATATGGCACAAAAGAGCTATGGTTCTTTCCAAAAGTATTTCTTGCATGATGAAACTCAATGAACAACTTTGGTCTGTTACCCTTTGTTGTATCAACTTGTTCATCATGGTGATGCCCCTTATTTTTGCATGCTTACGATGCTTTTCATCAAGCTGAGCAAGATCCTCAGGGCATACATCCTTAACCAAAAACTGACAAAAAAACACATATTGGTCATAAATAGATATAACATATAAATACGATAAAACAATACAAAAATACAACAAGATAGACATACTGTAAAATGCAAATCTTTGTAATAAAAAAATACACAATGTACACTAGTGTCAAGATGCACATCGTGATGTTGTTCATCATCATGGTAATCATCATCACGATCATCATACTCATGATCAGACTCCATCTAAAAAATGTCATATATAAAATAGTCAAACAATGAAATATAAGATTTTATAATGCACATCTAACATTTAAAAAAAATAAAAGCATGCTTCTAATATTGTGATCTTTTATCAATAAACATTCCCTCAGTGTGATCTCCACGCACATATAAGTCAACTTCGGTTTTAATATTTGGTGTTGGCAAGCCAACTGAGAATGGACTGGAGTCATCATACTTGTCATAGTACTCTTCTTCATCTATAGGATCTTCAATGAACTATCTTTTACCATGAAGAACAACCAACCATTTTTCATTTGTAGAATTATCAATATAAAATACTTGCTTATCATGTGATGCCATTATGAATGGTTCACCCTTCTTGCCAATCTTTTCAAAATTCACTAATGTGAAACCCAATTCATTTACTACAAATCCTTTGGTTTTATCTACCCATTTACACTTAAAGATCGAAATTTTGAAATCTACACAGTCAAACTCCCATATGTCTTCAATGACACTGTAATATGACATTTTAACTTCACATGGACTCTTATACTTTGCACTAATATAAAACAATGAAGACACTTGAAGGGTGACCACAATGTTTTGGATAACGCTCTTATCATCTTGACACTTTGTGTAATATGAAAACCCATTTATGTCAAACCCTTCATAAGACATAACATTCATTTTTGGTTTAAAGACAAGGCATTTGATATTTTCAGCAACATTATTCGGTGATTGAGATAGTTGACTTAAGACTTTAACTTCAAACCACCTAATAAATGTCTTGTTATGCTCTCTAGAAAGCCACATTGAATTGGCTCAAGGATATTTTGTCTTGATGAAATCGGTATATTCGATGCTATAAACACTCACTACGTCGATGTTGTGTAAAATATACAAGTGAACTTGTTCCCACGGCTCATGACTAAATACTTTCACTCATTCTCCTAAAGTCTCTTTTCCAGAATAGTCCTCAATATTCTTCTCATTTACATGAGCTTCATTACAACTCAGAAAGTCACTATAAAAGTCCATAACCTCCCTAGCCACAAAACCTTCAATAATACTCCCTTCAGTCCGGTAACAGTTTTGAACATCACCTTCAAAGACACTCATGTACCATTCAAAAGGATACATCCAATGCAAGAAAATTGGTCCCAACATTTTCACTTCCCTATTCAAATGGACAACAAAATGTATTATTCTATCAAAGGATGAAGGAGGAAAATACATCTCAAGTCGGCATAGGGTAACAACCACTTCTCTTTGTAACATATTGAGATTCTCAAGATCAATAAGTTTGCTGCATATAGTGTTGAAGAAGAAACAAAATCTGGTGATTGCAAACCTTACATATTTTGACAGTATAGATCGAAATGCCACATGTAATATTTGTTGCATTAGAGTGTGACAATCATGATATTTTAGACCTATCAGCTTCAGATCTTTCATTGATACCAGTCTATAGATATTGGAAGAGTATCCTTGTGGTATCTTAACATTAAGCAAGCACTCGCAAAAAGTTTTCTTCTCCTTTCTAGACAATGTGTAACAAGCAGGAGCTAAATAAGTTTTCCGGTCACTACTAACTACTACTATTAATTTTTTCCTTATTCCCATTTCATGTAGGTCCATTTTGGATTTGATGCCATCTTTAGTCCTACTGGTGTATTTAACATAGTACCAATGACGTTGTCATAGACATTTTTCTCAACATGCATGACATCGATATAATGCCTAATTGCTAAAGAACTCTAATAAGGAAGATCCCAGAATATTGACCTCTTCTTGTATAAATATTTCTCACTATGTGTGGAATGGTGAATTGTGATCTCTTACTGAATGCATTGACAATGTCTTCTACTCTTCCATAAACAACCTCCCCTGATATAGGTTTAGGGGCACTCCATTCCTCATTCAATCCATTGAACAATTTGTGCAACCTTCGATAAGGATGAAGTTTTGGAAGAAACCTTCAATGAATAAGATATATAGTCTTTCTGTCATATTGAATCAGTGTTCTCTTCACATATAGGGTATGCTTTGGATCCTTTTACAGTGTATTTAGACAAATTTCCATATGCGGGTATGTCATTAATAGTGCAAAACAACATAGCATGCAAATGAAATGTCTCTTTATGTGAAGCATCATAGGTCATCACACCTTCTCCCCATAATTTCTTTAATTCATCAATCAGAGGTTCAAGATAAACATTATCATCATTTCCAGGTTGTTTAGGGCCCGATATCAACAATGATAGCATGACATACTTATATTTCATACACAACCAGGGAGGAAGATTGTATATAAGAATCATAATAGGACAAGTGCTATGTTGGCTGCTCAATGTTCCATATGGATTCTTCCCAATGATACAAAGCCCAAGTCTTAGATTCTTGACTTCTTCACCAAATTTAGGATACAATAAATCAATCTTCTTCCACTGTCAGGAATTAGACGTGTGTCGTAGGATCTCATCATTATTTTTCTTTACCTATGCATGCCACCTTAAATTCTCTGCATCCATGGGATTGGCAAGCAAGCATTGAAATTGTGGTATTATAGATAGATACCACATCACCTTGGCAAGAGAGCCAATTTTGGACTTCTGCAAAGTCGTCATTTTGTACCTTGGCGGCCCATATTTTGGACAATCTTTCAAACAAAAATTGTCATTTTGAAACAACACACAGTCATTCGGGCATGCATGTATCTTCTTAGCCTTCATTCCCATTGGGCACAACATTTTCTTTAACTCGTTTGTTGAGATTTGAAGCTCATTGTCTTCAGGAAGAATTTCTTTCAACAAAGACAACAATGCCGTGAAGCTTTTGTTGCTCCATCTATTGTTAGTCTTCAGCGTATACAATCTCAACACAGTGCTTATCTTTGTAAACTTAGTACAGCATAAGTATAATGGTCTCTCAGCATCATGCAGAATGTTTCTAAATAAGGAAGGTGGAACAATGTGCTCTACCCCACAACTATATGACACCGCATAAACCATGTCTATCGAAACTGGTTCGTTCACATCTTCATCAACAATGGTAATTTCTTCTTCAACACAAGTACTATTATTGACATCTACTGATCTCATGGTTGGATTCTCTCCATGTCAATATTGTTATGTATATCCCAGTATAATCCCATTACACATGACATGACTTTTGATTTTGTCAACAATATTAACTTTCAAGTGGTTAGCATAATGCCTACATGGACAGTAGAACCTATCTCCAGGTTATTTCCTATGTTCCTCCACAAATCTTATAAACTGGTCAAGACCAACAATAAACTCTAGGGTGGAGCGATTTGGAATGTACATCCATGATCTATCCATTTTATGATCAAAGAAAAATAGGTATTAGAATTTAGGGTTTAAATGATAAGGGTTTAGGGTTTATAGATAGATTAGGGTTTATTATTTTGGATTAGGGATAAAGGTTTATAGATTAGGGTTTAGGATTTACATAGTAGGGTTTATCATTTACAAATTAGGGTTTAGGGTTCAATAATGAATGTGTGTGTATCACCTATCCCATTCTTGAACACCTAATCTCACTAGTAAGTGTATAATGTGTATTCAGTTTTTAAGAAAATTCTGGCAGCATTTCCCCACAATTCTTTGAGTACACTGATGTAGATGGGCAAATGTCCACTAACATATGTACTTAGAGAACAAATGGGAAAGTGTTGATGAAACATCTTGAAAACCAAATATACATTATACACTTACATCCTAAGTGAGATTAAGTGTTGAAGAACAGTCCCAAACTGGGGACTATCCAAGATTTACTCCTAATGAGTATATCTTGGAAAGGTTTCTAGGCTAAAATACATGTATGTTGTCAGTTCCAATACCTATCATCCTAGTTTCATCATTCATATCCTAGGTTTTATGTAACATCATTTAATTCAATTCATTCTTCCATTTGGATTAGTTAATCAAGAGAGAAAGAAAACAATATCAATTAATTAAGATAAACTAGTAATTGAAATAAAGAAACAAGCAAGAAATAAAGTAAGCAATTAACACTACCTAAGATTACAAACAATGTTTGATTTGATTTACAATAGCATCATCTTATAATCTTTATCATACCCATGAGTATCAATTCTTTCACCTAATCTAGGTACCATATTCTATAACATTGATTTCAACATCTCCAATAAACATGCATGTTCATCATCAAGATAATCATACACATAAATTATTCATGACCTAGGATGAAATACTATTTTAAGATTAGGGATTTTCAACAGTGATATAAAGGGAGAAAAAATAAGATTTGACCAACATTAAAGACTTAGGATGGAGTAGCAATGTCAAAGCAGAGAGCTCAAGCAGAATCCAGGAAGTTAGTGGTGGCAGCGTCCAAGAAGGATGGAGTAGCTACAATGGCGGCTGGAGTTGGCGGCGTCCAAGCAGTTGGCGGCGGCAGCATCCAAATAGGATGGAGCAACAATGTCAGTGTCCAAGTGGTGTCTAGGCTGCAATCACCGGTGAAGTGGTGCAGTAGGTAGTACTAGCAGGGCAGAGTGGCAGCGGTGGCGACCTCACTTGATGGCGAGCTCCAAAATAGACAGTAGTGGAGCACATGAGCGGGGAGCACAGGATGGTAGAGCACAGTGGTAGCAAAGCACAAATCACCAGAGCTAGGTTGGGTGAGCATTGAAACAGAGAATGGGAGAAGGGAAAAGAAAATTTGTGGGTCTTAAGTGGGACCTAGTCATTGGTTGTATAAAAAAATGACATGTAAATCGTTAGTCGTGGTTAGATGAGTAAAACCAAGACAACACCTAGTGACTTAAACATTGATTTATTCTAATAAACCGAAGTAAGAAGCATTTACCTAAACAAAAAAGAATTAACTTCAGTAATGACGACAATCATCGATTACATTAAAAAAAACTGACACCAAACATAACCTCTTAAACGTCGGTTTTACCTTAAAAACTGATGCAAGAGTCCATAATTCAAACAAAAAAAAATCAGCCTCAATAATGGAGATAGTCTTCGGTTGCACATGCAAAAACTAACACCAAAACTAGTTACATGGACGTCATATCTACTTTACCGAACTAATGCTAGAGGCAATTATTTGAATGAAAGAAAAATTAGGGTCAGTAGGGATAGAGGAGTTAGTTTCTCGTATGCAAACCAATACTAGAGTGCAATTTGGAGGCGACAATTTTTTGCTAGGACATGGCACGGACACAGACGTCGGTTTCTTGATAAAAAATGACGTAGATTGTGCAACTTTTCATGGTTTTCATGTGAATTAATGTCAGTTTTGTGGAGAAAAACCGACACCAAGAGTATTTTTGAGGCAAAATTTATTTTGTCCAATGATGTCTATCGTCGGTTCCAGTAAAATTGACGCCCATCTCAAAATTTTTGGAGGAAAATATTTTCAAATGAAAAATTGTATTTTGGAATTACTTTAGATCTTGGTTTCCTTGGAATATAATCGACCTTAATAAAAAAAGTGGTACTCCTGTCTTTTCTTAATCGATCAGAATTCATCTATGGTGATGTATGTTCTATACAACTGACATTGTTTAGTATCTAGTGTCAATCTTTTAGTGTAATTGGCATCAGGAAAAATGACATTAGAGGCCTGAAATGTACTAATGAGTAGACTTGGGCGTCTGTCCGTAGAATGGCACAAATATTTCACATAGGTAATATACATGTAAAAGTAGTAACAACAATATATAATATGATAATGAAAGGGGATAGAGAAGCATTACCCATTTATATATTCAAGTATACCCATTGATGATTTATATTAGAGTTCAATGTCTTCAGTACATTGGATTTTCATTGGGCAACTACAAATTTTATTAACAAAATATATCTATGCGAGTGCATTGAGTACACTATGAAAAATATATAACCACAATTTAAGATTAATATAAAAGTTGCTTGGCTAGAAACATCATAATATGTAAGAAGTTTAAATAAGGCGAGAACAATTAGCGACGTGGTTTTATACAAAATGTGTTTTAGGTTCATTTATCCGTTATATCAACCATAAGCCTTTTGACTAACTTCCCATTAGAAGAGTCTATAAGGGTGCTAACAAAGCTAAGATTATTCTTAAGGGACCTCAAGAATGTCACCAAAAGCTAACCCTTGTATCGTAACTATCCACCTTATCTTAACATCTTAAGTAAGGCACCAAACCTAGTGTCCTTACCCAAAAACTTTAGGCAGGTGCACCGGGATATATAATGGATTTCTCTAAATTATGTTCAAGGTTTGTCAACATATTATAATCAACATGAAAGTAATATTCATAGGGAACAACAGCTCAAATAGGTATTTATCTATCCAAGCATTCATATGAACATACATGCAAACAAGCCAATATCATAGTATGGTCAAGAGATTAAGCATACCATACGAGTAGTGAGCAAGATATAATAAAATCTTTAGATCTGGTCCAACCCAAATGGACCTAAGATGCAAAATATATAACATGGGGTCTTATATTAATAGGGCATTGTTGATCTAAAAATCATATGAGTCAAGTGGATGATTCCCTAGAACTAGGTTTCACTTAGTTCAAACATAGTTTCCAAAGTTCCAAACATGCATGCAATGATTCCATACAGCACAAGTATCAACATCAAGTCCTAGATCTAAGTGAAACATCCACATTAGGTTAGATATAAATGTGAGATCATTTCTGAATGGGAGTTCGGGAAACATGATATTTAGATTTACACCAAGGTTTAATTGAGCAAGATCACAATTAGTCATATAGGATCCATTCCAAGAAATAGGGTCATATTTCCATGTAATAAAAGCACTATGTAGATTCATTTTAGGATGTAAATCTATAGCATGATAAATATATTGATTTAAAGATATTAAAATATCATGGGTGATCATTAGGGTGACATTCATACAATGTTAGATCTCAATTTAGCAATATTCACATTAAGGACACATTTAATGTCATACTTAAGTCACTTAGTCATACTTGTGATTAATATTGATCCATGAGGCATTTAGGTGATCAAGGAATGAAAATTTACTGATCTAGATCAAAAAACTGACGATTTGGAGTTCAAATAATCAAGTTGCGCATCAAGTTAAGGATCATTAACATCAATGTCCAAATTACACATTACATGGCCCATTTCCTACATTAGAGTCATCAAAAGGACTAAGCATGGTCAAGTTCAATGCAAGGAACACAAGAAAGGATATTTTACTAATTAGGGCCATCAAAAACAAGAGGGTACATGATAAGATCAAGCTTGAGCATTAATCACCATTAGACATGTAAAAGATATGCATTTTATGTTATTGTTAATATAATAAGATCTACAAATAGAATTAGGATCTAAAACTTGATTCATCTGATAGATATTGTTGTGTAGATCAATTTTCATATATAATATGTCCCATTTTGACTTAGGACTCATTTTTATCATTTTTTGAACATTAATGTATTTATGGCATAATATTGAGAGAGGAAGAAAGAGTATACCACAATGGAGAAGTGACGTGGCAAGCACAGATTGGGTTTCAGCGTCGGGTCAACACATGAGTCAAGGGTCTGGGGTCTGGGGTCCACCCTTGATTGGTCAACAACGAGACATTAAGCGATATGGGAGAGGCTAAGCATGCACAATCTGGGCCCTTGCTTTTCCGTCCTATCATGGACCACAACTAGACCGACCATAGTGGTGCCTTTTCCCCTAGGGTGACCTGCCCACGTGCATAGTGGGCACCACAGCGATAGAATCACTAGTGTGAGAGGGGATGGTGGGGAAAGGAGAGGCCATTGATCTTTCCACTAAGCCATTCGGGTCTGGCAGAATGTTGTGAACCCATAGAGACCAAACATGGGCATCGTGGTGACCCGGAGTGGGGAAGAGGTGAAATGGTCGGGTGCAGCGCAAAGGTAATGCTACTCACCGACCACTGGGGGAAGGGGTCGGAGGCTGGTGGATCCCTCTATACCTTGCCATCCATCTTTGGTGGCCTACTATAGACTTGAAGAGCCCTCTCATCAAATTCGATAGGGACCTAGGTGTAGAAGCCAAAACGTGATGGCGGCAGCACCATAGGATGAAGTTGTAAGAGAGGGCACAAAATTGAGGTACTACGGTTTGCAAACGATAAAGAAACGAGAGGGAAATGAAATGTAGAGGGAAAATAGAGCCAAAGGAGGTGTTATGCTGGCTAAAAGAAATGAGATGGGAGGTGATTGGTGGTGTAAAAGGAGGAGTAGGTGGCTCTGACACCATGTGCGTTGGCAAAGAGTACGAAGGTTAGGGAAGGTGTCGTAGCCTTTGGATGGGGGGTCAGATATGTGGCTATGCCATCCAAGGGCCTTGAAGAGGACTCTCTTGGATCTAAGCTCCTAATTCATCATCCTTAGAGACTGTGGATCACCCAAGGCAATGAAGATGTGATTGGGATACGGGCCCAACAGAAGTTAGGCTCAGTAAGGGCAAAACCCAATCAAAATGGCTAAAATAAGGTGAAATCAATGTATTTTCAAATGAGCATAATTTTTACATTTGAGCTCTGATTTGAGTGAACAACTGGCGTTGGATTTATGAGAAAAACCTCTACTACATGGGAACCAGAGTAAGGTATAAAAATTCACACAGACATCATTAAAATTTAAGGATAAGGTGGTGATATGTGATATGAAAGTAGACTTGATTTTTGTAAATTTGAGTATCACCAAGGTGATACACGCAAACTTGATGGATCAATTGTTCATCAATACACATAACAATATTAAATTGACTTTGAGAACAAGATCTTGGTCAAAAAAATAAGTTATATTCAAAGGGTGAATTTTCAACTTATCACGTCCTCCCCACCTTAACAGAAATTTTGTCCCCAAAATTAACACAATCCTTCAATTGAGATTCAAGGATTGCATGCTCCTTATCACATATACCAAATGTATAGTGTCACCATATACAAATTGAGAAATCAAGCATCAAACTCAACACATAGTCACGTAGATGACCAAAATGGGGGAGATCATTACATAAATCATAAATATGAAGATATTATCCTAGATATCAAGACTTTAGAGAGATCATAATTTTTTGTCATAAAAATAGAGCTCTGAAATCAAGAGTACAACATGACTTCCAATTCCGACATTTACAATTGTAGCTTCTACATTGGGCTATGTGGGGTTATACATCCATGATTGAGGTTTCATATCATTCAACAATTCAAGACAAACTTCATATTTCAATATCATCATTTTGTTCTCACAATCAATAGAAGGTCACACCATAGTCCATATGAGAGCTCATCCCTGAGTCATAAATCGAGTGACTCAACATAATCATCATTTAAAAAAATTTGAGATTTTGGAACATGGAAGTGGTTAGTCATATTGAGGGTGATCTCCAGATCCAAATAGGGTGATCATAGGAGTCAAATCAAAATCAAGATCAATACTCATGAGTCAACATTTCATTATCCAATACTGGGAGTCAAGTTTAGAAATTAAAGTCATAGATCCAAACATTTCAAAGCTAGGGTTTAGATTCTTATTTAGACCTTAGGGGTGACCGTTCAACTGTATACAACAATCGAGCAACAATTGGGAAACATTTCGAGCATTATTAAACATTTCATGGCATCAACATCGAGTTTATTTTCACGGTATTCAAGGTGGATGAATGATCTCGGCCAACATCTTTATAGGAACTTAACCACTAACTATAGTCAATGTCATCATATTCCAAAATCATTAGCAAAATGATATTAAGATGGAGTATCATCATCATGGATTTGATATATTATAGGCTTAGGTCAAGAAATAAGAATAATATGAAAGGGGTTAACTTTCAAATATCTAAATAGATCAATGAGATGAAAATTTAGAGGTTGTCATAATAGAGATATGACCTAGCTTAGGGGAGTCATAAGTCAACTACCACCCTAATATAGCACATTAGTCCATATTCATCAAGAGTCATTAAGCATATCCCAATAGGGCGAGTATCAACTATCAAATTTTATTTCACAAGATCACAAGTCAAACATCGAGATCATTAATAGGGCAAATATATTTCCAAATTTTGTGAGGTCAAGGTTGCAATTACATTCTCTCCCTTTCATGGTCAAGGTAAGGGTAGATTTTGGAAATCGAGAAGTCAAATGTAAAACTCAAGATTTTTAGTATAATAGTACAAGATTGAGATCTAGGTCCATCATATTATTCAAATAGGGACAATAGTCAATAGGGGATTTTCTTCTTGTAATGAGTCTTCACATCATGATCTAGTGTTCCAAATACATGGTCATTTTGTGGCATGATCATGGTACATATAAAATTGGGGAAAATTTTGCTTATTGATGTTTGAGTTTTTGTTAACAATAGGGAAACATGTGTTTGATCAATAGGAAACTCATCAAACATGAGGTGCAAAACATGAGTTCCACCTTATTTCACCATATAGAGAATTTACCTCAAACATAGAAAGCACTCCTATCCGATTTGGTAATATTAAGTTTTCATAAACTTTGTACATGTGTACATCACTTTTAAGAGTAATTTCATACATCAAATAGGGTTTTTAATTTAAGATCAGATAATAGCATTATCATATTAATCAGATATCAAGATTTCAAGTGAATTTTTAGTTTTCCCATGCATAATCTACCCAAAATTAGAATTCATGTGATTGATAGTCATGAGAGAAGAATCACATGAGGAGACAAGAAAGCTAACTAATCATCATCTACTTGGGTGGATTAGGTAGTCCTTAAAGAAGAGATGAGATGCTAGACGAGTCTCTAAACTTTAAGTAAAGGATTTTTGTCCTCCCTGGGTTCTTAGGATATGTTATGCCTTAAGCACATATAGGGGCTTGCGTGTATGGAGCTGATACCATTTGTAATAGAACTATTTGTAATCCTAGTCCACACTCCTAATGGCTACATAGACAAAGGAGAGTGGACTTGGGCATCCGTTCGTAGAATGGCACAAATATTTCACACAGGCAATATACAAGTAAAAGCAGTAACAACAAGATATAACATGATACTAAAAGGGTATTGAGAAGCATGCACCCATTTCTATATTAAAGTATGCCCATTGGTGATTCATTTCAGAGCTCAATGTCTTGAGTGCAGTGGATCTTCATTTGGAAACTACAAATTTGATAAACAAAATGTATCAATATTGAGTACACTATGAAAAACATGTAACCACAATTTAAGAGTAATATAAATATCGCTTGGCTAGAAACATCATAATAAGAAAGAAGTACAAACAAGGCAAGAACAATTAGCGACGTTATTTTACACAAAGTATGTTTTGGGTTCGTTTATCCATTATATCAATCATAGGCCTTTTGACTAACTTCCCATTGGAAGAGTCTATAAGGATGCTAAAAAAGAGAGCCCTATTCTTAAGACCTCAAGGCCATCGCTAAAAGCTAACCCTTATATCGTAATGGTCTGCCTTATCTTGACATCTCAAGTAAGGAGCCCAACCTGGTGTGTCCTTACCCTAAAACTTCAGGAAGATGCACCAGGATATATAATGGATTTTTGTAAATTATGTTCAAGGTTTGTCAAAATATTATAATCAACGTGAAAGTAGTATTCATAGGGAACAATAACTCAAACTGGTATTTATCTATCCAAGCATACATGCAAACAAGCCAATATCATAGTAGGGTCAAGAGATTAAGGGTACCTTATGAGTAGTGAGCAAGATATAATAAGATATTTAGAGATGGTCTATCCCAAGTGGACCTAAAATGTAAAATATATAGCATGGGGTCTTAGATTAATAGGGCATTGATAATCTAAAAATCATATGAGTCATGTGGTTGATTCCTCTATAACTAGGTTTCACTTAGTTCAAACATAGTTTCTAAAGTTCCAAATATGTATGCATGATTCCATACAACACAAGTATCAACATCAAGTCCTAAATATAAGTGAACCATCCACATTAGGTTAGATATAAACATGAGATCATTTCTGAATGGGAGTTAGGGAAACATGAGATTTAGATTTCCACTAAGGTTTAATCAAGCAAGATCATAATTGGTCATATAGGATCCATTTCAACCAATAGGGTCATATTTCCATGTCATAGAAGCACTAAGTAGATTCAAGTTAGGATGTAGAGCTATATCATGATAAATCTACTAATATGAAGACATTAAAATATCATGGGTGATCATTAGGGTGACATTTATACAAGGTTAGATCTCAATTTAGCAATATGCACATTAAGGTCACATTTAACATCATATTTTAGTCATAGTAGTGAGAAAGTTTGATCCCTGAGGCATTTAGGTGATCAAAGTATGCAAATTTACTGATCTAGATAAAAAAGTGACGATTTAGAGAGCATCGATGTCCAAATTACACATATTACATGGCCCATTTCCTACATTAGAGTCATCAAAAGGACTAATCATGCTCAATTTTGATACAAGATCACAAGAAAGGGTATGTTACTGATTAGGGCCATAAAAAACAAGAGGGTACATGGTATGATCAAGTTTGAGCATTAATTACCATTAAACATGTAAAAGATAAGCATTTTATGTCATTTTCAATATAAGAGGATCTATGAATAGAATTAGGCTCTGAAACTTGATTCATCTAATAGGTCTCATTATGTAGATCAATTTTCATATATAATATGTCCCATTTTGACTTAAGAGTATTTTTTTATCAATTTTTTAACATTAAGGTATTTCATGCATAATATTGAGAGAGGGAGAAAGACTGTACCACGATGGAGAAGCGACATGGCGAGCACAGATTGGGCTTCAACGTTAGGTCAGCACATGATTCAGGGGCGTGGGGTCTGTGGTCCTGGAGGCCGCCAAACTCCTATATACCTTGTCTTCCATCTTCAGTGGCCCGTTACAGACTTGAAGGGCCCTTACTTCATAGCCAATAGGGATTGGGGCGTAGAAGCCCAAAAGTGATGGTGGTAGTATCATAGGATGAAGCTGGAAGAGAGGGCACAAAAATGGGGTGCTAGGGTTTGCAAACGGCAAAGAAACGAGAGGGTATTGAAAGGGGGAGGGAAAAAGGAGCCAAAGGAGGTGATATACAGGCTAAAAGAAATGAGATGGGAGGTTATTGGTAGTGCAAAAGGAGGAGTATGTGGCTCTAGCACCATGTGTGATGGAAAAGAGTATGAAGGTTAGGGAAGATGTCATATCCGTTGGATGGGGTGCCAGATTCGTGATTATGTCGTCCAAGAGTCCAAAAGAGGCCTCTCTTGGATTTAAGCTCCTGATTCGTCATCCTTAGAGAGTATGGATCGCCCAAGGAAATCAAGAGGATAATGGGCCACACACCCAACAAAATTTAGGCCCAGTAAGTGTAAAACCCAATCAAAAAGGGCTAAAACAAGGTGAAATCAATGTAATTTCAAATGAGCAAAATTTTCACATATGAGCTCTGATTTGACTGAAACAACATGTTTTGGATTTGTGAGAGAAAGATCTACCAGATGGGCACCAAAGTAAGGTATAAAAATTCACAAGGATATCATTAAAATTTAAGGATAAGGTGATGATGTGTGATATGAAAATAGATTTGATTTTTGTCAATTTGATTATCACCATTGTGATACACGCAAACTGGATGGATCAATTGTACATCAATACACATACCAAAAAGAAATTGACTTTGAGAACAAGAGCTTGGTCAAAAATAGAAGTTATATTCAAAGGGTGAATTTCAAAGTTATCACATGTACACTTTAAAACAATAACGTCTCCACAATTTTCATGTACATACATTATATATTCATTTTGCTTAAACTTTACATTGTAAAAGACATGTTGAGTTTTGTTTGTGTGATATATATTGAAAACATTCCAAAATATGAGGACTAGTGTGCATAAATATAAGTAAAATAGGTTAGAAACTTGCATTAAAAGTTCAAGTTGCTACACAAAATCATAATTTCCATACTGCATTAGAATATTTCAAAACATTATACACAAAATCATGATCGATAAAATTGTCCATTAATCAAGGATAAGTGTCAAAACATGCTATAATTGCAAAAACTACATATCATTCCATTTAGAAGATAATGATGAATATACTTAATAACTGATAATCTATAGTGTGAAAACATGAAAAATGTTACATTTTAATAAAATTATACTCAGTATATCACCATTTCAAAACAAATTCAACTTAATCCAAGAACAGCGTGTTATCGGGCTGAAATGCATAATTTTGATGTATTTTGTGTCATTTTGATGTGTCAAGTTGACAAATGCATTTCCATTTGGTATGCACTAGTTGAATGTATTCAAAATGCAAACGAACTCTTCTTAGAAAAAGCGCAAGTGGCTATTTTGATCTTACATGGTATCAATGTCATCAAATTTGACAAGTCAACTATATATTTCAGGTTTATATTTAGGTTTCTTTATATCCAATTTATGAGTTTGTAATTACTCAACCTATGTTAAAACGCGTTTTACAGAAACAACTGCTGGTTTTTTCATAAATTAAGGTTAAGGGATCATATTTAAGTGTTTAGATTTATTACACTAGTACATAACCGGTCTTTAGTGTCGGTTATTTAAGGCTTTTAGTGTCGGTTTCTAAGTGACACCTATGTGGGCACCGCTAAAAGCCCAACCTTTACGCGTCGGTTCTCAAACCGACGCCAAAACCCTTCGCGCGCCACCTAAAATGCGCCGCAAATGCACCAGTAGGGGGTATAGACGTCGGTTATCCGCTAGGAAACCGACAATGAATCACCCGCTTACACGGCCGTGATGGCCAGCACGGCCGTGGTGTCTTGTCTCATTAGGGAAATCGACGTCGGTTACTAGTATGGCAACCGAGATTGTAACCATATATCGTCGGTGTTATACAGATATCTGACACGTATTTTATGTCTGGTCCGCTGCCACGGTCGTTCTGGCCAGCACGGCCGTGGTGTAGGGAAATCGACGTCGGTACTAGTAAGGAAACCGACACTATAAACGTATGTCGTCGGTTTTATACAAATAACTGACGCCTATGATTTGATTTTTTTTCTGTCAGTCTGCAGACCTACTGTGGCTGGTCGCAGGATGAGAAACCTGCAGTTCAGTTATGAACTACAGGTTTTACGACATCCATTGATATCAGCCAACAACAGGCCACAAACCTGCAAAATTAACATGATGGACAATATATTATATATGTGATTCACGCTCATGTATAATAAATTTAATTCATATTATTTTTTCATCACACGCATGTAGAAACCAGTAGCAACCTGCAGTTTCATTTATTTCATCTCTTTTCACATTCAGACACATATAGAAACATTCATGTATTGATGATTTTCACACACATATATGACAATTCATAAAAATTCATTAACATTCACACAAAATTAATTATGAGAACAAAGTTATTCTTTATTCATCATCATCATTATCATCAAAATCATATTGAAAAATTCTCACTCTTTGCAAGGCTTTTGCCCAATCTTCTCTTACAACATCTAATTCATCTCTCGTATAGGGAGCATGTACATCGAAACATTTTGCACCTGTGTTGAAGTCCTCAGTTTTAAAGACCTACAAAGAGAATGACGTACATACATAATTATAATAATATATAATAAGATTCATATATTTTATATTATCTAACGAGACTATGTATAATACATGTTGTATGTTATCGATTTCCAATACAACATATTTGATGATTAGGTCCATAAATCACATCACATAGTAGGCACATGCCCAGCCATTGTCTTGTGTAGCACACTATAAATTTGAAACATACAAAATATTCAAAAATACAAATAAGCACACTTCACATAAATAATATATACATTGGAGTCAGGAAATTACTTTCACATTCTACCAAATGAGCTGTAGATTTTTTTTTCCTGGGGACCTTTCCTTCAACATTTTTGTACTCTTGTAAAGCCCTATATATGTTAATGTAATACATTAAATTGCATAATTAAATAGTAATGCAGTAACAGATGTTAACAGATATAAAAACATAAAATATTTCTCACGAGAATAATGGCCTTTTAATTGCATGTCCATATACATCCAACTCACTCCCCGAAGGATCTAGATAATAGGCGGTGAATGTCTTGGGGACAATAACTAATAACTCCCAATGCTTAGAACTGCAGGTAAGAAAGTAGAAAATTAATAACTCAATATCCATAATAAAAATGTAATTTGCTTAAGTCCAAATTACAAGCAAAATAAACTTACTCGACATTGAATGGAGCTATTATCACCATCTTATTATTTTTACCAAAATATTCAGAAGCATCACAACAGTATGAAGTAACTGAACTAGGGTCTTTATCTACAAGACTAATCAAAGATGGAACCAAAAATCCCACATGGGAAAACCCAAAATCTTTACATGTCTTGTATAAGTGGCTGCAAAACATGTATTATGGATGCATTAATATATAAGAAACCTGATTGCTGTATATAAAATAAGGTATATGGATGTATAAACCAGATTGCCGTATGCATTAATTAATCTCACCATATCCACAGCTCTATCATAGATGTGTTCAGCCATTCATACTTAAACAACTCCAAAATATCTTGTATAAATATGTTGTTTCCGAATGTTTGACCTGCATTAATACGTATCCAGAACTTCTATTATGTATGCATTAATACATATGCTAAACTTGTATAAATAGATTGCTATCGTAGGATTTACCTGCAGCATTCTCCGGAATAGTAAGATTTATAGGGTAATTTAGATTATGTTCGCCGATCCATACTGCCACACTCCTACAATTAGGACCTATCGAGGCGTGTAGGTCCCCTAGAAGCTAACTTGGTAGTCGAGGAGGTGGAGGTCGAGATGTAGCGGGTCTCGTCTTTTTGACCTGTATATATAATTTCATATCAATTGACTCATATATATGTATACACACTAATAAAGTAAAGTAAGGAAAATTTATCATACAATATCAGTACAGAGGACATCCGCTTCGGGCCACAGTATCACTCCGCCTACTGCCTCACCAAGTGTTTCAGCATCTGGGTGTGCATGAGGCAGTGCAAGATCCGTCCAGCCAGTGAGTATATGTATGGGGCTCACACGTACCATGCCATATGGTACTGGACTCCCATGAAACATGCACCCTTTAAGGGGTAGGTAAGCCGATGCATCTACAAAGATATATCCTTCACTTTGTAGTCGACATGGCTTCAACCCCTACAAATTTACGTAATTAAAGAATGTTATATGCATATATACACAAACATATCATCTTAAACAGACTAGCTATTATATATTCCATAAAAATACTTATAGAGGACGTGCTAGGTGGGTCTATAGGTTTACTCCCAACCTCTGCAGTACGAGGAGTAGGAGAAGAGAGGTTCACCACGGGTACTGTCTGACTGGCAGTCTGAGACGCCTGCCACTTGTCAAATGCTTCCTCGAGTCTTTTATCAACTGCTTCCTGGAGTCTTTTACCAACTGCTTCCTCGACTCTCCTATCAATTAAGGAATCTACCTATACATGGATAAAAGAAATGCTAGTTGCTGATTATTGAATTCCCTTTCGCAATAACATTCTAAAATAAGAATAAGTTACCTCAGCTTGTGAAAGTCCCACTTTTGGGATAGGTTTACGTTGGGATGGCCCAAAGAACGCTTTGATGCCCACACCAGCACCTGCACCCCTTTCACGTCCAGGATGCTCTGGGTTACCCAGAGCAACTGTCAGTTCATCCCTTGTACCCTGAGATTGGTCCTATAGTTCCTTAGGACCCTCCCACAACGTTGCATCACACATTTATGATGCAGCTTTTCATCCAGATCAAATATGCTCTGCAAATTAAATAGAATTGCTATTAACTAGTATCCTAAAAATTAGTAATCTACACAAATAGAATTACAAATAATAATAAGTCACGCGTAGTTCTTTCCATATGTGGTCTTTCTTCTCCTTAGGAACTCTATGCCATGATTCTAGGATAAGCCTGCAATGGCTGCGAGTAAGAACCCCAAGATATGAAACAAATGAGTTGCGGTTCACTCCATATGGATTTCCTGCCTGATCGAAATCCACACCCAATTTGGGTCCATTTCCCCTTTACTGTATTAACTTGTTCATCATTGTGATGCCCCTCATTTTCTCAATTTTCTTTTGCTGCTCATCAAGTGTTGTAATTTCTTCAGGGGGTACATCACCAACCTAAAATTTGATAAAAAAAACACACTTACATAATATAATTATAAATGAACATATAGATAGAAACCTCAGGGATATATTCTTAAAACTTACATTATCAGGCGGTGCAAGCACGTCCTCACCCTCACGGTGATCATCAACACAGTCTTGATCAGCCATCTGATACAAGTATTAATACTTACACTTCAACAATTCATCACATTTGCAACATTATATACAAGTTCTAGCTTTATCACTCATACTCGTCTTAATACTACACTTCTAGGGTTTTCAAGAAGTCATCCTTTGTTCAACATCATAAGAATTACATAATTCAGAAATCTATCAACACAACCCTAAATAGGGAATATTGCCACCTCACACTGATCCTTATGTATATATCATATTTAATTTCAGTAAGACTCAACAAACACTTGTATAATTCATTCTAATAGAATTCAAATATGATTTTATAATGTCAACTCAATTCCCAAGCATATTGACCACTGACCTGATTTTTAGGCAATATTCACATGAAATAGCATAGTCATATATCCATAGAATTTCCCATGGATCGTCAATCAATATAGTATGCAACATGGCCGGTCGAGTTAATCTATGGAATACTCAACCGCCACTCCTCTCTATAGAGTTCAAACATGATTAAAAATTAGGAAAGTTTAACAAGACGTCCAAAATGGAGTTTCCAAAACATAATTAAAATTTCAGATCAATTGGATATACCAATAAAAACATAAAATTCAAATACTAGACTGCTATATTTCAGTTTGAATACATGGCCGATTGAGTTTATCTTGGGTAAAATCGGCCGACAAACAAGTCAAAAAATTCTTCCAACTAATATCTAATTTCTCCAAACCATGTACAAATTTCAACTAAATCCTAGTTGTATATAAAATGTTGAAAATCATTTAGTACATGACTATACTGATCAAATTTTGTATTCATATGTTACCAAAACCCTAATTTTTGTCGATTAGGATTTTCAATTCTCAAACCCTAATTATGTGAATCAAATAATGTTTAAATCTTCTCATTAGTTTTAAAACATAATGATTAGATTACCATAATTAATCAAGCTTTAAACAATGTAATAATGCATTCATCAACTTGATGAATCTACATATCAAAACTTTTGAGTGGTTGAAGTAGTGAAGATGTAGCTTAAAACTACCTAGAATTCTAAAACTTGAAGAACTTGTAGTGCAATATCCCGCCCCCAAATCCCCCACATTAACCCTGAATTGATATGTGAGTATGTTGTAAACGTGAGTAATATTGTGTATAACAAAATGCAGTTTGTCATAGAACAATGCAGGTTAGGGGAAAACCTGATAATGGGTGTGCAGGAGGGCTGGTCGTGCTTCAACTGGCGGCCCCTCTAGCAGCTCGAAGAGGCGGCCCTGCTGGCTGCTTCAAGCGGCGACGTTGCAGGCTCCGTGCGGCGACACTGCTCCGTGAAGGCGGCAGTGCTGCTTCGTGCGGGCGGCGTTGCTGCTCCTTGCCGACGACGTTGCTGCGGGCGGCAGTGCTGCTCCATGCGGGCGGCGCTGCTGCTCTGGTCGGGCGGTCGGTGCTGCTGCTCTGGTCGGGCAGCGACTGGCGGAAGCAGAGGCGGCGAGTGGCGGCGGTGTCGGAGAAGCAAGGGTGGAGGAGCAAAGGAAATCGTCGGAGCAAAAACCCTGATCAGCGGGAAATGAATGAAACAGAAGAGGAAGAGTCTGCCTCGCGTTGTTAAGTTAACTATAGGTGTCGGTTATGAACAAAAACCGACAATACACACTTTAAGTGTCGGTTTGCAACAAAACACCGACACTAAAGGTAGGCAAAAAATTTCGCGGTTATTCACGCGAAAACACAATGGCGTCAGTTATTGTCACAAAACCGACAATCAAATGTGAGCAAATTTCTATCTCGCAGAAAAACTTTCGTCGTCGGTTTCTGTTTTAAACACTGACAATGTATGTCAATTTTTGGAGGTAATTTTTTTCGCTGGAAATTTTGGTTTTGGCGGTCACTTTTAGGTGTCGGCTTCTTATTAAGGAACCGACATTAAATAAAAGTGATACCCGTGTCTGGTCGCCTTCAGAGATTGATGTCGGCTTATTTTATAAACCGACACTGTATGGTTTAGGTGTCGGTGTATTATTACAACCGACACCATAAAAAGTGACGTTATAAGCCATTTCTGTAGTAGTGTTATGAACTATTTTTTGTGATTAAAATGGAGTTAACCATCAACAAGATAGAGAATGCTCCCCATATTTAATAGTGCCCAAATTCTTCCGCGCTCAATAATAAATAGTCCATCGTGCATTCCAAAAGGGATATCCCGTCTATGCATTTTCATTATGCATTCAACCATTTTACCCTAAGAAGATAGGGTGTGAAGGAGTTGTAAAGTTGTTTGTTGAATTGCTTAAGCCAATATGGTATATTCAAATCTAAGAATTCCTGCAGACCACATTCTTTACAAAGGGCCGAACCAATGAAGCACAATTAATACCAACTTACAAACCACTGGTTGGCAGCCAGCTTCCAATTTGCCACTACAAAAAGCAGGTGTTTGTCCGCATGTGTATTAAACAGAACTTGGAGGTAGGTCGGGAGGGGTTGAAAAAGAAGATATTATTTCTGTACTGTTTTTGAAAAATGTATGTGCCATTTTGGTTTTCTACGCAATCGTACTAAGTAAATGAATGAAAAAAGAACATGGTGTTGTTTAATTGGTGTAAATCTTTTTGTTCGGTTGACTGGTGCGCTGATCATATGAGTTCATGGCTGGTTTGGCGGCTGGGACCGATGACTTTTGAACCTTAACTCGTGGTTGTCCATCATCTAAAGATTCCAGCATGCCAAGTTAATCTTACATTTAATTGTCATCATCTTAGTCAACAATTGTAAAGAACGAGATTGGTGATGCGCACTGCACGCTGAAACGTGCCATATGTACCCCTCTCACGAGTCAGCTGGCCTTTGGAGTACCCACGATGACCCCCCATGCCGGTGTTACACCCAGTGAGGAACTAAACCCTTGCCACTTCAAGCCTACAGATTACGAGGAGGTGGAGGCGTCTTGAGCAGTAGATGAGGAGCAGTAGATGAGGAGCAGCAGACAGTGATAGATTTATACTCAGAGGCAGTACTCACGAGCAGATTTAGGCGTAGGAGAGACGTGCCAAGGAGGAAGAGCGTCACAGTCTGTTCCTCACTGACGTTTTGTGATACAGCGGTGACCATTGCAGGCAGCTCCTGAATGTGGAGTTGTGGAGCACTAGATGAGAAGCTGTGCAGTCGCATAGGTAGATCAGTCATGAGTAGTGACAAGAGCAGCAATGGCGGAGGATGCGTTGCCGAGGTTTTGGCCTAGGGTGACTGTTGTGTACACGTAGCAAATGAATCCTTGCCGGAGTTCTGACTCCAGTGAGAAGGGAGGAGGCTGCCCGACGGCATGAAGCAGAGACCGAGGAGGAGGAGACCACGACTCTGTCTTCGGATATCTACTCACCGCAGTGCTCACGGCACCTGACGCCATTGTGTGAATGCGAAACCGCGTGAGAAATCGGGAGCCATGAAGGTCTCTTCGAGGAAAGACCAAGGAGGGGGCGGTTCTGGTTGCTTGCTCCGCCATGGCAGCAGCAGTGCCGACGAGTTCGTTGAACTGCGAGGAGAAGCAGCACCTTGCCGCGGCGGTGCTTTAAGAATGGGCGTCGGCGGACTGGCGAAGTGCTGAGCAAGACAGAATCTGGTGAGGCGGAGCAGACAAGCCGGATACGAAGGAGAAGGCCGATCATCGCCGGGCTAGGGCCTCGCGGCGGCAGGCGCTATCAACGCGGACGGAGTCTGCGTTCGTGAGAAAGAAAGGACGAGAGGAGCGAGCGGGTTTTCCAGGCCCAAACTGTGAGCCGGCCGACCCCAAATCAGACCAGGCGGGTCGCCCAGGCCAGTGAAGCAGCCGTGCCACGTGGCAGCGGCCTATTGGCCAGAACAAGGTAAATATCACAGATCTTAGATAAATCGTAGTAAATCATAGGAATGTCATAAAAATACAAACAATGTATCAAAACGTTCTGAAAAATGTGTAGATTGCAATAGAACTATAATAAAAGGCTTTTGATGATTAAATATCAGTGATATCATGTAATATGTGTAATGTTTAGTTCTTGAGTAATAAATACTAAATGATGATATAAAATTATGGAAAAATGTCGGTAAGTACATAACCATGTTTAAAATGCATATGGTGTCAGATATGGTTATGTTGATACACCAAAGCATATAATTTGATTAATATATCTAATTAGGGCTAATAACCCTAAATAAAATGCAATAAATGTATGCATGCTCAATAAATGATGAGATTTACTGAAAACCCTCATATCTGTAACTGAAAGATAATATATGAATTTGAGATCCGTTATATACACGAAATTCATGTTACATGAAGATGAACCCTAAATACATGGGTTGTAACCCTAATATGTATAATGCATATAAGATATGATTAACGGACACACAAAAATATATGGAACCTAATATTCAGATGATGAACTTTGATAATGAGATGCAATCTGGAAAATGACATCAGTGAGATAGCATAAGGCAAGAATACAAGTAATCATGAGAATATCCTAATGAGATAAGCAAACCCTAATGAACACGTTTAGGGTTAAGATGAGACGTATGATGATGAGAACCTGATGGTGATTAGGATATCTCTTTGGAAGGTACGCCATTACCTCTTACTTGGTTTATTATACAATATGCTTGTGTTATATGTGTAGTAAAATACTTGGCATATGGTATTGGATGAAATGATTGTTCTTGTACGATATCTTGCTTGACAATAGTTGTGTAGCGAGCTACACAACTACGTAGGCGTACTTAGTACAATATTCATGAAATATTGTGCTGACATGTACCGCATGTAATCTTTTGTTTAGGTTGTAGTTATGCTCTTGAAGATCCAGGATAGTGAGAGTTGTGTGGCGAGCTGATGTACAGGTGGACCTGTTGTCTTAAGATCCTGTAGTTTAGTTGTAGTACATGTATAGGTATAAGTTTGTTGTTCAATATGTAATATCAAATGTTGTAACAATTCATGTTATAATTATATGTTGAATGGTGAACATGTGTGTATGGTTTTATTATTGTTCATGTACATGTGCTACTGATTGTTTCCTTTTGACTTCCTCTGATTTTCTTCTTCTTAGCCTTGTGTGGGATGTTTAAATTGGAATTCTCGCTGAGGTGAGGGTTTCAATTTGGACGTCACACATCAGATTAAGTTTTAGAAAATCCGGGGACGTCACAGGTGAATGAGGCCACTGGCAATCAGAGAACCCACAAGATGTGGTACGTGGAGAGACTACAATCACCACCACTATCATCTGAGGGTTGTTAACTGTTGGTAATCACATAGAAACTAGAATAAGCAGCATGTACAGGACCAAGAGAAACTCATTTGTGACTCGATGCCCATGTTTGGACGGAGGCATCACATCGAGCATATTGAGGGTGTCCAACACACATCAACAACTCTGTTGTGTTGAGGGTCGAGGATGGGGAATCACCGCCTGGAGTTGGGGAAGATAGCTCAGCCCTAGCCGCCCTGCGAAGATCCCATTTCTGTTGTTGTCCTTGAGAGTACTCCAACGCGCAGCAGCAAGGGGTCACCAGGCTAAAGCCAGGTTAATGCCAGCGCTCCTCATCTGCCCATCAGCCAGCAGAGACTACCAACAGTGACGACGGAGGAGGAACCTTCTACAAATCGAGACACCGGTACTAGAGGCGCCGCCACAGATGCAGTGCCACCACCGGATCGGGCAAAGCATTGTTGGTTGATGTCGTGGAACCATCACAGCGCTGGGTGAGGCCGGAAACCAGCTCGGGGTGAGGAGGGTAGGACTACCGCCAAGGATGCCATAACGAGGCCAGTCAAGCCCGAGGGGCATCATCGCCCTGGAACCAGGAACCATGTGCAGGTGAAAAGGAGGGCGCGAAGACCTCCTAGCTTCACTAGCAATGACGGAGCAAGACCACAAGAGACAAGATCCGAACTGGGCCAGTTTCTATCCATCTGTCACAAATGAACGGAGTGGATTCGACAAGGTCGATACTTTGAACTGTCATTCCATATCTTAAGCCTTGCGGCACATCACATTCTCCTCAACCAGGACAGTCGAGGAGATCCCCTATGAATAGAACTAGACGTCGGCTCCATCTACCTCCTGAGAAAACTGTTGTTGACTTCCGGATCTAGCCAATCGAGGTTGGGGCTAGGGGGAGGAAGGCTTCGAGGAGACACCCCTCCCCCCAGCGGCGGTCGCCTTGGAAAAGCTAGAGAGAAGACGGAGCAGAAAGCCCTAGAGAGAATACGAGCTATCATATTAGTTTTTATTTTAGTATTTTCTTATTTTGTTGCTATATTAGTTTTCTTTTTTTCTAAGTTTTCAATTAAATACATGTATATATTTTCTTTATTTATATACTTTTAAACTTTTTTTGTTGAATATACTTTTAAAGTTTATTATATAATTTTTAGTATTTTTATCTACATTTATAAATATTATGTTTTAATAAATATAATATTTTGTTATTATTTTATTATTTTCAGATATTATTTTAAATATATGGCTAATTGTATATAAGTTAATGTAGATTATTTTCATTTAGCAATTTAACATATACATGTATATATAATATACATGGTATCATAATTTAAGAAAATAAAAAAAGTAAAATAAAAAAAGTAATATGTCCTCACTGGGGACGCATTGCTCTGCTGGAAACAATGTCCCTATTGGGGACGCATTGCTTTTTAAAGTTGCAATGCGTCTCCCGAGGGGGCGTATTGGCCCCACCAGAAGCAATGTGTCCATTTTGGAGACGTATTGCTTTAGAAATGTGTCATTTTGGGAATTAAGTTCTGAATCGTGTCATTTTAGTAATTAAAATGTCCAAACATGATATTTTGATTTTTTGGCCTTTTTCTGTGGTTCCATAGCTCGATCCTTCCAGTGGAGCTCGATGCATCCAGGATCTTCAGCTGGAGACACAACGGTGACGGTACCATAGATGAATTCAGTTGTCTTCTTGCGGCAAGGCTTGAGGACGGCGAACACGCGTCAGCATACAGTACGGAATATGCACGAGCTGACGGAGACAAATCTACTCTGGAAACAACCGAACCGTACAAAGGCGTATTCTAGTGATATTATCGCCTACAGCTATCCGCTCAAAAGCATGTCTGTGTGAATGTATTTGATGCGGAATAGATTCTTTGTTTTCTCTTCATTGTAAGCTGAAGATCATTGTAGGTTTAACATCCTACGATCGAGTCTCTCTAGAGATCATACTTTGACTCATGCGTAATGACAATATACCAAATATGTTCAAGCTTCAGCCCCATACAAAATATTCTTGGTTTTCTTGTTATGTTTTGTGTTTTTTTAGTACAAATCAGTAAATGTCTTTAGTGTTTTCTGTTGTGATGCATTGGTCGTGATATTGAATGGTTATTTTGTGAATCTTATGTTGTGTTGATTGATTTGTTGAAATGATTGTTATGTATTGAATTTACTAGATCTGCTGTTTTTAGTGGCAGTAATGTCAGTAGTTTTACCTGTATGTCCAGCAAGAAAGTTGAAAAATATGCACAAAAGCTCCACTTTTGATTTTCGTTAACAACTAAAGTTTGTAGCTGCGTCCTTTGTATGTAGCTTGGGGGTAATTGCTGGGAGAATAACATTTTGAATGCTTGTTCTTTTGGAATGGTTGACAAGACCATTGGCCTCTCTATTTTCTTTTTCACTTTTACATTAAGAGAACGTCACGTTCAACATGTAGCGTGTAGCATTGAAAACTATATTTCACTTGTAGTTAAGTGCTCGACGCACAGAATTATAGGTTAATCAAGCTTTGAGTATGTTCTTATGAAATAAGATTTTGAATTCGGATATAGCATTGAAAAAACTATATTTCACTCGTAGTTTATAAGTGCTCCACGCACACAATTATAGGTTAATCAAGCTTTGAGTATGTTCTTATGAAATAAGATTTTGAATTCGGATATTATCTAAATTCGAACTATAGAACTCGGATTCGAATTTGGATAGATTTTTTCGTATTCGACGGATATTGGATCGGATATCAGATCCCACATAAAAGTTCAGATCCGGATATAGGATACACTGGTATCCGATTTGAATTCAATCCGTTTAAAGGTCTATTGGAAATTCATCCATCCCATCATCGCATGCATCCCATCGTCCCGTATTTGCAAGAGGACACCGAGGACCGCCCGTCACGGAACGTGGGTTTTGTATTACACCCAGCCATTGGTCTCAGATTTATAAATAAACTTCTATCTCTCATATTTATAAAGACTAGCAATATGCACGTGCACCATTGAATATGTTTATTTTACATTAAATAAAAAAAATAAAATTTTCCAAAAAGATAATGATAATCTCATAACTGCTAAAAAGGATAATAGTCATTTTATCATAAAAGAAAAAATTATAAAATTAAACAAATATAAAAGACAGGGAAGCGTGGAGTTAGGGTGGATTTGTTTGAGTCGGAGAGAGGGAAGGAGTTTGTTAAGAAATAGAGTAAATTTTGGCGTGGGAGGAGAGTATGTGGTTTGAAGGTGAGGTGTGGGGAGAGCGTATGTATGTATAGAGGGGGGTGGGGTAGTTGAGGAAGGAAGAGAGATGGGGTTGGAGAACGTGAAGTTGTTGGGTGGAGGGGTTTGGAGGACGTGGTTTTGATGTGAGGTGGTTTTGGAAGGAGAGAGAAATTAGGATAAAAGCGGAACAAAATAGAGAAAAAACGTCAGAAGAGAGAGGGTCAAAGAGAATGTAGAGATTTTGAATCATTGCTTCTGATTGGTTGGAATTATTTTTCGGAAAAGAAAATGGCATCGGATGTAATTTAAACAACAAACTCGCTCTTTTTATAGTAGTGTATAGATGTCATCGTGTTAGATGAGGTGTCCTTAGATGGGCTATGCTTCCCCATCACCCAGTATTGCTACGAAATGAATGAGATTATCGCCGTTCAAGAGGGGAAGATTTTCAAAGGGTAAGTTAACGGGGCGACACCGAGTACCTCCCGTGACGGAACGTTAGATAAGGTGTCATTGTGCTAGATAAGGCCCCCTTAAATGAATCATGCACAGCCAAAGATCTCCTAGCTTGGTTGCCAATTTGATGATCAATAAGTCCACATCTAACATCATGGTCTTGTACGGCCACATAAAAAGTATGACAATGTCTATCGGCAGCTATAATAAACCTACCGGAACCCTCTATCATTCGAGGCTCGGGACATAGGCGAGTTAAAAGCCATGTAGTAATATATCCAGCTTGGCTGTGTCAGTACAAGCACATCTTATTGGTCGCCAATTGGATGAACAAGGCCACATCTAATACCACGGTCTTGTACGACCACATAAAAAGTATGACATATGTTGTATCGGTGGCTATAAACTTACTACAACCCTCTTCCATTCCAGGCGTGGGACATAGGCAGAGTTAAAAGCCATGTCTATGCTGCCTATGTCAGTACAAGCACATATTATGTCCATATAGTTGGTGTTTCGGTAAAACATTCTAGTTGCTTGTATATCTTCGAATGTTTTTCCATATTCAACATTGGAGGTGTTATTGCTTTATTGTTCACTGTATAGCAAGCATATGTCAACAAAAACGCGGTGTTGTTTAATTGGTATTGGTCCAACCATTTGGTTGACTGGTGCGTCGACCAGACAAGTGCAAGACTGGCCTGGCGACTGCGAGCGTTGACTCTTTGCTCACTCACTTATATAGCATATCTGAGTTGTTCCACACATCTGGATCGTTCGCTTTCGTCTGTGATTGTATAAATACCAGCGGAACGGTGTATTTTGACCAGTGTGAGCGAAAACAATTTACCATCATATCAATTTCTCTCTATTGTCTTTTCATGTCCTTCCTATCAAGTAAACTATGTAGATCACATACAATTGCGCGGCTTGACTATGCTAGCTTATTTTAAAAGACCGCAAATGTAATGCCACATCAGAAAGAGAAAGAAATAATAATAAAGTTAATAAGCCCTATACATTTTAACTAATGAATGTTGGAAGAGAAGGACTTCTGTTGTAATTTGTTTTGATTAATGTTGTCTCACATGCGGTATTAAGGAAAAAGAAAAATGCCACTAACATGAGAATCTAAAAATAAAAGTGACAATATTTACTTCCCTGTGGCGGTATTCATTGTATAGATTCTTCTTTGTTCCACGCCAGAGCGACCACATTCTTCATTTTCTTTGACCTTACTTGTGCCACACTCCCAACCCTACTAACAACAACAAAAATTAGTTGCGTCAAAATCCCAACTCTCACAACGGCAAGAAAAATTATACAAGTGTGAAGACTGGTATGAGTAAGCTCCCACTACGACAATACATTAAACTATAAACCCCCATTTGATTAATTAGTTGAAAATGATTACGATGGGATGTGAAAAGAATTGCTTGTGGAGCTACATGAATATGATTGGATATTTGTTTTTCTAGCCTATGTTCAAATACACAGATAGGATTAATAACCAAGTCACATTTAACATTCATTTTAATTTGAAAGTTCATTTTAAACGAGTATGATTACAATGGAGAAGAATTGAGTGAAAGCAGAAAGAATAGACAACCGAAAATTTATTTTGTGAATTAAGTTTCATAAATCACCATATTGATTACTTATTTGTAGAGAAATTAATGTTGACCGATGGCTGAAACCATTTTCGTTGTGTGTGGAATCGGGTAGGATATGACAAGTGGAGATCAAGAAGGAGAGGAGAAGATGAAAGACGAGAGAAGAATGAGAGGATAACTTGGTCAAAAAGCAATGGCAAGGGCAAAGAAAAACTACGAGGTAGGAAAGAAAAGGAGAAGATGCAAATGGGACAAGAAATGGAGGAGAACGAGCAAGTAAGTTGTGTAAAGAAGTGAGGACATGGAGGGAGAAAAATGGAGAGTGGAGAAAAAGGAAAAGGGGAGAAGAATGCAAGAACCAAAAACGAACCTGGTGTGAAGAAGAAAGGAGATGGAGGTAAACGACTATGGATGAGTAGTGTGGCTTCAGATTGTAAAGATGAGAAAAAATGAGAATGCCATCGGAGAGTAGGGGAAGGGCATCGAGTTGCACTAGGAGTTTTGTACCGTGCAAATACAAAGAGGTATCAAGGAACTTGAAAGACCCAATGGGTTGTGTTCTATTGATGTTGAAATCCAATCTTATGATAAAATTTGCACAAAAAATGTGATATTTCAGTTACTAATGGGATTAGAATCCTATCCCATCTATCATACCACAAACTAAAGGGGCCTTAAAATACACAAGACTAATTAGTAATTCAAAAAAGTAAAGGTAAAAATTTACATGGGATCCTTTACCAACCATTCATATATAGTAAGAGAAAGGAAAGTCTATAATTAGAAAACTAAAGGTAAATATTACATTTTACCCACTTATGACCTTTCATATGGCCTAATTAGAACACAAAATGAACAATAATTTTAGATAATAAAACGAAAAATAGCATCCAGACTCTTCTATGTTCTCACACATATGAGTTAAGAGAACAGAAGGCTAATCTATAACTAAAAATGTTAAAGTGGATGAATACAATACCTTACACAAGCTTCCTACATAAAATAGATAGAATATAAACAATATGTTGTAATTCAAAAAAGAAGCTACAGAGAAAACCCTTCACTCACCTTCCTCTATGGTATACATTAGGCATAAATCTATACATTGGTTGAGTTATGAAAACAATACACTATTTGAAATATTGCATTCTTTCACTCTATTTATTGCATGTGTTCAAAAAGATCAAATTACTTCAAATTCTATAAATTTTATAGTACATAACATTTGATGCGATGATTTTGAGTCGCATTTATAGACCTGTTTCATATGTGTTTTATGCTTTAATTAGTCATTTCTATGGTTAATATCGCATAATTCATCCACTTTGGTCTTTGCTGCTATTTTATGTCAAATCCCCTTTAGTTTATCGTTTTGAACATTAATTGTCAAATTATTATTATTTGTGTGAATTGATGTGGTTTCATGTTTGAATTCCAGGAAAAATGAGTATCTTCTTCCGTCGATACCATCGACGGAAGTCGATACCATCGACTTTGTCACAGTTTGCCAGCCGAAAGATGCAGGAAAAAGTCGATACTATCGACTTTGACGTCGATGGTATCGAGATACCATCAGCTTGTTGGTGAGAAACCGGTCGATAGTATCGACACCAAGTCGATACCATCGACACTCGGAGGCTACAATGTTGGAAGTTTGCAAAAACCGACGCCTAAATGAAGTCGACACCATCGACCCGCGTCGATGGTATCGAGATACTGTTGGGCACGACAAAGGAAGGGTTTGCAGCCGGCCGCAGCTATAGCAGGTCGATACCATCGACTCGCGTCGATGGTATCGACGCCGTAGGATATGAGTTGGATTTCTAATGATCTCAATCGGACGGCTACGGTTTATTAGCGACCTAATGACCGAAATAAAGCTAATGACGGCTGCCGAGACCAGGGGATCATCGCATTAGCCATTGCACCAGCAAGTACCGAGGAGCGGTAGAGAGGAGAACGGAGACTAGAAGCTCATACTTGTTGATCCGGAGGCCGAATGAGACGGATTCCACCACCGAGAGGCGGTAGAGCACGCATTCTACACCGAGGATCAACCGGTTCTTCTCCGTTCAGGGGTTTTCCCTTTCATTCCACGTTTTTCACATGTTTTCCCCTATTTCTACCATGTACTTGTGTGAGATGAACATGCGGGGCTAATCCCCTTAATCTTTAGGACCGGGAGTAGCCCGGGAATTCATTGTATGACAATTTTATAATAGTGAATCACATTTTATCCCTCAAATCTGTGGTACAATTTCGTGTTCTCAATATATTGTTATGCTTGATCACCAAAATAATAACCTAATGCCCTTAATCACTTTGAAAGAAGGATTAACGGTTGAAAAGAGATGAAATTTGCATTAATCGATAAATCCCTTGAATAAGGTGGTGTAAAATTAATGGTGGATACTGAGAGATTGTTCACAATGCACATAGTTTAGGGTATAGGTTACTACGACGGTGGAACCGACCTAAACATAGGTAGTGAACTGCACCACGACGGTGGGCAATTCTGTTTTCAGGCCACTACCCGGAGAGAGAGATAAAGTTGAGTAGCTATATAGAATTTAATACAATGAAAACCCGCGGTGAAACCACAATCCTAAAGATACCCTTTTGAATTGATTAAACCAACATTTAATCGATTGCTTATTTTGTTTTGTTTTTATTTTCTTTTATTTTTAACAACAACTCTCAACTTGTTATTCGACTTAGCTGATCGCGAGTAGTTAGTAGGAGTCCCCGATGATTGCACGTATCCCTGAGTTCGACTCGGGCCTCACAAAGGCCTGTACTACTCGACGCGTTCACTTGCATTTTAGCGCACAGTAAAATTGCGTCAAGTTTTTGGCGCCGTTGCTGGGAATACGGCAATTTGTTGGCACTTCGAGTACTGTGAGCGACCACTCTAGGACACCTTTTATTTTTTTTATTTTATCATTCCAAAAATTCATAGTCTATTTTCTAAATATTCTTAATTGTCAAGCACTGTACTAAACTTAATCTTTCTATTTTCAGGTACTGTGCATGGTGCAGACGCGTAGTACTAACTACGCAGGTCGCGCACCAGAGGTTCCGCTACTGACTGGACCTGAAGACGAGGACGGGTACAATCAAGATCATCTAGAGGATACAGATTCTGAACCTGAGAAACAAGACAAGATGGAGGCCGAGCCACAGACTATATGAGAGAAGATAAAGGCTTCTTCCGCATCCGCTTCAAAAGGGCCTATAAAGAAGCAAGCACTCAACATACCTACATATAAGATTGATCCGGCTTTGATAAATCTGGTGAAGTCTAATGCTTTTCATGGACTTGAGAATGAGGATCCCGTCGCTCACATCAGCCAGTTTGTTGAGAACTGTGACATGGTAAAAATTGATAGGTTTCCACAGGATGCACTGTATCTCAAGCTTTTCCTGAGTTCATTGGCGGGAGCGGCACGAGAGTGGTTACATAATTTAGATGATGAGTTCGTGGAGTCCTGGGACCATATGGTGGAGGTTTTCTTTGAGAGGTTCTTCCCTCCTGAGAAAACTAACGACATGATCTGGAAGATTCATAATTTTACCCAACATGCCGGTGAGACATATTCTGAGGCTTGGGAGAGATTTTAGGTCATGCTGAGGAGGTGCCCGCATCACAAGCTGGATAAAGAGACGCAGGTGAAGATCTTCTATTTTGCTCTCTCCGAGCACGATATGAGTAATCTGGATTCCGCTGGGTCAGGATTCTTTCTGAACAATACAGACACCGGATGCTGGGAGATACTAAAGAATATGGCTAGAAAACAATCATGGGGTGAAAGAGGTGTCGTGGAGCAGGTTCGAGTGGCAGGAGAATCAAAAGCAATAAAGAATCTGAATGATAAGATGGATCTTCTCACAAAGAAACTGCTAGCAAAGGAGGATGATGCATCTGAGGGTGAGGAAGCCCAAGTCAAATTCATGCAACAACAGGGCTACAGAAACAATGACTATGCATGGAGGAGAGACAAAAAGTTCTCCTGGAAGGATCCTAATAATTTCCAACAAGACCCAGAGACAAAGTCACAACCGAGAGCTGAGGATAAGAGCACCGAATTACTTAGTCAAATGGTGCAGCAAAATTAGGAAATGATGGCTATGTTTGGTAAACAATTGCAATCTCAAGGTGATATTTTAACCAAATTTGGACAGACGCTACAAAGCCATGGAGCACAGATGCGGGCATTGGAAACCACCGTGGCTCAGATTTCAAGTGAAGTGGCGGCCATCAAGCACGCCAACCAGCTAAAACCAGCCGAGAATGCAAATGTGGCCCAAACACACCATCAAGTGAAGTATATGTCTGTGGTAAGCAATGAGGAGGGATCCCAGGTGTCAGAAGAAAAAGATCAGAGCAACATGAGGTTCGATACGGGAGCAACACCGACGATACAGTATCCTCGCAGTTATTATGGACTGGCGGGTGGAAACCCTCTTTTCAGGAAATCCCGCCAAGGACCCATTATAGTTGCGTCCCTGCCTAGCCAAGAAGAGAAAGTTAAGGCTGTCTGTCACGGTGTGGATACATCTACTGCGAGAAAAGAGCCACAACAAATGATACATGCTGATGACATTCCGACAAAGCCTATGCCAGAGGGAGTAATGGAAGCAAGCTTAGGGGAGCTGGTCCCACAAAGCCCATATGTGCCACCCCACAAGCGTGGTAATGTGGCAGTGGAGTCAAATTTGGACAACTCGAAGCCGAAAAAGGAGCACATGCATTATAGGAAATTTTTAGAGATATTCAGAAAGCTACATATCAATATTCCGCTGGTGGAGATGATTGAGAAGGTCCCCGCCTATGGGAAGTTTATTAAAGAAATAATAAAAAAAGGGCGGATCAAAGATACCAATGTGTGTAGGATGAATGAAGTGGTAAGCTCAATGATCCTTGGGAATTTACCAGAGAAGAAGAAAGACTCGGGGAGCTTCTATATTCCATGTTCAATAGGTGATAAACACTTCCCACGAGCTCAATGTGATTCGGGCGCGAGCATAAATCTCATGTCGTTGCCCAAATTTCAGAAGCTCGGGTTACACGACATAAAGAAATCAGCGGCAACCATTGAATTAGCAGATGGATCTATTGTAAGGCCACATGGCATTTGTGAGAATGTTCTTATCAAAGTGGACAAATTCATTTTTCCTGTGGACTTTGTAATCATGGACATGCCGCAACTTGAGAGTTGCGAGATGCTATTAGGGAGGTCGTTTCAAGCAACGGCCGATGTAGTGACTGCAATAGGGAGAGGTAACCTCACGTTGGGAATTGGTCAAGATCGCGTGGAGTTCAAGTTGCCACATGATCCTTTGAGCACCTTCTCTAAGGTACCAAGTTGGTAAAAAAATGCCAAAAGTCATCTAGCCTAAGACGTTAAATAAGGGCGCTTGTTGGGAGGCAACCCAACCATCGGTACATTAGGATAGTTTATGTACAATCGTAGGTTGATTTGTTTTAGTTCAATTTCTAGTGTAAAAAAGATACCGTGATCGGTTTGTTATTTGTGCAGGCTGAGGCAGGATCGATACCGTCGACACACTGGTCGATGGTATCGACAGGGTAACAGGTTGATGACTGCGGATTTTGCTCTGCGTCGATACCATCGACGGCCTCGTCGATGGTATCGACCTACCTACAGGCAGGTCGCGAACGTGGAGTCGATGGTATCAAGATAGCCGTCGATACCATCGAGATCTCTGGAGATCTACAGACAAAAATCGTCTCAGGAAAGTCGATACCATCAACATACTGGTCGATGGTATCGACACGACTACAGGTTGAGACGCAAAGCGGAGGTGTTGTAATAAAGACAAGTCGATACCATCGACCCTCGTTGATGGTATCGACCATCCACGTCACCGATCCGCGCAAACAAATAAACAGTGGTCACAGCTTCCACGTCACCGATCCGCGCAAACAAATAAACAGCGGTCACAGCTTCCACGTCACCGATCTGGGTGTAGCGTCGATACCATCAACCCATGTCGATGGTATCGACACGTCAGCGATCCGGGTTTCAAGATCCAACCATCGACAACCGTCGATACTCGAGATGGGGGCAGATAGCATCGAGACGTGTCAATACCATCGACTCGCGTCGATGGTATTGACGGGTCAACAGTGACGCCGGCCAATTCTATATAAGGAGAGTCATTACGTCATTTGACGTCACACCTTCAGAGTGATCTTCCTCCTTTGCGCCGAGCACTCCGCCGAGCCATCCAAGCTTGAAGAATAGCAGCACCAAGCGATGATCTTCACCGAGCAGAGATTCAATTCTCCAACCTTCACCGAGCTCTCCTTCTCTCATCTCATTCTCGTCGCCACCATGGTGCATACCACCAGAGCTTCTTCCTCGCGTGCTCATCTAGTTGACATCCCTGAGTTCGTGCCACTGCCGCCAAGATCGGTTGCACGTCCTCAACTTGCCCAACCATCCGTGGAGGTGAAGAAGGTTTACGAAGAAATCCTAAAGCGCAAGATAGAGCCTACCCGGTACGTGGACCCGGAGATGCTCCGTGATCTTGGCTTCAAGGCCAATCTGGATTACGTGCTGAAGGGGCAGGCTCACCAAACGGGCCGTGGACATGACGAGATGGAGTATCATGAAGACGGACAACCATTTTTTGGCGAGTGGCCGACATACAAAGAATTGGTGGCAGAATTCATGGCGTCATTGGATGTATGTGTTGTTCCCAATGAGATATCTGCAAGCGACCGCGAGTGGGAAAAGGGCAGGGTGTCTTTTCGGCTCTACAACCGCGACTACACCATCAACCTCGAGCAGTTCAACGACATCTTCAACTGGAATCACTCGCGGTACGACTACAGGTGGCTGGACAACCGCACCAACTACGACACTATCTTCTCTGAGTTGGTGACGGTGCCGCAAGGGAAGTTGGTGAGCTATCACAATGCCGCGGTAGCCGACTTCGAGCACCCCTTTGTCCGGGTCTTACATCGGATGTTGAGCTCCACATTGTTTGCTCGGGGCGATCTGGCCCTTAGTAAGTTTCAGGAGTCGGATCTTTTCTTTCTCTATCAACTCCTGAAACGGCGAGAGTGCAATTGGGGCACTTTCTTTCTGCAACGAGCATTGGTGGTGAAGAGGCGCACGAGAAAAGCCCCGATTCATTTTGGCGGGCTTGTCACCAAGCTGGCCATCTACTTGGGCTTAAATCTGCAGCAGCTGACTCCTCTCTCTACGAAAAGCAAGGTCAACTTGCAGCATCTACACCGGTCCAATCTCATACTACTCCGAGATGGCGTGGCATTTGCGCATTGCCACGTCAACCACGCCTACCAGGAGTGCACACTGCCAGATCCTGTCTTCAACATCGAGGGTGCACAGCACTTCAGATGGCCAATCATAGCCATCGACTTCGATGAAGAAGAAGGCGGCAATGACGGTGGCGACGACAGACAGGACGACGAGGCTGAGGAGGAAGAAGAGGCCTTTACACCTCTTCGATCACGAGTGGCACCCCAGAAGCGTCCTCGGATGCATCCGGGTGCATCATCTTCATCACAGCCTACGCCGCCTCCACCACATCCCTCACAGCCAAGCGAGGATGTCTATTCCATGCAAGGCATGTACACTATGTTGCATGATATACAACATTCACAGCAGCAACAAATGGGGATGTATACCGGTATTCAAGCCACTACGAACCGGCTACTAGACAACCAAAGGGCGAGAATGAACGTCTTCTCCTCGACAACCAACAACAGATACATAATCGGTTGCAACGGATGGAGATGCAGCAGGAGCCCTTCTACGACCATTATTGGAGCCAAAGTTATTTTGGAGATTATCCACAACCTCCACCTAGGGCCCAGTTTGATCCAAGCTTCCAGGAGGAGTATCCTTCTTGGGACCCGACGGCTCCACAGTACCCGCCTCCACCACCACAGGAGTGATCCGGTATCACTGTTCCAATCTTTAAGTTTGTTTTTGACTATGAGGCCATAGTCGAATTCAAGCTTAGGGGGTAGTTGGAACAGGTTTATCTTTTATTGTTTTCAGTTTTTAATTTTCTTGTTATTTTCTTCTTGCATTTTTAGTTTTTATAGGATCCACATGCTATCTTGTGTAATCATGGATGTCATAAAAGTTGTGTCATCTCATTAACTGTGCAAGGGAAAAACAAGGGAAATTTAAAATTTTTATTTTTATAGGATCCACCTCATTGTTTCCATAATCCACCCAAGAATTGGAAGGAAAGTACAATTTTAACTCTTTTTGATTGCATAGCATCTAGATAGGACTTGCATCACAATTGTCTTTATGGTCTGCATTAAAGAAAAAAAATTTAGAATAGTGATACATGCACATTACCCTTAGGTGCATGCCATGTAGTTGCATTCATAATTTTTCATGCATAATGTACATCATGTGTCTCAATTTTTCTCTAATGGTGAATGGAAGTGTTCCATACCTTCTAAATAGTGCAAATTTTTTAGCATGAAGAAAATTAGCCCAATGTAATTATCTTTAAGCAATCATGGATATAAGGGCTGAAAAAAGAAGAAAAAAAAGAAAAAAAATCTGAAAAATCTGCACAATGGAAAAAAAGAGTTATTTAGAAGAAGTAGAATAAGAAGGAGAAAGGAACGTAATATCACCTGCATTTCAGGATAATTGAGTACATGATGTAACTTAACTCGATATCCATCTCATTTTGAGACGGATGGTTAGTGCATGCATCATTCCACCAAATTTTAGGCATTAGGGCATTTCTCATGTGTTTTTGCATCATGTAGGACATTTTTGTATTATGCATGTTGAAACAGTACAATACTTCCACTTTCTTCCATGAGCCACCTATCTTCATCCACCCGTTGCTCGGATTGGTAGGCCACTGTGAATTTCTCCTCACTAATGAATATCAGAAGAACTGCTTCCATGTAGATAGTAGTTAGGGCGAGCAACGTAGTATAGGCGATTACAAGATGCACCAAGTCTGAACCGGCGAGTTTTATTATGATAACTGCCTTATGTGATAGTGTTCATCAGTTTTGAGGTTGATTTCTCTTATGGATGATTACTGTCTCCTTCAGGGTAATTACCATTCTGTGGTTAGAGAGGGCCGGTATGAGAATGTCCGGTGGGAGTCATATGGGACGTTGGTTGTGGTGTGTTGTTTTTCAGTTGACATTGGCAATTCTATTCTAAGGATTAGTTGCTCGAGGGCGAGCAATGTTCAAGCTTAGGGGAGTTTGATGTGATGATTTTGAGTCGCATTTATAGACATGTTTCATATGTGTTTTATGATTTAATTAGTCATTTCTATGGTTAATATCACATAATTCATCCACTTTGGTCTTTGCTGCTATTTTATGTCAAATCCCCTTTAGTTTATCATTTTGAACATTAATTGTCAAATTATTATTATTTGTGTGAATTGATGTGGTTTCATGTTTGAAATCCAAGAAAAATGAGTATCTGCTTCCGTCGATACCATCGACTTTGTCACAGTTTGCCAGCCGAAAGATGCAGGAAAAAGTCGATACTATCGACTTTCACGTCGATGGTATCGAGATACCATCAGCTTGCTGGCGAGAAACTGGTCGATAGTATCGACACCAAGTCAATACCATCGACACTCGGAGGCTACAGTGTCGGAAGTTTGCAAAAACCGACGCCTAAACGAAGTCGACACCATCGACCCACGTCGATGGTATCGAGATACTGTTGGGCGCGACAAAGGAAGGGTTTGCATCCGGCCGCAGCTACAGCGGGTCGATACCATCGACTCGCGTCGATGGTATCGATGCCATAGGATATGAGTTGGATTTCTAATGATCTCAATTGGACGACTACGGTTTATTAGCGACCTAATGATCGAAATAAAGCTAATGACGGCCGCCGAGACCAGGGGATCATCGCATTAGCCATTGCACCAGCAAGTACCGAGGAGCGGTAGAGAGGAGAACAGAGGCTAGAAGCTCATACTTGTTGATTCGGAGGCCGAAGGAGACGGATTCCTCCACTGAGAGGCGGTAGAGCACGCATTCTACACCGAGGATCTACTGGTTCTTCTCCGTTCAGGGGTTTTCCCTTTCATTCCACGTTTTTCACATGTTTTCCCCTATTTCTACCATGTACTTGTGTGAGATGAACATGCGGGGCTAATCCCCTTAATCTTTAGGATCGGGAGTAGCTTGGGAATTCATTGTATGACAATTTTATAATAGTGAATCACATTTTATCCCGCAAATCCGTGGTACAATTTCATGTTCTCAATATATTGGTATGCTTGATCACCATAATAATAACCTAATGCCCTTAATCACTTTGAAAGAAGGATTAACGGTTGAAAAGAGACGAAATGTGCATTAATCGATAAATCCCTTGAACAAGGTGGTGTAAAATTAATGGTGGATACTGAGAGATTGTTCACAATGCACCTAGTTTAGGGTATAGGTTACTACGACGGTGGAACCGACCTAAACATAGGTAGTGAATTGCACCACGACGGTGGGCAATTCTGTTTTCAGGCCACTACCTGGAGAGAGAGATAAAGTTGAGTAGCTATATAGAATTTAATACAATGAAAACCCGCGGTGAAACCACAATCCTAAAGATACCCTTTTGAATTGATTAAACCAACATTTAATCGATTGCTTCTTTTGTTTTGTTTTTATTTTCTTTTATTTTTAACAATAACTCTCAACTTGTTATTCGGCTTAGCTGATCGCGAGTAGTTAGTAGGAGTCCCCGACGATTGCACGTATCCCTGAGTTCGACTCGGGCCTCACAAAGGCTTGTACTACTCGACGCGTTCACTTGCATTTTAGCGCACAGTAAAATTGCGTCAACATTGTTTATCCAAAGGGGTGGGGGAATCAGGTGAGACAAGATTGATGGTAATAAGCAATTATGATACAATGAATATAAGAAGGAAGTTAATGGCAAATGTTTAATCTTTTTTGCATTAATGTTGTATTAAAAATAATGTAAAATAAATATGAAGATAAAAAATAGCAAAAAAGAAGAAAGAATTAAGAGGTAACTAAGTTTGACTCTCACATGTATAAAAGAATGAAAGTTGCTTCTTGACATTGATAACGTCACCACATGTATTCTTTTCAACTTTGGCACATTAGAGAGATCACATGATCCATCTTCTCCAATCTTTGTTACTCGCACACTCAACCTAGTGGCTGCAAATAGATAGCATGATGCAAGAAGAAGCAATTTGGAGATGGCTCCCACCATACAACCTACTTAGGATACACAAGTTTAAAATTTAATCTGAGAGTTGAAGGTGAAATTACATGGACCTCTTCCTACGATTTTTCATATGTATATTATGACTACAACTAATTTGTGATTGGAAAAAATGAAGCCATAATTGTTCCAACTTATTCCACAAATTTTCATATAGTCCTTTTAGGATATATAAAGATGGATTTGTAATTTAAAAAATAATGATCTTTGACGTGTCCAACTTTCTTATAATCATAAATAGGGTTTCCAAACATAAATTAATGCACATAACATGAGGACCAAAAGACATTTCTGCCATCTCATTCATAATAATAATTTAGGAAAAACAAGTCAATTGGCCGTCCTGGGTGTAAACAGGTTCCAATATGCTAAGTGAAATTAAGAATTGGGTTGATGTGATTGGCCACAGGCCCTTCATTACTTCATTTTGTGGCCTAACACCATTGTTGGACTAACAATGCCTAGTGAGTAAAGCATAACCTAGTGTGCAACCAATTTTATGTTTGTAGTAGTGGAGGCAGAGGGAGTACATATAGACTCGTCAAATTGTGTTAAAATCTACACGCACTCATTGGTTGACCTGTTCAAGTTGGATTCTAGTGATAGAATTTTGCCAATCTCTAAAAATTACCCAAACTTATATCCACCCATTTAGTTTGCGGTCTTTGATGGTGGCCCACGGACACCCCTGGTGATATTCTTAACTAAATCATATATTATAATGAACATACTAATTTACTACTACTTAAAATAAATATGATGATGTACTACTGCTCCTAAATTGTTTGAGAGTTTCATTCCAAACTCAAACTATCCCAAAAAAGGATGATATATATTCGAAATAAAAGGAAGAAAATTCTACTTCATTATCTAGTTTCTCTATCAAAATTAATATTAAGTTGCAGTAAAAGTTAGTAAATATTGTTCATCCAGCGTAATCATATTATTAACACCCTATTTTTCTCGCTTAGTCAAAGATCACGATAAAGTTTGTTCTCTGATTTATGATGGATTTTATTCCATTTTTTCTTTATTTCCCCCTATTTTCCCACCAAATTAATCCATGCATTTTGTCCATTTATCATGCACCAAGAGACCAATGAAAGGAAAATCTTATTTGAGGAATTAAGCATAATTTTTTCTGATGTTGAGATTTTTATAAGCCTTTTCCGAATAATTTCCCAACTGATTTCCTTTGAATATACTACTAAATTTAAAATTTGTGCGAAATGGAATTTTTTTTCCAATATTCTGATAAAAAGGTTAATCTTTTTTTAAAACTTTTGCCATTGGAAACAACTGCATCAGTATCAGGCTTTGTCAAAATTCTCTATTCTTGCACGCATTGGATTTGTGGCTTATGACTAGCCACCCAATCTTGACCCAATGATTTCCCCATTGCACTCCTGATAGCTTTGATGCTACTACCACTCTACTCTTCCATCCTATCAAGGATCTATTTGGCATAATTTTTGCCCTTTCCGACCCCCATCAACCTTGACTTTTTGACTCATGTTCATTGTACCTTGGTGGCCCATTAGCATATTGAGAAATCACTTCCTCATGTGAGTCATATCAAGCTCAACACAAATCTTATTGATTCTACATTTTATGTGGGTGTCCCTGTAATAAAGAGAATCCCACTTCTTTGTTTCCTATTGTACGCCAACACTCTACATGGCACCATACAACAAGTACCTTCTTGTCCTATCTCCATCAATTCTTGGTTTGTATTTTGTTGCTCCCTATATGCATTTTTGACAACTTATCTCCTAAGTTTGCTTTAAAATGCTCATAACAATAGTCTGTGTTCTAACCTAAATTTTTCATGTATTTATACACATATTTGGATGCAAATAATGGATGGTTTACAACATATTAGAAAGCTTGAGTTTTCCATGTCTTGTTTAATAATTTTGGATTGTGAATGAAATTTCTCCATAGAGAGAATTTTCTGCATTTTTTATGTTTTCAATAATCCATTATAAATTGTTGGTTAAAGAAAAGTGGAAAACTCAATAATAAAGGAATTTCTAAGAGTAATGAATAATTGATACTTAAAATATAGAAATTTCTTGGTTTTCTTTAAAAATAAGTTGTAGGCAAATGAAAAACATGATCCGGTCCTATCTTGCATCCAAAGGAAATATATAAAAGATAGAATTTTCTTGCCAAGATTGAGTAGAAAAAGAGTTATTATGTGCCTTGAATAAATCCACTAAATTAAATACTTGGGAGGCAAATAAAAGGTATTTAACCTCCGTTTTTTGGCACAAACTTTTGTCCAATCCAATATTAAGTCATTAGAAAGTTTCCTTTCAAATTTAGAGTTAATCACAAAAAGGATGAGAGAGATGCATAATTTTACAAGCTCTATAAAGTGAGTGATTAGTGATAGAATATATACAATTTTCACATTTAATATGACTATGAATCATAGGAACGACCCTTTTAATTGACGTGTCACCTCCTGGGTGTTGGATTAGAGATCCATGGTCTCCCCATCTACCTCACGGTAGAATAGGAAAGTCACGAGAATAGGAGCTCGACCTTTTCACACCTTTTTCTCTCTCCCCTCTTCACCTCTTCCCTCAATTCTTTCTCCATTGGGTTCAGGAGTAAAAGACAGACACGGGGATCCCTGATATGATTTCCTATGTGCCCAATTTGGAAAATACCCAAATCTTAGTCTCTTCTAGAAACTAGGACACTAAGGAATCACCCTCAAACTCACTACGCCATCCTATAAATAAGGTATCCTAGGCACCCTTGATCCCTCGTGCATCTTGAGCTACCCGCAATTGCTCCTAAGGTTGATATCACCAACCAACTTCAAGGTCATCTTTGGCGACCTTGACCTTGTACCTATGCCATAGGTATCTTCCACCAATTACTCAGCCCCAGAGCATCACCAGAGCACCATGAGTGCAACCCCAACACATGTGTGGATTGATGAAGACCGGGAAAGGTCCTCCCTAAATTGCCTAGTCATCTCTAAAGCAGCTTGATCGGAGGTGAAATTTAGTGCATTGTGACATTGTGCGAAGGGAGAAAACTCACTACTGGAGTTCTAGGTGTGATGTCCCATGATTTTAGGGTTTTGAGACTCGTTATAGTATTTGAAGTCTATGAAAGTTTGTTTATGTTAATTTGAAGTTGAGTTGACTTTTACCTAACCATAGATTCTTTAACCCTCAGGTATGACTATAATGCCATGAGAGGATGAATAATATCTACAAAAGGCCATTCATGTATACGGAGATGATTGATAGTAGTTATAAGTCTATATTGAGACATATGGATTTAAGTATCCAATGAAGTATACATGGATTCATATGACTATTACTATTGGATAGTACTAACATTTGGAACAAAGAAGTAAATTGGTTAAATGATGCTTTATGAACCTAGGACATTATAATATCTGAAGCATGTTGAGATTTAGGCTTGTGGGATGCAGCTAATGTTTTTCCTTGTTGCTTGGGTGTTTCAATTCAACCCACGTTATATACTTTAGATTTAACAATAGGATACATGGATCCTTGAAAGCTGTAGATTAGCACGTAAGTAGTTAATTACTCGACTAATACCTCCGTTTCTCATGGAGAGACTCGTATACTTGGGGAATAAGTCTGTGGCACCATGTCTCCAATGTACATGGAGCATGATCAAGATATAGAATGAGCCATCCGCTGCGCCATGTTCGGATCTATGTAACAACCCTGACTTTCGGTATATAGGGTATGGTGAGGATGTTCATACCAGATTCTTTCTTACCCTCCATCTCCTTTTTCCCCTCACCGGATCCGCAACCATAGGAAGCTAGACCTGCAACGCCAAGTGCAGGTCCTGCCGTGGTGCGGAGCAACCCCCACCATCATCTCTGATCACTACCACCACACGCCAGAGACCCAACCACGACGACGAGGAGAAGGCATGGCTCCAGCCCGTCGGAGCATATGAGCGGCTGGAATCCCTCACCAAATCTGGGCCAACCGGTGGCACTGAGATCCGTGAAGCATGTTGGAGGGAGGCGCTAGGCCGGCGGCGAGCCTATGGTGGTGGCATTGTGGAGGCACAATCAGACTTCCAAGCAGACTCAAGGAGGTGAACCAGCTGTGCGGCCCTGTGCGGCAGTAGGAGAAGAGATGGAAGATCATACAGTGCAGAATCCATGTCGGAGGAGAGCCCTGGCGGCAGAGAGATCAGTGATAGGGAAGCCCAGACTTGCTGGGATTCGCTCACCGACAATCCCTACCATGGCGGAAGTAGGAACACCACGGTGCACTATAGCAACATGACTCCTCGATGTAGGTTTCAGATCTAGATGAGGCGACGAGGAGGGAAGACCTGGCCGCTGATTTCACGCCGGGGATGCTAGCCATGGCAGTGAATCTCTTGTGCTGGAGAACTGACGAACACGAGGGCCTCGCAGCGGCAGATCGCATACCAGTGAAGTGACTCGCATGATGGAAAGCCTACGGTGACAGAGTATCGGAGGTGTAGCCGGGCTCCCAAGCAGGAGGAGGAGGCCGCGTTGCCTTCTTGCTTGCCATCAGGCTCAAGCACGGAGGCAATTTATGAGAAACAGAGATAGCGTAAGGAAGGAGAATCCGAAGACCCTGAACCGGGTTTGGCCAGCTCAAACCAACCGGCCCAAACAAGGAGTCGATCTCATAGTGGACACGTGGCATTGTGCCATTGGTCGATTAAGGTAAAATGCTCAGATCTTCATTAATTCATAGTAAATAGCTCGTTGATCAGAAAAATACAAACAAGGTACCGCTATTCTCAGAAAAATGTGTAGAACAATATGAAAGCATAATATCAGTCTTTTGATGCATGAATATCAGTGATATCTTATTAGTTGTGAAATGCTTAATTGATAGATAATAAATATCAAACAGTGACCCAAAATTATGAGAAAATACCAGTAAATCATAATTTATGTTTATAATGTGTATGATGTCAGATATGGTCATGTTGATGCATGAAAGCATATAATTTGATTAATATGTCTAATTAGGCTAATAACACTAAAGATGATGCAATAAATGCACACATGCTCAATAAATGATGAAATTCACAGAGTAAGATCATATCAGTATATGGAACTTCAATTTTAATTATGAGATCATAATGATGAAGAGAATCCATCTTATATGAAGATACATCTTAATACATGTTATAAAACCCTAATCTAGGTTAATGATGTAACCTAGGGTTAATATGTGCACCAAAAAGGATATGGGACCTAATATTCAGATAATGAATCATAATCTGGAAAATGACATCAGTAAGATAAATATAAGACAATAATGCAAGTAAACGTTGGAATATCCTAATTAGATGATATAAACCCTAATGAACACGACTAGGGTTAAGAACTTAAGATGATGAGAATCTGATGATAGTATGTGGTCTTGTCTTGATCAGGTGCTGACCAGTTTGTCTAGATGATCAAAGATATTTATGAATCTCTGAACTCAGGTACGTGGGTTTTATTTAAGTATATGACTATGGTTTTCTTGCTTGCAATCATGATATGTATGTATGCTCTCTTCTATCTGCAAATATTGGATGTAGTAGTAGCACTATATAGTACTCGATGTTTTATCACTTGTAAACATAAATGATAAGTAGATGCTTTGTAGTTATTTAAGGTGTTCATTATCCCCCTTATGAGGGAATGGATTAATGTTGGCTAGTACACCTCCCTAGAGCACACGGTGTACGGGGAGTTTCCCTAGAGTACTTGGTACACGGGGATGGGCCCAATATTTATGTTTTGGTACTAGTCCACCTTGATAATGCAATTCATCTAGGAAACTGACTTAAATTAGCGTATTTCGCTTAATAAAGAAGTGTTTTCTATGATTTTCTTTCCTTCTGCAAATCTTTTTCAAAATTATGAAAGCCATAAATATATGTATCTTTCTGCCCATGTACGCAACACCTTGTGTGTTGATTTGTTGTTTCTCGTATGTTTTAGGTTCAGAGATAGCATGGGAGAAAAAGTACATGATGTGAGCAAGTTGTCCAGGTTGTACCTATTGTCTAAGATCCTGTTAGCATACATGTTCAGACTTGTAGAATTTTCATTCAATATGTAAATGTAAATCATTTGTAATAATTCATATTGTTAAAATATACATGTGAATGTTGAGTATGTTATGGTTGTAGGTTCATGTATGTGTATTATGCTTCTGCATCACTTTCTGATATGATTGGATGATGTTTTCAGATTCTGACATCTCATTCCCAATAGGGTTTGGAGAAATCAAAATCCGGGGATGTCACAGTTGGTATCAGAGCATGAACAATAGCTACACCTGACATTTGCTCACCATGAAACATAAAATCTTGATCTCACCTTTCACTCTAAACCCTAGAAACTTAGTAAGCTGTTCTATAGGAATAAGGTTTGACTTAGCCTCTAAGTTAGAACCTAGATGTTCGAGAACTAGGTTTAGACAAGTGTCTGAAACCCTTTCCATATAGAGCTCATATGTATTGGGTAGCTACACTAGTCTACACCTTGTTCTCACCATTTCACTAGGTGACATGGCACTAGACTATCTACTATGTGTGGGAAACTCGTTTTGCTGATTTGGTTTTGTTTTCCAATCGGCTCGAGCCTCGATAGTTTTCTCTGCCGTCTGCCTTCTCAGAGAAAAACTATATAATATTTTATTACCTATATGTAAATATAAAAATGTGTCCCTCACACTGTAGAGTAGTTAGTGTTCATGCAATCTAAGTGAAAGGGAGTGACATCAGTCTAGAAGAGAGAGTAGTCTAGATTAGATGTCTAGAGCCTTATCAAGATATGTGATACAGAGAGTAGATGATAGAATGATAGTTGGAATAAGCATATGGAATCTTATCTAAGTTTGATCTCTGATGGTATACATTTCCTTATAAAGGTTTAAGTTGTATACTTGTTAAATCCAATTTTGTAGAATTTATGCAAAATCTTGATGATGAAAGTACATCCCCTGTTCCTACTTAAGATAAACTAAGTTAAGATAGAGATGAGTGTGCATGAGCCTCAAGCTCTTATACAAGGAGGATGTCTAGTGGTAGGATGAGATATGTGGTGAACTCTAGAGAGAGTAAGACCCACAGGGAGAAGGTAATAGGACCTAGCCTCCAATATATGAGATATGTGTTAAAAAAATGTCCTACACTAGATTACTCTTGAGTGTTGAGTTGAGTCCTTATGCATGATTAAAATCTATATGTGAGAATTGGGTAAAAGAAAAGGATGGGTAGATGACCCATATGATAAAGTCAATCCTTTGGCTGAGTTAGGTCCTAGCTAGAGTGACATATTTTGTGAATCTCATCATTAGTTGCAAGTGAGGTAATATATGAACTTTAGTTATGAGAGTATGATGCTTTGTACAAAAGATACTCAAAATACATGTTCTCCCTTCTTCTTCTCTTTCTTAATATATGATGATAGACACCTCACTTGAGCTATATGGATGATTTATATATGAGGATTCACTCATATAAGCTTGACCTATTATATAATCCCCCCCCCAATATCATACATGTAGTACCAAAGTTTGAAATCATGATAAGTTTGACTTTAAAATATTCTCTTCCCCTTCATATGAAACATGAAAGATATGATGCTGAGATCATGGGATAAACTTAGTATATTCTCTTTTTCCCTTCACATAATACATACAAGACATAAAAAGTTGAACTCATGAACTTGATATAAAGATATTTTTGGATCATAGGATATATGATCGGAAATATAGTTTGTAACTTTGATCCTTCTCAATATATGCTTCTAAGTTGAGTATGAATATCACACCATGGGGTGAAACCTTAATGGTCAAACATGTTGTGTATGCCCTTCTTAAGTAGAAAAATTCTAATGTCAAGGATGAAGATAAATCTCCTCTAATGCTTAAATCATTATAAGATGTTAATGATGTTAGATTTGAACGATCTGAATATCAGGGCCTATAAACGAATTCAACTTTAAAAGTATGAACAAAACCCATATCCTTAGGGGTGATGTAATCCCAAGATATCATATTGTCATGTTATGGCTAAGACTTTAAGTGATGCTTCCACATATATATAAGGTGGGGTGCATACAGCCAAGATGTTCTAAATCCCCAAATGACAACTTAGGATACATCCAAAAAGTATTATAGTCTTGGCACCTAGAAGTTGTCGCCTATATGATATTGGACTTTATGATTACCACTTAAGTATGAGATTAGTTGAATTTCGAGGACGAAATTCCATATAAGGTGGGGTGAATGTGATGTCCCATGATTTTAGGGTTTTGAGACTCATTATAGTATTTGAAGTCTATGAACGTTTGTTTATGTTAATTTGAAGTTGAGTTGACTTTTACCTAACCATAGATTCTTTGACCCTCAGGTATGACTATAATGCCATGAGAGGATGAATAATATCTACAAAAGGCCATTCATGTATATGGAGATGATTGATAGTAGTTATAAGTCTATATTGAGACATATGGATTTAAGTATCCAATGAAGTATACATGGATTCATATGACTATTACTATTGGATAGTACTAACGTATGGAACAAAGAAGTAAATTGGTTAAATGATGCTTTATGAACCTAGGACATTATAATATCTGAAGCATGTTGAGATTTAGGCTTGTGGGATGCATCTAATGTTTTTCCTTGTTGCTTGGGTGTTTCAATTCAACCCACGTTATATACTTCAGATTTAACAATAGGATACATGGATCCTTGAAAGCTGTAGATTAGCACGTAAGCAGTTAATTACTCGACTAATACCTCCGTTTCTCATGGAGAGACTCGTATACTTGGGGAATAAGTCTGTGGCACCATGTCTCCAATGTACATGGAGCATGATCAAGATATAGAATGAGCCATCAGCTGTGCCATGTTCGGATCTATGTAACAACCCTGACTTTCGGGATATAGGGTATGGTGAGGAAGTTCATACTAGATTCTTTCTTACCCTCCATCTCCTTTTTCCCCTCACCGGATCCGCAACCATAGGAAGCTAGACCTGCAACGCCAAGTGCAGGTCCTGCCGTGGTGCGGAGCAACCCCCACCATCATCTCTGATCACTACCACCACATGCCAGAGACCCAACCATGACGACGAGGAGAAGGAATGGCTCCAGCCCGTCGGAGCATATGAGCGGCTGGAATCCCTCACCGAATCTGGGCCAACTGGTGGCACTGAGATCCGTGAAGCATGATGGAGGGAGGCGCTAGGCCGGCGGCGAGCCTATGGTGGTGGCATTGTGGAGGCACAATCGGACTTCCAAGCAGACTCGAGGAGGTGAACCAGCTGTGCGGCCCTGTGCGGCAGTAGGAGAAGAGATGGAAGATCATACAGTGCAGAATCCACGCCGGAGGAGAGCCCTGGCGGCAGAGAGATCGGTGATAGAGAAGCCCAGACTTGTTGGGATTTGATCACCGACAATCCCTACCATGGTGGCAGTAGGAACACCATGGTACACTATAGCAACATTACTCCTCGATGTAGGTTTCAGATCTAGATGAGGCGACGAGGAGGGAAGACCTGGCCGCTGATTTCACGCCGGGGATGCTAGCCATGGCAGTGAATCTCTTGCGCTGGAGAACTGACGAACACGAGGGCCTCGCAGCAGTAGATCACATACCAGTGAAGTGACTCACACAATGGAAAGCCTACGGTGACAGAGTATCGGAGGTGTAGCCGAGCTCCCAAGCAGGAGGAGGAGGCCGCGTTGCCTTCTTGCTTGCCATCAGGCTCAAGCACGGCGGAAATTTACGAGAAACAGAGATAGCGTAAGGAAGGAGAATCCGAAGACCCTGAACCGGGTTTGGCCAGCTCAAACCAACCGGCCCAAACAAGGAGTCGATCTCATAGTGGACACGTGGCATTGTGCCATTGGTCGATTAAGGTAAAATGCTCAGATCTTCATTAATTCACAGTAAATAGCCCGTTGATCATAAAAATACAAACAAGGTACCGTTATTCTCAGAAAAATGTGTAGAACAATATGAAAGCATAATATCAGTCTTTTGATGCATGAATATCAGTGATATCTTATTAGTTGTGAAATGCTTAATTGATAGATAATAAATATCAAACAGTGACCCAAAATTATGAGAAAATACCAGTAAATCATAATTTATGTTTATAATGTGTATGATGTCAGATATGGTCATGTTGATGCATGAAAGCATATAATTTGATTAATATGTCTAATTAGGCTAATAACACTAAAGATGATGCAATAAATGCACACATGCTCAATAAATGATGAAATTCACAGAGTAAGATCATATCAGTATATGGAACTTCAGTTTTAATTATGAGATCATAATGATGAAGAGAATCCATGTTATATGAAGATGAATCTTAATACATGTTATAAAACCCTAATCTAGGTTAATGATGTAACCTAGGGTTAATATGTGCACCAAAAAGGATATGGGACCTAATATCCAGATAATGAATCATAATCTGGAAAATGACATCAGTAAGATAAATATAAGACAATAATGCAAGTAAACGTTGGAATATCCTAATTAGATGATATAAACCCTAATGAACACGACTAGGGTTAAGATGATGAGACTCTGATGATAGTATGTGGTCTTGTCTTGATCAGGTGCTGACCAGTTTGTCTAGATGATCAAAGATATTTATGAATCTCTGAACTCAGGTATGTGGGTTTTATTTAAGTATATGACTATGGTTTTCTTGCTTGCAATCATGATATGTATGTATGCTCTCTTCTATCTGCAAATATTGGATGTAGTAGTAGCACTATATAGTACTCGATGTTTTATCACTTATAAACATAAATGATAAGTAGATGCTTTGTAGTTATTTAAGGTGTTCATTATCCCCCTTATGAGGGAATGGATTAATGTTGGCTAGTACACCTCCCTAGAGCACACGGTGTACGGGGAGTTTCCCTAGAGTACTTGGTACACGGGGATGGGCCCAATATTTATGTTTTGGTACTAGTCCACCTTGATAATGCAATTCATCTAGGAAACTGACTTAAATTGGCGTATTTCACTTAATAAAGAAGTGTTTTCTATGATTTTCTTTCCTTCTGCAAATCTTTTTCAAAATTATGAAAGCCATAAATATATGTATCATTCTACCCATGTACGCAACACCTTGTGTGTTGATTTGTTGTTTCTCGTATGTTTTAGGTTCAGAGATAGCATGGGAGAAAAAGTACATGATGTGAGCAAGTTGTCCAGGTTGTACCTATTGTCTAAGATCCTGTTAGCATACATGTTCAGACTTGTAGAATTTTCATTCAATATGTAGATGTAAATCATTTGTAATAATTCATATTGTTAAAATATACATGTGAATGTTGAGTATGTTATGGTTGTAGGTTCATGTATGCGTATTATGCTTCCGCATCACTTTTTGATATGATTGGATGATGTTTTTGGATTCTGACATCTCATTCCCAATAGGGTTTGGAGAAATCAAAATCCGGGGACGTCACACTAGGAGTCTTCCCCACCTTTCAAAAAACCATGAACATCGGTAATTTTTTCCTCCTCTAAAATCCTTCCTTCAGTTGGTAACTATTATGTGGTTTGATATTGCTAGCCTACTTGATGACCCTCAATGGTGTTGTGAGTTTGTGAGGCCCCGATAAAATCAACAGTACCTTGAGTTGGCATTGGCATGCCATGGGCTGGAGAATCAACCCCCTAGTTGACCTCACCATGGAGGAAGTAATGGTTGAGGTGGCGAAAGGGATGAAGAATCCTTGTGGTGAAACTACATGTGTGCACCTTGTGCACGTGACTCCCTGGTTCATTGCAACATGGGAAAAAGGGTAATTTAACTCTCTCTTGACCCCCAGATCGCATGGATAAGGCATTGATATGGCACAAGACCATTGTCCAAAGCTAGGCTCGAGGCTGGATTGGATAATGCCGAAAATCCAATTAGATCATGGAGTTGGCGAATCCTGATTGGTTTAAATAGAATTAATTTAAAATGATTCTAGTAAATCACTGGTAGGTTCAAATATATCAAATCTATACATTATTTTCATCATATAAATGTGTAAAATCCAATAAAATAAGTTTCTTTACTTAATTCTTCTCTAAAAGTGCATAAAGATGCATACTTTTCTAGTTTTAATGCATGTAAACCCTAATTTCATGAAAGTGATGATCATGTCTTAATTAATTAGTCTTAATGAATAAAGTCTAAATTTTTTATTAAAAGCACATTGGATCTAATCTAGGATTAAGGGTTCACACGTTACCAAAATTGGGTTTCCTAAGTTGAAATGTCTTAATAAGTCATTATTAGAGTTTGAGAATCCTAACCCTAATGTAACCCTATTTGACTCTAGAAACCTAACTTAGGGTCCTGACCGGCCTAAATCGCACGTCCAAAAGGAGTGGATTCAAAGTAGACGGACTTTTAAAGAGATAACCCGACTCTCAGGCCCTTGCGCAACGATAAATGAGGTCTGATGTAGAGATCGGGGTCGAACACAGGGACAAGGTTGGAAGTGTTACGCACACAAAATCTAACACTTGTATACTCCAGCTGAAGAGGGTATGTAAAAGGGTGTTCCCTAAGGAACTGTGAAACGTAAACTAAAGTAGTTCAAAAGAAACAAAGAACAACAAGAACAAAAGAAACAAAAGAAATAAGATGAACAAGTATATGGGAGGAAACCCGGGTTGGGGTTCACCTACGAAAGCATCTCACCAACATGCAACATCATCTCTCTCTCTCTCTCTCGCAAACTCTTACCAAGATTGCAAGCAACCATCAAAAGTGTCCATTCCACTCTCTCTCAAGATGAGGAAAAATCTTAGTCTAAGGGTAGCCTCTCTCTCGAGATGACCACACGTAAACTTTGCAACATAACATATGGGTTTTAAGCCTTAGCATTCCAACACTCTTATGCATTCATACTACTCCATGACACGTGATAAAAGTGATATTACTCTCTTGAGGTATCAATAATCGAACATCACAAGATGGTAGCTAATCATACAGGTGAAGCATTCAAATAGGTGCATGGAGATAATCTTGATAAGAATATGTATATTCAATAGAAAGAGACAATATACATGTTGGGAGAGCCTTAGTGTCTACTCCCAACCCAAGTTAAGGTGCTTAGCTGCTCCTGCTTGTGAATAGCATAATGGCATTATAGAAAGATAGATCCATGGAGTCCCACGAAGAGAGGAGAGAAGTACAGTGAGGTGGAAAATGATAGATCTAGAGAGAAGAGATGTGATACAACATAGTACTTCTTCATATCTGGATCTAACACGTGGATGGCATGGATGGCCTTCTCCTCTCAAAGAAGGAGTATTTAGTCTTATCTCTCCTCATCTTCCATCTTTGGAGATCCAAGACTTATTGATGGGATGGTCTGGGATGAATTTGGAACGCAGCAGCACTTCGTGGTCCTTGGGATCCGATCTATGATCTGATGATTTGACAAGATAGGTGGGTGTGCTATTTATAGGCACATTCCACCGACTTAAGCCTGGACCTTAGTTGTGGTCTTGGTTAAGTGAGGGTGAGAGCACGGTCACGGTATGTGCTTTATTCATCTTTCATCATAGTTGAGCTTGGTCGCGGCCTGGTGATAACCGCAGTCGAGGTCTGCTTGTGGGTTGCATCCGGGCGGTCGAGGTCGAGGTCTTCCCACTCGATCGCGATTTGCAAGAGCTCCTCAGTGACTGCAGTTTCCAAGCTGACTACGGTCCTTCTTGATCGTGGCTTGTAACCACACCACGACCACTGGTCTATCCTTGAGGCACCTATTCTGATCGTGACCATCCATGAGGTTGCGGTTGAGCGATGACCGCGGTCTATAAACTAGCCACGATCCTGAAAACTACTAGAGGGGGGTGAATAGAGTTTTATAGAGATTTTAATAATTAATTAACTCAAACAACCACAATGAAAATATTGGACAAGGAGACACAGGGTTTAGAGTGGTTCCAACCTTAGCAAATACTAAGGAAGTCAGTCCACTACCCGGTTGCTTACCCAACCGGGATTTGAAAAGAAATTTATTTTATTACCTCGCAATGACTTTACATAAAATACAATTTCTTTTCCCAAACCCTTCAAGCAGCCTTCACCTAGAAGTAATCGCCCAACCTTGAAGCAGCCTTCCCTTGAAGTAGGTGCACCAACTCCCGTTGCACCAGCCTTCTGAAGTAGCTTCCCGTGCGATAGCCTTCTTGAAGTAGCTTGAAGTCCCCTTCTCCACCTGAGAAGTCCACCCTCTCCGATCCGCAGCCTCCAACCCTAGGAGTAGCAAGGAGAGTACAAAGGATAAAAAGGAACAAGAAGGAAAATAGAAATTACAATACCGTTGTAAGCACAAGGCTTGATTTGCCTATATCAAGCGTATAGATCTCCTAACCAATGTGTATGACAATGTGATTGTAGTGGATAGGAGATACTAGCCTATAGGACACGAAATGGGAGCAATAGGAATGAATGGCAAGTGTAGGAATTGCTCTATTGCTCTAAAACAGATTGCAAGTGAGTATTCAAGCTCAAGTATAGCACAAGTATATCTTCGGTGTTTTTGGTGTCCTAAGGTATGTCCTATTTATAGGAGTGGCCTATGGATACTTAAGGACGTTCTAGACAACTTCTAGGGGCTTCTAAGTGCTTAACTAGCCGTTAGATATAAGTTAGGTGCATTAGTAATGGCTAGTTACTTTATTCTGCAGTTGCTGTCAGAGACCATCTCGGTCGACAATTTGTCGACCGAGATACCTACTCGGTCGAAGTTTTGTCGACCGACAGGCTCTCTGGATCAACGTTCATTTGCAACTGCCAACTACTTTGTCAGCTGTGTCTAACGGCTACTTGGGTCATTCTCGGTCGAGAAGTTTGTCGACCGAGAGTGTCTCGGTCGAGGAGTGTGGTCGACCGAGATTGACCCTATTTTCAATCTTTTAATTAAACCACTAAGTATGTGTATGAGTGTGCATATGTGATCCTATTTGAAGGAGATGACTTATCTAAGTGTGGTGTTTAGCTAGGGAGATCTAACGCTTGATTTACATGAAGTCTAAGTACTTGTACATTATATATTTGTACAAGTTTACAATTGATTTACATTGCATGAAATTTACAAGCATTCAAGCCTATGGATTCCCTATAACTTTGTCATCACCTTGTTCCTGCACACTTAAGTAGCTCGTTAGATCAACAAGAATGAAATGTTTGTCATCATCGAAACAAAGGGATTCATAATGTCCAATTTATCCAACAATCTCCCCCTTTTTGAAGATGACAAACATTTCCTAAAATATGAAATAAGGAAATATAAAGCATGTGAGTTTCATACCTGAAATTTACCTTTTGTAGCCATTCTTGGTTTTGCAAGTGAATGCTAGCCATCAAGATGAAACTCATTTATATTTTTGATTTTATATTCTTTCTCCCCCTTTGTCATTTCAAAAAGATATCCAAGTTGAATATTTTAATTTTCTTCTCCCCCTTAATTTTATAATATGCTCCCCCTTAAATAGATATATATTAGGAACATGGATTTTTGTCTAATTTATCCACAATTTGTTTCTCAATCATTTGCAAAGGATGTTAAGCCTTGAAATGATATGAGATTCCCATAAGCTTATGATGAATGTATATTTATTTCTCATTTATCAAGGGATGTTAAGCCCTAAATTAAATGAGAGTCCTTTAATCTTAGAGTACAAAAAAAATGTCTTCAACCAAATACAAGGGATGTTAAGCCCTGATTTGTTTAGAGAGTTCCTTTAAGAGCAAGATATATCATTTTGATGAAATTCTTTTTCATACAGATTACTTTGAAAAAATCCAAAGGTCATAACAAACTCCAAATGATGTTAACAATGTTTGAGTAAGCTTTATAATCAAATAATCAAATTTGTTTTTATAAGCTCCCCCTTAATCTTACAATTTAAGCAATTTAAGGCTTTTAAGGTCACAAATGATTTTAAATTTTGATTTTGACCTTTATCAAAAGTATACTAAGATTAAATTCAATAAATTGATGTCCAAATAAGCATCTTGTCAAAGCTTATTTTAGGTCACCCTTGACTACGACCAAAGTGCCCCTTGGCTAAATTTTGTTTTAACCAAGAGGCAGAAATTGTAGATTTCCAATTAAGCATTCATATCAATTTTGATGCATGTTTAAGTGATAAGAACATGAAAAGCACGATAAAAATTTCAAATCCTTTAAAGATGCCAATAAAAAGTTTGTTACATGGTGCTCTATGCAGGCATTTCTAAGAGATGTATCACCAATGAATCATTTTGCTTGCCTAAATAAGAGCATATAATGATAAAAGCAGAAATTTCCTTTAAAACTAAGCATAATTTTAATTTTTGACTTAAATTATTCAGAGAAAAACCAAATTAACCTCAAGTAGACTTTCAAGGATAATTTCCATGATTTATACTTTATTTTACAGTCATTAATCTCAAATAGATAGCAATTTTGATTAATTTCAGCAATTTTACAGCAGTCTGTAAATCAGTGACATGATCGGTCGACAATTGTTCGACCGAATGTTCCCTCGGTCGACAAATGCTCGACCGACCAAGTTTCTGAAAAGTGTTCAGAAATCGATTTCAAGCAAAAAGAAATTATACAAATTAGAGCTCAATTGTGTTGAGATAAGACATTATGATATCAAGAATCAGTTTAGGTCAAGTCTCAACTAGTTAATTTTAAGCTACTAGGTTTTAGGAATCCAGGCTAACTCATCATTCCTTTTCTTATATGGGCATGAAAATGAATAGTGTCCAAGACGCATGCAATAATGACAACTAATAGCATCAACTTCATTTCTCTTTCTAGGAATTGAATTCCTTGGTACAAATATAATCTTGGATGCTTTAGCTCTTTTGGGTTTATTTCTACTTGAATCGTATCCTAATCCTCTTTTTCCATTATAGCTAGAGGAAATTTTCAGAATGTTTTCAAGCATGTCATTTCCTCTTAACTCATTTACATTTCTTTGTAACTTAGCAATATCTTTCTTTGCCTGATCTAAATTGGATACTAGAAAGTTTCTTTCTTTGACAACCTCATCATAATCTAAATGTGAACATAGAATAGGTTGTTTCTGAAGATCATTCACTTGAGTTTGCAAATTTGACTTTTCTAAGGAAAGAAGATTGCAATTAGCTTCTACCGATTTTAACTTAAGAGCATAATCTTCATTTTCCTTTTTGAGATTTTCATTTTCGGATACAAGAGCAAGAAGTTTAGCATTTAAATCTTTATTTGCTTTCTTAAGTTTCTTCTTGCACTCAATATATTTCTGATGAGTATCTTGAAGACTAGCAATTATATCTTCTTTTGGTAGATCATAAAGACTTACCTCTTCTTCGTCTTCATTTGTTGTAGCAATGAGGCATTCTACTTCTTCATCATCGCTATCATCACTTGAATCATCCCATGCAGCTCGATATGCTTTTTCTTTCTTTTTGTGAGATGATTTCTTCCCTTTCTTGAGTGTTGGACAATCACTTTTCATATGTCCTTTCTTACCACATTCGAAGCACCTGGAAGAAGAAACACTAGAAGTTTTATTAGTTTTAAAACTTTTATATTGCTTACCATTTACAACGAGAGTTTCTTCTTCACTATCATCTTCAGTTGTGTTATGATTGTCTTTAGTTGAAGCTTTGAATGCAATGTCCTTATTTTTCCCATGTTGACGTTCATGTTCTCTTCTTTCTTCCTCTTCTAGATCTGCCTCATGAGCTTCTAAATTGCCAATGAGTTGCTCCATTTTGAGTCGAGTGAGGTCATTTGCTTCTGCAATGGCTGTCACCTTTGGCTTGTATTTCGGAGGAAGTGATCGAAGAATTTTTGATACCTGATCTTCCTCAGGAACAGGTTTTCCTAGGGCACTTAAACCATTAACAATAGTAGAGAATTTTGAAAACATTTCACTAATAGACTCATTAGGATCCATACGAAAATGTTCAAATTTCGTTTTAAGCATGCTAACTTTGGAATTTCTGACTTGGGCTGTACCCTCATAAGTTATAGATAGTTTATGCCAAATATCATAAGCTGTATCACAATTAGATATTCTATTAAATTCTCCTACTGAAATAGAACAATATAAAATGCTTACAGCTTTTGCATTCATTTGGGCCAGCTTTACCGTGTTTGCATCCCATTCCGCAAAATCATTTTGAGGAAGCACATATGGAGTAGACACTATCCTCCATAGATCCCAGTTGATGCCTTGGAAGTAGAACTGCATCCTTCTCTTCCAATATTGGTAGTTTGTTCCATCGAACGCTGGAGGCCTAGCAACAAGTGTCCCTTCAATGTTGAGGTTGTTGAGCATTCCATCACCCATTTCTTCAAGACCTTGTTAGGGTTCCTTGAAGCCTCGCTCTGATACCAACTGAAAACTACTAGAGGGGGGGTGAATAGAGTTTTATAGAGATTTTAATAATTAATTAACTCAAACAACCACAATGAAAATATTGGACAAGGAGACACAGGGTTTAGAGTGGTTCCAACCTTAGCAAATACTAAGGAAGTCAGTCCACTACCCGGTTGCTTACCCAACCGGGATTCGAAAAGAAATTTATTTTATTACCTCGCAAGGACTTTACATAAAATACAATTTCTTTTCCCAAACCCTTCAAGCAGCCTTCACCTAGAAGTAATCGCCCAACCTTGAAGCAGCCTTCCCTTGAAGTAGGTGCACCAACTCCCGTTGCACCAGCCTTCTGAAGTAGCTTCCCGTGCGATAGCCTTCTTGAAGTAGCTTGAAGTCCCCCTCTCCACCTGAGAAGTCCACCCTCTCCTATCCGCATCCTCCAACCCTAGGAGTAGCAAGGAGAGTACAAAGGATAAAAAGGAACAAGAAGGAAAATAGAAATTACAATACCGTTGTAAGCACAAGGCTTGATTTGCCTATATCAAGCGTATAGATCTCCTAACCAATGTGTATGACAATGTGATTGTAGTGGATAGGAGATACTAGCCTATAGGACACGAAATGGGAGCAATAGGAATGAATGGCAAGTGTAGGAATTGCTCTATTGCTCTAAAACAGATTGCAAGTGAGTATTCAAGCTCAAGTATAGCACAAGTATATCTTCGGTGTTTTTGGTGTCCTAAGGTATGTCCTATTTATAGGAGTGGCCTATGGATACTTAAGGACGTTCTAGACAACTTCTAGGGGCTTCTAAGTGCTTAACTAGCCGTTAGATATAAGTTAGGTGCATTAGTAACGGCTAGTTACTTTATTCTGCAGTTGCTGTCAGAGACCATCTCGGTCGACAATTTGTCGACCGAGATACCTACTCGGTCGAAGTTTTGTCGACCGACAGGCTCTCTGGATCAACGTTCATTTGCAACTGCCAACTACTTTGTCAGCTGTGTCTAACGGCTACTTGGGTCATTCTCGGTCGAGAAGTTTGTCGACCGAGAGTGTCTCGGTCGAGGAGTGTGGTCGACCGAGATTGACCCTGTTTTCAATCTTTTAATTAAACCACTAAGTATGTGTATGAGTGTGCATATGTGATCCTATTTGAAGGAGATGACTTATCTAAGTGTGGTGTTTAGCTAGGGAGATCTAACGCTTGATTTACATGAAGTCTAAGTACTTGTACATTATATATTTGTACAAGTTTAAAATTGATTTACATTGCATGACATTTACAAGCATTCAAGCGTATGGATTCCCTATAACTTTGTCATCACCTTGTTCCTGCACACTTAAGTAGCTCGTTAGATCAACAAGAATGAAATGTTTGTCATCATCGAAACAAAGGGATTCATAATGTCCAATTTATCCAACAGATCCCTCCTTGTCGTCTGATGACCACGATCTCTAGGGAACTCTAGAACCATGATCGTAGTTGAGGTATAAGTGGAATGCAATTGCGGTCTTGATCCGTGATCTGGATTGTGAATATATCTGAAACCATGTAAGTGAGGCTTTAGTCAAAAAGATAGAAAAATTATGTGAAAAGCTAACAAAAGATATACTAAAATTGGTGTAAAATATATACAGAAAGTACGTAAAATAGAGTGTTATTGATGCGATGATTTTGAGTCGCATTTATAGACTTGTTTTACTTGTGTTTTATGCATTTATTGGTCATTTTGGTGGTTAATATTGCATAATTCATTTACTTTGGTCTATGACCCTTCTAAACATCAATTCTCCCTTATTTTAGTGTTTTGAGCATAAATGATTACAATAATATGTTTTATTTCGGCTTATGTGGGTTTGTGTTGCAATTTCAAGAAAAACGCATATCTGCTGCTGTCGATACCATCGACAGTGGTCGATACCATCGACACAACCACAGGTTTCCAGCCGCAAGGAGCAGCACAGAGTCGATACCATCGATGGAGAAGTCGATGGTAGCGACTTACCATCAGGTTTCTGGCGAGGAGAGGTTGATACTATCAACCTCGAAGTCGATACTATCGACAAGTGGAGCTGCATCGACGGAAAAGGACAAAAACCGACGCCTTAGGGTGTCGATACCATCGACCCTCGTCGATGGTATCGAGTCAGCATCAGTCGCGATGAAAAAAAGAAAAGAAGACCAACCGATATCGCGCAAGGTCGATACCATCGACTCGGGTCGATACCATCGACCCTCGTCGATGGTATCGAGTCAGCATCAGTCGCGACGAAGAAAAGAAAAGAAGACCAACTGATATCGCGTAAGGTCGATACCATCGACCCGAGTCGATGGTATCGACACCGTCAGATACAAGTTTGTTTCAGATTTATCTAAATCCGACGGCTGTGGTATTTTTATGACCTAACTCGGGGATTATACCTAATGACGGCGGACAAGAGAAATTGATCACGTCATTAGCCGCTGCACACGTCCTGAGAAGGTGTGGAGAGAAGAACGGAGCCCAGAAGCACGCCCCAGCCGTTCCGGAAGCCAAAGAAGACGTTTTCCACCGCTGAAAGGTTGTAGATCGTGCATTCCATGCCGAGGAATGCTTGGATCTTCTCTGTTCAGGGGTTTTATATCTTATTCACATTTTTCTCCATGTTTCCCCTTTTCTCTACCATGTTTTGCTTTGAGATGAACATGCCGGGCTAATCCCCTTCATCTTTAGGACCGGGAGTAGCCCGGGGAAGCATTATATGACATTTTTATCATAGTAATTCATCATTTATCTCTTAAATTCGTGATATGATTTCATTTTCTCAATTATATTGTTATGCTTGATCACCATAATAATAATCTAATGCCTTTAATTCTTCGAAAGAAGAATTAACGGTTGAAAAGAGACGAAATTCACATTAATTAACAAATCCCTTGAACAAGGCGATGTACGGTTAATGGTGGAAACCCAGAGGTCATTTTTAATGCACCTAGTTTAGGGTATAGGTTACTACGACGGTGGAACCTACCTAGACATAGGTAGTGAATTTACCACGACAGTGGAAAATTCTGACTACCGCCCACTACCCGGATCAAGAGATGAACCTAAATTATTATATGGAAATTCATACAATGAAAACCCAAGGTGAAACCGCAATCCTAAAGATCTCCATTTGAATTGATTAAACTAAACCCTTAATCGATCGTTTTGTTTTATTTTATTTTCTTTTATTTTACAACAACTCTCAAACTCTTCAATCGGTCTAGTTGATCGCAACCAGTTAGTAGTAGTATACCGATAGTTCAGTGTCCCTGAGTTCAACTCGGGCCTCACAAGGCCTATACTACTCTGACGTGTACACTTGCGTTTTACGCACGGAAAAAACGTGTCAAGTTTTTGGCGCCGTTGCCGGGGACATGACAATTGTCGGCACTGCGAGTGCTGCAAGCGGCCACTCTAGGCCACATTTTTTTATTTTATTATTTTATCTTCACTCTTGAAATTCATAGCTTATCTTTCACATTTTGTAGTCATCTAGCACGGTACTCAACTCAAATTACCATTTTGTAGGTACCAGTGCATGGTGCAGATGCGTAGCACCGACTACATGCAACAGGCACCAGAGGTTCCACTGTCGGGATCTGACGACGAGGAGGATTACAATCAAGACCACTTGGAAGAAATATATTCTGAATCCGAACAAGAAGAAATGGCAGAGGAACAGACGATATGGGAGAAGATAAAGGCTTCTTCTTCATCTGCTTCAAAGGGGCCAATCAAGAAGCAGGAGATCAACATTCCGACCTATAAGATTGATCCTACATTAATCAACTTGGTCAAGTCAAATACATTCCATAGGCTAAAGAACGAAGATCCGGTGACTCATATAATCCAATTCGTGGAGAACTGTGACATGATTAAAATTGACAGATTTCCGCAGGAGACACTGGACCTGAAGTTGTTTTCGAGCTCTCTAGTGGGAAATGCAAGGGAATGGTTGCATAATCTTGACTATGAGTATGTGGAATCATGGAACCACATGGTGGAAGTATTCTTTGAAAGGTTCTTTCTGCCCGAGAAGATGAATGACATGATCAGGAAAATCCATAATTTCACCCAGAAGGCAGGAGAGACTTATTCTGAGATCTGGGAGCGGTTTCAGATCATGCTCAGGAGGTGCCCGCATCATGGGCTTGACAAGGAGACTTAGGTCAAAATCTTTTATTTTTCTCTCTCCGAGCATGATAGAAGTAACCTGGATTCCGCAGGTTCAGGGTTCTTTTTGAACAACACAGACACAAGGTGTTGGGAAATTCTGAAAAACATGGCCAAGAAGCAATCCTGGGGCGACAGAGATGCCGTAGAGCATGTTCGAGTTGTGGGAGAGTCAAAGACCATCAAAGAGCTGAATGAGAAGATGGACCTTCTAGCAAAGAAATTGCTTGCAAAAGAGGATACCGAGTCCGAGGATGAAGCTCAAGTCAAATTCATGCGTCAGTGGCAAGGGTACAGAAATAACGATTATGCATGGAGAAAGGACAAGAAATTTTCCTGGAAAGATTTGAATAACTTCTTGCAGGACCCCGATGCAAAACCCCAGCCGGTGGAAGAGGATAAGAGTACAGAGTTGCTCAATCAAGTGATAAAGCAGAATCAAGAACTAATGAACACTTTTGGCTAGCAGATCAAGCAACAGGGGGAATTCATGAATCAGTTTGGGCAGACATTGCAGATCCATGGGGCTCAGATGAGGACGATAGAGACGTCTATGGCACAAATGGCAGCTGAGATAGCCAATCTGAAGAAGCCAGTGCAGCAAGGCTTTCCGAGTAACACAAACATTCCAAGAGGAAACTAACAGGAGAAGGCAATCTTGCTAAGGAGTGGCAAGAAGATTTTAAACCCCAGGGCTGATGAACCAAGCAAACCCCAGTTAGAAACCGAAGGTGAGGCCACTGAGGAAGTGCCAATTTCAGTCACAGAGCCAGTTGAGGATATAGCAGAGGATGTCACCGCAGACCCCGTAGTTGTTGAGGAGGAGACATAGAAAAGGACACCATATGTGTCGCCGCATCAAAGGGCACAGGCTGTCCCAGTCCCATATCCAAATAGTGTGAAAGCAAAGAAAGTGGACGCCCAGTTCAAGAAGTTTCTGGACAGTTTCAGAAAGCTCTCTGTAAACATTCCATTATTAGAGGCAATAGAGCAAATTCCCTCCTACGGGAAGTTCTTGAAAGACATAATCACTAAGAAGAGGAAGATCCCTGATATAGAGGCTGTAGTTCTCAAGGAGCAGGTGAGTGCCTTCATCATGGGCACATTGCCACCTAAAAGGTAGGATCCGGGCTGCTTCAATATTTCATGTTACATTGGTAAGGTGAAATTTGGTGAAGCACTGTGTGATTCAGGGGCAAGCATAAATCTGATGCCTCTATCTACGTTCAAGAAATTGGGATTAAAAGAATCAAGGCCGAGCAATATGACAATACAGCTGGTGGATAATTCAATGGTGAAGCCCTATGGTATTTGTGAAGATGTGTTGGTGAAAGTAGATCGGTTTGTATTTCCAGCAGACTTTATTGTAATGGAGATGCAAGATGAACAGGGTAATGAGTTACTTCTTGGACGACCCTTTCAAGCCATTGCTGACATGATACTTGAGATGGGGAGAGGTCGTTTGACCTTGGGTATCACTGATGATCGGTTCGAGATGGTCATGCCTTCTAGCACCACACAATCTAAATCTAAGGAGCAATGCCGCATGTCTAAGAACTTTGATCAAAATATCTCTCTATGTCTAGGGAAGCCATTTCTAGATATGGCTCATGTGATGACTAGAGTAGAAAAAGGGACACTGGCTGTAGACATCATGGAGCAGACCAAGGTTGTGTCCCTTAGCAAAGCTGTGGGTTTCCCTAATGATGAAGAGGAGGATATCCCGCCTTCTACTAAAGATGAGGCAATAGCAAGTTTTGTTTTCAATGCATATCTAGAATTACCACTTGAAGCCTGCCTGGTTAATATAACACATGATTGGATGAGAAGCAAGTCACTGCAAGAGTGTGCCAAGATTCTTCAGGTGCTTCCATGCTTTTATGCTAGGTACTATGAAGACCTTGGAGAACTCCCACCACCACTTCAGTCATCCTTAATCAGCCCGCCAGATTTGGAATTGAAGCCATTGCCACCACACTTGAAATATGCATTTCTAGCTCAGGGTGAGAATCTGCATGTGATTATTTCAGCATATCTGAGTGTTGAGGAGGAAGATCAACTGCTGATTGTGTTGAAGAACCACCGAGGATCATTCGGGTGGTCAGTCGCGGACATCAAGGGGATCTCCCCTACATTGTGCCAGCACAAGATCAGGCTTGAAGAGGGAGCAAAGCCAGTGATCCAGCCACAACGTCGACTAAATCCTAGCATGATGGAGGTCATCAAGAAGGAGGTGATCAAGCTCCTTTCTGTAGGTATCATCTATGATATATCCGACTTGACATGGGTGAGTCCCACACAGGTAGTCCCTAAAAAGGGGGGAATTACTGTTACACATAATTTGTTAAATGAACATGTCACGACCCACTTGGTAACTGGGTGGCGTGTATGTATAGACTGTCGTAGATTGAATGCTGCTACTCTTAAGGATCATTTCCCTCTCCCATTCATTGATCAGATTTTAGAGCGATTAGCGGGTCGATCGCATTTTTGTTTTCTTGATGGTTATTCGGGGTACAATCAGATTTCCATTGATCCTAAGGACCAAGAGAAGTCCACCTTCACTTGTCCCTATGGAACATTTGCATACCGCCGTATGCCATTTGGGTTGTGTAATGCACCGGCGACCTTTCAGCGTTGCATGCTTTCCATTTTCTCTGATATGGTGGAACACTGTTTGGAGGTTTTTATGGACGATTTCTCCGTCTATGGTGCATCTTTCGACGAATGTTTATACAACTTAGACAAAGTTTTGCAACGCTGTGAGGAAACACATTTGGTACTCAATTGGGAGAAATGCCACATGATGGTAAGCGAAGGGATCGTGCTAGGACACAAGGTGTCTAGCAAAGGGTTGGAGGTAGACCCGATGAAGATCGAAGTTATTTCCAAATTGCCCCCACCGAATTCGATAAAAGGGGTACGGAGTTTTTTAGGTCACGCCGGTTTTTACTGCCGCTTTATAAAAGATTTCTCTAAAATCTCCAAACCATTATCTGAGTTGTTGGAAAAGGATGTTGTATTTGATTTTAACGAAAAATGTTTACATGCTTTTAATGTTCTTAAAGAGAAATTGATTTCAGCCCCGGTTGTGCAAACACCGGATTGGACAAAGCCATTCGAATTGATGTGTGATGCGTCAGATTTCGCAGTTGGGGCTATTTTGGGACAACGGGTGGAAAATAAACCTGCTGTGATTTTCTATGCGTCTAAAACCTTAAATGACGCGCAACTGAATTACACGACAACTGAAAAAGAACTTCTCGCCATGGTTTTTGCTTTTGAAAAATTCCGGCAATATCTTGTAGGATCTAAAGTCGTGGTATGGATGGACCACGCCACCATTAAGTACTTGATGGAGAAAAAGGATGCCAAACCTAGACTGATTAGGTGGATCCTACTGTTACAAGAATTTTATATTGAAATCAAAGATAAGGCGGGGATTGAAAATGTGGTTGCGGACCATATTTCTAGGTTGGAAAGGGTAGATGAGAAGGACGTGCATATACCCATTACTGAGACGTTTCCTGATGAGCAACTGTTGTCTGTGAAATCTAAAGATCCTTGGTTTTCTTATATAGTTAATTATCTTGCTTGCAAAATTATCCCGGATGATTGGACATACCAGGAGAAAAAGAAATTTTTCTATTCTTTGCGTTATTATTTCTGGGATGACCATATTCTGTTGAAGCAGTGCAGGGATGGTGTATTACACATGTGTGTACCTGAGGTGCAGTACGAAAGAGTCCTTCATCATTGCCATACTCTACCGACGGGTGGCCATCATGCAAGTTCTAGAACTACAACCAAGGTACTGGATAGTGGTTTTTATTGGCCTACTTTGTTCAGGGACGCCTATGAGTATGTGAAGCAATGTGATTCCTGCCAAAGGGTAGGTAACATTTCAAAAAGACAGGAGATGCCCCTCAATGTATTTTAAGAGGTTGAGGTGTTCGATCTGTGGGGTATTGATTTTATGGGACCCTTTGTGTTCTCCAATTCTAACTTGTACATTCTATTAGCTATTGACTATGTATCGAAGTGGGTGGAGGCAATAACCACTAGGACTAATGATGCTGTCGTAGTGTGCAGGTTTGTCAAAGAATACATTTTCTGCAGGTTTGGTGTACCAAGAATGATCATTAGTGATGGGGGGACACATTTCCGGAATCAGAAGTTTGCGGCACTATTGAGAAAGTATGGGGTAAAGAACAACATTGGTACCCCGTACCACCCGCAGACACAGGGGCAAGTGGAGGTCTCCAATCGGGAGATTAAGAAGATCTTGGAGCGCACTGTGGCTTCCACGAGAAAGAACTGGAGCACCCTGCTACCAGACGCTTTGTGGGTGTACAGGATGGCGTTTAAGACACCTATAGGCACTACGCCTTTTAGGTTGGCTTACGGTCGGGCCTGCCATTTTCCGGTGGAATTGGAGCATAAAGCGCATTGGGCGCTTAGAAGCTGAATTTGAGCTATGATGAAGTGGGAAGGAAAAGGTTGCTTGAGTTGAATGAACTTGATGAGCTGAGGATGAATGCATATGAAAGCTCACGGATCTACAAGGATCGAACAAAGTTGATTCATGATCGCCATATTCAGATGCGTGTCTTCAAGAAAGGAGATCGTGTACTCTTGTTCAACTCCAGGTTGAAGATGCATCCCGGGAAATTTGAAATCCCGATGGAGTGGACCATTCACTGTAGAGGAGGTCCAGCCGCATGGCGCAATCATGGTGCGTGAAGGCGAGACAACTTTCTTGGTCAATGGACAACGATTGAAATTGTATTTCGGTGAAGATTACACAAGGAAAGTGAATGAGGTCAAACTCATTGCGCTTCCAGATGCATGAGGAGATTCATGTCATCTAGCCTAAGACGTTAAATAAGGGCGCTTGTTGGGAGGCAACCCAGCCATCAGTAGCTTAGTTTAGTTTCTTTCACATTTGTATGTTGGTTTGATTTGATTTTTTTTAGTGAAAAAAAGATACCTTGATCGTTTGTTTAATGTGCAGGACTGAGCCAGAGTCGATACCATCGACCCTTGTGTCGATGGTATCAAGCTGGGTATAGGTTGGCGGCTACAGAAATCACTCTGCATCGATACTATCGACAGCCTCGTCGATGGTATCGACACACCAACAGGTTGATCACAAAAATGAGATCGATAGTATCGACACGGGCGTCGATACTAGCGAGATCTTTGGAGATATTCAGATGAAATTGTCTCAGTGAAGTCGATACCATCGATAGGCCTGTCGATGGTATTGACTCGGCTACAGGAAGAAGGTAGAGGTCGAGCCATGCGAGGGTGTTGCCCTAAGCAGAAGTCGATACTATCGACTTGCGTCGATACTATCGACGCGACATGTCACCGATCCGTGAGAGGAAATCAATGACAATCGCTGCACTAAGAGATTCGATCTGTGGGATGGGTCGATACCATCGACACCTGTCGATGGTATCGACGCGTCATCGATATGGACCCCCAAATCAGGCTATCGACAACCGTCGATACTAGGAGAAGACGGATTGTGCTACAGGAGTCGATACCATCAACTCGCGTTGATGGTATCGACAGTCATACAGCAACGCCGGCCACGGTTATAAAAGGGATGGTTTGTCATCATATGACATCATACCTTCAGAGCTTTCTTCCTTCACTTGTACTGAGCGTCTTGTTGAGTGATCAGAGCCCATCTACGAGCATCCAAGGAGCGTGTTCTTCCACGAGCCTTCACCGAGCGGGGATTGTCTTCTCTGACCTTCACCAAGCTTCGTCTTCTATCCCTTCTTCTTCGACAATGGTGCATACTGCCAGCGCATCCTCTTCACGTGCGACACCAATGGAGATCCTAGTGTTCATTCCTCCACCGACTGCATCTATTTCGTGTCTGCGGATTGTCCATTTTTCCGCGGAGGTCAAGAAGATTTACGAGGAACTGATGAAGCGCAAGATAGAGCCGACCCGGTACGTCGATCGAGACATGATCTGCAATCTCGGGTTTGAGGCTAATCTTGCCTATGTTCTCAAGGGACAGGAAAGGCATACGGGCAGGAGGCCCGATGAGATGGAATTCCATGCCGATGGCCAACCATTCTTCGGTGAATGGCCCACATACAAAGAGCTAGTGGCGGAGTTCATGGCGTCACTGGATATATGCATCGTGCTAAATGACATCATCGCCACTGATCGAGAATGGATCAAAGGCCGCGTTTCTTTCTGACTGTACAAGAATGATTACATTCTTACCTTGCGGCAGTTCAATTCCATCTACAACTGGAATCATGGGCGAGATCAGTATCGGCGGCCAGACAACATGATAGACTATGATGCCATCTTCGTTGAGCTAGTGACTGCGTCGCCCGGCAAATCCGTGAGCTACCACAATGCGGCGGTGGCGGATTTCGAGCATCCGTTCATGCGGATTCTTCACCGCATGCTCTGCACCACCTTGTTTGCTCATGGTGATCGGTCTCTCAGCAAGTTTCAAGAGACAAACTTGTTTTTCTTACACAATTTGCTAAAGCGAGAAGAATGTAATTGGGGCGCATTTTTCTTGACACGCGTGTTGGTTGTAAAGAGGAGTACGCGGAAGGATCCAATCCATTTTGGAGGCCTCATCACACCGCTGGCCCACTATCTTAGGTTGAATTTCTCCCAGCTTACTCCCCTCTCTAACCGGAGCAAAGTCAACCTGTAGCATATGCATCGCTCCAGCCTCATCTTACTTCGTGATGGTTTGGCATATGCACTTTGCCATGTTAATCACGCCTATCAAGAGTGTTCACTTCCAGACCCTATCTTCAACATTGAGGGCACTCAGCATTTCAGGTGGCCTGTCATCGCCATCGAGAGCTTGGATGAAGACGGAGGCAACGACTACAACGACGGCGACGAGCATGAAGAGGAAGAGGAGGCTCTCACTCCTCTTCGCGCACGCGTGGCACCCTGGAAGCGTCCCCGCATGCATCTGGGTGCATCTTCTTCTTCGCAGCCTCCGCCACCACAGCCCTCACAGCAAATCAAGGATGTCTACTCCATGCAAGGGATGTATGCCATGCTGCAGGATATTCATCAGACACAGCAACAACATACAGCTTCATATGCCGATATTCAAGATACAACGAACCGGCTGCTTGAAAATCAAAAGGCTATTTTTTTAAAATGAGCGCCTCCTCCTCGAAAACCAACAGCACATCCACGATAGGTTGCATAGGATGGAGATGCAGCAGCAGCCCTTCTACGATCATTACTGGAGCCAGAATTATTTTGGGGGGTATCCACAACCTCCACCCATGCCCCAGTATGATCCGAGCTTTCAGGGGAAGTACCAGTCTTGGGACCCCACGGCCCCGCAGTACCCGCCTCCTCCCGAAGAATGATCGATATCTCTGTTCCACCTTTTAAGGTTGTTTTTTACTATGAGGCCATACTCAAATTCAGGCTTAGCGGGGAATTGGAACAACTCTATCCTTTAGTTTTTAGTTTTTATTGTTTTGTCTTTTGTTATTTATTTCTTGCAGTTGTTTTTAGTTTGTTTGTAGGATCCACACCCTATATAGTGTAATTGTGGATGTCTTAAGTCATGTGTCATCTTGTTGCTTGTACATGGGAATCAGGGGCAAAATTAAAAATTGTTAGTGTTTTGCAAGCTTGTGTTGTTCAACTTTGAGCACATAACTTAAGGAAATGATTGGGTTTGTCAACTCTAGAATAGGAAATCACAACTGTACATGCCGAGGATTCATGAAAAGTGGACAGAACTGGTTGTTTGAGCCTAAACTGATCAAATGATAATGAGACTCTAATTTGAAGTAAGAGAGAGAAACCTCTTAATTACCAAATAGGTCAATAAGGAGGGACACATAATAAATTACAAAGGTTTCATCAATTAGTCTTGTGATCTATCCACTCCATTGTTTTCATGCTCCACCTTAAGAACTGGAAGTACATTACGGTTTTAATCTCTTTGATTGCATCTCATGTAGATAGGACTTGCATTGCAACTATTTTCACATATTTTGCATGAAATAAAAAAAATTAGATAAGTTATACATGTACATTATCCTTAGGTGTGTGTCATTTAGTTTCATAATCATCATTTTGTAGCTGCATTCACATTTTTATGCATATACAATACATCATGTATCTTATTTCTTCTGAAACATTAAGGGTGATGAACTTGTTCCATACCTTCTGAATGCTTCAAGTGTAAAGTTGTGCACCAAGAAGTGAGCCTGAAAAATAATTCTTTGTCATTTATGGATATAAGCGCCTTAAAAAAAGAAAAAGAAGAAAAAAAAGAGAATTGAGAAATAAATAGGAATGAGAGGGAGAAAGGAACGTGTTATCACCTGCATATTAAGAAGGATAAGTACATGATGTAGTTCTTTTAGATATTCCATCTCACCTTGAGATGGAATGATAGTGCATGCATCATTCCACCCAAAAGTAGGCATTAGGGCATTTACACTTGCATATGCATCATTTAGGTCATTTTTTCTTTGTGCATGTTAGAACCGTATAATGCTTCCATTTCTTCCATGAGCCACCCATTCCATCCACCCGTTGCTCGAATTGGTAGGCCACTGTGATTTTCTCCTCACTCGTTAATACCAGGAGAACTGCTTCCATGTAGATGGTAGTTAGGGCGAGCAACATAGAATAGGAGATCACAAGATGCACCGAGCCTGAATCGGAGAATTTCATTATGTTAACTGTCTTATATGATAGTATTAATCAATTTTGAGGTAGATATCTTTTATGGATGATTACTATCACTGTTAGGGTAATTATCATTCCGTGGTTAGTAAGGGCTCGGTGGGGATCATATAGTGATGTTTCTTGTGATGACCTGTTCTTTAGTTGACCCTCGCAATTCTATTCTAAGGTTTTGTTGCTCGAGGGCGAGCAATGTTTAAGCTTAGGGGAGTTTGATGTGATGATTTTGAGTCGCATTTAAAGACTTTGTTTACTTGTGTTTTATGCATTTATTGGTCATTTTGGTGGTTAATATTGCATAATTCATTTACTTTGGTCTATGACCCTTATAAACATCAATTCTCCCTTATTTTAGTGTTTTGAGCATAAATGATTACAATAATATGTTTTATTTCAGCTTATGTGGGTTTGTGTTGTAATTTCAGGAAAAATGCATATCTGCTGTTGTCGATACCATCGACAGTGGTCGATACCATCGACACAACCACAGGTTGCCAGCCACAAGGAGCAGAACAGAGTCGATACCATCGACGAAGAAGTCGATGGTAGTGACTTACCATCAGGTTGCTGGCGAGGAGAGATTCGATACTATCGACCTCGAAGTCGATACTGTCGACAAGTAGAGCTGCAACGATGGAAAAGGACAAAAACCGATGCCTTAGGGTGTCGATACCATCGGCCCTCATCGATGGTATCGAGTCAGCATCAGTCACGACGAAGAAAAGAAAAGAAGACCAGCCGATATCGTGCAAGGTTGATACCATCGACCCGAGTCGATGGTATCGACACCGTCAGATACAAGTTTGTTTCAGATTGATCTAAATCTGACGGCTGTGGTATTTTTACGACCTAACTCAGGTATTATACCTAATGACGGTGGCCAAGAGCAATTGATCACATCATTAGCCACTGCACATGTACCGAGAAGGTGTGGAGAGAAGAACGGAGCCCAGAAGCACGCCCTAGTCGTTCCAGAAGCCGAAGAAGACGTTTTCCACCGCCGAAAGGTTGTAGATCATGCATTCCATGCCGAGGAATGCTTGGATCTTCTCCGTTCAGGGGTTTCATATCTTATTCACGTTTTTTTCCATGTTTCCCCTTTTCTCTACCATGTTTTGCTTTGAGATGAACATGCGGGGCTAATCCCCTTCGTCTTTAGGACCGGGAGTAGCCCGGGGAAGCATTGTATGACATTTTTATCATAGTAATTCATCATTTATCTCTTAAATCTATGATATGATTTTTTTTCTCAATTATATTGTTATGCTTGATCACCATAATAATAATCTAATGCCTTTAATTACTTTGAAAGAAGAATTAACGGTTGAAAAGAGACGAAATTCACATTAATTAACAAATCCCTTGAACAAGGCGATGTACAGTTAATGGTGGAAACCCAGAGGTCATTTTTAATGCACCTAGTTTAGGGTATAGGTTACTACGACGGTGGAACCGACCTAGACATAGGTAGTGAATTGTTCCATGACAGTGGACAATTCTGACTACAGGCCACTACCCGGATCGAGAGATGAACCTGAATTATTATATGGAAATTCATACAATGAAAACCCGCGGTGAAACTGCAATCCTAAAGATTTCCATTTGAATTTATTAAACTAAACCCTTAATCGATCGCTTTGTTTTATTTTATTTTCTTTTATTTTACAACAACTCTCAAACTCTTTAATCGGTCTAGCTGATCGCAACCAGTTAGTAGTAGTCTACCGATAGTTCAGTGTCCCTGAGTTCGACTCGGGCCTCACAAGGCCTATACTACTCTGACGCGTACACTTGCATTTTACGCACAGAAAAAGCGTGTCAATTATCAGGTCCAAGTTAGTCTTAAGTGATATTTTGTGAACATAAAAGTAATACTTGGGTGTTAAAGATTAATTACAGGATGATTTCTTGGTTGGTTGAAACTATTCTTATTTAGTTGGAAATTAAGTCATCCCTGAGGAAAGGTATGTGGTTACGACTATGAATACACACCTTATTGACTTCCAAGATTTTTTGACATGTCACGAATGGATTGGAATTAAACTATTTGGTTGTTTATTTACTTCCTCCAATCCACAAGTCCCTATGACTATCACTTCATATAAATATGACTTGCTCAAACCCCACATTCTATCTCTGGAAGTCTGAATATAGGACAGTGACCCCATGAGGAAAATATAAAGAAAGTCATTGAAATGACTACGACCCCGCCCCAGATAGGAAATGTCACAAGATGTCAATCCTCATATTGGGAAGGTTGAAATGGAACCAAGACCCAGATAGGGAAAGTGGACCAAGTCCATTACATGGACAAAACCCCATGAGGTGGTATCCCCAAAGATTGAGCAAACAAGGGTTGAGAAGTTATAATAGAAAATGCATGTTCGGTTATATAATAACTATTGTTGATATGGTTGTTTATGTTGTTATACCTACATGTGTATATTTTATTTCCCCCATGTAATCAATATAGAGATATATCAGCCACATTTTTGTTGCATGTTAATTTAGGTTAAACTAAAAATTATCTAAAGATATGGACTTCCAGAGAAGATGACACCAAAAGAAAATATGATTAAAGTCTAGTAGAGGGTTTATAGATAGATGTTATCTATATTGCACTTTTAGTTTCCCTTTCCAAGTAAATCCCTAGAGGAGGTTCTATCTTCATATTGTTATCAAAATCTTTTCCATTCAATGAAATCTTTAATTATTATTGGTTATTTGCTAAACCTTGATCCTAGAATTCTGATAACAGCCCTTGCCCTCTCGGTTCACCTTAACTGTATATAACAATGGGAAGGTTTCATTGCATTAGGTATCATAGCACAGATTTAGCATTTAACCTTTGATAATAAGTAATTTAAATAATTCCTCTGAATCCAAGGGAATTATTAGGACATTTCTAAGATGATGGTGTCTAGAAGGGATCACGATCTGGGGGCTGGAAAAACTTCCTCCGCACCACTAGTCAGCTTACGAGGACTCCCGAGCTTCCTGAATCTTTTCTAGCCAAAGTTGAAAAACAATTCCTAAAGTAAAATACCACTCGGTTTTCTTCTCATCTTGTTGATTCATCCCTTCTCTACCCCATGCTTCCCTCACAAAAAACTAGGGACCCAGTAACTGCTTCCTTTCCCCCTTCTAAGAGATTAGGATTATGATTATTAGGGTCATGGAATCCTCTGCCAAATCATAATTAATGCATGTAACCAAGATGTCATGTACATAATTTATTCTGCCATGTAACTAAGATGTCATGGACATAATTTATGATGCTTTAAATTCCCTAAACCTAAAACTAAGATTAATTTATTATGTGGAACAACATGGACCACACCAAGACCACCGTCATTACTGATGACACACCCTGAGACACCAAGAAAAGAATACCATTCACATGAAGAGATTTTCCTCAGAGAAGAGGAGGAGATCCATGCAAGATGAGTCTTCCAAGAAGTAGAAGAGGCCATAGGAGGCCTCCACTGAGAAAGGTCCCGAATTTTAGGCCATCCCCTTTGAAATCCCAAAAGCAGAAGAGGGTCCTGACCCCAAGGATGAACCCATGTAAGAAGACAAACCCAAGACTGAAGGTAACCCCAATCCTCCAAGTCTATACATGTAGTTGAGGAGGTGGTGATCTGGACCCTTGCTCTGTCTAGAATAGAGAATAAACTCACTAAGGCCATTAGTATCCTGGCCCTTAGAGACGTCGCAAGAAATGAGAATGGTGAACCCCAACATGTCTTCCCTCATCTTGTAGCCACCATCCTTGACTTTGCTAAGTTGAACATAGAGAAGTTTTGGGGTGAAGACAAGATGAAATTCATCAACAAGGAGGAGGCATGGCTCCTGGATATGGAGAATGGCTTCAACATCCTGTAGGTGCAACCCAACAAGAAGGTCATCTTCACTGATCACCTCCTCGAAGGAGCATCAAAGCTATGTTGGGAAAACTACATTGTCGACCAAGATTTGAATGTGGATCTTGTGGCATAGGTGGGTTTCCATAACATCTTCACCACAAGGTTCATCTCCAACTCTTCCAAGAAGGAAAAGAAGAAGTAGTTCATGCTTCTCTATCATGACAATATGTCAGTGGAAGATTATGATCAAAAGTTCTGACTCCTGGAAGGCTTTGCTTACATGCTGACTGAGGGACGGAGAGTGGAGCACTTCATTGAGCACATACACACCTAGATGAGACCCCGTCTAATGGGTAGCAAACCCCCAAAATTCATCAAAGCCCTCAACTTTGCCTTATAGATGGAGAACACTATCATGCTTGTTTGGAGCCCGCCCAAGGGGTATCTGGGTTTCACTGAAGGGTTTTTTTCCGTAAGAAATGATAAGAGAAAGGTATAAGACTATAACAATGGAAGGGGTATAAATCGAGGAAGGGGAAAACCCCGAAATGAGAACCACCAACACAAAGCATCCCCAAGATTTTGCAACTGTAGGAGGTTACACCCTGGCAAATGATTCTTTGAGAAGCCAGTGTGTTATCGCTTCCTACAAGAGGAACACTTCCATGCTGACTGCCCTCTCCCTGCCTCTTAAGGCCCAATCCCAATGGAGGCCCAACCAGTAGTTGCAACTCAGCAAGGAGCAGGTCCATCTACTGAAGAACGTCAACATTCCTAAGTCTTTGCCATTGATAATGAGGAAGCTCAGGCCAATGCCAACTGACTCAAAAAAGGTAACCATCCCTAGTAATCCATTTTCTATCCTTTTCCACAAAATGCATAATAGTTTTAATTCCACAAATAAAATGTAGGACTTCTTGATATCATAGGACATATAGTAACACTTTATTCGATTATGGTTCTACCAATATTTTCATTTCACAGAATCTCTCAACTATGCTCTGTTTAGATTTCAAGGACTTAGGATATGTCTTGAAAGTCACTACCTATAGTGATCGTATCTTCTCATTCCTCTTATATGTGGTGCTCCAATGCGCCACAAATGAGATTACTCAAAACCAAGCACAAAATTATAACTAAGCAAGCAGATTACCAGAAAACACAGGAAATTAAAACCAAATTAGAAAAAGCACCATATGCCAAAAACTTATCACATATAAGTCCACAAGCCTACCACAAGCATTATATATCATATCACAAGGTAATTACATCATTGTAAACCATCATTCCTATCATCAACCTATAACATGATGTACTCATTCCACATATATACATATACACATGCCATATCTTACATACATGGCTCACAATCCCAAAAACCTTGTGTCAATAACATATCCACAAAATACATCAAGAACAACCCCAAAAACCTGAGTGTAAAGGGACGACATCTAGGACTCTATCACCAAAATACTAGCAATGCATCCAACCTTATCAGCTACTACTTTTGTTGTTGCTCTTCCTTAGTTGCATGATCTCTACCTCTTCATGCATGACCACCTAAAAGATGTGGAACCCACAGGGTGAGACCAAATGTCCCAGCGAGAGATATAACTCCCTTCCAACATCTATTAAAGCACAGATTACTCAGCAGGTTGAGCAGATTCAACTAAATGATATGTATCTAACAAATAAAGTAGATTTAGCAAAACTAGGTAGTTACCACTAGGAATTAGAACAATTAATATTTTAAGAAGGAATATGAAGAACACATATAACAATTGACTTCTCCTACCGCCTTATAATTCAAGAAATTGGTACAAAGATAAGGCAAAGGGATCATCTGATGTTATTCACATTTGACCCTAAGAGAATACACTACATGGCTATGTTACATCTTTTATTAATGGCATGAGTATTTGGGTCGTACAACTTAAATCCAACTGACTACAGCTAAGTCAAAATCGGTGCCATGCAAGGTCAATGGAAGAGATGGAATTTACGACCTCCCCAACACATCTTGGTTAGTACAAGAGAAAACACCATAGAAACATATCAGTCAACTACAACAATGACATATAGTCAAGCTGAAGGATTGACTCACACATGGCCATCCACCTATAATAACACCTAGCCCACCTTGGAATAGGTAACGACGCTAGAAGAACAGGATCACGCATGGTCATTCTAAAAAGAAGGATTGGCTCACACATGGCCATCCATTTCACAAGGAGAGCAGATTAGGCATGGCCATCTCACACAACCTATAATTATGGACTCAATGAAATAGTCAACTTTCACCCCCGCATATTCAAAAAATGTGCTCTAATTTTGACATAGGAATGAATTGTTTCACCATCCAGCACTATGACTGACAGTGGAATGGATCTATGGCACAAGGCACCTACATGATTATAGTTTTACTTGATTAATTAAGCTAACTGGGCATTATTTAGCATCAATCAAGTTACAATGTACAAATCCAAAACAAACTCTACAAAGATAAGTGAATGGTGCAACCCAAGAAGATATAAAAAAATATAAGGTGTGAACTAGTCACATCATCACCACATGATACTACTACCCCCACAAGGCCATCATCATATTCACACTTTCATGGGATACCAATCCCTTATCACATCACTGGAGGATAACACCTCACACTAGTCGTATAGCCTTTTCCAGGTCATAGGACCCAATCATATAATTCCCTATATGTATACCATCACATTATGCCTCAACAATGTGCATAGTTACTATCATGTATAATATAGAATTCACCATAGCATTCACATATCTATGTCATTCAAGATCACATCACCTGCAAGGTTAGGGATTTATAATTAGGAGAGAGAAAAACATCATAATATGATAACCACTTCAAGAGAGAGAAAATCAAACACATCTCATGACCCAACACTAGGGTTAGGGTTCTTTATTTGTACGATTAGGGCTTTATAACTTTATTCAATAACCAAGCCCTAGGTACACCATCTCCTACTTTCTTGGAGCATATTAGGGTTAAGGAACATGATTAGGATTAACCAAATAATCATTCAAACAACACCATAAATGAATCATTACTTATTTACTCATACACATGTGTTGACTATATGTTCATGTATGTGTCTCAGACATCCATCACATAGGTGTCTCGACCACCCTCAAGTAAGGTGTCTCGACCACCTTTACGCAGGGTGTCTTGACTGCAACAAGACTAAGTGTCTCGACCATGACACATCATGTGTCTCGACCACCTCATTGGTTAGGGTTTTGACCAAGCTCAAAACACATGTCTCGACCTCAACCAAAAACATGTCTTGACCACCTCCAAAGGAAAGCATCTCTACCAAAACCAAAGTAGGTGTGTGGTGCAACCCTATTTTAGGGCTCCATCCTGTGCCATTTTGTACCTAAGTTGCATCTAAACATGTTAAATTACAAGTCTTTTTCCCCAATATGATTATCATTGCAAATATGCTTATGGATATTCTTTGTACTATTTTTCAAGTACTTGGACCATGCTTAGATGGAAGAGAGAGAGAGAGGGAGTTCTAGGGTTCCCCCACTCAAGTAGGGACCCAAAGAAGGCCCCAAAGTCTCCCTCAATCTACCTCCAGTGGCCAAGAATCATCCCCAAGCAAAGACATCTGAAAATGACAAAGTCAAAAGAGAAATCAAGAAGTCAAGCCTCACCAAGGCCGTGGCCACAATGCCACGGTCGTGCGTTTATTGCCAAGTTCCAACAGGTTGCAACAGGGAAATTCCACAGAATCCCACGGCCGTGGCCACTTGCCACGACCGTGGCCATTGAAGACACCACGGACGTGGCCATCAACATAGTCGTGGTCAGTAGAAGAGAACACGACCGTGGCACCCTGCCACGGTCGTGGGAATTAAATGTCAAAGGTTTAGTTGCAATAGGGTTTTTGCCCAGAACGCCACGACCGTGGCCGAAGACGATCAAGACGCCCATGGCCCCTCCCCACGGTCAGCTCCTCCCCGTCCAAAACGGTCGTGTCAGCCAACACGGTGGTGGTGCATGTTACCCACCACGACCGTGGCACTCCACCATGGCCGTGGCCACCACCATCTCACCACTTCCTTCATACCACGACCATATTCACCCCCCACAGCCGTTCCCCACTACCCTCGCCACGGCCGTGGAACACCCACCACGAACGTGGTGATCACCTGCCCTACACAACTTTCCACTGCTTTTCCTATTTTACCCCACTTAGCCCTAGCTCCTATATAAGCACTAGTTGCTTCTAGGGCTTGAGGTAGAACACTTCCTAGCCACAACCCAGCTGCTCCCTTGCATCCATTACTCCCATCCACCTACTTTCCTTGCATTTAATCCCATTTCCACCCACTTTCCACTCATTTCCACCATAGAAACCTAGTTTCTCTAGGTTTCTATCCATCCATTCCACCATTTCCATGCTCTTGGGCACCATTCGAGGAGGAGGTTCGTGGCTGGCAGCAAGGAGGTGAAGAAGTCAAGCTTCATCAAGCATCCATGGCGTTTCCTACTCTCTTTCCCTTCTCCTTTGTTTCTATTTTGATCATGTATAGGTAAGCCCCCTTTGGTGGGCTATTTGGGGCAAACATGTGACTTTGATACCATGTTGGGGGAATATAATTTGTAATGAACATATTTCACTTCTATGATGATTGCCTTTGCTTGTATCTCATTTCCCATTACTTGTGCATGTGATTGTTGTTTACTTACATTAATTTCTTGCCATGTGGTGTTTGAAGACATTTGCCTCTAGGATGTTTTGGTTTCTATGTAGCTATCATAGGATTGGCTCCTAGGTCCTTAATTCAGATCCCTAGATAGCCCCCTATCTTCCTACATAATCACCTTCTTCCTACATGCAAAAGTGAGTTCTAAGTGACTAGTATAAGTGTGATTAGTGCAATTGCCTAGGATTTCCTAAAGGCTGAGGTGGCTAGTGGCATGAGGTCAAATATCCTCATCTCTACTCCCATCCTTACCCTTGGTCCTCAATTGACTAATACCACTTATCCTAGAGACATAGACTTAGTAAGTCCTATGAGAATTACACCTAGCCCTAGTTCCCCAACTAGTAGCATAGGGTACATTCTCATAGCACCCACCTTGTTGTTTGGTTTGGTAGTCTAGAATGAAATATGCTAATTGCTTATTATGGTGACATCCCACAATTAATGTCAAGGTCACATTCCCAAACGGCCCACCTCCTTCATCTAATTGCTTAAAACCTTAATTGCTTTGTTTGCTTGTTAATGCTAGTATAGTTCAATTGCTTTAGCTAACTTAGTTAATTGCCTAGTTTTGCTAGCTAAGTATTAATTTAGGTCTTTGATCCTGATTAGTGGTTAACTTAGGCTCTCAATTGCTAGTTGCTTGCTTAGTCTAGTGTAGTTTGTTCTTGCTCTTATTTAGATAGCTTGTTGACTTAGATTGCTAGTTCAGTTTTTGATAACTTAGTTTCAATTGTGTCTTTTCCTACTTGCTCACTTAGCTTAATCAACAACCAACCAACCTTTTAAACCCTAAAAACCTTACTCTCTGCAATAAGAACGTAGCCCACACCGTCTAACTCTAGTGCCCCCTCTATCTCCGTGGATCGACCCTGTACTTTCCGCCTCACCTATACTACAACACGACCCCGTGCGCTCCCACATCTCGTGCGCTCTGACCTCGTGGGGTGTAAAAGCACCACTAGCAGGGACACACCAAGCTTTCTGGCGCCGTTTCCGGGGACAGAGGCGCTCGGCATAGTTAGATAGTATATCTTAGCCTTTCCTTTTGCCCTCACCATTGCTATTATTTATTCTTTGTGTTACTCTTGCATATTGGTTCGCTAACTTGGCTCCTTATTGTTTTTTTGTGACTTGCGCAGGTGATAGTTGTGCATGTGTAGCATGCGTTCGACTTGCACTGACTTGGTGGTTTACGACCCCGAGATTGGGAGAAGAAGGCGTCAAGCTCGCCGCAACCTACACTGAGAGGCCGAGATGGCTGAAAACAACCTGCCACCGGATGCTCAACCTCCACCACATCGCCCGCTTCATGAGTACTTCACGCCGGGGAACTACAACTCCCCCATCGCCACGCTGGTTGACCAAATGCCCGGTCAGCAGTTCTCCATCCCACCGACACTCTTGGGACTTCTCCTCACATACTACGGAATGGAGAACGAGAATCCTTACCACTACATCGACACATTCCTTGAAACGTGTTCCACCTTCCGCACTCCTACCGCCACCGACGACTCGATCAGAAGAATGCTCTTTCCCTTTTCTCTCAAAGAGAAGACCAAGGAGTGGTATGTGACGAAGCCATAACTCGTCACATGGAATGAAGTAAAGAATGAGTTTCTGAAGAAGTTCTTTCCAATAGCCAAGTTGTCTTGTATGAGGAGTTGTATCATGTCATTTGCCCAGAAAGACAACGAGCCCTTCCACGAGGCGTGGGAGAGGTTCCAGAAGTTGCTTCGTGACTGCCCTCATCATGAGGTTCCTCTATGGCAGCTAGTTCGGGCCTTCTACACCGGGCTTGAGGAGCAAAGCCAAAACAACGTAGACTCTTCCCGTGGGGGCACTTTCATGGCAAAGTCGCCTGAGGAATCATGGCCGCTGTTTGAGCATCTCACCGAGAATTCTCACCACCGAGCTTCCACTAAAGGGGGGCATTGTAGCCGGAACTACACTCCTCCACCTTCCTCCGTGGCTCCTGCACGCAATGCCACCGACCCCGATATGATGAAGATGATGGCCAATATGATGTGGATGATGAATAATCAAGTGGGTGGCTCTTATAGCCAACCCGCAATGGCTGTTGATACTATAGATGAGGAAGTCAACACTCTACATTCCTTTGGTGGCCGCAACAACCAGGGCCCAATGTCCAACTCCTACACTCCCGAGTGGAGGAACCACCCAAACTTCTCTTGGAAACAACAGAATGAGGATGGACAAGGACAGGGGCAGCAAAAGCCACACTACAGCTCCAAGTTTGAGGACGAGGTACTTGGAAGGCTAAGAAGCCTAGATGAAGTAAAAAAGGATGGAAATGCACATGGGAAGTCTATTAATCATCTTGAGCAGAGGTTGGATCATATTTCTCTCTCTTTGGCTAGAAGAGAAGAAGGTAGACTTCCATCTCAACCAATGCCAAATCCGAACAATGATGGGACTTTTCTAGGGAACACTTCGAATGCTTATGTTCCACCATCTTACCAAGCCCCACCAAACCCCTATGCTCCTCCACTCCTTAAGTGCCACTCAATTATCAATATGCTCCACCTCCACCTCACACCTACCAACAACCACCTCCACAATACCACCCCCCACCACAACAACAACCGCAACCCCAATTCATTCTTCAAAATCCCAACTCCCCTCACCAAAGACCTCCACCACCCCAGCAACCACAACCCCCTCTACAAGCTCCCTCTCCTACCACCCATGAGTATGTGAAGGCAGTGACTACATTGAGAAGTGGCAGGACTTTGGAGAGGCCCCATGGTACAGTTGTTGGCAGAGATGACACTGAGGCTGAGTAGGTTGATACTGAGATGCAGATTGATGATACTGTGATAAGAGGCAGTGTTGATACCATGATGTCGAGCATTAATACTGTGATACCGAGCAGTGATACTGTGATTTCAGTGATACCAGTGGATGATACTGTTGATTTGGACCGATTGGGGTCCCAACTCCCTCCATATCCTGATGCACTCAAGGAGCCTTCTGTTGCAAAGAAAAAAAAGAAGCATGCGGAAGATATTTTGGAGATCTTCAAGCAAGTGAAAATCAACGTACCTATTATAGATGCAGTCAAGAAAATTCTATCCTATGCAAAGTTCCTTAAAGAATTGTGCACCTTCAAAAGAAAGACAACAGGGAGGACGCCTAAGAAGATCAAGCTCACTGAGCAAGTGAGCTCCATTCTCCAACACACCATTCCCTGGAAAAGAAAAGACCCCGGTGCTCCCATCATATCATGCTACATCGGGGCACATCGCATAGACCAGGCTCTTCTTGACTTGGGGTCTAGCGTAAACTTGATGTCGTATGATCTGTTTGCTGAGCTCCAAATGGGGGAGTTGAGGTCAACCCATTGCACTCTACAATTGGCCGACCGGTCTGTGAAGATGCCTAGAGGGCGTGTGGATGATGTGCTGGTCCATCTTGATGAGGATACTTATGCCTTCTTCCCAACCGATTTTATCATTCTTGATATGGAAAAAGAGACTCGAAAGGTGACAATCATCTTGGGGAGACCTTTCCTAGCCACAGTTGATGCCGTGATCCATGTGAGGACTGGGACCATGTATGTTACATTCATGCACATGAAGATCCAGTTGAACATCTTCAAGTCTTCTACTACAGCTGAAGTGATAGGGGCCACCGAAGAAGATTGTTATTTGGTGGAATGCCTAGAAGAGATTGTTGAAGAGTGCCTACCTGCATGGATTGAGACTGCCACCTAAGGTAGAGGTCTTGAACCAATTGTTGAGTTCCCTGACGATGATGATGAAGAAAGTGAAGTGGAAAAGCTATCCCTAGTGACTGCAAGTAAGGACCTTCCTTCTATTTCTACACCATTGAAGAACTCCCTTGAAGCACCCCCCAATCTTGAGTTGAAGACACTTCCTGAAGGATTGAAGTACGCTTTCCTTAGCTTAAATGACACCCTCCCGGTGATCATTTCCTCCATTCTCTCTCTTGAGCAAGAAGATGCCTTGATGGAAGTCTTGAGGAAGAACATCCAAGCCATTGGATGGTCTATTACTGACTTGAGAGGGATTGACCCCTCTATTTGTGTGCATCGGATATACTTATAAGAAGATGCGAGGTCGACCCGCCAAATGCAAAGAAGGCTAAATCCAAAGTTGAAGGATCACTACCCACTCCCATTTCTTGATCAGATTTTAGAGAGATTGGCTGGGCAGAGCTTCTACTATTTTTTTGATGGATACTCGGGATGTTTTCAGATTGTTGTGTATCCAGAGGATCGGGAGAAGACTACATTCACTTGTCCAAGTGGTACATTTTCCTAACAGAGAATGCCATTTGGGTTGTGCAATGCCCCTTCCACTTTCTAGAGATGTGTAATCTCAATCTTCGCTGACATGCTTGATTCGTCACTTGAAGTTTTCATGGATGATTTTTCAGTTTTCGGGAAAACCTTTGATGAGTGCTTGCTACATCTAGTTGCTGTTCTGGAAAGATGTGTGAAAGTTTGCTTAGTTTTATCTTGGGAAAAGAGCCATTTCATGGTACTTGAAGGTATAGTTCTGGGACACCGAGTTTCTAAAGATGGGATTGAAGTTGACAAGGCCAAGGTGGGCCTTATCTCTACACTCGACCTTCCTTCCACCGTAAGACATGTTTGATCTTTCTTGGGACATGCAGGTTTCTACTGCCGCTTTATCAAGGACTTTAGAAAAATCTCAAGACCACTTTGTCGATTGCTTGAGAAATATGTTGAATTTCAATTTGATGACAAATGTGTTGAATCCTTCAATCATTTGAAAGAAAGGCTTATTTATGCTCCTATCATGCAACCCCCGAATTTCTCTTTGCCATTTGAGATCATGACTGATGCATCTGATATGGCGGTGGGGGCTGTGCTGGGTCAACGCATTGGCCGAATTCCTCATGCTATCTACTATGTGAGCAAAACCTTAGATGACGCTCAAAGAAACTATACAACTACCGAGAAGGAGTTGCTTGTGGTGATCTTCTCTCTTGACAAGTTCTGGTTGTATCTCTTGTAAAACAAAGTGACAATCTACACAGACCATGATGCGTTGAAGTATCTCATGTCCAAGAAAGACTCAAAACCAAGGTTGATCCGATGGATTTTGTTGCTCCAAGAATTTGACATAGAAATTGTGGATAAGAAAGGAGTAGAAAATAGTGCAGCAGATCATCTCTCCCGCCTTGATGGACCTTTTGATATGACAAGTCCAATCAAAGAGACAATGCCACATGAACAACTCCTCTTAACCTCATCTGCCCAAAAGCCATGGTACAAACACATAGCGAATTTCCTAGCTAGTGGGAGGATACCTAGCATGTGGACAAGAGAGGAAAGCAAGAGATTGTTTGCTATGGTCAAGAACTACATTTGGGATGACCCTCACCTCTTCAAGTATTGCCCGAACCAACTCATTAGGAGGTGTATTCTGGAGATGGAGCACCAAGAAGTCTTATCTATGTGCCATTCCGGAGTGTGTGGAGGTCATTTTGGAGGGAAACGCACGGCCACCAAAATTCTTCAATGTGGATTCTACTGGCCAACATTGTTCAAAGATGCTCATGACTTTTGCAAGAGTTTCTTCAAGTGCCAAAAAGTGGGCACTATCTCAAAGAGGGACATGATGCCTTTATCACCTATTCTGGTGGTAGAAGTGTTTGATGTTTGGGGGATTGACTTTATGGGTCTTTTCCCTCCTTCTTTCGGATATATCTACATCTTGGTCGTCGTAGACTATGTATCAAAATGGATTGAGGTTGTGGCAACAAGGAAAAATGATCACAAGGTGGTATGTGATTTTGTGAAATCCAACATCTTTAGCCGTTTTGGTGTTCCAAGGGCTATGATTAGTGATGGCGGGAGTCATTTCATCCACCGCACCTTCGAAGGGCTACTAAAGAGACATGGAGTGAACCATCGTGTAGCTACTCCTTACCACCCTCAAACGAGTGGTCAAGTTGAGTTGGCAAATCAGGAGATAAAGCTCATTTTAGAGAAGACGGTGCGACCGGACCGCAAGGATTGGTCACTTTGCCTCAATGAAGCTTTATGGGCATATATGACTGCATAGAAAGCCCCGATTGGCACTACACCGTTCAAGCTTGTCTATGGTAAGAGTTTCCACTTTCCAGTTGAGATGCAACACAAGGCACTTTGGGCCTTGAAGAAGATGGACTTTGATGAAGAGAGTGCCAGAATGAAAAGAAAGTTTCAATTGCATGAGCTAGAAGAAATGTGGCATGAAGTGTATGAAATATCAAAGAGCTACAAGGAAAGAACCAAGTTTCTACATGACAAGATCATAAAAAAGAAAGAGTTTGAGCCCGGAAAATGGGTATGGTTATACAATTCAAGAATGAAGTTCTTTCCCGGAAAGCTTCGGTCTAGATGGGAAGGTCCTTACCTTGTCAAGAAGGTGTACTCATCCGGGGCAGTGGTCATTTGTGCAAAAGAAGGAGCTAAGGAATTTGCCGTCAATGGGAAAAAGTTGAAATCTGTGGTTGAAGTCGGCCCGGACAAGGCCAATCAATATTTCGATATTGTTATGTTTATAGAGGAATAATCTGACGAAGAAGAATGCTTGGACGAGGATGAGAAAGGAATCTACTACAAGGATCTTTTGAAGATTCTGAAAAAGTGAAAAATTCCAACAATCAATAAGCCTGGATGAAGGCATAAAATTTAGCGCTAGTGGGAGGCAACCCATGTGGTTTGAGATTCTCGAACCTTTTCCTTTTCTATACATTAGTTTTCTTTTACACCAATACACACACACATTTGTTCTTGATGTTTTTGTTTGAGTTTTGATGAGGTGCAGGTGTTAGACAATGGAGAGAGGGGTTTTAGAAGTAAATCATGGCCATTAAGTCAAATTTGTGGTAAAGGAACAAATGAAATCGAAAGTTCAAGTTTTAAAGTTTGAAAGCTAAGAAAACAACAACACCACGGCCGTGGAGCTCGACCACGACTGTGGCTCATGTGGATAAACATGACCGTGGCACATGGCCAAGGTCGTGGGAATTAAAGCACCAAATTGGCCGAAGTTACAGGTTGTTTGCCCGAATCGCCACGACCGTGGTACTACACCATGACCGTGGTGAAGGAGACTTCCCACGACCATGGTCCTCACCACGGCCGTGTTGAGGAAGGCGGGCCACGACCGTGTCAACAGGCCACGACGGTGGGAATTTATGCTGCAAATTGGCCGAAGTTACATGGTTTTTGCAAGATCAGCCACGACCATGGCAGGAAGACAAGGCCACGACCGTGGCGCGCAACCACGACTGTGGCGAGGTCAAGCCGGGGCTCTCTTCATCGACAACACGACCGTGGCATCTGCCACGACTGTGCTACCCAACCCTGGCCACGACCGTGGCCGAACTCGGTTCAGAAAAAAAAATATACTTTTAAACATCCAGACCCGACCCCCTCCTCATTCTATCATCTTCCACCTCCAGCAACACGACCGTGGTGGTGGAAAACGGCTGTGTGCTCCCCCATTCACCACCTCCAACCCCCAAATCCACCGACGTTTGATCCCCAATCCATTCCAAATCGATCCCCAGCCATTCCTCTACCATTTCCACCACCCAATCTCTCCCAATCACATCTCTATCTCCTCATCCATCTCCACTCCACCCTACCCAAAACCTCCACGAAAACCCTTCCATTCTCGCCCAAATCCACCATAAATCATATACCCACCATCCATACATCGCTATCCTTCCATTCCACCCACAAAACCACATCCACACCACTTTCTCCACCAAAATCTGAAAATCACCACCTTCACCTCCATCTCCACCATGAAAAAGATTGGGAGAGCCATAACTAAAGGGACAAACATCCTCACTGGAGGGAAACGGCATTCTAAAAATGCCTCCTCTGAAGTGTCCATTCCATCCCACACCCCCTCGCCTACCACCTCCACCCACCATTCCCTCTGTCAGTCGCAATCGGTGAGCAGATCGCACTCTCGCTCATCCGATAGCCACCACATCACGGATGCCACTTACGAGGGAGAGGATGAAGAAGAGGAGGAGTCCATGGGGGTCTACTTGGACAACCTCATTTATGAAATCGAGTCGGTGGCCGCAAAAAGAAGTCACAAATCTAAAGCGGAACCGTCACCATCCAGGCTGCCGCCAAAGCCCACACCACCCTACCACTCGACATCTAGCGCAGCGGTGAGGCGTGATGTGCAGCTGCGACCCTCGCGGCAACTGTAGCAAGAAGAGGAACAGTCGGCACATTGGTATAACCTCGATACCAGTTCAGGGTCACAATCCTATAGAATGGAGGAGGAAGAAGATAACAGTGAGGAAAAGGTGGAGCTCGAGCCCCAGGAGAGTGATATGCTGGCACAATTGGAGGCAGACAGGCTGAAATCCTTAGGCAAAGCCCCGATGGGAGTATCTTATGGCCGAGGATATAGGAACAAGAAGATTGAGCTCAGATACCCTGAATGTATGATAAGGTGATTCGTCACCACTAAATATGGGTCTGAGAAGATAATTGAAGACTTAGGGATCAAGAAGGCAGTGGAGCAAAGTTTGTTACAATAGGGTTGTGGGATGTCCTTTTCACACTGCAGCCAACCTATGTAGCTTTGACCCAAGAGTTCTTCGCCACTCTCGAGAAGACTAAAGTGAAGGGGTGTGATGCACTCAAGTTCTCTATGATGGGCAACATACACACCCTCACTTCCACGGAACTGAATGGCATTTTTGCTGCAACTCCTGAGGAAGCAGTGAAATTAGATGAAGGCTTGATAGATAGGGAAGAAGATATTGATTATGGATATTTTTGGAAGATGATCACAGGCAACAGTGTGTATGATGTAGGGAAATCCAAAACCGCTGCTATAAGCAACCCGATGATCCGCTACGTGCAAAAGGTCTTGGCAAACACTATTGTAGGGAGGTATGATAATCAAGGCTCCATATCCCAAAAGGATATGTTTGTCTTGTCAATGATGAACCTCAAAAATTATATAGACCTGGGAGTTTTACTGATCAATCATATGAAGTCCATACCCTACAAGAGCACAAAGCCATTTATCATGGGGGGATTTGTGACTTCGATTGCACTAGCACTGGGATATGATCTCTCCGGGCTACAAGACGCACTTGAGGCAGAGTTTGTTGACCTCAACTACTTGGTGCGCTCGCACACTATCAAGGTAAAGAACAAAAGGATGATCTACCTGACAACTAGTGTGCCGGACTTTGAGTTGGAGTTGCCATACCAGGCAGTGCCTCTTCTATCTGCGATGGGAATTCTCTATAGGCTGAAGGAAAAACTTTTGACATGGCAACAAGAGAACCCGAGAGAGACATATGCAAGGGGAGCCGCTTCCGTACATGAAGATGTTGCCGAATCTAATGTACAAGGGAAGGAGCAAGAAAATGCAGAACAAAGGCAACCCCGAAGAATAAGAAGGAGGGATGAGGGGACATCCCAGCTGCAGCCACCCTCAGGGAATGCCTATGACATGGCCACAATGCAGGCACTCCTTGAGAATATTTAGAAGACCCAAGGTGACATGCAGCTTGCTCAGAAGCACATGTGGTATGATCAGTAGCAAATGCACTATCACATCAACCACTCGTATCAATTTCACCACGCCCAAGCAGAAAGAAACCTCGAATGGGGCGCAGATGTTTAGGGTGGTTTAGCTGGGTATCCCAAGACTTACCCTCCACCCCAGGATGACTACTGGGGGCACTACTACTAGCATCCTCCATCAAGCTCAGCTCCAGACTCAACTCCTCCTCCATATCCTCTACAGATGCCGGACCAGCCACTGCAGCCATGACACTTCCCCTATCTCCCCTAAGCTATAGTTTCATGCTGAGGACAACATGATTCTAAAGTTTGGGGTGGGTAGGGCGGTATGCACCACTCTATCTCTCTTTTTGTCATTTTGAAATCACCCTGCCATCTAGTTTTGTTTTATTGTTTTTGTTCTTTTCATTGCATCTTTGCATGACATGTAGTTGATTTCTGCATTTTTGAGTAATTTTTCAAAATTTTCATCTTCATGTAGTTTTTTGTAGTTTCTTATGCATGATAATTAGGATTTGTTGCTTTGTGTCTTTGAATTCCCTAAAGTAGGTTTAGATGCAATTTAGTGCAAAGTGGCACCATTTTGGCCAATTTTGCCCAGATTTGAATATTCTTGCTCTGATAGGATGTTTTGACTTAATCTCCAATGTTTGAAATGAAATGGTTTACTCTCGTGACAAATGCATGCTACATTCTTAGATCTTATTGATATATGGTCTTGTTTGTGACTTTTTACATGTGAACCACATCTCTTAAGTCTGTGAATGCTTTGGTTGAATCATGAATTGAGCAAGCGACAAACACTTAAAGCCAATGGAATCACTTGGTAGAAATATGAATATTGTGTTAATTCTATCATGTGGTGTGATATTACTTGGTGAAGTGTTGAATTAGCTTTCATGCATGGAATCTTTGTTGAAAACTACACGGATGACCCCTCTTTGACCCGACTATTCTTCCACCATATTCATACCCCTCCGCCTCATAAAAAGATGTCAAAGTGCACATATTAGCCGTGGACACCTCCAAAAGTTTGGGGTGGCCACATCTTTATCTCCCCACTTCACTCTATCCACCATATGCCCTATCTACACCAAGGGCAAAGAAAAAGAAAATAAAAAATAAAATAAAATAAAAGAATGCTCTTGTTTAAGAGCATTCAAATAAAGAAAAGAAGAGTGTGTAAAAGCACTCCAAATCTTGTCGCAACCCTTTCTTCTTCTTTTATACCCATTGAGCTAGAAAACATCAAATCTAGCTCACTTTACCCTTTCTACAGCCAAGTGGATCATCTAGTATGGTTTGAAGCATAAGGTTGAATGCATGAAAGTGAAACAACACTCCTAGTCACCTTTGATTAACACCAACATGAAACGGTTTACCCGGAATAACATAAAGGACATATGGACAACTTGTGTTTCTATGCTTTATATTTGAAGTTTGTATGCTCAGTGCTCAGTTCATGATTGGATTGTGAAAGAAGGAGAGGAGAGATGTGAGACACATGCACTTAGTCGCTTCCAAGACCATATATTCAATAATTTTCTATTGCTTTGCATTTGTCATTTGTTTTTGTTGAAAAGAATGGAAAAGAGAGATTAAGTTGGAGCATACTTGAGGACCAATATGTTTTAAGTTTGGGGTGGTGATGCAACCCTATTTTAGGGCTCCATCCTGTGCCATTTTGTACCTAAGTTGCATCTAAACATTTTAAATTACAAGTCTTTTTCCCCAATATGATTATCATTGCAAATATGCTTATGGATGTTCTTTGCATTGTTTTTCAGATACTTGGACCATGCTTAGATGGAAGAGAGAAAGAGATGGAGTTCTAGGATTCCCCCACTCAAGGAGGGACCCAAAGAAGGCCCCAAAGTCTCCCTCAACCTACCTCCAGTGGCCAAGAATCATACCCAAGCAAAGACATCCGAAAATGACAAAGTCAAAAGCGAAATCAAGAAGTCAAGTCTCACCACGACTGTGGCCACAATGCCACGGTCGTGCGTTTATTGCCAAGTTCCAACAGGTTGCAACAGGGAAATTGCACAGAATCCCACAGCTGTGGCCACTTGCCACGACCATGGCCATTGAAGACACCACGGCCGTGGCCATCAGCACGGTCGTGGTCAGTAGAAGAGAACACGGTCATGGCACCCTGCCACGGTCGTGGGAATTAAATGTCAAAGGTTCATTTGCAATAGGGTTTTTGCCCAGAACGCCACGACTGTGGCCAAGTCGCCACGACCGTGGCCGAAGACGATCAAGACGCCCGCGGCCCCTCCCCACGGTCAGCTCCTCCCCCTCCAAAACAGTCGTGTCATCCAACACGGCTGTGGTGCATGTTACCCATAACGACCGTGGCACTCTGCCATGGTCGTGGCCACCACCATATCACCACTTCCTTCACACTATGACCGTATTCACCCCCCACGGCCGTGGTGATCACCTGCCCTACACAACTTTGCACTACTTTTCCTATTTTACCCCCACTTAGCCCTAGCTCCTATATAAGTACTAGTTGCTTCTAGGGCTCAGGGCAGAGCACTTCCTAGCCGCAACCCAGCTTCTCCCTTGCATCCATTACTCCCATCCACCTACTTTCCTTGCATTTAATCCCATTTCCACCCACTTTCCACTCATTTCCACCATAGAAACCTAGTTTCTCTAGGTTTCTATCTATCCATTCCACCATTTCCATGCTCTTGGGCACCATTGGAGGAGGAGGCTCATGGCTGGCAGCAAGGAGGTGAAGAAGTCAAGCTTCATCAAGCATCCATGGCATTTCCTACTCTCTTTCCCTTCTCCTTTGTTTCTATTTTGATCATGTATAGCTAAGCCCCCTTTGGTGGGCTGTTTGGGGCAAAAATGTGACTTTGATACCATGTTGGGGGAATATAATTTGTAATGAACATATTTCACTTCTATGATGATTGCCTTTACTTGTATCTCATTTCCCATTAGTTGTGCATGTGATTGTTGTTTAATTACATTAATTGCTTGCCCTGTGGTGTTTGAAGACATTTGCCTCTAGGATGTTTTGGTTTCTATGTAGCTATCATAGGATTGGCTCCTAGGTCCTTAATTCAGATCCCTAGCTAGCCCCCTATCTTCCTACATAATCACCTTCTTCCTACATGCAAATGTGAGTTCTAAGCGACTAGTATAAGTGTGATTAGTGCAATTGCCTAGGATTTCCTAAAGGCTGAGGTGGCTAGTGGCATGAGGTCAAATATCCTCATCTCTACTCCCATCCTTACCCTTGGTCCTCAATTGACTAATACCACTTATCCTAGAGACTTAGACTTGGTAAGTCCTATGATAATTACACCTAGCCCTAGTTCCCCAACTAGTAGCATAGGGTACATCCTCATAGCACCCACCTTGTTGTTTGGTTTGGTAGTCTAGAATGAAATATGCTAATTGCTTATTATGGTGACATCCCCCAATTAATGTCAAGGTCACATTCCCAAACGGCCCACCTCCTTCATCTAATTGCTTAAAACCTTAATTACTCTGTTTGCTTGTTAATGCTAGTGTAGTTCAATTGCTTTAGTTAACTTAGTTAATTGCCTAGTTTTGCTAGCTAAGTATTAATTTAGGTCTTTGATCCTGATTAGTGGTTAACTTAGGCTCTCATTTTCTAGTTGCTTGCTTAGTCTAGTGTAGTTTGTTCTTGCTCTTGTTTAGATAGCTTGTTGACTTAGATTGCTAGTTCAATTTTTGATAACTTAGTTTCAATTGTGTCTTTTCCTACTTGCTCACTTAGCTTAATCAACAACCAACCAACCTTTTAAACCCTAAAAACTTTACTCTCCACAATAGGAACATAGCCCACACCGTCTAACTCTAGTGCCCCCTCTATCTCTGTGGATCGACCCTGTACTTTCTGCCTCACCTATATTACGACACGACCCCGTGCGCTTGCGGGCGTAGTGTCTTAGTAGACGTAGGTAGTTAGTGTAGGTCTTACAAATTTTGAAAGCATAAGATCCCACATCACGTGCGCTCCGACCTCGTGGGGTGTAAAAGCACCACTATCGGGGACGCACCAGTGTCTCGACCTACACAAGGACATGTGTCTTGACCACCACAAGATATGGTGTCTTGACCAAAACTAAAGCACTTGTCTCGACCAAAACCACATATGTCAAAGTGTCTCGACCCAAGGATAAAATAAGGTGTAGCGACGACCAAAGTCAAGCTACCACCAAGGAAAAAGACCAACATCAAATAGGGATTAACCAAGATCAAAATAGAGGTATTCCACGACCAAAATAGAATATTATGTCAACGAAAACCATCATCTTCATGGAGGAAAACTTCATACCATAATCGGTCACAAAAAATCCTAAAAACGTGTGTCATGAAATCGCCATGGAAGAACCTCATGCAAGAGATAAAAAACATGTTTAACACATCCAAGATAGAACATAAACTCCACGATACATCAAGGTACTTGAACCTCATTCATGTGATAACAAAAAGTCAAAAGATAGGAAGAAAATCACCATTTCACAACCATTTCTAAAAATTGGCTACCTTACATTAGGTTTTAGGATTCTTAGAAAACCAAGAACGATAACCACCATCATTAAAGTTATATAGCATGGTATTATATACCACCTCTTTAAGGGCAAATTTTAGAGAGAGAAAGAACAACATGCATGTCATGAAAAGTGCAATAATAGAAAGGGTACAGTGTTATATAACCCGCCTTAAGGAAGATCAACTCCAAGGATCACAAGCTCCAAGCACACGATTACCAAGGATGATGATGCTCCACCAAAAGCTCCACTTTTGGCCACAGGATCACCTCAATAAGAAGAAGAAGAATCCAAGATCAAAGCTAGCTCAAGAAAAGAGGGAAAGAAACCCTAGGCCGAACCAAGAGAAGAAGGGAGAAAGGGAAGAAAACTTCCTCACACTTGGGTACCACCTTGTCAAAACATGGTCTATGACCCTTATGATGAGGAGTTTCTCTCCAAAACAACCACCATGGATAGTCCACAGTCTATGTCCAAGAAAAGAGAAGAAAATGGGGTAGGAGATCCTATGAAAAATGCCACCTAAGAAGGGTGAACACTTGCCCAGGTTGAAGATGACCAAAAGCCATCACATGTAAGGATCTCAGCCACCAAAGCTCCAAGGATCAGTCCATATAGATCCTCAAGGCTCCAAGTATGAGCAAGCAAGGAAGGAGAGGGAAGAGGATAGAAAAGGGTCACCTTCATGGAGAGAAGACGATTTATATACATGAAGCAGGAGAGAAGGAAGGTGGAGATGAGGTGTCAACACCTAAAGGCATCAAAGGGACACTTGTCCACCCAAGAAACACACATGCAACCACTTAAGTCATGCATGCATGAGATGGTGATACAACCTAGGTGGGGTCTTAACCAATTGGGTAACCACCACCTTGGTTTCAGTCACAACACCTCAAGGAGGTCGAAACAAGAGCATCATGTACATCCTGGTCGAGACAAAAAAGGTCACCAAGACACCAAGGTTGATACTCACCACAAAAGGACAAAGTGTCTCAACCCAACCACTCCAAGACCATCATGATCGAGACAAAGACACCTAAGGAAGGTGTCTCAGTAGAGACACACCCCAAAACACACCACAAGGTCGAGACAAGGGTCGCTACACTCAACCATGGCACACATAGTTGACACCAAGCAAAACCCCAATCACCTCTATAGATGTCACCACTCATCCAAAGCCAAATCCAAGTGTCCCAAAGAATTAAACCCTCTATCTCATTATTCCAAGGAAAGGAAGGTACACACTAGGTGTGGCAAATTGCAAGACAGCCCTCACATTAGGGTTAATTTCCATTTGACCCAAAATAAGCACATAAAGCACAAACATCATCCAAACAAGCTCAAATTGGAAACTTAAGCTCTCCACAAGATCTAAAAGCATCTCAAAGGTTAGATCAAGGTTCTAAGAATCTAATCAAGAAAACCAAATAGGGTTAACCCAAAACACAGGTCAGGGGTCTTACAAGCCATAAACCCCTAGCAAGGATTTCGTCCCCGAAATCCTAAGTGAAAAGAGACAGGTACTTCCTATGCATCTCTTCTTTTTTTGCTGAACCATGCGTGCCTCCTTCTTTATTAAGAAAACAACACCAAAACATAGTTTAACTCTTTACAAGCTAAGAAGTTATCAACTGTACAGAAAAAAAAACTATAACTATCTATTTATGCTATTGACATCTCGTATACACAAGGTCCAAACCCCTTTGGGATCACAATATTTTTGAGAAAAGATTCTTCTATTCCTCTCCTTCCAAATACTATAAATGAGGAATAAAGTTGTGCATTTGGCTCTCTAATTGAGTGATAAAATCTTTGTTAGACATAAAGGAGCATGACCACACTTAAGCTTGAAGAAGGACCAGAGCTCAGTGCAATAGAAACAATCAAAGAAGAGGTGTTGTCCATCTTCTTCATGCTTCCAACACAGATAGCAAACAGAGGGAAGCTGAAAGTTAAATTTCTTTAAAGTGTCCTGAGAAGGTAAATGCTGAAGGTAACACTTACACATGAAAATAGAGATATTCCTAGGAATTCAGGATGCCCAAGCATCAGCAGACCAGTTAAGTTCTTGAGCCTTGGACCTGCATAAGCCCCAGCACTCTTTTAGCGACAAGGACACCTTACCATTAACAAGAATACAATCTTCAGTATTTGCATTGAGAACATCCATATTTTGAAGGATTCGTAGAACATCATCTCCACCACGAATATTACCAGGGATTTTCCAATTACCATTGCTCAAGCAGGCATCCACCCGAAAATCATCACCTTTTCCCAATCTATGCCTAAACTACAAATCAACATGATCGGAAAGGAAGGTACCATTACCACACCACAGATCCTTCCAAAGAAAAAAATGGGAACCATTTCCTAGCTTGAAATGTACATGAAGAAGTAAAGTGTCCCTATGTCTAAGCAATTTTTTCTAGAGCCAGGAATCATATGATTTAGGCTTAATAGACCAAATGGAATCACAGAATAAGTACTTCCCATGAAGCCATCTAACCCACAAAGTCTCCTTGTTACAGAAGACATCCCAGAGGTTCTTAATAATACCAGCATTAGCACAATATTCAACGTTGCGGATACCCAGGCCACCTTCAGCTTTAGTCTTGCAAATTTGAGACCACAAGATCAGGTGGATATTCTTCTTACTATCAGTGTCACCCCAAATGAAGTTTCTAAACTTCCTCTCCAGTTCACCAATCACAGAATTAGGAATAGGAAACACAACCGACCAAAAGATGTGATAGGAAGAGAGGGTAGAGATGAAAAGCTCTATCCTACCTGCCATAGAAAGAAGCTTGCACTTCCAGGAATCAAGCTCAGCCGAAACCTTATCCAGGATAGGGATACACATAGCCTTAGTTAGTCTACCAGTAAAGAGAGGAAGACCAAGGTACGTGACTGGGAGATCTTTAACCTCAATATCCAGGATGCAAGAAATCACCTTTGTACAGCAACCAGGGCTAGTAAACAGCTGACTCTTAGCATTATTGAGCCTCACACCAGAGACAAAAGAAAAGGAATCCAGGATATTCTTGATAGCACTAGCATGTTGTGGTTCAGCTTTGGAAAAAAGGAGTAAGTCATATGTGAAAACAATATGAGAAACACTAGCTTTGTTGTTCATAAGAGGGAGAAGGTTTTTATTCTGAACTTCATAGTTTATAATGGCAGATAACCCTTGCATGGCAATGACGAAAAGATATGGTGTTATGGGGTCACCTTGCCTAACACCATTTGAGGCAGTAAACGGGGTAGAAGGGGAACCGTTGATCAGAATTTGAAAGGAGGCGGAAGCAAAATAGACTTCAATCCAATTAAGCCAACAACGGGGAAATCCCATAATCTTCATAACAAGAAGGATGTATTTTCTATTAACAGAGTCATATGCCTTAGAAAGGTCAGCTTTAATGCACATGTTTCTAATACTCTTCTCGGAGAAGGAACTCAAGACTTCATTAGCAAGGAGGATGGCATATCCAATCCTCCTACCATGAACAAAAGCATGTTGACTGCAATCAATGAGATCCGGCAAGATAGGTTTCATTCTATTGGCCAAAATCTTAGTAATCACTTTGTAAACAAAGTTACAAAGAGATATAGGTCTGAAATCCTTGAGAGAGCTAGCCGATTTTAGTTCAGGGATCACGATAATGAAGGTTTTATTACATTCCTTGAGAAGCTTTCCATTACAGAAAAAGTTAAGAACAACATATGTGACATCAGCACCCACAATATCCCAACAAGAAGAAAAGAATTCAGTATTATAACCATCAGGGCCAGGAGCCTTGTCCTTCTTCATACTCATAACATTATTCTTGACCTCTTCTTTAGAAACCCATTTCTTAAGATGCATCTTCTGATCATTAGTAAGAGTAGGCAATCTCCACTCAGGCTTCTAAGTGATAGGATAAGAACTACCAGTATTGAACAAGCTAGAGTAGAACTCTGTCATATGATCAGTAATAATCTTCAGATCAGTGCAAGGGAGACCATTGATGTTTAAGAGGTGGATATTATTAGTGAGTCGCCTGGTCTTCAAAGAGGTATAAAAGAACTTAGAGTTCATGTTTCCTTCCTTAAGCCACTGCACCCTAGATTTCTATTTATATAGCCTTTCTTCATTTAGAAGAGCATTATTAGCTTTAGTTCTAACATATCTAAGCTCGTGCTGGAGAGCCAAATCCTTCAGATTGTTATCTACTTTCTCTTGCAAGCTACTGGCAACTGCTTCAAGATATCTTACCTCAGAGTGGAAATTACCCACGACCTCCTTGTTCCATTTAGAGAGAATCTTCCTGAGATTATTGTGCTTGGAGTAAAGTCTATACATGGGTGCACCATTGGTCTCCATACACCAAGTGTTTCTAACAATCTCATGGAACCCATCAACAGAAGTCCATGAATTAATAAATCTGAAGGGAGTCATGGCTCTTTTGCTAGAGAAGAAATGAAGTTTTAAGACTTTATGATCATTAGTAGAAGCAGAGGACACATCACTCCAGACATTTTTAAAAGTAGAGAGAAAATCAATATTACAAAGGACTCTATCAATCTTCGTAAAGGTACTGATCCCACTCTTGTTGTGGTTGTCCCAAGTGAAGTAAAAGCCATTAGAAGGCATTTCAAGCAAACCAGTAGCCTCCATAGCCTCATTGAAGTCCTTCATACTAATCTTTGAGGGCGGGTGTTTACCAATTTTTTCACTAAGAAAACGAACTGCATTAAAATCCCCCATTAGGCACCAGGGAGTAGAACATGAGTTAGAAAACATTCTGAGGTCATCCAAAAGTTTCCTTCTTTCCATATCACCATTCATACCATAGATAGCAGACAGAAAGAAAGTATTAGCTTGAAAGGTGACTTTACAGTGAATCACTTGATCAGAGATATAATAAGGTGTAACAATAATCTCCTGGTTCTTCCACAAGATAAGAATTCTAACATAGGAATAACAACCATCATTCATAATAAAACTAGCATCACTCCATACAACTTTAATGCAACTAGGAACATCAGTAGGTTGTAGTCTAGACTCAATGATAATAAAGATATCAGCCCCCGACCTGTCAATGGTATCCTGGATACGAGCTAATTTATTCCCAGCACCCCTCACGTTCCAGGAAACTATAGAGAAAGGTCTATCCATACGAGATAAGCAGGGGTGGATCAGTACCTTCATTCAGCATGGAATGAATAAAATCCCCATTTTCACCATCAGAATCAAGTATTGCAAATCTATTGGGGGAGACGTCAGTAGCCCTGACACAAGGATTAATACTTTTAGAAAGACATCTGGGAGGCGGTTTAGACTTCCTCCCCTGCACCACCCAACCTTCAGAGTTATCAGCAATAGGAGTAGAAATCGGCTCTTCATAAGAGTTCACTTGCACCTGGGAAGCTGAAGAACATGCCCTCTCCCCAGTCAATACCAGAGGAATAACAGAGGCATTCTCCACAGATGAATTTCATTCCTGTGAAGGTTTCCTGGTAGTCAAAATCCAAGATTTCTTAACTCTCCTCTCTTTCCTTACCTATTTCTCCTTCTCCACTCTAGAATCATTAGAACACAGAAAGGATTCATGACTAAAGTTTCCACAGTTTAGGCAATGAGAAGGCTCCCATTCATATTGAAACCTAACCACATCCTCCATGCCATCATCACTTATAATTGGAAGAGATTTAGGAAATGAAGAATCAGCCGGAATCAGTACCTGCATTTTGGAAAACTCCAATCGCCTGAGTGAAGTAGTGGGAATATTGATGGTTACAGGTTTTCCTAGAACTGAACCAATGCAGTTGAACATCTCTTCATCCCACAATTTAATAGGAAGATCAAACATCCTGATCCATATCGGGATTTTAGCTAGCTTCAATTTCTCCATCGTGTCTCCTCTCTCCCACTTCTTAATGATCAAAGGCTTTCCTGCAACAAACCAATGTCCACCTTCCACCGTAGTATTCAGATCTTCAATATTGGAGAAAGAGACTAAGAAAAAACCCTTCCCTTGAGAATGAACATCAATCGAACCCTTCGCCTTCCGGATCTGCGCTAGATGAGTCACTAAGGTCGGCCAATGCGGTTTGATCCCTATCACATAACCCGCCGCCGCAAGACTCCATTTCTCAATACTCCGCTCAGTGATTTGCTTTAGATAGATCAATTTACCTTCAACCAGATTGACATCAAGCTTCTGCAGTTTAGTGGAATCATCAACTGGCTTCACAGCAAACAAATCAGACCACACCTTAACCTCCAATGCAACCGAGATAGATGAAGACTTCAGACCAGGGTTCACACCCCACGGGCCGGAGAGAGGAATTCGATCATGATTAGCATCTCCCATACCCACCAAAGGCAATCCCGCATCCACTACTGGCACCTCAATCGTCCTTGGCGCCTCCACCGTCGCCCTCAAGTACATCGCCGTGGTTGGTCTTGTGGTCGCCGCAATCGCCTCTGTGGTCGCCCTACCTATCACCTCCCGCGCACTCCGATTTGAATGAGACATCCTCCTTCCCTATGCATCTCTTCCTTAAGATACTATGTAGATTCCTCAATGCCACAATGATGCCATAGAACATTCACCAACACAATATCCTTCTTCTTCAAGTTCTTCACTCTTCTATCAAGGATCAACATAGGGCCTTCCACATAGGACATATCGTCTTCCAACTCAACCTCCATTGGTTGAAGCACTAAAGTGTTATTCGGGTGGCACTTCCTCAGCATGGACACATGGAACATTGGATGCAACCTATGGAACTCAGGTGACAACTCCAACTTATAAGCCACCTTCTGAACATGTGCCACCCTAGGGTAAAGTCCCATATACCTGGGATCCAACTTACCCTTCTTCCCAAACCTCAAGACACCCTTCCAAGGAGAGATTTTGAGATACACTCTGTCCCCCACTTGGAAATCCAACGGTCTGCAATGGTTATCAACATATGACTTCTTCATGTCCTCTACTACCTTGAACTACTATTGAATCACGTTGATCTTCTCTATAGTCTATTGTACAAGCTCAGGACCAAGAAGTTGATATTCTCCTATCTCATACCAACACAAAAAAGATCTCAATGCCTCCCATACAACACCTCATAAGGTGTCATGTCTATTCTCCTCTGATAATTGTTATTATAATCAAACTTTATCAAGATAAGGTGGATGTCCCAACTACTCATAAACTGCAAGACACAATTTCTCAACAGATCCTTCAAGGTCTATATGGTCCTCTCAGACTGACCATCTGTCTGCATGTGGTAGTACTAAACCTTAACTGTGTACCCAAAGTTGTGTGCAAGAACTCCCAAAAGTGACTTGTAATTGAGGACCTCTATGACAGTAGCCGGGACACCATGCTAACGCACTATCTCATCAACATATATATAAGTGAGCTTCTCTACTGTATATGTTGTTTTCACAGGGAGGAAATGCACTATCTTTGTCAACCTATCAACAATCACCGAAATGGAATCATGACCTTTGGATATCCTAGGGAGACTAATGATAAATTCCATTGTAACATGATCCCATTTCCACTACGATATAGGCAACGGTTGCAATGTCCCTATAGGTTTTCATGCTCTTCCTTAACTTGCTGACACACTGCACACTTGGCCACAAACTCAGCCACATCATGCTTCAAGATAGCTTGCCAATACATATCTTTAAGGTTATGGTACATCTTGGTGCTACCTGGGTGTATAGCAGACATCAAAAATTGAGCCTCTTCTAGTACCATCTTCCTTACATTATCAACATTAGGAACCACAACTCTGTTGTGGTAACACACTGTCCCATCCTATGACTCATGGAAACCATCATGATTCTCACTACCAAACTATAATTGTATCTGTTGTATTACACGATCACTCTATTGTGACTTTCTAATCTACTGCTACAACATCACCTTCACCTGCAACTGTGCCAACAACCTAGCTAACAAGGAAACTTTCAACTGTACATTTATCTGATGTAAGGAGACCAACATGGCTCACTTATATCACACCAAGGAACTCAACTGTGCTTTCACCACTGATGATGATGAAGATGACTTTTTGCTCATCACATCTACCATGACTTTTGCCTTTCTAGGATGGTAATCAATAATGCAATCATAGTCTTTGATTAAATCCATCCATCATTGTTGTCTCATATTCAACTCCTACTGTGAGAAGATGTACTTCAAGTTCTTGTGATATGTGAAGATCTGACACTTCTCTCCATATAGGTAGTGTCTCTAGATCTTCAAAGCATGAACCATAGTAGCAAGATCAAGATCATGGGTTGGGTAATTATCCTCATGCTTCTTCAATTGTCGTGATGCAAAAGAGATCACATTCTTATCCTACATCAGCACACCATCCAATCCATTCATTAACGCATCATAGAAGACTATGTATCCTTTCCCTTGCTTTGACAAAACTAGCATGGGAGTGCTTGTCAACTTCTCCTTTAATGACTGAAAGGCATGTTGACACTTTTCATTCCAAACAAAAGGCACATCCTTCCTCATCAACTTCGTTAGGGGTAACCCCACTGAGCTGAAGTTCTTGATGAACCTCCAGTAGTATCCTTCCAAACCCAAAAAATTGTGCACTTCTATTGGCATCTTCAATTGTTCCCACTCCAGAACAGACTCAACCTTCTTGGGGTCCACACGAACACCCTCAATAGATATCACATGTCTAATTAGGAAAGACACCGCCTTCAGCCAAAACTCACACTTACTGAACTTGGCATACAACTGGTGTTGTCTTATTACTTTTAACACCTGACGAAGATGTTGTTTGTGTTGCTCACTATATTTGGAGGATATTAGGATATTATCTATAAAGACCACCATGAAATGATCAAGAAATGGCCAGAACACCATTTTCATCAAGTCCATGAGCATTGTTGGTGCATTGGTTAGCCCAAATGGCATAACCACAAACTTATAATGACCATACTGAGTCCTAAAAGCTGACTTAGGTATGTCATTCACCTTGATCCACAACTGGTGATAACCCGATCTCATGTATATCTTTGAAAATAATGTAGCACCTCATAACTGGTCAAACAAATCATCAATCTGTGGCAAGGGATACTTGTTCTTTATCATCACCTTGTTCAACTATCAGAAATCTATACACAGCCTCATGGATCCATCTTTCTTCTTTTAATAAACATGGGAGAACACCATGGAGATGTGCTCGGTCTAATGAAACCTTTCTCAAATAGCTCTTACAATTGTTTCTTCAACTCTTCCATCTCAACTGGAGCCATCTTGTATGGTGTCTGGGTTGTTGATTGTGTACAGAGGGCTAGATTGATCTCAAAGTCAATCTCTCTGGGTGGGGGAACACTAGGGAACTCATCTGGAAAAACATCCTCAAACTCATAGACCACTGGCACTTTTTGGATACTTGGACCCCTAACCTTAGTATCCACCACATGTGCCAAGAATGTTTGCGTCCTTGCCTCATCAACTTCTCAGCTACCATCATAGATACTAGACACATCATAAGAATCTTCCTATCTCTTTGGAAGATCTATATCACATCACCATCTACAAAAGTCTCCACCATGGAACTATAGTCGAAGACCATCTGATACTTCTCCAAGGTGTCCATTCCAAGGATTGCATCGAATCCATGCATACCAAGTGGTATGAGATCCACCTGAATATTGTGTCCTGAAAAAAAAGGACACAAGAAGGACACACCTCCCACAACTTGTCAGAACCAACTAATGAGGTTTCTAAACAAAGACTACCCCATCTATGACTAATAGGAAAAGAACAACTATCAATCACTTCTTGAGTGGCAAAAGAGTGTGTCGCAAATGGGTCAACCAAAATAGATATAAAACAAGAAGAAGACAAATCAGGATGAAATAACTCCATCTGACCTGTCACTACTCGTGGGTTGACCACTCCTTCCAGTTGACTCATGGTGTAGAATCAAGTCATTGCATGTTTTCATCCTCGTACTTTGCTTCCCTGTCTAGAAGAACTAGCTTGTGATGCTTGTCTACGTCCTCAACCTCCACCACTTACTAAACTATTGACTCTATCTTGATTGTTGGGTCACCTCATCATCCTTCACAAAGCAATACAATCTTGTATGCTCGGTCTGTCCACACATGTAGAAAGTCTAGCTCTCATACCATGGCCTAGACAGCCCTATCACTGACACTGACACAGTACTATGGCCTCCTACTGGTGGAGGACTGCGGCCTCTACCTCTACTTGGTGACCACTACATCTGTACACTTGACCTTTGTGGTGCTAACAGTGTCGAGAACCTAGAATTCCTGAAGCCTCCAGAAGATTGTCCCTAATACTGCGTCAGTCTCTTCTTGGCACTCTTTTCATACTTCTCAACCACTTACCTCTCTATCCTTCTAACCAACTCCAAAACTGCGGAAAACTTCTCTCTGTTCTCTAGGGATGGCACTGGTTTTGTCAGATCCGTACTCAGACCCTTCTCAAAATGTCTGATCCTCTCCTGATCAGTAGCATCCATGTGATGAGAGAACCTCAATGACTCCATAAACTTCACTTCAAACATGTTGATCTACATGGATTCTTGTTGGATCCTCTCAAATTGGGATATCTTCTCATCCATATAGGTCTAAGAAAAGTACCAACTAACAAACTCACATCAAAACACCTCCAAACTGATAGCAACACCAGGCCTCTTCTACTCTTTAATGGACCACCAATGGCCAACACTCCCCTTCAAAAGATATACAACATGCTTCAATTTGTCTACCTTAGGGATTTTGAGGATATCGAAGGCCTTCTCCAACTCCATCAACTAGAGATCAGCATCTTCTAGATCCACTGTACTAGCATAATCCACAACCCCAACATGCCTTAGCCTCTCAAAGGTCTTCCCAAAACCCAGACATTCAACACTGAGAACAACTGTCCTTGGCTATGGTGCAGGCATTCTGTCTTCTATGTGCATCATTGTTGCCATGAACTACCCAAATAAAAACCAAAAGATAGGTTTCCCATCATGGCCGGGTCAAACCGGGGCACTTCAGGTGCCTGATCTTCTCTCTCCTTATCCCTTGCACCACCTCTGGGTCCAGTAACTCTATTTTCTATTACGTGTTCTCCATGCATCTTTTCTACTCTTCTTCTTCTTCTGTAATAGCAAAAGTCACTATGAGACATACTGGAGGACACTAGAATAGATACAAACCCTAGTCCTAGGTTCATGTAGACTCAGTGAACCTAAAGCTCTGATACCAACCAAACTATGACGTCCCAACTTGCGACAAATGACATTACTTAAAACCAAACACAAAATTATAACTAAGAAAGAGGATTACCACAAAACACAAGAAATTAAAACCAAATTAGTAAAATCACCATACGCCACAAACTAATCACATATAAGTAAGCATTATATATCATATCACAAGGTGCTTACATCATTGTACACTATCATTCCTGTTATCAACCTATTACATGAGGTGCTTGTTCTACATATATATATATATATATATATATATATATATATATATATATATATATATATATATATATCCACATGCCATATCTTACATACATAGATCACAAGACCAAAAACCTTGTATCGATAACATATCCACAAAACACATCAAGAAAATCCCCAAAGACCTGAGTGTATAGGGATGACATCTAGGACTCTATCACCAAAAGACTAGCAACACATCCAACCTTATCAACTGCTCTTATTGCTGCTCTTCCTCAACTACTGGATCTCTACCTCTTCGTGCACGACCACCTAAAAGATGTGGAAACCCATAGGGTGAGACCAAATGTCCCAGAGAGAGATATAACTCTCTGCAAACATCTATTAAAGCACAGATAACTAAGCAAGTTCAACATATTCAACTAAATTATATGTATCTAACAGATAAAGAAGATTAATCAAAGGTAGGTGGTTACCACTGAGCAGTAGAACAATTGATATTCTAAGAAGGAATATGAAGAACATGTATAACATTCGACTTCTCTTACCACCTTATAATTCAAGAAATTAGTACAAATATATGGCAAAGAGAACATCCAATGTTATTTGCATTTGACCCTAAGAGAATACACTACACAGATGTGTTATGTCTTTTATTATTACCCTGAGGATTTGAGTCGTACCACCCAAATTCAAGTGACCACTGATAATTTAAAATCGGTGCCACACAAGGTCAATGGAAGAGCCATAATCCACGACCTCTCTAACACCTCTTGATCAGTATAAGAGAAAACACCGTAGAGGCATATTAGTCAACTGCAACAATGACATATATTCAAGCTAAAGGATTGGCTCACTCATGACCATACACATATAACAACACCTAGCTCATATCGGTACAGGTGACAGACCTAGAAGAATAGGCTCACGCATGGCCATTCTAAAAAGAAGGATTGGCTCACACATGGCCATCCATATCACAAGGAGAGCAGCTCACTAATTGTCCCTAAATGTGGGTCCAAAAAGGAAATGGTTCTAGGTTATCAGTCTTTTACAATTTATAATACTTGAAGGTTCAAGACGCTCGCAAATAGTACGATGTCGTAGTAGTAGTTCAGGGTTGAACACAAGGATGAGAAGAATAAATGTTTCAAATCTAAGTTTGATTTGGAAAAGTCATCTAAAGGTTGATTGGGTAAAGGCATGCTACGAAGCACGCAAGGGTAACTTACAGAATAAAGAATGGAACAAAAACTATCTCCAAAAGGGAGTTACCAGTAGAATTAAGGTTTTTGGTGATTTTAGGGTTTTAATGATTTTTAGGAAAGTTTTATATTCTTTACAATGGGAACTAGGGGATTAATACTAACATTATGAATATAAAATGAAGAAAGAGAATGACCTTGCAAACTACAATGATTTATACTTCACACCTTTCTCTCTCAAAAATGGTGTTAGGGAAAAACCAAATCTTAGAACCCTCTCTCAAGGAGACTAATCAGAGATTTCATGCGAGAGGTAAATTGAGAAAAGCTCTAACTCTGGGTATTCTCATACTCCAGAGTTATACCAAGTCCTATTTGTGTGTGACCTTCTTCTCTCAAAGGTGGTCAGGATGGGAATCACGATTTGGTATCTAGTCAAACACATGAAACAAAATTGAGAACTTAGAACTCAGATGCAAGGGAAATACATCAACGGAATAAAGTCATACAGAGGAACGATGTAAGGAATAATCATTAAACTGTACTAATACAAAATGTACTGGTTTATTTACAATGTGTTGTTGAATAAAGATAAAAGATGCCAAAAAGAGGAAAATAGGTATCGGTCTCCCTAATTGAGGAAACTGATATGCATAGTAGTTGATACCCGGGACTAATCTAGGCCGGTATCAGGAACTGATATTGGTCTAGACCATGTCAGGTCATGACTGTGTTGGGCAACGATTGTGTCGGGTTACGACCGTGTCGATCAATGACCATGTCGAGTTATGACTGTGTCGGGCCATGACCATATCAGACTAGCACTACCCGGATTCTTGACATCTTTGTATCAGGTTGCTCTATCTAGACCAACCCTCTTGGGTTAGAGGTCAAATGGAAACTCGACATGCTCAAAGAGGCTTCAAGGCAAAGAACTGACATCTCTCTCAAGGATAGTTCAATGTCCACCTGCTACTATGGAAATGATCCCTAAATGAGCCCTCTATCCTTCTCTTTATAAGAGCATGCTCACCTAAATGATCACTTGGTGTACCCTGGCAACCTTATTGACAACGTATTTGCTTCTTAGGAAAAAGTCCCCAGTATTCCAGTGCACACTTCTCTATGCACTATTCGAGCTATTTATAGGCAGCACAAATTTAGAGGTTCCATTTGATTGGTCCATGTGTCCCGTGATCCATGACTCTGTTGTGGTGCATGTGGTAGGTTGTTGTGAATCCCAGTTATTGGATTATATCACTTTGTGGCCTTTGTTGGTTTTGTTGACGTGGTTGATGCCTGATACGGTGGTCTCGACTTTCTACTCCAATAACGGCCATAGTTGTTTGTTGTATCAGGCTATGACCATATCGGGTTGTAACTTGTCCTGGTTCTCATCTATTTTCATGCTCAGATCATTTCGTGACATAGTCATGATGGGTTGTCATGTGTCAGGTTTTGTGCATCCCGGGTTACGATCAACAGTCGATGCAATCATCCTGGGTTTGGGTATCGGGACGCTCATATTGGCGCCGACTTGTTGTATGCTGGTCTGTGCTTAGGAAGGTGTATCAAGTTGCTAGTGATGAACCCGATATATTTTATGTATATAATATCTTTAGTCATATGGGCGCTCTCTTTGTCATAAAGGGTCAGAAAGTCCTTCAAAACATAAGAAACGTGCTCAGAAGGTACAGAAAGCGTGTTTTGTCTAGTTATCTGAGCATAATGAGGAGGAAATGAAAGTTTGAGACTACTTTTAATATAAATTAGAAGCTCTATCATCCATAAAATGGGTTTTATCACTCATGCATGGACATCTCACACAACTTGTAATTGTGGACGCAAGGAGATACTCGACTTGCACCATCGCATATTAAAAAATATGCGCTCTGAGTTTCCCCTAGGATTGACTCGTTTCACCATCCAGCACTAAAACTGACACTAGAATGGATCTATGGCACAGGGCACCTACATGATTAGAGTTTTAATTGATTAATTAATCCAATTGGGTATCTTTTAGCATCAATCAAGTTACAGTGTACAAACCCAAAACAAGTTCTACAAAGATAAGGAAATGGAGCAACTCCAGAAGATATAAAAAATATAAGGTGTGAAATAGTCACATCATCACCACATGATACTACTGCCCCCAAAAGGCCATCATCATATTCACATTGTCATGGGATACCAATCCCTTATCATAGAACTGGAGGATAACACCTCACACTAGGCATATAGACTTTTCCAGGTCATAGGACCCAATGATATAATTCCTTACATGTACAACATCACATTATGCCTCAACAATGTGCGTAGTCACCATCCTATATAATATATAATTCACCATCGCATTCACATAGCTATGTCATTCAAGTTCACAACACCTACAAGGTTAGGTATTTATAATTAGGAGAGAGAAAAACATCATAATATGATAACCACATCAAGAGAGAGAAGCAAACACATTACATGACCCAACACTAGGGATATGGTTCATTATTTGTTCAATTAGGGATTTATAAATTTATTCAATCACCAAACCCTAGGTACACCATATCCCCCTTTCTTGGACCATATTAGAGTTAAGGAACATGATTAGCATTAACCAAATAATCATTCAAATAGAACTATACTTGAATCATTACTTGCTTAGTCATACACATGTGTTGAATATATGTTCATGTATGTGTCTCGATCATCCATCACATAGGTGTCTCGACTACCCATGGAACAAGTATCTTGACCTCCCTCAAGCAAGGTGTCTTGACCACATTTATGCAAGATGTCTCAACATCAACAAGACTAGGTGTCTTGACCAGTGACACATCATGTGTCTCGACCACCTCATAGATTAGGGTTTCGACCAAGCTTAAAACACATGTCTTGACCTCAACCAAAAATATGTCTCGACCACCTCCAAAGGAAAGCATCTCAACCGAAACAGAAGTAGGTGTCTTGACGTACACAAGGACATGTGTCTCACCCACCAAAAGACATGGTGTCTCAACCAAAACTAAAGCACTTTTCTTGAATAAAACCACATATGTTGAAGTGTCTCGACCCAAGGATAAAACAATGTGTAGCGACCACTAAGGTCAACCTACCACCAAGGCAAAAGACCAACATCCAAAAAAAGGATTAATCAAGATACAAATAGATGTATTCCATGTCCAAAACAGAAGATTACATCAAGGAAAACTATCATCTTCATGGAGGAAAACTTCATACTATAATTGGTCACCAAAAACCCTAAAAACGTGTGTCATGAAATCACCATGGAAGAACCTTATACAAGAGAGAAAAACCATGTTTAACACATCAAAAATAGAACCTAAACTCCATGATACATCAAGGTACACGAACCTCAAGCATGTGCTCAAAACCAAGGTCAAAAGATAGGAAAAAAACCACCATTTCACAACCATCTCTAAAAACTGGATACCTTACATTAGGGTTTCAGATTCTAAGTAAACCAAGCATGATAACCACCATCATTTAAGTTCTACAACATAGTATTATCTACTAGAATTTTAAGGGCACATTTTAGAGAGAGAAACAACAACATGCATGTAATGAAAAGTGCAATAATAGAGAGGGTAGAGTGTTATATAACACACCTTAAGGAAGATCAACTCCAAGGATCACGAGCTCCAAGAACATGATCACCAAGGATGATGATGCTCCACCAAAAGATCCACTTTTGGCCAAAAGATCACCTCAAGAAGAAAAAGAAACCAAGGTCAAAGATAGATCAAGAAAAGAGGGAAAGAAACCCTAGGCCAAACTAAGAGAATAAGGGAGAAAGGGAAGAAATCTTCCTCACACTTGGGTACCACCTTGTGAAAACATGGTTTATGACGCTTATGATGAAGAGTTCCTCTCCAAAACGACCACCATTGATAGGCCACAGTCTATGTATGATAAAAGAGAAGAAGATGGGGATAGAGATCTACGGAAAAATGCCACCAAAGAAGGGTAAACACTAACCAAGGTTGAAGATGACCAAATGCCACCACATGCAAGGAATCTCAACCACCAAAGCTCCAAGGATCAGTCCTTTTAGCTCCTCAAGGCTACAAGGATGAGAAAGCAAGGAAGGATAAGGAATAGGATAAAAAGGGTCACTTTCTTGGATAGAAGAGGGTTTATATACATGAAGGAGGAGAGAAGTAAGGTGGAGATGAGGTGTCAACACCTAAAGGCACCAAAGAGACACTTGTCCACCCAAGAAACACACATGCAACCACTTAAGGCATGCATGCACGAAATGGTGATACAAACTAGTTTGGTCCTAGACCACTTGGGTAACCACCACCTTGGTTTTGGTCACAACACCTCAAGGAGATCGAAATAAGAGCATCATATACATCCAGTTCGAGAGAAAAAGGTCACCAAGGCACCAAGGTCGATACTCACCATAAAAGGACAAACTATCTCGACCCAACCACTCCAAGACCATCATGATCGAGGAAAAACCACCTAAGGAAGGTGTCTCAATCAAGAAACACCCCAAAACACAACACAAGATCGAGACAAGGGTCACTACACTCAACCATGGCACACATGGTCGACACCAAGCAAAACCCTAGAAACCCTAAACACCTCTAGAGATGTAACCACTCATCCAATGCCAAACCAAAGAGTCCCGAAACATTACACTCTCTCTCTCATGATGTCAAGGAAAGGAAGGTACACACTAGGTGTGGAAAATTGCAAGATAACCCTCACATTTGGGTAAATACAATTTTACCCAAAACAAGCACATAAAGTACAAACATCATCCAAACAAGCTCAAACTAGAAACTTAAGATCTCCACAAACTATAAAAGAATCTCAAAGTATTAGAGAAAGGTTCTAAGCATCTAATCACGCAAAACGAATAGGGTTAACTAAAAACATGGGATAAGGATCTTACACTATAGACACTGTCATTCCTATTAAGTATATTAATAATGAACTCCCTACTGACTTTATCCTCATTGATATGAATGATTTCGATGTCCCTTTATAAATATACAAATATAGACTATACTGAAAATAAAATAAGGATAGAGAATCCAAGTCATTGATCCTTTACCATTCGAGATAGGAAAGATGCCACCACTGGACTGTATGTGTCGGCCGTGAAGGCAGAACAAATGGTAGCTAAAGATTGTCTAGCATTCCTAGCTGTAATTACCTATCTAGACCCTAAGGTACAACCCCTAGAGGAAATAGAGGTAGTCAAAGACTATGTTGATGTGTTCCCAAATGAATTTCTAGGCATACCTTGGGAGATATAAGTGAACTTCTTGATAGATCTAGCTCCCAGGACACACCCAATTTCCAGAACACCTTATAGAATGGGGCTCCCACCATGTTACTTGAGTTAAAGAAGCAACTCCAGGAACACCTAGACCAGGGCTTCATCCTATCCAACACATCCCCATGTGGAGTAATGATCCTCTTTGTGAAAAAGAAGGATGAGTCTCTCCACATGTGCATAGATTGCAAACTGCTAAATCGGGCCACAATTAAAGACAAGTATCCCCTACACCGCATAGATTACATGTTTGACCAGATTAAAACCTCCAATGTCTTCTCAAAGATTGATCTGAGATCTGGGTACCACCGGTTACGATTTAATAAGGAATACATCCCAAAAACCACTTTTGGAACATGTTATAGCCACTATGAGTTTTTGGTTATGCCTTTTGGTTTGTCCAATGCTCCAAGTGTGTTCATGAATCTCATGAATAATGTGTTCCAGTCCTTCCTCAACACCTTTGTCATAGTGTTCATAGATGACATCCTTGACTACTATGATGACCTAGAATAACATTGTGATCACCTATCTAAGGTCCTTGATATCTTGAGAAAGCAAATGTTCAATGGAAAATTCTCAAAATGCAAGTTTTAGATAGACCACATTATGTTCTTTAGGCACATTATATCAAGAGGAACCATATCGATGGACCCTGCCAAAGTAGCGCCCATTTGGGAATGGATAACGTCGAAGTCCTCGTCTAAAATTTGTAGCTTCTTGGGATAAGTTGGGTATTACCAGTGATTCATCAAGTATTTCTCAAAGATTGGTTTGCCTCTCATTAATCTCACATAAAAGGACAAGAAGTTTGTATGGTCTGACATATGCAAAGCACTATTCCAGGAATTAAAGGAAAAGCTTACCTCTGCCCCTATCTTAACCATACGCCCTTGGCAATGATGGTTTCGTCATCTTCACCGAAGCATCAAAGATGGGCTTAGGATGCATGTTAGAGAAAAATCAGCATGTCGTCACCTTTTCATCAATACAGCTCAAGCCAAATGAGTTGAACTACCTGACCCACGATCTGGAACTAGCAGTAATTATCTACGCCTTAAAGATCTAGTAATACTACATGTATGGGGCTACCTTTAACATTTTCACTGACCATAAGAGTCTGAAGTACATCCTGACTTAGAAGGACATAAACTTATTACAATGACATTGGATGGAGCACTTGAAGGATTTCAATTTCACCATAGCCTACCATCCCGGTAAGGTTAATGTGGTCATCTATACCCTCATTCATAAGCGAATCAATTGTTCGGTTGGTTTGGCCACTCAATGGAGGAGACATGCAGACTTTGTTAGGTGGACTCTACATCCTCTAGTAGATAGAATCCATTTGGCCAACATTCAAATCATGCTTGACCTATTAACCAAGTTTATATCAGCCCACTTAGTCATCCCATATCTAGAGAATATGAAGGGTTTATTGGAGAATTCTCAAACACACCTTGGTAGGTGTGGATGGCAAAATCCAATATAAACATCGCATCTAGGTTCCTGAGGATTCACCTTTGAAGACTCGCATCCTATAGGAAACCCCTGGATCAAATTACACTGTACAACCTGACACCACTAAAATGTTCAAAGACCTACAACGGTTCTTTTGGTAGCCAGGAATGAAGTGAGACATAGACTCATATGTGGTTAATTGTTTTACGTTTCAAATGGTGAAGGTTGAGAACCAATTACGTGGTGGGTTACTGAGTGGAAGTGGGACCAGTTCACCATGGATTTTGTGGTGATTCATCCCAAGAAAATGAAAGGACATGACACTATATGGGTCGTGGTGGACCACCTAACCAAGTTAGCAAACTTCCTTACCTTGATCACTATTGCCAAGGTCTCAGACCCTAGCTGAGCTTTACATTCGAGAGATAACCCGGTTGCATGGTGTTCCAAATTCAATCGTCTCTGACCATGACCCTCAGTTTACCTCTAAGTTTTGGAAACAAGTCCAAGAAGAACTCGACACAAGGACGAAATTTAGCACAACCTATCGCCCTCAGACCGAAGGTCAGTCATAACATACAATCCAGACCCTAGAAGATCTATTGAGAGCATGTATCCTAGATTGGGGTGGATCATGGGAACAATATCTACCCTTAGTTGAGCTTGCCTACAATAGTAGTTATGGTGATATATAGCAGTAAGTTATCCAACAGTTTCTACAATTTCAACAACATACCGTTGATTAAAAAATATAAATATTCTTTCACTAAATAATCTAGGAATGTCAAAATGAAGTGATTTTTTGACAAACATGTTATCTAAGGTGTATACATCTCATATGTAAGGTTAGATTGTTCTATAGAATTATCAAACCATCTCAAATGATGATGGGTACATATAAGATATATGTACTCAGATACACTATTCTTATATATATATATATGCCATGGTATGTTTTCCCTCAGGATCTGTATTGATGCAAAGACCAAACGTACACTACCTAGTAAGTTTAAAGAGCCAAAATTGTATCAAGATAATAGGATTATGTATTTTCTAATATGTTCATATATTTTCCTCATATATCATGTATGACCATGTGATCTTATGCATATAGAAAACTAGGTAGCGGTCAAGACGTGGGATGAAACAGGAGTGGCGATATCAATCATAATAATTATATGCATGTAGTTCCTATATAGAGATACCATGTTTTCGTACGAAAATGATTAATTAAGGTTGTAAAATTTGTACTTTACACTCTCAAACTCCCACTATCTCAAAGTTTTGTTGGATGCATATCTATATAAAACAAAAATGTTACACCCCGATCTCACAATTTCCACTAATCATGAGATTAGGGCATAAATTGAGGATTTAACGTAATACAAAGATCACCCTTAACTTTTTCTTCTCTTTCAAAACTCTTTGTTTTCTCGCATTGAACCACATAAACCAACTTGACAAGGGAATCTAAACATTGATTTCTCTAATCTAATTTCAACAGTAAAAATGCATGTATGAACATTCATTATGTTCCTCATACTTTTAAGCACATAAGACTTGTTGATTCACACATATTGCTAAAAGAGGAATAATGTTATACATCATCATTTACAACTCTCTCTTATTTCTTTACAAGGACCTAGAGTGACAAGGACCGACTGAACTTAACTATACTCAGACTTAACTCTTGTGGCAGATCTACTCTGATGCAATGATATCTTCTTCAAGTCCATTTGATTTCCCTACAAATTGTGAGTAGAGGGGTGAGCCTACTCTCTCAATGAATGAGTACTTCAAAGAAACAATCTAAAGCACTAATATAATTATAGATATACTTTTGAGCAATTGATATCAATTATAACAGCAGTAAGCTTTAAAGAGTCTAATAATTGACAATCATAAATATGGCAGGATACTCTAAATATCTATAAGAGTGAATCAATATATGAAATGCTTGATTGATCATAAAGAGAACTAATAATTCAGAAACATACAAAGAATAATTTAATAACTATACACACTTGTTTGACCTCTCATTCATTTTATTATGCCCTGATCATATGCAGTGTACTCTACATATGAAGACTCGTAGTGCACTACGATCACACCGTACAAGACTTAGTGGACACACCCGGGAAATGCTAAGTCTAACTACTCTCTGGGTCTGCAATAGGGAAATGGCTCTCTGGCCTAAACTGGACTCCTCCCCTAACCTGAGCACACAGGTGGAGAGTCAAGCCACCTCTTGGCTTTTCTGTACTCTAGTGCCACCAGGACTTCTGGTTGATGTTGGACACTGCAAACTATAATTTAAGGAGACTTCCACTAGGGCTTCATCCCTTGTGCCACCTGATAGCACGTTCTGACCCCCGTATACTGGACGCTTCCAGGGTTAGGTCATTTCACCCCTAAGGCACAGACCTCACATAGGGGTTCTACGGTGTTCATGGATCCTAAGTCTATTATTTTATTATTCCTAGAAAGCTCTTTTTATATTGTACCCTTCTCTTACTTATACTTAACTCTGGTATCTCTATGGTGTCACGTCTACTTATTTGAAGTTATAATACAACATTTATATCATTATAAACTTGGTAGAGTAGTATATTCAAAACACTGTAATATACTGAGTAATCAACATACTATACATGCAGGCAGACTAAAATTCTTAAATAAACAGATTACATGTCCACTTGGCACATACACACTAGAATCGTGAAATTTATCATCTTATTACACTGATAAGAGTTAATTACTTGACTTATGAGTAATCGTCAATAGCACCTGCAACTTATCTGTAATTTCTCAAAGAATGTGCATATCAGCCCAAATCTTGAGTTGTGCATCTCATAACTCAATTAAGAGTTAATTACTTATCATGACAAGAATTATTAATAATAACTGAGAACATTGATATCACAATACTTGATTCATTGAACACCCTTCCCTTAGGGTTTCATTTAATCACAACAAATGAAACAAAGAAAGGTGTAATACATGTATCACGTACTTTTCAAATCTTTACAACACATGATACATGGGATCTCAATCCCTTATCACATTACTGGGAATTCTCATCCCTTCACATCATTATCATAATTACTGGATCTGGGAATTCAAACCCTTAGATCATCACATAGAATTGTTACCTCTATAACAAGTAACCATTACCTCTAGGTCCTTAGACCAAGGTATTCATTTCACTAGTTGTATAAGTATTCTCATGGCTCACAAGGCCATCACACATTTTGTCACCTCTCACTAGGCAACAACTTATTCCCATGGCTCCCATAAATATTTCATGCGACATAAACATTCATTGAATAAAGACTACTATCAACAAATCATATAAAATCAATATATGTATGAAACCTTGGAACTGAGCTAAATTTGGGTTTCCATGCCATTCACTAGGATATCATGCATCAATAATAACATTGAATAAATAAAGTCAATCATGTCAAGAAAATCCCTTCAAATGAATTTCACGATATCTATTCGCAAATATCCAACTTTCCTCACATCTAGGGTTTCACCCTCTTCACTGAGATACCAAACAAACACTACTCACTTTAAATGAAATCCAAGATAGTATCTGACATATATGTACTATGAATTTAGATAAACAATCATTCAAAACCAAGGGGATCTAGATAAGAAATTTTCTCTATTTACTTATACAACAAATTTTAGTCATAGACAGAATTCCCTATATTTTAGTTTACTCTTATAACCTCTGTGAATACTTAGGGAATTCTCATTAGAATGCATTGTATAAATTTCTAATATGATTTTATCATCTGAAATTCATTCAAACAAAGGAATAATCAATTTCATATCATTTTGCAACAACTGAAAACAAATAGACAATTCGGGGTTTGTAGTCGCATACTAAGCAATTAAAGATTATGGTTGATTTAACCAATTTTCATGAAATATACTATTTAAAGGAAGTTCCCACTCACCCTAAGGTGTGAAAACACCTTAAAAATGTATCCCATATCTGAAAATCTCAAATCCATATCAAATCCCTAGCAATTCACACAATTCTTCTTCCTTTCAAGTCAGAAACCCTAAAAATGAGGGATTATGAAGAAAGAGTGAGAAAAGGGAAGTTTTGATACCATTTTGGATCAAATCATAGGAGGGACGGAATTTTGAAATGTGATAGAAGATTCACCATGAAACTATATCCAAAGAAGCTAAACTTACATGATTTCATCATTCCTCAGACCGCAAAACCCTAGGTCAGCATCTCCATCAATTTATCCTCTCAAACCCTAACTCTCTCTCTCTCTCTAGGATTTTGTTTCTTTGGATTGAATCATGAATTATGAGAGCTCGTTGTGTGTTAGGTTGATGATATAGAGCAATTGAGATGCTTGGGTTAATTGCACATTGACCCCTAACTAAACTTTTTCTTATTTCCGTAGATTTTCCTATCATAAAAAGGTTTCTTTGAATTCGTGTATTTCAGAGATCAAACCTTCTCAAAAAATTATGATAATTTATAATGTTGTGTATAAATGATACAAAGATTTGGTTAAAATTTGAGATCAGTCTAAGCTTCCATTAAATAACTAAAAATCGAATAATGCACTGCTATCTAGAATTCTATAGAAATGTCAGTTATTGTAATTCATCTACTGATAAGGTCTAAATGCATCCAAAAATTATAAAAATCTTATATGTTGTTTATTATTGAGTTTTAGATCTCCAACTAAAATTTCAAATCATTTGGAGTTACCAATAAATAATTAAAAATAAAACACTACAGTGCTGAAAAGCACTCTATCATCATTCACTACAAAAAATATATGATTTAACTACAATTATTCTAATTACATATATATTATATGTAGTTGAAGCCACTTTTGTTTACAAACTTTAATAGTGTAAGGGGATTACTATAGTTAATTATATTAATTAGACTTTAAAACTCTCTGACCTCTCCACCTTCTCTGTCCTCAATTGAAATTTCACTTCCCTCACACAATTATCTCTCGCGCGCTCATTCTCTCTTCCTCCCCAATCATGCATCTTCCCCTCTCCCCATTTCTCCCTACACAGCCCCTCCCCATCTGTGACCTAGACTCTTCTCCTTTCCTCAAACTTCACTCCTCTGTCTTCTCCTTTAGCACCACCCTTCTCTTCTCAACACATTCATCCAACAGCCTTAGGGTCTTCTCTTCTTCTCGGTGGCTCCACCCAACACTTCTTCTCAGTGGCTCCACCCAGCAGCCCGAGGGAGAAACTACTCACTCTTCTACTGAGAGGCTCCAGTCATCACCCTAGACGTGCTGCAGGCCCTAAAGCCACTGCCTCAAGCCCATCGTACCTTAGTGACCACTCATCTCCCTTTGGTAATGGTCGACTCTAACTTCTCTCTGTTCATCTTCAGATTAGCAATCTATTATCCTTCCATCTTAAATCATCTTCACCATAGTGATATTACCATCTTCGTTTGTCCCTAGCTCTGATCTCTACATAAGGTAAGTACTCATTGCATCGAAGATGGATAAATACATCTATCTGGTAATATTTTTATTATACAGATCATGTATTTGAGGTTAAATGTATTGTGGACGTATGTGAAACAAATATAAGCGGTGCTAAAGACTCTCTATAGGCTTTCACAATCACGGGTTGTTGATGTCTTTGATTTCTTTATGCATGTATTGACTCACAGGAAATTTCCAAATTTCGAATATCATTGTTGCTGCATTCCATACGGACTCACAGGGAATTGGGTTCTATTGGATCTGATCTGCTATGCATATTTTGTACTATCTAATCTATTAACTTTATAACTTAATTTACTAGGTGTTGTTGATATTTGTAACTGATCTTTATTGTTAGCAGGTGCCAGGACATATGAATCCATATTGGTCTCTTAGGATTCTTAAGCAAATGATCTGCAAGAGCATAATAAACAAATACACCCCTGCAATTCTCTGATTGTAATCATTCATGGATGGCCAGATTCATTTTCCTTTACAAGATATTTAAAGTCATTGGGATTTCTTGCATCTTTGGGATACAACATGCTTATCGTAAATAATAGGTTAGCATTGTCTATTCCCAAACCTACTTATATGAACTCTTCCTTAAATTCTTATGAATGAACTCTCTTAATACTTTTCAACGATCATACCTACACCACAAATTAGTTGATGTTGTTCCCTTGTATAATTAGTAGACGATGCATGCTTCTCTTCTCATCTAGATATCTATTTTCATGTCTCACTCTTGCCCTTATTCCTTAGACATAACATCATGTTCTTTTTTATTGTTGTCCTTAATCCCCCAATGGCTTGTTAAAGGTTATCATAATTGTGAGTATTCTTACATGTTAGTAGGCTCTTTGATTTTAATTTTGCCTTGTGGGGTTTCATTGTTCCTGAGGTAGCAGAGATTAAGTGATCAATGTTCAGTATGAGATTATGTGTGTGTATCTAAGGAGTGTATAAAATTTTCCAAGAATTTTTGTCTAGTCTAACTAAAATTACTCTCAACGCAACTTTCAATGTTTATACAGTCAAAATTAGCTTGGTAACTCTTATTGACCATGCATTTTCGTCTTTGTAGAGGATAATAATCCCTAAAAATAAATGGCACCCTGGTTTCTAAAGAACTTACCCAAAGGAATCACAATGATGAGAAACCAAACTATCAAAAAGCTGAAGAAAGTGAATTGCAACAAAAAAATGAGGATGTACATAATTGAAAAGGAAATATTTCTAGAAAGTGTTGGTGAGGCTTTGATTGTCCCTAAGAATTGAAACTACCATCCTTTTTCTCTACTCTATCCCTATTTTATGATCTTTCCATACATGGTTGCTTCCCAAGAAGAGGACCATTCTTCCACAAAGCCTAATGAAGACATTATATGGTTCAAGAAAGGCAAAGAAAAATCTATGGGGGGGTTTTGGTATTGTTTTATTCAGGTTCATTCTGTAGCTTGCTTTTACTACCAATTTAAAATCGCTAACTAAAAGTTCATGTAGTAGGTAGATAAATATATTCACATAAAGTCTAACTTACCTTTTTCATTTTGATGTATGTACTGATTGACTGCAACATTCACACTATAGAAGAGTCATCATTGACATCACGAGGTCAGAACATGGAGGTATGTCTCTCATCCTAAAGTTTGGGACGGAAAATTGAAAATCTCATGCTACTTATATATGATCCAAATGTGGATTCATTAATGACAGCAGCCTCCTACTGAAATATGTAGCAATGCATAATGAAACATGTGCCTAGTAAGGGTGATTTGATCATGCAACTATTTTGTTGGCAGCGTGCCATAATATGCTTTGTGTTGATATGCTAGTCATTTTCTTGCCCCTACTTTATCCCTAGTCAAGCTAGCACTCTATCCAAAATTGATGTATCTGTGAATGTTGATATATTTTGTAGCATGCCGATTCTAGTAGGTTTCTTTCTTCCTCATGTGTCCCAACTGTACCTAGTTGGTTGATTAGTTTATGTCACAAAGTAGCAACACTAAATAGGATAAGAAAAGGTAGTAGTACAAATAGAGGAGAATAAAAAATATTTAAGAAACGGTAAAAATAGTAGAAGGAATAAGGATAAGATGGAGGAGCCATTATATGATATCCCTAATAAACATGCAAAGACATCAGGTGGATTTTTGGTGATAGGAAATCCTACGTGGCTCAATTGAGATGGGGCACCACGATGGCCATTATGTAACAACTGACAAGGATTTTATGTCAGGCAGGATGAACTCAACTTTCTTGGATGCTGGCTTGAGCTTCTGTTGATGGATTTGTTCATTACGGCTTGCCCATATATTCCAGCAGGCAACCACTCTCATGATGAAGGAGTCATCTGAGTTTGTGGTACACCTCTGGATCCATTCATTCGAATGGAGGGCTGAGTGATCTTCATTGGGCATCAGCTGATTCCATACGTCTCGGCTAGATTTGCAATCTTGGAGAGCATGAGTGATGGTGTCTTGGATATTATTGCACACATGACATTCTTTTGGGACGTCCATGTGTCTACACCTCTTCTCCATGTTCGTCATGAGGGCCCCATGAAGCATGAGCCATAGAAACATTTTAATCCGTTCTAGTATCTTGGCTTGCCAGATGCCTTTCCAATTACCGTTTGTAGTGATCTCTTTCCCTCGCCTGAGCCACCTATAGAAAGATCGTGAGATGAAATACCCGCTTCTTTCAAGAGACCAGATCCAGCCGTCATTGCCCGAGTGAAAACATGGGGCAGGGATAGAAGCAATAGCAGACCAAGTAGATGCAGACATGAAATTGTAGATGAAGTCCCAATCCCAGACCCCGTCGGAGCACACCATGGAGTCTACAGTGAGATCGCAGATGTCTTGGGGAATTAGCCAATGAGGGTGGAAGTCCAGCACAGAACGACCCAAAATCCATTTGCCTTCCCACATGTTTGTGTGCCTCCCGTTGTTGATTGCTATATGACTTTGTTCGGTGACCTTATTGAGATTCTTCTTGGTAAAGCTCCAAGCCGGGGAGCTCGATACTGATTTGAGCCTACCGTTCTTAATATATTTGTCCTTCATCACCTTGACCCAAACCTTAGACGGGTCAGTGAGGAAAGCCCAAATGTTCTTCATCATTAAAGCATTGTTTTGGTCTCTGGCATCCCGAATGGAAAGACCCCCAATGTCTTTAAAAGAAGAGACTTTTTTCCAGGATACCAGGGATGTTTTCCGTTGGTTGGAACCTCCAGACCAGATGAACCTCTGAGTGTGCTTATTGATCTCATCGCAAAGGCATGGTGAGAGTTTAACAAATTGCATAGTATAGGATGGAATGGCCTGCAAGGTGGATTTGGCCAAGGACACCCGGCCCGCTAGTGATAAGATTTTTAGGGCCCAACTATTCATCCTCCTCTGAATTGAAGATAAAATATCTCCATGAGTTTCTTTGTTGACACGGTGATGAATAACTGGCACGCTAAGGTATTTCCCTAGGTCGCTGGTCTAAGGAAATCCCAGCTTCCGGCCGATCGTTGAGGTGTATTCTTACTGAAGAAGCAGCGTGATTTAGGCTTGGAGACAGATTGCTTGGAAGCCAACGTGAAATCCTTGAGGATAGAAGAGATGATACGAGCTTGTTTGACATAAGCTTCGCCCAAGAGAAGAATGTCGTCGGCAAAGAATACGTGGGACAACTTCAAACCTCCCCAGGAGAGAGTAATTGGTTTCCATTTATCAGCTTCCACGGAAATAGAAATAGCTTGGCTGAGCCGTTCCATACACAAGACAAAAACGTAAGGGCTGATAGGGTCGCCCTGACGGACGCCTTGGGTAGCTTTGAAGGGGATCAGAGGTTCACCTTCCCACAGGATGGATGTCGAGCCTTTGCTTATGATTTCCATGATGATGGTAGTAATTTTAGTTGGCATGCATGTGCGCTGCAAGGTGTCGTAGATAAAGGCCTAGTTCATCCTGTCAAATGCCTTGGCTAGGTCTAGCTTAATGCGCATCCAAGGTTTCTTACTAGCTTTGATTATGACATGGATTCTGGATAGTAGTGAGACAAAAATTAGTGTCACATTATTATACCTGCAGACAGCCAAGCAGATGTGGGATCAGCTTGCTAGCACCTACTCACACAGCCAGAATCCAAAGAAAGTGTTTGATATTAACAAACAACTCAGTCGTCTGTGTTTCTTGGGATATGACCTTATTGATTATTTCTCTTCCTTCAAGGGATTTTGGGTGGAATTGGAGGCCTACCATCCCTTATCTACTGATTTGGCTACTATGCAACGTCAACGCCAGGAGTTGCAAGTAGTTCAGTTCTTATGTGGCTTACCTGACTCTTATGCTGGGGTTGTGGATCAAATTCTAGCTAGTGATCCACTACCTACTCTACAGAGTGTTTTTCAATGTCTACAACGCCTGCCTACATCCTCATCTGAGACATCTACTGATACTGGTGATTCTATTGCACTTGCTACGATGTCTGGTCGTGGCTGTGGCCGTGGCCGTGGACACGGTCGGTCTCACAACACTCGCCCCCTTGGTGGTGGAAGGGGGAGGAACCCTTCTGGTCGTGGAGCATCTTCTGGACCTCCTACTACTGCACGCCCTCAGACTGGCCAATAGTTATGTAGCTTTTGTGGCCGGTCTAATCATATTGAAGAAAAATGCTGGGAGAAATATGGCAAACCGGCTTGGGCCAATGCGGCCACTGATGCTACTACCTCTTCTGAGATAGCTACCCAACCTGATGCCTCGAGTACTTCTACTACTGACTTCATTCGTGATGAGGTCAAGCGTCTTCTGCTTGAGTGTACTGGCTCATCTTCAACTGCCACCACCACTGGAGCACATGTTGCGACTTACTCTGGTTGTGATATTGCCTTCCTCATTACACCATCTTCTAGTACTGGTAATACTAAATGGGTTATTGATTCGGGCACATCTTCTCATATATCTGGGAATCATTCTTTGTTCAGAAATTTATCTAGACCGATTACTCACTCCGACATTGATCCCTTTACTAGTACTATCAAAATTCTCTTATTCCTGAAATTCCTCCTAACAATAGTCATCAATGTTTCTTTCCTTTATTAGTACCATAACCTTTGATACGATTTCATAATTTTAGCTCACTAGAATTATAAGGATAGGCACAATTATATTATAAGCCACAGTAGTATATATTTTAGAATGATTAAATAGTTTGTTTTATTTTGTAATTTACTGTAGAGATGTGCCCATTTATTGTTTTCACTATGGCAAGTGTGATTAACACAATGGCAGTTGACTGATGGAGAACTTTTGGTCATTATTTAGTATTTGGTTTGTTATCCATAGCTGCAATTTTCTCTTGTAACACCTTTTGGTCAATCCTATAAAGATATTTGACTCCTATCTCTAGATGCTACCCATGGTAGACACTTATTAGATTTTCAATTGATGCTTCGAAGTCAGGGTGTTGCAGATAACATTCAAAATATTTAGTGCAGATTATGAAAGTTGGATTGATATAGAATATTTGTAGGCATGTTCCTACTAATTTTTAAACTTCTTAAGATCTAGAAATTAATTTTGTGTTCATTCTACAAGGTCCATTTACTACATGATCAATGGATGTAGAATTTGCACACTGTTCTGTGTGATGCTTTTCTACATGTAGAATTTATTCACCAAGGTGGTGGGCATATAATTCATACTGCTAAGATGGTGATGTGTGCCTCAATTGACTACTAACCTAGGCTTTTGGAAGTTGGAACATGCATATATTCTTGTGATTAAGGCTTCTGAGCAGTCGTTGGGTGGTTTTCATGACATTCTCATCCAAAAGCATGTTGTGTTGGATCACTGAGGTAAGATGTTCCTTTTTTATGTAATCTGGGATTGAAATTCCCTCTCACTATAGTTTCTCTTATATGATATTTCTTTGACTGCATGGGTTTAGATCGGAATGAAAACTAAAATGCATGATTCTTATTTTGTATATTACTGAATATTTGTATTAACACAATAAATGATTATCTAGTTTCTTCAGGAATCAATTATACCTTACATATAAGTCCACTGCTAAAAGAAATAAATGATTATCTTATTTATTTTTAAGATAGAAGCCCACTATTTATAATTTATGACATAAGTACTTGTTATTATTGATCAAAACAATAGCAACAATATCGTGACACTCTTTGTTTTCTCATTAGTGTGGGAATGATGTCATGCTTATACCTAGTGCTTCAGATTGAACTTGATGGTTAGTCCATTAAGAATATGGGTCGTTCCAGTTCTTACAGAATTCAGTTGATGTTATATTTTACGTGTCGTAGCTCCTTAACAACCAGAGAAGCTGCATTTTTGAATTGATATAATGATGAATCTTTTTACAATCCATTTTTGATGAGTTTCCTTACAGTAAAGACTTATAGGCATAACAATCTCCAGGTCCTAGAGGTTAGATAATCTTCTTTAGCAGTTTCATCTTGCATCAGTTTGCAGGTTGTACTGCATAAGATTCATATACATGAGCCTCTTTATATACAATCAAGTTGTTGCCTTTTGGAAAGTTTTTTCAAATGCCATTATAATGCATTTTCAAATTCCATGAAAAATGTATCAAAAAATTCCATGAAAAGTTGAAAACAATCCTATATTAATACATGCCCCTCAACTTATAGGTCGGTTCCTTAGATTTGATGGGCACAAATTTTTTGGTTTGGATGAAATGGAAGTGATATTGCTTTTGGAGGAAGGTTAAGGATTGAAGGCTTTGGGGTTTTATTATTGTATATATTTTTTTGAATGCTAATGACAAAAAACATTAATGTTTGTGAACATACTCTCTCTCATCCTCAGGGAGGACTTCTCCTGAACTCAAATGCAAATTCTGCCAACAACACCCCCCAACTTCATAACTAAAAAAATAAAATAAATTAAAACAAAAAAGGGCCAAACAACCCCTTCATATTTATCTTGGTGAATGTTCTGTTTCTTTAGCAATCGATGGCACATTGTTTGATTTATAATTCCCTACTGTATCACTTTTTTTTTGTTAAACATTGCTTCGCCTCACTCCAAATTCACTATTTCATCAAAATTTTGGAGATTTCTTTGTATTTCTTGGGCTACTTCCCTGAGGAGCCATATAAGAGTGCAGCCTAGCACAACAAACCCATCCTAGGAAGCAGCCAAAGTCCTCAAACAATAGAGCAAACCAATCTCTGATCTTGTCATGAGGTAGGAGTCCTCTCGATTTTCCTTCTCTTGGAATCTGATGAGGCCTCATGAAAGACTCTACCAGACTCCACGGTTGTGTCGTCGCTTTTACAACTCAAGCAGGAAGCAGCATCTAAAACCCCTGTAGGTGTTTGAGACGTGGAGGAGGTCACCATCGATCCATTTGCACTTTTGGGAGGTCTTCTGATGAGTGCCACACTCTTCACTACTTCATAGCATCTTAGGGTTCTCAATTTGTCAATATGAATACAAGAAGACAATGCCTCTTCCATGCCTAGTTGATGCTTTTCTCCTACTAGGAACAATATCACAGATGTAGCGATCTCAGAAGGTCTGAATTCCAATAAATCAATATGTCTGATGGTACTTAGTATGAGATCCACAGACTGGCAGAGTAACTCCTTCCATGGAGGGACACCTGAGTTGAATCTGTGGAGGAAATAATCTATGAATGAGAATGGTGTCACATAACACATCTTCCACTTTAGAGTGGTTAGCATCAAGAGCTCCATTCTCTGGATAGTCTTTTACATTGCTGTATATTGATGGTGGGTTTGATTACAATGTTTCATGTTCAAAACTTCACGAGAAGGAAGAAGGATCCCTTGTAGTGTGCTTGGTGCAGGGTTAAGGGTTTGTTCTTTGTGGGTATGTGACTAGCACATAGTCTCCAGAAAAATGTTGATGCTTAGATGGCAGAGGAAGTTTCCAAACATCTGAACATATGTTTGGACGTTATAGGAGCAGCTCCAAATAATTAGCTACTTAACTGTTTTTGCCTAAGTAATAGGCTGAATGCCCACAACATATCTTTGTGGCTTGTTAATGTCTCTTGTTTGGATTATATCTTTGTGTTTACCCATCAAGATTCATGACCCTTTTAATCTAAAAAGTTTGAGACTAATATCCTCACTATTTGAAGCTAAGATGTTATATAATATCATCTCCATAAGAGTTTAAAATTTTCTTCACAATGATGTGTACAATTCTGGATTGCTTCTTGAATTTCAACATGGTAATCTATAGATTTAATTTGAAGAGTTTCTTCTTTTTTTCACTTCTTCATTGATCAATAAGGCTTGTTCCCATCTCAACCCATTTCATAGCAATTCCTTCTCTCAACTTCTCAGCCTGGGCACTGTGGTCAAAGACTTCTACTGCTTAGAGGCATTAGCTATGTCCTATTTGATATGTTCTAGCTCTAGCATGTTGTGACCTCCTTGTTCCAAAAAAAATATTCATGTGGTCTAGCCAACCAAAGGGAACTAAGTCCTCAGAGCCTTGTGAAGTAATCATGTATATCAAGAATTGTGCGAGTAGATTGTCATGTTTTTAGTATCCTATGCATATGTTATCAAGTCTGGTCCTGAAGAATATCATCCTACTACAAAAACTTCACTAGGTATCCAAGAATTCCCATTGTCATAGCCATCTGCCCTATGTAGTTTGTAACTTTCTCAGATGAACCCCATGTAAACCTATAGGTTTGGCAAGGCTCATAAACTCAATTGATTCTTCTTTCTTTAGGAATGGCTTTTACGGCATAGTGCACACTATTTTTTTTACCTATTCATGAAATCTGATTTCGATTTTACTCCAGTCTTAGTTTAATCTGACTCTTGTTTGCTTGAGGCCAAATTGGATGACTAATGTGAGATGGTATTCCAGGCATTTACACTTGTGGTCTACACTCTCAACCTTTAGAGCACAGGAGATAGGAAGGTGGTGGTCTAGATGAGGAAGAATCAAGATTGCATAGTGTTATAAATCATGATGTGCTTGATCCTTGCTAGGCTCGTTGGTTGAGATCATGCCTTCATACTCCTCTCTACTTCGTTTGCATTGACATTATGTTTGACATGCATATGGGGATATTGGTTGAAACAATGCCTATAGCAGTGGTAGGAGAAGCAATGAACCTTATCAGGTATTGATATGACCTTCAACAATGATGCTAGAGTAGCTAGAGTAGCGAGAGAATATTGAGGATAAATTAAGCATGCTTCTATTTTAAGGAAATCCATATGAATGTGATTATTGATTTTTAAATTTTAGGAGCCACCAAAACTACAACTTGCAGGGACCTACTCTGGATATTAGTAAAATTCTAGAACTAGACATATGTAAATATGAAGCTATATCTTTTAGGAAAACAGACTACTATTATTGTGTCCTTTTTATTGTTATTTAAGTTAATTCGTTTTCTGCTATTTTTGTAGGATCGATAGTATCCAAAGGTTTGTGAATGGTTGAGCTGACCGGTTTGGAATTTGGGACATGTGCCAAAAATTGGAGTATGAAGAAATTTTTGCTGAACTATAGTTGATTTCATGAGAATTTCTAGAGTCATTTCAGCATAAGTTTCTCCCTCTCTTAGGCATGCACCAAAACATGAGAAATCTCAAGAACACCATCATTTTTTACAATAGCGTCTTAACTCAACATACTAGAATGTATACTAGAGTAGCATCCAATATATATTTCAAAGTATTCATTTATGTACTCCTCAATTTCCACTACTAGTTGTGTACTAAGTTAATCATTTCTAGATGAGATTTCGGTATAGTAAAACAATCATTCGTGGTCATTCATATCGAGGATAAGGCACTCATGTAATTGTAACACCATTAATATAATCATTTGCAACATACCATCTCAACTCATATCCAGGCAGCCTGAAACTCATTCCAGACTTTAGAGAACATACAACAGACATAGCTGTAGCAGAACATCTCAGTAGACATTAGGGAATGCACCCCTAATCATCTACTGAGCTAGAAACATTCAAGAAAATAGGCATACAAGATATTCCTCAAAATCAAACAACATGTACGCAGAAATGTTTGAGCCACATGTCTCATTGATTCATCTATGTCTGAGCCTAAAGATATTTCTCATTGATTCAGCTACGTCTGAGCCTAAAGTTATTTCTCATTTCATAGATCAGGATTGCAAATTTAAAGTTTTCCATGTTTGTGATAGTAATCAAGTCTCACGATTTTGTTTTTATTATCTTTTTATAATTTTGCAGATAGCCAAACTATCTATCTTGACTTTGATTTGCATTGCTACTAATATCTTGTCTAGAAGCCAATATGACAAGAAGGTGGGTTAAAATGTCAAGGCAATGGGATCAATTTCTTCAACTTCTATATGCATCCTCCAGGGTTGAAATTGGCTACTCGAAAGACTACCGCGTTCAAAGTTTCGACTCCTGGTTTATATGTGCAATAGGAAATTCTTGAACACAGTCATTGTGATATGTATAGTTACAGGTTTGCCTTCTCTCTTCAAGGTATTTGTGTTGTAAGGTCTACGATGGAGTTTTCCTCATCTTGCTAATTCATTAAGATGTTTGTCAATATTTGATATCTTGAACCTGATGGTGTATTGGTGAAATATCGCATGCCAAACAATTTTCTTCCCTTTATGGTAATAGTGATTGACTATATGCTGGTACTTTTTGTAGGTATTGGTGGAGAAAATGGGATTGCCTAATGGTGCTAATGCATCAGTAAACTCATAGGAAACATTATGTATTGCTCCCATATCTAGCTTCTTCATGGAACTGTGGTTGCATTAGATGAGTATTCGAGAAGTTTTGTCCTAGAGAAGCTCAATGAGAAGTCATTTACTGCCCTTCCCTGTGGTGTTTATTTCACACGTAGGATACATGAGCAATGAGCTCTTGGTTTCATAGAACTCTTCAATACATGCAAGTGTGTCTGATCAACCTTGTTGCAGTCACTCAATACATGCAATGGTTTTTTTTCTTTCTTGACCACCAGAGAGGGACATGATGTACGTAATCACTGGTGAAGCCACACGACTCTCGGTTGCTATTTTTCATCAAGCTTGCATGCATGGATAACCATACTTGTGCAACTCATTTAGCAAAGGAGAACACAAGGACACTGATCGAGGCCAAGATGCATGTAGAAGATCACTGAATCATTAACATATGTATATCCTTTTCTTTGTACACATTATGTAATAGGGGCAAGGTATACGTCCTCCCCATGTACATTCCATATTTCAGTATAAATGAAAGTGATATTGATGGCATAATGAACATAAGTTGGTCTACTTGTTACTAAAAGAGTTCTATACTAACAAATTACATAATATATGAATAATCAAATATGCATATATGTATGTGTAATAGATGGCACTACATATGTAGCTAGATGCATGATCAACTACATATATATGTATATAGTAATTGCTTCCTTTCCCTACACACTAAATACATATAAAATGTATTAACTTCATGTTTTTCATGTTTTTGCTACATACTGACTATATATGCAATTGCAGTCATACATTTAGCTACAATTATACTTATATTTTAATATGTAAGGACAATATCTAGCTACGCTTCCAGATATATATGAATTTGTAGTGATTGGATTATCTAACTACATATTTGAAATATATAGTTAAAGGCTTTAGCTATACGAGCATATAATACAACTTGTATGTGTAAAGAAATATGTAGTTAAAGCCTTTAGCTACAAAATATGGGGTTTTCGCTACAATTTTTTTTAATAGTTAAAGACCCTTTTTTGTAGTGATTTTGGTCGAAGTATAGTTCGACCGATAACTACATTCAAAGAATACTCAAATATTCTGAAATTTTTCTCCAATATGAATGATTGAGTTATCCATATCATATCCAAAATTCAATTAAATAAGAAATTTGTAGAAAATATGAAAAATCATTTACCACACTGCTATTCTGATCAAATTCCATACTCATGTACCATCAAAACCCTAATTTCAGCCAACTAGGGTTTATATTTCTCAAACCCTAATTTCTCAAACAATAGAACACTTAACGTTCTTATTAGGTTTAAAACATCATAATTGAATTATCATCATTAATTAGATTTAAGCAATGATCAATCCAATTAAGCATATAATCATCCAGGTAAACCCTAGTTTACCAATTAAGCTCAAATGCGGTCATAACAAAAAAATACTTAATGAGGCTTAGAAAAATATCTATTACATGATCTTCATAAAAAAAAATGGGGAAACAAAAAAAAATACATCGTACTATAAGCATTAGAATAATGTTCAATAATAAATATAATGATATCTAATGTAAAGCATGATTTGCATACATTGTATGTCTATTATTTTCCAATTTTATGTCATTAAATGATTGTTGAGTTTTGTTTCTGTATCTACTTGTATATGTGTGATATAGATTGAATACATTCCAGATTGTGTAATAATATGAGCAGAAATGCAAAAAAAAGTTTGTAGATTGCCTTAGAAATTTAAATTGTTATAGATCTAGGAATGTATTCTAGTTAATATATTTATCTGGAAAGATTTTAAATATTTAATTAAATTTAATTATCTAGATAATTATCCATTGATTAAGGATGTGTCAAAATGTTTATAATTACAAAAAAACTACATATCATTTCGTCTAAAAGATAATATGTACCTAATCATTATTAATCTATAGTAGGAAACAATGAAAATGTTACATTTTTAATAAAAATACCTCAACATATCACCATTTTAAAACTAATTCAACTAAATCCAAAAATAACATGTTACCAAGCTGAAACACATCCAAAATTTTGACGTGTCAAGCCAAAAATTGCATTTGAATTTTGTATGCACTAAGTTGAGTATTAGAAATATAAACAAATTCTTCTTAGACAAAGAGAAGACGCTATCTTGATCTTGTGCCAATAGTATGTACATGGTATCAATGTCATCAATTTTGACTAATTAACTATATAGATTAGGTTTATAATTAGTTTGGTTTATATTTCAGTCATAGTTTAAGCCCTTGGTAAAACACGGGTGTTACAGATTCAAATGTTGATTTAGTCATCCATCAAGGTTAATAAATCCTATTTAGCTTAGTTAGAAAGTTTTTTTGTGTGGTTAAACCAGAGTTAACAATCACCAAGACAGAGAATACTCTTCATAGTTTTCTGCACTCAATAGAACTCCGTTATGCATTTCATAAAGGGTAGCCCGTATGTGCATTTCCAATTATGAAGTCAGCCACTTTACACCCGGAAGATAGATCAGGTCCAAACGCTAGGATGTGAGGGAGTTGCAAGGTTGCTCATTAAATTGCGCTACCCTACATAGCTGTTTCGAATTGAAAATTTTCATTCAGTCCATTCTTTATAAAGGGCCAAACCAGTGAAGCATAGTTAGAACCAACTTAGATTCTGTGGTTGGCAACCAACTAGCTTCCAGTTTGCTACTATTAAGGGCATATTTGGTCTGCCGTATTTTTCTGTAATGGATTGTATTATCTAATCCAGCTGTCAAAAGATTGAGTTAGTTTTGCCGGAGCAGGATACAGTGAGGAATCCAGCTTTTCCGAGGTGTACGATGATGCAGGATTTTCTTTTTCTTTTTAAAACGGTGGGACGTCGTCATCCAGCACGGTGCCCCCTCATTTTTGCTGCTGCGACCTGCAGCCTGGCACGGAAGACACGGCCTAGCGCTGACATAAAGGGCACGTTTGGTTTGCCGGATTTTGAGAAATCTTGAATTCTGTCCATCCCGCATTATTAAAATACTGCATTGTCAAAATCCCACAAAATAAAATTTTATGTTTGGTTTGCTGGATTTTGTAAGTGCGAGATTTATTTTTTTTTGTGTCCACGACCTTCGCCATGTTGGATTTTGGCGTCCGGAAGAATTTTGATGGAGACCAAAATGCGGGATTCTTATTATGTCTGAAAATCCCGGGATTAACCTCAGTTCTCCAATCCTGCAAACCAAATGTAAAATTTGCTGAACTGGAGCCCAAAATACAATCCAATACAGCGAAATCCAAGTAACCAAACATGCCCAAAATACAAGTCTAACGAAATATGGCAGACATACATAAATAATGTTTGTATAGAATTTTGGGTATCCCAGAATTTATCATTGTTGCATCTAATTAGTTTAGTATGAAGGGGTTGATGCAGGCCAAAAAGATGCAGAATAACTTGCACGTTGCACGTATAGACTAGGCACGCAAAAAATAATATAGAAAACAAGCAAACACAAGAACATCAAGATTTATATAGAAAACCCCACAATGTGTGAGGGAAAAACCACGAGGTCAATACCCGATGGAGAAATCCACTAATCAACAGAGTTACAAGGTCTGTCTCAAGTTTAGACCCAGAACTTGATGGAATACAGAGCAAAATGAAGAGATACAGATAATACCCAACCAGTACGTCACCACACCGAACGGCCTCTCGGAAAAACACCTCCTTGCAGAGAATACCCGGACAGAACAAGAACATAGGTTGTGATGGAGAAATCGGTGTAGACCGGGGAAGAGAACCTGAGCGGTGTCACTCTCTTTCCTTCTCTTCTTTCTTCTTCCTTGATTCCTTTCTCTCCGTCACGAACAACAATCAATAAACAGCAGCGGCGGCTGCTTATTTCTTTGCGGTTGTGTTCTACTATTGTTTTATTGTTGTGGTGGGTTATTTATAACCCCAACATCACGGCAGTATCACAGCCCTAATGGGTCCCTCACAATTGGGCTAGAAGCCGCTGACCCAACAATCTCCCCCTCCAGCCCAAAGGAGAGACTGTCCTCATGACTCCTCAGTTGGAGTCCAGTCCGGCGACCTCCTTACAAGTAGTAAGCTTCTTTGTAGGAACTGTCTTCGTCAACATGTCAGAAAGATTGTCGTTGGTGTGAACTTTCTTTAGCTTCAACTGGTCATCACTGATAGCTTCACGCAACCAGTGGTATCTCAGATCAATATGATTTGTCCTGGAGTGAAAAGAAGAATTCTTTCTCAAGTCCATGACACTCTCACTGTCACAATAGATAACATTCTCATCCTGTGTCAAACCCAGTTCTTGCAAGAAACGTTTGAGCCGAATCATTTATTTCTCTGCTTCACAAGCTGCAATATATTTTGCCCCAGTAGTAGATAAAGCAACACACTTTTGTAATTTAGACGGCCTACTAATAGCTCCCCCTGCAAAAGTAAATAGAAAACCCGAGGTAGACTTCCTATGATCAAGATCACTAGCTAAATCTGAATCTGTGAAACCTGTAAGAACTGGTGATGCCCCTCCAAAGCATAAACAAGAACTAGTAGTACCTCTCAAACATCTGAGTATCTATTTAATAGCATTCCAATGCTCCTTACCAGGGTCAGATAAAAATCTGCTAGTCACACCAACTGCATGTGCAATATCAGGCCTAGTGCACACCATAGTATACATAAGACTTCCTATTGTAGAAGAGTAGGGTATGTGAGCCATCTCTTACTTTTTCTGCTCAGTAGAAGGAGATTGTTTTCTACTCAGTCTGAAGTGACCGGTTGAGGGAATCTCAACTGACTTCACCCCCTTCATGTTGAACCTGTCAGGTACACACTCAACATATTTCTCATGTGACAATCAAAGTTTCTTTGCTTTCCTGTCACGCCTGATGTCCATGTCAAGAATCTTTCTAGCTGGTCCCAACTCTTTCATGTCAAAAGACTTAAACAATTCCTTCTTCATCTTGGCAATCATCTGAGCATCCTTGCCAACAACCAACATATTATCAACATAAAATAAGAGAATAATAAAATGGTCACCTGAAAATCTCCTGAAGTAAACACAGTGATCTACCTCTGTCCTGTGATAACCTTGCTTTAGTATGAAAGCATCAAACTTTTTGTACCACTGCCTTGGTGCTTGTTTCAGCCCATTGAGACTTTTCTTCAATCTACAAATCATATGTTCTTTTCCTTTCACTGCAAATCCTTCAGGTTGCTGCATATAAATCTCTTCCTCTAACTCACCATGGAGGAATGTTGTCTTCACATCAAGTTACTCAATATCAAAGTCCAAGCTAGCTGCCAAGCCTAAAACTGTGCGAATGGAAGTCATCTTCACCACTGGAGAGAATATCTCATCAAAGTCAATGTCTTACTTTTGCTCAAAGCCTTTCACCACAAGTCTAGATTTGTATTTCACAGTGTTGTCACTCCCATCTTTCTTTAGCTTGAAGACCCACTTGTTCTTTAAAGATTTTCTTCCTTCAAGAAGTTTGCATAACTCATAGGTATCATTTTTCTTCAATGAGTTCATCTCATCTTGCATTGCATGTAGCCACTTATCTTTTTCTTGATGAGACTTTGCTTCCTTATAGCTTTTTGGATCCCCCTCTTCTGTGATCAATGACCATTCTGTATCAGAATATTTAGTAGACGCCCTTTTCTCTCTAGTAGACCTCCTCATCTGTGGACCTGCTGGATCTACTAGTTGAGGTTGCTCCCCCTGCTCAAGAACCTCCTCATCATGGACGTTATCTGTACCAGGGTCATCCTCTGCCATATCATCACGTGGGATCTCGTCATCCTCAACATGGTTTGCATCAACATTCTGCTAGACTAGAGTGGGACTGACACATCAATCACAATATCATCTTTTACCTGCTCAGGCTCTGTCATCACTGTATCAGAAAACATATGGTCCTCAAAGAAAATCACATCTCTGGATCTGATTATCTTCTTCTTTTCTGGGTCCCAAAGCTTGTAACCAAACTGCTCATCACCATAGCCAACAAAAATACAAGGAACATATTTGTCATCAAGCTTCTGCCTCTTCTCCTTAGGAATATGTGTAAATGCCTTGCACCAAAAAACTCTAAGGTGTGAATAAGAAGATGGCTTCCCTGTCCACACACTCTCTAGAGTGTCAAAATCCAAAGGAACGGATGGTGACATGTTAATCAAGTAGCAAGCAGTGTTTACAGCCTTTGCCCAGAACTCCTTTGGTAGCTTTACATTCTTCATCATGCATATGACTCACTCCATAATGGTTCTATTCATTCTTTCAACCAAACTATTGTGTTGTGGGGTACCGGGAACAGTCTTCTCATGCCGTATGCCAGATCCTTCACAGTAAGACCTGAACTCCTTAGAAGTATACTCACCTCCATTGTCAGAACGAAGACACTTGAGCTTTTTACCTGTCTCCCTTTCAACCATGGTATGAAACTTCTTGAAAGTATCAAACACCTGATCTTTCCTCTACAAATAGTAGACCCACACTTTCCTAGATGCATCATCAATAAAAGTAACAAAGAATCTACTTTCACCCTAGGAGTTGACTTCCATAGGACCACAAACATCAGAATAAATCATGTCTAACACATTAGACTTCTTCTCTCATTGAGCACTGAACTGGACTCTTTTTTGCTTCCCAAGCAAACAACTTTCACAGGAGTTAAGAATCACATTCTTACCACAGGGGATCAAATCTTTCTCTGCAAGCACTTGTAAGTCTTTCTCACTTATGTGTCCAATCCGCTTGTGCCATAAATCTGGAAAACTAGAGTTGTCTACAACATTGACACCGTCAGTGCAAACCTTTATACTCATCTTGTACAAAGAGCAACAAACTTTGCCTCTAGCCACAACCAACTGTCCTTTGGTAACAAAAGTTTTTACGTCACCAAAATGGTATTTAAATCCGTAAATGTCAATACCATAGTCGGAAATTATGTTATAATCAACTTCAGGAATATGTCTAATATTTTCAACAAGATGGTATAACCCAACTCGGTGTCAATGCGCACCTCACCAATCCCACGAATCTTCGCATAGCTTTTAGTAGCCATCTTCATCATTCCAAAGTTCCCAGACTTGTAGGAGCAGAAGAAGTGTCTGTGCAGAGTGATGTGGTACGTAGCACCGATGTCCAACACCCACTCAGTGTTGTCACTGATATGTAGACAATGTCCCATGACAACTCTACATGTGAGTACCTCTTTGGCATCTGTAACGACTGCAGCTCTGTTTCTATCATCATCTACCACCTTCTGCTTTCCTTCTTAAATTTCCTTTTTTGCGCTGCCTGTAGAATTTATGTATATGACCTGGCTTGTTGCAGTAATGACAAACTACCTTACTTTTGAACTTTGACATGTGCTTTGACTTTCCTCTGTCACCACCCCAGCCACGACTTTGACTCCTCCCCTGTCCTCAGCAACAAGAGCATGTGAAATTGACGTCTCTGCTGAGCTATGTCGTCTGGTCTCTTCATTCAGCAGGGTATTGGACACAAAGTCCAATGTCAACTTCCCATCTGGAGTAGAGTTGCTAACAGAAATCACCAAGGTCTCCCAACTGTTAGGTAAAGAACCAAGAAGTAGAAGCGCTTGTAACTCGTCATCAAGTGACAAACCCATCGTGGCTAGCTGATTCACCATCTTCTTAAAATCATTCAGGTGCACTGATATATTGTCGTCTTCCTTGAACTTCAAGTTGACAAGTTTCCTAATCAGAAACGCCTTGTTCCTTGTAGTCTTCCTCTCGTACAACGCCTCGAGCTTCTTCCACAAAGAGTGGGCACAAGTCTTGTTGGCGATGTGATAGAAAACATACTTGTTGACCCAACGTCGGATGAGGCCTACACATTTTCTGTTCATCTTTATCCAATCCTCCTGTTTTGTATCTGCTGGCTTGCTCGCATCTCCCTGAACCAGTTCATAAAGATCATTGCAGTAAAGCAAATCCTCCATCTTTATCTTCCACGTCGGCCAGTGTGATGTCGTCAATTTTATCATATTATTTGCACTGTGCATCTAGTCCACGTAGTCAACCCACGCTCTGATACCACTTGAAGGAGTTGATGCAGGATAAAAAGATACGGAATAACCTGTACGTATGGACTAGGCACGCAAAAAATAATATAGAAAACAAGTAAGCACAAGAACACCAAGATTTACGTAGAAAACCCCCACAATGTGTGAGGAAAAAATCACGGGGTCAATACCCGACGGAGAAATCTACTAATCAACAGAGTTACAAGGTTCGTCTCAAGTTTAGAGACAAAACTTGAGGAATACAGAGCCAAAGGAAGAGATATAGATAATACCGAACCAGTACGTCACCACACCAAACGGCCTCCCGGAAAAACACCTTCTTGTAGAGAATACCCGGACAGAACAAGAACGTAGGTTGTAATGGAGAACTCGATGTAGATCGGAGAAGAGAACCAGAGCGGTGTCACTCTCCTACCTTTCTCTTCTTTCTTCTTCCTTGACTCCTCTTCTCTCCGACACGAACAACAATCAATAAACACCCGTGGCTGCTGTTTATTTCTTTGCAGCTGCGTTCTACTTTCGTTTTGTTGTTGTGGTGGGTTATTTATAACCCCATCATCACGGCAGTATCACAGTCCTAATGGGGCTCTCACAATTGGGCTGGAAGCCGCTGGCCCAACACAGCACTCCTCATAATCCAATTGAATCCGGACAAACAAACATGCCCTAAAAGGAGTTGTTTGTCGGTGTGTATTTAGACAAAGCTTGGAGGTAGTGGGGAGGAGGGGTGTGAAAATTGAGATATTGTTTCTATACCGTCACCGGAAAATGTATACGCAACCAATCTTAAGTGAAAGAAAGAAAAAGAAAAACAGCGTATTCTTTTATGTCGGTCCCCTCTTTCGGTTAACTGTTGCGCTGATTCATTGTTTGGCGGCTGAGACCGATGACTCTTGAGCCTTGACTCATGGGTATCCATCATCCAAAGATTCCAGCATGCCAAATTAATCTTACCTTTAATCGTCATCATCTTGGCCAACAGTTTTAAGGAAACGGATTGGTGATGTGCACTTTACCAGTGCTTTGTTATTTTAATGATCAGAAAAGAACACCAGTGCCGAGCATAGCAAAGGCAAAGGGGCTACGTGACACAGCCACAAGACCACCACGTATCGTGGCCTGGTTTTCAATTGCCGAGTACTCATTTGTTGGTGTTACGGCAGTTTATGCATCCCCATCACCCAGTATAGCTACGAAACGAATGAGACTATCGCCGTTCAAGAGGGGAAGATTTTTAAGGGTAAGTTAACGGGGCGACACCGAGTACCTCCCATGACGGAACGTTGGGGTTGTATTACACCCGACCATTGTTTCAAATCTATAAATAAACATCCATCTCTACGACTCTACGACTAGTAAGGTGTCATTGTGTTAGATAAGCCCCCCTTAAATGAATCATGCACAACCAAAGATCTCCTTGCTTGGTTGCCAATTTGATGATCAATCAGGCCACATCTAACACCATGGTCTTGTATGGCCACATAAGAAGTATGACAATGTCTATCGGCAGCTATAAACCTACCGGAACCCGCTATAATTCAAGGATCGGGACATAAGCAGAGTTAAAAGCCATGTAATAATATATCCAGCTTGGTTGTGTCAGTACATGCATATCTTATGTCTATTTTTATACCGCGAGCTCACACAACTGCATCTTACTACATCCAATCAAACTTATGCTTAATTAGTGTTCTAGTAAAACATTCTAGTCATATATATATTTTTGAATGTTTGCCGATATTCAGTATTACAAGTGTTGTTACTTCATGGTTCGCTATAATGCAAACACGAATTAATCGATGAAAAACAAAAGGACGGTGTCGTTTAATTGGAGTCGGTCCACTCTGTGGACTAGTGCGTCGACCAGACATATGCAAGGCTGGCCTGCTGACTGACGACTGCGACCATTGGCTCTTGACATAATCATATTGAGCGAGTTGTTCCCCACATCTGGATACTTCCTTTCGTCTGTGATTATATATATGCATATTAGCAGCGGAGCGTGTGTATCTGGCCACTGACCTTGGCAACCGGACGGATTTTGCTGGATTTGGTCCGAAGGAGACCCTAAAGTAGAGATATTCTACCGAAATGACCTGAGTGGAACCGAATTCGTTAATAACGACCCCGAAACCAACGATTATGCTTGAAAATCATAAAAAAAGTACACTACTACAAATATTGGGAAAAGATATTGTAAATCCAAAATCTGATTCAACCTGATCCGACTTAAATTAGATTAAATTGTATATCGCATTTTCAGGCCCTTTTTGTCAAGTAAACGATCCAACACATTACACGGCTTGACGATAATAGATTATTTTTTAAGACCACAAACATGATGCTGCATCAGAAAGTAAAAGAAATAACATCTAGGTGAATAAGTAATATACGTGGTGACCAAACTATACTGGAAGGAAAAGATTCTTGGCGTGAGTTGTTTAAAGTGATGTCGTATGGGAAATAGTATTAAGGAAAAAGTGAAGACCACTAAGAAGACAATAAAGAGATAAAACTTTTCCTAATTGCGGTACCATCAACATTAGAATCATTCCCCGTGTCAGGTCGGAACGTCCACATTCTTCACCTCCTTTTTTTGCTTGTACCAGACTCTCAACTCTAATAATCACGAAACCCTTAATTGTGTCATACTCTCAACTCTTACAACCGAAGAAAGATGACAACGGTGTGAAGATTGGAATGAGTGAGCCGACTACGTAACACATTCAACTATTTGAATATGCACTGCCTAATTAGTAATCTAAGTAACTAAAGGTAAAGTTTTACATTTGGTCATTCTCCCAACCATTCATATATAGTAAAATAAAGGTCAATCTGTAATTTGAAAATTAAAGACCTCCTACAACCTTTCATATAGCTTATTGGAAATACAAAGATCAGTTTAAAATTAAAATAATTCAAAGAAAAAATTACATCATAGTTTTTCCATGCTCTCACACGAATGACATATTAGACTAAAATATTATAGTTCACAACTAAAAGTATAAAAAGAATAGATAGAATACCTCCCACATATGCTACTTTGTATTCCAAAAACTAAATAAAAATGTGCAGAGAAAACCCTTCACTTTCTTTATTACATGGTATAAATTGGGCATAAATGTGTGCGTTTCTTGAGTTTGAAAGCATTATATTGTTTTGGATTTTGCATGTTGTAAATATATTTATTGCATGTGTTTGAAAAGATTAATTAGACCATAAATACAGTAGCACATCATTTTGTCTAGTTAAAGTAAAAAGAGAAATAGTATTGAGGAAAAATTGAAGGCCACAAAAAAGAGATTAACGAGATAAAATAGTAATAATTATTTCCTAAATGTTGTACCATTAATATTAGAACCATTTCAAGTGTTACTTCAGTACATCCATAACTCCACATTCTCCACCTCTTTTTCTTACTTGTACCATACTCCCAGCTCTAATAATGACAAAAACTTCGATTGTGTCATACTCTCAGCTCTTGCAACGGAAGAAAGATGGCACGGGTGTGAAAACTGGCACGAGTCCGAGCTGACTACATAGCACATTAAACTATTAGAATATGCACTGCCTAATTAGTAATTTAATTAACTAAAGGTAAAGCTCTACATTTGGTTATTTTTTCATTCATATGTAGTAAATAAAGGTCAGTATGTAGTTTGAAAATTAAAGGCCTCCTACAACCTTTCATATAGACATAAAGATCAATTTATAACTAAAATAATTAAAAGAAAAATTACATCCAAACTTTTCAATGCTCTCACACGAATAATTTATTAAACTAAAAGACTAGCTCACAAATAAAAGTATAAAAGAACTAAGTAGAACACCTCCCACACTCTTTTATATATCGTATAGATTAGAATGCATATGCTACTTCATATTTCAAAAAATAAATAAAAATGGGAAGTGAAAATCTTTTACTTTTTTATTATATAGTATAGATCAGGCATAAGTCTATGCGTTCCATGAATGTGAAAACATAACATTATTTTATATTTTGCATGTTGCAAATATATTCGTTACATGAATTTTAAATGATTAAATTACTTTCAAGAGTATAAGTAATTAACACATCATTTTGTCTAGTTAAAGAAAAAAAAATCAAACATGCAAGATTAATGGTAATAAACAATCACAGTGTGACTTGTGAGTAATATATGTAGAAAGGAGAAAACACATGTTCAATATTGTTTTCACAGATGTCATATCAGACATCTAATTAAGGAAAAGATATAGTGGTGTAGCTTAAATTTTCTATACGGAGGGCACAATAAATTGTAATATCATAAATAGCATCTAGAGGATGGGAACCAATGGAGAATTTAATTCAAATCTAATCAATTTTTTGTATAATTGTTACACGTCTTGAAACCAAGGAAAAGGCGTGTGCCACCCTTGGTCTCTATGAAGATCATCCCACTAAAGATGAAGAAAAGGATTGATAAGAAGGTAAGGAAGGGATAAAAGAAAACTGACTTTGACACTAACTAGCCTAAAAGAACGAATATTTAATACTTGGCATCAACAATGTCACCAAATGGATCCTTTCAATTTTCGACACCTCAGAGAGAAGATATGATCCATTTCGTTCAAACTTGATTACCCCGCACACTCAACCTACCATCTGGGGAAAGACATTGTGATGTGGGAGGAAACTAGTAGAAGATGGTTCCCAATAACATTGTTCATACAACCTAGTTAGAATACACAATACCAATCGTTAACCCAAAAATTAAAGATAAATATGCTTGCAGCCCCTCTTACAATGTTTCATATATATATATTATAACTATAGAATATGAATACCTTTATTTAATATTTTTAAAATAATTACAATACAATCTCTTTTGTAGGACAAGAGATTAAGGAAGAAACATAACTAGGAAATATGAGATGAAAGAAAAGTTAAAGACAAGATAAGTCTAAAGCACAAACACACAACATACCATAACATATAAAAAATAACAACACAAGATAACACATACAACACATATATTAATACTCCCTCTCAAGTTGCGTAGAAGTCAAACATGTCCAACTTGTCCGCTAGTGTAGAAAAGTAAGTCTTGGGAAGTATCTTGGTAAAGATGTCAACAACCTAATCTTCTGTCTCGAGATAAGGAGTACATATACATCCATAGATAATAGATTCGTGAACAAAATGGTAATCCACCTCTATATGCTTGATGTGCTCATGAAATGTTGGATTGCTGGTAATAAAAATGGAGGCTTTATTGTCGTGATGCATAAGAATAAGCATATAATTTACTTGGAGGAAGGGGGAGGTAGAGGTCAAGGGCGAATTCCTATCTACCGTAGAACCATGGCATGACCAAACCCCAGCCCATGAGGCAAGCTACTATTGGAGGGACAAAAAGAAGATGAATCAAAATAGAGATATCAAATTCTTTGAGGAGTTCTTAGACCCATATAAATTCACAAGTAGCATGAGACATAACTATATATATTTTTTAAATATATGGTTGTTAGCCTCCTATTTAGGATGGGTTTAGTCCAATGTAGTATAGCTAGTACATGGAGGAAATGTAGTTTTGTGTCTAGTACAAATGAGGAAGAATTTTATCCCACATTTCTCACTCCTAGAACTTTTACGACCCTTATATGTAGGATCACATGTGACACTAGTGTCTAAAGGATCATAAAGGATAGTATGCTCACTTCCTTAGTGGGTATGGAAATCATACCACATACACTTGCACGCGTGCACACACATGCCACACCTCACCTCGCCTGACCTGGCCTGGCCGGGCCAAGCCAGATACAGGTTCTGCCTTGTGGCTAGTGGGTTGTGGGTCGTGAGAATGTCTTTTGTATTCTATCTTCTTTTTACAATAGGATATAATTACGAAATTAATTATTATTTTAATTAATCATTTCTTTTCAAAAGGATTTATTAATCCTAATAGAAAAGTTTCTGCCTCATGGATTTTTTCACAACATGTACAAGAGTGATTGCATCTCACCAGAAATAGTATTTTGGTACGTGTATGGCTATAAATAAGTCTTCGGTCATTAGTGTTAAACACAACTTTTGAATATCAACCGTCATTCATTCGAGTACGTGTTTTATAAGCCATAAGTCAGAGTCTTCTTGTCATCTCTCTCGAGATTCTACATGGAGACCTTCTCCTGTTTGTAGTGAGTTCATCCTTTTTCTCTGGCTTGCCATCTGTCAGGAAGTGGTTCCTATGATTGCATGGTTGTGCTGGTAGTGAAACTCATCCTCGTCAAGAGCGAGCAAGATGACAACCTTCTTCAGTTTTCTGACCAGGTCAACTAAAAGAATGATGCCTATCCAGAAGGATAGGCCACTGATTTCTTTAAGTAATACATTCATTTTTCAATGAACAATCTGGTATGTATTCCTAACTATTTTATCGTTCTATTCTCCTGCATTCATTTATTCTGCATTTTCTTATCTGGATCGGCTTGAACTGCTAATTCAATTGCACCTGTCATTGCTGCATGTAACGAAGTAGATCAAAATTAACAACAGACTAAAGAAATGAGGTTTTATCATTAGTTAACTATGACTACACAAGGTTCTGGTATAAAAATTGATATGTCTAGTATGCTTGAAAAATTTACTGGAACTCATTTTTCTTATTGACAAAGTAGGATGCAAATTTGGCTAAACATGGTAGAGTATGATCAATATTTAGAAGAGGATGAACCCAAACCTGATGAAACTATCCCAGATAATGTTAATTTAATTGCAACCTAGAAGAAGGGTGATAAGACGTGCTGAGGGTTGATTTTGTTTGCATTAAACAACAAATTGTATGATTCATACTCAAAGACTCATGTTACTACATCTAAGGTTCTGTGACAGGGGGGCATAAAAAAGAAATACAATACTAAAAAATCAGGGAACCAAAAAATATTGTGTCTCTAAATTTCTAAAGTTTCAAATGTCTGAGGGTAAATCTGTTTCTGATCAAACACATAATTTTCAACTCTTGGTGCAAGAGCTCGAAGATGTGGGCATGAAACTTCCTAAAAAGTTTGTTGCAATGTCAACCAATGGGAAATTCTCAAAATATTGGGAGTCGTTTGGCATGTCTTTTAAGCATCGTAAAGGATAAATGTCAATGAACGGTCTCATGATGGACATAAACATACAGGAAGAGCACTTGAAAGAGAAGTCAATCAAGTTACCCAATGATGTTAATCCTAGTGTCAGTTTACTACTTCCAAGACCAAGGATAAGAAACCAAAGAATTCACTTGAACCTAAGGCTAAGATCCAGAAGAAACCAAAGAACAAACTTGTTAGACTTTTGGACAAGTTGTCCATTAGAACAAGAATTGTCCTTAAAGAAGGCAAAGAAAGATGCCACATCTGCAATTGTGGAGGTTGTGGTCAACATGATGGTTGCATCCTTGAAACTCAATTATGGATACATGTCTATAAAACTTGAGGTTATTTTTATTTTTGAACCACTATATTGGATAATTAACACTGGGACTAATGTACATGTTTGTATTGACAAGTCCCTATTTGTGTCTTACCAGACCTCTAAAGGTTGATCAATGACTTTGGAAATTCTAATGTTGTAGAAGTCAAAGCAGAAGGATGGGTGGACTTGAATTTTCCTTTGAGAAAGGTCTTGACGCTTCATAGAGTCAGACATGTTCTATCAACATGACGCAATATTCTTAGTGGCACAATTTTAGTTAGAGATGGTTCTAGAATAGATTGTAAATGTAATAAATATATTATTACTCATCATGATTCTTTATTTTTGGCAAGGAGTATCTATGTGATATGGAGAACTTATATAAGAATTTTGTTGAACCTGTTTCAAATATAATTTTAAATTTGAATGATAATATTTCTCAGTGCACAAATCTTCTATTGTCTGATATTTGGCATACACGTTTGAGAGATGTTATGTTGGCTCCATGAAACATATGATGAATCTAAATTTCATCCTTTAATCTAACATTATTAATCATAAATGTGAAATATGTGTGCAAGCTAAATTCTCTAGGAAACCTTTTCATTCTATGAATAGGAATTTAAAAATATTGGATTTAGTGCACACTGATATATGTGAATTTAATGGGGTTGATACTAGGGATGAAAATCATTATTTCGTAATTTTTATTGACGATGTGAGTATATATTGTTATGTGTTGTTTATATTAATTGAAAAGGGACTGCTTAGTTTCCCAATTAATTGGAAAGGGATGTTTTCGTTATTAATAGGAAATGAACTCCTTATTTTCATTTTTTGGAAAGGTACTCCTTGTCTTCCTTTTTTCTATGCAAGACAAACCGTGTGATTGTAATTTATTGGGAATAGGATGTGGGAGTGTGAAAGGGATATAAATAAGTCTATGATCATTAGGGTTATTAAAAACTTCAAAACATACAGACTTCAGTTGTATTGTGTGTGAAATCTAATTCCATACTTAGTTCTCTGATGATGTCATTCCCAATTTGCTTCTGGAGATTTTCTCTTGTGAGAAGAAAGTTCTCCCTTCTCCTCTAATGTGTGATAGTCTGGTGACCAGCCTAAATCATACGTCCAAAAAGGAGTGGATCTAGAGTAGTCAGACTCTTCAATTTATAACCTGACACTTAGCCCCCCACAACAATTATACGGGGTCTGATGTAGTAAATCAGGGTTGATCCACAGGGACATGAGTGGTAAGTGTTTTGAATGTAAAACATTGGCTCAGTTACACCAAAAAAAAGGGGTAGGTTAAATTTGTTGTTCCTTATAGAGCGATGTTACTCCAATCAATAAGTAGAACGAAATAAGTAAAACAAAGAAAAAAACAAAACAAAAGAGTGAGTACAAACAAAGAGTGTTGTAACAAAATTGGATGGGAACCTAGACTGGGTTTCTCCATCTAAGGTCTCTCACCAACATGCAGTACTCACACCCATCATATACCCTTAGCAAGATTACAAGCGATCATCATGTATGTCTATTCCCTCCTCTCTCGAGCTAAGGATAGATCTAGATTGTAAGGTTCTCTCTCTCTCTCTATGGCAAACAAGCAAACATAACGATAACCATACGATCATTAGCTTAAGCATTCCAACATTCTCATGCATTCATGCAACTCCATAACACTTAAATAAGATTAGTAATACTCTTTTGAGGGACTAACAATCAAACATCACAAGATGGTAGTTGATCATACAAGTGAAGAGTTAAGAACAAGAATATGGAAATAATCTTTGCTGGAGCATATATATTCAAATGTATGTAGTTATATACAGGTTGGGAGAGACTTAGTGGCTACTCCCAACCCAAGAAATTTGTTTATCCACTCATGGTAATGAGCAACATTATGGATTTACAAACATGGAGTGACATGATAGATAACAATGACATAGATGTAGGTATAAGAACATATCTAAAAGGGAAGAAGGGGGATACTATAGCTACAATCACAAACAACCATGGCTGAAGCACGTCTTCTTCAAATATAGATCTGGGACGAATTATGGAAAATAGAAGTCCTTCTTTTGAAGGGTCGATTGAAGATGATCGTGGTGGTGCAAATATTCTCTCTCCTCCAACTCTAATCTTTAGAGATCAAAGACCAACAAGATTAAAGATGGATGGCTCTAGAACACGGTAGCACTTTGTCGTCTCCTTAATGTTGCGGCCCCCTTCATGAATGAAGTGGGTCTCTGTTTATAGGTGTTGGTAACAGACTTAAGGGCTTTGTGGGTCAATGAGGTGATGGATTTGGTGGTCGTGCAGTTCTTTTGGTAACTGAGAATGACCACTAAAGGTCATCGCTAAAGGGATGATCTCATCGGTCACATAGAATGACCTTTGAAGCAGTCCCCCTTATCAGTCGCTGAGATAACTACTCTTCATAGGGGTATTGAGGTCAACAACCATAGACATAGAGGTGTCAAGATGAAGAATGATCAGTGACCTTCGACCCATGGTGACCTTCATCGATTGAAGAGGTATCAGGGTTTTGATGATCTCACTTTAGGTGTCATCTACTGCTGAGCGGTATATTCTATTCAAAGTAGAAAGAGGGATGAGTTTAGGTAGCTAGATCAACATTTGTCAAAATGATTGAAACCATCTAGATAAAACATGGTAAAATGGTAAAGTAAGGATAAAACAGGCACTCAAATATCTAGAAAATTGGATATTATCAACTCTCCCAAACTTAGAGTCTATCTTGTCCTCAAGCTAATAAATAGAATCAAAGCATCGAGTTATGGTCTTGGGTTGTTTTCAAATAATAAACTTGCTACTAAAAACTTATGCCATCCTTACAACAAAACCCTCACGTCTAGCTTGGTTCACATACTGAGATCTAATTCCATTCCTTTATTTTTGAAGTTGAATAACTTTTTGCACCTACTACATCCTTTTGTAGTAAAGGACTCTACCTCGCAATAGCTTTTTGGCCTTGGTTCTTAGATGTACTTGTAAACGGTTCCTACTAGGGGTATCTTTCACACCCAACTCTTATTTTAGCAAGGTTCTAGCTATTGTGTTGGGGTAGGCTAAAGCTTCAGTGTGTCCCTATCTTTCTCAGGTGCACACAACCATGTTGTTGTCATAAAGACAATGTTATCCTATGGGGCCCTGATGTAATGTCATATGGTTGTGTGAGATCCCCTTCAAAATATTGGTTTGTAAAAGTTGGCTTCCATACTCCACTATCGGGCACGACATTTTTGCATTCTTGAGTGCAGCGATACACCGGTCGGACAAAATCCTTCAACATCTTTCCTGGCACAACTCTCATAACTTTATTCCTTTTGGCTTTTATTTTTATCATAGGCCTGGGGTAATAGGATGTGTACATAATTTTTTTGGGCTGTCAAACCTCTTTTAATCCCATTGTAGGGATTTTAGAACCAGAAGGGGTAGATGTTACCCCATCTTCCTGGAGGTGTATACTTTCCAAACTGTACTGCAAGGCTAGGGTGATTGATCGGGAGTGCAGCAGATTGAGTCCTCCTTATCTCTGGGAATTGTTTAGGTTCAAAAGTGTTCTTTCTCTATACACAATATTTCTTTGTAAGAATGGCATAAAAGTGTAGTATCATGTTGCTTTCTTTTATGTGAATTAGTAGCCCATTTACATCACTCTTGAGATGATTACACTATAGAGTAGTATGAGGACAAACAAGTCTAAAAGTGGGAGAAATGGTCACATCCAGGTTCCAAAAATTGTACCTTTTTGCATGCGATTCTAACTATTTAGAAGAAGAAAAAAAGAATTCAAAAATTTCAAAATTTCCTTCACAAGGAAAGGGGTGGAATGTTCAAAATTGAAATTAATCGAACTTCATAGATGAGTAAAGGTTGTGAAAAATGTATCTCTCATGCCTGTTTATAACTCCCCTCAAACTTATCTTACACTTCATATGTGGCAACACATCCCATTATCACACAGATAATGAGGTGTTACGCGAAAATGTGCGGAAAACACCATAATCACAGATTATAAAAACACTGGTTAATTAAAACCGATTACGGAAAACTGATAAACTGTGAAACTATTACTTTTCAGTCCTCATCCTGCACAGAAACATGTCATATATATACACATACACGAGATCTGATACGTGTCCACAGCTCAAGAACAACTGTTCATCCATCACATGAGTTCACCACCTGTTCATATACATAAAGGCCCACATCCGGCCAACAACAGGATATACAAACATCATCGATCGATCATCGTGAAACATTGTCAAAACACTGCCAAGGACCTGAGAGTACAGGGATGACTCTAGACTCTACTACAAAACATCCAAAATAGCAGCATGTCCATTGCTTGCCTTCTACTGCTCCTCAAGCTGCTCGGCCGCAACACCATGACCACGACCACATCTACCTCGACCACCTAAAAAGGGCGTAAACCAGCAGAGTGAGACAATTGAACAATTGTCCCAGCGGGAAACATAGCTCCCCACCGCAACTACAGAACCTCAGCAAGATAGACTATAACAACAGATATCTAATAACAGGTATAACAAGAGCATTCTATATAAAACAGATTATTCTTACCGACAAGCTTACCCGCTATACAAAAGCATATAACCAGATATATCTCAAAGAATATGATTAGCAAGATAAGATGTATCCCTATGTAACATGATTATCAGAACAAGATATAAGGTCACATAACCTGCTTATCAAGATCAGACATATTATCACATAATCCTGCAAGATATAACAAAGATATTACACAAACAAGGCCTCAACCAATGTTTCATGTTCATCCTAAGCAATAAGTACTAAACGACTGTATTACATATTATTATGCCCCGAGGATTTGAACCGTACCGTTCAGATCCAACCTTTGGTTACGAAACCCAAGTCGGTGCCATACAAGGTCAATGGAAGAGTCGGACTCCACGACATCCCACCTCGTGGTCAGTACACGAGTACAACACAAGCAAGACCGCAGTCACATGCTGAAGTGGTCTAAGCCATAGGGTCAGCTCCATAGGATACCCTCACTCTAGCCTGTCTTGGTACAGGTCTCGGCGCTAGTAAAACTGAGCTACGGGCCGGTTCACCGTGCTCTGAGCCATGAACGCATTCATGCTCTTCACATCACATATCCTGAGCCATGGGCATGTTCACCATGCTCTATATACATATATGAGTCTGTAACCGAAGTTACACTCTTACCTCCTCATTTTCAGGCTAGGAGCAACCTACACATATTCAACAATATGCACTTCCAGGTTAACCCGTAGGAGAACCTGTTTCACCATCACCAAGTCCTGACGATGATGGATCTATGGCCAGGGCAAACTACATGATATATTTCACTGTGATTAATTAGTATCTTTTAGATGGATTACAGGATTCAACCAAGTTGTATAACATGCAAGATATAATGGAAAGTAAACAACATTATACTATTATTTAATCACATCAACCTGATTCATTACAAGGATCCAACATCACATGTTACCACTTGGCCTCTTGCCAACCATCCAGATCCATCTCGAGGATCATCACATACCATGGGGTCTCAATCTCTCATCATGTACTGTCAATGCCTCTCAAGGCTCACATCATCATCATGGAACTTAACACATTATACATATCATTTTATTAACCAGAGTAATTACCAAGTGATGTTTACTCATCACATGTATCTCATAGCCCTTTTCAAGGCTAATCATCACCTACATGGTTAGAGTACACAATAATTATAGCTTCAATCATAAGGAATATGCTACTATCATGAAATGCCATTCAAGAAACTCTACTTATCATTCTTACCCTATTTGGTAATCCAGTCACATCATTAACAAGCCATATAAATGCTTACTCTTATCTCAAGATCATACAGAACAAGTACTATTGTTACCACCACCATTATGTCACCATCCACTATCATCATTATTATCATTATTATCATTATGCAAGCTACTAGTATAACTATCACCATTCTCATTTAACAATTAAGTACGAGGATTACTTCATGCATATCATTACTACCATTATTATCATCATTATTATGATCAACATTATTACTATCATCTTCTTTATTATTAACAAATAAGCATAAGGATCACATCATGCATCTTATTACCATTTCCTTCCTCATTACCATCACTACTACCATTATCATCATTAATATTATCAGCATTATCATCCACTATTATCTTTATTGCCATGTCATTAAACCAACTATTAATGTAACTGTCACTTAGCAACATTATTACCATCATTAATCAACATTATTACTTTCATTACTAGCAAAGCATTACCATCATCACATGACTATTAATATCATTTCTATCAACAACATTATCATTGGCATTATTATTGTTTGTGAGGCATCATATTCATTGTTGTTATCACTAACAAGACACCACCATCATTAAGCATAAACATTCACTTCCATGACCCATGAGGCCATCACTAAAGAATCACAAGACTCTCACCATAACTCATCACCACCCTCACTAAAGCCTATCAAGGCATGTCGGCCGACACACACACCAACCCTATCGGCCATCACCACCCAAGGTTGTCGCCCAACATGGCTATCGGCCATTAGGGCTATCGGCCAACACCAAGCATAGCCCTATCGGTCAACACCAACAAACCATCAAGAGATTTAGGTCTGTCGTTCACCACAAGGTAGAGGATGTCATCCAACCATATCGCCCATCATGCTTACCATATCGGTCAACACAACAAGATGTATCACCCAACAACATCCATCGTCCAACTCAACCACATTGGCCAACACCTCACTAGCTTGACCTATCACTCAATACAAGATCACTCACCATGTCGCCCATCATAAGGTACTCATCTCGCCCGACACCAAGTCAAGAGAGGGTCTCGCCCAACTCAAGAACAAAAGACCATGTCGCCCAACATGGTTACCATGATGACCAACTCATCATACTAGCTTATCCTATCGCCCAACACACAACACTCATGTCACCCAACACCATCACAAGAGAGGATGTTGCCCAACACACTCAAACAAGGTAGGGTATCGCCCAACAGGGGTCACCATATCGGCCAACACAAAGAACACCACTATGTCGCCCATCACAGAACAAGGATGCCGCCCAACACACCCAAACCAAGGGAGGATATCTCCCATCATCAAGGCAAGAGAGGATGTCTCCCAACCAAGGGTCATCACCTACCTCCAACACAAGGAAACCCTAAACCCTAGAAAGCAAGGTGCACAAAGGAACCCTAAACCCTAGAAGGGGATCGGCCACCAAAGGTACACAAGCAAGGTATAAAAAGCAAGGAGCTAAGCTAAGCTACTAACATTCAACAAGAACATAGATAGAGGTAAAGGAGTTAGGGTTAGAAGTTATGCAACCCGCCTCAAGCTCCAAGCTCCAAGGGATGTCGTCCACCAAAGCTGATCCAAGAGAGGGTATCGGCCACCACTGCAACTCTAGGAGAGTGTCTCGGCCGACACAAGCAAGAGAGGGAGGAGTGTCGTGCACTTAAGGTGGAGGAGAGACCAAAAGAGCAAAGGAAGCTAAGGCAAGGGAAAGAGATACCTATATAGAAAGAAGGGGAGGAGAAACCAAGGTAGATCCATGCTAAGTGTCGTCCACCCAAGGGACACTTGTCCTAGGGTTCAAGCCAACACACCAAGAGACACTTGTCAAGGATATACACCAAGTGTCCACAAAACATGGCCAAGGTTGGACCAAGCAACATGGGCGACACAACTAGCAGCTCTGCTGGGCGACACACACTACTCCAGGTCGACACACCACCTCTAGGTCGACACACACTCCCCCTTGGGCGACACAAGCTGGTCTTGGCCGACACAAGGCTCAAGCAAGCCCAAACAAAGCACCTCAAGGCCCAAACAAGCTCAAGCAAGGCCCAAGAAACTCAAACAACAAGCCCAAGCCTTCCTCTCAACCCTAGAGGAAGCAAAGAGGGGAAAACATCTCACAAGATGGCAAACTTGCACACAAAACCCTAGACTTGGGTTATTTGCAAGTAGCCCCTCGAACTCTCAACAAAGCACAACAAAAACCCTAATCACCACCCAAAGGTGATTAGCAAGCATCAAACCACTAAGGTTAAGCAAAACAAACAGGGTAAACCCTAAACGTAGGCCAAGGTCCTTACAATCTAACCCCCTTTAAGGGATTTCGTCCCCGAAATCCGAAGAGAAAAGTGAGGGATACTTCCTTCTCATCTCTTCCTCAAGCTCCCACGTGGCTTCCTCGACGCCACAACGCTGCCAAAGAACCTTCACAAGAACCAGGTCCTTCCTCTTCAGCTTCTTGATCCTTCTGTCAAGGATCACCACATGACCTTCCTCGTAGGTCACATCTGCATCAAGCTCAACCTCAACTGGCTAAATCACTGTACCTGAATCCGGATGACTTTTCTTCAGCATACTGACATGAAACACTGGATGCAACCTGTGCAACTCTGGAGGCAACTCTAACTCATAAGCTACCTTGCCAACACGTGCTATCACTGGATAAGGACCCATATACCTGGGAGCCAACTTACCCTTCCGGCCAAACCTTAGCACACCTTTCCACGGTGAGACTTTAAGATACACTTTGTCTCCTACCTGGAACTCCAAAGGTCATCGACGATTGTCTGCATAAGACTTCTGCCTGTCCTGTGCCACTTTCAACTATTGTTGTATCACCTTGATCTTATCTGTCATTTGCTGAACTAACTCAGGACCCAAAAGCTGATACTCACCTGATTCATACCAACATAAAGGAGATCTGCACTTCCTTCCATACAAGGCTTCATAAGGAGCCATGTTGATGCTTCGCTGATAACTGTTGTTGTAGGCAAACTCTATCAAACTCAGATGTGCATCCCAGTTGCCTAGAAACTGCAAAACACAAGCTCGAAGAAGATCTTCCAAAATTTGAATAGTTCTCTCAGACTGTCCGTCTGTCTGTGGGTGAAAAGCTGTACTGAACCTCAATTGCGTTCCCAACGCCTTGTGCAACTGTTCCCAAAAATGACTCGTAAACTGAGTACCTCTGTCAGAAACTATCTTTGCTGGCACACCATGCAAACGTACTATCTCATCCACATATACTCGAGCTAGTTTCTCAGCTGTATACGTCGTCTTCACTGGTAGAAAATGGGCAGACTTAGTCAATCTGTTCACTATCACCCAAATGGAATCATGATTCCTAGTTGTCTGGGGTAGACCAACTACGAAATCCATGGTTATGTGATCCCATTTCCACTGCAGTATCGGTAAAGGTTGCAACGTGCCTGCCGGCTTCTGATGTTCAACCTTCACTTGCTGACACACCACACATCTCGCCACGAACTTGGCTACATCTCTTTTCAAACCGGGCCACCAATACAAGTCCTTCATACTATGATACATCTTGGTGACACCTGGATGCATCGCATACATCGACGTATGTGCTTCCTCAAGCACCAACTTCCTCAGATCATCAGCATCTGGAACCACCATCCTATCACGATAGCAAACTAGTCCATCCTCAGACTCATGAAACCCATCACGCTTGTTGCTGTCGAACTCTGATCTAATCAACTGTACTGCATCATCTATCTGCTGGGCATCCTTGATCTGCTGTCTCAACGTAGGCTTAACTTGCATCTGTGTGAAAAGACCAGACAACAAAGAAACTTCTATCTGCACATTTATCTGCCACAAAGAAACAAACATATCTCGCCTATGGCATATCAGAGAACTCAACTGTGCCTTCTTTGAAGAAAGAGAAGAAGACTTTCTGCTAAGCGTATCAGCTACCACATTCGCCTTACCAGGATGGTACTCGATAGTGCAGTCGTAATCATTGATCAACTCCATCCATCGTCGCTGTCGCATGTTCAACTCTTGCTGCGTAAAGATATACTTCAGATTCTTATGATCCGTAAAGATCTGACACACTTCCCCATATAGATAGTGTCTCCAAATCTTTAACGCATGAACCACAACCTCTAACTCCAGGTCATGAGTCGGATAGTTCACTACTACAGAAGTGCCTTTTAGTGTCGGTTGTTTAACCCCCTTTGGCGTCGGTTTCTGAACGACGCCTATGTGGGCGCCGCTAAAAGGTTGGACACTTTAGCGTCGGTTAAAAAACCGACGCCTATTTAACATAAAGGCGTCGGTTTATTATAAAACACCGACGCCAAAAGGGTTCGCGCCACAGAAAACGGCGTCATCTAGGACGCTTTCTGCGTCGGTTATATACTAAAAAACCGACGCCGAAAAGTGTCCTAGATGACTCCCATTTCCTGTAGCGCAAACACTTTTGGCGTCGGTGTTCAACAAAAAACCGACGCTGTAAGTCTGTGGTGACGGTTATCGGTAAATAACCGACGCCTATATATATATTTTTTTTATAAATCTGTTTGCAGGCCTGCTGTGGCTGGTCAGCAGGATGAGAACCTGCAGTTCAGTTTTCTGAACTGCAGGTTTACGACATCCATTGATATCAGCCTACAAACAGGCCACAAACCTGCAAAATTAACATAAAAAGATTCACACAAGTAGATACATTCAGACATCAATTCAATTGTCACGTTCACACATATAGAATCATTCAAATACATGTTTTAACATTCAGAAACATTCATTTACAAAGTATCATTCATCATCACTATCAACATCCCAATTATATCTTACAGTTGCCACTGTTTGTACAACTATTGCCCATTCTTCTCTTACTTCATCTAATGCTTCCCTCGTATATGGAGCATGTACATTTTTTAAGTGTTTGCCTATAGTGTGGTCAGTTTTAAACACCTGCAAAGAGAATGATGTATATAAGTAATAATATAAAAATAAGATTGATATATTTTATAGTAACTAATGAGACTATATATAATACCTCATGTATGGTATCGATGTCTTTCTTCGCCTGTGTATGGTATAGAACTCTCCTCCAGTATCTCCCTCACAGACTCCTGTGCGGAGAGGGACATTCCAACTCGAGATATCATCTTCCGTTGCCTCCTCCGCAGCAATATCCTTATCTCTGAACGTTTCTCGTAGGATTCTGAACCCCTCCTTCCCTCTACTACATCGAAGCCATGCCACAGTTGAACCCTTTCACCGAGCCCTACCCGGACAAACAGACGTCGCCTGAAGTACCACCGTCGTCGTCGTCTCCACCTCCATCGCAACTTGCTGTGCTAGTCCTGGCAGTTTATCACCCCACATGCTTTCCTCACCAGTTCCTGCCGCTAGACGACCGCACAATGGAATCCAAGAGGATATGCAGGCGTTCGCCACAGACTATAGGATGAGTATACTCAGCTTATAGTCTTTGGCGAACTCCTGCATATCCTCTTGGATCCATTGTGTGGTCGTCTAGCGGCAGGAACTGGGGAGGAAGGCATGTGGGGTGATAAACTGCCAGGACTAGCACAGCAAGTTGCGATGGAGGTGGAGACGACGACGACAGTGGTGCTTCAGGCGACGCCTACTTGGCCGGGTAGGGCTCGGCGAAAGGGTTCAACTGCAGCATGGCTTTGATGCAGTAGAGGGAAGGAAGGGGTTCAGAATCCTACGAGAAACGTTTAGAGATGAGGATATTACTGCGGAGGAGGAGGAAACGGTAGACGATATCTTGAGTTGGAATGTCCCTCTCCGCACATCAAGTTGCTCCAGTGCTTCAGTGGGTACATGTGCATCATCAACCTAAAATTTGACAAAAATAAACACACTAAATTAGCATTTGTATTAAAAAAGCAAACATTACTCTAAACGTTTGTATTTTACCATTTTTGCAGCCGCCTCCGCGCATCTGAAAATGTCATTAAAAAGGCAAACATTTAGCATTTGTATTAACTAGAAAAAGGAAAACATTTAGCATTTGTATAAACTAGAAAAAGGAAAACATTTACCATTTGTATAAACATACATGTCTCTAAAATTGTGATCTTTTATCAATTAACAATCCTTCATTGTGATCTCCGCGCACATATAAGTCATCATTAGCTTCAATATTTTGTGGAGTTGGCAACCCAACTGAGAATGGACTGGAGTCATCATACTTATCATAGTACTCTTCTTCATCTATAGGATCTTCAATGAACTGTCTTTTACCATGAAGAACAACCGACCATTTATCATTTGCAGGATCATCGATATAGAATATTTGTTTTGCCTGTGATGCCAATATGAATGGTTCAGCCTTCTCGCCAATCATTTCAAAGTTCACCAAAGTGAAACCCAATTCATCCACTATAACTCCTTTGGTGTTATCAACCCAATTACATTTAAAGAGCGGAATATTGAAATCTATGTAGTCAAACTCCCAAATGTCTTCAATGACACCGTAATATGACATTTTAGCTTCACGTGGACTCTTATCCTTTACACTTGCAAAGTACATAGTTGACGCTTGAAGAGTGACCCCACTATTTTGGACGACACTCTTATCATCTTGGCGCTTTGTGTAATATGTGAATCCATTAATGTCAAACCCTTCATAAGACATAACATTCGGTTTTGGTTTAAAGGCGAGACATTTGATAGTTTCTGTAATATCATTTGGTGTTTGAGATAGTTGATGTAAGACTTTATCTTCAAACCACTTAGTAAAAGTCTTATTATGCTCTCTAGCAAGCCACATTGAACTTGCTCGAGGATGTTGTCTCTTTATGAAATTGGTATGTTCCTCGATATAAACACTCACTTCGTCCATATTATGTAAAATATACAAGTGAGCTTGTTCCAACTGCTCACGGCTGATTACTTTCACCCGTGATCCCAAAATTCCTTTGCCCTCCTCAATATTCGTGTCATTATCAGGAGTGTCATTACCACTGAGAAAGTCATTGTAGAAATCCATAACCTCTCTCGCCACATAACCTTCAATAATACTCCCTTCAGGACGATAACGGTTTCGAACATCACCTTTAAAAACGCTCATGTATCGTTTAAAGGGATACATCCAATGCAAGAAAACCGGTCCCAAGATTTTCACTTCCCTAGTCAAGTGGACAACAAGATGTACCATGATATCAAAGAACGAAGGAGGGAAATACATCTCAAGCTGACATAGGGTAACAACCACTTCTCTTTGCAAATTATCGAGAGTATCAGGGTCAATAACTTTGCTGCATAGACTGTTGAAAAAGAAACAAAGTCTGGTAATTGCAAACCTTACATGCTTCGGCAATATAGATCGAATTGCCACGGGAAATATTTGTTGCATTAGAGTGTGACAATCATGAGATTTAAGACCTATCAACTTCAGATCTTTCATTGATACCAATCTACGGATGTTGGATGAGTAACCATGTGGCACCTTAACATTTACCAAGCATTCACAAAAAGTTTTCTTCTCCTTTCTAGACAACGTGTAACAAGCGGGAGGTAAGTATGTTCTTTTATTACCCATTTCACGTAATTCTGTTAATTCTGACCTTATTCCCATTTCACGTAGGTCCAGTCTGGATTTTATCCCATCTTTAGTCTTACCTGGTATATTTAATAGAGTACCAATGATGCTATCACAGACATTTTTCTCAACGTGCATTACATCGATACAATGCCTGACTGACAAAGAACTCCAATAAGGAAGATCCCAAAATATTGACTTCTTTTTGAATGAAGAATTGTCACTCTGTGTGGCCATACTACATTGTGATTTCTTACCAAATTCATTGACAATGTCTTTTACTCTTTCATAAACAACATCCCCTGGTATAGGTTTAGGTGCACTCCGTTCATCATTCCATCCATTGAATGCTTTGCGCTTCCTACGATACGGATGGAATTTTGAAAGAAACCTTCGATGACCAAGATATACAGTCTTGCCGCCATATTTTAGTCTTATTGAATCAGTGTTTTCTTCACATATAGGACACACTTTAGCTCCTTTGACACTATATCCAGACAAATTCCCATATGCCGGAAAGTCATTAATAGTGCAAAACAACATAGCATGCAAACGAAATGTCTCTCTTGCAGAAGCATCATAGGTCATCACACCTTCAGCCCAAAGTTTCTTTAAGTCATCAATCAAAGGTTCAAGATAAACATCGATATCATTTCCGGGTTGTTTAGGGCCCGATATCAACAATGACAACATAACGTACTTATTTTTCATACACAGCCAGGGAGGAAGATTGTATATAACAAGCATGACTGGCCAAGTGCTATGTTGGCTGCTCAATGTCCCGTACGGATTCATCCCGTCTGTACAAAGCCCAAGTCTTAGATTCCTGACTTCTTCACCAAATTCAGGGAACAATACATCAATCTTCTTCCACTGTGGGGAATCAGACGCATGTCGTAGGATCCCATCATTATTTTTCTTAACATCTGCATGCCACCTCAAATTCTTCGCATCTTTCGGATTTGCAAACAAGTGTTGAAACCGTGATGTTATAGGTAGATACCACAACACCTTGGCAGGAGAACCAGTTTTGGACTCCCCCGAAGTCGTCAATTTATATCGTGACGCACCACATTTTGGACAATCTTTCAAATCTACATAGTCCTTTTGAAATAATACACAATCATTCGGGCATGCGTGTATCTTTTTGGCCTCCATTCCCATTGGGCACAACATTTTCTTTACCTGGTATGTTGAGATTGGCAGCTCGTTTCCTTCAGGAAGAATTTCTTTCAACAAAGTCAACAATTCAGTGAAGCTTTTGTCGCTCCATCTATTGTTAGCTTTCAACTTATACAATCTCAGCACAGCGCTAAGCTTCGTAAACTTAGCACAACCTGTGTATAACGGTATCTCAGCATCATGCACAATGTTTGTAAAGATAGGAGGTGGATCGGTGTGCTCTACCCAACAACTATCCAGCATCGCATCAACAATGTCTGCTGGAACTGGTTCGTTCACATTTACGTCATCGGAGGCAATTTCTTCTTCCACCCAAGCACTGCTATTGACATCTACTGGATTCGATTTTGAAATCTCTCCATGCCAGTGCCATTCTGTATAGCCTTGTACAATCCCGTTGCACATGACATGACTTTTGATTTCCTCACCAGTGTTGAGTTTCAAGTTGTTACCGCAATGCCTACATGGACAGTAGAACCTATCTGTAGGTTTTTTCCTATGTTCCTCGGCAAATCTAATAAACTGATTAAGACCAGATATAAACTCTGGGGTGCAACGATTACGAATGGACATCCATGATCTATCCATTCTATGATCAGAGAAAGCAAGTATATATTAGGAAAGCAAGTATATATTAGGAAACAAGTATATAAGCAAGTATGTCGTATTACAGTTCATCATTAAGAAAGATATAAGCAAGTATGTCGTATTAAAATAGACTAAACAATAAAAGAATTTTTTTTTGAGGCAAGACAATATGAGAAAATAGTAGTGTAATCATGTAAATGGGAACATTCATGGGAACACACACTTCAGTTATAAGCATTCATGTAGCAACTTACAGTTCCATTCATGGGAACACACACTTTAGTTATAACAATAACTAAACAAAGGGGTTGGTGTACCCCTAAACATGCGCATAATTAAAAAAACTATTACTACAGACAAGTCTAGATAGATAGACAACTAAATACTACACCAACATGGTCCCGCATGCATCAGTAACTTCTTTTTGATGATGAAGCTGTGTCACGAAGCTCCTCACTGTATTTAGACGAATCTGAACTGATAGGGGCCTCAGATTCAGATTTGTCTGAGCTGATATGCGACGCCGTGCGCTCATACCGCAGAAGATGATCGGGGGTCTCGCAGTTGTTGTTGGTTATCCAAACTTTGATGGAATTATCGCCAACTGGACGGAGAAAAAGCCTATTCCAACGGACCACATGCAGCTCTCCAATCCAATCACGCCAACCGGATTTTGATACAAGATTTCCCGCCAAATCATACTCAACCTCGATTACATGTGAATAATTTCCAAAAGTTAGGGTCACTTTACCAGGCATGTAGTGTCTTCCTTTTAGAAAACGCCAATGTTTGGGTATGACCAATTGGTTTAAGGAACGATCATCTAGGATGATGTCCAATTGTTCTTCAATAGGGAACGTTAACATTGACATAGAGGCCCAATTCATAGTCATTGTTATGGGAAGACAGAGACTGCACAATATTAGTATTAACAAAGTGTAAGTACATATAACGATGTTATATATTTTCAGAAAAAGTTGTATAACATCAGTTAACCTTTTAAACAAGTATATATTAGGAAACAAGTATATATTAGTCAATCTTGGACGGGTTTCTAGGCCAACAAACACATTTGATGTCAATCTTATATATAATAAATGTGTACCACCTATCCCATCCTTGAACACCTAATCTCACTTAGGATGTAAGTGTATAATGTGTATTTGGTTTTCAAGAAAATTTCGGCAGCATTTCCCCGTTGTTCTCTAAGTACATATGTACTTAGAGAACAAACGGGGAAATGCTGCCGAAATTTTCTCGAAAACCCAATACACATTATACACTTACATCCTAAGTGAGATTAGGTGTTCAAGAACAGTCCCAAACTGGGGACTATCCAAGATTTACTCCTACTGAGTAAATCTTGGACGGGTTTCTAGGCCAACAAATACATATGTTGTCATTCTTATATAAACCCTATAATTCATGAAATCATTCTAATTCAATTTAATATGTTGGGATCACATAATTATATAATGACATCAGAATATATAGAAGAATCATAATTAACATGATTAACAACATGCTCATCAAACTAGGGTTTTCTTGAATATCATCTAATAAATCAAGAATTTCATAGTTTCAAACATGCAATAATTCACAATGCAATGTTATAAACTATAGGAAACATGGATAGATGAAATAAATAAACATCCAGCATCTATCACTTATTCAATCTTCAAGAAACCTTGACAAACATCCAACATCTATCACTTATATAATTTGCATGTATATACACCCTAAAGTGCCACAAATCATATAATAAAACTATCATGTTATGATATTAGGACCACTTAAAGCAGATTAGGCACATTAAGCAAGCAGAGTAGGGAGCCAATTTCGTGCAAACAGATTAGGCAACAGATTAGGTCAGCACATAAAGAACCAATTTCACGCCTGGGTAGGTCTGCAGGTACCTGGGCAAGAAGAGTAGGGTGAGGTCGAGCTGGTTGAGTACGTGGGTGGCGGCCGACGAGCTCCAGAACCAGCGGCAGTGACTCTGACGAGCAGGAGCGTCAGCCGCAGCAGGCAGGCAGGCGGCCAGGCGGCGGCAGGCAGGCAGCGGCCAGGCGGAGGAGAAGGAGAAGGGGGTACGGCGGCGCCGGTTCTCAGGCGTGGCAGGCAGGTGGGCACCAGGCGTTGCGGCGGCGCCGGTTGTCAGGCGTGGCGGCGGCGCAGGCGGTTGGAGCAGGGGCGCCGGTTGTCAGGCGTGGCGGCGGCGCAGGGGTGCCAGAGAAGAAACGTGTCGGAGAGGGGCGCCGGAGAGGGGACGCCGGAGATGGGGCACCGGAGAGAAGCGCCGGAGAAAAACTAGTACCAGCAGCAGAGAAATCGCCGGAGAAATCGCCGCAATAGGGAAATAGGGTAGCAATGAGGGGAAGAGTCGGGCGATCGAAGGTTATGAAGTTCCCCAATAGCGTCGGTTCTTTACAACAACCGACGCCTAAACATATTTACCGTCGGTCGTTCGCAACATCCGACGTCCATTTGGACGATATTTTCGTGAAAATATTTGGCGGGAACCACATTCAGCGTCAGTTATTAAAGGACGACCGACGCGGAAAAGGACACTTTTCACGCAAATTTCCATCGCACATAAGCGTCGGTGTTTTAACTACAGACTCGACGCCGAAAGTGACATTATTTTTTTCGCTCGAAAATTGGATGAAATAATGCGTCGGTTTTGTATAAACAACCGACGCTGTATACAAAGCGGTACCCGTGTTTGGCTGGTCTTTGAATATAGACGTCGGTTCTTCTAAATAACCGACGCCTTATATTAAAGGCGTCAGTGTTCCTTAAAAACCGACGCCCAGAAAAGCGACACTGAATGCTATTTCTGTAGTAGTGGTTCTCCTCATGTTTCTTGAGTTGTCGCGAGGCAAAAGAAACTACATGATCGTCCTCCATCAACACGCAACCTAAACCTTTCTTGGAAGCATCACATAAAACAACATAGCCTTTCCCAGGCTCTGGCAAGATCAACACTGGAGCACTGGTCATCTTCTCCTACAAACTCTGGAAAGCTTGCTGACATCGATCATCCCAAACAAAAGGTTCATCCTTCCTGGTCAACTTCGTCATCGGCAATGCGATCACACTGAAGTCCTTGATAAACCTCCGATAGTATCCAACCAAACCAAGGAAACTACGAACTTCTGTCGGCGTCTTTGGTTGTTCCCAATCCGCAAAGGATTCCACCTTCTTCAGATCTACTTTGACTCCTTCTGCAGATATCACGTGACCCAAGAAAGTCACTTCTTCCAACCAGAACTCGCACTTACTGAACTTGGCATACAACTGATGTTGACGAAGAAGAGTCAACGCTCGAAGAAGATGTTGCTCATGCTCTAGCCTGTCCCGACTATAGATCAAGATGTCATCTATAAAGACTACAAAAAACTGATCTAAGAATGGACAAAACACTCTGTTCATCAGATCCATGAAAGCTTCAGGCGCATTGGTTAACCCAAATGACATAACCACGAACTCAAAATGACCATACCTCGTCCTGAAAGCTGACTTTGGTATGTCATCCGCCTTTATCCTCAACTGATGATATCCAGACCGTAGATCAATCTTCGAAAACAATGTAGCACCACACAACTGATCGAACAGATCATCTATCCTCGGCAACGAGTAATTGTTCTTGATCGTGACCTTGTTCAACTGCCAGTAATCTATATACAATCACATCGAACCATCCTTCTTCTTAACGAACAACATGGGAGCGCCCCACGGCGACGTACTCAGTCAGATAAAACCTTTCTCCAACAACTCTTGCAACTGCTTCTTCAACTCTGCCATCTCTGCTGGAGCCATCCTATATGGTGACTGTGCAACTGGCTGTGTTCCAGGAACCAGATTGATCTCGAAATCAATCTCTTGGGGTGGAGGAACACCAGGAAACTCCTCAGGAAACATGTCTGCAAACTCTCGAACCATTGTCACCTCCTCGAGACTAGGACCTTTCGCCTTGGTAACCACAACCGTATCCACCACGTGAGCTAAGAACGCCTCACATCCTTGTCATAACAACTTATCTGCCACCAAAGCTGATACTAGACACGTCGGAAGAATCTTCCTATCTCCCTGGAAGGTCCACTTCTCTCCAGCAACATCAAACATTGCCTACTTGGAACCACAGTCCAAGACAACCTTATACTTCTCTAAGGTATCCATCCCAAGGATAACATCAAAACCATGCATATCAAGTGGTATAAGATCCACTTGAATGCGGTGTCCCGAGAAAGACAAAACACAAGATGGACACTCTTCTCGAAGCAAAGAGGAACCATGAAGAGGGGTTTCTAACAACAAGATATCCTTCTTACAACTAACAGATAAACGACAGTTTTCAAGCATACTATAGGCGATAAAAGAGTGTGTAGCACCCGGGTCAACCAGAACAGATATAAAGCAAGAAGAAGACATATCAGAATGAAATAACTCCATCTGACATGTCACCACTCGCAGGTTGACTATCGCCTCTGGCTGATTCATGGCATAGAATCGAGCCGTTTCTTACTATCCACGACCTCTGCTTCCTTGAGCAGACGATCTAGCCTGAGACACTTGACCGCGTCCTTGACCTCTGCTACGACTAGCATGTGGCCTCTCAGACCTTTAGAAACTCTGCCTCGGCTGCTGCGTCACCTCAACGTCTCTATTCGGACAATTGGACTTCCAATGCCCGGCCTGTCCACAAAGATGACATGACTTGTCCTCAAACAGTGGCCTAGCTGGCCCTATCACTGCCGCTGAAGTTGAACTCTGCACCTTAGACGGTGAAGAAACATAACCTTTCCCTTTACTCGGAGACCACTGAGATGGTACACCAACACTTCTCATTGCTGACAGTGCTGAAAACTTGGGCTTCTTAAAGCCACCAAACCTACGTCCTCGAAACTGAGCAGGTCTTTTAAGAGACATAGACTCTCTTTTCTCCCGTACTGTCCTCTCGATCTGCCGAACTGATTCCACAAACATCGCAAACCGTTCCCGGTTCTCCAAAGTAGAAACCGGTGTCGTCAGCTCAGCACCCAGACCCTTCTCGAAACGCCTGATCCGTTCCTCGTCTGTTGCCGCCATGTGAGGACAAAACCTCAACAGATCCATAAACTTGGCTTCATACTCGGTGATGTTCATCGTTCCTTGCCGCAACTTCTCAAACTGACTGATCTTCTCATCCAGATACGTCTTCGGAAAGTATCTGGTGACGAACTCATGTTGAAACACTTCCCAACAGATCACCTCACCAGGCCGCTTCTCTTCCTCGATGGTCCACCAGTGACCAACACTACCTTTTAGAAGGTGACAACATGCTTTACCTTGTCTGCTTCGGGGATGTCAAGGATCCAGAAAGCCTTCTCGAGACTTGTCAGCCACAGATCTGCATCCACTGGATCAGCCGTTCCAGCATAATCCGAAGCTCCAACTCGGCGAAGCCGCTCGAAGGTCTTCCCAATACCCGATGCTTCTCCATGGGGAACCTGTGATCACGGAGGAGGAACTGGTAATCGCTCAACCATGAGATTCATCGTAGACATTAACTGCCCCATAAGCTGTCGGTAAGCAGGATGTTCAAGTATGGCTGGGTTAGGTTGGGGAACCTCAGGCACCCGATCTGCATGTGCATGTCCATCTGCTCCATCAACCGATGCAGCATCACTATACTCAGCAGAGTGTTTTTCATGGTTTCCAGACATCTTGACTTTTCTTCCGCTGAGGGCAGAAGATATTGTAAGAAAACCTGGACACTCATAAGAACAACTCAACCTAGTCCTAAATCCCTGTAGACTCAGTGAACCTAAAGCTCTGATACCAAAACTTGTGGCAACACATCCCATTATCACACAGATAATGAGGTGTTACGCGAAAACGTGTGGAAAACACCATAACCACAGATTATAAAAACACGGGTTAATTAAAACCGATTGCGGAAAACTGATAAACTGTGAAACTATTACTTTTCAGTTCTCATCCTGCACAGAAACATGTCATATATATACACATACACGAGATCTGATACGTGTCCACAGCTCAAGAATAGCTATTCATCCATCACATGAGTTCACCACCTGTTCATATACATAAAGGCCCACATCTGGCCAACAACAAGATATACAAACATCATCGATCGATCATCATGAAACATCTTCAAAACACTGCCAAGGACCTGAGAGTACAGGGATGACTCTAGACTCTACTACAAAACATCCAAAATAGCAGCATGTCCATCGCTTGCCTTCTACTGCTCCTCAAGCTGCTCGGCCGCAACACCACGACCACAACCACGTCTACCTCGACCACCTAAAAAGGGTGTAAACCAGCGGAGTGAGGCAATTGAACAATTGTCCCAGCGGGAAACATATCTCCCCACCGCAACTACAGAACCTCAGCAAGATAGACTATAACATCAGATATCTAATAACAGGTATAACAAGAGCAGTCTATATATAACAGATTATTCTTACCGACAATCTTACCCGCTATATAAAAGCATATAACCAGACTTATCTCAAGGAATATGATTAGCAAGATAAGATGTATCCCTATGTAACATGATTATCAAAACAAGATATAAGGTCACATAACCTGCTTATCAAGATCAGACATATTATCACATAATCCTGCAAGATATAACAAAGATATTACACAAACAAGGCCTCAACCAATGTTTCGTGTTCATCCTAAGAAATAAGTACTAAACAGCTCTATTACATATTATTATGCCCCGAGGATTTGAACCGTACCGTTCAGATCCAACCTTTGGTTACGAAACCCAAGCCGGTGCCATACAAGGTCAATGGAAGATTCGAACTCCACGACCTCCCACCTCGTGGTCAGTACACGACTACAACACAAGCAGGACCGCAGTCACATGCTGAAGTGGTCTAAGCCACAAGGTCAGCTCCATAGGCTACCCTCACTCTAGCCCGCCTTAGGTACAGGTCTCGGCACTAGTAAAACTGAGCCACGGGCCTGTTCACCGTGCTCTGAGCCATGAACACATTCATGCTCTTCACATCACATATCCTGAGCCATGGGTCTGTTCACCATGCTCTATATACATATATGAGTCTGTAACTGAAGTTACACTCTTACCTCCTCATTTTCAGGCTAAGAGCAACCTACAAATATTCAACAATATGCACTTCTAGGTTAACCCGTAGGAGAACCTGATTCACCATCACCAAGTCCTGACGATGATGGATCTATGGCCAGGGCAAACTACATGATATATTTCACTGTGATTAATTAGTATCTTTTAGATGGATTGCAGGATTCAACCAAGTTGTATAACATGCAAGATATAACGAAAAGTAAACAACATTATACTATTATTTAATCACATCAACCTGATTCATCACAAGGATCCAACATCACATGTTACCACTTGGCCTCTTGCCAACCATCCAGATCCATCTCGAGGATCATCACATACCATGGGATCTCAATCTCTCATCATTTACTGTCAAGGCCTCTCAAGGCTCACATCATCATCATGGAACTTAACACATTATACATATCATTTTATTAACTAGAGTAATTACTAAGTGATGTTTACTCATCACATGTATCTCGTAGCCCTTTTCAAGGCTAATCATCACATGCATGGTTAGAGTACACAATAATTATAGCTTCAATCATAAGGAATATGCTACTATCATGAAATGCCATTCAAGATTCTATACTTATCATTCTTACCCTATTTGGTAATCAAGTCACATCATTAACAAGCCATATACATGCTTACTCTTATCTCAAGATCATATAGAACAAGTACTATTGTTACCACCACCATTATGTCACCATCCACTATCATCATTATTATCATTATTATCATTATGCAAGCTACTAGTGTAACTATCACCATTCTCATTTAACAATTAAGTACGAGGATTACTTCATGCATATCATTACTACCATTATTGTCATCATTATTATGATCAACATTATTACTATCATCTTCTTTTCTATTAACAAATAAGCATAAGGATCACATCATGCATCTTATTACCATTTCCTTCCTCATTACCATCACTACTACCATTATCATCATTAATATTATCAGCATTATCATCCACTATTATCTTTATTGCCATGTCATTAAACCAACTATTAATGTAACTGTCACTTAGCAACATTATTACCATCATTAATCAACATTATTACTTTCATTACTAGCAAAGCATTACCATCATCACACGACTATTAATATCATTGCTATCAACAACATTATCATTGGCATTATTATTGTTTGCGAGGCATCATATTCATTGTTGTTATCACTAACAAGACACCACCATCATTAAGCATAAACATTCACTTCCATGACCCATGAGGCCATCACTAAAGAATCACAAGACTCTCACCATAACTCATCACCACCCTCACTAAAGCCTATCAAGGCCTGTCGGCCGACACACACACCAAACCTATCGGCCATCACCACCCAAGGTTGTTGCCCAACATGGCTATCGGCCATTAGGGCTATCAGCCAACACCAAGCATAGCCCTATCGGTCAACACCAACAAACCATCAAGAGATTTAGGTCTGCCGTTCACCACAAGGTAGAGGGTTTCATCCAACCATATCGCCCATCATGCTTACCATATCGGTCAACACAACAAGATGTATCACCCAACAACATCCATCGGCCAACTCAACCACATTGGCCAACACCTCACTAGCTTGACCTATCACTCAACACAAGAGCACTCACCATGTCGCCCATCATAAGGTACTCATCTCGCCCGACACCAAGTCAAGAGAGGGTCTCGCCCAACTCAAGAACAAAGGACCATGTCGCCCAACATGGTTACCATGACGACCAACTCATCATACTAGCTTATCCTATCGCCCAACACACAACACTCATGTCACCCAACACCATCACAAGAGAGGATGTTTCCCAACACACTCAAACAAGGTAGGGTATCCCCCAACAGGGGTCACCATATCGTCCAACACAAAGAACACCACTATGTCGCCCATCACAGAACAAGGATGTCGCCCAACACACCCAAACCAAGGGAGGATATCGCCCATCATCAAGGCAAGAGAGGATGTCTCCCAACCAAGGGTCATCACCTACCTCCAGCACAAGGAAACCCTAAACCCTAGAGAGCAAGGTGCACAAAGGAACCCTAAACCCTAGAAGGGGATCGGCCACCAAAGGTACAAAAGCAAGGTATAAAAAGCAAGGAGATAAGCTAAGCTACTAACATGCAACAAGAACATAGCTAGAGGTAAAGGAGTTAGGGTTAGAAGTTATGCAACCCGCCTCAAGCTCCAAGCTCCAAGGGATGTCGTCCACCAAAGCTGATCCAAGAGAGGGTATCGGCCACCACTGCAACTCTAGGAGAGTGTCTCGGCCGACACAAGCAAGAGAGGGAGGAGTGTCGTGTACTCAAGGTGGAGGAGAGACCAAAAGAGCAAAGGAAGCTAAGGCAAGGGAAAGAGATACCTATATAGAAAGAAGGGGAGGAGAAACCAAGGTAGATCCATGCTAAGTGTCGTCCACCCAAGGGACACTTGTCCTAGGGTTCAAGCCAACACACTAGCACACCAAGAGACACTTGTCAAGTATATACACCAAGTGTCCACCAAACATGGTCAAGGTTGGACCAAGCAACATGGGCGACACAACTAGCAGCTCTGTTAGGCGACACACAGTACTCCAGGTCGACACACCACCTCTAGGTCGACACACACTCTCCCTTGGGCGACACAAGCTGGTCTTGGCCGACACAAGGCTCAAGCAAGCCCAAACAAAGCACCTCAAGGCCCAAACAAGCTCAAGCAAGGCCCAAGAAACTCAAACAACAAGCCCAAGCTTTCCTCTCAACCCTAGAGGAAGCAAAGAGGGGAAAACATCTCACAAGATGGCAAACTTGCACACAAAACCCTAGACTTGGGTTATTTGTAAGTAGCCCCTCGAACTCTCAACAAAGCACAACAAAAACCCTAATCACCACCCAAAGGTGATTAGCAAGCATCAAACCACTAAGGTTAAGCAAAACAAACAGGGTAAACCCTAAACGCAGGTCATGGTCCTTACACCATCTCAAAGTATCAAAGTTAATGGGTTGATATAAACGGGCAAGGTTTATTCTTGATGTGGTTGTTCTTGGATTGCCCAACTAGATTGCAACAACATATCCACATATCCTTCTCGAAGTGTTTGATAGCCTTCACATTGCAAGCTTTCTATTTTGGTGTCCTTTAAGGCTACAATCGTCATCCACTCCAGACAATGAAATCTGCAGTCATTTGATTGTATGATTTGTTAGGGGCTCCTATGGCAGAACTGTGTCTTTTTGAAGTCCTTTTTGGCGATTAATTTATACCCCTTGCCAAATTTGTGGATCATATCTTTGATTTCTTCCATGCATGTGTTTTCTTTCTCCTCCAGTGGGGTCTTAGGCATAGTCATGTTTGTGTATTTGTTGAGTATAAAGGTTGAGTTTGAACTGTTGTAGAAGACTGCAGTCTTTACTTTGACATTTATCACCAAGAGAGTCCAATGGATGTCATGGAGAATAGGCCGAAATATGAAATCAGATAGGGAATTCTATAGACAAAACTTCAAGCTTTCCTTTTCCCTTGAGTTCTTGTTCTTCATGATGTCATCAATGAGGATATAGTAATTTATGCATACATTCAGAAGAGTGTCTTCCAGAAGAGATTGGTATGCAATTAGGACTCCTATGGTTAAGTAGCCTCCCACCTTAAGAGTTTCCCGCATGTCCTCCTTCAGCACACATATTTCATCTCTCTCGATACTATGTCCCCATCTGGCCTGACTTCCTGTAGTTCGTCTTCATATATATCCCCTTATTCATGGGCATTGTGTATGGTTCTTCAGCGTGCTCAGGAATTGTTGCGGGGTTGGATTTACTAGGGCTGGCTTGGGCTGAGCTGCTTGCTTTTTGGCTTCATGTTCCTTCTGTTCACTTTCTTTTTGTACTCCTTTCTTTAGTTAAACGCCTGACTACCACAGTGGTCCCCACTCCGGCTCAGAGGGATCCATGCACAAGTTCCTTAACTATTCCCGTCATGGCTATTTTTCAAGTAGCAACACCTCTTTATTCAATCGACAAGGTGCCGCATCTGGGGGCATTGTTGGGTCATTGAAGAACCAGCGATCATATATTACCTCCATTTCATACATGCCACAAAGCCCATGCAAGGCTTCATGGAATAAATGTTCTAGTGGGATGTCTTTATTTACTACTTCCATCATACAAAGTACTATGAAAGCACAGTCTCCCGAACCCTGTTGTTCTTGTGGTACCTTGGTGTTGATCATGAAGTTCTTACTGCTTGGTTTGTGATGGTTTCCTGCTGCTTGAATGGCATGTTGAAGGTGGATTGGTAGCTTTTGGATGTGGCAGGCATCTTTGTTCTTAAATACCAAAGATTTACTAGGTAGGGCAACACTACAACAGTAATATACGTTCAATTGTCTCTTATATAGATCGACTACTGTTATTGCCCAATGTTTCATTGTTCTAATCGGTAAGGTGATGAATCTTGTTTATTTTCTTGTCACCACTTCTTGTAGTTCTTTGATAGGTGTTGAATCATATAGTTTGTCATACAACCTTTTTGCTAGAGTCGTAGTCCCATTGAATACTGGTTGCATCTTGTAAGGATGTAAGAATTCTTTCAAGGTTGTTGCACATAATACTACAAACATATTTTTATGTATTTTTTCTCATTGTAAGACAATTCCCATGAAGTGGTCCCTTGTTAGAATCTTTTCTTTGTTAATATTGTAGATTACATCTGTGCTAGGGAGGTTGTCATCAAGGATATCGGTGAGGACGTGGGACATTTCAGCATGTAATCCTAGATTCTGATGCCATGTCCATTCATGTTAGTTTACAAGATAGTGGGGGTGGTATCATTCCTCTATCTTCTATTGTAGGTGGCTAGCGTTTCCTTTCTAGAGAACCTATAAAGAAAGAGGCCATTGCACTTTCATCTTCATCGGATGTCCCTTCTCCAACTATTGGTGCTTGCACGGTTGGAGCCACGGTATCGCTGGTTGTTGCAGTTTTGGAACCTATAGTGATCATGGTTGGATGTTCTTCTACTGAGACTTCAGCTTCAGTGGTGGCAGTAGGTGCTTCTAGAGGTTTGTCTATGGATGACAGTGTTTCGATCACTGATTCATTTAGTGTTGCTGGTGTAGCAACCATTTTGTCATCATAGACTTCATCCCAATGCTCATTGTACTCTTTAAAGTTGAGGTAGACGTCGCATATGCCCATCGGTATATTTAGTTCACTTATAGCTCAAAGAATTGTCACTTCATCCATAGAATTACCTGGCTTCATGTCGTTTTACTCTCCTGGTTGAGGTGGGTTGGTATCATGGGGGCTATCTTATGGAGGGTTGTCCTCTGTCCCTTATTTTGACCTTGATCTTGACTTTGTTTGGTTGAATTTTTGCTTTGATTTTGACCTTATCCTTGGCCTTGATATTTTTTTCTATTCTTCTAGTAATTCGTGGGAATTTTCAACAGCATCTATTATGATAATTAAATCTAGGGCGATCGGGTCTCTTGAAATTAACATAAGAAACATTCTATGTCTCTTCCTCATTGGTTTCTTCTTATGGTTGAGTATAGATGTAGCTTTTGACCCCATGGCCTCCTTCACCGCATGTAACACATTTCATGACCCTCTCCACAGATTTCTTGTCTTTTCCTCTGGAGTCTTTTAGTTGCTTTACATCAGTGAATATATTTTGGATCTAGGTGGTAATAGTTTCTAAAGTTTTTTACTCTGAAGATGCACCTTCAGATGTTTCCCTCTTGTCTGGTCCCTTGTTGCCCCTTTCATAATTCAGGCCTGCTTGTAGAGCGGTATCAACAATTATCATGGTTTTCTTTGGGTTCTTCCCTAGGAATTCACTCCCTACAACAACATTCAGAGATGTTCTTTCAGTAGGAGTAAATCCATCATAGAAGGTGGTCACCAAAAATCCTTTGTCATATTTATGGTGTGGGCAGTCCCTCTGGTACTCTTGAAACCTTTCCCAGGCTTCATATAGGTTTTCTCCTAGTCTCTGTGTAAACCCAGTGACCTTGTGCATGTTCCTTAGGGTTCTCTCCATGGGGTAGAACTTAGTGACAAAAGCGTCAACCAAGGCTCCCATCCATTGATGGTTCTGTCACGTAGGACAAGGTTCCAGGATAATGCCTTGTCCCTTAGAGAGAAGTTAATTGCCTTACTGTATGTTACTTCTTGTGGCACCCTCTTCATCTTGACGGTGTCGTATATGTTTTTGAAGGCGTCCAAGTGGTGGTAAGGATTCTCAATTTGAGAATTGCCTCCAAAAGTTTTTTTGAATCATCGAAATCACTTCGGGTTTTAGTTCAAAGTTCGGCGCATCGAACTTTGGGATTATGACAGGGAATCTTGACTCATTTTCCCTAGTATAAACTAACTCACGAAGAGGGGCCTCGTTTGTCATTGTCATCATTGTTGTTGTTGATGTTGGCATTGTTGTTTTCATTCTCGTGGTTGTTTCTCTCTTTTCATCCTGATATGGGATGATGACCTTCATCACGACATAATTCCTCATGCTCATCCTCTTAATGTGGTTGTATAATACCTCTAGATGTGTTTTCAGGCCCTTGGTTAGAGTGTTACTCCTTGTACTCAGACTCAGGCTTAGGCTGAGGTTGTTCCACCCTTTGCTTTCAGTTTCCAGCAACCTGGTAGCATCCACCCCTTCGAGGAGGCATGTTGATACATGTGGGAGATAGTAAACACTATCCACTAGTATCCGAGCTACCTAAAATAGTTTGCACACTTGAGTTAGAACTGGATGTTTGAAAATGAAGTATTTGATATATTTAGGTATAGTGGATTAAATATAGTGCAGTCAAGTCTAATTTTAGACGTGAGGCACTGGTGTATGGTGAGTAGATTCGGGTTCTTTACAATACTAATTTCCTTATCCTTGACAACGGCACCAAAAAGTTGACCGGCCTAAATCACATGTACAAAAAGTATCAGAGCTAGACTAGTCGGACTTTTAAACTTCTAACTTGACACTTCTGCAACTATTATACGGGGTCTGGTGTAGTAAATTGGGGTCGATCCATAGGAACAAGGGTAGTAAGTGTTAAGAACGTAAAACCTTGGCTTAGTTACACCAACCAAAAGGGGTAGGTTAAGTTTGTTGTTCCTTGCAGAATGATGTTACTCCAATCAATAAATAGAATGAAAGAAGTAAAACAAAGCAAGAAAAAAAAAGAGTGAGAATAATCAAAGAGTGTTGTAACATTAATGGATGGGAACCTGTATTTGGTTTCTCCATCTAAGGTCTCTCACCAGCATGCAGTACTCACACCCATCGTATACCCTTATCAAAATTACAAGTGATCATCATATATGTCTATTCCTTCCTTTCTCATGCTTAAGATAGATATAGATTGTAAGGTTGTCTCTCTCTTGAGATGGCAAACAAACAACCACAAGGATAACCATAGGATCATTAGCTTAAGCATTCTAACATACTCATACATTTATGCAACTCCATAACACTTAGATAAGATTAGTACTACTCTTTTAAGGTACTAACAATCAAACATTACAAGATGGTAGCTAATCATACAAGTGAATGTTGGGTTTTGTGGAGATAACATGTGCGGTGGAAGCAACAAAAAATAATAAATCCACACAACCTAAAATAGGATCTCGTCGACAACAGCATATTCGGAAAGAGTGTTTGTGGGATATACCTTATCGCGGAGCAAGTTCAGCGATGTCCCGCTGCATGATGGTGTGCAATGTTGTTGGCCTACACAGATGGAAGTTCTCTCCCATTCGCTGAGTGTGTCATAGGAAGATCAGGTGGTGCTTCTTTCGTGCGGTGATGTATGCTGTCTGTAGCGCATACAGATGGTCGTAGATGTCCTCTGAACATAGGCATCTCAGCGTTTGCGTCTCTACTTCATCCACGTGGATGGATTGGAACTCCACGTCGCGCTTCCTAAGCTGGTGGGAAGGAGTCATCTCTGTGCGATGGTGTGCTAGCGTCGCGGTGCTCTCCTTTCTCTGAGGACAGTGATGGCTAGGGTTTACGTACATGAGCGTAAACTAAAAAGCTTCTCCCAATATCTTATATAGATATCGGCCATCAAGCCCCTTTAAATAGGAGACAAGAGAAAGTAGGGTTTTCTAAGCCCATCGATAAATAGAAACACTGTGTTAATTAAAACGCTTGTGGATTAATTAGAATATTCTGGAATTAATTAATTAACCAAATAATTGCATTAATTGATTAATTAATATCTGACTCCATGCAATCGCTCAGGATGTCTCTATGGGCATATATACCAATAGAATCCCACTTGCACTTAGAGCCAGTCACTCCAATATTATTCTAATGGATTACATAAACATTTTAGTAATCAATGTGATTTTGGAGCAATTCCGATCAAATCCACAAATTATACTCCTATTCCAACACATCCTATGTGTGTGACCCGGTAGGATCCAAATTACATTGGCAGTGATATCCATAATCATATTATGATTTCACAAGCAATGATTGGTATCTAGTAAGACTTCATTGCCACCCAAGTAATTGGAGAAGTTGGAGAACAACTTAACCTATCATTCATGACTGGTGTCATAGTGATTGTATAGTTCCTTTGTCACTAATATCTAGATTGAACTCAAGTCATGGAACTGTTATCCTTTTCAACGTTCAATCCATGTTCCTTGAACTAGAGCAGACTGTCTGAGATATATGTAAGCTCAATATCACATATTGATTCACATCAGCATGGCCATGCATTTCTCTGTCTCACTTATCAAGTGGTCAGAATATCAAACTCCGGTAGGAAGGATAAATTCCATCAACATCACTCACAGTCATCCCCATGTGTCACAGTGCACCCAAGCACCATCTTTATGGAAATCCTTATTCAGGACCACGGTGGGTGATGTCGAAGTACACCGAATGACATGTGATAAGTGTAGTGACTTCAGGTCTAAGAACTACAATCACCACCATCATTATGAGATGTGACTGTAACTACCAATCATGGTATCCATGTGTCACTCTCAAGGTGGGTCTGTCTGATACACTAAAGTATCTATGTATTTGGTTTGATATCTCCATATCATGGATAATGAGATTCTTCCATCAACCAACATACATTCTAATCTTATGTGTTATTGATGTTTATGGATATTTCCACAATAACAACCGATTAGGGACAAAACAAGAATGCATACTCTTAGCATACATATGATCTCATTGTTCAGGTCATCAACCTAAAGACATATGTCATTGAGTATATTATTCTATAGACATCTATAAGTTTTATGGTCATCTCACAATATAAAACATAAACATATACATTTGAAACTTGCCTTTATTGATATGATCAGTGTAGTATTACAAATCATTTACATAGTATCCCATTACAATCATCAAATGATAGTCTCTATGGGCATACATACCAACAAATTCCCACTTGCACTTATACCCAATCACTCATGAATCTCAATCCAAATGATCGAACATGTCTGTCATGTTTCTGCTGTGAAAGTGATTTTGTGAGCAGGTCAGCCACATTGCTTTCTATAGGTACTCTGCAAATCTTCACATCTCCTCACTGTACGATCTCTCGTATGAGATGGAACCACCATAGAATATGTTTGGAACATTGGTGCAATCTTGGTTCTTTAGCCTTTGCAATTTCTTCATTGTTGTCGCAAAATAATTCAATTGCATCAATAGCGCTTGGAACCACTCCAAGTTCACAAATGAACCTCTTGATCCAAACAACTTCCTTTGCAGCATTAGATGCGTCAATATATTTGGCCTCTGTTGTAGAATCAGTAATCGTCTCTTGCTTGGAACTCTTCCATCTCACAACTCCGTTGTTTAGGAAAAATACAAACCCAGATTGTGATCTATAGTCATCTTTATTAGTTTGGAAGCTCACATCTGTGTAACCCTTTATCACAATCTCCTCCTCACCACCGTATATCAAGAATTGATCCTTAGTCCTTCTCAAGTACTTTAGGATGTTCTTTATGGATGTCTAGTGACATTCACCTAGATTTGACTGATACCGGCTTGTCATGCTCAAAGCATACGTCACATCAAGACGAGTACATAACATCACGTACATGATAGATCCAATTGCTGATGCATATGAAATCTTACTCATGCGTGCCCGTTCATCACATGAACTAGGACATTGGGATTTAGAGATCGTAACCCCATGGGACATGGGCAAATTACCTCTCTTAGAACCCTCCATGCTAAACCTCTTTAGCACCTTGTCAATGTATGTGCTCTGGCTTAGGCCTAGAAGCCTTCTAGATCTATCTCTATATATCCTAATTCCTAGTATATAGGATGCTTCGCCTAAATCCTTCATAGAGAAGGTCTTCCCTAGCCAACCTTTTACTGTCTGAAGCGTAGGGATGTCATTTCCCATCAATAGTATGTCATCCACATACAACATGAGAAATACGACTATGCTCCCACTAACCTTTTTGTAAACACAAGGTTCATCTTCATGTTCACTAAATCCAAACTTTTTGACTACTTCGTCAAAACATAGATTCCAGCTCTGAGATGCTTGCTTCAATCCATAGATTGACCTTTGTAGCTTACAGACTTTATTGGCTTCCTTCAGATCAATAAAACCCTCAAATTGTGTCATGTACACATCCTCGAGTAAATTCCCATTAAGGAATGTTGTTTTAACATCCATATGCCAAATCTCATAGTCATGATAAGCTGCAATGGCAAGCATGATCCTGATGGATTTAACCAAGCAAGTGGTGAGAAGATCTCATCATAATCAACACCTTGAATTTGACGGAACCCTTTCGCAACCAATCTACCTTTATAGGTTTAAACATTTCCATCCATGTCAGTCTTCTTCTTGAAGACCCACTTGCACCCTATGGGTTTTACCCCTTCGGGTGGATCCACCAAGGTCCATACCTTGTTGGTGTACATGGATTCCATCTCAAATCTCATGACTTCAAGCCATTTCTCAGATTTTGGTCCCTTGGTAGCTTCTAGATAGGAAGTTGGCTCATCTTCTATGCCTAATTCATCACTATCTTGAGTCACAAGAAATCCAAATCTCTCAAGCTCAAGTCGTGTCCTACTAGACCTACGAGGTTCTTGTGTTACATTTGGAACTTGAAATTCCACAACAGTTTGTGAGTCTTCATGCTCCTTATGTACCTCCTCAGGTTATCTACTTTCTTGTCGGTCTCGAACTTCTTCAAGCTCTACTTTCCTCCCACTAATTCCTTTGGAAATAAATTCCTTTTCAAGAAATACAACAGTCCTAGCAACAAACACTTTGTTGTCGGTTGGTGTGTAGAAGTAGTATCCCCGAGTTTCCTTAGGGTATCCAACAAAATATCATTTTTCAGATTTGGGTCAAAGCTTTTCAGGAAATTGTTTACTAAGATAAGCTTCACATCCCCAAATCTTTAACATAGACAAATATTCCCATTCCATATCTCATATGGTGTCTTTTGAACTAATTTGGAAGGTACGTAGTTAAGTGTAAACATTGCAGTTTCAAGAGCATATCCCTAGAACGATATTGGAAGTTCAGCTGAACTCATGATTGATCGTACCATGTCTAATAATGTATGATTCCTTCTTTCTGACACACCATTATGTTGTGGTGTACCAGGTGGAGTCCATTATGATACAATATCACAGTTTCTCAGAAGGTCCTCAAACTCTTGGCTTAAGAGAGTGCTTTAATACTCTTACCAAGTTGCTTCTCTACTTCATTCATGAAAGTCTTGAACATTTCAAGAGTTATGACTTGTTTTTCATAAGATATACATAGCCATACCTACTGAGGCCATCAGTGAAGGTAATGAAGTATTGATAGTCTCCTCTAGCATTTGATCTAAAAGTTCCACATACATCAGTATGTATGAGCCCTAGCAGATCACTGGCTCTCTCACTGTGTCTAGTGAAAGGAGTCTTGGTCATCTTCCCTAATAAACATGCCTCACATGTCTCTAATGATTCAAAATCAAAAGAGTCTAGATAACCATCCTTATGGAGTCTACATATGTGCTTTTTGTTTATGTGCCCAAGACGACAATACCATAAGTATGTTTTGTTTGAGTTGTCAAGTTTTAGCCTTTTAGTATTTACGTTGTATATGCTAGTCTCAAGTTCTAACAAGTAGATACCATAAGACATAGGGGCCATAAAAGATCTCCTCTTTATTAATAGAAATCATTCCATTCTTAATGTGAAATTCAAATCCACTCTTGTTCATACAAGATACAAAAATAATATTTCTATTAATGGTAGGTACATAATAGAAATTCTCTAATTCAATTACAAGGCCCGTAGGCAAAGATAAACTAATAACTCCAACTATGGCGGCAGCAACTCTTGCTCCATTAGCGACCCGCAACTTGACTTGGTCCTTTCGTAAAGGCTTATTTCTTATCAAATCATGCATATTAGAACATATGTGAGATCCACATCCGGTATCCAGTACCCATGATGAAGAAGTATTTAAGTTTATCTCAATAACATATATACCTAATGTGGAGAACACTATCCCCTACTTCTTCTTCCTCAGTTCCTCCAGGTAGAGAGGACAATTTCTTTTCCAATGTCCAGCCTGGTGATAATGGTGACAACTGCCTTCTTTGGAGATCCCGCCTTCAGCTTTGAGCGCGGATGACTTTGGCTTCTGCCCAAATTTAGAACCTTTCTTAGCCTTGCCTTTGCCTTTTGACTTTCCCTTTGTCTTGCTGATCATCATCACAGACTTGGGCTTGTCTTTCTTCATCTGTGCTTCAGTTGTCCTCAACAAGCCCAACAATTCTGACAACAACTTGTCAAGATTGTTTAAGTTGTAGTTCATGACAAAATGACTATATGATTCAGGCAACGATTGTAAAATCACATTAGTGGCCAACTCTTGACCTAGGGGAAATTCCAACTTGGATAGGCTTTCCATGTACCCAATCAAAGTGAATATATGGGTGCCAACTGAGTCTCCCTCTTTCATCTTGCTCCTGAACAAAGCCTTGGAGACATCATATCTCTCCTGTCTTGCTTTATGTTGATATGTGTTCTTGAGATGTGTTACATTCTCCCTGACATTCATGTTCTCATGCTGCTCTTGCAACTCATAGTTCATTGAGCACAACATCAGACACTTGACATCCATGACATCATCAAGGTGCTTCTTGTAAGCATCCTTTTCAGCCTTGGGCGCATTTGAGGCTTGTTCCGCTGGCTCTGGTGTTTCAAGGACATAGAGCTTACGCTCATGTGTGAGAACAATTCTCAGCATCCTAAACTAGTTTTGAAAGTTGGTTCCGATAAGTTTGTCCTTCTCAAGGACCGATCGCAACGAGCAACTGTGAGTGTTGTGTGCCATTTCATTGCTACAAAAGAAAAAGTTTGCATTTAGTCCAAAACATTTTGACTTGTAAAGATTTGATAAACGAAATGAATTAGGCCTTTAATTAATTCCGCTCCTACTATTTTATTCAAATTTATAGCCCTCACTATCAACTCGGAAGATTGCAACGTACAACCTTCTAGTGAGCCAAGATCTAAAATAATTGGATCAATGCCCAGCCAACGTCGGCGTCAAAGACCAAATACTAAGGTAGGAAACTTTTGCCAATTGCATCATATGCAACTTTTGGATAGATGATCATGCATAACTCCTTGCCATGATGCATCTGTGTGCCTCTAGGTACTTGATCCTATCAAGGTTCCCTAGTTAAGTCCAACCCATAAGCTAACACGATGATTGTGCACCCTGCAGAGGCAGACCCACACACCCACCATCACACTTCCATGAGATAGACAGTGTACCACGCGGAGGCGTGCCCACACATAGTAGATCAAGCTTTTCATGTGTGTTGCTTTATGGAAGGCAACTAAAAATTAATATTATTAATTGAAGGGTTTTATACATATCCAAACACCATATATACTACTATATCCACAACCACAAACGATAGACATGTAATCACAAACACAAATACATCAGTTATGGCCATACTATTGTAATCCTTTGGAGAAACAAAGGATTACGATCCACCTATGGTCTTATGCATCTCATGCAACAACACCTGTGAATCAACATGTAAGGATCAGCATTACAATGAACAACTTCATGGATGCTCCGTGAGATCAGAACTTCAAGTTACTTCTTAGAATTGGATCTTCATGTTGCTTTTCCATGGATGCTCCTTGGAGTTGGATCTTCAAGTGGCATCCTTACATCAAGTTTACAAAGGCTAAAACTAATCTTATCTCTATTACATCATATGAGTACAAATATAAAGGAAAAGAATTAATTACACTTTGAAATAAGAGATGAGGCTCGGCATGCAAGACAAATACTTTATACAAAGGATCCACATGCAACCATTATATATCTGTAGCATTCACAAACAAACATATCCACAAGTTTGACATCCATATTCATTCACAACATTCACAAAAGGGGATACTAGGCCATAACCGTGCATGCATTCACCACATAAAACATAATTTTAATGGAGACGTGTATGATATCATAGGTATATCTACATATACGTATATAAATTTTAAATTTGTATTACTTTTAATGGGGGACATTCCCCATTAAATAAATTTTTTACTCCCACGCAGATTATGCGGGGTACGCAGGGGCAGCGCCCCTGTGCAGGGATCTGTGCACTTAGGAAAATCAGTATTTTTCACAGTTGACCCCGTCCGAAACGTCAAAAATAGAAGCATGCGGTGTATGTGGAATTAGGTTTAGATTTGCACATTAGTAGTTTTAATTCGCATCGTATGCAACATAGAAAATAGTATACAATGATTTGATCATATCAAAATGAATCCAAATACGCCGTAGATTGACGCTGCTCTAATACCACTATTGGGTTTTGTGGAGAAAACATGCACGACGAAAGCAACAAAAAAAATAATTCCACACAACCCAAAATAGGATCCTGTCGATAACATTGTATTAAAAAAGGGTATTTGTAGGATAAACCTTATCATGGAGCAAGTCCGACGATGTCCCCCTGCATGATGGTGTGCAACATTGCTGGCCTACACGGACGGAACTTCTCTCCTATTCGCTGAGTGCGTCGTAGGAAGATCAGGTGGTGCTTCTTTCGTGCGGTGATGTACGCCGCTCGTAGCACGTACAGATGGTCGTAGATGTCCTCCGAACACAGGCGTCTCAGCATCTGTGTCTCTACTTCATCCACACGGATGGACTGGAACTCCTCGTCGTACTTCCTAAGCCGGTGGGAAGGAGTCGTCTCGGTGTGGAGGCGTTCTAGCATCGCGATTTTCTCCTTCTCTGAGGATGGTGAAGGCTAGGGTTTATGTATGTGAGCATAAACTAAAAAGATTCTCTCAATATCTTATATATATATCGGCCATCAAGCCTCTTTAAATAGGATACAAGAGGAAATAGGGTTTCCTAAACCCATCGGTAAATAGAAACACTACGTTAATTAAAATGCTCATGGATTAATTAGAATATTCTGGAATTAATTAATTAACCAAATAATCGCATTAATTGACTAATTAATATCTGACTCAATGCAATCTCTCGGGATGGCTCTATGGGCATATATACCAACATTGAAGAGTTAAGAACAAGAGAATGGAGATAATCTTTGCTAGAGCCTTTATATTCAAATGGATGTAAGTATATACATGTTGGGAGATCCTTAGTGGCTACTCTAAAACCAATAAACATGTTTAGCTACTCACGGTAATGAGCAGCATTATAGATTTACAAAAATGGAGTGACATGGTGGATAACAATGAAGTAGATGCATGTAGAGGAACAAATCTAGAAGGAAATAAGGGGGATATTCCAAATACAATCACAAACAACCACAACCAGAGCTCGTCTTCTTCAGAACTGGATTTGATGAACTATGGTGAGTGGTAAGTCCTTCTTTTGAAGGGTCAACTGAAGATGATGGTGGCAGTGCAGATCTTCTCTCTCCTCTGACTCTTGTCTTCAAACATTTAAATACCAATGAGATGAACGATGGATGGCTCTGGAACGTAGCAACACTTTATCATCTCCTAAATTTTGTGACCCCCTTCATGAATGAAGTGGGTCTCTATTTATATGTGCTAGTAATTGACTTAAGGGCTTTGTTGGTCACAGAGGTGATGGCTTCGATGATCGTGTAGATCTTGTGGTCATTGAGAATGACCACGGAAGGTGACCGATGAAGGGATGATCTCATCGGTCTCTGATATAACTACTCTTCATTGGTTGTCGAGGGGACCTGTCCTTCTATCACATGGATATTGAGGTCAGTGACCATAGACATGACGTAAGATTCATCAGTCATTGAGGTGTCAAGAGGAAGAATGATCAACTACCGTTGAACCGTGGTGACCTTCATCAGTCACAAAGGTATCAGGATAATGGCGACCTCCTGGCTTTAGGTGTCATCGACCATTGAGCGGTATATTCTATTCAAAATAGAAGGAGGGATGAGTTCAGGTAGCTAGATCAGCACTTGTCAAAATGATTGAAACCATCTAGATAAAACATGGTAAAGGTGGTAAAGTAAGGATAAAATAGGCACTCAAATATCCACAAAATTGGATGTTATCAACTAAGTGGCGGTAACTATGGTTGCTGGGTTGCACTATTTTTATACGTTGATCATCACCAAGTGCGAGTAAGATGACTACTTGTTGTAGGTTCATGACTGTGTCTACTAGAAGAATGTCACTCATCCATGTAGATTGTGAGTGGTTAATTTCTTTGAGTATCATCTTTGTTATTCAATGAATGATCTGGTCTGAGATTCTAACTCTGATTTATTTATTTTCTCTTACTTTTTTAATCTACATGTTTCTTATCTAGATCTGGCCTAAAATTGTTAATCTGTGGCAACTATTGCCATTGTATGTAACAATAAATATAAAATTAACAAAACATAGATCGGACCTTTACAGAGGCTATGAGAAGATAAATAAAAGTACAAGATGGATTATGGGTATATAACTAGCAACATATCTTAGGAATGCCCCAACCTTGTATTTTTTTAAAATTATATTGTGGTACTATGTTGTACTTCAAAAAATACTATATTAGTCGGTGTTTATGCCCACAGGTGTTGAGGATTATCAATACATGTTCAAATAGGAGTTTGATTGTATAGTGGAATTATATTATTCTTAATTCAATTGAGCTATTTAAAAACAACAAATATTTCACCACATATAAGATGAACATAAGTAGTAAAATGGCATTGTTATCTTTTATTTCAACAAGATATATTTATGAAGAATTATTATAATTTATCACTTAGCATTAAAGTCCAAATGTAAAATAATGTAAAGGGTGTTATGTAAAAAAAACAAAGATGGAATGTATGGGATAAATTAAATACTATTAATACAAGTAGTGTGGAGTTGGTCAGAAGTAATCAATGTCTGAATTAGAGAAGTAATAGTGTGTATCGACAAATTAAACTTAAATTTCGTCAACTACAATATTAGTCACGCTATAATTATAAATTGGACTACTTTGTATTTTAATATGCGGTAAATGAGCCAGAGGGGATGGAAGAAGGAATGTTAAGACATACTTATTTTAGTGTATTTGATTTATAGAGAGAATAATGTCACCAAAGTAAATTTAGCATGTGCCATATAAGTATACTATATATATTTATGTATATTGATTGTAGGATGTATATCTATTTTCATTTTTATTTAATATATTTTTCACTATATATGTATCAAAACATAAATGTTCACTCTATATTTTTTTCTTTCTCAAAATTAGCTACACATTTTCATCCCATTCTACGTAGTCCTCCATGTTTCCTATCAATTTCTCTCTAATTTCTTCTTAAATTTTAATATAATTTTAAGTTTCCTACAAATTTATGTGCAAATTTAGTTCCAAATAGTTTTTACTTGTTTAATTTTCCACCAAATATCATCTCCATGCCTCCTATCAAGTTTCACAACCATTTATGATGTGTGTCTCACTATAATTTTGTATTTCTACTTTTGTTACGCTAATGTGATTGGAAAATATGTGGTTTAAATACACAATAATAATTTCAATCTATTTCCTTCAATTCTCCTCTCTTATATAATACACTATAATGACAAACATATATCTCCTAAGAAATATTTCCTATAAACATAATTCATTTAACCCAATAAGAAAACCTTTTTTCTCTTCTTAGACTTTCTACATTATTACCCTCATATCATGCTAACTTTATTAAATTTTAAACAATTGTGTCCATTACAATTGTTGACTGATTTCCTATAAAAAAACTTAATTATTTATCATTTATCAAATTATTTTTCCATAAGGCTCCAACAAACTACTAAGGACATACCAGTCAGATCTTGTCTTACCACAATTTTGACTTATGAGTTAAAGAGTTGCATATTTTGAGAAAGTGATGTTAGTTGATCTTCATTTCTTTCACCATGTTTCATTTTTTTGTCAAATTTAGCATCTTGTAATTATATATAATTTAGTTTTAGTTTTTTCAATACTCATATGTGTGAATGTCCACAAAGATGTTATCAAGAAAAAATTACATAGTTAACTAGATAGTGAGTTTTATGTCGGTGGTATTATGATACCATTTGAAAGAGATGCTATCCCAACATTTAAAATTATTTGATTACTTATGAATTCAAAAATACAAAAATAAATATCATATTTTTTATTTAGGCAAAGATATGCTAGTCTCATTTTATAAATATTATATTTGTAGTTAGATTTTAATTTTAAATTATGAGAATAAGAGAGAAATTCCACCAACTCTAACATTAGTCATGATTGATATAATTTAACTATATAGAGATACTTTGGCCCTCTCATAATTTATTTTCAAGATCTGTCACAGTGTACAACCCACAAACATAGCAACAAAAGGATCCATGTGGTCTTTCAATACCATTGGATAATTACTAAGGAGGTGGCCTCCCCTTAGATACCCAATAAACACACAAAATAGACATATATAGGCCCATCAAGGTAGTAGGTGGAAAATGACAAGATATCAAACAACATCACAACATATGATAGGACAACCAAAACAATCTAGTAGATTAACAACATGATGAGTATGGTCACCTTATAAACTAGGGCTTCAAGGGTGATAGGATCCTTTGAGTGTGTTGGACATCTCTTCAGCAACATCTAAGTTAATGGAGAAAACAAGGATGGTGTCATATTCTTCTTGGAAGAAGGAGAAGGCACGTGAAGTGCCTATGACATCTTAGGTGAATCCAACATCACGTACAATGCAAAAGGCAGGATCCAACTTTGATAAGTTCTATAAATGTTAGAAATAATAGAGAATATATTGCCACCAATAAAATAGAAAAATCTAGTCTTTTTTTTAATCTAGTTATTCCAAACAATACATGCATCTAGTTAAAAATGTATGGTTGGAAATAAGTATCACGACAAGCTTCACTGTTTTTCATAATATATAATAAGTTTTGATGTTCATAGAGGGAGTTTGATTGTAAGTGGAGGAAGAGTTCCCAAATTTCCGAAGTAAAAGGAACATGATTGATATTCTAAATTTTGCGAACAAGGAAAACATATGAACAGTCCATGAAATTCCTACATTTTACATTCATTCCCTATTAATAGTTGTTTGTGACTAATGAGACAAAAATAATATGTACTTTTGAAGGGCATTTAATGTTCTAAAATGTTTTCCATAAAGGTTTTATACTCCATGGTCAGTGAAAAATGTATATGCTTTGTTGACCACATAAATAGGTCCTAAAACGCGGAGGGGGCTGGTTCTGTATGTGGTCTATAAGCTCATAAATAATTATAGTAAATAGCCATTCAGAATAGTGGTAGTGTGTGAGTCTTTTGAGCTCATTTTGCCTCCTAGGTGTTAATATAGAGTAGACTTTGTTCAACTAAATCTTGTAAGAATTACTTGGATGTTTGAAGTTGATTTTTTTATTATCAAGCCTTCCCATAGGTTACTAGTTGTATGACCAAAAAGCCATATAATTCTGATAAAGATTCAGTATGCAAATAGTATCTCTAATGAGGTTGTTGTTGTTATTAATGTGTTTTTATAAAGATGGGGTTCCTCATTTTATGGTGAGTAATGCCTACCCAAGAGTATTGTTTGTAGTATTGTTTGGTGATAAATTGTGACATGTGTCATTTATTTTACTAGTAAGCTCAACAATTACCTTATTAATCATACACTATGAATGAATTTTAATGCTGAAGATGCCTCATCCACACATCGGTTTCAGTTTGATAATAAATTGTCAGCTGATAAGCTGAATTTTTTTGAAGTACTACTCCATAAAAAATTCCTTTTGAATTTATCAATGTTAAGTTCTACTTTATTTAGAAGAGGAATGCCACTAAGGATAAATGAATAAATTCCCTAAGTGAGGCATTAAGAAGAGTGACTCTCCTCGCACTATTGAGACAAAGGGATTTCCATGTGGCTAGCATATTTGTCCTTTTATCTAAAGACAACTGGATTTCCATAGGCAGTCTATCTAGAGAAAGAGGTAGACTCATATATTTGAGAGGAAAGTCTTCTTACTTACATTGTAAAACGTGACAACAACTATTAAACCTTGTACAAGTGGCCTTGACCAAGAAAGAGTAGATTTGTTAAAGTTTATTGACAGACCAAAAACGTGTTGGAATGAACTAAGCATCCTAACAAAAATAATCACATTTTCATCATTAAGATGAATAAATACTATTGTATGATCAAAATATTGAATAAAATATTTTACTTTGATTTTTCGGTGTCAGAATGTTGTTTCTAGCCTCTTCTTGGAACATTGAAGTAGGCAAGAATTTGAAAATTAACATATAAGTACCATAATAAGGGATCAACTTATCAAAGGACATTTTAAATACAAAGTATGCAAAAGGATATGTGTTGGTAAATATTGATGTATGTCCTGATTCAAGGCTTGTTTCAATTCACCTAATTCATTTATAAGTGAATTTATTGTCTTTGAGGTAGAGGGTGGGGAAATGGCAATTGACATTGTCAAAGGCTTTTCTAAGATCTAATTCGAGGACCAATAAGGATTTCTAGAGGATTGACTGAAGAATATCACCTCATTGCCCAAAATGAAAGCATCGTGTATTTTCCTTTCTTTTAGAAAAATAGTTTATGTAACATATATGATTTTTGAGACTATTTGTTAGATACTTAACTATAAGTTTTTATGAGTTTTTGATTAGGCTAATAGGTCTATAATGACGTGTAAGGGTAAGATTCTCAAATTTGTTTCATGAGAGTGATGTATGCATTCTTCATTTGTGTCATATTTATCTCATCTCTCCTTTAAAGGTCTTTAAAGATAATAAACATATCATTTTGATAGTACCCCAATTATGTTTTTAAGAGGACATGTCGAAGCTACTAGGGCTCAGAGACTTGTCAAGTCCCATGGGAAAGGATGTTGTATGCATTTTATCTTGTGTGAAAGGATGAAATATGAGTTTAGGGATTTTAATTTTATTTTAGATGAGAGAATCCCAGTTCAAATTGATGTGTGAGTCAAAAGAATGGTTGTTTTAAAAAGATTATTAAAATATCTACAACATGTTGTACAATGTCATGCTTATTTTTTGTTTATCCCCTTCTACATTCAAGGGCTTGTATCATTCCCATCCTCTTACGCCCACTACACACCTTGTGAAAGAAATTTTTTGTTTTCATCCCCTTCTTTGATCCATTAATATTTGGGTATTTCTTTTTAGCTTATCTCATGATCTAAAAGTGATTGATGTATTTGTGTTTTGATTGCATCTATGGCTGGTATATCACTATTATCTTTGATGTCCTCATTGCTTAGAGCTTCATGGAGATTTTTAATGCAACTATTCACATCCCCAAGGGATTTCCTCCATTCTTTAACGTAGTTTCTAATTTCATTCAGGATTTATGCTACATTTTTGTAGCTCTGAAGTTTTGATCTGAGTTTCACTCACTAGTTTTGATATCCTTATGTTTATTATAATTAACCCAGTATACTTTAGTGGTGAAGTGTGTAGGTCCCCACGGAATATATTTGGCGTTGATCGTAAATGACATGTAGTAAAAAGTAAGTGTAGGACCTCTCATATAAGTCCTCATTGGGAAGATATCATCCCAAAGGTTGTTACATAAGAACCAATAGAGAATGGCCCATAAAGGACCGCATGTCCAGTTAATCCTAGAATTACTAGCCTTGAGATCAAAAAAGACCTATGAGGTTTATAAGGTCATTAAGTTTGTTCATGTTAGGTTGGTGTTTTAATATGGTGTTAGAAGTTTGTGACTGTTTGGATCCAATTATGTTGCAATTGACTTCTCCATCCTGATCAACCATAGAAGGTGTCTATATTGTTGAGTTTTTGCACATTTCACTATAAAAAGATGTTTGTTATTGGAGAGCTCACCATAAACCTCTATAAACACCCAATATGTTGTCCATTGTTGTCTTGGATTTTAACTATGATGTGATATGAACCTATGCAATGGTTTTTCCAGTTGATTTATTTATCATTCCAACCCACCAAAATACCCTTTCTCAAACAAATATATGATAATGATATCCATTGATTTATAATATAGCCTTCCAAAATGCAAAGCTATTGTGGGCTCATAGTCATTTTTTTCTTGAATACTGATGACAGTAGGTCTGTAGGTCCTGATATGAACCCTAACCACTCTAATAAATTAGGTAATGGACAACCCAAGAACATTCAATGTTGTGTATCACATTAAAGGGTGTGTACTAAAAATCATAAAGTATAATGTGTAGCAAATAAAAGAAGTAATAGCAAATAGGATGAAACAAACAAATTATCAACTCAATATGGATATTTGTGCACTACATCATTCATGCCACCCCTAACAAAATATGTTTATCCTTTATTGTTCCACCCCAACTCTTATTCAATATCATAAAGAGTTTTATTTGTTGCTTGTTCATCATTGAAATTTAAACTTGTTTTGTTTGCAAATGTTTTATTAAGTGCATCGTTATCCCAAGAGAGAAAATTTTTTGGTGGATAAAAGAAGTAATGTCCATTGTTAGGAATTATTTTGAACCAAAATCATTTTTTAACTATATTCTCTCTAAAGAAAACAATAGTTTCCATATCTTCAAGGACTTCAAAAATCTTTTATGTCCTTAAGGTTTTCAAGTACGTTTCTCAAAATTACATTGTGATTTTCCTTGGCATCTAAGATGTTATAGATACACAACTTTGGATTTTTTTTTTATTACTATCTTCAATGCCATCAATCTCCAATGGAGAAGGCTAATGTATATTTTTATGTGGCACCTTCTGTGAAAACTTAGTATGGTTTGGATTCCTAGGTCTTTATGATTTGAAAACCCATATGAGAACTGGGGCCGCTTTGCATTGTAATGGTGTTATCTAAATCCTTTCCTAACACAAACATTTTCATTTTGTCTTATACCTCCCCGGGGATAAGATAATGTGTGACCCTACTAGCTAAAAGTGTTCTTTCTTGTTAAAAGAAAGATCTGTTTTGTTTTTTGGGGCCATCCACATAGTAGTGTGCTAAGTTATCTCATCAAAGGATGTTAGGGGATAATTAGGGGATAATAAGGGTCTTCATGAGTAATCAAGAAAGACTTTGCATCCTAGAATGTAAATGTATGCTTAGTTTTTGTTTCACTGGACCATCACATTTGTATTTATATTTTAAGTTGTTGGCAAGAAAAGGCATCCTCATTTCATTGTTAACTATATACATGTATATTTTCTTACATTACATCTTTCTTAAATATAGTTTGCATGCCTAAATTTTTATGGTATGCGTGATATATTTAACCATTGTATAGGCATATCCTCCGGTTTGAAAATCCTACATGAATATGATGAAATGAACTACATGTATTACGAAAATGTGGTCATTATACCAGTGGTCAAGTAAATGTTGGTAAAAATTAATACATGTGGATAAAAGTTAATACAAATTTGTATAGACTATACTAGTGGTCAATAAATGATGACTAAACCAACTACAACATCGACCCTTACAAAAACTTTCTTTAAGCTATGATAGTGCATGTGGACACTGATATAGGTGTTTTGTGTTGGTTCCCATTCATCATTATTCTCTCTAATGCATCACTTAATGAAAATCAGATCAAATTATGCGATCATTTTCTTGATGCTATAAAGCATAAAAGACACAAATTTATAGCTACATACATGAGCATTGAGAAGATGTCAATATAAATACTACATGATGGGGTCACACCTGAGGCTCTAATAGAGTTCCAAAAATTATGAATAACCCCAAAGACCATCACATGCCTTGAATATGTGCTTTTTCCTCACCCATGCACAACTCGGGATCAACTTTCCAACATGTTACCCGTCTTAGTACTACTCTAGATTGAGAATGCTTACTACAAAGGTCTTAATGATGGTCTTCCTAAAGAGGAGGCGCACCTTGGTGATATGGTTAGTCCAATCATTCCTTATATGATCATTTTATCTGAGTCCTCAAATCCCAGGATGTTAGAATCTCCCCCACTTAGGAGATCGACATCCTCATCAAGCTGCAACTATATAGCCCCATATTCTTTTCTTATTTTGGTTTAGACCCAGAATGGCCCATGTACACTAGCACACTTTCATAGCTACAAGCACATGGGTGGCCACACCACCACATGTAGCACTTTTCAATATTACTAGATTGCGTGTTTCAAGAATGGGATGTCACATGATCATGTGGTCTACAACAAATAGAGGAGAATTGGATCTCACATCATTTATAATGTTCGACTGACCTCCCAAGCCTCTAATAGAGTTTTAAGAATGATGACTAATTGCACAAACCCCCATAGGTCTCAGGTGTACTCTTTGTTCTCACTCACGCACAACCTATCATCAACTTCCTGATAGGTCAACCATCCTACTACTACTCTGGGCTAAGCATGCTTAACCATATAGTTCTTAGCGATTTACTCACTACAATGTAGGTTCACCTTGGCAATATGGGTAGTCCAATTATTCCTTATAAGATCATTTATTGTGAGGCCTCAAATCTTGGGATGATAAAAATACAATGACCACTGGCATAAAGTAGACTGACAACATTGTGGGGCATACATGTTAGGAGATTGAGGTTGCATAAGGAATTCTTTGGTACCGAGTTGCAAAATCAAACCTATCATCTTAAGAATGTTGGTCAATCTAAGTTATGCAACTTTTGGCACATTGTTTGTTATTTACAAAATTTCAAAATGACTCTAAAAGTACAAAGCACATTTTACGATATCACAAGCTGGACACCTACATTGAAATGACTTATCTTTAACAAAAGAAATACACATATTATACCAAAACAAGCCATTTAAATGATTCCTCAGATAAAAATATTATCAATTTTCTATTTCAAAAAGTTGAATCAACATATGTTAACCTATGTAGTTGTTTGTTATCATATTTTCTATTAAGATGATTGTTGTAAAATGAACATAGGACAAATAGAACACAAACTAGGTAGTTCTTTTGAAATATTTTCAATGAAATAATAAAGTAACTTGACTCAATTGGTTAGTGAATGATATATTCATTTTCTAATAGTTTAATGCTTGATAGATTTCTATACATATTAAAAACCATGAATTACAATTGTTGATTTTAACAAGTCAAGAAACCTATGAATTGGGATCATAGGCTAGAAGAATTTCAAAACAACTACACTAAAAATCATAGAGGTATTATAATATGTATACATTCTACTATTAGAATTCAACATCCTGCAAAAGGAGTAATAATCATGTCAAATTTTAGGATGCATTAGGCCCTACTTTCCAAGTTATGGGTGAAACTATTGTATAAAAATGTTTTAGGAAAATATGGCATTAGATAAGGTAGTGGAAATAAAAATTTAACTTTCCATATTCCCCTTAAACAATAGATCATGTCAACAATTATGTAATGGTACATATGTTTTGCAAGGATTATACATGGTCCTGGAGCAAGTCCAACGACTATTCCTTGTAGTAGCATGTGCCATTCTTCAAGTTGCACCGAGACATTGTCAGCAACGACCTCCTGATTGATCACCATGGATTCTAGTTGACTTCGTCCTCCTAGCGGCACACACTAACCTCCTCACCTCTGAGTAGTCCACACAAGCCATCGGGAACTCCTATCATTCTAAGTGAATAGATAGGAAGGAGTTGTGGGGTCTGATCTCCAAACCATGACATAAACACGATTAAAACTTAGCGGAAGCGAATCGATAATCAGCGGAAGACAAAAATCACGGGAAATTAAAACTTTTCGAGATAAGAACTTGTATCCATAAAAACTCCTTTCATAAAGAGAGGTAACTGTTTACATCTCAGGATAATTACTTCTTGAGTAATTATATACATCAAGATACAAAATCTCAAGATCACATAACACAAGACTCCAAGACCTGAGAGTACAGAGGACACATAGGACTGACTCTAACTACACCACATGGCAGGACAAATCTCCACCTGAGATTACTGCTGCCCCTGGTGCTGCTGCTGAGTTGGATCACTTGTAGGCTGGTTTCTTCGTCTCCGACGTCCACCTAAAAAGTTGAAGTCTACGGGGTGAGACAATTATACATAATTGTCCCAGCGAGAGTTATAACTCTTCGCCAGAAGCTTTATTATAACATCAAAGATTATTTTAAACAGTAAAGCCTTCAAGCATTCTATAACAGTTGCAGATATAACAAGATCTCTACAAATTAGGAGATATGGAGAATATCAACATTATTGCAATATAACATCAATCAACTAACTTGGAGTCATCTCTAACAAGTTATACTACATGGTTGATTATGTTTTACAAACAACATTATGCCCTGTGGAGATGAGGCTTACCACTCATACTCCAACTGATCGCTGAGAAGCCGCATCAGTATCATACATAGGTCATTAAGAGAGCCGGATTCTCATGACCTTCATCTTCCTCAGTCAGTAAGAGGATCACTTGTAGGACATCTTATGTCTCTACTACTATAGCTCACCAGGGTAAACTGGTCCTTCGCTATTCTAGAGTCACAGTGGCGTTCTGTACTCTCTTCGTCATCAGGAGGTTTCATATTTACCTACCACTGATACGGATATCTGTGCTTTCTTCGTCATCAGGAGGTTTCATGTTTACCTACCACTGATACGGTATGGAACTATAGTGAAGGATGGATGGATTCCACATCTACATCACTTTCCTACACTAGGATGTAAGGTTCTACACATCCATGTACCCCACATACTCAAAAGTATGTGCTCCAGGAGTTCCCTATGGAAAACCTGTTTCACCATCACTTAATTTCTGACAATGATGGATCTATGATCAGGGCTCTACATTATACTTGATTAGTTAGGTACATTCAGTATTCTTTAACAGCATACATTGTTCTTCAAACAATAACAGTAGCATAGCAGCTATAAAAGAAGAATACTAAATGTAACAGGCCTAACTCATATCAATCATCATTTCTCGTTATCCTCATCACAAGTCATCTCTAAATCATGACCTTGATGGTATTCATGGTTCTCATAGCCCATTATCAGCATAGGATGCCACTAGCAAGGCATCAGATTACATTACTTATTCATAAGGCTACAACATGCCTTCAATGAATATAACATCAACATCCATACCTGGATATGATTACCTTCATATCAGAACCTGCATGATTAATACATCTGATAAAGGTAATACAACAATAAGGAATGTACTTCCTACTCTTGTCATAAGAGTTAAATCTTTAATTTAAATCAAATAGAGTTTATTGCTCAAAAGCATGCCATTACCCTTGAATTAGGGTTTACTATTCACATCAAGGTGAATTAAACTCATAACATCATCATGTTTGAGTAACACCTTCATTGATGCTCTTGGATTAGTTAAAGGTTCATCATTTATCATAATTAGGGTTTCTATGATCTCACACAGGTGGATCATGCCCTAATTATGCTCATTTCTGTGTATTGGGAATGCTTCAATTGAGTTTCCATTTAAAAAGGGGTACTTTCTCTCTCTAGGGTACTTACTCTCTCTAGAGTACTCTCTCTTTCATCATACTAATGGTTGATGATAACATTAGACTAGATCAGGTTATATAGAGTCATTATGACTAAAAACATCATTCTCATGTAATTAGGGTTTGAATTGAGCAAGGTATAACTCAATTGACCCTTCGGGGGTATCTTGGTAATTCACCCCATTGATCATCATCATAGTCAAAAACCTTAGTCAAATAACTCCTTACTATCTTAGATTATCATTAGTGTTTGATTTGAGCAACATTGAACCATCACATGATTGAATGTGGTCAACCATGAGTCATATTGATTAATTCCAATCATTAATCATTAACTGAATTAAGATTGGTTGAAAGTGTTGACCGATTGCCCACTTTGACCCTTCAGGTCCGTGAGCCCCTTCCTAGCTCCAAGACCGTGAGCCTCCTCATGGGCTTGAGATCGTGAGCCTCCTCACGGTCTTGAGATCGTGAGCCACCTCACGGTCTTGAGGTCGTGAGCCACCTCACGGTCTTGAGGTCGTGAGCCACCTCACGGTCTTAAGGTCGTGAGCTCCCTCACGGTCTTGAGGTCGTGAGCCACCTCACGGTCTTGAGGTCGTGAGCCACCTCACGGTCTTAAGGTCGTGAGCTCCCTCACGGTCTTGTGACCGTTTGCCCAAAAAGGCAATTTCAGACCGTTTGAAAATCAGCAATTAATTCATTTAAAGTTGTGACTTAAAAAGGTCATATCTCCCGATTCCTTTGGAGTTAGTCTCCCAAATTTTGAGGGTATTTAGCCTATATAATTAGGAACAGGTTTCTTATATGGTCCACGCTCGGTCAACAGGGCCAATCGGTCTTGAGACCGCGAGCCCTCTCACGGTCTCGAGACCGCGAGGCTCTCTCACGGTCTTGAGGTCGTGAGAGCAAACTGTTAGGACCGTTTAGGGGAAAGAAAAGCGGTGGGTTTTTCTTGGAAATCACGCCTTCATCTTCTAGCTCAAGAACAGCACAGATATCCCACGGGTTTGCTTGCAAAATAGCAGGGAAAAGTAGGGAAATACTAAGAGCTATCATTAACTCGCATATAAAGATGCACATAGTAAAGCATAGGTTTAGAGTTATAAAACCCGCCTAAAGCTTGCTTCTTGAGCTCCAAGCTTTCAAGCTCCAAGCTCTAATGGCGTCCTTGAGTTCCCACAGGTTGGCCAAGGTGAAAACTCCAAGGAAGATTGAGGAAAGATGGCTAAAAAGATAGAGTTAAGTAAGCTAGCCATGAATTTGCCCTTGAATCCGAGTTCTAACCATAGAATTGGGCAAGAAGGGAAATCCAAACCTACCTTGCACCCTTGGTCGTTTATCCTGAGCTCCAGAGCAAGGCTTGGCCGTTTGGGAAAGAAAGGAAGTGAATGGAACAGGGAAGGATCGTTTGCTCATATGCAAAGGAAAAGCCTTTTATAGTTTTAGGCTAATTTCTAACATAAGGACCTTTCAAAGCCAAAACTCACATCCAGGTCCCTCCTTGATCAAAGGCACGCCCAAGCCCATCAATTCTTAAGCAATTCTTAAGAAAACTCAAGATCTAAGGGTATAGGAATCCAACCTTCAACTAGGGTACATTCATGTAAAGGTTTTGTACCCATTTCAGGTGATTTCTATCACAAAGATCATTTTTCTCATTTAATTTATAAATAATGTATCCCTTTCATCATTTCTACTCTAAATGATGACAAGAGTCATAAAAGATGTTCTAGATGGTGAAAATTACAAGTTGGACCCCTCAATTTGGGTAAATTGCAATTTACCCCAAATTAGGGTTTCTGAGCTTGGGGATTGCTTCCACAGCTGCACCTTGGTGCCCAAGCTTGGAAAATCCCTCAAACTTCATCATAGACATCTCCATGATGTCTCAACATCAAAAGAACATCTTATCTTGTGAATTTGCAAGTTCAACCCTTAAACTGGGTAATTTGCACATAGGTCCCTGCATACAACATAATGCTACAACTTTATGCAAAAGGAGCAAATTATGAAAATAAATGTCCCTGAGGGACATAATTACATACCAGGGAGTGTTTACAAGTGTATTATTACATATTTAGGCAAAACTTCTAGGGTTAGCTCATAACCCAGGTCAGGGGTGTTACAAATCATAAACCCCTAACAAGGATTTCGTCCCCGAAATCATAGAAAGAAAAGGGGGAAGCAGACATGTTTATTTTAATATTACTTACTTATTTTGTCAAAACTGTATATCTCTTTGGATTATATCAGATTATCTACTTGCTTTAGAATAATCAAAAGATAACATTTAGGAGTTTCCATATTTACCTTATCATCAGTAATTGTATACCTGGCCAGGGTATATGATTACTGAAGTAAGAAAATATGTACTTACATTTTCTTATCCTTCTCTTTTATAAGTAAGCATGTCAAGGTAATAAACCTACTCATCAGAGTTTCCAACAACAGCTACCTGCCTTATGACTAAATGCCATGATGCAGTTAGAAATCACTCTTCGAGTGATGAAAGAGCGCGTAGCACCCGGGTCAAACAAAATAGATACTATACAAGTTTTGGACATATCAGAATATAAAAGTTCCATCTGACCTGTCTCCACTTGTGGATCTTCCACTACTTCAGGTGAGTTTATAGCATAGAACCTTGCTATAGGCTGTTGTTGAGGTGGTGATGATGATCCGGCTTGGGACGCTTGCCCGCGTCCTCGACCTGCCCCTTGAGATTGTCCTCTCTGTGATCCCTGATGTTCTTGTCTCAGAGGCTGTGTCACACTGACAGGCTTAGACCAGCAGTCCTTCATCAAATGTCCCACCTTACCACAATTGTAACATCTTCTTTCTTGTGGCCTTGGTGGTCCAGTAACGGACATTGATGCAGAGCTGTGAGTCTCCTGGGGTAGTTGTCCTTGCCCTCTACCTCCACTTGGAGACCACTCAGCCTGAGGACTAGATCTAGATGGTGGAGGGTTAGGTGCAGAGGATCTAGGCTGCTTAGAGTCCCTAGATGAAGAACCCTGGAACTGTGGATATCGTTTTTGAGTCTGCCTCTTCTCAACCACAGATCTCTCTATCCTTCGTACCGACTCAACGAAGGTAGAGAATCTTTCGCGGTTCTCTAAGGTAGACACAGGGGTTGACATGTCAGCATTCAAACCTCTTTCGAATCTTCTGATCCTTTCCTCCTCTGTGGCAGCCATATGCGGACAAAATCGCAATAGCTCCATAAACTTAGCTTCATACTCACTGATGTTCATCATGCCTTGTCTTAATCTCTCAAACTGAGAGATTTTATCGTCTAGGAAGGTCTTTGGGAAATATCTATTAACAAATTCCCGCCGAAAATCTTCCCACGAGATCTCTATCCCAGGTCTCTTCTGCTCTTCCATGGTCCACCAGTGACCAGCACTTCCTTTGAGGAGATAGACAGCATGTCTAACCTTCTCCACTTCAGGGATATGGAGGATCCTGAAAGCTTTCTCTAACTCAGTCAACCACAGATCAGCATCTGCGGGGTCAGCAGTCCCGTGGTACTCAGTAGCTCTGACACGACGCAGTCGCTCGAAAGTCTTTCCGATACCTTGACCTTCTGGTTGGACATGTGCCCTGGGAACAGGCATCGGCATTCTGTCGGTTATGTGGGTCATAGCGGCCATGAACTGCCCGAACATCGCCTGAACCACCGGGTTACCCAAGTCAGCTGGGTCAAACCGGGGTGGCTCTCTAGGTTGTTCTGGTACAGGCTGCTCTACCTCAGGTATTCCTGCACCGCCTTGAGGTGCATTAGAACTACCTTCAGCCATGTTCTCGTCATGTGGTTCGGACATCCTTAAATATCTTCTTCTCCTGAGGAGCAGGAGATTCTATTAGATAAGGAAGGAATACTAAAGACAGACTCAACTTCCTAAGTCCTATGCCTCTGTAGACTCGGCGAACCTAGAGCTCTGATACCACTAATTGTGGGGTCTGATCTCCAAACCATGACATAAACACGATTAAAACTTAGCGGAAGCGAATCGATAATCAGCGGAAGACAAAAATCACGGGAAATTAAAACTTTTCGAGATAAGAACTTGTATCCATAAAAACTCCTTTCATAAAGAGAGGTAACTGTTTACATCTCAGGATAATTACTTCTTGAGTAATTATATACATCAAGATACAAAATCTCAAGATCACATAACACAAGACTCCAAGACCTGAGAGTACAGAGGACACATAGGACTGACTCTAACTACACCACATGGCAGGACAAATCTCCACCTGAGATTACTGCTGCCCCTGGTGCTGCTGCTGAGTTGGATCACTTGTAGGCTGGTTTCTTCGTCTCCGACGTCCACCTAAAAAGTTGAAGTCTACGGGGTGAGACAATTATACATAATTGTCCCAGCGAGAGTTATAACTCTTCGCCAGAAGCTTTATTATAACATCAAAGATTATTTTAAACAGTAAAGCCTTCAAGCATTCTATAACAGTTGCAGATATAACAAGATCTCTACAAATTAGGAGATATGGAGAATATCAACATTATTGCAATATAAAATCAATCAACTAACTTGGAGTCATCTCTAACAAGTTATACTACATGGTTGATTATGTTTTACAAACAACATTATGCCGTGTGGAGATGAGGCTTACCACTCATACTCCAACTGATCGCTGAGAAGCCGCATCAGTATCATACATAGGTCATTAAGAGAGCCAGATTCTCATGACCTTCATCTTCCTCAGTCAGTAAGAGGATCACTTGTAGGACATCTTGTGTCTCTACTACTATAGCTCACCAGGGTAAACTGGTCCTTCGCTATTCTAGAGTCACAGTGGCATTCTGTACTCTCTTCGTCATCAGGAGGTTTCATATTTACCTACCACTGATACGGATATCTGTGCTTTCTTCGTCATCAGGAGGTTTCATGTTTACCTACCACTGATACGGTATGGAACTATAGTGAAGGATGGATGGATTCCACATCTACATCACTTTCCTACACTAGGATGTAAGGTTCTACACATCCATGTACCCCACATACTCAAAAGTATGTGCTCCAGGAGTTCCCTATGGAAAACCTGTTTCACCATCACTTAATTTCTGACAATGATGGATCTATGATCAGGGCTCTACATTATACTTGATTAGTTAGGTACATTCAGTATTCTTTAACAGCATACATTGTTCTTCAAACAATAACAGTAGCATAGCAGCTATAAAAGAAGAATACTAAATGTAACAGGCCTAACTCATATCAATCATCATTTCTCGTTATCCTCATCACAAGTCATCTCTAAAGCATGACCTTGATGGTATTCATGGTTCTCATAGCCCATTATCAGCATAGGATGCCACTAGCAAGGCATCAGATTACATTACTTATTCATAAGGCTACAACATGCCTTCAATGAATATAACATCAACATCCATACCTGGATATGATTACCTTCATATCAGAACCTGCATGATTAATACATCTGATAAAGGTAATACAACAATAAGGAATGTACTTCCTACTCTTGTCATAAGAGTTAAATCTTTAATTTAAATCAAATAGAGTTTATTGCTCAAAAGCATGCCATTACCCTTGAATTAGGGTTTACTATTCACATCAAGGTGAATTAAACTCATAACATCATCATGTTTGAGTAACACCTTCATTGATGCTCTTGGATTAGTTAAAGGTTCATCATTTATCATAATTAGGGTTTCTATGATCTCACACAGGTGGATCATGCCCTAATTATGCTCATTTCTGTGTATTGGGAATGCTTCAATTGAGTTTCCATTTAAAAAGGGGTACTTTCTCTCTCTAGGGTACTTACTCTCTCTAGAGTACTCTCTCTTTCATTATACTAATGGTTGATGATAACATTAGACTAGATCAGGTTATATAGAGTCATTATGACTAAAAACATCATTCTCATGTAATTAGGGTTTGAATTGAGCAAGGTATAACTCAATTGACCCTTTAGGGGTATCTTGGTAATTCACCCCATTGATCATCATCATAGTCAAAAACCTTAGTCAAATAACTCCTTACTATCTTAGATTATCATTAGTGTTTGATTTGAGCAACATTGAACCATCACATGATTGAATGTGGTCAACCATGAGTCATATTGATTAATTCCAATCATTAATCATTAACTGAATTAAGATTGGTTGAAAGTGTTGACCGATTGCCCACTTTGACCCTTCAGGTCCGTGAGCCCCTTCCTAGCTCCAAGACCGTGAGCCTCCTCATGGGCTTGAGATCGTGAGCCTCCTCACGGTCTTGAGATCGTGAGCCACCTCACGGTCTTGAGGTCGTGAGCCACCTCACGGTCTTGAGGTCGTGAGCCACCTCACGGTCTTAAGGTCGTGAGCTCCCTCACGGTCTTGAGGTCGTGAGCCACCTCACGGTCTTGAGGTCGTGAGCCACCTCACGGTCTTAAGGTCGTGAGCTCCCTCACGGTCTTGTGACCGTTTGCCCAAAAAGGCAATTTCAGACCGTTTGAAAATCAGCAATTAATTCATTTAAAGTTGTGACTTAAAAAGGTCATATCTCCCGATTCCTTTGGAGTTAGTCTCCCAAATTTTGAGGGTATTTAGCCTATATAATTAGGAACAGGTTTCTTATATGGTCCACGCTCGGTCAACAGGGCCAATCGGTCTTGAGACCGCGAGCCCTCTCACGGTCTCGAGACCGCGAGGCTCTCTCACGGTCTTGAGGTCGTGAGAGCAAACTGTTAGGACCGTTTAGGGGAAAGAAAAGCGGTGGGTTTTTCTTGGAAATCACGCCTTCATCTTCTAGCTCAAGAACAGCACAGATATCCCACGGGTTTGCTTGCAAAATAGCAGGGAAAAGTAGGGAAATACTAAGAGCTATCATTAACTCGCATATAAAGATGCACATAGTAAAGCATAGGTTTAGAGTTATAAAACCCGCCTAAAGCTTGCTTCTTGAGCTCCAAGCTTTCAAGCTCCAAGCTCTAATGGCGTCCTTGAGTTCCCACAGGTTGGCCAAGGTGAAAACTCCAAGGAAGATTGAGGAAAGATGGCTAAAAAGATAGAGTTAAGTAAGCTAGCCATGAATTTGCCCTTGAATCCGAGTTCTAACCATAGAATTGGGCAAGAAGGGAAATCCAAACCTACCTTGCACCCTTGGTCGTTTCTCCTGAGCTCCAGAGCAAGGCTTGGCCGTTTGGGAAAGAAAGGAAGTGAATGGAACAGGGAAGGATCGTTTGCTCATATGCAAAGGAAAAGCCTTTTATAGTTTTAGGCTAATTTCTAACATAAGGACCTTTCAAAGCCAAAACTCACATCCAGGTCCCTCCTTGATCAAAGGCACGCCCAAGCCCATCAATTCTTAAGCAATTCTTAAGAAAACTCAAGATCTAAGGGTATAGGAATCCAACCTTCAACTAGGGTACATTCATGTAAAGGTTTTGTACCCATTTCAGGTGATTTCTATCACAAAGATCATTTTTCTCATTTAATTTATAAATAATGTATCCCTTTCATCATTTCTACTCTAAATGATGACAAGAGTCATAAAAGATGTTCTAGATGGTGAAAATTACAAGTTGGACCCCTCAATTTGGGTAAATTGCAATTTACCCCAAATTAGGGTTTCTGAGCTTGGGGATTGCTTCCACAGCTGCACCTTGGTGCCCAAGCTTGGAAAATCCCTCAAACTTCATCATAGACATCTCCATGATGTCTCAACATCAAAAGAACATCTTATCTTGTGAATTTGCAAGTTCAACCCTTAAACTGGGTAATTTGCACATAGGTCCCTGCATACAACATAATGCTACAACTTTATGCAAAAGGAGCAAATTATGAAAATAAATGTCCCTGAGGGACATAATTACATACCAGGGAGTGTTTACAAGTGTATTATTACATATTTAGGCAAAACTTCTAGGGTTAGCTCATAACCCAGGTCAGGGGTGTTACAGGAGTTGTCTCTTCTAGTCAGCTTGTTAGCACCGACTTGCTCCCAATTTTCTCTCCCTTGTTGTTCCTCCCTTTGACAGGTAGAACTTTCTTGGGTTCTCTTTGTCACTATAACCAGAGAAGACAAAAAAATTTAGAGCTTATTTTTGTGTCTCAGGAAGGCCCCAGTACCTCTCTATTTATAGGAGGGCTAGGGTCAGTGCTTGCAGTCTGAGTGTGAGTTGAAGAGATGGAATTTCATGAATTTTTTAGAACGTGCGACCGTTGAACCGGTTGTTTCACGACATAACTAGTTGGTTCACATGTGAGCCAATCCATTCAACCCTTGAACCAGTTGCTTCACTATGTTTGCCAATCACAATTGTATTGGCAATTAATATTCAATTAATGCACAACATGAAGTCAGCATCAATCCTTCATCCAATCAAATTGATCAACCAAACAATCGGTTCACAAGCTGAATTGGACGGTTCATAGACCTGAGTTGATCGCTTCACTTGGTGAACCGGTCATCTCATGTTTTTGATTGCCAATGTTGGTTCAATTGAACTGACACTTGAATCAATCAGATCAACACTTGAACAGTTCAATTCACAGTTCAGTCAGTCAACTTTAAGCCATTGATGTTTAAATTTAATACCTAACACTTTAGTAATCAAGTTTAAACTACATTTATGAATAAACTCAAATTCTATGTCTATCTTATGTGTGTGACCCTATAGGTTCCAAGTTACATTGGCACTGAATGTCCATAATTGATTTATGACATCACAAGGAATGAGCGGTATTTGTCAAGACATCATTGCTACACAAGTAATTAGAAAGTTGGATAACAACTTCAACCTATAATTTTTTATCAGTGTTACAATGATTATATAGTTCCTTTGTCTCTGATATTCATTATTGAACTCGAGCCATGGAATCGTCTTCCTCTTCAACATTCAATTCATTTTCCTTGAACTAGAGGGGACTTTCTATGATATGTATAATTTCAATATTACATATTGACTCAAGCATGGCCATGTATTTCTCAGTCTCGCTTATCAAGTGGCCAGGATATCAAACTCCTGTAGAAGGGACAAATCCCATCTACATCACTCACAATCATCCCCATGTGTCACAATGCACCCGAGAAGCACCTTTATGGCAACCCTTATTCAAGGTCACAGTGGATGATGTTAAAGTACATCAAATGAGATGAGTGTAGTGATTTTAGGTCTAAGAACCACCATCACTATGAGAGATGACTCTGACCATCGATCATAGTTTCCATGTGTCACTCCCAAGGTGGGTCTGTCTGATACATTATTCTATAACAAGTATCTATGTGTTTGGTTTGATATCACACATCATGACTAATGAGATTATATCAACAACCAACACACAGTCTAGTCTTATGTGTTTTTGTTGTCTATCAACCTTCCACAATAACATATGAATAGGGACATAACAAGAATGTATATACTCTTAACAACCTTATGATCTTATTTTTCAGGTCCTCAACCCAAAGACATACGCCATTGAGTAATAACATTCTTTAGACATTTGTTATGTTAAATAATTATTTCATAACTGAATAAAACATAATAAATTAGAAGATTGCATTTGTTATTAATCAAATAATTTACAAGATATGCCATTAAAATCATCATATGATTGGTTCCCTAGGCATAGATACCAACATACTCCCACTTTAACTTAGAGTCAATCACCGACGAACTTAATCCCAAGTAATCTAACATGTCCTTCATGCTTCTATTGTGAAAGTGCTTTTGTCAAGGGGTCAGAAACATTGTTCTCGATTGCTACGCTACAAATCTTCACATCTCCTTGGTGTATGATTTCTCGTATGAGATGGAATCATCTTTGTATATGCTTGGAATGTTGATGTGATCTAGGTTCCTTATCTTGTGTAATAGCCCCATTGTTGTCACAATATAGATCAATTGCATCGCTGATGCTTGGAACCACCCTAAGTTCTAAGATGAACTTCTTGATCTAGACAGCCTCCTTTGTTGCATTGGGTGTAGCAATATACTCAACCTCTATTGTAGAATCCACAATTGTCTCTTGCTTGTAACTCTTCCAACTTACAACCCCATTATTGAGGGAAAACACAAATCCAGACTATAATCTTCAATCATCTTTGTCAGTTGGAAGCTTGCATTGGTGTAAACCTTTACCACCAACTCTTCCTAACCACCATAGATTAGGAACTGATCCTTAGTTCTTCTCAAGTACTTAAGGATGTTCTTCATGATAGTCCAGTGAGCTTCATTGGGATTTGACTGATATATGCTCTTCATGCTCAAGGCATACGATACATTTGGATGAGTAAATAACATTGCATACATGATAGATCCAATTGTAGAGGGACATGGAATCTTACTCATGTTCTCCCTTTCTTTACAAGAATTGGGGCATTGAGCTCTAGAGATAGTAACACCATGAGACATGGGAAGGTTGCCTCTCTTTGAGCTCTCCATGTTGAACCTCTTCAACACTTTGTCAATGTATGTGCTATGACTTAATCTAAGAAGTCTACTAGATTTTTCTTTATAGATCTTGGTTCCTAGGATGTAGGATGCCTCACCTAAGTCCTTCATAGAGAATGTATTTCCTAGCTCAGTCTTTACCATCTATAAAGTAGGAATGTCACTCCCCATCAATAGTATGTCATCCACATACAATATGAGGCATACAACCATGCTCCCACTAACCTTATTGTAAACACATTGTTCGTCTTCATTTTGACTAAGGCCAAACTCTTTGATTGTTTCATTAAATTGAAGATTATAGCTCCAATCCATAGATTAACCTTTGTAGATTAAAGACTTTATTTGCATCCTTTGGGTTTGTAAACCCTCTGTTAGTGTCATGTACACATCCTCAAGAAGACTCCCATTAAGGAATGCGGTTTTAACATCCATGTACCAAATCTCATAGTCATGATAAGCTATAATGGAAAACATGATCTTGATGGACTAAACCATGGAAACTAAAGAAAAGGTTTCTTCATAGTCAACACCTTGAACTTGTTTGAAACTCTTTGCAACCAATCAACCTTTGTAAGTTTGTACATTACTATCCATGTCAGTCTTCTTCTTGAAGACCGACTTGCACCCTATGGGTTTTACCCCTTCAGATGGATCCACCAAGGTCCATACCTTGTTGATGTACATGGATTCATGTCAAATCTCATGGCCTCTAGACATTTCCCATACTCTGGTCCCTTAAAAGCTTATATAAAGGTAGTTTCTCGTCATCATTGGCCGACTCATCGCCTTCTTGAGTCAGTAGATAACCAAATCTATCTGGATCAAGGTGTGTCCTACTAGATCTATGAGGAACCTGTGTCATATAAGGAATTTGAGATTCCATAACGGTTTGTGACTCTCTATGTTCTCTTGTACCTATACATGTTTAAGGCTTTCTTGTTGGTCTGGAACCTCTTTGAATTCTACTTTCCTCCCACAGACTCCTTTGGAAATGAATTCCTTTTCTAGGAATGCAACATCTTTGGCAACAAACACTTTGTTATCAGTTGGGTTATATAGGTAGTATCCCTTTGTTTCTTTGGGATAACCAAAAAGTAACATTTATTTGATCTAGGGCCAAGCTTTTCAGGAAAAATTTTCTTAACATAATCTTCACATCCCCAAACCCTCATAAAAGACATTTTGCGACACTTCCCAGTCCATATCTCATATGGTGTCTTTTGAACCAATTGAGATGGTACATGGTTAAGTGTAAATATTGCAATTTCTAGAGAATAATCCCAAAAGGAAGTCATAAGATTATAAAAACTCAGTATTGATCGCACCATATCTACCGATGTGTGATTCCTTCTTTTTGATACACCATGGTGATGTGGTGTTCCAAGTGGATTCCATTGTTATATGATACCACAGGATCGCAGAAGGTCCGCAACCTCTTAGATTAAGTATTCTCCACCTCGATCAGAATGAAGTACATTAATACTTTTACCAAGTTGGTTTTGTATTTCATTCATGAAAACCTTGAACTTTTCAAGATTTTGTAACTTATGTTTCATCAAATAAACATAACCATACCTACTGAAGTCATCAATGAAGGTGATGGAGTAGTAACAACCACCTCTAGCATTTGTTCTAAAAGGGCCACATACATCAATATGTAGGAGTCCTAATAGAGCACTAGCCCTCTCACTGTTGCCAATGAACAAAGTTTTTGTCATCATACCCAACCAATAAGACTCACATGTCTCAATTGATTTGGAATAAAAAGATTCTAGAGAACCATCTTTATGGAGTCTAGATATGTGATTCTCATTGATGTGCCCTAGATGACAATGCCAAAGATATGTTTTAAATGTGTTATCGAGTTTTAAACTTTTTTATTTACATTATAAACATTTGTCTTAAGATTTAATAAATAAAGGCCATAGAACATTAGGCACTGTCATAAAAGATCCCACCTTTTGAAATAGAACACTGACCATTCTTACCATGAAATTCATCCTTGACCATACAAGATATAGAAATAATGTTTCTATTTATGGAAGGTACAAAATCACAGTTCATCACAAGCCCTAAGGATAGAGATAAATTATAGGTTCCAACTGTAGCGGCAGCAACTCTTGCTCGATTTGTGACATGCAGTTCAACCTTGCCCTTTTGTAAAGGCTTACTTCTTTTCAGATCATGTATATTCAAGCATATGTGAGAGCCACATCTAGTATATAGTATTTAAGATGAAGAAGTAGAAAAAATTATCTCAATAAGGTATATACCTGAAGTGGAGATCTCTATCCCCTCCTGCTTCCTTAGTTCCTCCAGCTAGAGAGGGAAATTCTTCTTCCAATGTCCAGGCTGGTGATAGTGGTGACAATTTCCTCCGTTGTTCACCCCTCCCTTTGCTTTAAGTGAAGAAGAGTTAGGCTTCTGGCCAGCTTTAGAACTCTTCTAAGATTTGTCTTTGCCCTTGGACTTCCCCTTTCCTTTGCTGGTCATCATCATGGATTTGGGTTTGTCCTTCTTCATTTGCACTTCAATAGTCCTAACATGCCAAACCATTCTGACAATGTCTTGTTAAAATTGTTCATGTTGTAGTTCATGAAAAACTGGCTATATGACTCTGCCATTGACTACAGAATCACATATGTGGCCAACTCTTAACCCAAGGGAAATCCCAATCTATCAAGGTTCTCTACATACCCTATAACCTTGAGTACATGGAGACCTAATGGATCTCTTTCTGCCATGTTGCACTTGAACAACACCTTGGAGACATCATGTCTCTCCTGACTTGCCTGATCTTTGTACATGTTCTTAAGATGTGACCATCTCAATAACATCAATGTTCTCATGTTGTCTCTACAACTCATAGTCATTGAACATAGTTACAGACACTTGAAATCCAAGGCATCTTTAGAGTGCTTCTTGTAAGCATCCTTGTCAGCCTTAGGTGCAGTGGGAGCAGGTTCATTTGGTTGTGGTGTTTACTGGACATAGAGCTGGCACTCCTATGTCAGAACAATTCCCAGCAACCTGAACCAGTGATGGAAATTATTCCCATTCAACTTGTCCTTCTCAAGGACTGATCGCAAGAAAACATGTTATTTGTCATTATTTGATTCTACTAGAGAAATTACAATTTCTCAAGACAATTTTGATTTGATTTTATTAGAATAAAATTTAAATATATTTAATTAGGTCTTTAATTAATAATTTCTCTCACTATTTTGTTCAAATTGATAACCCTCACTTATCAATTCGGAAGAATGCATTGTGCAATCTTCTAGTGAGCCAAGATCCATATTTCATCAAATCATGAGTCAATTTTGGTTGTCACCCTCAAAGTGACTATTTAGGTAGGCAAAAATTACCACTTGCATCTAGATGCAACTCGTGGATAGATTGTGTGCTCAACTCTTTGTCACAATCCATCTTCATGCTTCTAGGTACTTGATCTCATTAATATCACCTTGTTAAGCTTTGGCCGATATACATATCTACCATCATACTTCCACAAGATGGACAACACACCACACTTTAGCATAATGTACACTTAGTTGATCAAGTTTTTCATGTGTGTTTCTTATGGAAATCATATAAGAATTAATATAATATTGAGGATTATATATATATAAATATGCTATCCAATCACCACATACTTATAGTATGTATCGTATACATGCTATAACCACAACAAATACATGCAATAATAAACATAAGCAATGGTTACGTTCATCCTATTATAATTTTTTAGAGCCACAAGGAATTTCTACCACCTAAGGTCCACATCATATGTAGAAACTAGTTGTTGATGATGATCTATGATGGAACTAGTTTGGATCTATCAGTTCAATCCTTGAATCGATCGGCTGGCCTGCTGGTCAGTTGATTGGCCTCAAAGATCAGTTATCTAGTCTATGGTCCTTGCGTTGTCTGGACTCCTCCAGTCGTTCGATTGGGCTACCAACCAATCAGTTGGCCCCTCTGATCATCGACCTCATCATTCCTCTAGTCAGTCAGTTTATCTCCTAAATCGGCCGGGTCTTCCAGTGTAGAACGTCCTCTTTGTCGTAATAGGAAATAAAATTGTCATAATCCCACTAACATATTACATTGTACATGGGAAACCTCAAGTTAAATTCGAGGGGAACATAGGAAGAAAAGAATTAATAATTTTACATATGAAAAAGAAGATATAGGTTGGGTATGCAAACTGAGATATTAACAGGAACAACAACCATCCAACCAAGCACAAAAGGTCTAGGGGTATAGGCCATAACCATGCTTCCAATCACCATAAATATGATTTTAGGTCAGCACATTTTTGCATATATATATATATATATATATATATATATATATATATATATATATATATTGCACACACACACATATATATGGGCATGTATTTAATACCCGCGTGGGTAGCTACATGCCCCCTATTTCAGTTACATTTTTTGGAGTTTCTTACTTTTGACATGTGGAGGGTTACTTTACCTTGCAAACTGTTACTTTTCATGCATAGATAGTTACATTTGTAACAACTATAAAAAATATACAATTATATATATATATATATATATATATATATATATATATATATATAGTCAGGTTAGAATACACATGAGTGTAATCGGAGTATAATTCACTCGAGTAGTTTTTCATGATGTAATATTTTTTTTTTCAAAAATCTAATCTATTGATCTTCTTAAACATCTTATGAATAGCTCATATGCAAAATTTGAGCACATTTGGATATTTATAGGTCATGTTATAAAGACCACAAAAATTATGCATTTCAAATTAGTTTCGCGTGTCAATTTTGTTGCCCTTGGATGAGTAACTTACACTCATCCAAATGGGCTCACATTTTTTATGTAGTCTAGTAATAGTAAAACAGTGAAGATCAATGGTTTACATTTTGCAAAAAATAGTCTTGATATGCAAACACACTTGTGTGTATTCGTGTAATCTATACACTCGATTGTATTCTAGCCTGACTCTCTCTCTCTCTTTCTCTCTCTCTATCTCTCACTCTCTCTCTCTATATATATATATGTATGTATGTATATATATGTTGTGTATTCTGCCTAGGTTTACTTTTTTATTTGTATAGTTACTTTTTTGTCCAGAGAGATACTTTTCTAACTATATAGTTACTGTTTGGGCTGATGGGTAGCGAAATCTAGGCTACCCGCGCGGGTGTTGAATGAGCGTCATATAAGTACATATATATATATATATATATATATATATATATATATATATATATATATATATATAGGGATCATATGTGGAATTTAATAAGATATGTAAATTAATCATTTTAAGTATTCACATCATTATGCAATAAATAAATGATAAAATAGAAATCCAATTGTTTTGATTAAATACCAAATCACAATAAATTGATGTGGCTCTGGTACCATTGTAGGGAAATATGAAATTAGATAAGGCAACAAAAACAAAATTTAATTTCCATATTCCTCTTAAATAGTAGATTGCGTCAAAAACTATGTAATGGAAAAGTGGGGTTTTAAGGATTATACTTGGTCGTTGAGCAAGTCCAATGACTATCCCTTACAGTAGCATGTGCCTTTCTTAAAGTTACACCTAGACAACCTTAATAATATCCTCCTGACTGACTTTGTCCTCCAAGTGGAAGGGAACAACCTCCTTGCCTCTATAGTAGTCCACACGGAATACTGGGAACTCTTGTCATTCTAAATGAATAGACGGGAAGGAATTGTCTCTTCTAGTCAGCATGCTAGTGTTGACATGCTCTCCCAATTGTATTTCTCTTATTGTTCCACCCTTTGACAGATAGAAGTTACTGAGGTTCTCTTGGTTACCACAACCAAAGAAGACAACAATTGTCATAACTAATTGTTGTCTCTCAGGAAGGCCCCCAGTACCCCTCTATTTATAGGAGGGTCAAGGTCAGGGCTTCTAGCCAGAGCAGGAGTTGAAGAGATAGAATTTCATAAATGTTCTAGAATCTATGACTACTGAATCGGTCGGTTCACTGTTGAACCAATCAGTTCACATGTGAGCCGATTAGCTCAACCTTAAACCGGTCATTTCACTATGTTTACCAATCATAATAATATTGGCAATTATATTAAATTAATGCACAACATGAAGGTAGCATCAATCCTTTATCCATTAATCAACCAAACAGTCAATTCACAACCTGAACTGGTCCGTTCACAGACCTGATCTGATTAATTCACTTGTTGAACCACATCTCATGGTTTTGATTGTCAATGTTCGTTCGATTGACCTGACACTTGAATCGATCAGTTCAACTCTTGAACTAGCTAATTCACAATTCAGTGAATCAACTTTCAGCCATTGATGTTTAAATTGTATACGTAACACTTTAGTATTCTAGTTTAAACTACACTCATGAATAAACTCCTATCCCAAGTGTATCATGTTGTCTAAATTGGACATTATTATAATACCTTTATTTTGATGATGACAAACATTTCTTTCTTGTGGTTTTAACTTGCTATTTGAGTGTTTCAGGTACAAGCATATAAGGTGGTGGATAGAGAAGACTTGGAAGATCAATTTGCTAAAATTGCTTTTTTTTCATGATTGTAATCAATGTAAAAACTTGTACAAGTTTATGATGTACAAGCACTTAGATATCATGTAAATCAAGCATTTATATCTTCCCTATCCACTCACAACACTTAGATAGGTCATTCCCTAAGATAGTATCACAATTGCACATTGATACACACACTTAGTAAATGAATACATTGAATCAGTGATATTCTTAGTCGACAAATACTTCGACCGAGACACTCTCGGTCGACAAACTCCTTGACCGAGAATAGACCCTATTAGCCATTAGACTGAGTTAGAAAAGTGTTTGGGAGTTGAGTTGAACGTTGCAATACACTTTCCCCAGACTCACTCTCGGTCAACAAATTCCTCGACCAAGAGACACTCAGTCGACAAACTTCACGACCGAGAAGAGTTCTGTCTGCACTTTTCAGAACTAATCAACTAGCTATTACAAACACAATTAGTGGACAACTAACGGCTAGTTGATCACTAAGAACCCCAAAGAAAGTTTCTAGAACGTACCAAAGTACTTGTAGGCCATTTCAATAAATAGGACATGCCTTAGGACACCTAAACTCACTTGAGTACACAACTTGCATATATAATTCACTTGAGATCACATTGTTGCAAGCCATTAGCAAAGCTTTCACTTGAAAAACATTTCCACAAGTTGTGAATTTGTGTCCTATAGGCTAATATCTCCGATCCACTATACATTCACGTCCATCCACTTTAGTTAGGAGATCAAACGCTTGATATAGGATTCAAGCCTTGTGCTACATTGGTAAAGTTGTACTTTCCTGCTTCTTTCTTGTTCCTTTTTATTGCTTTGGTTCTCCTTTGCTACTCTAGGTTGGAGGCTGTGGAAAGGAGGTTGTTGGAGCTTCTTCAAGTGATGAAGGTAGCTCGGCAGACTTAGGATTACTTCAAGAAGGTTGTCTCAACGGGAAGCTACTTCAAGAGGAAGGCTACTTCAAGGGGGAGCTTGGAGTTACTTCAAGGAAGGCTGCTTCAAGGTTGGTGAGACTACTTCTAGGTGAAGGCTATCCTAATGGTGAAAGTATTTGTATCTTATGTAACATCCTTACGAGGTAATAAAATACAAGTGCTTTCAAAATCCTAATTGGAAACAATTAGGTAGTGGACTTACTCCCTTAGTTTTTGCTAAGGGTGGAACCACTCTAAATGCCGTGTCTCCTTCTCCAAATTTCAATTGTGGTTTCTTGGTTGAATTAATTTTTAAAATCATTATAAAACCCTATTCACCCCCCTCTAGTGGTTTTTCAATTGGTATCAGAGCAGGCTTCAAGGAAATCTAATCGATCCTTGAAGAAAATGGGTGATGGGGTACTAAACAACCTCAACTTGGAAGGAACACTCGTAGCTCGGCCTCCACCATTTGATGACACCAATTACACCTATTGGAAGAGCAGGATGCAATTTTATTTTCAAGGGATAAGATGGGATCTATGGAGAATGGTCTCAAATGCCTACACTCTTCCTCAAACGGAGTATGCTACATGGGATGCTGATACGGTAAAACTATCCCAACTAAATGCAAAAGTTGTAAGTATCCTTTATTGTTCAATCTCTCTAGGTGAGTGTAATAGAATTTCAAATTGTGAAACTGTGACGTCCCTGGATTTTCTAAAACTTAATCTGATGTGAGACGTCCAAATTGAAACCCTCACCTCGGCGAGAATCCCAATTTAAACATCCCACACAAGCTAAGAAGAAGAAAATCAGAGGAAGTCAAAAGGAAACAATCAGTAGCACATGCACATGAACAATTAAACAAACCACAACACATGTTCACCATTCAACATATAATTACAACATGAATTGTTACAACATTTGATATTACATATTGAACAACAAACTTCTACATATACATGTACTACATCTAAACAATAGGATCTTAAGACAACAGGTCCACCTATACATCAGCTCGCTACACAACTCGCAACTATCCTGGATCGTCAAGAGTATAACCACAACCTAAAAAAAGATTAGATGCGGTACACGTCAGCACAATATTCAAGAATATTGTACTAAGTACGCCTACGTGTCTTTTATTTACCTCTCATCATATCTTGGCAATAAGATAAAATTAATATACTTGGCAGTAACAGAAGAAAATAAGAAAAGCATATACTTGCACAAGGATATTCATTAACCAAAGAGAACACATATTTTAAGCTTATTTTCCATTATATACTAGGGCCTTTATGATCACTACCAAAGAGTTAGATCATTTGTACAAGGTGACCACTACCAAAGAGTTAGGTCAGACCACTACCAAAGAGTTAGGTCATATGTACAATGTGACCACTACCAAAGAGTTAGGTCACTTCCAAGCACACTACCAAAGAGTTAGTGCTTTCATATAATGGAACAGATATATTATGTTTGATGTGTTGATAGCAGTAATCATGGAAAATCATGCAACATATCATACAAGAATAATCATTTCAATCAATACCATATGCCAAGTATTTTACTACTCATATAACACAAGCATATTATATAATAAGCCAAGTAAGAAGTAATGGCGTACCTTCCAAAGAGAAACCTAATCATCATATCCTCATATCAACTATATCTTGGTCAAAACCCTGATCAAAACAAGACCATATACTATCATCAGGTTCTCATCATCTTACATCTCGTCTTAACCCTAATTACATTCATTAGGGTTTCACTTAGTTTATTAGGATATGTGCATTATTACTTGTATTCTAGTCTTATGATTATCTCACTGATGTCATATTCCAGATTATGATTCATTATCTAAACATTATCTTCCATAGTATTTTTGTGCACATTAATTAACCCTAGGTTATACCATTAATAGAGATTAGGGTTTTATATCACATTAAGAGCAAACATCATTGTATAACATGGATTGTGGGTATCATCCTGATCTCATATTTAATTCTTAGGTTCCACATACTGATATGAGATTACTCTATAAATTTCATCATTTATTGTGCATGTATGCATTAATTACATATTATTTAGGGTTATTAGCCCTAACTAGCCATATGGAGTAAATTACATGATTTCGTACATCAACATGACCATAACTGATATCATATGCATTATAAACATAATTATGAATCTACTGACATTTTTTCATAATTTTATATCATCATTTGATATTTATTATCCATTAAACAAGCATTACACATCTTACATGATATCACTATTATTAATGCATCAAAAGTCTGATATTACTATTCCATTTTGTTCTAATCATTTTTATGAACATTTTGATATATTATTTATATTTTTCGGATCATCGAGCTATTTTCTATGAATTATGCGAGATCTAACAATTAACTGAGATATTTACCTTTTTGGGACTATAGCGTGTCGACACGTGGCCATATTGGGGGTGTGGCTCCTACTTGCTAGTGGAGTCGGCCGGTTCAAGGGCACCTAGACCAGTTCTGCCTGGGTTTAGGTCCGGTTCACTACTAATGGACTGGGCCGACCCTCTCCTTTCTTTCTCACACGTGATCAGTCCCAAGCGGGACTGTTCCATGTGAGCGCCGCCGCTTGGCTGAAACGCCGACGAGAAGTCGACCATCCTACTGTGCTCTATGAGCAACAACGGCTCCTCCTCGCCAAGCCCTTTTGGACCACAGAAAGGGAGCTCGAAGCCTCCCCACCTCTCGCCCGACGCCGCCCATCTCTCCGACTGCTCTAGATGCCTGCGCACGTCGCCTCCTGGAAAACGCCTGCCGCTGTGATGCTCCAATCTCCGGTCTGCTCAGGCTCACCACCGGTGAGGTTTCGACGCTACCGTTGGGCTCTTCCTGCGTCCAGCGTCTCCGATGAGAAAAGCACACGACTTCGGTCTATCAGGCTGCTGCTGCTATTTCGTCTCCTCCATGAAGCCACCGCCGTACTGCTGTCTCTAGTGAGGGAAAACGGCCGCCCACTTTGGTCGACGCCTCTGTGCGTCTCCCTGTGTGTAGTCTTCATCTGTGCCCTCCAGGTCGGGCGTCATTCTCGCCTGTGCGAGCACCACTGCTTGGCTGGAAGAACTTTTGCTGGGGATCATCCGCTGCCTTTCCTCCTCGTCATTACCTTCCGCATACACTATTTTACACTTAGTCTAACGCTTAAACTATGGGTCTCGGCAACCTAGGGAAACTGACTAGTCCCCGGTCATTTTTCCCCATGATCAGATCGTGCCTTCTTGGGTGACCGGTACTTGCTCCCCCCCCGCTTACGTCCTCCCTGCCACCAAGTCGTGGCCCTCACTTGCACACTATTGGAACTGCCACGAGAGAGGTGAATCCTTTAGCCGACAGGTCTACAACATCCAAGGGTTGCAAAAGCCTGATCCGTGGCCTCTCGTAGTAGAGGTTAAAGGGGTGGGTGACATCCAAGGAAAACCATACCTAGACAAAACTTTGGTCCAACTTACATAATGCATCAATTATTTAATCGATTTCAAACCTAAATATCTCCTTCTAGGAACATCAAAATGCCACCAAATTTTAATCATAGCTTCCTCACAACTCAAGCTACTTTATACAAAAATTTGATGACCAAACTCATCTACTAGACCATTCAATTAAATTCCTCAAGAAGGCATAAAATTATGGTTCCAAAACATTGTATAAACCTCAACAACACTCCAAATTATTAAAACATTTGGGATTCTCAAAACAACTCAACATATGTGACTTCACTTGTGTTATTGGACATTTTAAGATTCCAAAAGTCCACTTCATCACATCCTACACACCTTAAAAGAAATTCTATCCTCGGAATTAATCCAGAAACCACTTTGTCACATCATATACATCTTAAAAGAACTTTCGTCCTCGAAAGTCAACCATACTCGTACTCCCAGGAAAACTACCATGTCTTCATCAACATGTAGGCACCATTATATGTGTAACATATCCACAAAGGTTACCTAGAACCATGTATCCAAAGCACTATTAGGGGGTTCTACAACCATCTTGGTGCACAAACACTCCATAGAAGGCTCAAACTAGGGTTTATAAGCTTAGGTTATGTCATTACATATCTCATATGTTAGATTTGCTTCCTTATCCTTAGCCACACATTAGGGTTTTCACATCATATTCCAGGTTCTAAAGGAGTTAAATAAGATTAACTAATACATCAAGGTGTCATAAACATTATGTTGAGATAACTGTCAAACTATATAGTTCATCTTTATTAAGCGTTAAAGATTAACACTTCTTCGAACATGTTTCATTCGTATGATCTTATTCCATTGTTCATATCAAATTACAAGATTTACTGTGATTTCATCACAAGATTAGCCAACAAATTCACATTAATAATCATTATTCATGTACATGGTTAACCAATTATGCCTTGATATCTATTAAACCATCTCAAGGTTTCCATTATATCATATCTATATATAACGTTTTGAAATTAGATCACATCCTTACATATATTATATCATGGTTGTTCTAACAAACTTATACAAGTGGCTTGTGAAACATATATCAAAACTTTATCTAGCCCAATTGAGGTTCTCCTAACCCATATCATGACGGTAGTGTCGTTCTCAGTCTCTCTGAGTTAACTCAACTCAATGAGTATCATATGCACCAACCATATCTTCCCTCTCCGTCTAGGGTTCTCAGGTATACCTCATAGGCACTAGTGATTGCTTTACGAGCTCTAGCCACATAAGCACAAACCAAAACATGGTATGCTATACTCTTCATAGATCTCTACCCATGAGACATCTTACCCAAAGCTCTCTCTTATGTACACCACTAGATTCCTATGTGAGAAATTACCAACCCGAGCATGAGGCTTCACAAAAACTAACATAGCTACCTCCTCCAGGGTCTTAGGCTCTCTCCCTCACCCAGATGGCAGGCACTCATATTGATGTTCACATATGCACATATATAATGAGCCTCTCTCTATCTCTAGGGTTTGGTCCTCCCAAGGACATCTAGGGTTCAAAAGGACTATAGGAATCATACATAAAGCAACTCAACTCAATCACTCAGGAGTAGTCTAGCTTAGGACATATCACATATCTCATAATTCTCATATCTTGGAGTTTAGGTTCTCTAACCTTCTCCCAATGGGTCTCACTCTCTCTGGAATTAACCCCGAAACTGGTGCCAACACTAGAGGTCCTCCTTTGTAAAAGAGCTTGAGGCTCATGCTGACTCACATCTTATCTTAACTTAACATAACTTATCACATAAAATCCTAGTTACTTACATCATCAAAACTCATCTTGCATCCTCAAACTAAACTTGGGTCCTCAAAGACAAACATATATCATCATAAACATCTTATGTCATCTATGTAAGACTTACATCGAAGCTTATTTCATCTATTCCATCTATCATATATTCCAAACAAGGCTCTAGACATCTAATCTAGAACTAGTCTCTCTTCTAGACTGATGTCATTCACTTTCACTTAGGATACATGATCACCTCCTACTCGTACATGTGTGGGGACACATTTTTGTAATACATATACATAATAAAATATTATATAGTTTTTCTCCAATAAAACAAGCGTCAGAGACAACTATCGAGGTTCGATCCGTTTGGAATAAAAAACCAAATCCTGAAAACGAGTGTCCCACACATAGTAGAGAGTACAGTGTCATGAAAACTAGTGAAAAGGGTGAGAACAAGGGGTAGACTAGTGTAGCTACTCTAGACAACGTGCGCAATATGTCTAGGGTTTCTCTTCCCTTGAAGCATGTCATTTCCAAATAGTGCAACGTCCCATACCGCTGTACTACAAGGAAAGAACGACATCTAAGGACTTGCTACTCAACAATCACCAGTCTAGACCTAATTCTCAGACATCTAGGTGCTAACCTAGAGGCTAGGTCAGATCTAGTCTCTAAAAGATGACTAATCTAACCCTAAAAGATTATTAAGTTCAAGGTTCTTTGGTTTTGAGTTGCATGATGAGCAAATGGCAGGCTTTGCTATTGTTCATGCTCTGATACCACCTGTGACGTCCCCGGATTTTCTAAAACTTAATCTGATGTGAGACGTCCAAATTGAAACCCTCACCTCAGCGAGAATCCCAATTTAAACATCCCACACAAGCTAAGAAGAAGAAAATCAGAGGAAGTCAAAAGGAAACAATCAGTAGCACATGCACATGAACAATTAAACAAACCACAACACATGTTCACCATTCAACATATAATTACAACATGAATTGTTACAACATTTGATATTAAATATTGAACAACAAACTTCTACATATACATGTACTACATCTAAACTACAAGATCTTAAGACAACAGGTCCACCTGTACATCAGCTCGCTACACAACTCGCAACTATCCTGGATCTTCAAGAGAATAACCACAACCTAACAAAAGATTACATGCGGTACACATCAGCACAATATTCAAGAATATTGTACTGAGTACGCCTATGTGTCTTTTATTTACCTCTCATCATATCTTGGCAATAAGATAAAACTAATATACTTGACAGTAACAGAAGAATATAAGAAAAGCATATACTTGCACAAGGATATTCATTAACAAAAGAGAACACATATTTTAAGCTTATTTTCCATTATATACTAGGGCCTTTATGATCACTACCAAAGAGTTAGATCATTTGTACAAGGTGACCACTACCAAAGAGTTAGTTCAGACCACTACCAAAGAGTTAGGTCATATGTACAATGTGACCACTACCAAAGAGTTAGGTCACTTCCAAGCACACTACCAAAGAGTTAGTGCTTTCATATAATGGAACAGATATATTATGTTTGATGTGTTCATAGCAGTAATCATGGAAAATCATGCAACATATCATACAAGAACAATCATTTCAATCAATACCATATGCCAAGTATTTTACTACTCATATAACACAAGCATATTATATAATAAGCCAAGTAAGAGGTAATGGCGTACCTTCCAAAGAGAAACCTAATCATCATATCCTCATATCAACTATATCTTGGTCAAACCCCTGATCAAAACAAGACCATATAGTATCATCAGGTTCTCATCATCTTACATCTCGTCTTAACCCTAGTTACATTCATTAGGGTTTCACTTAGTTTATTAGGATATGTGCATTATTACTTGTATTCTAGTCTTATGATTATCTCACTGATGTCATATTCCAGATTATGATTCATTATCCGAACATTATCTTCCATAGTATTTTTGTGCACATTAATTAACCCTAGGTTACACCATTAACAGGGATTAGGGTTTTATCACATTAAGAGAAAACATCATTGTATAACATGGATTGTGGGTATCATCCTGATCTCATATTCAATTCTTAGGTTCCACATACTGATATGAGATTACTCTATAAATTTCATCATTTATTGTGCATGTATGCATTAATTACATATTATTTAGGGTTATTAGCCCTAACTAGACATATGGAGTAATTTACATGATTTCGTACATCAACATGACCATAACTGATATCATATGCATTATAAACATAATTATGAATCTACTGACATTTTTCCATAATTTTATATCATCATTTGATATTTATTATCCATTAAAAGCATTACACATCTTACATGATATCACTATTATTAATGCATCAAAAGCCTGATATTACTATTCCATCTTGTTCAAATCATTTTTCTGAACATTTTGATATATTATTTATATTTTTCAGATCATCGAGCTATTTTCTATGAATTATGCGAGATCTAACAATTAACTAAGATATTTACCTTTTTGGGCCTATAGCGTGTCGACACGTGGCCATATTGGGGGTGCGGCTCCTGCTTGCTGGTGGATTCGGCCGGTTCAAGGGCACCTAGACCGGTTCTGCCTGGGTTTAGGTTCGGTTCACTACTAATGGACTGGGCCGACCCTCTCCTTTCTTTCTCACACGCGAACAGTCCCAAGCGGGACTGTTCCACGTGAGCGCCGCCGCTTGGCTGAAACGCCGACGAGAAGTCGGTCGTCCTACTGTGCTTTGTGAGCAACAACAGCTCCTCCTCGCCAAGCCCTTTTGGACCACAGAAAGGGAGCTCGAAGCCTCCCCACCTCTCGCCCGACGCCGCCCATCTCTCCGACTGCTCTAGACACCTGCGCACGTCGCCTCCTGGAAAACGCCTGTCGCTGTGATGCTCCAATCTCCGGTCTGCTCAGGCTCACCACCGGTGAGGTTCTGACACTGCCGTTGGGCTCTTCATGCGTCCAGCGTCTCCAATAAGAAAAGCACACGACTTCGGTCTATCAGGCTGTTGATGCTATTTCGTCTCCTCCATGAAGCCACCGCCGTACTGCCGTCTCTAGTGAGGGAAAACGGCCGCCCACTTTGGTCGACGCCTCTGTGCGTCTCCCTGTGTGTAGTCTTCATCTGTGCCCTCCAGGTCAGGCGTCATTCTCGCCTGTGCGAGCACCACTGCTTGGCTGGAAGAACCTTTACCGGGGATCATCCGCTGCCTTTCCTCCTCGTCGTTACCTTCCACATACACTATTTTACACTTAGTCTAACGCTTAAACTATGGGTCTCGGCATCCCAGGGAAACTGACTAGTCCCCGATCGATCAGATCATGCCTTCTTGGGTGACCGGTACTTCCCCCCTCCCCGCTTACGTCCTCCCTGCCACCAAGTCATGGCCCTCACTTGCACACTATTGGAACTGCCACGAGGGAGGTGAATCCTTTAGCCGGCAGGTCTACAACATCCAAGGGTTGCAAAAGCCTGATCCGTGGCCTCTCGTAGTAGAGGTTAAAGGGGTGGGTGACATCCAAGGAAAACCATACCTAGACAAAACTTTGGTCCAACTTACATAATGCATTAATTATTTAATCGATTTCAAACCTAAATATCTCCTTCTAGGAACATCAAAATGCCACCAAATTTTAATCATAGCTTCCTCACAACTCAAGCTACTTTGTACACAAATTTGATGACCAAACTCATCTACTAGACCATTCAATTAAATTCCTCAAGAAGGCATAAAATTATGGTTCCAAAACATTATATAAACCTCAACAACACTCCAAATTATTAAAACATTTGGGATTCTCAAAACAACTCAACATGTGTGACTTCACTTGTGTCATTGGACATTTTAAGATTCCAAAAGTCCACTTCATCACATCCTACACACCTTAAAAGAAATGTCATCCTCGGAATTAAGCCAGAAACCACTTTGTCACAGAAATTGTATATGAGATATGGCATAGACTCTCTATCACTTATGAAGGAACTGTTCAAGTTAAAAATTCCAAAATTGGCATGCTTAAACAAAAGTTTGAACAGTTTCGTATGGAACCATATGAGTCTATTCGTGAAATGTATGCAAAGTTTTCTTCTATTGTTAATGGGTTGAATGCATTAGGTAAAGCCATTAGTGAAGAGGATCAAGTATCAAATATTCTTAGGTTCTTGCCTCTAAAGTACAAACCAAAGGTGACGGCCATTGAAGAAGCCAATGATCTCACTACATTAAGGATGGAACAACTCATTGGCAACTTAGAGGCTCATGAAGCTACCCTAGAAGAAGAAGAAAGATTGGAAGTTGAACACAAAAAGGAGAAAAGAAAGGACATTGCATTCAAAGCATCAACCAAGAATAGTCATGGCACAAGTGAAGAAGATAGTGAAGAAGAAACACTCATTGTAAATGGTAAGCAGTATAGAAGTTTTAAAACTAATAAAATTCCTAGTGTTTCTTCCTCCAGGTGCTTTGAATGTGGCAAAAAGGGAAACTTGAAAGGAGATTGTCCAAAACTTAAGAAGGGGAAGAAATCATCTCACAAGAAGAAAGAAAGAGCATATAAAGCTGCATGGGTTGATTCAAGTGATGATAGTGAAGATGGAGAAAAAGAAGCAGAGTGCCTTATTGCTACAAAAAATGAAGAAGAAGAGGTAAGCCTTTTTTTTTTGCCAAAAGAAGATCTAATTGCTAGTCTTCAAGATACACATGAGAAATATGTTAATTGCAAAAATAAACTAAAGAAAGCTACTAAAACTAATGAGGATTTGTATGCTAAATTAAATAATCTTTCTTTTGAAAGGGACAGTATTGTTTCTAAACTTTTTACCTTGAAATCATCTTTAAATGATTGCAATATGAAGTTGCTTACTTTAGAAACAAATCATGATCTTCTTTCTCAAGAAAAGGTTGATTTTCTTGCAAAACTGTATATTTTTTAGACTCAACCTATCCTATGTAATCATCTAGATTATGATGCTATTATTAAGGAAAGAGATGCTTTATCATCTAATCTAGATCAAGCAAAGTTAGATATCAAAAATAAAATGGATGAGATTGTTAAATTACAAAGAGAAATTAGTAGCTTGAGAAACAATGATATTCTTGATAAAGTTTTATAAGATTCTTCTGGTCAGATTGGAAGAAGAGGACTAGGTTATAAGCCCAAAGGTAAATCTTTTCAAAAACCTAGGATGAGAAGGAGACAAGTGCCCAAGACTAAAGTTGTGTATGTGCCTAAAGCCAATCCAGCTAAGAAGAGAAATGAAATTGATTCTATATGTTTTCATTACTATTTACGTCTTGGACATTATTCATTCTCTTGCCCATACAAGAAAAATGATGTTGATCTTGTTTGGGTTCCTAAAACTTAGAGATTTTAATTTGATTAGTTGAGATTTGACCTAAAACGTTACTTTGATATTCAAATGTCTTATATCAACTAAATTGAGCATTAACTTGTATAATTTTGTAAAATTGATCTATGTTTTTACTTGAAAACAACTACTGAAAACAGTACAGAAACAATCTCGGTCGAGAAAGTTGTCAACTGAGACAATGTCAGTCGAGAAATTAGTCGACCGACAGAGTTACTGTCTTAAGCTTGCAAAAACCTGATAAATGGCCGATCGACAAATATTTCGACCGAACCTCACTCGGTCGAGAAAGTTGTCGCCCGAGGGAAACTCTGACAGAATTATTCAGTAAAAACAAAGATACTTCAATTACAAACAACTTAAGTATTTATGAACTTTATATACTGCATATTTGAATGATCATAATTAAAAGGAAGAACATATGAGCATCAAAACTTTATACTTTTCATGATTAAATTGTATCTAAGAAGAAGAGTTTGATTTTACTCAAATCATGGATTTGCTTCTCATTAGATTATCTTGGTTCATCTCCTACATGGTTTGACTTAAAACTAAACATTATGAACCATGTTGATTTAATCAAGGAAATTACTATTTTATAATAATCCACATGGTTTGTCCTAAGTATTCCTTGGTTTATCTATATAGAAATCATGTGTCTTGAAATTTGCCTTTAAAATGATCATGATAATTGTAATTATGGATATGCCTTTACTAGTTTCACCATGATCATTGTGTTTCATTTTTTACTTGGTTTGCCTAAAATAATCTTTGATCTATATGTATATAAACCATGAATGGATATTGTTTTCAAAATGATCATAGTGATTCAGCTCATTACACATAAAGATGATGTTATCATTGAAAATGCAATTTTTGCATTAAGATAAATCTCTATGGCACAAATGCATTTTGACATATTAGTTAAATGATTATCTTGTGCCTAGATTATGGAAAATGGTATCATCCTTGTTATACATGAATACTTTTTGATACCATGTAAGCTATGTTTCAAATATTCAATCAAGTAGATCATTGAAAATGCTTAAACTGGAAATCTGCAGAAATTACCTCTCGGTCAAAATATAAAATCAATCGAGGGGTGCCCAAGTCGAAGTCAAGGTCAACCTAAAATAAGCTTGACAAAATGCTTAATTGTAAATCATTTCCTTGCACTCAATCTTAGTATATTGAAAATAAGATTTTAGTGCATAATTCTCATAAAAGGTTAACTTATTATGATCTAATGCTTATTGTGACCTTAGAATCCTTAAATTATCTTGATTATAAGATTAAGGGGGAGCTCACAAAAACTATCTTGGCTATAAGATTACGAAGGAGTTCACAAATTTTGCAAACATCATAAAGAAAATTTGAAACTAGATATGACCTTAGTATCTTTAAAGTAATCTTGGAGCCTAAAATATTTATAATGAAATTCTCTAAACAAATTAGGGCTTAACATCCCGTGCATTTGGTTAGAGATACATTCATTGATTCTTCTATAAGCTTAAAAGAATCTCATATCATTTCAGGGCTTAACATCCCTTGTAAATGGTTGAGAAACTACAAAATATACTCATGAGCTTAAAGGATTCTCATTTCATTTTCAAGGTTTAACATCCCTTGTAAAATGGATGAGAAATCAAAACACATATGCCATGAATCGAAAAGGATATCATGTCATTTCAAGGCTTAACATCCTTTACAAATGATTGAGAAATAAATTGTGGCTAAATTTGACATAAGTGGTTTGCTTTGAGTATCAAATTATAAAATTAAGGGGGAGAAATAAAAGTCATTATTAATGTTTAGCTTGGTTATCTTTTTGAAATGACAAAGGGGGAGAAACAATATAAATTAAATGAAAAGAGTTTCATAATATCTTGGTTTTAAAAATGATATCGTTTGAACAAGAGAATACATGAAAAGGAAATGCAAAGGAAATTTTAGATATGAAACTCATATGATTTACATTGCTTTGATTTATATTGGAAATGTTTGCCATCTTAAAAAAGGGGGAGATTGTTGGCTAAATTGGGCATTATTATAATCCCTTTATTTTGATGATGACAAACATTTCTTTCTTGTGGTTTTAACTTGCTATTTGAGTGTTTCAGGGACAAGCATATAAGGTGGTGGATAGAGAAGACTTGGAAGATCAATTTTCTAAAATTGCTTTATTTTCATGATTGTAATCAATGTAAAAACTGTACAAGTTTATAATGTACAAGTACTTAGATATTATGTAAATCAATAATTTAGATCTTCCCTATCCACTCACAACACTTAGATAGGTCATCCCCCAAGATAGTATCACAATTTCACATTGATACACACACTTAGTAAATGAATCATTGAATCAGTGATATTCTCGGTCGACAAATACTTCGACCGAGACACTCTCGGTCGACAAACTCCTCGACCAAGAATAGACCTTATAAGCCATTAGACTGAGTTAGAAAAGTGGTTGGGAGTTGAGTTGAACGTTGCAATACACTTTCCCCAGACTCACTCTCGGTCGACAAATTCCTCGACCGAGAGACACTCGGTCGACAAACTTCTCGACCGAGAAGAGTTCTATCTGCACTTTTTAGAACTAATCAACTAGTCATTACAAATGCAATTAGTGGACAACTAACGGCTAGTTGAGCACTAAGAACCCCCTAGAAAGTGTCTAGAACGTCCCAAAGTACTTGTAGGACATTTCTATGAATAGGACATGCCTTAGGACACCTAAACTCACTCGAGTACACAACTTGCATATACAATTCACTTGAGATCACATTATTGCAAGCCATTAGCAAAGCTTTCACTTGCAAAACATTTCCACAAGTTGTGAATTCGTGTCCTATAGGCTGATATCTCCTATCCACTATGCATTCACGTCCATCCACTTTGGTTAGGAGATCAAACGCTTGATATATGATTCACGCCTTGTGCTACATTGGTAAAGTTGTTCTTTCTTGCTTCTTTCTTGTTCCTTTTTATTTCTTTGGTTCTCCTTTGCTACTCCTAGGTTGGAGGCTACAAAAAGGAGGTTGTTGGAGCTTCTTCAGGTGGTTAAGGTAGCTCGGTGGACTTAGGATTACTTCAAGAAGGTTGTCTCAATGGGAAGATACTTCAAGAGGAAGGCTATTTCAAGGGGGAGCTTGGAGTTACTTCAAGGAAGGCTGCTTCAAGGTTGGTGAGACTACTTCTAGGTGAAGGATATCCTAAGGGTGAAGTTATTTGTATCTTATGTAACATCCTTGCAAGGTAATAAAATAAAAGTTCTTTCAAAATCCCAATTGGAAACAATTGGGTAGTGGACTGACTCCCTTAATTTTTGCTAAGGGTGGAACCACTCTAAATGCTGTGTATCCTTCTCCAAATTTCAATTGTGGTTTCTTGGTTGAATGAATTTTTAAAATCATTATAAAACCCTATTCACCCCCTTCTAGTGGTTTTTCATATCCTATCTGTGTGACTCTATAGATTCCAAGTTACATTGGCATTGCATGTCTACAACTGATTTATGACATCACAAGCAATGAGTGGTATGTAGAAAGACATCGTTGCTACCCAAGTAATTGTAAAGTTGGTGAACCACTTTAACCTACAATCTGTGATCAGTGTTACAGTGATTGTATAGTTCCTTTGTCTCTGATGTCCATATTAAACTCAAGGATTCAAATCATCATCCTCTTCAACGTTTAATCCATGCTCCTTGAACTAGAGCAGTTTGTCTGGGATATATATAAGCTCAATATCACATATTGACTCACACTAGCATGGCCATGCATTTCCCAGTCTCAGTTATCAAGTGTATGACACATCAATCACACCAAAGCGAGATTACTCAAAACAAAGTGCAAAATTATCAACTAGCAACCACATTATCACAAATTAGGGTAAATTAAAATTGACCCGATATAACCATATCAAGTGGAAACATAAAATTCAATGTCCACAAATTGTGCCACATGTATCACATATCATACCAAAAGGGTATATACATCACTATACATGGGCCATCCTTCCACAAACCTGATGTAAAAGATAACATGTTCACATTTACTATCCATGCATGTACAACCATGGCATACTGCCAAAACCTTGTATCAATGTACAACATCTACAAAACATCCCCAAGGACCTGAGAGTATAGGGACACACACAAGTTCTACTACAAAACACTAGTAGCATATCCAACTTTCAATAACTACTGATCTCCTTGTTGCTCTTTCTCAACTGCACGATCTCTACCGCGTCATGCACAACCACATAAATGGTGTGGAAACCCACAAGGTGAGACCAACATCCCAAAGAGAGATATGACTCTCCTCCAACAACTATTGTTAACACATATTAGATATATAGCAGGAAAGTAATACTATTAATAGGATGATCAGATTCAACTAAATGAATAATTAAAAATTGATAACATAGCTTAGGCATAAGAATCTACAACTGATCAGTAGAACATCATATACTTTTAGAAGGAATAAGAAGAACATGTATAACTATTATCAATTAAATAGTATCAGAAACAAGGAAAAGGGCTATCCAATTAGATTTGTGTTTAGCCCAAAGAAAATATACTACACAGTTGTATTTCATCTTTTATTATTTATTATTCTATGGAGATTAGGTATATCATTCATACTCCAAGTGACCACTGCTAAGTCAAAATCAATGTCATACAAGATCTTGGAGAGTCGAGATCCTATGATCTCCCACATCCTCAATCAGTCTGAGTCCGCAACAGTGACATATAGGGTTAAACTGCAAATCAGCCTAGTCCTCCTTGGTATATAGACACGACACTAGAAAACAGGCTATACAAACTTGATTGTCTAAGGTACAACCACAGTTGTCCTCTATCACATCACATATTGAGATACGAACATAGCAGTTCTCCTACCGGGGCATGACCGTAGTCATCCTCCATAACCTATAATTGTGGATGAAAGTATATATCCTCAACTTGCACCCCCGCCACTAGTACAAAAATAACATATAACATCACATTTGATGGCATCGGTTAAAACTAAAAAACTGACACCAATATACTACGACGTCAGCTAAAAATGACAATTGTCACCTATATGGGAAGGTCGGTCGATTTACAAAAGACATGGGTATCACTTTTTCTTTAATGTTGGTTTGTTGACATAAAAATTGATGTCCAAAATCACCTGCAAATACAATTTTTAGGGGAAACATTGCCTCCAAAATTTTCAATTTGGCGTCAGTTGTACTGAAACCAACGACATATATTATGCGCCAAGCCCCCACAAAATTTTTTATCCCTAAGTAGTCATCATATTTTGACAAGGAACCGACAACTAAACATCCTTCATGAGGCAAAAAATTTCCCCTCATATGTCATCAATTTTTACCAAAGAACCGACGAGAATGTGTGTTCGCGCGTTGTCCTCGTGAAAATATTTTCCCCAAATTTACCTATTCGGTGTCAATTTTTGGTTGGCAACCGACAACTATGATCGTAACTCAAGAATAATTTTTTTGTCAGGTTATGTGGATAGATGTCAGTTGTTGTATCTAGAAACTGATGACAAACACCCTGACCGGGTGCATATTTTTTTGTTTATAGTTGCATATAGGTGTCAGTTTTCATGTGTAACCGACACCTATTCGTGTTAAGCGTTAGATTTTTGTAATAATCGATGCCTATAGCTAAATAGCATATGCGCGAACCAGACTCTTCCCCTTCTCTGTTTCATTCCCGATTGAGCTAGGTCTGTGGCAATTTTCCCCTCCAGTCGTCGCTTCATTGCTCGTCGACTGCTGCTCATCCTCCAACTATCCCCGCAGTCGTTGATCCCTTTGCTCGCTTGAGAGGACACCGGATCTTGGGAAGATGTCAGAGCCACTGCCACCGCCTAGCTCCAGTTGCTGCTCAGTTGGCCACCGGAGTCACTACCGCCGCCCAACTCCAGCTGTTGCTTAGTTGGTTGAGGGCACCACTCTACCCTCTCCTTTTCCATCGCGCTCTGTCGACCGCCTCCAGCTGCTGTACCTCCTCCGCTGCCAGTTGTCTTCCTCCCTCATTTCCTCCAGCCACCAGCCGCCACCGCCAACCACCAGTCTCCCGTAGCCAGCGCCACCAGCTAAATCTCCTTAGTTAGATCTCTAAAACCCTAATGTTTGTTCTCTGATTTAGTAGTGATGTGTCACCCTAACCTCTAAATGAATCCATATTATATGATGTAGATTGATGGTGATAATGAATGAGCTAGTTTATAAATTTTGATATCAATTATGAATGATAGGATACCTGCATATAGGTGACACATCCAACCAACATGAATCCATATTGTATGATGTAGATTGATGATGATAATGTATGCTTTCTCTCTTGATCAACTAATCCAAATGAAATGTGACCTAATGCACATGTAGCTATATTTTAGACCTAATCTTGTACACATTTCACCCTAATCTTGTATTAACTATAGTGCTCAATTATGAATGATAGGATACATACATTTGTGTGTAATGATTATCTTGATGATGAACATACATGTACATTGGAGATGCTGAAATCAATGTTATATAATATGGTACCTAGAATAGGGTATATGATTAAGACCAAGATGTTGCTATTGTAAATCAACCTAGGATATGAACAATGAAACTAGGATTGTTGGTATAGGAATGACAACATACATGTAGATTGTTGTCCTAGAAACCCATATAAGATTTACTCATTAGGAGTAAATCTTGGATAGTCCCTGGTTTGGGACTGTTCTTGAACACTTAATCTCACTTAGGATGTAAGTGTATAATCTATATTCGATTTTCAGGATGTTTCATCAGCACTTCCCCATTTGTTCTCTAAGTACATATGTTGGTGGGCATTTGCCCATGCACATAACTGTACTTGAAAATAGTGGGGAAATGCTACTGAAATTTTCTTGAAAACCCAATACACAGTTAATACTTACTAGTGAGATTTGGTGTTCAAGAATGGGATAGGTGGTACACATTTATTATATATATATAAGACCCTAGAACCTAATATTTTAACCCTAAACCCTAATCTTTTAACGCCAAACCCTAATCTTTAAATCTTTTAACCCTAAACTCTAATCTTTTAACACTAAACCCTTAACTTAATATCTAATCCCTAGACCCTAATATATACTTGTTTTCTCTTTGATCATAGAATGGATAGATCATGGATGTCTATTCTAAATTGTTGCACCCCAGAGTTTATTTTTGGTCTTGATCAGTTTATTAGATTTACGGAGGAACTATGAAACAAGCTGGAGATAGGTTCTACTGTCCATGTAGGCATTGCGGTAACAACTTGAAAGTTAGCACTGGTGACGAAATCAAAAGTCATGTCATATGCAATGGGATTGTACAAGGCTATACATAATGGTACTGGCATGGAGAGATTTCAAACTTGAAATCAGTAGATACCAATAGTAGTGCTTGTGTGGAAGAAGAAATTTCCTCCGATGACGTAGATGTGAACGAACCAATTCTAGTAGACATCATTGATGAGATGATGGATAGTTGTGCGGTAGAGAACACCGATCCACCTCCCATGTTTAGGAACATTGTGCATGATGCTGAGAGACTGTTATACACAGGTTGTACTAAGTTTACAAAGCTTAGTGCTATGTTGAGATTGTATAAGATGAAGGCTAACAATAGATGGAGCGACAAAAGCTTCATGTCATTGTTGTCTTTGTTGAAAGAAATTCTTCCTAAAGGAAACGAGCTACCAATCTCAACATATGAGTTAAAGAAATTGTTGTACCCAATGGGAATGGAGGCCAAGAAGATACACGCATGCCCGAATGATTGTGTATTATTTTAAAAGGACTATGTGGATTTGAGAGATTGTCCAAAATGTGGTGCATCAAGGTATAAAATGACGAATTCAGGGAAGTCCAAAATTGGTTCTCTTGCCAAGGTGATGTGGTATCTACCTATAATACCACAGTTTCAATGTTTGTTTGCCAATCTGATATATGTGAAGAATTTGAGGTGGCATGCAGAGGTCAAGAAAAATAATGATGGGATCCTACGACACGCACCCAATTCCCCACAGTGCAAGAAGATTGATTTATTGTACCCTGAATTTGGTGAAGAAGTCGGGAATCTAAGACTTGGGCTTTGTAGTGATGGGATGAATCCATACGGGACATTGAGTAGCCAACATAGCACTTGGCCTGTTATGCTTGTTATATACAATCTTCCTCCCTGGTTGTGTATGAAAAATAAGTATGTTATGTTGTCGTTGTTGATATTTAGCCCTAAACAACCTGGAAATGATATCGACATTTATCTTGAAGCTATGATTGACAACTTAAAGAAACTATGGGGTAAAGGTGTGATGACCTATGATGCTTCACGTAGAGAGACATTTTATTTGCACGCTATGTTGTTTTGCACTATTAATGACTTTCCCGCATATGGGAATTTTCCTGGATATAGTGTCAAAGGATCTAATGTGTGTTCTATATGTGAAGAGAACATTGATTCAATACAACTAAAACATGGCGACAAGACTGTATATCTTGGTCATCAAAGGTTTCTTCCAAAATTCCATCTGTATCGAATGTTGTGCAAAGCATTCAATGGATGGAATGTGGAACGGAGTGCGCCTAAACCTATACCAAGGGAGGTTATTTATGAAAGAGTAAAAGACTTTGTCAATGAATTTGGTAAGAGATCACAATGTACCATGGCCACACGGAGTGACAAATCTTTATTTAAGAAGAAGTCAATATTTTGGGATCTTCCTTATTGAATCTCTTTGGCAGTCATGCATTGTATCGATGTCATGCATGTTGAGAAAAATGTTTGTGATAGCATCATTGGTACTCTTTTGAATATACCAGGTAAGACTAAAGATGGGATCAAATCTAGAATGGACCTATGTGAAATGGGAATAAGGACAGAATTAACAAAAGTAGTTAGTAATGATCAGAGTACATATTTACCTCCTGCTTGTTACACGTTATCTAGAAAGGAGAAGAAAGCTTTTTGTAAGTGCTTGGTTAATGTTAAGGTTCCACATGGTTACTCATCCAACATCCATAGATTGGTATCAATGAAAGATCTAAAACTGATAGGTCTTAAATCTCATGATTGTCACACTCTAATGTAGCAATCATTACCCATGGAAATTCGATCTATACTGCTGAGGCATGTAAGGTTTGCAATCACTAGACTTTGTTTCTTCTTCAATAGTCTGTGCAGCAAAGTTATTGATCATGAGGCTCTCAATAAGTTGCAAAGAGAAGTGGTTGTTACCCTATGTCATCTTGAGATGTATTTTCCTCCTTTGTTCTTTGATATCATGGTACATCTTGTTGTCCACTTGACTAGGGAAGTGAAAATGGTGGGACCAGTTTTCTTGCATTGGATGTATCCTTTTGAACGATACATGAGAATGGAGTATTATTGAGGGTTATGTGGTGAGAGAGGTTATGTATTTTTGCAATGAATTTCTGAGTGGTAATGACGCTCCTATAAATGACAAGAATATTGAGGAGTATTCTAGCAAAGGGATTTTAGGATCATGGATGAAAGTAATCCGCTGTGAGCTGTTGGAACAAGCTCACTTATATATTTTGCACAACATCGATGATGTGAGTGTTTATATCGTGGAACATACCAATTTCATCAAAAAACAATATCCTCGAGTCAATTCAATGTGGTTTGCTAGAGAGCATAACAAGACATTTGTTAAGTGGTTTGAAGATAAAGTCTTATATCAACTATCTCAAACACCAAATAATCTTGCTGAAAATAGCAAATACCTTGCCTTGAAACCAAAAATGAATGTTATGTCTTATGAATGGTTTGACATAAATGGGTTCTCATATTACACTAAGCGTTAAGATGATAAGAGCGTCGTCCAAAACAGTGGGGTCACCCTTCAATCATCTTCATTATTTTTTGCCAGTGCAAAGGATAAGAGTCCACTTGAAGCTAAAATGTCATATTACGGTGTCATTGAAGACATATGGGAGTTTGACTACGTAGATTTCAGAATTCTGCTCATTAAATGTAAGTGTGTTGATAACACCAAAGGAGTTATAGTGAATGAATTGGGTTTCACATTAGTGAACTTTGAAAAGATTGGCGAGAAGGGTGAACCATTCATATTGGTATCACATGCAAAATAAGTATTTTATATCGATGATCCTGTAAATGAAAAATGGTCGGTTGTTCTTCATGGTAAAAGGCGGTTCATTGAAGCTCCTATAGATAAAGAAGAGTACTATGATAATAATGATGACTCGAGTCCATTCTCAGTTGGGTTGCCAACACCAAATATTAAAGCTAACGATGACTTATATGTGTGTGGAGATCACACCGAAGGAATGTTAATTGATAAAAGATTGCAGTATTAGAGGCATGTTTTTATTTTTTTTATATGTTTTATTTGTTTGATTGTTACATCAATGTGAACTTTACAATGTTATATTATCTTCTAGCTATGTTAAATGTTAAATGTAAGATTTTTTTAATGACACTTTCAGATGGCTAACCATGAGTATGATGATCGTAATGATGATTACCGTGAGGGTGACGATATCAATGAGGCGTCGCCTCACAGTGTAAGTTTTAAAATATATCCTATATTTCTATCTGTATGTCCATTTATAAGTTATATCCTATAAGTGTTTTTTTGTCATTTTTTAGGTTGAGGATGTACCCCCTGAAACCCTTGTGGCACTTGATGAGCAGCAAAAAAAATTGAAAAGCGAGGGGCAGCACTATGATGAACAAGTTACTACAACAGAGGGGTAATGGACCAAAACTAGCCATGGATTTTGATCATGTAGGAAATCCAGTTGGAGTGAACCGCAATTTGTTTATTTCATATCTTGGGGTTCTTACTTGTAGCCATTGTAGTCCTAATTTAGAATATTCTTGGCATAAAGTTCCTAAAGGGAAGAAAGACTTAGTATGGAAAGAACTATGTGTGAGTTATTATCATTTGCAATTCTATTTTGCATAATACTAATTTTTAGGATACTAGTCTATTAAATATATGAAATGTTACAGAGTATATTTGAACTGGATGAAAGCCTACATCATAAAAAGGTGATGCAACACTATGGGAGGGTCCTAAGGAACTATAGGACAAATCTCACCCAACTATACATATGAGATGCTGAGAATAGGAAGAAGTCAGCCATTCAGCAATGGAACTACCTGGATATGAAGGTCTGGGAGGCATTTGTTGCCAAGAGAAATACTGATGAGTTTAAGGTATTTAGCGTCACTCCCAATTTAATTAATATACATTCTTATAAATTCATCTATTCACGATTGACCTTTAGTGTTACTAACCAATGTAATGTTCTTACTAACAAGTCTATCAGCGATGCTCAAAGAGCAAGGTTTGCACTAAATGTGCATGACCACATGATGGGTCCAAGTGGCTATGCAAGAGTTCGCCAAAAACTATCGGCTGCTTCTGTTGAGTCTTCTGCTACTCAGGAGGCTGGTGAGTCCTCTACTGTTACTCCTGCACCTCTGCCTCACCATGTTGTGTGGATAGCTAGGAGGTAAAACAAGAAAGGAGATATAACCAAGTCTGCAACTATTGAGGCAGCTACAAAAATGGTAAAATTCAACTCTTAGAGAAATCAATATTGATGATTGTTATGTTTACTTACCAATTTCTATTGATGGCAATTAGTGTGAGCTTTACGAGAGCAAGGCAAGTTCATCCCTAAGGACACAATGAATTGATTTTACTCTTGGTAACCTAGAGAATCCTGGATGCGTTAGAGTTGGAGGCACTGGTGTGGGCATAGAAGCGTTCTTTGGGCCATCATAGCACAAACATGTCCCAAAAGTGGGATTTTCAAAAGCTGAGGTAACTATTTTTTTAGAATGTTATTGCAAAAGGAATTCAATAATCAAATGCTAGTGTATCTTTTATCCATGTATAGGTAGATGAGTTAATTGATAGGAGAGTCGAGGAAGCACTTGATAAGAGACTCCATGAAGTAATGAGCAAGTGGCAGGCATCTCAGGCTACCACTCAGATAGTACATGTGTTGTGCCGCTCTTCCCCTATAGCAGAGGTGGTTGGGACTAATCTTGTAGACCCACCACCTAGCATGTCTACTGTAAGTATTTTTATAACATAGTAGTAGTCTTTTCAAGATGATATATTTATGTATATATGTATATAACATACTCTATGTAAATTTGTAGGGGTTGAGGTCATGCCATCTAAGATTCAAAGAATTCGTCGTTGTAGAGGTCGAGGCTTACCCGTGCCTTCCAGGGCACACGATTCATGAAACTCCAGTACTCTATGGTGCGGTTCGTGTGAGCATGAGGCTTGTGTTCCCTCATTGGAGGTAGATCAATTGCCATATGCCCACCCAGATGCTGACACACTTGGTGAAGTAGAAGGCGGAGTGATATTGTGGCCCGAAAGGATGTCGTTTATAATGATCTTGTATGATAAATTTACATTACGTTAATTTGTTAGTGTGTATATACAAGTCAATTGATATGAAATTATATATACATGAGAAAAGGAAGAAACATGCTACAGCTCTGCCTCCACCTCCACCTCCACCTCCTCCTACAGTACCTAGTTGGGTTCCAAAGGACCTATACGACTCGATAGGTCCTAATTATAGGGGTATGGCAATATGGATAGGCGAACATAACAAACATTGTCCTATAAATGTTTATATTCTGGAGGATGTTGCAGGCCAATCATACGATAACAGTATATTATACAAGATATTTCGGAGTTGTTTAGGTATGATTGGTTGAATACATCTATGATAGGGCTATGGATATGGTGAGATCTTATTTATATATCTATATACCTTGTTTTATATACGGTAATCTGGTTTCTTATATATCAATGCATACATAATATATGTTTTGCAGCCACTTACACAAGATCTGTAAAGAATTTTCATTTACCCATGTGGGATTTCTAGTTCCATCCTTGATCAGTCTTGTAGATAAAGACCCTTCATTATTTACCTTATACTTCTTTGTCGCTTTTAAATATTTTGGTAAAAAAAGAGCGTGATAATAGCTCCGTTCAATGTTAAGTAAGTTTACTTTGATTATAATTTGGACTTAATAAAATCACATTTTATTGTGGATTTTGAGTTATATATTTTTAACTTTCTTATCTCTAGTGGTAAGCATTGGGAGTTACTGGTTGTTGTCCCCAAGACGTTCATAGTTTATTATCTAGATCCTGAGGGGAAGCAATCAGGCATGCATGTACACGTAATGAAAAGGCCATTATTCACGTGAGAAATTTTCATATTTATATCCCGTTAACATCTATTATTACATTACTATTTAGTAATGCAATTTAATGTGTTACACTAACATGTAGGGATTTAAAAGATTTCAAAAAAGCTGGAGGAAACATGGGCAAGACAAAGAATAAATTGTTAGTTTGGGAGAATGTGAATGTAGTTTCCTGACTCCAATATATATATTATTTATGTGAACTATGCTTGTTTTTATATATTAACATTTTGTATGTTGAAATTTATAGTGTGCTAAACAAAATAACGGCTGGGCATGTGCATACTTTGTGATGAAATATATGGAACTAATTGTCATATGCTGCACTGGAAATTGATACCATACAATAAGTATTATATAGTCTCATTAGATAATATGAAATATATCAATATTATTAATATTATATATATGGCATTCTCTTTGCATGTGTTTAAAACAAGTGACTTCACTACATCTGAAAAGTTATTAGATGTACATAGTCCCTATACAATGGAATAATTAGATGATATAAGAGAACGATGGGCAAAATCCTTAGACGCACTGGGAATTTTTTATTATTATTGGAGTAATGATGATGATGATGATGATGATGATGATGATGATGATGATGATGATGATGATGATGATGATAAAGAATGACATTTTCAAACTTTGATGTCATAATATTATTTATGTATTTGATGACATGTTAAACTTTGAAAGATACAATTACATATACATGTTTGAATGAATTTTTTTGAATTGTCTTATCTATATACATGTGTGTGAATGTGAAGATGAATGAATGAATGTGCTTCTACATGTGTGTGAATGTGGAAAGAGATGAATGAATGGAACTACAGGTTGCTACATGTGTGTGAATATGAAATGGAGGAATGAATGGAACTACAGGTTTCTACATGTGTGTGAATCATATGAATGAATTAAATGTGCTTATACATCTATGTGAATCACATGATCTATATATAATATTGTCCATCTTGTTAATATTGTAGGTTTGTGGCCTTTTGTTGGCTAAAATCTGAGGATGATGTAACTTGTAGTTCAAAACTGAACTGCAGGTTCTGCATCCTGCTAAGAAGAAAAAAAAACATAGTCGTCAGTTAAATGAAAAAAAATTGTCAATAAGTTGAGGTCAACGGAGTCAGTTATTTATGGAAAATTAACAACTATTGTCTAACCCGGGGCCAATTTTTTTTGTTCGGGATGGAGAATGGTGTCAGTTTTGAATGAATAACTGACGCCTATGGTCCCACTACTGGTGGTTCTTTTTTTTTGCAATTAGGGATGGCTTTATGTCATCGGTTTGGTAACTGACGCTGAAGGCATCTACTTTTAGTGTCACCCACTTGGATGTCGCTTGGAAACCAACGTCAAAAGTCTTATTTAATCGACGTTAAAGGTGACATTTGTACTAGTGCGCATATTCAACAATATGTGCTCCAAGTTTCTCTTAGGAATTACTTGTTTCACCATCCAGCAAGTAATGATGCTGAAGATGGATCTATGACTCACGGTAGCTAAGTGATTAGGGTTTCACTTGATTAGGTATTTCCAATGGGGTATCTTTTAATGCATCAATAAAGTTGCAACACATAAACCCTAAACAAATTCTACAAAGATAAGGGTATATTGCAACTCTAGAAGATATAAAATGTATTAAGCATAAAGTTGATCACATCACCACATAACACTATCTAACTGCCATAGACAAGGCCATCACCATTATCACATCATCATGGGATAACCATACCTCATCACATCATTAGAGGATATCTCCTCACATTAGGCACAAAACCATCATTAAGGTCATCAGACCATTCACATTTTTTTTGTTCTTGTAGGTAACATCATTAGCTCACCATGCCTCATCAAGGATCATAATTATCACCTTGTGCAACATAAAGATATCACAACATTCACAATCTATGATGTTTATCCAACCTACAACATAAGGCTTACTTCAATATATGCTAATCATTTAAGCAATTAAACATTGGACACCATGTACTCAAGATTAGGGTCAGGGTTCCTCGTATATATCCAATTAGGGTTTTCCAAAATAGCATATAGCATCCAACCCTCATTCAATATTTCCTACATCCAATTAATGTCAACCATCATCACTATACGCCAAACATACACACAAAATACATGATTAGGAATTTCCATCGACCGAAGGAAAACCAAGACACATTTCTTAGGCAACCGAAGGAAAGAAAACCCCTATGGTCAAAGACCATCATCCTCTACAACCGAAGAGAAAGAGGGGCCACACCAACAATCAAAGGAAACCCTAGGTAGAAGAGCACATCATCGATCGAAGATAAAACCAAGACAAGCGACCGATGGAAAACAAGAATACAAACTTCTTCAACTAAAAGTCACATAGCCATTCCTTCCCCCATCCAAAGAAGGCCACCTTAGCGACCCAAAGGCAAACCAAACCTCATCGACCACATAAGGGTTATTAGGAACCACCAAGATGGAGAAAAACACCTCAAATAGAAGGTCAACAAAGTAATCAACTCCATTAAATCGAAACCAAACATAAAGGTAGGTCCATGAAGGAAAACATCATCTAAGCCCTATAATATGATCATCAAAACATAGGGATAACCAAACCATAAGCATGAGCAGAAAACCCAATGTTCCAAACCATCACATGCATCCAGAATCTCCATAACCAAGGGAGAGAAATTGAACCATAACCATGATGAGAAACCAATGTTTAAACATGTGCATGTGAAACTAGTACTTCCACCATCCATTGAAACTCAAGAACAAGAATCAGGGTTTAAGGGAAAGAGCTATTACATGCAAGATTAATATAATCATAAACCCTAAAACAAGGTAATGTAAAACTATGGCTACTTAAAATAAACTAGGCAATGACTAAAAAAGATAATTCTCATTCATCAACTGTGTCTCTACATGGATGCCCATAGAGCATTTATATAGGCTTCTAAAAGAAAGACTAAACACACGACAGCCAATGTGGGACTAAAACCACATGACTTTACAAAAACTCATAAGAAGAGAAAAAACATAATAAAATAAAGCATGTCAATAAAGCCTAACTAATGACATGACGACACCTGCGCTCATAAGTGCGTAAAGGTGGGGCCTGTCCTACATCAACTCCCCTCAGCTACAAAAGACTCAACTCCATCAAGTCAATACTGAGATAGAGCTCTAGAATATCTGCATCAATGCGACGAAACTCCTCCTCGGTGATCCATGTGGTGTCTGCTGAAGAACGACCTCTCCAATGAACCAAGAAATGGCGTACAATGCCTTGGCTGATGAGGATGGTCTGGTCATCCAAAATGGTGTCGATGCGCTCGAGTGGCTACTGAGGAAGTTGAGGTAGAGGCGGTAACACTACTGACGGAAGTGAACCATTTTGACGGTCTGATGAAACTGTTGTTGGTGGTGGATGGGGATCGAATGTACCACAATAAGGAGAAAGATCCTCCACATTGAATATTGCACTAATGCCCCAATCTGCTAGCAAATCCAGTACATAGGCATTGGATCCCTGTCGACTAAGTATTTGGAAAGGTCCTGACGCTCTGGTATGAAGCTTCTTGAGAGAATTTTTGGGGTAGCGTTCAGGATGCACACATACTAACACATAATCCCCCACATTATATTCTTGAAACCTACGATGTGCATCTATAGAAATCTTATAGTTTTCATAAGACAAAGTAAGTTTTTGGTGAATCTCGACATGCAAATCATGAATGTGTTGGGAAAAGGTCTCAACAGTGTGGGAAGTGTGGTCATTAGTGGACATAGGTACAAGATCTATAGGCTGGAGGGGTTTGTATCCATTAATAACTTCAAAAGGACTCTTTCCTATGGAACGATTTACCGAGTTGTTGTAAGCAAATTCAGTAGTAGGTAGTAATAAGTCTCAGTTGCCTAGGTTTTCACCAAAAAGACATCACAGAAGGTTACCTAAGATCATGTTAACCACCTCAGTTTGACCATCAGTTTGAGGGTGAAAGGTAGAAGAGAATGTGAGGTTGGTACCAAAGATTTTCCACAAGGTCTTCCAAAAGTGGCTAACAAACTTTACATCACAGTCGGAGACTATGGACGAAGGAATTCCATGTAGTTTGACTACCTCATTGAAGAAAAGGCGGGCAATACGAGAGGCACAAGAAGTCTTACTACAGTCAATGAAGTGGGTCATTCTTTAAAAATGATCAACAACAATGAACACATAGTCATGGCCACAGGAAGTGCGAGGAAGACCTAAAATAAAATCCATACTTAGGTCCTTCCAAGGCTCATGTGGAATAGGGAGAGGAGTGTAAAGAGCCATATTTTGTCTTTTGGTTTTGGCCAATTGACAAGAACGACACTGAGACATGATGTGAGCCACATCACGACATAAGGAAGGCCAATAAAATATGTCTATCACTAGAGTGGTGGTCTAATCCCTACCGAAATGGCCAGTGAGGCCACCAGCATGTAATTCCTGAATGAGAAAATCTCGAACTGAAGTAGAAGGGATACACAACTACATGCCATGAAAAAGAAATCTATCATGTAGGATAAAAGTAGAAGCATGGCCAGGTGTGCTACTGAGAAGTTCAGAATGAATAGTCATGAAATCAAGACATGTTGGATATTGTTCTTTCAGTCAGTCAAAGCCCACAACTTCAATGCTCATAGATTGTAGGGTGGTCAAGCAATGACTGAGAGCATCTGCGGGCCTTGTTCTTAACACCTCAATGATGCTTGAGGACAAAAGTGTAATCCTAAAGAAATTCATACCACTTCGTGTGACACACATTTAAGTTCTTTTAGGAGTTCAAAAGGTGAAGGGCTTGATGGTCAGACCAAAGAATGAACTCTTGATGGAGAAGGTAGTGCCTCCAATGACGCAGGGATTACACTACAGTGTAGAATTCTTTATCATACATGGAATATTTACACTTTGCCTCATTGAGTTTCTCACTGAAAAGTAATAGGGTTCCCTTGTTGACTCAGAACGCCTCCAATGCCAACACCAGAAGCATCACAAGATACTTAAAAAGGAAGTGAAAAATTGGGAAGGCAAAGAACCGGAGCTTCAGTCAACTTAGTTTTGACTGCCTCAAAAGCACGTTTGGATAATGGTGTCCACTCTAATTTGTCACACTTCATTAACTCAGTGAGAGGAGCCATAATGGTGCTAAATCCTCGAACAAAATGGTAGTAAAAAGTAGCCAGCCTGTGAAAGCTGTGAAGCTCAGAAATAGAAGTGGGTTGAGGCCAATCAGTGATGGCCTTGACTTTGGCTGGGTCAGCCTCAATGCTGACAACGGAAACAAAATAGCCAAGGAATAGGACTTTATCTTTAAGGAACGAACACTTCTTTAGATTGATGTACAATTTCTCAGTATGAAGTGTGTCAAAGATGAGTTAGATTTTCATCCTTGGTCTTACTAAAAATCAGAATATCATCAAAGTATACCACTAAAAAATTTCCAATGAATGGTCGTAACACGTGGTTCATAACGCACATGAAGGTGATGGGTGCATTCAAAAGGCCAAAAGTCATGACTAGCCACTCATATAAATCATCTAGGGTTTTGAAGGAAGTCTTCCATTCATGAGACTCCTTAACACAGATCTGGTGGTAATCACTATGAAGGTCAATCTTGGAGAAATAGTGGGATCCTATCAATAGATCAAGCATGTCGTCAAGACGTGGAATAGGAAATCGATATTTGATAGTGATCTTATTAATGGGTCGACAATCTAAGCATATACGCCGACTACCATCCTTCTTGGGAGAAGGTAGTATCAGAACCGCACAAGGGCTCTTTCTCTAATGAGTGAATCCTTTGAGAAGGATGGCATCAACTTGATGTTTCAATTCAACATGCTCGATTGGGTTCACATGGTAATGAGGTCAGTTAGGGAGCGAAGATGCAGGAATCAAATCAATCTCATGCTGAATATCACGCATAGGAGGGAGCTCATCTGGAAGGTCGGTGGGTATCATGTCCTTGAACTCGTCAAGAAGGGAGGCAAGTTCTGGTGGGGGCTGACAATCGAACATGGGAGTAGATTCTTTGATGTATAGCACATACATGCATCCAGATTCTCGGATGGCTTCCTCAAGCTCTCATAGAGTGACAAGGTGTAGAGAGTGTTGAGATTTGGAGGATTGGGGATCGAGCGGTGGACTCTTTTTTATAGGGGAAATGAAATGAGTAGGTGCTAATCGGATGTGTTTTCCTTTGTGCTTAAAAGTATAAACATTGGAGCGTCCCTCATTGTGGGCATCTAAGTCATATATCCAAGGATGACCCAAAATAGCATGGCCAACATCCATGGGCAACACGTTGCACTAAATGTGGCCCAAATAAGCACCTAGAGTGATGGGTACAAAAAAACATTGGGTGATGGGCAAGCTAATCAGGTTCACCCAATAGACTTTGTGTGGTTGTGGATGTGGTTCAGGGAGCAACTCCATGCGCTTCAATTCATGGTGTGAAATGATATTTTGATAAGTACCCCCATCAATGAGGAGTTTACAACTTTTACTAGCGCGTTTGAAAAAGGTTTGGAAGGGGGTGGTATGTTTCCATTCATCCCCTTCTAAAGGAGCAGCAACAACACGCATGAATTGAAGATAAGAAGGATCATCCTCATAATCATCGTCATCATCTGAGGGTTCAGAGGCTGGAAGAACGTCTTCATACTCAATGTCATCCTCTGGGGTGGTATCGGGAGAATTAGAGGACAAAAAAAGAGCACAACAAGGGCATTGGGCAGCTGAGTGAGTCGTGCTATGACAATGAAAGCATTCATAGCCTCTTGGAGGAGGTCGGATTGGGGTGGACATTATCTCCTTGCCTTTACTAGCTGAAGGGGTTGAAGAACCCTAGGGAGATGGTTGGGGCAGAGGATAGGTTGAACGAGATGAGGTGGTGACATGATTACTGGTTGATCTAGTATGTTGACTGAAATGGGAAAAGGAAGGCCCACGAGAAGCAGGTTGTAGGTAACTCTCGACCTTTTGGGCATGGTGAAAAGCATCCTCTAAGGAGTCATATTGTTGCAATTGCATTTCTCACTTCATATCGGGGTGTAGATGGTGCATAAAGCGAGCTGCTAGTTTCCAATCTGAGTCATTGTGATCACAATAGTTTTTAGCCTCTTCAAACTGTTCCATGTACTCCTGAACAGATGATGTCCCTTGGCTAAGGGCCATCCAATTAGAAAGAAGTTGTCTTTGGTGTTGGGAGGGTGCATAGCATTCACATAGCTTGGTTTTCATCTCATCCCAAAATAGAATAGGAGGATGACCACTATGCTCCATGTCACATTGGACACCTTGTCAATACCTCTTGGCAGACCCTTCGAGTTTTGTTTTCACAAACCTAATCCGTTGGGCATCTGTCATGTTATACCAGTTGAAAAAATATTCCAAACTGGCAATCCAATTGAGAAAAGCCTTAGGGTCAAGTTTTCCATCAAAAGTAGGGGCATCTACATTAACTCGTCGGGTGATATCATCCTGAGGTGGGTATCCTGGGTGGTATTGACCGTAAGGATTTTGGGGAAAGCCTGGGCCACGTGGGGGTGTGAAAAGCATCATGTCCAGGGGGACGAGGACGTGGCACAGGAGGTTGGATGGAATGATACGATAGAGCAATTGGTCGTTGAGGATGTCGATAATGATTTGCAGGAATGAATTGGGGGTCAGGGGCATTACGTTGAGGGGGGGTATCTCCGTGCAAGGTTTGTGTGCGAAGCAGCGGGTTGAGGCGTATAATTGGGAGCCTGATAATATGGTGGGTTGTAGTGGTGGTTTTCCTCATAAGCCTGTAGGGAGTAAGGGTCATGTTCAGCAAAAGGCTCAGTGGCCCCTATGTTTTGGTAGTCGGGGATCTCTTGGGGTTGTGGTGCACAGATTTGTAGGGGAGTAGGAGCTAATGGGGATCGAGGTGCATTCCCAATATTTGGTGGCATGCCATATCCCAAATCAGGTGCGGAATTCTGACAGGCCTGGAGAGTATGTGTTTGGCGGATTGTGTAAAGCTCAGTCATGATGGAATTGAGTGTTTGGCGAAGAGTATCTAGGTTAAAGGGGTTTTAGGAAGAGGCAGGGGCTTCTTCCATAGTGGGTTCCAACACAGGGCTATTAGACCTATGATTCGACATAATGAATTGTAGCAAAACAACCAAAAATTATTGTGCCAAAGGAAAACTTAGTTTTTGAGATGAACAACGCAAAAAACTTCAAGAAAAAAATGCAGACAGATATATGAAAGTAAGTAGTGTGTCGAACAAAGAAAACCCTCTCAAAAAAATAGGACTTGGAAATTTTGCGATGGGGGAATCAAAACTCTCTATGGATCCTTTTGCGAATGTACTAGAAATGAAGAAGAAGAACAAGGTACAATAATAATGGAAAGACCTTACCTGAATTGTAGATATTGAATACCCTTTACGTTCTGTAGAAGATGTTGAAGAAAGCTTCCTTAAAGTCGATGTAGAAGGAAGTGCCTCAGAAGGAAGGATGATCTGGTATGCGCTGACCATACGCCGATCCAACTAGCGGGGGGTTGCTTACTAGCGGCCAGCGGTAGTAGCAATAGGGGAAGCAGTGGCGGACAGTGGCAGTGGGAGAGGATGGTGGTGGAAACAGTAGCAGGGGCCGGCGGCTACAACAACGATGAACAATGGCTGTGGCACCAGCATGGGGTGGCGGCTGTAGCAACGGCAGACAGCGGCGACGGCAACTGCGGCAGCAGGCGGCGGCCATAGTAGCAGTGGGCGGCGGGTGTAGCAACAATGGACAGCGGCAACGGATAGAAAGGGATGAAGGCAGCGGGGCGGCGGCAGCAGGCAGAGAGGGTAGCGGGTAGGGTTTGGTAGCAGCGGCGGTGGTGGAGGGTTTGGCGAAGGTGGATGATGATGACTGGAGGATGACGGCTGGAGGATGGAGGGTGACGGTTGGGTAGGACCTAACCCTAATGCTTTTAGGGTTAGGCTCTGATACCACTTAATGTAAAATTATGGCTAACTTAAAATAAACTAGGAAATGACTAAAAAGGATAATTCTCATTCATCAATTGTGTCTCTACATGGATGCCCATAGAGCCTTTATATAGGCTTCTAAAAGAAAGACTAAACACACGATAGCCAATGTGGGACTAAAACCACATAACTTTACAAAAACCCATAAGAAGAGAAAAGACATAATAAAATAAAGCATGCCAATAAAGCCTAACTAATGACACGATGACACCTACGCTCATAAGTGTGTAAAGGTGGGGCCTGTCCTACATCACAAGGTATCATCATCAAGTAACATATAATAACATTTTAGAGATAATATAAGCTTTGCATGCAAGATTTGAGTGCAACGGTAGTAGAGGAGAGAGTTATATAACTTGCCTTGAGATGAAGATCAACTCACAAGCCACGAAGATCCAATAGAGAAAACCACAACTTGGATCAACTCCACAGCCAAGATAAATCACATCAAGAGAAGAAGGAAAAATCCCATCTACATCACTCACAATCATAACCATGTGTCACAATGCACATGAGCACCACCTTTATGGCAAACCTTATTCAAGGTCATAGTGGATGGATTTCAAACTATTTTGTGTGATGAGTGTAGTGATTTTAGGTATAAGAACCACAATTACCACAATCACTATGAGAGATGAATCTGACTACCAATCATAGTTTCCATGAGTCACTCTCAAGGTGAGTCTTTTTGATACATTACTCTATAACAAGTATCTATGTGTTTGGTTTGATATCACATATCATGACTAATGAAATTCTATCATCAACCAACTCACACTCTAGTCTTATGTGTTATTGTTGTCTATCACCCTTATACAATAACATCTGACTAGGGTCATAATAAGAATGTATATACTCTTATCATTTGTATGATCTCATTGTTTTGGTCCTCAACCCGACGACATACATAATTGACTAATATCATTCTTTAGACATTTATTATGTTTCATCATTATCTCATAACTAAATAAAATGGAATAAATTGGAAGATTTCCTTTCTTATTAATAAAATCATTTACAAGATATGCCATTACAATCATCATGTGATAGGATCTCTGGGAATACATACCAACAAATTTTACTATGTGAGAACATGCTATCATAGTTAAAAACATATGTACACATTTGAAAAAATGTGGTTCACTAAAATGAAATGGCTAAACTTATTTTATATTATAGTGATCAATTGATGTGAGTTGGCACTAATACCACTAATAAAACCAAGGCAACTCTTTTCCACCCATCATATTTCTATCAAAAGTCATATACAATTTGGTCGAATCCATAGAGAGACAAATAAATTCAACATCAAATAGCTCTAGTTAATCATGCAATTCGATTAAGAAAAGTCAGTTGGTTGATTCAGTCCTAAATTAAGCTAAGTTTATCACAAGTTCTCTTTAAGTAATAATTTAAACAAAATGTATTTGGTATTGACGCACATATTATCACATGATGAATAAGTACACAAAATAAATGTATTTGATTCTCTTGTCCACGTCTTAAAATATATTATGATTAATGATTTACACCTATTAATAACCTAGTGGGTAGATTAGTCATCTATTGATGTATAGGTCTAGCACAATATGTTAAGCTCTCTCACATCCCTCTACGTTGGAATCATAAATTTACCTTCATTGAACAAATAATGAGAGTATAGAATGATGGATTCTCAATAAGTTACATGTTATGAAAACTAGAGATATAATTTTCCTCCATTAAATTCACACCTCTCTGAAGTTTGGAATTTTAGAACATAGGACAATTCTCCCAAATGATTAATAACAACTAGAGAAATAAGAGAGAAAATGTGTAACAGTAATACCAATTGTTCATCACATGACTAATAGGTGCCATTTATGCACCAAAACAAGGAATCTACTCCATTATGGTTGTTGCTGCATGATTCAGCTCTATTTTAGGGCTTCATCTTCTGTCATATTGCATTTCAATTACATCTATACCTGTTAGATTACATGTTATTTCCCTCAATATGCATATTTGTATAAAATGCACTTATGGACATTATTTGCATGTTTTTCAGGCATTTGGACCATGCTTGATGGAAGAGAGAGAAGAAATGATCCTAGGGTTTCTCTACCCTTGAAGAGGCCTAAAGTGAATTCTGATGCGTCCTCAACCTACCCCTAGTGGCCAAAGATCCATTGAAACAAACATGTCCAAGAAAATCCAAAGAAATAAGTCCAAATGTTGATCCAAAGGCCAGCACGGATGTGGTACCACAGAATGGTCGTTCTAGCTTACTTGCAAATCAATAGAGTCACCCTGGAGCAAATGTAGAATCACCACGGGCATAGTCGTGCTACTCACAAAAGCCTAGCTATTTTTCACTGCTTTACCCATATTGCCCCTACTTGACCTAGTGCTTCCCCCACACCTATATATACCTAGGTGGTGGCTCTAGCACCAGGTTAGATACCTTCTACCACCTCTTAGCTCCCCATTTTTTCATTCCACCCATTCCAATCCATTTCACCATTTCCACCACTAAAACTCTAGTTTCCTAGTGTTTTGCCCCTATTCCACCATCATACCATGCCATTGCACCTTAGAGGAGAGAGGAGGACATCCAGAAGTAGCTGAAGTGGAGGATTTCTCCATCTACACTGAGCTACATGGCTATTTCTACCTCTTTCTCATTTCTTTTTGTATTTTGCATTGCTATGAGTAGTTGGCAGAAGGTTCAAGAATCTGAGTTTCTAGCATGATGAATGACGATGTCCATGCCTTTGATATGACATCTCTGACTCATAATGACTCATTCCCGTAAGTGATTAAGATTCTTGGTGACATGGTGAGCTTCATTAAAAACCAAGTGACAAATGTAACTTTTCATGTGGTCAATGCTATTGAGTTTTAGGGTGAAAAAAAGAAGACGTCTCACTCCTATAGCTACCAGGAACCACAAAGTCCAAGATATAACTCAAGGTTTGAGGAATAGGTTCTCTCTAGGTTGAAGAGATTTTCTGACATACAAATGAATGTGACAAGGCTTGAGGAGAGGATAGAGAATCTACCTTCCATAATTTCTCACCAAGAAGAAAAATTGTCTTCAAAACCCATTTGGAGTTTCAATGAAGCAAGTGGACCAATGCCCTCTTCACAAGTTTTCTATAGTCCACCCCCCTTGCAAGTGCAGGACATATATCACTTCCAAGGTGAACCCAAGCCTTATACTCCTCCCCCCTTCATCACCACCAATTTCTCAACAATTCACCTTCCAACCTCAATTCTCCCCTCCACCTCAATTTCAACACCAAGTGTCATCTCCACCTCCTCTACAGCCACAACTAGCTCCCCCTCTCCACAATGAGCAAGGAAGTGTTGTGACAGTTATAAGGAGTGGAAAATCTCTTGAGCAGCCTGCTAGTCAAAGAAATGTTGATAAAGCAAAGCAAAGGCAGTCAAGTGGTAATATTGTGATTGAGATTGGTGAAGATGATTTTGTAATACCTCATCTTGATTTTGGGATTCCATGTGCTCCACCTCGTACACCATTTCAAGTCCCACCATCCATAGAGTTCCATCTCACATTGATGCAAGCAATCACAAAGAAAGTGAGCCACCATTCATTGAAGCATTAAATGAGCCATCAGAAGTAAAGAGGAGACAAAAGCACAATGTTGACATTCTTGAGGTGTTTTCACTACAGAAAAATTTCCCACTAGTGGCATTTATTCTAGTGGCATTTATTAAAAAAAGCCACTATCTTTCTAATATACAAGCATTTTTAATTAAAATGCCTTTAAACACCTATTATAGAGTTTCTAAAAAGGCTTTAACATTAAAAGCATTTTTATTTTTAATTAGTGGAAATCTAAAATTACCATACCAAATTAGAAAGTAATTTGCTAACACAATATTGACTTCCCGCTCTCCCGCTCCAAATTTTACAATTCGCGCTCTAGATCCCGATGATAGACTCCGCTCTCTCCCTGATTCAGCCTGATGATCCATCTGACCGCTCTCTCCCTACGCAACGTCCTCGCTCACCAGCTAGACCAGCGTGTGGAGGAGATTGTGCCCTAGCTCTGTTGGTGGATCACGTACGTCTTGCGTGTGCTGTGTTCCAGTCGCCGGCCGTAGAGTGCCAAGTTTTCAGCCGTAGAGTGCCAAGTTGTCGGTGCCTGAGTGACACATTGACAGCGAGTCCCAACCGATCGAAGCATACTCGTGCATCATTCGTTCTTCCTCCTCCGCTATTTTGGACCGAGCCCAGTCGAAGCAAGACTCAATCTGCCCCTCCGGCATCGGCGAGCTTGAGTGAGGGAGTACTCCGAGCAATCCTCTTCAGGTAACCTCGCTGCACCCTATTCTACAACTCCCTTGTCTCGTTAGGGTGTTCGATCAACCCATATATCTACACAAACGAGTTTCATGCCAAGGAAGCTAGACTTCCGACCATGCTTCTCGGCCACAGTAAAAATGATTTTTACAGACCTACAACTTTGCTATGACCATCTTCAGTTATAGGTTAATCATCTGTTTGAAGCCATGAATTAAAAGATTATAAAGCCTTTAATTACAGAAACTATGTAAGCTTTAGTCTATTAGGCTTCTTAAGTATATCTGGATCATTCATGTTCCTTGTTAGTGTTAGCATCCCTATTTACAACAACATCTACAAAAGTATTGTCGCCTAATTATATGTAAAGGTGTTTAATCTTCTTGTGATCCTCAAATATTCCTCATAATGGATTATGTAGGGAGGAAAATAGTTGTCTTTTACATTTGTTATTGTGAGAGCTAGTCAAGATATGTTTCTTATCTTATCATTTGTATAAAGTTAGTTATTACATTCTGATATTAATTGTGCCAACGTATTGTTGGGAATCTAGGTATGTTCTGCCTAATAATCTTGAGGATCCTGCAGCCTGTCTTGGCAGTTCTAAGAATTTTGTAGTTTTGAATCTTCCATGGGAAATATATCTACATAAAGATTGTGTAATTCAATAGAATTCAACCATCTATAGTTGGGTTCAAGAAAAAGGTTTTTTAGGATAAAGCATAATTAGGCTTGATGTGGATGAATTTCTTTTGAGAAAGTTTGATCAAGTTGTCAATAATGGTTTGACATCACCAATAGGACGTTTGACTAGATGAACATATAATATATGTATTTTCAAAGTTTCTTGGTAGGTTGGGTTGCTAAGAAATCAGTGGGAATTGCAAATAGTTGTTGCTGACGCCTATGTAAGGCCAAGATCAAATATTCCCATGTTAGTATCAACCATGAAGACTTGACCTATAATAGATGCATTTAGGGAGAGCAACACATACATATTAGTTAGATTTTTTCTCTCCAAGTGTTGTTGAACATCCAATGTCAGTTAATTGAAACATGAAAAAAGGGAATAGTATGTTATTTTGTATTAGAGTTCTTATATGTAAAGCTGCATCCAGTAGATGATGCTAGTAGAAACTGGAATTAGATAATAAGCTAGGCGATAACAAAGCACAGACTCAGAAAAATCCATTATATTTATAGTAAAAATAGAAATGTTGCTTTGGATATTTTTTTATAGTTTGCAAGCAAATACTTGACTCAAAAATGAAAAAAAAAATCAGTAGTAATACCAGGTGTATTACATGTGATCATTCAGGTTCAAGCAGAATTTTGATGAAAAGATGCTCAACATACATCACTTTTGGAAGGACCATAGACTTAAAACCATCAAGCTGAATTTTTTCATGGCTGAAACATAAAAAATTCAGTAGAAATTGATTACTTAAGGCTATGGTAAGCTTTAGTTGTGAAACATATATAAGGCACACATTTGATAATGCATTATTGATTGATAAGTAAGACAAATGTTCAAGATTATGATATTTAATGACACAAATATGTACCATATATGTTATAAGTTCAGCCAAACTTTTCATTGTGAGGAGGAGGCACTATGATCTTTGGTGGTATACTTTGGCTCATTCTGTAGATGAGGTAGGCAAAGTGAACTTTTTGGGTTTGTGGAAATCTCTTTGTACAACATTATATTCTGAATTTGATGGTTCAAGTTGAGATAAGTACATTTCAGACTAATGGAGTACAACATTAGGCAAATCATAAATATGTTTATTTTAGGGTAATAATACTTGTAACCTATATAGAAGAATAAATAACTTAAAGAGATGAACTTTGCTACTATTAGATGTAGTTTGGTAGATATTTGGTCTAATCTGTGCACAAAGTTGTAGTGTACAACCAATTTATCTATGCACAAAGGTGTAGGGCACAGAGTCGTACTAGGCATTGATGGGCTTCTCTCCTTTGCTAAATAGTGCTTGTGAGTCAGATTTAGACCTATCCCTAATAGGTTTTGCTTTCCACTTGGGCCAATACAACTGAATATGTCTCTCTTTAATGTGCCAAGCAAGCTACATGATAGACTTTGCAGTCATTGATACGTGCAATCATTGATACTTTCTGGCTGTATATGTTCTAAAGGTTTCTAGTAGGTAAGCTTGTAGAAGTTGAGGTTGTAGGTTTGGAAACCATGTTGGTGGTTTTGAGGTTTATGAATTATCCTTTGATACTGGCGGATAGGACCCATGCTCCTATTCATTTTCTGATTTAGTTCAAAATGATTAGAATGTGCCTGGGTCCTTATTATAAGTATGTTCTTTTATCCTTTTAAAAAGTATTTCAAACATAGTGTCATGTACTCATAAAACTAAAGTGGCAGGAATATATCCCATTTACATATAGGTCCGAGAATAATAACCTCACATAACTCATTTAGAAAATTTACAATTTTTAGATGAATCCTTCTTGTAACTAATTTAGAAAATTTAAAATTTTTAGATGAATCCTTTTTGTCATAAAATTTGTGGTACTATCAAATAAATAAGATGATAAGATATCTTGTAGTAGTGTTTTGATAAACACATAAGTACAAGACTGTAGTAAAAATTTGGAAAGACACCAATAACCTCTTTAAATAGGTCTCACACCTTCTATAGTAGTGCATCGATACTCCAAATTAAATAGGTCTCACACCTGTACAAAATAAGCTAGACACCTGTTTGGACCAATTGTAAAGATATAGCCTCTATATAGGACATGATCTCCTCTATTAGATTTCTTTTCAAGCTATCATGTCTACCACAATAAAGTTGGTTATGACAAGCAATAAAAGCTTAACTGATGTTATGCAACTTTTTCCGAAAATATATAACATCATTATATGTACTTATAATTTGTTAATACTAATGTTATGCAGTCTCTGTCCACCCACAGCAGTCACTATGAACTGGGCCTCTATGCCAATGTTAACGTTCCCTATTGAAGAACAATTGGACATCATCCTAGATGATCATTCCTTAAACCAACTAGCCATACCCAAACATTGGCATTGTCTAAAAGGAAGACACTACAGGCCTGGTGAAGTGACCCTAAATTTTGGCAATTATTTACATGTTATCAAGGTTGAGTATGATTTGGCGGGAAATATTGTATCAAAATCCAGTTGGCATGATTGGATTATAAATATGCTAGTGGGTCGTAACGACAAGCTTTTTCTCCATCCAGTTGGTCATAATACCATCAAATTTTGGATAACCAACATCAACTGTGAGACCCCCGATCATCTACGACGGTATGAGCGCACGATGGAGGATATCAGCTCGGACGAATCTGATGATGAGGCCCCTGTCAGTTCAGATTTGTCTAAATACAGTGAGGAGCTCCGCGACACAGCACAATCATCAAAAATACCACGGTAGGTCCAATTAACAATTATAATTATCAAGACAAAAAATTTGTGTTTACACTTTTTGTCTGAAAGCAATCAATCCTCATAGCTGCTTTCTTTTCTAAACTTCAGGAGAAGATCGCCACAATGATAAGTCCTCAAAGTTACTGATGCGGGACCATGTTGGTGTAGTATTTAGTTGTCTATCTATCTAGACTTGTTTGTATTAATAGTTATTTTAATTATGTGCATGTTTAGGGGTACACCAACCCCTTTGTTTAGTTAATGTTTAGGGGTACACCCCTGTGTGTGGATGTTAAAAGAGATTAATGAATGGAACTGAAAGTTGCTAAATGAATGCTTATAACTGAAGTGTGTGTTCCCATGAATGTTCCAAATTCACAAATCCATCCTATCTAACGACACATTCGAAACCAAACAACAAAAACAAATATGCATATCCTATTATGTTACAAATTACTGATAAATTTCATTATAAATGTTATTTTATCCTTATTATAACTATGTTTTTTTATCCTTATTATAAGTATTTCAAAAAATGCTTGGGCGCCCGCCTAGTCGGATAGGCTCACATGAACTTCATTTGCATGATTACACTAGTATTTTCTCATATTGTATAGTCTTTTTTAATATGACATACTTACTCATATGTTATATGTTTTACTATTTTTATAGAATGGATAAGTCTTAGATAGCAGAGGATGACCGAATGAGCAATAAATACTTATGTGGAGTAACAAAATTTTTGGATTTCACTTTTAAACATTCATCAATTGGAGACAAGATTGTATGCCCATGTAGAAAGTGTGCAAATGTATTCCAGGTCACCAGAAAGACTGCATTGAGCCATCTACTGTGGCATGGCTTCTTACCAAGCTATATTTCTTGGGCTTTTCATGGTGAAGATGCCGATGTTCAAATGGATGCTCCTACTAATCAGGGAGATTTCCTTAATGCTGAAAATTTACAAGATATGTTGCATGGTACTTTTCTGAGTTTCAGTGAAGATGGAAATACAGAAGGAGTGGAGCCATCTAGTGATTAACATTTCAATACTGAAAACTTTTATATCTTATTAAAGGATTCTGAGACAGAATTATATCCAGGGTGTAAGAAATATAGCAAACTTGCTTGCATCCTAGAATTCTATCACCTGGTTTGTCTTAATGGCTTGAGTAAGAAAGCATCATCTATGTTTCTTACATTCTTTAAGAAGATGCTACCAGAAGGAGAACAATTACCTAATTCATTTTATGAGCTAAAAAAGACGATTACGGGGTTGGGGTTAGATTATGTGAAGATTCATGTTTGTCCAAATGGTTGTATGTTGTTTTGGAAGGATTCTGCTGATAAAGACGTCTGTGATACATGTGGAGGATCAAGATGGAAACTGATTACAATCCCAGATGATGATGATGAGCTTGCAAAAAAACCCAAGAGAATACCTATCAAAATGCTCAGACACTTTCCACTTATACCCCGCCTAATGCGGTTATTCATGTCATCAAAAACCTCTTCCTTAATGAGGTGGCATGCAGAAGAATATGAAAAAGATGACAAGTTAAGATACCCGGTTGATTCACTTGCATGGAAAACATTTGATGTGATGCATCCAGAATTTGTTGCAGACGCTAGAAACATTCGATTGGGACTTGCAAATGATGGATTTAATCCTTTTAGGACAATGAGTACTTCTTACAGTACATAGCCTGTTGTGATTATTCCATATAATTTACCTCCTTGGTTGTGCATGAAGCAACTATATTTTATGTTGTCCCTACTCATTCTTGGACCAGCTTCACCCGAAAATATAGATGTGTACTTGCATCCATTGATTGATGAGTTGAAAGAACTATGGGATATTGATGTACATACATATGACGTTGGAACCAAGGAATTCTTTCTTATGCGTGCTTCTTTATTATGGACTATTAGTGATTTTCCAGGATATGCACATCTATCTAGTTGGAGTACTAAAGGCTACAAAGCATGTCCCTATTTTAATAAAGATACTGTCTCACATTGGTTTCCACATAGCTGTAAAGTTTTCTACAGAGGACACCGTAGGTTTTTTCCAACTAGCCACAGATTCCGAAAAGAAGCGAAGGCATTTGACGGTGAGCAAGAATTTAGGTGTCCACCTAAACCTCCTTCTGGAGCTCAAATCTTGTCACAATTGGAGGACGGAAGAACTATAATTGGTAAGAAAAGGCCAAGAGGTAAGGATTCAACACACAATTGGGAAAGGAAAAGCATATTTTTTAAGCTACCATATTGGAAAACTAACATTGTAAGGCACAATCTTGATGTCATGCACATCGAGAAGTATATATGTGAGAGTATTGTTGGAACATTGCTAGGTTTGAAGGATAAAAGTAAGGACAACTTGAATGCAAGGAAGGATTTAGAGGATATGGGAATCAGATTTCTGCTTCATCCAAAAACTATTGGTAAATATACCATCCTACCTCCAGCTTGATATACAATGAAAAAGATGAAAAAATATTATTTTGCAACCTCCTAAAATTTGTCAAAGTTCTAGATGGGTATGCGTCTAATATATCTAGATGTGCACAACTGAAGGATTATAAGATGCTACCAATGAAAAGTCACAATTATCACGTGCTGATGCAACAACTTTTGCCATTAGCTTTCACTGTGTCCTTGCCCAGTAAGAATGCTAAGTCATGTATTATTAATCTTTGTCGCTATTTTCAAAGGTTGTGCACTAAAGTCATAGATCCAAATGATTTTTTTGCATTGGAAAATGCAATAGCTGTGACACTTTGTGAGATGGAGAAGATATTCCCTTCATGTTTTTTTGACATAATGGTGCATCTATCAGTCCATCTCTCTTATGAAGCTAAGATAGCCAACCATGTTCAGTATCATTGAATGTATTCAATTGAAAGGTAACATTTCATATGTCTTGATGACTTTACCTATTGGAATGTAATTTTTCATAATATTTTCCTCAACTTTGTTATCAGGTATCTGATGACCCTAAAAGGATATGTTCGTAATAAAAGATATCCAGAAGGATCAATAGAAGAAGGATATATAGCTGAAGAGTGTCTAACTTTTTGTTCAAGATACTTGGATGGAGTTGAAATAAAATTAAATCGGCCAAATAGAAACGATACTGACGAAGAAGATTTGGAAAATGAGCCAACACTTGACAGTGATGATTGGTCTATTTTCTCGACAGTAGGTCGTGGTATTGGTAAAATGGTAACATGTGTCTTGGACGAACATACATTGAAACAAGCCCATAAGTATGTACTATTCAATTGTGAAGCAATTGAACCCTACATTAAGTAAGTTAGTGTCAACTGTCTTCTATTAATAAAATGCTATAACATATTCCAATAACATATTGCACATATTTTGTATTCAGGATGCACTATGATATCATTAGGCAAAAACATCCTCAAAAGTCCTTAAAGGAGGTTCAGAGAATACATAGTAACTCATTTGATGGATGGTTTAAGGAACATGTAAGTTTAGTTGTGGTAATTAAATTAGTTATGCTTCATCAATAAAGTCTAACAAACTTTTCTTTTGTTAGATTGAGACACTCCTAAGAACAGATATGGTGGATGATAAAATCAAGTTTCTTTCTCAATGTCCACATCAATTGGCCATTAAGTACAAGGGCTATGTTGTCAATGGTCATAGATTTCATACCAAGGCAAAAGATGCAAATTGAACAACACAAAATAGTGGAGTCTTTTTGGTAGCTAAGACTGATTGTTATTCTAAAACCACTGACTGCAATCCAATTACTAGAGATGTTACCTACTATGGTGTTTTGAAGGATGTTATTGTGCTCAATTATTATGAACACTTTAAGGTGACATTATTTAAGTGTGATTGGGTGGACATCTACTCAAAGAGGCATGATGAACATGGGTTGACTCTTGTTAATTTGAGACACCTTCAAACTACAAGAGAACCATTTGTAGTGGCATCTCAAGTTGGACAAGTATTTTATGTAGAAGATGTCACTGCAAAAGGGTGGCATTTTGCTGTAAAGATTGCCCCAAGGGATATGTTCAACATGGAAGAACAATCTTATATTGAGAATGTTGAAGCTTATGTGCAAGGTGAAACTCGAGATGGGTCATCAATGACATCATAGGATGAAGATACTGATTGTGACATAGTAAGATTGGATATGGAAGGAATTACTGTTGCTAGTTCAACAACTGAAAAGGACCAATCCCGAATTCAGTAGGATAATGAAAGTGTATCTCAAAGTGATGATGATGACTATTTTGAATGAGAAGATTACAAAATAGCAGCCAATGTTTCTTTTTGTTTGTCATTAGTATTTGACTTAAATAAGCCTTTTTTGGCTCAATGTATCTCTTTAATTTTTTGTCTCACATTGTGCTCTAGCTAGGTGTATGCATTTTGCATGTCTGACATTATTCTTATTCATATTTATCCTTGTCTCTACTATTGTTTATAATTATATTTGATTAAATATTTGTGTTTTATTTTTAAATATTATAAATAAAATTGTTATTATGTTGTTCAATATTTTTCTAAATGTCTTCATTTTTATGTGACTTGATATACTTGAAAAACACTAGAGGGGGGGGGGTGAATAGAGTTTTTCAATAATTTTAACAATTTATTGAACTCAAACAACCACAATTAAAAATTGGAAGAAGGAGACAGGTGTTTAGAGTGGTTCCAACTTTAGCAAATACTAAATTTGTCAGTCCACTACCCGGTTGCTTACCCAATCGGGATTTTGAAAGTATTTATTTTATTACCTTCTCAAGGATTTATACAAAATACAATACTTTCCTTTACACCCTTTGAACATCCTTCACTTGAAGTAGGTGCACCAACTTTGAGGTAGCCTTCTTGAAGTAACTCCAAGCTCCCCCTTGAAGTAGCCTTCCTCTCTAGAAGTAACCTCCCGTTGCACCAGCCTTCTGAAGTAGCTCAAAGTCACCTTCTTCACCAAGAAGATCTCCACCCTCTCCAATCAGCAGCCTCCAACCTAGGAGTAGCAAGGAGAGTACAAACGGTAATAGAGAACAAGAAAGGAAAAAGGAAATTACAACTTATCCTTTGTAGCCCAAGGCTTGATTTGCCTAGATCAAGCGTATAGATCTCCTAACCAAGTGTATGGACTTGTGATTGCAGTGGGTAGGAGATACTAGCCTATAGGACACGAATTTTGAGCTAAGTAAGGAAGTAGCCAATTGTCACAATGCTCAAATTGCTCACAAGCAGATTGCTCAAAGTATGCTCAAGGATTTCTCAAGTGTAACAAGTATGTTTGAGTGTCCTATGGCTTGTCCTATTTATAGGAATGACCTAAGGATGCTTAAGGACGTTCTAGACAACTTCTAGGGGTTTCTAAGTGCTTAACTAGCCATTAGGTACAAGTTTGTTGCTTTAACAACGGCTAATTAATTAATTCTGCAGTTGCTGTCAGAGACCATCTCGGTCGAGGAATGGTCGACCGAGACACCTACTCGGTCGAACTTTTGTCGACCGACAGGCTCTCTAGAACAAGTGATTTGCAACGTCTATCTCTAACTGCCAACTACCTTGTCAGTTGTGTCTAACGGCTACTTTGGATCTTTCTCGGTCGAGAAGATTGTCGACCGAGAGTGTCTCGGTCGAGGAGTTTGTCGACCGAGATTGATCCTGTTTCAGTGTTTCAATTTAGGCACTAATTATATGTATGAGTGTGCATATGTGATCCTATTTGAAGGGGATGACCTGTCTAAATGTGGTGTTTAGCTAGGGAGAATCTAACGCTTGATTTACATGAAATCTAAGTACTTGTACATTATATATTTGTACAAGTTTTTACAAGGCGATTACATTTCATGAAAATACAAACATATAAGCATATGGATTTCCCTAATTGCTTTTGTCATCCACCTTGTTCCTGCACACTCAAGTATCTCGTTAGATCAATAAGAATGAAATGTTTGTCATAATAAAAACAAAGGGATTTATAGATGTCCATTTAGCCAACAATCTCCCCCTTTTTGAAGATGACAAACATTTCCAAAATATAAATGAAGGAAATATAAAACATATGAGTTTGATACCTTTAGATTACCTTTTGTAGCTTTTCCTCTTGTTTATAAAATGTGTGCTTATTATTCCCCATGAATTATGGAACATGAAATCCAATTCACTAGGGAATATAGCAACTTTCAATGTAAAGCCAAGAGTTTATTTATGAAACTCATTGATTGAGTTTTTTTTTATAATTACTAAGTTTTAGTTTTATATTTATTTCTCCCCCTTTGTCACTTCAAAAAGATATCCGTTAAGAATAAAAACTCCCCCTTAATTTGATGTCCCATCAAATCTGATGAAAAAGATGTCCATTTAAAAGTTTTTGTTAAGAAGCAAAAATATCAAAGAAAACATCTTCCAAAGGAGTGATAAGCAGTTGCTTCCTAATTTTGTTAAATTGATCTAATGGAAGCGGTTTTGTAAAAATATCAGCCAATTGATCTTCCGTATCAACATGATGAAGGGAAACATGATTATTGGAGATATGACCCCTTAAAAAGTGATGACGGATTTCAATATGTTTAGCTCGGCTGTGTAAAATAGGATTGTGTGCTAAGTTTATAGCGCTCGTGTTGTCACAAAAAATAGGCGTAGATGAAAGAGTAAAACCATAATCGTTTAACACTTGTTGCATATAAAGCACTTGAGTACAACAAGACCCGGCTGCCATATATTCAGCTTCTGTTGTAGATAGGGCAACCGTATTTTGTTTCTTGCTAAACCAAGATACTAAAGCTCTCCCTAACAAGAAACAACCACCACTAGTACTCTTGCGATCAAGTCGACAACCAGCATAATCCGCATCAGTATAAGCTTTAAAATCCAAGGATTGTCCTTTTGGATACCATAAACCAAAACAAGTAGTGCCGGCTACGTAACGAAGAATTCGTTTAACTACTAGAAAATGAGAGTGCATAGGTTGTGATTGAAATCGAGCACAAAGACCAACGAAAAACATAATGTCCGGTCTAGAAGAAGTTAAGTAAAGCAAACTACCAATCATGGCTCTATATAAGGAATCATCAATAGGTTCCCCATTTTCATCCTTATCAATTTTAATAGAAGTAGCCATAGGAGTAGTAGCATGTTTGCACTGATCCATCCCAAAACGTTTTAAGAGTTCTTTAGTATATTTTTCTTGGCTTATGAATATTCCGGCAGGTGTTTGCTTAATTTGAAAACCAAGAAAGAAAGTTAGTTCACCCATGAGACTCATTTCAAATTCGTTTTGCATAATGTCACTGAATTGTGTGCACAATGAATCATTAGAAGCTCCAAAAATAATGTCATCAACATATATTTGCACTACTAGGAAATCAGATGTATATGTTTTGAAAAATAAAGTAGAATCTGAATTTCCAATAGAAAAACTATTATCAAAAAGATATGTCTTGAGCCTTTCATACCAATTCCTAGGTGCTTGTTTTAAACCATAAAGTGCTTTCTTAAGTTTATAAACATAGTCACCTTTTTTCGGTATTTCAAAACCAGGTGGTTGGGAAACATATACTTCTTCTTGAATGATGCCATTTAGAAATGCACTTTTTACATCCATTTGGTAGAGTTTGATGTTTTTATGTGCAGCAATAGCTAGTAACATTCTAATAGCTTCAAGTCTAGCTACCGGTGCATACGTTTCATCAAAATCTATTCCTTCATGTTGATTATATCATTGTGCTACTAACCGAGCTTTATTCCTTATTACTTCTCCTGCCTCATTTAGCTTGTTCCTAAAAACCCATTTAGTTCCTATAATGGTTTTGTCTTGTGGTTTAGGAACTAAATCCCATACATCATTTTTAGTGAATGGATTCAATTCTTCTTGCATGGCTATTATCCAATAATCATCTTTAAGAGCTTCAGATATCTTTTTAGGTTCAATGATAGAAACAAAAGCCATGTTTGCAACATCTTTGAAGGAAGACCGAGTTTTGACTTTATCATTAGGATCTCCAATAATTAGTTCTTGAGGATGATCTTTAATAAGCCTCGGTGTAGGTTGTGGTTCAGCTTGGTGATTTTTTGTAGTAACTTTCTCACTATCATTTGGTATGTTTAAATTTTCGAATTGATTAGTGAGATCTATGATTTCTAGATTTTCAGATTTGGACTCTTCATGAAAAGAAACATGAATAGATTCCTCAACTTTTCTAGATATAGTGTTATATTCTCTAAAAGCTTTGCTAGAAGTGGAATATCCCAAAAAGAATGCTTTGTGTGATTTAGAGTCAAACTTGTCTCTATCATCTTTGGTATTTAAAATATAGCATGTGGAGCCAAAAGTATGAAAATAGTCAACTCTAGGTTTCTTAGAATGTATTATTTCATATGGAGTTTTCTTCAAATGAGAGTGAACAGTTACTCTATTTAACACATAGCATGCAGTGTTTACAGCTTCAGCCCAAAAGGTTTTGGGTGTGTTGTGTTCGAGCATCATAGTTCTAGCCATTTCTTGTAGTGATCGATTTTTCCTTTCGACTATACCATTTTGTTGTGGGGTGCGTGGAGCAGAAAAATTATGAGTGTACCCTTGAGATGTACAAAATTCCTCAAATGTATGATTTTCAAATTCTCCACCATGATCACTTCTAATGGTACATATTTTTCTTTGTAATAGATTTTCAATCTTGGAACAAAATTGTATAAAAACATGAATAGTATCATCTTTAGTTGAAATAAAGTGTACCCATGTGTATCTACTATAATCATCAACAATAACAAAACAGTATCTTTTACCACCAATAGATTGTGTCCTCATGGGTCCAAATAAATCCATATGAATTAATTCTAAGGACCTACTGGTGCTAAGTACATGTTTTGGTTTAAAAGAGGTTTTGGTTTGCTTTCCCATTGTGCATGGTTCACAGTTTTCAACTTGATCAAAAGATAAAGTAGGCAATCCACGAACAAGATCATATTTCACTAACTTTTTAATAACATGTGAACTAGCATGTCCTAGCTTTTTATGCCATAGTTGTAAGGTATTTTCATTTGCAAGCAAGCATTTTCCCACTACTGATTTCATAGAGTTAGGTTTAAGGATATAAATATTTCCAACTCTATTTCCTTCATAAACAACATTTGTAGTGTTTTCTATCAATAACTTGCAGCAAGTTTTGTTAAATAACACATCATAACCACTATCACATAATTGAATAACACTTATCAAATTATGGTGCAAACCATCAACGAGTAGAACATTCTTTATTTCGAGGTTTGTACCAACATTACCTATTCCAACGATTTTGCCCTTACCATTGTCTCCAAAGGTGACCGTTCCACTTTTCTTTTCTTCAAAGGTTTGAAATGCATCCTTGTTCCCGATCATATGTTTGGAACATCCACTGTCAACCACCCATTCCTGCACTAAAATGTAGATTTTGGTACCCATGTGATGGTCTGATATGGTTAGAATCATTTAAGTACAGACTTGTATAAGAGTTCTGAATCAGAAATCCAGTCGGTCGAAAATTGTTCGACTGACATCTGTCTCGGTCGACTAATTGTCGATCGAGAAGATTACTGTATTACAAACAAAGAAAAACAGAAATTTAGCTCGGTTGACCAATTTTCGACCGAAATAATTGCTGTAAATTTTGATATGTTACAGACATCCGGTCGGTCGACAATACTTCGACCGATTAATGGTTCGGTCGACAATACTTCGACCGACTAAGTTTCTGTTTCAGTACAACAATGCAGAAAATTAACAATATGCATGAAATCTTTTGTTTAGTTGAGATAAGACAATATAAATAGCAAGATGGAGCGTTTGGCATTATCTCAACTAAATTCCATTTGACTCTACTAAGTTTGAGGTTTTGGGACCCAAACTAATTCGGAATCCTTAGTCTTATAAGGGCATGAAAAGGAATAGTGTCCAAGACGTAAATAAAAATGGCAAGTAATAGAATCAACTTCATTTCTCTTTCTAGCCATTGTGTTCTTGGGTACAAACATAGTTTGAGTTCTTTTGGGTTGATTTTTCTTTGGAGCATATCCCAAACCTTTTATTCCGTTGAAAACAGTACCAATGCTTAGAATGTTATCAAGTATATCTTTTCTTCTTAACTCATAAAGTTCTCTTTGCAGCTGAGCAATATCATTCATCTTCTTGTGTAGATCATTTCTTGCTTGATCTAAATCAGATAGCAATGAATCTCTTTCTTTTATAACATTATCATAGTTTAGATGGTTACACAAAATAGGTTGAGTCTGAAAATCCTTTAGTTTAGCTAACAAGTCAGTCTTTTCTTTAGAAAGAAGATCAACATTTGTTTCTAAAGTGAGTAGCTTTCTAGTGCAATCATCTAAAGATGTTTTTAAAGACAAATTCTCAAGATCAATGTTATTCTTTTCAGAAGAAAGATTATCTAATTTAGCAATTAGCTCATCATTTGATTTGATAACCTTCTTTAGTTTCTTCTTGACATCAACATACTTATCATGAATTTCTTGTAGACTAGTAACTAACTCTTCTTTAGGAAGATCAAGTAGGCTTACCTCTTGAGAGTCTTCATCATCTTCTCTTGCCATTAGACAATCCACCGTTTCTTCTCCGCTTTCACTGTCACTTGACTCGTCCCATGCAGCTTTATAGGCTTTTTCTCCCTTCTTCTTGTGTGAGCTTTTCTTTTCTTTCTTTGCTTTAGGACATTCATTTTTGAAATGCCCTTTCTTCCCACATTCAAAGCACCTAGGAGGGGTAGAAGAAGAGCTGGAAATTTTGTTAGATTTAAATCTTTTGTATTTCTTACCGTTGACGATCAAGGCTTCTTCTACTTCTTCTTCACTTGACTCCTCACTTTCTTGTGTGATGACTTTTGAAGCTTTTAGAGCCACATCCTTCTTCTTTCCTTGCTGAAGTTCACGTGCTCTTTTTTCCTCCTCTTCTAGGGTTGCTTCATGAGCTTCTAGGTTGCCAATAAGTTGCTCCATTTTCAGTCGAGTGAGGTCATTTGCTTCTTCAATGGCTGTCACCTTTGGCTTATATTTTGGAGGGAGTGATCGAAGGATTTTTGATACCTGATCTTCTTCAAGGACAGGTTTTCCTAGGGCACTTAAACCATTAACAATAGTAGAAAATTTTGCAAACATTTCACTAATAGATTCATCAGGATCCATACGAAAGTGTTCAAACTTTTGTTTAAACATGCTAATTTTGGAATTTTTGACTTGGACTGTTCCTTCATAGGTTATGGATAGTCTATGCCAAATATCATAGGCTGTGTCACAATTAGATATTCTATTAAATTCTCCTACCGATATAGAACAATATAAAATTCTTACAGCTTTTGCATTCATTTGAGCTAGCTTTACCGTATTTGCATCCCATTCTGCAAATTGAGTTTGAGGGAGCTCATATGGGGTTGACACCATTCTCCATAAGTCCCAATTGATGCCTTGGAAGTAGAACTGCATCCTTCTCTTCCAATATTGGTAGTTTGTTCCATCGAACGCTGGAGGCCTAGCAACAAGTGTCCCTTCGAGGTTAATGTTGTTGAGCACTCCATCACCCATTTCTTCAAGAGCTTGTTAGGGTTCCTTGAAGCCTGCTCTGATACCAATTGAAAAACACTAGAGGGGGGTGAATAGAGTTTTTCAATAATTTTAACAATTTATTGAACTCAAACAACCACAATTGAAAATTGGAAGAAGGATACAGGTGTTTAGAGTGGTTCCAACTTTAGCAAATACTAAAGTTGTCAGTCCACTACCCGGTTGCTTACCCAACCAGGATTTTGAAAGTATTTATTATATTACCTTCTCAAGGATTTATACAAAATACAATACTTTCCTTTACACCCTTTGAACAGCCTTCACTTGAAGTAGGTGCACCAACTTTGAGGTAGCCTTCTTGAAGTAACTCCAAGCTCCCCCTTGAAGTAGCCTTCCTCTCTAGAAGTAACCTCCCGTTGCACCAGCCTTCTGAAGTAGCTCAAAGTCACCTTCTTCACCAAGAAGATCTCCACCCTCTCCAATCAGCAGCCTCCAACCTAGGAGTAGCAAGGAGAGTACAAACGGTAATAGAGAACAAGAAAGGAAAAAGGAAATTACAACTTATCCTTTGTAGCCCAAGGCTTGATTTGCCTAGATCAAGCGTATAGATCTCCTAACCAAGTGTATGGACTTGTGATTGCAGTGGGTAGGAGATACTAGCCTATAGGACACGAATTTTGAGCTAAGTAAGGAAGTAGCCAATTGTCACAATGCTCAAATTGCTCACAAGCAGATTGCTCAAAGTATGCTCAAGGATTTCTCAAGTGTAACAAGTATGTTTGAGTGTCCTATGGCTTGTCCTATTTATAGGAATGGCCTAAGGATGCTTAAGGACGTTCTAGACAACTTCTAGGGGTTTCTAAGTGCTTAACTAGTCGTTAGGTACAAGTTTGTTGCTTTAACAACGGCTAATTAATTAATTCTGCAGTTGCTGTCAGAGACCATCTCGGTCGAGGAATGGTCGACCGAGACACCTACTCGGTCGAACTTTTGTCGACCGACAGGCTCTCTGGAACAAGTGATTTGCAACGTCTATCTCCAACTGCCAACTACCTTGTCAGTTGTGTCTAACGGCTACTTTGGATCTTTCTCGGTCGAGATGATTGTCGACCGAGAGTGTCTCGGTCCAGGAGTTTGTCGACCGAGATTGATCCTGTTTCAGTGTTTCAATTTAGGCACTAATTATATGTATGAGTGTGCATATGTGATCCTATTTGAAGGGGATGACCTGTCTAAATGTGGTGTTTAGCTAGGGAGAATCTAACGCTTGATTTACATGAAATCTAAGTACTTGTACATTATATATTTGTACAAGTTTTTACAAGGCGATTACATTTCATGAAAATACAAACATATAAGCATATGGATTTCCCTAATTGCTTTTGTCATCCACCTTGTTCCTGCACACTCAAGTAGCTCGTTAGATCAATAAGAATGAAATGTTTGTCATAATCAAAACAAAGGGATTTATAGATGTCCATTTAGCCAACAATACTCAGGATGAGAGAACAGTACAGTGACAACTGCCATAACATGACAGCTGCAAGCAATGATAAGAACAACAACAATGACTCTTGTACGGCGACTCATTTACCTAGCATTACTCGACATGGTTGTTGGCAATCTTTGAACATGTCATCCTCAAATCGCTCCAAAAAAAATTTAGCTTCCCTTCCAACTAAAATTCATAATGATAGAGCAAACAAATTCAATAAAACTACTACTAGCTCTGCAAAAAATGCCCAATCAGCCACGTCTCCCCAAGACTCTAATATGGTTGGTGGTTCGAAATCCTCTCAAACATGCACAACTGAAAAGGAGATGGGAACAAGGTTACAAAATCAGCACAACAAAGAAAGTGGCGATAAAGTTACACGATCAAGAAATTCACAACTACCCCATGTGCCTAATGTCAATGCTTCTGTGTCTATTCATTCAAGAATTGTAGAGAATAGAGCTGCCAGTAACCAAAATAGCAATGTATTTCCTGATAACATGGACCAAAATGACATCTCTGATCACCATGTTGAGTCATTGAATGTTACAACAACACCTTCTGATGGGCTAGGTAATCATTTCATTCATATCATTGTATTTATAGTGTTGCATTTAATGATATATAATTTTGCATATATATATTTTATCCTTTATGAATGAATGCTTAGGTCAAAAACATCGAGCAAACAAATTCAATAAAACTGTTGCTAGCTCTGCAAAAAATGCCCAATCAGCCACGTCTCCCCAAGACTCTAATATGGTTGGTGGTTCAAAATCCTCTCAAACATGCACAACTGAAAAGGAGATGCGAACAAGGTTCCAAAATTAGCACAACAAAGAAAGTGGCGATAAAGTTACAAGATCAAGAAATTCACAGCTACCCCGTGTACCTAATGTCAATGCTTCCGTGTCTATTCATTCAAAAATTGTAGAGAATAGAGATGCCAGTAACCAAAAATATAGCAATGTATTTCCTGATAACATGGACCAAAATTACATCTCTGAGCATCATGTTGAGTCATTGAATGTTAAAACAACACCTTATGATGGGCTAGGTAATCATTTCATTCATATCATTGTATTTATAGTGTTGTCAGTAATGATATATAATTTTTCATATATATATTTTATCCTTTATGAATGAATGCTTAGGTCAAAAACATCGAGCATGTGGCCAAACACAATGTTTGAAAGTTTGGAAAATAAAGCCTGACGATCCAATTCCCATTGAGAAAAATCAATTTGGACAACCAGTAGGTGAAAACCAATGTCACTTATCAAGTTTTCTGACAACCATTACAAGAGATTCCAATCTTTGTCCACTAAACTATGAGGACTGGAGACAATTTCCAGCAAATAAAAAAGATTCTATATGGAATTTTGTGAAGGTATATTATTAAATTTTATTTTTAAATGGTTAAATGAAGCTTCTAATTGATATCCTTTATGTCGGTAGAGTAAATTCACAATGGATTCAGATCTGAAGGAGTGGACAATGAAGAGACTAGGAAAGAAATGGAAGGACCACAAGTGGGATTTAAGGGGAATATACTTCCTAGAAGATAGTCCATACAAACAACAGCTTGAACAAGTTGTTCCCCGTGTGGACAAGTCACATTGGAAATTTCTTGTCGATTATTGGAGGAGTAATAAAGGAAAGGTAATATTATTTTTTCTATTCATTGATACTTACAGTACCCCACAGATAATTACTATGCACAATATTACTGCAATGTTTTCCACAGAGGAAGTCTATAACTAACAAGACAAGCAGAAAATTTCAAAAGGTTAGCCACACAATAGGAACCAAGTCGTTTGCATGTCTGAAATATGATGTAAGTTAGTAATTTTTGTGATCCATTTAGACAATTTGATGGCATCCGTTTATTTGATGTTTACAATAACCTTGTTTGAATGATAAAGATGGAGAAGGAAATAGGTAGAGAAGTGGATCCCATAATGTTTTTTGAGAAAACTCATCGTAAAAAAGATGGGAGCATAGTTGATGTTGAATCTGCCAAAATTTTGGTACAACACATAATATCCTATAGTATTATGTTACATATAATAATTTCATAGAGGTATATATTTAGTATAAATTGCATCTCGTATGATTTGTTGTATGTATGAAAAATTTTTAGAGGTAGGAGAAGAGATGCAAAGAAAACAACCTGATGTTACTTCAGATGAAATTTATAGGCATGTTATGGGAGAAGAGAGACCAGGATATGTTCGTGGTTATGGACTTGGACCATCACCTTCTGATATCTGGGGCAAGAACTGTAAATCCCGAGAATATGAAGAAGCGCAAAGGAAGCATTTCCAGGATAAGCTTGAAGAACAACGATTGGAATTTGATGTAAAACTTCAAGAACAAAAGGATGAATTCAACCAAAAATTAGAGGAGTTACTTGCCTTAACTAGAGAAGGAAACAATCAAGCACAGCATGTTGGCACTGACCAAGTATGAATACATTTTATACAAGATGTGTGGTATCCATTATTTTCCATGTTGACTTTTATGGACTTATGACAAAAATTAAATAATTGTGCAGACAAACTTATCAATGCAAACTCCACTCCATATAAGACATTCATCATTTAAGAAGGGACAAGTATGTTTGTAATACTGTGAATTGCACTTCATTTTACATTTATATAAATTTTTTATGTAAACTGTATTTTTTTTCTAGGATGTGTATCTGCTGAGTTTTACAGATCCAGATTCTAGAATTGCATTCGGTCGAGTCTCTGAGGTTGACCCCATGAAAAGGGTGGGAGGTGCAATTTTAGGCTCATCATTTGTTGATGTTTTTATAGAGGTTGCTTTGTTGGGCAACGATCCTCTAGTTAGACCTTATGATCAATATCAATCTATTGATGATGTTGTTGGCAACGTCATAGCATGGCCGAAAACACATACGTTTCCAAGGTGAGCATAAAGTATTGCTTATACTGTTACATAATTGAAAACAAAAGTAGTATCTAAAGTTGTTTCCATTTGTTGCAGGACATGAAGTTTAAATTTAATTGCATTCTTGGATACTATCTAAAGAGAGGAGAGCTATAGTTGTTTTTATTTAATCCAATTTGTTATTTGTACATGCCGATCCAAAGTAATGGTGTTTCATGTCCATTGTCATAGACAATGTTGCCAAATAACAATCCTATTTTGTTTTGACCTACTTTTAATTTTGTTATGGAGAATCTTAGCATTATGGATGATGCACGCATTATGATTGGTTTGTGGTTTTTAGCTATGAGCAGTGTTTTAGCTTCTTGTGTGTGGGTACGGATGAAAAATTTAGTTGAAAATGAGTTACGATTATTTGATCCATTTCTTTCCATTTTGTAATTACTCAGCTAGTAAATGGATTATTATGGTTTGGATATTCAAAATTTACAACTAATGTGAATGGGTGATGTGGACTGAATAATTCTTTTTTAATGTAAAAACTACTGTAGTAAAAGGGTAATTGTCCCTTTTGTATGGCAGCCACACAACGTATACCATGATTTTTTGTTTCCCAACCTATGTAGGTTTGATTCTGTTTGATAATATCTTGGAATGCAATTGCTTATATAAGCAAGAATGCATATTGTGGGTGCTTCATATTTGTGGGCTTCATATCCAACTTGCATCATGTCAGATCATGATATATTTCTTATGGCATATTAATTTTTCTTTCTTTACTTGATCACATTATGAAGGAAATCTTAACACTATAGGGATCAAGATTCTAGCAACCACACTACAATCTTCAAGCTCCACCCAACATTTTGATGAATCCTAGACTAGTTTTTGCAACATTTTCAATGAGACTATTCATATATTTATTGGTTCTTTTCAGGACAATTTGTTATGCAGTAATACTTTTTTGAAATCTTTACTTTGTAGGCAAGGTATTTTTTATATGTACATGGTTTTTGGGAATAATGTGATACGTCCACCCATTGCCTGAAAGCATAGATCTTCCATGCATAAATATTTTTTGTATTTCCAAGGCAATTTGTTCCAAGTTTCTTATAGATATGTGCCCTCACATAGATATAGGCGACATTGATGTTTATCTTGAGGTCTCACATTACTTGAGGTCTCAGATCTTACCTTCTGGGTAATTCATTTGAGTTGTGCTTGTATGTGGATGAAACACGACTTTATATATGTAAAGGAAAACGAGTTGTTAGAATGAAACAAGTAATATCCTGACACTACTTGTCTCTGATTATTTCAGAAAACATCATCAGATAGAGCTCAAGTATTCAGACCCTCTACCTTGCCTTAATGTAGGGAGGCCCAAGCAACCCACTTATGTACCTATTGAGGTGTGTTACTTCTACGAGTGTTGTTCTGTTTTCTCACTGCATTGTTTTTGAATGTTTTGTTTTTGGTACTAAGTATAATATAGCCTGGTGTTTTGTTCTTCCAGTTTAGTTAATAAATTATTTGTTTGTTTTTGGCCACTAACTAACATAACTTGGTGTTTTTCCTTTTGCAGAGGCACACTAAGTCATTGTCAACATTTCAGAGGTCTGCTCTGGTTGAGAAGTCTAGGAAGAAGCCTCAAGAAAGAATGGGTGTTCTTAGTAATGTGGGTTCCTCCCTGTTCCCTTAATTGTTAAAACAACATTTGTATATTTGTCTTTTTTCCTTTACCCCCTCCATCTAAAATAATACCCTTTCTGTAACATGTGGTTGTGATGCAGGCCCTAAAAGGCAATAACTATGGTAATGATCCTCTACTAATTGCATCTCTTTACTTGGAGATTAAAGGCCAATCTCGAGACCTAACAACCTAAGACACAAGCAGAGCAACATAGAACACCCCAGATAAGAAAAATGAACACAACAACATATATATTTGAGCCCAAAAAAATAATGGGACAAAAAATATGCTAAGGAGTCAAAATTCAAAACTTATAGAAGCTATTGATGGCTTGTCCGACTGTCCAGGGCTCCCATGGGACACATCCATTCCTAGTATAATAGTTGGCACTTGGGAGATCTTTGGCATGGATGGAGGATGCTCATGGCTGTGGTGAACTTCTCTGCACAATGTGACACTCGTAGGCATATTCGGGATCTCATTCGTTGTGGAAACATGAAGGTCATTGTAAGTAAAATCTTTTAATGTATTTCATTTAAATTAGTTAAACAAAATATATAAAAAGATTTTACTGACAATGCACTTCAGGTTTCCACAATGAATGAGATCCTGAATAAGCCTGCGGGTGTCACAGCGTGCAGAGAAGTTCACCACAGCTGAGCATCCTCCAACCATGCCAAAGATCTCCCAAGATCCAACTATTATACTAGGAATGGATGTGTCCCATGGGAGCCCTGGACAGTGGGACTAGCCATCAATAGTTGCTGTAAGTTTTGAATTTTGACTCCTTAGCATATATATGGGTTTTTTGTCCCATTATTTTTGTTGGGTTCATTTTTCTTATATGGGGTATTCTATGTTGCTCTGCTTGTGTCTTAGGTGTGGTTGTTCAAGGTGTGGAGTGTGGGTGTACAAATGCATAAAAACTATAGTTCACCAGTTATTGGAGTGTGGTTGTACAAGGTGTGGTTGTACAAATGTAGAGGATTGAATGTCAAGAATTCCAAGTCATTTGACATTGTACACCATGATTGGTTGTATAAGGTGTGGTTGTACCTGTTATTATGATACTATCTTGCAACATGACTTGGACAATATATCTCTGAATGTCAAGAATTCCAAGTCATTTGAGGTTCTATGTAAGCATTTTATGTGATAAGTACCTATGCTTGTAATATTGTCTTATGTTTCAACTAATTTTCAATCTTGAAGTTACCTCATTGGTTTTTCTAATAAGTCTGCATGTGTCATAGTGCACAGAGAAGTTTTCCATAGATGAGCATCCTCCATACATGCCAAAGATCTCCCAAGTGCCAACTATTATACTAGGAATGGATGTGTCCCATGGGAGCCCTGGGCAGTCGGACAAGCTGTGAACAACTGATGTAAGTTTTGAATTTTGACTCCTTAGCATATATACTGATTTTTCATCCCATTATTTTTGTTAGGCTCAAATCTATATGTCATTGTGTTCATTTTTCTTATATGGGGTGTTCTATGTTGCTTTGCTTGTGTATTAGGTTGTCAGCTATCGAGAATGGCCTTTAATCTCCAAGTACAGAGTTGTTGTTAGGAATCAGTCACCCAAGGTAGAAATGATAGACTCTCTGTTTAAATCCACCGATAATAATGGGGATGATGGTCTTATCAGGTTTGTGCATTGTCATATTGGCTATCTTTATACGGGGTTGTTTTATCTTATCTGTTTTGGTATATATATGCCTCATATTATTAGGTAGTCTATTTATCATAGTGTTAGTGATCTATCTCCAGGTGCTTCCTATTTGTTGCAGCCCTACTCACCCTTGTATAGAAAACCCTACAAGATGATAATCAATTTCCTAAATTTTCTTATTATAAGTAATGAACGTACAACTCATGTACATGTGAAGTAGAAGGCCTGGCTTGATTTCTATTGCAGGTTGTTCAAACAATTGCTCCTAATATTGAGGTTACCTCTTCTATAGAAGATTATGCTATTACTTCGTATGGGGCTGAATTCATTAACTTGAAGTCTTGAACTATGCCAAGAACCTTATTAGAGTAAAGAACCAAGAAATCAAGTGGGGTTGGTGGCTTTGGACTCATCAAATGCCTAAGAGATTTAGAATTATTTCTTAGACCAAACTATATTGAATGCCTTACTACAACAGAGTACCTTTGTAAAAGGGGCATGATGATCACCTTTTACTACTTTCTCTGTAGGGCTAATAGTGAATTCATTCGGCATCTATCCTTTGAATGTTTGTTAGCCTCTAAGATCTGGAAGGAAGTTGTTAGCACAGGAGTTCTTCCTTGTCAACCAAGAACCATTAGTAATATGATTACTCTGAATTCCAAAAAGACACGACCTTCTTAAATAATAGAAATTAACATGCCAACTATCCTCGTCCTGAGAAATCATACAGATCTAAGGAACCAGTCACCCCTGAATATGAAGATCACAAATTCTTAACTCTATTATAGGCTCACATTCAAGTTTGTATCCCATCTGAATATAAATTTTTGATAATATTAGTCTTGTTAGCGATGAACACATTTATCACACAATTGACACATGCCTCTCACATATTAGTCTTGTAACTGAAACTTTGTTTGTATGCAGAACACATAATCATGTTACACGATTAATTTTAGTATTGGCGGACAATGGTAAACAACTCTATATAGACACTAGCACAAAGGGCAACCTAAAATTTGACAGTTGGGATGATATTCTCGATGAAAATAGGACACTTAGAGGCAATACCTGTCAATATATCGGTTGGAAAGATGACTCATGTTCTGGATATGGAACATTCCTTGTGTGGGTCTTACACTTTGGTTACTACAAATTATTATCATACTAAACCAATCCCAGGAAGGTATGCAACCCATGTGGTTTATTTAAGGTTCTTCTAGCCTTCTCTTCAAAATCTCATAGGGCATCTTATCTTGGTTTAAACTACGGATCTATTTGAATATGGTGGACTTATTTATTGTCTCTTCATCTTGTTCCCATGCTTGTGAGCTATCTTTTTGTATATTTGATTGTTCATATATGGTGTATGAATATTTGATTTGTAGTATAAGGTTCCTTAGTGTTCCAGATGTCAATGAATAGTTTTATACATATTTTTTCTGGGTAGCATTTGTCTTCTTGAATTAAAAAAAGAGTTTTGTTTAAAGACAAGCTTATTAATTCGTTACCAATAATTTTGATATGATCTTGGAATTAGTTCCTTCATGAAAACTGTTAGGTGTGAAAACTATTGGGACTATCAAAGTTTGTCAGTATATATTTTATATGATTCTAAAATTGTTCTCTCAGTATTAAAGAGTTGCTTCGTTGGTTATAAATCATGTTGTTTGTAGGGAACCAAGTGAAAACCCTTCCTTATACCTTGATTGTGTCAAGATTGTTGTGCATTGTAATACACCACACAGTAGACATGGAATGATTGATGCAAAGATTTGGAACCTACAATGATGGAGATCAAGAGCTAGGAAGACCAAAATGGATATCTGGAGCTCAACCGCACTGCAGTGATAGTGATTTGAATATGGAGCCAACAACTGGAAGGTACAATGCCTTCTTACTTGTTTTGTTTCTTCTCTATTTTACCATGATCATATTTCCCTCTTATTCTTAATCAATAAGGGACAATCATTGGTACTTTGGATTTTGTTTTGCCTTAATTGTTCAACTTGATAATGTTTTTTTATAATGGAAAAAGGATCAGCTTATTATTCACAAAGATCTCCAGCGTACGTCTATCCATTTCATGCTATAATTCACACACTTTTCATAGCTGAGATGCTACCTTATGCATTGCTAGATACATGAAACTGGTAACTACAAGCACATAACCAATCAAAACTCTTGCAGCAGGTGGAAGTAAATGATAAAAAAGAAAGCTGAATTCAACTTGTGTTTTGCTGGCATGATACAAATAAAAGATATGTCACTTTTTAACTATTTCCAGATTTGATGCCAAGGACGTGTAGGAAATATTTTCTTAGGCTACTTTCAAGCCTTTCAATTGCCGCACCCACCCTGCTTCCTGCATCACTTTCAAGAGAATCAGATGCCAACAGAACTACACTCCACTCAGCTACCTTCTCTACAAGTTTCAGATGGGCCCAACCGAGTGGAAATAAAAATGCAACTCTAAGTGCAGAACCAAGGAGCATATTCCACACTCACCATCTCAAGGAACCAGGCAATATGAGACCAGATACAGTAGCAGTTGTTGAGCCAGCTCCAGCAATGTTGAAGACATCATGTATGCCACGTTGTTCAGCAAGAAGATTTTGCAAACCATAAAATGCAGCAGTAAACATTGGTGTTGTATTCAATATAAGGGGAAAGGTAAAATGTCCTCCCCATGTAATTCAATATAAGGGGCATGGTAAAATGTTGTATGCAAGTTTATCATTGGTGTTGTATTCAATATTAGGGGCAAGGTAAAATGTCCTCCCCATGTAATTCTCAATTGTTTATAAATAAAAAATATTCATACTTTCAAACAAGTGAGTTCGTCTACAATTGACATTCATTTAGAAATCATGATAATAAATTGAAAACTGAATGACTAAAAGCCATGAAAATGTAGTAATACAAAACTAGTAGTCATTAGTGGCTTTTTTTATATGCCATTAAACTCAATAAGAACATTTTCATACACCAACATAATACAAAATAGTGGCATTTGTATAAAAGTCAATTGATGGATAGTGGCTTTTTTATAAATGCCAAATGATATTTTAGTGGCCTTTATTTGGCATTTATTGGATGCCACTAAAGACAAATGTTTAGTGGCGTTTACAACTTACGCCACTATCTTTCTAGTGGCATTGGTACTAGAGGCATTTTTTTAAGTGTCAACAAATGCCGCATTGGTACTAGAGGCATTTTTTTAAGTGTCAACAAATGCCACTAAACATGTTTAGTGGCATTTTTTTTTCAGTGGCATTTCTAAAAGGCCACTAATGTGAATGTTTGCTGTAGTGTTTGCCAAGTGAAGGTAATCCATTGTTGGATGCTATCAAGCAAATCCCATCATATGCCAAGTTTCTTAAGAATTTATGCACTACGAAGAGAAGGTCAATGGAAAGAATACCAAAGAAGGTGAATTTGACTGAACAAGTGAGCTCTATCATCGAACACTCACTTCCTGTGAAGAGGAAAGACCCTGGAGCCCCACTCATACCTAGTTACATAGGGGGACACCACATAGACAGATCCTTACTCGATTTTGGGTCTAGTGTGAATTTGATGCCATATAATGTCTATGTGGAACTGGGATTGGGCAAGTTAAATCCGACACATTGCACTCTCCAATTGGTGGAACGTTCCATAATAGTTTCCAGAGGAAGAGCGGATGATGGTTTGGTGATGATAGATAAAGAAAAGGGTCCAGTGTTCCCGGCATATTTCATTGTTCTTGATATGCAGTCGGAGGATAGGAAGATTCCTATTATCTTGGGAAGACTGTTCTTATCTACAAGTGATGTTGAGATAAATGTTCACAGTGGAACAATGACATTTTCATTCATGGACATGAAGATCAAGATCACATGTACATGAATCCAACCCGGCAAGCCTGAGATGAGGATATTGGACATGATCACTTCCAGATTCTAAATGGTCATTGAAGAGGAGGGGATCTATATGAAGGATTTGATGACAGTTTTGGTGATCAAAGGGATGAGGAGCATAGGTTGAGTGCAAATGATAGATGCACTTGTTGCAAGAATGGACACATGAGGAGGCCAAATGGATGAATGACTAAAGAATCTCCAAGAATCCCAACTGAAGACATGAAACTCAGGGCTTGTGGGAGGCAACCCAGCTAGGTTTGGGAATTTTTCCCCAACCTTCCATTTTGACACTTTTGGTTAATTTTTACACCTTTCTAAGAAAACACACACACACACACTTTTTTAATAGTTTTTGTTTAGTTTTAAGATGTGCATGTGAAAATAGGATGAAATGAAAAAATATGATGAAATTTTGACAAGTAATCCATGAAAAACCCTTTTGGATCAAAGATTTGATGTTTTAATGGGGTTCGAGTTGAATGAACTACCACAGTACTCACCATGGCCGTGGTGACATGGAACGGTCATGGTGGTGTTTTCACAATCAATAGAGGAATTGAGAAAAATCAAAGAATTCAAGAACTAAAGAACAGACCCAGCATGGCCATGCAAGGCAGCACAATCGTGTCGCTACCCACTCAGAACGGCCGTGTGAGGTTCCACGGTCATGCAGCAAGCGAGCCACCACGACCATGCCGTACAGCACGGCCATGCTGCAGCCCGACTCCAATACTAAAATCAGCAATTTGCAAAAATCCTAAATTAGTTCTATTCTCAACTCTGTAAACACCACGACCGTTCTCTATGAACGGTGGTTGTGAAGCACCTCCCAACCACCCTACCACCCTCGAATCACCACCAAATCACCCCCAAACAATCTCCAATCAATATCCCATCATTTCCACTACCTTAATCTACAGATTCCATCCATTTTTATCCACAAAAATCCCCATTTCTCTCCAATCCTCCGCAACAGCCCAGTTCTTCGAAAAAAACCTAAAATCCCATTTTTCTCCACCAATTTTGATCCAAAATGAAGCAAATGGCTAAGAAGGATGTTTCTAATACCAAGGAGGTCATTTCCTACGGGCACCAGCCCAAGAATGTGTCTTCTTCGGCTCCGTCTACTCTCCTAGCACATCCATCACCATCGGCAGCCTTTGGTTCACAAGGAGAATCACCCCATGTAGCTAAGATGGTGGATCCCATGATGGAGGAATCATGTAGACTACCTAGCGGAGGTAGCACATCAGCCCGACCATCAATTTCAGAAGCATGTCCATCAGTTTGGGTAGCTCATCCGTCATTTTCAGCTGCACGGCCTTCGACGTCCATGGCATCACAGGCACAACCACAGTTGAGAGCATGATGGTGGATACTGGTAGATGGTGCAGATGAGACAATGCCTGATGCACATCAAGAGGATGCACCTGAAGCGCATCATGAGGCAACACCTAAGAGTCAGAGAAAGAAAGGGAAGAAGCCAAAGCACCCAGAGTTCTTGACACGCTGAGTGATTTCCACTCGCTACACCTTCCAGGAGACAATAGAAACTTTGGGTATCTTTGATTTTTTTCAAGATACCTTGGAGCATGTTGGGCTCATTGAGGTGTTGACCACAGTTCAGGAGACCTATGTGGAGCTTACCTAGTATTTTTTTACAACCCTAGAGAAGGTCTCACAGGATGCCATCAGTGTCACTTTGGGGAGTAGCACCTACGTCATCACTGCATCTTTTCTTAATGGCATTTTTATTCCAACCCATGAGGCAGAAGCATCACTTGATCAAGGAAGCACAAATAGAGAAACCAATGCAAACTACACTGCAATGTGGAAGAGAATTACATGGAAAAGTAGTTTTGTAGAGGGAAAATAAAAGACAAGTCTAATTCACAATCCTGTCTTAAGATACATTCAAAAGGTCTTGACAAACATCATCTTCACCCGATATGAAAATCAAGGTAGTTGTACCAAGAAATACATCTTTGTGTTGGGATGTATGGTTTAGGGAAAGCATGTAAATTTGGGCTCACTTATTATTGATCACACGAAGGTAATCCCGTCCAAGAGCAAGAAACCTTTTATTGTGGGAAGGATTGTAACTTCCATTTCTTTGGCCCTGGGGCATGATGTATCTGGCTACACAAAGGTATAAGGAGGAAAGCTTGTTGACATGCACTACTTGATTCGCTCGTCTATGATTTCATTGGTTGATTAGAAAATTTTCTTCTAGGTCAACTCTCCTTATGTAGGGGTTTCACTGGAGCTCCCTTACCATGCCACACCTCTCCTAGAGGGATGTGGTCGATCTCTGGACTTTTTGGACATCTTGAGGAGGTGAGAAGAGGAGCAACCTAGAGATACATGGCAGTAGTAGCCTAGAGATCTGCCTGAAGGGTTTGGAGAGTCATAGGCAGCTTCTAAGAGGAGGAGGACAACTGAGGAGTGAGAGATGCACAGGGTGAGGTGACGTGAGGCAGAGACATCACAATAGCCACAGCAGCCCACAACGAACGCATATGACATGTCCACCATATATGCACAACTAGAGGGCATCCAAAGCATATAGGACAACACATTGAGAACCCAGGAGGGCATTTTGAGGGAACAAGAGGGTCTCCAATGCACCCAGGATGCTATGTGGTTAGACCATTAGTAGATACATTATTAGGTTAATCACTTGTATCAGTTCCAGCACACCCAGTCCCAGAGGAACCCCCAATGGGGGGAAGATTGGTGGAGTTCATTGTCAGCATTTCAGGACAACTACCCGCCTCCACAGTCAGACTACTGGGGTTCCTATTACTAGCATCCTCCACCACAAGGAGGAGCACTTCCACCATAGTGATTATCTACCATATCATTCCTAGACTTTAGTGTCATGTTATGGACATCATGATTCAAAAGTTTGGGGTGGTAGGGTGGTATGTCCTTATCCCATTTTCATTCTCATTTTGCATTTCACCTACCATTTACTTTTGTTTTGTTTGTTTTTGTTTTCTTTAGTTTAGAATTTACCTGTGTTTGCATACCTGCATGTCATGTAGTTTACTTTCTTGCAATTTTTGCGTAATTTTCAAAAACGTTGCTCTTTTTGCCATGCATTGCACGTCATGTAGATTGTTGGTAATTTATGTATGTTTTAGATATGATTTGCTTATTTACTGCTTTTTGTTCAATAATGTAGGCCTAGATGTGATTGAAGGCAACTTGGCACCATTTTGGCCAATTTTTCCCAAACTTGAGATTTCTTGCCTAAAAGTGTGTTTTAACCCAATCTCTAATCTTTGGATTAAAAATGTTGACCTTTTACAAATGCAAGTAAATTATCATTGTTTATTGCTAAATGGTATCAATTCTTGACTTTTTACATGTGTGACATATCTCTTGTGTTTGTGAATGCTTTGGTTGAATTGTGACTTGAGCAAGCTATGAGCACTTAGTGCCTATGAAATCACTTGATAGAAATATCAATTTCATGTTGTTCATTCATGTGGTGTGAAATTGTTGAATGAAGTGTTGGATTAATTTTCATGCAGGAGACCTTATGTTGAGAATCACACCAGTGACCCCTTTTGGACTCGACTTTTCATTTGCCATCTTCTTACCCCTCTGTCTCATGAAAGGATGCCAAAGAGCACATATCAGCTGTGGCCACCTCCATAAGTTTGGGATGGCCACATCTACACCTCCCCACTTCACTCTCATCACCATATGCCCTATCTACTCCAAGGGAAAAGAAAAAGAAAAAGAAAAAAGAAAAAAAATTCAAAAGGAAAATAAAAGCTGCTCCTATTTAAGAGCATCTAAATAAAGAAAAGATGAGTGTGTAAAATCACTCCAAAAGCTTACCGCAATCCTTTCTTCTATTTTCACACCCATTGAGCTAGGAAACATCAAACCTAGCTCATTTAGCCCTTTCCACAGCCACGTGGGTCATTTGGTGTGATTTGCAACATAAGGATGAATGCATGAAGGTGAAACAATACTCCTAGTCATCCTTGATTAATGCCATCATGAAACGGTCTACCCAGAACTATATGAGAGAAATATGGATAGCTTGTGTGATCTATGCACTATATTTCAAGTTCATATGCTTTGTCCTCTTTTCATGATTGGTTTATGAAAGCAAGAGAGGAGAGAGGTGTAATACATGTAGTTAGTCATTATTGATCCCATTCATAAATAATCATCTTTTGCATTGCATTTGTCATTTCTTGATTGTGAAAAATTTGTAGAGAGATTGAGTTGGAGCATACTTGAGGACAAATATATTTTAAGTTTGGGGTGGTGATTCAGCCCTATTTTAGGGCTTCATATTTTGTCATATTGCATTTCAATCACATCTATACCTATTAGATTACATGTTATTCCCCTCAATATGCATATTTGTATAAAATGCTCTTATGGACATTAATTGCATGTTTTTTAGGCATTTTGACCATGCTTGATGGAAGAGAGAGAGAAGCAGTGATCCTAGGGTTTCTCTACTCTTGGAGAGTCCTAAAGTGAAGTCTGATTCTCCCTCAGCCTACCCCTAGTGGACAAAGATCCATTGAAGCAAAGATGTCCAAGAAAATCCAAAGAAACAAGTACAAATGTTGATCCAAAGGCCAGCACGGTTGTGGTACCACAGAACAGTCGTGCTAGCATACTTATAAATCAACAGAGTCACCTTGGAGCAAATCTCGAATCACCACGGTCGTGCCACTCAGAATGGTCGTGGTGAACTGGCCTAGAACGGTCGTGCCACCTTGCACGACCGTGTGACAGTTGAGACAAAATTGTCATGGAGCCAAGAATGGGAAATGTTTTCTAAGACACCACATTTGTGGTGACCACCACAACTATACCACCCTAGCCCCACCACGGTCGTGGTGATCACCACGGCCGTGCTACTTCATGTACAAAATTGACCCATGTTACTATGATTTTTCTCCATTTTCCCCCTCGGTCGTTCCCATCCATCACAACCGTTCTAACCCCTCCCTACCATGTCCATGATGACCACCATAGTCGTGCTACTAACAAAAGTCTAGCTATTTTTGCACTGCTTTACCCATATTGCCCCTACTTGACCTAGTACTTCCCCCACACCTATATATACCTAGGTGGAGGCTCTAGCATGAGGTTAGCTACCTTCTACAATCTTTTAGCTCCCCATTTTCTCATTCCGCCCATTCCACTCCATTTCCATCTCCATTCCACTCCATTTCACCATTTCCACCACCAAAACCCTAGTTTCCTAGTGTTTTGCTCCTATTCCACCATCATTCCATGTCATTGAACCTTGGAGGAGAGAGGAGGACGTCCAGCAGTAGATGAAGTGGAGGATTTCTCCATCAACACTGAGCTCCATGACTACATCTACCTCTTTCTCCTTTCTTTTTGTATTTTGCATTGCTATGAGTAGTTAGGCCCCTTGGGTGGGCTCTTAGGGATAAAAATGTTACTTTGATACCATGTTGCGGGAAAATGATATGTAAACATTGTAATTTCATTTACTAATGATTATGTTCTATTTCTATTTCACTCTTCATGAATTGCTTATTGGTTTGTGCTTGAAATCACCAAGGAATTTAGGGAAATTGCTTGTATGTGTGAATTTTGGGATTTGCTCCTAGGTCCAATTCTTGGATCCCGAGCTAGCTACCCATCCTCCTACATTCTAATCAATTCTCCTAACCCTAGTTGAGAGATCTAAGTATCTAGTTTAGATGAATTTGGTGTGCTTAGAATGGAGCTTTCTCAAGGCTAGAATGTGAGTGATGGGAGGCCTAAAACCTCACTTCCACTCCCATTACTAGTCTCAGCCCCTAATCATCATAAAATCATCTAACCTAGAAACCTAAGCCCAGTTTGGCCACAAACTTTGTGAATCCTCATAATTTATGTATACTTTACTAGCCTATTATATGATATGTGGCACTAGTAACTACAGATTTACGGGCCGCGTAACAGAAAATGCGTGCTTTGGCAAGCACGTCAATATTTGATGTACTCAGAAAATCCAACACCATCCCCATTTTGATCCTTTTTCTGTATACGCTAGCATCCTCAGACATGTAACTCTACAAGATGGCTACAGCTCAGCTCTCCCAACCACCTAAAAAATTCTACCAAATTCTAGGATTCACGATGTTGGCGGCCAAACTAGGCCCTAGGCTTGTTTAGACTCTAATTGAATTACACCTAAACCCTAACCCAATTGAGCCTTGCAAGGGTAGTAGGGCTGTTAGGGACTAGTTCCCCTATACACAACCTAGTATATCCATGGCCAGTTATTAGTTTAGGATAATTCATTAGAATCTAACTTGTTTGGTTTGATAATATAAATGAAATCATAACGTTCACACGTCACCCCCCCAATCTAATTGATAAGTGCATCCCCCAAACATCCCACATTTCCCTTTATTGCTTTAAAACCCTAATTGCCTTCTTGCTTAGCTAGTGTTAGCTTAGTTAGCTCTTTACTTGTTTAGTTAGCTTCTTGCCTTATTCTTGCTAGTTTATATCTTTAATTTCTCTTTTGTCATGTTTGCTAGCTTAGTGTAGTGTATACTTCTCCTTGCTTGCCTTAGAATAACTTATTGTCTTTTCTTTCCTTGCCCTATCTTTTCTTGTTTAGTAGAATTAACTATCTAGGGATAACTTAGGTTTTAATCATGCTTGTCTTTATTTAATTGCTCGCTTGTCCATCCTTAGTTTAGCAATCAAATCAACCTTTAAACCCTTCAACCCTAGACTCCGCAGTAGGAACCTAGCCCAAAAACTAACCTAGATCTAGTGCCCCCTTTTCTTCTTGTGGATAGACCCTATACTTGTCACCCTCCTATACTACAACACGACCCCGTACGCTTGCGAGTGTAGTGTTTTAGTATAAGTAGGTGTGTCTGTGTAGGTCCTTTATAAATTCAAAAGTTTGACCCCCTCATGTGTGTTTGCAACAGAGTTGCATCTATTCAAATTCCAATTGAGTAGTGTGTATTGCCATTGGCAGAAACGCACCAATGCACAAAAAAATAACATCACAAAATTGACAAGTTTATGGAGTGAATAAAAGAAAACATAGTGGACATAGTTGAGGGACTATACACAGTAGTTGTATATGTGCACTTGAAGATTTTTTAGCATAGAGAGAGAAAATTCTTCATTCAAATCCTCCGTATTCTTCCTTATAGCCTCTTGTGGAGTAAAGCTTCCTTCCCTCATATGTCCCATGTTTAGACAGACCCAAAAAAGTTGATATTCATCAATAACAATCATCCTACATTTTATATTTTTCCACTTATGTGGTGGTTCACGTCATGGATGAGATCCTTCATGCCAGCTACCCCTACAATTGCTGAAGGTCGGACTCAAAAAATTCACCACATCATGCACAAGGAGATGCACATCATGCTTGAGGTCGTAGAGAGTGGTCATTGATAAGATTGCACACTATGTCGTTAAACAGGAACATCATTCATTGGAGTGATTACCAAAGGAGATGCTACCAATTTGGTGCACAATGTTGGAATGTGCATGTCTTATGCATTGAGATTGTGTTGCTAGACATCTTCTAGGATCGTGCATGTCATGTGTGTGAAGGGCCACATCATGCAGACAACTAGGAGAACTTAGTGGAAGCTTTTTGATGAGTGCACATTGTGCACCATAGGATGCACGTTGTCCTTCTATATATGAATGCTTAACTCCATTTTCTAGAGTTCCTTATACAGTGGCAAGGGATGAATTGGTTTATGATGAACAAAACTTCATAAAATCTACATAAAATTACTATTGACTATCCAAATGACAACAAAAATACTAATTACACTATTTATGCAATTATAAGCTAATTATATAACCTAATTGTGGAATTTAAGTGATTAAATACATGAAACTAGGAAAGAAAGGTAGTATGAACTAAGTTCATCCAAACACCCCAATATTACCATTTCTTGTCATCAAGCAACCAATCTAAAACAAGATTCATAAAAATATGACATGCAATCAAAAGTTGAAATTGATTTAATGTCAACCAAATTTTTTGTTTTATTCAATGGGTTGCTGACATGAACGAGAAATCATATTTTTGAAGTGTTGTTCCTTTTAAATGAGATAAACAACCTATGTCTCCTAATATCTTTCGGAATCCATTGTTCATTAGGTTTACCCTCAAGTAGAATCCAAAAAAACTCCCACTTAGGAACTCTTCATCTCCGTTCAACTTTACTATTTTTCAAAAGAAAGAAATTAAGCATCTCGCATTTGGATTACATCGGCACCATTTTCTTATTTAAGCGCAAGGAGCCCAACCATCGAGCCATATTGGTATTTTAGAGTAGGTTGGCATACCCAATGGTATTTTGTTTCTTTTTGGGCTCCAAAAGATTTAGAATTTCAGTTCAGATTTTGACAAAGAATTGAACATTATGACCATATCAATATTTTAAGCTAGATTAGCATACTAAGCATAAAACTTATAGATTCTTCATCAATTAAATGAATATAGTTGATTTTTGATGCTAAATATGCATTTCCCTAATTGGTACATTCTTTATATTCTGAAATGAGCACTCTAGATTAGTTGATTCAGGATGACAATGGGTAGTGATGACTCCTTGATTCAAGATAAAAGATTAATGAATTAAGTTTGTTTCAACAATATGTTAGGCATTGTTTGACAAAACCAAGTCCAAGCTTGAGTCTTGGAAGATGAGATTAATTTCCATGGAGGGGAGAACAAGATTTTTTATGTCTAGACTTATAATTTATCATCTATTATGGTTTTCTACCTATACTCTACCTTCAAGTGTCATTGAGGAAATTGAAAGGTTGTTCTGCAACTATTAATCGGGAGATATATAGGATCACAAGAATGTTCACACTATTAGTTGGGAGGACATCTGCATACCCAATAAGGGGGATGATCTTTGTATCTGATGCATTAGTGATTGGTCTAGTTCCATCCTCCTACGTACACTCTAGGATATTTCACATCAAAAGCCATCCTTGTTGATACAATGAATCTGCGGCATATACCTTGAATATGGGAACGTGTAGGTTTGTGCCACATCCAAAGCATTCATGTATGTAGATACACATCCATATATTTTTTCCTTTGTATCAAGACACATATCATTGTGTGGGTATTGGTTTCACCCTCTCCTTGTGGCTTGACTCTTGGCCACAAGAGGGACTCTCTCTTCTTGATCTTGTTGGATCCTTTGTCATGCTACACACTGTCCTGAACCTTATTACCAAACTTGACACCCTTAAGGGTGAAGAGACTTGGAAGATGCCTTATGGGTGAACGGGTGTCATGGAAATATTTGCCAATATTCTTCCCCCTCCCTTCTATAATCATGAAGAGTTCCTCTTAAATGGAAAAAGATATCTAACTGGAGGGGCGCTTGGGACTCCCAAAGATCCAAGAATCCAGACTTAGATTGGGACAATTATGTTTGGTCCTTCCCAACACCTATAATATATATTCTTCAGTAATGAGAGGCCCCAAGATGTAGGATTTTTACAAATGATAGTTTCCAAAAGTGTGGCTTCACCCTTCTTTCTATATGACATCTATTACACATAGTTGTCGAATCTAACATTCATTTCATATTTTTGGACCAAGACACTGGAGTTAAGGCTTAGATCCTTATCAAATGGGTTTATTAACTACTATCCGCAAGCCAATGATGTCACAAGAAAGAAATTTTGGCTCAATCTTATCATTATTTACCATGTATGGTCAATGAGAAATGTCATTATCTTTGAAAATTGCACCTTTAATGGGGGGGCCATTGGAAAACCATTAACTATGGTTTTGATTCTCCTAATGTGATGTATGTAGGTATATCTTTACTTTGGAAAGGTATGGCTTACTATTCTTCTAAATATAATCTCTATTAGAGATTAAATGAGAATGCTTACTTTCAAAAAAATCAATTGGAAGATTACAACAATACCATGTTGGAAACTTCATTTTTTTCATTTCTAGAAGAGTGGCATGCTTACCTTGTCATTATCTTATCAAGTGATAGAACAAATGCATGGAACAGGAAGTGGAATAAAATGTTGAAATCATTCAACAATAATTGAATATGCCCATTTATGATGGATTTTTGGAATCTCACTAATTTCTTATATTTTGGCTATAAACAAACTTGTTTTTCTACTCACTCAACAAGAATTAAACATGCTTTCACTGAATGTGAAAACAAATATAAACATATTGCATGAAATAAAAGTTCAAACATGAATTAAACTAGATAAAGAGAAAAAAAATCCACATAGACATGGCAGATAGGCAGGCAAGAATGGTGATAATAGACATGCACAATAAGTAAAGAAAGAAGATGATGGTATTAAGATGTGCATCTAGTGCTAGTCTGGAGTGGACCAGGTATACTCTGTCTAGGTCCAATGGAGGGTGTGCTTGTAACATACTAGAACTCAAACCCTACCCTAGAAGTTTGACCTTTTGGGCTTAGCCAAACAAGGTTGAGGTTAGACCTAAAAGATGTTTAGTATAACTCTAATGAGCTAATGCATGCATAAATAACCCCAATGTAGCCTAATGTTCTCACATTAAGCTTAGGCCAAAAATGGACACATGCAATATGTCACATGAAGTAATAATGAAGTATATAAAATTCGTGCAAATAATCATACCCAACTCTTTTGGTGATAATATTAAGTTATGGAATTGAATGAGCAATAATGACAATAATGAAATAATGTGATAATAATGGCAAAAAATATTAATTGTGACATAACTTGTTAAAATAAATTCTAAAAGTGAAATCTAAGTTAAAAACCGTATTCCTTGGGTCCCAATTGCCTTGGGAGTCAAGTTCCACATTATTCACATAATAATAATTAATTTAATTTAATTTGGATAGAGAAGATCTATGTTTTCCCCAAAAATCAAATAAAATAATAAATGACTCTAAAAGAGGAAAATAATCATGGAGTCATAATATACATAATAAATATAGCCTTTGGGTGAATTTTCATCCAATTTGGAAGATGTTTCATTAAAAGATGTAATCAGGAGAGAGAGTGTGTGAATAACTTTCAAAATATTAAATAAATATACAAACAACTCCCACATGTAAAATTGATGCCAAATTCGTATTCCACTCATTAAATATGACTTGTGAGTGAAGTTTCACCTATTTTAGAGAATCTTATGACCATTAATGATGGAGGAAAGAGAAAATAAGTTTTGATTTATTAACATATTAAAATTCTCAAAAGGCAAATCTAATTGCATATTCGGATTCCTCGTGTCCAATTTAGGCTTGGGGTAAAATTTCATCCAATTTGGGATTTGTTTGCACCTTCAAAAAAGGAGAGAGAAAAGTGAAATAATCAAATAAATAACTTTAGTCAGAATCGGTTTGGTTTGTCACACGTATGTTTCCTTATTTTGATAATTTTCCCAATTTAGCTCTTTTTCATAGCCTTCGGATCTAAGATTGTACAGTCCAGATTGTGTCTCCTACCTTGACTAGGAGATGGCGCACAGGTGAACAGTAAAGTCGGCTCTTTGTTACATCGCGACAAGGATTTCTCGGCCATCAGTGCACGAATCTTCCTAAAATCACTTCCATTGGATTTAGGAGAGTAATTCGCACCCAATGATCCCCAAAACATGTCCTAGTTTTCTTTCCTTATGGAAATCCCAAATCCTTGGGAAGCAGGTAACCTCGGCTACCTTGCTTATCTCCCATTTTTGAACTGAACCTATAAATAGGAGTACCGGGGCGTTTGTTTTTCCCCGATCAATCATTATACTCTTCCAATTTCTTGGCACATTTTATGTTGGCTCTGTAGATTGAGTTTCCTCTCCCATCTTTGTGGTGTTGTTCTTGGGGTCTTGGCAGTCTCTGCAATCAAATTGATCGGCGAGGTGAGTTCATTTTCCCCCTACTAACTTTCTATGTCTTTAGTTTGTTCAATGTGTTGGTATGTATGCCCATAGAGCAAGTCATATGATGATTGTAATGGGATACTTTGTAAATGATTTGAATAATAATGAAGGCAATTTCCATTCTATATGTTTAAACTGTATCTGAGATGATGGTGTAACATGATAGATGTCTAAAGAATGGTTTTACTCAATGACGTATGCTTTTAGGTTCAGGACCTAAACGATGAGATCATACATATGTTAAGAGTATACATTCTTGTTTAGTCCCTAGTCGGTTGTTATTATGGAAATAACCATAGACATCAATAACACTGAAGACTAGATTGTGTGTTGGTTGATGACAGAATCTCATTAGTCATGATATAGTGATATCAAACCAAGCACATAGGTACTTGTTAGAGAACAAGGTACCTGACAGACCCACCGTGAGAGTGACACATGGAACCATGACTTGGTAATCACAGTCAGCTCTCACAGTGATGGTGGTGAGTGTGATTCTTAGACCTGAAATCACTACACTCAACACATGTCGTTGGGTACACTTTGACATCATCAAACGTAGTCCTGAAACATGGGTTTTTATACAGGTGATGATTGGGTGGATTTGACACATGGGGCTTTTGAGGGGTGAGTGATAGATATGGGATTTGTCCCTCCTGAGGGAGTTTGATATCCTTGGCCACTTGATGAGTAGGATTTAGAAAGGCATGCGCATGCACGTGTGAATCAATATATGATATTGATGTCACACACATCTCACCCAGTCTGCTCTGAGATCAAGGAAATGAATGAACATTGAGCGGATGATTGTTCCATGCCTCAAGTTCATTCAGGATATCAGTGACAAAGCAATTATACATTCACTGTAACACCATTCATGGATTGTAGGATTGAAAGTTGTTCTCCAACTTTATATTTCACTTGGATAGCACTGATGTGTGACTAGGCACCACTCTTTGCTTGTGAAATCATAAGTGTTATGGATTTTCACTGCCAATGTGAAATGGACCTGCAGGGTCACACACATAGGATTTAACCTGGAATAGGAGTTTGTCCACAAACAATGTTTAGATTGATTACTAAAGGAGTTTAGTATTTCAATTAAACACTCAATCAATTGATAGCTCAGTATCATAATGTTCAAGGTGTTGAAATGATTGATTAGAGTATCGAATTGATTGAAACTACGATTGACTGATTCTGCACAATCTGCACTCCCAACCGATCGGCTCATGTGATGAACCGATCGGATGAGCTTGGTGAACCGATCGGCTCAACTGGTGAGTCGATCGACTCATGGACAGGGTGAAATGATCTGTTCAAGTGTTGAAACCATCGATTCAAGTCCAACCGAGCAAGTTGGGAAAGTAAGATTGGTGAGAAATTTCCTTTCGTTTCACTTGCCCAATTTGATTGGAACAAGGATTGGTATTTGATACCAATTCGAAACAAAGAGGAAAAGTCAATCGGGAAATGATCAGGATCACGAACCGACCGGTTCAGAAGTGAACCGACCATTTCATGGGTCCCAACCGATCGGTTGAGGTGTCAACCGACTGTTTCAGTTTTGAAACGATCGGTTCAGGTTACGCAGTTGGTTGTTTTTGTGGAAAATCTCAAACCCTTCTACTCCTGCTTTAGTCCCACATTACCCGGGATAGAGAACCATGTCCCATGACCCTCCTATATATAGGGGTATTGGGGGCTTCTCAAAGTACAACGCAGTGCAACCAGTTGCTCTATAAAGTTGTCGTTCTCTCTGGTTTTGGTAACCGAGCGAGCCCAAGCAAGTGCTACCCGATAAGGGAGGCACAACAAGGGAAAGACAACTGCAGAAAGCGACTGGTGGCAGGAGAGTGTGTCGGCGACTAGTACGCTGACAAGAGGGTGCGACTCCTTCCAATTCCTTGTGGGACAAGGAGATCGGAGTTCCAGACAGTCCGTGTGGATGATTGCAGAGGAGGGAGACCTCTATTGCTCGGAGGACAACTGTCAATCCCGACAGTCCCGGTGAGAGCAGGAGTCTTCAGTCCCGGTGTGACCAGGACCTGCACAAACACCGTCCAAGACCAGAGGTGAAGACCGCGCAAGGCGTGAGGTACTGTCACCGAGCAAGCCTCGGGACAAGGTATGCATCCACAAACCATCTTTCCTTTATATAGACGTTGACGCGGATCCTTTTGTTTTGGGTTTTGGGGAGAAAATTTTTGTTTCCGCTGCTTCTCTGCCTCCCGTAAAACCCAACACAATGTTCATTTATCACAAATTTGCCCAAATTCTTCTCGACCTATAGCTTGCTTATGTGCGGCCATGGCATGCACAAGAAAAAGGGGAACATACCCCCTCGTGAATTCTCTATTCTACCCTCCCTCGCCCTTGTTTCTTTGTTTTTTCAGCCGACGGCATTATCATCATTTCGTAGGTTCTGTCTTTTTCCTTTAGTCGGGGTCACGTGAGAGTTGATCGATGACTTGGCCATCTGTGATTGTGCCAATTCACGTGGGCCCGTCTCTCTCTTTTTCTCTTTCGATGATTAACACTGACATGAAAATTTCTAATTGGTCAATTTTGGAAAATTCATAACTAATTCCCTAATTATCTAAAAATTACAAATAAATAGTCATTAGATTCAGATAAAATATTCTCTATATAATGGTATAATTTTTATTTCCTAATTCCAAACTAATTAACATGAGAATTTTATTGGATTTTTCTAATTGATTATAACTTGTAAAATCCATAACTAAATATATATAAGTAGGAAAAATATAATAAAATATGTTTTGAACTCAAAAAAAGATAACCTAAAATATAGAATGGTTTTGATAACCTAATTCACACATTAAGAAAAAGATTGTTTTTAGGGTTGATTAATGAATATGGTATTGACTCATAATCTATCTATATGTTTAATAGGTTCTTTGGTTGCCTATGCTTGGACATAGATTGGACTTGGTTTGTTTAGACTCTGAAGTTGAGGTATGTTGTATCCTCTATTATTCTATGTTGAGAAATTCATCTATATTCTCTTTCTCTTGGCCTATGGACATTAGCCTATACACAATGTCTTTCCTTTAGAAAATCACAGTTCATGTGAACTACCTTATTTGATATTGATCTTGTGGTCATGGATATTCTTTTGGACTCTCTCTTATGTTTTGTGTATGTTGGACTTATTTGATGATATGTGCTTCTTTTTCCATCATGGTAGTGGATGTGTATATGGAACATTATGTGATGGTGTTTGGATGAATGTTCTCATCCTTCTTGTTCTCTTATGCTCTTAATCTCTTGTATTCTTCTTATCTTTTTTTATGCATCATGTAATGATTACTAGTATAATGTTGTATGTGTTTTTATTTGGATGTTAAATTCCCACATATGAATACAAATGTTAAATTCCTACATATTTATATATTTGGGTAGATGTTAAATTCCTGCTTGGGCAGATGTTGATAGACCCTGCCACTCCATATTTAGAGTGGATATATACAGTTCCCGCTCATCCCATATTTTTGGTAAATGTGTTATTTCCTACCTACATGTTCATATTGTCTAGTATTGTCACATGTGGAATGCATGGATGCTTTATTTTTAAACTTTGCTTTTATTTGACTCCTTTTGAGATTCTTTTCTTTTATGCCCGATTGGGTAATCATGTACTTTTCTATGGGAATCCTTTTATATTTGTTGTCCTTTATTCCATATATTGCTCAAATTCCTTTTTAGTATGCACATATACCATCCTTTGCTGATGTTTAGCAGGATACTACCGGAGGTTTATCAAGGACTTCAGTATGATTGTGTTACCGATGATGAAGTTGACCAGAAAGGATGTACCTTTTGTTTGGGATGATCGATGTCAGCAAGCTTTCCAGAGTTTAAAGGAGAAGCTGACCAGTGCTCCAGTGTTAATCCTGCCAGAGCCTGGTAAGGGCTATGTGGTTTTCTATGATGCTTCCAAGAAAGGTTTAGGTTGTGTATTGATGCAGGAAGATCATGTGGTTTCTTTTGCTTCGCGAAAACTCAAGAAACATGAGGAGAACTATCCTACTCATGACTTGGAGTTGGCAGCAGTGGTTCATGCGTTAAATATTTGGAGACACTATTTATATGGGGAAGTGTGTCAAATCTTTACTGATCAAAAGAATCTAAAGTACATCGTTTGACAGCATGAGTTGAACATGCAACAATGTCGATGGATGGAGTTGATCAATGATTATGACTGCACTATCGAGTATCATCCTGGTAAGGCGAATGTGGTAGCAGATGCACTTAGCAGAAAGTCTTCTTCTCTTTCTTCAAAGAAGGCACAGTTGAGTTCTCTGGTATGCCATAGGCGAGATATGTTTGTTTCTCTGTGGCAGATGAATGTGCAAATGGAAGTTTCTTTGTTGTCTGGTCTTTTAGCACAGATGCAAGTTAAGCCTATGCTGAGATGGCAAATCAAAGATGCACAACAGACAGATGATGCAGTACAGTTGATCCAATCAGAGTTCGGAAGTGAAAAGCGTGATGGGTTCCATGAGTCTGAGGATGGGCTAGTTTGCTATCATGATAGGATGGTGGTTCCAGATGTTGATGACCTGAGGAAGTTAGTGCTCGAGGAAGCGCACACGTCAATGTATGCTATGCATCCAGGTGTCACCAAGATGTATCATAGTCTGAAGGACTATTATTGGTGGCCCAGTTTGAAGAAAGATGTAGCTGAGTTCATGGCGAGATGTGCGGTTTGTCAGCAAGTGAAGGTTGAGCATCAGAAACCGGCAGGTACGTTGCAACCTTTACTGATACCACAATGGAAGTGGGATCATATAACCATGGATTTCATAGTTGGCCTACCCCGGACAACTAGTAATCATGATTCCATTTGGGTGATAGTGGACAAATTGACGAAGTCTGCCCATTTCCTACCAGTGAAGATGACGTATACAACCGAGAAACTTGCTCGAGTCTATGTGGATGAGATAGTACGTTTGCATGGTTTGCCATCAACGATAGTTTTTGACAGAGGTCCTCAGTTCACAAGTCCTATCTGGGAACAGTTGCACAAAGCTTTGGGAACTCAGTTGAAATTCAGTACCACTTTTCACCCATAGACAGATGGACAGTCTGAAAGGACTATTCAGACTTTGGAAGATCTCCTTCGAGCTTGTGTTTTGCAGTTTCTAGGCAACTGGGATGTACATCTGAGTTTGATAGAGTTTGCCTACAACAAAAGTTATCAGCCGAGCATTGACATGGCTCCTTATGAGGCTTTGTATGGGAGGAAGTGCAGATCTCCCTTGTGTTGGTATGATTCTGGTGAGTATCAACTCTTGGGTCCTGAGTTAGTACAACAGACAACAGAAAAGATCAAAGTGATATAGCAACAGTTGAAAGTGGCACAGGACAGGAAAAAGTCTTATGCAGACAATCGACGACGACCTTTGGAGTTCCAGGTAGGAGACAAAGTGTATCTTAAAGTCTCGCCGTGGAAAGGTGTGTTAAGGTTTGGTCGGAAGGGTAAGTTAGCACCCAGGTATATGGGGCCTTACTCAGTCATAACACGTGTTGGCAAAGTAGCTTACGAGTTAGAGTTGCCTCCAGAGTTGCACAAGTTACATCCAATGTTCCATGTCAGTATGATGAAGAAAAGTCATCCAGATTCGGGAACAGTGATACAGCCAGTTGAGGTTGAGCTTGATGAAGATATGACTTACGAGGAAGGTCCTATGGCGATCCTTGACAGAAGGGTTAAGAAGATGAAGAGGAAGGACTTGGTTCTTGTGAAGGTTCTTTGGCATCATCGTGGCATTGAGGAAGCCACGTGGGAGCTTGAGGAAGAGATGAGGAGGAAGTATCCCTCGCTTTTCTCTTCGGATTTATGGGACAAAATCCCTTGAAGGGGGTTATCTTATAAGGACCCTGACCTTCGTTTAGGGTTTACCCTATTTGTTTTTCTTAACCTTGATGCTTTGGTGCTTGCTAATCACCTTTAGTGATGATTAGGGTTTGGTTGTGCTTTGTTGAGAGTTGGAGGGGCTACTTGCAATAACCCAAGTCTAGGGTTTTGTGGGCAAGTTTTCCACCTTGTGAGGTGTTCCTCTCTCTCTTTGCCTCCTCTAGTGAGGAAAGGAAGGCTCGGGCTCGTTGTTTGAGTTCTTTTGGGCCTGGTTGAGCTTGTTTGGACCTTGAGGTGCCTTGTTTTGGCTTGGTTGAGCCTTGTGTCGGCCTAGAGGTGAGTGTATCGGCCTAGAGGTGAGTGCATCGGCCTAGGTGTGTGTGTGTCGCCCATGGTGCCTTGTTGTGTCGCCCATGGTGTTTGACCTAGCTTTGACCTCATTTGTGTCACCACTAGTGGACACTTGGTAGATACCTTGGACATGTGTTTAGAGCTTGCTAGAGTGGTGGCTCGTGCACTAGGACAAGTGTCCCTAGGTAGGCGACACCTTGCCTTGCTCTACCTTGTTTTCTCCTCCCTTTCCTTCTATATATGGGGTTCCTTTCCTTGCTTTGAGTCCCTTTGGTCCCTTAGTTTTCTTCTCCACCTTGGTGTGCACGACACAACCCTCTTCTTTGCTTGTTGGTGGCCGACAACCCCTTGAAGGAGCAAGTGGTGGCCGATATCCCTTGGAGTCTCTCCTTCTTCACTAGGAGCTTGGAGCTTGCTTAAGGCGGGTTACATAACTCCTAACCCTAGCTACACTATCTCCTTTTCTATGATCTTGCTTATGTGTTGTTGTTGGTTTTACATCTTTCTTTAGTACCCATGTTGGCCGATCCTCCTTGTGGTTTAGGGTTTCTTGGTGAGCTTGTGTTCTTGACCCTCTAGGGTTTTGGGTACCTTGGTGCTTGAGGAAGACGATGACCTTGTGAGAAGTACCTTGGATGTTGTTAGTGTGGAGAGGTGCTGCCCGATAGCCCTCTTGACCTAGCCTTGCACGATACAAGTAAGTGTTGGGCGATAGGCTGTTGTGTCGGACGTTATACCCTTTGCTCTTGTGACGGGCGTCACACTTCTATCTTATCTTGTGACGGCCGTTAGGCCTTGACTAGTTAGTTGCACGATACATGGATGGGTGACATACCATGAAACGTTATCCCTTGTGGGTTGTGACGGTCGATAGGTGCCCTGTGACGGGCGTTGCTGGGTAAGATGTGACGGGCATCACATGCCCAATGATTGGCTTTGTATCGGCCGATAACACCCTACTGTGACAGGTGTTGCCCAATAGTGCTAGTGCCTGACACCCCCACCCCTGACGCGTGATACACCTGGTGACGCGGTTTTGCTGCTGCACGCTGGTTGCCTTGGTGGCAACGCGGCGTTGTGCGCTGGCCATTGTGCGTTAAGCTTTGAGTGAGGGCAGGTTTCCCGATATAACCTATGGTGAGGGTTCTTCCAGTTATGGAAAGTAGTTTGTTATATATGTTCTTGATTAAAATGTTGGTGATTCTTTGCATAATCAATAATGCTTATTATTATAAGTTTGTCCATTTATCTTAGCATGGCTACACATATGAAAGTGATCACCTTGGTTATCTACTTTATACTGAGATGAAGATAAGCACATAAATAGTTGTTTAATAATGTGTCTTATGCCCATGATCATCAGTTGATGTATGATTGATAAGTATAGAATCTTGAATATCATCTCATGATGGTAAGCATATCCCTTATGTTGAAACTATGATTATTGTGTACACTGACCATGCAGGTGATGATTAGCCATGAAAAGGCTATGAGAGATATGTGATGAGTAACATCACTTTGATAATTACTCTTGTTGATGAGATTGCATATATGATGTGTATGTCCCAATGAGGATGATGTGAGCCTTGAAAGGAAGTGGCAATATATGATGAGGGATTGAGATCCCATGGTATGTGATGATCCTTGAGATGGATCTAGATGATTGGCAAGAGGCCAAGTGATAACATGTGATGTTGGATCCTTGAGATGGATCAGGTTGATGTGATTACAATAAAGGCATAATGTTGAGCTTATGTTGTTTATTTTCTTTTATATCTTGTATGTTATACAACTTGGTTGAATCTTGCAATCCATCTAAAAGATAGTAAATAATTACAGTGGAATATATTATGTAGTTTGCCTTGGCCATAGATCCATCATCGTCAGGAGCTGGTGATGGTGAAACGGGTTCTCCTGCGGGTTAACCCGGAGCGCATATTTTTGAATATGCAAGGTTTCTCCTAGCCTCAAATAGAGAGCAAAATGAGTGCAGCTGCGGTTGCAGACTCGGGATATGTGATGAGCATGGTGAACAGGCCCATGGCTCCGGATATGTGGTATGAAGAGCATGAATGCGTTCATGGCTCAGAGCACAGTGAATAGGCCCATGGCTCAGATATACTAGCGTCGTGACCTGTACCGAGGCAGGCTAGAGGAAGGGTAGCCTGTGGAGTTGACCCTGTGGCTGAGGCCACTTAAGCATGAGACTGCGGTTCTGCTTTGGTTCTCGTGCAGTGACCACGAGGGGGAAGGTTGTGGAGTCCGGCTCTTCCATTAACCTTATATGGCACCGGCTATGGGCTTCGCAGCCGAAGGTTGGATTTGAACAGTACGGTTCACTTCCTCAAGGCATAATAAAATACGTAATTCTGCCGTATAGTATTTATTGCTTAAGGAAAAACACGAAACATTGGTTGAGGCCTTGTTTGTGTAGTTAATCTTTTTATATCATGCAATTACTTATATGTTCCTCATGTTACATAGAAATATAGCTTATCTTGTTAGTCATGTTGCATAGAGAAGAATTGGTTATATGCCTTCTGTACATCTGGTAAGCTTGTCGGTAAGAATATAATACTTTACATAAACTGCTCCAGTTATACCGGTCATCAGTTACTTGCCGTTATAACTTTATCTTTCTGAGGTTCTGTAGTTGCGGCGGGGAGCTATGTTTCTCGCTGGGACTGTGTGTCTCACCCCGCTGGTTTACAACCTTTTTAGGTGGTCGAGCTAGATGTGGTGGTGGTCGTGGTGTTGTGGCCGAGCAGCTAGACGAGCAGTAGAAGGCAAGCGATGGATATGCTGTTATTTTGGATGTTTTTTAGTAGAGTCTAGAGTCATCCCTGTACTCTCAGGTCCTTGGAGGTGTTTTGACGTTGTTTCATGATGTACGATCGTTGATGTTTTGTATATCCTGTTGTTGGCCGGATGTGGGCCCTTATGTATGTATGAACAGGTGGTGAACTCGTGTGATGGATAAATAGTGTTTTCTCTAAGCTGTGGACATGTACCAGATCATGTGTATGTATATATATAACATGTTTCCTTGTAGGATGAGGACTCGAATGTAATAGTTTCCCAATTCATCAGCTTTCTGCAATCGGTTTTAATTAACTCGTATTTTTGGTGATTTGTGGTTATGGTGATTTCCGCACGTTTTCACGTAACACCTCATTGTCTGTGTGATAGTGGGATGTGTTGCCACAAATTTTGGTATCAGAGCCCTAGGTTCACTGAGTCTACAGGGATTTAGGACTAGGTTGTTTGTTCTTGTGAGCTGTCCAGATTATCTCATGATCGTCTTCTGCCCTCAACAGAAGAGAAGTCAAGATGTCTGGAAACCATGAAGAACATGCTGATGAGCACAGTGATGCTGCATCAGTTGATGGAGCTTTTGGGCAGGCACATGAAGATCGGGTGCCTGAGGTCCCTCAACCTAACCCAACCATTCTTGAACATCCTGCCTATCAACAACTTATGGGGCAGATGATGGATATGATGAATCTCATGGTTGAGAGATTTCCAGTGCCTGCTCCGCGAGCACAGGTTCCCCATGGAGAAGCATCGGGTATTGGGAAGACCTTCGAGCGGCTTCGCCGAGTCGGAGCTTCGGATTATGCTAGAACGGCTGATCCAGTAGATGTAGATCTGTGGCTGAAAAGTCTTGAGAAGGCTTTCCGGATCCTCGACATCCCCGAAGAAGACAAAGTAAAGCACGCTGTCTATCTTCTGAAGGGTAGTGTTGGTCACTGGTGGACCATCGAGGAAGAGAAGTAGCCTGGTGAGGTGATCTGTTGGGAAGTGTTCCGGCGTGAGTTCGTCAGCAGATACTTTATGAAGACGTATATGGATGAGAAGATCAGTCAGTTTGAGCGGTTGTGACAAGGAACGATGAACATCACCGAGTATGAGGCTAAGTTCATGGATCTTTTAAGGTTTTGTCCTCATATGGCAACAACAAATGAGGAGCGGATCAGACGTTTCGAGAAAGGCCTAAGTTCTGAGTTGACAACACATGTCTCTGCGTTAGAGAACTGAGAGCAGTTTGCTATGCTTGTGGAATCTTTCTGAAGGATTGAAAGGTCAGTAAGGGAGAAAAGAGAATCCATGTCTCACAAAAGACCTGCTCAGTTTTAGGGACAAAGGTTTGGTGGCTTCAAGAAGCCCAGGTTTTCATCGTCGTCGGTGATGAGAGGTTCTGGTGTACCATCACAGTGGTCTCCATGTAAGGGAAGAGGTTATGTTTCTTCGCCGTCGAAGGCACATAGTACAGCATCGGTGGCAGTGACAGGGCCATCTAGGCCACAGTTTGACAATAGAACAGGCTATGCTTGCGGTCAGGTAGGACATGTCAAGTCGAGTTGTCCCTATAGAGATGATGAAGTGACACAGCAGTCGAGGCAGAATCAACAAGGGTCATAGAGGTTGCAGTCTAGTGGTAGAAGAGGGTGAGGATGCGGTCAGGCGTCGCAAGTTGGATCGTCTGCTCAAGGAAGCAGAGGACGTGGACAGAAAGCAATGGCTCGATTCTATGCTATGAGTCAGCCGGAGGCGATAGTCAACCCGCGAGTAGTGACAGGTCAGATGGAGTTATTTCATTCTGATATGTCTTCTTCTTTCTTTATATCTATTTTGGTTGACCCAGGTGCTACACACTCTTTTATCGCCTATAGTATGCTTGAAAACTGTCGTTTACCCATTAGCGATAAGAAGGATAGCTTGTTGTTAGAAACCCCTCTTAATGGTTCCTCGTTGCTTCGAGAAAAGTGTCCATCTTGTGTCTTGACTTTCTCGGGACACAACATTCAAGTGGATCTTATACCACTTGATATGCATGGTTTCGATGTTATCCTTAGGATGGATACCTTAGAGAAGTATAAGGTTGTCTTGGACTGTGGTTCCAAGAAGGATGTGTTTGATGATGATGAAGAGAAGTGGATCTTCCAGGGAGATAGGAAGATTCTTCTGACATGTTTAGTATCAGCTATGGTGGCAGAGAAGTTGTTACGATAAGGATGTGAGGCGTTCTTAGCTCACGTGTTAGATACCGTTGTGATTACCAAGGCGAAAGGTCCTAGCCTTGAAGAGGTGTCAGTTGTCCAGGAGTTTACTGACGTGTTTCTTGAGGAGTTTCCTGGTGTTCCTCCACCCCGAGAGATTGATTTCGAGTTCAATCCAGTACTAGAAACGTAGCCAGTTGCACAGACACCTTATAGGCTGGCTCCAGTAGAGATGGTAGAGCTGAAGAAGCAGTTGCAAGAGTTGTTGGAGAAAGGTTTCATCCGACCGAGTACGTCGCCTTGGGGTGCTCCAGTGTTGTTTGTTAAGAAGAAGGATGGATCGATGCGGTTGTGTATAGATTACCGGCAGTTCAATAAGGTCACGATCAAGAACAAGTACCCATTGTTGAGGATAGATGATTTGTTCGATCAGTTGCATGGTGCTACAGTGTTTTCGAAGATCGATCTACGGTATGGATATCATCAGTTGAGGATTAAGATGGATGACATACCAAAGTCAGCTTTTAGGATGAGGTATGGTCACTTTGAGTTCGTGGTTATGCCGTTTGGGCTAACGAATGCACCTGCTGCTTTCATGGATTTGATGAACAGAGTGTTTCATCCGTTCTTAGATCAGTTTGTTGTAGTCTTTATAGATGACATTTTGATCTATAGTCGGGACAGGAGAGAGCATGAGCAACATCTTCATCTAGCGTTGACTCTTCTTCGCCAACATCAGTTGTATGCCAAGTTCAGTAAGTGTGAGTTCTGGTTGGAGGAAGTGACTTTATTGGGTCATGTGATATCTGCTGAAGGAGTCAAAGTAGATATGAAGAAGGTGGAATCCGTTGCGGATTGGGAACAACCGAAGACGTCGACAGAAGTTTGTAGTTTCCTTGGTTTAGCAGGATACTACCGGAGGTTTATCAAGGACTTCAGTATGATTGTGTTACCAATGACGAAGTTGACCAGAAAGGATGTACCTTTTGTTTGGGATGATCGATGTCAGCAAGCTTTCCAGAGTTTGAAGGAGAAGCTGACCAGTGCTCCACTGTTAATCCTGCCAGAGCCTGGGAAGGGCTATGTGGTTTTCTATGATGCTTCCAAGAAAGGTTTAGGTTGTGTACTGATGTAGGAAGATCATGTGGTTTCTTTTGCTTCGTGACAACTCAAGAAACATGAGGAGAACTATCCTACTCATGACTTGGAGTTGGCAGAAGTGGTTCATGCGTTCAAGATTTGGAGACACTATCTGTATGGGGAAGTGTGTCAAATCTTTACTAATCATAAGAATCTGAAGTACATCTTTTCGCAGCATGAGTTGAACATGCGACAACGTCGATGGATGGAGTTGATCAATGATTATGACTGCACTATCGAGTATCATCCTGGTAAGGTGAATGTGGTAGAGGATGTGCTTAGCAGAAAGTCTTCTTCTCTTTCTTCAAAGAAGGCACAGTTGAGTTCTCTGGTATGCCATAGGCAAGATATGTTTGTTTCTCTGCGGCAGATGAATGTGCAGATGGAAGTTTCTTTGTTGTCTGGTCTTTTAGCATAGATGCAAGTTAAGCCTACACTGAGATGGCAAATTAAAGATGCACAGTAGACATATGATGCAGTACAGTTGATCCGATCAGAGTTCGGCAGTGAAAAGTGTGATGGGTTCCATGAGTCTGAGGATGGGCTAGTTTGCTATCGTGATAGGATGGTGGTTCCAGATGCTGATGATCTAAGGAAGTTAGTGCTCAAGGAAGCACACACGTCGATGTATGCTATGCATCTAGGTGTCACCAAGATGTATCATAGTCTGAAGGACTTGTATTGGTGGCCCAGTTTGAAGAAAGATGTAGCTGAGTTCGTGGCGAGATGTGCGGTTTGTCAGCAAGTGAAGGTTGAGCATCAGAAACCGGAAGGTACGTTGCAACCTTTGTCGATACCGCAATGTAAGTGGGATCATATAACCATGGATTTCGTAGTTGGTCTTCCCCGGACAACTAGGAATCATGATTCCATTTGGGTGATAGTGGACAAATTGACAAAGTCTACCCATTTCTTACCAGTGAAGACGATGTATACAGCCGAGAAACTCGCTCGAGTGTATGTGGATGAGATAGTACATTTGCATGGTTTTCCAGCAACGATAGTTTCTGACAGAGGTCCTCAGTTCACAAGTCATTTTTGGGAACAGTTGCACAAAGCTTTGGGAACTCAGTTGAAATTCAGTACCGCTTTTCACCCGCAGACAGATGGACAGTCTGAAAGGACTATTCAGACTTTAGAAGATCTCCTTTGAGCTTGTGTTTTGTAGTTTCTAGGAAACTGGGATGTACATCTAAGTTTGATAGAGTTTGCCTACAACAACAGTTATCAGCGGAGCATTGACATGGCTCCTTATGAGGCTTTGTGTGGGAGGAAGTGCAGATCTGCCTTGTGTTGGTATGAGTCTGGTGAGTATCAGCTCTTGGGTCCTGAGTTAGTACAGCAGACAACAGAAAAGATCAAAGTGATACAACAACAGTTGAAAGTGGCACAGGACAGGCAGAAGTCTTATGTAGACAATCGACGACGACCTTTGGAGTTCTAGGTAGGAGACAAAGTGTATCTTAAAGTCTTGCCATGGAAAGGTGTGTTAAGGTTTGGTCGGAAGGGTAAGCTAGCACTCAAGTATATGGGGCCTTACTCAGTCATAACACGTGTTGGCAAAGTAGCTTATGAGTTAGAGTTGCCTCCAGAGTTGCACAGGTTACATCCAGTGTTCCATGTCAGTATGCTGAAGAAAAGTCATCCAGATTCGGGAACAGTGATACAGCCAGTTGAGGTTGAGCTTGATGAAGATATGACTTATGAGGAAGGTCATGTGGCGATCCTTGATAGCAAGGTTAAGAAGATGAAGAGGAAGGACTTGGTTCTTGTAAAGGTTCTTTGGCATCATCGTGGTGTTAAGGAAACCACGTGGGAGCTTGAGGAAGACATGAGGAGGAAGTATCCCTCACTTTTCTCTTCGGATTTCAGGGATGAAATCCCTTGAAGGGGGTTAGCTTGTAAGGACCCTGACCTTCGTTTAGGGTTTACCCTGTTTGTTTTGCTTAACCTTGATGCTTTGGTCTTGCTAATCACCTTTAGTGATGATTAGGGTTTGGTTGTGCTTTGTTGAGAGTTGGAGGGGCTACTTGCAATAACCCAAGTCTAGGGTTTTATGGGCAAGTTTGCCACCTTGTGAGGTGTTCTTCTCTCTCTTTGCCTTCTCTAGTGAGGAAAGGAAGGCTTGGGCTCGTTGTTTGAGTTCTTTTGGGCCTAGTTGAGCTTGTTTGGACCTTGAGGTGCCTTGTTTTGGCTTGGTTGAGCCTTGTGTCGGCCTAGAGGTGAGTGTATCGGCCTAGAGGTGAGTGTATCGGCCTAGGTGTGTGTGTGTCGCCCATGGGGGTAGAGTGTGTCGCCCATGGTGCCTTGTTGTGTCGCCCATGGTGTTTGACCTAGTTTTGACCTCGTTTGTGTCACCACTAGTGGACACTTGGTACATACCTTGGACATGTGTTTAGAGCTTGCTAGAGTGGTGGCTCGTGCACTAGGACAAGTGTCCCTAGGTAGGCGACACCTTGCTTTGCTCTACCTTGTTTTCTCCTCCCTTTCCTTATATATATGGGGTTCCTTTCCTTGCTTTGAGTCCCTTTGGTCCCTTAGTTTTCTTCTCCACCTTGGTGTGCACGACATAACCCTCTTCTTTGCTTGTTGGTGGCCGACAACCCCTTGAAGGAGCAAGTGGTGGCCGATATCCCTTGGAGTCTCTCCTTCTTTGCTAGGAGCTTGGAGCTTGCTTAAGGCGGGTTACATAACTCCTAACCCTAGCTACACTATCTCCTTTTCTATGATCTTGCTTATATGTTGTTGTTGGTTTTACATCTTGCCCATGTTGGCTGATCCTCCTTGTGGTTTAGGGTTTCTTGGTGATCTTGTGTTCTTGACCCTCTAGGGTTTTGGGTACCTTGGTTCTTGAGGAAGACGATGACTTTGTGAGAAGTACCTTGGATGTTGTGAGTGTGGAGAGGTTCTTCCCGATAGCCCTCTTTACCTAGCCTTGCACGATACAAGTGTTGGGCAATAGGTTGTTGTGTCGGACGTTATACCCTTTGCTCTTGTGACAGGCGTCACACTTCTATCTTATCTTGTGACGGTCGTTAGGCCTTGACCAGTTAGTTTCACGATACATGGATGTGTGACATACCATGAAACGTTATCCCTTGTGGGTTGTGACGGCTGATAGGTTCCCTGTGACGGGCGTTGTTGGGCAAGCTATGATGGGCGTCACATGCCCAATGATTGGCATTGTATTGCCTGATAACACCCTGCTGTGACAGGCGTTGCCCGATAGTGCTAGTGCCTGACACCCCCACCCCTGACACGCGATACACCTGGTGGCGTAGCGTTGCTGCTGCACGCTGGTTGCCTTGGTGGAAACGCGGCGTTGTGCGATGGCCGTTGTGCGTTAAGCTTTGAGTGAGGGCAGGTTGCTCGATATAACCTATGGTGAGGGTTCTTGGAACCTTTTGTGAGGGTTCTTCCAGTTATGGAAAGTAGTTTGTTATATATGTTCTTGATTAAAATGTTGGTGATTCTTTGCATAATCAATAATGCTTGTTATTATAAGTTGTCCATTTATCTTAGCATGGCTACACATATGAAAGTGATCACCTTGGTTATCTGCTTTATACTGAGATGAAGATAAGCACATAAATAGTTGTTTCATAATGTGTCTTATGCCCATGATCATCAGTTCATGTATGATTGATAAGTATAGAATCTTGAATATAATCTCATGATGGTAAGCATAGCCCTTTTGTTGAAACTATGATTATTGTGTACACTGACCATGCAGGTGATGATTAGCCATGAAAAGGCTATGAGAGATATGTGATGAGTAACATCACTTTGATAATTACTCTTGTTGATGAGATTGCATATATGATGTGTATGTCCCAATGAGGGTGATGTGAGCCTTGAAAGGCAGTGGCAATATATGATGAGGGATTGAGATCCCATGGTATGTGATGATCCTTGAGATGGATCTAGATGATTGGCAAGAGGCCAAGTGATAACATGTGATGTTGGATCCTTGAGATGGATCAGGTTGATGTGATTACAATAAAGGCATAATGTTGAGCTTATGTTGTTTATTTTCTGTTATATCTTGTATGTTATACAACTTGGTTGAATCTTGCAATCCATCTAAAAGATACTAAATAAATACAGTGGAATATATCATGTAGTTTGCCCTGGCCATAGATCAATCATCGTCAGGAGCTGGTGATGGAGAAACGGGTTCTCCTGTGGGTTAACCCGGAGCGCATATTTTTGAATATGCAAAGTTTCTCCTAGCCTCAAATAGAGAGGAAAATGAGTACAGCTGCGGTTGCAGACTCGGGATATGTGATGAGCATGGTGAACAGGCCCATGGCTCCGGATATGTGGTATGAAGAGCATGAATGCATTCATGGCTCAGAGCATGGTGAATAGGCCCGTGGCTTAGATATACTAGCGTTGTGACCTGTACTGAGGCGGGCTAGAGGATGGGTATCCTGTGGAGCTGACCCTGTGGCTGAGGCCACTTAAGCATGAGACTGCGGTCCTGCTTTGGTTCTCATGCACTGACCACAAGGGGGAAGGTTATGGAGTCCGGCTCTTCCATTAACCTTGTATGGCACCGGCTATGGGCTTCGCAGCCAAAGGTTGGATTTGAATGGTACGGTTCACTTCCTCAGGGCATAATAAAATACGTTATTCAACCGTATAGTTTTTATTTCTTAAGGAAAAATACGGAACATTGGTTGAGGCCTTGTTTGTGTAGTTAATCTTGTTATATCGTGCAATTACTTATATGTTCCTCATGTTACATAGCAATATAGCTTATCTTGTTAATCATGTTGCATAGAGAAGAATTGGTTATATGCCTTCTGTACATCTGGAAAGCTTGTCGGTAAGAATAGCCTTACTTTACATAAACTGCTCCAGTTATACCGGTCATCAGTTACTTGCCGTTATAGCTTTATATTTTTGAGGTTCTGTAGTTGCGGCGCGGAGCTATGTTTCTCGATGGACTGTGTGTCACACCACGCTGGTTTACAACCTTTTTAGGTGGTCGAGCTAGACGTGGTGGTGGTTGTGGTATTGCGGCCGAGCAGCTAGACGAGTAGTAGAAGGAAAGTGATGGATATGCTGCTATTTTGGATGTTTTTTAGTAGAGTCTAGAGTCACCCCTGTACTCTCAGGTCCTTGGAGGTGTTTTGATGTTGTTTCACGATGTACGATCGTTGATGTTTTGTATATCCTGTTGTTGGCCGGATGTGGGCCCTTATGTATGTATAAACAGGTGGTGAACTCATGTGATGGATAAATGGTTGTTTCTCTAAGCTGTGGACACGTACCAGATCCTGTGTATGTATATATAACTTGTTTCCTTGCAGGATGAGGACTCGAATGGAATAGTTTCCCAGTTCATCAGCTTTCCGCAATCGGTTTTAATTAACTCATATTTTTGGTAATCTGTGGTTATGGTGATTTCCGCACATTTTCGTGTAACACCTCGCTGTCTGTGTGATAGTGGGATGTGCTTCCACAAGTTTTGGTATCAGAGCCCTAGGTTCACTGAGTCTACATGGATTTAGGACTTGGTTGTCTGTTCTTGTGAGTTGTCCAGATTATCTCACGATCGTCTTCTGCCCTCAGCAGAAGAGAAGTCAAGATGTCCGGAAACCATGAAGAACATGCTGATGAGCACAGTGATGTTGCATCAGTTGATGGAGCTTTTGGGCAGGCACATGAAGATCAGGTGGCTGAGGTCCCCCAACCTAACCCAACTATTCTTGAACATCCTGCCTATCCACAACTTATGGGGCAGATGATGGCTATGATGAATCTCATGGTTGAGCGATTGCCAGTGCCTCCTCCGTGAGCACAGGTTCCCCATGGAGAAGCATCAGGTATTGGGAAGACCTTCGAGCAGCTTCGCCGAGTCGGAGCTTCGGATTATGCTGGAACGGCTGATCCATCGGATGCAGATCTGTGGCTGACAAGTCTTGAGAAGGCTTTCCAGATCCTCGACATCCCTGAAGCAGACAAAGTAAAGCACGCTGTCTATCTTCTGAAGGGTAGTGTTGGTCACTGGTGGACCATCGAGGAAGAGAAGCGGCCTAGTGAGGTGATATGTTGGGAAGTGTTCCGGCGTGAGTTCGTCAGTAGATGCTTTCCGATAACATATATTGTTATGACCCACATTGAGGTTAACCAGTAAATACCTTGATTAGTGTGAAACACCTTGATTAGTGTTGAGTATCATATTAAACATCATGGTTAATCAAAATAAGTTAATATGTGAATCAATGGTTGAGATTGAATCATCTGCGGTAACTAATGATAATTTTAGTATTAATTGTTGAGTTAAGTTAATGCCAAGATGAAATTGGTGCTTTGACCAATTGTGACAAGATCCTAATTGTGATTTCTTGCTTCAAGGTCGTAGTGAATTCCGTTATCGAAGTTTTGCAAAAAGAATCATTCCAATCGGACCCCCGAGGACATAGTTATGGTGTTTATATATTCCTTGGACCATTTCTGCAATTTTTCCATTTATAGGTTATTAACCTTTTCCTTTCCTTGGTTTTTCTCGCTTATCCCTTCCTTTCTTCTTTCCCAAATCGTGAACAGGGAACCGACTGTTGAGCGGTGCCCAAAACCAGGCAACGCGTGATCGCATCTGAGGGGAGAATAGGTCTGATTGAGGGCGATTCTTGAACTCTTCACCTCCGACCAGCTTGGGCGTCGTCCTCCTCTCTTCTCCTTCCTCCTTTACCTCGCCTAGCTCACGCCCTACCTGCAGCCGACCTACAACAAGGAGCTGCGGCCGCACAACAGTCGGGAGGCTGGCCAGGAGCCGCCTTGGGCGCGGCTAACACCAAGCAATGGCCGCCTCGAATCTGCCCAATAGCTCAAGGCAGGAAATTACAGTACCCCGCCTCCATCTACGCCCAACCACCATGGGCGGAGCCCCTACCTGCTAGAGCAGCGGTAGCTGTGTGAAGCAGCGGCCAAGGCTGCTAGGGTACGAACAACACCATGAAAGTTGTGCCAGTGAATCCGACCGTGATGGTAGATCTCAAATCCGCAGCCCTAGCTGCAAGTTAGCCATCAAAGAAGCTATTCCGTCAACCTGGGCTAGACGTGGGGGTCGCTGTGAGCAACAGAACGATGAACAGTGTAAAAGCCAAGGTAGAAGACAACCGAAATCCGCTCTGAAACAGGCCCAGGGCACATCTCCGGACAAATTTGGACAGTCCAAATTGCTGTGAGTAGGATTTCATTCATTTATCATTAAATAACTCAGGCGTTTGAATATTTTCTATTTTGTGCGCAAATTACGCTAATAACAGACGTTATTAGGAGTAGGGTGGCATTTGGCGTCGCCCGACTTTTTATTTCATAAATTGCTTCTAGACGCTGTTATATGATTAAATTTAGCAATTGATCAGTGTGGATTGAATCGGTAGATTTATATGGTTCATTGGAACCTAAATTGCTTATTTGAATGTTGAAATTAGAAATTCATGTCTAAAAATGGTATGGATTGGGTATGAACCCAGACAATAAGGATTTCTGATAAATTATCAGATGTACGATTTTAAAGTTGATATGAATAAATGAAATATGCAATAAAACCCTAAATTGCATATATCTTTTGACGTTAATATGTGTAAATTGATATTTACATGAAATGGCACATTTCTCTGAAATATTACCAGAAATTCTCAAGTATTGTTATTAAATTGTGTTGTGATAGGTAATTAACTCTTAATTGAGTTAAGTGATGCACAAACCAGGATTAGGGTTAATGTGCACGTTTTTCGAGAATTTTAGAGAATTGACAAATGTTGAGTATGGTTCTCATATGTGAAGTAAATTTCTTTAATTTGTGCAATAAGATGTTCAATTGCGTAAATTCGCTATGTATGTGCCAAATTGAAATAAGTTGGGTTATTTATACATTTCTAATTTTCCTGAATGCATGGTATGAGAATTTCTCAGAAATTACAATGATTTGAAATATATGGCTCTGTCGGTTTAGAATGACAGTGTATTGTGATCTGATATAAAATCAGTAAATGTGATATTCCTGTTTAAATGGTTATATGTTAATCAGTTAATAGACTTAGGTGCCCTAACACCGTAGAACCCCTTTGACAGATCTACTTCTTAGGGGTGAAACTCGTGTTGCAACATCATCCGTGCTTGTGTCATGGACACACGATGAAAGAGAGGCAGTGTCCAACAACAACCTGTGCTTGTGTCACGGTGGCACTGGAGGAAAAATGGGGGTTATTCAACATCATCCGTGCTTGTGTCACGGAGGTAACCCGGTGAGACTCTCCGCCTGTGTACTCAGGTTAGAGGAGGAGTCTAGAGCACTCAGAGCAGTGCCTTGAGGCCGTAGAGCCTATGAGTCAGGCCGGAGAGCCTGGGGTCCTGTGGCAGAGCAGGGCTGGCGTCAGACTTAGCATTTCCCGGGTGTGTCGCTAAGTCTTGTACGGTGGGATCGTAGTTCGCTACGGATCTTCATATGCAGGGTACACTGCATATGATTAGGGCATAATAATAATATAAATTGGTACTCATATAGGATCACAGTAAATTTAAGTATTCGAACTTTTGTGCTATTTCTTTATATCTGTTTATCTGTTCAAATTATCTGTTATTGCATGGAAATGTGATTATATTCTGCAAATATGTTATGTTATTAGAACTACCCTGCTTAGTACTGCACTTATGTTTAATTTCAATTTATAAACCTGATGAGTTGTTTAGTGATAGCTAAATGAAATGATATTCACTGAGCGAGTAGGCTCATACCTCTACTCAAAACATTTTCAGGTCATCATCAGCAGCAGGAATCTGAAGGATCCTTTCATCCTAATGCTTAGTTTGTAGAAGGTTTATGTAGTTAGTAGTTAGAGGTCTCTTAGTCCTTTCCCCTCGGTCCCTGGGACATGGTGTGGGTGAGAGAGAGTATGTATGGCGAATGTGTATAAAGATGTAAATTAACTATTATGTTTAATTTATGTTGAACAATGTAATATGCTGTAGATTTTCTGTATATTGCTAGTCAGTTTAATAAAAATGCTTCCGTAGTTTGTTTAGTTTCATTTTACAGCATAATTTAGATTATCCTATTAATGTCTTTAAAATGTTTTAAAAGTCATGAGTGGTTGGCTAGTGTGTAATCCCTCCGTCGCGCCCTAATCTCATGATTTGTGGGTAATGTGAGATCGGGGTGTGATATCTTGGTATCAGAGCATAGGTTGAGTATATGGTTACTCTAAGTCAAGGTCAGGGGACGACAAGAGACCAATAGGATTAGGACTTAGGTGTCTTCCTTCTAACTGCCATTTTATAACACGAAGTGTTCTGTTATATTATTGCAGATGGCAGGAAGATGATGTGGTCACGAGGATCAAATTGAAAACTTAGGCTGAGTCATTAAGGACTATTAGAATAGAAAGATAGAATTATAAGTGAGATAAATATGAAATGATGTGTCTTTAGTTCTGGAAGATCTGAGTGTTTGGATACCCTGGCCAGGTGTCTGAATACTTAGATTGACCAGTATCAAGCTACTCTGTCTATTCTTCTCTGGATGCTTTGGCCAGGTATGCAGAGGAAGGATAGGCTAGAGATAAACCCTAGAAATTTTAGGGTTAAGAAACTGGAAAATTAATATAGAAATAAGAGGTTTAACATAGGATGCGATATAACTCTTGTTTATTATTGCTTATTTGATTGAAAATCACTAGAAATGCTTTTATATGCATGAAATTAAATTTTCAGTTTGTAAAGTAGATATGATTCTTTTATATTGTTGTATGTCATGAAATGATTTATTTATTGTTTATACTCTTTGTATCAAGTAGACCAAAAGTTACGTTTAAATGAATTTTCCCTAAATGGATATTCTTTCCGCATGTTTGAGATTAATAGGGGTTGGTTAATCCTGAGTAGCTCTTGGCTTCAGGACTACAGGTTCGGCCTGGTCCGGCTGGCAGGATGCGTTACTGGGATCTAATGACTCCTATTAACAATATAATTACAGTAGATTCTGAATAATTTAGATTCGTATCATAGTGAAAAATGTATATACACTAAGATGTTGAGATATAAGGGAAAGATTTGAACAGCTAAGAATCAATCAGAACTGATATTGGAGGCTCAACGTTGAAACCTCATATGTGTAATCTTTAGTTGGAAATAAAGAAACACGATATAAGGTTCAAATGAAATTTAATGATTTGTATTATATGAACCCTAAATATGAGAGTATGGAAAAGAAATGAGAAAAGTATGTAATGGCTAAGATAGTAGGAATCAATTTTGGGTTGGATCATGGAATGGAGTAAAATACTTTTATGTACTTCAAAGTAAATAAAAAATAGTTGAGCATACAATAAGTACATAGAAATAAAGAGTCTTATGAAAATCATAAGACCAAGACAAGAAACTTAGTTGGATTAAAGGAAATGTTAGAAATGATGACTTTGATTAAGGAACGAGAATTACAAGACATAATTGAGAGTATGGAATGCATATCTTTATTATAAAGTTAATTACATTCATACATACTACCTTTGGATTCTAAGTCTCTATAGATTAACAAATTAGTTTTTGAAATAAAGAACAAACACATAACTTATAAAATGAATGCATGATATTAGAATTTCTCAGTATTTACAATTATTTTAAGTACACTGTTCTGACAGTTCTAGAATGATATCATATTGTGATTTGAACTGCAATCAAATGAATGAGGTAACTGAAACCCTAAGGATAGGGTGTTCAATGAATCAAGTATTTTGATATCAAAATTCTCAGTATAAGATGTGTGATGCTTAACAGTTCAAGTGCACGATTTTGGTGTATAAAGTGCCAAATTGACATGCATTCTGTTTATTTGAGAATTCCAGTCTTCCTGCATGCATATTGATATTGATTTCTCAGTAAATTACAAGTGGACATGTAATTATATTATTTAAGAATTTGAAATCTGCATGCATGCTTATTATGTTGAATCTCTTGATATTTGCAATACCTGAATATATGGCTTGTCCAGTTTGAAAAGATATTCATGTTACGTTATAAGCTTCCATTAAATTGAAGAGATATCATGGAAATACCAAAGTCCAGAACAAATAAGAGAAAGGAAATTCCAGTGATAAGATAAGGAAAAATTTAGTAAAACTTATGAGATCTAAAGTTTGAATTTCAAACTAAGGGAACATAGACACATCACAATAATGCTATGTTATTGATAAAGAAGAAACCCTAGAATGTTTAGAGTTGTAGTAGTTCAAGGGATATCAATAGTGATTTGACCTTGAGTACTAGCATCACTATAAAATTTAATCATGAGATTTGTTCTATGAAAGGTAAGCTAGCATTAATAAAATCTAGGGTTTAAAGGTAGATAAACAATATGAAAATGACTTGGAGAAAAGAGTAAGATATAAATTTGAAATGTAACAATAAGTAAGTAGCATAGAATGAGGAGTACTACCTGATACATGATCTGAAGTTAGTTGTTGTAGTTCATGCTCTTATGACACAACGTCACTATCTTTATGATGTGACGATAGACTGTCACCCTGGGAAGGCGAATGTGGTAGCTGATGCCCTAAGCTGGAAGTCTAGTTTTATAGCTGATGCATTCTCTATTGCATGTTTCGGGAGAGACATGCTAGTAGAAATGTGAAAGTTAAACTTAGACTTAGAGGTGACAAAGTAGAGTGGTTTGATTGCACAGATTGCACAGAACGATGAACAGTGTAAAAGCCAAGGTAGAAGACAACCGAAATCCGCCCTGAAACAGGCCCAGGGCACATCTCCGGACAAATCCGGACAGTCCAAATTGCTGTGAGTAGGATTTCATTCATTTATCATTAAATAACTCAGGCGTTTGAATATTTTCTATTTTGTGCGCAAATTACGCTGATAACAGGCATTATCAGGCGTAGGGTGGCGTTTGGCGTCGCCCGACTTTTTATTTCATAAATTGCTTCTAGACGCTGTTATATGATTAAATTTAGCAATTGATCAGTGTGGATTGAATCGGTAGATTTATATGGTTCATTGGAACCTAAATTGCTTATTTGAATGTTGAAATTAGAAATTCATGTCTAAAAATGGTATGGATTGGGTATGAACCCAGACAATAAGGATTTCTGATAAATTATCAGATGTACGATTTTAAAGTTGATATGAATAAATGAAATATGCAATAAAACCCTAAATTGCATATATCTTTTGACGTTAATATGTGTAAATTGATATTTACATGAAATGGCACATTTCTCTGAAATATTACCAGAAATTCTCAAGTATTGTTATTAAATTGTGTTGTGATAGGTAATTAACTCTTAATTGAGTTAAGTGATGCACAAACCAGGATTAGGGTTAATGTGCACGTTTTTCGAGAATTTTAGAGAATTGACAAATGTTGAGTATGGTTCTCATATGTGAAGTAAATTTCTTTAATTTGTGCAATAAGATGTTCAATTGCGTAAATTCGCTATGTATGTGCCAAATTGAAATAAGTTGGGTTATTTATACATTTCTAATTTTCCTGAATGCATGGTATGAGAATTTCTCAGAAATTACAATGATTTGAAATATATGGCTCTGTCGGTTTAGAATGACAGTGTATTGTGATCTGATATAAAATCAGTAAATGTGATATTCCTGTTTAAATGGTTATATGTTAATCAGTTAATAGACTTAGGTGCCCTAACACCGTAGAACCCCTTTGACAGATCTACTTCTTAGGGGTGAAACTCGTGTTGCAACATCATCCGTGCTTGTGTCATGGACACACGATGAAAGAGAGGCAGTGTCCAACAACAACCTGTGCTTGTGTCACGGTGGCACTGGAGGAAAAATGGGGGTTATTCAACATCATCCGTGCTTGTGTCACGGAGGTAACCCGGTGAGACTCTCCGCCTATGTACTCAGGTTAGAGGAGGAGTCTAGAGCACTCAGAGCAGTGCCTTGAGGCCGTAGAGCCTATGAGTCAGGCCGGAGAGCCTGGGGTCCTGTGGCAGAGCAGGGCTGGCATCAGACTTAGCATTTCCCGGGTGTGTCGCTAAGTCTTGTACGGTGGGATCGTAGTTCGCTACGGATCTTCATATGCAGGGTACACTGCATATGATTAGGGCATAATAATAATATAAATTGGTACTCATATAGGATCACAGTAAATTTAAGTATTCGAACTTTTGTGCTATTTCTTTATATCTGTTTATCTGTTCAAATTATCTGTTATTGCATGGAAATGTGATTATATTCTGCAAATATGTTATGTTATTAGAACTACCCTGCTTAGTACTGCACTTATGTTTAATTTCAATTTATAAACCTGATGAGTTGTTTAGTGATAGCTAAATGAAATGATATTCACTGAGCGAGTAGGCTCATACCTCTACTCAAAACATTTTCAGGTCATCATCAGCAGCAGGAATCTGAAGGATCCTTTCATCCTAATGCTTAGTTTGTAGAAGGTTTATGTAGTTAGTAGTTAGAGGTCTCTTAGTCCTTTCCCCTCGGTCCCTGGGACATGGTGTGGGTGAGAGAGAGTATGTATGGCGAATGTGTATAAAGATGTAAATTAACTATTATGTTTAATTTATGTTGAACAATGTAATATGCTGTAGATTTTCTGTATATTGCTAGTCAGTTTAATAAAAATGCTTCCGTAGTTTGTTTAGTTTCATTTTACAGCATAATTTAGATTATCCTATTAATGTCTTTAAAATGTTTTAAAAGTCATGAGTGGTTGGCTAGTGTGTAATCCCTCCGTCGCGCCCTAATCTCATGATTTGTGGGTAATGTGAGATCGGGGTGTGACATCTTGGTATCAGAGCATAGGTTGAGTATATGGTTACTCTAAGTCAAGGTCAGGGGACGACAAGAGACCAATAGGATTAGGACTTAGGTGTCTTCCTTCTAACTGCCATTTTATAACACGAAGTGTTCTGTTATATTATTGCAGATGGCAGGAAGATGATGTGGTCACGAGGATCAAATTGAAAACTTAGGCTGAGTCATTAAGGACTATTAGAATAGAAAGATAGAATTATAAGTGAGATAAATATGAAATGATGTGTCTTTAGTTTTGGAAGATCTGAGTGTTTGGATACCCTGGCCAGGTGTCTGAATACTTAGATTGACCAGTATCAAGCTACTCTATCTATTCTTCTCTGGATGCCCTGGCCAGGTATGCAGAGGAAGGATAGGCTAGAGATAAACCCTAGAAATTTTAGGGTTAAGAAACTGGAAAATTAATATAGAAATAAGAGGTTTAACATAGGATGCGATATAACTCTTGTTTATTATTGCTTATTTGATTGAAAATCACTAGAAATGCTTTTATATGCATGAAATTAAATTTTCAGTTTGTAAAGTAGATATGATTCTTTTATATTGTTGTATGTCATGAAATGATTTATTTATTGTTTATACTCTTTGTATCAAGTAGACCAAAAGTTACGTTTAAATGAATTTTCCCTAAATGGATATTCTTTCCGCATGTTTGAGATTAATAGGGGTTGGTTAATCCTGAGTAGCTCTTGGCTTCAGGACTACAGGTTCGGCCTAGTCCGGCTGGCAGGATGCGTTACTGGGATCTAATGACTCCTATTAACAATATAATTACAGTAGATTCTGAATAATTTAGATTCGTATCATAGTGAAAAATGTATATACACTAAGATGTTGAGATATAAGGGAAAGATTTGAACAGCTAAGAATCAATCAGAACTGATATTGGAGGCTCAACGTTGAAACCTCATATGTGTAATCTTTAGTTGGAAATAAAGAAACACGATATAAGGTTCAAATGAAATTTAATGATTTGTATTATATGAACCCTAAATATGAGAGTATGGAAAAGAAATGAGAAAAGTATGTAATGGCTAAGATAGTAGGAATCAATTTTGGGTTGGATCATGGAATGGAGTAAAATACTTTTATGTACTTCAAAGTAAATAAAAAATAGTTGAGCATACAATAAGTACATAGAAATAAAGAGTCTTATGAAAATCATAAGACCAAGACAAGAAACTTAGTTGGATTAAAGGAAATGTTAGAAATGATGACTTTGATTAAGGAACGAGAATTACAAGACATAATTGAGAGTATGGAATGCATATCTTTATTATAAAGTTAATTACATTCATACATACTACCTTTGGATTCCAAGTCTCTATAGATTAACAAATTAGTTTTTGAAATAAAGAACAAACACATAACTTAGAAAATGAATGAATGATATAAGAATTTCTCAGTATTTACAATTATTTTAAGTACACTGTTCTGACAGTTCTAGAATGATATCATATTGTGATTTGAACTGCAATCAAATGAATGAGGTAACTGAAACCCTAAGGATAGGGTGTTCAATGAATCAAGTATTTTGATATCAAAATTCTCAGTATAAGATGTGTGATGCTTAACAGTTCAAGTGCACAATTTTGGTGTATAAAGTGCCAAATTGACATGCATTCTGTTTATTTGAGAATTCCAGTCTGCCTGCATGCATATTGATATTGATTTCTCAGTAAATTACAAGTGGACATGTAATTAGATTATTTAAGAATTTGAAATCTGCATGCATGCTTATTATGTTGAATCTCTTGATATTTGCAATACCTGAATATATGGCTTGTCCAGTTTGAAAAGATATTCATGTTACGTTATAAGCTTCCATTAAATTGAAGAGATATCATGGAAATACCAAAGTCCAGAACAAATAAGAGAAAGGAAATTCCAGTGATAAGATAAGGAAAAATTTAGTAAAACTTATGAGATCTAAAGTTTGAATTTCAAACTAAGGGAACATAGACACATCACAATAACGCTATGTTATTGATAAAGAAGAAACCCTAGAATGTTTAGAGTTGTAGTAGTTCAAGGGATATCAATAGTGATTTGACCTTGAGTACTAGCATCACTATAAAATTTAATCATGAGATTTGTTCTATGAAAGGTAAGCTAGCATTAATAAAATCTAGGGTTTAAAGGTAGATAAACAATATGAAAATGACTTGGAGAAAAGAGTAAGATATAAATTTGAAATGTAACAATAAGTAAGTAGCATAGAATGAGGAGTACTACCTGATACATGATCTGAAGTTAGTTGTTGTAGTTCATGCTCTTATGACACTACGTCACTATCTTTATGATGTGACGATAGACTGTCACCCTGGGAAGGCGAATGTGGTAGCTGATGCCCTAAGCTGGAAGTCTAGTTTTATAGCTGATGCATTCTCTATTGCATGTTTCGGGAGAGACATGCTAGTAGAAATGTGAAAGTTAAACTTAGACTTAGAGGTGACAAAGTAGAGTGGTTTGATTGCACAGATGCAAGTCAAGCCTATCTTTTGTGATTAGATTAAGGAACTACAGTAGGGTGATAGTGAGATACATCATATCATGCATGACATGACATGGGAAAAGACCAGAGTTCAGATTTTTAGATGATGGTGTGTTGTATTAGCATGATATGTTGTGTACCTCGAGACAGTGATTTGAAAGAAAAGATTCTTGAGGAAGCACATGCATCAATGTACGCTATGCAACCTGGCAACACTAAGATGTATATGAATCTCAAGGAGTTGTATTGGTGGCCTGGTATGAAGAGAGATGTGGCTGAGTACGTGGCTAGAAGTGGAGTGTGTCAGTAGGTTAAAGTTGAGCATCAGAAACCTACTGGTACCTTGCAGTCGCTTCCTATACCTGAATGGAAATGGGAACACATCACCATGGACTTCGTGGTAGGGTTACCAAAGACGCCTAGAGGTTCTGACTCGATATGGGTGATTGTGGATAGACTAACTAAGTCTGCTCACTTTCTCCCTGTCAAGTCAACCTTTGATGTTCCAAAGCTGGCCAAGATATATGTGAATGAGGTAATCAGATTGCATGGAATTCCAGTTTCTATTATATCTGATAGAATCCTAAGTTTACATCCAGGTTTTTGGAATCAATTACATCGTGCTTTGGGCACTAAGTTGAGGTTCAGTACAGCTTTTCACCCGCAGATGGATGGTCAGTCTGAGAGAACCATTCAGACTCTCGAGGACATGCTGAGAGCATGTGTTCTGCAGTTCAGAGGAAGTTGGGAAGAACACTTGAGCCTTATGGAGTTTGCATACAACAATAGCTATCATTCTAGTCTTGGTATGGCATCGTATGAAGCTCTGTATGGTAGAAAGTGTAGATCACCCATATGTTGGTATGAGGTTGGTGAAAAGCAGATTCATGGATTAGAGATAGTGGATTTGACCACTGAAGAGATTACTATGATCAAAGTACAGTTGAAAGTTGAACATGATAGACATAAGAGTCATGCCGAGAAGAGGCGTTGACCACTTGAGATTCAGGTTGATGATGAAGTGTATCCGAAAGTTTCACCATGGAAAGGAATGTTGAGGTTTGCCAAGAGAAGCAAACTGACTCCTAGGTGTATGGGCCCGTATCCTATTATTGAGAGGATTAGACCTGTAGCCTATAGGTTAGAATTTCCATCTGAGTTGTCAAATATACATGACGTGTTTCATGTATCGATGTTGAAGAAGTGTTACCTTGGTACAGAGGAGATAGTGAACTCAGAACCTGTCCAGCTCAAACTTGACGTGTCCTATGTTGAAGGACCAGTACAGATAGTTGATTAGAGGATCAAGAAACTTAAGAATCACGAGATACCATTAGTGAAAGTTTTGTAGAGAAACCATAACCCAGAGGAAGCTACGTGGGAGCTTGAGTCAGATATGCGTAACAAGTTTCTTTTTCTCTTTTAGGAATTTCGGGACGAAATTCTTATAAGGGAGGGAGATTGTTATGACCCACATTGAGGTTAACCAGTAAATACCTTGATTAGTGTGAAACACCTTGATTAGTGTTGAGTATCATATTAAACATCATGGTTAATCAAAATAAGTTAATATGTGAATCAATGGTTGAGATTGAATCATCTGAGGTAACTAATGATAATTTTAGTATTAATTGTTGAGTTAAGTTAAATGCCAAGATGAAATTGGTGCTTTGACCAATTGTGACAAGATCCTAATTGTGATTTATTGCTTCAAGGTCGTAGTGAATTCCGTTATCGAAGTTTTGCAAAAAGAATCATTCCAATCGGACCCCCGAGGCCATAGTTATGGTGTTTATATATTCCTTGGACCATTTCTGCAATTTTTCCATTTATAGGTTATTAACCTTTTCCTTTCCTTGGTTTTTCTCGCTTATCCCTTCCTTTCTTCTTTCCCAAATCGCGAACAGGGAACCGACTGTTGAGCGGTGCCCAAAACCAGGCAATGCCTGATCGCATCTGAGGGGAGAATAGGTCTGATTGAGGGCGATTCTTGAACTCTTCACCTCCGACCAGCTTGGGCGTCGCCCTCCTCTCTTCTCCTTCCTCCTTTACCTCGCCTAGCTCACGCCCTACCTGCAGCCGACCTGCAGCAAGGAGCTGCGGCCGCACAACAGTCGGGAGGCTGGCCAGGAGCCGCCTTGGGCGCGGCTAACGCCAAGCAATGGCCGCCTCAAATCTGCCCAATAGCTCAAGGCAGGAAATTACAGTACCCCGCCTCCATCTACGCCCAACCACCATGGGCGGAGCCCCTACCTGCTAGAGCAGAGGTAGCTGTGTGAAGCAGTGGCCAAGGCTGCTAGGGTACGAACAACACCATGAAAGTTGTGCCAGTGAATCCGACCGTGATGGTAGATCTCAAATCTGCAGCCCTAGCTGCAAGTTAGCCATCAACGAAGCTATTCCGTCAACCTGGGCTAGACGTGGGGGTCGCTGTGAGCAACAGAACGATGAACAGTGTAAAAGCCAAGGTAGAAGACAACCGAAATCCGCCCTGAAACAGGCCCAGGGCACATCTCCGGACAAATCCGGACAGTCCAAATTGCTGTGAGTAGGATTTCATTCATTTATCATTAAATAACTCAGGCGTTTGAATATTTTCTATTTTGTGCGCAAATTACGCTGATAACAGGCGTTATCAGGCGTAGGGTGGCGTTTGGCGTCGCCCGAATTTTTATTTCATAAATTGCTTCTAGACGCTGTTATATGATTAAATTTAGCAATTGATCAGTGTGGATTGAATCGGTAGATTTATATGGTTCATTGGAACCTAAATTGCTTATTTGAATGTTGAAATTAGAAATTCATGTCTAAAAATGGTATGGATTGGGTATGAACCCAGACAATAAGGATTTCTGATAAATTATCAGATGTACGATTTTAAAGTTGATATGAATAAATGAAATATGCAATAAAACCCTAAATTGCATATATCTTTTGACGTTAATATGTGTAAATTGATATTTACATGAAATGGCACATTTCTTTGAAATATTACCAGAAATTCTCAAGTATTGTTATTAAATTGTGTTGTGATAGGTAATTAACTCTTAATTGAGTTAAGTGATGCACAAACCAGGATTAGGGTTAATGTGCACATTTTTCGAGAATTTTAGAGAATTGACAAATGTTGAGTATGGTTCTCATATGTGAAGTAAATTTCTTTAATTTGTGCAATAAGATGTTCAATTGCGTAAATTCGCTATGTATGTGCCAAATTGAAATAAGTTGGGTTATTTATACATTTCTAATTTTCCTGAATGCATGGTATGAGAATTTCTCAGAAATTACAATGATTTGAAATATATGGCTCTGTCGGTTTAGAATGACAGTGTATTGTGATCTGATATGAAATCAGTAAATGTGATATTCCTGTTTAAATGGTTATATGTTAATCAATTAATAGACTTAGGTGCCCTAACACCGTAGAACCCCTTTGACAGATCTACTTCTTAGGGGTGAAACTCGTGTTGCAACATCATCCGTGCTTGTGTCATGGACACACGAGGAAAGAGAGGCAGTGTCCAACAACAACATGTGCTTGTGTCACGGTGGCACTGGAGGAAAAATGGGGGTTATTCAACATCATCCATGCTTGTGTCACGGAGGTAACCCGGTGAGACTCTCCGCCTGTGTACTCAGGTTAGAGGAGGAGTCTAGAGTACTCAGAGCAGTGCCTTGAGGCCGTAGAGCCTATGAGTCAGGCCGGAGAGCCTGGGGTCCTGTGGCAGAGCAGGGCTGGCGTCAGACTTAGCATTTCCCGGGTGTGTCGCTAAGTCTTGTACGGTGGGATCGTAGTTCGCTACGGATCGTCATATGCAGGGTACACTGCATATGATTAGGGCATAATAATAATATAAATTGGTACTCATATAGGATCACAGTAAATTTAAGTATTCGAACTTTTGTGCTATTTCTTTATATCTGTTTATTTGTTCAAATTATCTGTTATTGCATGGAAATGTGATTATATTCTACAAATCTGTTATGTTATTAGAACTACCCTGCTTAGTACTGCACTTATGTTTAATTTCAATTTATAAACCTGATGAGTTGTTTAGTGATAGCTAAATGAAATGCTATTCACTGAGTGAGTAGGCTCATACCTCTACTCAAAACATTTTCAGGTCATCATCAGCAGCAGGAATCTGAAGGATCCTTTCATCCTAATGCTTAGTTTGTAGAAGGTTTATGTAGTTAGTAGTTAGAGGTCTCTTAGTCCTTTCCCCTCGGTCCCTGGGACATGGTGTGGGTGAGAGAGAGTATGTATGGCGAATGTGTATAAAGATGTAAATTAACTGTTATGTTTAATTTATGTTGAACAATGTAATATGCTGTAGATTTTCTGTATATTGCTAGTCAGTTTAATAAAAATGCTTCCGCAGTTTGTTTAGTTTCATTTTACAGCATAATTCAGATTATCCTATTAATGTCTTTAAAATGTTTTAAAAGTCATGAGTGGTTGGCTAGTGTGTAATCCCTCCGTCGCGCCCTAATCTCGTGATTTGTGGGTAATGCGAGATCGGGGTGTGACATATATGGATGAGAAGATCAGTCAGTTTGAGCGGTTGTGACAAGGAGCGATGAACATCACCGAGTATGAGGCTAAGTTCATGGATCTGTTGAGGTTTTGTCCTCATATGGCAACAACAGATGAGGAGCGGATCAGACGTTTCGAGAAAGGCCTGAGTTCTGAGTTGACAACACCTGTCTCTACGTTGGAGAACCGAGAGCGGTTTGCTACATTTGTGGAATCTGTCTGAAGGATTGAAAGGTCAGTAAGGGAGAAAAGAGAATCCATGTCTCACAAAATACATGCTCAGTTTCAGGGACAGAGGTTTGGTGGCTTCAAGAAGCCCAGGTTTTCATCGTCGTTGGTGATGAGAGGTTATGGTGTACCTTCGCAGTGGTCTCCAAATAAGGGAAGAGGTTATGTTTCTTCACCGTTGAAGGCACATAGTACAGCATCGCTGGCAGTGACAGGGCCATCTAGGCCACAGTTTGACAATAGAACAGGCTATGCCTACGGTCAGGTAGGACATGTCAAGTCAAGTTGTCCCTATAGAGATGATGAAGTGACATAGCAGTCGATGCAGAATCAACAAGGGTCAGAGAGGTTGCAATCCAGTGGTAGTAGAGGGCGAGGACGCGGTCAGGCGTCGCAAGCTGGATCGTCTTCTCAAGGAAGCAGAGGATGTGGACAGCAAGCAGTGGCTCAATTCTATGCTATGAGTCAGCCGGAGGCGATAGTCAACCCGCAAGTAGTGACAGGTCAGATGGAGTTATTTCATTCTGATATGTCTTCTTCTTGCTTTATATCTGTTCTGGTTGACCCGGGTGCTACACACTCTTTTATCGCCTATAGTATGTTTGAAAACTGTCGTTTACCCGTTAGCTGTAAGAAGGATAGCTTGTTGTTAGAAACCCCTCTTGATGGTTCCTCATTGCTTCGAGAAGAGTGTCTATCTTGTGTCTTGTCTTTCTCGGGACACAACATTCAAGTGGATCTTATACCACTTGATATGCATGGTTTCTATGTTATCCTTGGGAGGGATACCTTAGAGAAGTATAAGGTTGTCTTGGACTGTGGTTCCAAGCAGGTTGTGTTTGATGATGATGAAGAGAATTGGATCTTCCAGGGAGACAGGAAGATTCTTCCGACATGTTTAGTATCAGCTATGGTGGCAGAGAAGTTGTTACAACAAGGATGTGAGGCGTTCTTAGCTCACGTGGTAGATATCGTTGTGGTTACCAAGGCGAAAGGTCCTAGCCTTTAAGAGGTGTCAGTTGTCCAGGAGTTTGTTGACGTGTTTCCTGAGGAGTTTCCTGGTGTTCCTCCACCCCGAGATATTGATTTCGAGATCAATCTGGTACCAGGAACGCAACCAGTTGCACAGACACCTTATAGGATGGCTCCAGTAGAGATGGCAGAGCTGAAGAAATAGTTGCAAGAGTTTTTGGAAAAAGGTTTCATCCGACCGAGTACGTCGCCTTGGGGTGCTCCAGTGTTGTTTGTTAAGAAGAAGGATGGATCGATGCGATTGTGTATAGATTACCGACAGTTGAATAAGGTCACGATCAAGAACAAGTACCCGTTGCTGAGGATAGATGATTTGTTCGATCAGTTGCATGGTGCTACAGTGTTTTCAAAGATCGATCTACGGTCTGGATATCATCAGTTGAGGATTAAGACGGATGACATACCAAAGTCAGCTTTCAGGATGAGGTATGGTCACTTTGAGTTTGTGGTTATGCTGTTTGGGCTAACCAATGCACCTGCTGCTTTCATGGATTTGATGAACAGAGTGTTTCGTCTGTTCTTAGATCAGTTTGTTGTAGTCTTTATAGATGACATTTTGATCTATAGTCGGGACACGCGAGAGCATGAGCAACATCTTCATCTAGCGTTGACTCTTCTTCGCCAACATCAGTTGTATGCCAAGTTCAGTAAGTGTGAGTTCTGGTTGGAGGAAGTGACTTTCTTGGGTCATGTGATATCTACTGAAGGAGTCAAAGTAGATCCTAAGAAGGTGGAATCTGTTGCGGATTGGGAACAATCGAAGACGCCGATAGAAGTTCGTAGTTTCCTTGGTTTAGCAGGATACTACCGGAGGTTTATCAAGGACTTCAGTATGATTGCGTTACCGATGACGAAGTTGACCAGAAAGGATGTACCTTTTGTTTGGGATGATCGATGTCAGCAAGCTTTCCAGAGTTTGAAGGAGAAGCAAACCAGTGCTCCAGTGCTAATCCTGCCAGATCCTGGGAAGGGCTATGTGGTTTTCTGTGATGCTTCCAAGAAAGGTTTAGGTTGTGTACTGATGCAGGAAGATCATGTGGTTTCTTTTGCTTTGCGACAACTCAAGAAACATGAGGAGAACTATCCTACTCATGACTTGGAGTTGGCAGCAGTGGTTCATGTGTTAAAGATTTGGAGACACTATCTGTATGGGGAAGTGTGTCAAATCTTTACTGATCATAAGAATTTGAAGTACATCTTTTCAAAGCATGAGTTGAACATGCGACAATGTCGATGGATGGAGTTGATCAATGATTATGACTGCACTATCGAGTATCATCCTGGTAAGGCGAATGTGGTAGCGGATGCGCGTAGTAGAAAGTCTTCTTCTCTTTCTTCAAAGAAGGCACAGTTGAGTTCTTTGGTATGCCATAGGCGAGATATGTTTGTTTCTCTGCGGTAGATGAATGTGCAGATGGAAGTTTCTTTGTTGTCTGGTCTTTTAGTACAGATGCAAGTTAAGCCTACGCTGAGACAGCAAATCAAAGATGCACAGCAGACAGATGATGCAGTACAGTTGATCCGATCAGAGTTCAGTAGTGAAAAGTGTGATGGGTTCCATGAGTTCGAGGATGGGCTAGTTTGCTATCATGATAGGATGGTGGTTCCAGATGCTGATGATCTGAGGAATTTAGTACTCGAGGAAGAACACACGTCAATGTATGCTATGCATCCAGGTGTCACCAAGATGTATTATAGTCTGAAGGACTTGTATTGGTGGTCCAGTTTGAAGAAAGATGTTGCTGAGTTCGTGGCGAGATGTGTGGTTTGTCAGCAAGTGAAGGCTGAGCATCAGAAACTGGCAGGTACGTTGCAACCTTTGTCGATACCATAGTGGAAGTGGGATCATATAACCATGGATTTCATATTTGGTCTACCCCAGACAACTAGGAATCATGATTCCATTTGGGTGATAGTGGACAGATTGACGAAGTCTTCCCATTTCCTACCAGTGAAGACGATGTATACAGTCGAGAAACTCGCTCGAGTGTATGTGGATGAGATAGTACGTTTGCATGGTTTGCCAGCAACGATAGTTTCTGACAGAGGTCCTCAGTTCACAAGTCGTTTTTGGGAACAGTTGCACAAAGCTTTGGGAACTCAGTTGAAATTCAGTACCGCTTTTCACCCGTAGACAGATGGACAGTCTGAAAGGACTATTCAGACTTTGGAAGATCTCCTTCGAGCTTGTGTTTTGCAGTTTCTAGGCAACTGGGATGTACATCTGAGTTTGATAGAGTTTGCCTACAACAACAGTTATCAGTGGAGCATTGACATGGCTCCTTATGAGGCTTTGTATGGGAGGAAGTGCAGATCTCCCTTGTGTTGGTATGAGTCTGGTGAGTATCATCTCTTGGGTCCTGAGTTAGTACAGCAGACAACAGAAAAGATCAAAGTGATACAACAACAGTTGAAAGTGGCACATGACAGGCAAAAGTCTTATGCAGACAATCGACGACGACCTTTGGAGTTCCAGGTAGCAGAAAAAGTGTATCTTAAAGTCTCGCCGTGGAAAGGTGTGTTAAGGTTTGGTCGGAAGGGTAAGTTAGCACCCAGGTATATGGGGCCTTACTCAGTCATAACACGTCTTGGAAAAGTAGCTTACGAGTTAGAGTTTCCTCCAGAGTTGCACACGTTACATCCAGTGTTCCATGTCAGTATGCTGAAGAAAAGTCATCCAGATTCGGGAACAGTGATACAGCCAGTTGAGGTTTAGCTTGATGAAGATATGACTTACGAGGAAGGTCCTGTGGAGATCCTTGACAGAAGGGTTAAGAAGCTGAAAAGGAAGGACGTGGTTCTTGTGAAGGTTCTTTGGCATCATCATGGTGTTGAGGAAGTCACATGGGAGCTTGAGGAAGAGATGAGGAGGAAGTATCCCTCGCTTTTCTCTTCAGATTTCGGGGATGAAATCCCTTGAAGGGGGTTAGCTTGTAAGGACCCTGACCTTCGTTTAGGGTTTACCCTTTTTGTTTTGCTTAACCTTGATGCTTTGGTGCTTGCTAATCACATTTAGTGGTGATTAGGGTTTGGTTGTGCTTTGTTGAGAGTTGGAGGGGCTACTTGCAATAACCCAAGTCTAGGGTTTTGTGGGCAAGTTTGCCACCTTGTGAGGTGTTCCTCTCTCACTTTGCCTCCTCTAGTGAGGAAAGGAAGGCTTGGTCTTGTTGTTTGAGTTTTTTGGGCCTGGTTGAGCTTGTTTGGACCTTGAGGTGCCTTGTTTTGGCTTGGTTGAGCCTTGTGTTGGCTTAGAGGTGAGTGTATCGGCCTAGAGGTGAGTGTATCGGCCTAGGTATGTGTGTGTCGCCCATGGGGGTAGAGTGTGTCGCCCATGGTTCCTTGTTGTGTCGCCCATGGTGTTTGACCTAGCTTTGACCTCGTTTGTGTCACCTCTAGTGGACACTTGGTACATACCTTGGACATGTGTTTAGAGCTTCCTAGAGTGGTGGCTCATGCACTAGGACAAGTGTCCCTAGGTAGGCCACGCCTTGCCTTGCTCTACCTTATTTTCTCATCCCTTTCCTTCTATATATGGGGTTCCTTTCCTTGCTTTGAGTCCTTTTGGTCCCTTAGTTTTCTTCTCCACCTTGGTGTGCACGACACAACCCTCTTCTTTGCTTGTTGGTGGCCGACAACCCCTTGAAGGAGCAAGTGGTGGCCGATATCCCTTAGAGTCTCTCCTTCTTTGCTAGGAGCTTGGAGCTTGCTTAAGGCAGGTTACATAACTCCTAACCCTAGCTACACTATCTCCTTTTCTATGATCTTGCTTATGTGTTGTTGTTGGTTTTACATCTTGCTTTAGTACCCAGGTTGTCCGATCCTCCTTGTGGTTTAGGGTTTCTTGGTGAGCTTGTGTTCTTGACCCTCTAGGGTTTTGGGTACCTTGGTTCTTGAGGAAGACGATGACCTTGTGAGAAGTACCTTGGATGTTGTGAGTGTGGAGAGGTGCTGCCCGATAGCCCTCTTGACCTAGCCTTGCACGATACAAGTAAGTGTTGGGCGATAGGCTGTTGTGTCGGATGTTATACCCTTTGATCTTGTGACGGGTGTCACACTTCTATCTTATCTTGTGACGGCTGTTACACCTTGACCAGTTAGTTGCACGATACATGGATGGGTGACATACCATGAAACGTTATCCCTTGTGGGTTGTGACGGCCGATAGGTGCTCTGTGACGGGCATTTTTGGGCAAGCTGTAATGGGCATCACATGCCCAATGATTGGCTTTGTATCGGCCGATAACACCCTACTGTGACGGGCATTGCCCGATAGTGCTAGTGCCCGACATCCCCACCCCTGACACACGATACACCTGGTGACACGGCGTTGTTGTTGCACACTGGTTGCCTTGGTGGCAACGCGGCGTTGTGCGCTGGCCATTGTGCGTTAAGCTTTGAGTGAGGGCAGGTTGCTCGATATAACCTATGGTGAGGGTTCTTGGAACCTTTTGTGAGGGTTCTTCCGGTTATGGAAAGTAGTTTGTTATATATGTTCTTGATTAAAACGTTGGTGATTCTTTGCATAATCAATAATGCTTGTTATTATAAGTTTGTCCATTTATCTTAACATGGCTACACATATGAAAGTGATCACCTTGGTTATCTGCTTTATACTAAGATGAAGATAAGCACATAAATAGTTGTTTAATAATGTGTCTTATGCCCATGATCATCAGTTGATGTATGATTGATAAGTATAGAATCTTGAATATCATCTCATGATGGTAAGCATAGCCCTTATGTTGAAACTATGATTATTGTGTACACTGACCATGCAGGTGATGATTAGCCATGAAAAGGCTATGAGAGATATGTGATGAGTAACATCACTTTGATAATTACTCTTGTTGATGAGATTGCATATATGATGTGTATGTCCCAATGAGGATGATGTGAGCCTTGAAAGGCAGTGGCAATATATGATGAGGGATTGAGATCCCATGGTATGTGATGATCCTTGAGATGGATCTGGATGATTGGCAAGAGGCCAAGTGATAACATGTGATGTTGGATGTCACACCCCGATCTCACACTAACCACTAATCACGAGATTAGGGCACGACGGAGGGATTATCACATAACAAATCACTGAGAACTTCTTCTTTTTAAAACCTCATAATGATATCCGGATTATTGTTGTAAACTAAAACATAATAAACTATTGCGGGAGCATTTCAATTAAATTGGCTAGAGTACGTAAACAGAGTTTACAACATGTAACATTGTTTAACAGAAAGTAAACATAATAGTTAATTTACATCTTTATACACATTCCACATACACATTCTCTCTCACCCACACCATGTCCCAAGGACTGAGGGGAAAGGACTAAGAGACCTCTAACTAAACTAACTACATATACCTTCTACAGACTAAGCGTTAGGATGAAAAGATCCTTCCGATTCTTGTTGCTGATGTTGACCTGAAAATGTTTGAGTAGAGGAATGAGCCTACTTGCTCAGTGAATAATATTTCACTTAGCCATCATCGGATAACTCCATAATTTTACATTTAACAGAAATATGTGGATAAAATAACAAACTGAGCAGTTCAAATTAAACAGTGCAATTATCACAGAAAAGTATACTGAACATTTAAAGAACAAGTATTATAGATTCTAAATATGAACATACACAAGTTTCATATTAATCTACCTTAATTCTAAGTAATCATCTTTTAACTTATGCCTTGATCATATGCAGTGTACTCTGCATATAAAGTCTCGTAGCGAACTACGAACCCACCGTACAAGACTTAGCGACACACCCGGGAAATGCTAAGTCTGACTGCCATCCTGGTCTGCGTCAGGACTCTCAGGCTCACACGGCCTCACTGCACTCTCAAAGAGTGTACTCTAGACTCCTCCTCTAACCTGAGTACACAGGCAGAGAGTCTGGGTTACCACCGTGACACACGCACGGATTATTATTGAATAACCCCTATTTACTCCAGTGCCACCGTGACACACGCACGGATTATTGTTGAACACTGCCTCTCTGTCCTCGTGCCACCGTGACACACGCACAGATTATTGTTGAACACGAGCCACCGACCATCTAGACACACGCTAGGTAGGTTGTTTCACCCCTAAGGCACATACCTCTCAAAGGGGTTCTACGGTGTCAAGGCATCTAAGTCTAACACATTTTATTATAACAAGAAAACTCTTATAACATTGTGTCTCTCTCTCACATATTCGACTACTGGAATATACTGTAATTCTGCAATTCACTAGCTAAAACTAGAAATTCAACTTTCATAACATTTCTATATATAGTGAAACAACTATTCACTTATATCGCAATAACTCATAACTCAGCTATGCTTTCATGCAAACAGATTCGTTCACTGTAAATAGATTTCATATCTATTCCACGTCTCTATATTGATTTCATATTACTGAACATTCAAATATACTGTATTGAAAGGAATACTCAATCTGAAATACTTATTTCACATTCTAAACATCACTTGAAAACACACACACATATATATATATCATTTGTCATCTATAAACATGACTCAGTATCAACTTATCCAGTTTCGATGCTAAACATCCATTTTATGCTCAACGTATACATTGCAGTTGTAATACAGGAAATTCTATCATTTTCATCAATCATATTACGTATTTCAAGTTCCAATGAACCATATGAATTTATTAATTCAATCCACACTGATCAGATGCTAAACTAAATCATATAACGGCATAAGGAAGCAGTTTATGAAATAAAATTCGAGTAACGCCAAATACTATCCAAAAGCCAAGTATCAGCAAAAAATGCACAGTTTACCGAAAAATTCCAACTAAGGAGTTAAATGATGATAACTAAATGAACTCCTACTCACCGCATTTAGAACTGTCCGGGTTCGTCGGGAATTGTGTCTAGAGGCCTATTTTGGATCGTCTTCTTCCTTTGAATTTTTTTCCTGTTCACGGCTCTGTTGGTGCTGGAAACACACACAAACCACCCCTTCAGATTGCGATACAGGAAGATAACCTACAATAATCTGAAGGTCTTGGAGGAACGGGCATAGTTAGGCTTCTAGGGACGGTCTCGCCTTAGCATCTCTGCCCAAACGACGGTAGCTAGCTCTTGATTCGCTCGATGCATTGTGAAATTGGGGCTAGGATGTGCCAACACGGCTGCCCCTGCTCGTTTGCTGGTCGGCCTGCTGCTGGCCGAACTAGCTCAAGGACGAACTTGACGGCGACGATTTGGGTGCTGGTCGCATCGGAATGGCGCCTTGGCCGCTGCTGCGGCTGCGGCGCTGCAGCTACTGGCCGGCGCCCAGGCTGGCCGAGTTGTAGGTTGGTGGAAGCGCCGCTAGGGCGAGGTAGGGGAAGAAGAAAAGCAGAGGAAGGAGAAGAAGACGGCGCTTGCGAATCGGAGCCATGGGCGCTCAAATCGCCCTAGGTCACCCGCTCTGACTCCCTCTGCTCCGCGATCGACCGAGCGTAGCTGTGCGCATTAGTCGGTCTGTTTGATTGGGAAAAAGGAGATAAGGAAGAGGAAAGGGGAAAAAAGGTTTTAACTAATAAATTGGAAATTTTGCATATTTACCCCCCAGAACTTGAAACCCTCATAGCTATTACCTCGAATGTCCAATTCAAATGATTCTTTTTGCAAAGTTTCAAGTGAAAAATCCTCTACAACCTCAAAGCAATAATTAATCCTAATTGGATTGTTTCACTTGATCAAAGCACTAAACACATCAGTGAGTACTTAATTCAAATTAATTAACTTAACGATCCACATTGCTATTATTGTTAATTGCCTCAAGTGATTCAATCTCAACTATTGATTCACATATTAACTTATTTTGATTAACCATGATATTTAATATGATACTCAACACTAATCAAGGTAGTTCACGCTAATTGAGGTATTTACTAGTTAACCTCAATGTGGGTCATAACATTGGATCCTTGAGATGGATCAGGTTGATGTGATTACAATAAAGGCATAATGTTGAGCATATGTTGTTTATTTTCTGTTATATCTTGTATGTTATACAACTTGGTTGAATCTTGCAATCCATCTAAAAGATACTAAATAATTATAATGGAATATATCATGTAGTTTGCCCTGGCCATAGATCCATCATCGTCTGGAGCTGGTGATGGTGAAATGGGTTCTCCTGCGGGTTAACCCAGAGCGCATATTTTTGAATATGCAAGGTTTCTCCTAGCCTCAAATAGGGAGAAAAATGAGTGCAGTTGTGGTTGGAGACTCGGGATATGTGCTGAGCATGGTGAGTAGGCCCATGGCTCCAGATATGTGGTATGAAGAGCATGAATGCGTTCATGGCTCAGAGCACGGTGAATAGGCCCGTGGCTTAGATATACTAGCGTCGTGACCTGTACTGAGGCGGGCTAGAGGAAGGGTAGCCTGTGGAGCTGACCCTGTGGCTGAGGCCACTTAAGCATGAGACTGCAGTCCTGCTTTGGTTCTCATGCACTGACCACGAGGGGGAAGGTTGTGGAGTCTGACTCTTCCATTAACCTTGTATGGCACCGGCTATGGGCTTCGCATCCGAAGGTTGGATTTGAACGGTACGGTTCACTTCCTCAGGGCATAATAAAATACGTAATTCAGCCGTATAGTATTTATTGCTTAAGGAAAAACACGGAACATTGGTTGAGGCCTTGTTTGTGTAGTTAATCTTGTTATATCATGCAATTACTTATATGTTCCTCATGTTACATAGAAATATAGCTTATCTTGTTAATCATGTTGCATAGAGAAGAATTGGTTATATGCCTTCTGTACATCTGGTAAGCTTGTCGGTAAGAATAGCCTTACTTTACATAAACTGCTCCAATTATACCAGTCATCAGTTACTTGCCGTTATAGCTTTATCTTTCTGAGGTTCTGTAGTTGCGGCGGGGAGCTATGTTTCTCGCTGGGACTGTGTGTCTCACCCCACTGGTTTACAACCTTTTTAGGTGGTCGAGCTAGACGTGGTGGTGGTCGTGGTGTTGCGGTCGAGCAGCTAGATGAGCAGTAGAAGGCAAGCGATGGATATGCTACTGTTTTGGATGTTTTGTAGTAGAGTCTAGAGTCATCCATGTACTATCAGGTCCTTGGAGGTGTTTTGACATTGTTTCACGATGTACGATCGTTGATGTTTTGTATATCATGTTGTTGGCCGGATGTGGGTCCTTATGTATGTATGAACAGGTGGTGAACTCGTGTGATGGATAAACAGCTGTTTCTCTAAGCTGTGGACACGTACCAGATCCTGTGTATGTATATATATAACATGTTTCCTTGCAGGATGAGGACTCGAATGTAATAGTTTCCCAGTTCATCAGCTTTCCGCAATCGGTTTTAATTAACTCGTATTTTTGGTAATCTATGGTTATGGTGATTTCCGCACATTTTCGCGTAACACCTCGTTGTCTGTGTGATAGTGGGATGTGTTGCCACACATATCCTGCAAAAAAAGGACAACTTGTCTTGAGAAATCATAAAATGTACCCCCTTATAAAAGTAGTTTTGGCAAAATGTGATGGAGGATGCAAAGAAATACCTATGCATGAGGGTCACCTAGATTACGTTGTCTCATTATCCTGGTCCTCAGTGATCTCAGACCTAAACTTTTGATACTTAAATCTGACTCAATTTGAGAACCCCCAGCTGCATCATACCCCAATTCTTGAATTAATTCATTTCAAAAATCCTTGTCATTTATTATAAAAGTAGTAAATCAACTCCCCAAATTATCATGCTCTTATAAAGTCATCTAGAATTCAAGAATAAGAGCGGGGAACCTACAAGTGTTACCCTTAGAGATTGCCTTAAATATGGAGATGTTCTTGACCAGGGACTTGATCTCATTGGTCAAGTAAAAATACTCTATAGTCTCCTCACAGAGGAAGATGGTCGGGTGTATGTGGTCAGCGAAAAGTTTCTGAAAGTTCTTGACATTGTCCTCCGACTGGCTTGTGAAGGGAATTGTTGCATTTGATCTTTTCTCCTCTTCTTCTTTACTTCCTTCTTCCTCCTTTGTCATGGGCTCTAAATTGGGCTCTTTGGTGTTGGAAGGCTTTCCTTGGGGTCTCTTGCCTCCTCTAATCCTAGCCTTGGAGGAAATGAATTTGAAAAGAAATAGAATCTTAGACCAACAAGTGTGTTGATCTTTTGATATAATGACCTAGTTTCATCTTAGCTATCTAAGTAGAGTTTACTTGGATAATCACATTCTTAATTAGAGTCATCATTGTTTTATATTGATTAATGATAATACTTTAATTATTATGTTAAATCTAATGAGAAACTCTAACCATGTTTTTATGTTTAATAATTAGGGTCTGAGAATTGAAAACCCTAGTTGGGCAAGATGAGGATTTTGATAGTATATGAATACAAATATGTCAATTATAGTGGTGTAGGAAATGATTTTTAGTATTTTATATATTAACACTATTTTTTAGAAATTTGGGTATCGTTTGGATAACTCATACATATGTATTTTTCCAAGAATTCAAAATTTGTGAATGTTTTTTGGACCTGTTGGTCGATCATGTTTTTCCATGACAAACTCAATCGACCATGTTGTGCATACTACATTATAGCAATGTGGTATGTGTTTTTTACTTATTTATTTGTAAATTAAATTGAGTGAAATTTTTATTGTAGATTTTAAAGTCAATTTCAGACAACATGGTAAATTTTCATAATTTCATAACAATATACACACATTTACTGTTCATTTAGTTATTATTTTAGTGGAACATTCTAGTTGCATGTATAGTTTCAAATGTTCGTTAAATTCAACATTTAAATTTTATTTCTTCATTGTTCATTATAATGCATGATTTTTATTTAATATTTCTTGAATTATGGTGTAGTTAGCCATGGTTTTCATGCATTAGGATAGAAAATAGACCCTTTTGGTATATTCCAGCCACAAAGTTTGTTGTATTTCAAACCTCTCATCCATCTTTAGTCCCATAATACCCACTTCTATAGTGAGAGGGATCCACTTGTGTGGGAGTGGATATCAAAGGCTTGTGGGCCTTTCTTGGGGTTTATATTTAAGGTTGATTGAGCTGGTATGTGCTTTGGGTTTTGACAAAATCTAAACACACAAGTGCACTGCCTCACATCGTCACGCCACGCCCTGCCCTGCTTGGACCGGCACAATTTTGTTTGTTTCATGCAATTTCATATTTTTCTACAATGAAAATCCTTAATTTTGTTGTTGTCATTTAGAGTCCCAAAGATGCATGATTTCCTACCCTTGATTGACATGGAAAGGCAATTGCCTTGAAGCTTCCAAACAATAATTCTCTTTGAACAAAAATCCTTCTAAGAGAAAAAAAAATACTATCCATGAATAACAATATTCAAATATACTGAACACACTTATCTTGTTATCATCAGATTAGTGTTAGGGTTTAGATGTACCCAATTAGGGTTTAATAGCATTATATCACCTCAAAAACCCTAATTTCATCACTTTCCATATTGTTGGAGAATCATGTATCATTGTTGATGGTTAGCCATTCATAATCAAATTACTTTTTAGATAAACCATTACCCTAGGTATTGATCATATTCATACTTAGATGTGTGTATCTTGTTGATCACCCTTGACACGTGAGTGTCAACTTGTTCAGCAAAAAGGCGTCGCGATCTGACCATGAATGGGGTGTCGCAACCAACCAGTTGTGGGATGTCGCGACCAGCCAACTACGGGGTATCGCGACCTAACCAACTATACATTTTGACCTTAACACAATCTCACAAGGCATTGTGTGTGTATAAAACTTATATGTACACACACACAAACACACACACACACACGTGTGTGTACATACATACATACACACACACACACACACACACACACACACACACACACACATATATATATATATATATATATATATATATATATATATATATATATATATATATATATATATATATATATGTGTGTGTGTGTGTGTGTGTGTGTGTGTGTGTGTGTGTGTATGTGTCCTAAAGTATATCCTCCAACTACTCTAAAGTATATGATCCTAAAGTATATTCTCCAACTACTCTAATTTTTTAAATCTTATAGGAACAATGGGCACATGTTATCTTTGTGGTCATTTTCTCTTGTCCTGCGGGAAACAATTTTTATTATTAGGTGAGTGAGTATTTCCCTTCATGTAATTAAAATATATTTAATTATTTATGTGGGTCAAACTTATCATTTGTATTTATTTCTTCTTTTGATTGAACCACTAGTTCGGTCTAGTTAGGTTGATTAGATCGTGTTTCTGACCGGTTCGAGCGAAAAAAGGGACAAGAACAGTTTTTTAGGCTTCCGGATGGGTCGACCACCGGTTCACCGGTCTGACCGATCCGGTTCCAAAAATATTGATTTGAAGATCATATAGGTATGGAGTTTTGCATCTACGTATGTATGTCTATACATGTTTGTATTTTAATATATATGTGTCTATGTTATTCATATGTGTGTGTAAGTTTGTATGCATATTTATAGCTCTGATATTTGTCGGCTATTGTCTCCATAAGGGTATGTACCATCTTGATTTTCTATGTGAAGGAAAAAACAGGATGTTGTTTAATAAATGTTGATCCTCTCGTTTGGTTGACTGGTGCGTTGATTGAGTGCAAGGCTGGCTTGTGAATAAAATACACGATGTTGTTTAACAGATGTTGGTCCTCTCGTTTGGTTGACTGGTGCGTTGATCGAATTCAAGGCTGGCTTGTTGACGGTTGCTACCGATGACTCTTGAATCGCTCATATTGAATCTGGTCACTGCACCTCGTCAGGATTCCGGACCAGTCAGGTTTTTTCGTATGTGAATGTATGCATATACTAGCAGAAAAGTGTGATGAGGAGGCCGAATTTTGCTATGCCGTTGCTTGCGTATTTGGGCAAGTGTTTTTTCTTTATCATATTTTTTCTCCTCTCCTCCACTCGAGCAACACGAAGTGGCAGATGAATTTTTTTTATAAATGTAAACATCGGGACCAGAAGGCGTTATGGTCTGGTCATCTAAGTCACATTGATAAATTAGAAGAAAATGAATTAGTCGTCGGTCACACTGATTCGGTATGCTAAGTCAAAAACAATAACAAACTAGATTAACTTAGCAAGAGTTCGGTATGCTAAGTCAATCTTGTACGTTATAAATATCCCTCGGGCTTCTGTAATAGTTATGATGATGTAATAAGGAAGAAAAAAAAAGATAAAAAAATTCTGGATTTCCGACTGCGGGCCTTCCGTTCCATTGCCTTCACCGCTGCTTTAGCTACAGGCAATAGTTAGAGGCGGAGGAGCTGCTGAGCGCGAGCATAGTACCACCGCGGGTTTAGGTATAGTTTGTCAACACGATCGCCAACTAGGGTCTGTTTGGAACTTGAATGAACAGATTTTTGTATCTCATCAACCGGAAAGATAGTATAGAAAAGGACGGTTGCCGGTCAGCGGTCTCCCCTATGCGAACGATAACACGTGCAGCTGGGCTGCTGTATAATTTTTTTCTCTACCAAATAATTACAAACAAAAACAATGATCTTATACTACCTTCTACCAAATAAATCTAGAGCAACATAAAAGACATGATTATATACGTGTTAGGCTTTTATTTTCAGCAAATTACACCCTACCAAACAGGGCTTTAACAACGGTCGAAGACCAACGTCTAAACTCTCCTGAAACACGCGATCCGCTGTCTCTACTTTTTCCCCTTTTTCTCAGCAATTAATAGCTATCTGTGATCAACAATCTGAGATATCTCACCGGATGACTTTGAGGTGGTGGCTTGCCAAGTTCCCATGGATGTGTGCCGCCGTTCGTGTAGAACGTTTTACCAAACCAAGCCTTCGTATGTGAGATTATGAAGACGAACCGCAGAGCACATCACCATATGATTGTTGCGTGTGAGGGAAGAAATGGGCAGTCCAGAGTCTTCAAAAAACGGAAGGAACTACTGGATAGGAATCTTGCCCTTCAAAAGGGGTAGCCGTTGAACTTTCTTGTATAAGTGAAGTGGGACGACACGGAGGGCCTGCCAATATGGAATGCTCATGTCTGTTTAGTTGTTGTTTCACACAGCCATTCTACGTATATGTATATGACGAATAATCAATATTTATATAAAGTAAAATTATTTAACCAAATACTTAATTCAACACATTTAATATATATTTATCACAAACACGCAAAAAACGAACTTCAATACAGTGTGACGTCGTTGTGCTTATGACGTACACAGTTGCAATGCGGCTGGAAAGAGACGGATACATAAGTGGATGGATAAAAAGTGAAATCAAAAAATAGGAAGATATTAATTGCATAGAGAAGGGGCAAATTATATACAAAAATAGATGGAGAGAAGGAGATAACGCATAAAGAGAGAGGGTGTAATAAATAAAATAACCATTTTTATGTATGCTCATGCCTAAAATATGTATTGTAGTGGTTTTAAAAATATATTATCAGATATTTAAATATATAATACATATATTATTATATACAGCACACGGTACTTTTAGTATTAAAAAAACATTACTTCTAGTATACAATAAATACATTAAGTCACATAAAAATATATAATACATATTTTGTCACATTAAATTTTGCATTGTTGCACATGGCGCAAATTTTTGCTTATTTTAAGATACGTATATGACTTATACACAAAAATAATATGTTAAATTTTAGTATATTCAACATTTTCTGGCACATATATTAGTTTTATTCAATTTGAAGATAATATCATTCTTAAATGCTTATATTCTCTCTAAAAAAAATTATATTACTAATAACAAGTACTTGCATGTTACTTTATTTTCTCTCTCTTTAAAAGGAGGGGACAATCATATATTACAAGCAATATTATCTACCCCTCTCCTCCATGAGTCAACTACCCTTAAGCCCCTTCCTCCTTTTCTATCTCTCTTATATCCTTTCTCTCTCCATGCACGATATTCGAAAAGAGTATTTTATTTCACGCATTGTGCAAGAACAACTCAACCTCTCACATTGTGCGAGAAAATTACTTCATATTTTATGTTTTGCATGAAATTGAGGTTTGAGTGATTGACTGGGTGGATAATGTATGCTCTATATGAGGACTTCCATAGAAATACCATCACAGAAGCACGATCAATAAACAAAATTGTCATATAAAATGTCTAAATCATATCTTGATGTGTTAAAAACATAATCAGTGGTATTTAATGCTGACATCATCACATGTATGCTTATCATATGGTGAACTATTATAGGAGAGATCATCATCTAGTACCTCAAAGATATCAAATACATATAAACAAAATAATGACAATTTGCAACACATATTGTGTCATGCATTTTATCTAGAGTGATTTGTCTTAAAGTTATCAGAAATAGTGTTAGTTAAAGATGCTACCACAATAAGCTAAACAAGAGTGTGCTTGTAGTCAAACCAAACATACAAGATCCATGTAGGTCACGAGAGTGGGTACCATTGTGCAGTGTGCTACGAACCTTTTTTATGACTTTTATCCTGATGTTTGAAATATTCATCTTGAGTTTTTTTTCAAAATGTTCTCAAAATTTCATTTTGTGTGCATTACAAAACCACTACTTTTCCCTCCTTAAAAAGATTTAATCCATTAAGTTGCATTAAACAACTATAAAAGAAACTATGGGTTAATGTCACGAAATCGGCTACTACCCTTATCTTACCCCACTGACTACAGAGTCAGTGGAGATAGGACTCGGGCGCCCGTCCCTAGTATAGTATTATCAAAGCATGACTGTTGAAGAATTAAAGCTTAACAAAAAAAACAAAAAAAGTGCCAATATAATCTCAACATTACATAAGATATATTAAGTAACATCATTTTATTACAAGATTTCAATTACATATTGAAGTTCATTTTACAAGTCTACTCATGTACACTAGGGATCTTAAAATAAGCACACCAGGACACATGATCGCAAGCCATCAACTCCCTAGCCATCTTTGAACCTTAAACATATGTAAAAAAGGCAGGTCAGCACACAAGGTGTTGAGTATAGGGCCTTCAAAAAAAGTGCATAAATAAATGAAAAAGAATAATTAAGTTAAATACTTAGCAAAATTAGAGCTCATATCTTATTTCATTTTACTTCAATTATACTAACAATGTCATATATCATAAGGCCTTTGAAACCTCCCATCATAAGAGTCCATCACAGTCATGTAGATTGGCTTACCATGTTTCTACATGAGGACCTCAATGACCAAAGTCATTGAGCAAAGCCCTATTTCTACGTGATGGACCCCAATGACCCTAAGTCATTATGTGAAACCATGTTTATAATTTGTATGATGGAGTTCTATATATATATGTGTGTTTGTGTGTGTGTGTGTTACAATCAATATACAATATTATAATACTACATGAAAATATTCGAGCAAGTAAGCAAGCATACATATGTGTCATTGTTCAAGCAAGAAAGTCATATTCATATAATTATTAAAGCACGTACCTGATTCACAAATTCTTAACTAATTCATCCTTGACCATCTAATCACAACACCTGATTAACAACAAGTTCAGATGTATGCATTAGATCTCATCATTAAGCCCAAGTTTCATGTCATTTAAAGGTTCCATATATTCTATATGATTATTCTAAGATTTGTGTCACTTATGTACATTTTAGGGAAAAAGGACTCACAATAGAGAAACCAAGTTCAAGGGTCATCATGACATGAGAATCAAGAATAGAATATGGTTTTGATCAGTAATATATTTACATAAGAATCATATATCAAGATTAGGTGGATGTCCCCAAGCCTAGGCATCATAACCAACATTTGTATCAACCTATAAACATTCAATTAATACTCAACATATAAGACAAATATCATTATGGTCCAAGGTATGGATTACATGGGACATCCAAATCAAGGTGATCATAAGGGGGTGGGGATATTCCTGAGTTATAAGTGAAAGACTAGAGATTAAGATCCACATTACATTTTTAGAGCACAAGGAAGACAATCAAGCCACTTTAGAATACATTAGGTCATTGTATTTAGTGACACAGGCACCATCGTAGCAAAAAAGGGGAAGTCTTTAGGCATTTAAGCCACAAAAGATGGCAATGTTACTGATTTTAGATATCTAAGTTTATTGGGTGCATAATCTAGGACAAGCACATCCTTGATCCAAGGTTTAACCAACCACTCACATAATAGGGTACATTTATGCATTTAGGGCCATATAGAAAAAACATAATCAAGAGAGGTTCATGGGGTGATCCTTGAATTATGGAGGGGTAAATCAAGTCTGATTAACATTAGGTATCATTTAGGAGTAAGATTTACCAATTAGAACCAAGTTCATCGTTAAAGTCTCAAAACAACCACAATCATGTGTTAGAGTCAACTATAGGGCAAAAGAGGTGATTAGGACCCACTTTAGATCATGAGTACATAGAAGATACCAATTTAATGATTAAAGATGAAAAGGTTCATTAAAGGTTCCAAATTCATCATAATTATGCTTTAAATATGGTCAAAGTAATTAAATATCACATATTTAGCAACAAAAGAATATTAGGAGAATAATAAGGGTCTAAAACCATGTCTAATGTGTATATCATTTCAAGACGATCAAAATAGTATATGATTTTGCTAAATTTATCCTTCAGAGTTGGAAGATATTCATTTTTGAAGTTTTACATTGAAACTATACCAAAATATACATTGAGAGCATAGGTACATGATGGGGGTGTTACCTTTTGATTCATTGGCCAATCCTCTCCATCCCATCCATATTGCATGATGGATTTTGGGTGCAGCAGGAGTGGCTAGTGTGTTGCTATCTGAAGAGGGCCCTCCAGCCACAGAGGTGCCAAAAGATGTCCTAGCGACTTTCATCTCCTTCACAAGAGCAAGCAACGGGCAGGATGGTTGTAGTAGTTGTCTACACTGTGCAAAGCGAGAATGGAGAAGGGGTGAGCTTGGGGTCCCGCAAATAGCTCGTTCAATCTTGGACTTCCATGGGGACTTTCCCCAACCCTTCAATTAGTCTGAGGAGGCACGAAGTGGGCGGCTACAAAGAAGCTTCAAGTGGGAAAACCATGGTGGCGTCCATGGCTATTGTTGGCAAAAGAGGGTGTGCTAGGGCACAACAGAGGGGAAAAAGCAAGACAAATAAAAGAATGAAGATATAGGAAGGTGTCATGCTTCAATTTCATGCAATAGGGTGTGAAATGAGCTTATTGTTAGTGGCTCGAGAGGGTACACTATTGCAACTACAACGTACGGACCAGAGGTAGGTGAAAACCTCCAACTGTTGGATCTAGGGGGGGGATTCGTTGGGTGGGATCCTATGCTATCCTTGATCAAGCCCAAATAGGTGTGGGTCGAAACACAACCAAAGTGGGTCGCACACCCATTCTTGGGCCAAAAAGGCCTTTTAATTGAATTAAATAACCAAAACAATAGCAATTATAGCTAAAATCAAAAGGTCATATCTCAAGCTTTGAAGGTCTGAATGAGGAAATTTTTATGTTGTTAAAAAGATAATTGAGCCCTATATAACATGAAAATCATTAGAAAGCAAGGTGAATGCAAATAGATGATAAAATTTCACTTGAAAGATGGATACATATCACATAATGCCACATTGTTCAAATATGCAAATTAAGGTCACATTTAGTAATTGAGCAATGATGTGACCAAATTGGAGTATCTCCACACTCCAATTGTAAAATTATATCAAATTTAGTAATAAGGACATTTGATGAAAAAGGAGGAATATGAGAGAGAAATTTAGGTTGTCATTTTTGGATAGATCCTTAAGGTTATGTATACTAGGAAGGTCATGATGTATATAGATCATGCTTACCAATTGTACTAATCTTATAAAAACAATATGTCTAGAATATATAGTCTATAATAGGCTAGGACCTTCAAAAAAGGGACTCCTAACTTTTCCAAACATCCCTAGAGTTTATATCATCCATTTAGTGATGAACAACTTACAACCCTTCATCCTTTAAAGAAGTTAACCTACATCCATCCACAATCTGAAGGGTAAAGTTGGTAGATCCACTCACCGTATACATCATTCACTTGTTCCAAAACATCACTCTACTTCAAGTATAGGGTTTAGAGTTTTCTTACATAAAAAGCTTCCTTGTTTTCTTCCATATTTTTTTAATTAAAATTATTGCATAATCCCTTCATTGCGACTTAGTTCAATAAACCATGAACAACATATGGAAAAAGGAATTCCTTGTACATATATTTGAAATAATGGAAAGTAAATTTTAATATGAAAACTATACATAGTAAAACATGAATATGGATTAAAAATCAAAATAAAAACCAAGTCACAAGGTCTATCATCCAAACATCTTTATATCCCACTACTTTATTTTTTGTCACACTTGATTCCAACCCATTATCATATTTCAAAGGAGTCTAAGTTATAGTATAGGTAAGAACTACATGTTGCCATATGAGGGTTAACTATGAAAATCTAATTGGCACCTCATCTGAATTCATATCTTTCTTGAGTTGTACTATAGACAAAATAGGTTATAAGGGTTATACGGGTATAATGGACTTACAAGAGATAAAATTGAAATAGTCAGATTTAACCAACTACCATGCATATGATATCATACATGTAATTAAAGTGATCTAAGAGAAGAAACACTTATTACCTTAGTTAAATAAATAAAAAATCCTACTTGAAAACACCACAGCAATTTTTCGTAAGGGATAAATATTATAATATTCAATACTTGTGTTTCAAAGAACCAAACGTGTAGAAGGAGAATAATTTTGAGAATCTAACTATTATAATTTTTGTAATATGACATGGTTAAAGATCCAAATGGGTGGATACTTTAAATAAACTAGATATCTAAAGTATATAGGGTCGACTTTAGAAATAAATATGGTTATCTAATAATATTATAAAAACCAACTAATCTTATGTAGGTCAAGAGGAAACAGAGTCAAACCTTCCAAAGAATTGTCCACCTAAGGGTTTAGGAACTAAATCCCATAAGAGAAGATGTTACACCAATTTTTTTATACTTAAAGATTTAGAATATTTGTTTTCAAAAAATTCTTCCACATTTGATTTTTGACGAGTTTCTTAAAGGGGATGATGTCTACAGTTGATGTGGGTTCCATTTAAGTGAACCACGTGACTAAAAAAATGATTTTTATTCTCATAAATGTTGTATTATATACCCCTAATATTCTTGCATAATATCTCTCTTATTTACCTTCCCTCCTTTTAGATTTCATTTTCTATAATTCCTACTTGATAGTGAAGGATCCTTGGCTATCATTAGAGCCCTAGCAGCCCTAACTCACAGTCGTTCTAGCCACCAAAACTCTAGCAACTTTTGTGCCAAGCTGCAACCTTTTTCTCTAGTAGTTTGAGCTACCACCATTACTAGTAAAAGTACCGATGTTGCTAGTGATAGAAGGCATCACCACACCAAGTAGGCAAAAACCTAAAGATAGCACAGCCAACAGCCACAAGACATTGCCTTGCAAGCCATAAGAATTCCACCTCCTCTAATTCCTCTCCAACGATAGAAAAAGGAAGCGGAACCTCCCTATCAAATTTCACCCCAACCCCCCAACTTCCTCCAACAAATAGCCCAACTCTAATAAAATCCCTTCAATCACCAACTTTTAATAAACCACTCATAGTGTCATCACTCTTTATCTACACTGATATAGTTATTCACTTTTTTCAATCAAACATCTTTAACCCCAGGAATGTTTTTCTACTGACATGGAATATGATAAGTGGGTGTCGGAGACTTATAGGAGAATCGGATAATAACCATCACATCCAACCTTGAGCATTAGACCCTCTCCTAATTGTGAACATGTAACTTCCATGTCTAGGCACAAGTAAGTTATATCATTTATGTCCTTCTTTGCTATAATTATTAATCATCACATATTTCCTAGTTGAAATTGTTTCTAAATATTAGACCACAATACCTTTAGTTATATATTTCCAATCTTGATTCTTTAATTCTTCAATAAGTAAAAGAAATTATAAATCTTTCTTGACTTGATCTTCAATTTCACTCATTTTGACATGTCTTACTTAGTTATAGGGGTTTCATATAATTAGATTGTATCATATTCTAGTAGAGAAGAGCATATTTGAAAAGATATTAGTTGGGATGGTAAATATTAAATTCACTATATGTGTAAAATCATACTTCAGGTTTTTAGGATCCTTTATTATAATCAGTACGGTTTTTATAGATATTATTAATAAATCATCATACAAAATTTTAATGAAAATTATAAAATTTGTGTTTAATCTAGCTTGAAAAGATGAAGATTTCTATCATTAGACAAAACCAAAAAAAGTTGTTATCTCCATGTTTATTTATCGTGACCGTACACATCTCATTATTATATACTTTATATTTTATGGAAGAAATGGTATAAGCACAAATGTTGGGAAATAATTGTCTTATGCTACATTTGGAGCTTGGAAATTTCAAACCATGTTTGAATAATGAACATAGAAAATGTGAAGGTTTGTATTGGCTTTTACCACACCATAATGTCTTCCATTCATTCCTGTTTATATCATGACATTATTATCACCCAAGGACATTTTGGTTTCATTGAGATGCTAATGCTCATTTATCATCCACATCCTATTCATAAATTACAATCCATACTCAATTCTTTATGGTATTAGTGTTTGAGTACGAGAAAGAAACATTTTTTGTTTTAGTTTTAGATCCATACTTTCATTCCTCTCATTCCTTATAATTAAGACATACAATATTGTTTATTAAACTAAAGCAATTCACATTGCAGTATAATATAAATTTCCTGCACAAACTTTCATTTTTGATGAATCCATATCAAAGTACAACATAATGAAAAATCCTTGGATTGGGTTTCCCTGGAGATAAGAAATTTACAACAATGTCCCACTATTGAGCCTAGAAAATGTGATAGGGTGTATTGTATTTATTACACCATAATGTATATGTTATATATACCCACTCATGGCATGACATGGTTATCATCGTAGGATAGTTTGTCTTCATTGAACTCTAAATGTCCATTCATAAACCACATCATGTTAAAGAATAATGATGAGAAAGGAAAACATGTGCCTCTAATTTGGGAATAATATTGTCATTGTATAACACTTTCTTGTTATGTATATTTTTTGGAACATCAACATAACTGAACTATGAATTTTTAGATAGTTTTTCTTTTTTGCTAAACCAAGCATTGGACCTCGATTTTATTTCTTTAAGGAAAATTTCAAGGCTAATTACAATTGTACAAAAACAAAGAAAGGGAAAATTGGAAGAGAGGATTGAACATAGAATAGAGAAAAATACTACTCTTAGAAATCAATAAAATTCCTACTGAAACTCATACAAAGAAAAACTATAGTAAATGACTTTGTACCAAGACATGTGTTGCATCTATCCAACTAGACGTTAAATATATAGAAGGCAACACAAAAAGTGAAATTACCAATAGAGGCAACACAATCCTACAAATTGTTAAGATCACCAATTTTAGAGTATAAAGAATAAGATTTCCAAAAAATATTTGAATTCTCATAGACAAAGAAATGGTCTCTAGAGTTCTATTCATTCTCATAGAAAATTAAGTACCGATAAGGTGTATTGAAATAAACCTTTTTAGAAAGTCTTGAGTAGGCATCTTATCAAGAAAACTTTCCATTGTAATAGATTTATTTTCCTTGGAGCTTTAATAGGATAGAGTCATTTACACCCATCAATTTCATCACTTTGTTTTCAGAAGACAACCCAAAATTCCTATAGCATTATCAACAATTCTCCATCAATGGAAATATGACCAGAGATATCAACATGAACTAGAAGTTTGTTACATAATACCTTTTAGGTTGGACCCTCTAGTGTCATTCACTAACCATATACCTTATTAATTGTGTAGATTAGAAAAATAGGAGAATTTCCCTTCAAATATATAAATCAACTTAGTACCAAGAGATCAACTAAGATTTTCTTCCCATGGTACCAAGTATCAAACTACCAGACGAGTATGGAACCATCATAAAGAGTAAATTTCAAATCTTCTAAAAAAGGTGGATATCATTTCCATAATTTTCCTCCATAACCAAGCATTAGTCTATTTAGCAAAAAATCCAAATTGAAGATTTAGTAATGTATCTTTCTTGGATCCATTTAGTAACAATAGTCAATCTTATTCGTATGTCAATGTATGCATACTAGCATAAATGTGAGATGGATAGGCCAATTATTGTATTTGGATGAGTGTTTTTCTCTCTATCATGTTCCCCCCTCTTTCCAATAAAGTAATGGGGAGTGACGTGTGAAAATAAAGAAAATATATAACAAGTGTACCAGAAGGCATTATCATCAGGTCATGTCATTCACACATAGTAGATTATCATATGATAATAATCAATGTGTAGTGGGTGGTAAGATGGGGAGTTCTGGGTTTGTGAGAATGGGAGTGGGAGTCCCAATGAATAGCAGCATGAAAAATATGGAAGACATGTATTTATAGGTGTGTTGTAAATTTTATATTAGCTGATGTTACATGCAATAGAAACAATTGCAATTATATTAACAATTTCTATCAAATCCATATAATAAACACACACAATAAACAATATAGGAGATCAGAAATAAACCAAAGTTAGAATTATAGATTAGATTGCTTGATGAAAAATGAATATGATACTTAAAGAATCTAGTGACACACAATCATTCTGGATAAGCATCATTCTTCTAGTCGACCTGGTCACGTACCTATAGAAGATGTCTCGCTCGTGGGAAGACAATGAATGGATGCACTACCAGTACATCCCAACGATCACAGGTATCACCACCCAGATAGATCACATCTTTTGAGAGAGGAAGGAAGGCCTTACTTCAAACAGGACAAAATTATTTATGAGGTAGATGAGATCTATAGCAACAGAATAAGAGATTGGTTTAGGGTTTGCAAAATACAAACGAACAATCAATGAATGATGTTTGAAAGATGTATTTAACCCAAATGATTGTAGACTTATTTATATCCGTTTGACACCCCCACATTTACTCCCAAGAAGATGTGATCACATGACTGCTTTTGTAAAGGTAGCAAAAATTGCTAGGCAAACACTTTCCAACTAGGATTAATAAATCCATTTTGTAAAGAAACAAATAATTAAATTAATAATTAATTATATAGTTGTATCCTTGTGTAAAAAGAAGATAGAAGAGGGAAGACAATTCCTGCAAGCCACAAGTTTGAGATCGTGCTTGTGCCTGGCCCAGCGTGTGTGTTCTTGTCTATTGTGGTCACCATACCCATCAAGGAGGTGATCATACTCTCTCATAGAGCCCTTTGGGAAATAGTATCACATGTGATCCTACAAGTAAAGACCAAAAAAGTTCTAGGATTGAGCAAGTTCGGACTAAAGCTCTTCCCATTTGCACAACTTAATACTACATTTCCTCTATGTACTAACTACACTACATTGGGCTTAACTCATGCTAAATAAATATCTATAGAAGATATATATCTAACAATACCCCCATACTATCTGATGTGTAGTGTAATCTGCCATTCAATCCTCCATACTATACTTTTAGCATATACCTTTTCATTTGAATTTACCTAATTTAAACAACGTTGACCCCCACATAAACTAGGTGAACAAAAGTCTTGTATATGAACCTTGAGTGCAAGAGTATCGGTTGGTAACAACACCATAAAGACATAGCAAAAAATAATTGCGATGCATTAAGGCTATACATACAAAAAATATGTCATTATTGATATAAGGGAACAACCCAATTCTCCTGTTACACCTACACAACATCAGTCATTTAGGTGGAGTATTCAAGGATGTACTGCTAACTTCTAGTCCTAGGACTTAACACCATTCATAGACTAATCTCTTACTAATTTGTAGTCATGACACTAACATGTTTTCCACAAGATAGACACACATATGCAAAAAGCATCAATAAAAATACATAGTGTCATCTAATTCACCGATATCTTGTTATTACCACATTAAACCCAATTTGTGGGACCCCCTCTCTTTTGGGTTGGGTTGCTACTACATGCAAATCTAAAGGGGTTTTAGTCCTATCCCCAATCTGGATTTGTCCACTAAGTCTAGGTTAAGACCTTTAGTAAAAGGATCAGCTAATTATCTTTGGTACCAATGTAATCTACAGCCACATCCACATTAGACACTAATTCCCTTACAGACATAAGTATGACTTGTATGTGTCTATGCTATGTTTTATTGTACACAAAAATCTTTATCTTGGCAATGGTTGTAGTGCTATCATAGTGAATTGAGATTGCATGAGGCAACTTCTTTACATTAGGTAAAGTGGAAATAAGTCCATGCTCTCATTTAGCTTCCAATCTAGTTTCATTTAAAGCATACAAAAGTAGACTAATACAATATGGTATGTTTCTTAGACCTCCAGGAAACATGACCTCCTCCCAACAGAATTACATATCTAGAGACATTGTTACTCCTAGCGTTCATGGCAATCCAATTTGCATCACTATATCCTTCAACTATAGAAGGATATTCCAATGATGCAACCCAAGGGAAAAAGTTACCTTGATATATCTCAAAACTCTATCAAGAACTTCCCAATAGGTCTTGTCATGACAAGTAGTTTATCTACCTAACTTACTGACATCAAACACAATGTCTAAACATGTACAATTCATACAGCACATCAAACTTCTGATAATTTGAGAGTATCATAATTGAGACACATGAACTCCAATATCATTCTTGAACAAGGTCTTGGATGAATCATATGGAGTCTTGACATGTTTGCATGATATGTACTCAAACTTGTATAGTGTCTTTTTAACATAGTGAGACTAAGAGAGAGTTATACCATTTGTAGACCTTCTAATTTTAAGCCCTAAAATCACATGAGAGACACCCATATCCTGTATCTCAAACTTGCTACATAAGAATGTCATTGTCTCGTTATATCAGAACGAAAATGCCAGATATCATTGACATATAAGAATAACATAATGGATCTATATTGATGATTTTACAATAAATACACTTACAAAATCATTAGAAACAAAGCTAAATGATGATATCACTAAATCAAACTTCTCAGGTCATTTCTTAGGGTCTCATTTATAATAGCTTAACAAGTTTATGCACTTCAGACTCATTCCTACGACCCACAAATCCCTCAGGTTGTTCCATATATGTCTCATCCTGAAGATCATCGTGTAAGAATGTAGTCTTCACATCCATATGATGGATAGAGAGATTATAAATGAAGGTCAATTCTATAATCACTTAGATTGTATTCATATGGGAAACATGATAATAGGTATCAAAATAATATATTCCTTCCCTCTGTGTGACCCTTAGCAACTAACCTAGATTTATACTTATTGATTGTCCCATTTTCATTAAGCTTCTTCTTAAATATCCATATGCATCCAACTATAGAACAATTAGTATTTAAATCTAGTAATTCCCAAGTTCCATTTGAGAGAATTGATTAGATTTCATCATTAACAACTTCTTTCCAAAACTTAGCTTGTAGAGAAGCGATAGCTTGTTATAAAGAAACATGATCATCCTCAATGTTGTAAGTGAAAAACTCACATCTAAAATACTTAGATGTCCTTATCCATTTACTTCTTCTAGGTTCAACCATTTCTTCATAATCATCAGATTCTGAAATGGTTGAGTCATCCCCCACATTTATCACCTTTTCACATGCTCGGGAATGGAACATATAGTGAATGAATCCTCTTGAGATACTTCTTTGGGTACATCATATTTCATGGGAAACACATCCTCAATGAATGTTGCATCATGTAGTCCCACAATTGTATTGACATCAATGTCTGAGACATAATATTTTATAATCAAGAATCTATAGACATAAATTCTCTCTACCTAACCCAAGAAGATGGCATCAGCTATTTTTTGTCCCAGATTCTTCCTTTTCTGTTCAGGGACAAGTACCTTTGTAGGGCAACCCCACACTTGAAGATATATGAGACTCAGTTTTGTCCCTCGTCTTTGCTCAGACATACTACTTTCTTTATACTTATGCGGAACTCAATTCAAAATATGGAAAGTCACATTCAAGTTTCCTTGCACATAAAGTTGGGTAGATTTGAGGTTTTGAGTAGGGTATTACCCATATCTATCAAGGTTCCATTTTTACGTCTGGTAATCCCATTAGATTGCGGTGAATAAGGAGTGGTAACCTCATGAACTATACCATATAATTGGTAAAATTCTAAGAACCAGTTCAAGATGTACTCTCTTCCCCTATCAGATCATAATCATTTAAGTACTTTATTAGATTGAGTTTCAACTTCTTTCTTTAATATTTAAACTTTTCTAATGCCTGGTCTTTACTTTTAAGTAAATAGACATAAAAGTATCTAATTTCATCGTCAATAAAAGTTATGAAGTAATGTTTCGATCATGAGTAGAAATCTCATTAAACTCACAGATATCAGTCTGCACTAAATCAAAAATTTATGAATTCCCTTTCACAAAATGGAAATACTTCCTCATAAGTTTAGCTTCAACACATATTTCACATCAACTAACATTAATTTCAGATCTAGTAATTAACTCTAGATTCATCATTCATTTCATTGAGCCAAAGCTAATATGTCCCAAATGACTATGCCATATATTAGAAGATACAATATCCATGCAAACATAACTATCATCATTCAAATTTAAAATAGGTTCAAAAAGAATCTTATAAGCTCTCCACATTATATAAATACCTTTTGTAAATAAAAATCATGAAGGCATGTAATAATAGACTTATTCTATTTGTAGTCTATTCTAAAATCATCTCTAACTAGTATTGCACCACTAAGGATATTGTGTCTAATGGATGGAACATGTTCGACTGTATAAAGCATCAAAACCTTCCTTGAAGGAAACTTCAAGTTCACACATCATTCTCCTCTGACTTCTACAGATCTAGAATCACCCAAAGTCACAGAACAACATCCAGAGGACTAGTAAGACACAAAGAAGGAATTATCAACACAAATATGTACATTACCACCAATTTCAATTATCCAATAAAGTGGTTTAAAAATTAAAAAGATTTTAAGTTTTATAGGCGTGTATCTATTATTGAGGTTCAAGAATGCAGTCATCATGTTGACTACAGTCTCTTCAGTTGATGATGTGGCAACTTTCTTTACCTTCTTCAAAGGACAGACCTTGTTCCAGTAACCAACCTGTCCACAGGTCCAACAAGGTTTGTTCTTCAGTTTCTTCTAGATCTTAGCTTTAGGTTTATGTATATTCTTTGACTTCTTATCTTTGTATTTAGAAATAGAAGAATTGACTATAGGGTTTACATCAGTAGGTAACTTAATAGTCTTCTCTTTCCAATGTTTTTCATGTATGTTGATGTCCTTCATTGGATCAGTCATTGATAAGTCTCCATTGTAATGCTTAAGAGTCATGCCAAACGGTTACCAAGATTTTGGGAACTTTTTCTATGATGGACATAAAAACAAACTTCTCAGGAAATTCTATGCTTGCATCTGAGAGATCGTGAAATAAGAGATGGAAGTCATGTGTTTGGTTGGAAACGAATTTACCCTCGACCACATGGAATTTCAAAAAATTGAAAATATAGTACCTTTCAACGCCCAAATTTTCTGTACTAATTTTTTCCCCTAAATCCCCCCACAAAACTTTAGAAGTAGTATAAGGTGAATTTGAGTATGAATCATATAATTTGTTATTTAAAGAAAATAAGATTAACCCCCAACACATCTTATCACCCTTGTTTCTATTTGCAATTTATTTGCATGCTCAGAGATAGAGGCATCGGGTTTAGGTTCATCCTTTTCTAAACATTAATCAAAATCCACCATATTAAGTCAAATTTGCATGCTATTCTACCAATAGGCAAAGATGTTACTAGTAAATGTTTTAGGCATATTTGTAGTGTCAATTATTTTTTCCATAATCATAATCGGTCATTGTTAACTAATGATAGAATGAGTTCTTTAAAATTGTTGTAAATTTTATATTATATGTTGTTACTTACAGCAACAACACTTGCAATTAGGTTAACAGTTTTAGGAAGACCCATATATAAAACATATAGAATGAACAATACCAGAAATTAGAAATAAACCATAGTTAGAATCACAGACCAGATGGATAGCACAACAAAAGATTGGTTTAGGGTTTATAAAATATGAATGAGTGGATGACGACTGATGTTCAAAAGTATTCTAATGACCAGAGATTTATTTATAGTCCTTTTATACCCCCACTTCCTCTTCTCATTAAGACGTGATCGCATGATTGTTCTTGTAAATGTAATAGAAACCACGATGCAAATACTTTCCAATTAGGATTATAAATATGCTCCAAAATGAAATGATTAATTAAATTTATAATTAATTATGTAGTTGTATCATTGTGCAAAAAGAAGACATAATACAATTCTTACAACCCACGAGCCATGAAACCCTTGCATGTGCCCAGCGTGGCATGGCGTGGTGCGAGCATGCATGTGTGTTGTGGTTACTATATCTGCCAAGGAGGTGAGCATACTCTTCCCTAATACCCTTTGGATACTAGTGTCACATGTAATCCTACAAGTAAGGACCAAAAGATTTCTAAGATTGAGAAAGGAGGGACTAAAGTACTTCTCATTTGCACAAGACATAAAACTACATTTCTTCTACGTACTAGTTGCACTACATTTAGCTTACCCCCATGCTAAATAAATAGTTATACACCATATATCTAACTGGATGTTAATTCTTTAGATGGTGATTTCAACAACCTGCCCTCAACACACGCAGGCTAGCTATGAAATGAATAGGAATCTCATCCACCAAAAGGAGGGAACTTCTATGCATAAGTTAGGGAGGAACTTCCATAAGCAAGTTAGGTGGTACTACATGGAGGACTTGGACCTCCCATTATGAAATTTTATATCATGTTTACTGTTATTTACACAACAAATTTTAAATGTGTGTATGTATGTATATATAATATATCAAAAATACTACAAGAGATTGAATAAGTATATCAACACCGTCACATATCCACGATCTATAAACTAAAATGTCACTTCTTTTACAAGGCAGGCTCTAACTATCTATAGACAAAAGTAGGAGAAGTTAATGTTGTCATCGGCATGTGTCTGTTATGTGGTATGCTAAATTGTATGATATGAGAGATCGTCAAATAGCAACACCTCAAAGATAGCAGAAACAAGAAATGGCATCTATGATGGTTTGTCTCCATGTTGCATTGTGCCTTGGATGCAAACCGACTTCTCTTGTAGTTATTAGAAACATTACAAGTTAAAGCAAAGTCCCAATAAGATCAACAGAAATGTGTTTGTAGTGAATAAATCAAACATCATGCTCGCAGGTTGCTCGGAGTGGATATTGTCATGAAATTTGCAGAGAAAATTGATGGTGGCAAAATTGTTGTGGGATTTATATCTTGGCATGAAAAATAAATGACAAATAGAGAAATCCAAACAACATCGTGGCAAAATTTAAATTTGGAGTGATAATAGGGAATAAGAGAAATAATGCTCAATATTAATATACATCTGATATTTTCTTATGACTAAGCTTATTGTCATCTAATTATTAGAATTCGAGATGTTAGAGATTAAGATAATAAGTTTCAATATGTTACAACACTTTGCTCCTTAAAAAATGTTCTCATCGTTATGTCGATGCATTACTAGACTGATACTCTTTGACCTAAAATTGTTCAAAGTATTAAGTCAAACTAAACATCTCTTGAAGGCAAAAAGGGTTATATCGACCATTAAGTTAATGGTTAGTTAGATCATGCTTACCAACTATAATGGTTTATTGAAATAAGGCTAGGATATCCATTCTATAATAGGCTAGGGTTTCCAAGACACAAACTTCCATTTTTTGCAAGCAATTATAGAGTTCATATTACCCATCTGGTGACTCACATAGTAATCCCTTAAAATACATTAACCTACAATAATCCACAAACCTAAAGGGCAAAGAGGATAGGTCCAATAACCATTTACATCATTCACTTCTTTAAATACATCACTCTACTCCTAGGTTTAAAGTTTGGAGTTGTGTTGCATCAAAAGTCTCACAATTCTCATGTTTAGAATTTTTTTAAGGTTCTACTCCCTCATTGTGACTTAGTTCAAGCAACCATCAAGAACAATCAGAATAAAGCTTATTTCTACATATAGTTGGTATAATGGAAAATGATTTCTTACAACGAAAACTATACAATGCAAAACATGATGATGGATAAAAAACAATATGAGAACCAAGTTAGAAGGTCTACCATACATGCACCTCCATATCCCAATACTTTTTCATCATTTTCACTTGATTCCAACCCACATTCAGATATAAAATAACATAAGGGTTGCAAAGGAGTCTAGGACATAGTATATAGAATAAGCATATGTTGCCCTATGAGGGTTAACCATGAGAAAGCCTAATCAGTACCCCACTACAATTCCATATCATCCTTTAATTGTAATATAGACAATATGGTATATTTTAAAGTAAGCAGCTCATCTAGAGAGTTTCTCATATATGGGTGTAGTGGACTTGTGGGAAAGAAAATAAAAATAGCCATATTTAATTGAATCTCGTGATTTGGATGCTATATTTGTAATAATTATGACCCCATGATGGGCAACACTCAATATTCAATCAAATAAATGAAACATCTCGTATGCAAACACCAGAAAAAAATTATCACAAAGGATGAATATTTTAATATCAATATGTATGAAATACCAAGGGTTTAGAAGAATAATAAAAGAACCTAACTATTATATATTCTTAAATTTTAATATGTTTAACACCTAGATGTGTAATTCCACCAAAGAAAACTAGAAAACCAAATTAAACAAGTCTGATTGTAGAGAGAAACATGGTTAGCTCAATTCTATCTCCAAATGATCTATCTTTTGAGCCTTCCAATAATTATGAAGACTCCTCTTACATGTCTTGATATTTGTTATGTTGGTAAAAGTATATGATATAATGATGTGAGTTCCTTATAGCACATGAGGTGGATACCAAGGTAATGAATCCTAGTATCCAAGATGTATCAATAGTATGAGAAATATGTGAAGGTTGGAGATGTTTATTAAATGAACATTCCAAGTGTTTCTCTTCCTTAGAGAGAGAAAGAGAGTTGATGATGACCCTCTAAATGTTGTTTGGAAAAAGAAAAAAAAGTGATTCTATAATGTTGTGTATGGTTCAGTCATAGCTGGGAAAGACCACTATCAAGGATAGATGGTTTGTTGGTTAATAGATATGTGATACCATGTTCCTTTAAGATAACCCTATGATCAAATATCAATGCATAAGAGTTAGATTGGATGACATAATTCACATGACCATGATGAGTTTAGAGTTATGTCTTTTAGACTAACCAATGTACAAATAGAATTTATGAATAGGAGGAACAAAGTGTTCCAGTCATGTCATACACGTTATATCAAGCTTTGAATGATGACATGTCAAAATATTTCAAATATGGTCAAAAATATGATCAATATTTCTTCAAAAACCTTAGGGTTTCCAAAGAAGCAATAGCTATGAGACAAGTTGAACAAGAGTGAGATGGGGTTGATTAAATGTCTTTATGGGATCATGATATGTCTTCTAAGTAGGTTGTGTGAATCCTAGTAAGGTGAAGATAGTGTTGTTGTTTCATCCCTAACAAGGTTGAATAGGAATGATGTTTCCTTGTATGGAATGACAGGTTCCAGCGTTAGCATTTCTTTTGATGTTGAAAAAGAACTAACAAGTGTTCCAGTGTCAGTGTATCTAGAAAAAAGGATGGATACATCATTTTTTTATGCTTCAAGGAATGGTATGGGACACATGGCATGATTGGTAAAAAGCTAGCAAGTATGACTTTTGAGTAATGTGTTGATACAATAGATATAATTTTAGGATGATAGCTATAATTTAAAGTTGAACATTACTACTAGAGTTGTACAGATGACACAACAAGTTTCTACATTCCATATTGAGAATGTCTTCTTAGGTGGGGGTTTTTGTGCTGACCCAAGAGGATATATGTATGAATGATGTGACATCACCATTATATGCAAGTATCCATGTGAATTTGATAGGATAAGGTGCAAAAGGAAGTACCCATCTTTATTTACCTTGGATTTTGGGGGCGAAATCCCTATTAGGGGTTTATAGTTGTAAGGCCCCTAAACTTGCTTAATGAGTTGAATAAGCTTAATCACCATAATTTAATGCTTATAACCTTAATATAAAATTTTTATATGTTTTGAAATCATAATACAAGATTAAGTTTCAATTTTGGTCCAATTTGGACACTATTTGAGCAAGTTATGCAATTTTATGCACATTTTGGACTTTTATGCAATTTACCCAATTGAGAGATTTTCTTTGCCATTTATCCCTTGCATTATGTTCCTTGGAGATTATATCATCATTCTTCATATTTTTGAGCCACGGGGGGCCTATTTAAACCTTGGTTTGAAGGTGTTTTCTCCAAGGGTATTTTAGGGTTTACCCCTTCACGGATGAGCTACCTTTAGTAGCTATCAACTAATGAATTATGTGATTGGCTGGGAAATTAGACAAAGGAAAGATAATAAGGTCTATAAGGATGGTGGGGGATCTTATTGTGTATGTTCTTATATATTCTTAATAGTTTAAGGCCATAGAAACATGGGGAAGCTACTTTTACACCTCATGCTTGCTTCTATCCTTATCCATGGGCTATATTAACCTCTTCCTTGCCAAAGTATAAAACTATGCTTCATTTCTCTTTCCTCTAACCTGGAGAAACGAATCCACTCTGTATTTATGTAGAACCAAGTGCTCTAAGGTAGAAGACAACCCCTTTTTGGAGAAGAAGGTCTCCTAGAGCTCCATTTAGCCCTACCTAGGGTTTCCAAGGTCATCTTCTAGGGATTTCGACCAAGGCAAGTTATTTTATTTCTTCCTTCTCTATTTCTCTTGCTCTTCTACTTTCTTAAACCTTCCTTCATGTCATAACCTTGATGTTCCATGGTAGAAATTGCTCTAAAGCTCTAAAACCCTACCTTTCTTGCTCCTTATGCTTAGGGTTTGCTCATTTGATGAAGAAAGGTGCTAGATGGACGTATTCATAGCTTATTCTTGGATTTTCTACACTAACTTCTCGAGTTTTCTTCTGTGTGGGGTTTCATTTTCTCATTAGAGGAAAGTTTTATAACTTTCTCCACGTTTATTGCTTACCATATGCTTGCTAGCTCATGTTCTTGCTTGAAAATGATGATTCATGCACTAAAAAGCCATGCTTGACTTGGATTTTGATTTTTATAATGTTCCATGTTCTTATTTCAGTTCTAGATGAACCTGTGATCATGTTTAAATTATTCCCAAGGTACAATATGACTTGGATCAGGTTGGTTTGACAATCTATGGTGCTAAGAACCTATCAACCAATGGTTAATTTTAGGGTTTAAAGCTGATTTCTTATATAAATCCATGACCCGATGATGTTACCGTTGCAACAACCCTATAGTGTTGTCTTCATGACAACTGATGGTCATGATCAAAGATGTCAAATTATGGTGACAGCCTATGGTCACCCCCTTAGGTCAGGTTTTGGATCAATTAGAAGTTTAATGATCAATCATTAAGTACCCTACTGATGTTATCAATCAATGATGACATTAGCTTAATATTTGATGTTGACTAATGAATATAGTGTTGATCTAACAACCTATGGTGATTTAATGGTCACTAATGATGGTGTATCAGGTCTCTACAACCTATGGTAAGTTAAGCATTGTAGTTGTAGCATCAATTAAGCCTTAGACCAATGGTTTCTTGGGTCACTTGATGCAGTGGTCAGACCTATACTGTAATTGATGGTTTTAACATATGAACTTGACCCAATGGTCAAGATCTACTATTTATTCCTCCAATAAAGTGGAATGATGGATAATGTAATATGTTGGTCCTAATAATGTGATTTATATGGTTTTCTTTATATGATCAACTTAAGGAGCTTACTTGTTGACAATGGATGGCTTGTTTTAAATGAACAGTCAATTGTGGGTTATACCCTACTATCAATGGAACTTTTTGTGTTGTTAATAAAAGGATGTATAGGGTTAAATTTTGACTATTTCTAGAGCCCAAATCAAAGACTTCATAGGTGGTTTATCCAAGTCGTTTACTTATGTAAACAACCAATGGTCTTACCTTTTAAACATCCAATGGTTCTGGGTGACATTGTGGTATGGTGATATGGGTTGAATGATGATGGAACAAATGGAGAGTTACCCTTAACAAGGTAGTCTTACCTATTCACTCATATGAATAGAAGGGATGATAACCATATTGTGTGGATATGTAACCCTAATGAGGTATATCTTGTTATACCTAGCTTTAATATAACTAAATGGTGCTAATTGGGTATGAATAGTCCTTGAATGACTAATGCAATCATGGTGTACTCTCTTATTATTGTTGAAACCCTAGTATGCTATAACCCGATGGTTACATCTTGATTTATGTGTGGGTCCATACTTGAGAATAGTATGGAATGTGATGGTGATGCTTCACCTTATGCATCCATGATCCAATGGGGATGTCGTGAGTTAGGGTTTGGGTATGAGTGATAATTAGTAACATTAATACAATTTATCTTGTGAACCTAACTCTAATTCAAATAGATAAAGATGAGTATTCATGTTTAACATTCTTATATGATGGATTGATGGTGAAATAACATCCTTAATATGATTATAACCTTAATATGTTAATTGGTGGTTATCATAGCCAAATGGTTGATACTTTCTTATGCTAAACATGTGCATAATGAATGGGATGAGGGTTAATCATATCTAGATTCCTTGCATGTTTATGTAATGAAGGAATGTTCTTAATGTTAATATAACCCTACTATGATTGTTTATGAATATCTCCTAGCTCATTAATGCAATATTGTGCTGATCTGGTGTATTATATGTAAGTGATGTTATTGAGCCTTTCTTTAAGGCATGAAATGATAATGATGATCTTGCAGGGAATAGTATGATGGTCTTGATGACCTTTGGGCATGGTTGAGCCCTGAATGAGGTGTAATCCTCTTGTGTTGATAAGGGTGGATACCCTGTGATATTGTGAAAAGAATTTATATCTTGTGATAGTATGATGACTAGTGTAACCTTATGAATGGAAAGTGAATAGTACCATGTGATGATGAGATGAGAAATTATGTTTCACATGTTTTATATCTTTTGAAGTTGTGATACTTATATGCTTGTTAGAAGTGAATTAGGGTTTGTATGTTCACTTGTTTGATGCAATGTTAATTCACCCAATTGGCATAACTAATCAAGTGAAACTTTAATCATGTAGTGCCCTATGCCATAGATCCATCTGAGTGCCAGAACTTGCCAGATGGTGAAATGAGTATTCCTAAGGGAAACTTGGAGCGCATACTAATGAGTATGCAGGGTGCATGCCATCCTGAATTCAAGTGTTTAGGGAGGATGACTACGGTCATACCTAGCCCTCAGTTTGAGAACGACTGCAGTTGTGTCTCAGTGATTATATATGTGATGAGATTGGAGGACAACTGCAGTTGTACCTCAGATGGTAGGGTATTGACGAGCCTTAAATGTGGGTCCAAGAATGGAATCATATCTAGGTTATCAGACTTTAGAAATTTATAATACCTGGATGTTTAAGACACCTGCAACTAGCACACGGTCAAAGTAGTTCGGGGTCGAACATAGGGATAGGAAGAATGGCACTTCAGAATTGAGTTTCACTTGTCTAAGCACATCAAAAGGGGGTGCAAGAAAAAGGGGTGTTATAACATGAACTAAACATAAGGAAACAAACAAAGACCCTATCTCCAAAAAGAGTTACAAGGAAGATTTAAGTTTTGGGGTTTAGATATTTTTATAGGTGTTTTAAATAACAGAATTTGAGGAGATAAGACTGTCGTTGAGGTAAAGCATGAAGGAAGAAAACTTAGGCATACCAAGTAGTAAAGGGAAACATCTTACAGTCTCTTCTCTCAAAGAGGATACCTCTAACTACACACCATTTCCCTCTCTCAAGGGCAGTGGGCGTAGATTAGAGTGGGAAGATAAGCCGGGGCGACCCTGACCCTGGGTACTCTCATACTCCTGGGAAGCCCAAACTCTAGAGTTATGACTTCCCTCTCTCAAGGGAGTGGAACGGGAAACACAATTCGATAGCTAGTCAAAACATGATCCATGCATAAAAAGCTAGAGTTCAGATGCTAATAAGGCTAAGTCAACTCAATCTTGAAGAAGGATTGACATCATGGGTCATATCATTATCACCATGATTATTAAAGCTTAACTATTTAAAGGGCACTAATCACCCTACCTCATTAGGGTACAAATACTATAATCATCTTTGATTACATCATGTATTAATCAATTGATCAACTGGTCCTTTAACCACTTTAAGTACCCATGCAGTTTTGGTTAATTATCCACCAAACGATCTTGGTCACTTAGACCCCAAACGGTCTTGACCAAATCAGACCTCAAACGGTCTTGGTTGTATACTTGAAACCGTTTAGTAAAGTAGGTGGTGAAGACTATTTGCCCAAAGTTGACTTTTGAGACAGTTTTCTAAAGTAACATTTGAAAACGCATGAGCTCAAACGGTTTGGGATCGTTTGGTCCCAAACGGTCTCAAGACCGTTTGGTCCAAACCTCCTCAAAACCACAAGGACCAAAATTAGTCTCAACAAATCAAATTAAATTTGGGTTTCCAATGATGGTTCCTTCAACCATTGAATTCATGTAACCAATCATCAATTAGACCTATCACCATACTTCAATTGAGTTAATTAGGTCAACCTTCAACTGATTTGACCCTTATTTGACCCTCAATTGATCATCAATTAGGATTTGAATCAGTTGGATTAGGGTTTGGAATCAATGATCCTTCAACATTAATCAATGTGAGATTGGTTACTTTAAAACTATTGGTCCATCATCCAAAATGGACATGACCTGACCCCAAACGGTCTTGAGACCGGTTTCCCATCTCATCACTCAAATCCAAGTCATCCAATTAGGGTTTGGATCACTAGATCGATCACCAAATCAGCATTTGATTGCAAATCAACTTGGTATCTTTAGATCTTCCAAAACCTAACCATAGTCAACCCTAGACCTCCAAACGGTCTTGGGTGACCCCCAAACGGTCTTGGGATCATTTGGATGACTTCCAAATGGTCTTGAGACCCTTTTACCATCACATCATCATTAACCATGCCATTCAATTAAGGTTTGGATCCTAGGATTGGTCACCAAATCAACAATTGATTGTACATCAACTTAATATCTTTGGACCTTCAATTGCTCAACCATACTTAACCCTAGACCTCCAAATGGTCTTGGGTGATCACCAAACGGTCTTGAGACCGTTTGGGTGATCCCCAAATGGTTTTGAAACTGTTTGGGTCAATCAACCCAAAACATCATCTCAATCACTTGCAAAATCAGCACTTAGCCGATTAGGGTTCATACCATATCTTTGGATCTTCAAACACTTAACCATACTCACCCTAGACCTCCAAACGGTCTTGGGTGACCCCCAAATGGTTTTGAAACCGTTTGGGTCAATCAATAATGAAATCAGCACTCAACCCGGTTAGGGTTTTGGTGATTGGTGGACCTTCAACTCATGAACCAATTAGAGTTAATCAATTATGTTTAGTGGATCAATAACCAACATTATTAGAAAAAAATTCCCAAATGGTCAACCCTAGTCAACACCTCCAAACGATCTGAAACCGTTTGCTCTCATGTGGTTTGGTGAAATCATTTCATCTCAAACGGTTTGAAACCGTTTGCTCCCAAACGGATTGGGAAACCGTTTGAGCAACTTATGCAAACCGTTTGACCTAATAATTTTCTTGGGAAACGTGTCAATATGATGTCATCATCATCTTCCCTCGTGCATCCAAGAACAGCAACAATTTTTCATGGAAATTGCAGCAATGCATCAAAAGAGTTTGAAATAGAAGAAAATAACCAACAAATCATAGAGAACTTGATGCAATATCAATGTTTAAGGGTTAAAGTTATAAAAACCACCTCAAATCTGATCTCCAAGATGCAAGATCCATGTCTCTAATGGTTGATGGAGTTCCAAAAACTGCCCAAGGTCCGTTCTTGAGCTTTTGGATGAATAAGTTGGCTAGAATTGGAAATCGGGTGAAGAAAACTAAGAATCAAGCATTGCTTTAGGGTTTCCACCATGAATCCCAGGTAGAAGATGATCAAAACCTTACCAACAGGTTGTGTTCGTCCTTCTCCTGCTCCTGAGCTCTTCCTTGGTCGGCCAAAGCAAAGATGGGAAGAGGAAACTAAGGAAACGATCCTTATGTGTATTAGAAAAAGAACATGTATAAGGGATTTTCAAGGAAAGAGAAAATGGATTATTTTCTTTTAATTCCAAAATAATTTCCATCAAATCCCCCTACATTTCTTGGCCACGAAGCCATCTTCATGTTCTTGCAAAACCTCTCCATTATCCAAAGATTAATGGAAAAGAAATTAAGCACCTTAAAGAGTTTTATATTAATATCCATCCTTTTAGTGGATATTACTTTTTATTATAATAATGTGAGTGGCTTCCACTCAACCAAGATATTTTTGTTCCATAGCAAGGCACAAGATCGTCCAACTCTATTGCAAACACATCCTTCAACTTTTGGTTGAAGGCCTCCTCAATTAATTTATTTCTTTTTGTATAAATTAAACTAAAGTTCCATATATGCTTAAATCTTGATTATTTTAATGTCAGGATTCTCTCTCCTCCAAGATAACTCAAATGAGGCGCCCCTATCATTTTATTTGTTCTACTTGATGCCAAGAAACATGAGAGACCCTCTAGAGCTGATATATTGCATATTGAACCCTAGATTTTGGGTAAATTGCACATTACACCAAAACTAGGTTTTAATGCACAAGGTTTGCTCTACAAGCTTTATCTTGATGCCCAAGCTTGTGGAAACCATACCACTACATCATATTCATTCTTATGATGTCTCAACATCAGAGGAACATCTTATCATTTGTAATTTGCAAGTTAACCCCTCAACTTGGGTAATTTGCACTTTAGTCCAAAATTAACAAAATAATGTTTCAACATTATTCAAAAGGGACTGAAATTGAAATATAAGTTCCTCAAAAGCCTTAATTAATTTTCAAAATATAAGAACAAGAATATAATCATATTTATTAAAAAAAACACCTAGGGTTAGTACATAACCCAAGTCAGGGATGTTACATCAGTGGTCAATTGGATTTTGAGTGGTATCCTCAATTTCCTCAAGGCATAATAAAAGATGTAAGATATCTATGTAGCATATTTTTTTAGGGTTATACACAACGTTTCATATTGGATGATAACCCTTGTTTGTTATCTTTACATAAAGATGATGCTTAGTGCAATTAAGAGATAGTAGATATACTTATGTTTTGGATATGCTTAAGATTGTAGATGCATACATACAATAACCATGCTTATGTTGATAACTATACTGCTACTACTGATTATAATCATGATGCTAGCTATCTCATGTTGTTAGTTATGTTTAATATGCTAGCCATGCCTTTGTAACTAGAGATGCATATAATGCTAATCATGCTTATGCAAATACTCGTTCTTATGTTGATAGCTCTGCTTATGATATAGACCTATTCAAACTGTTAGACATGCTAATGTTGTTAGATATGCTTATGATGCTAGACTTATTCATGTTAATAGAGATAATATGCTATTATACTTTCTTATGCTAGTTATGCATATGCTATTGAATCTCTTATATGGTTAATAATGAAAATGATGATATTCAGCTTGATGATGATAATTGTTATCAACTCCTTTATGTATTTTGTTAATCATCAGTGTTGTTGAGCCTATTTGTTATATATGATTAAACTGATTAAATTGTCTCATTACCTAAAATGTTGTAATAAATAAATGTTGTTGGAGGTTATATCTCTTGCTGGGACATGGGTCTCACCCTTGTGGTTTGCCACTTTTTTTTAGGTAATCAAAAGTGATGAAAACAAACATGTGGCAGCAAAGAGGAGCTATAGTAATGAATCTTTGAGAAAGTTGATTAGATGTCTAGTGAGTCCTAGAGTCGTCCCTATACTCTCAGGTCCGAGTAGGAAAAGTTTGTATATGGTGTTTCAAACAAATCAAACTTTGTTAGCATATTAAGGCTTGTTTGTGTGGCATATATGAATATTATTCTCCTGTGTATATATGTTGTGGCTAAGGCACTAGAACAATTTGTATTAAATTCTATGCATAGTATAAATATAAGAAAGATGTTGGGATCTTATGCAAATGTTTCTGAGCGGGTGCTGACGTTGAAATCAATTTTAATTTACCCATGTTTTTGGGTATGTGATTAATTAGTGATCGACTGTGCTTTATATTTTGAGTAATCTCATTTAGTGTAACAAGTTCTTACAAGTTGGTATCAGAGCTTTACGTTCACTGAGTCTACAGGGACACTAGGACTTAGGACTAGGATGATGTAAAAATTAGGAATATGACATAAAAATATAGTACATACTGCCTAATCTCAGTATTTGGGTGCCCTGGCCAGGTATTCAATTATTGAAGAAAAGGTAAGTATGGAACTCTTAGATTGTTATCTTTCTGATTACTCTGATCAAGTAGTCATTTTGAGACAATCTAAAGAGCATAATGAATAAGAAATCATGGTATGGATATCTCAATCCTACCTTAAAGAAGATGAGAATTGCATCATTATCTATCAAAACTTGAATGTTTGGTAAATATAAGAGAAAGATACAACACCATGAAATCTAAATCTGAATACAAATAAGGAAAAGAGGAGTTCTTAAAGATGTGATTCAAGAAGATAATAAAGTAAAAGACAAACAAGTCTAGGCTTATAAAGTGAATCAAGGTATGAAATCCATATAAGATAGAGAGAACTCCTATAACAAGTACAAAATGAGAAGATGAATGGGAATAATGACAAAGAAATAAGGTGGAACCTGAGTTAATCTCAGACCAACCTATGTGTGTAAGAAAGTGTTAATGAAAAATCAGCATGGCATGTGAAAGAAATTAAGGGAGATGATCTCAATTTAATGAAGAAAATTTGGAATATGATGATTTACATGTTGATAAGTGGTTGAAAAACATAATAAAATAAGAGAACATACCAAGTGTGATAAATAGTCACCAAGGAATGAGTAATGAGATATGTTAATCACGATGATTCCTATACTAATGGTAAGGAACCTAAAATGAAAAAGGTAAAATGATACATAAGAACATGTAACTTGCATAATAAAAATATAACCGGTTACCTTTTTGCTAGTGACCTTGAACAATGTTGCTATGATGTGGGAAGTGTGTTTCCCTTTGTGTCTTTTCTTTCCAGAGCACAACGTTCAAGTGGATCATTGCCACTTGGTATGTATGGATTCATTGTAAACATGAGGATGGATAACTTATTATAGAATAAGGTTGTTTGGACTATGGTTCCAAGTTCATAAAGTTTGTGATGAATTTTCTTTTGAGCCTTCCAATAATTAGGAAGACTCCTCTTACATGTCTTGATATTTGTTATGTTGGTAAAAGTATATGATATAATGATGTGAGTTCCTTATAGCACATGAGGTGGATACCAAGGTAATGAATCCTAGTATCCAAGATGTATCAATAGTATGAGAAATATGTGAAGGTTGGAGATGTTTATTAAATGAACATTCCAAGTGTTTCTCTTCCTTAGAGAGAGAAAGAGAGTTGATGATGACCCTCTAAATGTTGTTTGGAAAAAGAAAAAAAAGTGATTCTATAATGTTGTGTATGGTTCAGTCATAGCTGGGAAAGACCACTATCAAGGATAGATGGTTTGTTGGTTAATAGATATGTGATACCATGTTCCTTTAAGATAACCCTATGATCAAATATCAATGCATAAGAGTTAGATTGGATGACATAATTCACATGACCATGATGAGTTTAGAGTTATGTCTTTTAGACTAACCAATGTACAAATAGAATTTATGAATAGGAGGAACAAAGTGTTCCAGTCATGTCATACAAGTTATATCAAGCTTTGAATGATAACATGTCAAAATATTTCAAATATGGTCAAAAATATGATCAATATTTCTTCAAAAACCTTAGGGTTTCCGAAGAAGCAATAGCTATGAGACAAGTTGAACAAGAGTGAGATGGGGTTGATTAAATGTCTTTATGGGATCATGATATGTCTTCTAAGTAGGTTGTGTAAATCCTAGTAAGGTGAAGATAGTGTTGTTGTTTCATCCCTAACAAGGTTGAATAGGAATGATGTTTCCTTGTATGGAATGACAGGTGCCAGCGTTAGCATTTCTTTTGATGTTGAAAAGGAACTAACAAGTGTTCCAGTGTCAGTGTATCTGGAAAAAAAGGATGGATACATCATTTTTTTATGCTTCAAGGAATGGTATGGGACACATGGCATGATTGGTAAAAAGCTAGCAAGTATGACTTTGGAGTAATGTGTTGATACAATAGATATAATTTTAGGATGATAGCTATAATTTAAATTTGAACATTACTACTAGAGTTGTACAGATGACACAACAAGTTTCTACATTCCATATTGAGAATGTCTTCTTAGGTGGGGGTTTTGTGCTGACCCAAGAGGATATATGTATGAATGATGTGACATCACCATTATATGCAAGTATCCATGTGAATTTAATAGGATAATGTGCAAAGGAAGTACCCATCTTTATTTACCTTGGATTTTGGGGGCGAAATCCCTATTAGGGGTTTATAGTTGTAAGGCCCCTAAACTTGCTTAATGAGTTGAATAAGATTAATCACAATAATTTAATGCTTATAACCTTAATATAACATTTTTATATGTTTTGAAATCAAAATACAAGATTAAGTTTCAATTTTGTTCCAATTTGGACACTATTTGAGCAAGTTATGCAATTTTATGCACATTTTGGACTTTTATGCAATTTACCCAATTGAGAGGTTTTCTTTGCCATTTATCCCTTGCATTATGTTCCTTGGAGATTATATCATCATTCTTCAGATTTTTGAGCCACGGGGGGCCTATTTAAACCTTGGTTTGAAGGTGTTTTCTCCAAGGGTATTTTAGGGTTTACCCCTTCACGGATGAGCTACCTTTAGTAGCTATCAACTAATGAATTATGTGATTGGCTGGGAAATTCGACAAAGGAAAGATAATAAGGTCTATAAGGATGGTGGGTGATCTTATTGTGTATGTTCTTATATATTCTTAATAGTTTAAGCCCATAGAAACATGGGGAAGCTACTTTTACACCTCATGCTTGCTTCTATCCTTATCCATGGGCTATATTAACCTCTTCCTTGCCCAAGTATGAAACTATGCTTCATTTCTCTTTCCTCTAACCTGGAGAAACGAATCCACTCTGTATTTCGGTAGAACCAAGTGCTCTAAGGTAGAAGACAACCCCTTTTTGGAGAAAAAGGTCTCCTATAGCTCCATTTAGCCCTACCTAGGGTTTCCAAGGTCATCTTCTAGGGATTTCAACCAAGGCAAGTTATTTTATTTCTTCCTTCTCTATTTCTCTTGCTCTTCTACTTTCTTAAACCTTCCTTCATGTCGGAACCTTTCTGTTCCATGGTAGAAATTGCTCTAAAGCTCTAAAACCCTATCTTTCTTGCTCCTTATGCTTAGGGTTTTCTCATTTGATGAAGAAAGGTGCTAGATGGACGAATTCATAGCTTATTCTTGGATTTTCTACACTAACGGCTCGAGTTTTCTTCTGTGTGGGGTTTCATTTTCTCATTAGAGGAAAGTTTTATAACTTGCTCCACGTTTATTGCTTACCATATGCTTGCTAGCTCATGTTCTTGCTTGAAAATGATGATTCATGCACTAAAAAGCCATGCTTGACTTGGATTTTGATTTTTATAATGTTCCCTATTCTGATTTCAGTTCTAGATGAACCTGTGATCATGTTTAAATTATTCCCAAGGTACAATATGACTTGGATCAGGTTGGTTTGACAATCTATGGTGCTAAGAACCTATCAACCAATGGTCAATTTTAGGGTTTAAAGCTGATTTCTTATATAAATCCATGACCCGATGATTTTACCGTTGCAACAACCCTATAGTGTTGTCTTCATGACAACTAATGGTCATGATCAAAGGTGTCAAATTATGGTGACAGCCTATGGTCACCCCCTTAGGTCAGGTTTTGGATCAATTAGAAGTTTAATGATCAATCATTAAGTACCCTACTGATGTTATCAATCAATGATGACATTAGCTTAATATTTGATGTTGACTAATGAATATAGTGTTGATCTAACAACCTATGGTGATTTAATGGTCACTAATTATGGTGGATCAGGTCTCTACAACCTATGGTAAGTTAAGCATTGTAGTTGTAGCATCAATTAAGCCTTAGACCAATGGTTTCTTGGGTCACTTGATGCAGTGGTCAGACCTATACTGTAATTGATGGTTTTAACATATGAACTTGACCCAATGGTCAAGATCTACTATTTATTCCTCCAATAAAGTGGAATGATGGCTAATGTAATATGTTGGTCCTAATAATGTGATTTATATGGTTTTCTTTATATGATCAACTTAAGGAGCTTACTTGTTGACAATGGATGGCTTGTTTTAAATGAACAGTCAATTGTGGGTTATACCCTACTATCAATGGAACTTTTTGTGTTGTTAATCAAGGGATGTATAGGGTTAAATGTTGACTATTTCTAGAGCCCAAATCAAAGACTTCATAGGTGGTTTATCCAAGTCGTTTACTTATGTAAACAACCAATGATCTTACCTTTTAAACATCCAATGGTTCTGGGTGACATTGTGGTATGGTGATATGGGTTGAATGATGATGGAACAAATGGAGAGTTACCCTTAACAAGGTAGTTTTACCTATTCACTCATATGAATAGAAGGGATGATAACCATATTGTGTGGATATGTAACCCTAATGAGGTATATCTTGTTATACCTAGCTTTAATATAACTAAATGGTGCTAATTGGGTATGAATAGTCCTTGAATGACTAATGCAATCATGGTGTACTCTCTTATTATTGTTGAAACCCTAGTATGCTATAACCCGATGGTTACATCTTGATTTATCTGTGGGTCCATACTTGAGAATAGTATGGAATGTGATGGTGATGCTTCACCTTATGCATCCATGATCCAATGGGGATGTCGTGAGTTAGGGTTTGGGTATGAGTGATAATTAGTAACATTAATACAATTTATCTTGTGAACCTAACTCTAATGCAAATAGATAAAGATGAGTATTCATGTTTAACATTATTATATGATGGATTGATGGTGAAATAACATCCTTAATATGATTATAACCTTAATATTTTAATTGGTGGTTATCATAGCCAAATGGTTGATACTTTCTTATGCTAAACATGTGCATAATGAATGGGATGAGGGTTAATCATATCTAGATTCCTTGCATGTTTATGTAATGAAGGAATGTTCTTAATGTTAATATAACCCTACTATGATTGTTTATGAATATCTCCTAGCTCATTAATGCAATATTGTGCTGATCTAGTATATTATATGTAAGTGATGTTATTGAGCCTTTCTTTAAGGCATGGAATGATAATGATGATCTTGAAGGGAATAGTATGATAGTCTTGATGACCTTTGGGAATGGTTGAGCCCTGAATGAGGTGTAATCCTCTTTTGTTGATAAGGGTGGATACCCTGTGATATTGTGAAAAGAATTTATATCTTGTGATAGTATGATGACTAGTGTAACCTTATGAATGGAAAGTGAATAGTACCATGTGATGATGAGATGAGAAATTATGTTTCACATGTTTTATATCTTTTGAAGTTGTGATACTTATATGCTTGTTAGAAGTGAATTAGGGTTTGTATGTTCACTTGTTTGATGCAATGTTTATTCACCCAATTGGCATAACTAATCAAGTGAAACTTTAATCATGTAGTGCCCTGTGCCATAGATCCATCTGAGTGCCAGAACTTGCCAGATGGTGAAATGAGTATTCCTAAGGGAAACTTGGAGTGCATACTAATGAGTATGCAGGGTGCTTGCCATCCTGAATTCAAGTGTTTAGGGAGGATGACTGCGGTCATACCTAGCCCTCAGTTTGAGAACGAATGCAGTCATGTCTCGGTGATTATATATGTGATGAGATTGGAGGACAACCGCGGTTGTACCTCAGATGGTAGGGTATTAACGAGCCTTAAACGTGGGTCCAAGAATGGAATCATGTCTAGGTTATCAGACTTTAGAAATTTATAATACCTGGATGTTTAAGACACCTGCAACTAGCACACGGTCGAAGTAGTTCGAGGTCGAACATAGGGATAGGAAGAATGGCACTTCAGAATTGAGTTTCACTTGTCTAAGCACATCAAAAGGGGGTGCAAGAAAAAGGGGTGTTATAACATGAACTAAACATAAGGAAACAAACAAAGACCCTATCTCCAAAAAGAGTTACAAGGAAGATTTAAGTTTTGGGGTTTAGAGATTCTTATAGGTGTTTTAAATAACATAATTTGAGGAGATAAGACTGTCGTTGAGGTAAAGCATGAAGAAAGAAAACTTAGGCATAACAAGTAGTAAAGGGAAACATCTTACAGTCTCTTCTCTCAAAGAGGATACCTCTAACTACACACCATTTCCCTCTCTCAAGGGTAGTGGGCGTAGATTAGAGTGGGAAGATAAGCCGGGGCGGCCCTGACCCTGGGTACTCTCATACTCCCGGGAAGACCAAACTCTAGAGTTATGACTTCCCTCTCTCAAGGGAGTCGAACGGGAAACACGATTCGATAGCTAGTCAAAACATGATCCATGCATAAAAAGCTAGAGTTCAAATGCTATAAAGAAATCATCCAACAAAAAGGAACCAAACACAGAACCACAAGTATTAAACTCCATTGATTCCATACTCATAGATATGTAAAGAGGTTTTAGTTACAATGCATATGTAATGAAAGTAAAATGTTGAAAAGGAAAGATAGGTATCAGCTTCCTTGATTTAGGAAGGCGATAAACAACAACATACCTCTAAGGGACTACTAACCCGATACCAGGCAGGAGCTCTACCCGATACACCTGTGTCGGGCAGCCAACCCTCTCGGGTGATAGGCGTGACAGCTAGGGCATGTCAAGAGAACTCCTACTTGATACGGTCGTGTTGGGCAGCCAGCCCTCTCGGGCGACATGCCGTAACGGTTAGTCTGTATCGAGTTCAATATCGTGTCGGGTTAGGAATCACTTAGGTTCTCAGGTTCCTCGTATCGGGTATAGAGGGGCAAGCCATCATGGGTTAAGGCCCATATAGGGACCCGACAGGGGTGGCCTTCCTGGTCGTATCATGCTGCTACAACTACCGGGACAGGTTCTAAGTGAATTTCATCCTACCCCTCTCGGGTTGGGAGTGTGCTCACCTAGTATTGCCCGACACACCTTGGAACACGACACACTTGCTCCTGATGTCTTTCCAAAGTTAGCTCTCATGGGGTTCTGACCCGTCCCATCCGAGTCATGTAGCTGCTATTTATAGGCAACACTTGGTAGAGGTTGCGGTCCTTGTGGGGCCACGTGTCCTTCATCGACTCCATTTATGTGGCTTTGGGGATGGTTGACATGCTGTCGCCCAACACGACAGACGTCGCGTGCCGCACTGCAAGCGTATCGGGTGATCCTGGCGGGCAGCTACTTCCGATGAGTAACTTGCATCGCGCGATACGACCGTATCGGGCTGATGAGCCATGGCGGGTAAAGCTCCATGTCGGGTAGGTAGCGTACCGCTTGTCGGGGCTCCTCACGCGACATGCCTGTATCGGGTTGCTGCCATATCGGGCAGTGACCGCGACGGGTAGATGGGCGTGTCGGGTGACCAGTAAAAGGGCCGATGTAGGTGCTCGTTGTAGATGGGCTGGGACGGGCCCGCTTGCAGACTTTTGGTGGAAAAGTGAAGGAAATCTCTACAAAATATGGGAAAAGAGTCAGGGGCATAGTGCAGGTTATTTCTATGCAGTAACAAGATAAAACGGAGAGGAAAAATAGTTTAGAAGGCAGTTTTGACAACAAAATAAAGGCCCTAAATAGCCCCAAAATGGGTGTTATCAACTCCCCCAAACTTAGCATTTTGATTGTCCTCAATCAATCTATATCTATTTTAAAACTTTGTTTGTGATACTTCTTCAAAGACATGCATAGTCTTCGGATAAGGGGTTTAAAGGAATTTTTGAGATGCCCCTGGGAAAATTACGTCTGATTACAGACAACAGACTTTATTTTTCCTACCTTATTTGAGTAAAAAATTTCTCTTCAGCCTCAGCGAGACTTTTGGTGCATGGTTTCGAAGTTAGCTTTCACACCAAACAGCTTGGGAGCAGGAAGTTGGTTTTTTTTTGGACAGGCTTAAGACTTTTTTGGTTTTTCATTGTTTCCTATCGGTCCATCCAGGAACGGGTCTGTTAACAGGCAAGTAGTCCCTGCAGTCCAAGCTAGTTGGCTTTAGAGCAGTGATTTCACATCCTACGTACCACTGCCCCAGATCTACCATGCCTAAAGATGGGTACTTTTAGAGAGACACGTGTTTTTTTTTCATTTGGCACAACTCTCATGCTTTTATTCACTCTCATAAGGCTTTTCTCTCTTTTTGGGATTTTTGGTGGGTAGGGGAAAAGATGAGTTTGCTGTTTGGGTAGCTTTTTCCTTCACATGCACATCTCTTAGATGTTGCAAGATTATTTTTCCAAATTGGTGTAGAAAAGTTGTAGTCCTTGCCGTTTGAGACTGTGTTTTCAAAAGGAGCATAAAAAAGTATGCACCACATTAGACACAGAGAAGACAAACTGGAAGAAGTTGTATCAGATTTTTACTATAAAGTGTATTTGTACAATAGTTGAGAGGAAAACAGTTGTATATGTGCTATTTTGTATCAGACATGTATGTATATGTACACATGATATGGGAAAGAGGAAAGACGAGAAGGGGAAGAAATTTTTTTAGGTACCTCCCTCACTGATATAGTACCCCCCAAACTTACCCCACACACTGTCCCCAGATTTGTGAGATAATCAGGAAAGGGTAGACATAGGTCAACGAGGGTTTTAGATGGTGCCTGCGCCTTTGTCAGATAGAAGCTCCGACACATACTCTCTGCATTTGTTGTGATAGTCGATGTGGTGGAGCTTGTTGGGTGTTTGTTGTAGCGTCAGCGAGCTAGAGATCCATTCTAGCACATAGATGCCACAATTGTTTGATTGTGGAGTTTGTTGTGGACTGCTGTGACAGAATTGAAGCTCATGCCATTTGTTCTCCGTGTTCTCTAGGAATGGCTGGATCAACGTTGCCACCTTGATGTAGTATTTCCTTGCTAAGCATTCGAGGGGTGTCAACGGAGTTGATGTACACTGCACCCGATGATCTTTGTTGCTATCAGAGCTGTTGTAGAAGATTGCAGCTCGCGAGCGAGTGTACACCATTAGGAGTGTCCATTGGTTGTAATGCAACATTGGAAAGAATATGATACGTTGCATGCTGCGTTGTATCTCAGCCAGAAATAGTTGTTTCGCTCCTGATTCATCAGCTAGGCATATATCATTGAACACCATTGGGTGGGCGATGTAGGCATGTTCAAACTTCTTCTATAAAATTTGGATGTAGGCTGACGCCACCGACAGCGCTAGACATCCTCCTGCCTTTACTAAGCCCCAAAGGTCATCAACATGGACTATGACGTTGCCTGTCTTGTAGATGACGTCTGCGGGGGTAGAATTAGCTAGCCTGAGGAGAACTTCATTGACCTACTCCTACGATAGGTTGCGAATGTGGAGCGCTCGAAGTTGTTGATTAATTCTTCAGATATAGCAGGCGAAGCAGAGCCTTCCTTGGTGAGTATTTCTCGTAGAACGTCCATCCGCTTGCCTACCCCATAGACGTTCGTGCCCATCTTGGCTTCTTCTCCTAGGGGGCTGCTGGGTTGGGATGATTCATTTTCTCTATCACTGTCCAACAACTTCTCGGGTACACCTGCGTCTAGGAAATAGTGTATGTCCTTGATCAGCAACAACACGTATGTGATTCTGAGATGATAGAAATTCTGGCCTTGGAGGTGTCTTATATGTCTGAAGATGTGGCGCAGCTCCATGGCACGTAGGACTATGAATGCACTATTTCCACTTCCTGGCTCTTGTTGGATGAGAAAGTCTGTGAGGGAGAAGAAGTTCCAAACACCGCTGTGGCATTGGACTCCTTGCTTGATGGTGCAGAGAAGACACAGTGGGAGAAGCTTGAGATGCTTGTCTTCTGGGCGTATGAATATGTGTCCTGAGCGTGGGACCTCTTTGGTGTAGCAGCTGAGGAGCTGGATGTCATGGCTATGGAGGTCTACCACGCAGAGGAACCAGATTCTTCTATGCTTGTAGGGGGCCAACACCAGGTTTGGGTTGTACTCTTCGATGTATTGTATCATGTTGGCCACCTGGATGGAGTCATATGCTCCTTTCATTAATCTTCTTGCCAAGGCCGGGGTGGCATTGTAAATTGGCTGCCGACCTTTCCTGGTGCCTAAATTCTCAATCATAGCACCTTTTAGGACCCGGAAGAGGATCTTCCCTACTATGCCTGGGGAGTGAAACATGCTTTTCAGCACTTCCCATCATACAGAGAAGTAATTGTCACTCCAGACGATGTCCACTCCATCTGCATGCGATCTTAGAACCTTATTCAGGAGCTCTTGGTCTCTGATCGTCAGGTATCCGATGGCTCATCAGTCGAAATTGGCCATCTCAAAGGAGGGGATTTCCGACAGTGTAGAAAACATGTCTGTCATCGAACTCCTTGCTCTTGGGGGGTGCTTGTCATTGGTGGAATATATGTTGCCCCCTTCTCCCTCAGATTCATTAGAAGAGCCCTCTTCTAGGCTGATGGATACGTCTGCGTCTTTAGCTTCATCTAGGGAGGGCGAGGGAGGAGCTATGTCGATGCCGCGGGTGCTCTCCTGTCCTGCTGGAGCCCCGTCGGTGGTCTTGTTCATTGTTTCTTCCTTGGGCATTGTAGAGGGCCTATTGGAGGAGGAAGAAGACGATGTTCCTGAAGAGGACAATGAAGACGAGGGATGAGAGCTGGGGCCTGGAGGAAATGGGGACCTCCTTGGTTGTCTTGAACGGGGGTGGTCGTCCCTCCGGTTCAGCCTCTCTTCAATGGTGTCGAGGCGTTGGAGCGCCAACCACATCATGTCATTCAATGCTTCTAGTTGGCCAGGAAGGTCAACTAGAGTTAGAAGTTGACGCTGCTACGTGCTCAGCCTCCTCTAGAAAACACTGAACTTGTGGGTTAGGGAAGCAAAAGTAGCTGAGTGGTTGCTCGTTACCTTCCACAAGTTGTCAAACTCCTGGCCGAGGACCTACCCCAGTGATGGAGGGGCTGTAGTTGATCGGTCTCTCATCCTCATAATGCTCCTCACGCGGGAAGTTTGGCCCGAGGAGTGCACATCTTCAAGCGAGGTCGAATCCATCTGAATCGTCTGCGAGGGCATTGTTTCAGGGTGGGGCTTTGGCTCCTTTGTGGCTGCCTCTGCCTCGTCAACTTGTGGTGGTGGAGAAGGGCACGGGGAAGGCAGTTGTTGTTCCACCATTCGACTATCAGTGACCTCCTCTGCAGCAACCACCGACGACGTTGGTGTCAGTGTCGGTGTGCGCTGTACAACCCTGAGCTTCCCCTCCAGGAGCTCAGCGAATGCGTCATTGCTGGCGTCCGGCTGTACCACTGCTTCTGCCATCGAAGGCGTAGTTGAAGCTTCAGGAGCTATGACTGTCTCTTCCATGATAGCTTCCCCCGAGGCTATCATCGTCGTTTTAGCCTCAGTTGTGTCGACGATCTCCATGATCGCCATTACTTCTTCTGTAGTCGCAATGATTGTTGTTTTGGTGGCCGTGGATGGTATGGGAGCAGCAATGACGACTTTAGTAGTAGCTGTCGTTGGTTGCATGGTGGCGGTGGACGGCTCGGCTCTTGCGACTGCTTCCCCTTTTTGGAAGCTTATGCTGGTAGTGCAAGCAGCCTCTGCCATCTAGTTTGGCAGAGCCTCGATCTCCACTGGCGTGAAAACCAACTTCTCTGCATCGTAGTTGGTGTAGAGCGGGAGGGGAAGGAGAGTAATGGTTCTTACAAATCTATAGAAGTAGCGGCGACCCTCCTTTTTTATTATGTTAGCTCATTTCAAGAACTTCATATCTATCCTGTCGTCGCCTTGCATCCTTGACAGGCTACGCAGCTCCCTTAGATATCCCAACCCTACCACGATCAGGTTGACGATGCCTCCCATGCAGTACTCCTTAGTGGTGTCCTTTATTGGGTGGAGCTGACTAAGTAGGAAGTGCCCCCAGTTGACCACATTTCCCTCCATCACGTACCACATGAGATGGAGTTCTTCAGTGTAAAGGTTGCTCATTTCATATTTGCTGAACAAGAGGCACACCACTATCTTGTGGACGATCCTCCAGAAGAAGGAGTGGATGGCCGCCACCTTGCTCCCCGACTTGAACGACGGTTCACTGGTTAGCTTCCTCCAGAGGCCGAGTGGGTTGAAGTCGTTGCCTTCGGTGATCCTGGAACCATTGTTCAGCATCTCCTTCTTAGCTTAAGTGGAGGAGAAGATCTCATTGAGTAGCTTCTCTGAAATATCGTGATCAACATTATACAACCGCCCCTGCAGCCTATCCGCCCCGCCGAATCTCTCGACTTCTTCAGGTTTGTTTGGCACCCGGCAGAGGGAGGACATGAACTCCTTGGTGAGTTCAGTGTACCAGCTGATGTAGCTGAAGCATATGTTCCTTAGCTTGGCAGCTCCTAAGACATTGTCGAGCCTATTGAAGATGCCGAGCTATTGGAAAGAAGGCTGGTGGCAGAACTGGGTTGGCCGGTAGCTTTTGGCTGCCAGCTCTGTGTACCGATGATGATGCTCTGCATCTCGGGGCACGAACCGACCTGGAGAGTGGGTTAGGGGTTCTGCCACTGTTGATAGAGCTACCGCTGTTTCTATCCTGGGCCGCTTCTCGGCCCCAGATGGCCCTGTTGTATCAGGGTTTGGGTGCTTCTGCCCAGCTATAGTTGCTTCAGATGTGGCCTAAGGATTGATCCTCCAGCCTTGCTCGTCGACCTAGACCACTGTCTGCTTGGTGTGTGTAACATCCCTAACCTGGGTTATGAACTAACCCTAGGTGTTTTGCTTAATTATGTAATTAGATACTGATGATTATCTTTTGGTATGTAATTAAAGCACTTGAGGAACATATGTTTCCATTTCTGTCCTTTTTAAATAATGTTGTAATATTGTTTTATAATACAGGGACCTATGTGCAAATTACCCAAATAGAGGGGTTAACTTGAAAATTTCACATGTTAAGATGTTCCTTTGGTGTTGAGACATCATAAGATTAAAAATTATGAAGTAAGATGGATTATCCAAGTTTGGGCACCAAGATGCAGCTTGTGGAGCAATCCTTGTGCTTAAAACCCTAGTTTTGGTCTAAAGTGCAATTTACCCAAAATGTGGGGTGCAACTTGTAAAATACATCTTATAGAGTATCTTTTATGACTCTTGGCATCATTTAGAGTAAGGATGATGAAGAGGACACTTTAATTGAATAATCAAATAAGAATGATAACCTTTATAAATTAAATAATCAAGTTATAAGCCTAATAACCCTTCTATATGTGCAATTTAGTAAGAAGTTGGCTTTCTTCACCTTTAGACCTTGGGTTTAATATGAGTTTTGCTTAAGTATGGAAGGGAGAAACGTGTCTTAGAAGAAGGGAAGGACCTAGATGAGAAATGGAGAAACAAGTTGTCCTTATGATGGAATTTCACCCAAAGTATATATACACCTTTTCTCACTTAGCAAGGATCGTTTCCTTCACTTCCCTTCTTATCCCCTTGCTTAGACCAACTTAAGACATAGCTCTGGAGAAGAGGAGAATGGCCAAGCAGTTCTAGGTAATCTTTGATCATCATCTTGCTCGAATTCATGGAGGAAATCATGTTACAAGGTTGGTTTTATGGTTTTCTCACTTAGCTCTCTCTTTCTAGCCGATTTTCCCAACATTTTCTTGGAGAAACACCCTTGGCCGACCTGTGGATCTCAAGATGCCATTAATGGCTTGGAAGCTTGGATCTCTAGGAATGACCTTAAGGCGGGTTTTATAACTCTAAACCTCTTGCTTTGTTTATGCATATCTTTGTTCTTACAATTTGTAGCTAGTTCTTCTTCTTCCCCACTCTTCCTTGCACTTTTGAAAGCAAAACCACGAAGTAACCGACCTGATCTAAGGTTGAAGATGATGGACGTGATTCCCTAGGCTACTTTACCAAACGAACTTGGACCATTTGGTCTAAACGGTTTGCAAGACCGTTTGAAATCAAACGATCTCAAGACCGTTTGATTTCATGCAGTTTGCAAGACCGTTTAGATTCAAACGGTCTCCAAGACCATTTGGCAAGTTTGACCAAGTGAAGAACATTTAGAGGTCTGATGAATACATCATGAATTAATCATCTACAAAGATTCATCATCTATTTGCAAACAAATTATAAGTTGAAGGCACTTCAATCCTTTAAACCCTAATCGGGTTCAATTGCTGATTTCATGGACCAATCTTGTTGAAGTTTGGGTTGAGTGGCCCAAACGGTTTCAAAACCATTTGGGAATCACCCAAACGGTCTCAAGACCGTTTGGTGACCACCCAAGACCATTTGGAGGTCTGGGGTTAAGGTAATTTGACCAATTGAAGGTCCAATCACAATAGGTTGTTGAATTAATCCAAAATGCTGAATTTTAACTTAATTAGGGTTCAACCCTTATCAATTTGACTTAGATTTTGATGATACTTTGGAAAAATGGTCTCAAGACCGTTTGGAGGATGTCCAAATGATCCCAAGACCGTTTGGGCCAAGTTGGGGCCCAATTGAGTGCCAATTGATGGGTTCAACTTCAATTAGACTCATGTTGATCAATGTTGATGGTTAACTGATTACAAACCCTAATTGAATTGGTTTTAACACTAATTGCCTATCAATTGTGGATCCATTGAGTGTCCAATTGGTTAATGTTAACCCTAATTGGCTCAATTGATAAGTTATTAACATATATGAGGTCAATTGAGGGGTTCAACCTTGAAAAACCCTAATCGATTGCAAGTGTTGATGCACTTTTTAGGTCCATGCGGTTTTGAGCCATTTGGACCAAACGGTCTCAAGACCGTTTGAGTCCAAATGGTCTCAAGACCGTTTGGGCTCAAACGGTTTCAAAACCGTTTGAAGGTCATGCGGTTTGAACCCATGTGGTTTGGTCAGGTGTTTTGTTCAAACGGTTTCAAAGTCAACCATGTCCAAACGGTCAACATGATGAAACGGTTTCAAGACCATTTAAGGGCAAATGGTCTTGAGTGTCATGTGGTCTTGAAGTCAACCCTAACCAAACGGTCAACCCTTCCAAATGGTTTCAAAACCATTTGGAGGTTGAAGTGTGTAATCGTTTGGGGACTTTTAGGGTTATGATTTCTTAATGCCTTGAAGGCTTAGATGGTTCAATGGTTGTTTAACCTAAACCCTAATAATACCTAAAGATAATAAAGGGTTAAGTAACTAGTAGTTTGACCCATGTTATGATTAATGATGAACATTATCAAGGCACTCATGAAGGGTTCAAGTAAACAAACAACCCTTGATCAAGTAAACCCTAATGACCATAGTGGTGATGACTTGACCTATGTTAATCAAGTTGAACTGACCTAATATAATCGAGAGTGATTTTAAACATCATCTAGTAGTGAGAGGAGAAAGAAGGTTCCTAATATGAATAAGAATCAAGTAACATACCTTCAATGTGTAAGAATGTACATGATTAGGGTATGATCCATCAAGGTGAGATCATGGAAACCCTAATTATGTTGATTAATGAATCTTAACCTACTTTGAGGGTATCAATGATGATGATTCATACAAGATGATGCTATGAGCTCAATCCACTACTTTGAGGGAAAAGCATTTTATTAGCTTTATGAATAGTGACATACTATGTTGCCTAATTTAAGAGGCATTATATGAGATGATAGGCTGTAAGAGCCATGAGTAACTTCAAGGTCATGCCGATTAGATGACTTGTGATGAAATGATTAAGAATTGATATCCATATGATAACTGATGTGAGTTAAGCTTGATACATTTAGTATTCTACTTTCATAATTGTTGTTCTAATGATTAATCTTTGAGAACATGCTTGATGTTAAAAGAATGTTGAAATGTAACTAACTAATCAAGTATAACCATACCATGTAGAGCCCTGATCATAGATCCATCATTGTCAGAAGCTAAATGATGGTGAAACAGGTTTTCCTAAGGGAACTCCTGGATCAGATACTTTTGAGTATGTGGGGGAATATGGATGTGAATATCCTTACATCCTAGTGTAGGAGTTGATGTAGATGTATCTTAATCCATCAACCCTTCACTATATGTTTATGCCAGGGTGATGTATCACTATTTTCTCGAGGGAATCTTTAAATACCGCATCGATGAGAGATAAATAAGAGATCTTTAGATGGTGAAGAGAGTACAGAATGCCACTGTGACTCTAATAGAGAAGTGCCAGAATACCCTGGTAAGCTATAATAGCAGAGACACTAGATGTCCTGCATGTTGATCCTCACAGTGACTGAGGAAGATGAGGTCATAAGAATCCGACTCTTTTGATGACCTAGGTATGATATTGATGCGACTTAGTAGTGATCGGTTGGAGTATGAGCGGTATACCTCAGCTCCGCAGGGCATAATAATAATAATAATGTTTGTAAAATATAATCAGCCGTGTAGCATATCTGCTAGGGTTGAACTACGAGAAATAATGATTGATATTACATTGTTTATATTGATATCCTGTTCAAGAATCTAGTATGCATATTCCTTAATGAAGTTGCTTTACTTATTATCAAACTTTCTGTTGAATGATTTAAGTTACTTTGCCTATGTTATTCTTTACTTGCTATAACAAAGCTTCTGGCGGAGAGTTATAACTCTCGCTGGGACAATTATTCAGATTGTCTCATTCCGTAGGTTTCAACTATTTAGGTGGACGTCGAGGTCAAAGAAACCAATCTGAGGGTGATCAGTATCAGCAACAACAACACCAGGGGCAGCAGTGAATCTCAGGTGGAGATACTGACTGCTGAGTCGTGTAGTTAGTTTGTCTTATGTCGTCTCTGTACTCTCAGGTCCTAGGAGTCAATAGGTCTGAGATTTTGGTTTTTAGTCTCGAGATTTTGTATCTGGATGTATATAATCACTCGAGAGGTAATTTTACAATGATGTAAACTGTTCATCTTGTTTCTTATAAAGGAGTTTTATGGTTTCAAGATCTTTCTCCAAAAGGTTTTAATTTCCAATATTCCGCTGCTATTTAATCACTTCCTCTTAGTTTATCTCATGTTTTATAAGTTGGATCCCACAATTAGTGGTATCAGAGCTCTAGGTTCGCTGAGTCTACAGAGACATAGGACTTAGGATGTCGAGTCTATTCTTAGTGTTTTCTAGTATATCTAATAGTGTCTTCTGCTCCTCAGGAGAAGAAGATAAGTAAGGATGTCTGGACCACACGAGGAGTATGTGGCAAAAAGTAGTGTTGCTGCACCCCGAGAAGGGGCAAGGAACCCAGAAATAGAACAGCCTGTACCTAAGCCACCTATGGAGCCACCTCAGTTAAACCCAGTCGACATGGATAACCCAACTATTCAGACTATGTTCGGGCAGTTTATGACTACCATGACACATATCACAGATAGGATGCCTATGCCTGCACCTAGGGCACCTGCCCAGTCGGAAGGACAAGGTATCGGTAAGACGTTCGAGCGACTTTGTCGTGTCAGAGCAAGCGAATACTTTGGAACAGCTGATCCTGCAGATGCTGATCTGTGGTTTACTGAGTTGGAGAAAGCCTTTAGAATCCTGAACATCCCGGAAGCTGAGAAGGTTAGACATGCTGTCTATCTTCTCAAGGGGAGTGCTGGTCACTGGTGGACCATGGAAGAGCAGAAGAGGCCTGGTGTGGAGGTTTCTTGGGAAGTCTTCCGACAGGCATTTATCAATAGATATTTCCCTAAGACGTTCCTGGATGAGAAGATCTCTCAGTTCGAGAGGTTAAGGCAAGGTCTGATGAACATTAGAGAATATGAAGATAAGTTCATGGAGTTGTTGCAGTTCTGTCCGCATATGGCTGCTACAGATGAAGAGAGGATCAGGCGGTTTGAGAAAGGGTTGAATGCTGAGTTGACTACTCCTGTGTCTGCTGTAGAGAACTGAGAAAGGTTTGCTTCCTTCGTTGAGTCAGTCCGAAGGATAGAGAGGTCCGTAGATGAGAAAAGGCAAACCCATAAGAGATATCCTCAGTTCCAGGGATCTTCATCTAGAGACTTCAAGAAGCCTAGGTTTTCTGCACCGACACCACCACCACCTAGACCTAGTGCTCTGACACAGTGGACACTGAGTAGAGGTAGAGGACGAATCCTACCACTACAAGGAGCTCACAGTTCAGCATCAATGTCAGTTACAGGACCACCAAGACCACAACAACTGGAAAGAAGTTGCTACATATGTGGGAAGGTGGGGCACTTGATGAAAGACTACAGAGCTAGACCAGCAAGTGTAACACAGCCACAGAGTCAGAGTCATCAAGGATCCCAGAGGAGGCAGTTTCAAGGAGCATCTAGAGGATGTGGACAAGCGTCCCAGGCTGGATTGTCAGCACCGAATCAACCTCAGGTGACAACAAGGTTCTATGCTATGAACCCACCTGATGCAGTGATCAACCCTCGAGTTGTGGTAGGTCAGATGGAGTTGTTATATTCTGATATGTCTACATCCTTTATTGTATCTATTTTAGTCGACCCGGGTGCTACACACTCCTTTATCACTCAAAGAGTGATTCGTAACTGCAATATGACAGTCAGTCATAGGGCAGATAACTTGTTGCTTGAGACTCTGTTGAGAGGGTCTGCTGTGTTGCAGGAGGTATGCTCTTCATGTATCCTCTTCTTTTCTGATCATCGCATTCAAGTGGATCTAATACCACTTGAGATGCAAGGATTTGACATAATCCTTGGGATGGATACCTTGGAAAGGTATAGGGTTGTTTTGGATTGTGAATCCAAGCAAGCTGTGTTTGCTGATGAAAGCGACACATGGATCTTTCAAGGAGAGAGAAAGATCCTACCCACCTGTCTTGTGTCAGCTATGGTTGTGGAGAAGTTGATGAGGCGAGGATGTTGTGCATTCTTAGCCCATGTGGTAGATACTACCATGGAGAATCCTAACCCTACTGAAGTTCCTGTAGTCAGGGAATTTGAAGATGTATTTCCTGAAGAACTTCCAGGTGTGCCACCGCCTCAAGAAATTGATTTTGAAATCAATTTGATCCTAGATACACAACCTATAGCACAAACACTGTATCGGATGGCGCCTGCCGAAATGGAAGAACTCAAGAAACAACTTCAAGAGTTGCTTGAGAAGGGTTTCATCCGACTGAGTAATTCGCCTTGGGGTGCTCCGGTCCTCTTTATTAAAAAGAAAGACGGATCAATGCGGTTGTGCATTGACTACAAACAATTAAATAAAGTAACAATAAAGAATAAGTACCCTCTGCCGAGGATTGATGATCTCTTTGACCAGTTGCGTGGTGCAACCGTCTTCTCAAAGATAGATATCAGGTCAGGATATCATCAACTCCATATTAAGGATAGTGACATATCCAAGTCTGCCTTGAGGACAAGGTATGGTCACTATGAGTTCACAGTTATGTCGTTTGGACTAACTAATGCACCAGCTGCATTTGTGGAACTCATGAATAGAATCTTCCGACCTTTCCTCAATCAGTGTGTTGTTGTCTTTATAGATGACATTCTGATCTATAGTAGAGATGCTCAACAGCATGAACAACATCTTCGTCAGGCTTTAACTTTGCTAAGAGAACACAAGCTATATGCTAAGTTTAGCAAGTGTGAGTTCTGGTTACCGGAAGTATCTTTCCTTGGACACGTGATATCTGCCTCAGATATTCGTGTTGACCCTAAAAAGGTAGAATCTGTCCTACAATGGGAACAACCGAAGACACTGACAAAAATCCGTAGTTTCTTAGGGTTGGCTGGTTATTACCGAAGGTTCATTAAGAACTTCAGTTCCATAGCCCTACCTTTGACTAAGTTGACCCGGAAGGATGTTCCTTTTGTGTGGAGTGATAAGTGTCAGCAATCCTTCCAGTTGCTGAAAGAGAGGTTGACAAGTGCACCTGTACTTGTGTTACCTGAACAAGGAAAAGGATATGTGGTTTTCTGTGATGCCTCTAAGAATGGACTCGGATGTGTGTTGATGCAGGATAAGCAAGTGATTTCTTTTGCTTCCAGATAGCTTAAGAAACATGAGGATAATTATCTGACACACGATCTGGAGTTAGCTACCGTGGTTCATGCCTTGAAGATTTGGAGACATTATCTCTACGGAGAGACATTCCAGATTTTCACTGATCATAAAAACCTTAAGTACATCTTCTCTCAGCATGAGCTTAACATGAGACAACATCGCTGGATGGAGTTAATCAAGGACTACGATTGTATAATTGATTACCATCCAGGGAAGGCCAATGTAGTTGCAGATGCCTTGAGTAGGAAATCAGCAACACCATCCTCTGATAGGGAACAACTAAACTCCTTAGTATGCTCTAGAAGAGATATGATTATCTCCTTAAGGCAAGACAATGTACAGTTGAAGGTGTCATTGTTAGCCGGATTGTTAGCCGATATGCATATAAAACCTACTCTAAGAGAGTATATTAAGGAGGCACATCAAGTTGATGCTGTAGTTCAACAGATCAGATCTGAGTATGGTGATGAGAAATGAGATGGTTTCCATGACTCCGATGATCAAGTAGCATGTTATCATGGGAGGATGATAGTACCGGATGAGGATAACTTGAGGAAATTAGTCCTGGAAGAAGCTCATTCTTCGATGTATGCTATGCATCCAGGGAGCACCAAGATGTATCGAAACTTGAAAGATATGTATTTATGGCCTGGGATGAAGAAGGATGTTGCAGAGTTTGTTATGCGGTGTCCTGTGTGTCAGCAAGTTAAAGCTGAACACCAGAAGCCTGCAAGAACAATGCAACCTTTACCCATACCATAGTGGAAGTGGGACCATGTAACCATGGACTTTGTTGTCGGCCTACCAAGAACAAACAAAGGGCACGATTCCATTTGGGTAATAGTTGATAGGTTGACAAAGACAACACATTTCTTACCTGTCAAAACAACCTATTCTGCTGAGAGGCTAGCACAGCTGTATGTTGAAGAGATAGTGCGACTGCACAGAGTTCCAGTCACTATAGTTTCTGACAGAGGTCCCCAGTTTACGAGTCATTTTTGGGAATGACTTCATAAAGCTTTAGGCACCCAATTAAGGTTTAGTACGGCCTTTCATCCTCATATTGATGGACAGTCTGAAAGAACTATACAGACCTTGGAAGACTTGCTAAGGGCATGTGTTCTCCAATTTACAGGGAGTTGGGATCTGCACCTAAGCTTAATAGAGTTTGCCTATAACAATAGCTACCAACATAGCATTGACATGTCTCCTTATGAAGTGCTGTATGGTAGATGATGTAGATCACCGTTATGTTGGTATGAGACTGGTGAACATCAGCTGTTAGGTCCTGATCTTGTGCAGCAAACCACAGAAAAGATTAAAGTAATACAACAACAGATTAAGACTGTACATGATAGGCAGAAGTCTTATACTAACAGATGTCGTAGACCCTTAGAGTTCCAGGTTGGAGACAAAGTGTACGTCAAGGTCTCGCCTTGGAAAGGAGTCCTTCGTTTTGGAAGGAAAGGGAAGTTAGCTCCTAGATTTATGGGGCCTTATCCAATCATTAAACATGTTGGAAAGGTAGCCTATAGACTAGAGTTGCCACCAGAATTACAGAAACTACACCCCGTGTTTCACATTTCTATGCTGAGGAAATGTCACCCTGATACAGAGTCAGTTCTACAACCTATGAAGGTAGAATTGAATGAAGATATATCTTATGAGGAAGGACCAGTGTCAATCCTTGATAACAGAGTTAAAAAGTTGAAAAAGAAAGATATAAGTCTTGTGAAAGTCCTCTGGAATCATCGTGGTGTTGAAGAAGCCACTTGGGAACTAGAGGAAGAGATGAGAAGGAAATACCCTGCTCTTTTCTCTTAATATGTTTTGTTGATTTCGGGGATGAAATCCTTGTAAGGGGTGGATAATTTGTAACATTCCTAACCTGGGTTATGAACTAACCCTAGGTGTTTTGCTTAATTATGTAATTAGATACTAATGATTATCTTTTGGTATGTAATTAAAGCACCTGAGGAACATATGTTTCCATTTTTGTCCTTTTTAAACAATGATGTAATATTATTTTGTAATACAGGGACCTATGTGCAAATTACCCAAATAGAGGGGTTAACTTGCAAATTGCACATGTTAAGATGTTCCTTTTGTGTTGAGACATCATAAGATTAAAAATGATGAAGTAAGATGGATTCTCCAAGCTTGGGCACCAAGATGCAGCTTGTGGAGCAATCCTTGTGCTTAAAACCCTAATTTTGGTGTTAAGTGCAATTTACCCAAAATGTGGGGTGCAATTTGTAAAATACACCTTATAGAGTATCTTTTATGACTCTTGGCATCATTTAGAGTAAGTATGATGAAGAGGGCACTTTAATTGAATAATCAAATAAGAATGATAACCTTTATAAATTAAATAATCAAGTTATAAGCCTAATAACCCTTCTATATGTGCAATTTAGTAAGAAGTTGGCTTTCTTCACCTTTAGACCTTGAGTTTAAGATGAGTTTTGCTTAAGTATGTAAGGGAGAAACGTGTCTTAGAGGAAGGGAAGGACCTAGATGAGAAATGGAGAAACAAGTTGTCCTTATGATGGAATTTCACCCAAAGTATATATACACCTTTTCTCACTTAGCAAGGATCATTTCCTTCACTTCCCTTCTTATCCCCTTGCTTAGACCGACTTAGGACATAGATATGGAGAAGAGGAGAATGGACAAGTAGTTCTAGGTAAGCTTTGATCATCATCTTGCTCAAATTCATGGAGGAAGTAATGTTACAAGGTTGGTTTTATGGTTTTCTCACTTAGCTCTCTCTTTCTAGCCGATCTTTCCCAACCTTTTCTTGGAGAAACACCCTTGGCTGACCTGTGGAGCTCAAGACTCCATTAAAGTCTTGGAAGCTTGGAGCTCTAGGAACGACCTTAAGGCGGGTTTTATAACTCTAAACCTCTTGCTTTGTTTATGCATATCTTTGTTCTTACAATTTGTAGCTAGTTCTTCTTCTTCCCCACTCTTCCTTGCACTTTTGCAAGCAAAACCACGAAGTAACCGACCTGATCTAAGGTTGAAGATGATGGGCGTGATTCCCTAGGCTACTTTACCAAACGACCTTGGACCATTTGGTCTAAACGGTTTGCAAGACCGTTTGAAATCAAACGATCTCAAGACCGTTTGATTTCATGCGGTTTGCAAGACCGTTTAGATTCAAACGGTCTCTAAGACCGTTTGGCAAGTTTGACCAAGTGAAGACCATTTAGATGTATGCTGAATACATCATGAATTAATCATCTACAAAGATTCATCATCTATTTGCAAACAAAGTATAAGTTGAAGGCACTTCAATCCTTTAAACCCTAATCGGGTTCAATTGCTGATTTCATGGACCAATCTTGTTGAAGTTTGGGTTGAGTGACCCAAACGGTTTCAAAACTGTTTAGGAATCACCCATACGGTCTCAAGACCATTTGGTGACCACCCAAGACCGTTTGGAGGTCTAGGGTTAAGGTAATTTGACCAATTCAAGGTCCAATCACAATAGGTTGTTGAATTAATCCAAATGCTGAATTTTAACTTAATTAGGGTTCAACCCTTATCAATTTGACTTAGATTTTGATGAGACTTTGGACAAACGGTCTCAAGACCATTTGGAGGATGTCCAAATGATCCCAAGACCGTTTGGGCCAAGTTGCGGCCCAATTGAGTGCCAATTGATGGGTTCAACTTCAATTAGACTCATGTTGATCAATGTTGATGGTTAACCGATTACAAACCCTAATTGAATTGGTTTTAACACTAATTGGCTATCAATTGTGGGTCAATTGAGTGTCCAATTGGTTAAGGTTAACCGTAATTGGCTCAATTGATAAGTGATTAACATATATGAGGTCAATTGAGGTGTTCAACCTTGAAAAACCCTAATCGATTGCAAGTATTGATGCACTTTTTAGGTCCATGCGGTTTTGAGCCATTTGGACCAAACGGTCTCAAGACTGTTTGGGCTCAAACGGTTTCAAAACTGTTTGAAGGTCATGCGGTTTGGATCTTATGCGGTTTGAACCCATGCGGTTTGGTCAGGTGTTTTGTTCAAACGGTTTCAAAGTCAACCATGTCCAAACGGTCAACATGATGAAACGGTTTCAAGACCATTTAAGGGCAAACGGTCTTGAGTGTCATGCGGTCTTGAAGTCAACCCTAACCAAACGGTCAACCCTTCCAAACTGTTTCAAAACTGTTTGGAGGTTGAAGTGTGTAATCGTTTGGGGACTTTTAGGGTTATGATTTCTTAATGCCTTGAAGGCTTAGATGGTTCAATGGTTGTTTAACCTAAACCCTAATAATACCTAAAGATAATAAAGGGTTAAGTAACTAGTAGTTTGACCCATGTTATGATTAATGATGAACATGATCAAGGCACTCATGAAGGGTTCAAGTAAACAAACAACCCTTGATCAAGTAAACCCTAATGACCATAGTGGTGATGACTTGACCTATGTTAATCAAGTTGAACAGACCTAATCTAATCGAGTGTTATTTTAAACATCATCTAGTAGTGAGAGGAGAAAGAAGGCTCCTAATATGAATAAGAATCAAGTAACATACCTTCAATGTGTAAGAATGTACATGATTAGGGTATGATCCATCAAGGTGAGATCATGGAAACCCTAATTATGTTGATTAATGAATCTTAACCTACTTTGAGGGTATCAATGATGATGATTTCATACAAGATGATGCTATGAGCTCAATCCACTATGAAGTGAATAGTAAACCCTAATTCTAGGTTAATAACATGTAATGTGAATAGTAAACCCTAATTGAGGGTGATGTGTTGAAATATACAATAAACCCTAATTCTAGGTTGTGCTTTTAAGCATGAATCTTCATGATTAAAGTATGAGATGAGGAATCATTATTCCTAATCATAATGAAAGGGATTGGATAACCCTAATTGATGTAAATAAGGGAACCTAGCTTTAGTAAAAGCATAAAGGTACAACCCTTGAATTGAAAGATTAATTCTGCTTTATAAATTGACTGATCTGGAAATGAATTGTTTATTGTTGTCAATTGAATTAACCATGCAGGTTCTTATAAGAGAATGATCATAGCCAGGTAAGGGTTATGATATCATATTCATTAAAAGCATGTTATTAGCTTTATGAATAGTGACATACTATGTTTCCTATTTTAAGTGGCATCATATGAGATTGATAGGCTGTAAGAGCCATGAGTAACATCAAGGTCATGCTGATTAGATGACTTGTGATGAAATGATTAAGAATTGATATCCATATGATAATTGATGTGAGTTAAGCTTTATACATTTAGTATTCTACTTTCATAATTTTTGTTCTAATGATTAATGTTTGAGAACATGCTTGATGTTAAAAGAATGCTGAAATGTACCTAACTAATCAAGTATAACCATACCATGTAGAGCCCTGATCATAGATCCATCATTGTCAGAAGCTAAATGATGGTGAAATAGGTTTTCCTAAGGGAACTCCTGGATCACATACTTTTGAGTATGTGGGGGAATATGGATGTGAATATCCTTACATCCTAGTGTAGGAGTTGATGTAGATGTATCTTAATCCATCAACCCTTCACTATATGTTTATGCCGGGGTGATGTATCACTATTCTCCAGAGGGAATCTTTAAATACCGCATCGATGAGAGATAAATAAGAGATCTTTCGATGGTGAAGAGAGTACAAAATGCCACTGTGACTCTAATAGCGAAGTGCCAGAATATCCTGGTAAGCTATAATAGCAGAGACACTAGATGTCCTGCATGTTGATCCTCACACTGACTGAGGAAGATGAGGTCATAAGAATCCGGCTCTTTTGATGTCCTAGGTATGATATTGATGCGACTTAGTAGTGATCGGTTGGAGTATGAGCGGTATACCTCATCTCCGCAGGGCATAATAATAATAATAATTTTGTAAAATATAATAAGCCGCGTAGCATATCTGCTAGGGTTGAACTATGAGAAACAATGATTGATATTACATTGTTTATATTGATATCCTGTTCAAGAATCTAGTATGCATATTCCTTAATGAAGTTGCTTTACTTATTATCAAACTTGCTGTTGAATGATTTAAGTTACTTTGCCTATGTTATTCTTTACTTGCTATAACAAATCTTCTGGCGGAGAGTTTTAACTCTCGCTGGGACAATTATTAAGATTGTCTCACTCCGTAGGTTTCAACTATTTAGGTGGATGTCGAGGTCGAAGAAACCAATCTGATGGTGATCAGTATCAGCAACAGCAACACCAGGGGAAACAGTGAATCTCAGGTGGAGATACCGACTGCTGAGTCCTGTAGTTAGTTTGTCTTATGTCGTCTCTGTACTCTCAGGTCCTAGGAGTCAATAGGTCTGAGATTTTGGTTTTTAGTCTCGAGATTTTGTATCTGGATGTATATAATCACTCGAGAGGTAATTTTACAATGATGTAAACTGTTCATCTTGTTTCTTATAAAGGAGTTTTATGGTTTCAAGATCTTTCTCCAAAAGGTTTTAATTTCCAATATTCCGCTACTATTTAATCACTTCCGCTTAGTTTATGTCATGTTTTATAAGTTGGATCCCACAATTAGTGGTATCAGAGCTCTAGGTTCGCTGAGTCTACAGAGACATAGGACTTAGGATGTTGAGTCTATTCTTAGTGTTTTCCAGTATATCTAATAGTGTCTTCTGCTCCTCAGGAGAAGAAGATAAGGATGTCTGGACCACATGAGGAGTATGTGGCAGAAAGTATTGTTGTTGCACCCCGAGAAGGTGCAAGGAACCCAGAAATAGAACAGCATGTACCTGAGCCACCTATGGAGCCACCTCAGTTAAACCCAGCCGACATGGAGAACCCAACTATTCAGACTATGTTCGGGTAGTTTATGACTGCCATGACACATATCACAGATAGGATGCCTATGCCTGCACCTAGGGCACCTGCCCAGTCTGAAGGACAAGGTATCGGTAAGACGTTCAAGTGACTTCATCGTGTCAGAGCAACCGAATACTTTGGAATAGCTGATCCTGTAGATGCCGATCTGTGGTTAACCGAGTTGGAGAAAGCCTTTAGAATCCTGAACATCCCAGAAGCTGAGAAGGCTAGACATGCTGTCTATCTTCTCAAGGGGAGTGCTGGTCACTGGTGGACCATGGAAGAGCAGAAGAGGCCTGGTGTGGAGGTTTCCTGGGAAGTCTTCTAATGGGAATTTATCAATAGATATTTCCCTAAGACGTTCCTGGATGAGAAAATCTCTTAGTTCGAGAGGTTAAGGTAAGGTCTGATGAACATTAGTGAATACGAAGTTAAGTTCATGGAGCTGTTGCGGTTCTGTCCGCATATGGCTGCTACAGATGAAGAGAGGATCAGGCAGTTTGAGAAAGGGTTGAATGCTGAGTTGACTACTCCTGTGTCTGCTCTAGAGAATCGGGAAAGGTTTGCTACCTTCGTTGAGTCAGTCCGAAGGATAGAGAGGTCTGTAGCTGAGAAAAGGCAAACCCATAAGAGATATCCTCAGTTCCAGGGATCTTCATCTAGAGACTTCAAGAAGCCTAGGTTTTCTGCACCGACACCACCACCACCTAGACCTAGTGCTCTAACACAGTGGACACCGAGTAGAGGTAGAGGACGAAGCCTACCACTACAAGGAGCTCACAGTTCAACATCAATGTCAGTTACAGGACCACCAAGACCACAACAACTGGAAAGAAGTTGCTACATATGTGGGAAGGTGGGGCACTTGATGAAAGACTGCAGAGCTAGACCAGCAAGTGTAACACAGCCACAGAGACAGAGTCATCAAGGATCCCAGAGGAGGCAATTTCAAGGAGCAGCTAGAGGATGTGGACAAGCGTCCCAAGCTGGATCGTCAGCACCGAATCAACCTCAGGCGACAGCAAGGTTATATGCTATGAACCCAGCTGATGCAGTGATCAACCCTCGAATTGTGGTAGGTCAGATGGAGTTGTTATATTTTGATATGTCTACATCCTGTATTGTATCTGTTTTGGTTGACCCGGGTGCTACACACTCCTTTATCACTCGAAGAGTGATTCGTAACTACAATATGACAGTCAATCATAGGGCAGATACCTTGTTGCTTGAGACTCCGTTGAGAGGGTCTGCTGTGTTGCAGGAGGTATGCTCTTCATGTATCCTCTTCTTTTCTGATCATCGCATTCAAGTGGATCTAATACCACTTGGGATGCAAGGATTTGACATAATCCTTGGGATGGATACCTTGGAAAGGTATAGGGTTGTTTTGGATTGTGAATCCAAGCAAGCTGTGTTTTCTGATGAAAGCGACACATGAATCTTTCAAGGAGAGAGAAAGATCCTACCCACCTGTCTTGTGTCATCTATGGTTGCTGAGAAGTTGATGAGGTGAGGATGTTGTGCATTCTTAGCCCATGTGGTAGATACTACCATGGAGAATCCTAACCCTGCTGAAGTTCCTGTAGTCAGGGAATTTGAAGATGTATTTCCTGAATAACTTCCAGGTGTGCCACCGCCTCGGGAAATTTATTTTGAAATCAATTTGATCCCAGATACACAACCTATAGCACAGACACTGTATAGGATGGCGCCTGCCGAAATGGCAGAACTCAAGAAACAACTTCAAGAGTTGCTTGAGAAGGGTTTCATACGACCGAGTACTTTGCCTTGGGGTGCTATGGTCCTCTTTGTTAAAAAGAAAGACAGATCAATGCGGTTGTGCATTGACTACAGACAATTAAATAAAGTAACAATAAAGAATAAGTACCCTTTGCCGAGGATTGATGATCTCTTTGACCAGTTGCGTGGTGCAACCGTCTTCTCAAAGATAGATTTGAGGTCAGGATATCATCAACTCCATATTAAGGATAGTGACATATCCAAGTCTGCCTTTAGGACAAGGTATGGGCACTATGAGTTCACAGTTATGTCATTTGGACTAACTAATGCACCAACTGCATTTATGGAACTCATGAATAGAATCTTCCGACCTTTCCTCGACCAGTGTGTTGTTGTCTTTATAGATGACTTTCTGATCTATAGTAGAGATGCTCAACAACATGAACAAAATCTTCGTCAGGCTTTAACTTTGCTAAGAGAACACAAGCTATATGCTAAGTTTAACAAGTGTGAGTTCTGGTTACCAGAAGTATCTTTCCTTGGACACGTGATATCTGCCTCGAGTATTCGTGTTGACCCTAAAAAGGTAGAATCTGTCCTACAATGGGAACAGCCAAAGACACCGACGGAAATCCATAATTTCTTAGGGTTGGCTGGTTATTACCAAAGGTTCATTAAGAACTTCAGTTCCATAGCCCTACCTTTGACTAAGTTGACCCGGAAGGATGTTCCTTTTGTTTGGAGTGATAAGTGTCAGCAATCCTTCCAGTTGCTAAAAGAGAGGTTGACAAGTGCACCTGTACTTATGTTACCTGAACAAGGCAAAGGATATGTGGTTTTCTGTGATGCCTCCAAGAATGGACTCGGATGTGTGTTGATGCAGGATAAGCAAGTGATTTCTTTTGCTTCCAGACAGCTTAAGAAACATGAGGAGAATTATCCGACACACGATCTGGAGTTAGCTGTCGTGGTTCATGCCTTGAAGATTTGGAGACATTATCTCTACAGAGAGACATTCTAGATTTTCACTGATCATAAAAACCTGAAGTACATCTTCTCTCAGCATGAGCTTAACATGAGACAACATCGTTGGATGGAGTTAATCAAGGACTACGATTGTACAATTGTTTACCATCCAGGGAAGGCCAATGTAGTTGCAGATGCTTTGAATAGGAAATCAGCAACACCATCCTCTGATAGGGCACAACTAAACTCCTTAGTATGCTCTAGAAGAGATATGCTTATCTCCTTAAGGCAAGACAATGTACAGTTGAAGGCGTCATTGTTAGCCGAGATGCATATAAAAACTACTCTAAGAGAGTAGATTAAGGAGGCACAACAAGTTGATGTTGTAGTTCAACAGATCACATCAGAGTATGGTGATGAGAAATGAGATGGTTTCCATGACTCAGATGATCAAGTAGCATGTAATCATGGGAGGATGATAGTACCAGATGTGGATAACTTGAGGACGTTATCCTAGAAGAAGCTCATTCTTCGATGTATGCTATGCATCCAGGGAGCACCAAGATGTATCGAAACTTGAAAGATATGTATTGGTGGCCTGGGATGAAGAAGGATGTTGCAGAGTTTGTTATGCGGTGTCCTGTGTGTCAGCAAGTTAAAGCTGAACACCAGAAGCCTGCAGGAACAATGCAACCTTTACCCATACCACAGTGGAAGTGGGACCATGTAACCATGGACTTTGTTGTTGGCCCACCAAGAACAAACAAAGGGCATGATTCCATTTGGATAATAGTTGATAGGTTGACAAAGACAACGCATTTCTTACCTATCAAAACAACCTATTCTGCCGAGAGGCTAGCACAACTGTATGTTGAAGAGATAGTGCGACTGCACGGAGTTCCAGTCACTATAGTTTCTGACAGAGGTCCCCAGTTTACGTGTCATTTTTGGGAACGACTTCATAAAGCTTTAGGCACCCAATTAAGGTTTACTACGGCCTTTCATCCTCAAACTGATGGATAGTCTGAAAGGACAATACAGACCTTGGAAGACTTGCTGAGGGCATGTGTTCTCCAATTTACAGGGAGTTGGGATCTGCACCTAAGCTTAATAGAGTTTGCCTATAACAATAGCTACCAACATAGCATTGACATGGCTCCTTATGAAGTGTTGTATGGTAGATGATGTAGATCACCCTTATGTTGGTATGAGACTGGTGAACATCAGCTTTTAGGTCCTGATCTTGTACAGCAAACCACATAAAAGATTAAAGTAATACAACAACAGATTAAGACTGCACAGGATAGGCAGAATTCTTATACTGACAGACATCATAGACCCTTAGAGTTCCAGGTTGGAGACAAAGTGTACCTCAAGGTCTCGCCTTGGAAAGGAGTCCTTCGTTTTGTAAGGAAAGGGAAGTTAGCTCCTAGATTTATGGGGCCATATCCAATCATTAAATGGGTTGGAAAGGTAGCCTATAGACTAGAGTTGCCACCATAATTATAGAAACTACACCCCGTGTTTCACATTTCTATGCTGAGGAAATTTCACCCTGATACAGAGTCAGTTCTACAACCTATGGAGGTAGAATTGAATGAAGATATATCTTATGAGGAAGGACCAGTGTCAATCCTTGATAACAGAGTTAAAAAGTTGAAAAAGAAAGATATAAGTCTTGTGAAAGTCCTCTGGAATCATCGTGGTGTTGAAGAAGCCACTTGGGAACTAGAGGAAGAGATGAGAAGGAAATACCCTGCTCTTTTCTCTTAATATGTTTTGTTGATTTCAGGGACGAAATCCTTGTAAGGGGTGGATAATTTGTAACATCCCTAACCTGGGTTATGAACTAACCCTAGGTGTTTTGCTTAATTATGTAATTAGATACTGATGATTATCTTTTGGTATGTAATTAAAGCACATGAGGAACATATGTTTCCATTTCTGTCCTTTTTAAACAAAGTTGTAATATTGTTTTGTAATATAGGGACCTATGTGCAAATTACCCAAATAGAGGAGTTAACTTGCAAATTGCACATGTTAAGATGTTCCTTTGGTGTTGAGACATCATAAGATTAAAAATGATGAAGTAAGATGGATTCTCCAAGCTTGGGCACCAAGATGCAGCTTGTGGAGCAATCCTTGTGCTTAAAACCCTAGTTTTGGTGTAAAGTGCTATTTACCCAAAATGTGGGGTGCAACTTGTAAAATACACCTTATAGAGTATATTTTATGACTCTTGGCATCATTTAGAGTAAGTATGATGAAGAGGGCACTTTAATTGAATAATCAAATAAGAATGATAACCTTTATAAATTAAATAATCAAGTTATAAGCCTAATAACCCTTCTATATGTGCAATTTAGTAAGAAGTTGGCTTTCTTCACCTTTATACCTTTGGTTTATGATGAGTTTTTCTTAAGTATGGAAGGGAGAAACATGGCTTAGAAGAAGGGAAGGACCTAGATGAGAAATGGAGAAACAAGTTGTCCTTATGATGGAATTTCACCCAAAGTATATATACACCTTTTCTCACTTAGCAAGGATCATTTCCTTCACTTACCTTCTTATCCCCTTGCTTAGACCGACTTAGGACAGAGCTATGGAGAAGAGGAGAACGGCCAAGCAGTTCTAGGTAAGCTATGATCATCATCTTGCTCAAATTCATGGAGGAAATCATGTTACAAGGTTGGTTTTATGGTTTTCTCACTTAGCTCTCTCTTTCTAGCCGATCTTTTCCAACCTTTTCTTGGATAAACACCCTTGGCCGACATGTGGAGCTCAAGATGCCATTAAAGGCTTGGAATCTTGGAGCTCTAGGAATGACCTTAAGGTGGGTTTTATAACTCTAAACCTCTTGCTTTGTGTATGTATATCTTTGTTCTTACAATTTGTAGCTAGTTCTTCTTCTTCCCCACTCTTCCTTGCACTTTTGCAAGCAAAACCACGAATTAACTAACCTGATCTAAGGTTTAAGATGATGGGCATGATTCCTTAGGCTACTTTACCAAACTACCTTGGACCATTTGGTCTAAACGGTTTGCAAGACCGTTTGAAATCAAACGATCTCAAGACCGTTTGATTTCATGCGGTTTGCAAGACCGTTTAGATTCAAACGGTCTCCAAGACCGTTTGACAAGTTTGACCAAGTGAAGACCATTTAGAGGTCTGATGAATACATCATGAATTAATCATCTACAAAGATTCATCATCTATTTGCAAACAAATTATAAGTTGAAGGCACTTCAATCCTTTAAACCCTAATCGGGTTCAATTGCTGATTTCATGGACCAATCTTGTTGAAGTTTGGGTTGAGTGGCCCAAACGATTTCAAAACCGTTTGGGAATCACCCAAACGGTCTCAAGACCGTTTGGTGACCACCCAAGACCGTTTGTAGGTCTAGGGTTAAGGTAATTTGACCAATTGAAGGTCCAATCACAATAGGTTGTTGAATTAATCCAAAATGTTGATTTTTAACTTAATTAGGGTTCAACCCTTATCAATTTGACTTAGATTTTGATGAGACTTTGGACAAACGGTCTCAAGACAGTTTGGAGGATGTCCAAACGATCCCAAGACCATTTGGGCCAAGTTGGGGCCCAATTGAGTGGCAATTGATGGGTTCAACTTCAATTAGACTCATGTTGATCAATGTTGATGGTTAATCGATTACAAACCCTAATTGAATTGGTTTTAACACTAATTGGCTATCAATTGTGGGTCAATTGAGTGTCCAATTGGTTAAGGTTAACCCTAATCGTCTCAATTGATAAGTGATTAACATATATGAGGTCAATTGAGGGGTTCAACCTTGAAAAACCCTAATCGATTGCAAGTATTGATGCACTTTTTAGGTCCATGCGGTTTTGAGCCATTTGGACCAAATGGTCTCAAGACCGTTTGGGCTCAAACGGTTTCAAAACCATTTTAAGGTCATGCGGTTTGGATCTTATGTGGTTTGAACCCATGCGGTTTGGTCAGGTGTTTTGTTCAAACGGTTACAAAGTCAACCATGTCCAAACGGTCAACATGATGAAACGGTTTCAAGACCGTTTAAGGGCAAACGGTCTTGAGTGTCATGCGGTCTTGAAGTCAACCCTAACCAAACGGTCAACCCTTCCAAACGGTTTAAAAACCATTTGGAGGTTGAAGTGTGTAATCGTTTGGGGACTTTTAGGGTTATGATTTCTTAATTCCTTGAAGGCTTAGATGGTTCTATGGTTGTTTAACCTAAACCCTAATAATACCTAAAGATAATAAAGGGTTAAGTAACTAGTAGTTTGACCCATATTATGATTAATGATGAACATTATCAAGGCACTCATGAAGGGTTCAAGTAAACAAACAACCCTTGATCAAGTAAACCCTAATGACCATAGTGGTGATGACTTAACCTATGTTAATCAAGTTGAATTGACCTAATCTAATCGAGTGTGATTTTAAACATCATCTAGTAGTGAGAGGAGAAAGAAGGTTCCTAATATGAATAAGAATCAAGTAACATACCTTCAATGTGTAAGAATGTACATGATTAGGGTATGATCCATCAAGGTGAGATCATGGAAACCCTAATTATGTTGATGAATGAATCTTAACCTACTTTGAGGGTATCAATGATGATGATTTCATAAAAGATGATGCTATGAGCTCAATCCACTATGAAGTGAATAGTAAACCCTAATTCTAGGGTAATAACATGTAATGTGAATAGTAAACCCTAATTGAGGGTGATGTGTTGAAATATACAATAAACCCTAATTCTAGGTTATGCTTTTAAGCATGAATCTTCATGATTAAAGTATGAGACGAGGAATCATTATTCCTAATCATAATGAAAGGGATTGGATAACCCTAATTGATGTAAATAAGGGAACCTAGCTTTAGTAAAAGCATAAAGGTACAACCCTTGAATTGAAAGATTAATTCTGCTTTATAAATTGACTGATCTGGAAATGAATTGTTTATTGTTGTCAATTGAATTAACCATGCAGGTTCTTATAAGAGAATGATCATAGCCAGGTAAGGGTTATGATATCATATTCATTAAAAGCATGTTATTAGCTTTATGAATAGTGACATACTATGTTGCCTAATTTAAGTGGCATCATATGAGATTGATAGGCTGTAAGAGCCATGAGTAACATCAAGGTCATGCTGATTAGATGACTTGTGATGAAATGATTAAGAATTGATATCCATATGATAACTGATGTGAGTTAAGCTTGATACATTTAGTATTCTACTTTCATAATTGTTATTCTAATGATTAATGTTTGAGAACATGCTTGATGTTAAAAGAATGCTGAAATGTACCTAACTAATCAAGTATAACCATACCATGTAGAGCCCTGATCATAGATCCATCATTGTCAGAAGCTAAATGATGGTGAAACAGGTTTTCCTAAGGGAACTCCTGAATCACATACTTTTGAGTATGTGGGGGAATATGGATGTGAATATGGATTTGATGTAGATGTATCTTAATCCATCAACCCTTCACTATATGTTTATGCCGGGGTGATGTATCACTATTCTCCCAAGGGAATCTTTAAATACCACATCGATGAGAGATAAATAAGAGATCTTTCGATGGTGAAGAGAGTACATAATGCCACTATGACTCTAATAGCGAAGTGCCAGAATACCCTGGTAAGCTATAATAGCAGAGACACTAGATATCCTGCATGTTGATCCTCACACTGACTGAGGAAGATGAGGTCATAAGAATCTGACTCTTTTGATGACCTAGGTATGATACCGATGCGACTTAGTAGTGATCGGTTGGAGTATGAGCGGTATACCTCATCTCCGCAGGGCATAATAATAATAATAATAATAATAATAATAATAATACTACTAATAATAATAATAATAATAATGTTTGTAAAATATAATCAGCCGCGTAGCATATCTGCTAGGGTTGAACTACGAGAAACAATGATTGATATTACATTGTTTATATTGATATCATGTTCAAGAATCTAGTATGCATATTCCTTAATGAAGTTGCTTTACTTATTATCAAACTTGTTGTTGAATGATTTAAGTTACTTTGCCTATGTTATTCTTTACTTGCTATAACAAAGCTTCTGGCGGAGAGTTATAACTCTCACTGGGACAATTATTCAGATTGTCTCACTCTGTAGGTTTCAACTATTTAGGTAGACGTCGAGGTCAAAGAAACCAATCTGAGGGTGAGCAGTATTGTAACATCCCTGACTTGGGTTATGAATTAACCCTAGGTGTTTTGCCTAAGAAATGTAATTAAATCCTTGTGATTATCTTTTGGCATGTAATTAAGTTCCTAAGGAACATACATTTTCATTTCTGTTCTTTTTAAACAATGATTGTAGTATTGTTTGGTAATACAGGGACCTATGTGCAAATTACCCAATTAGAGGGGTTAACTTGCAAATAACACAGGTTAAGATGTTCCTCTAATAAAGAGACATCATATGAAGGAATATGATGAGGTATGATGGATTTCCCAAGTTTGGGCACCAAGGTGCAACTTGTGGAGCAATCCTTGTGCTTAAACCTTAATTTTGGTGTAAAGGGAAATTTACCCAAAATGTGGGGTGCAACTTGTGCTATACACTTTCTAGAATATCTTTTATGACTCTTGACATCATTTAGAGAAGAAAGGATGAGAGGGGCACTTCTATTAAATAATTGGATAAGAAGGATGACCTTTGTAGTGAAAACACCTAGTATGAGTAAGAAGACCCTTCATATATATATACCTTAGTGTGCATATTGGTTTTCTTTACCCTTAGATCTTGAGTTTTGATGGGCTTTGATTAAGTTTTGATATCTTGAACGTGCCTTAGAAATAAGGAGGGACTTGGATGAGAATTACATGCTTTAAGAGGTCCTTATGGTGAAAATCAGCCTAAACTATATAAGCACCTTTCTTTCCAAACCAAGCAAACGTTTTCCTTCACTTCCTCACTTCTTATCTTTCTCAACCAGTCAAAGCAAAGCTCATGAGCTCAAGGGGACGACCAACCTGTTATAGGTAAGAGAACACCACCTTCTAGCTTGGATTCGTGGAGGAAATCATATTACAAGGTTGAATTGCTAGTTTTCTTACTTAGGTTCCTTGTTCTAGCCGACCATCCCCATCTTTTTCTTGAAGAATTGACCTTGGCCGACCTGTGGAGCTCAAGACGCCATTAAAGGCTTGAGGCTTGGAAGCTCTAGGAACCACATTTGAGGCGGATTTTATAACTCTAACTCTTAACTTTGTTATGCATATCTTTGTTCTTGTTTTCTATGATTAGTTCTTCTTCTACCTCCCTTCTTCCTTTCTCTTTTGCAAGCAAAACGGTGGAGGAAACGACCTGAAAAGAGGTTGAGGATGATGGGCGTGGATTCCTAGGTTACTTTATGAAATGACGTTGGACCGTTTTGGTCCAAACGGGTGCAACTCATTTAAGGTCAAACAGGTTCAACCCGTTTGATCTCAAACGATCCTGCAAGATTGTTTGGATCAAAATGACCCCAAGACCGTTTCATAGGGTTGACCAAGGTACGACCGTTTGAGGGTCTGTTCATAATGTATTGAGTTTATTTCCTACAAAGAATTATAATCTAATTCCTAACCAATTGAGAGTTGAAGGCACTTCAACACCCTAACCCTAATCGGGTTGAAATTGCTGATTTTAATTATAGATCTTGTTGAGTTTTGGGTTGGAGGATCCAAACGGGTTCAAACCCATTTGGGGTTCACCCAAACGGTCTCACACTCGTTTAGTGACACCCCAAGACCGTTTGGAGGTCTAGGGTTAAGGAAATTGATCCATTGTAGGTCCAATTTCAATAGGTTGAAGAATTGATAAAAGTGCTGATTTTAGACCTAATTAGGGTTCAATCCTAATCAAATCAACTTAGATTTTGGTCAAACTTTGGGCAAACGGTCTCAAGACCGTTTGGAGGTCATCCAAACGATCGCAAGACCGTTTGGGACAAGTTTGGGCCCAATTGGAGTTCAATTGATGGGTTCAATTACAATTTGTTTCACATTGTTGAGAATTGATGATTAGCCGATTGGAAACCCTAATTGAGTTAGACTTAACCCTAATTAGCTTTCAATTAAGGGTCAATTTGGAGTCCAATTGATTGAGGCTCATCCTAATTGACTCAATCTGTAAGTGGTTAACATGGCTTTGGCCAATTAAAGGCTTCAACATAAGAAACCCTATTCAAACATAACCTATGTGTCACCTTTTATGTTCATGCGGTTTGGACCCAAGTAAGTTCACACTTGTTTGAGTCCAAACGAGTTCACACTCGTTTAAGTCCAAACGAGTCTACACTCGTTTGATCTCGAATGGGTTCACACTCGTTTGATCTCAAATGGGTTCACACTCGTTTGATCTCAAGCGGGTTCACACTCGTTTGATCTCAAACGGGTTCACACTCGTTTGATCTCAAACGGGTTCACACTCGTTTGATCTCAAGTGGGTTCACACCCGTTTAAGATCAAGGGGGTCCACACTCATTTAAAGGACCAAATGGGTTCTAGGTCATTTGAGGTTAAACGAGTTCAAGGTCATTTAAGAATCAAATGGGTTGAAGGTTGAAGATCAAACCCTAAACCAATTGAAGATTTTCAAGGTTGATTATACTTAATCACTTGAAGGTGTAAATGGTTCAATGATGATCTAATCTAAACCATAATGGTAACTTAAGATATTAAGGGACTAAGTGATTAATGAATTGACCCATGAGGATGATTAATGGGTAATTTACCAAAATGCCCCTGAGAGGTTTAATTGAGTTATACTTGTTCTAATCAAACCCGAACCACTTGATAGTGGTGATTTGGTTTATGTAGATCAAATGGGACTTAACCTAACCTAATCTAAGTGGTGTAGTCACCATCTACTAGTGAGAGGAGAGAGAAAGTACCATTTATGGTGGGAACTCAAGTAAAATACCTTCAATATACATGAATGTGCACGATTAGGGTATGATCCACTTATGAGAGATCATGGAAACCCTAATTATGGTAATTGGTGAATCTTGATCTTATCTGAGGGCTTTAATGATGATGTTTCTCATGCATGGTGATGTAATGAGATTAATTCACCATGAGGTGAATAGTAAACCCTAATTCTAGGCTGATGACATATATTGTGAATAGTAAACCCTAATTGATGAAAATCAGGGAATCTAACCCTTGTAAGAATATAAGGGTACAACTCTTGATATGAACTGCTTACTATTATCAATTGAATGAACCATGCAGGTTTCTATACATGATGGTGATCATATCCAGGTAAAGATTATGATTTCATATTCATTGGAAGCATGTTACTAGCTTTATGAATAATGACATATGTTGATGCCTAGTAAGTGGCATCTTATGAGAATGATAGGTTGTAAGAGCCATGAATATCATCAAGGTCATGCTTGTCAAATGACTTGTGATTGGACGATTGAGAAATGATAATTGATGTGAGTTAGACTTGATACATTTAGTATTCTACTTTCATAGCTGCTATGCTAATAATTAATGTTTGAAAACATGTATGATGCTAAAAGAATAGTGAAATGTACCTAATAACCAAGTTTAATCATATCATGTAGAGCCTTGATCATAGATCCATCATTGTCAGAGTTTAAATGATGGTGAAACAGGTTTTCCTAAGGGAACTCCTGGATCACATACTTTAGAGTATGTGGGGGAATATGGATGTGTATATCCTTACATCCTAGTGTAGGAGTTGATGTTGATGTATCTTAACCCATCAACCCTTCACTATATGTTTATACCGGGATGATGTAACACTATTCTTCCAAGGGAATCTTTTATACCGCATCGATGAGAGATAAACATGAAATCTTTCGATGGTGAAGAGAGTGCAGAATGCCACTGTGACTCTAATAGCGAAGTACCAGAATACCCTGGTAAGCTATATTAGCAGGGACACTAGATGTCCTGCATGTTTATCCTCATTCCGACTGAGGTAGTTGAAGGTCATGAGAATCCGGCTCTTTCGATGACCTAGTATGATACCGATGTGACTTACTAGTGATCGGTTGGAGCATGAGTGGTATACCTCATCTCCGCAGGGCATAATGATGTTTGTAAAACATAATCAACCGTGTAGCATAACTGCTTAGGTTGAACTACGAGGAACATTGATTGATATTACATTGCTTGTTTCTAATATCCTGTTCAAGCATTAGTATACGTGTTCTTCATATTCCTTAAATAAAGATGAGTATTTGTTATCAGGCCTGCTGTGAGTAACCTAAATTACCTGCTCATGATATTCCTTTGATTGCTTTTAACAAAGTTTCTGGCGGAGAGTTATAACTCTCGCTGGGACAATTATTTAAAATTGTCTCACCCCGTAGATTTCTACCTTTAGGTGGATGTCAAGGTCAAAGGAACCAATCTGCAGGTGGACATCAGCAACAACAGCAAATTCCGGAGCAGCAGTGACTTCAGGTGGAAACACTGTGCTGTCTAGTCTAGTAGTGAGGATAGTCTTATGTCGTCTCTGTACACTCATGTCCTAGTAGTTTGTTGATCTGAGAATTTTGAAATCTTGAGATTTTGTATCATGACGTATATAATCACTCAAGAAGTGATTTATCAGAGATGTAAACAGTTCATCTTACTTTTATAAAAGGAGTTTCAGGTTTTTAAGATCTCGTTTTCGAAAAGTTTTAATTTCTCGTGATTTTCGTATTCCGCTGTTAATCGAATCGCTTCTGCTATGTTTATCTTGTGTTTTGGAGATCAGAGCCCACAATTAGTGGTATCAGAGCTCTAGGTTCACTGAGTCTACAGAGACATAGGACTTAGAGTGTCAAGTCTATCCTTAGTACTTCTTTCTTATCTAATAGAGTCTTCTGCTCCTCAGGAGAAGAAGATAATTAAGGATGTCTGGACCACAGGAGGAGTATGAGGCCGAAAGTAGTGTTGCTGCGCCTCGAGAAGGTGCAAGGAACCTAGAAATAGAGCAACCTGTACCTGAGCCACCTCGGTTTGACCCAGCTGATATGGGAAACCCAGCTGTTCAAACTATGTTTGGGCAGTTTATGACTGCCATGACACATATCACCGACAGGATGCCCATGCCTGCACCTAGGGCACCTGTCCAGTCTGAGGGTCAAGGTATCGGTAAAACGTTCGAGCGACTTCGTCGGGTCGGAGCAACTGAATATTTTGGAACAGCTGACCCTGTTGATGCTGATCTGTGGTTAACTGAGTTGGAGAAAGCTTTCAGAATTCTTAACATCCCCAAAAGTGAGAAGGTTAGACATGCTGTCTATCTTCTCAAAGGTAGTGCTGGTCACTAGTGGACCATGGAAGAGCAGAAGAGGCCTGGAATAGAGATCTCGTGGGAAGACTTTCGTCGGGAATTTGTCTGCAGATATTTTCCAAAGACCTTCCTGGACGAGAAGATCTCTTAGTTTGAGAGACTGAGATAGGGTATGATGAACATTAGCGAGTATGAGGCTAAGTTCATGGAGTTGTTGCGATTCTGTCCGCATATGGCTACCACAGATGAAGAAAGGATTAGGAGGTTTGAGAAGGGTTTGAATGCCGACATGACTACTCCCGTGTCTGCACTAGAAAACCAGGAGAGATTCTCTACCTTTGTTGAGTCAGTCCGAAGGATAGAGAGATCCGTAGTCGAGAAAAGAGAAACCCAAAAGAGATATCCACAGTTCCAGGGATCTTCATCTAGAGACTTTAAGAAGCCTAGATTCTTTGCACCTACACCTCCACCACCCAGATCGAGTTTTCAGACTCAGTGGTCCCCAAGTAGAGGTAGAGGACGAGGTTTACCGCCACGAGAGACTCACAGTTCAGCATCAATATCGGTCACAGGACCGCCAAGAACATAACAACTGGAGAGAAGTTGCTATAACTGTGGGAAGGTGGGACATCTGATGAAGGACTGTAGGTCTAGGCCTGTCAGTGTGACACAGCCTCTGAGGCAGGATCAACAGGGATCACAGAGAAGGCAGTCTCAAGGAGCAGCTAGAGGACGTGGGCAAGCGTCTCAGGCTGGATCGTCAGCACCAACTCAACCTCAGGCGACATCAAGGTTCTATGCTATGAACCCACCAGAAGTAGTAGTCAATCCACGGGTTGTGGCAGGTCAGATGGAACTTTTATATTCTGATATGTATAAATCCTGTGTGGTATCTGTTTTGATTGACCCGGGTGCTACGCACTCCTTTGTCACTCGAAGAGTGATTCGTAACTGCAATATGACAGTTAGACATAGGGCAGATAGCTTTTTGCTTGAAACTCCGTTGAGAGGATCTGTTGTTTTGCTAGAGGTATGCTCTCCCTGCATCCTCTTCTTTTCTGATCATCGCATTCAAGTGGATCTTATACCACTTGATATGCAAGGATTTGATATAATCCTGGGGATGGATACCTTGGAAAGGTATAGAGTTGTCTTGGGTTGTAAATCCAAGCAGGCTGTGTTTGCTGATGAGAGCAACACATGGATCTTTCAAGGAGAGAGAAAGATTCTACCCACCTGTCTTGTGTCTGCCATGGTTGCTGATAAGCTAATGAGGCAAGGATGTTATGCATTCTTGGCCCATGTGATAGATACCACCATGAAGAGTCCTAACCTTGCTGAAGTTCCTATAGTCAGGGAATTTGAAGATGTATTTCCTGAAGAACTTCCAAGTATGCCACCTCCTCGGGAAATTGATTTTGAAATCAATTTGATCCCAGATACCCAACCTATAGCACAAACACCGTATAGGATGGCACCTGCTGAGATGGCAGAACTCAAGAAACAGCTTCAAGAATTGCTTGAGAAAGGTTTTATCCGACCGAGTACTTCACCTTGGGGTGCTCCGGTTTTGTTTGTTAAAAAGAAAGATGGATCAATGCGATTATGCATCGATTATAGACAATTAAATAAAGTAACAATAAAGAATAAGTACCCTTTGTCGAGGATTGATGATCTCTTTGACCAGTTGCGTGGTGCAACCATCTTCTCAAAGATAGACTTGAGGTATGGATATCATCAACTCCGTATTAAGGATAGTGACATATCCAAGTCTGTCTTCAGAACAAGGTATGGTCACTATGAGTTCACAGTTATGTCGTTTGGACTAACTAATGCACTGGGTGCATTTATAGAACTTATGAATAGAATCTTCTGACCTTTCCTCGATCAGTGTGTTGTTGTCTTCATAGATGACATTCTGATCTATAGTAGAGATGCACAGCTGCATGAACAACATCTTCGTCAAGCTCTAACTTTGCTAAGAGAACATAAGCTATACGCTAAGTTTAGCAAGTGTGAGTTTTGGTTGTCAAAAGTATCTTTCCTTGGTCATGTGGTATCTGCCTCGGGTATTCGTGTTGACCCTAAAAAGGTAGAATCTGTTCTACAGTGGGAACAACCGAAAATACCGATGGAGATTCGAAGTTTCCTAGGGTTAGCTGGCTACTACCAAAGGTTCATTAAGAACTTCAGTTCTATAGCCTTACCCTTGACTAGGTTAACTCGGAAGGATATTCCTTTTGTCTGGAGTAATAAGTGCCAGCAATCTTTTCAGTTGCTGAAGGAGAGGTTGACAAGTGCACATGTGCTTGTGCTACCTGAGCAAGGCAAAGGATACATAATTTTCTGTGATGCCTCTAAGAATGGACTCGGGTGTGTGTTGATGCAGGATAAACAAGTGATTTCTTTTGCTTCCCGACAGCTTAAGAAACACGAAGAGAATTATCCGACACACGATCTAGAGTTAGCTGCTGTGGTCCATGCCTTGAGATCTGGAGACATTATCTCTACGGAGAGACATTCCAGATTTTCACAGATCACAAGAACCTTAAGTATATCTTTTCTCTGCATGAACTTAACATGAGGTAACGTCGCTGGATGGAGTTAATCAAGGACTACGATTGTACAATAGATTACCATCCAAGAAAGGCCAATGTAGTTGCAAATGCCTTGAGTAGGAAATCAGCAACATCATCCTCTGATAGGACACAATTAAACTCTTTAGTATACCCTAGGACTCCTTAAGGCAAGACAATGTACACATGAAGGTGTCATGGATCGCCGGGTTGTTGGCTGAGATGCATATCAAACCCACCCTAAGAGAGAAGATTAAGGAGGCACAACAAGTTGATGTTGTAGTTCAGCAGATCAGATCTGAGTATGGTGATGAGAAGCGAGAAGGTTTTCATGAATCAGATGATCAAGTGGCATGCTATCATGGGAGGATGATAGTACCAGATGTAGATAACCTGAGGAAGTTAGTCATGGAGGAATCTCATTCTTCAATGTATACTATATATCCAGGAAGCACCAAGATGTATCAAAACTTGAAGGATATGTATTGGTGGCCTGGGATGAAGAAGGACGTAGCTGAGTTTGTTCTGAGGTGTCCAGTGTGTCAGCAAGTTAAAGCTGAACACCAGAAGCCTGCAGGAACAATGCAACCTTTACCCATACCACAGTGGAAGTAGGATCATGTAACCATGGACTTTGTTGTTGGTCTACCTAGAACAAACAAAGGACATGATTCCATTTGGGTAATTGTTGATAGGTTGACTAAGACATCGCATTTCTTACCTGTCAAAACAACCTATTCTGCTGAAAGGTTATCCCAGTTATATGTTCAAGAGATAGTGTGTTTGCATGGAGTTCCTGTCACCATAGTTTCTGACAGAGGTCCTCAGTTCACAAGTCATTTTTGGGAACTGCTACATAGAGCACTAGGCACCCAGTTAAGGTTTAGTACAACTTTCATCCACAGACGGATGGACAGTCAGAAAGGACTATACAGACCTTAGAAGATCTGTTGAGAGCATGTGTTCTCTAGTTCACAGGAAGTTGGGATCTGCACCTAAGCTTGATAGAGTTTGCCTATAACAATAGCTATCAACATAGTATTGATATGGCACCTTATGAAGCCTTGTATGGAAGACGTTGTAGATCACCCTTATGCTGGTATGAGACTGGTGAACATCAATTGTTAGGTCCTGATCTTGTACAGCAGACTACGGAAAAGATTAAAGTAATACAACAACAGATTAAGACTGCACAAGATAGGCAAAAATATTATGCTGACAAGCGTCGTAGACCGTTGGAGTTTCAGGTTGGAGACAGAGTATATCTCAAGGTCTCGCCTTGGAAAGGAGTCCTTCTCTTTGGAAGGAAAGGGAAGTTAGCTCCTAGATTTATAGGGCCTTATCCAATCATTGAACAGGTTGGAAAGGTAGCCTATAGACTAGAGTTACCACCAGAATTACAAAAACTACACCCTGTGTTTCACATTTCTATGTTAAGGAAATGTCATCCCGATACCAAGTCAGTTCTACAACCTATGGAAGTAGAATTGAATGAAGATATAACTTATGAGGAAGGACCGATGTCAATCCTTGATAATAGAATTAAAAAGCTAAAGAAGAAAGAGATGAGTCTTGTAAAAGTTCTCTCGAATCACCGTGGTGTTGAAGAAGCCACTTGGGAACTAGAGGAAGAAATGAGAAGGAAATATCCTACTCTTTTCTCTTAATATGTTTTATCGATTTCGAGGACGAAATCCTTGTAAGGGGTGGATAATTTGTAACATCCCTGACCTGGGTTATGAATTAACCCTAGGTGTTTTGCCTAAGAAATGTAATTAAATCCTTGTGATTATCTTTTGGCATGTAATTAAGTTCCTAAGGAACATATATTTTCATTTCTGTTCTTTTTAAACAATGATTGTAGTATTGTTTGGTAATGCAGGGACCTATGTGCAAATTACCCAATTAGAGGGGTTAACTTGCAAATAACACAGGTTAAGATGTTCCTCTAATAAAGAGACATCATATGAAGGAATATGATGAGGTATGATGGATTTCCCTAGTTTGGGCACCAAGGTGCAGCTTGTGGAGCAATCCTTGTGCTTAAACCCTAATTTTGGTGTAAAGGGCAATTTACCCAAAATGTGGGGTGCAACTTGTGCTATACACTTTCTAGAATATCTTTTATGACTCTTGACATCATTTAGAGAAGAAAGGATGAGAGGGGCACTTCTATTAAATAATTGGATAAGAAGGATGACCTTTGTAGTGAAAACACCTAGTATGAGTAAGAAGACCCTTCATATATATATACCTTAGTGTGCATATTGGTTTTATTTACCCTTATATCTTGCGTTTTGATGGGATTTGATTAAGTTTTGATAGCTTGAACGTGCCTTAGAAATAAGGAGGGACTTGGATGAGAATTACATGCTTTAAGAGGTCCTTATGGTGAAAATCAGCCTAAACTATATAAGCACCTTTCTTTCCAAACCAAGCAAACGTTTTCCTTCACTTCCTCACTTCTTATCTTTCTCAACCAGTCAAAGCAAAGCTCAGGAGCTCAAGGGGACGACCAAACTTTTCTAGGTAAGAGAACACCACCTTCTAGCTTGGATTCATGGAGGAAATCGTATTACAAGGTTGAATTGCTAGTTTTCTTACTTAGGTTCCTTGTTCTAGCCGACCATCCCCATCTTTTTCTTGAAGAATTGACCTTGGCCGACCTGTGGATCTCAAGACGCCATTAAAGGCTTGAGGCTTGGAAGCTTGGAAGCTCTAGGAACCACGTTTGAGGTGGGTTTTATAACTCTAACTCTTAACTTTGTTATGCATATCTTTGTTCTTGTTTTCTATGATTAGTTCTTCTTCTACCTCCCTTCTTCCTTGCTCTTTTGCAAGCAAAACGGTGGAGGAACCGACCTGAACAGAGGTTGAGGATGATGGGCGTGGATTCCTAGGTTACTTTATGAAATGACCTTGGACCCTTTTGGTCCAAACGGGTGCAACTCGTTTAAGGTCAAACGGGTTCAACCTGTTTGATCTCAAACGATCCTGCAAGATTGTTTGGATCAAAACGACCCCAAGACCATTTCATAGGGTTGACCAAGGTACGACCGTTTGAGGGTCTGTTCATAATGTATTGAATTTCTTTCCTACAATGAATTATAATCTAATTCCTAACCAATTGAGAGTTGAAGGCACTTCAACACCCTAACCCTAATCGGGTTGAAATTGCTGATTTTAATTATAGATCTTGTTGAGTTTTGGGTTGGAGGATCCAAACGGGTTCAAACCCATTTGGGGTTCACCCAAACGGTCTCACACTCGTTTAGTGACACCCCAAGACCGTTTGGAGGTCTAGGGTTAAGGAAAATTGATCCATTGTAGGTCCAATTTCAATAGGTTGAAGAATTGATAAAAGTGCTGATTTTAGACCTAATTAGGGTTCAATCCTAATCAAATCAACTTAGATTTTGGTCAAACTTTGGGCAAACGATCTCAAGACCGTTTGGAGGTCATCCAAACGATCTCAAGACTGTTTGGGCCAAGTTTGGGCCCAATTGGAGTTCAATTGATGGGTTCAATTACAATTTGTTTCACATTGTTGAGAATTGATGATTAGCCGATTGGAAACCCTAATTGAGTTAGACTTAACCCTAATTAGCTATCAATTAAGGGTCTATTTGTAGTCCAATTGATTGAGTCTCATCCTAATTGACTCAATCTGTAACTGGTTAACATGGCTTTGGCCAATTAAAGGTTTCAACATAAGAAACCCTATTCAAACATAACCTATGTGTCACCTTTTATGTTCATGCGGTTTGGACCCAAGTAAGTTCACACTCGTTTGAGTCCAAATGAGTTCACACTCATTTAAGTCCAAACGAGTCTACACTCGTTTGATCTCAAATGGGTTCACACTCGTTTGATCTCAAACGGGTTCACACTCGTTTGATCTCAAACGGGTTTACACTTGTTTGATCTCAAGTGGGTTCACACCCGTTTAAGATCAAGGGGGTCCACACTCGTTTAAAGGCCCAAATGGGTTCTAGGTCGTTTGAGGTTAAACGAGTTCAAGGTCATTTAAGAATCAAATGGGTTGAAGGTTGAAGATCAAACCCTAAACCAATTGAAGATTTTCAAGGTTGATTATACTTAATCACTTGAAGGTGTAAATGGTTCAATGATGATCTAATCTAAACCATAATGGTAACTTAAGATATTAAGGGACTAAGTGATTAATGAATTGACCCATGAGGATGATTAATGGGTAATTTACCAAAATGCCCCTGAGAGGTTTAATTGAGTTATACTTGTTCTAATCAAACCCGAATCACTTGATAGTGGTGATTTAATTTTTGTAGATCAAAGGGGACTTAACCTAACCTAATCTAAGTGGTGTAGTCACCATCTACTAGTGAGAGGAGAGAGAAAGTACCATTTATGGTGGGAACTCAAGTAAAATACCTTCAATATACATGAATGTGCACGATTAGGGTATGATGCACTTATGAGAGATCATGGAAACCCTAATTATGGTAATTGGTGAATCTTGATCTTATCTGAGGGCTTTAATGATGATGTTTCTCATGCATGGTGATGTCATGAGATTAATTCACCATGAGGTGAATAGTAAACCCTAATTCTAGGGTGATGACATATATTGTGAATAGTAAACCCTAATTGATGAAAATCAGGGAATCTAACCCTTGTAAGAATATAAGGGTACAACTCTTGATATGAACTGCTTACTATTATCAATTGAATTAACCATGCAGGTTTCTATACATGATGGTGATCATATCCAGGTAAGGATTATGATTTCATTTTCATTGGAAGCATGTTATTAGTATACATTTTCTTCATATTCCTTAAATAAAGATGAGTATTTGTTATCAGGCCTGCTGTGAGTAACCTAAATTACCTGCTCATGATATTCCTTTGATTTCTTTTAACAAAGTTTCTGGCGGAGAGTTATAACTCTCGCTGGGACAATTATTTAAAATTGTCTCACCCCGTAGATTTCTACCTTTAGGTGGACGTCGAGGTCGAAGGAACCGATCTGCAGGTGGACATCAACAACAACAGCAAATTCCGGAGCAGCAGTGACTTCAGGTGGAAACACTGTGCTGTCTAGTCTAGTAGTCAGGATAGTCTTATGTCGTCTCTGTACACTCAGGTCCTAGTAGTTTGTTGATCTGAGAATTTTGAAATCTTGAGATTTTGTATCATGACGTATATAATCACTCAAGAAGTGATTTATCAGAGATGTAAACAGTTCATCTTACTTTTATAAAAGGAGTTTCAGGTTTTTAAGATCTCGTTTTCAAAAAGTTTTAATTTCTCATGATTTTCGTATTCCGCTGTTAATCGAATCGCTTCCGCTATGTTTATCTTTTGTTTTGGAGATCAGAGCCCACAAGTATCAGCAACAGCAACACCAGGGGAAGCAGTGAATCTCAGGTGGAGATACTGACTACTGAGTCCTGTAGTTAGTTTGTCTTATGTCGTCTCTGTACTCTCAGGTCCTAGGAGTCAATAGATCTGAGATTTTGGTTTTTAGTCTCGAGATTTGGATCTGGATGTATATAATCACTCGAGAGGTAATTTTACAATGATGTAAACTGTTCATCTTGTTTCTTATAAAGGAGTTTTATGGTTTCAAGATCTTTCTCCAAAAGGTTTTAATTTCCATTATTCCACTACTATTTAATCGCTTCCTCTTAGTTTATCTCATGTTTTATAAGTTGGATCCCACAGTGTGAGCCATGTCTGTAATGTTTGAACAAAAGTGGGGTAAGTAATAAGATTTTTGACTGATTCACCTTACCCGATATCGAGCGGTAGACCAAGAAAGTCATGTTGCCCGACACCAGATATGCGACACTTGAAAAACTGATACGGGTTAAAGTCTAAAGGAGTCCTGATTCAAAAATACCCGATACAAGCAAGTCAGTATCGGGCGGAGGTAAATGCATCTTGTTGCCCGATGGGGATCTGGCCAGTAGTGCAGGTCGATATGGGGTTGCGTTAGTAAAACAAGGCTTGCCTGATATGGGTGCTCGATATGGATGCCCGACATGGGCACCGCGCGATACTCATATCGCTTGGCAAAGTGTCGAAGGCCGATACGATCTCAAAGCGGTTGAGTAAACGCAAGCCTATCATGCGATAAACTCAGAATAGGGCCCCACCCGATACGAGTCCCATCCGACTTGAGGTGTCACGTGATACAAGGTGTCACATGATACGAGTCGGGCAATACAAGTTGGAGCCACATCATGAAACAAAACTAGGCGATGGGTCCTATGCGATACACCTGTGTCAGGCGGGAGCATGTGACAAGCGTGTCGCACGATGTGGTTAAAGGACCGATGAAAAAGAAACTCGAAAGGCGAAACTCGGTGTAAAGCAAGTTCGTTGCTCGATACTAGCATCGTGCGAAAAGGGTGTTGCGCGATACACATCTCACCTGACATGAGGTTCCACACAATATGAGGTGTCGCACGATACGATCTCCCCGATACGTCACGTGACACGATTGATTGATTACTCAAAAAGGTGTATTGTGTTATACCTATATCGGGTGAGGTTGCTGGCACGCGACACGGGTATCGTGAAGAGGTTGGCTGACACAGGAGCTGAAGTAAAGGTAGGATGCATGATACAGGAGTAGGTGAAAAATAAATACAGGTGCCCAACACGGTTAAACTTGAGTTACTATATATAGCCGTGGTGAGCGGGGGTAAATTGGGAAAAATAGGGACACGTGTCACGCGGGATCAGCGTGTCGCGTGACATGCTACCCGATACGGCGCACTTATTGCGCCACGCGAGGTGCGCTGGCCGATACAACTTTGGACGATAGAGATGCCCGACATGCCACAACGCGCGATACTCACAACCTGCCCGACACGTAATTTCAAGGGGCTGACGATGTCGCCCGATAGAGGTTGCGTGTCACGCAAGGCGAGAAGGAAGGGAACAGGTTGGGACACGCCTGATAAGATTCCTTAAAAGAGTAAAAATGAAAAACAAAACAAGGGTAGAAAACTAAAATCACAAAGCGTTGATGGGTAAAACATTATTGGAATAAAAGAAGGATTTCAGCCTCAGATAGTATTACTTATCAAAGCTTATAAAAACTAAGTCGGTGGCCCATAAAATGAGGGAGTCCGTGCACGTGGCGCATGCACTGACTCGGGCCTTATTACAATGATAATGTTTGTAATGTTTTTCTTCAGGAAGGGAAATAACATCCTATGCTAGAAAAATAAAACTCAGGTTGCCTCCCGATGAGCGTTGTAGTTTCCATCGCCAGCTCAACAACATCAAATCCTTTTACTCCGCTCCGGTGGTTGTTGTTCTAGCTTCTTGCAGGGCCATCTCTGATCTTCTCACTAAAGCTTCGTCTTCATAAAACCTTTTTACTCTATGCCCGTTCACTGGAAAGACTTTTTGTCAGATCGTCCTTATCGTAGAGCTCCATCATCCCATATGGGTAAATCTTTGCAATGGTGAAAGGTCCAGACCATCTACTCTACAACTTCCCTGGAAAAAGATGGATAGAAGATTTAAATAGCAAAACTTTATCACCTTCATTGACATCCTTTTTCCTCAGATGTGAATCATGCCAGATCTTGGTCCTCAACTTGTAGATCCTGACGTTTTGATAGGCATGGAGTCTCAGCTCCTCAATCTCTTGTAGTTGAAGAAACCTTTTCTTTCCAGCCAACATCTGGTCCATATTGAGCTGCTTGATTGCCCAGAATGCTTTATGCTCCAATTCAAAAGGAAGATGGCAGGTGTAATGACCCTGACCTGGGTTATGATGTAACCCTATTTGTTTTGGCCAATAAAGTTGCTTATAACTTTAAAATAATCCTCTAATGTGTTTTGTTATCATGTGAAACACTTATGTTTCAAATTTGGTCCCGATTGAATGCTGTTTGAGCAATTTTCCTTTGTTTTGGACTAAAGTGCAATTTACCCAAGTTGAGGGGTTATATTGCAAAATGTCACATGTTGAACATGACTCATGTGTTTTAGCATCATTATAGAGAAAATTATGCAAGGTTGTGGCTTGTGGAAAGCCTAAATTCCAAGTTTGAACTTGTTTGAATAAAGCTGGTACCTTGTGCACCAATTTTGGTACAAATTGTAATTTACCCAAAATGTAGGGTTTATATGAAAATTACCACCTCTAGAGTGTTACTACTTCCTCTATGTATAATTTAGAAGATAGATAATGAATGAGACACCATTTTTGAATCATGTATGAATGATGGTAATCTTGGTGATGAAATGACCAAGAAAAGGGTTGAATATGAAAGCTTAACTTGAGTTGTATCAAGTTGAAAAGCTTATATATGAGTGCCTATCAGCCAAGGATCCATAGGAGGTGACTCATATCTTTTTTTGAACTCTTGTAAAAGGCCATATCATGCAAAGAACCTCAAGTAGGTGAGTTGTGTCGGGTTACAAATTCCTTAGCAAAGTTGTGATGAGTTGTGAATAAAGTGGTGATTTTATTGATATATCTTATTCAAAAGGATAAGTAGTGGAAGAATTTGCATCTCTATATGATCCTCAACCATTTTTCAAGACAAGATAAATGTTTATGCATGCATGTACACGTGCCACCATGCATGGACACGTGGCACCTACTAGTTCAAAATGATGACACCTCATTTTTACCTTCCTTCATGAACAACAAGTGTATATACCCCTAGTTTCACTCCTTGGTGCAATTTTGAGACGCCTACCACCCTCCTACCTTAAGTTATCATGCATATAGCTCCTATATCGTGAAGAGATTATGTGGTATCGTGCATGGGCCTTGGGGTATCGCCCATGGCAAGATCATATCGCCCAAATAGGTGATATCGGCCATATAGGGTGATATCAGCCATAGAGTGATGTGTTGAGTGGCATATCATGCAAGTGAGTGTAATATCATGAAAGAGGGGTGGAATATCTTTCAAGGGCACAAGGGTATAGTACAAGAGTGCTAAGGAGCAAGAAGGAGCTCATACTTAACCCTAAGGTGAGACAATGATCATCTTCAACCTTGGATTGAAGCATGATTTTAGGGTTATGATCTTTCTTTCTTTTCTTCTTCACCAATTGCTTATCCATGGTGATTACTTTTATATGAAGGAGTTGTGAACGATCCTTGGACCTTTGATAATTCATATTCAACCTTAGGAACATGGATCTTTGGAGCTTGGATCTTTGAAGTTGTTCTTAAGGCGGGTTATATAACTTGAACTCAACCATGTTATTATTCATCACCTAAATTGCTATACTTAATGAATTACTTTTAATTCTGAAATTTCCTGAAATAGTTGATGAGAGTTCTAGTAGTTTCTTAGACCTGTTACCATGAACTATAACAGTTAGAACTAAGGTCTAGAGCTTGAAGATGATGGTATTACTTTATAAAAGTGATATCGGGTGCAAGCACATAAGCAAGCACCTCTAACCCGATATGATGATGTACCTACTTCACTAAAACGATATGGATATGATTTTATACCTTCTTGCATGATATGGGGGTTTAGTATACACCTCTTGCACGATAGGAAGTCTATTATAGACTCCATGCACGATACAAGGTCAATTGTATACTTGTAAGTTGACAAGAAACCCTAATTTGGGTAACCCGATATAAGTGAAGAGTAACAAGTGCTAATGCATGGTATGATCATATAATACATCATTGGTACATAGTATCATAAGGCCTACATGACCTTGCATGACATGGCTGCATGACACATGACCTTGCATGATAGGGTTACACAATACACAACCCTAGACAATATGGTAGCCCGTCATGGTGAGGAGTTGATACCTCTTAAGCATCATGGGCGACACATATATGTACCATGTGCCCGTCACAATCAACCCTAACCTGACATGGGTGTTTCAACCTAACATTTGATGGTGTATCCCAATATGATTTGGTGCCCTACACTCCAATTGACTTGTATATTGGGTTGAGCCCGATATGGCAAACCCTAATCTGTCACAGCCAACCCTAGATGGTGTGCCACCCGATATGGTGATTGAATGCACCTCTAGTCCGACATGGTGATGGTTTAATACCTCATGCATGACATGGGTAACACATACAAACACCTCTAGCCTGATATGGATGATGTCATATACCTCTAGCCTGATATGGTGAGTGCTCATACACCTCCAACCCGATATGGTGGTGCCTGTACACTTACAACCTGATATGGTGAACATATGTACACTTCTAACCCGAGATACCTTCTAAAGGTGAGGGCAAGACACTCTTAGGAGTAATGAGTGTAACACCAAGTAATGGTGTGTCTAGTACCTTGATAAGTGAAACACCTAAAGTGGTTGATAATGGAAAACCTTATATCAACAATGCCTTAACTCGAGATGAGTCCATATCATTGATGAGGGTTGGATAATTCAAATGTGTGACTTATGACCAATACATTACATGATAAATGTGATGAGCTAGTGCATAAAGTATTAGGATGGGAAATACCCTAATACAAGATAAGTTGATGAACTTAAGTAAGTTAAAAGTGATGAGGGAAGTGATACATCAAGACATGATAGATATCACATCTAGCACCCCAAGGTTGATACACTTTGATATACCCTAAATCCAATATACTTGGATGAGTAACACATGAAGTGTGTTATGCAAATTGTTACATTGAGATGTAATGCACTTTGATAAGTGCAGGCTAACGTGCCTTATGAAAAGGTTAATCCAAATCAATAAAGTATGATGTAATCATATTCTGGTAAAGTTGAGAGAGGAACTTATATCTTGTGTTGATAATTCATTCAATGATAAGTGATGAGAATAAATAAGCATGATTAAATTCTTATGTTATCAATGTTGGCTCCTAGGTGTGTGAAGCAGTGAAATAGGGCTTGATCATTAATAATACAATCTTGAGAACCTAAATGGTTATTTATGGAAAACCCTAATGGTGGGTGATGATATGTAAGAGAAATCCTAACCCTAAAAAGGGAATAGTGGTATTACTTTGTGTTGCATGGTGCTGATATGTAAGCATTATAACTGTTATCATGAAGTAATAACCATGCAGATATCATGAGAACATGAACATAGCCAGGTGTGAGCTATGATGTTTCTTTTGTTAAAGTTGTTAATGAGCCATAATATGCCTTGTTGCCTACTAAGAGGTAACAAGAGGTGAAATGAGCTTTGTGAGCTATGTAGAATGCATGTGTAGAAAGAATCATGATTACCTTAGTCAGATGACCTGAATGTATTAAGTTACCTAATAAGTGGTAACAAGTATTCTATGATGGACTAAGGGTTTGAATACCCGTATTATATAATCATGATGATGAACTTGTTAAGAAATGGAAATGTACCTGATGAGATGAGGGATTAAGATCCCAATACTTTATTAAAAGAGTATGGCTACAGGCCATGACTGCACAAGACAATACCATGCATTAGCTATGTGATCTATGCCTGAAGAGAGTATATGCTACGGCTATAACTCTATAGCGAAGATGTCAATATACCCTGGCAAGCTAATTGTAGTTTGACACATGATGTCTCTGCCATATAATCTTGTACTGACCGAGAAGGTTGATATTACTCTGCTTAGCATATCCTAGAAGGATAAATGTTATACATGTACTTTAATTCCTCATTGAATAAGTATCATGCTGCTTTATCAAGTTATAGCTGAAATGCTTTGAATAGGAATACTTCTCCTATCTATTTAGACATTGATCTATCTATTGTTGAATATATAACTCCTATGCACAATTTTATTCAATTAAACTGCAATAATAATGTTTTGACAGAGAGTTATATCTCTCACTGGGGAAATTTACAATTGTCTCACCCCCGTGGGATCCACATTTTTAGGTGGACGCGGACGAAGAGGCAGGAATCCTTCAGTAGGTGAAGAATAGCAACAATAGCAGTAGAAGAAAACGGTAGTAATTTCTCAGGTGGAAACACTGACTGTCACAATGACACCCCACCATCACACAAACAACGAGATGAAACGTGAAAAAGTGCATAACCTCATCTTACCGAAAACATGGGTTAATTAAAACTGATTGCGGAAAGCATACATGAGAGAACTTTTGCATCCAGATCCTACAGAGAAACATGTTATATAAATGTTCACAAGCCTTGTTATAGGTCCACAGCTTATTAGAACCAGCTGTACTGTCAGCACCAGAGTTCAACACCTATTTATACATACATAACGGACACGTACGACCAGCAGTAGGATATACAAGATTACAACAGTTAGACATCGTGAAACATCGTCAAACACCTCCGAGGACCTGAGAGTACAAGGATGACTCTAGGACTCTACTACAAAACCACCAAAACAACAACATGCCCATCTCTTGCCTTCTACAGCTCCTCTTGCAGCTCGGCCGCAACCTCACGACCACCACCACGTCTAAAGCGCTCACCTAAAAAGGGTGTAAACCAGCGGGGTGAGTGATGCGATGATTTTAAGTCACATTTATAGACCTATTTCGTATGTGTTTTGTGCTCTAATTACTCATTTTCATGGATAATATTGCATAATTCACTTAATTTGGTCTTTGCCATCATATTATATCAAATCCCCTTTGTTTTACTATTGTGAGCATCATTTATCATCTTATTATAAATTTTGTGGATTTACTTGGTCTTGTTGTGAAATTTCAGGAAAAACAAGTATCTGCTTCCGTCGATACCATCGACGGAAGTCGATACCATCGACCAAGCCACAGGTTGTCAGCCGAGAAGAGCAATACAGAGTCGATACCATCGACATCTAAGTCGATGGCATCGAGATCACTTCAGGTTGCTGGCGAGGATGCAGTCGATACCATCGACGAAAGTCGATGCCATCGACACAAGGAGAGCTACAGCGTCGCTAAACGACAACAACCGACGCTAAAGATAGTCGATACCATCGACACGCGAGTCGATGGTATCGAGATCACCACAGGCGCTCAGAATAAAAGAAAGGAAAGCTGCCGCTAATCCGCTGCGTCGATACCATCGACCCACGTCGATGGTATCGACGCCGGCAGATATGCGTTGGATCTGTTTTGATCTCGATCGGACGACTGTTGTTATTTGACGACCTAATTAGGGACTTATACCTAATGACGACCGCCCACACGACGGGGGAAGCTCATATCGCATTGCACGAGTGCCGAGAAAGGAGAGAAAGGAGAACGGAGGCCAGAAGCTCATCCCGGGTGATTCGGACGCTGCCGAAGATGATTTCCACCACCGACAGGCGGGGAAGCTCGTGTTCTACGCCAAGGATCCACCGGTTCTTCTCCGTTCAGGGGTTTTCCCATTTATTTCCTGTTTTTCTTATGAATTCCCCAATTTCTACCATGTATTCATGTGAGATGAACATGAGAGGCTAAAACCCTCAATCTTTAGGACCGGGAGTAGCCCGGGAATGCATTGTATGGCATTTTTATATCAATAATTCATATTTTTCTCTCAAATCTGTGGAATAGATTCGTTTTCTCCATTTCTATTGTTATGCTTGATCACCATAATAATAACTTAATACCCTTAATCACTTCGACAGAAGGATTAACGGTTGAAAAGAGACGAAATCTACATTAATTAATAAAACCCTTGATAAAGGAGTTGTAAAATTAATGGTGGGAACTGAGGGACCGTTTTTAATGCGCTTAGTTTAGGGGAATGATTACTACGACGGTGGAATCAACCTAAACCTAAGTAGTGAATTACACCACGACAGTGGGTAATTCTCATTTCAGGCCACTACCCGGATAGAGAGAGAAGTGTGAGTAATTATATGAAACCTAATACAATGTTGACCCGCGGTGAAACCGCCATCCTAAAGATATCCTTTTGAATTGATTAAATTAACCTTTAATCGATTGTTTTCTTTGTTTGATTTTTATTTTCTTTTTAATTTGAACAACAAAACCCTACTTTGTTAACCGGTCTAGCTGATTGCGATTAGTTAGTAAAAGTCCCCAATAATTCACGTATCCCTGAGTTCGACTCGGGCCTCACAAGGCCTATATTACTCGACGCGTATACTTGCGTTTAAGCGCGTAGTAAAATACACGTCAAGTTTTTGGCGCCGTTGCCGGGGATACGGCGAATTATTGGCACTTTGAGTGCTAAGAGCGGCCACTCTAGGCCACATTTTTTTATTTTATTCTAAAACAATTTTAAAAAATTCCTATATTTCTCTATAATTGTGTTTACTCGTTCAAAGCATTGTACTGAACCTCGATTTTCATATTTCAGGTACTTTGCATGGTGCATACGCGTAGTACCGACTACGCGAATCGCACACCTGAGGTTCCATCTGCGGGACCAGAGGACAAGGACTACTACGAGCAGGAGCACCAAAGTGATATAAATTCTGAATCTGAGCAAGAACAAGAAGAAGCAATGGTTGAAGCACAGACAATATGGGAGAAGATCAAGGCGTCTTCTTCCTCGGCATCAAAGGGGCCTATAAAGAAACAGGGGATAAACATTCAAACCTACAAGATCGATCCAGCATTGATTAACCTGGTTAAATCAAACACATTTCACGGATTAAAAAATGAAGATCCAGTGGCCCACATCAGCCAGTTCGTGGAGAACTGTGATATGGTGAAGATAGATCGATTTCCACAGGATGTGCTCTACCTCAAGTTATTCCCGAGTTCCTTGGCTGGAGTGGCAAGAGAGTGGCTTCATAACCTCGACGACGAGTTTGTTGAATCATGGGATCACATGGTGGAGGTTTTCTTCGAGAGGTTCTTCCCTCCTGAGAAGACCAATGATATGATCCGGAAGATCCACAATTTCACCCAACAGGCGGGTGAAACTTATTCTGAGACTTGGGAGCGATTCCAAGTCATGTTGAGGAGATGTCCACACCATGGACTGGACAAGGAAACCCAAGTGAAGATCTTCTACTTTGCTCTCTCCGAGCATGATAGAAGCAATTTGGACTCGGCTGGCTCCGGATTTTTCTTAAATAACACTGATACAAGATGCTGGGAAATACTGAAGAATATGGCACGAAAGAAATCTTGGGGAGAAAGAGAAAGAGGCCCAGTTGAGCAAGCAAGAGTTGCCAGTGAGTCAATGGCAATGAGAGAGCTGAATGAGAAGATGGATCTTCTCGCAAAGAGGTTGCTGCAGAAGGAAGACAATGAGTCCGAGGATGAGGCTCAGGTCAAGTATATGAGGCAACAACAAGGGTACAGGAATAACGATTATTCATGGCGGAAGGACACGAAATTTTCATGGAAGGATCCAAATAACTTTTTGCAGGATCCGGACGCCAAGCCTGCACCGGTCACGGAGGATAAGAGCACGGAGTTGCTCAATCAAGTCATAAAGCAAAATCAAGAGTTGATGAACACTTTTGGGCAGCAAATAAAGCAACAGGGTGAATTTATGAACCAGTTTGGGCAGACTTTGCAGAGCCACGGGGCTCAAATGAGAACTATAGAGACTTCCATGGCGCAGATGGCAGCCGAGATTGCAAGCTTGAAGAAGCCGGCACATCCGGGTTTTCCGGGGAACACCAATGTTCCCAGGGGAAACCAACAGGCCAAGGCCATCTTATTGAGGAGCAGTAAGAAAGTGTTGAATCCAAGGGCGGATGACACAAGCACACCGCAGGACACAGTTGAAGAAGCAACAGTCAAAGAGCAGCCCGCACCTGTCATAGAGCAAATTGAGGACATAGCTGAAGATGGTAAGGAAGAACAAGCCACTGAGGAGGAACCACAAAAATTAACTCCCTATGTGCCACCTCACCAAAGGGCACATACCGTTCCGGTCCCCTATCCCAATAGTGCAAAAGCAAGAAAGGTGGATGCACAGTTTAAGAAATTTCTGGACAGCTTTAGGAAGTTATCAGTGAATATTCCTTTGCTAGAGGCAATTGAGCAAATACCGTCTTATGGGAAGTTTCTTAAAGATGTAATCACAAAGAAGAGGAAAATACCCGACACTGAGGTTGTGGTATTGAAGGAGCAAGTGAGTGCTTTTATTATGGGCACTTTGCCGCCAAAGAGACAGGACCCCGGTTGTTTTAATATTTCTTGTTTTATCGGGAAGTTCAAATTTGGAGAGGCACTTTGTGATTCCGGGGCAAGCATCAATCTGATGCCCCTTTCTACGTTCAAGAAACTTGGATTGAAGGAGTCGAGGCCAAGTAACATGACCATCCAATTGGCCGATAATTCTGTGGTGAAACCGTATGGAATCTGTGAGGATGTTTTGGTAAAGGTAGACCGCTTTGTTTTTCCGGCTGATTTCGTCGTTATGGAAATGCAGGACGAGCACGGCAATGAGTTACTACTTGGTCGCCCATTCCAAGCTACAGCTGATATGATCTTGGAGATGGGGAGAGGTTGCTTCACCTTGGGCATTGCGGATGATCGCTTTGAGATGGTCATGCCCAATGGCAATGCATCTAATAAAGCAAAAGCACAGTGCAACATGGTTAAGCATGTGGAACAAAATATCTCACTTTGTCTTGGGAAGCCATTTTTGGATATGGCTCATGTGATGAGCAGGATAGATAATGGGACCTTAGCTGTGGACATTATGGAGCAAACTAAAGTTGTCTCTTTATGCAAAGCTGTTGGGTTTCCAAATGATGAGAATGAGGACATTCCACCTTCGTGGGAGGATGATGCGATTATTACTTCGGTTTTTGATGCATATCCAGAATTGCCTTTGGAGGCGTGTTTGCTAAATGTCACTTATGATTGGATGCGGAGTACTTCACTCAAGGAGTGCGGCAAGATGCTTCAAATGCTTCCATGTTTCTACACAAGGCACTATGAATATTTGGGTACACTTCCCCCACCGCTACAATCATCTCTTATTTGCCCACCTGATCTGGAGTTGAAGCCATTGCCCCCGCATATGAAGTACGCCTTTCTAGCTGAGGAGGACAAGTTACCAGTGATTGTATCTGCATACTTGAGTGCGGATGAGGAGGAGCAACTACTGATAGTGCTCAAGAACCACCGTGGAGCTTTTGGGTGGTCTGTGGCGGACATCAAGGGGATCTCCCCTACACTTTGTCAACACAAGATACGGCTCGAGGAGGGAGCCAAGCCAATCATACAGCCTCAAAGACGTCTAAATCCAAGCATGATGGAGGTTGTCAAGAAGGAAGTCATAAAGCTTCTTGCTACAGGGATCATTTATGCCATATCCGATTCGACGTGGGTGAGTCCCACACAGTGCAGGGATGGTATTCTTCACAGGTGCGTGCCGGAGGTGGAGTACGAGAGTGTTCTCCACCACTGTCATGCGTCGCCTACGGGAGGACACCATGCTAGCTCACGGACAGCAGCCAAGGTGTTGGAGAGCGGCCTTTATTGGCCCACTTTGTTCCGGGATGCCTATGATTTTGTTAGGCAATGTGACCCGTGCCAGCGCACAGGTAACATCTCAAGGAGACAAGAAATGCCCCTGAATGTATTTCAGGAAGTTGAGGTATTTGATTTATGGGGCATTGACTTCATGGGACCCTTTGTGTCCTCAAATTCAAATCTTTATATCTTACTTGCTGTAGACTATGTGTCGAAGTGGGTGGAGGCAATCCCCACAAGGACTAATGATTCGAATGTAGTGTGCAGGTTTGTCAAAGAGAACATTTTCTACAGGTTCGGGATACCCCGAATGATCATAAGTGATGGAGGCACACATTTTCGAAATCAGAAATTCGCAACACTTTTGAAGAAGTATGGGGTCAAGCACAACATTGGCACCCCATATCATCCACAGACGCAAGGACAAGTGGAGGTATCAAATAGAGAAATCAAGAAGATTTTAGAAAGGACCGTAGCATCCACGAGGAAAAATTGGAGTGCATTGCTACCGGACGCACTTTGGGCGTATAGAACGGCGTACAAAACACCTATAGGAACCACGCCTTTTAGGTTGGCGTACGGCCGGGCTTGCCATCTTCCGGTGGAGCTGGAGCACAAGGCCCATTGGGCGCTACAAAGGCTGAACTTGCGCTATGATGAGGCCGGGAGAAAAAGGATGTTTGAATTGAATGAATTGGATGAGCTACGCATGACGGCATATGAGAATGCCCGCATCTACAAAGAGCGCACAAAGCTGATCCACGATCGCCATATTGAGATGCGCACGTTCAAGAAGGGAGACAGCGTTCTATTGTTCAACTCCCGTCTCAAACTGCATCCCGGGAAGCTGAAATCCCGGTGGAGTGGACCCTTCATTGTGGAGGAGGTGAAACCGCACGGAGCGATTCTTGTGCGTGATGGAGATGCCACGTTCTTGGTGAACGGGCAACGCTTGAAGTTGTATTTTGGTGAGAATTACAAGAGGAAAGTGAATGAGGTCAAACTCATTTCACTTGTGCATGAATGAGATGAAGGGAAGACGTCTAGCCTAAGACGCTAAACAAGGGCGCTTGTTGGGAGGCAACCCAACCATCGGTACATTAGGATAGTTTAATTTTAGTCATAGATTGCTTTTATTTCGTTTAAATTTTAGTTTAAAAATGATACCTTGATCCGTTTGTTGAATGTGCAGGCACAGGTAGGGTCGATACCATCGACACACTCGTCGATGGTATCGACATGGGTTCAGGTTGACACCAGCAAAAATCGCACTGCGTCGATACTATCGACACCCTCGTCGATGGTATCGACATGGTCACAGACAGGTCGCAATAAAAGTGTCGATGGTATCGACACCCCAGTCGATACCATCGAGATCTCTGGAGATATTCAGACGAATTTTGCTCAGTCAACTCGATACCATCGACGGCCTCGTCGATGGTATCGACATCATCACAGCTTGAATGCAACACAACGGCGGTGTCGCAATAAAAGCAAGTCGATACCATCGACATCCGTCGATGGTATCGACGGACATATCACCAATCCGCACACAGACATCGACGACGATCGCAACAGCCACGTCAGCGATCCGGGTGCTGCGTCGATACCATCGACTTCCGTCGATGGTATCGACCCGTCAGCGATCCGGGTTTCTCGATCCAGCAAACGTCAGCCGTCGATACTCGCGAGGGAGGCGGATACCCGCGAGATGTGTCGATACCATCGACCCGCGTCGATGGTATCGACGGGTCAACAGGGGCGCCGATCAAGCCTATTTAAGGGGACTTGCAACGTCATTTGACGTCACACCTTCATAGCAAGTATCCTCCTTAGCGCCGAGCACTCCCCCGAGCCCTCCAAGACTGAAGAGAAGCGTCATCGAGCGGAGATCTTCATCGAGCGGAGAATTTCTTCTCCATCTTCACCGAGCTCTCTTCTTCTAATCCCATCTTTTCTCGCAACCATGGTGCACGTCGCCAGAGCGTCGTCCTCAAGCACACACCCTATGGAGATCGAGGAGTTCGTTCCTCCCCCAACCGCTTCCATCCCTCGTCCACGCCTCATACATGCCAACATGGAGGTGAGGAAGGTCTACGAGGAGATAATGAAGCGAAAGTTCGAGCCAACCCGGTATGTGGACCGGGGCATGATCCAGGAGTTGGGATTCGAGGCCAACTTGGCCTATGTGCTTCATGGACAAGCACGCAACACCAGCAGAAGCCTACGCCCTGACGAGCTGCAGTACCATGCGGATGGGCAGCCGTTTTTCGGAGAATGGCCCACCTACAAGGAACTGGTGGTGGAGTTCATGGCATCTCTTGACGTCTGCGTCGTACCAAACGACGTGGTAGCATCGGACCGGGAATGGATCAAGGGAAGGGTGTCCTTTCGACTCTTCAACAACAACTACAATCTCACACTAGTCCAGTTCAATCAAATCTTCAACTGGATCCACTCTCCACATGATCACCGAAGGCCGGACTCCCGCACCGACTATGCAAAGATCTTCTCCGAGCTAGTTACAGTGCTGGCGGGGAAGACCGTGAGCTACCACAATGCGGCGGTAGCAGATTTTGAGCACCCGTTCGTCCGGGTCTTGCATAGGATGTTGAGCTTGACATTCTTCGCTCGAAGTGATCTTGCTTTGAGCAAGTTTCGGGAGAGTGACTTGCTCTTCCTTTACGCACTCCTGAAGCGTCAACCATGCAACTGGGGGGCATTCTGGCTACAGCGCGTCCTGGCGGTGAAGAGGAGCACAAGGAAGGCTCCAATCCATTTTGGTGGTCTTGTCACCAAGTTGGCGCTTTACTTGGGGCTGAACTTTCAGTCCATGACTCTGATCTCTACGAGGAGCAAGGTGAACGTGCAACACTTGCACCATTCAAACCTCATTCTTCTCCGGGACGGGTTGGCGTATGCTCATTGCCACGTCAACCAAGCTTATCAGGAGAGCTCCCTACCGGATGACGTCTTCAACATAGAGGGCAAGCAGCACTTCCGGTGGCCAATCATAGCCATCGAGTCCTCCGAGGAAGAAGGCGGAGGTGACGAGCAAGAAGGCGAGGCTGCAGGGGAAGAGGAGGCTTTCACACCTCTTCGAGCACGTGTGGCACCACGGAAGCATCCTAGGATGCATCCGGGTGCATCTTCATCATCTCAGCCCCCGCCGCCATCACCACAGCACGAGCAGCCAACCGAGGATCCCTATTCCATGCAGGGGATGTACACCATGCTGCAGGACATCCAGCAGACTCAGCAGCAGCACATGGTTATGTATACCGGCATTCATGAGACTACGAGCCGGGTACTTGACAACCAACGTGCTATGTTCGAGAACGAGCGGCTCATCCTCGCCAACCAAGAGAAAATGCACACCCGGTTGCAGCGGATAGAGACGCAACAGGAGCCCTTCTTCGACCATTAATGGAGTCAAGACTACTTTGGAGGCTATCCACAGCCTCCGCCGAGGACCCAATATGATCCAAGCTTCCAGGGGGAGTACCCGTCTTGGGATCCTACGGCACCGCAATACCCTCCACCGCCTTCGCAGGATTGATCAGGGTATCACTGTTCCACCCTTAAGTTGGTTTTTGACTATGAGGCCATAGTCGAATTCAAGCTTAGGGGGGTGGCTGGAACAGCTCTATCTTTTATCTTTTCTTTAGTTGTTTTTAGTTTTTGCTTTGTTATTTGTTCTTGCAATTTTAGTTTGTTTAGGATCCACATCTATCTAGTGTAATCGTGGATGTCTTAAAAATTGTCATCTCGCTGTTTTCATGGGAAATTTAAGGGAATTTAAAAATTTCTGTGTCTTTTGGATAGCTTAACTTGGTTGTCCTTGGGGAACTTGTCCTATGAAAATGATTGATTATGTCAACTTTGAAGCAATATGTCACACCCACACCCCCATTGACTCATGAAAAGTGGATAGTAACGGTTGTTTGAGCCTAACCTAATCAAATGGTAATGAGACCTTAATTGGATATAAGAGAAAGAACCCTTTGAACTACTACACATGTCACTAAGGAGGGACACATGATATTTTTCTAAGGTTCAGTAACTTAATCTTGTGATCATTCCACTTCATATTTTTCCATAATTTACCAAAGAATTGGAAGTAAAGTACAGTTTTAATTCCTTCTTGCGTGCATAGCATGTAGATAGGATTTGCATTGTTATTTTCATACTTTTGCATAAAACGGAAGAAAAAAATGTATAGTGATTCATGCACATTACCTTTAGGTGCATGTCATGTAGTTGCACTCATAACTTTCATGATTTTCACGCAGAAGTACACCATTTACCTCAGGTTGTCTTAAAAAGTGATCTAAATTGTTCCATACCCTCGAAATAGTACAAAGATTTCCAATCATGAAGAAAATAGCCTAACACATGTATCTCTAAGCAATTATGGATATGTGGGCTAAGAAAAAAAAAGAAATTTTTTTTTTGAAAATCTGAAAAAAATTGAGAAAAGAAAAAAAAAAGAGAGAATTTAGAAGGAAATGGAATAAGAGGGAGAAAGGAACATGATATCACTTGCATAACAAGGAAATTGAGTACATGATGTGGCTTAATTAGATTTCTATCTCTTTTTGAGGTGGAAGGTTAGTGCATGCATCATTCCACCCAATTATAAGCATTAGGGCATTTTCAATGTGAATTTGCATCATTTAGGACATTTTGTTATGTGCATTTTGAAACTGTGTAATACTTCCAAATTCTTCCATGAACCACCCATTCCATCCACCCGTTGCTCGGATTGGTAGGCCACTGTGATTTTCTCCTCACTCATGTTTATCAGGAGAACTGCTTCCATGTAGATGGTAGTTAGGGCGAGCAACGTAGTGTAGGTGATCACAAGATGCACCAATGCTGAATCGGCAAATTTTATTATGTTAACTGCCTTATGTGATAGTGTTCATCGGTTTGAAGGATAATTTCTTTTATTTGATGATTATTGTCGCCTGTAGGGTAATTACTGTTCTGTGATTAGGAAAGGCCGGTTTGAGAACGTCCAGTGGGAGTCATGTGTGATGTAGGTTGGTATGTTGATTGTTAGTTGACATCTGCAATTCTATTCTAAGGATTAGTTGCTCGAGGGCGAGCAATGTTTAAGCTTAGGGGAGTTTGATGCGATGATTTTGAGTCGCATTTATAGACCTATTTCATATGTGTTTTGTGCTCTAATTACTCATTTTCATGGATAATATTGCATAATTCACTTAATTTGGTCTTTGCCATCATATTATATCAAATCCCCTTTGTTTTACTATTGTGAGCATCATTTATCATCTTATTATAAATTTTGTGGATTTACTTGGTCTTGTTGTGAAATTTCAGGAAAAACAAGTATCTGCTTCCGTCGATACCATCGACGGAAGTCGATACCATCGACCAAGCCACAGGTTGTCAGCCGAGAAGAGCAATACAGAGTCGATACCATCGAAATCTAAGTCGATGGCATCGAGATCACTTCAGGTTGCTAGCGAGGATGCAGTCGATACCATCGACGAAAGTCGATGCCATCGACACAAGGAGAGCTACATCGTCGCTAAACGACAACAACCGACGCTAAAGATAGTCGATACCATCGACACGCGAGTCAATGGTATCGAGATCACCACAGGCGCTCAGAATAAAAGAAAGGAAAGCTGCTGCTAATCCGCTGCGTCGATACCATCGACCCGCGTCGATGGTATTGACGCTGACAGATATGCGTTGGATCTGTTTTGATCTCGATCGGATGGCTGTTGTTATTTGACGACCTAATTAGGGACTTATACCTAATGACGGCCGCCCACACGACGGGGGAAGCTCATATCGCATCGCACGAGTGCCGAGAAAGGAGAGAAAGGATAACGGAGGCCAGAAGCTCATCCCGGGTAATTCAGACGCTGTCGAAGACGATTTCCACCACCGACAGGTGGGGAAGCTCGTGTTCTACGCCAAGGATCCACTGGTTCTTCTCCGTTCAGGGGTTTTCCCATTTATTTCCCGTTTTTCTTATGAATTCCCCAATTTCTACCATGTATTCGTGTGAGATGAACATGAGAGGCTAAAACCCTCAATCTTTAGGACCGGGAGTAGCCCGGGAATGCATTGTATGACGTTTTTATATCAATAATTCATATTTTTCTCTCAAATCCGTGGAATAGATTCGTTTTCTCCATTTCTATTGTTATGCTTGATCACCATAATAATAACTTAATACCCTTAATCACTTCGACAGAAGGATTAACGGTTGAAAAGAGACGAAATCTACATTAATTAATAAAATCCTTGATAAAGGAGTTGTAAAATTAATGGTGGGAACTGAGGGACCGTTTTTAATGCGCTTAGTTTAGGGGAATGATTACTACGACGGTGGAATCAAACTAAACCTAAGTAGTGAATTACACCACGACAGTGGGTAATTCTCATTTCAGGCCACTACTCGGATAGAGAGAGAAGTGTGAGTAATTATATGAAACCTAATACAATGTTGACCCGCGGTGAAACCGCCATCCTAAAGATATCCTTTTGAATTGATTAAATTAACCTTTAATCGATTGTTTTCTTTGTTTGATTTTTACTTTCTTTTTAATTTGAACAACAAAACCCCACTTTGTTAATCGGTCTAGCTGATTGCGATTAGTTAGTAAAAGTCCCCAATAATTCACGTATCCCTGAGTTCGACTCGGGCCTCACAAGGCCTATATTACTCGACGCGTATACTTGTGTTTAAGTGCGTAGTAAAATACACGTCAGTGAGACACAAAGTCCCATTGAGAAACATAACTCCCCGTCGAAACTATAAAACCTCAGAAGGTTAAAGAAGATAACAACAGATAACTGATAGAGTGTAAAACAAGAGCAGCATACTGAACAAGGCTATTATTACCATCAGTCTTACCAAGATATCCAGGAGGCATAGAACCAAGTATTTATTTATGGAACATGATTGACAAGATAAGCTTTATAAGAACTTATCACAAAATATTAGGGTCATACACATATTTGCAAGGTATAACTAGATCAGCTATATAAGCAAGGCCTCAATCAATGTTCCGTGTTGTGCTTTAAGCAAGATATACTATTCGGCTGGATTACATTTTATTATGCCATGAGGAAGTGAACCTTCCCTACTCAAATTCAACCATTGGATGTGAAGCCCAATCCGGTGCCATACAAGGTCTAAGGAGATCCAGACTCCATGACCTCACCTTCTCATGGTCAGTACATGAATAATCAAGCAAGACCGCAGTCTTATGCTTATAGGGCCTCAGCCTCTGGGTCAGCTCCGCAAGCTACCCGTATCTCTAACTCACCTCATCATAGGTGCTAGTACATACATCTGAGCCATGAACGCATCATGCTCTTCATCACATATCCTGAGCCATGGGTTTGTTCACCATGCTCCATATATCCTGAGTCTACAACCACAATTGCACTCAAACCCACCTATTTTAGGCTAGGGGAAACCTCGCATATTCAACAATATGCGCTCCAGGTAATCCCGCATGATAAACCTATTTCACCATCACCAAATACTGACGATGATGGATCTATGGCCAGTGCAACTACATTATATATTCATCTATAATTAATTGGTATATTTTAAGCCATTTGTTGAGGCAACCAAAGTATAACATAGTATTATAGAATTACATCATTATTGCCATCATCATACTGTCCTGGGACCTCAATCTGTCATGATATCAACCACTGCCTCTCAAGGCATCATCATCATGCAATAGCTTGCTGGGAACACATCCCTTATCTCATCATCAGAGGATAACACCTCAACTAGGCACTCAGCCTTATATCAGGTCCTCAGACCTATCAACTTATTATCTCATTATCACATGGTGCTACTCAAGCACATACATCTCATAGCTTTTATCAGGCCATGAATCCACATGAAATACCTGCATGGTTAGTATACACATCCATAGAGATGACTAAAGTCATCATGGATTAACAGTATTATCATGCTATCAAATATAAAGTAACATCCATGAATATATTACACATAAGCTGGACAAAGCATAGTTTTATCATCAATCATAAGCATATATCATGTTCCATGCATGTGATCATAATCATGAGCCACATCATCATGTGAAGCAACATCATATTCTTCCAAGCTTCTTGGTTCACAACCTATCATCTTAACCCATTATTATATATATAGGATTCAAGGTGATTACATCATAACACTTGTATTATCATTATTACAGAGAACTATCATCTATACATTTCGGGTTATTAGAACCCTCACCAAAGCTCCTACAACACTCACTATAGGTATGGCGAGCAGTGCCAACCCTCACCAAAGGGTGTATCGGCTAGGGTTCCAACCCCTATAGCACTTGTGCCACCATATCGACCAACCACACTTCAACCTATCGTGCAACCAGCTCACATGGTGTCGGGCAACCAGATCCAAGGATGAATCGTGCATCATCAACAGGGGCTATCGTCCAAGGGCCTATCATGCACATGATCTAGGGTTAGGGTTACATGTTATACAACCACTAACCTCATAACGTTTAAGGCCATAACGATCAAGGTCATGACGCCCAAGGAGCCTATCGCCCAACCACCAAACCATGTCATCCAGAGGACCCTCATGACGGCCAGACATCGTGTCCTCCATAGGCAAGATGACCATCAAGGTATCGTCTAGGGTTCTTTGTACAACCATCATATCGGGCACTACTCCATAATGCTCAACACCTCATATTAGCCCAAACACATCCAAGACATGGATCATCTCGGCCAAGGTATATCGGGAACCAAGACACCAAGCTCATCATAGCATATCGGCCAAGATCATCACAAGGCAAAGGGGTATCAGACAACCTTACTTCAAGATGTATCGTTCAGAGCACAAGATATAAGGTGTGTCACCCAAGCTCTATCTCAAGCCAAGAGAACCATATTGGGCATCAAACCAACCATCTCAACTAGGTGTATCGGTCAAGGGTACAACCCAAGACAAGGCTATTGGGCAGCACTACTCTAAGGTCATATCGTGCAAGGCACAACCCAACAAGGTCATCTTCAACCTTAAGCATAAGGGAACCAAACCCTAATTGATCAAGAATGTCGTCTCACCTCTCAACAACCAAGAGAGATGGGTTTTGCACAACCTCTATCACAAATCGGGCAACCACAAGGACCAACCTCAACATAGGTCATCACATATCCAAGAGCTCACCTTTCAAATCTATGGTAAGAGGAGGGTGTTGCCCAAGCAACTAGAATATAGGCTCACCTCTCAACTTAACCGAGAGAGGGGTATTTCCCACATCACTAGAGCTCAAACTCACTGCTCAAAGACCAAGGAGAGAAAGGGGTATTGCCCCAAAAGAAACCCTAAACTATGATTCGGCCAACTAGATCCAAAGGTATGTAAACATCAACAACAACATGCTCACCATATCCATAAGATCAAGAACATGTACTAGAGCAAGAAACATAACATGCATGGCCGATTATCAACATATAAGAATCATGCAACATAAAGAAGGTAGTGTAGCTAGGGTTAGAAGTTATGTAACCCGCCTTAAGAAAACTCCTCAAGCTCCAAATCTCCAAGCTTTAAGCTCCTAGCTCCAAGCACACTACTTTCGGCCACTTCAAGAAAAGGATCAAGAATCATAACCACCATGGCCGAAGAGTAGGCAAGATGGAGAAGAAGATGCTAAGGAGAGAGGGAAGATATTTATCGAAGAACAAAACCCACCTAGGGTTCAACCACCAAGCTAGAGGAAGAAGTCGAGATCTCCACTAAGGGTAAAGGATCGGATACCAAGCCCTCCAAGGAAGGTGTGTCGTGCACACAAGGAGAGAAGAGAAATAAAAGAGCTAAAGGGTTCCTAAGGAAGAGAAAGGCAAGGCATATATAGATGAGGGTCAAGGTTAAACCAAGGCAAGGTGTCACCTTACCAAGGGACACTTGTCCACACGTTTTACCACCTTGCAAAACTCATGCACATGCCATGCCACCACTCAACCAAGGTTCGGCCACATGTCCAAGCTATGGTGACACAACCAAGGCAAGGAGGTCAAATAAGGTCAAAGGCCGACACACCACCACCACCACCTTGGCCGACGCCCCTATGGGCGGTACCCCATGGCTGACATAAAGCATCCTTGTCCGATACAGGGCTCCTCAAAGCAAGGCAAGGCCCAACAAGGCTCAACCAAGCCCAACAGAGCTTCAACAAAGCCCAAGAAAACTCAAGGCACGAGCCCAAACCTTCCTCTCAACTCTAAAGGAAGAAAAGAGAGAGAAAGACATCTCTCTAGGTGACAAACCTGCTCTTCAACCCTAACTCAGGTTATTTTGCAAGTAGCACCTCCAACTCCCAACAAAACATAGGCAAACCCTAATCACCAAAAAAAGGTGATTAGCAAGCAACCAAGCACAATGTGTCAACGCTAGGGGTGAGGTCAATCTATTCAATCGAAAGGATTCAAGAAATCGTGATCGGGAGGCGATCGGGATAGATCTCTAGGGTGTGCGTGCCATCGGTGGCGCCGCCACCCACACACCCCGGCTAGGCATCTTGCCTACCGGGGGCCACCCCCCTTTTTCGATGGTTAGCCCTAGAGAGGAAGATGTTGCCTTCGCCGCTGCTACGTAGGGTGATGAGACAAAGTTTGAGGGGTGCTACCGTGCAACAGGCTGTTGCGGAGAGGAGGAACTACATGTTGGCGACTGCCGTCCCAACGGAGGAAGTGCTGCCGGACGTGAGGATGGTGCTGGGCAATCTTGAAGACGAAGGAAATATTAACCCGTCGCCAACTAGGGTTGCATCTGAGGATGGTCAGATTCATGGAAGACCGAACGATACCCCTAGGGTTTCTACTGAGGAACCTAGGGTTTCGACTGAGGAAGCACAGGACGGAGGGGGAGTCGCTCTTTCTGAACCTATACGGGGGGAGAATCCCGTGCCGAACAAAGAGAGTAGCACGACGCAGCAGCAGTTTGTGCCATCGGTGCCGTCATAGGGGGCGGCGTCGCAGGGCACTTCGCCGACGCCGTCGGGGCCAGGGGAACAAAATGGTGTGAGGCCGATGCAACAACCAAGAAAGACACCGCTTTATGGAGTCCCACACGAATCTTGCTTTCGATGCTTAGGAAGAGGACACTGGCAAGTGCAGTGTAAGAGAAACAAGGTGTGTTATGTGTGCAGGAGACCGGGTCACGTTGCAGCAAGATGCATGCATAAGCACACGCTGTACGTCCAGTAGGTTCGACCACCTAACCTACAGTCGTCGGTGGCTTTCCCTCCACTGCCATCAGGTATACCGGCTAGGGGTGCTCCGCAACACGTCCCCAAGAGACTTTCGGTGGACATTGGACCAGCTGATGATAGAAGAAAGCAGAAGATGGAAGCATTGCAGAGAGCTATTGAGATATCGTGGGCGAGCGACTCATCTTGGGTGGAGGTTCTTCCTGTTCTGAGAAGGGCATGGCCTAGCGCAACTGACTTATACAGGTTCGAGACAAGAAAAGCAATTGCTTTTTTCTCCTGTAGTGAAGAAGCAAAGGAGATGATCGAGAAGGGATTACCGACAGATAGCAGGTGCAGGCTTACGATCAGACACATGGTTGATGGGGAACAACACCAGCGCATAGAAGCTTTCTGGTTCTGGATGTCGGGGTTACCTATCGTTTGTAGGGATGATGAATCAATTGCTAGGCTTATTCGACCCTTTGGGAATCTTGTTCATATTTCTGACTGGCAGAGAGAAGATGATGACGTTTCGGGCATCCTCATTCTAGTTGAAGCTTTCAGTGAAGATATCCCACAATTCATTTCGATTACTTATGGTGATAGAAGAATGGTGGTACAACTCAATATGCTAGCTAGAGGAACGATTGGCAGCAACTCTTTCACTATGACAGAGGTGGGGGTGGATTATGGGGTTCCAAAGGAAGTGATGGTTGTGAATGAGAAGGCACCGACATCACAATCCTTAGTGGTGGCTCCGGTGAGGGAGACGCACAGGTCTCGAGATGCTTCACCATCCAGGAAACAACAGGTGAGATATGATAGATCACCAAGGAGAATGATTATAGATGGGGACAAATATAGGAGACATCTCCCGCAGATGAGATTGGAGGAGTTCTTTGTGGGTTATTCTGATCGTTACAGAGCACGCAACAGACATAGCAGATCGAGGAGGAGGTCGGTATCTAGAAGACCCGAGCATCGCCCTTTCAGGTACAAGTCTGGGGATACGAGAGAACAATCCAGAAGGAATTTTTTCCAGGATGACAGCGAATTTTTTGAGGATGTCTATGATGAAGATGAATGGAGATATAGCAGCTAGGCGAAGCTCCCTCAAGGTGGATTGCTTTTGAGATAGAGGTACTCTTGTTTCTATGAACTGTAAGTCCTTATTTTGGAATATTAGAGGGGCTGCCAATAACCCTACGTGAAGAGTTCTGGGAAGGATTTGTAGAAGATTCAAACCTGGGATTGTATGTCTTTTCGAGCCTTTCCTTCATGCTGAGGTTGCTGAGGAGCTGTTGGATATTGTCCGTTTGGATTGGGCCGCTGACAATTTTGATGAGGGGGGCAAGGTCTGGTTCTATGTGGAGGGGATTATGAACCCGGTTGTCGTTAGGAGCCACAAACAGCATATCACTGTGTAGATTGACAATGGAGATGACACCTGCTGTTTCGTTACTGCTGTTTATGCGAGATGTGAAGGGGATGAACGGAGAGTGCTTTGGGATGAGATTCTTGTTATGTCAGGAATTATTGGTGATAGAAGTTGGTTGATCGCCGGTGATTTCAATGTCATTAGAGAGCCGTAGGAGAAGAGAGGAGGTGATCTCCCCAGATTTCAAGATGTTTTTGACTTCAATTCCTTGATTGTTGATGCTCGTCTTAAAGAGGTACCTTTTGAGGGCAGCAGGTTTACGTGGGTAAACAAGCAGATATTGACTCCTACTATTTGGGAACGCCTGGATAGAGCTTTTATCAACGAAGCCTGGCTAGTGAGTAGACCGGCAACTAGATCTATACACCTCACGAGGTCGAAGGTTTCTGATCATTGTCCGATTATTATGATCCCGGGTGATAGAATTGTTGATGGTCGTAGGAAGAGCTTTTTCTCTTTCCAGTCCATATGGTTACTTAATGAGGATTGCTTGAGAATCATTGAGCAGGTTTGAAGTGAGCCGGTGGTGGGACATCTGTCCTATGTGTTCTATTACAAGCTGAAAAAGGTTCGAGTTGCTCTAAGATCTTGGAGTAGAGAGGTGTTTGGGGACATAAGTCAGAAGATTAAAGACTTGGAGGACGTCGTGTTTACTACCGAGAAGGACTTTGACGAGAACCCCATCATGATGAATGAAAAAAATCTGCGTACCGCCGAGATGGAACTTCAACAGCTGCTTGATTTGGAGGAAGCTACGTGGAAAGAGAAGGCTAGAATTGATTGGCTACATGAGGGGGAGAGGAACACACCCTTTTATCATGCAGTGGTGAAATCTAGGCGGAGACATAGAAGAATCAGCTCTCTTGTTCTTACTGATGGATCGGTGGTGTTGGACCCCGAGATGATGGCGCTGGAGGCGGCGGCGCATATGGAGAAGATGTTTATGGAGGAGGTGCGTACTGATGACTCGAAACTTGATAGGCTGTTGGAGCATATTCCGGAGGTTTGCTCCATTGATGATAATTGTGGTCTTTCTGCTGTCCCACAGGAAGAGGAAGTAGCTAAGACGATCAAGGAGATGGACCATTCGTCGGCCCCGGGTCCTGATGGTTTCACCCTTCATTTCTATAGAATAGCTTGGCCTACTATCTGTGCGGATTTTCTCGATATGGCGAGCGCATTTTTTAGAGGACAAACGTGTCATAGAGCTCTGTTCTACTGCCGCATCCTTTTGATTCCGAAGAAGGAGAACCCAAAGCACCTCTCGTCTGATTTTAGACCGATTTCGATTGAGAACTTGGCTCTACGTATTCTGGCTAGAATTCTGAATAACAGGTTGACGCCCTTGATGTCGGCTTTCATATCTAAATCTCAAGGTGCTTTCCTGAAAGGAAATGACATTACACACCATATCCATCTTGCGAAGGAGATCATGCATGATATTAACCAAGGACAACAGGCCCCCAACGTGATGATCAAGATTGACATGTCGAAAGCTTATGACAGAGTGGAGTGGAAGGTGTTGCAGAGGATTCTAAAGGCCTTTGGTTTCATTCAGGAGGTGATCGATCTTTGTCTGAGATTTTTTGTGCATTCCTGGGTAACGGTCACTGTTGGAGAACACACAGCGGGTTTTTTTCCTTTTGCTAGAGGCCTCAAACAAGGAAATGCCTTATCACCATTCGTGTTTATCATCTTTGAAGAAATCATTTGTAGGCGTTTTTACCACTTGGCAAATGAGCGTGCTATTTCCAGGTTCAAAATGAGAGGGAATGCGATGGCACCTCTTATGCTCCTATATGCGGATGATATGGTTGTTCTATTTGAGGCTGATCAAGCATCCCTGCAAGCGGTCTTGGGCACCCTTAGTTCTTATGAGGCAGCTACTGGTCAAAGAGTTAACCACAACAAATTTGTGTGTGTAGTAGGTGGGTCTGACTTTGACAAGGCGTCTGAGATTGCTGCGATTTTCAAAGTTGAAGATGCATCTGATTCTTTTCTTTATCTGGGTGTTCCGATATCCAAAGGAAGATATAAGCTTGCTGATTACGAGTTCCTCCTCAAGAATATAAATTCCAAAGTGGCGGGATGGAAGGCTAAGCTTCTTTGGTTTGCAGTGAGGCGGCTTCTGATTGCGCATGTGCTTTCCTCTATCACGGTTCATGCGGCGGCGGCGATTGGGTTACCTGCTGGTATTGTTCATAGGATTGAGAAGAAGCTCTCGGATTTTTTATGGGCTAGCAGAGATGATCGTCATAGGAAGGCGTGGCTTGGATGGCATCGTGTGGCCACACCGTTGGACAATGGTGGTTTGGGGCTGCAACAACTGCAGGTTATTAATGAGGCCTTTTTATCCAAAGCGTGCTGGGAAGTCCTCACCAAGGACTCTCTTTGGGCGAGGTTCGTTAGGGAGAAATACTGAAACCATGCTACTGGGAGATCGGAATCTTATCCTGGACATTTGAAGCTGAGTTGCACTCCGTCCCCGTTCTGGAAGAAGATTTGGGACACCTTCCCAAAGATTTATCGGCGATGCAAATGGGCTATAGGCCAGGGTGATATTCTCTTTTGGGATGATTGGTGGTGTGATGAAAGGATGGCTGAGCATGCGAGGTATGCGAGTGATAGAAGACACCCGTTCCACGTGAAGGATTTATGGGACTCCGGTTATGGTTGGGATTGGAACACGCTTAGCCAAGTGGTAAATGATAGGGGCCTAGACCTGATTAAGAAAGCTGATGTATGGATTTCTGATTTGGACGCCAAGAGGATTTGGGATGCTGATGAATGCGGCAGGTTCACCATTAGATCGGTCAAGAAGATGCTGATGAATGTGCAACAAGAAGGTACTATTAACTTGGGTAAGATCTGGAAGCTTGACTCCCCCAGGGCTTGTGCTATTGTATGGAAGATGGCCAGAGGGGCCATTTCTACCGATGATGTGGTTCGTAGGAGGTGCTGCATTCAGTTTGCCTCTCGGTGTGGCTGCTGTGATGAACCGAATGAGGAAGATGTACAACATTTGTTTTTCCTTGGACAAATGGCGTTGTTCTTCTGGAAGAAGTTCAAAGATATTATTGATAAGGTGAGTCCTCATGACGTCCAATATCTCATTGACGTGTGTGTAAGAGGCCTGGTGGATGATATTTCCTCATGGATAGCTGGTTATATTGCTCTTAATATCCTTTTATGCATTTGGAGAGTGAGGTGCTCGAATCGTTTTGATGGGGTTAGTAGACCGGTGGAGCACGAGTGGGGCAGCTTGATTAGCAGCATCAACATGATGATTAAGAAGAAGGTGTTCCCGGTTACAAACGACCCTAGCCTTTTCTCCAGAATGCACGACGCTAGAATTCTGGAACCGAGATTGAAGATGAAGAAGGTGCGTCTTATTAGGTGGACAACCCCAGACCTGTTTAATCTGAAGCTCAACATGACTATAGGGAGGGATTTGGATGAGCATGGAGATAAGCGCAGATGGGCGGCGGGCATTATTCAAAATCACAATGCTGACACTTGCTTGATTTTCCGTGCTTGGCTCAAGAATGACGATTTCATGCTGGCATATATACAGGCTTGCATCATCAGTTTGAAATTGGCGGGTGATCAGATGATTCATATTTCTTCTATTGAGGTGGATGATAGAGTTGTCTATAACATCCTTTGGAAGGATGCTCCGGTGCCTTGGAGATCGAGAACCTACGTTAAGGAGCTTAGAGATGAGCTGCATATGGCTAGTATCAATGGTAGCTGCGTGCACAAGATGGTTAATGCCATTCCGAGGGAGATAGGAAGGATGGGAAGAAGATCTTCTAGCATCTTTGTGGCTACGGACTCTGGTAGATTTCCTAAAAAGATTCGCGGGATGATCAGATTAGAGAAGAGAAAGACCCCCTACGTCATTGTCGAGCATACTCTGGTTGATGATTGATCCTCTGCTGTCTTTGTTCTGTGGTGTTCTTTTTTCTTTTCCTTTTCTTGTGGGCTTTGGGGAAGATACCCGAGGCTTTAGATCGGGAGATGTATTTTTTTGATGATTTAGCCCACAAGAGGGGTGTGGGATGAATAAGAGCGACCCCTGGCTTAACCAAAAAAAAAAAGCAACCAAGCACAAGGTTTAGGAAAAATAAAGATGGTAAGCCCAAAACAAAGGTCAGGGTCCTTACAAGCCATAAACCTCTACAAAGGGATTTCATCCCCAAAAGACGAAGAGAAAAGCGAGGGATACTTCCTCCTCATCTCTTCCTCAAGCTCCCACATGGCTTCCTCAACACCACGATGACGCCAAAGAACTTTCACAAGAACCAGGTCCTTCCTTTTCAGCATCTTTACCCTCCTGTCAAGGATCATCACGGGACCTTCTTCATAGGTTACATTTTCATCAAGCTCAACCTCAACTGGCTGTATCACTGTTCCTGTGTCTGGATGACTTTTCTTCAACATGCTGACATGGAATACCAGATGTAACCTGTGCAACTCTGGTGGCAGTTCTAACTTGTAGGCTACCTTTCCAACTCGTGATATTATCAGGTATGGCCCCATATACCTGGGTGCCAATTTGCCTTTCTGACCAAACCTCAGCACGCCTTTCCAAGGTGAGACCTTGAGATACACTTTGTCTCCCAGCTAGAACTCTAAAGGTCATTAACGATTGTCTGCATAAGACTTCTGTCTATCTTGTGCCGCTTTCAACTGTTGCTGTATCACCTTATTCTTTTCTATTGTCTGCTACACTAACTCATGACCCAAAAGCTGATACTCACCAGACTCATACCAGCATAAAGGAGATCTACATTTCCTTCCATATAGAGCCTCATAAGGAGCCATGTCAATGCTCCGCTGGTAACTATTATTGTAAGCGAACTCTATCAAACTGAGATGCACATCCCAACTGCCTAGGAACTGCAAGACACAAGCTCAGAGAAGATCCTCCAAGGTCTGAATAGTCCTTTCAGACTGTCCATCCGTCTGTGGGTGGAAGGAAGTGCTAAACCTCAACTGCGTTCCCAACACTTTGTGCAACTGTTCCCAGAAATGACTCGTGAACTGAGGGCCTCTGTCGGAAACTATCGTTGCTAGTACACCATGCAAACACACTATCTCATCTACATGCACTTGAGTAAGCTTATCTACTGTATATGTTGTCTTTACAGGTATGAAATGAGTAGATTTTGTCAGCCTGTCCACTATTACCCAAATGGAATCATGATTCCTAGCTGTCTTTGGTAGACTAACTACGAAATCCATGGTTATATGATCCCATTTCCACTGTAGTATCAACATGGGTTGCAACGTACCTGTCAGTTTCTGATGCTCATATTTAACTTGCTGACATACTGCACACTTAGCCACAAACTCAACTACATCCTTCTTCAAGCCAGACCACCAATACAGGTCCTTCAGATTATGATACATTTTAGTGACTCCTGGATGCATAACATACATTGATGTGTGTTCTTCCTCGAGTACTAGCTTCCTTAGATTATCAACATCGGGGACCACCATCCTACCATGATAGCAAACTAGTCCATCCTCGAACTCATGGAACCCATCACGCTTTTTGCTGCCAAGCTCTGACCTGATCAACTGCACTGTATCATCCACATGTTGTGTGTTTTTGATCTGCTGTCTCAGCATAGGTTTGACTTGCATTTGTGCCAACAGTCCTGCCAACAAGGAAACTTCCAACTGCACATTCATCTGTCACAAGGAGACAAACATATCTCGCTTATGGCATACTAAGGAACTCAATTGTGCTTTCTTCATAGGGAGAGAATAAGACTTTCTGCTAAGCGCATCAGCTACCACGTTTGCCTTACCAGGATGATACTCAATGGTGCAATCATAATCATTGATTAGCTCCATCCAATGATGCTGTCGCATGTTCATCTCACTCTGTGAAAAGATGTACTTCAAGTTTTTGTGATCTATAAAGATCTGACACACTTCCTCATAAAGATAGTGTCTCTAAATCTTTAATGCATGTATTACCACTTCCAACTCTAAATCATGTGTTGGATAGTTCTCCTCATGTTTCTTAAGTTGTCGTGAAGCAAAAGAAACTACATGATCCTCTTGCATTAGCACGCAACCTAAGCCTTTCTTGGAAGCATCGCAGAAAACAACATAGCCTTTCCTAGGCTCTGGCAGCACTAGCACTGGGACACTAGTCAGCTTCTCCTTCAAACTTTGGAAAGCTCACGGACAATGATCATCCCAGACAAAAGGTACATCCTTCTTGGTCAACTTTGTCATTGGCAACGCGATTGCACTGAATTCCTTGATAAACCTCGGGTAGTATCATGCCAAACCCAAAAACTACGAACTTCCGTCGGCGTCTTTGGTTGCTCCCAATCTGCAACTGACTCCACCTTCTTAGGGTCCACTCCGACTCCTTCTACAGATATCACGTGACCCAAGAAAGTCACTTCCTTCAACCAGAACTCACATTTACTGAACTTGGCATATAACTGATGTTGGCGAAGAAGAGTCAACGCTTGTCGAAGATGTTGTTCATGCTCTTGACTATCACTACTATAGATCAAGATGTCATCTATGAAAACTACAAAAAACTGATCTAGAAACGGATGGAACATCCTATTCATCATATCCATGAAAGGAGTAGGTGCATTGGTTAGCCCACGGCATAACCACAAACTCAAAGTGACCATATCTCATCCTAAATGTTGACTTTGGTATGTCATCCACCTTAATCCTCAACTGATGATATCCAGACCATAGATCGATCTTTGAGAACACTGTAGCGCCACACAACTGATCGAACAGATCGTCTATCCTCAACAACGAGTACTTATTCTTGATCGTGACTTTGCTCAACTGCCGGTAATCTATACATAGCTGCATCGATCCGTCCTTCTTCTTAACAAACAGCACTGGAGCACCCCAAGGCGATGTGCTCAGTTGGATGAAACCTTTCTACAACAACTCCTATAACCACTTCTTCAACTCTGCCATCTCTGCTGGAGGCATCCTATACGGTGTCTGTGCAACTGGCTGTGTTCCTGGTACCAGGTTGATCTCAAAATCAATCTCTCGAGGTGGGAGAACACCGAGGAACTCATCAGGAAACACATCCGCAAACTCTCGGACAATTGTCACCTCCTCAAGGCTAGGACCTTTCACCTTGGTATCCACTACGTGAGCTAAGAACTCTCTACAACCTTGCCGCAACAACTTCTCTGCTACCATTGCTGACACCAAACATGTCGGAAGAATCTTCCTATCTCCTTGGAAGATCCACTTCTCTCCATTGTCATCAAACACTGCCTGCTTGGAACCACAGTACAACACAACCTTATACTTCTCTAAGGTATCCATCCCAAGGATCACATTGAATCCATGGATATCAAGTGGTATAAGATCCACTTGTATGTTGTGTCCCGAAAAAGATAAGACACAAGATGGACACTCCTCTCGAAGCATCAAGTAACCATCAAGAGGGGTTTCTAACAACATGCTATCTCTCTTAAAACTAACAGGTAAAGGACAACTAGCAAGCAGACTATGTGTGATAAAAGAGTGCGTAGCACCCGGGTCAACCAAAACAGATATAAAGCAAGAAGAAGACAAATCAGAATGAAATAACTCCACCTGACCTGTCACCACTCGCGAGTTGACTATCACCTCCGACTGACTCATAGCATAGAATATAGTCATTTCTTGTTGTCCACGTCCTCTACTTCCTTGAGCAGACAATCCCTCTTGCGACGCTTGACCACGTCCTCATCCTCTGCTACCACTGGGCTGCTGTCTGTCTGACCCTTGTTGGTTCTGCCTCAGCTGTTGTGTTACTTCAACATCTTTTCTTAGGCAATTTAACCTCAAGTGCCCAGTCTGTCCATAGTGGTAACATGACATGCCTTCTATCTGAGGCCTAGATGGCCCTGCCACTATTATTGAAGCTGTACTATGCGCCTTTGACGGTGAAGAAACATAACCTCTTCCCTTACTCAGAGACCACTGAGATGGTGTACGAGAACTCTGCATTACAGAAGGTGCCGAAAACCTTGGCTTCTTGAAGCCACCAAATCTTAGTCCCTGGAACTGAGCAGGCCTTTTCCTGGTCATGGACTCCTTTTTCTCCCTGACAAACCATTCAATCATGTGGACGAACTCCACGAACATGGCAAACCGCTCCCGATTCTCTAAAGCAGCAACAGTTGTCGACAACTCAACACTCAAACCTTTCTCAAACCGCCTGATCCGCTCATCATCTGTCGCCGCCATGTGAGGACAAAACCTCAACAAGTCCATGAACTTGGCTTCATACTCGGTGATGCTCATCGTCCCTTGGCATAGATGCTCAAATTGGTTGATCTTCTCATCCAGATACGTCTTCAGAAAGTATCTGCTGACAAACTCTCGTCGGGAAACCTCCCAACTCATCTCCTCACCAGGTCACTTCTCCTCTTCAATGGCCCACCAGTGGCCAACACTACCCTTCAGAAGGTAGACAACGTACTTGACTTTGTCTACTTCGGGGATGTCGAGGATCCGGAAGGCCTTCTCGAGACCTGTCAGCCACAGATCTGCTTTTGTTGGATCAACCATTCCAGCATAATCCGAAGCTCCGACTCATCAAATCCGCTCAAAGGTCTTCCCAATACTCGATGTTTCACCATGGGGAGCCTGTGCTCTTGGCGGAGGCACTGGCATCCTTTCCACCATGTGATTCATCGTAGCCATCAACTGCCCCATAAGCTGTTGGTAGGCAGGGTTTTCAAGAATGGTTGGGTCAAGTTGGGGGACCTCAGACACCTGATCTTCTCATGCCTGCCCTCCTGCTCCATCAACTGATGCAGCATCGCTGCTCTCGGCAGCATGTTCTTTAGGGTTTCCAGACATCTTTAAGCTTTATCTTCCGCTGAGGGCAGAAGGTTATTGTAAGAAAATCTGGAAAAACTCACAAGAACAGACGCAAACCTAGTCCTAGATCCCTGTAGACTCAGAGAACCTAGAGCTCTGATACCAAACCAACGGTGACACCCCGCCATCACACAGATATGAGATGACACGCAAAAACATGCAGAACTTCATCTTACCAAAAACACGGGTTAATTAAAACCGATTGTGGAAAGCATACATGAGAGAACTTTTGCATCCAGATCCTGCAAAGAAACATGTTATATAAACATTCACAAGCCTTGTTATAGGTCCACAGCTTATCAGAACCAATTGTACTATCAGCACCAGAGTTCAACACATGTTTATACATACATAACAGCCACGTATGGCCAGCAGCAGGATATACAAGATTACAACATCTAGACATCGTGAAACATCATCAAACACCTCCGAGGACCTGAGAGTATAGGGATGACTCTAGGACTCTACTACAAAACCACCAAAATAGCAACATGTCCATGTCTTGCCTTCTACTGCTCCTCTTGTTGCTCGGCCGCTGCCTCACGACCACCACCACGTCTAGAGCGCTCACCTAAAAAGGGTGTAAACCAGTGGGGTGAGACACACAATCCCAGCGAGAAACATAACTCCCCGCCAAAACTATAAAACCTCAGAAGGTTAAAGCAGATAACATCAGATAACTGATAAAGCATAAAATAAGAGCAAACTGAGCAAGGCTATTATTACCATCAGTCTTACCAAGATATCTGAAAGGCATAAAACCAAGTATTTCTTTATGGAACATGATTGACAAGATAAGCTTTATAAGAACTTATCACAAAATATAAGGATCATACATGTATTTGCAAGGTATAACTAGATCAGCTATATAAGCAAGGCCTCAATCAATGTTCCGTGTTGTGCTTTAAGCAAGATATACTATTCGGATGGATTACATTTTATTATGCCCTGAGGAAGTGAGCCTTCCCTACTCAAATCCAACCATTGGCTGTGAAGCCCAATCAGGTGCCATACAAGGTCTAAGGAGATCCAGACTCCATGACCTCACCTTCTCGTGGTCAGTACACGAATCATCAAGCAAGACCACAGTCTTATGCTTATAGGGCCTCAGCCTCTGGGTCAGCTCCGCAAGCTACCCATATCTCTAGCTCACCTCATCATAGGTGCTAGTACATACATCTGAGCCATGAACGCATCATGCTCATCATCACATATCCTGAGCCATGGGTTTGTTCACCATGCTCCATATATACTGAGTTTGCAACCACAATTGCACTCAAACCCACCTATTTTAGGCTAGGGGAAACCTCACATATTCAACAATATGCACTCTAGGTAATCCCACAGGATAAACCTGTTTCACCATCACCAAATACTGACGATGATGGATCTATGGCCATGGAAACTACATGATATATTCATCTATAATTAATTGGTATATTTTAAGCCAATTGTTGAGTAAACCAAAGTATAACATAGTCTTTTAGAATTACATCATTATTGCCATCATCATACTGTCCTGGGACCTCAATCCCTCATGATATCAACCACTGCCTCTGAAGGCATCATCATCATGCAACAACATGTTGGGAATGCATCCCTTATCTCATCATCAGAGGATAACACCTCAACTAGGCACTTAGCCTTATATCAGGTCCTCAGACCTATCAACTTGTTATCTCATTATCACATGGTGCTACTCAAGCACATACATCTCATAGATCTTATCAGGCCATGAATCCACATGAAATACCTACATGGTTAGTATACACATCCATAGAGATGACTAAAGTCATCATGGATTAATAGGATTATCATGCTATCAAGTATAAAGCAACATCCATGAGTATATTACACATAAGCTGGAGAAAGCATAGTTTTATCATCAATCATAAGCATATATCATGCTCCATGCATGTGATCATAATCATGAGCCACATCATCATGTGAAGCAACATCATATGCTTCCAAGCTTCCTGGTTCACAACCTATCATCTTAACCCATTATTATATATACATGATTCAAGGTGATTACATCATATCACTTGTGTTATCATTATTACAGAGAACTATCATCTATATACATTCCAGGTTATCAGAACCCTCACCAAAGCTTCTGCAACCCTCACTATAGGTATGGCAAGTAGCACCAACCCTCACCAAAGGGTGTATCGGCTAGGGTTCCAACCTCTGTAGCACTTGTGCCACCATATCGACCAACCACACTTCAACCTATCGTGCAACCAGCTCACATGGTGTCGGGCAACCAGATCTAAGGATGAATCATGCATCATCAGTAGGGGCTGTCGACCAAGGGCCTATCGTGCACATGATCTAGGGTTAGGGTTACATGTCGGACAACCACTAACCTCATAACGCTTAAGGCCATAATAATTAAGGTCATGACGCCCAAGGAGCCTATCGCCCAACCACCAAACCATGTCGTCCAGAGGACCCTCATGACGGCTAGCCATCGTGTCGTCCATGGGAAAGATGACCATCAAGGTATCGTCTAGGGTTCTTTGTACAACCATCATATCAGGCACTACTCCATAACGCTCAACACCTCATATTGTCCCAAACACATCCAAGACATGGATAATCTCGACCAAGGTATATCAGGAACTAAGCCACCAAGCTCATCATAGCATATCGACCAAGATCATCACAAGGCAAAGAGGTATCAGGCAACCTTACTTCAAGATGTATCGTTCAGAGCACAAGATATAAGGTGTGTTGCCCAAGCTCTATCCCAAGCCAAGAGAACCATATTGGGCATCAAACCAACCATCTCAACTAGGTGTATCGGTCAAGGGTACAACCCAAGATAAGGCTATCAGGAAGCACTACTCCAAGGTCATATCGTGCAAGGCACAACCCAACAAGGTCATCTTCAACCTTAAGTACAAGGGCACCAAACACTAATTGATCAAGAATGTCAGCTCACCTCTCAACAACCAAGAGAGAGGGGTTTTGCACAACCTCTATCAAAAATCGGACAACCACAAGGAGCAACCTCAACATAGGTCATCACGTATCTAAGAGCTCACCTTTTAAATCTATGGTAAGAGGAGGGTGTTGCCCAAGCAACTAGAATATAGGCTCACCTCTCAACTTAAATGAGAGAGGGACATTGCCCACATCACTAGAGCTCAAACTCACTTCTCAAAGACCAAGGAGAGAAAGGGGTATTGCCCTAAAATAAACCCTAAACTATGGTTCGGACAACTAGATCCAAATGTATGCAAACATCAACAACATCATGCTCACCATATCCATAAGATCAAGAACATGTACTAGAGCAAGAAACATAACATGCATGGCCGATTATCAACATATAAGAATCATGCAACATAAAGAAGGTAGTATAGCTAGGGTTAGAAGTTATGTAACCCGCCTTAAGAAAAACTCCTCAAGCTCCAAAGCTCCAAGCTTTAAGCTCCTAGCTCCAAGCACACCACTTTCGGCCACTTCAAGAAAAGGAGCTAGAATCATAACCACCATGGCCGAAGAGTAGGCAAGATGGAGAATAAGATGCTAAGGAGAGAGGGAAGATGTTTACTAAAGAACAAGACCCACATAGGGTTCGGCCACCAAGCTAGAGGAATAAGAAGGGATCTCCACCAAGGGCAAAGGATCGGCCACTAAGCTCTCCAAGGAAGGTGTGTCATGCACACAAGGAGAGAAGAGCAACAAAAGAGCTAAAGGGTTCCTAAGGAAGAGTAAGGAAAGGCATATATAGATGAGGGTCAAGGTTAAACCAAGGCAAGGTGTCACCTTACCAAGGGACACTTGTCCACATGTTTTACCACCTTACAAAACTCATGTACATGCCATGCCACCACTCAACCAAGGTTTGGCCACATGTCCAAGCTATGGTGACACAACCAAGGCAAGGAGGTCAAACAAGGTCAAAGGCCGACACACCACCACCACCACCTTGGCCGACTCCCCTATGGGCAATACCCCATGGCCGACACAAAGCATCCTTGCCCGATATAGGGATCCTCAAAGCAAGGCAAGGCCCAACAAGGCTCAACCAAGCCCAACATAGATTCAACAAAGCCCAAGACAACTCAAGGCACGATCCCAAACCTTCCTATCAACTCTAGAGGAAGCAAAGAGAGAGAAAGACATCTCTCTATGTGACAAACTTGCTCTTCAACTGTAACTTAGGTTATTTTGCAAGTAGCACCTCCAACTCCAAACAAAACATAGGCAAACCCTAATCACCACAAAAAGGTGATTAGCAAGCAACCAAGCACAAGGTTTAGGCAAAATAAACAGGGTAAGCCCAAAACGAAGGTCAGGGTCCTTACAGTCACATATTGTATATATGTATAGAAAGTCCTATGTGTCGTCTCTGTACTCTTAGGTCCTTGAGTTCGTATTTAGTGGTTTTATGATCGATATGAGATTTTGGCTTGTATGCCTCAAGGTTTTATGTTGCTTATGTATAGTTTGGCAAAGCAACTATTATATGTAACCCTCGAGATGAAGATGTACAAGGTATGTACAATGTGAACAATGATGTATATAAGGTTTTGGACCTTTCAGTAAGAGTTTTTCCTTGAAATGGATCTCTTTGTAAAATGGTTTTAATTTTTAGTGATTTTTGTTAATCCGCTGTTTATGTTTAATTCTGCTTAATTAGTAATGATTTTTTCGACTGTTGTTATAGTTTTGGTATCAAAGCTTAAGGTTCGCTGAGTCTACAGAGAATAGGACTAAGGTGTTGAGTCTGTGTTAATGTCCTCTAGTATACCCTATAGTGACTTCTGGTTATGCAGAGTAAAGTGTAAAGTTTATAAATGACTGGGGAACACGAGGAACACATTGCTGAGGGCAATGTTGTTGCACCAGGAGAGGGTGCAAGGGATCAGGCAAGAGAAGAACAAGTGCCTGAGAATTCCCATCTTGACCTGATCAGGATAGAGAATCCTATGTTTATGCTCTTATTGGGCAGATTAGGACAACAGTGATGCATATAGAAGACTAGATACTAGCATTAAAACCTAGGTTACCAGTCCTCAATACGAAAACTTTGGGCTTTGAAAGGGGTTCCTGAATGACATAGTCATGTTGGAACAGTGGGAAAGATTAACATATGGCAAGAAAATAGACTCTGCCAGAAGTATAGACAGATAGTACATCTGTGATGGTAATGCCCAAGGAGGGATAATAAGCTGAGAATTAAGGAAAGGTCTCTATAATTCTAGAGACATGTTCCTAGTTTTTCTAAAAAGCCAAGGTTTTTGGTGCCACCAGTGCAATAAATGCCTAGTGCACCAGGGAAGTAGCCACTAAATAAAGGCAAATGTCCTAACTTTCCACTAGTAAGAACTCATGGCTTAGCTTATACATTGGTAATGAGACCGATAAGACCATGGTATGAGGACAAGATATGTTATGGATATGGACATGTTGAGCATACTAAACTCTTTTCTTTGAAAAGAAGGGAGGAAATGACTCAATAACTGAGGTAGACTCAGTAGGGCTTATGAAAGTACAACCCAATAATGTGAAAAGGCAAAAGAAACAACATGAAACAGCTAGAATCTATGTGTTGAGTCAACCTAAAGTGGTAGATGACCGCGAGGGGTAATAGTCAGATAAGAGCTTTTTCATTTTGATATGCCTTATCTTGATGCTATCTGATAATCCTAAAAAGGATTGCTGTTATGGATTTCCCTATTGATTGTCCCATGGGGACATAGGAAATAAATGATGAGAACTAGAATTTATATTATGTTCAGTATTCTTTTAAATGCTCTATAATTCCTCTTATCTATGTGAAAGAGGATGAGATATAGAAGTGATGCTTGGAGAAAGTCTAGGAATGTTAAATCATGTGTTGGTGATGATACAAAAAGTAAGGAATATGATAGTACATAAAGTGCATACTACCTAATCTCAGTACTTGTATACCCTGGCCAGGTATATAATTATTGGAGATAGGGAAAGTATGAAAATCTCAGATTGTTATCTTTCTGATTACTCTAATCAAGTAGTCATTCTGAGATAATCTAATGAGTATAATGAAATTGAAAATATGGTATGGATAATTGTATCACATCCTAAGTATGAGAAAGAGTAATTTGAGATAATTTCAGATCAATCTGTGTGCATGAGGAAGAAAAAGAATATGATCCTCATGAAATGAGAATAAGAACAAGGGAGATGATCCCTGTCTGATAAAGCATGTGTGAATAACAAAGATCTTTTCCCATGATGTGGAAATGGGAAATGTGATAAAACCACAAAATGTTCATGAACATGTTAGATAATAATAAAGAAAGGAATGAACTAAATAGGGATTGCTACGTGAACTTTCCCAACTATATAGGGATTTCTAAGTGAACTTTCCCAACTAAATAGGGATTGCTAAGTGAACTTTCCCAACTATATAGGGATTGCTAAGTGAAATTTCCCAACTAAATAGGGATTGCTAAGTGAACTTTCCCAACTATATAGGGATTGCTAAGTGAACTTTCCCAACTATATAGGGATTGCTAAGTGAACTTTCCCAACTACATAGGGATTTCTAAGTGAACTTTCCCAACTATATAGGGATTGCTAAGTGAACTTTCCCAACTATATAGGGATTTTTAAGTGAACTTTCCCAACTATATAGGGATTGCTAAGTGAACTTTCCCAACTATATAGGGATTTCTAAGTGAACTTTCCCAACTAAATAGGGATTTCTAAGTGAACTTTCCCAACTATATAGGGATTGCTAAGTGAACTTTCCCAACTAAATAGGGATTGCTAAGTGAACTTTCCCAACTATATAGGGATTGCTAGGTGAACTTTCCCAACTAAATAGGGATTGCTAAGTGAACTTTCCAAACTATATAGGGATTTCTAAGTGAACTTTCCCAACTATATAGGGATTGCTAAGTGAACTTTCCCAACTATATAGGGATTGCTAAGTGAACTTTCCCAACTATATAGGGATTGCTAAGTGAACTTTCCCAACTAAATAGGGATTGCTAAGTGAACTTTCCCAACTAAATAAGAGTTGCTAAGTGGGTTTTCTCAACTAAATACATGTTTCTTCTTTGATAAATAACCCTGGGGAATGAGGGGATGATAAAAGGAATCTGTTCCTTTGTACCCTTTCCTTCAGGGACATGGAAATCAAATGAGTCTTATGACACTTGATGTGCATGAGTTAAAAAGGTGCTCTATTGATACTTAGAAAAGTATCACTTTGTCTTAGACTTTGGTTCCAAGATAAAGATATGTGCAACAAGTAATGTCCCAAGATGAAAGAAAGATGAAAATGTGATGTGTTTTTGACACATGTGACGAATACCAAAGTAAGGAATTCTGGTATCTAAGAAATATCAGGTGGTATGGGAAAGTAAAAGCATAACTCCTTATCAGATGAATTATGTTGGTTACCTGGAATGGACAACTGAGAAATCATTCTAGTTACATAAAATATTATGGACATCATATGTTACGGGTTTGGACATCTAATCTTAATTGTAGGGCCATCTCTGATCTTCTCACTAAAGCTTCGTTTTCATAAAACCTTTTTACTCTATGCCCGTTCACTGGAAATACGTTTTTCCAGATCGTCCTTATCGTAGAGATCCATCATCCTAGATGGGTAAATCTTTGCAACGGTGAAAGGTCCAGACCATCTACTCTACAACTTCCCTGGAAAAAGATAGATAGAAGATTTAAATAGCAAAACTTTATCACCTTCATTGACATCCTTTTTCCTCAAATGTGAATCATGCCAGATCTTGGTCCTAAACTTGTAGATCCTAGCATTTTCATAGGCACGGAGTCTCAGCTCCTCAAGCTCTTGTAGTTGAAGAAACCTTTTCTTTCCAGCCAGTGTCTGGTTCATATTGAGCTGCTTGATTGCCCAGAACGCTTTATGCTCCAATTCAAAAGGAAGATGGTGGGTGTAACGACCCTGACCTGGGTTATGAGATAACCCTATTTGTTTTGGCTAATAAAGTTTCTTAGAACTTTAATATAATCCTCTAATGTGTTTTGTTATCATGTGAAACACTTATGTTTCAAATTTGGTCCCGATTGAATGTTGTTTGAGCAATTTTCCTTTGTTTTGGACCAAAGTGCAATTTACCCAAGTTGAGGGGTTATATTGCAAAATGTCACATGTTGAACATGCCTCATGTGTTTTAGCATCATTATATAGATAATGATGCAAGGTGGTGGCTTGTGGAAAGCCTAAATTCCAAGTTTGAACTTGTTTGAATAAAGCTGGTACCTTGTGCACCAATTTTGGTACAAATTGTAATTTACCCAAAATGTAGGGTTGATATGAAAATTACCACCTCTAGAGTGTTCCTACTTCATCTATGTATCATTTAGAGGAGAGTGAATGAATGAGAAACCATGTTTGAATCATTTATGCATGATGGTAATCTTGGTGATGAAATGACCAAGAAAAGGGTTGAATATGAAAGCTTAACTTGAGTTGTATCAAGTTGAAAAGCTTATATATGAGTGCCTATCGGCCAATGAGCCATAGGATGTGACTAATATCGTTTTGTGAACTCTTGGAAAAGTCCATATCATTCAAATCACCTCAAGGAGGTGAGTTGTGTCAGGTTACAAATTCCTTAGCAAAGTTGTGATGAGTTGTGAATAAAGTGGTGATTTTATTGATATATCTTATTCAAAAGGATAAGTAATGGACGAATTTGCATCTCTAGATGATCCTCAACCATTTTTCAAGACAATATAAATGTGGATGCATGCATGTACACGTGTCACCAAGCATGTACACGTGGCACCTACTAGTTCAAAATGATGACACCTCATTTTTACCTTCCTTCATGAACAACAAGTACATATACCCCTAGTTTCACCCCTTGGTGCAATTTTGCGACCCTTACCACCCTCCTACCTTAAGGTATAGTTCATAGAGCTCCTATATCGTGAATGGATGCTGTGGTTGTTGGTATGTATGCCCATAGAGCAAGTCATGTGATGATTGTAATGGGATACTTTGTAAATGATTTGAATAATAATAAAGGCAATTAATTTCCTATCTATATGTTTAAACTATTTCTGAGATGATGGTGTAACATGATAGATGTCTAAAGAATGATTTTACTCAATGACGTATGCTTTTAGGTGAAGGACCTAAACGATGAGATCATACGGATGTTAAGAGTATACATTCTTGTTTGGTCCCTAGTCAGTTGTTATTGTGGAAATAACCATAGACATCAATAACACTGAAGACTAGATTGTGTGTTGGTTGATGACAGAATCTCATTAGTCATGATATAGTGATATAAAACCAAGCACATAGGTATTTGTTAGAGAACAAGGTACCAGACAGACCCACCGTGAGAGTGACACATGGAACCATGACTTGGTAGTCACAGTCAGCTCTCACAGTGATGGTGGTGAGTGTGATTCTTAGACCTAAAATCACTACACTCAACACATGTCGTTGGGTACACTTTCACATCATCAAACACAGTCCTAAAACATGGGTTTTTATAAAGGTGATGATTGGGTGGCTTTGACACATGGGGCTTTTGAGGGGTGAGTGATAGATATGGGATTTGTCCCTCCTGAGGGAGTTTGATATCCTTGGCCACTTGATGAGTAGGATTGAGAAAGGCATGTGCATGCACGTGTGAATCAATATGTGATATTGATGTCACACACATCTCACCCAGTCTGCTCTGAGATCAAGGAAATGAATGAATGTTGACAGGAAGACTGTTCCATGCCTTGAGTTCATTCAGGATATCAGTGACAAAGGAATTATACATTCATTGTAACACCATTCACGGATTGTAGGATTGAAAGTTGTTCTCCAACTTTCTATTTCACTTGGGTAGCACTGATGTTTGACTAGGCACCACTCTTTGCTTGTGAAGTCATAAGTGTTATGGACTTTCACTGCCAACGTGAAATGGACATGTAGGGTCACACACATAGGATTTAATCTAGAAGAGGATTTTTGTCCACAAGCAATGTTTAGATTGATTACTAAAGGAGTTTAGTAGTTCAATTAAACACTCAATTAATTGATAGCTCAATATCATAATGTTCAAAGTGTTGGACGCATTGATTGGAGTATCAGATTGATTGAAATCGCAATTGACTAATTCTACACAATCTGCACTCCCAACCGATCGGCTCATGTGATGAACTGATCGGCTGAGCTTGGTGAACCGATCGGCTCAAGTGTTGAGTTGATCGGCTCATGGACAGGGTGAACGATTGCTTCAAGTATTGAAATGATCGGTTCAACTGTTGCAACCGGGCAAGTTGGGAAAGTAAGATTGGTGAGAATTTTCCTTATGTTTCACTTGCCCAATTTGATTGGAACAAGGATTGGTATTCGATACCAATTAGAAACAAAAAGAAGGAAAGTCAATCGGGAACTGATCAGGACCACGAACCGACCGGTTCAGAAGTGAACTGACCGGTTCATGGGTCCTAACCGACTGGTTGAGGTGTCAACCGACCGACTCAGCTCCCCAACCGACCGTTTCAGTTATGAAATGATCGGTTCAGGTTGCGAGTTGGTTGCTTTTGTGGAAAATCTCGAACCCTTCTACTCCTGCTTTTAGTCCCATATTGCCGGGGACAGAGAACCCTATCCCATGACCCGCCTATATATAGGGGTATTGGGGGCTTCTTAGAGTACAACTTACTGCAAGCCGGTTGCTCTGCAAAGTTGTCATTCTCTCTGGTTTTGGTAACCGAGAGAGCCCGAGCAAGTGCTACCCGAAAAGGGAGGCGCAGCAAGGGAAAGACAACTGTAGTTGCAACAGGTAGTAGGAGAGTGTGTTGGCAACTAGTACGCCAACAGGAGGGTGCGACTCCTTCCGGTTCCTTGTGCGACAAGGAGATCAGAGTTCCAAACGGTCCGTATGGACGACTGCAGAGGCGAGAGACCTCTGTCGCTCGGAGGACAACTGTCAATCCTGACAGTCCCGGTGAGACTAAGAGTCTTTAGTCCCGGTGCGACCAGGAGCTGCACAGACACCATCCAAGACCGAAGGTGAAGACCGCGCAAGGCGTGAGGTACTGTCGCTGAGCAAGCCTCAAGACAAGGTATGCATCCACAAATCATCTTTCCTATTGTATAGATGTTGACGCGATTCCTTTTGTTCTGGGTTTTGGGGAGAAAATTTTTGTTTCCGTTGCTTCTCTGCCTCCTCGAAAACCCAACAGTGGTATCAGAGCCACGCCAACTGTTCTATATTTTAGGATTATCGATATGATCGATTTTGGTTTGTCGCCTTTATTTATTGCATGCGATGTGAATAATATCGGCTTTATACATGTCCAATCCACAAATCCCAAATATACATATATGATATGTAATATTAATGCACTCGATACGCGTCGCCCTTAAACGAGTTTTGTGGTGGATGTGTAGCATGGTTATGGCCTATAAACCCCTATATCTGTGTGTGGTTGTATGTGGTTTCTTGCATCTCGGTCTGTGCACCAAATCCCTTTCTCCTAATCCTGATGTAACTCAAAATAATTCGAGAATTCTTCTCCTACCTTTGCTCCCCCCGAATGTAACTCGGGGTTTTACAATTAAATTGTAAATAGGATAGATTTTATTTCCTGTTATGTCAAAGAACAGTGGACGACCTGAGACGATCGATTCAAGGCGTGAACCGATCGGTTGGTGATCCAGACGGCTGGTTCGAGGAGCCAGACGAGCAGGTGGCGACCTGAGGAGATGCATGACGACCGGTGAACCGATCGGCTGGAGGCGCTAGTCGATCGGATGGTGGCACCCGAACAACCAACCTGATGGCGAGCCGATCAATCATGGAGATGAGCTGATCAAACCTAGAAAGGCAGGCACATATTTCATCTTGTAAAGGTTGCATGTGATGTAGACCTAGATGACCGTGATTCCTCTTGGCTCGAGGAATCACAATAGGATGGCCATAATCATTGCTTTTTATCATTTTGCATGTTTTCTGTGGGATATAGCATGTATATGATACTTACTATATATTGTGGTGATTGGATATGTATATGTATATAAAACCAAATCCCTCATTAAAATATTAAGTCGTACACGCCTTCCATTAGTGACACACACAACAAACTTGATCGACCAAGCGTAGGTTACGCCAAAGTGTGGTGTGCCGTCTATCTTGTGGAAGTGTGTAGGGTTGACATGTAGGTTTTGCCAAAGCAGGGTGCATGTTTACCGTGTCAGCTTTTGGGTTAGACTTAACTGGTGATTCTTAGAGCGTCTAAGCCCAGAGGCATGGAATGTTCATGGCAAGGTGTTGCGCATGTTCATTCATCAAGAGTTGCATATGATGCAATTGGCATGATGGCCTACCTAAATAGTCAAGATTATGGGCGATCAGCCAAAGCTGACTCATGACTTGATGAAATATGGATCTTGACCCACTAGAAGATTGTACGCTGCAATCTTCTGAATTGATGGTGAGGGCTATCAATTTGAGTCAAAATAGTGGTAGCGGTAATTAATTAAAGGCCTAATTAACTACCGTCAAATTTTATTCAAATCAAATCAAAAAGGTTTTGACAAAAGCAATTTTTCTCTTGTAGAATGGCAAAAGAATCATCTTTTAAAATGGGCAAATTAATTGAGAATAAATTCCATAACTGGTTGAGGACTGTGAGAAGTGTTCTGCACAATCCAGATATACCAGGAGCCTTAGAATCCACTCTATGTAAGCTTAACGCGTTAGTGAAGAAGAAAGAAGGTAAGGGAGAGAAGGGTTCTCTCGCCAAACCATTTTCTTCTACATGGAGAGGATGGAAGGAACAATGGAAGAAGAAGTCAGAGATAGAGATCTCTACTTTTGGTGTATATGTGATAGAGATTAACTTTACTACTTCTTCATCATGGGTACTTGATACCGGATGCGGATCTCACATTTGTTCAAATGTAAAGGATCTTAAGAGAAGTAGGCCTTTGGGGAAAGGCGAGGTTGAACTACGTGTTGCCAATGGGGCAAGAGTTTCCGCCAGTGCTGTAGGAACCTATGAGTTAACTCTACCGAGTGGGCTAATAATAGAGTTGAAGAACTGCTATTATGTACCTACCATAAATAGGAATATCATTTCCGTCTCTTGTTTGGACAAAGATGGATTTGAAATTCTTATTAAGAATGGAAAATGTTCCATTTCTAAAGATGGGATCTTTTATGGCAGTGCCCCAATGTCTTATGGTCTATATTTGATAGACTTGGAGACAAGTGTATATAATGTAAACACCAAAAAGAAAAAACTCAACGACTCAAACAAAACATATCTCTGGCATTGTCGTCTAGGGTACATAAATGAGAAGCACATTTCTAGACTCCATAAAGATGGTTATCTAGACTCTTTTGATTATGAATCAATAGAGACATGTGAATCTTGTTAGTTGGGCAAGATGACCAAGACTCCCTTTTCAGGTAAAGGTGAGAGAGCTAGTGATCTATTAGGACTCATACATACTGATATATGTGGGCCTTTTAGAACTAATGCCAGAAATGGGTATCAGTACTTCATTACCTTTACTGATGACTTTAGTAGGTATGGCTATGTGTACCTGATGAAACTTAAGTCAGAAACCCTTGAAAAGTTCAAGGATTTCATGAATGAAGTATAGAACCAACTTGGTAAAAGTATTAAGGCACTTTAATCCGATCGAGGTGGAGAATACTTAAGCCAGGAGTTTGAGGACCTTCTGCGAGCCCGTGGTATTGTATCACAGTGGAATCCGCCTGGAACACCACAACATAATGGTGTGTCTGAAAGAAGGAATCGCACATTGTTGGATATGGTGCGATCAATGATGAGTTTTGCTGATCTTCCAATTTCCTTCTGGGGTCATGCTCTTGAAACCGCCGCGTTTACACTTGACCATGTACCATCTAAATCGGTTCAAAAGACACCATATGAGATATGGATCGGGAAGCATCCCAATTTGTCTTTTATGAAGATTTGGGGTTGTGAGGCTTACGTCAAGAAAATGTTTCCTGATAAGCTTGGACCCAAATCCGATAAATGTTATTTTGTTGGATATCCCAAGGAAACCAAGGGATATTATCTATACCACCCTACTGACAACAAAGTGTTTGTTGCCAGGGATGCTGTATTCCTAGAGAAGGAATTTATTTCCAAAGGAAGCAGTGGGAGGAATGTAGAGCTTGAAGAGGTTCAATCCCAACAAGAAAACATTGAACCGGTAGATGTACCAGAGGAAAATGCAGATTCACAAGGTGTTGTGGAATCTCAGTCTCCTCAGGTAACACAAGGACCTCATAGATCTAGTAGGACCCGCCTTGAACCTGAGAGGTTTGGATACCTTGTGACTTAGGAAGGTGGTGAGTTGATCATAGATGATGATCCAACTACCTACGTAGAGGCTATGGAGGGACTAGATTCTGAGAAATGGCTTGAAGCCATGAGATCCGAGATGGAATCCATGTACTCCAACAAAGTATGGACTTTGGTGGAACCACCCGAAGGGGTAAAACCCATAGGGTGCAAGTGGGTCTTCAAGAAGAAGACCGACATGGATGGCAATGTGCAAACTTATAAAGGCAGATTGGTTGCGAAGGGATTTCGACAAGTTCAAGGTGTTGACTATGACAAAACCTTTTGTCCAGTTGCCATGATTAAGTCCAACAAGATCATGCTTGCTATTGCAGCTTATTATGAATATGAGATTTGGCAGATGGATGTTAAAACCGCATTCCTTAATGGGAATATAAATGAAGATGTGTACATGACACATCCTGAAGGTTTTGTAGATCCAAAGAATGCCAATAAAGTCTATAAGCTGCAAAGGTCAATCTATGGATTGAAGCAAGCATCTCGGAGTTGGAATCTTTGATTTGATGAAGAAGTCAAAGTTTTTGGCTTTACTCAAAATGAAGATGAACCTTATGTGTACAAGAAGGTTAGTGGGAGATCAACCACATTCCTCATATTGTATGTGGATGACATACTTTTGATGGGGAATGATGTCTTAGCCTTAGAGAAGGTAAAGACTTGGATTGGGAATACTTTCTCAATGAAGGACTTAGGAGAAGCATCCTACATTCTAGGAATTAAGATCTATAGAGATAGATCTAGAAGGCTTCTCGAACTAAGTCAGAGCACGTACATTGACAAAGTGTTGAAGCGGTTTAGCATGGAGAACTCAAAGAGAGGCAGCATCCCCATGCTACATGGAGTCACCGTCTCTAGAGCTCAATGTCCCCAATCTTGTGAAGAGAGGGAGCGTATGAGTGGGATCCCATATGCATCATCCATCAGATCAATCATGTACGCTATGTTGTGCACACACCCAGATGTCTCGTATGCTCTAAGCATGATGAGCAGGTACCAGTTAGATCCCGGGGATGCTCACTAGACAACCATAAAGAACATCCTCAAGTACTTGCGAAGGACTAAGGATCAGTTTCTTGTTTATGGCGACGAGGAAGAGCTGGTTGTAAAGGGTTACACCGATGCAAGCTTCCAAACCGATAAAGATGATTATAGATCACAGTTAGGATTTGTATTTTGCCTTAATAATGGAGCTGTGAGCTGGAAGAGTTCCAAGCAAGAAACAGTTGCCGATTCTACTACAGAGGCCAAGTATATTGCTGCTTCACATGCAGCAAAGGAGGCTGTGTGGATCAGGAAGTTCATTTTTGAACTTGGTGTAGTTCCCAGTAGCTGTGATGCAATTGAGCTTTATTGTGACAATAATGGAGCTATTGCACAAGCTAAGGAGCCCAGATCACATCAGCGGTCCAAGCACATACTGCGGCGCTTCCATCTCATACGAGAGATCGTACAACGAGGAGATGTGAAGATTTGCAAAGTACCAACTGACGACAACATAGCTGATCCACTGACCAAGGCCCTTTCTCAGTAGAAGCATGATGGTCATGCTAGGTCACAAGGATTGAGGTTCCTTGGTGACTGGCTCTAAGTGCAAGTGGGAGTCTGTTGGTATGTATGCCCATAGAGCAAGTCATGTGATGATTGTAATGGGATACTTTGTAAATGATTTGAATAATACTAAAGGCAATTTCCGATCTATATGTTTAAACTATTTCTGAGATGATGGTGTAAAATGATAGATGTCTAAAGAATGATTTCACTCAATGACGTATGCTTTTAGGTTAAGGACCTAAATGATGAGATCATACGGATGTTAAGAGTATACATTCTTGTTTGGTCCCTAGTCAGTTGTTATTGTGGAAATAACCATAGACATCAATAACACTGAAGACTAGATTGTGTGTTGGTTGATGACAGAATCTCATTAGTCATGATATAGTGATATCAAGCCAAGCACATAGGTACTTGTTAGAGAACAAGGTACCAAACAGACCCACCGTGAGAGTGACACATGGAACCATGACTTGGTAGTCACAGTCAGCTCTCACAGTGATGGTGGTGAGTGTGATTCTTATACTTGAAATCACTACACTCAACACATGTCGTTGGGTACACTTTGACATCATCAAACGCAGTCCTGAAACATGGGTTGTTATAAAGGTGATGATTGGGTGGCTTTGACACATGGGGCTTTTTAGGGGTGAGTGATAGATATGGGATTTGTCCCTCCTGAGGGAGTTTGATATCCTTGGCCACTTGATGAGTAGGATTGAGAAAGGCATGCACATGCACGTGTGAATCAATATGTGATATTGATGTCACACACATCTCACCCAGTCTGCTCTGAGATCAAGGAAATGAATGAATGTTGACAGGATGATTGTTCCATGCCTCGAGTTCATTCAGGATATCAGTGACAAAGGAATTATACATTCACTGTAACACCATTCACAGATTGTAGGATTGAAAGTTGTTCTCCAACTTTCTATTTCACTTGGGTAGCACTGATGTGTGACTAGGCACCACTCTTTGCTTGTGAAGTCATAAGTGTTATGGACTTTCACTGCCAACGTGAAATGGACCTGCAGGGTCACACACATAGGATTTAATCTGGAAGAGGAGTTTTGTCCAAAAGAAATGTTTAGATTGATTACTAAAGGAGTTTAGTAGTTCAATTAAACACTCAATTAATCGATAGATCAATATCATAATGTTCAAAGTGTTGGATACATTGATTGGAGTATCAGATTGATTGAAATCGCAATTGACTGATTCTGCACAATCTGCACTCCCAACCGATCGGCTCATGTGATGAACCGATCGGCTGAGCTTGGTGAACCGATCGGCTCAAGTGTTGAGTCGATCGGCTCATGGACAGGGTGAACGATTACTTCAAGTATTGAAACGATCGGTTCAACTGTTGCAACCGGGAAAGTTGGGAAAGTAAGATTGGTGAGAATTTTCCTTGCGTTTCACTTGCCCAATTTGATTGGAACAAGGATTGGTATTCGTTACCAATTAGAAACAAAAAGAAGGAAAGTCAATCGGGAACTGATAAGGACCAAGAACCGACCGGTTCAAAAGTGAACCGACCAGTTCATGGGTCCCAACCGATCGGTTGAGGTGTCAACCGACCGACTCAACTCCCCAACTGACCGTTTCAGTTATGAAACGATCGGTTCAGGTTGTGAGTTGGTTGCTTTTGTGGAAAATATCGAACCCTTCTACTCCTGCTTTTAGTCCCATATTGTCGGGGACAGAGAACCCTGTCCCATGACCCGCCTATATATATAGGGGTATTGGGGGCTTCTCAGAGTACAACTCAGTGCAAGCCGGTTGCTCTGCAAAGTTGTCGTTCTCTCTGGTTTTGGTAACTGAGAGAGCCCGAGCAAGTGCTACCCGAAAAGGGAGACGCAGCAAGGGAAAGACAACTGTAGTTGCAACAGGTAGCAGGAGAGTGTGTTGGCGACTAGTACGCCAACAGGAGGGTGCGACTCCATTTGGTTCCTTGTGCGACAAGGAGATCGGAGTTCCAGACGGTCTGTGTGGATGACTGCAGAGGTGGGAGACCTCTGTCGTTCGGAGGACAACTGTCAATCCTGACAGTCTCAGTGAGACTAGGAGTCTTCAGTCCCGGTGCGACCAGGAGCTGCACAGACACCGTTAAAGACCGGAGGTGAAGACCGCGCAAGGCGTGAGGTACTGCCGCCGAGCAAGCCTCGGGACAAGGTATGCATCCACAAACCATCTTTCCTATTGTATAGACGTTGACGCGATTCCTTTTGTTCTGGGTTTTGGGGAGAATTTTTTTGTTTCCACTGCTTCTCTGCCTCCTCTAAAACCCAACAGTGGTATTGTGCATGGGCCTTGGTGTATCGCCCATGACAAGATCATATCGCCCAAGTAGGTGATATCGGCCATAGAGTGATGTGTTGAGTGGCATATCATGCAAGTGAGTGTCATATCATGCAAGAGGGGTGGAATATCATGCAAGGGCACAAGGGCATCGTGAAATAGTTCTAAGGAGCAAGAAGGAGCTCATACTTAACCCTAAGGTGAGGCAATGATCATCTTCAACCTTGGATTGAAGCATGATTTTAGGGTTATGATATTTCTTTCTTTTCTTCTTCACCAATTGCTTATCCATGGTGATTCCTTATATATGAAGGAGTTGTGAATGAGCCTTGGACCTTTTATAAGTCATATTCAACCTTAGGAACGTGGAGCTGTGTATCTTGGAGCTTTGAAGTTGTTCTTAAGGCGGGTTATATAACTTGAACTCAACCATGTTATTATTCATCACCTAAATTTCTATACTTAATGAATTACTTTTAATTCTGAAATTTCCTAAAATAGTTGATGAGATTATGAGTTCTATTAGTTTCTTAGACCTATTACCATGAACTATAATAGTTAGAACTAAGGTCTAGAGCTTGAAGATGATGGTATCACTTTATAAAAGTGATATCGGCTGCAAGCACATAAGCAAGCACCTCTAACCCGATATGATGATGTACCTACTTCACTAAAATGATATGGATATGATTGTATACCTTGTTGCACGACATGGGGGTGTAGTTGTGATGCCTCATTCAAATAAAATGTTATTAACTTAGTAGAAGCATTCACTAAGCAGCGGATTACCAAAAATCACTAAAAATTAAAACCTTTTTTATCAAGAGATCCATCAAAGGAAAACTTTCTCACATAGAACCAAAGTAACACATTTACATTCTGGTTTAAAGGTACATGTCATGTATCATCTCTTTCTGAAAATTACAAGCATTATAAAATTTCGAGGCACTGAGCCAAAATCTCAAAAGCACTGACTATTACTCCGAGGACCTGAGAGTACAGAGACGACACATAGGACTCTATATAGATCAAAACAAGGCGTAACAGCCAGTGTCTCCACCTGAGACTTCACTGTTGTCCCTACTACTGCTGCTATTGTCCTTCACTTACTGAAGGATTCCTGCCTCCTCGTCTGCGTCCACCCAAAAATGTGGTTCCCACGGGAGTGAGACAATTGTAAATTGCCCCAACGAGAGATATAACTCTCCGCCAGAAACATTATTATTGCAGTTTAATAAGGTAAATCTGAACAGAGGAATCATAATGGTTTAACAACAGTTAATTCATTGTTGCTCAGATTAGAACATTATTCTTGTCTAAAGCATTAAAGCTATAACTTGGAAGAGCAACATGTCACTTATCCTTTAAGGAATATGAAGAACATGTATAACATTTATTCATTATAGAATCATTACCACAACATTTACTCTCTTCAGGCTTAGATCATATATCTAATGCCTGGCATTGTCATTGTGGAGTCATGGCCTGTAGCCATACTCTTTTCATAAAGCATTGGGATCTTAATCCCTCAAATTATCAAGTACATTTCCACTTCTTAACAAGTTCGTCATCATGATTATAGAATCTGGGTATTTGAACCCATATCTCATCATAGGATACTTATTACCACTTATTAGGTAACTTCATACCTTCAGGTCATCTGACCAAGGACATTATGAATCTTGCTACACAAAGTATTACACATAGTTCACAAAGCTCATATCATCTTTTGTTACCCCTTAATAGGCAACAAGGCACATTATGGCTTATGAAGCCATAACTAGTTTCAATAAGTAAAACATCATATGACACACAAGGCTCATAAGTTTTCATATTACTTCTCACTAAGCAATAAAGCATATGAAGGCTTATAAGGCCTATGAAACATTTTTAGTATATAGTGCATTATATCCCATACCTGTCTATGCTCATCATCTCAACATACCTGCATGTTTAGTACTCATGATAACAATTATATATCAGTACCATGCAACACTAAGTAATACCACTACTCCCTCTTTAAGGTTCATGGTCTCTCTTTCATATCAACACCATACAAAATAGGGATTATCTTATTACATTCATAACTCATCAATCTGTATTAGAGCTTCACATAGGATTACTCTGTTTTAAGACTTCACATAGCATTACCCTGTATTAGGGTTTCACATAGCATTACCCTATATTAGGGTTTCACATAGCAAAGAATCAATATGGATTACATAAGTATTCAATCATACTTATTTATTCTCATCATTCATCCTTGAATGAATTATCAACACACAGTATGAGTTTCTCTCTCATCTTTGCCAGAATATGATTACATCATAGTTTTTAGTTTGGATTAACCTTTTCATAAGGCATGTTAGACTATATTCATCAAAGTGCATTACCTCTCATTGTAGCAATTGACATGACACATTTCACATGTCACACATCCAATTATATTGGACTTATAAGACATCAAGGTATATCATTATTGGGGTGTTGGATGTGACATATATCATATCTTGATGTATCACTTCCCTCAACACCTTTATATTACTTGAGTTCATCCACTTAGCTTGTATTAGGGTATTCCCATCCTAATACTTTATTCACCAGTTTATCACATTTATCATGTAATGTATTAGGCATTAGTCACTCACTTAGAATATACAACCATTGCCAACGATATGGACTCATCTCGAGTTAAGGCATTGTTGATATAGGATTGATCATTATCAACCACTCTAGGCATTTCACCTATCAAGGTATTAGCCATACCATTACTTGGTGTTACACTCATCACTTCTAAGAGTGTCTTGCTCTCACCTTTACAAGGTGTATAGGGTTGAATCATGTGCATATATTCACCATATCGGGTTGGAGATGTATAAGCACTCACCATATCGGGCTAGAAGTACATGAAAACCATCCATATCACGCTAGAGGTGTATGAACACCATCCATGTCGGGTTAGGGTTGATTATGTCGAGCACATGGTACATATATGTGTCACCCATGATGTATAAGAGGTATGAACTCATCACCTTGTCGGGCTACCATGTTGTCTAGGGTTGTGTATCGTGCAACCCTATCGTGCAAGGTCATGTGTCATGCAAACATGTCTTGCAAGGTCACGTAGGCCTCATTATACTAAGTACCAATGATGTATCATATGATCATACCGTGCATTAGCACTTGTTACTCTTCGCTTATACCGGGTTACCCAAATTAGGGTTTCTTGTCATCTTACAAGTATATAATCAACCTTGTATCGTGCATGGAGTCTATAATAGACTTCCTATCGTGCAAGAGGTGTATACTACACCCCCATATCATGCAAGAAGGTATACAATCATATCCATATCATTTTAATGGAGTAAGTGCATCACCATATTGGGTTAGAGATGCTTGTTTATATGCTTGCACCCGATATCACTTTTATAAAGTGATACCACCATCTTCAAGCTCTAAACCTTAGTTCTAACTGTTATAGTTCATGTCAACAGGTCTAAGAAAATACTAGAACTCATAATCTCATCAACTATTTCAGGAAATTTCGGAATTAAAAGTATTTCACTAAGTATAGCAATTTAGGTGATGAATAATAATATGACTGAGTTCAAGTTATATAACCCGCCTTAAGAACCACTTCAAAGCTCCAAGCTCCAAAGATCCACGTTCCTAAGGTTGAAGATGACTTATGAAAAGTCCAAGGCTCGTTCACAACTCCTTCATATACAAGGAATCACCATGGATAATCAATTGGTGAAGAGGAAAAGAAAGGTAGATCATAACCCTAGTTCCATGCTTCAATTCAAGCTTGAAGACAACTATGGCTCACCTTAGAGTTAAGATTTGAGCTCCTTAACACCTTTGCACGATACACTAGTGTCCTTTCATGATATGGAAACTCCCTTGAATGATAGGCACTCACTTGCATGATATGCCACTCAACTCTTCACCCTATTGGCCGATATCACCTTATATGGCCAATTTTCACCTACTTGGCCGATATGCTCTTGCCATGGGCGATATCCCAAGGCCTATGCACGATACCACAGAATCCCTTCATGATATGGGATCTCGATGCATTATACCTTAGGATAGGAGGGTGGTAAGGGTCGCAAAATTGCACCAAGGGGTGAAACTAGGGGTATATATACTTGTTGTTCATGAAGGAAGGCAAAAAATGAGGTGTCAACATTTTGAGCTAGTAGGTGCCACATGTCCATGCATGGTGACACATGTAAATGCATGCATAAACATTTATATTGTCTTGCAAAAAGGTTTAGGATCATCTAGGGATAAATATTCGTCCATTACATATCCCTTTGATTAAGATATATCAATAAAATCACCACTTTGTTCACAACTCATCACAACTTTGCTAAGGAAGTTGTAGCCCAACACACCTCTCCTCCTTGAGGTGCTTTGCACGATATGGACTTTTCCAAGAGTCCACAAAATGATATGGGACACCTCCTTGGGTTCCTTGTCCGATAGGCACTCATATATAAGCTTTTCAACTTGATACAACTCAAGTTAAGCTTTCATATTCAACCCTTTTCTTGGTCATTTCATCACCAAGATTACCATCATTCATAATGGAATAAAACATGGTGTATCATTCATTATATCTCCTCTAAATGATACATAGAGGAAGTAGGGACACTACAGAGGTGGTAATTTTCATATCAACCCCACATTTTGAGTAAATTACAATTTGTACCAAAATTGGTGCACAATGCACCAACATTGTTCAAACAAGTTCAAACTTGGAACATAGGCTTTCCACAAGCCACCACTTAGTATAATTATCTATCTTATGATGATAAAACACATGGGGTACATTCAACATGTGACATTTTGCATTATAGCCCCTCAATTTGGGTAAATTGCACTTTGGTCCAAAACAAAGGAAAATTGCTCAAACAACATTCAATCGGGACCAAACTTGAAACATAAGTGTTTCACATGATGTCAAAACACCTTAGAGGATTATATTAAAGTTATAAGAAACTTTATTAGCCAAAACAAATGGGGTTAACTCATAACCCAGGTCAGGGTCGTTATAGTAGTATACACCTCTTGCACGATAGGAAGTCTATTATAGACTCCATGCACGATACAAGGTCAATTGTATACTTGTAAGTTGACAAGAAACCCTAATTTGGGTAACCCCATATAAGTGAAGAGTAACAAGTGCTAATGCATGGCATGATCATATAATACATCATTGGAACTTAGTATCATAAGGCCTACATGACCTTGCATGACATGGTGGCACGACACATGACCTTGTATGACAATATGGTAGCCCGTCATGGTGATGAGTTGATACCTCTTACGCATCATGGGAGACACATATGTGTACCATGTGCCCGTCACAATCAACCCTAACCCGACATGGGTGTTGCAACCTAACTTTTGATGGTGTAGCCCAATATGATTTGGTGCCCTACACTCCAATTGACTTGTATATTGGGTTGAGCCCGATATGGCAAACCCTAATCTGTCACAAACAACCCTAGATGGTGTGCCACCCGATATGGTGATTGAATGCATCTCTAGTCCAACATGGTGATGGTTTAATACCTCATGCACGACATGGGTAACACATACAAACACCTATAGCCTGATATGGATGATGGTCATATACCTCTAGCCCGATATGGTGAGTGCTCATACACCTCCAACCCGATATGGTGGTGCCTATACACTTACAACCCGATATGGTGAGAATATGTACACTTCTAACCCGAGATACCTTGTAAAGGTGAGGGCAAGACACTCTAGGAGTAATGAGTGTAACACCAAGTAATGGTGTGTCTAGTACCTTGATAAGTGAAACACCTAAAGTGGTTGATAATGGACAACCTTATATCAATAATGCCTTAACCCGAGATGAGTCTGTATCATTGATGATGGTTGGATAATTCAAATGTGTGACTTATGACCAATACATTGCATGATAAATGTGATGAGCTAATGCATAAAGTATTAGGATGGGAAATACCGTAATACAAGATAAGTTGATGAACTTAAGTAAGTTAAAAGTGATGAGGGAAGTGATACATCAAGACATGATAGATATCACATCCAACACCCCAAGGTTGATACACCTTGATATACCCTAAATCCAATATACTTGGACGAGTAACACATGAAGTGTGTTATGCAAATTGTTACATTGAGATGTAATGCACTTTGATAAGTGGAGGCTAACGTGCCTTATGAAAAGGTTAATCCAAATCAATAAAGTATGATGTAATCATATTATGGTAAAGTTGAGAGAGGAACTTATATCTTGTGTTGATAATTCATTTAATGATAAGTGATGAGAATAAATAAGCATGATTAAATGCTTATGTTATCAATGTTGGCTCCTAGCTGTGTGAAGCAGTGAAATAGGGCTTGATCATTAATAATATGATCTTGAGAACATAAATGGTTATTTATGGAAAACCCTAATGGAGGGTGATGATATGTAAGAGAAATCCTAACCCTAAAAAGGGAATAGTGGTATTACTTTGTGTTGCATGGTGCTGATATGTAAGCATTATAACTGTTATCATGAAGTAATAACCATGCATAAATCATGAGAAGATGAACATAGCCAGGTGTGAGCTATGATGTTTCTTTTATTAAAGTTGTTAATGAGCCATAATATGCCTTGTTGCCTACTAAGAGGTAACAATAGGTGAAATGAGCTTTGTGAGCTATGTAGAATGCTTGTGTAGCAAGAATCATGATTACCTTGGTCAGATGACCTGAAGGTATTAAGTTACATGATAAGTGGTAACAAGTATTCTATGATGAACTAACGGTTTGAATACCCATATTCTATAATCACGATGATGAACGTGTTAAGAAATGGAAATGTACCTGATGAGATGAGGGATTCAGATCCCAATACTTTATTAAAAGAGTATGGATACATGCCATGACTCCACAAGACAATACCAGACATTAGCTATGTGATCTAAGCCTAAAGAGAGTATATGCTACAACTATAACTCTATAGAGAAGATGTCAATATACCCTGGAAAGCAAATTGTAGTTTGACACATGATGTCTCTGCCATATAATCTGATACTGACTGAGAAGGTTGCTATTACTCTGCTTAGCATATCCTAGAAGGATAAATGTTATACATGTACTTTAATTCCTCATTGAATAAGTATCATGCTGCTTTATCAAGTTATAGCTGAAATGCTTTGAATAGGAATACTGCTCCTATCTATTTAGACATTGATCTATCTATTGTTGAATATATAATTCCTCTGCACAGTTTTATTCAATTAAACTGCAATAATAATGTTTTGAAAGAGAGTTATATCTCTCACTGGGGAAATTTATAATTGTCTCACCCCCGTGGGATCCACATTTTTAGGTGGATGCGGACGAAGAGGCAGAAATCCTTCAGTAGGTGAAGAACAACAACAACAACAGTAGAAGAGAATGATAGTGATTTATCAGGTGGAAACACTGGATGTCACATCTTGTATATATGTATAGAAAGTCCTATGTGTCGTATATGTACTCTCAGGTCCTTGGAGTTAGTATTTAGTGGTTTTATGATCGATCTGAGATTTTGGCTTGTATGCCTCGAGGTTTTATGTTGCTTATGTATAGTTCGGCAAAGAAACTATTATATGTAACCCTCGGGATGAAGATGTACATGGTATGTACAATGTGAACAATTATGTATATAAGGTTTTGGACCTTTCAGTAAGAGTTTTTCCTTGAAATGGATCTCTTTGTAAAATGGTTTTAATTTTTAGTGATTTTTGTTAATCCACTGTTTATGTTTAATTCCGCTTAATTAGTAACGATTTGTTCGACTGTCGTTACAGCGGGGTTTTCCATATATCAGGCGGTAAGGTGTGGTTCCCAACAACATCTTAAAAGCAGTCATGTATGCCCAGAGAGTGTCATCTAACTTAGCCGACCAGTCCTTACGGGACTTACCAACTGTCTTCTCTAAGATCTGCTTGATCTGCCGATTGCAGTCTTCCACCTGACCGGACGTTTGTGGATGATATGGTGTCACAACCTTGTGGCGAATGCTGTACTTATGCAGGAGTGATTCAAACTATCTTTCAGCAAAGTGAGAGTTGTCATCACTGATGACGGTCCTTGGAACTCCAAACCTTAGAAAGATAATCTTGGTGAAGAGTTTGATCACTGCCTTAGCATCACATGTAGAGGCGGGCACTGCTTCAACCCACTTAGAGACATAGTCGACCACGATGAGAATATATTTGAAACCGTAGGATGAGGGAAATGGTTCCGTATAATCAATACCCCACACATCGAAAATTTCAAATTCAATCCAATATGATAGCGGCATCTCATTGCGACGGGAAATATTCCCAGTTCGCTGGCATTCATTATAAGACTTTACAAATGCATGATAATCTTTGAACAAGGTTGGCCAGTAGAAACCAGATTGTAGCACCTTGGTAGCTATCCTCTCACCTCCTAGATGTCCTCCATATGGAGAGGAGTGACATTCGAACAAAATTTTTGAAACTTCCTCTTCTGGTATGCATCTTCTATATAACTCGTCAACATAATGCCTGAACAACAGGGGATCATCCCAATAATAGTTCTTTAAATCAGAGAAGAACTTCTTCTTCTGATTATAAGACATATCTGGGGGAAGCTGCTTACAGGACAGGTAGTTGCATAAATCTGCATACCACGACCCCACAGGGTCGGCTGACTGGGCTAAGTAGATGGATTCGTTGGGGTAGCTTTCAATGATGGGCAGTGGGTGATCATCTTGCACTCGAATCCTGGAGAGATGGTATGCAACCACATTCTCTAAGCCCTTCTTGTCTTTGATATCATGGTCAAACTCTTGTAACAATAGTGCCCAACGTAGCAGTCTGGGCTTTGCATCCTTCTTCTGCATTAGATATTTAATAGCCCCGTGGTCGGTGTGAACAACCACCTTTGAACCCACGAGGTAAGACCTGAACTTGTTGAAGGCGTACATGATAGATAGCATTTCTTTTTCTATAGTCGTGTAATTCTATTGAGCCTCGTCTAGGGTCTTGCTCACATAGAAGATAACATGATGCTTATTGTCTCTCTTTTGGCCGAGTACGGCCCCTATAGAAAAATCACTAGAATCACCCATAAGTTCAAATGGAAGACTCCAATCAGGAGACTAGAGAATTGGTGCAGATATTAAAGTGCCCTTCCGAGTTGAGAATGCCTTCATACACTCCTCTGTGAATTTGAACTTCACATCTTTTACCAGAAGGTTAGAGAGAGGCCTGGCTATCTTTGAAAAATCCTTTATAAACCGTCGGTAGTAACCGGAATGACCCATAAAACTACGAACACCTGTAACTGAAGTAGGTGGTGGGAGCTTAGCTATCGCCTCAACCTTGGAGGGATCAACTTCAATACCTTTACTTGACACCTTGTGTCCAAGAACAATCCCCTCTTGTACCATAAAATGACATTTTTCCCAGTTGAGGGTGAGGCTATGTTCTTCACATCTTCTCATTACGAGGGACAGATTGTTCAAACAGTCATCAAATGAGATGCCGTACACGCTGAAATCATCCATGAACACTTCTATCTAGTCTTCGAACAGATATGCAAAAATGGCGTTCATACACCTCTGGAAGGTAGCAGGTGCATTACAGAGCCCAAAGGGCATTCTTCTAAAGGCAAAAGTTATGTAGATGCAAGTGAACATCGTCTTCTCCTGGTCATCAGGGTGGATGGGGATCTGGTAGAAACCTGGGTACCCATCCAACCAATAGAAGTAGGAATGATGGGCCAGGCATTCCAACATCTGATCGATGAAAGGAAGGGGGAAATGATCCTTGCGGGTGGCGGTGTTAAGTTTATGATAATCTATACAAATCCGCCATCCAGTGACCATCTTGGTGGCCACCTCGGCCCCATCATCTCCCTTGACCAAGGTCATCCCTCCCTTCTTGGGAACTACTTGGATTGGACTCACCCACGTGCTATCACTGATAGCATAGATAATTCTAGCATCTCAGAGCTTAACTACTTCTTTGCTAATGACTTCATGGAGCTTTTTATTCAACTTTCTTTGTGGCTGGGCATATGACCTAGAGTCCTCCTCTAGATGGATCTGGTGCATTCACACTGAAGGGCTATCCCTCTCAAGTCCCTGATTGAGTAGCCCATGGCTTTCCTGTGCAACCTTAACTCTTTGAGCTGCTGGTCTTTCTGGCAATCAGTAAACTCTGAGTTGATGATTACTGGGTGCATCTTCTCTTGATCCAGAAAATGATACTCAAGGCCTTTCGGCAAGACTTTTAGCTTTGGTGGGGCTTCCTTTTTCTGTTCTTCAGCAGGGGCTTCTCGGAGAGCGGCATATCTAATTGTCTCAATAGGATCTTCATCCTCAGTTGTTTCTTCAACATCTAGATAGGCCAACAATTCTCTGACCTCGGGATCATCGATCTCTTACAACTCGCCAGTTAAGGCGCACATCAAAGGATCTACCATGGCCTTCTCTTCCTATACTTCATCTCATAACTGCTGATAGCTCTCAACAAAGTAGGAGGATTCAAAGAACGAGGGGGGCCTCATACAATCACTAATGTTGAAATCGATGTAATCTATTCCAACATGGATCATAATCATTCCTTCCTCGACATCGATAAGAGCTCATCTGGTGGCAAAGAAGGATCTCCCAAAAATGATAGGGTAGCTCGGATCTTCTATGGTGTCAATCAAAACAATATCGCAAGGGATAAAGAAACATCCCACTCGGATGGGCACGTCTTCAATGAAACCAACTGGCCAGGTGAAGGTATGGTCAGCTAGTTGTATCCTCATGTTGGTGCTTACCATATTGGTGAGCCCCACTCTCTTAGTAAGGGACAGAGGCATCAGACTGATGTTGGCCCCTAGGTCTGCTAGACCTTTTCGAGTTACATTATCTCCAACTTGAAAGGGGATTACAAAGGCCCCTGGATCCTTCTTCTTCAAAGGCGTATTAGTTTTGACGAAAGAACTAGACATCTTGGCGAGCTTCACAGTATCTATGTCTTCTCCTTTCCTTTTTCTTATTATCAGGTCCTTTAGGAACTTGGCATAAGTGGGCATTTCTTCAATGGCATCTAGGAACGGGACGTCCACATGCAACTTCTTTATAGCAGACAGAAACTTTTCATACCTCTGCTTCAGCTGGGCTTTTACCAGCTTATGTGGGAATGGTACGTGGGGTGCATACTTATCTAGACGCTCTTCAGAAGAGATGTCGTTAACCTTGTCTTTGACTGCTTTCTTTGACTTCTGTGTAACTTCTTCCTCAAAAACCTCTGTGCTAACTCCTTCGACGGGTGCTGTTGTTGACGTTACTATCTTCTTAAAGGCTAGTGATACGATCGTTCCTGACCTTAGAATGGCCATTTTTTCCATCTCATGTCCTCGTGGATTGGCTTCAGAATTGGAGGGGAAATGCCCCAGTTGATGGTTGATGGATTGGGCGATTCTTGCCAACTGCTGATCAATCTATTTGTTATGATGCTGGAGCTCCCCTATCTGGGTAGGAAAACCACCCATCTGTTGCTGCATTAGTTTGAGCAGAGTCGTGCTATCTACTGAGGTCTTGTGCATCTTTTCATTGATGTCATTCTGTCTCTTGGCAAAGGACATAAATTCTGTCGTCAAAGACAGTCGTGGCTGCTAGTTTTGTTGGAAGGCCCTCTACTGCTGGAACCCTATTTGTTGCTGCTGATTTGATGGTCCTCCCGCAGGTTTCCCACTCACCATATGGTGAGAGTTCTCAGTAGCACTGTTGTTCCAATAAAAAGCAAACCAGGATGGTCGGGCCGTCGGTATTGAACAAAACTCACGTTCTCTGTAAAATTCTCTTCGAGATATTCTTGGGGTGTGGTGTACGGGAAGAAATCTAACATGTGGTCGAGCTCTCTACAAGTGACACAACTCTTCACAACCTCCTGTCAAACCTTCCCTTTATAACCTTTCTCCTTGAGGGACTAGACATCTATCATCATCTTGTCAAGCTTGGCTGCGAGGGCCTCCATAGCCTTAGATTCACCTGGAGTAGTGTGACTTAGCGACTCTCGGTTGTATTCTCCATCTTGTTGATTCATAACCATGTTTTCAATAATCTCCCTGGCTCTTTGGGCACTAAGTCCCAAGAAATCACTACCAGCGGCAGCATTCAAGGACTTCCTCTCAGCGGGGCACACCCCATTATAAAATGTGGTGATGAGCTTTGGTTCTAAAAAACCATGATGTGAGCATTCACACTGGTAGCTCTGGAATCTTTCCCAAGTCTCATGAAGATTCTCTGAGGGCTTCTGGGAATACCTCGTGATCTTGTTTTGACATTTGATGGTCCTCTCGATGGGGAAGAACTTGGTGATAAAAGCATTGACAAGATGCTCCCAATCAGGGAGACTCTCATCCTGTAAACTGGTGTACAATTCTAGTGCCTTGTCCCTTAGCGAGAACGGGAAGCACTGGATGTAGATATGCCTCAGCGGGACTCTGTTGATCTTAAAGGTGTTGCACATCCTCTTAAATGTCGTTAGATGATTATATGGGTTCTCCTCAGAGGTGTTTCCACTGAACCTGTTATGCTGCAGGAGCTGGAGGAAGGAGGGCTTCAGTTTGAAGTTGGTGACATTTAGAGGCTGCGTTACAACTAGATTTCTCTCTTCATTAGCTCGAACTTGAACGAATGAGCAAAGAGAGCGAGCTTCAGGGGCTTGGTCAGCCATGACTTGTTAAGAGCTTGGATGACCTAGAAAGAAAGAAAGGAGTACCTGGAAAGAAACAAAGGTGTAAGAGAATTGTATAAATTATGCATAGTAAATATTATGTGCAGTAAATAATTGCAGTATTATATGCATATGTACAAGGTTTTGGCGACGTGCAAGCAAAACTAAAATCCGTAGAATGGTTTTCTTGCCTATACCCGGCAACGACACCAAAATGTTGACGAGCCTTAAACGTGGGTCCAAGAATGGAATCATGTCTAGGTTATCAGACTTTAGAAATTTATAATACCCGAATGTTTAAGACACCTGAAACTAGCATAGGGTCGAAGTAGTTTGGGGTCGAACACAGGGATAGGAAGAATGGCGCTTCAGAACTTGAGTTTCACTTGTCTAAGCACATCAAAAGGGGGTGCAAGAAAAAGGGGTGTTGTAACATGAACTAAACATAAGGAAACAAACAAAGACCCTATCTCCAAAAAGAGTTATAAGGAAGATTTAAGTTTTGGGGTTTAGAGATTTTTATAGGTCTTTTAAATAACAGAATCTGAGGAGATAAGACTGTCGTTGAGGTAAAGCACGAAGGAAGAAAACTTAGGCATAACAAGCAGCAACGAGAAACATCCTGTAGCCTCTTCTCTCAAAGAGGATACCTCTAACTACACACCATTTCCCTCTCTCAAGGGCAGTAGGTGTAGATTAGAGTGGGAAGATAAGCCGGGGCGGCCTTGACCCTGGGTACTCTCGTACTCTTAGGGAAGACCAAACTCTAGAGTTACAACTTCCCTCTCTCAAGGGAGTCGAACGGGAAACATGATTCGATAGCTAGTCAAAACATGATCCATGCATAAAAGGATAGAGTTCAGATGCTATAAAGAAATCATCCAACAAAAAGGAACCAAACACAGAACAACATGTATTAAATCCACGAATTTCATACTCATAGATATGTAAAGAGGTTTTAATTATAATGCATAAGTAATGAAAGTAAAATGCTGAAAAGGGAAGATAGGTATCGACTTCCTTGATTTAGTAAGGTGATAAACAACAGCAGACTCCTAAGGGACTGCTAACTTGGTACCAGGCAGGAGCTCTGCCTGATACACTTGTGTCGGGCAGCCGACCCTCTCGGACGACAGGCGTGACGGTCAGGCGTATCGAGAGAACTCCTACCCGATACGGCCGTGTTGGGCAGCCAGCCCTCTTGGGCAACATGCCATAACGGTTAGTCCGTATCGGGTTCGGTATCGTGTCAGGTTAGGAATCGCTTAGGTTTTCAGGTTCCTCATATCGGGTATAGAGGGGTGAGCCGTCTCGGGTTAAGGCCCATCTAGGGACCCGGTAGGGGTGGCCTTCCTGGTCGTATCATGCTGTTGCGGCTACCAGGATAGGTTCTAAGTGAACTCCTCCCGCCCTCTCAGGTTGGGAGTGTGCTCACCTAGTATCGCCCGACACACCTTGGAACACGTCACACTAGTTCCTGATATCTTTCCGAAGTTAGCTCTCGTGGGGTTCCGACCCATCCCATCAGATTCATGTAGCTACTATTTATAGGCAGCAGCTGGTAGAGGTTGCGGTCCTTGTGGGGCCACATGTCCTTCATCGACTCTGTTTACATGGCTTTGGGGATGGTCGACGTGCTATCGCCCGGCACGGCAGGCATCACGTGTCAGGCTGCGAGCGTATCGGGTGATCCTGGAGGGCAGCTGGTTCTGATGAGTAACTCGCATTGCACGACACACCCGTATCAGGCTAATGAGTTGTGGCGGGCAAAGCTCCCACTACTACAGAAGTGCCTTTTAGTGTCGGTTGTTTAACCCCCTTTGGCGTCGGTTTCTGAACGACGCCTATGTGGGCGCCGCTAAAAGGTTGGACACTTCAGCGTCGGTTAAAAAACCGACGCCTATTTAACGTAAAGGCGTCGGTGTTTTATAATAAACCGACACCAAAAGGGTTCGCACCACAGAAAACGGCGTCATCTAGGACGATTTCTGCGTCGGTTATATACTAAAAAACCGACGCAGAAAAGTGTCCTAGATGACTCCCATTTCCTGTAGCGCGAACACTTTTGGCGTCGGTGTTCAACAAAAAACTGACGATGTAAGTCTGTGCTGACGGTTATCGGTAAATAACCGACGCCTATATCTATTTTTTTTTTATAAATCTGTTTGCAGGCCTGCTGTGGCTGGTCAGCAGGATGAGAACCTGCAGTTCAGTTTTCTGAACTGCAGGTTTACGACATCCATTGATATCAGCCTACAAACAGGCCACAAACCTGCAAAATTAACATAAAAAGATTCACACAAGTAGATACATTCAGAAATCAATTCAATTGTCACGTTCACACATATAGAATCATTCAAATACATGTTTTAACATTCAGAAACATTCATTTACAAAGTATCATTCATCATCACTATCAACATCCCAATTATATCTAACAGTTTATGACCCCACATGCCTTCCTCCCCAGTTCCTGCCGCTAGACAACCACACAATGGATCCAAGAGGATACGCAGGCGTTTGCCAAAGACTATAGGCTGAGTTAACTATTGAGTTAACTCAGCCTATAGTCTTTGGTGAACGCCTGCAATCCTCTTGGATCCATTGTGTGGTCGTCTAGCGGCAGGAACTGAGGAGGAAGGCATGTGGGGTGATAAACTGTCAGGACTAGCACAGCAAGTTGTGATGGAGGTGGAGACGACGACGACGGTGGTGCTTCAGGCGACGCCTGCTTGGCCGGGTAGGGCTCGGCGAAAGGGTTCAACTGCGGCATGGCTTCGATGTAGTAGAGGGAAGGGAGGGGTTCAGAATCCTACGAGAAACGTTTAGAGATGAGGATATTACTGCGGAGGAGGAGGAAATGGTAGACGATATCTCGAGTTGGAATGTCCACTCTGCGCATCAAGTTGCTCCAGTGCTTCAGTGGGTACATGTGCATCATCAACCTAAAATTTGACAAAAATAAACACACTGAATTAGGCCAATATAGAAATATAGGATATATGACATAACTAGAAGATAATGAATTTTATAGAAATACAGGATATGTTTTTAGAACTTACATTGGTATCCTCGCCATGCTCGTCATGGACAACATGCTCATCATGGACTTCATGCTCATCATGAACATCATTCTCATCATGGTCAGACATCTGAAAATGTCATAAAAAAGGCAAACATTTAGCATTTGTATCAACTAGAAAAAGGAAAACATTTAGCATTTGTATAAATTAGAAAAAGGAAAACATTTACCATTTGTATAAACATACATGTCTCTAAAATTGTGATCTTTTATCAATTAACAATCCTTCATTGTGATCTCCGCGCACATATAAGTCATCATTAGCTTCAATATTTTGTGGAGTTGGCAACCCAACTGAGAATGGACTGGAGTCATCATACTTATCATAGTACTCTTCTTCATCTATAGGATCTTCAATGAACTGTCTTTTACCATGAAGAACAACCGACCATTTATCATTTGCAGGATCATCGATATAGAATATTTGTTTTTCCTGTGATGCCAATATGAATGGTTCAGCCTTCTCGCCAATCATTTCAAAGTTCACCAAAGTGAAACCCAATTCATCCACTATAACTCCTTTGGTGTTATCAACCCAATTACATTTAAAGAGCGGAATATTGAAATCTATGTAGTCAAACTCCCAAATGTCTTCAATGACACCGTAATATGACATTTTAGCTTCACGTGGACTCTTATCCTTTGCACTTGCAAAGTACATAGTTGACGCTTGAAGAGTGACCCCACTATTTTGGACGACACTCTTATCATCTTGGCGCTTTGTGTAATATGTGAATCCATTAATGTCAAACCCTTCATAAGACATAACATTCGGTTTTGGTTTAAAGGCGAGACATTTGATAGTTTCTGTAATATCATTTGGTGTTTGAGATAGTTGATGTAAGACTTTATCTTCAAACCACTTAGTAAAAGTCTTATTATGCTCTCTAGCAAGCCACATTGAACTTGCTCGAGGATGTTGTCTCTTTATGAAATTGGTATGTTCCTCGATATAAACACTCACTTCGTCCATATTATGTAAAATATACAAGTGAGCTTGTTCCAACTGCTCACGGCTGATTACTTTCACCCATGATCCCAAAATTCCTTTGCCCTCCTCAATATTCTTGTCATTATCAGGAGTGTCATTACCACTGAGAAAGTCATTGCAGAAATCCATAACCTCTCTCGCCACATAACCTTCAATAATACTCCCTTTAGGACGATAACGGTTTCGAACATCACCTTTAAAAACGCTCATGTATCGTTCAAAGGGATACATCCAATGCAAGAAAACCGGTCCCAAGATTTTCACTTCCCTAGTCAAGTGGACAACAAGATGTACCATGATATCAAAGAACGAAGGAGGGAAATACATCTCAAGCTGACATAGGGTAACAACCACTTCTCTTTGCAAATTATCGAGAGTATCAGGGTCAATAACTTTGCTGCATAGACTGTTGAAAAAGAAACAAAGTCTGGTAATTGCAAACCTTACATGCTTCGGCAATATAGATCGAATTGCCACGGGCAATATTTGTTGCATTAGAGTGTGACAATCATGAGATTTAAGACCTATCAACTTCAGATCTTTCATTGATACCAATCTACGGATGTTGGATGAGTAACCATGTGGCACCTTAACATTTACCAAGCATTCACAAAAAGTTTTCTTCTCCTTTCTAGACAACGTGTAACAAGCGGGAGGTAAGTATATTCTTTTATTACCCATTTCACGTAATTCTGTTAATTCTGACCTTATTCCCATTTCACGTAGGTCCAGTCTGGATTTTATCCCATCTTTAGTCTTACCTAGTATATTTAATAGAGTACCAATGATGCTATCACAGACATTTTTCTCAACGTGCATTACATCGATACAATGCCTGACTGACAAAGAACTCCAATAAGGAAGATCCCAAAATATTGACTTCTTTTTGAATGAAGAATTGTCACTCCGTGTGGCCATACTACATTGTGATTTCTTACCAAATTCATTGACAATGTCTTTTACTCTTTCATAAACAACATCCCCTGGTATAGGTTTAGGTGCACTCCGTTCATCATTCCATCCATTGAATGCTTTGCGCTTCCTACGATACGGATGGAATTTTGAAAGAAACCTTCGATGACCAAGATATACAGTCTTGCCGCCATATTTTAGTCTTATTGAATCAGTGTTTTCTTCACATATAGGACACGCTTTATCTCCTTTGACACTATATCCAGACAAATTCCCATATGCCGGAAAGTCATTAATAGTGCAAAACAACATAGCATGCAAACGAAATGTCTCTCTTGTTGAAGCATCATAGCTCATCACACCTTCAGCCCAAAGTTTCTTTAAGTCATCAATCAAAGGTTCAAGATAAACATCGATATCATTTCCGGGTTGTTTAGGGCCCGATATCAACAATGACAACATAACGTACTTATTTTTCATACACAGCCAGGGAGGAAGATTGTATATAACAAGCATGACTGGCCAAGTGCTATGTTGGCTGCTCAATGTCCCGTATGGATTCATCCCGTCTGTACAAAGCCCAAGTCTTAGATTCCTGACTTCTTCACCAAATTCAGGGAACAATACATCAATCTTCTTCCACTGTGGGGAATCAGACGCATGTCGTAGGATCCCATCATTATTTTTCTTAACATCTGCATGCCACCTCAAATTCTTCGCATCTTTCGGATTTGCAAACAAGCGTTGAAACCGTGATGTTATAGGTAGATACCACAACACCTTGGCAGGAGAACCAGTTTTGGACTCCCCCGAAGTCGTCAATTTATATCGTGACGCACCACATTTTGGACAATCTTTCAAATCTACATAGTCCTTTTGAAATAATACACAATCATTCGGGCATGCGTGTATCTTTTTGGCCTCCATTCCCATTGGGAACAACATTTTCTTTACCTGGTATGTTGAGATTGGCAGCTCGTTTCCTTCAGGAAGAATTTCTTTCAACAAAGTCAACAATTCAGTGAAGCTTTTGTCGCTCCATCTATTGTTAGCTTTCAACTTATACAATCTCAGCACAGCGCTAAGCTTCGTAAACTTAGCACAGCCTGTGTATAACGGTATCTCAGCATCATGCACAATGTTTGTAAAGATAGGAGGTGGATCGGTGTGCTCTACCCTACAACTATCCAGCATCGCATCAACAATGTCTGCTGGAACTGGTTCGTTCACATTTACGTCATCGGAGGCAATTTCTTCTTCCACCCAAGCACTGCTATTGACATCTACTGGATTCGATTTTGAAATCTCTCCATGCCAGTGCCATTCTGTATAGCCTTGTACAATCCCGTTGCACATGACATGACTTTTGATTTCCTCACCAGTGTTGAGTTTCAAGTTGTTACCGCAATGCCTACATGGACAGTAGAACCTATCTGTAGGTTTTTTCCTATGTTCCTCGGCAAATCTAATAAACTGATCAAGACCAGATATAAACTCTGGGGTGCAACGATTACGAATGGACATCCATGATCTATCCATTCTATGATCAGAGAAAGCAAGTATATATTAGGAAAGCAAGTATATATTAGGAAACAAGTATATAAGCAAGTATGTCGTATTACAGTTCATCATTAAGAAAGATATAAGCAAGTATGTCGTATTAAAATAGACTAAACAATAAAAGAATTTTTTTTTGAGGCAAGACAATATGAGAAAATAGTAGTGTAATCATGTAAATGGGAACATTCATGGGAACACACACTTCAGTTATAAGCATTCATGTAGCAACTTACAGTTCCATTCATGGGAACACACACTTTAGTTATAACAATAACTAAACAAAGGGGTTGGTGTACCCCTAAACATGCGCATAATTAAAAAAACTATTAATACAGACAAGTCTAGATAGATAGACAACTAAATACTACATCAACATGGTCCCGCATGCATCAATAACTTCTTTTTGATGATGAAGCTGTGTCACGAAGCTCTCCAATCCAATCACGCCTCAGATTCAGATTCCGATTCCTCATAGATGATATCCGACGCCGTGCGCTCATACCGCAGAAGATGATCGAGGGTGTCGCAGTTGTTGTTGGTTATCCAAACTTTGATGGAATTATCGCCAACTGGACGGAGAAAAAGCCTATTCCAACGGACCAGATACAGCTCTCCAATCCAATCACGCCAACCGGATTTTGATACAAGATTTCCCGCCAAATCATACTCAACCTCGATTACATGTGAATAATTTCCAAAAGTTAGGGTCACTTTACCAGGCATGTAGTGTCTTCCTTTTAGAAAACGCCAATGTTTGGGTATGACCAATTGGTTTAAGGAACGATCATCTAGGATGATGTCCAATTGTTCTTCAATAGGGAACGTTAACATTGACATAGAGGCCCAATTCATAGTCATTGTTATGGGAAGACAGAGACTGCACAATATTAGTATTAACAAAGTGTAAGTACATATAACAATGTTATATATTTTCAGAAAAAGTTGTATAACATCAGTTAACCTTTTAAACAAGTATATATTAGGAAAAAAGTATATATTAGTCAATCTTGGACGGGTTTCTAGGCCAACAAACACATTTGATGTCAATCTTATATATAATAAATGTGTACCACCTATCCCATCCTTGAACACCTAATCTCACTTAGGATGTAAGTGTATAATGTGTATTTGGTTTTCAAGAAAATTTCGGCAGCATTTCCCCGTTGTTCTCTAAGTACATATGTACTTAGAGAACAAACGGGGAAATGCTACCGAAATTTTCTCGAAAACCCAATACACATTATACACTTACATCCTAAGTGAGATTAGGTGTTCAAGAACAGTCCCAAACTGGGGACTATCCAAGATTTACTCCTACTGAGTAAATCTTGGACGGGTTTCTAGGCCAACAAATACATGTGTTGTCATTCTTATATAAACCCTATAATTCATGAAATCATTCTAATTCAATTTAATATGTTGGGATCACATAATTATATAATGACATCAGAATATATAGAAGAATCATAATTAACATGATTAACAACATGCTCATCAAACTAGGGTTTTCTTGAATATCATCTAATAAATCAAGAATTTCATGGTTTCAAACATGCAATAATTCACAATGCAATGTTATAAACTATAGGCAACATGGATAGATGAAATAAATAAACATCCAGCATCTATCACTTATTCAATCTTCAAGAAACCTTGACAAACATCCAACATCTATCACTTATATAATTTGCATGTATATACACCCTAAAGTGCCACAAATCATATAATAAAACTATCATGTTATGATATTAGGACCACTTAAAGCAGATTAGGCACATTAAGCAAGCAGAGTAGGGAGCCAATTTCGTGCAAGCAGATTAGGTCAGCACATAAAGAACCAATTTTGCGCCTGGGTAGGTCTGCAGGTACCTGGGCAAGAAGAGTAGGGTGAGGTCGAGCTGGTTGAGTACGTGGGTGGCGGCCGACGAGCTCCAGAACCAGCGGCAGTGACTCCGACGAGCAGGAGCGTCAGCCGCAGCAGGCAGGCAGGCGGCCAGGCGGCGGCAGGCAGGCAGCGGCCAGGCGGAGGAGAAGGAGAAGGGGGTACGGCGGCGCCGGTTCTCAGGCGTGGCAGGCAGGTGGGCACCAGGCGTTGCGGCGGCGCCGGTTGTCAGGCGTGGTGGCGGCGCAGGCGGTTGGAGCAGCAGGGCGGGCAGCAGGGGTGCCAGAGAAGAAATGCGTCGGAGAGGGGCGCCGGAGAGGGGATGCCGGAGATGGGGCACCGGAGAGAAGCGCCGGAGAAAAACTAGTACCAGCAGCAGAGAAATCGCCGCAATAGGGAAATAGGGTAGCAATGAAACATAAGAAAGGGGAAGAGTCGGGCGATCGAAGGTTATGAAGTTCCCCAATAGCGTCGGTTGTTTACAACAACCGACGCCTAAACATCTTTACCGTCGGCCGTTCGCAACATCCGACGTCCATTTGGACGATATTTTCGTGAAAATTTTTGGCGGGAACCACATTCAGCGTCGGTGATTAACGGACGACCGACGCGGAAAAGGACACTTTTCGTGCAAATTTCCATCGCACATAAGCGTCGGTGTTTTAACTACAGACTCGACGCCGAAAGTGACATTATTTTTTTCGCTCGAAAATTGGATGACATTATGCGTCGGTTTTGTATAAACAACCGACGCTGTATACAAAGCGGTACCCGTGTTTGGCTGGTCTTTGAATATAGACGTCGGTTCTTCTAAATAACCGACGCCTTTAATATAAGGCGTCTGTGTTCCTTAATAACCGACGCCCAGAAAAGCGACACTGGATGCTATTTCTGTAGTAGTGGATCCCTATCGGGTAGGTAGCGTACCGCTCGTCAGGGTTCCTCGTGCAACATGCCCGTATCGGGTTGCTGCCATATCGGGCAGTGACCGCGATGGGTAGATGGTCATGTCACATGACCAGTAAAATGGCCGATGCATGTGCTCTTTGTAGATGGGCCGGGACAGGCCTTCTTGCGGACTTTGGGTGGAAAAATGAGGGAAATCTCTACAAAAGATGGGAAAAGAGTCAGGGGCATAGTGCAGGTTATTTCTATGCAGTAACAAGAAAAAATGGAGAGGAAAAATAGTTTAGAAGGCAGCTTTGACAATGAAATAAAGGCCCTAAATAGCCCCAAAATGGGTGTTATCAGCGTACCCACCTCCTTTCACTAGTGTCGTGACCTATACCAAGGACAGACTAGGATGTTAGTAGCTTGACCTTATGTGTCACTGTGGCAGACCCGTACTGACCGGGGGCAGAGAAGATCTTAGGAGTCTGACTCTTCCTAGATCTTGTATGGCACTGATTTCAACTTAGCAGTGGTTAGTTGGATTTTGAGTGGTATACTCAATTTCCTCAGGACATAATAAAAGATGTAAGATAGCCATGTAGATTATTTGTTTAGGGTTATACACAACATTTCACATTGGATGATAGCCCTTGTTTGTTATCTTTACATAAAGATGATGCTTAGTGCAATTAAGAGATAGTAGATATACTTATGTTGTGGATATGCTTAAGATTGTAGATGCATACATACAATAGCCATGCTTATGTTGATAACTATATTTCTATTGCTGATTATAATCATGATGCTAGCTATCTCATGTTGTTAGTTATGTTTAGCATGCTAGCCATGCCTTTGTAACTAGAGATGCATATACTGCTAATCATGCTTATGCAAATACTCATTCTTATGTTGATAGCTATGCTTATGATATTGATCTGTTCAAACTGTTAGACATGCTAATGTTGTTAGATATGCTTATGATGCTAGAATTATTCACGTTAATAGAGATAATATGCTACTAGACTTTCTTGTGCTAGTTATGCATATGCTATTGAATCTCTTATATGGTTAATAAGGAAAATGATGATATTCGACTTGATGATGATAATTGTTATCAACTCCTTTATGTATTTTGTTAATCATCAGTGTTGCTGAGCCTATTTGTTATATATGATTAAACTTCTTCAATTGTCTCATTACCTAAAATGTTGTAATCAATAAATGTTGTTGGAGGTTATATCTCTTGCTGGGAGCCTGGGACATGGGTCTCACCCTTGTGGTTTGCCACATTTTTTTAGTAATCAAAAGTGATGAAAACAAACATGTGGTAGCAAAGAGGAGCTATAGTAATGAATCTTTGAGAAAGTTGATTAGATGTCTAGTGAGTCCTAGAGTTGTCCCTGTACTCTCAGGTCTGAGCAGGAAAAGTTTGTATATGGTGTTTCAAACAAATCAAACTTTTGTTAGCATATTAAGGCTTGTGTGTGTGGCATATATGAATATTGTTCTCCTGTGTATATATGTTGTGGCTAAGGTGCTAGAACAATTTGTATTAAATTCTTGGCATAGTATGGATATAAGAAAGATATTGGGCTCTTATGCAAATGTTTTTGAGCAGGTGCTGACGTTCAGTTTTAATTTACCCATATTTTTGGGTATGTGATTAATTAGTGATCGACTATGCTTTATATTTTGAGTAATCTCATTTAGTGTAACATGTTCTTACAATAACTCCATGTAGGGATAATGTATAAGATAGAACCCAAAATTGGGAAGTCATGAACTTACTTTGGAATCAAAGAGATCTATTATTTTTACTTGCAAGATTTTCTCTCCAATTTTTATCTTTTGATGATATGTGGATCTTTTTTGAGATTGATGCTTGGTTTTTGAGATACCAAAATGATTTTACCTGATAGAATGATATTTCTAAATGTTTAATATTGATATGGTTACTTTATGGAACATGTAGTCCCAATCTCTTTGGAGGATGTGCTTTAATTTTGGGGACAAAAATCCTTTTAAGGCGGGGAGGATGTGATAGAGTGGATTCTATCTATTTTACATTTATGCACTTAATCAATCATAAGGTTATCAATTGCATCCCATAACCTCTCTCTTCATAAATCATATGGATTTAAATCATATGTTGCTCAATAGATGATTTATAACTGATGAAATATTACCTTGAACACAATTGTATAAAATTGAGTGTTAATGTAATTTTGGAATGAATTTCAATTATTGAGACCCCTCAACATAATCATCAAGATTCCAATACTTTCTAAAAGAAGAAAAGGAAGTTTTGAACTAATGATGAAAATTTCACCTTAATCATAGTTACATTTTGCAAATTATGATTTTTGCAATATTTTCAAAGAAAACTAATTTGTAATTTTGTTTTTAGCTCTGTGCCACATCAACGATTTGCCACTCCTACTAAAATGATATTTTTTGGATCCAGTCTTCATCCAAGGGTTGCCACATCATCTCCCACCCCTAGCTCTAGGGGCATGGTGGCCACATGGGGATCCATGCCACAGCCATAACGACTCTCCTAGTGCCAAATTGTCATGTCACACCTTTTATCACATATTCCCCTTCCATGTAGACCCTCTTTTCTTCTTCCCCATTCATCCTCCTTTTTTTGGTGGTGCCACCTCCATGTCCTTGTTGGGAATCTCCTTCGCACGGTGCTCGTCCACACTCAAAGAGGTGATTGACTTTGTGTGACCTCGAGGAGCAAAGCAACATGTTTTCATGCCATGTCATGCCTCTTTTTCACTTCATTCTTTGATCCAACTGACTATGCCACCATAGATCCATGCCCTAGATGTAAGATAGTCTCCATGAGGAAGATGACAATTTGGCCACGAGATCACGATCCAAGGGTAGGCAAGACTCCACATTGCCCAACCACACCTTCCCGTCTCACAATCACTGGAGTGGAGGTAGGATTCTTGAGCCACATAATTTATATCTAGGTCCATGGTTTACCTCCAATCTGACAGCCTAGCAATTTGGTATTTTTTTTGTCCCCTCTCTAGCACATATTTCATATGATACCATGATCTTGAAAAAATCATAAGAAATGCACCCATTATCTAGAAACATACTTCCAATATACCATTTTGATCAGAAAAATGTATGCTATCCAATAAAAGTAGATTTACATGGTTCCACTAATTTTCCAAAAATTCTTACTTCAAGTTTTTTCAAAGATGAATTATGCTATATAATACTCAAATTTGAACATTTGTGTTTCAAATCCCTATGATGGCATGAGATAAGTAACTATTGACATTTAGTAGACCAAGATCCAACCTTGACCACACAATTATGCCTAATGATGATTTAATGGCATGAATGTGACATATTTGGACCTTTAAATGATGGATCTTTTTTATGCAAAATGTGACTTTATGATGACCCAATGCTATGTTGAAACTTTAGGTCACTAATTTTTGCTACTTTATGAGCCAGTGTTCAAACTTGATCACTCTAATGTACCTAAACATGATCTTGTAGTAATTAATGTGTCTTAGTATGGACTTTGTGATGCTAGGTCATTAATCATATGCAGATGTTGGTCCAATGTTACTCAAAATGTGTATGTGGACACCAAATTAGCAAGTGACAATGACCTGTGGTACAAAATCCAAATGTGATCACTTTTGCACTCCTAATGACTGATGAAAATGACTTTGTATGACTTAATTATGACTATGTTGATGCCTAAGTGACTAATATTGTTCAAATCTTATGATTTACCTACTTGAATCACACAACCCTAATATTGTTATCCAATATCTTGCTAATGTTCCATCCTAGGTCATGAATAATTTATGATGTAACGAGTATCTATTTGATGAAATTACATGTACATTGGATATGTTGAAATCAATCATTTAGAGAAAAAGATCCTTGGATTAGGTGAAACATCCAACCTTGATAAATATAATTAATATGACTAGATATTGTTCATCTTAAAAATCAAGCTTTCTTAACTGTTATGATCTCTATGATGGACTCTTAAAGATCTAACCATGTTATGTAATACATCTCTCTCACCTTAGGATACACCTTTATCCTCCTATTGGACATACTAGTGTTATTGAATCTTTCTTGTACGTTTGTATACTTAAAATGCTTAGATATATGTTCTTGTTTCAGCTACATGTTCTCGATGATGTACTACTTTAGTTTTGCTTGTAATTAATTGGAAAAAAATTGAAAATGTTAATCATATATGTACATCATACAACCCTTATGTACCTACCTATATTTTTAGGGTAAGGAAACACAACTACATGCACTTAGTTGATTTATCAAGAAAGGTAGACCATGATAAAAGGGTTAGCTCTTGGCTTTGTCCTTGATGTCTGTTACAAATAGAGTTACCCTAGACTTTCAACCTTGTAGTCCCTCACATTGAAATACATATTCACTTATCTTTGGCTTTAATATCCCTCACTGAATTCTTCCTTGAGAAGCAGGTCAAAGTCTTTTTGATGTTTTGGTATAATGTAAATGCACTTAAAAGCACTTGTTATAAGGAAAGTCTTTATTTTTGGTGTTTTATTTCTTATTATTATTTTAAGTTTTATCTAAGAAAATATGTTACACAAACCTACAAATTTATATGTTTTGTGTAGTGTATTTAACATAAATTTGCTAATGTGTACCCATTTTATTATTTAGGAAACAAGTACACAATGATAATTATCATGATCATCCTTCCTCTCATATACAATATATGTTGTGTATATCTCCGTTGAACATCATGCAATATAAGTAAAATCTCATGTAGTTTGAATTTAAAAGGTCTATTGTCTTGATGTTTAGGTACTAGTTAGTTCTTTGATGAATATACCCTCATTATTTTATCTTATGGATAATAATGTTATTGGTTTTTTTGTTGTTTTATTCTTTCTTCCATTTTAAAGATGGACGCTTGTGTCCTTTCATTATTGACTTTCTACCCATTTGGAGTTGGGATTTGGTGAATAAATAGTTAGGGGACAAGTATCATTCCTCCTATAATATGGTTGACTCTAAGACATATCAAACTTAAAATAATCTTATGAATTAGTCAAATTTGAGGCACATCATGGTCTATTGAGTTGTTCAAGTTTTCCCATAAAACTCTATTTTCGAGCATGAAGCTAACACTCATACAAAATAGGGAAATCATACTTCTAAACATCCTTTCTGTGGAAAATATCAATGCCCATACTTTGACCAAGTTGGTGCACTCACTCACTTGAGAATGTAGGTGGTTTGACTTCAAGATTTACCATTGTGTTCCTCTCTATTATCTCATGGTAGCGTATATGGCTAGAATATACTCCATCATTTTCTAGTGTGTTCTTGACTAACCCAATCATCACTTTACATATGACTATCTTTAGGATTTTCCACTCCTCTTCAAGCTTGGAAAGCATGTATGGGTTGACATTGACTAAACTTGTTGGGCATAGCCTCATGCTTTCATGTCTCTACATGGTCAATCACCATGGTCTTTCCTTTTCCAAGGGGGATTGGGACTATCAAAAATTATGTTCAACTAGATTATTGAATCATTCAAGTTTATGTTGAGACAAACCCTAATAGAAATTGGAGAGAAGATGGGGAATCCAGGGTGACACTGGGTAAAAGGTGGTAGTGGCAATGTGAAAGGGTATGATCCTGGGGCTGGCCGAGCCACAATCAAGGACCATGGGAAATATCTAAATGGGACAACAGTAAGAAATTTGAGCCTAGAAACCTAAATGAAGCACAACAACAAGGAGTGGGAATCACAATTCTGGATTAGAGTTTATGTTCAAGGTTACTAGCACGAGAGGCCCATCTGACTTGCCCACTATGACGAACCCATAGAATTGAATAGTAGAAGAGATTGTGAAGATGTGTAACAATGAGACAAAGACAGATGAATGATACAAGAACTAGAAGTATATATCTAACAACTTTACAAGGGGATCTTAAGGGGTGTCAGAAGTATGCCAAGAAGAACCAACATCATTTTACAACGTGGTGTTTGTTACTTAAGGCCAATATAACAATGAGTTATTTTTTTAGAAAATTTTCTTGAAGACAAGTTATATGTGAATGATATTACACTAGGATACATTGAAGGTATACTGACATTGTTGATTGTACTAGAAGTCGAAGACAATCTCATGAGACCATGCAAGTACATAGTTGTTGTCTGATTTTTAAGCAATGAAGTTGGTTATCTAAATTTAGAAATAAGCTGAGGCTTGTATGGAACACAACGAGGAGATCCAATATGTCTAAACTTGGCATGGGTCACTTTGCAAGAAAATTCTCTTTACAACGTGATTATGACACAATTCTTGAAGGAGGCCTTGGGATTTTTGGTTGTAACCTAGTGGTGTGAGAATGGTATCCCACCTTTAAGCCAACTGAGGAGTACTCAGATTTCATAATTTCATGGGTAAGGATCCTAAACCTTCCCCTCTATCTGTATGTTCCAACCATGTTTGAATACATAGAAACCATTAGAAGACTTATTAAAGTTGAACCCCACACAACAATTAGAATGCACAACAAGTTTTCTAGACTTGTGTTGGAGTTAGATACCATAAGGAAACTAGTTCCTTTAATACTCATCAATGATGTCCAATATGAGGTTGTTTATGAAGGCTTCCCTTAGGCATGCACTACATGTGGCATGGAGGGCCTTAGGTCAAAGAACTGTAGAGAAAATATCAAGGAGAAGCCTATAACTACTAAAACAAGTGGAGTTCATCAGGGGGAGGATAGGCACGAAGCGACCGATGGTACACTCAATTGGTAGACTCAGAAGCACAAATTAGGGAATATGAAAAGATGAGGTATATCAACAGAAAAACCACCTGATACAAACTGAAACAATAAGTTCACAAGTCTAGTGAATGAGGAGGATACACACTCACAAGAAAAGGAGGTAGAGATAATGAAACTTACCAAACAACCACAAGATTACAACAAAAGACTAGACAATGTTTGGAAGAAAAAGAAGAGCACATGCATGCAATAACTGTAGAGGCTGATACAAAGATCTTGGGAGATGTTTTCAACAACACTGAAGTAAACCATAATGACAAATTAAAAGAAGGTGGGAAGATGACAACCCAAAATGAGACACATACCATAGTAAACGCACAAGTAAATGAGGTGATTGAGGCCATAGAAGTCCCTAAGAAGCTAAAATACATATCAATACTATTGAACTATAGGACGTGCCAGGGAGTAGTACATCTACAACTAGGGTGGAGTGAAATGGGTTTAATAAGGTGGTTGCTACAAGTTCTTTGGGTAGGAAGATAAAAGGGGGTAACACCAATATGAAGAGGAAGGGCAAGGCTAGATCCAAAAAGAAGAAGCCTAAGGCGAGCTAACAAGGAACCTAGTATAGAGAGTCAAGATGCGCCTGATATTGTTGAAAATATCACAAACAAGAAAAACCAAGCACCAATACAAGCATCTTAAAGGTACCAAATCACTAATTTTTATAAAAACTTGCTATGTTGAATCTTTGATGCTTGTTTGTTAGGCAAATTGGCAAAAATTACAAATGAATATTCTACAAGATATCATTTCAACCCGCCACCCAATTGGCGGCAAACTTGGAATCCAAAACTAGTTCTTAACAAGCAACTAACACCATCAAGAAACTAGGGCTTCAAGAATTCATATTGTGTAGATGCTAGGGGATTTGTTGTGGGTATTTGGATATGCTAGGATGCCAATGGCTACAAAATTGATTTCCTGCATAGTCACAAACAATTTGTATTATGTCACATCAATAACTCTTAGTTGGAGACCTTTGCGTATGCCAACCCCATATCTCTATAAGAAAACTTCTCTAGATACATCTCATGTATATGGGTAGAAGGTTCAAGAAACCTTGGTTAGGGTTGAGCATTGGGTCAGGTTCAATTGGACCCAACCCGCAACCTGACCCATGGAACCTGATTTGCAATCGACTCACAATTTTCTTTGAGTGGGCTAAGGCCGATTTTGGATCTGCGATTTAATATGGGAAGGGTTAGGATCTAAGTAAATCCTAATCCAAACCTGAAGACCTAACTCGATATATATACATACATAAATTCATGCATACATACATACATATCAGAAAGAGAGAGGTCCAAAATACTATCTCAGAGCTGGTGAAATCTGAAGGCCATATCGTCAACAACTAGGAGGAACTCAAGAAGCAAGAAGCTAAGTTCTACAAAGAGCTATACAACAAATAATAGACCATGGAGCTGAGATAAGATGAAAACTTGAGATGGAGGTATAAGCTAATAAACACAGATAATAACATTTTGTGCAGGAAAGTTAATGAAGAAGAAGTGAAGGATGCATTATGAAGCATTGAGGGTGAATAATCCTTGGGCCTCGATGGGTTTAATCCCATTTGTGTAGAGATGCATGGCACATCATCAAAGATGACCTTTGTAAGGGTGTCAAGTGGTTTATGGATAGGAGGGGCACATTCTTAGACAGGTAAACCACTCCTTTCTAGTTCTTATACCTAAGAAGAAAACAATGAAACCTCTCACTGACTTTAGGCCGATCACTTACTGCAATGTACAATATAAGATCACGACAATTACTTACCAAAAAAGATCATGCCTATTTTTTCTAGTTGAGTGATTAAAGTTAGTTCTACCATTGATCATCTCAGAGCCCCATGGAGCTTTCATATTAGGTAGAAGTATCTCAGACTGCACCCTTCTTGTCGGTGAAGTCATTCTCAATTTTGATGTGAGGAGAGGCCATAAGAAGATCTGTATGAAAATTAATGTTTCCAAAGCCTTCGATAGTGTCAGGTGGTACAAGCTATGGTGGGTTAGTGAAGATAATGGGTTTCCCAGATAAGTGAATCTCCCTCATGCAATAATGGATAGGCACCAAGAGCTACTCAGTTCTTTTCAACGACACCCTTCATGGCATCTTCCCAAGATTGAATGGGATCAGGCAGGAGGATCCACTCTCCCTCTTCTATTTACCATCATAATGGAGTACTTCTCCTAGTTGATGATGAAGGAAAAAGAAAATAAGGAGGTAGCAAGCTACAAAGTTCATGGGACCAAGGTGCTAAGCCACCCAATATTTTTGGATGACATGCTTGTGTTCATTGAGGCCAAAATAAAGTACCTACAAAATCTAAAAAGCGTCTCCACAGGTTTAGAGAACAAACTAGCCTACACATAAATGAAAAGAAAACCCTAATCTTCACATCAACTAACTGTGACATTATTAGTGAAGACATCGTAGACACCCTCGGGATTGAAATAAGCACCTTGCCTACCAAGTACCTCAGCTTCCTACTTGCAGGAGGCAAACTCCATGTGAAAGACTTCACTGAATGCATTGAAAAATTGGAAAAAATGATTGGTCAATGGCCACAAACAAAGACATTGATGGCATGCCAGATTGTACTATTAAAGTCTACAATAGAAGGTAAAATTACTTTTTGGGTCCAACAAGAGGAGATACCCAAGGCAGTATTGGATAGAAAGGAAATGTTTGTGGCGAACTTTGTATGGGATGAAGGCACTCACCCAATGAAGTACTCTAGATTGGCACTAACCAAGGAAGAAGGAGGTGTGGGCCTAAAGACTCACACATAAATCATTAACCATGACAGAGAGGAGAATTATCAAATATCAACAGGATGATTCCTGTTGGGCTCATTAGTGAGAAGAAGATACCCCAAGGACCTGAATTTTGAACCATCCACCAGAGAGGGCTACTCCAGAGTGATAAAAAATTGACCACAATCTAGAAGTTAGTAAAGCAAACATTTTTCTCACATGATCTTGGAAGATGGTTGATGAGGCAGATTGATAAAAATATATGAGAACTCATTAGAATAGAAGAGATAGAAATTGTTGCACGAACCACGTATGGACTGATTATGAGGTCCCATAATGGAATCTGTGTCTATTTCCAACCACAAATTCTACCCACATAAGAGAGGGTTGATAGATGGTATGAGGGCATAGATACTAATTGCCTAATGTGTAGTGATGATCCTGAATCACACAAGCATCTTTTCCCAGACTACAAGTTTGTTAAAGCCCTATGGAAGTATGTCTGGAAGGGGATAGGTTTCAAATTTTCTAGGATACTAGCGACAAAGGAGATGATCACTAATCTTGGCATGAACTCACACAAATAGAAGAGAAAGCTGCTGAAAATTTGTTCTGTAATATATTTCTATACTTGGAAAGAAAGGAATACTAGAAAACTTAGACTCAATGTATAAGGACCCTTTTTCTCTTTGATTGGGTGAGTAATGTAGTCTAAACTGCATAGTAAATTGCCCCTAACTTTTGTTAGGGTTTTAGAATAAAATTTATCAAATCCTGATATATATGTATGTTTTTACACACACACACTTATATATTCACACATACATATACATATATATTATCATATTTATCATACATTATACAATATACTTGTTTACTATAGTTATATGTTACAAGAAAAAGTATAAATTCCTTTACATCATTCCTGATTGTCATACTGATAGGGTCATAATACAATGAACAATGAGCCTCATCATTTTCTTTCACACTCATTAATTATTCTACATATATTTCAAACTATGTTCAAGCCCATAATTTATCTCAATATATTTGTCGGTCCTTTTTGGTCAACTATGATACATAAAATTTCTATTTTTGAACCCTGGAAATATTTTTACCAAATGTTGTAAACAATATAGTGATTTTATTTATTTTTTATGATAAAATGTAATATACATAATTATTATTTTCATTTTAAAGGCAATAATGCAATGGTTGATTGCCCTCGTAAATTATTTTGAATCTTCATTACATTATTTGACACTAGGTTCATGACATTATCCTTTCGACTTGTTTCTTTTTGTGTATTACTTAACCACACAACTCAGTTAAACTTTTAATTTACCAAAGGTGGCTAAAGGATATTGCCGCTCGACATATCTTAATAATATGTTATGATACAAAGTGATAACCATATGTAACTCCTTATTATGATATGTACATACCGATAATTCAATGAGAAATTTCCCTCTTGGATCACTTTAATGTCCAATGGTCATTCCATATTAATTAAATTGTACATTCATCCCATTATTCACTTAAAATGTCTAAACTTCATGAAGAATTTTCAAGTTTGGAAATAGACAAATAACATGCATGTATATTCAATATGAACATTTCAATATATACTGCTTTGTTGATAGAAATTGAATACATGAGTATGCCACTATCTTTATTCTATAAAAAGTTATCAAGATGGATTGGACCTGAACCCGACACACAACATGAGCATACAACATGAGCCATATTTGGGCGCCCTATAAAGTGTAACAATTGTTGGGTAACGACCTGGACCGTGACTCATTAGTAAAATTCGGGTCTAGATCTAGACTTTAGTAAACCCACAACAACCGACCTGATGCTCAACCCTAACCTTGGCTAGTGATGGGATATTTTAACACTACCACCCACCCGAGTGATAAATATGGAAGTACCCTCTAAAGTTTCTACAAAGCTAAGCTTTTAAGTGATATGCTCATGGATACATGTTTGATTTACCTAGGTTTCTTGAGTGTGCGCAATACCTACAAGCATGGAATGTTGTAGAAAAGGCTGGATAGGCCTGTTGCAAATGACAGCTTCCTACAACAATGTCCTAATTCTATTGTCAAACACTTGCCACACATATACTCAGATCCCCGCCCACTCCTATTGAGACTTAAGAACATCAAAAGATCCTCATCCATATTTGTAACTAGAGCATCATGGTATGAGGAAAGAGAGTTCCCATGCATGTTGAATTCTAGTTTGAACGACAATCTAGAATTTTACTCTTCCTTACTAGCAAAAAAGAAACACATATCTAGTTGGGATATGAAGTTGTTAGAAAGAAGAAGACAAAATAGAGAAAGACTCATAAAAAATATCACACAACTCCCACACAACATGGTTGAACACTATGATGAGGTAATTGATAACCTATGTATTGATATCCAGGGTGGACTTGAACATATTCTGCTTAAGGAGGAGGAGTACTGGAAGGCAAAGGCTCATGTAATATGATTGAAGATTGGTGATAATAACACTAAATTCTATCATTCTTGGGTTAAACAAGGCAAAAGAGGCAACACTATTACCACTTTAAAGAACTCAACTAGTAAGTGGATTGTTGAGAAATATCTGGGAGACAGTGAGAAACTCAACGACTCTCACAATTTGCAATGTACTATAAGGAAACCCTCTCAATGAAGAACTCTATGGTTCTACCATTGTGATTGACCCAAAGGTACCAAAGAAATGTGGATAGTTAAGACTTATTTTCCTCAATAGCATCACTCTTAAGATTTCATCTAAAGTCATATTTGATAGACTCAATAATGATCTTTCTGACTAGATTTCTCCCAAACAAACTAGCTTTGTTCTAGGTAGAAAGATTACATATTATGCAGTGCCCGTCCAAGCACTAGTAAACAACATGAAGAGAAAGAAGGGGGAAAATGGTGGCTAATTTAAAGCTGACTTAACTAAATCCTGGGATCAAATTTAATGAAGGTTCATACAAAAGGCACCAAGTGGGGATTTTTTAAACATACAAAATTACATTATGCATATAGTTAGAAGTGGTTCCACTTATACTATATGGATTGGCCCTTCATCCATGAATTTCATAGAGAGTAGGGATATAAGTATGGGAGACCCCATATGTTATAACCCCAATTTTTGGGTTCAAGTGGTGAGAAATGTAATTTCTCATATTAAGGATAATTGAACAAAGAGGTATAATTGAGTTTTCTTGGTGGAATTTCGTATTCTAAAGATTCCTAATGATAAAAGGAATATCAATAAGGAAAATAAAAGAGAAATAAAGAGAAATCCTCAAAAAGAAATAATTTAATGAGAAATAAGCAAGATAATGTGAAATAATGCATTTAGATGCATCTAGAAGGATAATAAATATCCTTGGAAAAGGATTTCAAAATAATGGAGTATATTGGGATCCAAGGAGTCCCAATAAAGAGGAAAGAAAGAGAAAATACTAAAAAGGCAAAATAAGAGGATAGTGTGTTTCTTTATTAATGGATTTTGTGATGGTATTTTCTATTAAAAGGAAACATGATTTCGTGTCAATAGATTAAAAAGCAAGGAAAGAGAAAATAAGTAAGAAGAAATTCGAATTCTAATATATCGAGGATAAAGGATATCTTATCATAAAGAAAAGAGGAGTTACATCTAAAACAAGGAAAGTATGTGGTTTCCATGTTTAACGAGGAACTTGGTTTCCTCATGGATAGGCGAACCGGGGCATTGTTATACTCCTCTATATAAGGGTATACTCCTTAGTCGAGTTCAAGGAGATCTTTGGCACCCCTCTCTCTTTCTCTTTCTTGTTTCTTTTCAAAACCTTAACTAGAGGGGGGTAATGCAAACCTGGGAGCAATGGGGAGCAAACGAGAAGGTCATGATGCTCTTGCGTCGTCAGAAGAGGGCCGGAAGACCTTCGTGTTGGCACCCTACACCTGCGCAACACCTGCAGATGACTGTAGGGCGGCCATGGAGGCAGGGGCTGCTTGTGCTAACCCTGGACGACCGGCGGCGGGCTGGAAGCTCCCTTGCATGCGCGGGAGCACAGTGAAGGCAGGGGGAACTCCTGGGCAGCCGGCGGGGTCGAGGTCGATGTGGAGAAGACGCGCCCAGCGCTAACAGGGAAGCAACGCTAGGGTTGCGCGAGGAAGGAGAAGAGAGGAGGCGCGTGGACAAAAATGCCCCTCCACGGGCTGAAGGAGCGCATGTTTTACCAGGGGCAGAAATGACATTTGGTTATGTCTTAAACCAGCCGCGCCTACGATTGCATGAGTGATGACGTGGCGTTTCCCAATTGGCCGAAAGTAAGTAATTTTGTTAAAATCGTAACTTTTTAATGGTAACTCCGTTTAGGACAAGTTATATATGTATTTTGATCAAAAAAATGCAAGGAATTCATTAAAAATAGTTTTATAGCCAGAATCTGATCATAGTTCGAAAAGTAGTGAAAATCATCATCTTTAATGAATTAAAGATTAAGAAACCCTATTTTGATATGATTAATGTGTTTAATAGGGTTTAATGGATCATTAGAGTTGATGTTAACCTGTTAAATGTAAAAAGGTACATAATGCTCAAAAAGGAAGAAATTTGCACGTGATTAGTCTAATTTAGGGTTTATGTGCTTAAATATGCATGAAATTGGAAAAGTACATAAAGTTATCATATTTAATGATTTAATAAAGGAAAAACCCTTAGATTTGATGATAGATGGATAACTCAAGCTAATATTAACCTGTTGTTAATAAAAGTGAAAATAGGATTTAAAAAGATGATCTTTTTATATAGTTGGTTTAATTTAGGGTTCTATGTACATGAATATGCCTTAATGGGATTAGAAACCCTAATTTATGTTGACATGAATTATAATGGTTTTAAACGTACAAATCGAAGAATAAAATAGAAATATGATGATTCGAAGATAAATTGAGTACCAAAGATCTTTAATGTGAATTATTTGGATAATTAGTGTTTCCTAGTGTATAAAAGTGGAAATAGTGATAAATAAGGTTCATATATGTGAGTTGAACTATAATAAAATATGATTTGTCAATTTGGAAGAAACTGAAGAGGATAATTAGCCTTAATGTTTTGGATATGACCTAAAAGGATAAAGATAATAGTTTTAGCATTAAAAGTGATAAATGCATAATGAAGGCTAAAACCCTAATAAAACCCTAAAGTTGGCCTAGAAATCATAAGGTGGAATCCAAGTTGATCTTGAGGATGTTTTGAATAAAACAATGACACTTGGATGTTATGCATTATTTTCAGGATATTGTTGATTGCTTGTTATTTGTGTTGAATGTTAATGCATGGACATCAAGTTACTATGGATCAGGCATGTGGTTACTTATGAATAACCGCTTAGTTTTCCGATGGTTTCTCGGACGTTTAATCGCATTGAATGCAACTAAACTGCTTGGGTGTTCATATTGCAAATATAAAGTGACTATGACTATCACTTAATGTATATGCCTATAAACTTAGATCCTGGTTCTCTCTGTGGCATAATAGATAACCTTGTACATGGCTGCCTATGGGTAGGTCCATCAGGTTACAGAAAGGCCTAGTACATGGCTACCTATTGGGTAGGTCCATCAGGTCTATGGATGACCTAGTACATGGCTACCTATTGGGTAGGTACATCAGGTCTATGGATGACCTAGTACATGGCTACCTATTGGGTAGGTCCATCAAGTCTAAGGTTGACTTAGTACATGGCTACCATGGAGGTAGGACCATCAAGTCATAATGAGTTAGATATTGGGCTATCTTTGGATAGTGCCATGTGACTCTATTACCTAAAAGAGAGGTGATATCCATGTCCACTGCAGGGACAACCCAGAGATCGAGAATATGTATGGATTGAGTTGTATGGATTAAAATGTAATCTTGATTGTTAAATGATTAATTGAATGATTATATTGTTAACATAGTTGAAAATTATCTCTTTCCTCCACATACCAGCTTCGGGTGATCGACGTTTTGTTTGTCGGCATTTTAGGTACAATGAAAAGAACAAACAGTAAAGTGATACCTTGTGAATTCAAGAATTAAAGAACAAGGAGGAACTAGTTAGAATAGTTCAGCTGAGGTTAGAGGTTTAGTTTGTTCCAAACTTTTCAAAGGTATGCAAAGAAAATTTTATTACCATTTTCAGTATAATCTGTTAGAATTTAATAAATGTTTATGGTTATATGTCGAACCTTTGATCCGGGATTAATGGGTGCGGCTTCAACCTCTCGGTCTCCCTTAATTGGGGGTTATCGGGAGGTGGGGTCGTAACATTTGGTATCAGAGCATAGGTTCCTCAGTTAACCATTAATAATTATTAAATTTTACAAACTCTATAGAACCCAAGGGAGTTATTAGAGGAGTATCCGAAAGACGGAGGTGTTTAGAAAGGGATCACGACCGGGGGCTGGCAAGATTTTCCTCTGCACCGCTAGTCGGAATATGAGGACTCCCGGACCCGTGTGACCGCCTGGCCAAAGTCTTAGGGTATGAATCGAAATAAGATACCTTTAGGACTTCTCATCTTATTCATCCCTTCTCATCACAAAATTCTGATAAGGACCTGAAGGATTAGGGTTTTCTTTCTTCTCCTCACCCTCCTGAGGTATGGGTAGGGTTAATAAGGAATCCTCCACTAAATTAACAAAAGGCATGTAAATAAGATGTCATGGACATAAGCTTAATAGATTAAGCACAAAATAAATAATAGATACATGCTTAGGTCGTATGACATAAGTTGTCATGTCCTCAGAAGAGACCTCAGGCTAGACCTTCTTCTCAGGAGGATAAGTTAGTCTTGGAGATAGAGATCTCCATTGCAAGTAGAGACCTAGCACATCCTCTGAGGATGATGCTAACCCTAACCCTAAGAGAAGGTTAGAGAGAGATGAGTTGGACCAGGTGTTCGAAAGGACATGCCTTTGGGATGCTATAGGATCCATGGGTGACCTAGCACCTTTGGCAACCCCAACCCTGGGAAGGGTCGTGCATGTTAGTGTAAAGAATAGCTCTTTAGATGATGTTATTAGTGAAGGACCATAGAAACCCCATGGGATTGTACCAGTAGGGCATAGCTGGAACCTAGGGAATGTCATAGTGCTGACGGTAAGATGAAACCCTAGATAAGGAATTATGATGGAGCATAAAGGGTTATGGATGATCTTAAGCAACCATAAGTTCGAACCTAGGCTTAACCCATGTAGAGCATGCCTTTGAGGTTGAACCTTCATGAAGAGAGGACCTCTAATGGTGAGGTTGGATGTAGGGTTAGCTCTAGAGAGAGCAGGAAACCGAGCAAGAAGGTTGGAAGCCTAAAACCCTGAACAATGGATGATAGTGGTTGCCTCATGATCGATCCCTGAAAGTTGATGATACCTTGGTTGTCTTTAGAGGGACCAACCCTTGAGAGAAGATGAAGCTTATGGTACCTACGTGCCCATGGTAGGGATGTTTACCTTCTGAGGTAGGAAGAAGAGTTCCTTAGACCTAGAAAGGTTTAGTAACAGGTTATGAGGCCCTATACCTTGTTGGTTGTCCTTAAGGAGGACCCAACCCTAAGTGTTGCTCGAGTTGAAGGATGACCAGAAGTGCATGTCATGCCTTTTCATACTTGGTTCGTAGTTAAGAGATGGAGCATGCAGTTGGACACCTACAAGTGAACCTAGGGTTCCTAGGCCTAAGAGGGGAAGTGGTCTACCTAATGCTCATGATGAGAAGTTGAGTTCCTATAGAAGCGATCACGGTACTCCTCATGTATAAAGGAAAAAGGAAACTCCTTAATATTAAAGGTATGTTTGATGAACCCCTCATAACTAGGTTGATGATAAAAGAAAGTATGATCTTGATCCAGCAAAGATAACAAGTATGACCTAGCATAGTACAGTAGGTGATCTGCTTGTGCCTTAATGGCTTGCTAGGGTTAAGTAGGCTCGTGTGGATGTAAACCCTACACCTAAGAGCTTTTGTGACCTTAGAGATAGTTTTCCTCCCATCCTGGGAGAGGGACCCCTTTTGTAGGGTGTATATCAGTGTTGTTGATTCAAGGTAACCTAAAGAAGTCTCATAGGATCTTGAGAAGATAAGAGTATAAGATTGAATCTACAGACCCATAGATATCCATCTCTATTGCATGTGAATGTGTTACCATGGAGGTAACCAGTATGGGGCTTGACCAAGGTAGGCAGGTTGCCATAATGCCTATGAACGGATGAGAGTCAGCCCATGAATGCAGAAAGAGAGATGATGAAGACTTGGGTAAGATTCTAAGTGAATAGGTACTATAATGGAGAATCCTAAGTCTATCCTAGGGTCAGGTAGGGATAAGACCGATGAAAGTAGGAGTTTCCTAATTCCCCAGTTGCACATGACCATAGGGTCGGGAGGTAATAGCTGTCATTGTCTGAGGGCCATGGGTTAGGAGATTGATCACCTTCATGAACTCATGGGACCCAAAGGGAAAATGAGTAGGGCACTCTCTTGATGCATGAGGGAAGAGGGATGACCCCAAAAAGAGCCGGTACCCTATAGACCTAGAGGAGATGATCAAGGATATCAACCTCAGTAGGTTCAAGACTATTTTGATATCATGATGTTTGTGATGAAGAGACATATATGGCACGTCGCAACTTAGATTTAAAGGTGTACTGGCAAGGTGGGATGTACCATCTCTACTCTTGGAACAGGAAGAACTCTGTATTTGGACTGCAGCCAAATGCTTATTTCCTCTTGTTATGGGGGTGAGAGATAGGACATTACGCATGCCATACACCAAGGATAAGAGAGGATGTAGGTTGGAACGTTGCCACGAGAAATGGGGATAGAGAAGATAACCTACCCTGGTAAGGTGAATGACACATGGATGGTTTACTAGCACTAAGAGGAATGAGGTAGTCCCCTTATGAGGATGTTCTTATCATGAGCTATGTAGAACTTACAAGTTATACCAGGTTGAGTTTGAGAACCATGATGATGAAATCAGAGAGTGTTCTTAATTGAAGATAAACATAGAGTTTGAGGTGAAATACATGGAAGTGTATGTCTTCAATGTTACCCAATGTCTAAGGATGTGAAGTGGTAATGGATGCTCTGGTTGAGATACATCTGACTTGTTTAACTAGAAGCTAGAAGAGGATGTTTGGCTAACCCTAAGTTTGAAAAGGAGAGGTGTTTGGATGACACTCAAATGTAACAAGATGCGTTGAAGAGTTAAGGGTTGTTTGGTTAGCCAGTCTAGTCCTTGATGTAATGAAAGGATGGTGGTAGAACCTCAGATGCACTTCTTTGGAAGAGAAGTTGACGAAACCCCGACTAGAGTGGTTTAGGGTTTCAGAGGATTAGATCTTGAAAGAATCATGACATACAGGAAATCATGGTTGGAGATCACCATACACCGTGGAAAATGGCAATAACACTTTGGATGCTTAAGATAAGGTTGCATGTGGTTTATGACCATGCAAGCTAGGAGGTAAAGGACGGACTCCAGTAACCCAATGTATCGACATAGAGGACAAAAGAATCCCTGAAAGGGAATGAGAGCTCAACACTATGGATGTTGTGATAGGTCTTCCCTGGACCGAGGAAGGTCGAGATGCAATATGGGTTATGCTAGGTCACCTTACCTAGATAACATGAGAAAGAAAGTTCTGTTAGAGGACAGATCTGGTTGAACTATCCATGAGAGGGATGGTCCAACTACACCACGATGTGGGTTCAAAGGATCTTGAGTTTGACCTAGAGGTTCACTTCCATAAAGTGGAAGTAGGTACATGAAGAACTCAATGTTAGTGTAGTTTATCACCCCTAACTATGGATAGTATGGTCCAGACTAAAGGGTCTGATGAGGGCATGTATGCTCATTCAGGGTGATATCTAGAGACAATTCTTGTCTTATGAAAGATGTGACAATGACCACCATAGCCAGTATTGGGTTTTATATGAAGCTTTGTAAGGTAGGTTGTGTCAGTCCCCACTTCAGTAAGGTGATGTTAGTGAAAGGATCACATGATGGTTAGAAAAGTACCACATGATGGTTAGAAAAAGGGACCCCAGTACGTATAGATGAAGTCACTTTGATTGTGTAAGGGCTGAAAGGAGCCTAGAGACGATGAGAGTCGTGAGCAGATGCAAAGTAGACTGACATACAAGTTACTGTGGGAGAAAATGTGACATGAAAATCCGACCCCTCTAAGTTATAACTAAGAGAGCTGAGTCCCCGATACATGGGTCCATTAGAGATGGATGGGTGGAGAAGGTTAGGTTTGACCCTACCCCTTAGGATAGAGTAATGTGAGATGAGTTCCATGTGTCCAATCTAGAGCACTATGTGAGGTACCCGACCATGTGCAGAACAATGAACCTAGTGAGCCCCAAGGGAGGCTGAAATGGCCTGAGTCACCTCTGTAGTTTATAGACGCCAGGATGAAAAAACTCAGAGAAAAGAATAAGTGATGATAAAGGTTCTGTGAAAGCGCCATGAGTACGGAAAATCCACATAGGGGCCAATGATGGACATGGGAAGTCTTATCATGAATTGTTTGATTCATAGAATTTTGAGGACAAAATTCCTATAAGAGGGGAAGGATGTTATAACCCCAATTTTTGGGTTCAAGTGGTGAGAAATGTAATTTCTCATATTAAGGATTTTTGAACAAAGAGGTATAATTGAGTTTTCTTGGTGGAATTTCGTATTCTAAAGATTCCTAATGATAAAAGGAATATCAATAAGGAAAATAAAAAAGAAATAAAGAGAAATCCTCAAAAAGAAATAATTTAATGAGAAATAAGCAAGATAATGTGAAATAATGCATTTAGATGCATCTAGAAGGATAATAAATATCCTTGGAAAAGGATTTCGAAATAATGGAGTATATTGGGATCCAAGGAGTCCCAATAAAGAGGAAAGAAAGAAAAATACTAAAAAGGAAAAATAAGAGGATAGTGTGTTTCTTTATTAATGGATTTTGTGATGGTATTTTCTATTAAAAGGAAACATGATTTCGTGTCAATAGATTAAAAAGCAAGGAATGAGAAAATAAGTAAGAAGAAATTCAAATTCTAATATATCGAGGATAAAGGATATCTTATCATAAAGAAAAGAGGAGTTACATCTAAAACAAGGAAAGTATGTGGTTGCCATGTTTAATGAGGAACTTGGTTTCCTCATGGATAGGCGAACTGGGGCATTGTTATACTCCTCTATATAAGGGTATACTCCTTAGCCGAGTTCAAGGAGATCTTTGGCACCCCTCTCTCTTTCTCTTTCTTGTTTCTTTTCAAAACCTTAACCAGAGGGGGGTAATGCGAACCTGGGAGCAATGGGGAGCAAACAAGAAGGTCATGATGCTCTTGCGTCGTCAGAAGAGGGCCGGAAGACCTTCGTGTCGGCACCCTACACCTACGCAACACATGCAGATGACTGCAGGGCGGCCATGGCGGCAGGGGCTGCTTGCACTAACTCTGGATGACCGGCGGCGAGATGGAAGCTCCCTTGCATGCGCAGGAGCACAACGAAGGCAGGGGGAAACTCCTGGGCAGCCGGAGGGGTTGAGGTCGACGTGGAGAAGACGTGCCCAGCGCTAACAGGGAAGCAGCGCTAGGGTAGCACGAGGAAGGAGAAGAGAGGAGGCGCATGGACAAAAATGACCCTCCGCGGGCTGAAGGAGCGCGTGTTTTACCAGGGGCAGAAATGACATTTGGTTATGTCTTAAACCAGTCGTGCCTACAATTGCATGAGTGATGACGTGGCATTTCCCAATTGGCCGAAAGTAAGTAATTTTGTTAAAATCGTAACTTTTTAATGGTAACTCCGTTTAGGACAAGTTATATATGTATTTTGATCAGAAAAATGCAAGGAATTCATTAAAAATAGTTTTATAGCCAGAATCTGATCATAGTTCGAAAAGTAGTGAAAATCATCATCTTTAATGAATTAAAGATTAAGAAACCCTATTTTGATATGATTAATATGTTTAATGGATCATTAGAGTTGATGTTAACCTGTTAAATGTAAAAAGGTACATAATGTTCAAAAAGGAAGAACTTTGCACGTGATTAGTCTAATTTAGGGTTTATGTGCTTAAATATGCATGAAATTGGAAAAGTACATAAAGTTATCATATTTAATGATTTAATAAAGGAAAAACCCTTAGATTTGATGATAGATGGATAACTCAAGCTGATATTAACCTGTTGTTAATAAAAGTGAAAATAGGATTTAAAAAGATGATCTTTTTATATAGTTGGTTTAATTTAGGGTTCTATGTACATGAATATGCCTTAATGGGATTAGAAACCCTAATTTATGTTGACATGAATTCTAATGGTTTTAAACGTACAAATCGAAGAATAAAATAGAAATATGATGATTCTAAGATAAATTGAGTACCAAATATCTTTAATGTGAATTATTTGGATAATTAATGTTTCCTAGTGTATAAAAGTGGAAATAGTGATAAATAAGGTTCATATATGTGAGTTGAACTATAATGAAATATGATTTGTCAATTTGGAAGAAACTGAAGAGGATAATTAGCCTTAATGTTTTGGATATGACATAAAAGGATAAAGATAATAGTTTTAGCATTAAAAGTGATAAATGCATAATGAAGGCTAAAACCCTAATAAAACCGTAAAGTTGGCCTAGAAATCATAAGGTGGAATCCAAGTTGATCTTAAGGATGTTTTGAATAAAACAATGACACTTGGATGTTATGCATTATTTTCAGGATATTGTTGATTGCTTGTTATTTGTGTTGAATGTTAATGCATGGACATCAAGTTACTATGGATCAGGTATGTGGTTACTTATGAATAACCGCTTAGTTTTCCGATGGTTTCTCAGACGTTTAATCGCATTGAATGCAACTAAACTGCTTGGATGTTCATATTGAAAATATAAAGTGACTATGACTATCACTTAATGTATATGCCTATAAACTCAGATCATGGTTCTCTCTGTGTCATAATAGCTAACCTAGTACATGGCTGCCTATGGGTAGGTCCATCAGGTTAGAGAAAGGCCTAGTACATGGCTACCTATTGGGTAGGTCCATCAGGTCTATGGATGACCTAGTACATGGCTACCTATTGGGTAGGTCCATCAGGTCTATGGATGACCTAGTACATGGCTACCTATTGGGTAGGTCCATCAGGTCTAAGGTTGACTTAGTACATGGCTACCATGGAGGTAGGACCATCAAGTCATAATGAGTTAGATATTGGGCTATCTTCGGATAGTGCCATGCGACTCTATTACCTAAAAGAGAGGTGATATCCATGTCCACTGCAGGAACAACCCAGAGATCGAGAATATGTATGGATTGAGTTGTATGGTTTAAAATGTAATCTTGATTGTTAAATGATTAATTGAATGATTATATTGTTAACATAGTTGAACATTATCTATTTCCTCCACATACCAGCTTCGGCTGACCGACGTTTTGTTTGTCGGCATTTTAGGTACAATGAAAAGAACAAACAGTAAAGTGATACCTTATGAATTCAAGAATTAAAGAACAAGGAGGAACTAGTTAGAATAGTTCAGCTGAGGTTAGAGGTTTAGTTTGTTCCAAACTTTTCAAAGGTATGCAAAAAAAAATTTATTACCATTTTTAGTACAGTCTGTTAGAATTTAATAAATGTTTATGGTTATATGTCGAACCTTTGATCCGGGATTAATGGGTGCGGCTTCAACCTCTTGGTCTCCCTTAATTGGGGGTTATCGGGAGGTGGGGTCGTAACATTTGGTATCAGAGCGTAGGTTCCTCAGTTAACCATTAATAATTATTAAATTTTATGGACTCCATTGAACCCAAGGGAGTTATTAGAGGAGTATCCGAAAGACGGAGGTGTCTAGAAAGGGATCACGACCGATGGCTGGAACGATTTTCCTCCGCACCGCTAGTCAGAATACGAGGACTCCCGGACCCGTGTGACCGCCTGGACAAAGTCTTAGGGTATGAATCCAAATAAGATACCTTTAGGAATTCTCATCTTATTCATCCCTTCTCATCACAAAATTCTGATAAGGACCTGAAGGATTAGGGTTTTCTTTCTTCTCCTCACCCTCCTGAGGTATGGGTAGGGTTAATAAGGAATCCTCCACTAAATTAACGAAAGGCATGTAAATAAGATGTCATGGACATAAGCTTAATAGATTAAGCACAAAATAAATAATAGATACATGCTTAGGTCGTATGACATAAGTTGGCATGTCCTCAGAAGAGACCTGAGGCTAGACCTTCTTCTCAGGAGGATAAGTTAGTCTTGGAGATAGAGATCTCCATTGCAAGTAGAGACCTAGCACATCCTCTGAGGATGATGTTAACCCTAACCCTAAGCGAAGGTTAGAGAGAGATGAGTTGGACCAGGTGTTCGAAAGGACATGCCTTTGGGATGCTATAGGATCCATGGGTGACCTAGCACCTTTGGCAACCCCAACCCTGGGAAGGGTCGTGCATGTTAGTGTAAAGAATAGCTCTTTAGATGATGTTATTAGTGAAGGACCATAGAAACCCCATGGGCTTGTACCAGTAGGGCATAGCTGGAACCTAGGGCACGTCATAGTGCTGACAGTAAGATGAAACCCTGGATAAGGAATTATGATGGAGCATAAAGGGTTATGGATGATCTTGAGAAACCATAAGTTCGAACCTAGGCTTCACCCATGTAGAGCATGCCTTTGAGGTTGAACCTTCATGAAGAGAGGACCTCTAATGGTTAGGTTGGATGTAGGGTTAGCTCTAGAGAGAGCAGGAAACCCAACAAGAAGGTTGGAAGCCTAAAACCCTGAACAATGGATGATAGTGGTTGCCTCATGATCGGTCCCTGAAAGTTTATGATACCTTGGTTGTCTTTAGAGGGGCCAACCCTTGAGAGAAGATGAAGCTTCTGGTACCTACGTGCCCATGGTAGGGATGTTTACCTTCTGAGGTAGGAAGAAGAGTTCCTTAGACCTAGAAAGGTTTAGTAGCAGGTTATGAGGCCTTGTACCTTGTTGGTTGTCCTTAAGGAGGACCCAACCCTAAGTGTTGCTCGAGTTGAAGGATGACCAGAAGTGCATGTCATGCCTTTTCATACTTGGTTCGTAGTTAAGAGATGGAGCATGTAGTTGGACACCTACAAGTGAACCTAGGGTTCCTAGGCCTAAGAGGGGAAGTGGTCTACCTAATGCTCATGATGAGAAGTTGAGTTCCTATAGAAGCGAGCACGGTACTCCTCATGTATAAAGGAAAAAGAAAACTCCTTAATATTAAAGGTATGTTTGATGAACCCCTCATAACTAGGTTGATGATAAAGGAAAGTATGATCTTGATCCAGCAAAGATAACAAGTATGACCTAGCATAGTACAATAGGTGATCTGCTTGTGCCTTAATGGCTTGCTAGGGTTAAGTAGGCTCGTGTGGATGTAAACCCTACACCTAAGAGCTTTTGTGACCTTAGAGATAGTTTTCTCCCATCCTGGGAGAGGGACCCCTTTTGTAGGGTGTATATCAGTGTTGTTGATTCAAGGTAACCTAAAGAAGTCTCATAGGATCTTGAGAAGCTAAGAGTATAAGATTGAATCTACAGAACCATAGATATCCATCTCTATTGCATGTGAATGTGTTACCATGGAGGTAACCAGTATGGGGCTTGACCAAGGTAGGCAGGTTGCCATAATGCCTATGAACGGATGAGAGTCAGCCCATGAATGCAGAAAGAGAGATGATGAAGACTTGGGTAAGATTCTAAGTGAACATGTACTATAATGGAGAATCCTAAGTCTAACCCAGGGTCAGGTAGGGATAATACCGATGAAAGTAGGAGTTGCCTAATTCCCCAGTTGCACATGACCATAGGGTCGGGAGGTAACAACTATCATTGTCTGAGGGCCATGGGTTAGGAGATTGATCACCTTCATGAACTCATGGGACCCAAAGGGCAGATGAGTAGGGCACTCTCTTGATGCATGAGGGAAGAGGGATGACCCCAAAAAGAGCCGGTACCCTATAGACCTAGAGGAGATGATCAAGGATATCAACCTCAGTAGGTTCAAGACTAGTTTGATATCATGATGTTTGTGATGAAGAGACATATGTGGCACGTTGCAACTTAGATTTGAAGGTGTACTGGCAAGGTGGGATCTACCATCTCTACTCTTGGAATAGGAAGAACTCTGTATTTGGACTGTAGCCAAATGCTTATTTCCTCTTGTTATGGGGGTGAGAGATAGGACATTACGCATGCCATACACCAAGGATAAGAGAGGATGTAGGTTGGAACGTTGCCACGAGAAATGGGGATAGAGAAGATAACCTACCCCGGTAAGGTGAATGACACATGGATGGTTTACTAGCACTAAGAGGAATGAGGTAGTCCCCTTATGAGGATGTTCTTATCATGAGCTATGTAGAACTTACAAGTTATACCAGGTTGAGTTTGAGAACCATGATGATGAAATCAGAGAGTGTTCTTAATTGAAGATAAACATAGAGTTTGAGGTGAAATACATGGAAGTGTATGTCTTCAATGTTACCCAATGTCTAAGGATGTGAAGTGGTAATGGATGCTCTGGTTGAGATACATCTGACTTGTTTATCTAGAAGCTAGAAGAGGATGTTTGGCTAACCCTAAGTTTGAAAAGGAGAGGTGTTTGGATGACACTCAAATGTAACAAGATGCGTTGAAGAGTTAAGGGTTGTTTGGTTAGCCAGTCTAGTCCTTGATGTAATGAAAGGATGGTGGTAGAACCTCAGATGCACTTCTTTGGAAGAGAAGGTGACGAAACCCCGACTAGAGTGGTTTAGGGTTTCAGAGGATTAGATCTTGAAAGAATCATGACATATAGGAAATCATGGTTGGAGATCACCATACATCGTGGAAAATGGCAATAGCACTTTGGATGCTTAAGATAAGGTTGCATGTGGTTTATGACCATGCAAGCCAGGAGGTAAAGGACGGACCCCAGTAACCCAGTGTATCGACATAGAGGACAAAAGAATCCCTAAAAGGGAATGAGAGCTCAACACTATGGATGTTGTGATAGGTCTTCCCTGGACCGAGGAAGGTCGAGATGCAATATGGGTTATGGTAGGTCACCTTACCTAGATAACATGAGAAAGAAAGAGTTCTGTTAGAGGACAGATCTGGTTGAACTATCCATGAGAGGGATGGTCCAACTACACCACGATGTGGGTTCAAATCTTGAGTTTGACCTAGAGGTTCACTTCCATAAAGTGGAAGTAGGTACATGAAGAACTCAATGTTAGTGTAGTTTATCACCCCTAACTATGGATAGTATGGTCCAGACTAAAGGGTCTGATGAGGGCATGTATGCTTGTTCAGGGTGATATCTAGAGACAGTTCTTGTCTTATGAAAGATGTGACAATGACCACCATAGCCAGTATCGGGTTTTATATGAAGATCTGTAAGGGAGGTTGTGTCGGTCACCACTTTAGTAAGGTGATGTTGGTGAAAGGACCACATGATGGTTAGAAAAGTACCACATGATGGTTAGAAAAAGGGACCCCAGTACGTATAGATGAAGTCACTTTGATTGTGTAAGGGCTGAAAGGAGCCTAGAGACGATGAGAGTCGTGAGCAGATGCAAAGTAGACTGACATACAAGTTACTGTGGGAGAAAATGTGACATGAAAATCCGACCCCTCTAAGTTATAACTAAGAGAGCTAAGTCCCCGATACATGGGTCCATTAGAGATGGATGGGTGGAGAAGGTTAGGTTTGACCCTACCCCTCAGGATAGAGTAATGTGAGATGAGTTCCATGTGTCCAATCTAGAGCACTATGTGAGGTACCCGACCATGTGCAGAACAATGAACCTAGTGAGCCCCAAGGGAGGCTGAAATGGCCTGAGGCACCTGTGTAGTTTATAGACGCCAGGATGAAAGAACTCAGAGAAAAGAATAAGTGATGATAAAGGTTCTGTGGAAGCGCCATGAGTACGGAAAAGCCACATAGGGGTTTTTCATCATTCACTACTCGACCACCAATTGGGTGGCCTAAGAAAACATCAAGGAAGCCTCACTAGAATCCATTGGCCACCCATCGATGGAATTTCATAAACTAATAACTTAGCTTTAATGGGAAGGGAGACTAGACTAGCCATAGTGCATGCATTGATGAAAAGCCCACCTTCATGTTGGATCAAAAGGGATATAGAGGGGAGAGGGGTGAATAGAGATAAAAAGCACTTCAACCAAATTCATTAGACCTTAAAATTACTTCAAGAAGTAGGATAGCAAATATGGTATTTGTTGTGCAACTAAGCATAAATATCAAGGATAAGAGAGATTGAAAGAGATCAAGAACTAGCTATGTGGAGTGGATTCAAACTCTAAACTAGGAGAGTGTACATCCACTACCTAGAGAGGTTAAGCCCTAGGATTTTGCAACCATTGCTTATATTACATTATAAGACATATAATTAGACCTTCATTTTGCAGGGCAAGGATACCTAGCCTTCCTTTTTAAGGACCAAAAGGAGCCAAAAAAATTACAAGGTCTTACATATCCTTTGAGCAAGAATCTTCAACCTCTACAAGGGCTTATCCACTCTTACACAAGCTTGCCACCATCACCAAGGAGCTTCCCTCTTACACCAAGTCTTCCACCTTGAAGGAATTACCTACTCTCCTCAAGGATCTTCAGCCTTCACCTTCTTCTTCACCTTGGATAAGATTTTACTAGCTTTGCTGTTGAGAAAAGGGATTAGTAAAGATAATACTTGAGATATTTACAAGAGTACAATGGAGTATCTCTCTCGCACATAGCCTATCTCACTCATAATGACATTTTAATTAGTAAGCAAGAGAGAGAAAGGGGCTCTATGTGGACAAAATCACTCAACTATAGCTAGGAACAAGGTAGACAAACTTGGAATGAAGTCCAAGGGCCCCTATTTATAGTTGGGGGTGTCCACTAGACACTAGAAGCACTTGGGAACAAATTATAAATGTTTGGGGTGTTGCAACAGATCTATTTTTGATGTTTACAACACTCCAATAACTAGAAACACTTTTTCTGCACACTCTGTACTATGTAGTTGGTCGAGTTTCCATAAAGGTAACTCGATCGATAACACTATGTGAGAAACTAATTTTGAGTTGTCAGTCTAGTTTATCCTGGATGAAACTCGATTGATGACTTAAATTCACTTTGTCTGTGTAGGGTTTCTATCGAGTTTGACTTGGGACAAACTCAGCCTAACCTAGCAATTTCCAAGACCCATCCTAGGTGTCAGTCGAGCTTTTGAGAGGGAAACTCAGATGAACATGGTGCATGTGATGCATTTTGGAATTTGTCATTAAAGTACTTAAATGTTCATTTTAAGTACTCCTGGATTTTTTCATATTAATTACAAGTCATAACATTAATACAAATGAATACAACAATTGTCCCAAATCGCTTAGGGTGTTTTCCACAAAAGTGCATTTGCATTGACTTTGGCTTGTATTTGATCAAGGTAGGGCTTGATTGAATTGATCCTTTTCATGTAACAAATACCCTAAATCAATCTCAAATAGACACATTAGATACATCTAAATGGAATGGTTGAGTCATCATCAAAATGTGGACAATGTATAACTGTTAGGTCAACATTCTCCCCCTTTTTGAAGATGACAAACCATTCCTCAACATATTGAAAAGGACTTGGAATTAAAACTTTTACCTTGTGAATTGTAGAGGGATACATGAATGAACAATAGACATTGCTCCCCCTCAATTCACGCTTACCTTTACTTGTACAGTTAGTTTCCAAAAAGCATACCATAGCACATATATATACTATTGAGTCCTCTTACATAGTCACATGATATTTAATAGAATGAACTAGAAAAGGATCACAAGTCAATATGTACTGAGCTCACTTCTCCCCCTTTGTCATATTAAAAAGGTAGGGGATAGAAGAGATATAAACACATGTCTTATCCATAGGCACAAACTACACAAGCAACCACCATAAGCAAGCACCAACCAACAAACCAAAGAGAACACACATACTAGAGTCATATTTAAAATATGGAAGAACACACCTGGAACTCATGAGATATAACCAAACATAGAGTTAAGGTACATATAATATGATTACAAACAAAAGATAAGTCCTCTATAGATGATAACTATAAAATAATGAAAAACCAACGAGATATGAAAATAGTAAGCCTCATATACAATGCCCAAATGTTCAGTACATGAAAGTCTACAAAAACATATAGATATGAGCACTCTATAGACCTAAGAACTAAACATCCAGGATATCTATGTCAACAGTCTCATCATCATCAGGCTGGTAGTCCTCATAGGCATCAGAAGGTGCATCAGGTGCATCATGGGTAGCATGATCACCATCTTCATCATCATCAGAGCCATCATCACCATTATCGCCTTCATCCTCATCACCATCATCCACATTATCATCAACATCGTCATCAGCCATCTCTGTGTCCTCATCAAGAATGAAAGAGAGAGGACTATGCCATTTGTGGTTTTGCTCTTCCCAGGAAATGCCACACTCTCATAGTTCCTTAGCTTGCTCATAATTGGGTATAAAAGCCCAATTGAAATTAGCAAGAAGGGTAGCAGAAGGGCCAACTAAAAGTGCAAGAAGCTGAGAGGAGGCAGTAGGGGTAGGTCCTCCATCATAGGTAGGGGATACATCAGAAGAAATAGGGTGGTGGTATGGGTAGAACTGACTATATGCATAGGAAGCATAGTCAGCTGTTGGGTAGGGCTGGTAGGTGGGGTAAGGATGGGTGCATGACAAGTTCATGTTAGACGTTATCTAAACTAAATCCTAGTGTAGGTGCTCATGGACCTACAGGCTATAAGACTTTTGGTACATCATGTAGCCCTTCAGAGTTTCATTAAACATTGAGAATGAGGCACAGTCAGGTCTAGGAGGAGGTGAATGGGCCTAGATGGAGGTCTAAGAATCAGGTGTGGTAGAGGAGGTGGGATGACAAGACTTCTTGACAATGGTTTCACTTATGTAAACACCTTTCCTACTTGATTTGTAACCAGTATCATGGAAAAGGGATTTCTCATTGTGGTGAAAAAAAAACAAATCAAATTGGGATAAGGTGGGTGGGGTCCACAAGTATTCTTCCCAGAGTCAAAATAGGTCACGTGATGGAGAATGTAATGGGCCCATTTGACTTTGACATCATTAAGGAGACAATACATTAGCACATGATTGTTTCTTGCAACATCTATTTGATTTTTCTTTGGATGGATATTACAGTTGACTACAATTGTAATGAGGCGAGTCTTGATGTCAAGGGATGAAGAAGGAAGAATCACTTTATTTTGATAGGGAACCTCATGTTTCTTCAGTAACTTATGGATGCCAGGTAGAGTAAGTTCGGGTTCAAAACCTTGGTACAACTTCTCAGGGTCAAGAAGGTCAAGATATTGGTGATAGGTGGTTAACTATGTATATGCGATGGTGGCACCATTGAAGTTAGAATTCAAGGAATCCTCAGAGATGGAAACTTAGTACCCGTAATCATGGAGGTAAGGATCACTTGTTGTTTAGGGGGTGGCACAAGAGAAGTGTAATTCCATGTGATATTTGCATAGAATTCGTGGACATCTTTTGTGCTAAAAAGAGAGTTAGTGTAGCAAAATCTCTCTATACATAATACACCAAGGTGTTGTGCATTGAACACTACAACAACCTCATTCATCAACTCACTTCGAGATTCAAGCAAAGCACAGAAAAGAAAATAATTTCTAGGAAGAAGATCCTTGTACCTATTTACTACTTGAGAGGAGATGAAGGAGGTGCCATAAAAGGAAATGATCCTAGAAACAATCGAGGATGAGGGTACACCAGCTAGGCTATTCCTTTTCCATCAATTTGAAGCCATGGAGATGAAAGTAGAGGAAAAAAGGCACCAAAATGAGGAAGATCACAGGTGTTGCAGGCTGCCCAAGCTGCTGGGTCAAGGTTTGGAAGGTTAGGGCTGGTGATATGGGGCTAAAGAGGGTAAAAGAGAGGTTTTGGGTAGCCCTAGGGTTTGAGGACGAACAAGAAAGAAGGGCTATCGGTATACTTTGATCTAGTTGAGAGGGACAAATTTGGTCAACTACCTATACATTTTTCTGCCCAACAATGTTGTCTATCGAGTTTGAGGTTTGGGAAACACGGGCGAGTCTATGGTTTTGTTCAGTCCTTGCCTATTGTCAGTCGAGTTTCTCCCAGAACAAACTCGACCGATAGGTTAGTCTATCTAAAAGATAAGAAATTTAATTCTCGACCACTGAGTGCTATATAAATTTATTTCTTTAGTCTATCATGTATTGTGAACATATTATGGCACATTTCACTCATCAATGGATACTATTTTGCAGTAAGACAAACTTTTGTGAAAAATAGCCAAAATAAGCAAAATAAGGCATTAAGACTAGGTAAAATGTAGCACTAACAAGCATAAGGTGAGTAAACCATGAGCAAGAACATAAAAGTAAGAGAACATCTAGCTAGAAGGTATATCAATATCATCACGAGCAATAACAAGAAATTTTGATCTAATAAAAGTAAATTGCTCTCTAATAGAGGTTTTGTGAAAATGTCCACAAGTTGATTTTCTGCGTCCACATGTGTGATATAGATATCCTTTTTGGCAATGTGGTCACAAAGAAAGTGATGGTAGACCTCTATATGTTTAGCTCTACTATGCAATATAGGATTGTAAGAAAGATTTATTTCACTAGTATTATCACACTAGATAGGAGAAACATCATAATGAACATTAAAATCTTAGAACATTTGCTTCATCCATAGGACTTGGGCACAAAACCCCCAACTATAATGTATTTATCCTTGATAGTTGAGAGAGACACATTGCTTTGTTTCTTATGGAACTAAGAAACTTAGCATGGTTCTAAGAGTAAGCAAGTGCCACTCGTGCACTTTTTATAAATCAAGCATCCAACATAATCTGCATCACTATGAGCAGTAAAAGTAAAGACCCTTGACTTGGGATATCATAGTATAAAATTTTGGGTTTTGGTTAGGTACCTTAAAATCCTCTTAACCTCTATAAAATGGAATTTTCTAGGACTTGATTGAAATCTAGAACACAGCCAACACTACACATGATATAAGGTCTAAAGGCAGTTAAATATAACAAGCTAGAAATCAAACATCTATAGAGTTTCTCATCTACCTTCTCACCTTCCTCATCTCTATCAAGTTTGACATGGGATTACTCCATCAGCTTGGTGTTCTCCATCCCAAAGTGCTTCAAGAGTTCACTTGTATACTTGCCTTAGTTGATGAAGTTTCCTTCCTTTGTTTGCTTGATTTGGAATCCAAGGAAGAAAGTAAGCTCCCCCATCATACTCATATCGAACTCACTTTGCATAAGAGAATGAAACTCCTTGAAAAGATCAAGATTAGTTTTACCAAAAATGATATCATCAACATATATTTGAATGATGAAAAAGTTGCTAGAAGTGTGTTTAAGAAAGAGGGTAGAATCAAATTTTCCCATGACATAGCCATTGTCTAGAAAAAAGTTCTTTAATTTCTTAGACCAAGATCTAGGGGCTTGTTTGAGTCCATAGAGAGCTTTTCACAACAAATAAACATGGTTAGAAAGCTTATCATGTTCAAAGCTGAGAGGTTGATCCACGTAGACTTCCTCCCCTATTTTATCGAAACACACTTCTAACATCCAATTGGTAAAGTAAAAAATTCTTATAGCTAGCAAAGCCAATTAAAATTCTAATAGATTCAAGTCTAGCAACAGGAGTATAAGTTTCATCAAAATCAATACCTTCCTGTTGATTGTAGCCTTGATCAACTAACCTTGCTTTGTTCTTTACCACTTTGCCACTTTCATCTAGCTTGTTGCAGTAGACCCACTTGCAAAAGTGTGAAATGCTTAGCATACATGAACATATAACAAGATAAAATCACCAACATAATCTCAACAATCAACAAGTATAATTAATGAAAACATTATTTATTATAAAATTCAATTACAAATTGAGAGTACATTTATACAAGTCTGCTCATGTATACTAGCTAGGATCTTACAACAAGTACACCTGAACACCTGCTCATAAGCTATCAACTCCCAAGCTATCTCAAATCCTAAAAAATACATGAAACAAATGGGTCAACACACAAGGTGTTGAGTACAGGGCAGAAACACACACACACACACACACACACACACACACACACACATATATATATATATATATATATAAGCTTTATATAGTTTGAAAAGATTTTGTATAAGTAAACGAATGAGGAATAAAAGAGTTAATTGCTTAGCAAAGTGAGAGCCCATCTTTTAATCAATTTACTCCAATTATACCAACAATACCATATATCATAAGGACTTTGACCAACTTCCCATTGGAAGGGACTGTGAGGGTGCTCAAGATTAACTAACACTATTCGTAAGGAACCTCAAGGCCATCGCCAAGAGCTAACCTTGTATCAACCTGGTCCTCCCTATCTTGACAAGTCAAGTAAGATGCCCAACCTTGTTTCCTTACCCCCAGACTACAAGTAGGTGCACAAGGTTTGTATAATGAAGACCTACATTATGTGTTCAAGTTATAAAACAACAATAATAAGACAAACATCGAGTACAATACTAGAATACTACATGGCAATATTTGAGCAAGCAAACAAGCATACATATGTAGCACATCTCAAGCAAGAAAGCCATAGTCATATAATAATTAAAGCCCATACCTGGGTTCAAGGTTCATAACATATTCTTGACCATCTAGCCACAAGCCAAACTTGATTAAACACAAGATTGCATACATGCATTAGATTCTCACCATTAACCCTAGTTACCTCCAATTTTAGGGTTTTGGTCAAGTTAGGTTCCAAGTTGGTTATTTACATGTGTGAGAATCTTTAACTAATTTTGATGTCATCATGAAGGTGGTGTTTAAGTTTCATATTATTTCAAGGTTCCATACATTTTATATGATTATTACAAGATTCATGTCTCTTAAGTGCATTTTGGGATCAAAGACTCAAAATAGAGCAACCAATGGAAATATTCATCAAGTTGTAAGACTTAGATAAGATATGAGATTACATTAGTGAGATAAGGACATAAGAAGCACAAAACAAGATGGGTGGATGTCCCTCATGGTTTAAGCATCATATCAAACATTGGTTACAACATATTCCACACATATGCAAACATCAACATAGTTCACCTATACTATTAGGGAACAACATATGTACTAAATGGGACATCCACATCATAGTGGTCATAAGGAGTAGAGAAACTCTGATTTGAGTGGTGAAATCATAAGCTTTGATTTATCAGTCCTAGTCATACAATGTCATATCATAACATCTAAGACCACATTAAAACATAAAAGATGGATCTAGTGTGGTGTGAATCATTATAGCACAAGGGGTATCGACTGGGTCAAAATAGTCATAACACATCATATTTTTACCAATTTTAGAGATGAAAAAGGCTTTTATGCATTTTTAGATTAAAGTCAACTTTTGATTTAAGTATTATCATGCAATGTCATAGTTGAGGGTACAAAAGGTACATCAAAGTTCCTGATCCATGAATTTAGGGTGGGTTGAGCATCATTGGTCCAAGTTTAGTCATAATCATGCATTAAGCATGGTTAAAGTAGTCAAAGATCACATATTTCGCAACAACGAAGGACACGAAGAGGATTCAGTGTCTGAAAACATACTCATTGGATAGGTCTCATCAAGACGATCAATTTTGTATATAATTTTATTATATTTGGCCTTGAGATGAGAGGGTTACATATTTTTGAAATATCGCATCAAGAACTATAGAGAAAAGGACTAGGCATTACCAACATCATTTGCCTCTCAATCACGACTGTCGATAGCTAATCAAATGGATGATGGTGCTAACCTAACCCCCACGTCCACACATTGGGGCTCATTTAGATGATTGCATCCAACGGTCATCCCTGGTCTCTCTACCTCACCATTGCATGTCACCCACTGACTCATCCAACCACAAACAACGATCTCCAAACTCCCCCATCCATTAGACAACACTACTCTTTCTGTGACCATGATTCACGTGATTCCCCTATCTCGTTGCTAGGAAGAGAGGCAGAATAGGGGTGCACCCTTCCTCTTAGACGCACCTCCACTGAGGATCCAAGCAGGAAAGGTAGAGGGTGAACCCCACTATTTTGCCTTGGTGGCCCATCCACTACTAGTTGGTCATGAGGAAATGCCCCCGTCGGCCGAGCTGATCCTCCCCCATGGTTGCTCAGCTACACCTGACTTGTCCTTGGTAGTAGTGAGGTGCAACAATGCAAGAGAGGTGTATGGTGGTGAGCGGCCCACACCAAATCAGAGCACCTTGCCTTGAGGATCAGCAGAGGATCAGCACGCTCGACAGCTCCTCCATCACCTGGAGTCTGTCATCCTACTGCTTGCATCAATGAAAGAAGGGGGTAGCAGGGGTGAAAACTGCAATGTAGAAGGTTTCTTGATGGAGGGATGTCTCTCCACTTCTCAAACACCAAACAATCTCCCTACCATGATAAATCTGGAGTAGAGGGAAGGCACGGAGTGCAAGGATGGTCATGGGAAAATGGGAAAGTTGTAGAGAGTCAAACCATCTCCCTACCATGACAAATCTAGAGGTAGGGGTGACTTTGGAGCCGTCTACCCCCTATTCATACAAAGGCCTTTAGTTGACTATGAACCAGGTAGGCATGACATTTATGTGTCACAACCCAAGGTCTAAAATAAGAATATGACCAAAGTTCTGTGCATTTGTCAAAGAATTTGTTACATCTTGAAACAACTATATCTTTTAGTAGGAACATTAAATTCAAATAAAGTTATGATCATGGATTCCTAATCAAGCAAAGGTTCTCCTTGCAAAGTTTGAGACCATGAATCCATCCTTTTCTCATATAATTACATTCCTCAAAAACACTTATACATAAGTGTGTAAACCATGAATTAAAAGCACTAAATCATCAAGTCTTGATCAAATGAGAAGAAAACACTTCTTATGACCCTATTGTAATACATGATTCATTATCAAGGCATTTTGATCCAATTGCAGCACAATTGAGTATTTGACTTCATAATAATCAAAATTAGGGTCGTCACATAAGGTCTCCCAGGATTGATGGATAGACACCATCATGGATCAAAATTTGAATAGATTGAATAACTATACTACTGTAAACAGAGAATGATCATGCTATAAAGAAATCATGCAAGATATTGGAATCTTAAGAGATTATATTATAGTCGAGTTGTTTGTTAGAGGGACATTTGAATGGTAGGTACTTATTCCTTTTTTCTTTTTTGGTGTTGAGACCCATAGAAGAAAACTTTCACTTGAAAGACATACTCTTCTCCTATCACTGAGACTCCTGTAAGGCACTAGCACATGCAACAGAGAAGAAAAAGAGGTTTGCTCTAGTTGAGAAGTTAACTGCTTTCTGGGATCCACCCTACAATATGGGGTCAAAAAGCCAAAATAAGTGATTCATTTTTAGTCATTATAAAAAGAAAACTGATTCTCCAACCTATTTCACGCTCATGTCACGTTAAGGTACTACAGAAGAAAAAACTGAGATTAACTCAAGTTCCACCTTATTTCTTTGTCATTGTTCCCATTCATCTTCTCATTTTGTACTTGTTATATGAGTTCTCTCTATCTTATATGGATTTCATACCTGATTCACTTTATAAGCATAGACTTTTTTGTCTTTTACTTTATTATCTTCTTGAATCACATCTTTAAGAACTCCTCTTTTCCTTATTTGTATTCAGATTTAGATTTCATGGTGTTGTATCTTTCTCTTATATTTACCAAACATTCAAGTTTTGATAGATAATGATGCAATTCTCATCTTCTTTAAGGTAGGATTGAGATATCCATACCATGATTTCTTATTCATTATGCTCTTTAGATTGTCTCAAAATGACTACTTGATCATAGTAATCAGAAAGATAACAATCTAAGAGTTCCATACTTACCTTTTCTTCAATAATTAAATACCTGGCCAGGGCACCCAAATACTGAGATTAGGCAGTATGTACTATATTTTTATGTCATATTCCTAATTTTGACATCATCCTAGTCCTAAGTCCTAGTGTCCCTGTAGACTCAGTGAACCTAAAGCTCTGATACCAACTTGTAAGAACTTGTTACACTAAATGAGATTACTCAAAATATAAAGCACAATCGATCACTAATTAATCACATACTCAAAAACATGGGTAAATTAAAATTGATTTCAACGTCAGCACCCGCTCAGAAACATTTGCATAAGATCCCAACATCTTTCTTATATCCATACTATGCCAAGAATTTAATACAAATTATTCTAGTGCCTTAGCCACAACATATATACACAGGAGAATAATATTCATATATGCCACACAAACAAGCCTTAATATGCTAACAAAGTTCGATTTGTTTGAAACACCATATACAAACTTTTCCTACCCGGACCTGAGAGTATAGGGATGACTCTAGGACTCACTAGACATCTAATCAACTTTCTCAAAGATTCATTACTATAGCTCCTCTTTGCTGCCACATGTTTGTTTTCATCACTTTTGATTACCTAAAAAAAAGTGGCAAACCACAAGGGTGAGACCCATGTCCCAGCAAGAGATATAACCTCCAACAACATTTATTTATTACAACATTTTAGGTAATGAGACAATTTAAGCAGTTTAATCATATATAACAAATAGGCTCAGCAACACTGATGATTAACAAAATACATAAAGGAGCTGATAACAATTATCATCATCAAGCTGAATATCATCATTTTCATTATTAACCATATAAGAGATTCAATAGCATATGCATAACTAGCATAAGAAAGTATAATAGCATATTATCTCTATTAACATGAATAAGTCTAGCATCATAAGCATATCTAACAACATTAGCATGGCTAACAGTTTGAATAGGTCAATATCATAAGCAGAGCTATCAACATAAGAACGAGTATTTGCATAAGCATGATTAGCATTATATGCATCTCTAGTTACAAAGGCATGGCTAGCATGCTAAACATAACTAACAACATGAAATAGCTAGAATCATGATTATAATCAATAGTAGCAGTATAGTTATCAACATAAGCATGGTTATTGTATGTATGCATCTATAATCATAAGCATATCCAAAACATAAGTATATCTACTATCTCTTAATTGCACTAAGCATCATATTTATGTAAAGATAACAAAAAAGGGTTATCATCCAATGTGAAACGTTGTGTATAACCCTAAAAAAATATGCTACATAGATATCTTACATCTTTTATTATGCCTTGAGGAAATTGAGGATACCACTCAAAATCCAACTGACCACTGATGTAACATCCCTGACCTGGGTTATGTACAAACCCTAGGTGTTTTTTTTAATAAATATGATTAGATTCTTGTTCTTATATTTTGAAAATTAATTAAAGCTTTTGAGGAACTTATATTTCAATTTCAGTCCCTTTTGAATAATGTTGAAACATTATTTTGTTAATTTTGGACTAAAGTGCAAATTACCCAAGTTGAGGGGTTAACTTGCAAATTACAAACAATAAGATGTTCCTCTAATGTTTAGACATCATAAGAATGAATATGATGTAGTGGTATGGTTTCCACAAGCTTGGGCATCAAGATAAAGCTTGTAGAGAAAACCTTGTGCATTAAAACCTAGTTTTGGTGTAATGTGCAATTTACCCAAAATCTAGGGTTCAATATGCAATATATCAGCTCTAGAGGGTCTCTCATGTTTCTTGGAATCAATTATAACAAATAAAATGATAGGGGCGCCTCATTTGAGTTATCTTGGAGGAGAGAGAATCCTCACATTAAAATAATCAAGATTTAAGCATATATGGAACTTTAGTTTAATTTATACAAAAATAAATAAATTGATTGAGGAGCCCTTCAAACAAAATTTGAAGGATGTGTTTGCAATAGCTTTGGACGATCTTGTGCCTTGCTATGGCACAAAAATATCTTGGTTGAGTGGAAGCCACTCACATTATTATAATAAAAAGTAATATCCACTAAAAGGATGGATATTAATAAAAAAACTCTTTAAGGTGGTTAATTTCTTTTCCATTAATCTTTGGATAATGGAGAGGTTTTGCAAGAACATGAAGATGGCTTCGTGGTCAAGAAATGGAGGGGGATTTGATGGAAATTATTTTGGAATTAAAAGAAAATAATCCATTTTCTCTTTCCTTGAAAATCCCTTATACATGTTCTTTTTCTAATACACATAAGGATCGTTTCCTTAGTTTCCTCTTCCCATATTTGCTTTGGCAGACCAAGGAAGAGCTCAGGAGCAGGAGAAGGACGAACACAACCTGTTGGTAAGGTTTTGATCATCTTCTACCTCGGATTCATGGGGAAACCCTAAAGCAATGCTTGATTCTTAGTTTTCTTCACCCGATTTCCAATTCTAGCCAACTTATTCATCCAAAAGCTCAAGAACGGACCTTGGGCAGTTTTTGTAACTCCATCCACCATTATAGACATGGATCTTGCATCTTGGAGATCATATTTGAGGCGGGTTTTATAACTTTAACCCTTAAACATTGATATTGCATCAAGTTCTCTATGATTTGTTGGTTATTTTCTTCTATTTCGAACTCTTTTGATGCATTGCTGCAATTTCCATGAAAAATGGTTGTTGTTCCTGGATGCACGAGGGAAGATGATGATGACATCATATTTACACGTTTCCCAAGAAAATTATTAGGTCAAACGGTTTGCATAAGTTGCTCAAACGGATTCCCAATCCGTTTGGGAGCAAACGGTTTCAAACCGTTTGAGATGAAATGATTTCACCAAACCGCATGAGAGCAAACGGTTTCAGATCGTTTGGAGGTGTTGACCAGGTTTGACCATTTAGGAATTTTTTGCAAATAATTTTGGTTATTTATCCACTAAACATAATTGATTAACTCTAATTGGTTCATGAGTTGATGGTCCACCAATCACCAAAACCCTAATCGGGTTGAGTGTTGATTTCATTATTGATTGACCCAAACGGTTTCAAAACCATTTGGGGATCACCCAAACGGTCTCAAGACCGTTTGGGGGTCACCCAAGACCGTTTGGGGGTCACCCAAGACCGTTTGGAGGTCTAGGGTGAGTATGGTTAAGTGTTTGAAGATCCAAAGATATGGTATGAACCCTAATCGGCTAAGTGCTGATTTTGTAAGTGATTGAGATGATGTTTTGGGTTGATTGACCCAAACGGTTTCAAAACCATTTGGGGATCACCCAAACGGTCTCAAGACCGTTTGGTGATCACCCAAGACCATTTGGAGGTCTAGGGTTAAGTATGGTTGAGCAATTGAAGGTCCAAAGATATTAAGTTGATGTACAATCAATTGTTGATTTGGTGACCAATCCTAGGATCCAAACCTTAATTGAATGGCATTGTTAATGATGATGTGATGGGAAAACGGTCTCAAGACCATTTGGATGTCATCCAAACGATCCCAAGACCATTTGGGGGTCACCCAAGACCGTTTGGAGGTGTAGGGTTGACTATGGTTAGGTTTTGGAAGATCTAAAGATACCAAGTTGAATTGCAATCAAATGCTGATTTGGTGATCGATCTAGTGATGCAAACCCTAATTGGATGACTTGGATTTGAGTGATGAGATGGGAAAACGGTCTCAAGACCGTTTGGGGTCAGGTCATGTCCATTTTGGATGATGGATCAATAGTTTTAAAGTAACCAATCTCACATTGATTAATGTTGAAGGATCATTGATTCCAAACCCTAATCCAACTGATTCAAACCCTAATTAATGATCAATTGAGGGTCAATTGAGGGTCAAACCAGTTGAAGGTTGACCTAATTAACTCAATTGAAGTATGGTGATAGGTCTAATTGATGATTGGTTACATGAATTCAATGGTTGAAGGAACCAACATTGGAAACCCAAATTTAATTTGATTTGTTGAGACTAATTTTGGTCCTTGTGGTTTTGAGGAGGTTTGGACCAAACGGTCTTGAGACCGTTTGGGACCAAACGATCCCAAACCGTTTGAGCTCATGCGTTTTCAAATGTTACTTTAGAAAACTGTCTCAAAAGTCAACTTTGGGCAAATAGTCTTCACCACCTACTTTACTAAACGGTTTCAAGTATACAACCAAGACCGTTTGAGGTCTGATTTGGTCAAGACCGTTTGGGGTCTAAGTGACCAAGATCGTTTGGTGGATAATTAACCAAAACTGCATGGGTACTTAAAGTGGTTAAAGGACCAGTTGATCAATTGATTAATACATGATGTAATCAAAGATGATTATAGTATTTGTACCCTAATGAGGTAGGGTGATTAGTGCCCTTTAAATAGTTAATCTTTAATAATCATGGTGATAATGATATGACCCATGATGTCAATCCTTCTTCAAGATTGAGTTGACTTAGCCTTATTAGCATCTGAACTCTAGCTTTTTATGCATGGATCATGTTTTGACTAGCTATCGAATTGTGTTTCCCGTTCCACTCCCTTGAGAGAGGGAAGTCATAACTCTAGAGTTTGGTCTTCCCAGGAGTATGAGAGTACCCAGGGTCAGGGTCGCCCCGGCTTATCTTCCCACTCTAATCTACGCCCACTGCCCTTGAGAGAGGGAAATGGTGTGTAGTTAGAGGTATCCTCTTTGAGAGAAGAGACTGTAAGATGTTTCCCTTTACTACTTGGTATGCCTAAGTTTTCTTCCTTCATGCTTTACCTCAATGACAGTCTTATCTCCTCAAATTCTGTTATTTAAAACACCTATAAAAATATCTAAACCCCAAAACTTAAATCTTCCTTGTAACTCTTTTTGGAGATAGGGTCTTTGTTTGTTTCCTTATGTTTAGTTCATGTTATAACACCCCTTTTTCTTGCACCCCCTTTTGATGTGCTTAGACAAGTGAAACTCAATTATGAAGTGCCATTCTTCCTATCCCTATGTTCGACCCCGAACTACTTTGACCGTGTGCTAGTTGCAGGTGTCTTAAACATCCAGGTATTATAAATTTCTAAAGTCTGATAACCTAGATATGATTCCATTCTTGGACCCACGTTTAAGGCTCGTCAATACCCTACCATCTGAGGTACAACTGCAGTTGTCCTCCAATCTCATCACATATATAATCACTGAGACACGACTGCAGTCGTTCTCAAACTGAGGGCTAGGTATGACCGCAGTCATCCTCCCTAAACACTTGAATTCAGGATGGCAAGCACCATGCATACTCATTAGTATGCGCTCCAAGTTTCCCTTAGGAATACTCATTTCACCATCTGGCAAGTTCTGGCACTCAGATGGATCTATGGCACAGGGCACTACATGATCAAAGTTTCACTTGATTAGTTATGCCAATTGGGTGAATTAACATTGCATCAAACAAGTGAACATACAAACCCTAATTCACTTCTAACAAGCATATAAGTATCACAACTTCAAAAGATATAAAACATGTGAAACATAATTTCTCATCTCATCATCACATGGTACTATTCACTTTCCATTCATAAGGTTACACTAGTCATCATACTATCACAAGATATAAATTCTTTTCACAATATCACAGGGTATCCACCCTTATCAACACAAGAGGATTACACCTCATTTAGGGCTCAACCATGCCCAAAGGTCATCAAGACCATCATACTATTCCCTGCAAGATCATCATTATCATTCCATGCCTTAAAGAAAGGCTCAATAACATCACTTACATATAATACACCAGATCAGCACAATATTGCATTAATGAGCTAGGAGATATTCATAAACAATCATAGTAGGGTTATATTAACATTAATAACATTCCTTCATTACATAAACATGCAAGGAATCTAGATATGATTAACCCTCATCCCATTCATTATGCACATGTTTAGCATAAGAAAGTATCAACCATTTGACTATGATAACCACCAATTAACATATTAAGGTTATAATCATATTAAGGATGTTATTTCACCATCAATCCATCATATAAGAATGTTAAACATGAATACTCATCTTTATCTATTTGCATTAGAGTTAGGTTCACAAGATAAATTGTATTAATGTTACTAATTATCACTCATACCCAAACCCTAACTCACGACATCCCCATTGGATCATGGATGCATAAGGTGAAGCATCACCATCACATTCCATACTATTCTCAAGTATGGACCCACACATAAATCAAGATGTAACCATCGGGTTATAGCATACTAGGGTTTCAACAATAATAAGAGAGTACACCATGATTGCATTAGTCATTCAAGGACTATTCATACCCAATTAGCACCATTTAGTTATATTAAAGCTAGGTATAACAAGATATACCTCATTAGGGTTACATATCCACACAATATGGTTATCATCCTGTTATGACCCGTTCTAAAGTTAACTAGCAAAGTATCATGATAACAATATCATTAAGTTAATTGAGACAAGTTAAGTGCTCATGTGGTGATTTAAGTTAAGTAAGTGCTTAAGATGCGATTAGTATTTTGATTAGATGAGATAAGCTAATTTGCATGATTTCTCACCTTAAGGTTGTAGAGGATTTCACGCTTGAAACTTTGCAAGAGAAATCACTCAATTCGGACTTATGGAGAGAAAGTTATGAGGTTTTTAGTTCTTGGGGTGAGTTTTGCAATTTTCCCACTTTAGTCGGTTGTTAACCCCTTTAACCTTTTCCATTTTTTTTCTTTTACTTATCCTTTCTTATTCCCCGATCTGTTTGGGGTGCCACATTGTAGCAACGCGATCACAGTAGAAGGGCGTGCGAGACCTCCTCTAGTCCTGGCTCCGTTTGCCATTGGCCTCTCCTCCCTCTCTTCTTCTCTTCTTCTTCCTCCATCTGTTCTCTTTTTCTTCCTCGCCCTAGGTGCGTAGCACCTCGACCTTCGACCAGCCTGGCGGCGCCCAACTAGTATCTACAGCTGTGCATGATCGGTAGCAGCAAGGGTGATCTAGGGCGGACGATTTCTTGAGCCCTTGGCTTCGTCCAACATTACCCCACCTACGGCCACCTTCCTCCTCCATTCCTTCCTCCACTCTACCCACTTAATAGCTTTGGAGCTTTGCTGCTTGGCCTGGGTGGCCGGCCTGCAGCCAGCAGCTGTGCAAGGCAGCAACTAGGCCTCCTTGGGCGCAACCAACCGTTCAAACCAATCACTTTGAGGTCGGCCGTGAGTCTGGAGCAAGTAGTCGCAACTCCCAGCCACGATTTGGCACTTAATCGATTTCTTCCCCAACCTGCATATGAAGCAGGTTCGTTAACATAGCTTTTCAAAGGTTGAAGAAGACCCAAAAATCACCCGGAATCTGGCCTTGAACGCAGTTCCAGACAAATCTGGATAGTTCAAATCAATGTGAGTAGGGTTTCATTTATTTATCATTAATAAACTCAGGCGTTTGAATATTTTTTGTTTTGTGCGTGAATTACGCTGATAACACGTTATCAGGCGTCGGGCAGCGTTTGGCGTCGCCCGACCTTTTTAGTTCATAAAATGTTTCTAGACACTGTTATATGATTAAATTTAGCATTTGAATAGTGTGGATTGAATCAGTAGATTTATATGGTTCATTGGAACCTAAATTGCTCATTTGAATGTTGAAATTAGAAATTCATGTCTGAAAATGGTATAATTTGGGTATGAACCCAGACAATGAAGATTCTGATAAATTATCAGATGTACGATTTCAAAGTTGATATGAATAAATAAAATATGCATGAAAACCCTAATTGCATATATCTTTTGACGTTAATATGTGTAAATTGATATTTACATGAAATGGCACATTTCTCTGAAATATTATCAGAAATTCTCAAGTATTGTTATTAAATTGTATTGTGATATGTAATTAACTCTTAATTGAGTTAAGTGATGCACAAACCAGGATTTGGGTTAATGTGCACGTTTTTTGAGAATTTCAGAGAATTGACAAATGTTACGTATGAATTCTCATATGTGAAGTAAATTACTCTTAGCAGTGCACTAAGATGTACAATTGAATGAATTCAATATGCATGTGCCAAATTGACTTGAGTTTGGGATATTTATGAATTTTAAATCTGCCTGCATGCATGATATAAGGATAGGGTGTTGCCATGTGATAAGTGAATGAGGTAACTGAAACCCTAAGGATAGGGTGTTCAATGAATCATGTTATGGTAATATGAAAGGTCTTGATATGAGATGTGGTGATACTTAACTGTTGAATTGTATGTTTCTAGTGCATTTAACTTTATATGCTTGTTCTCTCTGAGTTTATATCTACATACTGCAGGGCTTCTTATTTTCAATACATATCTCGTAAATTGCAGGTGATGAGATATGACATGCCCTAGAAAGGGATGTTACTGAGACATGATATATGTTGAATACATGAGTTAAGATGTTTCTTATGATATGATATGGCAGGCCGTGTGAGCCTTGTGAGAAATGTTAAATGAGTTATGATTTCTGTTTAAAATGTACCATAATGTTAATGTTACACTTAGGTGCCCTGAACACCGTAGAACCCCTTTGAGAGGTCTGCACCTTAGGGGTGTAACTCGTGTCCAACATCAACCGGTTGAGTAATTCTGGTGGCATGAGGACAGAAGGGTTATCCAACACCAACCGGTTGAGTAATTCTGGTGGTAACCCAGTGTTGACTCCCTGCGCCTGTGTACTCAAGTTAGAGGAGGAGTCTAGAGTACACTCTTTTGAGAGTGCAGTGAGGCCCTTGTGAGCCTGAGGCCCTTGAGCGCCTGAGAGTCCTGTGCAGACCAGGACGAGAAGTCAGACTTAGCATTTCTCGGGTGTGTCGCTAAGTCTTGTACGGTGTGGTCATAGTGCACTGCGAGTCTCTATGCAGAGTACACTATATAGATCAAGGCATAAGCTAAAATATGATCATATAGGTTCACAGAGTTCCTTATAAATGAAAGAGTTAAGGAAGACTAGAGCATAGTCTTCTAGTAGTTATTCTTTGGATGCAATATTTACATTCTTCGTTATTTCAATTATATTGTTTTAGAACTACTCAGTGTAGTATTTCTTGTATATTAATCTGAATAATAAACTTGACGAGTTGTTTAGTGATAGTTAAATGAAAAACTATTCACTGAGCGAGTAGGCTCATCCCTCTACTCAAACATTTTCAGGTCAACATCAGCAACAGGATTCGGAAGGATCTTTTCATCCTAACGCTTAATCTGTAGAAGGTGTATGTAGTTAGTTTAGTTAGATAGTGGTCTCTTAGTCCTTTCCCCTCGGTCCTTGGGACATGGTGTGGGTGAGAGATAGTATGTATGGCGAATGAGTAAAAGATGTAAATTAACTGTTATGTTTTACTTTCTGTTAAACAACGTTACATGTTGTAAACTCTGTTTATGTTCTCTAGCCAGTTTAATTGAAATGCTTCTGAATAGTTTATTATGTTTTAGTTTACAGCAATAATCTGGATATCATTACGAGGTTTTAAAAAGAAAAAGTTCTTAGTGATTTGTTTATGTGATAATCCCTCTGTCGTGCCCTAATCTCGTGATTAGTGGTTAGTGTGAGATCGGGGTGTGACAGTTTTGGTATCAGAGCATAGGTTGAGTATATGAATACTCTAAGTCAAGGTCAGGGGACGATAAGAGACCAATAGGATTAGGACTTAAGTGTCTTCCTTCTAACTGCAATTTTCTAACAGGAAGTGTTCTGTTATACTATTGCAGATGGCAGGAAGAGGACGTGGTCACGAGAACCAAGTAAAGAGCTTAGGTTGAGTCATTAAGAATCATTAGGATTAAAAGATAAAGTTATAAGTGAGGCAAATAGGAAGTGATATGTTTTTAGCTCTGGGAGGTCTGAGTGTTTAGATACCCTGGCCAGGTGTCTGAATACTTAGATTGACCAGTATCAAGCTACTCTGTCTATTCTTCTCTGGATGCCCTGGCCAGGTATGCAGAGAAAGGATAGGCTAGAGAGAAACCCTAGAAATCTTAGGGTTAAGAAACTGGAAATTTATGCAGGAGTAAGAGATTAAACATAGAATGTGATACAACTCTTGCTTTATATTGCTTATTTGATTGGAAATCACTAGAAATGCTCTTATATGTATGAATTTAGATTTTCAGTTTATAGAATATAAATGATTCTTTTATATTGTTGTGCGTCATAAATTGGTTTATTTATTGTTTATATTCTTTGTATTAAGTAGACCAGAAGTTATGTTTAAATGAGTTTGCCCTAAGTGGATATTCTTTCCACATGTTTGAGATTAATAGGAGTTGGTTAATCCTGAGTAGCTCTTGGCTTCAGGACTACAGGTTCGGCCTGGTCCGTCTGACAAGATGCGTTACTAGGATCTAACGACTCTTATTAAAAATATAATAAAAGTAGATTCTGGATAATTTAGATCCGAATCATGGTGAAAAATGTATATACACTAAGATGTTGAGATATAAGGGAAAGATTAGAACAACTAAGAATTAGTTGGAACTGATATCGGAGGTCCAACGTTGAAACCTCATACGAGAAATCTTTAGTTGGAAATAAAGAAACACGATATAAGGTTCAGATGAAATATAATGATTTGTATTATGTGAACCCTAAATATGAGAATATGGAAAAGATACGAGGAAGGTATGCAAGGTCTAAGATAGTAAAAATTAATCATGAATGGATCATGTAATAGAGTAAAATATTTTTATGTACTCCAAGGCAAAGGGAAAATAGAAGAAAATGGTTGAGTATACAATAAGTACATAGAAATAAAGAGTCTTATGTAAATCATAAGACTAGGATGAGAAACTTAGTTGAATCAAAAGAAATGTTAGAAATGATCAGCTTGATTAAGGAATGAGGATTACATGACATAAATGAGAGTATGGAATGCACATCTTTATTATAAAGTTGAATATATTCATACGTACTACCTTGGAATTCTGAGTCTTTATGGACTCACAAACTAGTTCTTAAAATAAAGAACAAACGCATAACTTAGAAAATGAATGCATCATATATGTTGCATATCTACCATGGTAGAGACAATTAAGTAAGTGAAATGATGACACGGTATGGTGATGAAACCCTATCAAGGTGAATTGAGAATGTAATTTATCTGAATGTCCAAGTAAGAGAAAGGAAATTTCAGTAATAAGATAATGAAGATTTTAGTAAAATTTATGAGATCCAATTTGAATTTCAAACTAAGGAAGTAAAATCACATCACAATAACGCTATGTTATTGATAAAGACGAAACCCTAGAATGTTTAGAGTTGTGGTAGTTCAAGGAATGTCATTATTGATTTGACCTTGAATACTAGCATCTCTATAAAACAAGATCATGAGATTTGTTCTATGAAAAATAAACTGGCACTTATAGTGATCCAGGGTTTAAATGTAGCCAATCTGAAAGGTAGATGAACAATATGAAAATGACTCAGAGAAAAGAGTGAGATATAAATTTGAAATGTAACAAGTGTGTTTTGAACAAAAGAAGAAATATAATATAAGTGAAGTGCGTTATGAAATATATTTTTATAGTAATAACATGAAGTAAGTAACATAGAATGCAGAGTATTACCCGATATATGATATGAAGTTAGCTGTTGTAGTTCATGCTCTTAAGACACGGCGTCACTATCTTTATGATATGACGATAGATTATCACCCTGGAAATACGAATATGGTAGCAGATGCTTTGAGCATAATGTTAAGTTCAACAGTTGATGCATTCTCTATGGCCTGTTCCAAGAAAGACATGCTAGTAGAAATGTGAAAGTTGAACTTAGACTTAGGGGTGACAGAGCAGAGTGGTTTGATTGCACAGATGCAAGTCAAGCCTACTTTTTATGATCAGATCAAGAAACTACAGCAGGGTGACAGTGAGTTACACCAAATCATGCATAATATGACAAAGGGAAAGAGACCAGAGTTCAGGTTTTCAGATGATGGTGTATTGTTTTACCATGACAAGTTGTGTGTATCTCGAGACAGTGATTTGAAAGAAAAGATTCTTGAGGAGGCACATGCATCGATGTATGCTATGCATCCAGGCAACACTAAGATGTACATGAATCTCAAGGTGTTGTACTGGTGACCTGGTATGAAGAGGGATGTAGCTGAGTATGTGGTTAAGTGCAGAGTGTGTCAGCAGGTTAAGGCTGAGCACCAGAAACCTACAGGTACCTTGCAATCTTTTCTTACACCAGAATAGAAATGGGAACATATCACAATAGATTTTGTGATAGGGTTGCCCAGGACACCTAGAGGTTATGACTCGATATGAGTGATGGTGGATAGACTAATTAAGTCTGCTCACTATCTTCATATTAAGTCAACCTTTGATGTCCCAAAGTTGGTTAAGATATATATGGATGAGATACTCAGGTTGCATGGTACCCCAATTTCAATTATATCTGATAGAGATCCTAAATTCACATCCAGATTTTGGAATCAGTTGCATCGTGCTTCGGGCACAAAGTTGAGATTCTGTACAACTTTCCATGCACAGACTAACGGTCAGTCAGAAAGGGTCATTCAGATTCTTGAGGACATGCTGAGAACAGTAGAAAGCTACATAGGATAGGCAGAAGAGTTATGTTGAGATGAGACGTTAACCTCTTAGAGTTTGAGGTTGGTGATGAAGTGTATTTGAAAATTTCACCATGGAAGGGAGTGCTGAGATTTGGTAAGACAGGCAAATTGATTCCTAGGTTTATGGGCCCATATCCTATCATTGAGGAGATAGTGAACTCAAAACCTGTCCAGCTCAAACTTGACGTGTCCTATGTTGAAGGACCAGTACAGATAGTTGATTGAAGAAATCAAGGAGATAAAGAATCGAGATACCGTTAGTGAAGGTTTGGTGGAGAAATCATAACCTAGAGGAAGCCACGTGGGAGCTTGAGTCAAAGATGCGTAACAAGTTTTCTTTCCTCTTTAAGGAATTTCGGGACGAAATTCTTATAAGGGAGGGAGATTGTTATGACTCGTTCCAAAGTTAACTAGTAAAGTATCATGATAACAATATCATTAAGTTAATTGAGACAAGTTAAGTGCTCATGTGGTGATTTAAGTTAAGTAAGTGCTTAAGATGTGATTAGTATTTTGATTAGATGAGATAGGCTAATTTGCATGATTTCTCGCCTTAAGGTTGTAGAGGATTTCACGCTTGAAACTTTGCAAGAGAAATCACTCAATTCGGACTTATGGAGAGAAAGTTATGAGGTTTTTAGTTCTTGGGGTGAGTTTTGCAATTTTCCCACTTTAGTCGGTTGTTAACCCCTTTAACCTTTTCCGTTTTTTTTTCTTTTACTTATCCTTTCTTCTTCCCCGATCTGTTTGGGGCGCCGCACTGTAGCAATGCGATCACAGTAGAAGGGCACGCGAGACCTCCTCTGGTCCTGGCTCCGTTTGCCATTGGCCTCTCCTCCCTCTCTTCTTCTCTTCTTCTTCCTCCATTTGTTCTCTTTTTCTTCCTCGCCCTAGGTGCGTAGCACCTCGACCTTCGACCAGCCTAGCGGCGCCCAACTAGTATCTACAGCTGCGCACGATCGGCAGCAGCAAGGGTGATCTAGGGCGGACGATTTCTTGAGCCCTTGGCTTCGTCCAACATTACCCCACCTCCGGCCACCTTCCTCCTCCATTCCTTCCTCCACTCTACCCGCTTAATAGCTTTGGAGCTTTTCTGCTTGGCCTGGGTGGCCGGCCTGTAGCCAGCAGCTGTGCAAGGCAGCAACTAGGCCTCCTTGGGCGCAACCAACCATTCAAACCAATCGCTTTGAGGTCGGCCGTGAGTCTGGAGCAAGTAGTCGCAACTCCCAGCCACGATTTGGCACTTAATCGATTTCTTCCCCAACCTGCGTATGAAGCAGGTTCGTTAACATAGCTTTTCAAAGGTTGAAGAAGACCCAAAAATCACCCGGAATCTGGCCTTGAACGCAGTTCCGGATAAATCCGGATAGTTCAAATCAATGTGAGTAGGGTTTCATTTATTTATCATTAATAAACGCAGGCGTTTGAATATTTTTTGTTTTGTGCGCGAATTACGCTGATAACACGTTATCAGGCGTCGGGCAGCGTTTGGCGTCGCCCGACCTTTTTAGTCCATAAAATGTTTCTAGACACTTTTATATGATTAAATTTAGCATTTGAATAGTGTGGATTGAATCAGTAGATTTATATGGTTCATTGGAACCTAAATTGCTCATTTGAATGTTGAAATTAGAAATTCATGTCTGAAAATGGTATAATTTGGGTATGAACCCAGACAATGAAGATTCTGATAAATTATCAGATGTACGATTTCAAAGTTGATATGAATAAATTAAATATGCATGAAAACCCTAATTGCATATATCTTTTGACGTTAATATGTGTAAATTGATATTTACATGAAATGGCACATTTCTCTGAAATATTATCAGAAATTTTCAAGTATTGTTATTAAATTGTATTGTGATATGTAATTAACTCTTAATTGAGTTAAGTGATGCACAAACCAGGATTTGGGTTAATGTGCACGTTTTTCGAGAATTTCAGAGAATTGACAAATGTTACGTATGAATTCTCATATGTGAAGTAAATTACTCTTAGCGGTGCACTAAGATGTACAATTGAATGAATTCAATATGCATGTGCCAAATTGACTTGAGTTTGGGGTATTTATGAATTTTAAATCTGCCTGCATGCATGATATAAGGATAGGGTGTTGCCATGTGATAAGTGAATGAGGTAACTGAAACCCTAAGGATGGGGTGTTCAATGAATCATGTTATGGTATAATGAAAGGTCTCGATATGAGATGTGGTGATACTTAACTGTTGAATTGTATGTTTCTAGTGCATTTAACTTTATATGCTTGTTCTCTCTGAGTTGATATCTACATACTGCAGGGCTTCTTATTTTCAATACATATCTCGTAAATTGCAGGTGATGAGATATGACATGCCCTAGAAAGGGATGTTACTGAGACATGATATATGTTGAATACATGAGTTAAGATGTTTCTTATGATATGATATGGCAGGCCGTGTGAGCCTTGTGAGAAATGTTAAATGAGTTATGATTTCTGTTTAAAATGTACCATAATGTTAATGTTAAACTTAGGTTCCCTGAACACCGTAGAACCCCTTTGAGAGGTCTGCACCTTAGGGGTGAAACTCGTGTCCAACATCAACCGGTTGAGTAATTCTGGTGGCACGAGGACAGAAGGGTTATCCAACACCAACCGGTTGAGTAATTCTGGTGGTAACCCAGTGTTGACTCCCTGCGCCTGTGTACTCAGGTTAGAGGAGGAGTCTAGAGTACACTCTTTTGAGAGTGCAGTGAGGCCCTTGTGAGCCTGAGGCCCTTGAGCGCCTGAGAGTCCTGTGCAGACCAGGATGAGAAGTCAGACTTAGCATTTCCCGGGTGTGTCGCTAAGTCTTGTACGGTGTGGTCGTAGTGCACTGCGAGTCTCTATGCAGAGTACACTGTATAGATCAGGGCATAAGCTAAAATATGATCATATAGGTTCACAGAGTTCCTTATAAATGAAAGAGTTAAGGAAGACTAGAGCATAGTCTTCTAGTAGTTATTCTTTGGATGCAATATTTACATTCTTCGTTATTTCAATTATATTGTTTTAGAACTGCTCAGTGTAGTATTTCTTGTATATTAATCTGAATAATAAACTTGACGAGTTGTTTAGTGATAGTTAAATGAAAAACTATTCACTGAGCGAGTAGGCTCATCCCTCTACTCAAACATTTTCAGGTCAACATCAGCAACAGGATTCGAAAGGATCTTTTCATCCTAACGCTTAATCTGTAGAAGGTATATGTAGTTAGTTTAGTTAGATAGTGGTCTCTTAGTCCTTTCCCCTCGGTCCTTGGGACATGGTGTGGGTGAGAGAGAGTATGTATGGCGAATGAGTAAATGGTGTAAATTAACTGTTATGTTTTACTTTCTGTTAAACAATGTTACATGTTGTAAACTCTGTTTATGTTCTCTAGCCAGTTTAATTGAAATGCTTCCGCAATAGTTTATTATGTTTTAGTTTACAGCAATAATCCGGATATCATTACGAGGTTTTAAAAAGAAAAAGTTCTCAGTGATTTGTTTATGTGATAATCCCTCCGTCGCGCCCTAATCTCGTGATTAGTGGTTAGTGTGAGATCGGGGTGTGACACATCCCTTCTATTCATATGAGTGAATAGGTAAGACTACCTTGTTAAGGGTAACTCTCCATTTGTTCCATCATCATTCAACCCATATCACCATACCACAATGTCACCCAGAACCATTGGATGTTTAAAAGGTAAGACCATTGGTTGTTTACATAAGTAAACGACTTGGATAAACCACCTATGAAGTCTTTGATTTGGGCTCTAGAAATATTCAACATTTAACCCTATACATCCCTTGATTAACAACACAAAAATTTCCATTGATAGTAGGGTATAACCCACAATTGACTGTTCATTTAAAACAAGCCATCCATTGTCAACAAGTAAGCTCCTTAAGTTGATAATATAAAGAAAACCATATAAATCACATTATTAGGACCAACATATTACATTAGCCATCATTCCACTTTATTGGAGGAATAAATAGTAGATCTTGACCATTGGGTCAAGTTCATATGTTAAAACCATCAATTACAGTATAGGTCTGACCACTGCATCAAGTGACCCAAGAAACCATTGGTCTAAGGCTTAATTGATGCTACAACTACAATGCTTAACTTACCATAGGTTGTAGAGACCTGATCCACCATCATTAGTGACCATTAAATCACCATAGGTTGTTAGATCAACACTATATTCATTAGTCAACATCAAATATTAAGCTAATGTCATCATTGATTGATAACATCAGTAGGGTACTTAATGATTGATCATTAAACTTCTAATTGATCCAAAACCTGACCTAAGGGGGTGACCATAGGCTGTCACCATAATTTTACACCTTTGATCATGACCATCAGTTGTCATGAAGACAACACTATAGGGTTGTTGCAACGGTAACATCATCGGGTCATGGATTTATATAAGAAATCAGCTTTAAACCCTAAAATTGACCATTTGTTGATAGGTTCTTAGCACCATAGATTGTCAAACCAACCTGATCCAAGTCATATTGTACCTTGGGAATAATTTAAACATGATCACAGGTTCATCTAGAATTGAAATCAGAACAGGGAACATTATAAAAATCAAAATCCAAGTCAAGCATGGCTTTTTAGTGAATGAATCATCATTTTCAAGCAAGAACATGAGCTAGCAAGCATATGGTAAGAAATAAACGTGGAGCAAGTTATAAAACTTTCCTCTAATGAGAAAATGAAACCCCACACAGAAGAAAACTCAAGAAGTTAGTGTAGAAAATCCAAGAATAAGCTATGAATTCGTCCATCTAGCACCTTTCTTCATCAAATGAGCAAACCCTAAGCATAAGGAGCAAGAAAGGTAGGGTTTTAGAGCTTTAGAGCAATTTCTACCATGGAACAGCAAGGTTCTGACATGAAGGAAGGTTTAAGAAAGTAGAAGAGCAAGAGAAATATAGAAGGAATAAATAAAATAACTTGCCTTGGTCAAAATCCCTAGAAGATGACCTTGGAAACCCTAGGTAGGGCTAAATGGAGCTCTAGGAGACCTTCTTCTCCAAAAAGGGGTTGTCTTCCACCTTAGAGCACTTGGTTCTACAGAAATACAGAGTGGATTCGTTTCTCCAGGTTAGAGGAAAGAGAAATGAAGCATAGTTTCATACTTGGGCAAGGAAGAGGTTAATATAGCCCATGGATAAGGATAGAAGCAAGCATGAGGTGTAAAAGTAGCTTCCCCATGTTTCTATGGCCTTAAACTATTAAGAATATATAAGAACATACACAATAAGATCCCCCACCATCCTTATAGACCTTATTATCTTTCCTTTGTCGAATTTCCCAGCCAATCACATAATTCATTAGTTGATAGCTACTAAAGGTAGCTCATCCGTGAAGGGGTAAACCCTAAAATACCCTTGGAGAAAACACCTTCAAACCAAGGTTTAAATAGGCCCCCCGTGGCTCAAAAATCTGAAGAATGATTATATAATCTCCAAGGAACATAATTCAAGGGAAAAATGGCAAAGAAAACCTCTCAATTGGGTAAATTGCATAAAAGTCCAAAATGTGCATAAAATTGCATAACTTGCTCAAATAGTGTCCAAATTGGACCAAAATTGAAACTTAATCTTGTATTATGATTTCAAAACATATAAAAATGTTATATTAAGGTTATAAGCATTAAATTATGGTGATTAAGCTTATTCAACTCATTAAGCAAGTTTAGGGGCCTTACAACTATAAACCCCTAATAGGGATTTCGCCCCCAAAATCCAAGGTAAATAAAGATGGGTACTTCCTTTGCACCTTATCCTATTAAATTCACATGGATACTTGCATATAATGGTGATGTCACATCATTCATACATATATCCTCTTGGGTCAGCACAAAAACCCCCACCTAAGAAGACATTCTCAATATGGAATGTAGAAACTTGTTGTGTCATCTGTACAACTCTAGTAGTAATGTTCAACTTTAAATTATAGCTATCATCCTAAAATTATATCTATTGTATCAACACATTACTCAAAATTCATACTTGCTAGCTTTTTACCAATCATGCCATGTGTCCCATACCATTCCTTGAAGCATAAAAAAATGATGTATCCATCCTTTTTTTCTAGATACACTGACACTGGAACACTTGTTAGTTCTTTTTCAACATCAAAAGAAATGATAACGCTGGCACCTGTCATTCCATACAAGGAAACATCATTCCTATTCAACCTTGTTAGGGATGAAACAACAACACTATCTTCACCTTACTAGGATTTACACAACCTACTTAGAAGACATATCATGATCCCATAAAGACATTTAATCAACCCCATCTCACTCTTGTTCAACTTGTCTCATAGCTATTGCTGCTTCGGAAACCCTAAGGTTTTTGAAGAAATATTGATCATATTTTTGACCATATTTGAAATATTTTGACATGTCATCATTCAAAGCTTGATATAACTTGTATGACATGACTGGAACACTTTGTTCCTCCTATTCATAAATTCTATTTGTACATTGGTTAGTCTAAAAGACATAACTCTAAACTCATCATGGTCATGTGAATTATGTCATCCAATCTAACTCTTATGCATTGATATTTGATCATAGGGTTATCTTAAAGGAACATGGTATCACATATCTATTAACCAGCAAACCATCTATCCTTGATAGTGGTCTTTCCCAGCTATGACTGAACCATACACAACATTATAGAATCACTTTTTTTTATTTTTCCAAACAACATTTAGAGGGTCATCATCAACTCTCTTTCTCTCTCTAAGGAAGAGAAACACTTGGAATGTTCATTTAATAAACATCTCCAACCTTCACATATTTCTCTTACTGTTGATACATCTTGGATACTAGGATTCATTACCTTGGTATCCACCTCATGTGCTATAAGGAACTCACATCATTATATCATATACTTTTACCAACATAACAAATATCAAGACATGTAAGAGGAGTGTTCCTAATTATTGGAAGGCTCAAAAGAAAAGTCATCACAAACTTTATGAACTTGGAACCATAGTCCAAACAACCTTATGCTATAATAAGTTATCCATCCTCATGTTTACAACGAATCCATACATACCAAGTGACAATGATCCACTTGAACGTTGTTCTCTGGAAAGAAAAGACACAAAGGGAAACACACTTCCCACATCATAGCAACATTGTTCAAGGTCACTACCAAAAAGATAACCTATTCTATTTTTATTATGCAAGTTACATGTTCTTATGTATCATTTTACCTTTTTCATTTTAGGTTCCTTACCATTAGTATAGGAATCATCATGATTAACATATCTCATTACTCATTCCTTGGTGACTATTTATCACACTTGGTATGTTCTCTTATTTTATTATGTTTTTCAACCACTTATCAACATGTAAATCATCATATTCCAAATTTTCTTCATAAAATCGAGATCATCTCCCTTAATTTCTTTCACATGCCATGCTGATTTTTCATTAACACTTTATTACACACATAGGTTGGTCTGAGATTAACTCAGGTTCCACCTTATTTCTTTGTCATTGTTCCCATTCATCTTCTCATTTTGTACTTGTTATAGGAGTTCTCTCTATCTTATATGGATTTCATACCTTGATTCACTTTATAAGCATAGACTTGTTTGTCTTTTACTTTATTATCTTCTTGAATCACATCTTTAAGAACTCCTCTTTTCCTTATTTGTATTCAGATTTAGATTTCATGGTGTTGTATCTTTCTCTTATATTTACCAAACATTCAAGTTTTGATAGATAATGATGCAATTCTCATCTTCTTTAAGGTAGGATTGAGATATCCATACCATGATTTCTTATTCATTATGCTCTTTAGATTGTCTCAAAATGACTACTTGATCAGAGTAATCAGAAAGATAACAATCTAAGAGTTCCATACTTACCTTTTCTTCAATAATTGAATACCTGGCCAGGACACCCAAATACTGAGATTAGGCAGTATGTACTATATTTTTATGTCATATTCCTAATTTTGACATCATCCTAGTCCTAAGTCCTAGTGTCCCTGTAGACTCAGTGAACCTAAAGCTCTGATACCAACTTGTAAGAACTTGTTACACTAAATGAGATTACTCAAAATATAAAGCACAGTCGATCACTAATTAGTCACATACCCAAAAACATGGGTAAATTAAAATTGATTTCAACGTCAGCACCCGCTCAGAAACATTTGCATAAGATCCCAACATCTTTCTTATATCCATAATATGCCAAGAATTTAATACAAATTATTCTAGTGCCTTAGCCACAACATATATACACAGGAGAATAATATTCATATATGCCACACAAACAAGCCTTAATATGCTAACAAAGTTCGATTTGTTTGAAAAATCATATACAAACTTTTCCTACCCGGACCTGAGAGTATAGGGACGACTCTAGGACTCACTAGACATCTAATCAACTTTCTCAAAGATTCATTACTATAGCTCCTCTTTGCTGCCACATGTTTGTTTTCATCACTTTTGATTACCTAAAAAAAAGTGGCAAACCACAAGGGTGAGACCCATGTCCCAGCAAGAGATATAACCTCCAACAACATTATTTATTACAACATTTTAGGTAATGAGACAATTTAAGCAGTTTAATCATATATAACAAATAGGCTCAGCAACACTGATGATTAACAAAATACATAAAGGAGCTGATAACAATTATCATCATCAAGCTGAATATCATCATTTTCATTATTAACCATATAAGAGATTCAATAGCACATGCATAACTAGCATAAGAAAGTATAATAGCATATTATCTCTATTAACATGAATAAGTCTAGCATCATAAGCATATCTAACAACATTAGCATGTCTAACAGTTTGAATAGGTCAATATCATAAGCAGAGCTATCAACATAAGAACGAGTATTTGCATAAGCATGATTATCATTATATGCATCTCTAGTTACAAAGGCATGGCTAGCATGCTAAACATAACTAACAAAATGAGATAGCTAGCATCATGATTATAATCAGTAGTAGCAGTATAGTTATCAACATAAGCATGGTTATTGTATGTATGCATCTACAATCTTAAGCATATCCAAAACATAAGTATATCTACTATCTCTTAATTGCACTAAGAATCATCTTTATGTAAATATAACAAACAAGGTTTATCATCCAATGTGAAACGTTGTGTATAACCCTAAAAAATATGCTACATAGATATCTTACATCTTTTATTATGCCTTGAGGAAATTGAGGATACCACTCAAAATCCAACTGACCACTGATGTAACATCCCTAACCTGGGTTATGTACTAACCCTAGGTGTTTTTTTAATAAATATGATTAGATTATTGTTCTTATATTTTGAAAATTAATTAAGGGTTTTGAGGAACTTATATTTCAATTTCAGTCCCTTTTGAATAATGTTGAAACATTATTTTGTTAATTTTGGACTAAAGTGCAAATTACCCAAGTTGAGGGGTTAACTTGCAAATTACAAATGATAAGATGTTCCTCTGATGTTGAGACATCATAAGAATGAATATGATGTAGTGGTATGGTTTCCACAAGCTTGGGCATCAAGATAAAGCTTGTAGAGCAAACCTTGTGCATTAAAACCTAGTTTTGGTGTAATGTGCAATTTACCCAAAATCTAGGGTTCAATATGCAGTATATCAGCTCTAGAGGGTCTCTCATGTTTCTTGTCATCAAGTAGAACAAATAAAATGATAGGGGCGCCTCATTTGAGTTATCTTGGAGGAGAGAGAATCGTGACATTAAAATAATCAAGATTTAAGCATATATGGAACTTTAGTTTAATTTATACAAAAAGAAATAAATTAATTGAGTAGCCCTTCAAATAAAAGTTGAAGGATGTGTTTGCAATAGAGTTGGACGATCTTTTGCCTTGCTATGGCACAAAAATATCTTGGTTGAGTGGAAGCCACTCACATTATTATAATAAAAAGTAATATCCACTAAAAGGATGGATATTAATAAAAAACTCTTTAATGGAGAGGTTTTGCAAGAACATGAAGATGGCTTCGTGGCCAAGAAATGGAGGGGGATTTGATGGAAATTATTTTGTAATTAAAAGAAAATAATCCATTTTCTCTTCCTTGAAAATCCCTTATACATGTTCTTTTTCTAATACACATAAGGATCGTTTCCTTAGTTTCCTCTTCCCATCTTTGCTTTGGCCGACCAAGGAATATCTCAGGAGAAGGAGAAGGACGAACACAACCTGTTGGTAAGGTTTTGATCATCTTCTACCTCGGATTCATGGTGGAAACCCTAAAGCAATGCTTGATTCTTAGTTTTCTTCACCCAATTTCCAATTCTAGCCAACTTATTCATACAAAAGCTCAAGAACGGACCTTGGGCAGTTTTTGGAACTCCATCCACCATTAGAGACATGGATCTTGCATCTTGGAGATCATATTTGAGGCAGGTTTTATAACTTTAACCCTTAAACATTGATATTGCATTAAGTTCTCTATGATTTGTTGGTTATTTTCTTCTATTTCGAACTCTTTTGATGCATTGCTGCAATTTCCATGAAAAATGGTTGTTGTTCTTGGATGCACGAGGGAAGATGATGATTACATCATATTGACACGTTTCCCAAGAAAATTATTAGGTCAAACGGTTTGCATAAGTTGCTCAAACGGTTTCCCAATCCGTTTGGGAGCAAATGGTTTCAAACCGTTTGAGATGAAATGATTTCACCAAACCGCATGAGAGCAAACGGTTTCAGATCGTTTGGAGGTGTTGACCAGGGTTGACCATTTGGGAATTTTTTGCTAATAATGTTGGTTATTGATCCACTAAACATAATTTATTAACTCTAATTGGTTCATGAGTTGAAGGTCCACCAATCCCCAAAACCCTAATCGGGTTGAGTGCTGATTTCATTATTGATTGACCCAAACGGTTTCAAAACCATTTGGGGATCACCCAAATGGTCTCAAGACCGTTTGGGGGTCACCCAAGACCGTTTGGAGGTCTAGGGTGAGTATGGTTAAGTGTTTGAAGATCCAAAGATATGGTATGAACCCTAATCGGCTAAGTGCTGATTTTGCAAGTGATTGAGATGATGTTTTGGGTTGATTGACCCAAACGGTTTCAAAACCATTTGGGGATCACCCAAACGGTCTTAAGACCGTTTGGTGATCACCCAAGACCATTTGGAGGTCTAGTGTTAAGTATGGTTGAGCAATTGAAGGTCCAAAGATAATAAGTTGATGTGCAATCAATTGTTGATTTGGTGACCAATCCTAGGATCCAAACCTTAATTGAATGGCATGGTTAATGATGATGTGATGGGAAAACGGTCTCAAGACCATTTAGAAGTCATCCAAACGATCCCAAGACCGTTTGGGGGTCACCCAAGACCGTTTGGAGGTCTAGGGTTGACTATGGTTAGGTTTTGGAAGATCTAAAGATACCAAGTTGAATTGCAATCAAATGCTGATTTGGTGATCGATCTAGTGATCCAAACCCTAATTGGATGACTTGGATTTTAGCGATGAGATAGGCAAACGGTCTCAAGACCGTTTGGGGTCAGGTCATGTCCATTTTGGATGATGGACCAATAGTTTTAAAGTAACCAATCTCACATTGATTAATGTTGAAGGATCATTGATTCCAAACCCTAATCCAACTGATTCAAACCGTAATTGATGATCAGTTGAGGGTCAATTGAGGGTCAAATCAGTTGAAGGTTGACCTAATTAACTCAATTGAAGTATGGTGATAGGTCTAATTGATGATTGGTTACATGAATTCAATGGTTGAAGGAACCAACATTGGAAACCCAAATTTAATTTGACTTGTTGAGATTAATTTTGGTCCTTGCGGTTTTGAGGAGGTTTGGACCAAACGGTCTCAAGACCGTTTGGGACCAAACGATCCCAAACCGTTTGAGCTCATGCGTTTTCAAATGTTACTTTAGAAAATGGTCTCAAAAGTCAACTTTGGGCAAATAGTCTTCACCACCTACTTTACTAAATGGTTTCAAGTATACAACCAAGACCGTTTGAGGTCTGATTTGGTCAAGACCGTTTGGGGTCTAAGTGACCAAGACCGTTTGGTGGATAATTAACCAAAACTGCATGGGTACTTAAAGTGGTTAAAGGAACAGTTGATCAATTGATTAATACATGATGTAATTAAAGATGATTATAGTATTTGTACCCTAATGAGGTAGGGTGACTAGTTCCCTTTAAATACTTAAGCTTTAATAATCATGGTGATAATGATATGACCCATGATGTCAATCCTTCTTCAAGATTGAGTTGACTTAGCCTTATTAGCATCTGAACTCTAGCTTTTTATTCATGGATCATGTTTTGACTAGCTATCGAATCGTGTTTCCCGTTCGACTCCCTTGAGAGAGGGAAGTCATAACTCTAGAGTTTGGTCTTCCCGGGAGTATGAGAGTACCCAGGGTCAGGGTCGCCCCGGCTTATCTTCCCACTCTAATCTACGCCCACTACCCTTGAGAGAGGGAAATGGTGTGTAGTTAGAGGTATCCTCTTTGAGAGAAGAGACTGTAAGATGTTTCCCTTTACTACTTGTTATGCCTAAGTTTTCTTCCTTCATGCTTTACCTCAACGACAGTCTTATCTCCTCAAATTCTGTTATTTAAAACACCTATAAAAATCTCTAAACCCCAAAACTTAAATCTTCCTTGTAATTCTTTTTGGAGATAGGGTCTTTGTTTGTTTCCTTATGTTTAGTTCATGTTATAACACCCCTTTTTCTTGCACCCCCTTTTGATGTGCTTAGACAAGTGAAACTCAATTCTGAAGTGTCATTCTTCCTATCCCTATGTTCGACCCCGAACTACTTCGACCGTGTGCTAGTTGCAGGTGTCTTAAACATCCAGGTATTATAAATTTCTAAAGTCTGATAACCTAGACATGATTCCATTCTTGGACCCACGTTTAAGGCTCGTCAATACCCTACCATCTGAGGTACAACCGCAGTTGTCCTCCAATCTCATCACATATATAATCACCGAGACACGACTGCAGTCGTTCTCAAACTGAGGGCTAGGTATGACTGCAGTCATCCTCCCTAAACACTTGAATTCAGGATGGCAAGCACCCTGCATACTCATTAGTATGCGCTCCAAGTTTCCCTTAGGAATACTCATTTTACCATCCGGCAAGTTCTGGCACTCAGATGGATCTATGGCACAGGGCACTACATGATTAAAGTTTCACTTGATTAGTTATGCCAATTGGGTGAATTAACATTGCATCAAACAAGTGAACATACAAACCCTAATTCACTTCTAACAAGCATATAAGTATCACAACTTCAAAAGATATAAAACATGTGAAAAATAATTTCTCATCTCATCATCACATGGTACTATTCACTTTCCATTCATAAGGTTACACTAGTCATCATACTATCACAAGATATAAATTCTTTTCACAATATCACAGGGTATCCACCCTTATCAGCACAAGAGGATTACACCTCATTCAGGGCTCAACCATGCCAAAAGGTCATCAAGACCATCATACTATTCCCTGCAAGATCATCATTATCATTCCATGCCTTAAAGAAAGGCTCAATAACATCACTTACATATAATTCACCAGATCAGCACAATATTGCATTAATGAGCTAGGAGATATTCATAAACAATCATAGTAGGGTTATATTAACATTAAGAACATTCCTTCATTACATAAACATGCAAGGAATCTAGATATGATTATCCCTCATCCCATTCATTATGCACATGTTTAGCATAAGAAAGTATCAACCATTTGGCTATGATAACCACCAATTAACATATTAAGGTTATAATCATATTAAGGATGTTATTTCACCATCAATCCATCATATAAGAATGTTAAACATGAATACTCATCTTTATCTATTTGAATTAGAGTTAGGTTCACAAGATAAATTGTATTAATGTTACTAATTATCACTCATACCCAAACCCTAACTCACGACATCCCCATTGGATCATGGATGCATAAGGTGAAGCATCACCATCACATTCCATACTATTCTCAAGTATGGACCCAAACATAAATAAAGATGTAACCATCGGGTTATAGCATACTAGGGTTTCAACAATAATAAGAGAGTACACCATGATTGCATTAGTCATTCAAGGACTATTCATACCCAATTAGCACCTTTTAGTTATATTAAAGCTAGGTATAACAAGATATACCTCATTAGGGTTACATATCCACACAATATGGTTATCATCCCTTCTATTCATATGAGTGAATAGGTAAGACTACCTTGTTGAGGGTAACTCTCCATTTGTTCCATCATCATTCAATCCATATCACCATACCACAATGTCACCCAGAACCATTGGATGTTTAAAAGGTAAGACAATTGGTTGTTTACATAAGTAAACGACTTGGATAAACCACCTATGAAGTCTTTGATTTGGGCTCTAGAAATAGTCAACATTTAACCCTATACATCCCTTGATGAACAACACAAAAAGTTCCATTGATAGTAGGGTATAACCCACAATTGACTGTTCATTTAAAACAAGCCATCCATTGTCAACAAGTAAGCTCCTTAAGTTGATCATATAAAGAAAACCATAGAAATCGCATTATTAGGACCAACATATTACATTAGCCATAATTCCACTTTATTGGAGGAATAAATAGTATATCTTGACCATTGGGTCAAGTTCATATGTTAAAACCATCAATTACAGTATAGGTCTGACCACTGCATCAAGTGACCCAAGAAACCATTGGTCTAAGGCTTAATTGATGCTACAACTACAATGCTTAACTTACCATAGGTTGTAGATACCTGATCCACCATCATTAGTGACCATTAAATCATCATAGGTTGTTAGATCAACACTATATTCATTAGTCAACATCAAATATTAAGCTAATGTCATCATTGATTGATAACATCAGTAGGGTACTTAACGATTGATCATTAAACTTCTAATTGATCCAAAACCTGACCTAAGGGGGTGACCATAGGATGTCACCATAATTTGACACCTTTTATCATGACCATCAGTTGTCATGAAGACAACACTATAGGGTTATTGCAACGGTAACATCATCGGGTCATGGATTTATATAAGAAATCAGCTTTAAACCCTAAAATTGACCATTGGTTGATAGGTTCTTAGCACCATAGATTGTCAAACCAACCTGATCCAAGTCATATTGTACCTTGGGAATAATTTAAACATGATCACAGGTTCATCTAGAACTGAAATCAGAACAGGGAACATTATAAAAATCAAAATCCAAGTCAAGCATGGCTTTTTAGTGCATGAATCATCATTTTCAAGCAAGAACATGAGCTAGCAAGCATATGGTAAGCAATAAACGTGGAGAAAGTTATAAAACTTTCCTCTAATGAGAAAATGAAACCCCACACAGAAGAAAACTCGAGCATTTAGTGTAGAAAATCCAAGAATAAGCTATGAATTCGTCCATCTAGCACCTTTCTTCATCAAATGAGCAAACCCTAAGCATAAGGAGCAAGAAAGGTAGGGTTTTAGAGCTTTAGAGCAATTTCTACCATGGAACAGCAAGGTTCCGACATGAAGGAAGGTTTAAGAAAGTAGAAGAGCAAGAGAAATAGAGAAGGAAGAAATAAAATAACTTGCCTTGGTCGAAATCCCTAGAAGATGACCTTGGAAACCCTAGGTAGGGCTAAATGGAGCTATAGGAGACCTTCTTCTCCAAAAAGAGGTTGTCCTCTACCTTAGAGCACTTGGTTCTACAGAAATACATATTGGATTCGTTTCTCCAGGTTATAGGAAAGAGAAATGAAGCATAGTTTCATACTTGGGCAAGGAAGAGGTTAATATAACCCATGGATAAGGATAGAAGCAAGCATGAGGTGTAAAAGTAGCTTCCCCATGTTTCTATGGCCTTAAACTATTAAGAATATATAAGAATATACACAATAAGATCCCCCACCATCCTTATAGACCTTATTATCTTTCCTTTGTCGAATTTCCCAGCCAATCACATAATTCATTAGTTGATAGCTACTAAAGGTAGCTCATCCGTGAAGGGGTAAACCCTAAAATACCCTTGGAGAAAACACCTTCAAACCAAGGTTTAAACAGGCCCCCCCGTGGCTAAAAAATCTGAAGAATGATGATATAATCTCCAAGGAACATAATGCAAGGGATAAATGGCAAATAAAACCTCTCAATTGGGTAAATTGCATAAAAGTCCAAAATGTGCATAAAATTGCATAACTTGCTCAAATAGTGTCCAAATTGGACCAAAATTGAAACTTAATCTTGTATTATGATTTCAAAACATATAAAATGTTATATTAAGGTTATAAGAATTAAATTATGGTGATTAATCTTATTCAACTCATTAAGCAAGTTTAGGGGCCTTACAACTATAAACCCCTAATAGGGATTTTGCCCCCAAAATCCAAGGTAAATAAAGATGGGTACTTCCTTTGCACCTTATCTTATTAAATTCACATGGATACTTGCATATAATGGTGATGTCACATCATTCATACATATATCCTCTTGGGTCAGCACAAAAACCCCCACCTAAGAAGACATTCTCAATATGGAATGTAGAAACTTGTTGTGTCATCTGTACAACTCTAGTAGTAATGTTCAACTTTAAATTATAGCTATCATTTTAAAATTATATCTATTGTATCAACACATTACTCAAAAGTCATACTTGATAGCTTTTTACCAATCATGCCATGTGTCCCATGCCATTCCTTGAAGCATAAAAAATGATGTATCCATCCTTTTTTTCTAGATACACTGATACTGGAACACTTGTTAGTTCTTTTTCAACATCAAAAGAAATGCTAATGCTGGCACCTGTCATTCCATACAAGGAAACATCATTCCTATTAAACCTTGTTAGGGATGAAACAACAACACTGTCTTCACCTTACTAGGATTTACACAACCTACTTAGAAGACATATCATGATCCCATAAAGACATTTAATCAACCCCATCTCACTCTTGTTCAACTTGTCTCATAGCTATTGCTGCTTCGGAAACCCTAAGGTTTTTGAAGAAATATTGATCATATTTTTGACCATATTTGAAATATTTTGACATGTCATCATTCAAAGCTTGATATAACTTGTATGACATGACTGGAACACTTTGTTCCTCCTATTCATAAATTCTATTTGTACATTGGTTAGTCTAAAAGACATAACTCTAAACTCATCATGGTCATGTGAATTATGTCATCCAATCTAACTCTTATACATTGATATTTGATCATAGGGTTATCTTAAAGGAACATGGTATCACATATCTATTAACCAACAAACCATCTATCCTTGATAGTGGTCTTTCCCAGCTATGACTGAACCATACACAACACTATAGAATCACTTTTTTTTCTTTTTCCAAACAACATTTAGAGGGTCATCATCAACTCTCTTTCTCTCTCTAAGGAAGAGAAACACTTGGAATGTTCATTTAATAAACATCTCCAACCTTCACATATTTCTCATACTGTTGATACATCTTGGATACTAGGATTCATTACCTTGGTATCCACCTCATGTGCTATAAGGAACTCACATCATTGTATCATATACTTTTACCAACATAACAAATATCAAGACATGTAAGAGGAGTCTTCCTAATTATTGGAAGGCTCAAAAGAAAAGTCATCACAAACTTTATGAACTTGGAACCATAGTCCAAACAACCTTATGCTATAATAAGTTATCCATCCTCATGTTTACAATGAATCCATACATACCAAGTGGCAATGATCCACTTGAACGTTGTGCTCTGGAAAGAAAAGACACAAAGGGAAACACACTTCCCACATCATAGCAACATTGTTCAAGGTCACTAGCAAAAAGGTAACCAATTCTATTTTTATTATGCAAGTTACATGTTCTTATGTATCATTTTACCTTTTTCATTTTAGGTTCCTTACCATTAGTATAGGAATCATCATGATTAACATATCTCATTACTCATTCCTTGGTGACTATTTATCACACTTGGTATGTTCTCTTATTTTATTATGTTTTTCAACCACTTAACAACATGTAAATCATCATATTCCAAATTTTCTTCATTAAATCGAGATCATCTCCCTTAATTTCTTTCACATGCCATGCTGATTTTTCATTAACACCTTCTTACACACATAGGTTGGTATGAGATTAACTCATGTTCCACCTTATTTCTTTGTCATTGTTCCCATTCATTTTCTCATTTTGTACTTGTTATAGGAGTTCTCTCTATCTTATATGGATTTCATACCTTGATTCACTTTATAAGCATAGACTTGTTTGTCTTTTACTTTATTATCTTCTTGAATCACATCTTTAAGAACTCCTCTTTTCCTTATTTGTATTCAGATTTATATTTCATGGTGTTGTATCTTTCTCTTATATTTACCAAACATTCAAGTTTTGATAGATAATGATGCAATTCTCATCTTCTTTAAGGTAGGATTGAGATATCCATACCATGATTTCTTATTCATTATGCTCTTTAGATTGTCTAAAAATGACTACTTGATCAGAGTAATCAGAAAGATAACAATCTAAGAGTTCCATACTTACCTTTTCTTCAATAATTGAATACCTGGCCAGGGCACCCAAATACTGAGATTAGGCAGTATGTACTATATTTTTATGTCATATTCCTAATTTTGACATCATCCTAGTCCTAAGTCCTAGTGTCCCTATAGACTCAGTGAACCTAAAGCTCTGATACCAACTTGTAAGAACTTGTTACACTAAATGAGATTACTCAAAATATAAAGCACAGTCGATCACTAATTAATCACATACCCAAAAACATGGGTAAATTAAAATTGATTTCAACTTCAGCACCCACTCAGAAACATTTGCATAAGATCCCAACATCTTTCTTATATCCATACTATGCCAAGAATTTAATAAAAATTGTTCTAGTGCCTTAGCCACAACATATATACACAGGAGAATAATATTCATATATGCCACACAAACAAGCCTTAATATGCTAACAAAGTTCGGTTTGTTTGAAACACCATATACAAACTTTTCCTACCCGGACCTGAGAGTATAGGGACGACTTTAGGACTCACTAGACATCTAATCAACTTTCTCAAAGATTCATTACTATAGCTCCTCTTTGCTGCCACATGTTTGTTTTCATCACTTTTGATTACCTAAAAAAAAGTGGCAAACCACAAGGGTGAGACCCATGTCCCAGCAAGAGATATAACCTCCAACAACATTTATTTATTACAACATTTTAGGTAATGAGACAATTTAAGTAGTTTAATCATATATAACAAATAGGCTCAGCAACACTGATGATTAACAAAATACATAAAGGAGTTGATAACAATTATCATCATCAAGCTGAATATCATCATTTTCATTATTAACCATATAAGAGATTCAATAGCATATGCATAACTAGCATAAGAAAGTATAATAGCATATTATCTCTATTAACATGAATAAGTCTAGCATCATAAGCATATCTAACAACATTAGCATGTCTAACAGTTTGAATAGGTCAATATCATAAGCAGAGCTATCAACATAAGAACGAGTATTTGCATAAGCATGATTAGCATTATATGCATCTCTAGTTACAAAGGCATGGCTAGCATGCTAAACATAACTAACAACATGAGATAGCTAGCATCATGATTATAATCAGTAGTAGCAATATAGTTATCAACATAAGCATGGTTATTGTATGTATGCATCTACAATCTTAAGCATATCCAAAACATAAGTATATCTACTATCTCTTAATTGCACTAAGCATCATCTTTATGTAAAGATAACAAACAAGGGTTATCATCCAATGTGAAACGTTGTGTATAACCCTAAAAAAATATGCTACATAGATATCTTACATCTTTTATTATGCCTTGAGGAAATTGAGGATACCACTCAAAATCCAACTGACCACTGATGTAACATCCCTGACCTGGGTTATGTACTAACCCTAGGTGTTTTTTTTAATAAATATGATTAGATTCTTGTTCTTATATTTTGAAAATTAATTAAGGCTTTTGAGGAACTTATATTTCAATTTCAGTCCCTTTTGAATAATGTTGAAACATTATTTTGTTAATTTTGGACTAAAGTGCAAATTACCCAAGTTGAGGGGTTAACTTGCAAATTACAAATGATAAGATGTTCCTCTGATGTTGAGACATCATAATAATGAATATGATGTAGTTGTATGGTTTCCACAAGCTTGGGCATCAAGATAAAGCTTGTAGAGAAAACCTTGTGCATTAAAACCTAGTTTTGGTGTAATGTGCAATTTACCTAAAATCTAGGGTTCAATATGCAATATATCAGATCTAGAGGGTCTCTCATGTTTCTTGGCATCAATTAGAACAAATAAAATGATAGGGGTGCCTCATTTGAGTTATCTTGGAGGAGAGAGAATCCTGACATTAAAATAATCAAGATTTAAGCATATATGGAACTTTAGTTTAATTTATACAAAAAGAAATAAATTAATTGAGGAGCCCTTCAACCAAAAGTTTAAGGATGTGTTTCCAATAGAGTTGGACGATCTTGTGCCTTTCTATGGCACAAAAATATCTTGGTTGAGTGGAAGCCGCTCACATTATTATAATAAAAAGTAATATCCACTAAAAGGATCGATACTAATATAAAACTCTTTAAGGTGCTTAATTTCTTTTCCATTAATCTTTGGATAATGGAGAGGTTTTGCAAGAACATGAATATGGCTTCGTGGCCAAGAAATGGAGGGGGATTTGATAGAAATTATTTTGGAATTAAAAGAAAATAATCCATTTTCTCTTTCCTTGAAAACCCCTTATACATGTTCTTTTTCTAATACACATAAGGATCATTTCCTTAGTTTCCTCTTCCCATCTTTGCTTTGGCCGACCAAGGAAGAGCTCAGGAGAAGGAGAAGGACGAACACAACCTGTTGGTAAGGTTTTGATCATCTTCTACCTCAGATTCATGGTGGAAACCCTAAAGCAATGCTTGATTCTTAGTTTTCTTCACCCGATTTCCAATTCTAGCCAACTTATTCATCCAAAAGCTCAAGAACGGACCTTGGGCAGTTTTTGGAACTCCATACACCATTAGAGACATTGAGCTTGCATCTTGGAGATCAGATTTGAGGCGGGTTTTATAACTTTAACCCTTAAACATTGATATTGCATCAAGTTCTCTATGATTTGTTGGTTATTTTCTTCTATTTTGAACTCTTTTGATGCATTGCTGCAATTTCCATGAAAAATGGTTGATGTTCTTGGATGCACGAGGGAAGATGATGATGACATCATATTGACACATTTCCCAAGAAAATTATTAGGTCAAACGGTTTGCATAAGTTGCTCAAACGGTTTCCCAATCCGTTTGGGAGCAAATGGTTTCAAACCGTTTGAGATGAAATGATTTCACCAAACCGCATGAGAGCAAACGGTTTCAGATCGTTTGGAGGTGTTGACCAGGGTTGACCATTTGGGAATTTTTTTCTAATAATGTTGGTTATTGATCCACTAAACATAATTTATTAACTCTAATTGGTTCATGAGTTGAAGGTCCACCAATCACCAAAACCCTAATCGGGTTGAGTGCTGATTTCATTATTGATTGACCCAAACAGTTTCAAAACTGTTTGGGGATCACCCAAACGGTCTCAAGACCGTTTGGGGGTCACCCAAGACCGTTTGGAGGTCTAGGGTGAGTATGGTTAAGTGTTTGAAGATCCAAAGATATGGTATGAACCCTAATCGGCTAAGTGCTGATTTTGCAAGTGATTGAGATGATGTTTTGGGTTGATTGACCCAAACGGTTTCAAAACCATTTGGGGATCACCCAAACGGTCTCAAGACCATTTGGTGATCACCCAAGACCATTTTGAGGTCTAGGGTTAAGTATGGTTGAGCAATTGAAGGTCCAAAGATATTAAGTTGATGTGCAATCAATTGCAGATTTGGTGACCAATCCTAGGATCCAAACCTTAATTGAATGGCATGGTTAATGATGATGTGATGGGAAAACGGTCTCAAGACCATTTGGAAGTCATCCAAACGATCCCAAGACCGTTTGGGGGTCACCCAAGACCCTTTGGAGGTCTAGGGTTGACTATGGTTAGGTTTTGGAAGATCTAAAGATACCAAGTTGAATTGCAATCAAATGCTGATTTGGTGATCGATCTAGTGATCCAAACCCTAATTGGATGACTTGGATTTGAGCGATGAGATGGGAAAATGGTCTCAAGACCGTTTGGGGTCAGGTCATGTCCATTTTGGATGATGGACCAATAGTTTTAAAGTAACCAATCTCACATTGATTAGTGTTGAAGGATCATTGATTACAAACCCTAATCCAACTGATTCAAACCCTAATTGATGATCAATTGAGGGTCAATTAAGGGTCAAATCAGTTGAAGGTTGACCTAATTAACTCAATTGAAGTATGGTGATAGGTCTAATTGATGATTGGTTACATGAATTCAATGGTTGAAGGAACCAACATTGGAAACCCAAATTTAATTTGACTTGTTGAGACTAATTTTGGTCCTTGCGGTTTTGAGGAGGTTTGGACCAAACGGTCTCAAGACCGTTTGGGACCAAACGATCCCAAACCGTTTGAGCTCATGCGTTTTCAAATGTTACTTTAGAAAACGATCTCAAAAGTCAACTTTGGGCAAATAGTCTTAACCACCTACTTTACTAAACGGTTTCAAGTATACAACCAAGACTGTTTGAGGTCTGATTTGGTCAAGACCATTTGGGGTCTAAGTGACCAAGACCGTTTGGTGGATAATTAACCAAAACTGCATGGGTACTTAAAGTGTTAAAAGGACCAGTCGATCAATTGATTAATACATGATGTAATTAAAGATGATTATAGTATTTGTACCCTAATGAGGTAGGGTGACTAGTTCCCTTTAAATAGTTAAGCTTTAATAATCATGGTGATAATGATATGACCCATGATGTCAATCCTTCTTCAAGATTGAGTTGACTTAGCCTTATTAGCATCTGAACTCTAGCTTTTTATGCATGGATCATGTTTTGACTAGCTATCGAATCGTGTTTCCCGTTCGACTCCCTTGAGAGAGGGAAGTCATAACTCTAGAGTTTGGTCTTCCCGGGAGTATGAGAGTACCCAGGGTCAGGGCCGCCCCGGCTTATCTTCCCACTCTAATCTACGCCCACTGCCCTTGAGAGAGGGAAATGGTGTGTAGTTAGAGGTATCCTCTTTGAGAGAAGAGACTGTAAGATGTTTCCCTTTACTACTTGTTATGCCTAAGTTTTCTTCCTTGATGCTTTACCTCAACGACAGTCTTATCTCCTCAAATTCTGTTATTTAAAACACCTATAAAAATCTCTAAACCCCAAAACTTAAATCTTCCTTGTAACTCTTTTTGGAGATAGGGTCTTTGTTTGTTTCCTTATGTTTAGTTCATGTTATAACACCCCTTTTTCTTGCACCCCCTTTTGATGTGCTTAGACAAGTGAAACTCAATTCTGAAGTGTCATTCTTCCTATCCCTATGTTCGACCCCGAACTACTTCGACCGTGTGCTAGTTGCAGGTGTCTTAAACATCCAGGTATTATAAATTTCTAAAGTCTGATAACCTAGACATGATTCCATTCTTGGACCCACGTTTAAGGCTCGTCAATACCCTACCATCTGAGGTACAACCGCAGTTGTCCTCCAATCTCATCACATATATAATCACCGAGACACGACTGCAGTCGTTCTCAAACTGAGGGCTAGGTATGACTGCAGTTATCCTCCCTAAACACTTGAATTCAGGATGGCAAGCACCCTACATACTCATTAGTATGCGCTCCAAGTTTCCCTTAGGAATACTCATTTCACCATCTGGCAAGTTCTGGCACTCAGATGGATCTATGGCACAGGGCACTATATGATTAAAGTTTCACTTGATTAGTTATGCCAATTGGGTGAATTAACATTGCATCAAACAAGTGAACATACAAACCCTAATTCACTTCTAACAAGCATATAAGTATCACAACTTCAAAAGATATAAAACATGTGAAACATAATTTCTCATCTCATCATCACATGGTACTATTCACTTTCCATTCATAAGGTTACACTAGTCATCATACTATCACAAGATATAAATTCTTTTCACAATATCACAGGGTATCCACCCTTATCAACACAAGAGGATTACACCTCATTCAGGGCTCAACCATGCCCAAAGGTCATCAAGACCATCATACTATTCCCTGCAAGATCATCATTATCATTACATGCCTTAAAGAAAGGCTCAATAACATCACTTACATATAATACACCAGATCAGCACAATATTGCATTAATGAGCTAGGAGATATTCATAAACAATCATAGTAGGGTTATATTAACATTAAGAACATTCCTTCGTTACATAAACATGCAAGGAATCTAGATATGATTATCCCTCATCCCATTCATTATGCACATGTTTAGCATAAGAAAGTATCAACCATTTGGCTATGATAACCACCAATTAACATATTAAGGTTATAATCATATTAAGGATGTTATTTCACCATCAATCCATCATATAAGAATGTTAAACATGAATACTCATCTTTATCTATTTGCATTTAGGTTCACAAGATAAATTGTATTAATGTTACTAATTATCACTCATACCCAAACCCTAACTCACGACATCCCCATTGGATCATGGATGCATAAGGTGAAGCATCACCATCACATTCCATACTATTCTCAAGTATGTACCCACACATAAATCAAGATGTAACCATCGGGTTATAGCATACTAGGGTTTCAACAATAATAAGAGAGTACACCATGATTGCATTAGTCATTCAAGGACTATTCATACCCAATTTGCACCTTTTAGTTATATTAAAGCTAGGTATAACAAGATATACCCCATTAGGGTTACATTTCCACACAATATGGTTATCATCCCTTCTATTCATATGAGTGAATAGGTAAGACTACCTTTTTAAGGGTAACTCTCCATTTGTTCCATCATCATTCAACCCATATCACCATACCACAATGTCACCCAGAACCATTGGATGTTTAAAAGGTAAGACCATCGGTTGTTTACATAAGTAAACGACTTGGATAAACCACCTATGAAGTCTTTGATTTGGGCTCTAGAAATAGTCAACATTTAACCCTATACATCCCTTGATTAACAACACAAAAAGTTCCATTGATAGTAGGGTATAACCCACAATTGACTGTTCATTTAAAACAAGCCATCCATTGTCAACAAGTAAGCTCCTTAAGTTGATCATATAAAGAAAACCATATAAATCACATTATTAGGACCAACATATTAAATTATCCATAATTCCACTTTATTGGAGGAATAAATATTATATCTTGACCATTGGGTCAAGTTCATATGTTAAAACCATCAATTACAGTATAGGTCTGACCACTGCATCAAGTGACCCAAGAAACCATTGGTCTAAGGCTTAATTGATGCTACAACTACAATGCTTAACTTACCATACGTTGTAGAGACCTGATCCACCATCATTAGTGACCATTAAATCACCATAGGTTGTTAGATCAACACTATATTCATTAGTCAACATCAAATATTAAGCTAATGTCATCATTGATTGATAACATCAGTAGGGTACTTAACGATTGATCATTAAACTTCTAATTGATCCAAAACCTGACCTAAGGCGGTGACCATAGGATGTCACCATAATTTTACACCTTTTATCATGACCATCATTTGTCATGAAGACAACACTATAGGGTTATTGCAACGGTAACATCATCGGGTCATGGATTTATATAAGAAATCAGCTTTAAACCCTAAAATTGACCATTGGTTGATAGGTTCTTAGCACCATAGATTGTCAACCCAACCTGATCCAAGTCATATTGTACCTTGGGAATAATTTAAACATGATCACAGGTTCATCTAGAATTGAAATCAGAACAGGGAACATTATAAAAATCAAAATCCAAGTCAAGCATGGCTTTTTAGCGCATGAATCATCATTTTCAAGCAAGAACATGAGCTAGCAAGCATATGGTAAGCAATAAACGTGGAGCAAGTTATAAAACTTTCCTCTAATGAGAAAATGAAACCCCACACAGAAGAAAACTCGAGCATTTAGTGTAGAAAATCCAAGAATAATCTATGAATTCGTCCATCTAGCACCTTTCTTCATCAAATGAGCAAACCCTAAGCATAAGGAGCAAGAAAGGTAGGGTTTTAGAGCTTTAGAGTAATTTCTACCATGGAACAGCAAGGTTCCGACATGAAGGAAGGTTTAATAAAGTAGAAGAGCAAGAGAAATAGAGAAGGAAGAAATAAAATAACTTGCCTTGGTCGAAATCCCTAGAAGATGACCTTGGAAACCCTAGGTAGGGCTAAATGGAGCTATAGGAGACCTTCTTCTCCAAAAAGGGGTTGTCTTCTACCTTAGAGCACTTGGTTCTACATAAATACAGAGTGGATTCGTTTCTCCAGGTTAGAGGAAAGAGAAATGAAGCATAGTTTCATACTTGGGCAAGGAAGAGGTTAATATAGCCCATGGATAAGGATAGAAGCAAGCATGAGGTGTAAAAGTAGCTTCCCCATGTTTCTATAGCCTTAAACTATTAAGAATATATAAGAACATACACAATAAGATCCCCCACCATCCTTATAGACCTTATTAACTTTCCTTTGTCGAATTTCCCAGCCAATCACATAATTCATTAGTTGATAGCTACTAAAGGTAGCTCATCCGTGAAGGGGTAAACCCTAAAATACCCTTGGAGAAAACACCTTCAAACCAAGGTTTAAATAGGCCCCCCGTGGCTCAAAAATCTGAATAATGATGATATAATCTCCAAGGAACATAATTCAAGGGATAAATGGCAAAGAAAACCTCTCAATTGGGTAAATTGCATAAAAGTCCAAAATGTGCATAAAATTGCATAACTTGCTCAAATAGTGTCCAAATTGGACCAAAATTGAAAATTAATCTTGTATTATGATTTCAAAACATATAAAAATCTTATATTAAGGTTATCAGCATTAAATTATGGTGATTAAGCTTTTTCAACTCATTAAGCAAGTTTAGGGGCCTTACAACTATAAACCCCTAAAAGGGATTTCGCCCCCAAAATCCAAGGTAAATAAAGATGGGTACTTCCTTTGCACCTTATCCTATTAAATTCACATGGATACTTGCATATAATGGTGATTTCACATCATTCATACATATATCCTCTTGGGTCAGCACAAAAAACCCCACCTAAGAAGACATTCTCAATATGGAATGTAGAAACTTGTTGTGTCATCTGTACAACTCTAGTAGTAATGTTCAACTTTAAATTATAGCTATCATCCTAAAATTATATCTAATGTATCAACACATTACTCAAAAGTCATACTTGCTAGCTTTTTACCAATCATGCCATGTGTCCCATACCATTCCTTGAAGCATAAAAAAATGATGTATCCATCCTTTTTTTCTAGATACACTGACACTGGAACACTTGTTAGTTCTTTTTCAACATCAAAAGAAATGCTAACGCTGGCACCTGTCATTCCATACAAGGAAACATCATTCCTATTAAACCTTGTTAGGGATGAAACAACAACATTGTCTTCACCTTACTAGGATTTACACAACCTACTTAGAAGACATATCATGATCCCATAAAGACATTTAATCAACCCCATCTCACTCTTGTTCAACTTGTCTCATAGCTATTGCTGCTTCGGAAACCCTAAGGTTTTTGAAGAAATATTGATCATATTTTTGACCATATTTGAAATATTTTGACATGTCATCATTCAAAGCTTGATATAACTTGTATGACATGACTGGAACACTTTGTTCCTCCTATTCATAAATTCTATTTGTACATTGGTTAGTCTAAAAGACATAACTCTAAACTCATCATGGTCATGTGAATTATGTCATCCAATCTAACTCTTATGCATTGATATTTGATCATAGGGTTATCTTAAAGGAACATGGTATCACATATCTATTAACCAACAAACCATCTATCCTTGATAGTGGTCTTTCCCAGCTATGACTGAACCATACACAACACTATAGAATCACTTTTTTTTCTTTTTCCAAACAACATTTAGAGGGTCATCATCAACTCTCTTTCTCTCTCTAAGGAAGATAAACACTTGGAATGTTCATTTAATAAACATCTCCAACCTTCACATATTTCTCATACTGTTGATACATCTTGGATACTAGGATTCATTACCTTGGTATCCACCTCATGTGCTATAAGGAACTCACATCATTATATCATATACTCTTACCAACATAACAAATATCAAGACATGTAAGAGGAGTCTTCCTAATTATTGGAAGGCTCAAAAGAAAAGTCATCACAAACTTTATGAACTTGGAACCATAGTCCAAACAACCTTATGCTATAATAAGTTATCCATCCTCATGTTTACAATGAATCCATACATACCAAGTGGCAATGATCCACTTGAACGTTGTGCTCTGGAAAGAAAAGACACAAATGGAAACACACTTCCCACATCATAGCAACATTGTTCAAGGTCACTAGCAAAAAGGTAACCAATTCTATTTTTATTATGCAAGTTACATGTTCTTATGTATCATTTTACCTTTTTCATTTTAGGTTCCTTACCATTAGTATAGGAATCATCATTATTAACATATCTCATTACTCATTCCTTGGTGACTATTTATCACACTTGGTATGTTCTCTTATTTTATTATGTTTTTCAACCACTTATCAACATGTAAATCATCATATTCCAAATTTTCTTCATTAAATCAAGATCATCTCCCTTAATTTCTTTCACATGTCATGCTGATTTTTCATTAACACTTTCTTACACACATAGGTTGGTCTGAGATTAACTCAGGTTCCACCTTATTTCTCTGTCATTGTTCCCATTCATTTTCTCATTTTGTACTTGTTATAGGAGTTCTCTCTATCTTATATGGATTTCATACCTTGATTCACTTTATAAGCATAGACTTGTTTGTCTTTTACTTTATTATCTTCTTGAATCACATATTTAAGAACTCCTCTTTTCCTTATTTGTATTCAGATTTAGATTTCATGGTGTTGTATCTTTCTCTTATATTTACCAAACATTCAAGTTTTGATAGATAATGATGCAATTCTCATCTTCTTTAAGGTAGGATTGAGATATCCATACCATGATTTCTTATTCATTACGCTCTTTAGATTGTCTCAAAATGACTACTTGATCAGAGTAATCAGAAAGATAACAATCTAAGAGTTCCATACTTACATTTTCTTCAATAATTGAATACCTGGCCAGAAAACCCATATACTGAGATTAGGCAGTATGTACTATATTTTTATGTCATATTCCTAATTTTGACATCATCCTAGTCCTAAGTCCTAGTGTCCCTGTAGACTCAGTGAACCTAAAGCTCTAATACCAACTTGTAAGAACTTGTTACACTAAATGAGATTACTCAAAATATAAAGCACAGTCGATCACTAATTAATCACATACCCAAAAACATGGGTAAATTAAAATTGATTTCAACTTTAGCACCCGCTCAGAAACATTTGCATAAGATCCCAACATCTTTCTTATATCCATACTATGCCAAGAATTTAATACAAATTGTTCTAGTGCCTTAGCCACAACATATATACACAGGAGAATAATATTCATATATGCCACACAAACAAGCCTTAATATGCTAACAAAGTTCGATTTGTTTGAAACACCATATACAAACTTTTCCTACCCAGACCTGAGAGTATAGGGACGACTTTAGGGCTCACTAGACATCTAATCAACTTTCTCAAAGATTCATTACTATAGCTCCTCTTTGTTGCCACATGTTTGTTTTCATCACTTTTGATTACCTAAAAAAAAGTGGCAAACCACAAGGGTGAGACCCATGTCCCAGCAAGAGATATATCCTCCAACAACATTTATTTATTACAACATTTTAGGTAATGAGACAATTTAAGTAGTTTAATCATATATAACAAATAGGCTCAGCAACACTGATGATTAACAAAATACATAAAGGAGTTGATAACAATTATCATCATCAAGCTGAATATCATCATTTTCATTATTAACCATATAAGAGATTCAATAGCATATGCATAACTAGCATAAGAAAGTATAATAGCATATTATCTCTATTAACATGAATAAGTCTAGCATCATAAGCATATCTAACAACATTAGCATGTCTAACAGTTTGAATAGGTCAATATCATAAGCAGAGCTATCAACATAAGAACGAGTATTTGCATAAGCATGATTAGCATTATATGCATCTCTAGTTACAAAGGCATGGCTAGCATGCTAAACATAACTAACAACATGAGATAGCTAGCATCATGATTATAATCAGTAGTAGCAATATAGTTATCAACATAAGCATGGTTATTGTATGTATGCATCTACAATCTTAAGCATATCCAAAACATAAGTATATCTACTATCTCTTAATTGCACTAAGCATCATCTTTATGTAAAGATAACAATCAAGGGTTATCATCCAATGTGAAACGTTGTGTATAACCCTAAAAAAATATGCTACATAGATATCTTACATCTTTTATTATGCCTTGAGGAAATTGAGGATACCACTCAAAATCCAACTGACCACTGATGTAACATCCCTGACCTGGGTTATGTACTAACCCTAGGTGTTTTTTTTAATAAATATGATTAGATTCTTGTTCTTATATTTTGAAAATTAATTAAGGCTTTTGAGGAACTTATATTTCAATTTCAATCCCTTTTGAATAATGTTGAAACATTATTTTGTTAATTTTGGACTAAAGTGCAAATTACCCAAGTTGAGGGGTTAACTTGCAAATTACAAATGATAAGATGTTCCTCTGATGTTGAGACATCATAATAATGAATATGATATAGTGGTATGGTTTCCACAAGCTTGGGCATCAAGATAAAGCTTGTAGAGCAAACCTTGTGCATTAAAACCTAGTTTTGGTGTAATGTGCAATTTACCCAAAATCTAGGGTTCAATATGCAATATATCAGCTCTAGAGGGTCTCTCATGTTTCTTGGAATCAATTAGAACAAATAAAATGATAGGGGTGCCTCATTTGAGTTATCTTGGAGGAGAGAGAATCCTGACATTAAAATAATCAAGATTTAAGCATATATGGAACTTTAGTTTAATTTATACAAAAAGAAATAAATTAATTGAGGAGCCCTTCAACCAAAAGTTTAAGGATGTGTTTCCAATAGAGTTGGACGATCTTGTGCCTTACTATGGCACAAAAATATCTTGGTTGAGTGGAAGCCGCTCACATTATTATAATAAAAAGTAATATCCACTAAAAGGATGGATACTAATATAAAACTCTTTAAGGTGCTTAATTTCTTTTCCATTAATCTTTGGATAATGGAGAGGTTTTGCAAGAACATGAATATGGCTTCGTGGCCAAGAAATGGAGGGGGATTTGATAGAAATTATTTTGGAATTAAAAGAAAATAATCCATTTTCTCTTTCCTTGAAAATCCCTTATACATGTTCTTTTTCTAATACACATAAGGATCGTTTCCTTAGTTTCCTCTTCCCATCTTTGCTTTGGCCGACCAAGGAAGAGCTCAGGAGCAGGAGAAGGACGAACACAACCTGTTGGTAAGGTTTTGATCATCTTCTACCTCAGATTCATGGTGGAAACCCTAAAGCAATGCTTGATTCTTAGTTTTCTTCACTCGATTTCCAATTCTAGCCAACTTATTCATCCAAAAGCTCAAGAATGGACCTTGGGCAGTTTTTGGAACTCCATACACCATTCGAGAGATGGAGCTTGCATCTTGGAGATCAGATTTGAGGCGGGTTTTATAACTTTAACCCTTAAACATTGATATTGCATCAAGTTCTCTATGATTTGTTGGTTATTTTCTTCTATTTTGAACTCTTTTGATGCATTGCTGCAATTTCAATGAAAAATGGTTGTTGTTCTTGGATGCACGAGGGAAGATGATGATGACATCGTATTGACACATTTCCCAAGAAAATTATTAGGTCAAACGGTTTGCATAAGTTGCTCAAACGGTTTCCCAATCCGTTTGGGAGCAAATGGTTTCAAACCGTTTGAGATGAAATGATTTCACCAAACCGCATGAGAGCAAACGGTTTCAGATCGTTTGGAGGTGTTGACCAGGGTTGACCATTTGGGAATTTTTTGCTAATAATTTTGGTTATAGATCCACTAAACATAATTTATTAACTCTAATTGGTTCATGAGTTGAAGGCCCACCAATCACCAAAACCCTAATCAGGTTGAGTGCTGATTTCATTATTGATTGACCCAAATGGTTTCAAAACCGTTTGGGGATCACCCAAACGGTCTCAAGACCGTTTGGGGGTCACCCAAGACCATTTGGAGGTCTAGGGTGAGTATGGTTAAGTGTTTGAAGATCCAAAGATATGGTATGAACCCTAATCGGCTAAGTGCTGATTTTGCAAGTGATTGAGATGATGTTTTGGGTTGATTGACCCAAACGGTTTCAAAACCATTTGGGGATCACCCAAACGGTCTCAAGACCGTTTGGTGATCACCCAAGACCATTTGGAGGTCTAGGGTTAAGTATGGTTGAGCAATTGAAGGTCCGAAGATATTAAGTTGATGTACAATCAATTGTTGATTTGGTGACCAATCCTAGGATCCAAACCTTAATTGAATGGCATGGTTAATGATGATGTGATGGGAAAACGGTCTCAAGACCATTTGGAAGTCATCCAAATGATCCCAAGACCGTTTGGGGGTCACCCAAGACTGTTTGGAGGTCTAGGGTTGACTATGGTTAGGTTTTGGAAGATCTAAAGATACCAAGTTGAATTGCAATCAAATGTTGATTTGGTGATCGATCTAGTGATCCAAACCCTAATTGGATGACTTGGATTTGAGTGATGAGATGGGAAAACGGTCTCAAGACCGTTTGGGGTCAGGTCATGTCCATTTTGGATGATGGACCAATAGTTTTAAAGTAACCAATCTCACATTGATTAATGTTGAAGGATCATTGATTCCAAACCCTAATCAAACTGATTCAAACCCTAATTGATGATCAATTGAGGGTCAATTGAGGGTCAAATCAGTTGAAGGTTGACCTAATTAACTCAAATGAAGTATGGTGATAGGTCTAATTGATGATTGGTTACATGAATTCAATGGTTGAAGGAACCAACATTGGAAACCCAAATTTAATTTGACTTGTTGAGACTAATTTTGGTCCTTGCGGTTTTGAGGTGGTTTGGACCAAACAGTCTCAAGACCGTTTGGGACCAAACGATCCCAAACCGTTTGAGCTCATGCGTTTTCAAATGTTACTTTAGAAAACGGTCTCAAAAGTCAACTTTGGGCAAATATTCTTCACCACCTACTTTACTAAACGGTTTCAAGTATACAACCAAGACCGTTTGAGGTCTGATTTGGTCAAGACCGTTTGGGGTCTAAGTGACCAAGACCGTTTGGTGGATAATTAACCAAAACTGCATGGGTACTTAAAGTGGTTAAAGGACCAGTGGATCAAATTATTAATACATGATATAATCAAAGATGATTATAGTATTTGTACCCTAATGAGGTAGGGTGATTAGTGCCCTTTAAATAGTTAAGCTTTAATAATCATGGTGATAATGATATGACCCATGATGTCAATCCTTCTTCAAGATTGATTTGACTTAGCCTTATTAGGGCTGAATTAAATATCATCCTATAGAGGATGAGAGAGAGAAAATACTTCCTACATGAATGATAATTAAGTATTGGACTTCCAATATGTATGAATGTCTAATTAGGGTATGATACATCATAGTGAGATCATGAAACCCTAATTATGAAGTTTAATGAATCATAACCCTAATTGAGGGCATTGATATGTAAAATCCTAATATATGATGATGGTATGATCTTAATTCATAATGATGACATGATAAACCCTAATTTAGGGTACTTTGATGATCACTCCTACTTGAAAAGAATAGTAAACCCTAATATAGGGTGATATGATGTGAATAGTAAACCCTAATCTATGGTGATGTGAAGTGAATAGTAAACCCTAATCTTGGGTGATATGATGTGAATAGTAAACCCTAATCTAGGGTGATGTGTAGTGAATAGTAAACCCTAATCTAGGGTGATATGATGTGAATAGTAAACCCTAATCTAGGGTGATGTGAAGTGAATAGTAAACCCTAATCTAGGGTGATATGATGTGAATAGTAAACCCTAATCTAGGGTGATGTGAAGTGAATAGTAAAACCTAATCTAGGGTGATGCGATGTGAATAGTAAACCCTAATTTCAAATAAGGTAAATAAGAATGTGTAACCCTAATTCTGGGCAATATTTTATAGCATGAAGCTCTAAGGTTGGATAATGAAATGATGAGTCATTTATCCTAATTGAGCTAAGGGGATGATTATCCCTAATCGAAATGAAAAGGGAAACCCTAACCCTAGCAAGGGTATAGTGGTGTAACCCTTAAATAATGATGTCATAATTGTTTTGCAATATGCTGATATGAAATTGATATATCTGTTATCATCTGTACTAATCATGCAGGTTTTATGAGATATTGAATATAGCGAGGTATGAGCTATGATACTTTGTTTATTGAAAGTATTTTATGAGCCTTGTAAGCAATGATATGCTATGTTGCCTAGTGAAAGGTAACAAAAGAGATTGATAGGCTGTAAGAGCCATGTGAAATACCTGCATTGCAATTACCATGTTTACATTGATAGATGACTTGATAGCAATAAGTTACTTGTCAAAGTTGTAACAAGTGTTTTGATGATCTTAGGGTTGAACACCCATATTCTGGAATCATGATGAAGAGATGATAAGGGATTAAGTTCCCTATGCTGTTAAAGATGTGAAATGAACTTGATAGAATAGTACTCATTCTTTATAAAAAAATTGTTATAAAGGTTTATGTTTGAAAACATGCCTGATGCTAAAAGAATGTTGTACTGTACTTAAATAATCAAGTGAAATGATATCATGTAGAGCCCTGACCATAGATCCATCATCTTCAGCAGTTAGGTGATGGTGAAATAGGTTTTCCTAAGGGAACTCCTAGAGAGCATACTTTTGAGTATGTGGGGGTAATGGGCGTGAATATCCTTACGCCCTAATGGAGGAATTGATGTGAGATTAACATTAAATCTCTCAATCCTTCATTATAAGCATATCCTGGGAAGATGTATCACTAATATCCCTATGATGATGTTAATGCCGAATCGATGCAAGATAAACATGAAATCCCTCGATTGCGAAGAGAGTACAACATGCCACTATAAGTCTAATAAGCGAAGTTGCCAGTTTACCCTGGAAAGCTAGTATGGAAGAGACACGAGATATCATGCATGTTGTTACTCACACTGACTGAGGAGGATGAGGTCATAGGAATCCGGCTCTTCTATTGACCTATGTATGGTACCGATTTCAATTTCACAATGGTCGGTTGGAGTATGAGTGGTATACCTCATCTCCTCAGGGCATAAGTATGATTGTAAAACGTAATTAGCTGTGTAGCATATTTGCTTAGGGTTGAATTACGAGAATCAATGGTTGATGATACATGGTCTATTATATCATAGTTGGATAAATGATATACATGTTCTTCATATTCCTTATCAAATAAATGACTTGCTGCTTTATCAAGTTATAACTGGAATGAACTGTATAGAGAATACTGCTCTACTTAGCTTAATCAATGACTTACCTGCTGTTGAATATTTATAATTCTACTGCTCAGTGTTATTCTATTATCAGCAATAACAATGTTTCTGGTGGAGAGTTATATCTCTCGCTGGGACAATTTTCAATTGTCTCGCCCCCGTGGGATTCAACGTTTTAGGTAGACGCCGAGGAAGAAGAAACCCTCCGGTGGGTGAGTAGCAACATCATCCATAGCAGCAGTAACAACAACAAGGACAGCAGTGATCCTCAGGTGGAGACACTGTTTGTCAAGTCCTGTATATATAGAGAGTCCTATGTGTCGTCTCTGTACTCTCAGGTCCTAGGAGTCAGTAGATGGTTTGATATAGATCTGAGATTTTTGGCTTGAAGCCTTGAGATTTTGTATACTGCTTATGTACAGTTTAACTGGGCAGTCAATGTTATGACTCTCGAGATGAGATGATACAGAGATGTACTGATGAATCAGAATGTAAATAACTTACTTTGGTTCTTTATAATAGAGTTTTACAGTTTGTGGATTTCTTTGCAAAAAGTTTTAAATTTTTAGTGATTTTCAGTAATTCCGCTGCTAATAATTCGCTTCCGCGTTAGTTAATCCTATTTTCACAAGTTGGATGACACAACTGCTAAGTCGAAATCAGTGCCATACAAGATCTAGGAAGAGTTAGACTCCTAAGATCTTCTCTGCCCCCGGTCAGTACAGGTCCGCCACAGTGACACATAAGGTCAAGTTTCTAATAGCCTAGTCCGTTCTTGGTACAGGTCATGACACTAGTGAAAGGAGGTGGGTACGCATACCCTACCATCCGAGGTACAACCGCAGTTGTCATCCAATCTCATCACATATATAATCACCGAGACACAACCACAACCATTCTCAAACTGAGGGCTAGGTATGACCACAGTCATCATCCCTAAACACTTGAATTTAGGATGACAAGCACCCCACATACTCATCAGTATGTGCTCTGAGTTTCCCTTAGGAATACTCATTTCACCATCTGGCAAGTTCTCACACTCAGATGGATCTATGGCACAGGGCACTACATGATTAGAGTTTCACTTGATTAGTTATGCCAATTGGGTGAATTAAGGCTGCATCAAATAAGTGGACATACAAACCCTAATTCACTTCTAACAAGCATATAAATATCACAACTTCAAAAGATATAAAACATGTGAAACATAATTTCTCATATCATCATCACATGGTACTATTCACTTTCCATTCATGAGGTTACACTAGTCATCATACTATCACAAGATATAAATCCTTTTCACAATATCACAGGGTATCCACCCTTATCAACACAAGAGGATTACACCTCATTCAGGGTTCAACCATGCCCAAAGGTCATCAAGACCATCATACTATTCCCTGCAAGATCATCATTATCATTCCATGCCTTAAAGAAAGGCTCAACAACATCACTTACATATAATACACTAGATCAGCACAATATTGCATTAATGAGCTAGGAGATATTCATAAACAATCATAGTAGGGTTATATTAACATTAAGAACATTCCTTCATTACATAAACATGCAAGGAATCTAGATATGATTAACCCTCATCATATTCATTATGCACATGTTTAGCATAATAAAGTATCAACCATGTGGCTATGATAACCACCAATTAATATATTAAGGTTATGATAATATTAAGGAGGTTATTTCACCATCATTCCATCATATAAGAATGTTAAACATGAATACTCATATTTATCTATTTGCATTATAGTTAGGTTCACAAGATAAATTGTATTAATGTTACTAATCAGCACTCATACCCAAACCCTAACTCACGACATCCCCATTGGATCATGGATGCATAAGGTGAAGCATCACCATCACATTCCATACTATTCTCAAGTATGAACCCACACATAAATCAAGATGTAACCATCGGGTTATAGCATACTAGGGTTTTAACAACAATAAGAGAGTACCCCATGATTGCATTAGTCATTCAAGGACTATTCATATCCAATTACCATCATTTAGTTATATTAAAGCTAGGTATAACAAGATATACATCATTTGGGTTACATATCCACACAATATGGTTATCATCCCTTCTATTCATATGAGTGAATAGGTAAGACTACCTCGTTAAGGGTAACCCTCCATTTGTTCCATCATCATTCAACCCATATCACCATACCACAATGTCAGCCATAACCATTTGATGTTTAAAAGGTAAGACCATTGGTTGTTTACATAAGTAAACACTTTGGATAAACCACATATGAAGTCTTTGATTTGGGATCTAGAAAGAGTCACCGTTTAACCCTAGACATCCCTTGATTAACAACACAAAAAGTTCCATTGAGAGTAGGGTATAACCCACAATCGACTGTTCATTTAAAACAAGCCATCCATTGTCAACAAGTAAGCTCCTTAAGTTGATCATATAAAGGAAACCATATAAATCACATTATTAGGATCAATATATTACATTAGCCATAATTCCACTTTATTATAGGAATAAATAGTAGATCTTGACCATTGGGTCAAGTTCATATGTTAAAACCATCAATTACAGTATAGGTCTGACCATTGCATCAAGTGATCCAAGAAACCATTGGTCTAAGGCTTAATTGATGCTACAACTACAATTCTTAACTTACCATAGGTTGTAGAGACCTGATACACCATCATTAGTGACCATTAAATCACCATAGGTTTTTAGATCAACACTATATTCATGAGTCAACATCAAATATTAAGCTAATGTCATCACTGATTGATAACATCAGTAGGGTACTTAATGATTGATCATTAAACTTATAATTGATCCAAAACCTTACCTAAGGGGGTGACCATAGGTTGTCACCATAATTTGACACCTTTTATCACGACCATCAGTTGTCATGAAGACAACACCATAGGGTTGTTGCAACGGTAACATCATCGGGTCATGGATTTATATAAGAAACCAGCTTTAAACCCTAAAATTGATCATTGGTTGATAGGTGCTTAGCACCATAGGTTGTCAAACCAACCTGATCCAAGTCATATTATACCTTGGGAATAATGTACACATGATCACAGGTTTATCTAGAACTGAAATCAGAATAGGGAACATTATAAAAATCGAAATCCAAGTCAAGCATAGCTTTTTAGTGCATGAATCATCATTTTCAAGCAAGAACATGAGCTAGCAAGCTTATGGTAATCAATAAACGTGGAGCAAGTTATAAAACTTGCCTCTAATGAGAATATGAAACCCCACACAGAAGAAAACTTGAGAAGGTAGTGTAAAAAATCCAAGAATAAGCTATGAATTCGTCCATCTAGCACCTTTCTTCATCAAATGAGCAAACCCTAAGCATAAGGAGCAAGAAAGGTAGGGTTTTAGAGCTTTAGAGCAATTTCTACCATGGAAAAACAAGGTTCCAACCTGAAGGAAGGTCTAAGGAAGGAGAAGATCAAGATAAATGGATAAGGAAGGAATAAAATAACTTGCCTTGGTCGAAATCCCTAGAACATGACCTTGGAAACCCTAGGTAGGGCTAAATAGAGCTCTAGGAGACCTTCTTCTCCAAAAAGGGGTTGTCTTCTACCTTAGAGCACTTGGTTCCACAGAAAAATAGAGTGTATTCGTTGATCCAGGTTATAGGAAAGAGAAATCAAGCATAGTTTTGTACTTGGTCAAGGAAGGGGTAAATATAGCCCATGGATAAGGATAGAAGCAAGCATGAGGTGTAAAAGTAGCTTCCCCATATTTCTATGGGCTTAAACTATTAAGAATATACAAGAGCACATACACTCATATCCCCCACCATCCTTATAGACCTTCTTATCTTTCCTTTGTCAAATTTCCCAGCCAATCACATAATTCATTAGTTGATAGCTACTAAAGGTAGCTCATCCGTGAAGGGGTAAACCCTAAAATATCCTTGGAGAAAATACCTTCAAACCAAGGTTTAAATAGGTTCCCCATGGATACAAAAGCTCAAGAATTATGATATAATATCCAAGGAACATAATTCAAGGGATAAATTGCAAAGAAAACTTCTCAATAGGGTAAATTGCAGAAAAGTCCAAAATGTGCATAAAATTGCATAACTTGCTCAAATAGTGTCCAAATTGGACCAAAATTGAAACTTAAGCTTTTCTTATGATTTTAAAACATATAAAAATGTTATATTAGGGTTATAAGAATTAAATTATGGTAATTAAGCTTATTCAACTCATTAAGCAAGTTCAGGGGCGTTACAGTTATACATCCGTGATTGATATTTTGTGTTTCAACAATTTGATACTAGCATCATATTTCAATATCATGGTTTTGCATCAAAATCAATGGAACACCCTAGTCCACATGAGGTGTTATCCCTAATTTAGGAATAGAGAGGTCAAGATAATTGATGTTTTGAGTTTTCAAGGTTTAGGAACATGAAAGTCCTCAAGTGTGTATTTTAGGTGATCTCAAGATCCAAATAGGGTGATCATAAGAGTCGACTTGATATCAAGATCAATAAGCACAAGTACAAATTTCATAAACTAGTAATGGGAGTCAATATTAGGACTTCAAAAGTCATAGGTCCATACAATTTGAATCTAGGGTTAGGTTCCTACTAAGATCATACAAGTGATCATTCATCCATAAGCAAAAAATGAGCAAAATTTTGTGATATTGACATCAATCTCATTATTAGGGATTCAACTTTGAAGAATGATATAGACCTGGGTATTTCTAGGAACTTATCCATACACTATAATAAACAACATCATATTTTGATATCATCATCAAATTGAGATTTGAGGTTGAGTTTTAACAACATCATAATATCCTACCTATTAGACGATTAGGTCAAAATCATAAGAAATGATTACCTTTCAAAATTTCCAAATAACCAAAGTTATAGCAATTTATAGAGAGTCATAATAGATATGCATGTGACCTAGGATAGGGAATTCATGGATCAAACTACCACACTAATCTAGCATATTTATCCTCATTAGCATGAAATAACAAATGTAGAATATATAGGGTCGATTTATATTTTACAAGGTCGTAGAATCAAAGATCAATTATCATCGAGAGTAACCATAGTTTAAGATTTTAGCATATCTAAGATCATGATTTCATTCCCTTCCCTTATTGGATAATGTAAAGGGGTGTACATGGAAATAGAGAAGTCATTTAAGGCTCTTCCAATAGTTATAACATCATAGGACATTATTATAATCACATATTTTTAATATTATTCAAAATCAATTTTTGAAAGAGGAACAATAATCAATAGATATCACCTCTTATAACAAGTTATTCTATCATAATCGAGTGATTAAATGCCTCATTTCGAGGTATGGAACATGATATATAAAAAATAGGGGAAAAGTTTGCTTAGTCATGTTGAGGTTTGATCAACAATAGGGGAAACATAAACTTAATCAATAAGGACCATCAACCACGAGGTATAAAGGATGATTTCTCCTTATTTCATCATATTAAGAATCATTATCATTTACCTCAAACATATAAAGCACATAGGTCATATTTGGTAAAACAGTTTGTATGATCTAAGGGATTATACATGAGTACTTAACTTCAAGAATACTATTCATTCATCATAATAGGGTTTGCAAGATAAAAATCAAATCATGGCATCATTATCATCATTATCAACTTTTGTTGATTCAGGAAAATTTTAGTTTTCCCCATACATAGGCTAACCATAACAAAGGCATCCTCTAATTAATTGTAATTAGAGAGAAATCACATGAGGAGATAAAAAGACTAACTAATCATCAAATGGGTGGATTGGGTAAGTGATAAGAGAAGATATGAGATGCCATAAGACTCTCTAAACATTGTAAGGAATGATCCTTAAGCCGGTATTGGATTCACTTTGGCCATGTAGGTGTACATGGGAGACCTCAGCCAATCAAACTGGGCAGAAAGGAGGTATATCATCCCCCATGCATTTTCAAGTTTCACCATTATGAACTGAGGTTTTTTCTTGGTTCATATGAGTAATTATGCTTTATACATAATGTAGGCTATGTAATTGGCTTTAATACAATTTGTCACAAGCTATTTGTTACTGAAATCCTAAATAAAAATGACTAGATATTCAATGGTGAAAGGACTCAAGTGTTGGTCCCTAAAATGGATCACATGCACATAACATATTTATGAATAAAACAACAAAATTACAAACTATTAGGTAAAATAACAAGTGTATATGCGTTAAAGAAACTAACTAATACATGAACATTGAGATCATATCCCTTTTAGATTTAGACCATGTGAGATTTCATTTGTATTGCATGACAATCAACACAGATACACATAACAAATATCATATAATAGCACAATCACGATCATGGGAATTATCATTGTGTACATGTTACCTAAAATCATAAAATGTGTGCACATCATCACAATCATAAGAAGTACGCTATGCAAAACATATAAAATCACATGTTTCAATAACATATTTGCTTGATTAAAACTTAATATAATATCAAGAAGGAAATCAACAAATTAAATACTTTCTTTTTAATAAGCAAGTATATTTTAAGTGCATTTCCATTATAACAAATCATCATAATGCCTTTGACCAGTTTCCCAAAGGAAGGGGTATGTGACAGACATTAAAGACAATGTTGAGCATGCATCTTGTTCCAACATGAGGGACTACAAGATTAAAATTCAAGAGTTAACCCTATTCCTAAGGGTCCTCAAGGACAAAGCCAAGAGATAAACCTTGTATCAACATGGTCTTCCCTTTCATGATAAATCAAGTAAGTGCATTGCGCCTTGTATCCTTACCCTAAAAATACATGCATGTTCACAAGGGTTGTATAATGGACATATATGATTATTGTATTCAAGTGTGATCAAGATATTACAAGAAAAAATAAAATAATAATCATAGGGAACATGTATCTCAAGTAAGTATATATAGACAAGCATTTTTAAGCATACATACAAGAAGATTCAATACCCCTAGTCTGGCCAATAGGAGGATGAAGCATACCTAGAAACAAGAGAACATGATTACATGACACGACTAGATATTTGAAAAGAATCCATCATAGAGATCTTAACATTTAAGCAAGTTTGATTTCATCAAGATCATAAATATCTATTCATCTTAACCATATCCATCAAGAATGGATGTTTCACCTAATATAAGAACCATTTTCTCACAACGATTGATTTTAACATCTCCAATGTACATTCAATTTCATCAATAAGCAAATCATTACATGATTAAGTATTCATGACCTAGGGTGAAACATACTAGCAATATCAAGGATAACAAGATCATGGTTCCATGATTCAAGTACAAAAATCATAAGATTTCAACAAGATTAATGACATAAGCATCAGCATAGTCATATTCATTCGCTTTCATGCAATATGGTCACTAAGAGTGTGAAAGTGGTCATGTTTGAATTTTTTACTACAAGCCATCACAAGTTACTGATTTGGAGTCCACATATATGTTTTGAGTAACATTATACCAACACTTGCATATGATTAAGGATCTAGCATCACAAAGTCAATATTAAGATACATTAAGTATCACAAGATCATGTTTAAGTACATTAGAGTGATCAAGTTTGAATTGCGGATCATTAAGTAGAAAAAGTTACTAATCTACATTTACATGGCATTAGATCATCATTAAGTCACATTTTTCATAACATTGGAGATCCATCATTTAAAGGTCCAAATCTGTCACATTCATGGTATTTGTTGTGCTCCAGAGGGGGGTGAATAGAGGGGGGAGAATAAGAGAGGAAGAAGAAATTATGACTCTCACAGTATATACAATATGTATCTCTCTATGAATAAGTGAGGATTGTCTCTCCACAAGGATTAGGCAAGGCTATATCTGGTGGACTAGGACACTACTATTGAGATATGGCTTAGATCTGAAGATGGCAAAGTAGTATTCTAATCTTGGAGTAGGATAACATGTAATAGATTACTAAAGTGTGTATTTTGGGCATCCATAAAAGCACTCCTATTTATAGAAACTACTTAGGGATAGTTTAGAACACTTTTGGGAGCGTTTAGGATGAGACAAATGCTAAACTAGTCATTAGAATATTAAAAGTTGAGTTTACAATGACAAGAAAAATTCAAAAATTTTCCTATAGGTTGTTCTTGGTTAAACTATACTTTGACCGAGATTCATCTCGGTCAAAATGTAGTTTGATTGAGTTCTAGTCTTTTTTAGAATTTTCAATGGTTATATCTCGATCTAGGTGTGGTTCGTTTGAGAGAAATTGTGGTCAAAGAAAAATTTTGACCAAAATATCCATGTAAATGCACTATTATATTTTTAAATATAGCTCAAATGAATTTTCTAATAAAACCCAACTATCTTAAAGAATTTATATAATAGTGGAATAGGGTTTAGGATATGTTTGGGCTAATCACCACTTGTTATTACATCATTCTATCAAGATGTACAAAATGCACTTGTACAAAGCATATACATGGTACAACTTGACCTACAAGTATCCCAACACATATAATATTGCATATTATTTATTGTTGCATCTTTTCTAAGTTCCTGGTCACCTAAAATGCTAAATGCACATGTTAGTGGTAGAATTGAGAAATATTTGCTTCATCAAAATAAGAGTGTGGCATATACAAAAATCCCACAGTATTAGATCATGATTTTGGTCCACTAGATGTCAATACTTACCGATCTTTGGTCATAATAGGGATTTGAAACATAAACGATCAAAGTTGAGCATTATAGAGCTTTATTCATCTTCAAATAGACTTAAAATAAGTATTTTTTTTGGGAAATATCTGGAACCACAAGTAGAAATAGGCCATGAAACTATTTTTATTGGATATCTCACATTTTCCCAAATGGTATATTTCAAATCCATTTTTGGATAAGGGGTGTGTTTTATATCAGTTTTGCAAGATTATGTTTTTTTACAAATGTATATTAGAGAGGGGGGCAAAAAAGTACCATATTTCAAAAATAGCTTGGTTGTCAGATTGGCGATCAACCATTCACTAGCCTTATATCATGCTACTCATGAATCCCACCTCCAATCATGCAACTGGGAGAGGGGAAGGTGCGACTGGGCGGCATGGATGCTTACCTACCCTTGGATTGTGATCCTGCAACTAAGGTATCATTTTCCTCATGGAGACTGCCTTACACCTAATGATGATGTTGAGGGGTCTCAATAACGAAATGCATTCCAAAAGTACATTAATGCATTTGAATTTATACAATTTTGTCCAAAGTGGAATTTCATGAAATATAAATCATCACTTGAGCAAAATATGATCCAAATCCATCCAATTGATGAAGAGAGAGATTATGGGATGCAATTGATTATTGTATGAGTGAGAAAGTGCATAAATGTAAGAGAGAGAAAATCCACTTTGTCAAAATATTCTTTAAGCGAGAAGCAGGCCACCATGAGAATCACCAAGTATGCTAAAAAGTCAAATTTCTTCAGTGATATGGATATGAATATGAAGAATCCAGAATGACTAGAGTATTTGTATATGGATTGATATTGGAACTAAACGATGATCTAAATACAAGGAGATTTACTTTGTTTAAGTATACTTTGTCTTTTTATAAACATTGTCTAGTCATATGCACAAGATTATTATTCACTCTAAGAGAAAATTGAACATTCAAAAACATACCATGATTACTAAAGGAAGAGAAAGAGAGACCAAAGGAGTCATGGGTGTAGATGCAACAATTTTGGTAACATGCACCAACACAAATGCAATCAACTGACCCTAGTATGATATAACTGCCATAAGACATACTGCAAGATGGTACAATGTCAAAATATGAAGACATATAAGGTAGAAAAACAACATCGAGGGGCACATGGATGATTGATACCTTTTTTTGTTGGTATTGAGAAAATAGGAAATAAAAATAATGAGGAAGAAAGAAGCATGTGCATTGTATGTTCTTTTTGCACAAAATATTGAAATATACTAAGATGACAATATTCATCATCATTAATCCAACTATGGTATAATTGGTTGAAAAAGTTATAACCCCCCCATTATCCCCATTAAAGGTGTACCAAGAAAATATGGGCCATTATCCATATATTTCCAAGGATCCAAAAATTTTATAAGTAAGTGTAATGATTAACAATTTCAAAACACAATACTATTAACAAAAATGAAATTATACATCTCATAAAAGGAGTTGCAAGAACTAAACTAGCTAAATCCTCTTTATTTATCTTGATCATTATACCTTACAAGGTTGTACACATCTTCATGCCAACATTTCTCAACCTAAAATACTGAAAACACACACAATCAGTATATCTCTATATTGTTTACATGGGTGCAACCAAAATGTATGCACATAATTTGTATCAACATACATGGAAATTAAGAATCAAATAATTGCAAATTGAAAAACTTCACATCTTTACCATGTTTTCATGCCCATAATCAATCACATCCCATTTGGTGAACCAATAGTTACTCCATCAACAGACTCCAAAGTGTATGTCCTGCCATTGGGCTTATTGGTGTGTATCCCATCATTGAACTCTTTCACCTCACTTCATATTGGTTTTCGATTGCCTTCTTAATGATTATTCTGTATTATATCCCGGGAGTGGGAACCCCCCAAAATTAACTCATGAAAGATTTTTTTTACTGGGTTCTATTATTATCCAATAGTGATACACATCTGGCCTTCTAATTTTTAGGAAATAAAGGCATCCAATCATTTATGATAATGGTCAAACATTTAGAATCATAACTACAACGATTATTCATAACTTACCCACAAACCTAGTTTAGAGAAAATATATTTCTAAAGAGATTCAAGTAGTATGTCCTATCATGGATTAATTTGAAAACTATATTTCAAACAAAGTGTTACAAACATATCAAAATTCCTTTTCTAAGGTTTCCATGCCTGATTTAGAGTTTTGATTATCAATTAGGGTTTATCATCTATTGATCCATACTAGGTAGTTAACACTAAGTTTTGAGCTTCATCATACTAGAGGATGATCCAAGGGATTTCTGTCACTTGTGCCAATAGATGTAGGTTCATAAAATCATTGAACCATTATCACCAATGTTAGGTCATTTGTTAACTCTTTAATGAAAAAGATAGATAATAGGATAATTCAAGGAGTTACAATTCAAATTAACCTCTATAAGTAATTTTATTACATTCCTAACATATTTCTAGTCAAAATGATATATGATTTGTGATGTAGTCTGGTGTTTATTCACCCTACCCAAAAAAAAGTTATATGTTTATTCATTCTACCTTTTCATGTCTCCACGTCCTTCTCTTTCTATCAATTTTAAACAAAAATATTTACCCTAAAATCTTAGCCAAAAAATTGTATATGATTTTACTATGATAGGACATACATGCTATTTCCTATGAGTTTAATAATATTTTCCTTATATTAGATAAATTTTCAACTGTTGGATCCTTGAACTGGGTTTTAGGACACAACATGCACCCCTTTTAGATGAGTGTCTCCTTCCCTTTTAGGCCTGCCAACTCTGGGCATGCTGGCTTGAGATGTGCCTAGTCTTAGTGGGTTTGCCCATGCCTTGACCTAGCCCACTCAACTAGCTTGTTGTGTTGAGGGTGCGTCCCACCCGACTACTCTTTGGTTATTCATTGCCCTCGATCATAGAGGCACCACAACTCCCCTATCCTGGAACAAGAATAGGGGATCATGCATATCGCTTCTCTGGGTAGGGGTGGTCATAAAGAAGGCGACTCCAAGTGTCATGGACCTAGGTTCCACAACTCTCTATTGGTCCTACCACCACATGATGGTGGGAGAGGAGAACGTCTTGGAGAGGAAGAACAAAAAATTGGGATGCACGACAACATTGTTCATGGAAGTAGGGAATGCAAGCGATAATGAGGAGGTTCTAGTCATGTAAAGGGAAAGGTGAGAGTTTCTCCTTCATTGCAATGATTGTCCTTTGAAATACTGCTACACGTCTCGATCTTCTGAACCAATTCAAACAACCCTCAATAGGTGGTAGCAAAGAATTAAAGACATGAAACTTTGTCTACCTTCATGTGTCAATCAACAGAGATGGCAATACAACAAGGAGGGTAATTATCCCTTAACTCATCTCTCTCTATATATACAAGGAGTTATCAAAATATTAAAACAATTCTAGGGCTATGGTTCTAGTCAAAGATATCAAACTGATTTTTCAAATTGTTCTTTCACATATGAATAGCCTTGGATGGGGAAGGTTGATAGCATACATGGGGGTTTGCCTTGGTCAAGGGAAAACATAAAAAGGGAACGATAAAGCTAGTAAAAAATCACTACAATTCTTTGTTTCATCATGTAGATGCAGTTGTCAAGGGGAACATATGTGTCCAAAAAGAAAACTGGGGTCGGGCTCTAATGTTTCTTATCACATTGAATAGATGCTCGATTAATTAGTCAACATTAAACTAAAGTTTTATACAAAAATTAAAAATCCATAACTTTGAATTGTAACACTGATTTATCTGAAATTTAAACTACCTTCTTATAAAGTAATTTCTATTTTGGTCAAGTTTCATCATAAAACAATACCATTTTAATTGACAAATTGAAAAAAAAAGTCATATATATGACACATAATGGATATTAATTTTATGTTTTATTATGAGATTCCAACAGTCATGGCATACTTGGATTGGTCATTATTATTTTCTCTTTGAAGATGAAAATTAATTGGAAACTCTCATGCCCATGAATTTCTCCTCAAGTTATGTTCAATTAAATGCATAAATAGACTAAAAGACTTCAAACTTGGTCAAACTTCTTATTTATCTTTATGGGACAATACTTGTTATTGACCACATATATTACTAAGTGATCACTTGATATACGAATGATATTACATCATTATGTTTTAATTTCTTGGATTGTTTCCATAAAAGCAAGGATCCAATCACTTTAACTATATAGAAGAAAATAATTAATATATTTTTATTTGTTACAATTTCTATTCAAAATGAAGAAATTTCAAGTCTTTAAAAAAATATGGGATCACAAGTCCAAATTAAAAAAGGTTAGACTTAATGTACCATTCATGGTAATCCTAATCATGCTTTGTGGGGAAGGTTAAAATGCTTGAAAGTGCATCACTTATGATAACTGACATTAAAGAAAAACAATTGGTGAAGTTTCTTTATTTGAAAATTTGGTGAGGAAAGGGTTTTAATACATTTTGATAACTATATGCATATTATTTATAGAATGATTAACTTGAGGAAATATATGTTTTCAAAGTCATTCCAACGCTATCTCTATTTCCTAACATGAATGACCAATTGAATTAGATGAAAAGTGTTACACCCACATCCCACGATTATCACTAATCATGAGATTAGGGCATAAGTTTGAGGATTATACTTAATACAAAGTTCACTCCCAACTTTTTTCCTTTATTTCAAACTCTTTGTTTTCTCACATTCAATCACATAAACAAACTTTTACAAAGTAATTAAACCTTGATCACTCTATATGATCTCAACATTAATGATACACATCCAGACATTCATTTTGTTCCTCACACTTTCATGTACATACAACATGATAACCAGATATATACTCTATTATTAAGGAAATAAAGATACAAATCATCATTTAGACCTCTCTCTCAACTCTATACAAGGACCTAGAGTGATAGGGACCAACTGAACTTAACTAATCTCATACTTAACTCCTATGGCAGATCTACGCTGATGCAATGACATCTTCAGTCCATGAGTTATCCCTAAAAATTGTGAGTAGAGGGGTGAGCCTACTCACTCAGTGAATGGGTACTTCAACGAAATAGTCTAAAGCACTTATATAATTATAGATATACTATTGAGTAACTGATATCAATTATAACAGCAGTAAGCTTTAAAGGACTAATCATTTGCAAACATAAATATGGCAAGATACTCTAGATATCTACAAGAGTGAATCAATATATGAACATGCTTGATTAATCTAAAAGAGAATTAATAACTCAAAATCATATAAAGGATAATTCAATAACTGCACACACTTGGTTAACCTCTCATTCATCTTATTATGCCCTGAACCCACATGAGGTGTACCACGACATGTGAAAGAATCATAGCAAGCTACGATCTCACTGTATAAGGCTTAGAAGCATTCATGGGTTCCTAACCCTATCTTTCGAGTAATACCCCGTCTGCAATGGGCCTGGGCACATCTGCCTCTCAACGGCTAATGGGAGCATCCAGATATCTCAGACTCCACCTCTCAACCTGGGTACTAAGGCGGTGAGTCAAAGCCCTCATGCTTATTGTGCATCAGTGGACCTATTGACCACTATTCACCACAACATGTAACACAGGTACCACCTACATCCCCAGTTGGTGTTGGGTACCACACAACTGTAAGGAGTCTACCCTACTGGTCAAGACCCCCACACCCTACCGGTGCACACTGGCTAACCTCGATCTGGACTACCTCCGGTCGGGAAACTGTTTCCTCCCCACAGTACATGCCTCATCCTGTGAGGATTCTACATTGTTCAGGGCATCTGAATGTCTAATTCACTCTTTAAATTCACAATTCAATCATCACATCAACATATCTTAGTTCAGCTTTGTAAATCGTTCGATTCATAGACCATTTGATAACATTTACCACAATTGAATTGTTAAGCATCACCACATCTCATACTGAGAACATTGATATCAAAATACTTGATTCATTGAACACCATATCCTTAGGGTTTCATTTACCTCATTCACTTATCACATGACTTGCATAAGGATTTAATGTTTCATAAACATTCACTAAATAAAGATTGCTTTCAACAAGTCATATACAATCAACATATGTATGAAATCCTGGAATTGAGTTGAATTTGAGTTTCCACACCATTCACTTATATATCATGCATCAAGAATAACATTGAATAAATAAATTCTAAAATGTCTATAGAAGCACTTCAAATGGATTTCACAATATCTATTCTCAAATGTCCAACTTTCCACTGATCTAGGGTTTCACCCTCTTTACTAAGATATCAAGCAAACATTGATGACATCACATGAAATCCAAGATAGTATCTGACATATATGTACTATGCATTCAGATAAACAATCATTCATAAAAAAGGATATTTAGATAGACACATTTCTTTATTTAATTATATAGCAATTTCAATCATAGTCGAAAACCCTAATTTTCAGTATATTCATGTAACCTCTACCATTACTTTAAGAATTATCATTTATATGGATTTTAACCATTTATAATGTTATTTCATCATCTGAAATTCATCACAACAGATAAATAATCAATTTCATATCATCTTGCAAAAGCTAGATCAAAAAGGCAATTTAGGGTTTGTACTCACATACTAGGCAATTGAAGATTGTTGATGACTTAACTCATTTTCATACAAATTACTATTTAAAGGAAGTATCCACTCACCCTAAGGTGTGAAAACACCTTAAAAACACAGCCCATCTCTGAAAATCTTGAATCCATATCAAAACCCTAACAAATCACTGGTTTCTTCTTCCTTTCAACCCAGAAACCCTAGAAATGGGGGATTATGAAGAAAGAGTGAGAAAAAGGATAGATTTGATATCATTTTGGATCAAATCAGAGGAGGTACGAAATCTTGACATGTGAGAGAATATTAACCATGAAAGGATATGCAAAGAAGCCAAACTTACTTGATTTCATCATATCTTGGATAGAGAAACTCTAGGTCAACATCTCCACCACTTTCTCCTCTCAAAACCTTAGCTCTCCTCTCTCTCTCTCTAGAATTTCATTTCTCTAGAATGGATCACGAAATATGAGATCTCCTTGGGTTCTAGCTTTCTCATATAGAGCAATTGAGGTGCTTGGGTAATTTACACATTAACCCCTCACTATACTTTTTCTTATTCAACAGATTTTTCTGTTATAAAAAAGTTATTGTAATTCATTTATTTTAGAGGTCAAACATCCTTATTAAAATTTAACATGATATCAGAAATGTGATTTTAGAGCTCCAATATAGATTTCAGATCATTTCGAGTTACCAATAAATAATTAAAAATCAAACACTTCAGTGCTAAACAACACTATGTCAACATTTCGGTCGAAATATAGTTCGACCAAGAAAAACATTCAAAGAACATCCAAATATTCTAAACGGGTTCTCTTGCATGGGAAGAGAGGGGTATATATACATGTCCAATGAGAGAGAGACCAAGGGGAAGGTGTCACCACCTTAGAACCCAAGAAGACACATGTCTAAGAAGAAATGACACATGTAACACCATGCAACAAGGTGATAGGATCTATGTCTCGCCCACTTGGGCACTAAGGAATGCCAATGTTTCTAAAAAAATTCTAAAAAAAATCATAATTGAGTTATTCATATCATATCCAAAATTCAATTAAATACAAAATACATAGAAAATATGAAAAATCATTTACCACACTGATATCCTGATCAAATTCCATATTTATGTACTATTAAAACCCTAATTTTTTTCAATTAGGGTTTACATTTCTCAAACCCTAATTCTTCAAACTAAAATAATAATTAGAGTTTCTTACTCTAAAATAATAATTAGGGTTTACTCCACCACACCAGTTGGAGCTACAATACCTTGTCTACTTCTTGATGATGTTCCCTCTCTACCTAGATCTGGGGGGTCGGATGCCGCCGTCGCTTCCACCATTGCCCCCTCAGTCGCCCCTCACTCGCTCCTACAGACATGTTTGAGATAATTTTATTACTATTCCAAAACATATTTTTGAGAAAGGAGGCTTTGGATTGGTTGGGACTGTTCAAGGACAAAAATGTAGCAGGACCAATCCATCTAAAGAAGACGGCGACGCAACTGATAGATGGGAAACTAGTCTATCCAAAGGAAATTGCATAAAGAAACCTAGCACGATGGAGCAGAATGGCGGCCAGATATGTTGTTGGACTTAAGCCTCATTGGCCGACATTAGCAAAGCACCTGGCGATGATCTGGAAGGTCAAGGGCTCCTTAGAAGTCAGATCTAGAGGAAAGGGGGTCTTCATCGTCATGTTTGAGAAGGAAGAAGACCTTAACACAGCAGTTTATGGAGGCCCTTGGTTTGTAGCAAGAAAGCCTTTAATCATAAAGAAATGGGAAAGGGGAGAGCCGTTGGAGAGGTTGAAGTTAACAAATATTCCTATTTGGCTAAAGATATATAATCTACCTCTTAAATTATGGGATGCGGAAATGTTTAGCAGCATTGGCTCTGTTTTGGGTCGTCCGCTCCGGCCAGACAAGCTGACTTCAGAGTTCTGCAGGCTTGAATATGCAAGGATCCGGGTGGTTATCTCGTCTGACTTCTCATATCTTAAGAAGATGTAGATAGCAAGTGATGATGGGCAGATTGATACGATCCAGGTTGAGTATGAGTGGGAGCCCAACAAGTGTTTGATGTGTGGCTTGTATGGACACGAGTCAGCTCTATGCGCAGACCTGAAGAAGCAATCTGGAAAGGGGATGATGAAAAAGAAGGTATCTACATAATGGGTTCTTAAGAAAGTAGTTGAAGATGAAGAGGGTGAATTTTTTATTGATGTTGTTGATAAAATTACAGAAGGTGATGTGGGAACTGTTATCGGCATTGAAGGTAGTTCATCTGATGCATCTTCTGTTCAAAGTACCTCGGAAGTGATCACCCCTGTTACCACGCTTGAAGCAGGGTGGGAGACAATTGTAAGGAGAAAAAAATCAACGCCGAAAGGAAATGCGAAGAATTCTTCGAGGTCCATTCCTGAATCACTAAACAAGTATTCATCCTTGTCAAATTTTGATGAAGGGGAAATCGTTAATGAGTTGGTGGATACACATGTGGCTGTGGCTGAGGTGGTTGAGGACCCCCCATCCCTCCAAATGGTTGAGTCCTTTAATATCCTATCCTAGAATGTGAGAGGAGGAGGTAATAAAGTTCCTCGCATTCGGGATGAGATTAAAAGAAATAAAGTTGATATATATGTGATCTTGGAATCTAGGTTACAAAAAGCTGATTTGGTGGATTTCGTAGGGAGGATCTGGTCTAATGCGAAGTTTGTTGACAATTTAGATTTCTATTCTTATACTCGTATCTTGATTGTTTGCGAAGATGCAGATATGGACATAAAGGTACTCTTTAAGAATGAACAATGCATTCATTGCTCTGTGAGTAAAGATGATTTGAATCTTGATATGTCGGATGTTTATGGAGATAATCCTAATGAAGATTGCGTTTTGGTATGGGATTCTTTAATTAACATAAGGAATTACAACCCTGTCAACTAGTGCATGATTGGGGATTTTAATGCTGTGAGACTTATAAAGGAGAAATCAGGTAAGCAACCACCCTCTAATCGGAGTATGATCGATTTTAACAAAACCATTGATGATGTGAACCTTGTGGAGTTGCAAACTAAGGGCTTCTACTTTACTTGGGACAGTCATAGCAGAAGAGGAGTGAGTACTTTTTCAAAGATTGACCGTATTTTTACAAATGTGAAGTTTTTGTCTAGTTTCCCCTTTTGTTGGGGAGAAGTTCTCCCTGCTGTTGTGAGTGATCATAAAATATTGATGTTGAGGCTTGGTTCAAACAAGAAGAATAGGTTTCCTTTTCATTTCATTAATGCATGGACTAATCATGATTCCTTTAAGGAGGTTGCCAATGAAGCTTGGAATAATACCGAGGTTAGTGGTACTCCTATGTACAAAGTTTACAGGAAGCTTTTTGTAGTCACTTGTGCTCTGAGGAAATGGAACAAGGAGGTAGTGGGAAACTTATTTTCTAAAGCAAGGGAGTTAGAAAATGATCTATTCTGCCTATAGAGAGAAGTGGATGTTGACCCCTTAAATGAAGAGAAACATGAGAGGTTGGGTATGCTTAGAGACGAAACTATTAAAGCTCTGAACAATGAAGAGATTTTACTTCGCCAAAAGAGTAGGGTCCAATGGCTCAAACAGGGAGATAGGAACTCTGCCTTTTTCTATGCATCCTTGAAAACTAGAAGGATAAGGAACAATATAAATGTCCTTGAAGATGATCAAGGAAACAGGGTCTATGATTCTGATATTATTTGCGGTTGTGTTAAAAACTTTTATTCTCAGATTTTTAATATTACTCCGATGAATGAGGTGTTGTGGAAGGATGAGTGGATCCTTCCTAGAATTGGAGATATTCATTATGATATGTTAAGGAAGGAGGTGACTAAGCATGAAGTGGAGGAGGTGTTTATGAAACTAAATAATGATAAGGCCCCCAGGCCTAATGGGTTTAATGTGGTTTTCTATAAGGAGACATGGAGTATTGTTGGGGAAGAGATTACGTCTGCTATCCTCTATTTCTTTAAAATAGGGAGTCTTTTAAAGGAATGTAACAGTACGATGATTAAGTTGATTCCTAAGGTTCAAGGGGTTGTGAATCTAAAGAACTTTAGGCCTATCTCTGTGTGTAATACTATATACAAAGTTATTGCTAAGATAATGGCGAACCGTCTTGCTTTGGTTTTGCCTGAAATCATTGATATAAATCAGGTTGCTTTTGTGAAAGGGAGAAGGATTGGTGATGCTATTTTGTTAGCTAATGAAGTTCTGAGCATGTTTGGAGGTTCTCAACATTATATGTGCATTAAAGATGATTTGGCCAAAGCCTATGACTCTATCAGGAGAGATTATATCTTGTTCTTGATGAACAAGATGGGCTTTCCTCTTTGCTAGTTAAATTGGGTTCAAGAGACTTTTGACACAGCTACTTATAAAGTCTTAGTGAATGGTAATCCTACTGACGAGTTTGAAGTTGCTAATGGGGTTAGGCTAGGTGATCCCCTATCCCCGTTGTTGTTTGTGATTGCCATACAGGGTTTGACTGCTGTTATCAATTTTGAACTTCGAGCTGGAAGATTGAAGCCTATTTCTGTTGGTGAAGTAAATGTTTCCCACATAATCTTCGCAAATGATCTCCTCCTTTTCTCTAAAGCTGATGAGAGTAATGCCCAATGTATTAATGGGGTTCTCAATACCTTCAATCTGATTTCAGGTCTTCGTTTGAATAATAGCAAAAGTCAAATCTTCTTAAGCAAGAGTGTGAGTAGAACTGATTTGGGAGATGTTCTTGAGATTGATATAGGTGAGTTGCCTGTCCGATATCTTGGTGTCCCCCTTTTTACAGGAAGGCTAACTAAAGAAATGTGTTACCCGATTGTGGACAGATTTAATATGAGACTGGATTCTTGGAAAGGTAACTTGCTTTCACAAGCAGGGAGGGTGGAGCTAATCATTTCCACCCTTTCGGCATATAGCATTTTCTGGACTTCTGCCTTCCCTCTACCTAAGTCTATTATTAAGGAGTTGGAGAAGATTATGAGAGACTTCCTTTGGAAAGACTCGGAGGATAAGAAACATATGCATTTAGTCTCTTGGGATATAATCTGTAGACCAAGAAGAGAAGGTGGTTTGGGCATTAGGCGTATAGATGATTGGTCTAAGGCTGGTCTTATTAAAAATTTGTGGGATGTTGCTACTGAAAAGGAGAGTCTCTGGGTAAAATGGATAAATGGGAGATATATTAAGGAGGAATCGATTTGGTCGGTGAGCCCCAGAGCAAATACTTCATGGCTCTGGAAAAAACTTCTCGAAAAAAGAAGTATTCTTCTTAATGAAGTTGATTTCTGTTTGGGTAATGGTTGGAAGTTGTTGTTTTGGAGAGACCCTTGGTTGAAGGGCAAAAACAAGCTGATTGAGTTGGTCAATCCGGACCTCATGCTCAGAATGGGGAAGGGTCTCAACTGCAAGATAGAGAGCTGTCTGAGAGATGATAAGTGGGAAATTCCTGCGTTCAGAGGAGCCTATTAGGTGGAAAGATTGCTTGAAGGGTTGTATCCGCATGCTTTAAGGGAAGATCCTATATGTTTGAGGATGAAGAAGAATTGCAGCCTCAAGGACTGCTGGGACATGGTTAGAAAAAGAGATCAGAATGTCAACTGGGGTAACTGGATATGGAAGGATATTCCAAGGAATGTTTCTATTCTTCTTTGGAAGTGTTTTCTGGGGAAAATCCCAACGACGGATTACTTGCAAAGAGTAGGTTTTTAGTTGGCATCTAGGTGTGTCTTATGTTTGGCACACGAAGAAGACATGCCTCATCTTTTCTTCAATTGTTGCTTTGTTGCTAACATTTGGGAGTTCTGGAGGAAAAGCCAGAATTGTTCACTGTTCTCAAATCCTTTTCTGACCTGCTTAGCCTGAAGGGAAAGGAAAAGGTGGTGGCCTGCTATACTATTTACATGATTTGGATAGAAAGGAATACAAGGATTTTTAGAGGAAGATGCACAGATACGTAGAAGCTCTGGGTGAAGCATTTAGTAGATTTAGAAGCTTTCTATAATTAGCTTTCCTGTTTGTATAGTTTTCCTATTTTCTTTTCCCTAAGTGGGTACATCTTGTAACCACATTTTTGACTAATAGTAAAAAGGCAACACCCTACGTTCATAAAAAAAAAGATTTTCTTATTAGGTTTGAAGCATCACAATTGAGTTACTATCATGAATCAAGTCTAAAAGATGTTCAATCTAATCAAGCATGTAATCATTCAGGTAAACCCTAATTTACCAATTAAGCACAAATGCGGTCATAACAAAAAGATTCACTAAAAACATTTTTTGTTCTTATTAGGAGACTACTCATGCAATGTTTTGATTCAAGTTGCATACTATAGGGGTACATAGGAGGAAATGAATGAGGTAAATGATAATAAGCAATCTTTTGTGGGGAAAATACAATTTTAATGGGGAAGGTACCTGTAACATACTGTGCCCATAATGATATGGTATTTTAAATACATTAAATAGAAAGATTATATTTTGAAGTAAGCTCGTTTGAACTGAACTAATTCTAAGAAGTAAACAGGGAAATGCATTACAAGAAAGTAATGAAAACACTCTATCACTTGATATGATGAAATATATAGCATAAGTAAATAAATCTCACTCTAATAATAATAATAATAATAATTAATTGGAGTACACTGATATTATGATTAAATGACATTAGTCATATTCAAATGTCACATATGTGGTGTGTTAATACCACGTAACAAGGTCATACATAAACAAAGGGGATTATGATTACAATATGATATGTTTCACAAAAAATATAAATGTTATATAACAATTGTGACCAAATTTGGTTAGCAAACTAATTTCATATTATGATAAGCACTATATGAGTACCAAAAATGCTAAGATATATTATATTGTTAAGATGGTAGGATAGTATTTTATTATCATTATATAGTTAGCACAAAACACTTAGAGTTCGTTTGAATAGGTAACCTGAACAAGAAAAATTTAATGTATTATTAGATACATTGGCAAGTTGGGCCAAAGGGGTTGATGAATTAATATCCCCAATATAATATTTACAAGACATTAATGTTAATGATATTTGGACAGAGTTCATGAATATTATGGGAATTTGTGTAGAACGTTTAGAGAGGGATTTGATTGATTTTGATAAATAATTTGGCATACCTTTGAAGAATTTAATATAATGATTAAATAAGAATTAAGAAGAGATTTTTAGGTCTTTTGTGAGTAAGATGTGGTGATGTAAAATGTGAGAACCTGTTACAGTAAACAAGATTACTCAAAACATAAAGCACAATTGATCACTAATTAATCACATACCCAAAAATATGGGTAAATTTAAATTAATTTCAACGTCAGCACCTACTCAGAAACATTTGCATTAGAGCCCAACATCTTTCTTTTATCCATACTATGCTAAGAATTCGATACAAATTGTTCTATCGCCTTAGCCACAACATATATGCACAGGAGAACAATATTCTTATATGCCACACAAATAAGCATTAATATTCTAACAAAAGTTCCATTCGTTTGAAACACCATATACAAACTTTTCCTGCCCATACCTGAGAGCACATGAATGACTCTAGGACACACTAGACATCTAATCAACTTTCTCAAAGATTCATTACTATAGATCCTCTTTGCTGCCACATGTTTGTTTTTATCAATTCTGATTACCTAAAAAGATGTGGCGAACCACAAAGGTGAGACACATGTCCCAGTAAGAGATATAACCTCCAACAATGCTTATTGATTACAACATTCTAAATAGTATATAACTAAGCAGTTGGAGTATTTATAATCAATTGAACAGTTCAAGTATACTAAAAAGATTAAGCAAATCATCTTGGCAAAAAGTATGATCATCAATGCATATATAAATAACAAATAAATCTATTTGTTTGGATAGATATCTACTCAAATATCATCAAATTGCATCTAATAACAATCATTATCATTGATCTGACTATCATCATATTCCTTGCTAACAGTACAAGCAATCTAGTAGCATAAGCATCCATGACATCATGAATATGTCCAGTAACATAACATGGCTATCAATATTGGCATCTCAAATAACGGGAACAGATCTATATCATAAGTAGAACTAACATCATAACACAATGAACTATGATGCATGGGTTTTGAGTCGCTTTTACAGGCTTATTTTATATCTGTTTTATGCACGTATTTGTCATTTTCTTGATTATATTTGCATAATTCACTATAGTTGGCCTTTAAACTCTATTTGCATCAAATTATACTTATTTTATCATATTTATATGATTTTATATAATCCCCGGACTTATGCACATGTTTCAGTACTTTTCAGGTACTTTTGCACTGTACAGAGTCGATACTATCGACCCCAGTGTCGATAGTATCAAGATTTCATCACGAATCAAACCCAGAATTCGAAATTAGAAGGAAATATCAACATCATGGTTGATACTATCGACCTGGGTATCGATAGTATCGACAGCGTCGGGATCTGCCAAATTTTGCACTAAATTCGATCGTTCTAATCCAATGGTGGAGCTTTTTCGGTGCCGTAAAGTGGTCCTATGACCTAAGGAGAGGATGGCCAGCCCAAGGGGGATGGGAGATTGAGATGCCCGACATCCAAGAAGGAGGGAGAGAGGAGACTAGAGCCGAAGGCCGTCAATCGGGCGATCCGGGCACCTCCGATGGGCGATTTTACTGCCGGAAGACTACAAAACGCACATTTCTCAAGGAGGATCTCCAGGAACACCTTCGTATCATGGGTTACATGAGTTTTCTCCATGTTTCTCACATTTTTCTTCTCTACTCCTATGTATTCTCCATTGTTAACCATGTGGGGCTAATCCCCATCGTTCCTTAGGACCCGAGACTAGCCCGGGGAACCGTTGTAATGAATTTTTGCATGAATTAATATAGGATTCTCATTTCCTGGATATATAATTGTGGAGATTGCTTGATTTAATTATGCTTCATGACTATAGGTAAAGAATTAGACTAATAATTACTATGGAAAGGGGATTAAAGGTCAGAAAACCCACTATTATATACTATCTTATATGTTCCTTAGACTAGGCGACATATGGATAGTGCAGAGATACCTAGAGTCATCGATAATGCACCTAATCTAAGATATAAATTGGTATAGAAGTAGAATTGGCTTAGATTTAGGTAGTGGATTGTATCGTGGAAGCGGGCAATCCTGATTACAGGCTCTCTATCTAAGATTCGATAAAATCTATGTTATTTATGCGAGATATTAGGTATAACGAGACCCCGTGGTGAAATCGGCAATCCTAAGGAATCCCATCCTCATTGATTAAACCAACATTTAATCATCGCTTGCTTTATTTTCACTTTATTTTATTTTCTTTTTCAAAACTAATCAACTCTTTTAATCAGTTTAGCTGATCACAACCAGTTAGTAGTAGTCTACTAAAATTCACGTTTCCCTGAGTTCGACTCGGGCCTCACAAGACCTATATTACTTCGATACGTTCACTTGCGTTTAGCGCACGACAAACACGTGTCAAGTTTTTGGCGCCATTGCCGTGGAAATGGTGAGTCTCAGCACTACAAGTGTTGTGGGTGGCCACACTAGGCCACTTTTAATTCCTATATTTTTTCTTTTAATCTTTTGAACTGAATTGCAAATCTTATTCATTGTTTTAATTATTAGTACTGGTTCATACACTACCATTTAAAATTTTAGGTACTAGTAAAGTAATAATGGGTGACGGAGCGGCAATTGAGGAGTAGACGATCTGGGAGAAGATCAAAGCATATTCTTCATTTGCATAAAAGGGGCCAATCAAGAAGCAAGTCGTCAATGTTCCAAATTATAAAATTGATCTAGGGCTCATTGCATTGGTCAAGATGCATGCATTCAATGGATTTCAACATGAAGACCCAATAGCCCATATTAGTAGCTTTGTTGAGAGTTGTGACATGGTGAAGGTAGACAGGTTCTCGCAGGAGCAGATTTATCTAAAGTTATTCCCATCGTCCTTAGTAGGCAATGCAAGGGAGTGGTTCTATAACTTGCCAAAAGAATCTATCGAGACATGGGATCATATGATTGAGGTATTTTTTGAAAGGTACTTCCCACCCGAGAAAACCAATGACCTTGTGAGGAAGATTCACAATTTCAAGCTGCATGCAGCTGAAATATACTCGAAGGCGTGGGAGCGATTCCGAATCATGCTGTGAAAAGTCCCACATCATGGGATAGACTTAGAAAAACAAGCGAAGATATTCTACTTTGGCCTAAACCAACATGATCGGGGTACTCTGGATTCAACAGGTATATGTTTCTTCTTGAACAACAAAGGCTCTAAGTTTTGGGAGATTTTGAAGAACATGGCTAAAAATCAAGCTTGGGGTGAAAGAGACAGACCAGAGCAGGCTAAAGCTACAGGTGATGCAAAGGCCATTCAAGCTTTAAATGAGAAGATGGACTTCCTAGCTAAGAAGCTCCTAGAGAAGAAGAGCAACGGGTCTGATGAGGAAGAACATGCAAAGTATATGCATCAATAGGGATATAGAAATAACAATTACGATTGGATGAAGGAACAAAATTCTCAAAAGCCGTAGCCTAGCCTAGAGGAAAAGAATAATGAATTGCTTATCCAGGTGGTGAAGTAAAACCAGGAATTGATGGGCTCATTTGGCAAGACAGTACAGTCACACGGTGAGTATATGAACCTGTTTGGACAGTAGATACAGAGCCATGGTGCACAACTGAGGATGCTAGAGATGTACATAACCCAAATTGCAACTGAGGTGTCTGCCATGAAGCAAATCATTCAACAAAAACTAGCTGGGAATGCAGATCCTGCTCAACCACATCAGCAGGTTAAATATATATCAGTCAAAAAGGGGCCAGAGCTTCCTATTGAGGAGATACACGAGCGGAGTATTATGCATATAGACTTGGAGGATAAACCCAAAGTTCCATACCCTCATAGTTTGTATGGATTTCCAGGAGGACGTAGGATGCCAGTCAAATCACTCCAAGATTCCACTGCTGTCGTGCCCACATCTCAGATTTCTGAAGAGACTCCTATACCGGAAGAGCAGGTGAAAGCTTTACTTCATAGTGGAGCAGCCACTATCAATAAAGAGAAGAAGCCACAAGTCATGCCATTCACGGATGATGTGCCAAATCCTATCTTAGAAGGTGGCGTTGAAGCAAGCTTAGGGGAGGAGACCCCTAAAGTTCCATATATTCCACCGCAAAAGTGCATAAAGGAGCCAAGCGTGCCATTCCCAGATAGTCTGAAGCCGAGGAAAGAGCAAAGGCACTTCAAGAAATTTCTTGAGATCTTCTGGAAGCTCCACATTAACATTCCATTGGTGGAGGCTATAGAGAAAATTCCTTCATATGGAAGATTCATGAAAGACATCATCAACAAGAAATGATAAATCAAAGATACAAATGTTGTGTGTGTTAATGAAATAGTGAGTTCTATAATCCAAGGAAGGCTGCCAGAGAAGAGGAAAGATCCAGGTTGTTTCTACATCCCATGTTCCATAGGTGGCCAACATTTTCCATAAGCACAGTGTGACTCAGGAGCAGGCATTAATCTTATGACACTTGCCACTTTTCAAAACCTGGGATTGAAGAAGCCAACACAAACTTCCATGACAATTGAGTTGGCGGATGGATCCATTGTGAAGCCACAAGGTATATGCGAGGATGTGCTAGTCAAAGTCAATAAATTCATCTTCCTTGTTGACTTTGTGGTCATGGACATGAATGAGATGGAAGGATGTGAGATGCTATCGGGAAGGTCATTCCAAGCTACGGTTGATGTAATCACTCCCTTGGGAGAGGTTACTTGACACTTGGGATTGGTGATGATAGAGTTGAATTCAAATTGCCAAATGAATCATTAGAGACAACCCTTAACCACCCAGGTTAAAGGTATCCTTATGTCAAGCCTAGGACATTAAACAAGGGCGCTTGTTGGGAGGCAACCCAACTTTAGGTTTATTTTATATTTGGTTATATTCTTTTATGTTTATGTACTTAGTTTTTGCTTAGGTTTTGATACTTTCTGTAAAAATGGTACCCTAACTCGTGTTTTGAAGTGTGCAGAACTTTTACGGCCGATACTATCGACACCCCTATCAATAGTATCGAGTTTGGATCAGTAAATGCTGAGCAAGAGTCAATACTATCGACCCTAGTGTCGATAGTGTCGAGTTCTATGGAGAAACCAGACATGTTTTTATCAGTAACTGTCGATACTATCGACACCCCTGTCGATAGTATCAACACTTTTGATTTCCCAGGCTTGTAGATGCATCGGTACACCAAAATTACTGAGCAAGAGTCGATACCATCGACCTTGGTGTCGATAGTATTGACACCTGCAAGACAGCTACATAAAATAGGTCGTGAAAGGTGTCGAAATGAGATTTTTTTGCACCATTTTTTGCAGAGAAAAGACAGATGAAGCGAGTCACGTCTTAGAACCACAAATACACAAAAGTGGGCCACCAAAAAGAGGGTGATGGCAAGCATCACTTGGTCTACTTGAGCATCCAACCATCCATCTTCACCACACTTCAAAGTGAATGGTACCGCTGTTCCACCTCTTAAGTGAGAATGTTGACTATGAGGTCATAGTCATATTCACGCTTGGGGGGGTGTTGGAACAACCCTCTATCTTAGTTTTTATTTACTTATTTATGTTGGTTTTACTTTTGAAATATGAGTTCATTTTATTTCTAGGTTTATTGGTTTTATAGGATCCACATCTATCTAGTGTGAGATGTGGAGCAATAATTGCATGGTTTCAATTGTGAGTATTACTCTTGGGTTGTGTGCACATGAAAAAATGAGCATATTGAAGACTTTTTGAGCTTATTCTTGTGAGTAATTGAGTTGCATAACTGAGGAAGTGCTTGGGTGAGTCAGCTTCAGGACATGGGGACATGAATGACCATCTTTATTATCCAAGGAAAAGTGATTGACAAGGTTGTTGAGCCTGAACTGACCAAATACCAACGTGACCTTAGACTATAGTTTAAGAGAGAAATCCTTCAGTTACCCTGTACACAGGTCTTTAGAGAGGGACATATGATATTTTTAGAAGGTCTTATCTTTTAGCTGTGTGATCTCGTCCACCGCACACATTCATCACTCCACCACCATAAGAAGATTGAGTACATTGAATTGTTCATTCTTTTTATTGCACTTACATTGTATGGTAGGATTTGCATAATTTTTTTTATTTTTGCTTGCATTAGTGAAAAATGAAAAAATAGAAAATATACAAGCACGACATTAATTCAGGTGCATGTCTTTTAGTTGCATAACATTATTGTTTACTTAGTTGCATTTGCATTACATAAAGCATGTAGTTATCATCATGTGCTAACTTCATTCTTCAAAAACATGAGAAGGTAGTGATCTTTGCCCATACCCTTAAAAAATATTATGATTTAGAAGAAGTGTAATGTAAATAGAAGCCCAAAATAGTTATGCCATTTTGAAAGGGGGCTTGAAAAAAAAAAGTTAAAGTAACTTTTTTTAGAAGAAAGTAATGGAGAAAGGGCACGATCTTACCTTTATCATAAAGAAGAATTAGTATGTGATGTAGTTTTTGTAAATGTTTCATCTTACTCTGAGATGAAATGATAGTGCATGCATCATTCTACTTCAATGAGTAGGCATTAGGATCATTTCATATCTTGTATCATTATAGGTTCATCATATTTTCATTACATGAATGATTCTTTGTGCTCATGATTCTTCCAGATCCACCTATCCCGTCCACTCGTTGCTCCTATTGGTAGGCCACATATATGATTGTCTCCTCATTCATTGTTTTATCACGAGAACAGATTCCGCATAGATGGTATCTAGATGAAAGGAGCAATGTAGATAGGAGATCACATGATGCATCAAGTATGGACCGGATGAGTTTATCATATTAACTACTTTAATTGATAGTGTTTCATTGATTGGGGAACAAACATCTTCTACATAGGTCTTGGTCGCCTGGATGGCAGTTAGTGTTCAGTGGTCAGTGAGGGCCGGTTTGTGGAAAGAAAGTGGGGATGATTCAGATGCATTTCATGTATTTATGTCCTTTTGCTGACTTATCTCAATCAGATCCAAGGTTTTATTGCTCGAGGACGAGCAAGGTTTTCCTTGCTAACAGTATAAGCAATCTAGTAGTATAAGCATCCCTGACGTCATGAATATGTCTAGTAACATAACATGGCTATCAATATTGGCATCTCAAATAACGGGAACAAATCTATATCATAAGTAGAACTAACATCATAACACAATGAACTACATAGGCATGATTATCAGTTTAAGCATTTCTAATTACATAGGCATGGCTAGCAATATTAAACATAGTTAGCATCAACATCTTAACCATCAGTGTCAGTATATTTGACAACATAAGTATGTTTACAACATGAGCATAACTACAACATAAGCATATCTATTATCTCCTATTGTATTATGCATGATCTCGGTGAAAAGAAAGCAAACAAGGGTTTTCATCCAATATGAAGCATTGTGTATAACCCTAAACAGATATGCTACATGGTTGTCTTACATCTTTTATTATGCCCTAAGGAAATTGAGGATACCACTCAAAATCCAACTAACCACTACTAAGTCAAAATCAGTTCCATACAAGATCTAGGAAGAGATGCACTCTTAAGATCTTCTCCGCCCCCGGTCAGTATGGGTCTGCCACAATGACACATAAGGTCAAGATGCTAACAGCCTAGTTCGTCCTTGGTACAGGTCACGACACTAGTGAAAGGAGGTGGGTATGCATACCCTACCATCCGAGGTACAACCACAATTGTCCTCCAATCTTGTCGTTACATGTATAATCACCGAGACATGACCACAGACATTCTCAATCACATCATATGTATGAGGCATGACCATAACCATCCTCCACAACCTGCATTGTGGATGACAAGGATATATCCTCAACTTGCCACTCCCACATACTCAATAATATGCACTCTGAGTTTCCCTTAGGAATACTCATTTCACCATCTGGCAAGTTCTGACACTCAGATAGATCTATGGAACATGGCACTACATTATTAGAGTTTCACTTGATTAGTTATGCTAATTGGGTGAATTAAGGTTTCATCAAACAAGTGGACATACAAACCCTAATTCACTTCTAGCAAGCATATAAATGTCACAATTTTTTAAAGATATAAAACGTGTGAAACATAATTTCTCATCTCATTATCACATGGTACTATTCACTTGCCATTCATGAGACCACACTAGTCATCATACTATCACAAGATATAAATCCTTTTTCACAATATCACAAGGTATCAACACAAGAGGATTACACCTCATTCAGGGCACAACCATGCCCAAAGGTCATTAAGACCATCATATTATCACAGGATATAAATCATTTTCACAATATCAGAGGGTATCAACCCTTATCAACACAAGAGGATTAAACCTCATTCATGGCTCAACCATGCACAAAGGTCATTAAGACCATCATACTATTCCCTGCAAGATCATCATTATCTTTGCATGCCTTATAACAAGGCTCAACAACATCACTTACATATAATACACCAGATCAACACAATATTGCATTAATGAGCTAGGAGATATTCATAAACAAACATAGCAAGGTTATATTAACATTAAGAACATTCCTTTATTACGTCAACATACAAGGAATCTAGATATGATTAACCCTCATCATATTCATAATGCACATGTTTAGCATAAGGAAGTATCAACCATGTGGCTATGATAACCACCAATTAATGTATTAAGGTTATGATCATATTAATGAGGTTATTTCACCATCGTTCCATCATATAAGAATGTTAAACATGAATACTCATCTTTATCTATTTGAATTATAGTTGGGTTCAACAAGATAAATTATATTAATGTTACTAATCAGCACTTATACCCAAACCCTAACTCACACCATCCCCATTGGATCATGGATGCATAAGGTGAAGCATCACCCTCACATTCCATACTATTCTCAAGTATGAACCCACACATAAATCAAGGTGTAACCATCGGGTTATAGCATACTAGGATTTCAACAACAATAAGAGAGTACTCCATGATTGTATTAATCATTCAAGGACTATTCATACCCAATTACCATCATTTAGTTATATTAAAGCTAGGTATAACAAGCTATACCTCATTAGGGTTACATATCAACACAATATGGTTATCATCCCTTCTATTCATATGAGTGAATAGGTAAGACTACCTTATTAAGGGTAACCCTCCATTTGTTCCGTCATCATTCAACCCATATCACCATACCACAATGTCACCCAGAACCATTGGATGTTTAAAAGGTAAGACCATTGGTTGTTTAGATAAGTAAACACCTTAGATAAACCACCTATGAAGTCCTTGATTTGTTCTCTAGAAAGAGTCACCATCTAACCCTAGACATCCCTTGATTAACAACACAAAAAGTTCTATTGAGAGTAGGGTAAAACCCACAATTGACTGTTCATTTAAAACAAGCCATCCATTATCAACAAGTAAGCTCCTTAAGTTGATCATATAAAGGAAACCATCTAAATCACATTATTAGGACCAACATATTACATTAGCCATCATTCCACTTTATTGGAGGAATAAACATTAGATCTTGACCATTGGTGAGGCGACACATCCCGCTATCACACAGACAACGAGGTGCCGCGTGAAAACGTGCGGAAAACACCATAAACCACCTCTTACCAAAAACACGGGATAATTAAAACCGATTTCGGGAAGCAGATAAACCAAGAAACTATTACATTCAGATCCTCATCTTGCAAGAAGACAGGTTATATAAACATCTACTAGTCTAGATACGTGTTCATAGCTTAACAGATCAGCCGTCTTGTCATCACATGAGTTCATCACCTGTATATATATATATACATAACGGGCCACATCCGGCCAGCAGCAGGATATACAAAGCTTCATCAGCTATATATCGTAAAACAACGTCAAAATGCCTCTGAGGACTTGAGAGTACAGGGATGACTCTAAGACTCTACTACAAAACAACCAAAACAACAACATATCCATCTCTTGCCTTCTACTGCTCGTCTTGCTGCTCGGCCGCAAACCCGCGACCACCACCACATCTAGAGAGAACACCTAAAATGGTTGTAAACCAACGGGGTGAGACACACAGTCCCAACGAGAAACATAACTCCCCGCCGAAACCATAAAACCTCAGAAAGATTAAGGCAACAACAACAGATAACTGATAAAACGTACAATAAGAGCAGTCTATAGAGCAAGGTTGTTATTACCATCGAGCTTACCAAGTATTTCTTTATGGAACATGATTGACAAGATAAGATTTATAAGATCTTACCACATAACATAAGGAACGTATAAGTAACTGTAATGTATAACAAGATCAACTACATAAGCAAGGCCTCAACCAATGTTCCGTGTTTTGCCTTAATCAATAAATACTATTCGGCTGGATTACATGTTATTATGCCCTGATGAAGTGAGTCGTACCACTCAAATCCAACCTTCAGTTGCAAAACCCAAGCCAGTGCCATACAAGGTCAATGGAAGAGCCAGACTCCACGACCTCCCACCTCGTGGTCAGTGTACGAGAACCAAATTAGGACCGCAGTCTCATGCTTAAGTGGCCTCAGCCACAGGGTCAGCTCCCGCGGGCTACCCTTTCTCTAGCCCACCTTGGTACATGTCTCGATGCTAGTATATCTGAGCCACGGGCCAGTTCACCGTGCTCCCTGAGCCATGAACGCATTCATGCTCTATCACACTGAGCCATGGGCCTGTTCACCATGCTCTTATACACATCTTGAGTCTACAACCGAAGTTGCACTCTAACCTCCTCATTTTTGGCTAGGAGAAACCACACATATTCAATAATATGCGCTTCCAGGTTAACCCGCAGGAGAACCTATTTCACCATCACCAACTACTGACGATAATGGATCTATGTCCAGGGCAACTACATGAGAGATTCATATGTAATTAGTTAACATATTTTAAGTAGATTGTTGGGGCAAACAAGTGGTATCACATATATAACATTAAGCTACGTTATTGTTACCACCATCACAATATCCCGGGATCTCAATCCCTCATCATAAGAAACCACTGCCTCATAAGGCATTCTCATCACTGGGGATAACAATCCCAGATCTCACCATCAGAGGATAACTCCTCAACTAGGCACTTTAGCCAAACTCAGGTCCTCAGACCTAAACACATTACACAGGTGATGCATGTTATCTCATCAACAAGAGTGTCATTCAAACATATATATATATACCTCATAGCCCTTTTCCTGGCTATGCATCCGCATGAAACACCTGCATGGTTAGTATACACAATCATAGAGATAACTGAAACCATCATGGATTAACAGAAGGATCATGTTATCAAACATAAGGCAACATTGGTGATTATATGCTTTATCATTCATGCCTCATACCTGTGACCATAGACATGGGTCACATCATCATGTGAAGCAACTCATATACTTCCAAACTTGTCATTTACTCATCATTATATATACATGATTCAAGATGATCATAAACACATGTAATATCACGTCATTAGAGTTTCATATATGTCATGTTTACATAAGTGTGTTCTACTATATCAATTACCTCACTACTATAAAACATGTCAAAAGGTTCACAAACCCTGAACCATAACTCTTATAAATAAGAATGCGATATCAGATGGGTTTCTGGGTGGAACATGACCCTCATTAGAAGTACCCACTACCCTCACAAGAAGTGTGACGGGCAGGGCACCCTCACTAGAAGTACCCACTACCCTCACAAGAAGTGTGACGGGCAGGGTAACTTCCCTCATGTCGCCCAAGCATTCTAGCCACATAACGACTAAGCCTAAAGCAAGGACGTCGGGCTACCACCTCAAGGTGTATCATGCAACCATATGTGTCGTGCATCCATGTGTCATTGTATCGGGCATCACCACCAAACCATGATGCCCAACACAAGGCTAGCCTACAGAGCTCCATAACGTTCAAGTTACATCGGGCACCAAGCTACTACCCAAGCTAGGTGTATCAAGCAGGGCACTCAGCAAGGCATATCGCCCGACACACAAGGGTATCGTCCAACAACCATACTCATCTAGGCACAACGACCAAGGGTACAACTCAAACGGGCAGCAAAGGAAAGCCTATCGTCCAACCAAGCTAGCCTCATCCTCTCGGCCAACAACAAGGCAAAGACCAAGGTGTATCGCCCAACACAACCTCATCATAACACCCAAAACTCTAGTCCAAGAGAGGGTATCAGACAGTACCATCCCAAAGCCATATCGTGCAAGATACAACCCAACAAGATCGTCATCAACCTCAAGCACAAGGGCACCAAACCCTAATTGATCAAGAAGATCATCTCACCTCTCAACAACCAAGAGAGAGGGGTCTTGCACAACCTCTATCACAAATCGGGCAACTACAAGGATCAACCTTAACATAGGTCTACATCTACTAAAAAGCTCACCTCTCGAATCCATGGTGAGAGGAGGGTGTTGCTCAAGCAACTAGAATACAAGCTCACCTCTCAACTTAAACAAAAGAGGGGTATTTCTCATATTACTAGAGCTCAAGCTCACTTCTCTAGACCAAGGAGGGAAAGGAGTGTTTCTCAACAAGGAAACCATAGACAAGACTAAAGGTGCAACTAAGCAAGAACCATATCTAGCAACATACATGGTCGATTATGAACACAAAAAAACATAAAAGAATATAGAAGAAGGTAATATGATTAGGGTTAGGAGTTATGTAACCCGCCTTAAGCAAGCTCCAAGCTCCTAGAACCAAGCACACCTTCGGCCACCTCAAGAGGAAGAAGAAGAAGACTCCAAAGATAAGGATTGACCACCAAGCTTGCAAAGGAAGAGGTGTCGTGCAACCAAAGGGGAGGAGAAACTAAGGAACTAAAGGGATCCTTAGTAAGAGAAAGGGAACACATATATAGGAGAGGGTGGAGGAGCAACCAAGGTAAGACAAGGCAAGGTGTCGCCCACCTAGGGATACTTTTCCATGGGCAATGTCACCACTCTATCTTGCCCTAAACACATGTCCAATACCATTGCCACATGCAAGCATCAAGCGTCAAGTGTCCACTAGTGGTGACACAAATGAGGTCAAAGGGGTCCATGGACGATACACCCCATCTCCATGCCCGACACACCTACCTGGGCGACACACCTATGGCCGACACAACCATGACCGGCATACCCATGGCCGACACAAGGTCCAACAAGGTCAAGCAAGGCACAACAAGGCCCACCAAGGCTCATCCAAGCCCAAGGCAACTCAAGCAACGAGCCCAACCCTTCCTCTCAACACTAGAGGAAGCAAGGAGAGAGAGAAACACCTCTCAAGGTGACAAACTTGCTCAACAACCCTAGACTTGGGTTAATTACAAGTAGCACCTCCAACACACAACAAGCACAAAAAAACCCTAATCACCACTAAAGGTGATTAGCAAGCAACTAAACATCAGGGTTAAGAAAAGCAAACAGGATAAGCCCTAAACAGAGGTCAGGGTCCTTACAATTGGGTCAAGTTCATGTGTTAAAACCATCAATTACAATATAGGTCTGACCATTGCATCAAGTGACCCAAGAAACCATTGGTCTAAGGCTTAATTGATGCTACAACTATATGATTAACTAACCATAGGTTTTGGAGACGTAATCCACCATCATTAATGACCATTAAGTCACCATAGGTTGTTAGATCAGCACTTTATTCATTAATTATCATCAAATATTAAACTAATGTCATAATTGATTGATAACATCAGTAAGGTACTTAATTGTTGATCATTAAAATTCTAATTGATCCAAGACCTGACCTAAGGGGGTGACCATAGGTTGTCACCATCATCTGAAACCTTTTATCTGAACCATCAGTTGTCATAAAGACAACACCATAGGGTTGTTACAATGGTACCATCATTGGGTCATGGGTTTATAGAAGAAATCAACTTAAAACCCTAAAATTGACCATTGGTTGATAGGCGCTTAGCACCATAGGTTGTCAAACCAACCTGATCCAAGTCATATTATACCTTAGGAATAATGAAAACATGATCACAGGTTCATCTAGAACTGAAATCAAAATAGGGAACATTATAAAAATTGAAACCAAGTAATGTAGAGCTTTTTAGTGCATGGATCATCATTTAAAAGCAAGAACATGAACTAGCAAGCTTATGGTAAGCAATAAACGTGGAGCAAGTTATAAAACTTGCCTCTAATTAGAAGATAAACTCCCAAACATAAGAAAACACGAACAAGTAGGGTATAAAATCCAAGCATAAGTTGTGAACTCCTCCATCTAGCACCTTTCTTCATCAAGTGAGCAAACCCTAAGCATAAGGAGCAAGAAAGGTAGGGTTTTAGAGCTTTAGAGCAATTTATACCATGGAATAGCAAGGTTCTGACTTGGAGAAAGGTAGGAGGAAGGATAAAAAAGAAATAAATGGAGGAAAGAAGGGGATTCTTACTCTTTTAGGTCAATATCACTAGAAGGAAGCTTTTTAAACCCTAAAAGGAAGTCAATTGCAACCCTAGATTCTTTTTTTCTAAGAAGATCCCCTCTTTCTTCTTCCTTGGATAGGAAATTCGCAGCAGAACAGAGGGAGAATGAGGTTTGTAGAAGGAGGGAAGTGGTGGAGAGAAAATGGCTCGTTTGGGTGCTTAGGGATAAGTATATGAAACTTTAAGATAAAGAAAAAGAAAAAGTTGAAGTTCTAGTATCTTTCCAAGTGTCCATGGCCTTAAACTATTAAGAATATATAATCACAAACAATAGAAGATCCCTCACCGTCCATAGAGACATGCTTATCCCTCGTTTCTTGAATTTCCAAGCAAAACAAACAATTCATTAGTCGATAGCTACTAAGGGTAGCTCATCAATGAAGGGGTAAACCCTAAAATACCCTTGAGGAAAACACCTTCTAATCAAGGTTTAAATAGGTTCCCCATGTCTCAACAAGATAAATAATGATGAGAGAATATCCAAGTAACATAATGCAAGTGATAAATTGCAAATAAAACCTCTCAATTGGGTAAATTGTAGAAAAGTCCAAAATGTGCATAAAATTGCATAACTTGCTCAAACAATGTCCAAATTGGACCAAATTTGAAACTTAAGCTTGTCTTATGATTTCAAAGCATATCACAATGTTATATTAGGGTTATAAGAATTCAATTATGATAATTAAGCTTATTCAACTCATTAAGCAAGTTTAGGGCCTTAGGGGCCTTACATAAAAAGTTCTACATATTGCAAAAATTATTTCATGGGTCAAATTAGTTAAGGAAAACTGGTATTTAGTACAAAAAATCATTTTTGGAGGCATTTTATAATGATAAAACGAGATCTAAGTCATCTCCTAGCTTGGGACATATTAGGAAAAATCTTCTCATTCCAGTCCACATTGGATTGACTTCCAAGGAAATTTCTTCATCTTTGAAAAAATGATATGCCTAAATATGGAGAAAAAATATAGTAAGGAATGCTTGTGGGTACCACCAACTATGCCTACAACACAAGAGAAGTAGTTGGGTTTAAACTACGAGACCCTATTTGCATGGTGCTAGAGCATAGAAACCTTGTCATGTGTCTAAAGTATAAAGGAGAGAGCCTCTTGACCTTGACATAGAGTGGCATGGATATACGAGGCCTCTCCTCATGACCACAGTGGTGGCAAGGTGGTAGCATTGTCATTACCTTATCCATGGCCAGAATGCATATAGGTAGTTGGATTTGGAGGATCAAAAGAGCCGAGTTGATTGGTTTTCACACAAATGGATCCAATATATAACATGTGAGAAATAAAAAAAGGAAAAAAGAAAGGAGGTGTACAGTTAATACACATCTAATATGTTGGATCAGAAATTGAAGATCAAGGTTGGTCATATAGGCATTACATTTACATTATCATATCTTATACTACACAACTATAAATTTACCAAATAGAGTTGCTATGGATATATATTGATGCATGTTTTTTTATATAAAAATACTAAAAAGTGATATTTTAATTATTAGTTATATATAATTTTTTGTGGAACTCTATTAGGAAATAGTATACTAGTTATATGAATCAACAAATAATTGTCAAAACCATAAATAAAATGCATTACTTATATTGTGTATTTGACTAATGACAACTCTAGTTCTCATAAAATTAATGAGCCGATGTTTATATGGGCGAAAACCTATAAGGATAATTTGGGAATTAAAATTATTGATCGAATTAGTATTATATGATAAAATTCTAGTAGATCTGATTATGATATACCACACTACACTATGGTGTATCTTGATATAGTTATTATGTTACATATGTGAGAAAGAGGGCCTAAATAATGGAACTAGTACAATAAAGTCTTATTATATTCAATGAGTAGTATTTAGTGTCTTGTGATATAATTGTTGCAATATAGTTCTCTAGATCAATAACTGATATGCTTCTATACATCCATACATTTATGTGTCTTATTAAAGTCTAAAGCCAACATGGTAGCAATAAAATTAATGATAAGAAAACATTTATAGAATATTGAATATTATCTCATGAAGTTGAATATGTAATAGATCTAAATATATTTGTACACATATGTAAGTAATTTATTATTTAGAGTAATAAAAAAATAACTGCAAAACCTTGCTATAACCCATAGTACACCTTATATGAATTATGACAAATGGAAAGAGGGACATGGTATCAATAAAATAATAATAAGAAAATGTTAAGAGAATATTTAATATTATCTCATGAAATTGAATATGTAATATATATAAATATATTATATATAATATGTAACTAGTTGATTGTTTAGAGCAATCAAAAACATGAATAACTCAGAAACCTTATTACAACCCAGAGTACACCCTATATGACTTATGACAAATGGAAAGATGGACACAAAAAAATAGAATATTTGATGGTGTAAATGAAACCCCAAATGGAAGTGAATACGAATTGATATGAGTTTTAATTTCATGAAGTTGATAATACGAGTAAAGGATACTTGAAAAGAGTAACTTGTTTCAAATAGAAGGGTTTTCACATACAAGTATGTAGACATTCACATCCTTGAGATAACCTTGTTGTAGATAATTATGGGTAGTTGAAATTAGTAATTTTTGATATATAATGAGATTCATTATTTTGATGAATTTGAGTATAAATGCATCATTATGATGACACATTTTCTTAATAATATATGACAATTTCTAGAAAGAAAGATGATGACCAAATAGATATGTATATGCTGAAATGATAGTGACTACGATATATGTTACATGTTAACAAGTGTTTTTTTTGTATGCCATGAAAAGTATGTGACAAGAAATGCTTTTAATAATGCAATGAAAATGGATTTTAATATCAACGTTAAATGATGATCTCCAAGAGGCATTCATACTATATACATGGTACACAAGGTGACTTCAAGTGTAACATCTTTGATAGATAAATAAGCACGTGCATGAATCCCTAATGAATGTATGTAGAGAACTATGATAGTGAATACCATGATTTTCAAGTGGAGAGTCTTGAAATCTTACGAGATGATCTTCAAGTGAAGCATCAAAGTTAAGAAGATCTTTGTGTAGAGTGAAATGACAAATGATCAAGTGATCTTCACGATAAAGTGTATTGGTCATGAATGAGATGTTAATTAACGAGATGATTTTCATGTGGAGCGTCTTTATAAAAAAGACAAAAACTAATGAAATTATTATCTACAACATGATTTTCAAGTGTTAGCCTTGCTAATAAAGATGATAAGTAACAATATAATAGTGTGGAGCGTCTTTATAATAATGAAAACCAAGTGATAAGCAATGATTGCTTATGTGCTCTTGATGTTATGATGATTAATGTATGGAATGAGTCTCAAGAAGAATGTCTCAATTAGACTTGTCTTAGTGAACATATGTGATGAAATAATGATATATGATTAATTATGCATGTGAATGATGAATTATATTTTGTATTGGGGTTCATGAAACATGGTTATGAATATGTTTGTATGTATAACTATGATGATAGAATATTTTTCTTGCTTTGTTATCCCTTGCTACATACTCCAATCAATTTTTCCATTATTGCATGACTATGGAATGGCAACATCATTCATATTTTCTTAGACTAAAAGCTAAGTTGAATATCCATGCTTTGCTTATGAGGGGAAAATACCAAGGTGGACAATTAGTTGATGATTCTTATTGATCTTAATGATTATAGTACTCTATTTCTTTTTCCTAGAAGTATATAATAACATAATTATCAATCATGTGACAGGATTTGTGTCGAGTCCTTATCACTTGCAATGTGCTTCTATTATTATATGCTTTCCTTTGTGATAAATAACTATCATTTACATATGATGCTTAAAAGTGGGGTCCATGTTGATTCACACCTAATTCTAAAAAATCTAAAATTTTGGATCCACTTTGGGACGTCATAGGAGGTGTCTTGTTTGGATTATATATGAATTTTAACCACCAACTCAAGGGTTGTGATACTTGTAACATTCGAAGGCGATCGACTTGGGTGATGTCATGCGAGTTGGAAAGGAGTGTGATTATGGTAATCATGGTCTAAAAATTTCTCGGCATAGCTTGGACTAGAGGTGGACAAATGGTTTTGGACCACTAAACATGTTCATCCGAAGACTGAGTTTGGGCCACGACAACACAAATATGTGTCTCTCTCAGGTGAAATGTCTATAGTATTAGGATTTGAGGGTTATGTGTAAAATAAGTATTATTATGCATGTTCCACAACATATGTTGTTAATGATTAATCAACTAAGGTTTTGATTTGTTAAACTCAATTTTATATTAAACCTTCAAAAATTCATAGTGAATAAAGGATGATCCAGTTGATTTCAGATTTTTCATCGTGTCTTATGTTAATTCCTCTAGATCTTGTACAAATCAGAAGATCTAAAGTACACTGGAAACACTGGTTATTAAATTAGATTTTGCACTCAAACTAAGCTTTCTTACAAATTCACATGAAACTACATTTTTTTAGATTTATTCTTATTAGAGTCAATTTTATTAGCTTCAAATAAATTAAATCTACAAAAGTGATATTCAGATACTAGCCTCCAAAATTTAGACATGACTTGAGAACCTCATTTCTCAGCTCAACTACCTTTGCAAGATCAAAACTAGCTAATAACATGGAAAAGAATAATCAAAGGGAGGACTTCAGGGCAATAAGATATGGTTCTAATGACTTCCAACCTTAGGGTGTTATTTTACTAAGTTCATCAAAATTAATGGAACAAACCATAACGAAAAACTATTTGAAATTGACAACTTGATCCTCGTTGAGACTTTACCGACTCAATATACATTTCAAACCCTAACTATTCACTTTCTTGGAAATGTTCAATTCTCCAGGTAGAGACAAAATATTTGAGGTTCTTGGTCATGATAATAATATAATAGGTCAAATAAGGTGCTTGAGTAAAATGAATTTTAAACACTTTTTATTTTTCACTTACTGGACTCAATAATCGATCGACATGTTGAAAGTTTATCTAATTGGTTCGCCAAGTTGGTTGGCTTTTACAAGTTAGTCAAAATATACATCTAGTTGTTTCAATCAATGATGACCAAGACACTAGTCGACCTTCCAAAGGTTAGTCAACTTCTTGCACCTAGGGTAAGGAAAACTTATTAGCATATTTTGCCATGATTCATTCAACCTCTCACTGACCAACCTTAGTCGATGTTGATTGATAAGTCATTCAACCTCTTGGACCGACTTTTGGTCTAGACTAGACCAAAGTTAACCAACTTAAGAAAACACCTTCTAACCAAATCAGATCCGATCTAATGTTTCTGTTACCATTTTAGGATTTTCTTTACCCACACTAAGAGTGATGAACAACTGTATAGCACCTCATCATACAAAATCAAAATTATGTATTTGAACACCAAATTTATGCCACTCGTTGTCACAATAATTATGGTTTTATGTGCCTAAAACCATAACAAAGCATATCAGGGATGTGATAAAAAAAATGAAATCAGAATTATGTTTATAAATACATTAAGAAGAAGAGTTCTTTTTAGAAAATATAATATAGATTAGTAAGGTAATCTAGGACTACCTAGATAAGTTGGGAACATTCCATCACAATTAGTGTGTCTACTTCCTTGTTTGCGGCTCAATAGAGAAGCACAAAAGTTGATGGATGCCTGTAAGTAAGACACATGAGAAGAAGGGAAAAGGACACCTTCAACCAACCATTCTCGGCCTTTTCTTCCATCCTCTCACCATTTGTTCCTAGAATCACCTTCAATCCTTCTTGTCTATACATGACTTCAGATTTCAACGGCAATTTCACTTCCGTCTCCATGACGGTAAACTGTACCACTCTGTCTATGTTTCGTGACACCTAACACTAGTGACATCGCGGGTACATGAGAGCGAGAAATGTGCAGTTAGAACTCGGGTGGGGTTTGTGACATGACATAAAACAACAATAAGTTGAGGTCTATCGCATCATTGACACCCCATGATATGAGCTACATCCGTTGAAGTTGGATCGCGAGACAGTACAACCACGTGGCATGAAATAAAGGCCACTCCAAGTCCCACATGTTCTTTCGAGAGGGTGAGCATCGATGTAAAATCAAAATGCACAGAGAACTGAATTTCAACAAATTTATGGACCATGGACCAGACCGTTTTAAAGTGGGACCGGACGGGGACGGGGACAGGGACCGGACTGGACCGATGACTGAATTTCAACAAATTTGTGGACCGTAGACCGGACCGTTTTGAAGCTAGATCAGACCGTTTCAATGTTGGACCAGACAGGGACCAGACTATTTGGACAACAATCAAACTTTTTATGTATTTCATAACTTATTTAATAGTAAAAAATATTAATCTTAATTATTATTAACAATTATATAATATAAATATCAAATATTTACACTAATAGTGTTTATATGTGTGATGTGTTTGTACTTGTGACATAATATATATTCAAATATCAATGTATTTTACATATAAACCAGTTTACGTTCCAGACTGCGGTCTGACAAGTTTTTGACTGGACCAGACTAGAACGTAGACTGAACTTCCAAACTTTTCAGACCGTGGACCAGACTAAACTCAAGACCGATCCAGGACCGAACATGATTGAACTGAGCAGTCTGATTCGATTTTGCGATCTCGACCATCATTTGCCCACCCCTAAGGAAAATGATAATTATGCACTTTTCAAGCATCCCATACGAAGCCGGATAGTTTGGACAAGGATGTAAATGATGAACACAAACCGGACAAGGGGTACATGATAGGTGACGTAATGTGGAACATTGACATACTCATGTCATGGTAAAGCACAAGCCAATACAATTTGTTGCACGTGAAGGGTGCATAAAGATGTACACAAATGTTCAAAGTATGACAAAGTTGATCTTTACTTTGTCCTATTTATTATTCACTTTCTAATGGATACAGATCACAACCGGATTGTATTTCATATCTGGAGCGGAGTAATATATGTTGTATTCCATCCGCAAAACACTTCTTTTTTATCATCCACCCGCAAAATACTCAGTTTCGAATTGTGAAGACATGTCTCATTAACAACAACTTTAATAATAAAAAATAAAATGATAAATATTTTATAATAACAATTAGTACAATGACTATATCTCATATATAATGTCCAAAAAGTTTTGAACTCATCTACTCCCCGTTTGTATCAAATAATTACTTGGGATGTTTCATTCTCATTGGTTTCGGATTATGAGCTGGACATGACTTCAGCCTGCGTTTGGCACAGGACTGCAACCCGGTTTGGCCTTGTCTTTTTGTGCCAACCCCGCCAAACAAGTGCCGGTTTGAGGTTGATTTTTGTTTGGTTCGCAATCCTGAAAAAGCCCCGTTTTGGGATAACGGAACCCCGTAACCCGGGTTCTCCCAGTCCCACGAGGGGCGGGATTCCGGTTCATAACCCGGTTTTCGCGATCTCAGTCCATTTTCGTCTCGCCCTTTCTGCGATGGGGTCATCGCCCCCCTAGCCTCCACGCCCCTTCGCGTTTCCCGTCTCCCTCTTCTGCTCTCTCTTCTGCTCCCTCTCCCGAGAAGTCGACGCCCTCCCCCTCCCAGCAGTTATGACGCCCTCTCCCACCTCTCCCAAGACATGCAGCAGGCCATCGTTTCGTATGGCAGGGCAGTGCCATATGGATAAGCCTGGTCAGTTGCGTAGGCGCAAGAGCCGGTCAATCAAGCCGACGGAGGGGTACGGTGGGTCGTCTGCAATCGCCGACCTACACCGCCAGTCTAGACGCCGAGAATCAAGCATCGTCTGGAGTTGTCATCTCCCATCAAAGCCCCCCTTGTCACTGTGTGCAAACCCAGTAAACCCTAGCAAGGGCAAGCGGTGCCGCTGCTGCTATATAGTGCTGCGATTCATATCTGAACTCCTCCCTGTTCACATTCGTATCCTCCACAAAATCTTCTCTGAAGCCGCCGCTGCCGAGCCCCTGTACTCAGAAGTCGCCCAGCTGCTCGCCCAGCTGCTTGAGAGGTATGTCTTCGCCGACCCTCTTCGCCGTTTCAGTAGGCTAGCGGCTTATGTGTACCGTCCCTCTTCACCGACCCTCTTCTCCTGATGAATACGAACACAACCTTGATTTCTGCTGGCTGACCATATATTATTTCCAGAAAAAAATGGATGCGTTGAAATGAAATAAGTCGATCATATTGCTATATATTTATATTGACAATTTATTTAATGAGTTCTCCCTGCTAGAAACCTCATTTACGAGGACAGGGTTATATGTAAACATGATTGTTCTCCCTGCAAACATCAAGTAGACATGATTTTTCTCCCTGTTAGTAACATCATGAATGTTTGGTCATCTCTTTCTGTGTAATGAACCAGATATATGAGTTCTCCGTGCTAGTTACCTCATGTCATAAACATAAATACACCAGCATGTTAATCATGTTATAAACATCAAATAGGTCGACCAAATGGGATGGAACAAAATAATAGTTATATATTTATATGGACAATTCCATTACTGAGTTCTGCCTTCTAGTAACCTCATTTACAAGGACAGGTTTATATTATAGGCATGATTGTCTTAGCATATTGTTTGGTCATGGAAGGAACCCGAGAAGTAGATTTATGTTATATATGTCAGTGTGTTTTCAGTGTCATTTCATTTTTTTTTGTAAAATTTAGTACCAACTTTGCTTTGTGTTAATATATTTTGGCACCTTGTACACATCCCTTTACTGAGGTCTGCCCCCCCCCAATTAGGTCTATTATGATTTTCCCAAAATAGGAATCCACCTATTATGTATTAATTATGTTTTTTTTGGAACATACTAGTCTGTAGTGTACATTGTATATGCTCGTAAAATACTAGTTTGTAGTTGGAACAATTATGTGCTATAAGCCCTAATTTGTTTGGTCAGTATTTGTTCCCTTTAAAATAATATGAAGTAATTTGTTTGGTCAGGTACAAATATCTTATATAATATATTTGTTTAAGTTGGACCAAGTATGTGTTAGAAGCCCTACATTGAGGCGTGAATCAATAATGAAGGGTTTTTTTTGTATAAGCCCTAATTTTATGCAATCCATTTCAAATGGTGACTATTATGTGATTGAAACATATATCTGAATGCCGACTATAGATCACTGATATACAAAACATAATTAATATTTGATATGTCAAATCAGTGATATAACATTAATCATGTTATAAACATCAAATAATGTGATTTCAGGTTTATATTCAATTAATGTGTTTTCAGTTGTGTTTTCATGTTAATATGTATAATTTATTATGTTTGATATGTCATTATATGTTGAGGTATACAAAAATGTAATGTAATATATTTCTTAAAGTTGGAACAAGTATGTGCTATAAGCCCTACATTGAGGTCTGAATCATTCATGTAGGTTTTTTTTATGTCAAACTTTTCAAAACTACAACTGGGACACACTAATTTTGATCATTCAACTTATTCTTATTTGTGTTATGACTGTGCTCCTAGACAGCTTATGCTTTGTATACGTGCAAATTGTACACCCATTGGTATAGGTAGATCTTTTTCATAGTCATTTCATTTATTTTGTAAACTTTAGTATCATCTTTGCTTTGTGTTAATATCTTTTTGCACCTTGTACACATCCCTTGACTGAGGTCTGCCCCCACCCCACTTAGGTCTACTATGATTTCCCAAAATTGGAATCCACCTATTACGTATTAATTATGTTTTTTTGGGAACATACTAGTCTGCAGTGTACATTGTATATGCTCATACAATACTAGTTTGTAGTTGAAACATTTATGTGCTATAAGCCCTAATTTGTTTGGTCAGTATTTGTTCCCTTTAAAATAATATGAAGTAATTTTTTTGTTTTAGTTGGAAACATATATCTGAATGCCTCCTAATGTGTTGTACATCACCTAAATTATGGTGTTGTTAATCATGTTATAAACATGAAATACAGTAGCATTAGCTGTACAACACTATATTCTGCTGCTCCTGTCCCTGACAATGTCACTTGCTCATCTCTTTCTATGTAATTAACCAGATATATGAGTTTTCCCTGCTAGTTAGCATATTGTTTGGTCATCTGTCAGTGTGTTTTCAGGCTAATATGTATCATGTATTATGTTTCATATGTCATTAGTTGTTCAGGTACAAATATCTTATATAATATATTTGTTTAAGTTGGACCAAGTATGTCTTAGAAGCCCTACATTGAGGTGTGAATCAATAATGATGGGTTTTTTTGTATAAGCCCTAATTTTGTGCTATCCATTTAAAATGGTGACTATTATGTGCTCATTGTATAAGCCCTAATTTGATTGGTCACTATTTCTTCCATTTAAAATAATATATGTTGAAACATATATTTGAATGTCGACTATAGATCACTGATATACAAAACATAATTAATGTTTGATATGTCAAATCAGTGATATAACATTAATCATGTTATAAACATCAAATCATGTGATTTCAGGTTTATATTCAATTAATGTGTTTTCAGTTGTGCTTTCATGTTAATATGTATAATTTATTATGTTTGATATGTCATTATATGTTAAGGTATAAAAAAATGTAATGTAATATATTTCTTAAAGTTGGAACAAGTATGTGCTATAAGCCCTACATTGAGGTCTGAATCATTCATGTAGGTTTTTTTTATGTCAAACTTTTCAAAACTACAACTGGGACACACTAATTTTGATCATTCAACTTATTCTTATTTGTGTTATGACTGTGCTCCTAGACTGCTGATGCTTTGTATACGTGCAAATTGTACACCCATTGGTATAGGTAGATCTTTTTCATAGTCATTTCATTTATTTTGTAAACTTTAGTACCAACTTTGCTTTGTGTTAATATCTTTTTGCACCTTGTACACATCCCTTGACTGAGGTCTGCCCCCACCCCCAAATAGGTCTACTATGATTTCCCAAAATTGGAATCCACCTATTACGTATTAATTATGTTTTTTTGGGAACATACTAGTCTGCAGTGTGCATTGTATATGCTCATAAAATACTAGTTTGTAGTTGGAACAATTATGTGCTATAAGCCCTACTTTGTTTGGTCAGTATTTGTTCCCTTTAAAATAATATGAAGTAATTTTTTTTGTGTAAGTTGGACCAAGTATGTCTTAGAAGCCCTACATTGAGGTGTGAATCAATAATGACGGGTATTTTTTGTATAAGCCCTAATTTTGTGCTATCCATTTAAAATGGTGACTATTATGTGCTCATTGTATAAGCCCTAATTTGATTGGTCACTATTTCTTCCATTTAAAATAATATATGTTGAAACATATATCTGAATGCCGACTATAGATCACCTGAATTATGGTGTTGTTAATCATGTTATAAACATGAAATCAGTGATTTGAGGTTTATATTCAATTAATGTGTTTTCAGTTGTGTTTTCATGTTAAATTATGGTGTTTTAAATCATGTTATAAACATGAAATACATCAACATTAGCTGTACAACACAATATTCTGCTGCTCCTGTCCATGACAGTGTCACTTGCTCATCTCTTTCTGTGTAATGAACCAGATATATGACTTGTCCCTGCTAGATACCTCATTTACGAGGATAGGGTTATATTTAGAATGTGTTTATATTTAAAATTTTAGACATGATTGTTGTAGCATATAGTTTGGTCATCTGTCCGTGTGTTTTCAGGTTAGTATGTATCATGTATTATGTTTCATATGTCATTAGTTGTTCAGGTACAAATATCTTATTATAATATATTTGTTTAAGTTGGATCAATTCTGTTGATTATGTCATGCAAGTAATCCAACTATTTCGGCTAATCTGTATTCCCTCTGAATTTCTTGTATGTACCGACCCTGACCCTATCGCTAGCGGTGCAACTATGTTAAACCTTCAATTCGGCTTACCAGGTATATGTCATGAGCAATACAAACACGTTTAATGTGAATGTCATGCTGAATGATTGCTATTTATTTAGTTTTCCTGTAATGAACATATTGGATGATGTGTTTGCTAAAAGCATTTCAAATTTAACAACAATTTCAAATTTGTTGTACAAAATGTGGATCTTATGTCTGGTTGCGAGATTGATGAGACAATATGACATGGGTTATTGCTTTAAAAAAGTTATTGCTTTCAATACAAGTTATTACTTTGAACTGCGTAGTTTCATACTAGGTTTGTATAACAGTTTTGTTTAAACACCCATACTAAAGTGATATATCACAGTGTCATTGGTACTATGGCTACACCCGACCCGAGGTTTCGTATTGTATGGTCAAAAGAGTTGGATGAGGCTCTGGTTGCAGCATTGAGGAGACAATATGACATGGGTAGGTGCGTCGATGGAATTTTTACTAGGGACGCGTGGAGGGAGACGCTACGTGATTGGCATATCAGGATGGGGAGGAATGAGGGTACATTGGATCAGTTAAAAACTCGGTGGAAGAACCTCAGGAGAGACTATGCAAAGATAAAACTGGTGACCAACAAAAGCGGTGTTGGATGGGATGACAGCAGGCACAAGCCAATATTGCCTGACACCCCGGAGTGGAGGGAGGCACTTGCGGTATGTCTAATAATATACACTCCCCTGACTATTATATATAAAATTAAACTTGTTAATATTGACCTAATCAGTAGTTGTCCCCTATTTTAGGCAAATAGGGAACTAGCGAGATTGATCAACAAACCATTCTACCACTACCACGACGTCGAGCTGATGGGGGGGAGGAACATAGCTAGGGGCCATCATGCAATGTCCTCAACCGATAGACAACCTCCTTCTGATGTTGCATCTGAAGATGATGTTGCTGTTGACCTAGATGCATCTGATGCATTTGTCAGCCCAGAACCGACCGGTCCAACTGGTACTGCCGGTATCACTGAAGACGTGGTTAATTCTGGGACGCAAAGTGAGGACACCAACGGCGGATCACGCAACCAAGGTGTTGGTGCAACGACTCCCACCACGATGAGACGTAGGAAGCGAGCGTCAACCTCACAGGATAGTTGTGTCCTGTCTAATGAAGTCGTGTCCGAATTCACAAAGGTGTTTGCCAAGGTACATGAGATGGGCAGCGGAATTGCTGCTAGGTCTAATGATAAAGACGAATACCAAACAATTTTGCACCACTTTCATGCAAGCTACCCTGACGCCCCTGTCCCAGTTTTTACCACTCTTGTGCACGCCATAAAAGATCCAGCTAACCGTAACATTTACCTAGGCCTTATGGACACCCCACAAAAAATTACCATTTGGTTGCAAGACTTGTGGGAAATGAAGAACGCAACTTCTGCATCTTCTGCATCACAATCACCCTTCACGCCACAATCTCCACCGTACTTTTGAGGTTGTGTAATTTATTAAGAACTATTTTATTCCGTTGGGAACAATATCTGAACTTTGGTACTGTGTATTGGTTTATGTTGTTATTTGCTATTTGGTTAGTATTTGCTATTTTGTCGCTATAGCCCTAATTTCATTTCTGCAATATGTCGATATTTTCCTGATGCGGATAATCACTTTTAATTATAGTTGTGATGGCCGGTATTCATTCATATGAAACAACTAATGACATTCTACAAGTACTGGATCTTATGTCTGGTCCGGCTAATGGCATTGCTAACGCAATATCCTACCAAATAGCGGACCAAATTTCGCACAATATCATGCAAAATTCAGACGCCGCACCCAGACACCAACCAATACCGAGATCGGTTAGTATTAGGAGTGGCCATCAAAAGGTTTTAGAAATAATAACTGGCCATGAAAGAAGGGCGTACGATCTGTACCGTATGCTACCCAACACGGTTTTAGCCTTTGTCGACAAACTTGAGGACCGAGGTTTGTTGAAAAGTACCAGAGGTGTGTCATCAGTGGAGGCAGTTTGCTACTTCCTTCAAATGGTTGGCCATGGCCATACCAACCGTGTTCTTGCTGAGGACTACATTCACAGTGGTGAGACCATAAGTAGAAAATTTAATGAGGTGTTGGATGCAGTGTGTGCTTTGTGCAACGAATATATTCTCATGCCAACTGCATCCACAACTCCGCACCGCCGCATCGCCGAGAGTTCAAGATTTTACCCTTACTTCAAGGTATGACCATTACTTAGTTGACCATTGTCCATTCCATTGTTAATATAACCACTATCGTCATCGTTGAGTGTATTTCTTATATACTTGTCTTAGGATGCCATTGGGGCAATTGACGGGACACACATCCCCGTTTTGGTGAAGCGCAAAAAGCAGAACCGATACAGGAATAGAAAAGGGAATGTTTCCATGAATGTCATGGCTGTAGTAGACTTCTCAATGGAGTTCACATATATCATGACTGGTTGGGAGGGATCTGCTGCTGACCAAAGGGTACTTCACGCAGCTACAACCACAGGCGGGTTCAAAGTACCCGCTGGGAAGTACTATCTTGTTGATGTAGGGTACGCCAACACCAGCCAATTTCTTGCACCATATCGAAATGTTGCCTACCATATAGCAGAGTATCGGGGTAACAGAGGCTCATACACAAGCAAAAAGGAAATGTTCAACCACCGACATGCTCAACTACGTAACGTTGTCGAGCGAGCCTTTGGTGTGTTGAAGAAGAGGTTTTCCTACTTTCGTAAAGGAGCGACTTTTCACGTGCAGTCTCAATCTCGGATTGTAATGGCTTGTTGTATCGTTCACAATTTTATCCGACGCCAAAATGATGGCGATCCATTGATGGATGAAAACTTGGATGAGGCTCATACTACCACTGACATCACAAACGAATTGAGTTCTCTCCAACAAACAAGCCAGGCCGATGCTAGAGAGGGAGATGTCTTGCGCGAAACTATTGCCAATTCTATGTGGGAAAATCAGTGATTTATACATTTGTTTTCTAACTTGCATACATTGAAACATGTTCTACAACATGTTTCACTTACTCCCTTATTTGTGTAAGCTAACGGACAACTTTTGTTCTCAAACTTTATTGTTCACCGTTTTATTTGCCTACTTATGAACAATGTGAAATTATGTCTCATTAGGTTTTCTGTCTAAAAATGGACAAAGAAATGCCGTTGTGCCCATGTGGTCTGCAGTGCACCGTACGAGTGTACATGGATGCCACAGATGCGGCAAATGGACGGTTTGAAGACAACAATCCCCACAGGCCATATTTTACATGTGGTAGGGGTCTTGTACAAACCAGATGCCATATGAGGTTGCCCGCGCAGCAAGTACCACCTACAGTGGCTACACTGACTGCAATTAGGGATGCAATGGTATCACAACTCACATATGCACGTAGCGAACGCAAGTTTTGGTCAGAACATTGTGCCTTTGTCTGTTCAACCAGAGCAGACACAGATAGGTTACAAGAAGAAATTAAAAATATGCGGGAGAGGTGCCGATATCTTCGCCACCGACTTCAAATTACGAGTGATAATGACTCTTCATCAGAAGAAGATGGATACAATACGTCATAGATATACCATATTATGATATGTCTAAATGAACTCGACTTGTCTGTTGCAACAATTACCTACTCTGTCTTCATATTATCTTGTAAAACTATGTCATGAACCCGATATTTTTCTATTAATCGTCATTTCTGTTTTATTTAGATGTCGATGATACCATCTGAGGTTCCGAGGTGTGATTGTGGGCTAAATGCAGCCTTACGGCTTAACACAGAGGATGCAGGGTTAAATGACTTTGCCATTCTGAGTCAAAGGCCGGGCGAAATGTATTACATATGCCCTACTCGTGAGGTGTCATAGTACATCAATAAATAATATACTGTCCTTGTCGAGGCTCCGCATTCTTTGCCATTAACTTGTACCTCGTACTACATTTTAGGGAAAAGACCGATGCAAATACTTCCATTGGGCAGTCGATCTCCCCCCAACAATTGATTCATTGAAAGCGGAGATTATGTTACTAACTGTTGAGTGCAAGTCAGTGTGGGGTCAGGCGATGAACATGAAGGACTTCGTTGAAATGCATTACAACTACGATGAATTATACTCTAACAAAAAGTATGAGCATGAGGTTTTAGAACGCAACGTTGCCAGTCTGGAGGAAGATTGTCGTCTGCTTATGGACATCCCTTCACCTCAAATGACTCCATAATGTTGAATGGCAAATGCATTTACATTGTGTTCTCTGTTTAGAAAGACTATGAATGGATGTTATGAACATCATACACTTGTTTATTTTATGCACTTTTATAAACGTCATATTACATTTTAAGTGGTCAGAAAATTTTCTTCATGTTGATGAGTGTTTTATTAATGATGTATGTTATTATTCGAATTTTTTCTTAACGTTAGCTAAAACCAAATCATACAATTAATTGTGACATACACCCTTACTTTTGAAAAATATATTACTTACAGAATCTGTTATATGGCTGGCCAACCGCCGACACCATCTTTTATCTGGTCATACGAGCTTGATATGGTTCTCAGGGGTTTGATGAGAACCCAATATCACATAGGTAGATGTGTGAATGGAGTCTACTCTACACAAGCTTGGATGGAGGCATGGCACCAGTTCGTATACATAACAGAAAGCCCTTACATTACATTGCCCGAGTTGCAAATGCGATGGCAATACATCAAGAGAGAGTTTGTAAGAGATAATATGTTCATATTGGCAGATTTATTGCCTCCCCCCACATTGGCCGCGCAACAAGGCATTCAACGCAACTTCTTGATGACGCGTCGCACTTACCCACCAGGGATTTTTTTTAGCACTGACAATTGAAATAAACAAATGAACTTGTAACATTTGTGCTAAATGTAGTTGTGTTTTTGCGTCGAAACAATTTACATTGTCTACTTATGTGTTGCATTATTATATGTTGCTACCATAATGCGATCAAATTTCCTACTTTATTATTATCTTATTGCCACAGTTACTTTACGAATTATGTTATTTGTTCATACCTTTGTTTTTATTAATTATAGATGTCGACATCGCGTGCAAAGGCAAAGCCAACGACAAAATTTGAAAAACTTTTGAAGTCACCAGAAAAAAATCATAAATATGTTGAAGATAACCTTTTATGCAAACAACCATGTTGCAATCACATAAACGAGGAGGGCAAAATTGGGACCGATGATCAAGTCAAGGGCAAAGTCGTCAAGGGTAAAGTCAGTCAGCATGTTCCTCATTTGCCATTGTTGTTTGATTGGCCAAAAGACGACATCAAACAACAAAACAAGCAGCCGGTGCAGGAACCATGCCCAGTGTCATGGGACGAGTACGATGAGGCCATAACGTTGGCCCAATGTGCCTTGTCAAAATCTTAGCTTTGGTTTGCATGTTTATTGCTTCCCTTTTTTGTCCTTCTCCCCTGAGGAATATTATCCGTAAACAATTATGTTAATATCAGTGATCGTTTATGTTTCACTAATGACGACAATATGATTATTATCAGTTGCTTTTACCGACGATAATGTACTTTGTTTATGTTATGAACAAAATATTAGGCCAATTTCATATTTCATGTAGCTTGACTGCCAATTTCATATTTCATGTAGCTTGACTGTTACTGACGATCATGTAATTCGTCACACTCATGACGACAATTAACTAGGTTCAACATTACATATATATTTTTATGCTAAATGAACTTGTAACATTTGTGCTAAATGTAGTTGTGTTTTTGCGTCAAAACAATTTATATTGTCTACTTATGTGTTGCATTATTATATGTTGCTACCATAATGCGATCAAATTTCCTACTTCATTATTATCTTATTGCCACAGTTACTTTACGAATTCTATTATTTGTTCATACCTTTGTTTTTATTAATTTTAGATGTCGACATCGCGTGCTAAGGCAAAGGCAAGGGCAAAATTTGAAAAAAATGTTGATGTCACCGTCAAAAATTCATAAATTTGTTGAAGATAACCTTGTATGCAAAAACCATGTTGCGAGCCTCCACGCGATGAGGGCCCAAATGAGAGAGACGAACAAGCCAAAGGAACAAGCCAAATGAGGGCCCAAATGTTGCGAGCCTTGTTTCCTCCTACTCACCATCTGCCGTTGCTGTTCGACTGGCCAAAAGACGCCAGCAAACAGGAAACAAATCAGGTGTTGGACGAACCCTGTCCTGTGTCGTGGGAAGAATACGACGAGGCCATGAAGAACGACGAGGCATGAAGTTTCCTGCTTGATCACCAGCTTAGATTGTGTAAATATGTCGTTGTCTAGGTCCAGGGCAGACCTCTCGTTTCATTTTCTATGTTACATATGTATTTGCCCGAGAACCAACAATATATTATCTTTTAATTAATGTGGTATTACGTTCTGCTACAGACATGCTACGCACCTTTGCTACTATTTAATTTAAATACATTAATTATATTATGTATTTGTTATTTAGTATATAATACACTTCAGCCAACTTCTGCTTAAGCGGCAACACAACTACACATACCTTATTCTTTGAAGATAACCTTGTATTCATAAATATACAAAATAACACCTACACAAAACAAATAAAATATATTTTTAATATATTCTAAACTTACATTGAAATGACATCACAAATACACATTCTGCGTACTTGTTCAAACAGTGATGCAAGAACATGACAGAATAAGCAGATACTAACTACGCTGCCAAACAGAATCAGACTTCCAGCCAAACAGATTCAGACTGCAGTCAGACTGTAATCAGACCAGTTGACCAGAATCAGACTGCGTTGCCAAACAAAGTCAGACTGCATCCTGACTGCCCCAGCACCGGAATCCAGACTAACCCTGACTAACCCAGTCCAGATTTCAGAATCCCAGTCCTGTGCCAAACGCAGCCTCAGAGTTTGCTTATCCGATTTGGACTAGGAGACCACTAATTAAATGCCTTTATGCCTCTAATCATGCACACGTCCCAACATAAATACCGGCGTTGTTGGTTGTTGCAATTTCGTCCTTACCTAAGAAGCCCGGTAAAACCATCCGCGCTTTGACGTCCGCTGCGGGCCGTACTGATAGTGACCAGTATTCAGTATTCTGTTCCCACGGCTCGGCCTTCTCTCGACCATACTCTTCCTGCCCCCTCCACCTCCTCCTCCCCCCTCCCCCTCCTCCGCCCCTCCCGCCACCGCCCCCCTGGCCCCGTCCCGCCACAGCTTCCGCCGCTTCTTCCCGGAAATTACATCCTATTGAGAATAGAATTACAACTAATCAAACCCCCCTCTCTCCTTTCCTCCCCCTTTCCGTTCCTTCCACGTCAGTACTTCTATTTGTCTTCCCCAAGCGAGGGAAAGCGAGCGGGACGGTGGATAGAGACAGCTGAGAGGGCGACAGGAGAGCTCTCCCGCCGATCGCGCCGTTGGTCGCGGCGGTCCTCGTCGGTTCTGAATCCGGCTTGCTGCTGCTGGAGGCGGCCCTTGCCGCCCTACGGTTCGAGCTTCAACGGGTCAGTGGCTCTGATGCTTCCACTTGTTTTCTCATTATCTTCGTCTAGCCGAGCTGTGATTTTGCTGGGAACCCTGGAACGGCCAGAGGAATCGGATGGTTGGTTAGCTAATCGAACACGGAAGTATGAAACTCGGTGGGTCGGGGGTGTCTGGAATCGGGATTTGACCTTATGCCGCTCAGGTGTGGGCTTTCATATGCACATGCGGCTAGATGTAGATTTTTTGCTTTTTTTTGCCCGAGGGTGGACATTAATGGCTGCCTTGGGTAAGTGTCCAGCTGCTTCGCCCCACAAACTCTGGGCTGTTGAATCTCTGGCTAGATCGAGCAAGTGCTATATTGGGTGTTGTTGCTCAAGTTTTTGTGCTACCTCGTTTCTTCATTAGTTGTGAAGTTGAATAGGTTCTGGCTTTCGAGATGACAGCGAGATTCCATGGGTTTCGCTGTAGTTCATCACCCTTTTGGCGAAAGAAGTGGTCTTTTGGTAGCGTTCTACTGCGCCACTGGTTATTCATCCTTTCACAACCCTTTTTAACTGTGATCAAACCCTCACTCAATTTACAGGGATCTCTTTTCAAAGTTCGTACTCCGTCATGTATCTGCTCTTGATGTATTTTTATCTATTCGGCGTTCGGATTTTCCAGATCGTACATAGTTAATCAAACAAAATGCTAGTACAAGTCTAGGGACCATGTACATTCAGTTTTGGTGTCATGTTTGGGCTTCCTAGCAAGCGTTTTTTAATTTCCCTGCAGGTGTATTCTCTTGGGCAACAATCATGGCATGTGAAAACCAGTCTTTAATACCGATCTGTCAATAAATGTATACACTGTTTTGGAATGGCTTGAAACTCACAGCTTCACAAACACAGCCATGTTTGCCTCATTGCACCTATTCGGCATTACTAGCTGTTGCAATGATTCTGGGTTACACACCTGGAATGATGCTTTTCACAATAGCATCAAAATGCAGCATGTAGCTGAACCATATAAGTTACAAATTGAGGTTTTATGTTTGCAGAAGCAGTTCCTCAAATATTCCTTTGAAAGAGCTCACTCAACCTATCCTAATGGCCTTAGGGTAAGCATTAGTCAAATTGAATTTTCATGGACAAATAAACATACCAGTAGTCCAGACACCTTCATGTGCCTGACCTCAGTACCTCCACAATAAGATTTATTACTCTGTACTCCTACAGTGCACCTCTTTTCTGATATTGAACTGGGAGAAAATGTGATATTGCTACATCAGTACATCTTGTGCTTGACAGAGTATGAAAGCATTTATTGCTCCTCGATTTCCTCATTTATACACTTTATTGTCAATTAATTCAATACGGATTCGTTTAGGCATCTTTTTTGTTTTGTTTTGTTTTTGATCAAGCCAGAAGGTGATTTTAATCATCCCACCCTCCTCAAGCAGGCTAAAAAGTATTCATGGTAAATTCGTAACGTCAAAAACCCCGTGGGATTAGAAACCAGAACCTCGAACCAAAAAACCAAAGGGGGCCAGGCCACCACTGAACCAATCATTATAGCGTATACCTCCAAGGGTCTTAGCTTAACGTCTTCTAGTGTTTGAGAAGTTTGAATATTATTTATAATATATTCTGGTTCAATGACGATTCCTGTTTCTCTCTCTATATATTTTTTACCACTATATAAATCTGTGGCATGTTTTGTGTGTGATGCCTATTTATAGAGTGCCTACTAACTGGATTTATTTTCGTATTCTTCAGGGATGGATTTCTAGTGTTACTGGATACAGGCTGGGAGATCTGTGGTTTGTGTGTATAAGTGGCTTTTTGTGTATTCTTTGAAGGCAATCCATCTTGTAATCATGCCTTCACTTCAGTTGTTACCATTAACAGAGCATGGCCGGAGTCTTCTATCTTCTCGAAGGTATCTTATATCCTGGCATTATTCTGTCCAGAGGCATGTTTTATTCCTCACAGCAATGAAATATATAACTAAGAGTCAATTATAATATCATAAATTTACTGATTTCAGATAACGATAGACAATAAGAAACTATTAAGTGAATCTATGATCGTTATGATTGTAACATGCAATGGAATAGTCCCTCAGATTGATTTGGTGCTTGGCAGGATGAGAAATTTTTTCACACACCTTATTCAATCAAGGAAAAAAAATCCAAATTGTTTACCTGTATTCTCAATCACATGAGAAGTATCATGCCTATATACTTTGATTACTCAAAAAACAGACTTGTCATAAAGTAAAAGTTGGATAATTAATTTGTTGATAAGAGGAATCTCCCTCCTTTATATAGGAGAAAGGGGAAGCATACATACTTTAGGCTAAACCCTAATGGGCCAAGACACACTTGGGCCCTATACAATTAGACTCAAATAACTTAATTAACTAAATTGACCAAACTCTCTAATACTCCTCCTCAAGCTGAAGCATGGGAGAATCCCAAGTCAGCTTGTAGATAGATAGAAAAAAATTGAATAAAAAGATAAACCAAGCCCTTACAAGAATCCCCCCCCCCCTTCAAAATTACAATAAAACACTCATCCCTCAAATACGCCCCTCAAGTAGATAATTCAAAGCAGGTATGTATGCTGGTTGAATATGAAGTATGTCACAAGTTGCAGATGCAAGTCGTAGTCCCAGATAATCCAAGAAAGATATGCAAGCAGGCATATTCTGAATCTGAATTATGTTGCAAGTCGCAGGTTGCAAATAGGGAGCCAAAGCTTCTTGATCAAAAGGATGTGGCGTTCGAAGTAGTAGTAAACAAAAGCAAGAAGGCATCAGAGTCTTCATCCAGGTCGCGATCGTCACAGTCTAGAGAGTGCTGGTTCACAAATCAGAAAGTTCAGAGAGTGCTGGTTCACAAGTAGAAAAGCCCAGAGTGAGCTGGTTCATAGGAACCAGAGAGTGCTGGTTCACAGTAGTAGTAGTCAACGTGCAAAGAAAGCATGGACTAGTAAAGAGTCAACATGCGCTAAGCATGGACAATGTCAACGTGCAAATAAAGCACAGAGAAAAAATAGAAAGTAGAGTCGACTTAGCGAATAGAAGACCATCAGCTTGAAAAAGCAAACAGTAGACATGAAAACTCCAGATAGTAAGTTTTCCAAAAAGCATATAATCAACAATTTTTTTTTTCAGATGCAAATATCAATAGTAGAAGTCCACAAACTCTTCAAGAAGAGCATAAGGATCCACATTTATATAGAGCATCAAAAAGTCCTCATAGATAGAAGCAGAATAATTTTTCTCTCTTCATCTCATCTCTCCTCATCTCATTTATCCTCTATTTCTCCCCCTCACACCAACCACGGAAAGAACCAAGAGTGGTTGGGGTGGACACAACACTCCAGTGAAAAAATAAGTTGTAACACTGCTGGGGAGTTTGGAGGCACGACAATGACCACCTACCATAAATGTGCAGCTGATGTGAGGATCATGGCCTTCTATTCTCTCCTTCGAGTTTTTCCTTAAAAAAGAATTTTGGCTCACCATTGACTAAAGCAACAACATTTATTTCTTCTATTGCTTTACCCTCTTTTCATCAATAAAAATTGCCTAACTTGTGGGGCCAAGACGGAAGAGGAAGCGGGTAATTAAGAAACGTTTGGAGTTAATTGGAGTGGGGGTAGCTAGCTAGGTGTTTGATGAAAAAAAAAGAGAATGGTTTGACTGGAGGGTGGGAATCGGATGGCAACATTAAAGAAAAAGAAAGTTCTTGGGATTTGTGTTTGATGTAGATGACCGAAATGGAAAGATCGGGAGGTGACTGGGTATTATATAAACTTTTGTTCACGATCAGCCACCAACATCAAGTTCGTTCCTTTCATGCTTGCTGATTTCTCCTCGTTCTCTTCTTCTTAAGTTGTTTATGCGGAGCCTTTCTCAAAACTACTCAAAAAATTTATGGCAATTCTTTTATGGAAACTACTACATTGGCAACTTGTTGGCCATCTTTACTCTGTTGCAATTGCGGATTCCAGATGCTTGTAGGGCAATAACTTAATGGCTCATCCTTGCCCTTCAAGGTGAAATGAAGCCATGTGCCGCCACATAATATTAAGCCATGTCGACCATATTAAGCGATATCGATGTGAAAATAAACTCTCACGAAGGGAAGCCAGCAAAGGAGATGATTACTGAAAAAAGGGGATGTGTTTCCATTGATTTCAAGTGTAGGAAGACAATGACTGCTGCATTTTACAAAGGGAATTCAGAAGGTATAACGAAAGGTCAAGAAGCGACGAAGGCTGAATAGATGCCCGGCAGGCAGTCAAGCCAAGAATGACGGCTGCCGCCCGCAGGCGGGAGAAAATATTTTTGTCCTAGGTCTGAGTTGGATCATATCTCTGATACCATGTCATAAAGTAAAAGACGGTTAATCGATTTGTTGATAAGAGAAATCTCCCTCCTTTATATAGGAGAAGGGGAAAGCATACATACTTTAGACTAAACGCTAACGGGCCAAGACACACTTGGGCCCTATACAATTAGACACAACTTAATTAGCTAAATTAACCAGACTCTCTAATAAGACTAAAGGAAGCATATAATTTGCTGCAATTCTTGTGCGGTTGAGGTATCTCCTCATACAGCAGTTTGGCATCCCACTTTTTGAATACAGAGATAGTGGTTATCATGCAAGTCATCAACAGTGGTTGCCAAAAAATGCGGGCCGGGTGAAAAACCAGATCAAGATGGAACTTCTGACTTTTTTATTCTATACATGCTAATTGATTTATGAAAAATATTTTGGTAGAACGATAAATAATACAAAGGATATGGACCTTTGAATGGTATGGAAATTCCCCAAAATATGTGATCGGGGATTTGGTCTTTTTTTTTAATAAATAAAATAGGTCTGTTTGGTTTTGAATTTAGCCAAAATTGATATAATATGATGTACTCTAAAGGATATAAAATTGCAAGTAAATCATATGGGAGGCAAGTCAATTTTTTGGTTGAGACTTCCAACATTTATGCACCATCTCTATTATCTTCGATGAAGACATGATCCACTCTTGTCGCCATGCAATGTCTTGAAGGTGATATGGAGGGCTGTGATAAGTGAAAGCCACCTGTGTGGAAGAGGCATCCTATACAATGGATGCCAATGAGGCTTCTTTGTGGTATTTGTGTAGGCATAGGGTCAAGCAGGAACACTAGATGAGATGCTTGTGGGCTGTTGTTCTTGGGCAAATTTGGAACAGAGAGGAACCACAGGAGGATTTATGAGCCTTTTGAACTATTGACTGATCGAAATTCTAGGGATAAACAAGGTGTTGACGAATACTTATACCAGTAAAATTCTTAGTTAGATCTGTAATTGTATGTCGTCCTTTTTTGTAAAATTTAGGTCAAGATTCTCCTCTAAAAGATAAGTGCAAATCGTCACAATGAATAATAAACGACTCGCTACTGTGTCTGGATTAAAATACAATTCCTTGGTGCAGAAAGTAGAACTGATATACAAAGATAACCAGGACCAAGTGGAGTGATAGTTTTTTTCTTCCAAATTCTACCTATTTCTCTCTTATCTGAAGCTTAATGGCTTTAGCCTATGATATGAATACAAGAGTCTCGACATAATGACAATAAACCATAGTGGAAATAGAACTACACATGGAGAAGCTCTTGGTGTATGTTACCGTCACACCTTTCACTGAACTGCACATTAGAACCTTGCAAAGTTAGATGGAATGCTAGATGCAACTATTTGTCATCCCTTGCAAATCCTTTTGGACCTTCTTTATGGTTGCCTCATATATCTGTTGTAAGAAAAAGTTGGTTGACATAAATAAACTTCTGTTTCTAGTCTCACCTAGGAACCTGTCTGGTATCATCTGTGCGATGTTTGATCTATTACTTAAATATATTGAACAGGTCCAACCTCTATTCCATAATTTTTTTTGGTTTAGTGTTTTTTCGATATGTCATCCACCTTGATCAATGTTGGCAAACAACGGAAACAGACCTGTCTATTTGCCAACGACCCTATTGATGTCAACAAACACAAATTCAAATTAACAGACACTTAAAAGTTTGGAATCCTTTTATCTTGCTCCGTGAAAATTGTCAAAGAAAAGAAGGAAGTTCCCAAGCCCCGGATCACCAGCTAAGGCCCCTAAATAACAGGAGAAAAGGATTAGCCTCTCTAGTTGAGTACTTCTATTAAGTCTTCATTGAAGAATCTGGTTTTGCAATTGCAACTTCCATCGAATCCCTCTGTACCCTTGCGATTTCACTCGATCGACCCGATTCTCAAATGCCCACCACGGGCCCTTCTCCTTTCCGGGTGAAAAGTATCATGGTTTCTGTCCAAGGGGCAGAGGCAGAAAGAAATGAATGAATGTCCTTTTGGGAAAATATAGAGTCGAAGGTGAAGGCTGTAGAGAATATCAAGCCCCTCTGCCAAGTAGAAAAAGTCAAAATAACAGGTACGACTTATGATGTCCTCTCGATTGTTGGCAGGGATCGTTAACAAACTTATTTTGAAACCAATGGCCATCAGAAGCGCCATGAGAAGTCTACCACTTTCATGTATATGGGTGTATTCAACTGAGTGAGACGTTTGTCTCCGCTGGCCTGTACTTTTATCTAACATCATAATTTCTGTACCGATTTGAATTTCAACTTGCGTTTTAGTTTCTAGCTGGAGAAATGTAACCAAAACTTACAGACACGTGTCAATTTATAAGTTTGTTCTATAAAAAATTCCATTGACCCTTTATGTGTAACAGGAAAACTCTGGCCATAGTCACAGGTTTACTAGTGGCTGGTGGCACTGCTGCATATATGCAATCCCGGAAGGCAGGCAGGGTTCTTTACCCACAGTCTGCTGATCAATATAGAAATTCTGCTAAGAGGAGCAAAGATGCTTCTATTCAGAATGGCACAGATGATAGATCAGTAGGAAAAAGAAAATCTAAAAAAGGAGGCTTAAGATCTTTACAAGTAATAGCCGCTATTCTGCTTTCAAAGATGGGATCAAGTGGCATGAAAAATCTACTGGCTCTAGCAACCACAGCTGTAAGATGTGATTTATATAACAATTTATGCTTTCATGTAGTTCTGATACAAACTATTTGCACTCAAAATCATGTTTCATAGGTCCCACTAAACAAAAGAAAAACTGTTCATAAGTTATTTACTCTACACTGTTATCCATATTCTAAGTCCAGCTCAACCTACAAAATAATTATCTTGTTAACATGCTTTGCCTTGGTCCAACGATTTCAAATGAAACAGCGATACTTTCTGTATTAAAAAAATGTTGATCAAAGCTTTCAGTTTTGATTAGTTCAACTTTATTGATCTCCAGTTTGATGCAGTTCTATGACTTCTTTCTGTGGCCTGGCACTAGGCTAGTTTTGTATCAAAGTGGAAAAATATTTTCGTACTTTCTTTGTAACTTTATTCTTGTTTTAGTTTATTCATCTTGGGGAGTTGGCTCATTCATGTAATTTATTCTGAATACAGGATAGTGCCTTTTTTCTGTAACTTATTTCATGTTAATTGAAAATAATATATAATCTAATTATGCATATTTTATTGGCTTTAAGCACCGGTAATTAGTATTTAATGAAGTTTGAAGGAAGATAACTAAGATATCATCAGCATTTTAAGATCATATCTTTTGGTCATATAAATTTCTAATTGTGTAAAAAACAGATGATATAAATTTTTTCACAAGTTCTCCAATTATGCTCAGCAGCAGTCTTATGAGATTTGTAATTTATAATGTGACAATGTAATTCTTGTAATTTCTTTTGGTTTGCAACACATTCCATGTATAAATTTGTACAACGTTTACTTCTTCCAAGGAGTCACGAAGTTGATTTTTTACAAAACCTTTTTATGCATCTCTCTGTTCCCATATCCAGTAAAATGACCTTTCAAAATCCTTGGTCATTCTTCTGTTTGCGATGATCTGAATTCTTATAATTTTCCTTATATGTGCAGGTGTTGAGAACTGCTTTAAGTAATAGGTTGGCAAAGGTGCAAGGTTTTCTGTTTAGAGCTGCTTTCCTTAGACGTTTTCCAACCTTTGTCCGCTTGATAATCGAGAACCTAGTACTTTGTCTTCTGCACTCTACGATATTTTCCACTTCTAAGTATTTAACTGGGACCTTAAGCTTGAGATTTCGGAAGATTTTGACTGACATGATCCATTCAGATTATTTTGAGGTATGGTTTTCTACTGCTGCTAGTTATAACTTTGATTCTTGGTGTCTATATATCAGCTCAAATATATATGGTGCTCTATACATGTAATCTATAGTGTCACCGGTTGTTCTTTTTCCTGATGGACAAATCCATTTACTTGGATTTTTCCTTCTAAATCTGTAAGAAGGTAATTCAAACATTTTCCTCGTCTGAGCAATTGCATGACAAAAAGGCACTAGACATTTAAGATTCGTAATTCTGAAATCAAAGTC